>CM057456.1:684300000-686800000 GCA_016271365.2 Neoceratodus forsteri | reverse complement strand
GACTGCAAGCTTTAGGAGAAGTACTGTGAGAGCAGAGGCAGGATAACGTCCCCCCCCAGTGAATTCTTGGTCAGATTGGTTGAAGTGGTGCAAGTTAAAAATTCCTTTATATTCAGAAACACTTTTTTTCTGTCAGAATAAGGGTACATCGATGGGGTCAGTGGTGGCCCCATCGAATGCCAGCCTGTACAGAAATGCATTCAAACAGATATTTGTGTACTCAGATGAGAACAACCCACTTGTAGAAAGCATCATACAATACAGGCGCTTTATTGATGACGTTTTGGTAATCTGGAAGGGCACAGAAAACCAGTGTCTCAATAGTAGAACAATCTACTTGGTCTTTGTTAAAAGTCATAGCAGAGAACTTTATTTATTATTATTTATTTAAATTTTGGTGACCGGGTAGGCCCACTGAGACCAAAACAGACCCTTTTTCAGGGGTGACCCGGAATTAATTACATACATCTATAAACATAACAAAATACCTACATGTCATTTCACAATTAACAGTCAATATAGACATACTGACCCAGTCAAGGATACAGTGACAGGTTAATTACAGTCAATATTAACAGGAGTAGAAGTACTATTATACACAAGACAGTCACACTCAGATTGATGTCCCAATAAGGTTAGATCGGCAGCAGGGAGTCTGGTAGATTCAGTGGTAGCAGTTGCAGAGGCTCAGATCCAACAAGTGGGCTTTAAGATCCTTCTTGAAGCCCCCAAGGGAGGTACATTCCTGGAGACTGCTAGGGAGACCGTTCCAGATAGGAGGGATGAAGACAGCATAAGAACAGAGTCCTAGGGAAGTCTTAACACTGGGTTATCAGCTTTCTAGACATTGAGATTTTTAAGAACAATAATAAACTGTGCACCAGACTATACCAAAAGCCTACACAGACAGAAACTCAATCTTGCATGCTGTAAGTTTTCACCTCAGAGACTCAAAAGAAAATATACCTGTAGGACAATTCCTTAGAGCGAGGAAGTGCTGATCAGAAGAAATAGGCTATTAGAGGGTATAGGATGAAATGGCACAATATTTCAGAGAAAGACAACACAGACCAGAAACTTTGGAGGCAGCAAAAGAAAGGACAGATGACACAGAGAAACATAGACCGTGATGGCAGAAAAAGACCAAGGGTCCATCATATCTGAACAAAGTTGTCTGGGGCCTAACATCAATCCAGGGATCTACCCTGTCCCCTTCAGTTCTTCCTTCTTTACCCAAATATTTGGAATAGTGCTAATTTTTTGTGACCTTACTCTGTCCCACCTGTGTTTGAAACCTTCTACAATCTTGGCACCTACCACCTCGGCAGGTACACTGGTCCATGGCTCCACCACCCTATCAGTAAAGTAGTACTTTCTCAAATCCCACCTGAAGCTCCCTTCCCTCAGTTTCCCTTCATGCTTGCATGTTGCTGAGCTGCAGTTCCTATTGAATAGCTATTTATGCCCTTCAGGAACTTGAAAGTCTCAATTATATCCCCCCTCTCCCTTCTGGCCCACAGTGAGTACATGTTCAGTGCTCTCAGTTGCTTCTCATAGGAAACTCCCGGAGGTCCTGTATCATCTTCATCACCCTTCTTTGCATTGCCTCCAACCTATCCTCATTCTTTCTGAGGTGAAGGCTCCAGAACTAGACACAGTACTCCAGGTGTGGCCTCCCCAAGAATCGATAAAGGGGGAGGATCACCTCCCTCCTTATACTATCTATACCCCTCCCTATACACCCCAACATCCTGCTTGCTTTGCTGTAGGCTTTGCTGCACTGACTTGACTGCTCTAGGGTGTCACAGATAATGACTCCCAGTTCACGCTCTTCTGAAATGGTACTAAGTTTAACACCATTTAGCCAGTACTCTGTCCGGGGGTTCCTTTTCCCCCAGGTGCATCACCTTACTGTTCTTTGCATTAAACTCTAGTTGCTACACATTTGACCACCTGTCTAGCCTTTGGAGGTTATGTTGCAGTTCCCTAACTCCCTTGATGCTATCCACCCTTCTGCAGAGTTTAGTGTCATCAGCAAAGAGGGCAAGCTTACCCTGGATTCCTTCACCAGTGTCACTAATGAACAAGTTGGAAAGGACCGGGCCCAGGACCAATCCCTGTGGTACCCCAGTTGTGACTTCCCCCTTCCATTAACTTAACCACATTGAAAATGGCCCTCTGTTGCCTAACCTTGAGACAATTTCCCACCCATCTGGCTATATCCTTTGCAATTCCAAGGTTCTCCAACTTCTTCAGCAGGCATCTATGTTACTGAAATCAAAGTAAATAAAGTCCACTATATGGCCCCTGTCCAGCTCCCTTGTTTCCCAGACAAAGGAGACAACAAGGTTGGTCGGGCATGACCTCCCTGCCACAGACCTATGCTGCTTACCATCCTGGAGACCATTTTTTTTCAGGCAGTCCACGAGGTCTTACTTGATTACAGTCTATAGCAGCTTCCCCACAATAGATGTGAGACTAACCAGTCTGTAATTTCCTGCCTCTTCCTTATCTCCTGACCATATAGTGGTACCACATCGGCCACTCTCCAGTCTCTGGGTACTACCCCTGACAACAGTGAGTTATTGAACAGATATGCTAGAGAATCAGCCAGTTCTTCTGCCAACTGCCTTAGCACTCTAAAATGCATCCCGTCTGGACGTGGGGTCTTATCTACCTTGAGGGCTGCCAATCCTTTCTAGACCCTGTCCTTGGTGAACAATGAGATTTCCATCCCTGGGATCCCCTTAGTAGCTGCACTGATGGCACTTTCAGGTAGGAAACTCGCATCCTCCCTGGTGAAAACAGAGCAGACGTAGTTGTTAAGGATGGCAACCTTCTGCGCATCATCCTTAATTACCTTACTGTCATCTACCAACCTAACAATCTCCTTCCCTTCTTTCTCTTTTCCTTAATGTAACAGAAGAAATGTTTTTCCACAGATATGATCCCTTTAGAAATCCACAGCTCTGTGGCTGCCTTTGCCTCCCTTGCTACCCTCCTTGCTTTTCTGTTTTTGTTAAATATACTCTTCCCGTTCCTCCTCCCCCGACTCCTTTTAAACCTATAGAATGCTTTCCTTTTGGCACTGACCACTTCTCTAACCTCCATTGAGAACCATATGGATCTCTTGAACTTATTTCTTTTAACAACTGACTTCACACAGAGTTTTGTAGCCTCGAGGATGGCCTCTTTTATAAAGCCCCACATGTCTTCCACACCTACTCTATCCCTCACCTTGGCTAGTTTATTACGCACAAGCATTCTCGTTTTGTCAAAGTTTGCCCCTCTAAAGTTCAGGACCTCCATCCTTGAGTGTGCTCTTTCAACCCCTAGGGTCAACACAAACCAGATGGAATTATGGTCACTCTTTACTAGTGGTTCCCCTACTCTTGCTGCCATTACTGCTTCTGAATTTGTGAAAACCACATCCAGAATGGATCCCTGTCTGGTAGGTTTCTTTATCAGCTGGGTCAACAGGCAGTTCTGGAGGGTTTCCAATATAGCTTGACTTCTAGAAGTTATTGCTGCTGGAACATGCCAGGCTACATATGGTAGGTTTAAATCTCCGGCTACCACTACCTCCCCTTTCCTGCCACTTTTTTTACTTCCTCTCAAAGCTCCTTGTCCCTCCTCTCACCTTGTCCTAGAGGTCAGTACAGCACCCCCAGGTGAAGTTTTTTGCCTGATGCCACTGTGAGCTGCACCCACAGTGACTCAGCTTCCTCTGTTCCTCTCTTGATTCTTCCATCTTCCACTACTTTAATACCCTTGCAGACATAAAGGGCTACTCTCCTTTACCTCCTTCCTGTCTCTCCTGAAAAGTGAGTATCCTGGTGTTGTGCTATCCCAGTCATTGTCCGTGGCCCAGGTTTCTGTGATGGCAACAAGGTCCATCTGATATCTGCACCAATGCCTATAACTCACAAAGTTTGTTGCCCAGGCTCCTGGCATTGAGAAAGACCCCCTTCCAGGCACCACCTAAATGATTTTTGTTGGGAGTTCCCGAGTTCTCTTTCCCCCTTGATTCTCTCTGTCCTGTGCTATCTGCAGCACCCTCTTGACTGAGAGGATTGAACTTTTAAATCCAACAAGGAACTCAACTAATGACAGTGACCCCCCAAAAAAGGACAGTGTTCTGAACACCATATTTGGACAGTTTTGGGAGCATTAAGCAGATTATAAGAAAGCACAGGAATGAACTGAAATTAACAAAGGAAGGGCGAGATGGTATTTCGGAAAACATCAGTGGTTGTGGCAAAAAAAAGCAAGGAATCAGCCAGCCCGTCGGTGCAGTGGTAGCACTACTGCTTGTGATGCTGGCAACCTGAGTTTGGGAGCGAGCTTGGGTCGTCGGGGGCCAGCCAGTGGGAGAGGAGGGTTGAGTGTCCCAGACGATGCTCCCCTCCTCTGGGAGGAAGGGTTCTGTCCTCTGCTGCAATACCATCACCTGGGTGACCACATGTGGCAGTGTGGCTGGTAGGCAGATGAGCAGGGTGGGGACATTGCTGATCTCGGTAGGCAGACATGTACACATGCGTGCATGTGTGTGTGTGCTGGCATGGACATCCATGTAGACAATGTCCCGCAAGGGAGAAAACAAGGAAAATGGCTCCAACAACCCCATGATGATGGCCCACAGGAGCTTTCCAGGCCTTCATCGCTCAGCAGATCGTGGTGCCTGCCTGACAAAGTGTGAAGTTTGGGGGACCGGCCCCACCCTGACCCCATCTGGGGGGGCATAGCAAGAGCTCCATTGAGGTAGGTGACCGCGACCGGAGAGATTTGGGACTGCTCCCAGGGTCTAAGGACTTATTTATTTATTATTTATTTCATTTTTGTTGACTGGGTAAGTGCACTAGACAAATTCTGCCTATTTTCAGGCACAACCCTGGGAAGGGGGATACAGATGAATGCTAACTGACCTTGAACCAGATTAAGCTGTTGATGGTATTTTTAGTGAATGGGGTGGGGGGGGGATTTGGCCAGGGCACCAGGGAAATTCCTCTACTCTTTTTGAGAAGTGCAATGGGATCTTTAACATCCACC
Source organism: Neoceratodus forsteri (assembly GCA_016271365.2). Lineage (NCBI taxonomy): Eukaryota > Metazoa > Chordata > Ceratodontiformes > Ceratodontidae > Neoceratodus > Neoceratodus forsteri. The sequence goes on along the minus strand of CM057456.1, from coordinate 686,794,951 downwards.
TGAGTTACCACCAGAACAGGCAGATGGGACCTTGGTTTAATGTCTCATCCAAAAGATAGCACCTCAGGAGTGCAGCACCCCCCTTGTGCGACACTACAGTGTCAGTGTTGGGATTTAACCCAAGTGCCTGGTATAGGGATAAAACCCACAGACTTCAGATCTCCCAGCCTTAGAGGTGAGGGTGCTACCTGCTGAGCCACTGACACTGACATAGAAGGGGTGTCAGAGATGATAGGGGGAAAAACAGAAACTAAAAAAAAGCAAGGAATTTGAGGGACAGGATAGTCCATGGTGACCAACCTGTCCCAAGCGAAAACACTGGAAATGTTCTGTCCAATTTGAATATTAAGATTGGGTTAGAAAAAGTAACCCTGGGATGTACAGTGGGCAACCTTGAACAAAAACTGTTAACTAGGGTAGTCTTTTATATTGATTTGTAAAGTATATTTTATTAATTTGTTTAAGGAAAGTGATCAAAGATATGGACTGAATGAAAGCCTAGACTGGCTACCCATCATCTAGGTTTTTTAATCTATTATGTCACCATGTCTTTCAAGTCTGCATATTCTGTCTGTTCCACCCTTGTCCCGAGAACTGTGTTTCCTATCTCAGGTTCGGTCTTTGACCATCTGACAGGGAACTGATTGTTTTAATGTATGACATCTCTGACTACCCAACCTCCCTTATGCCTTAGACATAGGTTAAATTCTAACTCCTTTTAGAGGGGAACTTTTTCCACTTCATCTGTCTTCACTGACCTCACTTTCAACAGTGTCCCTTTTAAGGGACTGACTTCATTAAACATTTGTAATGCCCTCCTCAGGAGGGAACTTACCTGGACTGCTGCTGCCATCCTCCTGAATTCCCTGGGGCTGCTGCCATGCTATTGCAGCATGGTCCTTGCTCGACCGTATGTGTGACATGGTGAGACAGCCATGCTGTAAGGAACTCCTTTGCCCCTCCTGCAACCTTTTGCTTCATGGCTGTGGCCAAATCTGCTCAGTCCAAATCCATCAATTCTGGCAGAGGGGACTGGGAGCCAACCATCGCATTTGTTTCTTTGATACCCCCTGCACCACCATAATATCACCATCATTAGACACAGAGGTGCAAGTTGCAAGGGGCACCTCCCCAGTACTTCCACTCCACCATACCCTGAACACAACTTTCTTCTCCCCCACACCACTGCCACCACAGACACACTGGACATCAGCACTAAGGGGGTTGTAATAAACTCTGGGGCCAGCACTCAAAGAAGGACCTGCAAAATGTAAAATAAAGAACTTTGAAGCACACGGCTCCTTCAGCACATGGCTACAGCCATGTTGATAATCCTTGACCCCACCAGACAGCCAATCAGAGAGCTAGGAAGTTTTAGAGGCAGAAGAAGGGGATTGATGGGAGGATGATGTAATCAGACCCTCCCACATGGACTGTGGGCTATGAGGGCCAATCAGAGGGCAGGACAGGGCAGAAGGACTGATAGACTGCCCTACCTGTCCAATTAGACACAGAATGGAGGGAAAGAAGCTTCTGGGCTCTCAAAGTACTTCTGGCAGTTGGAGAGGGACACTGAAGTGTTCAGACCCACTGCTGGTGAGACCAAGTGAGAAGCCTAGCCAGGCCAATAATCTTGCTAGCCCTCACCAGAGTTCATTCTGAAAATTCTCTGCAAGCCTTATCCCAGGCTCACCCTGTTCAGAGACTGCGTAAGATGAGCATCTGTAAGAAGAAATTGCTCAGAGTGAAGCTTGTGGGATACTTCTGATTACCAAAGCTGCTAAGCTGTACCAAGTGGAGACAGAGACCTGCTTCCAACCTAGGTTGCTCTAGAGCCAGGTAAAGGGCCTGCTAGCCCTTATCTAGTGGGGTGGATTAGGGAAGAGGCATCCACGGGGTATATGCCCCAAGTACATGGATACTCTCGATCCAGATGGTAGGCAGACTGTGGCATTCACTCCTGCAGTCTGGATTCCTTGGGAACCAGCAAGCCGCTGCATAGTGATCTTCTGAGAGTTGAGGCAGAGGGCTGCATTCCGAGATGTGTGAGCCAAAAAGGTTGTGCTGCTGCAGGACATTCCAGAGAGTCCAAAGGTTTCATCCCCAGGCCACTGGGGCCTGTCCCTGATTGCTGCCTGATTTACTGCTGTGTGCTGTTCCCCTCTTAGACCGAACTGCTGCATACATGGGTCATGTAAGTGCTAGCATTGTTGGTTTGAGTCTTTATACTTTTCCAGCTTTGGATTGCAAGTTCAGCATTAAGCATTCTCTGTTTGGACACAGATCTTTTGAGCCTGCTGACTCCCTCCTCTCACTCACTCATTCCGTTTCTGCCTGCGCTACAGGCTGACCTTTTGTACTGGGCTCCTGCCTGTGCTGCCGCCTTTTTCTGCCAACAAAGAAATCCGCAGCAGTCATGATAGAGCTCCATTGAGCTCGCTCACTCCCCCTCTGTCACTCACTCATTGTATTTCTCCTGGCACTGCAGGCTGCTGTTTTGTACTGGGCTCCTGCCTGCATTGGCACCTTTTTCTGCCCACAAAAAAATCCACAGCTGTCCCGACAGAGCTCCATTGAGGTTGCTCACTCCCCCTGTGTCCGTCACTCATTCTGTTTCTCCTGGCGCTGCAGGCCGCTCTTTTGTACTGTGCCTCTGTTGGCACCTTTGTCTGGCCACAAAGAAATCTGCAGCAGTTCCAACAAAGCTCCGTTGAGCTTGCTCACCCCCCTTCTCTCACTTGCTCATTCCATTTCTGCCGGCGCTGCAGGCTGCCATTTTCTATTGGGCTCCTGCCAGCGTGGCTGCCTTCTTCTGCCTACAAACAAATTTCCAGCAGTTACAATAGAGCTCCGTTGAACTCACTCACTCACTCCCCCTTTCTCACTCGCTCATTCTGGTTTCCCCGCCACTGCAGGCTGCCCATTTGTACTAGGCTCCTGCGTGCATTGCTGGCTTTTTCTGCCCACAAGCAAATCTGCATCAGTCCCAACAGAGCTCCGTTGAGCTCACTCACTCCCTCGCCCTCCCTGACTCACTTATTTTGTGTCTCCTGCCACTGCAGGCTGCCCTTGTGTACTTGGCTCCTGCTTGCATTGGCGGCTTGTTCTGGCCAGAAAGAAATCTGAAGCAGTCCCGACACAGCTCCATTGAGCTCTCTCACTCATTCCATTTCAGCCAGTGCTGCAAGCTGGCCTTTTGCACTGGGCTCCTGCATGTGTTGCTGCATTTTCTGCCCACAACGAAATCCACAGCAGTCACAATAGAGCTCCGTTGAGCTCGCTCACTACTGCTCTGTTACTCGATCATTCTGTTTCTCTTGGCGCTGCAGGCTGCGCTTGTATATGGGGCTCCTGGCTGTGTTGGCACCTTTGTCTGTCCACAAAGAAATCTGCAGCTGTCCCGACAGAGCTCCATTGTGGTCGCTCAGTCTCCCTCTCTCACACGCTCATTCTGTTTGTCCTGGCACTGCAAGCGGCCCTTTTGTATGGGGCTCCTGCCTGCATTGGTGCCTTTTTCTGCCCACAACAAAATCCACAGCAGTCCTGATAGAGCTCTGTTGAGCTCACTCAGCCCCCCTGTTTCACTCGCTCATACTGTTTCTCCCACCGCTGCAGGCTGGCCTTTTGTATTGGGCCCCTGCATGCACTGACACCTTTTTCTGCCCACAAAGAAATCCGCAGCAGTTCTGACAGTGCTCTGGTGAGTTCGGTCACTCCCCCTCCGTCACTTGCTCTCTTGTTCTGTTTCTCCCAGTGCTGCAGGCTGCCCTTTTGTACTGGGCTCTTGCATTGGGGCCTTTTTCTGCCCACAAACAAATCTGCAGCAGTCCCGACAGAGCTCAGCTGAGCTCAGTCACTCCCCCCTCTTAGCTGTTCGATCTTAATCTGTCCCAAACATTGATTTCCCACAGCGACCGTTCTATTGTCCAGCAGGATTGCAAAAACATATTTTAGCCAAGATGTGAAAAATGGCAGCTGTACTGTTCATAAGGAGGTGTGGAAAATGCCACTGTTGAAAATGTGGCGTGAAAATATTACAAAATTGCGAAGTTACAAGGGTGCGTGGAAACAATTCAATGCACGCTTGTAACACAGTCATGTTATGGAGTTTTGTCACCAAATTTTCAACATAGGCATTTTAGGACCTCTGCTCATGAACAGTGTCACTGTCATTTTCTTAATCTGTCCTGAACACTGATTTTGCACAGAAGTGCCGGAAGCGCAGGAAGTGCGAGAACACATTTTAGCTAGGATGTGAACAATGACAGCTGTATTGCTCACAGGAGGTGTGACAAAATGTCAATGTTGAAATCTGGCGTGAAAATATTGTAAATTAAGCGAAGTTGCGAGAATGCATGTAACTATTGTATGCACGCTCGTAAAACAGTCATTTTTTGGATTTTCCACCAAATTTGCAACATAGGCTTTTTGAGAGCCCACCTCATGAACACTGCCACTGTCGTTTCATTAATCTGCCCTGAAGGGTGATTCCGCACAGTGACCGAGAAACCACCTTTTGGGGCCGATTAATGCCAAGACATTTCAAGAATTCATGAGGAGGGGTCCCAAAAACCCCATGCTGAAAATTTGGTGGAAAAATTCCAAAAATTGACTGAGATATGCATTAAAGTTGAAAAAACCCTATTTCTACCATTATACAGCTTACCGGCATTTCCTCAGTTCGAGGTCGGCTTTGAAGAGTGCAGACATGTTCCCGGTCCACAGAAGATCATTGCGCCAGACTATGGAGGTAAGTATGGGGTGAGGGGGGGTGTGGGGAGGTAGGGTCCGCAGTGGGTGGATGCGGGTGGTGGGAGGGGGACCAGAGAGACCACGAGGGACAGTTTTCTTATTTCACAGGTTTAAAAGCAAAAAAACCATTGCGGGACAGTTTTTTTCTTCACAGGGGCATTAGGCACGCTGGGGTGGGCTCCCAGCATGCCACCCGACTGCTTTTGGGGGGCAGTAGCCGATGGGGATTGGGCATCCCCATCAACACACAAGTAAGGGAGAGGTACATTATGCTGGCGGATTGGGCACCCCGTCGGCACACACAATATCAGCGGGGGTGTTTGACATAATGCTGATGGGAGTGGGCTCCCCGTCAGCACAATCAACATAGGGCCAGTGAAGTCGAGGGGGATTGGGGCCCCCGTCGGCAACTAAGCATGGTGGGGGGGTGTTATATTGTTTGTTAACACTGCAGCAAGCAGCCACCATGTTCATGAACAATATCAGGGTTTTTACAGCCCACCCTGCAATGACGGGTCACTCCCTCATTGTAGCAGATGGCTGACACTGCAATGACGAGGCGGCCCCTGATTGCAGCGGCTGATTTTTTAGAAAGTTGTGGCATGCTGGCTGAACTAGTGTCAACAGCAGCGTGCCATGGCATTGGGGGGACAAGCCTTTGCAGGTTGTGGGGGCATTGGGCACAACAGTGCCGCGCCTCCACAACCTGCTTGTGGAGAAAGCTGCAGCAACGTGATTCTTGCGCATGCATGCAATCAACATAAAAATTATCTGTGAAAGTGAAAATGGCTTTTTAAGAGGTAGAGGACTGTGTTTATGCAAGAGTTTGGACCTCAGAAAGTACTCCTGGTAAGGAATGTGGCTGAGGAGTGGGACAAGGGGTCCATCTTGAAGTGTTGGAGGTTGTCATGAAAGATTGTGAAAGCAGGAAAATTCAGAATGACTAGAGAACTAGGTACTCAGTTTACAAACCAAATTGTGGAAACTGAGAAGGATTTAGGGGCTTGAACTTGCCTGCCATGGTTACACCTCAGTAATCTCATGAGATTGGTAATAGTCAAAGGGAGTCCTGTCAGAACAACACCTCCTTCACCACACCTGAACTCTCTGGGGAATTTCAAGACCAAACTAGAACTGCAGCTGGCTAGTGAAGGGAATACCTTTAAGGATGTACAGACCTTGCTGGCTTCCTGGGCAATCTCTGAAGAATCTGAGTTAGCTTTCCCTGCTGGTTCAGATCATTACAGATGCCTAAATTTTTTTTTCTGGCACAATCCCCACCCTCACTGGAGAAGATGATTATGAAACTTGGATAAATTATTCTGTCCCAATGCTATTTGAATAGCAATGCACCGTGGCAGAAAAACGCAAGAGACTGGCAGAGAGCTTGAAGGGGCCAGCATAGGATGCCATCCAGTCCTTAAGTGCCACCAGCCCAGAGGCCCAAGCAGATAAATAACTTGACACCCTAAAGAGTGTGTTTGGAAGTACAGAATCCTATGATCATTTGTACTAGAAGTTTAAGACCGCCATATAACACAGGGGGAGCTGCTCTTCATCTATCTACACAGACTTGAGAGGGCCTTACAGAAAGCATACCACAGAGGTAAAATAGAGTCCAAAGACTTGAACAAGGTGTGACTAGAGCAAGTATGTACTGGGTCATAATGTTGCATGCTTAATAGCGTACGGCATTATGGCGAAACCTAGACCTGTGTGCTCCCCGAGTTGGACTCCCCCGGAGTTCAGAATCTTTAGTTGGGGGTAGCTGGGGGGCACAGCCCCCCATAACAGGAGGTGTGGGGGTGGAGCCCCCCCACAGAATAAAGACATGATGCCTCATGGCATTAATCGTGCAATGTGATAGTGCCATGCGGCATTATGTCTTGCGACATAGTGACCCTGTGCCGAGCAAGTACTGAAGACTGCCTGATTTTAAGAGTTGCTATTGTTAAAGTTACACTTAAAAGGGAGATTGCTTGATTTCCTCTCCAACCGAGTCCTTCTGTGATAAGTTAGAGATGCTGAGGAACAAGAGGAACAGTGGTGACCACTGCTTCCTTCCACTGGCAGTACCCAAGTATCAACTAGTGGTGGCTCCCTTGATGTCTCAGAGCTCCAGAGACTGATTCAAGAAATGAAAAGTGAGACAGTCCAACCTGGCATGATCAGCCCCCCCCCCCGGCAGTTTGAATAATTAATCAGCAGCATGCCTGTGTCAAGCAGTGTTGTGTTGGTCGCCTTGAGCACTGCAATGTGACATTCAAATGCAGTCTCACTGGAGGAAGTCCATACTCAACTGATTGAGCTAAAGAAAATGATGGGAGGATCCATGAACCATCAAGTCCTGCAATTGCCTAGGACCTCTGCCTGGGGGGGCACCCATGGAACTCTCCAGCTGGAACCCCTTGACAGTCAATGCATAGAAGTAATGTTTATTGCTACTGCTGTGGGGAGGATAGCCATATCCAATGTCAGTGTCAGTCAGAAAGCAACTTTCAGAGGGTTGCAGGCAGGCTAATCTAGTAGAAATTGGCCACAAGCATTGCCAGACCTTTAAACTTCAGTGAAGCCCAGTAGAGGAGTGCTCTGGTGCCCTGGGAAAAGGTTTCTCAGCAACAACCATTGCTAAATCTATTGTTTGTGTTAAACCCAGTGCTTCAAATACTAAGGCCCAAGTGTCAGGAAACAGGGACAGGATTGTTGGGTCCTACTGCAGACAAGGAAGCTCCAGTGGATGGACAGCCTGCCCAAGTACTCCTGGATAATGGCTTCCAAGTCACTGCAGTGCTAATGACTATTATGATAAGCATCTGACTCACAAAAAGTTGGAGCCTTTGGGAGGCTTGGAAATGTGGTGTCTCAGTGACTCTTCATATCCCCATCTGGGCCTGATTTGTATCTGGATCTCCTTCCTGGTGAGCATTACTGGAACTCCCACAGCTGTGGAGTCATGTACCATGGTGTGCCCACAGACAAATATGTACGAAAAGATCCTGAGTATTGCAAGAAGCAATGCCCATATGTTCTACCGCATGGTCAGCCGTGCAAAGAGTTTGAATCCCCACAAGGAAAAGCTCCAGTGCCCCTGTATTAACTTGTTAGACAAGTTTACACTTGCAAAGCCACTGTCCTACCTGAGGATCATAGAATCACAGAATCATAGAAATCTTGCGGCAGAAAAGGATCACCCTGGCCCATCTAGTCTTCCCCTTATCCCCTTCTTTTTATCACCTTTGTGCAGTGATATCCCCCTCCGTTCACTGATCAACCCTTTATGTCATTCTCATGTCCTCTCACATCCCTCCACCATTTCAGCCTCTACCACCTCTACAGGTAGTTTGTTCCAGGGCTCCACCACCCTCTTTGTGAAGTAACACCCCCTAACATTGCCCTTAAATCTTCCTTCCTCCAATCTTAGATTGTGACCCCTTGTTTTAGCCCTCACCTTCCTTTTAAATAAGCTCCCTTCCTTCACCTTATTGATCCCCTTCATGTACTTAAAAGTTTCTATCTTGTCCCCCATATCCCTTCTAGTATCCAGCGGGTACAGATCCAATTCTCTCCATCTCATCTCATAGGGTTTCCTTTGCATATGCTGCATCATCTTTGTCACTCTCTTCTGAACCTCTCTATCCCATCTATGTCCTTGCGCAGATGAGGCCTCCAGAACTGGATCCTGTACTCCCGGTGAGGTGTGACCATGGTTTTATACAAAGGTATTAGCACCTCCCACCTTCTGCTTGTTATGCCCCTACTTATGCACACCAGCATTCTATTTGTCTTTCCCACTGCCTTGCTGCATTGATCCCCCACCTTCCGGTTGTCTGAAATTATAATCCCCAGATCCCTCTCCTGCTTTGAATGCTTGATTGCCCCTTCCCCCACCATGTGTATTCAGCTTGTGGGTTTTTACACCCCATGTGCATTATTGTACACTTTTTGGTACCCATGCAGTATCCCGGAGAACCCTAGGATGTAAGCTGTCCAGGCCCATTGCCTTGTCTACCTTCAGTCTTCCTAGTTCCTCTTTTATCCTGTCTTCTTTGAATGGGCTAGGATGCACTCTTTTGTTATCCCCTCCCCTTTTTTTTTTTAACTTTATTTTTATTGGTTTGCAATGTACATTACATTGTAAAAAGAAATTTCCTTGGTTACAAATGAAGGATATAACTGTCAATCACAGCAATATAATGATAGGATACAGTATTTGACAACCTTTGTTACCCCATGGGAAGGGGGTTCTTATGGTTCTTATTCGCTAAAAATACCACCAACAGCTTAATCTGGTTCAAGGTCAGTTGGCATTCATCTGTATCCCCCTCCCCTGGGTCGTGCCTGAAAATAGGCAGGATTTGTCTAGTGCACTTACCCGGTCAACAAAAAATAAATAAATAAATAAATATGTCTTTGACAATATACAGATTTAATAGCAATAATTCCTTCATGTGGCTATTGCAGCATACTCATGGACTAAAGCAATTATCATAAAATACATTTTTACCAGGTGAAGTAATTCACCCTATGACGCCAAAACAGGCGTTTTGTGTCCATAAGTCTAAATAAGCAATGAAGTCTTAGCTTTTAATGGTAGGATGTATCATTAAGGAGGATCCGTCCACAGAGCATTCCACCTCCAGAGTTGTTCAAAAATTAATCTCTGTCCATTTCTACTCCTTTGTTACCTTAAATGTTATGGATTTTATCTAGAACAAGTTATCATTAACAGAAGCTATGCAAACAAACAACTTTTGGGTTATATATAATCTCAAGATGCTCAGAACAGCTGGTGATAGAAAAACTACTAAAATAAGAACAGACTAGAACTAGATATAAAGTACATGCCACGGGGGGGTGCCATTTTACATCATTTTCAACTTTAGGCTGACACTTATCTAAATAACACAATCTCATTAATCAATAAGCATAAGCAGTAAAGAAATATGCATTGTATCGCCTCCCCTTTATCTCAGGTTCCTTCCCTGCCCCTTCCACCATACAGACCGAGCAAAAGTAATTATATACTGTAGCATCTCTGCCTTCCCAAAGTCTCCCTCCACCAGTGCTCCTGTTGATAGGAACCATGTCCAGTATGTTATCCCCCCTAGTGGGTCCCCTAACCAGCTGTTGCGGGAAAGCTCCCTGGATCGCTCCACGTACCTCTCTGCTCCTGGCTGATGTTGCCATAGGTATTTTTCAGTCCACGTCGGGGAGGTTAAGGTCCCCCAGTTGTAGGATCTCCTCCCTGAGTGCCATTCGTTGTATCGCCTGTACCCACCATCTATCCTCTTCCTCCCCCTGTGTAGGAGGCCTGTACATCACACCCAGTCTTAATGAAGCCCCAGACCATTTTTCCAATGTGACCCACATGACCACCACCTCCCCCTGTACCTCCTGCCCTTCCATCACCCTAATGTACTCTTTGACGTACAATGCTACCCCACCCTCTTTCTGCCAGCCCCATCCCTTCTGAAGAGCGTGTATCCTGGGACACCTACTTCTCAAGAATGATGCTCTGACCACCAGGTCTCTGTGATAGCCACAATGTCAAGTACCTCATTCACCATAATGGTCTCTAGGTCCACCATTTTGTTGCCTAAACTCTTGGCATTTGCTGACATGCCTTTTCACCATAAACCCCCATCCACCTTGCTAACCCTTGCTGCCCTACTTGCCCCATTTTGCAGGGGAATCCTAGCTAGGCTATTTCCTGCTGCTCCACCAGATGAATGCATGGGAATTGTTTGGCACCAATGCCAATCTGAAGTTTGCTTGTTTATTTGTTTAATGGGTAAGCACAACTGAAAAAACGATCCTTTTACAGGTGCGACCCACAAAGTCAAACATGACAAGTACAAATAACATACACAATAAAACATTTTAGGAAAAAGAATTCCACATCAATTACATATTATTTAACAATCAGTTAAAACAGTTACATTCTGATAAAGATTTAAAGTGCAAAAACAAAGATGTGATGTTACCTCCCAAAGCAGAGTGTGCCATCAAGGGAATAGTGCACCTCAAGGGATCTTGACACAATCAGCTGCTAATGTTGGATGGCCCAAAGGAAGCTGATTTGCCAGAGAGGCTCATAGTCAAACCTAGGATACTGCTAGCTAAAACTCATGCATATGTCAGACAAGTAACTGTCCATGTGACCAATGTAACAGACTGACCAATGACCATCTGAAGTGAATCGACTTTCATCAGGATCTAATGAGCTGATCTGGCGATGCATCCACAAAAGCTAGATAACAAAGCTCCAGGAAAATTAGCTCCTTCTTAGTTTGAGTTTGGAGACCCCTCTTTGCCCGCAGAGTGACAGAACAGAATAAAAAAAAAATTGTCCCAATGCACAGATGTTTTCTCCCTGAAGAAATGGGACATTGGGTGTGCCAAAGGTGTACAGCACAACATTCAGGTCATGGATAGGAGGCCTTTTCAGGAACAGTCAAGATGACTGGCCCCTGCTGACATAGATGATATCCGTAAGCACTTGCAGTACATGTTGGCCACAGGCAACATTCAGGAATCTAGGAGACTCTATGAGTCAACAACTGCAGCTGTCAAAAAGAAGAATGGGGCTGTCAGAGTGCGTGGACTACCAGACTCTAAACAAAAGAACTGTACTAGACCAATACACTACGGCATGAGTCTGAGATACTCTAGATTGCTTTAATGAAGTCAGTGGTTCACGTAATGGACTTTAGATCCAGTTGCTATCAAATCCCCATTCTCAAGCACGATTAAAAAAAGACTACATTCATCTACCTCCTGGGGTTCTATTAGTTCCTCTGAATGCTGCAAGAGCTCTCTGGGGCATCAGTCACCTAACAACAGCTGATGGTAAGAGCAGTGGTGGACATGAACCGGTTGGAAGCTTTGTGTACCTGAATGACTATCGTATTTAGGAAACCCCTTGAAGAATATGAAACCTGACTGTTCAAAGTGCTTGACAGACTGGAAGAGTATGGCCTCAAGCTGTCTGTCAACAAGTGCCAGTTCTTTTGGACCGCAATCAAGTATATGGGTGACACTGTGTCTCAAGATGGCATCCGTACCAATCCCAACTATGTTCCGGTCATCACAACAATTCCAAAACCCACCAGGCTGAGAGAACTGCAGAGTTTATTGGGATTCTTTGGTTATTATTGCAGGTTCATTAAAGACTACACCAAGACGGTCAAGCCTCTGCAGGATCTGACCTAAGGGTATCCTCCTGTCAACCAGAAAAAAAAGAGGGCACCATAATCCTTTACAGAAGAAGTTTACTACAGAGTGCATGTACTAGTTGGCCTCAGATGGACACAAGCTTGTGATGATGCATTTGAAAAGATAATCAGACCATTGACCAGTGGCCCTGTGTTGGCCTTTGATGACCCCAGAAAGCCCTATGTGTTACACACAGATGCCAGTGTTAGTGATTTGGGAGCAGTGTTATATCAAGAACACCCACAAAGACTCCAGCCAATAGCTTATGACAGTCATAGTATGAAATTATCTGGTCCACAAGCTGGAGATTTTAGTGCTCAAATGGGCAATTGTTGATCAGTTCCACAAGTAACTATATAGGGCCCATATCACAGTCTATATTGATAACAACCCCCTTACCTATGTGCAAATGACAGCAAAATTGGATGCTGCAGAACATTGCTGATTGTCAATCCTCTTGACATATGATTACTGTGTAGAGCATCACCCAGGAAAAAGCAATACTGATGGTGCCCTGCTATCCTGAAGACCCCACCAAAGGTTGACAGGGCCAGAATGTAGCCAAATTCCAGAGACTGCCATTCAAGCTTTATACAAAAGATATGACTCAGATGAACTGCCAGACTCCAGTGAACCACCTCACCTAGTAGACAGCTTGGGCACCCATCAGACTGCATATCTGCAGCCTATTGCAATGTTTCATCCCTCAGTTAACCCACTTCGCTACAAATTTATTTATTTATTTATTTAGTTTTTGTTGACTGAGTAAGTGCACTAGACAAGTCCTGCTTATTTTCAGGCACGACCCGGGGGAGGGGATACAGATGAATGCCAACTGGCCTAGAACCAGATTAAGCTGTTGGTGGTATTTTTAGTGAATGAGGGAAATTTGGCCAGGACACCGAGGAATTCCCCTACACCTTTCGATAAGTGCCATGGGATCTTTAACATCCACCTGAACTACCACCAATCCAGGCAGATGGAACTTCAGTTTAACGTCTCATCTGAAAGACAGCACCTCAGAAGTGCAGCACCCCTCTCATGCTGCACTACATTGTCAGTACTGGGATATTAACCCAAGTGCCAGATGTGGGAACTGAACCCACAGACCTCTGATCTCCCGGCCTCAGAGGTGAGTGTGCTACCTACTGAGCCACTGACTGCAAATGATTCCTCAAGACTGTAGATAAGAGCAAATGGAGGACCCTGCAATCCCAGATATTGTTAAACCTCTCCAGTGAGAGGATGCCCAGAATTTATTGAAATGAATCATCCTGACACCTCCATGCTGCAGAGAGAGTAAAAGTTGTTGAAAATGCATGAAGTCATGATTTACAGAGAGCCACAGAGCAATGATGAGCCAAGTCTAAAACAGTTATTACTCCCAGTCAAGTTCAGAAAAGTGACTCTCAGTGTCCTGCATGATGAGTTGGGAGACTTAGGGGTGGACAGAACATTAAACCAAGTTAGGAGATTCTATTGGCCCCGGATAAGCACAGTGGTGGAGAACTATTGCAAACGATATACGAGATGCATCCAGCAGAAAACACCACCCACCCAAGTAGCCTATTTGGCAACCATTACCACAACTGCTCTCATGGACTTGGTTTGCATCAACATGTTGAGCTTGGAGCCAAACAAAAAGAACATTGCCAACATCCTGATGGTGACAGAGCACTACTTCTGGTATACCCAAGCATTTCTTGCAAAAGACCAAAAGGCCACGACTGCAACCAAGATTCTGATTGAAAAATACTTTGTTCATCATGTACTACCAAAGAGAATTCATTCTGTCCTGGGAAAGGGATTTTGAAAGTCAGCTGATCAAAGAGTTGTTACCTCTGTGGGGAATTAGGAAGTCATAAACCATTCACTACCACCCTCAAGGTAACCCACAACCAGAAAGGTTCAATAGGACCTTGTTAAATATGCTGGGCACATTGGATTCTTGCAAAAAATTGAACTGGAGCCAATAAATGAACATGCTCACCCATGTATGCAACTGCACTCACAATGGCGCCATGGGGCAATCTCCATATTTGCTCATATTCAAAGGGAGGCCAGGCTTCCAGATGACCTTGCATTTGTAGTGTCATATGATGGAGGCAATTTAGAGAGTTACACTAAATATGTTAAAAGACTAAAACAGAGGTTGGATGATGCATACAGGCTGGCTGCAGAATTGCCTACTGACAGAAACTTGGCAAACAAAACCCGATACAACAAACATGTCAGAGCTCACGAGTTTCTCCCTGGAGCGAGTCTTAGTTCAGAACTTAGAGTTACACAGAAAGCATAAAACTGCAGACTGGTGAGGCAACATTCCCTATGGGGTCACTGTAAAACTTGTGGACTTGCCAGTGTACAGAGTTTATCCATAGGAGATCACCAATGAAGTAAAACTTTGCAACACAACCATTTACTTCCTGTTGTACAGTTAGATGTGCCAGATCGGGACAATGGTCCAGTACTCTCCCCAGGAATGAAAACCAAGGGTTCTTGTAGACACCAAATCAAAACTAGCCAGTCTGCTCTCAACCTGGATAACTGTCCACTTAGGCCTACAAAAAGGTCCTTGTTTGAACCAGCACCCAATGCAACAGGTTTGTCTGATGAAGACAGCCTTGTTCAGTATTATTCCACTATGGACATTCCCCCTCTGTTAAATGCTTCTGATGATTATTATATGCCAAATACTCCATCCACATGGTTAAACCTAGATACAAAGTCATTTTAACCCCCCAGTTAGGTCAGGTGCCCATGAACAAGAGCATACATGTGGAAGACCACTTAGAAACTGACCAAGAGCCAGATATTGTAATTGAACCAGCTCATTCTGAGGAACCTTATTCATCACCCAGAGAGGAGGGACATGCACCCTCAGTTGACCAGGATCCAGAAGTCCCACTGTGACATTCAGGCGTTTCTGAACATCATGATGGGACATTCAGAAAGGCCTGTAAGACCCATCTGAAAGCTCACTTATGACACTCCTGGTACCCCCACTGACCTGTCCTTTATGTGGTGCATGGTGGAATCTGTATCACACCCCAAACCATACTCTGTATCATGTTCAATAGCCCTAGGTTATAATGTGGGAATACCGAGTACTTGAAATGTTCAGACAGGAACCAAATGCTTATATAGAAATATCTGTGTAACTATTGTTAATTCTGTTGATATTGTTATGGAGTCTGTAAGTAGTCTAACTAGGAAGAATTTGTCAAGGTAGACCTGTCAGTTGTTGTTATTGCCTGTTTGTGTCTTTCAGATAAGCACTGGATGGAACTCGTGGAAATGCCAGGATGGCAAGTCATGATCCAGGGAGCGTGTAACTCCTTAGAAGGGGCTTACCTGGGCTGCTACTGCTGCCACCCTCTAGAGTTCCCTGGAGCTGCTACCACACTGTTGCAGCATGGCTCTTGCTCACAGAAACATAGAAGTTGTCAGCAGATAAGGACCTCTTGACCCACGCAGTCTGCCCTATTTTCCCTGCCTACAGTGCCACTGCAGACCCTACTCAATCTTTGGTCTTTTACCCACTTGCCTTATTTCTAAGATCCCTTGTGTCTATCCCATGCATGTCCGAATCCCATTACCATTTTAGCTCACACCACCTCTGCTGGGAGGCTGTTCCAGTCATCCACTACCCTTTCCGTGAAGGTGTATTTTCTCCCATCTCCTCTGAGTCCCCCCACCCTCCAGCTTCATAGCGTGACCCCTTGTCCTTGAGCATCTTTTTCTTTGTAAAATGATACCCTCATGTACCTTATTGCAAATTGATATGTTATCCATGGGTTTTTGTGCCCCAAGTACATGATTTTGTACTTTTTTGCATTGAAACCCAGTTGTCAAACCCTTGACCAGTCTTCCAGTTTTTTAGATCACCCAGATTGTCCCTCACCCCCCCCAGGTGTGTCCACCCTGTTGCAGATTTTTGTGTTATCCGCAAACAGGTATACTTTCCTATCCAATCCTCCTGTAGTGTCACTAATAAAGACATTGAAGAGGACTGGGCCTAGTACTGACCCCTGTGGCACTACGCTGGTCATATTGCCTTCTTCAGAGTAAGCACCATTTACCACCACCCCCCTCTAAGCCAGATTCTTACTCAGTTTACTACTTTTGGATCCACTCCTAGGCTACCCAGATTGCTCACCAGTCTTCTGTGTGGAACGGTGTTGATGTCCGTACTGAAATCCAGGTAGGCCACATCAACCGCTCGGCCCTGATCCACTTCCCTGGTCACCCAGTCAAAGAACTTGATCAGGTTTGTCTGGCAAGTTCTCCCCCCTGTGAAACCATGCTACCTTGGATCCTGTAATCCACTGGTCACAAGATATTCTCCAATCATTTTCTTCAGTAGAGCTTTCATTGCTTTACCAACCACTGAAGTCAAGCTAATGGATCTGAAATTTCCAGCCTCCTCCCTGTTACCAGTTTTGTGAAGTGGGACCACATCTTCTCTCCTCCAGTCCCCTGGAACGTCCCAAGTATCTAGTGATACAGTAGGTTGAACGGGGCTGTCAGAGGTGCAGCCAGCACCTCCTTGAGCTCCCTTGGTATTCTAAGGAATACCTCATCAGTCCCCATTGCCTTGTCCACTTTCAGTTGTGCTAGTTCCTTGAGGACTCCCTCCTCTGTAAAGGGACTAGTGTCCACCTCCTTTCCTTCAATCCCCTTGTCCCTTATCTGTGGCCCATCAGCTACCCCTTCCTCTGTAAATACTGAAAAAAGTATTTGTTCAATATGTCTGCTTTTTTTGGTACTCTTCCACCCAAACCCCATCCATCCCCTTTTAGCCTTACTGTCCCTCCTTTGGTCTTCCTCTTTTTGCTTTTATATCTAAAAAATATTTTAATCCCCTATTTTGCTGACTTGGCAATATTCTCCTCTGTTTGCACCTTTGGTCCCCAGGTGGCTACCCACCATGACGTCAGCAATACTGTCAATGTTTGTCAGTGTCAGGTCCAGTATTTCCCCACGAGTGGGTTCCTTGACTAGTTGCCTGAGGAATGCCCCCTGCAGAGAGTCCAGGATTGTCTTTACTTCTAACTGTTGCTGCAGCTGGGAGGCTCCAATCCACATCCAGTAGATTGAAGTCCTCCACCAGCAATACCTCCCCCTTGCTCGCCACCCTTTGGATTGCTTCCAACATATCCTTAACCAACTCTCTCACCTGTGCTGGAGGTCTGTAGAGCACTCCTATGTGAATAGTGGCCCCCTTCTGTGTCTCCAGGGTGACCCACAGTAACTCTGCTCCTCCTGTATTTCCATAGCTTTTATGTTTCCCTTACATAGAGAGCAACTCCTCTTCCTTTTTAATCTACCCTGTCTCTTCTGAATAGAGCATAACCTGGTATGGCTACATCCAAGTTCTGGTTTTCATTGTACCAGGACTCAATAATTGTGACTATGTCCAGGTCTGCTTCTACGATGGTGGCCTCTAGGTCTGTAATCTTATTGCCCAGTCTTCAAGCATTTGCACACATAGCTCTCCAGACTGTACTGCCACCCCCTCTAATTTTACTCATTTGCCATCCCTTATTTCCTCCACTATTCTTCTTACTATCACCCCTTCCTTCTACCCCCGGATTCTTATGTTCATTGGTTTCTTTTGGGATTTATCTTCCTCTGCATTCCTACTACTGACCTTGTAAGCCTGTGGGGGGGGGGGCAGTTTATGTCTCCCTGCCTCATTCTGCCTCCCCCTTTGGCTAATTTAAATGCTTGACAATGTAGCATTTAAACTGTTTGCTGAGGATCACTGTTCCCCTCCAGGATGGATGCAGGCCATCATCCCTGTACAGGCTTTTATCTCTCCAGGTGTGGCCCCAGTCCCCAATGAATCTGAATCCCTCCTCTCTGCACCATTCCTTCAACCATGCATTGAAGTTCCTGGTGCAGAGACTCTAGTCCTTC
This sequence comes from Neoceratodus forsteri, assembly GCA_016271365.2. NCBI lineage: Eukaryota > Metazoa > Chordata > Ceratodontiformes > Ceratodontidae > Neoceratodus > Neoceratodus forsteri. The sequence continues at coordinate 686,777,062 of CM057456.1, read as the reverse complement.
CCCTGTCATAGACAGGTAGCACATTCAAGAAGGTCACAGATTGTGCTAATTGACTAAGATGCCTCCCCAATTCCCTGGACTTCTCCTGAACTATTTCTGGCTCATCCCTAGCCAGGTTATTAGTCCCCAGATGGAGAATTATGTCCAGTTCTCCCTCCCTTCCTTCTGCCCCAGCAATCCCTTGGATCCTCTTTCCATCCCTTCGAGACATGGTGCCAGGAAGGCACCTAACTTCCCTCTTCTCATCCTAACTTGCCCCTAACTGTTTACCCCTTACTATGGAGTCCCCCACCAGGATTCACTTCCTCCTCCTCTGGGGTCCTCTACCATCCCTTGGGGTCTCCACTATGGAGGACCCCCACATCCACCCATGTCACTACTTTGAGTGCCTCTGTGGGACATTCCCAACCAGCCAGTGCAGCGTAGGAGTTTCATAGTGGTACCAGATGGGGGATGTACCTGTACTCCACCACCCTTACCCTCCCTAAGCCCACCATTGTCTAGGCTTTCCTACTACTTGGCATTCTTTGAGGTAGTGGTGGTGAACTAGGTGGTCCCTGGGTGGGGAAGTAGGTCCTCTAAACCCAAGCCAAGTTGCCCTTGAGTCTGGCAACCTCCTCACTCAGCCCAGAGAAGTGTGTACATCTGGGGCAGCAATGTAGTCTCCAGAAGGTCTCCCTGAAGACTGCCGCCCACAGTCACTGCACTGCACCACTCCCATTATCTTATACTTCCTACTTGCTCTGTTATTTTAGCCCTTTGAATTCCTTTTGTTCCTTTACCCTATACAGGGAGTTTCACCTATCCCTAGGTTCCTGTGTACCCTCACTCCAACTCACACCTAACAGTTGTCAGCAGGCCACCCACCTGTTATCTAAAAAAGAATATCTAGCAAATTACCACACTCCCCCTTTCTCAACAACTCTTTCAAGCAAGCCCCCTCGCACCACTCATTGTCACCAAAAGAGAATTTCTAGTTTGTCTCCTCATCCACAGTTATACAACAATGAATTTCCAGCACGTACCCACTATCACTGCTTCCCAGAATTACTTACCAGCCATTCTGCACCCACACACTTGTACAACACTTTCCAGCAAGCCCCCTCTCCCACTGTTATTTCTAATCTAACCAAATGGGAAGTTACATATAATAATATATGTCGCTTTGCTCTCTCTGCTCCCCATTTCACTCATCAGTGTGAGCTATACAGGAAACTTGAATGGCTATGACCTGACAACAATCAAACTTTTGTAATGGATAACTTCGTTGACAATATTGTCAGAACAACCACTCCCCCAGTACTAGTTGAGCTTTTCAAGCCTGCAAACCCTACTTACCTATTTAGGTCTAGTGGCTCCCAAGTATTCTGAGTTAAAAAAAAAGTACCCTAATGGGTGATCGGGCTCTCAACGTCTGTGCACCCAGGCAATGGAACCCCCTCCCAGCCCATGTATGTACATCCTCCTCCCATACCAGCTTCAAAAGTTCCTACTGGGACCTCCTGAAACTTGTCTCGGACTGTCACTGTACTTAAGGTATTATCTCCCCTCTCTGTACTACGCTGCACTTTACTGTCCGGCCCAGTCACCTCCCTTTTGATCAATGTGTTCATGAGTACATAAACAAGTCTGTCAAAAGTTATCCAGTGATGTGATGTTCTATAACTTGCTGTCAATGTTTACCTTTGCCATGCCACATTTTTATCTGTCCCCCTTATGCTGTGCCTGACTGTTGTTTTACTCTGAATTTCTGTAATACCTGCTTCTGTTTGTAATTTTCCTTGTAACCTCCTGGGTGGCATCTGAAACTAGGCATATGTTTGTCTAGTGTGCTTACCTGGTTATCAAAAGCTAACTAAATTTCCCATCCCCCGCACTTACAGTTTCACAATGGAAATTCCAGCAAGTCCCTCTCCCCACTCACTACTTTCTAGAGTTACTTACAGCAAGCCTTAACACTCTCAGTTTCACAACAAAACTATCTGGTAGGCCCCTAGTCCCACAAACAAGCTGTAACTCTGTCAGTCTTTGCAGTTAAGGGACAGTCACAGGAGAACCTCCAGGTCTTCAGTTTCCTTCAGTGGATGCCTGCCATTTCCTGACATCTTCACTTACTCCCTGCTGAGATGCAGAGTGTATGGCTGTCAGCTGCCTCCCCCAGCTGACTTCCTCCTGTTAGACTCCCTCTTGATGTCCTTTGTGCTCCATCCTTCATGCAGAGCTCTGCTTGACAGCCTTCTTCTTTTGTAGTAGGAGGACCCAGTCAGATGTGCAAGGCAGAGCCCTGAATGGTCCACCCTGGGACCAGCAGGTGCGATCTTCCCTTTTATTGGCTCCTCTTGGACAATAAATAATAAAGACATTATTTCGCCACAGCTTACTCAACCTATGCTGTCTCAAAAAAGCCTCTTAAATTCCTGACTGTGACCAAAAAACACAGACTCTGCTTTAAGCTCGACTGCGTGTGTGGTGTGCTGAGAGAGCCATGCTGTAGAGAAGTCCTTCACACCTCCTGTGCCCTTTGATTCACAGCTGCAGTCCCCCAATTCTGGCAAAGGAGACTGAAAGTCAACTGCCACATTTCTTTCTTCAGCACCTTCTGCACCACAAAAATCCCGCCATCGCTAGGAGCAGGAACACATGTTGCAAGGGGCTCCTCTCCAGTGCTTCCACTCCACCAGACTCTGGCCACAACTCACTTCTCCCTCACATGACAGCCACCACAGACACACTGGACATCAACACTAAGGGGGCTGCAATAAACTGTGGGGATAACACATAAATAAGGAGCTGTAAAATCTAAAATAAAGAACTTTGGAGCACAAGGCTACTTCAGCACATGGCTGCAGCCATGTTGACAACCCTTGACCCCACCAGCAGGCCAATCAGAGGGATAGAAGTCCTAGAAACAAAGGCAGGGGACTGTGGGGATGATGATGCAGTCAGAACCTCTCACATGGACTGGGGGCTATGAAGGCCAATCAGAGGGCAGGACAGAGCAGAAGGACTGATGTACAGCCCTGCCTGTCCAATGAGACACATAATGGAGGGAACGAAGCTTTTGGGCTCTCAAGGAGCTCGTGCTAGCTGGATAGGGACACTAAGGTGTTTAGACCTGCTGCTAGTCACACCAAGCAAGAGGCCTAGCCAGGCCAACAACCCTACAAGCCCTCACCAGAGTTCATTCTGAAAATTATCTGCAAGCCTTATTCTGGGCTTACCCTGTTCAGAACCTGTATAAGATAAGTATCCATATGAAGAAATTGCTCCAAGTGTGACCCTGTGGGCAACTGCTGCATACAGAAGCTGTTGAGCTGTACCAGTTGGAGACAAAGACCCACATCCTACCCAGGTTGCTCTAGAGCCAGGTAAGGTGCCTGCTGGCCCTTATCTAGTAGGGTGCCTTGGGGAACAGGGAGCCACAGAACACGTGCCCTGAGAACATGGGTACTCTTGATCTGGAGGACAGTTGGACCATGGAGGTCGCTCCTGAGATCTGGACTCCTTCAGAACTGGGAAGTTGCTGCATAGTGTTCCTGTATCCTGAGCTGAGCCAGAAGGGCTGTATCCTGAGAGGTGTGAGCCAGAGGGGCCGTGCTGCTGCTGCAGAATATCTGAGAGAGTCTGAAGGTTTCATCAATGTCCCCGATTGTTGACTGACTTGCTGCTGTGCACTGTTCTCCACCTCAGCTGAACTGCTGCTTCTGTGGGTCATGTGAGTGCTGGCATTGCTGGCATTGCTGGCTGTAGTTTTGTACTTGTTCAACTTTGGAGTACAAGTTCTGTTTCAAGCATTCTCTGTTTGGAGTTCAAGTTCTTTAAATTGTGCTACCATACTGTGGCCTACTGGATAGTTAAACTGCAAGCTTGCTATCTTTCATCAAGTGCACTGCTGAAAGAACCCAGGGAAATGTAGCTACCAGGCCAGCACCAGGACTCCAGTGTGATACCTGGGTACCCAGAGTCATAGATATTTGTGTCATACTTGAAACTGTATTTCTGTTATTGGTACCAGTTAAAGAGTTTACCAGACCCTGTGTACCATAGTTCATTTTTTGTGCCCCCTTGATTGGGCGGGTGCTTCCTCAAACTGTGTGGCATCTGAGAGGGTAGTAGTGACCCACAGTACAGTGGCTTTCAGGATGCATTGCTATAGGGTGGGAATGCTAATGGTGATGTGCAACTGATTAGCCTTTTCTTTTCTTCCAGCTGCCAGGCCTGTGTTTTATTAAATAAAAGCACTGTTGAATGGTTGAATTTTAATTCTGTGTGTACACCCAGTTTGTACAACCATATTGAAGTGTTTAATGAGGAAGGTAATGACTGTCTTTGTGTTCCCCATATGTGGTGCAGTCCAGTGTAGGGAGGTGGGTAGGTACTGCATCACAGAACATGGTACTGCACACAATCTCTTACCCACTTATTCTCTTTGGGTGAAGACTCAAGGCTATTTATTTGCTCTGGGATAAACCCCACCACCACAAGAGAAAGAACTCATAGCAATCTCAGTGTCTGTCAGCAGCGTACAGAACATCTTCCCATTTGGTCAACATCTAAGTGGTTGGGGTATATTTAAGCAATAAACCATGGCAGGGTGTGGGTTATGCTGGGATTTCCCATGGCTGGCATGGTTTTGACATGAGGCCACAGGCCAAGTGGTCAAATCCAAGTCAGCTGTGGCAATTCCCAACATAACCCACACCCTGGAGTGGTTTATTGTGATTATACAATGTCCCCCTTTATTTTTCTGTTAAAAAAATGAAGAAAAAGTTGTGGGTTTTTTTTGTATTATTTTTATATAATTCATTACTACACCAGAAAAATTAGTCCTGGGTTGCTAAGCATCATTACACGCACACGCACACACACATAGCTTCTGGTGTTTTTTCCTTTTTTGCATGCCATAACTTCAATGTGGATTACATTGGTGAGCATCAGGAGCAATCTGTGATTTCTAGTCCCATTTAGCAGGTATGCTTTTTTTTTGGACTTTCTCGATCGGCAACTTGGGCTCCTATTAGACAGGCAGGCTTTTTTTTTCAAACAAATGGGTACACAGACTTCAGATTTAGGATGTGAGAGCATTTCGTTTTATTTTGACGGAACGACACATGTGTGAACGTCCACTCAGTGCTGTGAGTGGGGATCGCAGGTATTTTTTTTGTATTCATTCAGTTATAGTTACTGTTTGAAATGGAAAGATATCGTGAGCTGCTAAGAGCTTGCACAGCATTCCAACTGGTTGCAGGACTTTCTTTTTTATGTTGGTTTGGAGGAATGCTTGTATCGGAAGTGTTGGGCTGATGTTGGGGTCCGCAGAATTTCAGTGTGGTCAGGGGGTGAGGGTGCTGATATGCGGGTTGGACTTGGGGGACAGCCATAGTCTCAGTTTGGGCCCATCTCTGGAGTGCCTAGCACCGCGGAGTGTAGTTATTGGGAACTGGTCAATATTTATTTTTAAATATTAAACATTTTGTGGTTTTACACTTGGTTTGGGGACTGGTGACATCGCTTTCCACTATTGATTCGAATCTGTACGTAGTTTTACAGTTCCCACTGTGGCATGGTGGTATACCAAGGAGTCAGTATGGAGGTTCTACACCTTTGATGTTGGGGGTTGCATTGATAAGAAAAGAGGGTGATGACAGATGTAGCTGGCTGGCACCTTTACCATGGGTATATCGTGGATTTACCATGGGTAAAAGGTGCCAGTCAGACAATCAGATTACAGAATTATGAGACCCCATTGTATAATATGTAATTTACTTTCATTAACAGGGCAGTCTACTGCACATTCTAACTGGGCTACCATTAAGACAGTAAAACAAACTATATTAATGCAGAGAAATTAGATTTTGATATTATTATTGATGTCTAGTACAGTTCATCCAAACCCAGGACCGCAAACTAATAATACATTGAATTCTTTACCAAAGCATGCTATTAACATTGCACATTTGAATGTAAAGAGCTTGCTAGCCAAGTGGGACAGTTTTAATGTTTGAGCAATGAACAATCAATTTGGGATAAAAAGGAGACAGACCCCGGGGGGGGGGGATTGTAAGGCTAAGGAGGGAAGGGGGAGTGTAGGGGGATGGACCAGGAAAAGCAGACATAATAAACAAATACTTTTGTTCAGTGTTGACAGAGACAGTGGAAGGTGAGGGACCAATTACAGGTGACAGGAGCTTCGAAAGAAGAGACGTGGACATTTACAGAGGAGAGAGTCCTGAAGGAACTAACAAATCTAAAAGTGGACAAGGCAATGGGGCCAGACAGAATACATCCAGGGACATTGAAGGAGCTGAGGGAGGTGCTGGCTGCACCTCTGACATCCCTGTTCAGTCACTCACTGGAGACAAGAGTGGTTCTGGAGGACTGGAGGAGGGCAAATGTCCCACTTCACAAAAGTGGTAGCAGGGAGCATGCTGGCAATTACAGGCCTGTCAGCCTGACTTCAATGGTGGGGAAATTAATGGAATCACTACCGAAGGCTAGCTCTGGTCAGAGCCGACTTGGCTGTAGAGAGCTTTAAAGAGCGGCAAGAGCATGGAAAGGGATATGCGGTGCCTTTGCTGCAGCCGTAAGTAATACTGCAGTGATTACAGTACTTTGCATGCGTAATACTCGCACATGTGCAGTTTGCCCTATAGTCAGCCATGCTCAACATGGCGATGCTGACATAACTATGTATGCACGATAGTCATGCAAGCGCAGTTTAAGTCAACATCACCATGTTGCACACAGTGGCCATCACTGCAGCAGTTGCAGAATGGAAACGTAGTAAGCCGGGAAGCGAGTATGTTTATGTATGTAGCCCGAGGAGAGGAAGGGCTGCATAAACAGAATCACTGGAAACTATGTCAGAGCATTGTAGCAGCATATCAGACAACAGTCTGGTTACATGCTTCCACAGTGCTCTTATACAAATCTGATCATGGCATAACATTAATGGAGCTTGGCCTACGCAGCCGTACAAGTCAGACTCATGAGAGACTATTAACAAACTAGAGATCTGGTCTGGGACTTGCTCATCACCACAGTCACTTTCTCATGCTTTTCTAAGCAGTAATTTCTGGCAAATGTGCCTTAACCATATTGATCTCAGTGCTGGTAGACAACTTCTGGTTTTCTCCCGATTATATTAGGCTGGGGTAGTAGCAATCTTGAAGTGGTAGCTTCTGGTGGTGGCATGCTCTGGAAAAAAGTGGTCCCCATGCTTGTCTGCACATTTTAGAAATTATGCCTTTCCTTGTTTTTGCTGTAAAGAAACTGACAACTTCAACACAAAAACAAGGAGTCAGTTATGACCTCTACCCCCCACTTTAGCTTCAAGTGAGGAATGTGATTGGGGTTGCATCAGATGTACAGTGGCAGCCATAGATGCATAATATTGTTAAACAGTAATCAACTGTATGTAAAAGCTCTTTTCTTAGTGTGTGCTTTCTTAATGTCAGTATCAACTCCACCTGTTTGTACTCTGCCCCTGAATTTCTGTGTTGCAAGTGCATTATTTAACATTTTTGTGTTTAGGACAAAAAGGCCTTTCAAAAGAGGGTAGTCATTAATCTAAATTCTTCATAGTTTTTATGTTTCCTTGCGTCTGCGCAAGAAACATCTTGTGGCAGAATGACATTTCAGAGGTGTGTCAGGTATGAGCCCAATGCACAGCAATCTACAGTGGGCTGGTCTCTGACAGACCAATGAGCATGCAACCAGACTGTGACACTAGTCACAGTTTCACAGCTGGAAGCCATTCTCTCATTGAAAGAACTGAAGCGCTCCAATGAGAGCACTTCATTTCTTTCGTTCATGCCCTTACTGATCTTACCATTTATCTCTCCACCCACCCTGCAGATGTCCAAGTACCCATCCATACACTGTATCCCCACCTCTCTGTGTGCCATAAGCAGTAAACAGTCCTAGCAGTAAAGAACAAATAAATATAATTTATTCTTCCCCTGACAGACATCAGCATTGAACTTGTTTGTGTCTCTGTGTGAATGAGAGCGCATGTTCTTGTCCCTGAGCTTCTCTCTCTTCGGTGCTTCATCTGTGCCACAATGTCCAGCCTGAGCATTGCTCACTGTGATGGTACCCACTGACCTGCCCTGCGGATCGTAGCAAGAGTGCTGAAAAGTGAGGCAGCATTGCCTACAGAGCTGTAGACTAACCCTGGACTGAGGTGGGAGAGAGAGCGAGACATGGGCTGCAGGGACAAACACTGAGAAGGAGAGGCAACAGCGCCCCCACCCCGAAATAGAGCACAGGATCAAAAGAGGCAGTGAGTGACACCAGTGTCAGGGACAGAGTGGAGAGAGATCCCCCAAACAGTGACAGCAACATGCTGAGATGTAGTGAGTAAATGGAATGAGAGTGATCACCAGGTGACAGGCTGTCACTATTGCAGCACCACCTCGGCAGTGTGACATTGGGGGCAGTGCAATGTAGTGACCATAACCACGATGACCGGTGGCTCCCAGACCTGCACCTGAATAAGCATTCATTTAAATGGGTGGCCTGTCCCCTAGCAGTGACTACTTCCTCCCCAACCCCCCGAAACAGACATAGCAACAGTGAGAGCCACTTCCAGTGTAGCATATATGTGCAGGTTCAGTCTGTTGAAGTTAGAAATGGTGTCAACCCCCACCCTCCCTTAAAATACAGAAGTGGAGTACAGTGTGTGCCCATGCTCAGTTGCCAGTCAGTTTATTGCCACTCACTCTTCCAGCACCTTGCTATCGGTCTGACTCTCTGTTTGTCTTTCTGAAGCCCAGTGGAAGCACACAGCACATACAGAGAGGCAGAGAAAGTAGCAGCAAGAGTGCCATGACCAGGACAGAGAGAAGTGCTGCAGAGTTTTCCTTTCACCGTGGGGGAGCGGACGTGAGAGAGAGACAGAGAGAGAGAGAGAGAGAGACAGAGACAGAGACAGAGACAGAGACAGAGACAGAGACACAGTGTAAAACAAACTTGGTGCATCTATTCCACCACTGCACAAGAGGAGCACCCAGACAGAGACAGAGACAGAGACAGAGACAGAGACAGAGACAGAGACAGAGACAAATATGTGGGTCACATGTCTACCCCTTCACATTGACTAGCACAATGTAGGGTAGGCACTGGATGGGCACCCCTGGGCAGTTGCTGCCCCTTACATGTCCAGCTCACATCAGCACATATGGAACTACCTGCAGTAGCCAGAGACTAATGTAGGTTACTCATCTTCCCCTCCACACCCATCTCACTCCACACAGGTTGGCACAGTAACAAGGTGACCTCCAGGTGGGCAGCCCAAGGTAAATAGTGGACTGTGGCCTGGCAGAAGTTGATGATTGGTGCCCCTCCACAGTTGTCCCACCACTGCACATTGCCCGCCCCGTCCAGAGACAGAAATATGAGTTGCATATTTGCCACACCACACTTGTTTCTATCTAGCCTGGTGGGCTCCAGGTGTGTGGAAATGGGGCTGAGGTCCAGATCCACTGGGTGGCCTGAGGCCATAGGCCCCAACATGCCATTCCGCATCTCTGCAAATGTGAAGCATTTTCTCCTTCCATTCCAGCTCCTGCACATGAGGGGCACTCTGCAGGAGCCAATGACAGATGTGGTTCACACATCTGTCCATCTTCACCCATCTGAGTTCCATGAAAGCTGGAACTGGCATTGGTTGGACTCCCAGCAGGTAGCTCTGGGAGAATGATGCCCCATCCCCCCATCCCACCTCCACACAGGGGTAGCATCCTGCAGCAGCCATGGATAGAGGTGCAGGTTGCACATCTGCACCTTCATATCTGTCCCTGCTCCACCGGGGCTAGAATGAAGGGTGAAGTGGGCTTTGGGTGACTGGCATTTCCTCAGCCTATGCCACACCTCTACACTTGCAGAACTCTCTACTTCAGCCAGAAGCTTTCCCACCTAACATACTCTGCCCATGGAGAGCACTCGAGGTACTGAGATATAAAAATGTGGATCCCATATCTGCCTCTCCACAACTGTTCCCACTCTGCTGGGTGAGTAGGGGTAGGATACAGTGGGTGCTCCTTTGTGACTGGTGCCCCCTCTTGCACCCCATCTGTTAATCCAATACTTTATAACAGCCAGAAAAGATATGTGGGTTGCACATCTGCACCATTACAAACTGTCCCAATTTCTGTTTCACACCAGGCTGGAGTGGGGTCTATGATGGTAGACTCTAAGTGACTGTTCCCCACCTCCATCCCACCTCCATACATGGGAGCACTCCTCCCTCTCCATTACACATTTGCACATTGAGAGCACTCCTCCCCCTCCATGCTTTCTTTGCATGTGGGGTGCAATTCTCCTTCTCCAGCCCTCTTCCACATGGTGGACATAATGTCTTATGTAATCATATTTGGTCTCAATCCTTGTTGAATTCAACATTGTACATATTCTGCTGGGGAAGGCCTCCTTGGAGTTCCCAGAGTTAGGCTGCAGCATTCTGGGGACAGGGCATTGTTGGTGGCTGCACCTACACAAGTACAGCTCCTTTCCTGTCTATTTAAAGGAGGCGCCCTCTATAGAAGCCTGTAAGAAGGGCCTAAAAAACGTACCTGTTCCAGCATGCTTTTATTGATTAATTGTTTGATCTTAGTGGGATAGATAGAAGCATTTTAAATGTGCTCCTAGTTGAATTTTTGGTGTATGATTTTATATTGTTGTTTGCTGTTTATATTGTACAGCGCCCAGAGTCCCAGGAAATGGACACTTTTATCAATACACTACCTATCTATCTATCTATCTATCTATCTATCTATCTATCTATCTATCTATCTGTCTGTCTATCTATTGTATATACCATGTAAAGAAAATTGCTTTATTTTAATTAATATTATGTGTCCTTACTTTATTTTATCTCACACCATGTATTGTTTTTATCATTGCTTGTACAAGGGACATCCGTGGAAATGAGCTTGCTCAATGGATGTTATCCCTTCACAACAAACTTGAACAAGGAGAGTACTCTTCTCTCCATTCCATCTCCACACATAGGTATCATTGCTCTACCTCCATCCCATCGCCATACATTGTGAGCACTGATCCACTGACCACCCCAATGCTTCTCCCACTACATTTCACCTCCCACACATGAAGAGCACTTTTTCCACTGCATCCCACCTCCTGCACATAGGGAGCACTCCCCCCCATTCAACCTCCACACATGGAGTGCTTATCTCCCACTTCATATCAGCTGTGTACATGGGGAGCAATCCACCCCTTCATCCCACTGCCCCTACTTGAGGAGCATTGCTCCCCATCCATCTCACTCCTACACATGGGGACACCTCCACACAATTGCATCACTCCTACTCTACCACCATCCCACCTCTGCATATAGAGAGTACTCCTAACCCCATTCCACCTTTGCACATGGAGCACTCCACAACAACCAGAGATAAAGACATCAGTCAGGCATCTGCCTTTCCACACCTATCCCCAGTCCACATGATAAGCTCCAGGTTGGGCAGAACATTGTTGGTGTTGATGTAATGAGTGGGTTGCCCTGGGAGATGGTGCCAACACCCTTCACAACCTCTCTGAATGAGAGCAGTCCCCTCTCCAAATCAATCTTTATTCTTTTCTCCACTCACCACTTTTCTGCTGATTATCCTCCTGTTGCCTTGCCTTAACATTTGCTCCCCTCACAAGACAGGACTATAGGCCACTAGGACAGGGCAGATTTTTTTTTACCTCTCCTGTCTTCTCTTTGGACCACACCACCAGTCCAGTCAGAATTCAGTACAGTTAAGAAGACACGCTGTGTGTTACTCACAGCTTGGCCCCAGGTGGGTCTGTTCTTTCTATTGTAGACCATACCCTAAGTTCTCCCACAGTTCAACTGAGGCTACAGAAGAGCAGCACACAATCCTACTCTACCACCATGACAGTCAACAGGACACCACAACTTGCCTGGCACTGTACAGACAACACAGCACAGCAGCATATTCACTAGTCTGTCTCACCAGTCTTCTCCTGCTCTCTCTCTCTCTCTCTGTTGATGATGTCTCTGTCTCCCCTAGCCATCAATGGTCCTGTGCATGCACATTGTGTTAGAACTAGCTTCAGCTACTATGGAGACTACTGAGACACTGAGTATTTTAGCAGCTGAGCTTAAGCCAACCCAAAAATAAAATACAGGAATTTGAAAATGTTTGAGATAATTTTGGGAAGGGGGGGTTTGAACACTCTGAGCACCCCTCTACCTATGCCCATGCAGTCCACAACAGTTCAGACACATGCAGTCCTTACACTTAAAGGCACTCCTCCCAGCCCAGCTAGCCCCCTACCTTCCCCGTCACACAAATGAACATCAACTACTACCCCTCCCACTTCCTTAGCAAGCAGCGAGGATCCCTCGCTCTCAAGCATACAGCTCTGTACAAGTAGCAGAGGGTCTGGGGCTGCAGTCAGACCTGTTTCTGTAATGGAGCTTGAGCCAGCAAGGAGAACCAGGGATAAATGACAACCAAGGAAGGGGCTGGAGTAGAACAGTGAGACAGTCTAGGGAGGTCAAATCATGGAAAGCCATGTGTGCAAATGCCAGGAGCCTTAGCAACAAGATGGAAGATCTGGAGGCTGTCATGGTGCAGTCAGACCTGGACATTGTGGCCATCACTGAAACCTGGTGTAATGATAACCACGACTGGGAGATGGCCATACCTGGCTACAACATATTCAGAAGAGACAGAGCAGGCAGGAAGGGAGGAGTGGCACTCTATGTGAAAAATTACATAAGGGCCACAGAGATCCAGGAGGAACAAAATGGGGGAGAGATACTGTGGGTTAAGCTGGAAAGGAAAATGGGGACAGCCATCCACACAGGTGTGGTCTATAGACCACTAGCCCAGGAGGAAGAAACAGATAGGGAGCTGATGCTAGCCATCCAAAGGATGGCAGACAAGGGTGAGGTAGTACTGGTTGGAGACTTCAATATTCCAGACGTGGACTGGAGCATTCCAGCAGCAGCATCAACTAGAGCAGATTTATCCTGGACTCTCTTCAGGGTGCCTTCCTCAAGCAACTGGTCATGGAACCAACTCGGCAGAAGGCAATACTGGACCTTGTGCTCAAACAGGGACAGTGTGATGGGGTAACAGTGGGGAGCACCTGGAAACAGTGACCACCAGTCATTGTGGTTTGAAATCACAGAAAGAGCAGAACAAACCACACAAAAACACATATCCTGGATTTTAGGAGGCAGACTTTGGTAAAATGGGAGATACTTGAAAAAGGCATTAAGGGAATGGGACAGGAATCAGGGGTTGAGGAACAGTGGGCAGTATTTAAAATGGGGTTACAAGAACAACAGAATTATGTATTAAGCAGGTTAGCAAGAGGAAAAGGAAGAGGAGACCATTATGGTTTTCCAAAGAGGTAGCAAAGAAAGTGAAAGCCAAAAAGATTGCATTCAGGCAAAACAAAAAGATACAGGCAGAAGGGGATAGGGAGAAGTACCAGGAGAAGCAAAGGGAGGCAGGGAGGTCAGTAAGGGAAGCCAAAGCTCAGACAGAAGAACACATTGCAAAATCAGTGGGTAGAGGGGACAAAATCTTTTACAGGTACATAAGTGAAAAAGAAAGACAAAGGGAGGGATAGTGAGACTGAAGGGGAGGGTGGGGCCGTGTGGAGGATGACAACAGTAAAGCTGACATACTGAACAGGTATTTCTGCTCAGTCTTTACTGAGGAAGAGGAGGGTAATGGGTCTGAAGGGAGTACAAGGGTGAGAATGGTGCAGAAATGGACAAAGTCCCTTTACACGAGAAAGGGTCCTGAAGGAACTGGAAGTAATAAGAGTTGATAAAGCAATGGGGCCAGATGGGGTGCACCCAGCGTCTTAAAGAACTAAGAGGTGGTGGCTGAACCTCTGGCTATCCTGTTTAGCCGATCACTGGAAACAGGGAGGTACCCAAAGACTGGAGGACAGCAGATGTAGTCCCCTTATACAAAAGTGGGAACAAAGAGGAAGCGGGGAACTACAGACCAGTCAGCCTCACCTCAGTAGTGGGCAAGATCATGGAAGCACTACTGAAGGAGAGATTGGTGGAACATCTGGTTATCAATGGACTACAGGACCCAAGGCAGCATGGTTTCACCAGGGGGAGGTCATGTCAGACCAACCTCATTGAATTTTTTGACTGGGTGACTAGGGAGGTGGATCAGGGGAGGGCAGTGGACATGGCCTATCTGGACTTCAGCAAGGCCTTTGACACTGTGCCACATAAACTGTTACACAAACTGGGGAATATGGGTGTGGGCAGGACAGTAGTGTGGTAGGTAGGTAACTGGCTGGGTGGCAGGACATAGAGGGTGGTGGTAAATGGCTGTCACTCCACAGAGGGAAGAGTGACCAGTGGGGTACCACAGGGATCAGTGCTGGGACCGGTCCTATTCAACATCTTCATCAGTGACATGGTGCAGGACCTAGAAGGCATAATTTCACTGTTCGCTGATGACACAAAACTCTGTAACAGAGTAGACACACCAGAGGGTGTAGACAGAATGAGAAGCGACCTGCAGAAACTTGAAGAATGGTCAGGGGTTTGGCAGTTGAAATTCAATGCAAAGAAGTGCAAGATAATGCATATGGGGCACAAAAACCCTGGCACAATATATCAGTTGGGGGTGAGGATATAGCATGCACCAAGCAGGAAAGGGATCTTGGGGTTATCATCTCTGATGACCTCAAAGTAGGGAAACAGTGTGACAAGGCAGCAGGTAAAGCAAATAGGATGCTGGGATGTATAGGCAGGGGGCATTACCAGCAGGAAAAGGGAGGTCATAATTCCGCTATACAAGACACTAGTGAGGCCTCATCTGGAGTACAGTGTACAGTTCTGGAGACCATACCTACATAAGGACATAGACAGGGTAGGAAGGTTCAGAGGAGGGCAACAAAGATGGTGCATGGATTGCATCACAAGTCCTATGAGAGACAGGTTGAAGGAACTGAACATGTACTCCCTGGAGGAGAGGAGGGGAGAGGATATGATAGAGACATACAAGTATCTTACAGGGAGGAACAGGGTGCAGAAAACACTATTTTAAGCGAAAAAGATGTTCCAGGACTAGAGGCATGGGATGAAGTTGGAGGGAGGACAATTCAGAGGAAACATGAGAAAGAATTTCTTCACAGAACGGGTGGTGGACAAGTGGAACACCCTGCCAGAGGAAGTGGTGGGGGCTGAAACAATCACGGGATTTAAGAATGCATGGGATAGACATAAAGGAATTCTGGAGGTCAGGGGTAAGGTGCAACAGACTTCTAGGAAAACAAACTGAACTTACAAGCTCAAATGGGCAGACTGGGTGGGCCATAGGCCCTTATCTGCCGACACTGTCTATGTATCTATGAGCCTGCCCTGAACAACAGGACAGCTAAACTGAGTCCACTTAATCCCCACACATGGAGGGCTGCTGCACAGATGATTGCTACAGCCAGTCAGGCACCACAAGGGATTTAAAACAAGAGCTGGACTATGGCAGCAGCCTGCCATCTGCCTCGTCCTCCGACACCGACTGCTTGCAGCACCTACCCAGCTCCTGCTGTGCTACCAGTGCCCACCAGCAGTCAGTACTCTTGGTGGGTGGCCCCTGTTGGAGTGCTCAAGTGAGATCCTTGACTTGTTACTAGCTCCCGCAACTGATACTCTCTTTTGACTTCCTTCCCTGTCTGGTTGCATTTGCCTGTTTTCAAACACCCAATAAACTTTTTTTCTAGTGTCTACTTAGATACAGAATATTAAATACATCAAAATAAAATATAATTGCTTTGAAGAAGCTAGAATCCTTTATTATGGCTCAGCTTCAATGTATGGTTGGAGACTACTGAAATCTCATCTTGATTGTTTTACTTCCTTATTGCTATTTAGTATTTTCAGGCTAAATCAAATATAATAAAATATCATTTTTTTTTGCGTCGATAGAAGCTTTTATTATGGATCTTTTTTGTTTGACCCATGCACACTGAAGCGTTGAAACAGTGAGAGCACCATGATTTTGGCAGCCTTGCACCAAATATGTATCACAATGGTTGTATAATTGTAGGTCTATATTCGAATGGATTTAATTCATTATAATTACACACTAAGAAGAATGGTCTTAATGAGTACATTTAAGGTTTCATAATTTGACCTTTTGCAATTTTAATGACCTCCCAATCCTGGAGTCTTCAATTTGTTTTATCTAAACATTTCTTGCTCAGTTCATCAATAGTCCAGTAAGATTTAGAATAAAATTACTTTAGAACAAAAACTGTATAAACTTTGGGTTTGATTTTACACAAATATTAACTTCTCTCCAATTAGAAAATGCATAGGAGATTAGCTGTACATACTTTTGTATTTCTCCAAACTTTTACTTTGGAAATTTGTAAAAAAAGTATGAAAAAATAACACTCAACAGTCCAAAAAGATTTAGAATAAAATAATTTTAGAACAAATTGTATAAACTTTGGGTTTGATTTTGTGCAAATATTAACTTCTCTCTGAGTTGAAAATGCATAGGAGATTAGTTGTACGTATTTTTCTATTTCTCCAAACTTTTAATTTGGAAATGTGTAAAAAAATATGAAAAAATAACACTTGACCTTTTGCACAAGTCTTGACTTCCTGTAAAGGGAATGGCTTAAAACTTATTTTATAGTCATTCAAGAGTTATCCAAATGTCAAGATTTAGTAAACTATAAATTTAATGCATTTTAATAGTAGAAGCTGCCAAACAGGACATAATAAAAGAAAAAAAAAATCCGTGGTGCAGCATAGATGCCTAAAAAGTATTGAACCATTTGCTTCTAAAAGTTTCACAGACAGAAAAGTCTTCTTTATGTGTGTGAGCATTGTTTTCTTCTGTGAGTTCCTTCTTCCCCCTATGTGGTCAGTGTCAGCTTCACATATAGATATTGCTGGCCATTAATTACTAAAATTAATCTGCTGCTTTTTTCCTGAAAAGATTTAACATGATCACATCCTGAAAAGGTCTAACTTGGCCCCAATAAGCAGATCATTTTGTTTCAAGCTGTTTTTTTTTCCTTTATATTAAGAACTAAGAAAATCCATTGAAGTGTTCTACATTACTAGAATAACTTCAGGATCTGCTGTTAAATTAGGCATGACAATGTATAAACCATATGTTCTGGTCTCAGCGTAGTGGTTTCAGAACTGTCAGAAATGCAATAGGAGTTATGCCAAACAGATGTAAATATCTCTATAAGTATAGGAGTTACTCATAACCCATCACTATGAAAGTTGTTCAGGACAAAAATGATTTTCAAATGAGCCTATTCATTAAGCTGCACTAATTGTTTTTTTTAAACTATGGCCATCTGAGTACCTAAATTTTCATTTTTTCTTCACAATTTTCACCTTTTGGATGGCTATATTTAAAAAAAAATCTAATGAATTCAGATTAGTGACTACTCTCATTTGAAAAGTCATTTTGTCCTGAACAACTTTCTTGTTGGTTGTATATTGGTAACTTTTATACTTTCCGAGATATTTACATTTGTTTGGCATGACTCTTATTGTGTTTACTCAGAGAGAAAAAAATATGAGGTTGTTTGGAAGACCATATTTTACAAAATATAAAGAATTCAGATTAGTGACTACCCTCACGTGAAAGGTCTTTTTGTCCTGAACAACTTTCACACTGATTGTTTTTGTGCAACTTAAATAGTTTTAAAGATATTTAGATTTGTTTGGAAGGTGTGCACATTTGATCTCAGAGAAACGCAGCTTTGAGTTCTGTGTCAATTATTCTTAACAGAAAGGAGAGTATTTTTTAACTGCCATAGGGATTTGCTGTGTTATGAAAGGATACATTGAAAACTACTAAAAAATGTGTTCCAAAGAAACTCTTTTTCAAGCTAAAGCGGTATGGCTATAGGCTCCACCCACAGCCATAAAAAGGATTGTGGAAAATCTTGAATCCAGTGGCTTACAGGATCTGAGGTAGCATGGATTCACAGTGGGGAAGTAACATCAAACAAATCTGATAGATTTCTTTAAGTGGGTGACCAGGGAATTGGATCAGGGTAGAACGGTGGATGTGGCCTACCTAGATTTCAATAAGTCCTTTGACACAATTTCACATAGGAAACTTGAAAACAAGCTGGGCAGCTTGGGAGTGGGTCCAAAGGTGGTAAACTGGGTAAGATATTGGTTGGGGGAATAGGCGACAGAGGGTGGTGGTAAATGGAGTTCACTTCGAGGAAGGGAGGGTGCTGGGGGGTACCACAAGGATCAGTACTGGGGCTGGTCCTCTTTAATGTCTTATTAGTGACATTGCAGAGGGGTTAGAAAGGAAGGTATGCCTTTTATGAAGATGGCACTAAGATCTGCAGTAGGGTAGACACTCTGGGTGTGTGTGGAAAAAAATGAATAGAGATCTGAGAAAGCTTGAGGAGTGGTCAAGAGTGTGGCAACCAAGTTTCAATGTGAAGAAGTACAAAATCATGCACTTGGGGCACAGAAGCCCAGGGGCAGAGTACAGGATGGGGGAAGTGGAACTGATGGCCACCAAACAGGAAAGAGACCTGGGGGATCATCTCTGATGACCTTAAGGTGGCCAAACAATATGACAAGGCAGTGAGGAGAGCTAGAGGGATGCTTGGGTGCATAGGGAGGGGTATAACTAGCAGAAAGAGGGAGGTTGTGGTAATGCTCTATAAATCTTTGGTGAGACCTCACTTAGAGTACTATGTCCAGTTCTGGAGACCACATCTCTGGAAAGACATAGACAGACTAGAGGCAGTCCAGAAGAAAGCAACTAAAATGGCACTCAATCTACATCAAAAGCCCTATGAGGAGAGACTAAGGGACCTCAATATGTACACTCTAGAGGAAAGGAGGGAGAGAGAGAGGAGATATGATAGAGACTTTCAAATACCTAATGGGTATATAAAAGGTACGTGAAGGAAGTGTTTTTCAGAAAAAAAGATGCTTAAGAAAAGGGGGTCATGCTATGAAGCTGGAGGGGTAGAATCTGTGGAAGTGTGAGGAAACATTTCTTCACAGAAAGAGTGGCATATGCCTGGAACAGCCTTCCAGCAGAGGTAGTTTAGGCAAAAACTGTAACGGAGTTCAAGAATGCATGGGATAGGCATAAGGGAACCTTAGTGGTTAGGAAAAGGAGGGTAAAACTGGAGATCAAGTAGGGTATGCAGTATTACAGTAGGTAGAGAAAATGGGCAGACTAAGTGGGCCTTATCTGCCAACCAAGTCTATGCTTCTGTGTTTCTATAGAAGCACTTTTTCCCTGTTCAAGGGAACTGGCACTGGATCTTACACTCTAGCACAGTTGTCCTATACATTGTGGTGATGATTTAGTCCATGAATCCAGGCACTCTCACCACCTAATATTAATTGCCATCCAAAGTCCTCAATAGCAAACGCCCTCAGAGAAACTGCCACCAAAGGTTAAGACTCACCTCACAATAACTGGGTCAGCAAAGCAACTCCATGTTCCACCACCGGATGGACAAAAACACTGGCCAGCTCCAGAGAATGCCAACGCAGTGGCAACCCACCAACCTAAGAGAGAGAGAAAGAGAGAGAGAGCAGCTGTGAATTTGAGATGCAAAGTTCAGGAGGATCAGCAACAAGCAGCATAAGCAAGGTACTGCACTTCACTCTGATGCCTCACAGGGCTCATTTAGTAGATCACTAGTACACTAGGACTTGCAGCTGGAAAATAAATTAAAAACCTAAAGTGTCTTAATGGCCTCGCTAAAATCCTCAGTACCATTACACTATTCTTAAACAGGCAAACTCAAAACAAACAAAAACAAAATTAAAAATGCAAAAAGTGTTACATTTAAAATGGGAAACCTTCACTACAACTCTACTACAGATGATCAGCCTATCACAGTGACCATCTTTTCACATAGCATGTTCTGTTAATGTTTTTATCAATCTGAATTAGCACATGGTTTGAGACCACTATGGGATTAATTTTAACATCTATATTTTTATCCTTGACTTAACCCTTAGATATAAGAATTTCATCTGTTCTTGTGAAGATTACTGTTTTTATGGAAGTGTGCAAATGTGTAAATTATTTTTCTAATGGCAATTCAAATCTCCAAGAATCTATCAGTTATTCCATTTTTGTAAAATTCACAATTTTATTTGTTATATTAATATTTCTGTTACATGTATTTGGCTTTGATCATTTATCCAGATGTTGTATGATTAAAGCATTCAGGTCACCTGCTAAAAATAAATTTTTGTCTTCAGGTTGGAAAGCCCTTAAGTTGTCATAGCTAGAACATTTGCATAATTTGTAAATGGTCCATATAGTTGTCCTAGAACCGTGTAAATTTTATTAAGTTTAGCTTTAATTAGTATGACTGCACCGTCCTGGCCTTGAAAATCCTCCAAAACTTTGAAATCTAACTCCTTGTTATGTTCACCTTTGTGATCGCACAAGGCAAATATATTGGCAGTATAATGGGTTTTGAGAGGTGTGTCACTGTCAGTCCAATGCATGGCAGTCTGCAAGAGGCCCAACAGTGTCAGACCAGCATCAGCCAGACTGATTATGGCACTTTTCTGATCTTGCTGGGCAGAAACTGTGCGTAGTCAAAAGAAAATAACTGAATCATGGGGTAGCTCCTTCCTTTCATCACATAAGCTGCCCCGCAAGCAGAGCTGATCAGTGTTATGATCAGCCTGTCAACACTAGGGTGCCAAATCCCCAGTGACAGTACCTGAAATAAAAGAAAATCTCTCATAGTCTTTTCTTATTTTTTAATATATCCTGTAAAAAAATAAAACCGTCCATCAATCTCTGTTGCCTCCATCAGCACAGTGCTGCAATTACCTTCCCCCACCAACTCTCCCACTCAGCACTCACCACCCCCACCACCCTTTACTTATCTTCAAGGGGTCCAAGGCTGTAACCCTGTCTGGACTAGAGACGTGTCTTCACTCTTCAATGCCGGACCAGGAACTGAGGAAATCAGGTATGCGGTTCAGTGTATTTCAACAAGTTTTTAACTTGTCTTCACAACTTGGTCATTTTACATAGACTTTGACGGCAGATAAGGACCACTTGGCCCATCTAGTCTGCCCATTAGTATTTTCTAGTACTTTTTCCACAAATTTTCAGCATGGCCTTTTTGGGACCCCATCTCATGAACAAATGTGGTGATATTGTGCAAATTCATCCTGAAAGGTGATTTCATGGTCGTTGTATGAAACCAGATTTTGAGCAGGATTTGAAAATTACCTTCACCCTTGTTCATGAGGTGGGGTCATAAGAAGACTATGTAGGAGATTTAGGTTTAAAATATTAAAAACAACACAGTTATGAGTGTATGTTGTCATTTTTCAACACACACTTATAACTGGTAATTTTCAATATTTTGACCCCAAATTTTCAACATAGACATTTTTTTAATACTACCTCATGAACATGATAACTGTCATTTTTCAAATCCTGGCCAAAATATGTTTTCACACTTGTAATACAAAATCACTATTTGGGCAGGATTTGAAACTTTTCTCCACCCTTGTTCAAGAGATGGGGGTCATAAGATGGCTATGTTGAAAATTTGGCATAAAAATATTAAAAGACAACAAAGTTCTGAGTGTACGTTGACATTTTTCAACACCCACTCATAACTTGGGTAATTTTCAATAGTTTGGCCCAAAATTTTTGACATAGCCATTTTTTCACACCACCTCATGAATGTGACAGCTGTCATTTTTTCAAGTCCAGATCAAATTGTGTTGTTCCACTTGTAGTGTGAAATGATGTTTCGCACACTATTTTATAGATGACACCTGTCATATTCAGAAGGAGTGCCCATAAAAGAACAATGTTAAAAATTTAGGGTCAAAATGTGAAAAAAAGTAAGTTAGAAAGAAACATTGTATCATTGCAAAATTGACTCATAACTTTATTTTTGTAGATTTTGGTCCCTAATGTTCAACATATCCCTTGTGTTACCCCACTTCCTGAATACGACAGATGTTATTTTTCAAATCCCCTCCAAAACTTGTTTTCACAGTAACACTGCCACAAAGGTCGGGAAATGTGGCATTAGGGTTTTCAAAGCCAACACCCCACAACCACCCAGCACACACCAACAGATATCGGGGTGTGCCTTGGGGTCATCAGCCCTAACGCTCAGCCCATTCCATAAGTAAATAAGCTGAGATGGGTACAGTATGCAAGCAATGATACCCGACAGGGTGGGCAGTATTGGGCAATACCGGACCACCCAGGGGCGTAATGAGGCCCGACGCCGCAGGCGGAGGGCCTTATGGCCCCTGGGCAGTCCGGTATTGCCCATACCGCCCACCCTGGAGGGTATTATTGCGCTTAGAAAATGGGCCACTGTATCATATGTGTTTAAAAAAACATACTTTTATGTTTATATGTTAAAACTCTTAGTCTTTGAGTTCTTTTGTAATGAAATAGTTCCTCCGCCTTTACCTAGGGAGATTTATTCTCAGTTGTACTTTTTGGGCTGATTTCTATGGTTATCTACCCTGCAGACATACAGGGCTTAAGTTAAAACCTTTTTATTTTACATATATATATATATATATAGTTATTTATTCATTTTAAATTACCTGGCCAAGGAGAACTGGTGGCAGTCCGGCAACTTGGGAGTGTTATAGCAATTGAGAAGCAGTCTCTGACGATGGTAAGAAAAAAATATTGAGCTGCGCTGTTTAGATGAGTGATGGCGGGTTACAATAGAAATACTGCGAGGATCTCAGTGGAACCTGAAGGGCGGCAGGCACTTGAAACTGTGAGCATTCACAGTAGAGAGAGAGAGAGAGAGAGAGACACAGGGAGGGGATCTTTCGTTCGTACCAGATGGCTTGTCACTGCAATTGCCACCACCCAACTGCTCCCGATTTTTTCCCCATACACAGTTATTGAAATGCAATCGCTTTCAGTGCCACAAAGAAAAATTAACAAAAAATGAATAACTGTAACTGGGGAAACAGCATGTCAGCAGCAGAGACAGCCCTGCAGTGTGGCATGAAGAAAACCAACATGATTCGTGAAGAACTCCCCCACCACGTGCGCACCACACACACACACACACAGACAGGTAGTGAAACAGGATATGAATATGGCCAGTAAAAAAAAAAAGTCAAGACAGAAACGGGTTGCCCCTTCTGTAGTGTTCTGTGGTACTGATCGGCTTTCCGGCGTGAGCGGGTTAGGCGGAAAACGGGAGTTTTCTGAAATGCTCTCAATTCTTATGAGAATTATTTTTCATTTTTTTATTTTTAACTCAGCAGCTCTTGCCAGCATCGGGAGCTGAGCCGGCATATCTGTATGTTAGTCAGGGAGTCCTGCTCTCTGAAAAGGTACGATTTTAATTAACAAAAACTGTTGTGCTTCATTTTTTTTATGGGCTTTTGAGGACGCGCAATCAATCAGAGGCATAATGAGCCTGCTAGGAGAAGTTGTGCTGTTCGGGTTTTTTTAAATTTTTTTTCTGCAGCGAGTGTGAAGGAGGTAGGGCATGTCTAGGAGAAAGTTATGGGAAGCAGTATTACAGTGCTAAGCATGTGACTCTGCTGCCGCTATTTAAAAAGAAAACCTTTTTTTCTAATTACCGAAGGGATGGAGAGGGTTAGCAGATACTTTACTTTTTGGGGAGAGTTTACTCTTGTCACAGTGGGATCTGGGAATCAATCTGGTAGTGGAGCTGAGGGAGGCAGATTACTGTAAATTAAAGCCTGTGGACCCCAGCGGTTGAAACGAACAGCTGGAAGACATTGATTCCCCTGGTCACACTGGGTAGGTTAAATGGAGGGGGCATACCTTGCCACATGACCTCACTTTTAGCTTGGTCTGAATAGATGCGCTCTCTGGAAGCGCGGGGAGCTTTCTCTCGCTAACCGAGATTTAAAAGATGGCTGTATTTTGAAATTGAAAGTTCTGTTGGCACAAGCATTTGGAATGTAATCAGACAGCAGAGACTGGGACTCATTATTTCCCAGTCTCTACTGCCTGATACTGGACCGGGTAGCTGGTGGCGTAAGCCAATCAGCTTTAGGGATTTCCCCAACCCATTTTCTAAAGGAGAATGGGATGAGCCTAGGGCTGATGACTCCAAGGCATACCTGACCCCTGTTGGTGTGTGCAGGATAGATGTGGGGGTTAGCTTTGAAACCCCTAATACCACATTTCCCTACTTTTGTGGCTTTATCCCCAACTAGAGCATTAACACAGTTTTTTGCTATTTATTTCCCTTACTTTTTGAGGTAGCATAATCATATCCTTATTTGCCTGTGGGAACGCAGGGCCATCAGGGCTCTGCACTACCATCTCTCTATAGATGCATATGTTTATTTATTTATTTTACTTATTAAAATGTTTCACCAGGAAGGCACACTGAACAACAAGTTGCTTGTCTCCCAGTGAGACCTGGGGAAGAAGGCTACAGAGATAACTGCATACAGAAATAGAAGATAAAATAATTACAAGGAACAGAGTAGAGCAATAGAACAGTTTTGCAAACTAATAGGCAATACAGTTGTTTCAATAATGCAGTGATACAAACAAGCATTTGTCAATGCCGAATGTTTGCTTGCTGGCATTGGCAGTAGTAGTGTAGAAGTTACAGAGCTGCGTAATTGGAATGGCAGTGAAGTATTGAACTGAAGCCAACCCCACCACCACCCTGCAGAGAGTGACAGGCATTGGGGTGTGCCTTTGGGTCCTCAGGCATAATGGCCACGCCATTTCACCACACCCCACCCTGCAGACACTGACAAGTGTCACAGTGTTCCTTGGGATCTTTGGTCTTTATGCTAATTCATCCCATTATTAGAAATAAGGTGAGATGGGTGCATATAGAGAATGGGGTGAACATTGGGGTCAAGAGTTCAAGACATACCTCGATGCCTCTCACTGGCTGCAGGGTATGGGATGGTATGAGCATTACAGGCAAGAATCCCAAGTCACACCCCAATGCCTGTCATTCTCTACAGGGTTGGGCGTTATGGTTGGAAACCCTAATACCTCAGGCATTCATTGGTATTTTCACTCCAAATGTTCAACATGGTTTTTTTGTGACCCCACCTCATGAACAGGGGGAATATCAGTTTGTTAGCCGAAAGCTGCTTATGCACAGCAACTACGGCATTTACTTTCACAGGTGCAAAACATTCTGAACAGGATGTAAAAATGACAGCTGCACTGTTCATGGGGAGGTGTAGAAATGCAATGTTGCAATCTGCAGTAAAAATATTTAAAAATGGTGAAGTCACGAGCGTACATAGAAACAATGCAGCATACCCGTAATAAAAATTAGGTTGGGGATTTTTTTACAGCAGATTGTCAACTCAGGCATTTTGGTGCCTCCGATCATGAACAGTGCCACTGTGGTTTTCTTTATCTGTCCGAACAATGATTTCCCCGCGACCATGCATCTCTGCGCTGAAAGTGTGAAAACACTTAAGCCATGTTGTGAAAATGACAGCTGTACTGTAAATAAGGAAGTGTGGAAAAATGCCACTGGTGAAAATCTGGACTTAAATATTACAAAGTCATGAACTTACACGGTGCGTGGAAACTGTGCAATGCTCACTCATAACACGTCATTTATGGACTTTTGTCACCAAATTTTCAACATAGCCATTTTAAGACCTCTGCTCATGAACAGTGTAACTGTGATTTTCTTACTCTGTCCCAAACATTGCTTTACAGGAAACCAACAGCACCATTATGCGCTACATGTCTGAAAACACATTTTAGGCGACATATAAAAATGGCAGCTGTGCTGTTCATAAGGAAGTGTAATAAAATGGTAATGTTGAAAATCTGGATGAAAATATTAAATTCTAAACTTATGAGCATGCATAGGAACTGCATAGCGCACACTAAATAAAACAGTTATTTTTAGGAATTGTTCACCAAATTTTCAACATAGCCATTTAAGACCTCTGCTCATGAACAGTGTCACTGTGATTTTCTTAATGTGTCCCATACATTGATTTCGCACATCGACTGCGCCATTGCGTGCTACATGGGTGAAAACACATTTTGGGCAAGATGTGAAAAATGACAGCTGTAGTAATCATAAGAAGGTGTGGTAAAATGGCAATGTTGAAAATCTGGAGTGAAAATATTGAAAATTTGCGAACTTATGAGTGTGTGTAGGAACTGTGCAACGCACGCTCGTAAAAGTCATTTTTAGGAATTTTTTCACCAAATTTTCAACACAGCCATTCTAAGACCTCTGCTCATGAATAGTGTCACTGTGATTTTCTTAATTTGTCCCATACATTGATTTCGCACACCGACTGCGCCATTGTGCACTACATGGGCGGAAACACATTTTGGGTGAGATGTGAAAAATGACAGCTGTACTACTCTATAAGAGGTGTGGTAAAATGGCAATATTGAAATCTGGAGTGAAAATATTGAAAATTCTGCGAACTTACGAGCAGTGTAGGAACTGCACTACCATCGCAGAAATCAGGGTCATTTTAGAATTTTTCCACCAAATTTTCAAAATAGTCTTTTGAGAGCCCACCTTATGAACACTGCAGTGTCATTTTGTTAATCATTCCAGAAAGGTGATTTCACGCGGTGGCTGCGAAATCACCTTCGACACATTAAAAGCCATGACAGTGCAAAGAATTCATGAGGAGGGGTCCCAAAACCCCATGTTGAAAATTTGGTGCAAAAATTCCAAAAATGCCTGAGATATGCAATAAGGTTGAAAACCCTATCTAGCCCATTGTACAGCTTACCAGCATTTCCTCAGTTAGTGATCGGCTTTGAAAGTGCAGACGTGTTCCCGGTCCACGAGATTGTTGCGCCATGCTCCGGAGGTAAGTATGGGGTGAGAAGTATGGGAGGCAGGGTGTGCAGTGGGTGGAGTGCGGGTTGTGGGGGGCTGGGAGGCTCGTGGGACCGTTTTGCTTTACAGGTGTTTTTTTTTTTAAAGATGATGGGGAACGTTTGACACACTGGGGTGGGCTCCCAGCATGGCAGAAGGATCGCTGGGGGAGTGTGAAGCTGACGGGGGATTGGGCACCCCTGTCGGCCATAGCATCACTTGCCATGCTGGGGTGGGCTCCTAGTGTGGCACCTTGTACTCTGGGGGAGTGAAGCCAACGGGTGAATGGGCACCCCCGTCGGTGATAGCATGGGGGGAGGGAGAAACAGTGAAGCTGACAGAGTTGGGCACCCCATCGGCTTACCATCGAGTTGCCACGCTGGGGTGGGCACCAGCGTGGTATTTGGAAACTGGGAGCGCAGCACAGCCGACGGGGATTGGGGCACGCCTGCTGGCCATAGAGTGCCTGGAGGGGAAACATGCAGTGTGTGTGTGTGTGTGTGTGTGTGTGTGTGTAGGGGGGCTGCATGAGTAGGTGATATCTTATCGCTGCTCACGAGGCATAACTTCCCCTTTCAACTGTGCCAATGCATTTTGGAGCTTGTCATAGACAGCTCCAGCATGCATTGGCTCACAGGGGCCTCGCCTGCCAACACACTGACTGAATTGGAAGAGGGGGTGACACACCTCCGAAATCTCAGATGATGGCACTATGTTTCTTGCACATGCGTGCAAGCAAACATAGGAAGCACATAGACAGTGATTGGTCAGTGTATAGGTACATTATACACAAATATAAGTGCAGTAGTAGATTAGGTAGTCCTAGTTGGAGTGGTGGACAAAAGAGAGGTGTGGGGCAGCATTTGGATTGCAGGACTCAAGTGCAGTTAGAGGAGAGAAAGTTCTGAAGGGCAGCAGAGAGGTAGTGAAGGGATGATGAGTGCTGGATTTGTAGAGAGAGGACATTCCAGAGTTTGGAAAAGTGGTGATTGAAGGCTGAATGTGCACCAATGTGGAGCAGTGAGGGATGGCAAGGGACCTAGAATATGAAGACCTTAAAGAATGAGTAGGAGTAGGGGGGCAGAGAGGGAGGAGGCTAGATAAGGAGGTAGAGATCCTAGCCAGTATTTAGAGATGAGTTTGGTACAGTGGGGGAGGTACCAGTTTGTAAGTGTGGGGAAGAAAAGAGTGTGGTAGAGGTCAAAGTGGTGAGTACATGCAGGGAAGTCAAGGGCAAAGTGGTAGAAAGAGTAGAAAAAGGGGTCCAATCTGGGTAAGGTGGATTTGGGAGCAGCACTGTAGACTATGTCACTGTAGTCAATAATGGGGAGTATCATCTTTTGGACAATCGCATGCCTGGCCATAAATGGGATGTAATTATAGTTCCTGTAAAGGGTGCTGAGCTTGGTGTGCAGTTTTTTCTGGATGACGTTGATGTGACCAGAGTAGCTGAGGTGTTGGTCCAGCCAAACCCAAAGATATCTGAATGAGGAGATGTCCTCAAGTTGGGTCCCATCCAGGGTGTGGAAAGTGGTCAGAACAGAGAGCCGAGCAAGTCTCTGCCTAGTGCCGAAGGTCATGGAGACTGTTTTCTTGGTATTTAGGAACAGTTGATGTGAGGCAAGCCAGTGCTGGATCTTGTTGAAGTCGAGCTAGAGCCTGGCTTCCACATCAGAGGGGTATTTGCCTGTAGTGAACAAGATGGTATCGTCAGCATACATATGGATGTGTGAGGAGGAGCAAGCTGACAGTAAATCATTTAGGAATATAGAGAACAGGAGGGGGCCCAGCACATTTTGGCCAGAATTTAAAAAAAGACAGCTGTGACATTCATGAAGTGGGGTAATAAGATGGCTATGTGTGAAATCTGGTGTGAAAATATCGAAAATGCCCAAAGTTACTAGCGTGCGTAGTGAAATTGTAATGATTGGTCATAACTTTGGAATGTTTACATATTTTGACCCGAAGTTGTCAATATAATTATCGTCTTACCACACCTCACTTACTCTGCACAGAAAATGCTTGAATCCCCGCCAAAACGTTATTCTGTGCAATTGCAATGCCAGTCCATGCCACAGGTGTGAAAACACATTTTGGCCAGGATTTGAAAAATGACAGCTGTGACATACATGAGGTGGGGTAATAAGAAGGCTATGTTGAAAATACAGGGTTAAAACATTTAAAATTTCCAAAGTTACGTGTGGGTGTAGCGAAATTGCAAGGAATGGTCAAAAGTTTTTCTTTTTTTATTCATATTTTGACCCCACATTTTCAACACAGTCTTCTTATGACCTCACCTCATAAACCTCACAACTAAAAAGTTTCAAATCTTTGCCAAAATACCATTCCACGCCACAGGTGCAAAAGCACTTTTCAGACAGTATGTGAAAAATAACAGATGTGTTGTTCATTAGGTGGTGTGAAAAATTGGCTATGTTGAGAATTTGAAGTCAAAATATTGAAAATTATTGAAGTTATGCACATGCTTAGGAAAATTTTACTGAGCTCACTTACCTGTAACTCAGCCATTTTTAGGAATTTTTTCACCACATTTTCAACATGCCCTTTTTGGGACCCCATTTCATGAACACCAGTGGTGAAATTTCATTATTTAGTCCTCAAAGGTGATTTCATGCAGCGACTGTGAAATCACCTTCTGGGCCCAATTAATGAAACAACAATTGCAGAATTCATGAGGTGGGGTCCCAAAAAGGCTATGTTGAAAACTGGTGGAAAAAAATGGCAAAGATATCAACCTAAGTTCAAAATGCTATTGAAATACATTATGCGACACTTACCTTGATTCCTCAGTTCACGGTTTGGCTTTGAAGAGTGTAGACATGTCCTGGTCCACAGAAGCTGATAGCTTTCAGCCTCTGATGGTAAGTATAGGGTAAGGGGTATGTGGGGTGGTGGGTGCTCAATGAGAGGGTTGGGATAGGGGGAGGGGGATCAGCAGGCAATGACAAGGGACCATTTTCTTTGTTTCAGGTTTAAAAAGTAAAAGACATTGCAGGACAGTTTTTTTATGTATAACAAATAATATTAACAGTATTTGGGGACACTGGGAATGGGCTCCCCAGTGTCTCACAGTGCTGGGGGGGTAACAAAATATTGAAAGTATTTGAGGATGCTGTAAGTGGGCTCTCCAGTGTCTCACAGTGCATGGGAGGGACTTGCAAATACTGATATGGGGATTGGGCTCCCCCAGTGTTGGTAATTATTATCACAACAATGGGCAGGGGGGCTGGAAGGGGCATCTGACACCAGGGGTGGGCATCCCAATGTTGGACTGTTATAAGTATAAAAAGAATAAAGAAGAGGGATGGTAATCGGTGGGTGGGGGTTGCCACTAGACACCAGGGAAAATGGTGGCTCACAGTTAACTTTGCAGCTGGCAACACGAGTTCCAACTGTGGCTGCAGAAGTCAGGAAAATCCCACTGATCTCATACACAGAATGTCAGGGAAGCTATCCTCTCACTAAGCTGGGCATAGTGGATTTTGGGTGCCCAGAGAGGGTGTTTCTGGGCCACATTTAAAAAAAAAAAACACCAGAATCTAGTTATCATTTAGCTAGGTTTTGATGTTTGTTTTTCGAAATCCCACAATTTTTATGTATTTTCCATGCTTGTTAATTCATGTAAATAATCGATAAGATGGCAGTTGACACAGCACTAAAAATGTGTGGTGCCCTGTCAATTCAGCGGTGTGATAGCAAAAAGGAACATTTGCGGCATCAAATATTTACTTTCGTCACTAAACGTTGACCAAAAACACCTACTGCGCATGTACATGTCGGAAAACAGTAAAATTTAAATACTTATAACTCTGGAGGACCTTCATATTTTTTTTTACCAGACCTGTCAAAAGGCATTTTCTTGGAACATAACACATGTCCCCTGCATGTTTGGGGCAAAAATTCCTTTCCATGTAGGTTGTAGACGAGAACAACAAAAAAAATTGTTAAGCATAGGAAAAATATTTTTTTCCTAGAAATGACACAGCTGTATCTCAGAAACCACAAAGCTGCCTTCACAAAAATTACCACACAGTAAGACTTTGCCTTTTGTCAAACAGAGCCAAAGTTACCAAACTGCAACATCTTAGGTTTAACATTAAATAGGATATTCAGTTCTAACTATATTGGCGCTATTGTGCCACCACAATATATCATTTTATATTATAAATTCTTTGCAAAAAACTTTGTTAATGCACTATGTAGGGCTGGTTATAGTGACACAAATAGGAAAATGTGGTGTTAGGGTTTCCAACCCTAACACTCCATCCCCACCCAGTGGGCAGTAACAGGGGTGAGGTGTGCCTTGGGGTTCTTAACCCTAATGCTTACCCCATTCAATGAGTAAATAAGCTAAGATGGGTACAGTACATGAGAATGGAGTGAGTGTTAGAGTTGAGAACCCCCAAGGCACTCCCCCACCCCTGTTGCTGCCTGCAGCATGGAATGTTAGGGTTAGAAACCCTAATGCCATATTTCCTAATTTTTGTCACGGTAATAAAGCCAACTAGTGCATTAACAAAAATGTTTGCAAAGGATTTCCTTGCTTTTTGAGATAGTATAATCATATCCTCAATTAGCTATGGGAGCACAGTGCTCTCTGGGCCCTGCGCTCCCATCATTCCATAGATGCATACATGTATATTGCTGTGGAAGCATTTCAGCCAAAACAGCAACCAATCTGTCAGCATAGCTTTGTTATTACCCCATCTCATGAATGTTAGGCTGAAAATTTTCAAATCCATGCCAAAACATCATTCTGTGCCACCACAACATAATTTTGTGCCACAGGTGGAAAAACACATTTTGGCCAGGATTTTAAAACTGACAGCTGTCATATTCATGAGGTGATGTAAAGAAATGGCTATGTTGAAAATCTGGAGTGAAATACTGAAAATTATGAAAGTTGCAAGTAAGCGTAACAAAAATGTCAACAGATGCACTCAACTTTGCCATTTTAATATATTTTAACCCCACATCTTCCACGTACCTTTCTTATGACCTCACCTCATGAACAAGTATAGTAAAAATGTTGAAATCTGGCCCAAAAGGTGATTTCACCAACCGATCATGAAATCACCTTTTGGGCAGAATTTGTGAAATGACACCAAAATTGTTCATGAAGGGGTGTCTCAAAAAAGGTATGTTGAAAATTTGGTGTCAAAATCTATAAAATTGACAAAGTTATGCGCCAACATTGAAAACCCCTATGAAATACAATGAACTGCATTTATCTTAGTTTCTCATATTGCAG
Source organism: Neoceratodus forsteri (assembly GCA_016271365.2). Classification (NCBI taxonomy): domain Eukaryota; kingdom Metazoa; phylum Chordata; order Ceratodontiformes; family Ceratodontidae; genus Neoceratodus; species Neoceratodus forsteri. Next base: position 686,744,949 of record CM057456.1, on the reverse strand, counting down.
TCGCTGGTTCCAGCAGCAAGATGTGTCTTCGATAGGAGAGTGGATCTTCACCTGTGACCTGTTCAGGTGAGTGAGGGTGTTTGGGAGTGTACTAGGGGGTGTCAGGTGGTGGGTACTGAATGGAAGGCAGGGTTGGAGGGTCTGATTGATGAGGGCCCATTTTCATATCTTTACAGTTAAAAGAACATTGAGGGATGTTTTCTTTATTTCAGGCTTGGACAGCATTCAATGCATGGGGGGGCCATTAGATACCAGGGATAATACAAAAATAATGGGGAGAGTGATAGGAAGGTGAAGGAGCGCTACTACACATCAGGGATAATAAAAAAAATATTGGGGATGGCGATCGCAGGGTGGTGGTCCACTATACACCAGAAATTATAATAAACAATAACAGGAACTGCGATTGGAGGGTGAGGGGTGCCACTAGACACAAGAGAAACAACAGGGCCAGTGATTGGAGGGTGCGGGGTGCCACAAAACACCAGAGAAATGATTTCACATCACAAAAAATTATCCTTTTTTTGTGATATATGATACAAATAAAGAATCTTTTTTCTTATCATGAGTTACAAAAAAGATTTATAATTGGGAAAAAAAAATTCAAGGGCATTTGTTCAACAGATAAGTGCAGAATCCAGCTGTGAGAGTCCTGATAAGCAAGTTACATGTCTTAGTTTCTACTCAACACATAATTGTTTTCACTTAATTGATTTTGTTTTCCACACTAACTGTAAAGCAAAATAGTGGCCATACAAAAAAAGATTTCCCATTTGTGACACAGGATGACCTATTTGAGGAAAATGATTACCCCGTGTGGGATCCATTTTTGAGGCTCACATCTAACTGGGGAGTGAAATTCCATTTGAAAATAATGGAAAAATTTACAAATTAATAACTTTGGATTCGATCAATATTTTTTCACCACATCTTCACAAGGGACATCTGTGACACATAATTTTCCTACCCTAAACATTTCAGACCAAAGTCCCAAGCCATTTTTTGCACTTCAGCATAACAAAGAAATGAAAAAAAGGTAATTTTCACAATTTGCACACTTCATATCCCTGCACCCACACGTTGGACCAGAACGACACTTGGCACATCAAGTGGTCTTAAGTCCCTGGTGGTGCATGCAAAATTTCATTGAAATCGGTTGAACGTTTGTGAACTTAATGAAGTTCTAAATTTTGAGTTTAACATAGAAGTGACCCGTTCAACCCTAACTATAGGGGAGACAGCACTCCTATAATAAGACCCTGCCCCAGCCACCACTACCCCAACAGGAACAAGCTGGGTTGTGAAAGGAGTTATACAGTATCATGTTTTAATTCTGCAGATTGTGGGGTATAGAATTACTCGGCTCTGTGATGCCAATTCAACAACACTTTTGTCGACCGGCATCTCATTGACAGGAATTATGTAGACCACAAATTGTGGTTAACATAATTTCCATTTGTCTCCCAGTCCACTGTTTTTGTACTTGGGCTTTGCTCCCTTATCCCCCCATGTGTGGGGCTCTGCCATCACCCCATCTTTAGGATTTTCAACTCCAGTTGGAGTTGATTCAGGGTGGGGTTGCAGGACCGGGGAGGCAGTGTGCCCCTGTGTCAGGTGCACCAACACAGTGACCTGTTGGCAATCTGTCAATTTTGTTGATGGGTTGGTAGATTGCTGTGTTGTTGTCACTGTCGGGGGCATACCGAATTACTCCATTTTGCTACAGACATTCTACACAACTGAATTGCCCAATTTCAAACAGCCCTTCTTTAAATTGCTTGAGTGAAACACTTCTGCTAATTTAAGCCCTTTGAATAATTTCAGGGGCTTTGCTGCAAGCTGAGAAACTGAGATGGAGATGGAGTCAGCTGCTAAGTGCATGCTGTGTGATCCAATCTGTTGCTCCAGCACTGCACCATGTTTTCTTTGTTCTTCTGTGATCAAGGACAGTTCTTCATTTTTCTTCCACCACTGCCACTGACGTGCCTGAACCAATCCAAACTCAACACACTGAAAGAGAGACCTGAAACTCAGCATTCTAATACATGGAGACACGCCTGGCTCAACATCCCTTAGTCACTATAAACAACAGTAGCTGGCAGCTGCGGGATTTTTAAATCAGATACCATTCCTGATTGGTGCACTCTAGCAGCCAGTCAACACGTCACTGAACTGATATGGGGCAATTCAAGTCATGTTAATGTTGGGGGGTCAAAAATCTTTAATAAGGTGTGGAGGGTCTGGGGGCTACCAATGCCCCTAGAAAAATTAGTATTTTTTAATGAAGTGCAAACCAGGTCATGGGTTAAATTTTATTGAAAATTATTCTCCAGAAGAACATGAAAATGTACCACAACAGATCCAAAAACAAAATGTTCTAGGCCCATAGGAAGCAGTTACAACACCCAGACCCCTGCATGTTTGTTAATTATTTTTGCAGTATCACCAGTGTTAATCAAGTCTAATTATATCATCATCACAAAAAAATGGAATTGCACAGAATAAATATCTCTGGGGGAGAAGGGAAAGGCAGCTGCAAAGCCATGGCATGTACCACCATGATCCTCTCTTCTTTTTCTGTGGGCCCTTTCTCAACAGTTAGCCCCCCCCGCACCAAAAAACAAAACAAAACAATGCAGAGTTGCACAGAATAAAAACATCAGGGAGAGGAGGGAAAGACTTTTAGACAGCCGCAAAAAGGGGCTGGAGCATGAAGGCATGGTGACTGTTGTGTAAAGAATATAGAGAACCCTGGCTGCTGAGGTTATACCCAGAAACTAAGAGGCCATGCCCAGGCTTCTTACCAGACAGAGCCTTTGATAGAGAAGGTTCCCAGGCCTCCAACATATTACACATAACTGCCATAACCTCTCACCCAGCTCTATCTGATCCAAGGTTGGACACCATCATAGAGGTCGGGGAGTTCCAATGGGAGTTCAGTGCTGCTCTGGGTAAAGTGAAAGGTCATATCCCTGAAAATAAAAACCTTAGTCTCTCTGACTACTAGGGCTGATTAAATTCAACATTTGCTAGTTCACTTACATGATATAAAAAGTAGAAGCAACTGTAGGAGAAATAAGGAGACTTGGACCCTAAAGAGAACAATATTCAGCAATGTGGAGTATCCCGGGGCTTAGAAAGACCCCTGTTTGGTTACGTTCTTGTATGAACACCTGCCCTTATTATTAAAATTGCCACAAGCTTTTTCATCTGCCATTGAAAGAGCCCAGGTCAGCTCACCAAGCCTTGTCCTCAAAGCCAGCAGACTCAGCAGTGAGGCTGTGTTCCATTAGCTTCAACTTGCTGCTTAACTATAAAAGGACAAACAGACAATTATACTGTAAATACTATGTCAGGGGCATAAAAAGACATTCATCTGGTTTATATAAGTTGTACCTGGACAAGTTGTCAATGTCCATGTCCCTCAATGATCAGGTGTACAGAAAGGAATAACAAACTTCTATTCTCTGTTTACCCAACAAAAACAACCACACAGAATTGCACAAAATAACTCCCTTCTCTTCCCATGGTTTTTATTCAAAACATATATGCTGAGGAGGGGAGGGAAGGCTGCAGCAAAGGCAAGGCACTCAACCACTACAGCCAGTCCTTGCTGTTGCAGATGCAGCTGTCAGCTCAATGGGAGGCAGGAATAGAAACGTTTAGAAACTCCTTGCAGTGCATCCTGACTGTGCCCTGAACTGTGCTGAAGATCTCTGCACAAGTGGCACCAGCTAAGCAAGTTCACTGTTAAAAAGACAGCCCCCAAAAATGTTCAAAGAAGTTGGGGGGGCAAAATATATTATGGCCCACCCTGAAATTGCAGTAGGAAGGATGTGGCCAGTCTGGCCCCACGGTTTGGTTGACCCTTGGACCAGTTGATGGAAATGGAAGCTGGGGCATGGCTTGTCTAAAGTGGGGGTTAGGGTGACAACAAAGCAGTGCCAATGTGCCATGCAAGGGAACTGAGTGCCGGGATAGGGATTGGGATATGGCTCAATGGGATACAGGGCTGTGTGGCACTGACAAAGACAAGAGCAAAAGCACCACAATGCACAAATGGAACAAAAGATGAAAGGATTACCACACCACTGCAGTGCTAGACAGGGAGGGGGAGCTTAATGACTCGGGCAGGGGGTGCAGTCACTACACAGCCACAGGAACAATTAAATAAGAATAACCATCTGTGTGACAGGACAGAGAAAGGGGGGAGCAGTTATTGTGCAGTTGAGTTCAACCGGTGAACATGGATAGTGTGTGTGTGTGTGTGCGTGTGTGTGTGTGTGTGTGTGTGTGTGTGTGTGTGTGTGCACACTGCAGCTCTCAGCAAACTCAAGGAAAAGAGATGCAAAGCTAATATCCAATGGAAGGAGGGGATTTTCAAAATGCAATTCCTGATACCTGATTTTAAAAGTATGGGTTTGGCAGACCACCCTGACACACTGCACCCCTGAGGCTGCCGCCTGTGGTTAATTATCACTTCCAGGTTCGTTCCTCCTTCAAGCACTCCAACTCTGTTTTCTCATTACCCTTATAAATAATGCAATCATGTATATTCCCATGCAAATGTAGGTAGTTCAATACCAGAACCTTCTTGAAAATGAGACTGGCTAAACAGAGTTATACTGGTAGAAAATATACAAATTTAAACTGTCAGACAGCAGCAGATATGATGATCAGAACAAAATAAGTTGGATTATTCTAGCTGAAAAGAAACTATTCATGGTGTTCTTTGCCCAGTAGGTAGTATCTGAATATTTTATATCCCAAAACTTGGCTGCTCATACAATTAATTCAGAAAAAAAGGGTTGGTTATATAGGTTTATATAAACATGATTTAATTTTAAATTAAAAACAGCATATCTCCCGACCAATGTCCATCAGTGTGGAGCTGAGCATATCCTGTCAGTGCTACACAATCTTCCATCCCATTGAGCCATGCTCTGACCCTCTTTATATAAACCTGTAATCAAGCATTTGCTTTTTTATTGTTTTTTTGGAGTTTAGTGTGCGGGCAGCTGAGTTTTCTGACATAGATAGCCTCTTTGTTACCATGGCTCCATATGTGGATTACCTTAGCCACCTTTATACTGTTTTAGAATCTAAATATTTCTAAATAAAATAATTTCTAAAGAAAAAATATGGATAATATGGGGCTCAAGTAGTGATAGGTCTTCCCTCAGTTAACCCAGGTGCAACACTGGGAGGGTTGGGGATGCAAGGGGGACAGCAGTGTGTTACGGTATCATTCTGTCACATAGATGCACAAGTTATCATATTTTGGCATCCTCTGAGCAGTGGCCAAGGCCAAAAAGCAGGGTTTAAAAGTCAGGGCACCTTCCTAAGGATTGTTGGTGGAAGGAGAGTATCACCCTCTGGGGTGTTGGATTTCCTGGTCCTTGGGTTCACTCATTCAGATGAGCCCTACAGGAGGGGGAACCCCACAGAAGACCCTGAATGAATTAACAGTATTTCATAGGACAGCTGCTGCACTGCCTCATTGAGCTTATAATACCTGGCTGTCTGCTTGTTTGGCACAAATGGATATTTACAGGGACAGCCCTTTTTCAAATCACATCTGTTCCTGGGGAAGGCACAGAGGCCAGGATCATTGCTGAATGCACTAGCTGGATGGGAATCACAGTCAAGATTGCTAAGTGATGTCAGACTGTGTGTGCTCCAGACATGTCCATAAGTTATGGCCTTATGTTTGTAAATTCTGCTACAGTCTCGTAATATGTTTTCTCTAGGACCGTATTGAAAAATCAGACAACTTGACCAACCATTACATACTGTCAGTGGGCTGTATCCCAGATCCTTATAGAGACAGATAGATAAATAAATAATTGTGAGCTGGCTTTAGCAAAAAATAAAAGAAAACAAAATGTAGAGGGTGGCAGGCAGCATATGTGCAGGTGTTCATCTATTAGAGAAGCCTGAACTTAGAGTAAGGTGTGTGTTTGCACAGGGTAAGTTCAACATAGATGTGATTTGTTCAACATATTACATATTCTTTGCAAAAAAGCTGTGCTAATGCACCAGTTAGGGCTCAACACAATGCAACAAAAGTAGGGAAATGTGGTATTAGGGTTCCAACCCTAACTCCCTACCCTCACTCCCCAAGCAGCAAAAGGGAAAAAAACATTAGGGTTTTGGGTCTCCCAAGTCTTGGTGAATCAGTGGTGGGGTTTTCCTTGGGGTTGTTAACCCTAATGTCAGCTTCTCATCCTCAACCCATAGTCTCCTTTCCAAACACAAGGTACAGCTCCAAGCCAGTGCCTCTTACTAATACACTCTTCAAAGATAAAGAATTATGTCTCACACATATTGCTAATGCGGGACCTGCATGAAGAAAAAAGATCACATCTGACCTTGTTTGCTCAGGGGAGGGAGTGAGCATTAGGGCTGACAACCTCAAGGAAGACCTCATCACTGATTCACCAACACTCAGGACAGCCAGAACCCTACTGTTGTTTTTTTTCTTTTGCTGATTGGGGTGTATTGAGGGGCGTGGATAGGGTTGGAAGCCCTAACACCACATTTCCCTACATTTGTTATATTACGTTGAACCCTAACAGGTACATTAACAGTTTGGTTTTTTTTGCAGATAATTTCCTTTATTTTTGAGATAGTGGAATTGTATCCTCATTCATGCAGGTCCCTTCAGGACTTGTGTGAACAGATGTAGATGTGCAGTGCCATCTAGGTCTTGCACCAAGAGAAGACTCTGCATGCCTATGAAAGTGCTGGGCCCTGCTGACCCTGAATTTCTGTGCAGTGACGGTCATCAAAAATTACCAAAGATGTGAACGTGCAGAGAAAAATGTAAATGTACCTTCATAGCTGTGTTTTTTTTTTTTAATATGATGATCCCACTTTTCAACATAGCCTTGTTAGGAACCTACCTCATGAATCTTGTAAGTAAAAATGTTCAAATTTCAGCTGAAATGTCAATTTGCAACACAGGTGCAAAAACACATTTTGGCCAGAATTGGAAAAATGACAGCTGCCACGTTCATGACGTGCTGTGAAAAAATAGTAATGTTGAAAATTTGGGGTCAAAATAGTGAAAATTACCAGTTGTCAGTATGCACTGCAAAATTTAAATGTACGCTCATAACATTGTTAATATATTAAACTCAAATTTTCAACATAGCCTTCTTATGACTCCACTTCATGAACAAGGGCAGAGAAAATGGTCAAATCCCACCTGAAAGGTGATTTCATGCAACAACCGGGAAATCACCTTGCAGGATGGATTTCTATAATTTCACTGCCCTTATTCATGAGGTGGGGTCCCAAAAAAGCTGTGTTGAAAATCTGATGAGAAATTTTTTTCCAAAAATAAGAAAGTTATGAACAAAAGTGCAAACCCCAAAGAAATACATTAAACCACACTTATCTTATTTTCTCATATTGCATTTGCCAGTTCCAGCAGCAAGACATATCTTCATTTGAAGAATGGATCTACATCATGTGGCATGCTCAGGTGAGTGAAGGTGTGTGGAGGGTGTGGAGGGGTGTGGGGGATGTGGGGGGAGTGGGGGACAGATCAGCAAGGGACAGTTTTCTTTTTTACAGGTTAAAACAACATATCAACAAGGGACAGTTTTCTTTATTACAGGGTGACAGAAGCTGACACTAGGGTTTGGGCACCGCAGTGTTTGGATGATCTCCAGCTGCACTGGGGTTTGACACCCCAGTGCCACTGCATGTATATATTTTTAAGAAGGGGGAGTAAGGCAACCTGGAGAGGAAGAGGCATAAGAAAAGTTACTAGGGGTGGGACCTTCAGTCAACTTTGATACATAGAGATAGCTAGATAGACAGACATATGGACATACAGAAAGACAGACAGACAGGTGGTAGTGTGTGGGGGAGCAGATCACCTACAGGTAAAAAAAAATTAAAAGATTAATGAGGGACATTTTTATTGCAGGGTGACAGAAGCTGACCCTGGGGATTGGGCACCCCAGTAATGGAATGATGTTCAGCAGCACTAGAAGTGGGCACTCTTGTGCTGCCACTTATATTTAATGGGTGAGGGGTGTGTGGGTGGATCAGATCAGTGAAGGACCATTTTCTTTTTTGCATGTTAAAAAAAGATCAACAAGGGATGTTTTCCTTTATTGCAGGGTGACAGAAGCCAACACTGGGGACTGGGCACCCCAGTGTTGGCATGATCTTTGGGTGCACCAGATGTGGGCACTCTGGTGCCACTACCTATATTAAATGTGTGGGGTGTGTGCAGGGGGTGATCAGATTGTCAAGGGACCCTTTTATTTTTTAACGCCACACCTCACGATACGCCGGTGACCCAGGTTCAGGAATGGACCCGGGTGGCCGGGGGTAGGCAGGGGAGAGGGAGGATCAAGCGTCCCAATGGATGCTGTCCTCCCTCAGGGGTGGGAACCAAGAATGCATCTGCATTCTGCATCCCCCTTCACAGCCGGTGGAAGCACTGACAACTGAAGGGGATGGAGGCGGTTCCGTTCATCGGAGCCGGGGAGGAGGGATGTCAGCGGCATACACGCCCCACTGGGACGTGACGTCCTAGCGGCGTCCCAGAGGCAGAAACCAGGGGAGAAAATGAGAAAAAGCACCTCCTAGTGGCCCTAGATGATAGCCTCTCAGGTACCATCCGGACCACCAAAGAGGAACAGACCCCAATGTGCAGGAGGAGGAAAAGGAGGCACTCTAGGGGCAGATCCCACTGAAGGTGATACGGGGGAGAGGAAGGAAGGAATGAGTGGACGCCGGGAGCAGGCAAGGAGAAATAAAGAGAAAGTATAAAAAAAAAAGATCAATGAGAGACAGTTTTCTTTATTGCAGGGTGACAGAACCTGACACAGGGGAATGGGCACCCCAGTGTTGGCATGATCTTTGGTGGCATCAGGTGTGGTAACCCTGATGACACCACTTATATTTAATGGGTGGTGTGTGTGTGGGGGGGGTAGATCGGCAAGGAACCATTTTTGTTTTTACTGGTTGAAAAAAAAAGGATTAATGGGTAGTTTTCTTTACTGTAGGATGACAAAAGCCAGCACTGGGGACTGGAGACCTCAGTCTTGGAATAATTTTCAGTAGAACAGGATGTGGACACCCCAGTGCTGCCGCATGTGTATATTTTTAATAAGCAGTGGGGTGAATAACTAGGAGGGAAGGGGGCAAAAAAAGCAGTACCAGGGGGGCACCCCATCTGCTTATTATTTAACAAAACACACACAAAAACAACATGAGGGGGCAGGGCGGGTGACCTGGAGGTGAGGGGGGGGGGAGAAGCAGTACTGGGGACGGGCACCCCAGTCTGCTTAACAGTAAAAAAAAATTTAGATAGACAGACAGACAGACAGACAGACAGACAGATAGATAGATAGATAGATAATAGTTCCTGGTCACACTTCTTATGTGAGATCATACAAAAGAACAATGGTTCTTTTGTTTGCACTCATGAAAGAACTGTGAGAAAAATTAATTCTAACCTGTTCTTTTGTGACCCAACCTTCTTCTTTCATGAATCACAAAAGAACTCACGAAAGAGAAGAATCTCGTCTCACAAAAAAAGATTGTGTACTTAGATATTTTTCCCCCGTAGTTCTTAAATGAGCCAACCTAACAATCTCAGCTCATGAAAGAAGATGGTGGACTTACGTATTTTTTCCATAGTTCTTTCATGAGCTGAGATTCTTTTTTCATGAGATGGAAATCTTCTTTTTGTGAGACTCATGAAACAAGAATTTGTGCTCACAAAGCAAACCTCGGTAAGGATTTTGGGGATGTCCCAAAGTCATACTTTAGGGCCATTTTTTGAGACATTCCAGAAACTAGCTAAATGGGTTCTGTTTAGATGGATTCATGTGTTTGTTTTTCTCGAGGGCATCATTTTTGTGGGTTTTCAATTTTTTTGTTTTTTGAAAAAAAATGAAACAAGATAGCTGCTATGCAAAAGAAGATTTTTAAATCATGAAAGAGGAATTTCACCTCACAAAAGAAGATTCTTCTTTTGTAAACAGGAAATTCTTCTTTTGTGTGAAACATCTACCTGAAAGACCCTACTGAGCGTGCTCAGAACCAAAGTTTCAAATACTTATAACTCTGTAATGGATTGCTGTTTTCTTACCAACATAAGGCACAATTATAGGGCAAGCCTTTTCTGCCCTGAAAATTTCAGAACTTAAAAAAAAAACCAGCAAAAAAAAGTTTTCCTCTTTTTACACTATCTAGATCTTGGAATCTGCACATCTGACTGGAATGAAACTTGCCAGATCCAGAGACACCCCCCCCCCGACCGCAAATGCAAAATGTCATGCTATTCCATTGAATGTCAGCACAGCTATTAAAGTGCAGAGTTAGGGGTTTAACATTAAGCACCCTACTCAACCCTAACTATATGGGTAACACCGCACCCATATAATACAAAAATGATAAATGTTTGGCACAAAGGCACTAACACCAACTATGCAGGGCACAGAGATATTTGCTTTAGCTTTTTTTTCTGCCACACTGATTTTACTGTTTTTCCATCAATAATATCAAGCCACACACATTACAAGAAGAATGAAATAAGCTATCCAGTCTGATACTTCATAACATTTACTATTTCCACTGACGAAGAAGAAGAAGAAGAAGAAGAAATCTACTCACTAGATAATCCTAACTTCTCTGACTAAAATTAATTTTAACATGGTACAGAGTTATTAAAAAATATTTTTAAGGACTCAGCTTTGAATACCATGCATTTAGAAAAGCATTCAGGGTCATGTTGCTTGGATATTATCCTACCAGTTTGAATACCATAATTGTGGCTTGACTTTTGATGGCCTGTGATGGCATAGACATCTGATCAATGATCTGGCCTCCTAGGATCCACAATAAGTATCCAAGGCATCTGTGAATCTGACCAGGATTGGATGGATCCAAACTTCTGATCCAGGTATATGACCATCAGATCCAATTATCCGAGATTGGATCTGATGGATCCAACCTTGGATCCCCAACTGTCTCACTATGGATATGAAATCTGACTTTGGCTGGATTATGGTTGGATTCAGTGGTGGATACTAGCACTATCTTGATGAAGGGTAGTCAGATCCACAGAAACACTATCTGAACACCACTGCTTCAGGGCTCTCAGTTGAAAACGGGTCATCTTGAATTTAAATGTCAATTTAATGGCTTGTGGCTTTGAAAAGACCTTTTATATATTTTAGACTTTTCATTCATATTTGCCAGTACCCCAGGCTCCCCTCATTTAGGAGTGGGAAATGCTCCTGAAATTACACCATTGGCCCCAAAATAATACGTACTTGCCCACAAAAATCCAACCAAATACAAAGCTAAATACTTAAAGTGGGTGTAATATAGATGTGCCACCAATGGTAAGCATATGAAAGTGCAAAAAATCCAGAGCCCAGAAAAAAACAAACTTTTCCAGCTTGTCAGAAATGACAGTGACCTGGCCCACCCATAATGCCCTGACTGACACTTACAAGAACAGGACATGACATATGCATGCGTCAGTGTCCTGTGTCACTCCAACAGCAGAATTTCACCCACTTCTGCAGACATGTATTGTTGCCCACACAACTCCCTCTCCCTGGGCCATCAGTGGGGCAGTTGTGTAATTTCAGGAGGAAATGCACAAAAAATGATGGCACACTGAAGAAGAATGGTGCAACACAAAGAATACAGCATAAGGACCAAAGGAATGTGCACTCACTGACAAAAAAGCAAACACATACCAAGCTACAGTAATTGCTGAAAGTTGGCTTAATACTGATTTACCAGCAATAGTGAGCATGCAAAGTTGCTTAAAAGGGAAGCAGAAGAGCACTGTGAAACAATGAGAATATTGCTTTTTTTTCATGCTCTGACTTTTTGGCAACCTTGTGTGCTCACTATTACTGGTGCATCCACATTACACTCACTTTAAGAAATTAGCTTTCTGTTTGTTTGGAGTTTTGTCAGTCAGTGGGCATTCCTTGGGCTGGGTAATTTCTGGAGCCTGTCCTATTCACAAATGCAGGAATGCTCAGCCCTGCCTGTACTACCTAAGGTGTAAAACCCAGCTTAGGACTTGCACTCAGGCTGTCAATATAGTGAGTGGTACTGCAGACCGTTAGGCTACCAAGCCACCACAGCCTTTAAACAATCATAAAAGAATGAGGTGCCGTCATTTCCCAAAAAGTGTTTAGTGTTTCGAGGTATGAACATAGTAGTGTACTCAGTGGCCTTAGGTGTCTTTCAGGGAACACTTACTGATAGCTCGGACAACAGTTTCAAGGTTTAAAATAAAACGTACCTCAAGTTAGATTGTCATAGAAGAATAAGTTTAGTAGCACAGATCTGTATGACTTAAAGAACTTAAGCAGCTGCTCACTACTCAGTTTCAAAATGCTTTATTCAGGTGAAATGCGATGTACTTCTCAAAGTGTGGTCAAGAAAGATGACAGATAAAAAGGGTGAACAGAGCACAAAAAACACCAACACCAAACTGTATAATACTGGTCAGCATGATTGGCAGCCAGAATAGTGGCCCCACAAATCCAAATATTTGAAAAATGGTTTTGTGGTGGCATTATACAATATTCTCTCCCAGTGTGCCAAATAAAGACTAGCATAACTGGACACCATGGTGGCACCCATGATTGTGCCCCTAACTTATCTGTAGAGATCCTTCTCAAACAAAAAGATGTTCATGACCTCCTTGATGTGGAATAACAGTATCTAAAGAGTCTGTGTCCAGGGTGACAAAAAAACACCCCTCCCTGAAGTCTAAGTCTTCCACAATACTGACAACTTCCATTAAATCTCTATTATAAGTACATACCCCTGTTATTCCACATTAAGAAGGTATTGTTTCTATGGAATTTTACCGGCGTCAGCAGTCTGAGGAAAAAAGTACAGACCCTTACGAGATTCCTATTAGAACTAGCTAATTTAGTGTTAACAAAGAACATCTTTTTGTTTGAGAAGGGTCTCTACAGGCAAGTTAGGGGCACAGGCATGGGTACCACTATGGCACCCAGTTATGCCAGTCTTTATGTGGTCCACTGCTTTTCCAGTACACTCTAAGGAGATTACCAACATTATTAAACATAATTGGGACATTCTGAAATTGGAAACTAAGTTAAAAGAAGTAGTTGAGGCAGGTCCCAGTATAGTTTTCAGATGCCTCAGAAATATTAAAGATCAAGTCGCACTAAGTATGCTGCCTGCAGTGCAGAAGCCAGCAAATACTTGGATCCTCCCAATGGCTCACGTAAGTGTGGAAACTGTATTTATTGCAAATATGTTGTCAAATGTAAACGTTTTCAAAATCCAGCCATGGGCATGGCTAAACAAATTAAACAATTTATATTCTGCAGCACGGAAGGGGTGGTATGTCTTTTACAGTGTAGTTGTGGACATTATTATATAGGCAGCACTACTAGATGCTTCAAAGTTTGTGTTGGTGAACACGTTAGAGCTATACTACAAAATAACAAAACATATGCCATAGTGAAATATATAAATAGTAACTTAGATAAGAGACATAACATCTAATTCACCGGAACAGAGAAAGTGACATTGGGATTAAAAGGTGGCGACTTAGAAAAGAAATTTGGCCAAAGGGAAAGTGTCTGGATATATTACTTGAATGCATGCTTGTGAAGGGGGATGGGATGGGAGAAAAGGCTGTCAAGGGGGTGCCGATAAAGGAGGGACTCTGTCTCCACCCCCCTGGGGACCAGGAGGATTGCAGGAAAAGGCCAACTGGCAAAGTGCAGACCAGGAGAAAACAGAATCCCCATGGGAACACGAGCAGGGGAAATGGAACTATAGGGAAAGGGTGGAAGGTAGTCCTGCTAAATGCCAGGAGCTTGGGCAATAAAATGCCTGAGCTCCAGGCTATGTTAACTGAGGGAGCAGTGGATGTGGCAGCGGTCACTAAGACTTGGGCCACTGCAAGACATGACTGGGACCTGAACCTGGAGGGTTACACTATGTTCAGGAAGGACAGGGGGGAGGGAAGGGGAGGAGGGGTAGCTATGATAGTCAAAAACTGCATTGGCATAGGGGGAGTAGAGGAGGCGGAGGGAACCGTGGAGGCGATTTGGGTCACCTTGATAACAAGGGGGGGCAAGAGAGTAAAAATAGGAGTGGTGTATAGACCCCCTGCCCTGGCGGAGGAGCTGGAGGACAGTCTGATGGCAGATGTTAGGAGACACTGCAGACTGGACAGAGGAAAGGTGGTAGTGTTAGGGGACTTAAACATGCCAGGAACAGACTGGGAGACTATGACATCCTCTGTGACCAGGGAACAGAGGTTGTTGGATGTCTTTCAAGACGCGTTCCTAACTCAGCAGGTGAGGGAACCGACCAGGGAGGCACGGGTACTGGATGTGGTCCTGGCAGACAGTGACCAGATTGGGGGCCTGGAGGTAAGGGACCCATTGGCGGGGAGTGACCATGCCACGGTCTGGTTCTGCCTGGAACTAGGAGGGGTAGAAGGCTGCACAAAGACGGAAGTAACCGACTTCAGGGGGTAGATTTTAAGGAAATGGAAGGATCCTTAAGGAGCATTTGGATGGGATTGGGTCAGACATGGACGCTGATAGTAGGTGGAAATCATCAGGAGAGGGTGCAGGATGCTACCAGCACCTGTGCAAGAGTAAGACGAAATGCGGTAGGGCCCAAAACCCTGTTGGTGGACCAGGGAGGTCCAGGAGGTGGTGCGGGAAGAAAGCAGCCTATAAGAAATTCAAGTGCTCAAGGAGTGAAAGGGATCGAGGGGAGTACGAGCTGATGGCTAGAAGGGCTCTCTAGAGTGGTGAGGGCGGCTAAGGCAAGGAAGGAGCAGAACCTGGCCAGGGAAATTAGGAGAGGAAAAAGGGTTCTTTAGATACATTGGGGAAAGACGAAGGGTGAAGGGGCAGATTAGCAGGATTAAATCAGGGGAGAGATGGGCACAAGACCCAGGGGAGCAGGCTGAGGTACTAAATGAGTACTTCACCTCAGTTTTCACCAGGGAAAATGGGATGCTGCATCATACATGGGAGGAGACAGAGATAATGAGGAGGGGGACCCTTACGATCGGCAGGTCTGGGGAGGGGCATCACTGGCAGGTGGGGGTGGGCTAAGCAGGAAGAAGAGGTACCAGAAGTGGAAATCACAGCAGAGAGAGTGAGGGAAGCCCTCAGCTCCCTTAAGATGGAGAAAGCACCGGGGCCGGATAAATTACATCCTAGAGTGCTGAAGGAACTTGCAGATGTCCTGGCGAAACCCCTGGCAGAGCTTTTCACCATCTCTCTGAGGACAGGGTGGGTGCCCCAAGACTGGAAGGTGGCGCATGTAGTGCCTATCCACAAGGGGGGATCAAGGGAGCTGGCAGGGAACTACAGGCCTGTCAGCCTGATATGGGTGGTGGGCAAGGTGATGGAGGGCATTGTCAAGGAGAGGCTAGGGGGGGACTTGGATAAGTCAGGGTGCCTGGACGATAGACAGCATGGATTCATCCCAGGGAAATCGTGTCAGACAAACCTGGTGGAGTTCTATGACTGGGTGACAAGTGCCTTGGACCTGGGTAGACCAGTGGATGTCCTCTTTCTAGACTTCAGCAAGGCATTTGACTCTGTTCCTCACGTGGGCCTGTTGGATAAGCTAGGAGAAATGGGGTGGGAAACCAGATGATCAGATGGATAGGCAATTGGCTCCAGGACCGGACCCAGAGGGTCGAAGTTGGTGGGATAGTCTCATCCCCAAGGAGGGTCATTAGTGGGGTCCCACAGGGATCAGTCCTTGGGCCCCTTCTGTTCAACGCCCACGATTCTGACATAAAGGACAGGAATCAGGAGTGAGATGAGTCTCTTTGCAGATGACTCGAAACTGGGGGCGGTGGTGGATGGGGAGGAGGGGAGGGTGGCCCTGCAGGGGGACCTGGAGGCTCTGGAAAGATGGTCTAGAAAGTGGAAGCTGAGGTTCAATGCAGGGAAATGCAAGGTACTCCACCTGGGGGCCAGAAACCCAGGCCAAGTGTACACCCTGGGGGAATACTACAAGTCTCAATGGCTGAGAGGGACCTGGGGGTGGTGGTGGATGTCAAGATGAACAACTCTGAGACTTGTAGGAGGGCAGCAGCCAAGGCCAACAGGATGCTGGGATGCATCACTAGGGGGATCACCTCCAGAAGGAGGGAAGTGATACTCCCTCTGTATAACTGCTTGGTGAGGCCGCACCTGGAGTACTGCGTGCAGTTTTGGAGGCCACACTTATAGAGGGACATTAACCTCCTGGAGAGGGTCCAGAGGAGGGCAACCAAAATGATTTGGGGCTTGGGGGACAGGACCTATGAGGAGAGGCTCGAAGAGCTAAATATGTACACATTGGAAGAGAGAAGGGACCGGGGGGACATGATAGAGGTCTTCAGGTACATGAAGAGGGTAAATAGGGGAGGAACAGTCAGGGTGCTTCGAAGGAAGGAGGAAGGGGCCACTAGAGGGCATGGGTGGAAGCTGGAGGGAAGATTCAGGGAGAAAGGAGGTGCTACTTCACTGAGAGGGGGTGGAGCCATGGAATGCACTACCTAGGGGCTGGTGGAGGCAGAGACAGTGGAGGGGTTCAAGAGGGGGTGGGACAGGTACAGGGGAAGGGTTCAGGAAGCAAAATCCAATGCAGCAAGAATATCCGGAACTGGGAAGGGAGAAGCCAGAGAAGGCGAGGGGAACAGCAAGGTCAGCACCCAGGGTGGGGGCTGACCAAACGAGCAGACACGAAAGACCGTTAGGCCTATTCTGCTGGCATTTTAGTATGTTAGTATGCAGTGACAGAGGGCTTAATGAGGCAATGGATTTATCTGCATGTTTGTGTACATTGCAGGCGATGCGTATCTTGTGAATACATTATATATGCTTACATACAGTATGTTGCAATTAGTAAATGTTTTACTAAAGCACAACTGAAATAAGAAAATGACCAATAAATAGTGATCTTTGTAAGTAAGGAGCCAGTCAGTGAATAAAGTGTTTCTGATTTGTAAACAATGAAATGATTAGGCTTTTTAGTATGCTTGTTGATGGATTTAAATGAATCACTGAGATAAAGCATTGCACTATATCGACCTTTACAATGTAATTAGTGCAATATATAGCCTTCACTGTCCATATAAATGGTTTTTATTTTATTTTATTTATTTTAGTTGATTTAAATAAAATAAAATAAAAACCAGTTATATGGGCGGCAAAGCCTGTATATTGCACTAATTACATTGTAATTGCATTTTAATGAAGTTGATGAGTCTAGTAAATTGTAAAACAAGTCTTTTAATTCATTTTCATGTGTATAATGATCAGTGAATTAATAATGGATGTACAAATGTTATGAACTGGTACTATCACTTTATCTGATGAAGCTTGAGGTTACCCTTGTGAAACGTCATTTTTATTCTTCTGCTCAAATTATTTTGAACGTTTATGATGGAAGTGATATACACTTTTTTTATAAATAAATCTAAACTTATTTATGAGTAGTCATGGACACTTTGTGGTGGGTGCAGTTCTTTTTTATTCTCAGTTTTTTTTTGTGGTGGAGGTATTAAACATAGTTATATACAGTTACTTTCTAAGTCATAATTCCAACAACTTCTGAGCCAATGTACAAATAGGCTAGCACACCAGTGGCTCAGTTCAGCATTAGTGATTCAGGGAAATGTGAGATCAGATCATGGGGTGGCAGTCTACTTAGAGAGGAGGGGCATCAGGCCATGGTGGGCCCCAGAAACAGGGTGAGTCCTCCCTAAGCTAGTCTTCCTGTCATAGCACATCTAGGCCTATAGTCAGTGCCCAGTCAACACTTGCCTAGTTGTAGTCATGTGGTAGCCCCACCTGATTCACCCCCTGCCCAGACATATAAATATTCAAGCTCGAAGTGCAGGCCTCAGTACATTTCCCTTATGATACATTAGCTCATAGTGCCTATTGTGGTGGGGGAGGAGAGGCAAAAGAGAGCCCGTCATCAGCACCTGACAAATTCAGGGTGCAATCACATGGATAACCTCATGTAGCATTACTAGTGTCTGCAAGACCCTCCCCTCAGAGCCCTTCAAGCCACATCTCTGGAAAAATTACCATGTACCCCATTGAACATTCTTCAAGTAAAGTTAGGAAAAGAGTGCCCTCTAAACTCGGTCTCAATAGCTTCTAAATAAAGCAAACAGCAAACACAACCTAATAGCTAAACAGAACTTTTACAGAGCTGCATCTGACATTGAAGCATTTTCTCCTCGACCATTGCTTGGGGCTCTGGGGCATCAGTTTAGTACATGTATTGCAAGTCAAGACAGCTGTGACCAGTCTCATTGGTACACACAATCCAAGAAAATGTAAACCCTCCTGTGGTCAGGCACTGGTTACCTGCTATCTTAAAGCTTGTTCTCAGCAGTCAAGTTTATGTGACGTTCAGTTACAGTCCCTTCCCCCACCCCCTCCTTGCCACCTCAGACTCAGCCAGACAATACTAAAGTTTAATACATGTAAGTCTAGACAGTAAGTTACTGGCCTTGCTGTGCTTTCAATGGGCTGTATACACTATGCCTACACACCGCAGATGTGCAGCATGTAGGCAAGCCTGTAACTGAATGGCATGCAGCAGTGGTCCAGCAGACCCAAAGTGGCATTTACTACAGGCATCCAAGCCCCTTGTACACAGGATCCACCGGCTGATCCCACAGCTATACACCACGAGTGGTCCAGGGGCATGTCGGGGGTGTGCTGGCACTTCACACCATTCACTGAATTGCAGAGTGCTGTGTGAGAGGGACACATGTTATGCAGTGAGAGACTGCTATAACTGATATTGGCCCACACCGGTGACTGGACATGGATGCCCCCCACCATGCATCCCATACCACCTAGCTGCACAGTAGGGCTGGGTGCAACCATTCAGGCACTCACCCATCAGTGAAAACTTCCTGGGACTCACTTCTGCCCATAATCCCCTAGTCATACAGAGCAGGGGATACACTATGGAATCCAGGACAGGCACACCATTGGATGATCACCAAAATCCCATGAGCTGTCCCCGCGCAACTGTGTCCCAGGGATGAGGCCACGGACAGGCACACTGTTGGTGCCCATGGTAGTGAATTCCATGCACCCTGCACCTGTCTAGGGCTGTGTAGCTCCACGGGTGTTACATGTGCATTTCATGTGTACAATCCACACCACAGTGCAAAGGTCCCAATGTGATTAACAATACACTCCTCCATGCAAGAAGCAGGAACTTAGACCGAGACTCTTACTCCTACTCACCCTATCAAGTATAATGTCAGATGTTGGTGAGTACTCGGAAAATCCATAGGGTGCCATAGAAATGATGAGTAGCTTCTTATTGATTGCATTTACATCCCCCCACAGAGTCACAAAGGCACAAACCATCTTCAGTGCAGTCTAGTGTAAGGGGAATATTTCCCAAGTCATGCTGTGCCACCCGATTACTGACTTAGTGATGGGGTAGGGTTAGAATGGAAACAAAGTCTAGTTGGCAGTTAGCACCATGTAGTGAATGCGTGGTGTGGTACCACGAGGAGTATCCCCTTTTCAATCCTAGAGCCACAACTGTTGTGTCAGAAATTGAGTTAAGCAAAATTACAAGAAATTAAGAAGGATTCCGTGTAAGCACTGCCTGCAGACCCTGTTGGATGGTTTACCACTAGGCTTGGCTTGAAGGTCCCCCCCCAGCTCCACCCCCCAGACCCTGGCTGATTGTTCTAAATCTGTCTGTGCACCTGTGACCCATCACTGTTTTGGATGTTATATGTGACCACTATTCAAAAACCAGCAACTAATCACAGTGCTTTACTGCTATGTGAGTCAGATACAGACCTCGTTATGGTAACGACTATCACCACCATCTCCAGCCAGAATCCTCGAGTGGCAAGGGGCAGGGAGGAAAGGGGTTAGTTAGGCAGGATGGGAGAGCATAAACAGACCCTTAGAACAAAACCCGCAGGTTACTTTCAGTATCATGCTGCATGAAAAATGATTAGCTGTCTCATTCAGGTAATGGGTCCAGTCCCCATAACCAAGCTCCTTCCCTCTATGGCAGCATCCTTGATACTCAGAAAGCCCTTAACAGCTTGAGAGAAGTCAAAGTATTGGGGTCCCTTCCCCAGTCTAGTAATGTAGAGGTGAGAGGGGTATACAGGAGATGGGCAAACTCCCACCTACTTAGATGCAACTTGGACTTAATCCCATTGAACTGTTTCCTTCATGACCGCAGTTCACTGCTATAATCCTGAAACATGGCAACTCTACCACCCACCACCTGTATTGGACCATTAGTTTTGGCAACTCCTAACATCAGTTCTTTCTCCGGAAATCTCAGATATTTCATTAATTAAATAAATAAAAAATGTCTCAGGCACTGTCCAGGTTTCGGACGGGGCCTGCACTATCACGTAGTTAGCAGCTACAAGCTTCAGCTTGTCTGTGACCTACTTCTGGACAGTTGGACAAGGAGTTTTGCCCTTTGTACCCTCTGGCAATCCCATCAGGTTAGAACAGTGTGCCCAATTCTCCTGATCATCGGCTTGTTCCAGTAGAGTTGTCAGGGAGGTTCTGAACTGGTCCCTCTCTCTCCTTAAGTCCATGAGGGTGTCTTCCAGATTGCTTACCCTCCTCTCTGCTTTGTCCAGCCTGGTAGCATGGGCACTCATTATCTCAGTAAAGCCAGAGACATTGGGTTGAACATGCTGGATCTGAGACAATACATTTTCTAAGCTGGCTTTGATTTTCTGCTGCGGATTTGAAACTTGCCATCAGTGGTTGGTCAGCCTTGTCAGTAATTGAGTTCTTTCCAAGTGCCGTGGCATGGGTCCTGGTAAGGGTTTCCAGATAAGCTGGTCCAGAGGAATTTGTTGATCTGACAGGCTCAAATGACAGCAACGTTTGCTTTTTTGAGAACTTTGGTGCAGCCATTGTTTGGTTCAAGCAACAGTTACGATCAAAGATTGTATTAGTAGTGTGATGACACAGGATTGCCATTACAGTGAATGCCAGAAGGGAGCTGATGTATACAGCAATAGAACAACCACTATCTTGCCCTGCCAGGTCAGGCTCCCATGAGATCCATTCTTGAGATATAATATGCTGGAGGTAGTGTAATTGTGTGGTTAGAGTACAGAATTGTAAACAAGGAGATCTTGGTGTAAATTCCACCAAAGTTATTTACTCTATCTGTGACTGTCAGCAAGCCAGTGCTTCAGTCTGCATACAGCAGCAGCAGAAATGGGCAGAATTAGAATCCACATATAACAAGCTATTATATAGTAGCTCAGGCAGGCTATCCTTGAAGCAAAAATCTGTTCCGATAGCATTAAAATATAAATGCCTCTCTTGCAAACTGAAGCTGCGATGGAAGTGGAAAAAATAATTGGAATTTCTGCAATGCTATGTATATTTGTAAGATGCACCAATGATGTTTTTTCTTTGCTTTACAGACATTATTGTGAACATCTACTTACAGAAGCTCAATTTTGAAGAAATATGGCTGTAAACAGCACAGGACATCATACTACAACAGAGTATGATTACTATATTTTAGAGCCTGAAAATGTTATCCTCCCTTGCAACTATGAACATTTAATCAGATTTGGCAGTATATTCATGCCATGTGTGTATTACATTGTATTTAGTACTGGACTCATAGGTAACATGTTGGTTATTATCACATACCTCTGCCATGTGAAGCTCAAGAACTTAACTAATATCTATCTTGTGAACCTGGCTACTTCTGACATACTCTTTTCTTTTCACCCTACCATTCTGGGCATACACGTCATCTCATGAATGGATTTTTGGCACCTTAGTATGTAAACTAGTGCGTAGCTTGTACTCCATCAATCTGTACAGCTGCATGTTGACTCTAACCTGCATTACTGTTGACCGGTACATTGCCATTGCTCAAGCAATGAAAGTTCATGGATATCAGAGTAAACATTTGCTAGCTGGTAAAGTGATCTGTGTATGCATTTGGGTATTGTCAGTGGCACTCAGTACTCCAGAGCTCATGTTCAGTGAGGTAGTTAGTAGTTGGAAACACACCTGCCAAATGAAACACTCCAATAATAATGATTCTTCTGCACTGGCAGCAAGGATATCCCAACTGCTTATTGGGTTTCTAATACCGTTTCTGGCTATGATCATCTGTTACTCACTCATTACAAAAACTCTGATTCAAACCAAGGGATTCTGGAAGCACAAATCCATCAAAATAATATTTGCAATAGTGGCGTCTTTCATTGTTCTTCAACTGCCTTACAATGTTATGATTCTCATCATAGCCCTCAAAACAGATGAGGACATCTTCAGAGAAGATTGTGATACTAAAATCTCTCATAAATATGCCATTATTGTAACAGAAGCCTTTGCATCTGTGCATTGCTGTCTCAATCCCATCCTTTATGCCTTCTTGGGAGTAACAATGAGAAAGAACGTCTGGAAATTCATGAAAGACTATGGATGCATCGGCCAGAAACAATTAGCTCAATCCTGTAAAAGTGACGAAGAGACTTATAAAACTATCTGTGCTAGTTCCACTGCAGATGCTACAAGCAGGCATACGTGTCAGTACAGCACATCATTTTAAAGGTGTTTTAATTTAATGAGGTTCTACCACTACTAAACAAATAGAAATTCTCTTAATTAAATATTATTAAAGATTTTGTTTGGCTATAAAATATTTTACTGCAATATCTCTTTCCTTAAGAACGTCTTGTAGAGAAAGTATTTTGTAGTGAGGCGTATCATAATTTACATGATGCATTATACTTTAATCATTTTCTTATATGAAGCCATAATTACACTAATTTTGTTTAACAATATAGCTAACAAAATGATAGGTGGTGTGTGTTTCATTAGCAAAGTTACAAAATGCAGTGGCAGCAACCTCAAACTTCTGCTTTTCCACAGAAAAACTAGCCAGGTTAACCCTTTTGTTGACAGGGGTATTTTGCACTCCTGTGCTACTGTAGGCTACTGTTTTGATATTTTTGCAGTATGTTATTTAGAATGAAAATATCCATATTTTCCTGTCAAGGAAAACTAAAGAACCCATTAATGTTTTCTATAGGCAGACTCTGATATTTTTATAGGTAATAATGTTTTGTCAATATTTGGCCATGTGACCGGGAAACACTGTATGAAATGTGCACAAAATGCTATTTCTACTCAAATGTTACACAAAAGACCCCAGCAAATCTATTAACTGTAAATCATTAAATCTATATTTTGCTGAATCTTTCTATGCATGTACTGTATATACAACAACAAAAATCTTTTGTATGAGCAGAAACATATTACAGCAGTGGCACTTCATTTAATTTCTAACAAATAAAAGCTGATATAACTATTAATGTGCACCTTTGATTTCTTTATAGTTTTCTATACGTGAAAATCAGGTTTGATGTAGAGTATGTATTTTTAAATTCTCCTACCATGAGAATAACTCATTTATGCAACTGTTTGTAAATTGTACCCACAGAAATAGGTTTGCAAGGTGTGTCTTTGTGTTCAATGTCACAATTTTAATTTTGGTTGCAAACGGTTTGACCTTTCTGGCAAACTAAAAAGCTGTCACTGTAAATAACTAAACAAAAGCTTGTATATTTGAAATTTGCAGCACCAGTCCTGTCTATTAAGACCAACAACATGCACATATTTGTACATTTGTGGTGGCCATAAATAACAGCAGACTGGGTGCCCTGCATCATAACTGGAATATTCTCACTGGGGATGCTAGACACCTTACTGTGGCCAGCTCCATTTTGTCACTTATAGATTATGGCTTCCCTATCTATGCAGCTGCCTGTTACATGGTGCTAGGAAGAGTAACGCTAATCTGTAAGAACTTAAGAACATAAGAAGATGATGCCAGATGGAGATCTTGTGATCCATTTAGTCTGCCTGTGAATCCTACCCTTGCCCCTATAGGTTGCTTATTTTGCTTCTACCGTAGTGTCGGTCCCATGCATGCTTAAATTCATTTACTGTCTTTGCTACAACCACCTCTGGGGGAAGGCTGTTCCATGGGTATGATGTCCTCTCTGTGCAAAAGTACTTCCTAACATTATTTCTGAGCCTTCCTCCTCTCAGGTGTAGGTTGTGCCCTCTAGTATGTGCCCCTTTATTGGCCTGGACGAGGTTCTCTGCCTGAACTGTTTTTATACCTTTGACGAATTTGAATGTTTCTATCATATCCTCTCTGTCCCTTCTTTGTTCCAGGGAGTATAAGTTCAAGTCCCTGAGACTAGATTTATATGGTTTGTGATGAGGGCCCTGCACCATCTTAGTGGCCCTTCTCTGAATAGTCTCCAAGCACTCCTGTCCTTCTTTAGGTGGGGACCTTCAGAACTGGACACAGTACTCCAGGTGTGGCCTCACCAAGGATCTATAGAGTAGTAAGGTGTACTGCTTTGTACTTGGTGCAGATAACTGCACTCATAGTTGTACCCTTTACATACTCACTAACTGTCTACCTCTACCCTGCAGAACAAAGCTCCACACCTGTTTGCTAGCAGAAGAGGTGCTCCTGGGCCTTGCACCCCCTCCTTTAACAAATTGCCTTTGTACCATCTCCAACCAATACAACACCAGGAATATGGCCAGAAATGCCCTTAAATAGCCCCTGATGCTAATGTAACAAATGCAAAAAAATTTAATATTTAGATGCAATTTAGCTTATATTAATTTTTTTTTCAGTAATTCTGCCCCTTTCATCTTTATTTATCAAGAACATTTACATGTAGACAGGATCAATGACCTATCTGTTTGAGCTGCTTGTCTATACCTGACATCATTTTTCTGTTTATGACATCACATTTTATTCCTGCAGAGATAATTACAATGCTATAAACAGGGAATTATGATGTCAGGTGTAGGCAAGCAGGAAGAGCAGATAAAGTCTAAGGGACAGTAGTCCTCTTTCATACTACTGAAATCAGTAATAAAGATAACAAGCATTTGTCAATGCTGAATGTTGTCGCGCTGGCATTGGCATTGGCAGTGCTGGAGCTAGAGATGGATAATAGGCATGGCAGTGAAGTATTGAAGTGACACCAACCCCACCCCCACCCTGTAGAGAGCGACAGGCATTGGGGTGTGCCTTTGGGTTGTCAGCTATAACGCTCATGCCATTGTACCTCACCCTACCCTGTAGATACTGACAAGTGTCAAGGTGTGCTTAGAGGTCTTTGGGCATTATACTTACCCCATTCCAAAAGGAAATACGCTGATGTGGGTGCAGTATAGGAGCATGGGGTGAACTTTGTGGCCGAACAGTGCAGGGTGGGGGTGGGGGGTGGAATGGCATGAGCATTACATCCGATGATCCCAAGTCACACCCTGGATGCCTGTCAGTCTGTACCGGTTGGGGTGCTACAGTTGGAAACCCTAACACCGTAGGCATGTGTTGGTAGTTTCACTCCACATTTTCAACATGGGCTGCTTGTCAGGCCACTTCATGAAAAGCGGCAAAATCACTTTGTTAGCTGAAAGGTGGTTTTGCTCAGCGGCTGTGCCATTTAGCGACAGAGGGATGAAAACACATTTTTGGGCAGGATGTGGAGAATGACAACTGTATTGTTCATGAGGAGGCATAAAAAAATATCAACGTTGAAAATCTGGAGTGACAATATGAAATATTGGTGAAGCAATGAGCATGTATACAAACTGCGCAACACACGTCCGTAACCCAATTATTTTGGGAGTTTGGTAGCCACATTTGTAATATAGGCATTTTGGGACCTCCCCTTATGAGCAGTGGTGCTGCAATTTTGTTAATCTGTCCCAAAGGTTGATTTCCCACAGCGACCCATTGTGCGCCACAGGTGCGGAAACACATTTTGGGCAGGATGTGAAAATGACAGCTGTACTGTTTATAAGGTGGTGTGAAAAAACACCAGTGTTGAAAATCTGGCATGGAAATATTGCAGATTTGTGAAGTTACAAGGGTGCGTGGAAACTGCGTAACGCACACTTGCAACACAGTCATTTTATGGACTTTCGGCACCAAATTTTCAACATAGGCATTTTAGGACCTCTGCTCATGAACAGTGTCACCGTCATTTCCTCAAACTGTCCAGAAAAGTGATTTTGCACAGCGACCATGCTATTCTGCACCAGACGTGCAAAAACACATTTTGGGTAGGATATGTAAAATGGTAGCTGTACTGTTCATCAGGAGGTGTGGAAAAATGGCAAGTTTGAAAATCTGGAGCAAAAATATTACAAATTCATGACATTGTGAGCGTGCATAGAAACAGTGCAACGGACGTTAGTAAAACAGCCATTTTTGGGAATTTTGTCACCAAATTTGCAACATAGGTTTTTTGAGAGATCCCCTCATGAACAGTGGCACTGCCATTTTGTTACTCAGTCCCGAAAGGTGATTCCATGCAGTGACTGCGAAATCACCTTTCGTGACTGAGTAACGCCATGACAGTGCAAGAATTCATGAGGAGGGGTCCCAAAAACCCCATGTTGAAAATTTGGTGTCAGAATTCCCAAAAATGCCTGAGATATGCATCAAAGTTGAAAACCCTATTTATTCCATTATACAGTTTACGGCATTTCTCAGTTAGGTGGTCGGCTTTGAAGAGTACAGACATGTTCCCGTCCACCAAAGATTGTCGCGCTTGCCACTCTGGAGGTAAGTATGGGGTGGGGGTGGGGAGGCAGGGTACACAGCGGTGGGTGCGGGTTGTGGAGGGGGCAAGAAGACCTCTGAGGGACCATTTCCTTCTTTACAGGTAAAAAAATGACATTGTGGGACCATTTTATGTTTACATTGACATGTGGCACACTGGGGTGAGCTCCCAGTGTGTCAATGCTATCATCACGTTTTTAGACCCCAGCTGGCCAGCCGACAGGGATTGGGCACCCCTCGGCACACAACAAAAGGGGGGGTTAGTTTATGCCGAGGAGGACTGGGCATCTCCCTCGGCATATAACAAATGGGGGGGTCCTTAATGCCGATGGGGAGTGGGCTCCCCCCATCAGCACATACATTGGGGGCAAGGTAAGCCAACAGAGGGATTGGGCTCCCCCGAAGTCGGCAGTTTTGCGGGTAGTGTGCCATCATGTTTGTGTCGGGTAAGCACATCAGGAGGTCCACTGTGTGTGAACAGCTTTGCTCGCATTGCAGCAGCCCTTTCCTTAGATGTGCTCACCCGAGTGGTGTGGCGCCGGCATGCAGGCTGATTGAGGAGTGAGGGACGCACCTACCGATGTGTGCCCTGCATTTGCCCAACAGTGACCATGCCTTCAAATCTGCACTGCCGCAAGATGTTGGCTGTGCAAGTGTGCCAACATAAAAAGGAAAGTATTACAGAAAATATATCAAATGTAAACTGAATTGTACACAAATCTCTTATTTTTCAAGTTTTTCTAATGGTGTCAGGGGCTCTTTATGCCTCCTTTCCAACATACTGAGCTGAGCAAGCGATCATTTGCTGTCAGGGATGCTAACTGGTTAAATGAACTTCCTGATGCTCTACTGAATCTCCCCAAGATTAATCAGTTTAAGAGATCTTTGAGGTCTGCCCTTGCAGTCCAATGCAATTGCAACCATTAAACTGTTTTATTCAGTTTTTCTCTGTACATATTCTTTGACTTTTTATGCAAAGAACTGTATGGATTTCTTCAAAACTGCTGAGGCACTTATTCTTTCTCACCCTTGTTTGTATGTGTTCCATAAAATATGCACACCACACTCCTGTGTGATTGTTGGAAGTAAATATTTGTGTTGCCATTGGGTTGTGCATTTGAGAAAGAGTATTGTGCTCAGGGACGTCCCAGGTTCCAGTTGTCACAGTGGCGCAGCTGGTTAGTGCAATCAGAATGGTATTTCAGTTGGTCTGGGTTCAAGTCCCAGCTGAGGCACTTATTCTTTCTCACTCTTGTTTGTATGTGTTCCATAAACTATGCACACCACACTCCTGTGTGATTGTTGAGAAAATAGTTTCTTCAAAACTGTATGCAATTGTTCTGCTTTGAGCCTGACTCAACTGTATTTCCTCTGGAACTACTTATTGTACTTGTAATGTTTTTTGTGATTATGTATTTGGCATGGAACCTTTTTAAATGCACACTTGTGCTCAAAGGTGCTGTCCAAAGTTTTCAATAAAATAAAATAAAATAAACATTTATTTTAATGATTGCATTAATAATGTGTGTCTAATGCTACAATTCTGCTTTTTGGCTTACCCACCTCACATTTCTTCTACTAGGATGTGCAGATATTTTCCCCAAAATAGACAAAATGCTCCAATTCCAAGTTGGCTTCTAATAAACATAGGCAAATATATGCTATGTTGCAGATAGTCTAAATAAATATTGTGCTAAAGAGGGAAACTAGAGGAGCCAATACAAGACAATGCGTTTTGAAACTCTGTAAGAGTGTACCGAATCTAGAGGTACCACAAGTACAGTATGTACTTTTACTACAGAGGTCTGGCAGCAATAGGCCTTAAACACATAAGGTTTTAAGTTTATTCTGCAGAATATGTATTTGGATCCATAATATAAAATACATGGCACTGCTTCTTTTGTCTGTAGAAATCCAGAACATCACATGACCATAGGAAAATACATATTTTTGAAAGATACACAAAATACCATCATTAAACATGGGTAGCACAGCTCACTACCCAAACCCTTGCTTCCCATAATCTTTCTCTACATGTGTTGTAACTATGAAAAACATGATGGAAATTCACATAATTTCCACACTTTAGCAAACCAAATATCTATATAACATAGGTGGCATGCATATGAACCCCCCATTTATGGATTCTCAAGTGAGCACTGGTTACACCAATACCACATTTACATATATTTGCTACAGCAGTCTGGTAGTAATAGGCCCTGAATACATGAGGTGTGACTGTAAGTGAATTTTAAAGGGGAAAGTTTGAGTTCATAGTGAAAAATCCATAGCATTGATTCTCTGGCCTGTAGACATTCTGGATACTATGGTACGATAAGAAAAGTATACATTTTCTAAAACTGCAGAAAATACTGGTTTTAACTATGGGTAACATTGCTCACTATTCAAATGTATGCTACCATTAATCTTATTCTACATTAGGTACAGCTATGGAATAAAAACATGGAAATTCATGTAATTTTCACAATTTACCAAAACAAATGTCTATGTAACATAGGCTGCAACTACACTAACACTACATTTCTGGTAGCTACAGAAAGCACTGGTTACACTGGTACCATATTTATGTACCTTTGCCAAAGAGGTCTGGCAGAAATAAGCCCTAAACACAGAGGGTGGCGAAAGTATTTTAAAGGGTAAAAATATGTGTTCGTAATGACAAATGCACAGCATTGCTTCCTGGCCTGTAGAAACCAAGAACACTGCATTACCATAGGAAACATATGTGTTTTCTGAAACTGAAAAAAAGTTAGTTTTAAATATGGGTAACACTGCCCACTATCCAACAGTTATATACCCATAATCCTACTCTACATTTAGTACAACTATGAAAAATAATGGAAATTTGCATAATTTTCACACTTTAGCAAACTAAATACCTCAGGTGGGCCTGACTGCTATAGCACTCCCACTGATAATTGCCCTCTCCCGTTTACACTCCTCCTCCCCCACCTTCTGCCTACTACCTCCTCCCCCTCCCCTCTGCCAAGACTGCACCAGATATATCTGTGGGTGCTCTGTATTAACCCATTTGACTACTAACAGCTGTGAATGTATTTGTATATTGTACTATGCAAAGTCTGCCAAAAGTGAATGTATTTGCACACTGTACTGCCTTAAGTTTACCAGACAATGCTTGTTAGCTGCAACTATTTTCCCCCTCCATCCTGTATATATTACTAGTTGTCTCTTTTTCACCTTTGTTTGATGAAACCTTTGTAAATGAGCTGTTAGCTCAAAGGTGTAATTCTGAATTGTTACTAAATAAATAAATATCTATGTGAAATAGCAGGCAGGTACATAAACATCAGCTTTGTAGATTCTACTGGTAGAGACTCTGTTTAACTAATGGGGGCAGAAGAGGACCAGGGGGGCATGCATTACAGGTAGAGGGAGCAGGTTCCGAGGAAATGTCAGGAAGAACTTTTTCACAGAAAGGGTGGTGGAGAAATGGAATAGGCTTCCAGAGGTGGTGGTAAGGGAAGCCACCATGAGGGGCTTTAAGAGGGCATGGGACAGACACATGGGTCCGGTATCAAGGGGAGGAGGAAGAGAGCCAGAAAAGCCCTAGCCATCAGCTAGACACCTTCGGCAGACTGGGTGGGCCAGATGGTCCTTTTGTGCCATCACGTTTCTATGTTTCTATTGATAGTACTTGTTTAACAGTAGTATATTTATGTATTTTAGTAAACACATACTGTAAGGTGCTTATGGTATTATAAAAGGTACAAATCTGAGGCCATAATGGAAAACGCAGAGCGCTGATACTCCATCCTCCATACTCCAGATTAATCGCCTGGAGTCTGTTTTTCTGTCCCCACACAGTGACTGATTGTTTTTCCTTCTGGAATTCTGGACTGCTCTGCACGGGGATTTGGGGGCTATTTCTGTGTTACTTTAAGGGCTAGTTTTCTGATCATCTAGCACTATTATCCTGTGATTTAGTAGCTGTTTAAATGCTGTTTTTAGAGTGCTTACCTTGGTAGAATTGCATAGAATGTGTAGCGTGGGTGTCCGCCATCTTGCGCATGCGCAGTAGCCTCCTGTTTCGGGATACAGTTCCAATAGTTGGCACATGTGCAGTAGGGTCCTGTTCTAGCCCGCTGCATACGAATGTGACTCCTTTGTTTGCCCTCCCTATATAGGCCCTGAAGCAGCCCACTCCCTTCAGAACTCAGCCCAGCAGCGGAGACTGAATTCGGGGATTGCCAGAGCCTGTAAGAGGTAAAGTGTCCTGCACTACAGCCTGACTGTACGGCCTTCTCTGCCTGTGCTGCCCTACCCACCCCTTGTGCAACTAAACCCCCTCCCTCATTCTATCGCTCCCGGCGTAAACTCTCCATCTGCCTCCCTCTGACCAGAGCACTTCTCCTTCTCCTCCTTCTACTCCTAACAGGAACATACATCCCAACCCAGGCCCTGCCCCCACCCACCCACCCAGCCCACTGGTCTTCAAGTAGCCTCCATGAACATATGCAGCCTGCTGAAGAAATTTGCGCCCTATAGTGCTGGGCCTTGGCTCATCAACCAGACATCATAGCCCTGGTTGAAACCTGGCTGTCCAAATCCACCCCTGACTCATTTGTCTCCCTCCCAGGCTATACCTTATACCGGGAGGACCGAGTAGGCAAACGAGGGGGAGGCTGTGCAATCTACACCAGGGACACAATACCTGGACACGCACTCCCCACCCCTGCCCTTATAAATGGGGCCCAGGCTCTTACCCTCAAACTCACTCCAGACCCCTCTAGGAGCCCTCTCTATCTCACCACAGCCTACGTTCCCCCAAAGAACCAGCACCCGGCCCTGGTATCTTTAACGGACTACCTGGCCACCCTCCACCATAAGGCTGAACAAATCCTAGTGGGGGACCTTAATGTAAATTGGCTCAGCACCTCCTCATCCGTGATCAGGGACTCATTTGCCGCTCAAGATCTGACGCAACTCGTCACCCAGCCCACAAGACATAACCCTAAGAGAGGTACCAGCACCCTTCTGGATGTTATTATAACTAACCGACCCCATAAAATCCAAAACATCCAGGTCCTCCCAGACTCCCTAAGTGACTACTCCCCTATCCTATTTCATTGGGTAGTCCCCAATCCCAAACCCAAAGCCCAGACCACCCTCTGCAGGTGCCTCCACCCTGGTGGGCTGAAAAAACTTAAAGTACTCCTCACCCAGATAAACTGGTCCCCCATTCAGCATGCAACCAACATTGACACTGCCCTCGCCTTCTTCACTCACACCTTCAACATGGCCTGTGATCTCTTTGCACCCTTCAACAAAATCCGGTCCAAAAAACAGAACACACCCTGGGTTAGCCCAGCCCTCCTACAATTACTTAGAAACCGGCATAACCTCTGGCACCTTGCCACTGAGATAGGTCATCTGTCTGATAGGCAAGCCTACAATGCAGCCCGGAATAAGTGCTCATGGGCCATCAGGAAAGCCAAGGCAGACCATTACCAGGCCTCCCTTACCTCCTCCTGGGGCTCAGCCTGGACTTTCTGGGATAATATTAAGCAACTTAACAGTAAAGCTTGCTCCCCTGCCCCATCCCAGCTCACTAGAAATGGCACTACCTCCACCGAGCCTGCCACCATAGCTAACTGGTTCAACACCACTTTCACTGACCTTAGCTCAGTCCTCCCTAGTAATTTCTTTGACCCTCCCCCCAACCAACCTCCCCCTATCCTCAGCACCCCAGCTTCCACCTGCGCAAGATTTCCACCCGTGAAACCAGACCCATCCTAATCAAAGCTCTCAATGGCAACAATCCCGGCAGTGACTCACTGGACCCCAGCACCCTCAGGCTGGTGCTGGATGAAGTCCTTGCCCCACTCACCAGCCTAATTAACCAGTCACTCTGCCTGGGACAATTTTCCACAGCTTGGAAAACAGCCATTATCACACCTATTCATAAAGGGGGCGACAGGTCATTGGCCAACAACTACCGGCCAGATCTCCATCCTTCCCCCTCTAAAGCCCTGGAGAAAGTGGTGGCCATTCAAATCACTGATTATCTGGCTAAGCATAACATTTTATGCCCAGAGCAACATGGCTTCTGTGCTGGTCACAGTACCAGCACTGCCCCTATTGAATTCTCCAACTTTCTACACTCCTCCTTGGATACCAGCTCCCTAGCTGGTGCAGTGTTCATCGACCTCTCAAAGGCTTTCGACACCATCTCCCATCCACTTCTGCTGAATGCACTCTGCCACACTGGTCTCTCAGCTGGCCCCCTAGCATGGTGAACTAGCTATCTTGACACTCGATCTCAGTGTGTAAAAATTAATAGCACACTCTCCGATACCCATCCCATTCTCTCTGGGGTTCCCCAAGGCTCCATCCTGGGCCCCCTTCTCTTCTCGCTCTATCTGAACACCCTGCCCAGTGCATGCCCTGGCAAAATTCTACTGTATGCAGACGACGCTGTCCTTTTTGCCACCCACCGCAATCCCATCTCCCTTCAGGACTCCCTACAGCAGTCTTTCAACAGTGCCAAGGCTTGGTTTAAGGAGCACAGACTCATCATCAATCTTATTAAAACCAAAGCTATGCTCTTTTCCTACCCCCAAAACAAAGCTAGCAACCACCCACTCTATATCCTTCCAAGTACCAATCAGCCACTGGAACAAATCTGCTCCTACAAATACCTTGGGGTTACCTTCGACTCAGCCCTCACATGATTTCACAACCACATTGACGCCCTAACATCCGCCACTAACACACGGCTTGGCATCCTCTTCCGCCATAGAACCTGCCTTCCCCCAAATGCTCTCCGGCTCGCTGTTACATCATCTGTTCTGTCCCTTGTAGACTATGGTCTACCAGTATATGGTGCTGCCGACACCACTGCACTCAACAAAATTCACTTAACCCTGAATAAAGCCTGCAGATTGATTACTGGTGCCCCCAGGCTCACACACACCTGTCAGCTGTATGTCGAGGCTAACCTGCTTACCCTGGATGAACGTCTCCGATACCAAACCTGTCTCCTCACAAAAAAAACCCTACTCAGGCTCTCCCCCCCTGGGGTAACGGCATCCATCCACCAGAGCTCTCCCACTATTGCAACACGGTCTTCCTACAAGACCACTCTAATGGTCCCCAGAGCAAGAACCAGCCGTTGCCAGAGGTCCTTCTGCTATAGAGCCCCAACCAGGTTTAACTCTCCCTGCCCCATCACCAATGCCACCACCATCTCCAAGTTCAAACCACCTTTGAACCACATCTTCAGCACTCGTAACTGCTCCTGTCTCTGAACATAGCCTCCACCTCTGCTTCTCTTGACAACGCCCCCCGGGCAGCTCTCCACCTAGCCATCCCCACCACCACTTCCCTGTACACCGTGCCTATGTTTAACCTGGCCAGTGCCAGCTGTTTCAGTGTTTACCAACTGGATTGCTCACTTGATACCAACTTGTGTAACACCTGTTATCAATTACATGTACCCTGTAACCTAATTGTATTTGTCTGACCACAGTGTGACGTGGCGCCTCTGTTGAACGCCTATTGTTTTGCAAATCTATGCTGTGTAACCAAAAACACAATGTATGTCTTTATGTGACGAAGTACCTTTGGAAACAAGCCTCTGGCTCAAAGGTTGTAAACTGATTCTTAGAAATAAATAAATAAATAAATCCTGTAGACATTTAGGACACTCTGATTTCTGGACCTGCTTAAAATATTGGTTTTGAACTTGGTTAACACTGTCCCTTAACCAATTATTTGTTACCCATAACCCTCCTCTACTTTGGTACAACTAAGAAAACTAGTGGAAATCTGCATCAACTAAGAAAAATAATGAGAATTTGCATAATTTTCACATTTTAGCAAACCAAAAGTCTATGTAACATAGGCTGCAGCTACATGAACACCACATTTGTGAATTCTACAGAGAGTACTGGTTACAACAGCATTTCATTTATATACCTTTACCTCAGACATCAGGTAGAAATAAGTCAAACTTTTGTAGGATGCTAAGTGTAGTTTAAGTGGGAAAAATTGTGGTCCATAATGGAAGATCTGTAATAGGGTAGATACTCGGGGGGGCGGGGTGGTGGAGAGAAATAGTGAGTACATTATAAAGCTGAAGGATGGTCAAGAGTAAAGCAATTAAGGTTCCATGTCGAAAAATGCAAAATCATGTACCTATGGCATAGAAACCTAGCATCTGAGTATAAAATGGGGGGTGGGGGGTGGTACTGTCAGTCACTAAGCAGGAAATGGACCTTAGGGTTATAATGAGCTGATGATCTCAAAGTTACAGGGCAGTGTGACAAGGCAGTGAGCAGGGCCAATCGGATGCTGGGCTGCATAGGGAAATGTATCACCAGCAGGAAGAGGGAGGTTATATTACCACTGTATAGGTCACTGGTGAGACATAAACTGGAGTAATGTGTCCAGTTCAGGAAGCCGTATCTCAGAAAGAACATAGACAGGGTGGAGGCAGTCTAGAGGACGGAAACTACAATGGTGCAGGGATTGCACAACAAGCCCTAAAAGGAGAGACTGAGGGATTGCAACATGTACACCCTGGAAGGGGGAACATGATAGGGATCCACAGGTACCTCACAAGGATGAACAGGGTACACATGGAGAGCCAGTTTCAAATAAGAAAGTGTACCAGCACAAAAGGGCATGTAGCAAGGCTAGAAAGGGGAAGTTTAAGAGAGATGTGAGGAAATACTACTTCACT
Source organism: Neoceratodus forsteri (assembly GCA_016271365.2). Classification (NCBI taxonomy): domain Eukaryota; kingdom Metazoa; phylum Chordata; order Ceratodontiformes; family Ceratodontidae; genus Neoceratodus; species Neoceratodus forsteri. The sequence goes on along the minus strand of CM057456.1, from coordinate 686,709,545 downwards.
GAAAGAGTTGTGGATGCCTTTAACGGCCTGCCAACTGATGTAGTGTGGCAAAAACAATGAGGGGCTTCAAACATGCATGGGATAGGCATAGGGAAATATTGATATGAAGCAGAGAGTGGGGAGGGTTGCCAGAGATTAGTTAGGATCTACAGAGACAGAATAGGCAGGGAACATCTTGGCAGACTTTATTTTTCTATAAATAAAGAAAAACATAAACGGAAACTTACGGGCAGAAACTTCTCCAATTAATTCCCACGATGAGTAAAGAGGAAGACATAAAAGCAACTTATGTTCCACTCCTCAGAAGTCAGTGGATACCCGTGGGCAACCCAGATAGGGTCCAAAAGGAAACATCATACAAGTGTTGATGTTCTGAGTTTCAGGTTCGGCGTAATTCATTTTATTAATTCAGTCTGAGGAACCAATTTTTGCTGCATAAGAAAAGTGCAATGGGCTTGCCACAAATTTGCAGGCTGCAAAGATAATACATAAAGTTCAGCTATGCTCCCCCCCCCCCCATACAGTAGAATAAATACCCCAAACCATTTCCTGATAGTAAGAGCAAAGAAATGTTTTTGCAAGTGACCTGATAGGGAGTGCCAGAACTGCACTGCATAAGGGTAATAGCACAAAAAAGATTCCTGTGCTGTACTTCCAAGACATTTTAACAAGAAGGTCTCAAACAATACCTGTCAGCTAACTTTTGTTAGGTTTGTGAGAGTTTTTTGACACCTTCTTTACCATAGCCACAACACCATGTTACAGTATATCCTACATATCTTTAGGAATTCAACCATCCAAATATTGTTTCAGGACTATGTCCTTCCATGTCTGTGGGCACTGGGGAAAAGCAATTGGAATGGCAAAACTCAGTTGCCTAATAGAGGTATATAGTTTTTCCTGTGAAGGATCATATGTTGAGTAGAGATCTTCCACTCTCTAACTTTAGTAAAGAAAAAATGGATATGGCCAGGAATATAAATATATAGTATATGGCAGGATTTGGGAGTTTTAAACAACTTCTTCCCCAACCTTGTAACAAAGGTGCAAACCAGACATCCACTAGGAGAATCCAAAACTCGTCTCAATTAGAAAAAATAGAGGATAGATTGTAGGCTAAAAATATACTATAAAAGGTATCAAATCATCTTCTTTTCTGGATCTTGTGTTATAAGGACCAATACGGCAACAATAATATTTTTCACGGTCAATAACTGTGATAAAAATGTGCTTTCCTTTTGGACATGGCTTCTTGCAAATCATGATCAGCTTGTGAACCTTCCTCCTCCATTTCACCAGGCTCTGAACTTGTCATCTCTGCATTGGGGTACAGAGCATTTGTGTCAGGTATTGTCAATTCCATAGCTTCACTTGTGTCAGAAATAGATAAATTAAATTCAGACACAGAGCAGACATGGCTGAGACAGACTGACTCTCAGAGCAGCAGCAGCACCTCCACTTGCTTCCATTGCAGGATCAGTGGTCTTGCAGCAAGATGACCAGCTGCACCTCCCTCTGAAAAGTAGGAGAATTTTATTATCGAAAGAAAATACACAAAACATTAATATAAACTCATCAAAGATTCAACAAAATGTATTTACAACAAAAAGAAAGAAACTGCAATCCAACATCAGTTCCCGTAAATGTTGAGACATTCTAGAGAAGCAATAAAAAAACTCTTGAGTGACATACTCATCCATGTGCATTGCTTCCACAAGTCCCAAAAGGATTGAGTATGTAGTGTCTGATATTCTGTAGAATAAATTCTTTGTAGACGGGCAGAGATATTTTTAACTACTTCAATCTGTGGAACCAGTTTTTGCTGTACTGTGAGAGCGCATCATCAGTTGTGCTGCTGTTCCTTGGGAAGAGAGATGGCTTGCTAAGAACTGGATCACTCCCCCCCCCCCCACAACAAGCTGACTCAGGAACTGCACCAGACTCAGAAACAGACCAATCGGGGGCCCCTCTGACTGAAGCTGTGCCCCTACCAAGCAGGACCTGCCAATCAGCACCTGTCCTCTGCTTCCTAATGGGCAGAGACTTAGCTGCAGTAGGTTTAAAGAGTTGTACCTGCTAAACAGACAGCTATAGTCATGCTGCTTTCCTTGGGGAGAGAGAGCTGGCTAGGAATTGACTTGTCCTCCCCCCACATCAAGTTGACTCTGAAGCCACACCGGAGAGCAGCCAGAGACCACTGCCTGACCCAGCTCTGCATTAGTTCCCAGACTTGGTAACTGACCAATCAGGGGCCTTGATGACTGAAACCATGCCCCTGCTCAACAGGACCAGCCAGTCATGGCCTATCCTCTGATTCATGTTGTACTGTGAGACTGCATGACCATTGGTCATGCTACTGTTCCTTGGGGAAGAGATGACCTGCTAGGAATTGAATTGCCCCCCCCCACATCAAGCTGACTAAGGAGTTACACCAGATTTAGGAACTGACCAGTCAGGGTGCTCACTGACTGAAGCCATGCCCCTGCTGAGCAGGGCATGGGGTCATAATGTTGCAGATGAAACCACACAAGGAAACACCATGCACAGACAGCAACGTGCGGCAACACAGCGGCAGTACATAATGCCGACTGCACAAAATCGCTGCACACCCAATGAATTCTTTTGTTTTGGGGGGGCTCAGCCCCCCCCAGAATAATTATAATCAACTCTCATATTCACAGATGGCAGTAAAATGAAACTTCCTTCTAGCAGGGTTTCGAACCGAGGACTCCTCCACTTATGTACTGCAGGCTTATGTGCCTTGGCCACTCCACCATGGGAGTGGCTCAACTGAGCACTTGACCAACAGTGCTCAAAATCCTTTCCCCACTTCCATCATCTGTTCCACAGTGACAGGAGTATTACACGCTTCATCACCCTGTCGCTGTATTCCATATGCACTAAGACAGTGCAGTTCTTCATGCGCCGGTTTTGTCTGCACTATAATGACCCGGTACTGCTGAGCAGGACCTCCAATTAGCACCCATCCTCTTCTTCCTACCAGGCAGACACTCTGCTCAGCAGGTTTAATGATCTGTACCTGCTAAACAGCCAGATACAGTCAAGCTGCTGTTCTTTGGGTAAGAGAGAGAGAGAGAGAGAGAGAGAGAGAGAGGGCTTGCAAGGAATTGGATCGCCCTCCCCCCACACCAGGCTGATTCAGAAATCATACCGGAAAGTGTCCAGAAGCCACTCTTCCTTGAGGGGAGAAGAAACTTGTTAGGAATCGGATCACCAAGGTGGAGTCATGGCTATGTAAACACTTGGCCTACAAGAGACCCGGAATACTGCAGCCCAGAGCATGAAGGACTCAGCACAAAGGACATAATTGGGAGCCTGCCAGGAGTCAGACAGGAAAGACAGCCAGCAGCTAGGAACTCTGCCTGTCACATCCCAGGTAAAACTGTAGATGCACAGTTAGCTGTATTGTTTGTGGGAGTATTATTTTATTACTTGAGGTCCTAGGTATATTATTACCAGGGACACTGGTTTACCGGGATTGAGAAAGGGCATATTCCATTTTGCACATTGTAAAAAACGGTATTGTCACAGGTGTCTGCTAAGCCAAAATCCTGTTTTACCAGTGTTTGGTTCTGTGTACATTATTTAACAATTTTTAACTCTGCTAACATGCATGTTAGAGATTTTGACCTTCACTATTGCACATCTTTCTATCCTTGTACCAGTTTAAAGTTATTTTAGGCACAAGATGTGTTGGCAGCAGCAGCACTAAAAGCCTCCATCCCTGAGGTGTGATGGAAGCAGTGCTATGACCACCATTCCTCTGGTGTGATGGCAGCAGCAACAGCACTACGACCTCCCTCCCTCAGGTGTGACAGAAGGAGCAGCACTGTGGCCCCCATCCCTTAGGTGTGATGGCAGCAGTACTACATTCCCCATCCAACAGTGGTGATGGCAGAAGCACTACAACCCCAACCCCTCAGGGGTGATGGCAGTAGCAACAATGCAGTCCACACCCCTCTGGGGTGATGGCAGTAGTGACAGTACTATGATCACCTTTCTTCAACACCCACATCCCATGTGCACAAGTTACAAATGATTTGGGTCTCTTTGCTTGTTAGAGCTCAGATGTGAATTAATCTGAACCATCACCGCTAAGGTGGACTACCTTTGTTTTTTCCTATCTATAATTTAACTGCCTTAATTGGATTTCTGCCTGTGACACTGTTGACCAGGGTTAGGGAACAGACTTGGGTGCTGGAGGGCCAGCTGGTGGGTGAAGGCTTGAGTGTCCAATGACCACTGACCTTCTTCTGCGAAGGAGGGTGGGTTCATGGCTCAGCATTTGCTGGCCCCTGGTGGAAGCCAGAGGCATGACACCATGTCAGTCCTCACTGCAGGAGGGAGTGTGACGGATGTCAGCTTGTGCCTTGACATCATGTGGCCTGTCACACTCCCAAGAAAATGGGAAAACACTCGCTGGCCAACCGAAGGACAGCTGTTGGTCCCTCCATAAGCCAGAAGCCCCAGACATGTGTCTGTTCTGACCCCTGCCATGCCCAGGATACACAGGAAGCTCTTTGGGGAAATTCTCTTCCCCTGGTAGCCTCCCACAGGGGTAGGAGCCCACTTAATGAAGGGTTACTTTGGGTTACCTGGTAGCACAGCAGTAAGGGGCAGTGGATAGTGGTCGGGACTTAGCAGCAGTGGTAGGGGGCCTTGGCAGGCCTGAAGGAGTGGATGGCTAGGGGGTAGGAGGAGCAAAAAAAAAATTGCTTGAATTTGCTTCTTTGAAATAAAGTGTTTTCACCTAAAAAATCCACAAGTGATTAATGGAGGACCTTCAAATGGATTCATGCATCTCCCAGACATGTGGATGCTTTTTTTTTTTACTCGGTGTCCATGAAAAGGGTCTCTCCCAGTTTACATGTCTTTTTTCAGATGTGAATTGAGCACCACTCTGTCCACCAGCATCATACAGCCCCTGGGGTCTTACCTTCTGTATGTGCTTTCAAAATCCACTGGCCAAACATAAGTACACTTAAATACTTTACATTTGCTTTTTGTTGAAGCAGTCTATCAGAAAACTTTTTGTTGTCACAGATACTGAAACAGCAGGTGGGAGAAAAGGTGCAAATGATCCAATTCACCTAAATGGGGTGCTAACTGTGAAGTCTTTTCATAAGTAGTAAGGCAGTTTTTTTCCTTGTGAACATACTTTCATTCAGACTAGTTTTCATTCTAACAACTGAGGATTTTGGATGGCTCTACTGATTATAAACTTGAATAAGCTAGTTGGTAACAGTGATCCTGCATTTAGCAATCTACAACCTAGATGCTTATATACAAAGAATACAATGAAAACCTGACTAAAATCTAAACACAGGCTTGTAAAACACATAAAATGTATCTGAACATTTATCTGTATCTATACAAAATCATTGCAGCCCAAGTAAAACTTAGGTAGATTACATGGCACCCTGCCTACTATTCTATGATGTAATAAACATATATTGGTATTTTTTTTATATTCCTTGTAAAGCAGGTAAGGCCCACTAGTCAGGACTGTCTGTTTTCAGGAGTGACCTAGAAGCACTGGAGAGGTTAAGTGACTGGTTTGGAGTCACACAGTATGCAAGTGGAGGTTGTGGGAATCAAACCCAAGTCTGCTGGATGTACCCAGTTCAATCACTGTTTGTCACTCTAACCACTAGGCATGGGTGGTTAAACTGAAAGGCTGATTACAACAAAGTAATGCGGGTGATTTCCTTACTGACTCTATATGCGGTAAAGCAAAAAGAATGCAAAGCACAGCAGCATTCATTTTAAGATGATGAAATCTGGGTCAGCCCACTGGTGTTGTGATAGCACTATTGCTTGCAATGTCAGTGACCAAGGGTCAGAAGCAAACTCGAGTTGATGGAGGTCTGGCAAGGGGAGTAGGATTGAGCACCCGGGGGACTGCTCTCCTCCTCCTCTGGGGAGGGTGGGCTGCAGGTCCTACTGCTTTACTACCACCTGTGTGACCATGGGTGGTGGTGCAGTGGTGCTACAGAGTGAGTAGGAGGGGAGGACGCTAGCCAGGATCTGGAGCAGTGGCATGTTTCTATGTGACCTACCTCCTTTGATCTTCTCTAGTGCTGGTGCCCTCAGGGACAGAGACCAGAAAACCAGGAACAATCACTTCACTGGCAGAAGGGACCCAGGTGCTCAGACTTCATAATCAGGCTACATGAGGGACCCACTGAGCTGCCTGACACACACGAAGGGAGTGTGGAGGGGTGAACTGGAGTCCCCTCCCTTCCCACCTGGAGGGGGTACAACCCAGGCAGGATAGGGGCAGGTCCACAGGAGCTCCTGAGCATTACCTGGGATGAAGCTAGGAAATATCCAGCCTAGGGATCTCTGAAAAGTGAAGACTGATGCTGTGAGAAGGGGACACAGAAAGAGAAAAAAAATGCAAAAAGATGCTGAAATCTTAGAGATTCTGTGCAGTGACATGCAATTTCCATGAGGCACCGGTACAAGAACTCAAAATCCGCAAACCAAGCAGGATTCCGTGATTGTTATCGGTGTTACCGTTAAAAATGGAAAACCAGGGTCTCTGATTAGTACTACAGGTTAAGGAAGTAGTCTGAATCAGCTTCAGTTAATACTCTTTGCTTAAGTTAAGTATAATGTTATACCTGTGTTCTGTGCTATAGGTAGCGTAGCTTTAATTTACAATGTTGTTTTGGCTACAGTAAAACATTGCAGCTTCACCCTATCAAGGTGAGCACTATGGGGTAGTTTTTACTCTTGTTTTCTGTGCTATAACTGATCCTATAGCTACACCCTATCTGGGTGAGCACTATGAGTTAATGTAGTCATTTTTTGTACAGGTCTGTATGGGAATGGGGCTCAGAGGAGGCAGTCAGTTGTGATACCTGTGGGGTGTTCTGTTTTAGGGATCTGCTATGGAGATGGGGGCATTGCCCCATCTACAGGTCCATGGCAGAGCTCCAAGCTCAGCTGGTGGCAGCAAAAGTAGAAATATTTCAGCTTCATCACCAGCTCAACAGATGTTTACCCCCCACATCTCCACTACCCAAGAGACCCACTGATCTGGAGTATGGAGAGTGGGGGGAGCATGAAGGGAGGCAGGGGTAGCTATAATGGGATTGTTCAGCTCCCTACCATCAAGACAGCAAATAGATTCATACCCCTAGAGGAGGTTCAGATACCTGACTCTACTGTGGAGGACTCTGAGTCAGTCGATGGGAAGGAGCAGGGCAATGTGATGGCACTCAAGGGGAGCAAGTCTACCAGCAGAGTCTCAGTGGTCAGAGACTCAATAATTAGGGAAATATAGAGGGTGGTGGAAGGGGACTGGATGGGAGGGGGATGGTCTGTTACCTCCCTGGGACATCAGCCATCTAGCATTTAGACAGGATAGGGAAAATGTTGGAGAGGAATTGGGGGAGCTGGGGGTGTTGATACACCTGGGTACCAATGATGTGGTGAATCAGTCTACAGAAAAGGTGTAGCAGAACGTTCAAACACTGGGGGACAGATTGGCAACACAATCTGCCTCCCTAGCCTTCGAGAAGAAATTCAGAGTTTAACGGGTAGCTTAAGGGGTGGTGTCAGGAGATGGGGTACCACTCTCTGGAGGACTGGAAGGATTTCTGGGACAGGAGGCTCTTCAAGGATGCTGGATTCCAGCCAAGAGAAGGGGCCTGTGCACTGGTGCAGAAGTTTGACATCTATATCATACATTTAAACAGACTGTAGGTGTGACTGGAGCTAGGGGAACAATGGCAACAGGTGAGAAGAAGGGGATGAAGAAGGGGGATCCTAGTTTGTATTCCCCCACTTCTGAGGACTAGCAGCAGTTCAGCGGGTGTAAAGAAAGATGAGGTACAATCTCTGCCAGGTGAGGGGACATTTGATAGGGGAAATGCAAAGTGCACAAACACCAAGAAAAACAAGAGGCTAGGAGAACATGGGAAATGCAAAGGTTATAGATAAGAATAGCAGAGTGGGTTCAGGGGTCAGAAGGGAGGTAGTATGCCTTAATGCCAGGAGCCTGGGTAATAAAACCAGTGAGCTACAGGCATTGATGGCAGGCACTGAGGTAGACCTCATGACTATCATGGAAATGTGGGTTACAGAAAATAAAAACTAGGACCTGACTTCAGTTCCTGGTTACTCCTTGTTCAGAAGGAGTAGATGAAAAGGTAGAAGGGGAGGAGTAGCCCTCTATGTGAGGGATTGCATTGAGATAGTGGAAGATGTGTGCATCAGGAGTAATAACGGGGAGTCAGAGTCACTGTGGGTGCAACTCACAGCAGCCTCAGGCAAGAAACTACACTTGGAAATGGTTTATAGACTTCCTGGGCAAGAGGAAAAGAGGGACATAGAGCTTGTGGAAGAACTTAAAAGGGAGAGGGGGTAGCAAAGGGGGAAGTAGTAGTGGGTGATCTGAACCTGCCAGACATCGACTGGGATGTTCCAGTGGTCATGAACATAAGACATCATACCTTGCTGGATGCTCTCCAGGAATGTCTCAGGGTTCAGCTAGTTAAGGAGCTCACCAGGCAGACTGCAATTCTCAATGCAGTGCTTACCAAATCAGAGGTGGTAGGAGCGGTGAGAGTAGGGGAACCCCTAGGGAACAGTGAACATAATTTCATTTGGTTCAAACTGGCCCATGGATTTGGAAAGCCCCAATCAAGAACTGAAGTCCCTGATTTTAGGAGGGTAGACTTCAGGAGGCTGAGGGAACTGGTCAAGGAAAAATTAGTTTGGGTAGTCAGTTTAGATGGGGAGATGAGGGGATCATAAATGGGGCCATTCTCGAGTCATCCAAGTTATGCATGCGAACAATTGCCAAAAGCCTACCCGGTCAGAATAGCACTACTATAATAGCACCAGGAAGAACAGCGCAGTCTATACAGTGCTACCACAGACAGCGATAGGGGATTAACAGCGCTATGTACTAAGCGCTCCCCATGTCACTGTCCGTAGTAGTAGAGCAGACCACAAGGGCAGAGGAAATCAGGAGGCTGGCTAAGTTGCTCTTGTGGTGTGAAGGGCTAGGGCATAGAGCAGCTTGATAGGATGCTGGTGGAGACCAGGGTTCTAGTCTTGGTCTCCCTTTAGTTTTCCTCGTAGGTTGTTTCTTTTTTTTTTTTTAAAAGGGGACGTGGAAACAGTATTCCATGGCCTCACATATTTATTCTTTCCCCGAGATCCTCCCCGCCCCCGAGTGAGAATCCTAAAGATTGGGGGGTGCAGGGGGCAGAGCCTCCCACAAAAAATATACGTTTATTGTTGCTGCTGTGTTGTGTGGCAACATTCTATTGTGCCGCTGTTCTGAAGATTGCTGTTAATGTGGCGCTGTTCTAGATGGCACTGCTACTGACAGCGCTCTTCTGACCTAGTGCCACCAAAAGCAATAAGTTCAAAAGACCATTATGGTTCTCAAAAAAAGTCACGGAAGCAATGAGAGCTAAGAAAAGGAATTCTGCAGGTACAAAGAAAAGCAGGGTGAGGAAGAATGTGGATAATATTTACTGAAAAATAAGGTGGCAAAGAAGATGGTTAGGGAGGTAAAAGCAAACACCCAGCTGTGTATTGCAGAAGGGGTCCAGGGCAGAGGAAAACATTTCTTCTAATATACTGGGGAAAAGAGAAGGAAGGAAGGAAGGAAGGAAGGAAGGAAGGAGGAATCTTAGGCTATGGGGGGTAGGGTTATAAAAGAGGACGAGCAAAAGGCTGCTGTCCTTAATGATTATTTTTACCATTTTCACCAAGGAGGAAGGCAGGCCCTTATTTATTTATTTATTTTATTTATTTAGCTTTTGTTGACCAGGTAGGTACTCTAGACAAGTTACATGCCTATTTTCAGGTACGACTCGGGAGAGTACAATAAGAATACAGGTTTAAACAGAGGACGTCATGACACAAGTAAGGTAGTATACAGAGTTAAAAAGGAACAAGGTGAACATAACCAGTAGACAGTAAGCACAGTTAAAATATATATATACATAGAGATACCAAGGCTAAGAACAGAACAATTTACAAGGTATAAATGACTCTGTGCTAATTGCAGTATAAGAATCACCTGAAACAAAGAATATACTCATTATATGCAACACAGAAATCAGTCAGGCAGGCTACATCAGCAGAGGCTGCAAGACGGGTACCAAGCAGATCATGTGAGCCCAGTTTTGAGGTCCAGAGCTAGCTATGGTGGCTTCGCACACCCACACACAGAGGAAAGCTTCAAGTAATCCCACAGGGAGCTCTGGAGGCATGAGTGGGAGGGGGAGGAGCGAACTTGGGAAGGAAAGGAGTTCCATAGCCGAGGAGCACATGAAGCAAAGTCCCTGTCCCACATTTGCGTATGGGTGTTAGGAACTTTAAGCACACCAGGGCCCAGAGACCTGAGAGAGTAGGAGGAAGAGTCAGCCAGTTTGAGGAGCTCAGCAAGCCCTGAAGGGGTGCCTGTTCTGAGCACCTTGCCCATAAAGCAGCCCAGCCCAAAGTTCAGGTGGTTGGTCGGGGAGAGCCAGCCGAGTTTGTCATATAGGTCACAATGATGGGTGAGGCGAGGGGCAGCAAGAGCAAAACAACAAATGTCATTGTAGGTCATGTTCCACCTAGTGAGGTGAACCTTGATGGTGTGTGCAAACAAAAGAAGGCCATAGCAAAGAGAGGGGAGAAGCACACCCTTGGCCAATGCCAGACGTGCAGCAGATGTAAGATTTTTCTTCGCTCTGTAGACTAGGCCCAATTTTCAGTTGACAGCTGTACATGCATTTTGGATATGACACCCAAGGTCGAGTTGGGGTCAAGTGTCACCCCAAGGTATTTAATGGAGACAGTGGCTAGAAGAGGAGTACCATCAACACCAGTAACATGCAGAGGAGTAGGGGAGGCCTTAATCTTAGCCAGTGACCCGAAAAGCATGGCCTGAGTTTTCTTAAGGTTGAGGAACAGCTTGTGAGACATTACCCAGAAACATAGAAACATAACATAGAAACATAGAATTTGATGGCAGATAAGGACCGCTTGGCCCACCCAGTCTGCCCATTTCTCTACCTACTGGATAAGCTGCAGATCCTAGTTAACCAGCAGCCTACTTCTTCCTACCCCCACCCCCTAGAATTGCCTTATGTCTGTCCCATGCATGCTTGAATTCCACCACTAATTTTAACTCCACAACCTCCTCCGGAAGGCCGTTCCATGCATCCACAACCCTCTCTGTGAAAAAATACTTCCTTAAATTACCTCTGAGCCACCCCTCTATCTTCAAATTGTGCCCTCTTGTTCTTGCACACCTCTTTTTTTGAAAGATGCTACCCTCTTGGACTTTGTTGATTCCCTTGAGGTACTTGAACGTTTCTATCATGTCCCCCCTCTCCCTCCTTTCCTCGAGGCTATACATATTAAGCTCCTTTGATCTCTCTTCATATGTCTTCTGTGCAGACCCTGCACCATTTTATTGCCCTCCTCTGACAGCTTCCATCCTGTCTATGTCTTTGCAGAGATTGGGTCTCCAGAACTGCACACAGTACTCCAGATGGGGTCTCACCAGCTGTCTGTACAGAGGGATAATAACTTCCTGTTTCTACTGGTGATGCTCTCCTCATGCATCCCAGTATCCCCCCAGCCCTTCTTGCTGCCCTCTCACATTGCTTGCTCACCTTTAGGTCATCTGATATGACTACCCCCAGGTCCCTTTCCATTTTTGTTGTTGTTAGTATCTCACCCCCCATTGTGTACTCTTCCCCTGGGTTTTTGTTTCCCAGGTGCATTACCTTGCACTTCTTAGCATTGAATCTAAGCTGCCATACATTTGACCATTCCTCTAACCTTAATTCAATAGGACTGAATATTCCTGAAATCCTCACTCAGTCGATGGTTGATGACCCCAATGTCCCGGGAATGAGTAAGTATGACCAGGTCATCCACATAAAGGATAGTACTACAGTTGGTAGCAGGGAGATTATTGACAAAAACTGAGAAGAGGAGGGGCCCCAGGACTGATCCCTGGGGGACACCGGAGGTAACAGGTGTGGTGTCTGAGAGGATCTTGTTGAATCTGGTCAGTTGTTGTCTGCCCAGGAGGTAATTACTGAAACAACTCAGGGCAGGAGGGGACAGACCAAGGAACTGTATTTGTGAGCAGAGTAATGCATGGTCCACAAGGTTGAAGGCCTTGGATAGGTCAATGACTATGGCACCAGAGAGTTTGCCCTGGTCCATGGCAGCCCTGATACCAGAGGAGACAGTGACAAGGGACGAGGATGTATGGTACCCCTTACAAAAGCCATGCTGCACAGGGGTGAGTAACTCATGGGCCTGAAGGTACTCTGTGAGTTGCCCAGCCACAACTTTCTCTAGGAGTTTACTAATAGCCAATAGGATGTCAATTGGTCAGTAATTGTCAAGGATCTTAGTGTTGCCCTGCTTGAGAAGAGGGACAATCCTTGCCACCTTCCAGATGTCAGGAATAACACCAGAGGCAAGGGACAGGTTGAAGATGGGAAGGCTATGAAAGGAACACTCAAATGGAGGAGCTTGAGCTCCATGCTATAATGGCCAGCACTAGAATGTGGGGAGAGACCAGAGAGAAGTCTCTGCATCTCAAGTACCGACATGGCCCTCAGATAAAATAATGGATGAGAAGTGGGAGGCACCTGGGAGGAGGAGGCCAGAGGACAGCTATCACTCCCTTCAGCAGAGAAGAGGGAAGTGAAGGCAGACAGGTCTGCAAAGTGGGAGTTAAAAGCATTGGCAATAGTTAGCGGATTATTACAATTAGACCCACGAGTATGTCAAAGACACCAGAGTTGAAGCCACTAACCATGTTTTTTATGTTCCTCCAGAACCGTCTAGGGTCTTTAGCTGAGTTATGTAAAGCAGATTTGCAGTATTCACTTTTGGCTGCCCTGATTGCTTTTTTGCACTTGTTTCTGAGTCTCCTGTACTGCTGAAATATGGCCTGGTCCATCATGGCCTTGAAGTTGGCCCATCATTTGTCTCTAGCTCACATGAGGGCTAGGGGACTCCCATGCAATGATTTAGTGGCAGACCCTCTTACTGTCTGCCTAATAAGAGGGGCATGCTTGTCCTGGAGGGCACCAAAGTACTAAGAAACTGGCTAACAGCAGTGGAGGGATCCTGGGTGTTAAGCACCTCCGACCAATCAGTGAACCACAGATCGTCATGAAATACCCCCAGGTCAAACCTGGAAAAATCCCTAACTTGAATGATTTTGTGGGGAATTTCCAGGGAGATGATTTTCCACACACAGTACACCGGGGAATGGTCAGAGATAGATTCAGGAAGGGTACAGTCGGAGCTGATCCTCTCAGGCCGATTGGACGTACCTAGTCCAGTAAGGAGCTAGTACCACCATTGGTAGACCACCTAGTGGGCTCCTGAATAAGTTATGTCAGGGAGAGACCTGCAAGCAGAGGTTTGTACAGCTTAGAATTACCTCCATGCCAGTTTAAGTTCAGATCTCCTAAGATCATTAGCTCATTATCCCCAACCTTAGGCCCAATAGTGTCAAGGAGATGGGATAACCCAGGCAGTCCACCCTTGTGGGGATTGTATGTACAGATAACATGCAGCTTCTTTGTGTTCCCAAGTAACAGGACAGAGTGAAGCAGCTCACATGAAGACAGAGAGAACTGCTGATGAGACACCACTGACACATTAAGGTGACTCTTGTAGTAAATCAGAATGCCACCCCCCCCCCGCTTTTTCCCTGGCCGATCCTGTCTGATGAGATCAAAGCCAGGGAGCACACAGGCCGAGTCAGGGATTGAAGGTTTCAGCCAAGCCTCAGTGATACCAAGGATATCAGGCTTATCAGACGGATGTTGAGGTGGGCAATTTGCAACCCCTTGCCTAAGCGCCATCCCACAGGAAGTGAGGAGGCCTGATAGACAGGGCCAGGATTTTGCTCAATGTCCCCAGCCAATGCTAGGATCATTAGGAAGAGCCAGAGGAGATGCCTTAAAGGAGGGGGGCTACCACCTGACAATTGCCTGTGAGCAGGATGCCTGCCCACTAAGGCAGGACACAGAAGGCACCTGAGGTCAAGGCAGTGGATCGGCCAGAGGGGCTGCCTGCCATGGGCTAGTAAATTAGAGAAGTGGTGTCAAACTGGTTGATAATGAGGTCCTGGAGAGGAGGCAGCCAATATTTACAAGCGATAGGGTCCAGAAAGGCCTGGTGACTCTAAAGATAGATAAGGCCCTAGGACCAGATGGGTTGCATCCGAGAATATTCAGGGAACTGGCAATGGAATTGGCTGAATCCCAGTTAGGTCTATTCAGCCACTCACTGCAGACATAGTAGTTCCAAAGGATTGGAGGGTGGTAGATGTTGTTCCACTCTATAAGGGGGAAACAAGAAACAAGCAGGAAACTACAGACCTATCAGTCTGACCTCCTTCTTAGGGAAGCTGATGGAGCCACTGGTGAAAGAAGACCTCATGGACTACATAGCAAACGATGGTCTACAGAATAGTAAACAGCATGGATTTGTGGCAGAGAGATCCTGTCAGACAAACCTGACAGTTTTCTTTGCATAGGTGATGAGGGAACTGGATGGGGACCACACTCTGGATTTGCTGTATTTTGACTTGGTATCCAGTGATGATAGTGACCAAAAATGAGCGACTACAAAAAATATCAACTCATTTTCAGCGCTATCATTTTGGGCTACCCTGAAAAGGTAGCAATGCAATAGTGAGGACGGTGACCAGAAGGAGAGGGGAGGGATACAGAACAGCCAAGCCAGCCCTGTGGTGTGGTGGTGAGGGTGGCTGGCTCCAGTGCAGTAGACACTGGGTTTGGGATGGAGCAGGGGAAAGAATTTTGGCGTTGCTTGGAATAGCTTTTTTTTTTCTTATTCCTGCGCCAAAGTGTTGCTCCCTCCTCAACAATCACTCCCCCTGGAGTTGGTAATCCAAAATCAGTGGGCTGCAGGGGGAAAACCTGCAAAAGCACAAAGTTTTTCTGGAAGTGTGGTTGCCAAGAAGTGCATATCGCTGATTTGCTTTTTGGTGATATGCACTCGCCATAATAGTGATCACTGTTTTGCGATCGCTATTATGACAAGGAACCTTTCGACTTCAGCAAGGCTTTTTACTAAGTACCCCACAGAAGCTTGCTGAAGAAGATGGAGGACCTGGGTGCAGCTAAGGACATAGTTAACTGGGTAGGTAGCAGAGGGTTCTGGTCAATGGGGTCAAATCGGCAGAAAGGTATGTCATTAGTGGGGTGTCACTGGGATCTGTCCTGGACCTGGTCCTCTTCAAAATGTTCATCAGCAACATTGAAGAAGGTATCTGGGGCAAGTTGTATCTCTTTTCAGATGACACTAAGCTCTGTGGGAGGGTGGATAGTGACCAGGGAATCAAGGAAATGAAGAGTGACTTACAAAAGCTAGAGGGGTGGTCTAAGGTTTGGCAGTTGATATTCAACACTAAAAAGTTCAAAGTAATGCACCTGGGGAATAAGAACCCCAGGACAGAGTACTGGAAGGGTGGGGTGAGACTTAACACCATGACTGAGGAACGGGATCGAGAAGTTATCATCAGCGACATACTCAAGCAATAGAGCCTGTGCAACAGGGCCTGTGGTAAGGCAAGTAAGATGCTGCAGTGTAGAGGGAGGGGTACTGATAGCAGGAAGAAGGAGGTAATATGACCCATTTATAGATCTCTAGTGAGGCCTAGTGGTGGGTGAAGTGGCCTCAATTCGCCGTGCAAAGTGATTCGTGGAGGCAAGGCAAATTCGCGGAGTGCTCCACAGCATGAAGTGGAGTAATTCGCATTATAGTGGATAACGTGAGGTCCATTGCAAACAATGACTTTGCGTTACTCCACCTTCCCAGACCACTACTACACCAAATTTTAAGGCAACGTGCATTGAAAACAATGCACTTTGCCTCACTGCACCTTGTTTTTAAGCTCCAAAGGTGAATTTTGCAGTGATTCATAGGATTTCAGGTCACATGGGCTCTATATTGATCTGCACAGCCTCAGTTCGGGGTAGTGTGTGTAGGAAGCTGTAGTAGACAGTGTGCTCTGAGAGCTGTCTATATTTCAAACCTTCTAAAAGCTGTAAGCCTTTTTGAGTAATTTTGTTTGCTCAAACTTTAGTTCATCGATTGTAGGAAACCCTCCTGTGCTCATATCATTGAGCGTTTTTGTTTGTGTGTGGATTTTGAATGTTAATGCACAACACTGAGTGTGTGTAGTGAAAGACAGTGAAGTGTGCTGTGTGGGGAAGGGGCATATCTGTGGTGTAGGTAGATTTAAGTTGAAGAGATAGTGATTTCTTTGTTTTGTGGTTATATTTTTGTTGTATAACTGACTGTGTTAATGTACACACAGTAATATTGTCAGTAATTGTTGAAATTTTCTTGCTGATTGTGTGTTGTGTGGATCTGGTGCACAGTTCATAATTTCAGGTTATTTACAATACGTGGCATATTACTGAACTTTTCAATTTGCTATGCATTACTTGTAGACAAATTGTGAGTATGTGTGAGTGTGTGTGCGGTGCTGCGTGACAGCAAATAATACACCTTTTATTGTGCCACAGTGTAATTGCAGGCGCAGCAGTGTTTACCTACTACCCACTGCAGCTGTGTGATTTTGTACTGCCATTGTGGTATCTGTTCTTTGTTTTGCTGCTTGCACTGCTGTAAAAATCTGCAGTCAGTGCCCCCAACGGCAAAAGGAATTGTTTTCCAGATTGGATTGTCTGTGACTTCAGCACCACTGGTTAGTTAAGGTGCTGTTTTCACTTGTGAATTTGCATCTGTATCTATTGCTGAAGCCACAGTTGTTTTTTTGGCTTCACTTCCAGCATCCCCCCATGCACAGTAAATGTTCTAAAATCTAAATTTGTTTAGAATATTGTTGTTGTTCTCCCAAAATGCCCGCAAAGAGACGTGCAAGCAAAGCGGGTTCTTGCCATGGCACTGCCGCCAGTGGAAAGATTGTCTGTAGGCGTGGTAGTACACAGATGCAGAAGTGCATTGCTGATGTGAGAAAAAGGTATTTCTCCTGCAATGTTTTTTACAGCCCAATCAGTAGCTTCACTCATAGTTGGAGGAGATGATGTTGTCCCAGCTGGTGGTGTTAGTGCATTTGCTGGTGGTGGTAGTATGAATACTGCTGCCTCCAAGTTCCACTTCTGACCAGTGTACCATGTCCAAAAATATAGTGGAGTGTGAAGCAGTGCAAGTGAGTGGCAGTGTAGATGATGTCATACTTCCCAGTAACATCCCAGTAACTGAACATGAGGATTCTGATATTCATGTCAACGATAGCATACAATGTGACATTTCTTCCACCATGGTTCAGGTCACACATTTTCCATGCAGTGATTCACAGTGTGGTGAAAAAATATCAGGTGATGGTGGTGTTTATGATGATGATGAATCTGATGATGGTGATGTTGCTGTGGTTGCAACATGCAGGCCACATGCTGGCATCCAAGCAGAAGATGTGAATGTGGGTGATGTTGATGAATATGATGATGATGTAATTGACCCCAGTTGGGAACCGGAGAAAAATAAATTCAAGGTGGCTGTGTCTAGGTCTGTTTGCATTAATCCTCCCCGTAAAAACTTGTGATTTACCAGTTTCAGTTGATGGTGATGATGATGATGACCCAGTAATAATGATAGGTAGTCATGGTGGTCAGTTGCAGTCCAAGTGTGTTCTGCCCGAAAAATCATGTAGCACACCCCTCACTTCATGGCTTAAAAGAACGGAGTCCAATAAGCAGCATCATGGACATGTTAAAAGTAGAGCATCACAATCCCTTGTTTGGGATTTTTTTGTTCAAGATGCAAATGATGAGTCAGTTGCACTCTGCCAGGTTTGCCATGTGCATGTGAGTCTAGGTAAAAAGGGGAGCCATCCTGGCACAGGAGGACAGCATACACATTTTAACAATAGGCACATGGCACTGTGGACCCAGCGCAAGATGGCAGCTAATACCACAGTGGGGAATTCACCCTTGTCATCAATCATAACAAGCATGTTATCCCCTTCCATGACTGTTAAATTCAGTATGTAATTAAATGTGTGCAGTAGTGAGGAAATAAGAGCAGAGGATTACTACAGGCATGATGAGGTGGAGTAGCATAATGATTTTGAAATGTTGTCCAGTGCTAGTGAGAGTAGCGGTTTTTGTGGTGGTGGTGGTGGTGGTGGTGAATGCAGTATGTCTAGTGCAAGTGGTACATCAACCCCGGTTGGCAAATCTGGCAAAATAACTGCATTTGTGGGTTTGTCATCATCACCTGTGCAACTGTCTTTATCAAACGTCCACACTCCACCCCCTGCTATTCGCAGAGCAGAACTATTTGTCATCACACCCTGTGTAAAAGGTGTAAGTCAGCTTACGTATAGAGTGTTTTTGCACATAAGCTGAAGTACCCATCCAATTATACAGTGTCACGTGAACTTAATGCGACTGTCATTGAAATGCTGGCAATTGATCTTTTGCCTTTCTCCTTTGTGGAGAATTCTGGGTTCTGGTGGTTTGCTGCATGTGCTTTTCCAAATGAAAAGTCCCAATCAGGACATACTTTTTGACCCATGCTGTCCCCAAGTTGCACTGTACTGTGTCTGACTCAGTAAGACATACCCTTCAACATTCCTCCTCTCCATTCATCCATTTAAGTATGGATAAGTGGACAAGTGGAAAAACAGCGGGGAGTTCATATCTGTGTATAACTGCACACTGGGCACAGGTATCGGGGGTTGTTTGTGCTGTTGGTAGTGTGAATAATCAGTGCAGTAAGGTGGAGTGTCATGATAGCAATCTTCAAGGAATTCGACAGCATGCAACGATTACTATGCACAATGTGACCTGTTCACAAACTAGTGAAAACATGTTGGACGTGGTACTGATTGAAACTGACAAGTGGCTGAACCCCCTGTCCCTGAGATCTGGGTTCATAGCAAGTGACAATGGGTCAAATGTGGTGAAATGCATCACAAATGGTGGCTTTTTTTGTGTTCCATGCATGGCCCATTGTTTAAATCTTGTGGTGCAGAAGTTTCTGCAGCACCCAGATGTAAAGGAAATGCTGACAGTTGCATGCTGTATCTGTTCTCACTTTTCATGATCTGCAAAGGCCCGTGACCAACTTTGGCAGTTGCAGATGCGAAACAGCCTCCCTCAGCACCGCTTGAAGCTGTAAGTTGTCACCCGGTGGAACTCCACTTTATACATAGCAGAGAGGTTGTGTGAACAATACAAAGCCATCTCAGAATATCTTGTGATGCACACTAGCCGTGACAGTTCCGGGGCCTCCATGTCTATGACGACTGAACAGTGGCACCTCATGGACTCTGTAATAACAATTTTGCGGCCTTTTGAACATGCCACATGGGCAGTGAGTCGTGAGTGTGCCTCCATTAGCCAATCAATTCCACTGCTGCAGGTACTGAGGCAGACATTGGTGAATGTACAGCATGCTTTGATGTTGCTGGAGATAGTGCTAGTAGTATGTTGCTGAAGTACATGCTGACAGTATTCAACCAGAATTGTCACATTTTGAGCATTCAGCATAGTGACAACTTTGCCATAGCAACAATGCTGGACCCACGATACAAAAGTGGAATTGCCTCAGTACTGGAGGGAGGGCCTGAACAGGTAAAAAATGTCAGTGGGCAACTGGTGCACTTGGTTCATGGGGCACAGAAGTCACGTGCCAAGGTCAGCAATCCTCAGCAGCATAATCAGGCTGAAGGTGCACCTGGAGGAGTATCAAGCATATCTTTTAAGGGGAAGGGGACTGCAGTTCCAGGTGGTCTATCATCCAAAGTGATTGGCATCAACCAACTTTGGGAGGCTGTGTCCCAAGTGGGGATTTGTGAAATAAATGATTCCAGAGAACAGGAGGATGCATCAACCACTGGACTTAGTGCGGCACAGAGAATGGTTGAGTCATATTTGTCTGAAAGCAGGCATCTGTCAATAACTGATGATCCTCTTTTGTATTGGAGTGGAAAGGTCAGTGAATGGCCAGAGCTGACTATAGTGACACTGAAGTACCTCACAAGCCCACCCTCCAGTGTAAGTGTCGAGAGGGTATTCAGCTCTGCAGGTGCAATAGTTAGGGATCATCGGACAAACCTTTCTCCTGTAAATGTTGGTTTGCTAAAATTCATAAAAATGAATGAGAGACACATGCCAGCACAGACTGCAAAATCAGTATTCGTACCCCAGTCTAGCCATGGTTTTGGTGATGTAGAAATGGACCATCCTGGTGCCACTGGCAGTGGCAGCATGAAACGGCCTACCACTAACCTAGATGATGACACTGGAGAAAGAATTTCCCAGTGGTCAGACTTCAGACATAGATAACTGTGAGGGCAGCTTTCTTTATGAAGATGATGATACTGAAGTTGTTTAAAGGCGGTGACATTTGCTGTATGATACCGGTTTTCTTTTTCATGACTTTGTGTGCCCTCCTAGACCACCACCATCAGGACCGATGTTAGCCATTGCCACCACAGAGAATGACTTTGTGTGCCCCCCGGGACCATCACCACCAGGACTGATGTTAGCCATTGCCATCACAGAGAATGACTTTGTGTGCCTCCCGTACCACCACCACCAGGACCGATGTTAGCCACTACCACCACAGAGAATGACTTAGTGTGCCCCACGGACCACCACCACCACCACCACCAGCACCACCACCACTGTTAGCCACTGCAACCACAGAGAAGGACTTAGCGTGCCCCCCCAGACCATCACCACCAGGACCGATGTTAGCCACTGCCACCACAGAGAATGACTTAGTGTGCCCCCCAGACCACCACCACCACCATCGCTGTTAGCCACTGCCACCACCACCACCAGATGCAGGAAGATGTCACTAGGAATGTCATCATGTGCCACAGCTATCACCACCAGCACCCACCGCCAGTGTCATTCTGACAATGTTTCCCCATTACATTGACCATGCCAAGGCAGAGGCAGTTGAACAGGAGACCACATCCATCAGCCACAGGCACAAGACTTCTTGATATTAAAACTATAAAGTGAGTATGTGTACTAATGTTTTTTATGCTATTTAACTTCCTTTAGCTGTATGTTTTGTTTTCTGTTGGTTTTCTGAGCTGCAATGGTCAAACACATACAGTAAACTTATTTTGTTTTTTTACAGGTTAACAAAAAACATCTCTCCTTCACTGAAAGTCGGTATCGATGGTACTGCAAGTACCGTACACAGGAACCTATGGAATATCCATTTGAAATTCATACTGGTCAGCATCAAGATTTTATTTTATCTGTTCAATTTTTTTTAAAAGAGTGCAACAAATCCGATTGAGGGGGATTCATAAACTAGGTGACGTGTATGTCGCCAAAACTATTTATGCAAGATATCATGCACAGTATTCCAAACCTAAAGCTGTGCAGCCATGACAGTGTTGAAAAAGCTGCACACAGGTTGTGTTACTTGACAAGAAGTGGTTTTGAAATGTAACTTGAGTTGAGATTGAGAACCAGGGACACTGGCACAGTGTATTTGTTACACAGCCTGGTACTAAATTAAGTTGTGATTGATCTGCTGATTGCAGTGTGACAGCTTACTATCTGTGTTAATAATCCAGACACCTGTGGAACAGCCACGGCTTAAACATAATGTGTTACTGCTGCAATCAAGTTGTAATAAGTCCTTACTTTCTTTTTTTAGGAAACTTCCAGATGCTTTGTTGTGGCATAATTGCCTTATCCAAAGAAGTTCTTCAACATCAGGTCCCCGGACTGGGGCAGACATGCAACACGCAGAAGTCAGTTCAATCGATGACCATGGCCATCATTACCAACCAGACTCGAGAAGGATGCAGATGAAATCTGTGAAGAAGTAACCAAATAAGAAACCATTAATGAGACCTACCTGCAAATATGCTTCCTTCCTCCCAAAAAAAATACTTACCTTCATTGGCTTGAGAGTTATCCATTTCCAATTTCAAGCAAAAAGTTCTCATCAAGCACTGGAATGCGCACACCAACAGTATCCATGACAGGTGATACAAAACAATACAATGAGTACACGTCCATATATGTCAACCCCCCCACCTACAAAATACAAATATATATATATATCAACTCACCAAGGCTACTATTAGTGTACAGACAAGGGGCACCTTTCTATCCAGTCGAGATGATCGCATTGCATTCGTGGGAATCACAGCACACATTGGGCCAGCAACAGTTCGCTCACAGTCATCATTTCTGATGGGACTTTGCATGTGGTATAACACTCCCATTTCACTTCATTACCACTTGTCAATTTTATGGACATAAGACAGATGCATTTTGGGATGCAGAAAAAATCTGGGGACTCTGTGTGAGTACTGCAAGCGTGACTGAGTGCGCCATTAATTCTGGGACACTTTGCATGTGGTGTAACGCTCCCATTTTATTTCGTTATCACTTGTCAATTTTCTGCACACAAGACAGATGCATTTTGGGATGCAGAAAAGATCTGGGGACTCTGTGTGGACACTGCACACATGACTGCATGCGCAATAAATTCTGGGGGACTTTGTATGTGGTGTAATGCTCCCATTTCACTTTGTTAACACTTGTCAATTTACTGCACACAAGACAGATGCATTTTGTGTGTTGTGATTGTGAGCACATAATGTCATACTTAAATTATAAATTAAAGCAGCATTGCAAGAATGTGGTGACAATTTTTACCTATACTTTTTTATGCTATTTTACATTGCCAGCCACTGGTTACCTCCTGACTTGTATGATACCCTTCTTTTCATGGTTTGTGTCTGCTTTACTACTTTTTCCCATGTCTGAAAAAAAAATGGGGCCCACCTTTTAATATTATTCTGACCAGGTTTTTATCACTATTTGCAGTTGCTTTTTAATAAATATTGTTCTGTTAGGTCGTAAAACACTGCCTGCTGCATAACTGTTAATTTTACAACAGAAGTGATATATAACAACTGATGGAGAAAAGCAGCAGAAAATACTGCTCCTTTTATTATTTCAGACGTGAAAAAAAGTAGTAAAGCAGACTCAAATACTGGAAATTATAGTATATAAGTCAGGATGTAAGTAAAGTGGCAATGTAAAATAGCATTAAAAAGTATAGGTCAAAATTCTTAACAGATTGTTGCACTGCTGCATTCAAGAGATTCACCAAGTTAAATAGTTATTATAGTGTTGCACACGATATATGGGTGCCTTACCTCCAGGGGAATCTTTCTTGCTCCACATGTCCTTACATAGTGCAATGCTTTTCTGGCAAAAACACCCGTAATTGCATTAAAGCGGGTCACAGAGGACTTCCCGTTCTGAAGAGCTGCCCAAGTTCTGCCCCCACACTCAGCAACGTTATGATGTGATGCCAGGGAGAGAGCAGGGGTGTGCTCCATTATACTGAATGGCCAGCAGCTTTCTGAATGTTTCTTTATGTTATAATGGTCAGTTTGTGGTGAAACGTGGGCATGTTTCCATGAACAAGCTGCTGCTGTTGCCCTCCTCCTGCTGCAACAGCAAGGCACAACACCCCCAGCACCCTCTGCCACTGTCACAGAAGGGCCAGCAGGTGGATGCCTGGCCCCTTCGGTGGCAGCCTACCACTCCACCTTGTGGTGGTTTGCCATGTGTGTGCACTGGCCATCGGTCCTCAAATATGTCCTCTGGGAGCCACGGTGCACCTGCACACCACATAAATGGCAAACCACAATGGTGCTGACCCCCCCACACAGTTAAAAAACTGCCAGACTAGGGAATTGTGGGGGGTACCAGGCACTGGAGGGGCAGATGTACTGCCGGCAGCACTGTCATGCACCTGGGGTTCCACCTGCGGCTGTGGAGGTGGTGGAGGGGCTGCCACTGGAGCCCCTGCAGCTGCTACTGGTGGAGGTGGTGGCAGCGGACTTGGTGGATGTGCAGCCGCTGGTGGCACTGGTGATGCTGCTGCTACTTCCAGAGGGGGAGAGGCAACACCAAACAGTCGGGAGCGGTCCAGTGACACCCGACCACCCCCATGTGTGTGCACTCCCCTCTGCCCACACCCATGGGCCACAGACTCTCCTCCCGGTTCCATCACGCACAACTAAGTCCCTCTCTGATCAACACCTCAGAAGACTGCTTCACACGCACTCACAGTCTCACAGACACACACAGTCACACACACACGCACACACACACAAAACAAAACGTATAAAAAAACAAATCAGTAGCAAAAAAGAACTGAAAAAACACACTATAAAAAAAACTAAAGATTTAGCTTTTAAAAAAGCTGTTTTTTTGGGAGGGCAATTGGTAAGATATGTAGGAGCAATACCACAAAACTCTACTCTACACCCAAAATGCTTCATCCTTCTACCACTGCAAAGGAGAAAGTGAAACTAAGTGCTTTTATGACTCACTTCCTTCCTGCCCGGATAAAGCATGTGACTTACAGTACTGTAAGTCATGTGATGTATAGGGGGCTGCCTATATTTTTGTCACTTCGCCTTTCTTCGCTTTAAGGTGGAATGGCAATGCGAAGTCATAATGAGAAGGTGAAATGAGCACTTTCCAATGGCCACTTCACGTAGCGTTATGATGACACGAAGTGGCCACTTCGTGTCCACTTTGCCAGATTTTAAATTCGCTGCATGTAGTGAGGCCACACCTGGAGTACTCCGCTCAGTTCTGGAGCCTCACCTCAGGAAGGATAGGGGCAGGCTGGGTTCATTGCAGCACAGGGTAACTAAAATGATCCAGGGCCAGCAGGCCAGGTCTTAAGAGAAGCACTTCAAGGTACTGAACATGTACTTGCTGGAGACCAGAAGAGTGAGGGGAGATATGATAAAGATCTTCAAGTTCCTAAAAGTAATAAACAAGATGATCTGTGGGGAACTACATAGCTTGAATGCTAGAGCGAGGTCAGGAGTGCATGAACTACTTAGCTGGAATGCTAGTTTGAGATCACGAGGGTATGCGTGGAAACTGACAGAAGGGAGGTTCTGGAGGGACATGAGAAAGTATTATTTTACACAAAGGGTTGTGGAGCCATGGAATAGTACATACAAAAAATATGCTTTATGCTCAATTGACTCAAATCACTAATAATACATTTTCAACTATTCATTAGTTTTGATTTGGTTGAAATTTTCACATGCAAATGAATTTGGTGCTAACCCCTTGTAGAACAACCAACTGCCTAATTCTTAATCCTTCTGACATTAATTTGTCTCCTACTTAAGAATTGACTAATCCTTATTAATTGAGTATTAGTTTGCCATTTATTAGTTGATATTATGTAATGACTCAGTTATTTTTGGTCAACATGGAAACACAGAAGTTGTCAGCGGATAAAGACCTCTTGGCTCACCTACAGTAGATGGCCTATTTTCCCTACCTACTGTGCCACCACATACTCTACTCGATCTCCAGCCTTTTCACCCCCTTATCCTACTGCTAAGGTTTCTTTGTGTCTATCCTATGCACTCTTGAATCCTGTTACCATTTTAGCACCCACCACCTCCACTGGGAGGCGGTTCCATGTGTCCACCACCCATTCCATGAAGAAGTATTTCCTCACATCCCATCTGAGTCCTCCCCCCCAAGCTTAATGGCATGACCACTTGTCCTGGTGCATCTTTTTCAATGTAAAATGCTATTCTCATGTACCTCACTAATACCTTTGAGGTATTTGAACACTTCCATCATGTCCTCTCTTTCCCTCCTTTCCTCTAGAGAGTGCATGTTTAATTCCTTGAGTCTTTCCTTGTAGGGCTTTTGGTGCAGGCCCTGCACCATTTGGTTGCCCTCTTCTGTTCTGCCTCCACCTGATCTATGTCCTTCTGGAGTCAGCGTCTCCAGTACTGGACACAGTACTCGAGGTAGGACCTCACCATCAATCTTTACAGGGGTAACACTACCTCCCTCTTTCTGTTGGTGATCCCCTCCCTATGCACCTGAGCATCATGTTAGCTTTTGCCTCTGTCTTATCATGCTGCTTTGCAGCCTTCAGGTCATCAAAAATTATTACCCCCAGGTCACTCTCCTATTTTGTAGCTGCCAATACCACCCAACCCAGTTGGTACACTGCCCCTGGGTTTCTGTGCCCCAAGTGCACGATTTTGCACTTGTTGGCACCGAAACCCAGTTGCTGAATCCTTGATCAGTCTTCCAGCTTTTTCAGACTGTCCCTCACTTTTTCCACACACACACACCCTCCCATATGTGTTAACTCTATTGCAAATGTTTGTGTCATCCACAAACAGGCATACTTTCCTTACCAACCCTCCAGTGTCACTAATAAAGACATTGAAGAGGACCGGACCTAGCACTGACACCTGTGGCACCCCACTGGTCACTGTGCCTTTTTTAGAGTGAACAGCATTTACCACCACCCTCTGACTCCTGTTGCTCAGCCAACTTCTTTCATTTGAACCCACTCCTAGGCTGCTCAGCTTGCTCACTAGTCTTCTGTGTGGAACGGTGTTAAAGGCCTTACTGAAATCCAGGCAGGTCACATCCACTGCTCTGCCCTAATCCACTTGCCTGGTCACTCAGTTAAAGAACTCAATCAGGTTTGCCTGGCAAGATCCCCCCCCTTTCTGAAACCATGCTGCCTCAGATCCTGTAATCCACTGGTCACAAGGTATTCCCTAGTCCTTTGCTTCAATAGTGATTCCATTACTTTACCCACTGCCGAAGTCAGCCTGACAGGTCTGTAATTTCCTGCCTCCTCCTTATTACCACTTTTGTGAAATGGGATCACATCTGCCCTCTTCCAGTCCTCATGTCTAGTGATAGGTTGAACAGGGCTGTCAGAGGTGCAGCCAGCACCTTCCTGAGCTCCTTCAGTATCCTAGGGTGTACCCCTTATGGCCCCATTGATGTGACCACTTTTGGTTGTGCTAGTTCCTTGAGGACTCTCTCCTCTGTAAAAGGACTAGTGTCCACCTCCTTTCCTTTAATGCCTTTGTCCCCTATCTGCAGCCTGTCACCTACCCCTTCCTCTGTAAATACTGAACAGAAGTATTTGTTCAATGTGTCTGCTTTTTCTGGTCCTCTTCCACACAACCCCCTCCTTCCCCATTCAGCCTTACTAGCCCTCATTTGTTCTTCCTCTTTTTGCTTATATAACTAAAGAATGTTTTATCCCCCTTTTTTACTGATTTGGCAATGTTCTCATCTGTTTGTACCTTTGTACTCCTAAATGCTTTCCCTCCCTCCCTTTGTTTCTGCTGATATATCTCCCTATCCTTCTCCTTCTGTGTCATCTTGTACCTTCTAAATGCTAGCGTTTTGGCCCTTACTTTCTCTGCTGCTTCTTTAAAGAACCATATCAGTTTCTTTTTCTCTTGCCCATTTTAACCAGCCTGACACAGAGGTTTGTTGCCTTCTCAATGCCCTCCTTTATTTTTGCCCACTGCTTCTTGACTCTACCCAGTTTCCCTATCCTTGCTATGGTGTCCCTGAGGCATTCTCCAATTTTCTTAAAATCAGCCCTCCTGAAGTCCAGGACCTTCCTTTTAATGTGGTTTGATTCTTATGTTGAACCACATCATAAAATGATCAGTGATCCCCAGGTGGCTGCCTACAGTGACATCAGTGACACTGTCCCTACTTGTCAGTACCAGGTTCAGTATCCCCCCCACATATGGGTTTCTTATCTAGTTGCCAGAGGAATGCCCCCTGCAGGGAGTCCAGGATGTTCCTACTTCTAACTGCTGCTATAGCTGGGAGGCTCCAATCCACATCCAGTAGATTGAAGTCCCCCACCAGCAATACTTCCCCTTTGCTTGCCATCCTTTGGATTTCTTCCAACATATTATTATCCACCTCTTGCCCCTGTGCTGGAGGTCTGTAGATCACTTCTGTGAGAGTAGCGTCCCCCTTCTGTGTCTCCATGGTGACTCACAGTATCTCTGCTTCTCCCTGCTCCCTCTGAATTTCTGTAGCTTTTATGTTTTCCCTCACATAAAGACACTCCTCACCTTTTACCTTCCTTGTCCCTTTGAATAAAGAAATAATGCAAGAATATGTGTCGTGCTGGGGAGGCATGGGGGCCGGGGGGGTTGGGCACGAGGCCACAGGTTGAGTCGTCCAATGCCCAAGGCATGGTGTTATCCCAGCACAACACACACCCTAGAGAGCATTATTCCTATTATACAATGGCTTGTTGTTATATCCAGAATAAAAAAAAATATTTTAAAGAATGTTTTTATTAGTGTTGGAAATACATTTTTGTTTCTTAAGAGAAGTTCAATGTGCTTACGCAACTTGGTATGATGTACGCTTGTGTGATTTAGATACATTGTGGCAGTTCACCTCTCTGTCTGTGGGATATACCACCCTATAGGGGTACGATGGTGAGGAACCCTAGAGGAGGGTTCCACCCCATAGGTGCCATGGAAATGATTCCCTTGGCTTAGGAAAAAGCCCACAGAAAAGAGAGACATGCTGCTGGAGAAGGAGGGGAGGATGGTGGGGCAATGAAGAAAAAAATCCTGGAACAGTCCAGGAAGAGTGGCCTTTTAAGGCCTGATGGGGAGTGATGTTGTTGGTCTGCCCATTGAACCACAGGCATAGCCTTTGCAATTCAATGTGCTTACACAACTTGGTATGATGTATGCTTGTGTGACTTAGATACATTGTGGCTGTTTACCTCTTTATCCATGGGATATATCACCCTATAAGGGTACGATGGGAAGGAAACCTAGAGGAGGGTTCCACCCCATAGGTGCAGTGGGAATGATTCTCTTGGCTAAAAGTAGCTTGGGAAGAAGCCCAAAAAGAATACCCAAATGGGTGTCGAGCATCGAAGAGGTGAGAAAGCAGAATAAATCGAGACCAGAAAGTAATGTGATAGACAGAGATGGGAAAGGACAGGAGAAGAACAAGGTATGATGAGAACGATGAGCAAAAGGAAATCTGACAAGATGCAGAAAGGTAGACTTCCTAAGGAGAGAGGGAGGGAACAGCCGGGGCCACCATCCGACTCCATCCAACAGCGGAACCTAACTATGGAACCTATGAAAGCACTAACCCTGACTAATATTATGACCATCAGCACAGAGGAGAGGAGAGGAAAGCCCCCCTTTGAGGAGGAAACCTCTGGGGATTCAAGGCCTAGGTCGTCTTCCCTCCAGGCTGAAGGACGTTTTGGTTAGTGATGGCTCAGCTGCTGCAATTTAGAGTTGATATTTAGGAAAGAGGAAAAGATTCCAATTTAGAAGAAGCTCTTGCTATGTCCTTCTAACAGGAATGCTGTTGAGGGTTGCGAGCAACATCTCTGCAACTAGACACCCAAAAGCAGTGGAGGAGAGAAAAGACTGCTGAGGCACTGAGCCAGCCTATATGAGCCTATGAAACAGATCAGGTGAACCAGAGGCGGTCTTGCTGGGGAATAGCGTAGAGGGTGACTCCGAACCCACTCAGGCAGCCAAAGGTGCCCTGATGATACTAGCCCCATCCCTCACAGCTGAAAGTCATAAATTCTAATCCAGAGGTGTCGCTGAAACAAGGGATGACTGACGGTCCACCCGGAGTGAAGACATTTTCACTATGGGCCAGGGAGAAGGACCCCGCTCCGAGCTTCACATGCTCTAGATGTAGATTTCATGGGTGCAGAGTAAGCCCATCAGCTACAGGCTAGTCCCAAGTCATGGAGCAATGGACACGGAAGGCATGTCTCCGAGTGGAGAGCAGGTTGAGTCGAGGTAGCATGAGACCTGTTTGAGGGATATAATTGAGTAGTCAATGTGAACGAGACCTACGAGAGGTCAGACTGAGCAAAGGAGACCCTGATGAGGGTCAGGAGGAGGCTGGATGTGGTTAGTAACCACAGGAGTGCATGCCAATCGAGTCCGTTGAAAAGCCAAATTAGGAGTGGGTCCAACTATATGAAGGTAGAAAGAGAACAGCCGGTGGAAGCCCACAGCCGATGAGGGAGGTACAAAGAACCAGGAGCAGTGAGATAGGAGCTACAAATTTGGAATGAATGAGTGGAGGATCGAGATGACTATATGAGGTTCACTGATGGAGGAAAGCTTAGAAGGTCAGCATGGACTGAAGAACGGGAATGAAGGATGTGAAGGGGAGAGATGAGGATGGCTGGGTGAAGCCCACAGCCTATGATGAGTGGAGAAGTTGATGTGGGAGGACAGAATGGTCAAGAATGAATGAATGATAAATGATGGTGGACCGAAAGCCATAAAGGCCTAAATGGTTTAATGTGAGGAATGGAATGAAATGAATGATGTACGAAGATAAAATGAAGCCTGGAAGGATGGTACAGTGAAGGTGAGATATGAAATGGGCCAGTGTATGGTAATGGAGTGAGGCCTTGATGGCTGGTACAGGTACTGTAAGGTGAGGTATGAAATGGATGATGTACATTAATGGAGTGAAAGCCTTGAAGGCTGGTATGGTTAAGGGTAGGTAAGATGTCAAGTAGGGTATAGAAAAGATGAGGTTCAATAACAATGGATGTTGGACAAGGAGTGGAGGATATATGAGCTGAGTTGACCAGAACGTAGGACATGGGTAAAAGGAGGATATGAATAGGTATGGTGATGGCAGGCTAGGGAACCCCCCCAAAAAAGCACAGGACAATGAAGGAGAAGAGGCAAGGATTGAGGGAGCAGAGGAAGGCAGGGTACCATAGGCAGAGATCTTCCATGGAGGGGGCTGACGTATGGAAAGATGGACAGGAGCAAGATGGAGAAAACAATAAGCATGAGGAGCAGGAATGAAGCATAGGCAGCTGAGATAAGAGCGGGAAGGAGTGGTGGTAGGGCAGGAACCCAACAAAGGCAGTATCAAGGTGAAGGCGGGCCCAGGGCACTTACGGGCCGACTGGGAACATTGCAGAGGATGGGACAAAAATGGGGATGAGTGGCAAGCTGAGCAGTCTCGGGGGGGTGATGGAGAAAGAAAACCTGACAGGATGAGGTAACAATGGGATTTCACAGAATGACAGAGACGAGGTTAGAGAGCTGAAGACAGAAACTGCTGAGGGATCATGGTGACTCTGGTTATGGAAAAAATGAGGAAGCTCACCCATCCTACTCAGGACGAAGTAGGCAGCACATCAGCATGATAGTGGAATGGAAATCTGATAAGAGAGGTGTGATGGAGCAGCAGTTCTGAGAGAAAGAAGGAAGCCTCAAAAGGAAGCAGGATGGGGGAATGAGGAGACCAGGCGGAGAGGAACCCGAGCAGGCAGGAGAGAGACAAATGAACAGAATGGCATGGGAACCTGAGGCGCAGCATGGCCTGAGAGCAGCACTGCAAAGAAAGGGGAGCCAAAATGCCAGGAAATACAGGGAAAGCCTACCAGTCCTGCAAACCGAGGGGCACAGGTGGAGGAGAGGAGGGAGAGACATCCCATGTATGGTGAGGCAACACACAGCAATGACGGAATCCACAATGCTGGAGAAGGAGTCCCCAGTCGAGCAAGTCTCGGAGAGCCCTACCTGTAATGCTAGAGAGGCACTAAAGCAGTGGAGAATATAAGGGGCATGAGAGGAGAGAACAAGAGGAAGAATGGGATTGAGTGGGGTGACAATGAAGGAGGGCACACTGAGGAGTGGAGCTGGGTGTGTGATGCACACCCAAAGCGTCGGTGCCGTGCCAGGTTGTTTGAAAATGGAGAGGCGGCTGGAGGCAGAAATGAAAGGCCATACAAATACAGGATGAGTAGCAGAGAAAGGAGGTATGGGGAGGGAGGAAGACCAAAAGGTAGAGCGTGGACAATGAAGGAAGGATGAGAATGGGTGGGGAGGTGGGATAGCCGCAGAGACAGTGGCTGCGGGAGAAACAAGCCACCAGATGAGGAGCAGGAAAAAACAGGGAGCAATAAAAGAGACAGAGATACAAGGAGCGATGCCTCCAGCCACAATGAAGAAACGAATCCTGAAATAGTACAGGAGGAGTGGCCTTTTAAGGCCTGATGGGGGAGTAACATTGTTGCTCCGCCCATTGAAGCACAGGCATAGTCTTTGTAAATGCAAAGAATGCAAATGCTAATGCAAACAATTAGTCAAGAGGTTCATAGTGCCGAGACTAGACCCCATGATGTTATGTTGGGATAACACCACGGTTCCAGCCCCAGAATGACCAGTCACAGTCCAAGATTCTTTCTTGCCATTGTATAATAGAGCATAATCTGGTATGGCTACATCCCAGTCCTAGTTTTCACTACACCAGGACTCGATAATTGTGACTATGTCCCAGTCCACTACTGCCATAATGGCCTCTAGGTCTGTAATCTTATTGCCCAGACTTTGAGCAATTGCACATATGGCTGTCCAGATTGTACTGCCACCCCCATTTTACCCTTGGCCCTCCCTTATTTCCTCCACTATCCTTCTTACTATCTCTCCTTCCTTCCACCCTGGATTCTAATGTTAATTGGCTCCATTTCTGATTTCTCTCTATGTGGATTCCAACTGCTGACCTTGTAAGCCTGGGGGGGGCAGTTTATGTTTCCCTGCCTCATTTCACCTACCCCCCCTTGACTAGTTTAAATGCTCTCCAATGTAGCATTTAAACCATTCACCGAGGATTACAGTTCCCCTCCAACTTATTTAGTATTAGATGATAATTACACCTATTCCATATGTACAATGCACAGTTATTAGTTAAGAATTTCTCATTGTTTTCTACTTGTATTCCAGAATGATACAGAATTTCACTACCCTCTCTCTCCCGGTTATGCACTCATTTGCACTAGAGGGGCTTGCATTCCTAGGGATGATCTGGGGAGCCGGTAGTCACAATTTTCTCCTCATTTTGTACTGTATCTGGATTCACTGAAAGAATTCCGTATCTGTAGGGGTATGACTGATGTGAGTCCCCAAAACTTCCAATTAATTAAAAACACCAATGAACGGGTATTTTTGTACAGAATATTATTATAAGTGATATATATTTATACAGCATATGTGTTAGGATAAATAGCAAGATAAAAAAAAGTTATCTTGACCCAACATTGCAAAATAATAATATATTGCAAACTGGGTATGTCACATAGCCTGCTAAACTAATGAGTGCAGCCTTAACAGCACTGATGACATCACAATACTATAGCTAAGCACAGCACTGAAGTCACGAGTAGAATCAACAAAAAAAGAGAAAATTCAGGTTTTTTTTTACTTGTTCAATGAACAAATGCAAACAACATTAAATCAAAAAATGATAGCATGGTACTCTGAACACAAAAGTTATTCAGCACACGGGTATCTACAAAATGAGTGATGTTTCATTTAGAGATACCATTTAGATTTTTTATAATCAGCAAGAAACAGTAGAAAATTCAGTTTTGTTTTCACTTTTTTGATGAACAAATGCTCGAAGAAAAAAGCAAAAACAAAAGAATTGTACATTAGAATTTTCATTATGTACTGGCCATAATGCAATGCTATATGGCTCAGTGAGTTGAACAGAAGTAGTAAATCTTGGTAACCACTCCCAAACAAGTACTGTAACTGAAAAAGAAGCCAAATGTTAGTCACACATTTCAGTCACAAGCACTTTTTTATTCCTTCCCAATCATATTTATCCCAAAACATATGTTTGTATAAACATAGCATGACATGGCCTGACTGATTATATTTATCTTCATCTCCACTCAGGCCATGTGTTATCCTCTATATATGCAGTGCTTGTGAGGATAAATGTGGTCAAATATTTTCTATATCCATGGGGTGGTCAGACCTAGAGTGCGAATAACAAGTTTATCCTCACTGTAGGCCCCCATGGCCACATTTATCCACACAGTAGGTTTCACTTTCACTTAAACACCTTTCACTTTCAAACCTGTCTGCAGGTCGAGCAGTTTCAAAATCCCCGCTTACTCGCATGCCAACTCCACCTAACAGTTTCATGTCTGTGCTGCAGTTGCCACATCCTTTTTATGCCCAGGAAGGTGTCACATTTTTTACGTACAGGCATTTTTATAACTCCATTCTTTGACTACGTGTCTGCCATTCACATATCTGTGAACACTCTTGCCTGAGCTGATTTTCCCAGACCTTGATCGGCACTCGCAGTCGTTACCAGCTGCAGGCTTCCGCAGCCTAACCACACTCCATCCAGCTTTAAGCCACTGCTGCCCGACTGAATCCCTAACAAGGCATCGCTGTCTCCCACAGCTGCATCCTCAGCTGCTTGCTCCCTGGAGGTAACGAGACACACTGACACTTAATGCCATGCACAAAAACGAAACTACCATTCGGTTTCAGTGCTCCGGAATGCTTGGCCATCCAGCAAAAAATTTAAAACAAAGCAATTAAAAACCTAGAAAAGAAATGGCTTACAAATGAAAACTTTGTATAAATGAGATATACCATACTTATAATGGAAATAAGTGATATTCCCCTCATTACTTTTTTTCCCCAAGATAATATACTTTATTGAAATTTTCAATAAGTAAACATATAAACTTCCAAGACAATGTAATAGTCGTGAAATCCAAAATACCAAACAAAGTACAGTGCATCGCTCTTAAACGCATACCCTTGGGACCAGCAAAAAGTATGCATTTAAGAGGGCTATACATTTATCAGATCTTGTTTTCTTAATGGTGAGCACAATTTGCAGTATGTGCCAGGGGGCTGGGTAGGGAAAAGAAATGCCAGAAACACTTAAGTGCGTCTTTGGTTGGGATAAAGTGATTTGTGACATGCTGTGTCATTCTTTGGTCTCAGTTTGGGGGGGTGCTTCTGGGATTCATGTGAAGTGCTTCTGTGACATTCTTTTGGGTTCTTTGCTTTGATTTCAATGTGGGAGTGTGCTTTTGTGACTTGGGTTTGATGGCAGGTGATTAACACCTCATTTTTAACAGAACAGCCAATTTACAGATAATTAATTCACAATTAGTAAGGCAGCTCCAGGCAGTGTCAGTAAAACTGTACCAGTCAGTCCACACTTGAACAACAAAACTGAGAGAAAACATATGAATTTAAAAGGGATTCTTATATGCATTTGGCAGGTTTATTTAACATATGAAGTATAGGAAAAAATCAGGAGTTGGAAATTCTATGCATTTATGCAGGTTATGCATTTATCAGGTATGTGTTTAAGTGGGATTGCACTGTATCATGAAAGGAAGGAACAGGGAAAGGAAAAATAATAACCTGAAAGATAGGCCCCACCCCTCCCACTATCCCCCACAACTCCCCTCCCCACATGGAGCACAGTCAGTGTGAGTTTGCCGATGACACAAAGATCTGCAACAGGGTTGATACAGAAGGTGGGGTGGAAAGGATGAGAAGGGACTTGGCAAGGTTAGAGGAATGGTCAAATGTATGGCAGCTTAGATTCAATGCAAAGAAGTGCAAAGTAATGCACCTGGGAAACAAAAACCCAGGGGAAGAGTACACAATGGGGAAGGGGTACTAACAACAACAAAAATGGAAAGGGACTTGGGGGTAGTCATATCAGATGACCTAAAAGTAAGCAAGCAATGTGAGAAGGCAGTAAGGAGGGCTGAGGGATACTGGGATGTATAGGGAGAGGCTTCACCAGTAGAAAATAAGAAGTTGTCATCCCTCAGTACAGACAGTTGGTGAGACCCCATCTTGAGTAAGGCATGCAGTTCTGGAGACCCCAACTTGGCAAGGACATTGACAGGATGGAGGCAGTCCAAAGGAGGGCAACTAAAATGGTGCAGGGTCTGCACCAGAAGCCATATGAAGAGAAACTAAAGGAGCTTAATATGTATAGCCTTGAGGAAAGGAGGAAGAGGGAGGACATGATAGAAACTTTCAAGTAGGTCATGTGATGGCAGTCTAACGACCTGCAGCTAGCTCCCACTGCTTTGCATCCCTCCTGCTTATATCTACTACTAAATCAGCAAGCAGACACCAAATTATACTCCTGAACCGAAGAGCAAAACTATAACAAGGTCTAGAAACTGGAGGAACCCTGAAAAATGAAAGTGTATATGTGCAAAGCCCCTCCGCGTCATTCGTCTCCTACAATGCCTGAAAAAGAGAAGGCTGCAAAGCAGCATAAACAACAACCAGCCAGTAGCGGTAAAACTCCAGCGGGGTCATTGGTCCTCACAGAGGAAAGATTCCTGGAAATCATGCAGCCAATGCAAAGCTCTATTGCTGCTGTATCAGAAGAACTCCATCAAATGCGCTCCTCAATGGATTCTCTTGCAATGCGAGTTTCCGATTCTGAAGTTCGACTAGTGTCCCTGTAGAAAAAGCAAGATAAGGCAGAACTAGATTGAAGTAATGTTGTAAAGAGACTTAGAAAAATGGAGGAGAAATTAGAGGATCTCGAGGGCAGAAGCCAACAAAATAACTTGCTAATTATCGGGATCCCAGAAAAAGAGGAAGGCAGCTCCCCTATTGTGTTTCTTCAAAAGTTATATGAAAAGATTGTGGGCCCATCTCCGAATGGTACTACATACATCATTGAGAGAGCACATAGGGCATTGCATCTGCTACCACCTCCTGGCGTACCACCCAGACCACTCATTTTTAAACTGCTTAACTTCCTCGAAAAGCAGCACATTTTAGCTCAAGTGAAATCACTCCAAGAAGTGCAATGGGAAGGCTGCAAAAATACACATTGCTCAAGTCCTGGTTAAATAACTAACAAAAAAAAAAAGACCCACCACAATCAGTTTGAGTAAAGAGGCAGGAGCTGCACCCACTTGTTTCTAAATTAATTGTGGCAGAAAAGCAGTTTCGAGTATGATACCCAGCTGTACTTCAAGTGAAGATCAGAGACCTGTGGCACTTATTTGAAACACAGGATCAAGCACTTCTTGAGTTCAAGAAATTCCTACCTGTTCTGTTTAAGTGATTCTCATCCTAATAGCTGTGTCCACAATGGGGCTGTCGACACTGCTTGGATGATGTGGCCTTGTTGCACCGGTGCCTCCCAGGTGTTGGGAGGTCTTTTGCTGGGGCCCTGCTGGAGCGGCTGATTCAGTTTGGTCCCTCACTGCATGCTTTGCATTGGACTGTGCTGAGCTGGTCATTTATAGATGACCTGCCTGCTCGAACTCAGACTGCCTCTCTTTCACTCAGACTGGTGATTGGACATACTACGGGAACCCCGATAGCTTTCTGGGTTATACTCATATAGACTGGTTTTGGCTTCTATGATTTGTTTGGCGTTTTTTTTTTCCTTTTCCTTTCTGGAAGTATTCTACATGCATTCAGGAGAACTATGGATATGCTTCTGTGAACCTAACAGAAGCCCATTGCTTAAGTTACAAACTATCCCAAATAAGTAACCCAAAGTGCTAATGGACTGCAACACATTATGGCCTTTTTTCTCATATGCAGTTCACCCCTTTGGACTCATTTGTGATTTGGGACAGTGTTCCTATGGATTTTGGAAACCTAAGTACATTTTGAAACCTGCTGCATTCCTAGTATGGGCAATGAGTTGCATAGATAAATTAGTAATTAGGGCTGATTGCTAGATAGTTAACATTATTTCTTGTGTACCTGATTCTATAGTGCTTGTGATTTCCACATATTGCACAAGAGGGGGGATGCAGGGAGGGTGGGAAGTTGGTTCGTGGGCTTGCATTAAGACATCACCTGGCAGCATTCTTTAGGCAGTGCAGTTTGTGGAACTGGGGGTAGTTTAGTTTGTTGTTAATTGTAGGAATATTTGGGGTTATAATTATATGATGGGATGATTTTGTTATCTGTTGCGTGGGGGAGGGAGTGCCAAAATACCTCTGTTTAAGAAATGGCCTGCAAAACGCCATTTGGAAAGGACAGGCTGTAATGGAGCAATCTACCCTTAGGCTAACAAACAACCAGGCTTTAAGTAATGAGTGGAATATATAATGTTGTAACATGGAACGTTAGGAGTGCCAGAGACAGGTGTAAGCATCAAATTATCAAAAAACATTTGTGTCACCTTAACGTAGAAATCACCTGCTTACAGGAGACCCACCTCAGGAGAAAAGATACCTCTCTTTTATGCAAGAATTGGGTCGGCCAAGCCTACAGAGCAGGAATCTCCACAAGTCGAGGGGGGGGTTACCATATTAATTGCCAGAACTTTCCCTTTTAAACTGATACAGGAGGTTTGGGATGTGAATGGTTGCTATTTGCTGCTACATGGAGTGCTCCAGTCCCAGCAAATCCTTTTGGGGTCCATATATGGTCCTAAAGTGGATTAGTCCCATTTTTTTTCTCACCTTCTGAATCTGGTAGTTTTGCCAGACCAAAAGATCATACTTCTTGGGGGGGACTGAAATCTGACACCGCAGTTACAACTAGACAGATTGGATAACAAAAGGGCTGGCCCTTCCCCAGCTCAAAGAGCCTTAAAAGATCTCATGTCTGGAGCGGGACTGGTGGATGCATGGAGAGTGCTAAACCCCACTGAGAGGTTTTACACCTTCTTTTCATTTCCCCACTGTACCTGCCCCAGAATTGACTACTTTCTTGACAGCTCCTTCCTCCTGCCCAGGGTTCTGGATAATAAAATACATGCGAGAGTTATCTCTCATCACTCTCCAGTCACCCTCACTTACCTTTCAGTCCCTGGTATAAAGAGAGACACCCTATGGCGATTAATTAGCCAATTAATTAAAATCCCGACTACCCTCTTACATGTTAAGAATTTCATTTCCCATTTTCTAGAAACCAACAGGGATTCCGTCACAAAAATAGACATGGTATGGGCAACCCTGAAGTGTGCCCTACGTGGTGAATGTATCCGCCTGGTGTCCACCAGAACCCGGCACTTTAAAATTAAAGTAGATGATCTACTACTCTCCATTAAATCTCTTGAGAAGAGCATTAGCGGCCACTCTCCAGAGACGGATTGGGTCAAACTACATACATTGCATATGCAATTCTTCGACCTTATGTCTCAGAAGGCCGAGCTAGCATTAAAGAGGACCAAGCTTAAATATCTGGAGTCTGGTGAGTGGACAGGGAAACTACTTGCCATCCAAATTAAACAAACAGACACAACCCGCTGCATACCTGGGTTAAGGGCAGTGGGAAATGGCTCAAGTATTACAGATCCCACACAAATTGCTGCTGTATTTAGATGTTACTTCCAAGATTTATATACTACTCCCAGCAATGAGGTCTCTACACAGGAAGCAAAAAATAATTATCTTGATCTAGTTGACCTCCCCTGCCTCTCTCCATATATGATAGCATCTCTTGGCACCCCCATTAATGTCCAGGAAGTTGAGCAAGCAATACAACAACTTCCTCTGGATAAATCTCCTGGACCAGATGGCCTTACAAACAATTTGTTCAAATCCTGTTCCCCAGACCTTGCTCCCCTATTGACTGAGGTTTTTAATCATTGGTTTTCCAATGGATTTTTTGAACATAGATTCCTTGAAGCAAGTATTACCGTATTCCTAAACCTGATAAAGATCCCCTATGTACAGAAAATTACCGTCCCATATTACTCTTGAACACTGATGTCAAAATTCTGGCAAAGGTTCTGGCAAGTAGATTGGGACCCCTTATGGGTAACTTAATTGGCCCTGAACAAGTGGACTTTATGACCGGTAGGTCCTCTAGTGACCATATGCGCCACATATTACACCTACTCTCCCTGACCAGTTGCTCAGACATGCCTGCAGTTTTGATTTCATTAGATGCCAAGAAGGCATTTGATCGTGTTTCCTGGGACTTTTTGTTTACGGTATTAGCCAGGATGGGATTTCCTAAAGATTGCGTTAAATGGACATGACTTCTTTATCATTCACCTACAGCCTGTGTCTGGTGTAATGGTACTCTCTCTGACCCATTTCCACTACAATGCGGTACCAGACAAGGTTGTCCCATATCCCCCCTCCTTTTCAACCTACATCTAGAGCCTTTCATTCGGAAACGGATGTCCTCACCACACCTTCTGGGTATAACTGTAGGTGCTAGCTGACACCTGGTATCAGCATACGTGGATGATTTATTATTGTACCCAGAAAGCTCTACCCATGGTGTTCCAGTCCCGCCCAGAGAAATTGACCTCTTCTCCAAAGTTTTGCAATATAAAGTCAACCCTTCCAAAACAAAAGTCTTCCCGCTGAATGGGAAAATCCTACCATTAGACATTGAGGGGTATGATTTGGTATGGGAATTGAAGTCCTTGGCATACTTAGGTATCAAGATCTTCAGAGAGGCCCCAACCATAGTGAGAGAAAATTTCTCCACATTATTTGCTACTCTCAGAGCAGATTTAATTAGATGGGGAGCACTACCAATTTCACTATGGGGACAAATTGCCACAATTAAAATGAATGGAAGAAAACACCTCCTGATGGGGGGACTCCATTGTTAGGAAGGTAGAACTGGGGGAGGAAGGGGAGAGGGAGGTAAGGATTCTGCCTGGCACCATGGCTTGGAGGGACAGGGAGCGAATCCTCAGGATCACAGGAGCAGCTGCACAGGGGAGGGAGCTGGATGTCATTGTCCACCTAGGGACAAATTACCTGGCTAAGAAAGGGATCACAGCAGTGCTAGATGCATTTGTGAAGATGGGTAGGGGCCTTAGACAAATAGCACACACGGTAACCTTCTCAGAGGTGCTGCCTGTCTATGGCATGGATGAGGCTAAGGTGCTCCACACCATGGGATTCAATCAGTGGTTGAAAAACTGGTGCATAGCTCAGGGATTTGGCTTCACTGGGGACTGGGGGTCCACCTGGATGGATGCAGGCCTATACTGGTGTGATGGTCTGCATCTGTCCAGGAGGGGAACCAGGATCCTAGGTGATAGGTTTAAATACTTCATTGGCAAGCATTTAAACTAGCCAAGGGGGGAGGCACTGGAAAGGAGCAGGGAAATCCTAGACCCCCCACAAATCAGGGTACTAAGTGAGGTAGACACCAACATAGAGATGTCAATAGGGAGAAGCGCTGGGGTAAATGGAGAAAGTGACAAATACAATAAGGACAGGGATGGGGCAAAAAAGGGGTAAGGCCATCAAGAAATGGAGGGTAATGAGTATTAACACCCATAGTCTGGGCAACAAGCTCCCTGAACTGGTGGCCTTGATGGAAGAGGGATGCCTGGATATCTCAGCAGTCACAGAAACATGGTACACAGAGAACCATGACTGGGATGTTAACATACCAGGGTACACAACCTACAGGATAGACAGGGAGGGCAGAAGGGGGGGAGTAGCTCTCTATGTAAGGGAAGGGATAAAAGCAACTGAACAAAAAAGTAAACAGGGAGGAGAGGAGGCACTGTGGGTCACCTTAGAGACTGGCAATGGCACCACAATCCGCACAGGGGTTGTATACAGAACCCCATGTCAGGGGGAGGGAATGGACAAGGATATGATAGAAGGCATACTTAGGATGGCAGAGAAAGGGGAGATACTGTTGATGGGGGACCTTAATATGCCAGATGTTAACTGGAGCACCTTTGCTGCAGCCACATCCAAAAGCAGGGCCATTTTTGATGCCCTTCAGTGGCATGCCTCAGACAGCTAGTTCTGGAACCTACTCATGAGGGAGCAATCTTAGACCTCATACTCTCAAATGGGGACAGTGAGAGGATCTCAGATCTAGAAGTGGGTAGCCATTTGGGAACATGTGACCACCAAACAGTGTGGTTCATGATAAACTCAGCTACAGAGTCAAGCCATACAAAAGTGAGGGTTCTGGACTTCAGGAGGCTGACTTTGGCAAGATGGGAGAGTGCCTTAGAAAAGCACTAGCAAACAGGCTAGAAGGAAGGGTGGAGCAACAATGGGAAATATCAAACTGCCATCACAGAGGCAACAAGCCTTTGTGTGAAGCAAATAAATAAATCAAAACAAAAGAAAAAGCCATTATGGTTCTCAAAAGAAGTGGCGGTGAAGGTTAGGGAGAAAAAGATAGCATTTAGGAAGTATAAGGAAACACAGAAGGAGCAGGACAGAGAACTGTACCAGTTAAGGCAGAAGGAAGCAGGGAGGGTAGTCAGAATAGCAAAGGCACAAACTGAGGAAAAGATATTCAACTTGGTTAAGAAGGGGATAACACCTTTTATAGGTATATCAGGGAGTGTAGAAAGACAAAGGGAGGGATTGTGAGGCTAAATAGAATGGATGGTGGGTGGGCAGAGAGTGACAGTGAAAAAACAGGGATACTGAATGAATACTTCTGTTCAGTATACGCAAAAGAGGAAGTGGGGGAGGTGCCTAATCCAATTAACAGAAGCACTCTGGAGGGGGGGGGGTCAATCCCAGTCCTTTCACAGAAGAAAGGGCTCTGAAACAACTCCTAAAACTGAAGGTGGACAAAGCAATGGGGCCAGATGGAATTCACCCCAGAATTCTAAAAGAATTAAGCAGAGAACTAGTGACACCACTGACTACCCTTTATAACAAATCATGGGAGGATGGTGTGGTACCTGAGGACAGGAAGAAGGCTGATTCCTCTTCACAAAAGTGGGAGCAAGACAGAGGCAGGAAACTGCAGACCTGCGAGTTTGGCCTCTGTGGTAGGGAAAGTGATGGAATCACTTCTGAAGGAAAGAATTGTTGAGTACCTAGAGGCCAGTGGGGCACAGGACCCAAGGCAGCATGGGTTCACAGTGGAAAGGTCATGTCAGATAAATCTATTTGATTTCTTTGACTGGGTGACCAAAGTAGTAGACCAGGGAGGGGCTGTGGACATGGCTTACCTAGACTTTATCAAGGCATTTGACACAGTCCCACACAAAAGATTAGTAGTCAAATTAACCAGCCTTGGAGTGGGTCCCAAGGTAGTAGCCTGGGTAAACATTGGCTGAACAACAGGACACAGAAGGTAATTGTAAATGGAGTCCACTCTGAAGAAAGAGGTTTTACTAGTGGGGTACCACAGGGTTCAGTATTGGGTCCAGTCCTTTTTAATGTCTTTATAAGTGACATTGCAGAGGGACTGGAAGGAAAAGCACGCCTCTTTGCAGATGACACAAAGATCTGCAACAGGGTTGATACACAAGGAGGCATGGAAAGGATGAGAAGGGACTTGGCAAGGTTGGAGGAATGGTCAGAAGTATGGCAGCTTGGATTCAATGCAAAGAAGTGCAAAGTAATGCACCTGGGAAACAAAAACTCAAGGGAAGATTTCACAATGGGGGGGGGTAGTAATAACAACAAAAATGGAAAGGGACCTGGGGGTAATCA
Organism: Neoceratodus forsteri; assembly: GCA_016271365.2. Classification (NCBI taxonomy): domain Eukaryota; kingdom Metazoa; phylum Chordata; order Ceratodontiformes; family Ceratodontidae; genus Neoceratodus; species Neoceratodus forsteri. The sequence goes on along the minus strand of CM057456.1, from coordinate 686,666,438 downwards.
AATCAGAAGACCTTAAGGTTGACAAGCAATGTGAGAAGGCAGTAGGGAGGGCTGGAGGGATACTGGGATGTATAGGGAGAGGCATCAGCAGCAGAAAACAGAAAGTTGTTATCCCCCTGTACAGACAGTTGGTGAGACCCCATCTGGAGTACTGCGACCAGTTCTGCAGACCCCATCTCCGCAAAGACATAGACAGAGTGGAGGCTGTTCAGAGGAGGGCAACCGAAATGGTGCAGGGTGTGCACCAGAAGATATATGAGGAGAGACTAAAGCAGCTTAATATGTATACCCTTGAGGAAAGGAGGGAGAGGGACATGATCAAAATGTTTAGGTACGTCAGTGGAATAAACAAAGTCCAAGAGGGTAGCATCTTTCTGAAAAAGAGATGTGCAAGAACAAGGGGACACAATTTGAAGATGGGGGGGGGGACGGCTCAGGGGCAATGTGAGGAAGTATTTTTTCACAGAGAGGGTGGTGGACGCATGGGACAGCCTTCCTGAAGAGGTTGTGGGTTCTAAAACTGTGGGAGAATTCAAGAATGCATGGGACAGGCATAAGGCAATTTTTGTGGGGGGTAGGAAGAAATAGGCTGTTGGTTAAATAGGATCTGCAGCTTATCCTCTAGGTAGGGAAATGGGCAGACTAGGTGGGCCAAGTGGTCCTTATCTGCCATCAAAGTCTATGTTTCTATGAATGCATTGCCCCATATTCTCTATTCTCTGGGAATGTTGGGTATTTTCCTCCCTAAGTGGTGGTTTGCAGAATTGCAAACTTTGATCAATAAATATCTGTGGAAGGGAAAGGGAGTTTGATGAGCATACTTTAAGCTCACTGCCCCAAAAGTGCAAGGCAGTCTTTTGCTCCCCTCTTTTTTCACATACTACAGTGCTATCCATATTAGTAAATTAGTTCACTGGATCCTCCAACCTGAGAGATCCAAGAGCCCTCAAACCTCTTGGCTTGACATAGAGACAGCCATGGCAGAAAACACCTTCTGTATACTACCTGCCTTACTGTACTCCTTACCTCAATATGTACCCAGAACCCTAAGGAATACTCCTATTGGATGGTCCAATACGGCTTTGCACCAGCTGCAAAAACATTCGAATTTAAACTGGCACAAATCTTTGGAACAACCACTGACAGGCAATCCGCACTTCCATATTGGCAAAGGCCTTATTTCCCCTTTATTTTGGGCTCCTTTAACAGGTGCTAAACTCTAGGATATTGTCTTGGAGGGTAAAGTTCTTCTCTTTCCACAACTTTGTCAATCTCTTTACACTCAGAACAGAAATCCCTTTAAATACGGGCAGCTACAACAAGTTGTTATATCATTATTGGGCACGACATCAAACATTACTTCCCCTGCCATGGAACTGCACCCCCTTCTACCAGTGGCAAATCAACCATATTCGATATCCAAGGTATATAAAGAACTCCAATCACTCAATTCTAGTTTACCTAAAGGCATTTGTTATTACTGGGCCAACAAACTTTCTCTCCAAACAGATACCTACACTTGGCGTCACATATAGTGCAACCTGCGTAGATACATTAAGCAAGATAGACTTCGCTTAGTACAATATAATATTGTGCATAACTTGTATTTTACCCTGGAAAGATTATTCAGAATGGGAAGACTTCCATCCCCACAGTGTCAACGTTGCCATGGGTCTTCTGGTGACCTCTATCACATGCTATGGTCTTGCCTCAAGGTCGCAAACTTCTGTCTTAGTGTTAAAAACTCTTTGGACCCACTGTTGGGGTTAGAATCCTTATTTACCTTGGAGACTTGTCTGCTTAATAGCTTCCCCTTGGGGACTATTATCTCAGCAGTGGTCAAACTAATTATTATGAGGCATTGGAATGCCGATTTGCTTCCATCCATATTAGAATGGCATAGAGAAGTGTTACTGGTTCTACAACTAGAAAAGCACATTGCCATGATGGCCAACAGGAATTGGGCCTATTTTGATAAATGGGGACCGCTCGAAGCTTTACTCACAGCCTGGAAGCCCTAGGTTACTGTATGTCTAACCAGTATCTCTGCACTACTAATTACGTACTTAACTCCAGTTTTGGCACGGGGGTTGATGATGGGTGGGATATGGGTAGGGAGGGATATAAGAGGTGTTAAAGGGTGGTTATTTTATATACCCAGATAGAGGAGATTTCCTCCACAGAATTGTTCATTTGTTCTGTATCTGCTCCTCAATTGTTCTCTGGATACCCACTGGTGTATTGTAATGACAACTGAATAAAGTATATTAAATGAAAAAAAAAAAGAAACTTTCAAGTACCTCAAGGGAATCAACAAAGTCCAAGAGGGTAGCATCTTTCAAAAAAGAGACGTACAAGAACAATGGGGCACAATTTGAAGATGGGGGGAGGGGATGGCTAAGGGGCAACATGAAGAAGTATTTTTTTATGGAGAGGGTGGTGGACACATTGAATAGCCTTAATGAGATGCTCATGTGGTCAAAAACAGTGGGGTAATTCAAGAATGCTTGGGCCAGACATAAGGCAATTCTGGTGGGGGTTAGGAAGAAGTAGGCTGTTGGTTAACTAGGATCTGCAGCTTATCCAATAGGTGGGGAGATGGGCAGACTGGGTGGGCCAAGTGGTCCTTATCTGCTGTCATAGGCTATGTTTCTAAAAGAAAAGAAAGTATAAAGAACAAGGGATAAATTCCAGATGTGCAAGCATTCATCAACAGCTATCTAAATATTAGAGCCTCGAAGGGTTCCCAATGTTCCCTATATATCTCAGGTCTGTCCCATCGATAAGCTATATGTTTTTTGACCCCCAAGGCCTGTAAAAGCTCCTGGTGCCATTCACGGAGTGATGGCATAATATTGTCCATCCAATGACGAAGAATAACCAGCTTGGTAGTCATCGAGATTAAAGCCATATACGCCTTGTGGGGGCCAAACAGTGCCTGTGGGAAGATACCCATGAGACAAACCTGTGGGGTCAAAAAGGAATCCAGACCCAGCTAAGGGTCAAGAAAATCATGAATGGACAACCAAAAAGGAGCAACCTTGGGGCAATCCCAAAGAATATGCTTAAGGGAGCCGACCCCAGTACCACAGTGAAAACACCCCACTGAGGGCCTATGTCCCATCCTAAATAACTTTAATGGAGTGTAATAAATATTATGTAATATACAAGACTGTGTAAGATGGCATTTATCTTGTTTAATAAATTTATATAACTGCCACCATATCTCTTGCCATTCCTTGGGTTATAATTGCAGATTTAAAGTTTGATGTCAGTAAAAGCAGATTCCGTGTAGGCTACTGGGGTAATTAGACTGGAAACAAGAATAAAAATTGGAAGTGGGATGCAGCTGCCATGCCAGACACAAAAAGTTTGCAAAGAGGGGATGGGTTTGAGCATTAACAGCTGGAGACCCCAAAAAACTATATAGTTAAGATCCCTGGTATATAGAAAAATACAAGGTCCATGAAAAACCTATGGACCAATGGAGTCTCAAAACAGAGGAATGCACTTTATACCCCAGGAATTGAAATACATTAATGTAAAACAGTTGGAGAGTGGGGTCGCTTAAAAAAGACTATTAAAAATATTAAGCCCCTCAAGCTTTTTTTGTATGTAAAAAACATTGAAAAAAACAGCATAATCGTTCTCTCCTTAGTAATTGCTTTTCAAGCCTAAAAATATTTAAAAGAGAACTAAACAATTACAAATGTCCCCATAAAGGTTTACTGGAAAAATGCCGTTGTAACAACACTGCCGACAAGAGAAACAAAGCATGGCATTCAGCTGGCGGAAAAGCTTGTATAGACCACAGCAGTTCAAAAGGCGTATATCAAAAAACGCAACTTCAGTAGCGTAAATGCACAGATATGAAAATCATACCACTCTCCTTATCTAAATGCCTTGTCTAGACGCCCAAACACTTTGAATCCGTCTTGCAAGCCCATTACCGCCATGCATGCTGCATGCCCCCTTGGCGGGAGGACCTTGGGGCAGGTAAAACTCTTGTGAGTTGAGGGAAACTGGCTAGCAGGTAGATTACAGAGGGTGGTGATCAATGGGGTTAAATCAGAAGAGAAGGAAGTAATGAGTGGTGTTATGCAGGGTCCAGTTCTGGGGCGGTCCTCTTCAGTATGTTCATTAGTGACACTGGAGAAGGACTCCAGGGCAAGTTGTGTTTATTTGCAGATGACACAAAATTATGTAGGAGGGTGGCTTGTGAGGAAGGAATAAGGAATATGCAAAAGGACTTGCTAAGATGGGAGGGGTGGTTTTAGGACTGGTAATTAAAGTTTAATGCAAAAAAAGTGCAAGGTAATGCATCTATGGAAAAAGAACCCCTTGACGGAGTACTGAAGGGGAGAGACTTAGCATTATAAATGAGGAATGGAATCTAGGAGTAACCATCAGTAAGTCACTTAAACAAACTAGTCAGTGCAACAAGGCCTGCAGTAAGGCCAGCAGAATGTTGGGATGCATTTTTTAATTTTATTTATTTAGCTTTTGTTGACCGGGTAAGTGCACTAGACAAATCCTGCCTATTTTCAGGCACGACCCGGGGAAGTGGGATACAGATGAATGCCAACTGATCTTGAACCAGATTAAGCTATTGGTGGTATTTTTAGTGAATGAGGGAAATTTGGCCAGGACGCGGGGAAATTCCCTATTCTTTTCGATAAGTGCCATGGGATCTTTAACATCCACCTGAACTACCACCAATCCAGGCAGATGGGACCTCGGTTTAACGTCTCATCCGAAAGACGGCACCCCAGAAGTGCAGCACCCCTCTCATGCTGCACTACAGTGTCAGTACTGGGATATTAACCCAAGTGCCAGATGAGGGAACTGAACCCACAGCCCTCTGATCTCCCGGCCTCAGAGGCGAGTGTGCTACCTACTGAGCCACTGACACTGCCATAAACAGCAACCTGAGGGGGAACCTGGATTTGGGAGGGGGATCGACAGTTGGAGAAAAGAGATGATACTACCCCTCTGCAGAGCCGTGGTGAGGCCTCACCTGGAGTACTGTGCCCATTTCTGGAGTCCTTGCCTCAGAAAAGACAAAGATAGGTTGGAGGCAGTACAATGTAGAGTGACCAAAATGATTCAGGGACAACAGGGTACATCCTATGAGGAGTACCTCGGGCACTTAATTTGTTCTCACTAGAAACCAGAAGGAGAAGGGCAATATGATTGAAACCTTCAAATTCCTCAAAGGAATTAATAAAGTGAACTGCAGAGAATTATTTAGCCAGAGTACAGACTTAAAGTCACAGGGTCATGAGTGGAAGCTGGCAAGTGGGAGGTTCAGGAGAGACATGGGGAAGTACTTCTTTGCAGAAAGGGTGGTGGAGCCCTGGAACAGTCTGCCAGCTGAGGTGGTGGGAGCGTGCACAGTAAGGGGGTTCAAACAGGGTTGGGATAGAATGAAGGGGGAATAGTGGTTACCTGGGCCAGTGCAACTATACCTAGGGTAAAATCCGTGAGGGTTAGTGTCCTGGGGGAACATTAGGTTCCAAGAATGATCCCAGGGATTTAGGGAACCTGCAGACTGGATGGACCATGGGTCTTTTTTTGCCATCATTGTCTTATGTTTTTTAATGTTTCTATGGGTTCTGTTTTCAAAGGACTTTCCATGGTGCAAGAGACATGTGCCCTGCTTAGTGGCGCAAGGCCCGGCGTGTGCCACGGATAGAGCAAAACAGGATTCTCAATCCTCAAGCCTCCATGCAGCATTAAGTTGTGAGTTAAACCAGCTTTGCTGGTCTAACTGGCTGACCTTTTACGGGTATGCGCTAAGTATTTGACACGTGCCACTGTAAAAGGGTGTAGTGTCGCAATGACGCACAACCTACCAGAATCAGATAGTATCGTGCACCAAACTGTTTGGTGCAGTTGCATGGTTGTCCGCAGTGCTTGTGTAAGGCCTGCGCCAACCTTGGAAATCGAGCCCTTTGTCTTTTAGGCTGCGCATTGTAACCTTGTCTGTCCACTTTTTTTTTTTTTAGTTGCAGATTTCTCCAAGTGTGCAGTGAAATCAAGAGCAATTAAACCTGTCTCCTGTCCTTTCAGATACCAGAAACCTTTGAAGATGTTGCTGTTGCTTTTTCAGAAGAGGAGTGGAAGATGTTGAGCAAACAGGAGAAGGAGCTTCACAAGGAAGTGATGGTGCAGAATTATGAAACCATGGTATCGGTAGGTAAGTCACAGTCTCAGAGGTGTTGTTTCTATTCTGAGGGAGATGGGCTTACTTTTTGAACTTCAAGCATGATGTCCTGTCGGGGAGTGGATGGACTGGTTTAGGGACTCCACTGTGACATTTCTGCACCTTTTAAAACCGAAGCATTACGTGAAATACACTGACCTCAGCTCTTCACTTGCATGTTTTGACGCTCTGTGTTGTTGAAGGCAGATAAGACTTCCCAGGAGATCAAAGCCATTAAAGCACATTTATGGTTTTAAAACTGTACAAATATGGCAGTTCAATTAGTTGAAGGTACATTCTCCAGGTCCATCACATTCTGAAGTTCATGAAAAAATCTTCTTTAAGACGTAATGTGCTTACTTGTAGGTGTCAGCAGAGTAGTTCACATATATAAATATGTAAACTGTCCATAAATTATACCACGGCACAGCTTATTGAGATTGGAATTTGAGATAGAAACATGTGTCACATAGAGGCAAACTTTGTAAAACAACATACAGCTTGACCGTCAGTGACATCACTTTCTGCCTCAAGATTCTGTGAAATGACTACTGCCTTTATTTTATTTAGGGATAGTTTCAGTATTCATAACTAATAACTTCTGACACATACATGTATGCCCGGTACCTCATTTGAATGATCTTCTCATTGGCTAACAGAATTGTAAACACCTGTTCACTATTGCTATATTACTAATTGGTGTATTTTGACAACTGTGTTTTTGGCGTGTCTTTAATTAATATCTACAACAACAAGATGTATCACTAGGACAGTGGGGATACTTGGGCACATGGGGAGGTGCCAGATGTAATTGTCCATTTGAGGCAGTGACCTGACTAGCTATGAGAAGAAAGTGAAGGCTAGTTTCTGGATGTGGGAAGGTAATCAGAGGGTGTAGTGGTATTTGTAGCCTTATCAGAAGTCCCACTGGTGTGACATATGGGTGACAAGAGGCTTCTAAAGATTAGATGTCTGGGGGGGGGTGCAGAGAGAAGGGATTCAGATAAGTAAGGAACTGGGGATACTTCTGGTATAGGAGACTATAGATGGGATGGCCTTCCTCCCACTGAAGAGGGGCAAACACTCTTGGGCAGAAGTTTGCTACCTTTACCTCTAGACATTTAAGCTACACATTTAAACTTGGGGTCAACTTAGTGGACTGGTCAGCACTCTTCATTGTTAGCAAGGGGTCAGGCACTAGGGGCCTCGATTTCAGGCTGGTGGGGGTAAATTAAATGGGACATCAGAAAGTACTACTTCATGGAAAGGGTGGTGAGTAATTGGAATAGACTGTCAAGTGTGCTAGTAAGATCCAGGACTGTCCTGAGGTTTGGTTTGGTTTAGTTTAGTTTATTTCCCCAGGAAGAGAATCCGTTGAGACAAGCTCATTCACAAGGAAGTCCTTGATAGGACTGCATACAGTATATAAATGTTGATACATTGGGAAAACAAGTTGGACGAATATAAATACTACTGACCTATACAAAGTACAGTATAATACAATAAAGGTCTGAAAATTTAAATTGGTGAGAATACATAACATAATTGTAGATAACCAATAAGTACATCCAATGGGTGCCTGACAGCAACTGTGTTCCAAAAATGACAATAGTATACAACAAAAAAAAAAGAAAAAAAGCATCCAATCTAGAGCAGGATCATAAACACATTCAATCTAAGTATGAATCACTATATCACAACCACATTCATGTAATTTTGCCTTTGCACAAGCACGTTTCTGTGCATAAGTTGTTTAAGAGGACTTCAAATACACCAGTACTTACAAAACTGGTAAGTTTGAGAGTATTTTGTAGTTCATTCTGTGCCATAGGAATGACATGACTAAGAGCTGATTTTCCCTATTGGGAGGCATATGTCGGGACATCTAATAGTATGCAATTGTATTTCCTTAGTGTATACCTACTATGGGATTATACGACAAAGTCTGAAATGTAGCAGGGAGATTTTAGTTATTGCTTTGTAGATCCACATGCAATTTTTGAGTCTTCTTGACATTCGAGACTGCCACTCTACCATTGTATATAAGGTGTAATGATGAGTTCTGGGGGCAGAATTTGTAACAAAACGAAGGTCTCTATGATAAAATACATCTAGTTTGTTCAGGTAAGTGTGAGTACAGCAGCTGTAGATTAGGTCAGCATAATCCAGTAGGGGGAGGAAGGTAACTTGCACTAGTCTTTTTCTTATCTCTAGTGGAAAACAGCTCTTATTCCTATACAGTAAACCCAATCTAATTCTCAATTTTTTACAGATAAACTCTCTATGTGTATTGAAAGTTAAGCATTTGTCTAGCCAAATTCCTAGGTAATCTAAATCATTTACTATTTCTAATATATGCCCTGTTAAGGTAGTGATGGCAGGCACAGATAATGCATAGGATTCTACAGTGTGGGGTAGGATGAACAGTACTTTTTTTTGAGTTTTGTAATAACTTAGACTGGCATAGGTTCATCTGCAGCACATTAAATTCTGCGTGTAGGTTAGAACATACACTCATTAGTGTCGGTCGTGAAATGTAAAGGACAGTGTTGTCTGCAAAGGAATGGAGCTTAGCTATATTAATATTCCTGCTAAGATCATTTATATATGCCATAAATAGCAAGGGGCCTAGTACTGACCCTTGAGGAACTCTTCTCATTAGAGGTGTTAAAGATGAAAAATCTCTGTCTGCTTTAACCTGTTGTTGCCTACCTTGAAGATAATTTGAAAACCATGAGAGTGCAGAGGATCCCAGGCGATTCTTTTTAATAAAATGCTATGATCTACCATATCAAAGGCTTTGCTGAGATCAATAAATATTGCACCAGTAGTATGCTTTCAGTCTAGAGCTGTGAGCCAGTCATTGGTTACTTTAGCTAGGGCCAGCACTGTACAGTGATTAGGTCCAAAGCTGTATTGTGTTGGATTAATAAAATTAAATTGCTGCAGATATTCCCAGATTTGAGTATTGGGAGACTAGATATAGGTCAGTAATTACTTAATAGGCTTGGGTCTCTGGATTTGGAAAAGAGGAATGACATGCGCCATTTTCCAGATTACAGGTAGCTCTTTACTAGAAAGGGAGAGATTAAAGAGGTAGTTATTGGTGCTGTTAGACAGTAGTAGCCATTTCCTAGAAATAGTGGGTCTAAGCCAAAGATACCTGCACTTTTCTTAGTGTCTAAACATAGCAACAGATCCTCGACTTGCTTATAAGTTACGGTCTTAAAACTCATTCTCTCCCAGTGGCCATTTTGGGTCAGGTTCAGCAGTGGATGGTTCCGATGCCATATGGCGGCTACAGGACCTGAGGAGGAAAATAATTCAAGAGAGTAATGCTCAGTGTCCACATTCACTGTGTTTGAATAGGATGCAGTGCAGCTGGAGATGTGCCAAAAGCCAGGCCAGCCTGAGAAAGTGAGTATTAAAAGTTTCAAGAATTACTGCCTATCCATTATTATAAGACCCCTTGATTCCATTTTAAATGGTAGAGGGATGGATTTTTATGACCACCAGTGTTACATACTATAGTCCAGAATTTGGATGAGCTGTTCTTTGCACTGTCTAATGTGTTCAGATAGAAATCTACAACTGATCTCTCTTACTTACATTTGAGGGAGGTTTTCCTTACTTTACAGTCTTACATTGGGATTGTTTTGTGTTTAATTTCATTTTTAAATCAGGAAGGGGGTTTTCAAAACTACTTATCTTGTGAGCAATTTCAGAAGGGTTGAAATAACTGCATATTTGATTTTCCTTAGGCCATCTGGACTGTCTGCTAGTATTTTGACAGTTTACATTAATTTAGTTGGAAATAAAATAGTTGGAAATATCTTACTGGTAGTAGCTGTGTACTTTGAATAGCAAAGGCTGCAGTTTGTAATTTGATGCCAGACACAGCCTCAGGTGGTGGAAATTGTCTTCACTAGTCAGGGAGACCCTGTACCATAGCCAGTTGTTTTGGGTGGATGAATATTCTAGCATTGATTAATTACTATAAACTACTGGTGTGATCCTGTTTCAGACAGAAGCCCATCTCTTCAAGTGGTGTAACAGGCTGTGCTTTGAAACAACTGAGAAGCTGCATGGGATATACTACATTGGATTAGAAATCTACAACTGATCTCTCTTAATTACGTCTGAGGGAGGTTTTCCTTACTTTACAGTCTTACATTGGGATTGTTTTGTGTTTAATTTCATTTTTAAATCAGGAAGAGGGTTTTCAAAACTACTTATCTTGTGAGCAATTTCAGAAGGTTGAAATAACTGCATATTTGATTTTCCTTTGTGCTATCTGGACTGTCTGCTAGTATTTTGACAGTTTACATTAATTTAGTTGGAAATAAAATAGTTGGAAATATCTTACTGGTAGTAGCTGTGTAGGACATCTTGCTGACAGGAAGGCACTCTTCGCAGCAGTGGGTCAGAGCTTTTAGCTGATTGTTTTGTGAGGACACAGTTTAGCTCCTGGTGGGGGACTCAATTATTAGGGGGATAGAACTGGGGGGAGCAGGGAAAACTGAAATAAGGTGCCTGCCTGGTGCCATGGCTTGGAGGGACAGGAAGCGCTCCTCAGGATCACGAGATCAGCTGCACGGGAGTCTGAGCTGGACGTTATTGTCCACCTAGGGACATATGACTTGGCTCATCATGAGATTAGAGCAGTGCAGAAGGACTTTGTAGAATTGGAGAGGGGCCTAAGACAAGTAGCACACACAGTATCCTTCTCAGAGGTGCTGCCTGTCAATGGCATGAGTGAGGCGAAGGTACTTTGCACCATGCAGTTTAATGAATGGTTGAAGAAATGATGTGGAGCACAGGGTTTGGCTTCATTGGGGACTGGGGTTCCACCTGAGGGACACCAGCCTATACTGGCAGGATGGTCTGCATCTGTCCAGAAAGGGAACACGCCTTTTGAGCAATCGGTTTAAATGCTTCATTGGCAAGCTTTTAAACTAGTCAAGGGGGAGGCAATTGATAAGCAGCAGGAAAATCCCAGCCTTCCTTTACAAAACAGGGTACTAAATGAGAAAAGACCGAGGTAGAAAGGTCAGTGGGAGATGCTGCAACAGAAGGTAAAGCCATCAAGAAATGGAGAGCAATGAGTACCAATACTTCGTAGTCTGAGTAACAAGCTTCCTGAATTAGTGGCCTTGATGGAGGAGGAACATCTGATATCGTGGCAGTCACAGAAACATGGTACACACAAAACCATGACTGGGACGAAACATACCAGGATACACTATCTACAGGAAGGACAGGGAGGTAAAGAGGAGGAGGAGTAGCTCTTACATAAGGGAAGGAATCAAAGCAACAGAACAAAAGGGAAAAACAGGGAGGAGAAGAAGCACTGTGGGTAAATTTGAGACCGGCAATGGCACCACAATCTGCACAGGGGTTAGACAAGACCTCTCTCAGGGGAGGAAATGGACAAGGAAATGATAGAGAGTACTTAGAATGGCAGAAAAAGGATATATTGCTGATGGGTGATCTGAATATGCCAGATGTTAACTGGAGTGCAGTTAGCAGCAGCCACTCAAGAGTAGGGCTATTCTAGACACCCTACAGGGGCATGCCTTAGACAACTAGTATTGGAGCCCACTGAGAGGAAGCAATCTTAGACCTGGTTCTCTCAATGGAGATGAAGAGAGGATCACAGATGTAGAAGTGGGTAGCCATCTGGGAACTAGCGACCATCTGAACAGTATGGTTCACAATAAATACAGCAATGGAGTCAGCTTCACAAAGGCAAAAGTACTGGACTTTGGGAAGGCTGTCTTTGCTAAAATGGGTGAGTGCCTAAGGAATGCACTAGCAAATGGGCAGGAAGGAGGGTGGAAGAACAATGGGGAATAAAACTGCCATCACAGAGGTAACAAGCCTTGTGTGAAGCAAATAAACAAACGAACGATGTAAGAAACCACTATGGTTCTCAAAGGAAGTAGCAGTGAAGGTTCAAGAGAAAAGAAAGCATTCAGGAAGTACAAGGAATCACAGAAGGAGCAGGACAGAGAACTGTATCAGTAAAGCAAAAGGAAGCTGGAAGGCAGTCAGAACAGCAAAGGCCCAAACCGAGGAAAAGATAGCCAACTCAGTTAAGAAGGGGATAAACCTTTATAGGTACATCAGGGAGCGAAGGAAGACCAAGGGAGGTATAGTGATGCTTAATAAATGGGAGGAGGGTGGCAGAGGGTGACTGTGAAAGGCAGAGATACTAAACAAATATTTTTGCTCAGTATTTACAAAGGAAGTGGGGAGGTACCTAAAACAAACAGTAGAGACACTCTGGATACAGAAGTTGATACCAGCCCATTTACAGAAGAAAGGGTTCTGAAAGAACCTTAAAACTGAAGGTGGACAAAGCAATGGGGCCTGATGGGATTCATCCCAGAATTCTAAAAGAACTAAGGGTTGAACTAGTGACACCACTGACTACCCTCTTTAACAAATCATGGGAGGATGGGGTGGTACCCGAGGACTGGAGGAGGGCAGATGTGATTCCCCTTCACAAAAGTGGGAGCAAGGCAGAAGCAGGAAACTACAGACCTGTTAGTTTAACCTCAGTAGTAGGAAAAATGATGGAATCACTTCTGAAGGAAAGAATGGTCGAGTATCTAGAGGCTAGAGGGGCACAGGACCCAAGGCAACATGGATTCACAGCGGGAAGGTCATGCCAGACAAATCTGATAGATTTCTTTGACTGGGTGACCAAAGTAGTAGATCAGGAGGGGCTGTGACAAGGCCTACCTAGACTTTAGCAAGGCATTTGACATAGTCCCACACAAAAGATTAATACACAAGTTAGCCAGCCTGGGAGTGGGTCCCAAGATGACAGCCTGGGTAAAGAATTGGCTGGAGAATAGGACACAGAGAGTAATAGTAACTGGATTCCACTCTGAAGAAAGGGGGTTACTAGTGGGTACCGTGAGGTTCAGCATTAGGACCGTCCTCTTTAATGTCTCTTTATAAGTGACACTGCAGAGGGACTGGGAGGAAAAGTATGTCTCTTTGCAGATGACACAAAGATCTGCAACAGAGTTGATGCACAAGGTGGGGTGGAAAGGATGAGAAGGGACTTGACAAGGCTAGGGGAATGGTCAAATGTATGGCAGTTTGGATTCAGTGCTAAGAAGTGCAAGGTAATGCATCTGGGAAACAAAAACACTGGGGAAGAGTACACAATAGGGGGGTGAGATACTAACAACAACAAAAATGGAAAGGGACCTGGGGGTAGTCATATCAGATGACCTAAAGGTGGGCAAACAATGTGAGAGGGCAGCAAGGAGGGCTGGGGGGATCCTGGGATGCATAGGGAGAGGCATCACCAGTAGAAAACAGGAAGTTATCATCCCTCTGTACAGACAGCTGGTCAGACCCCATCTGGAGTACTGCATGCAGTTCTGGATACCCAATCTCCACAAAGACATAGACAGGATGGAAGCTGTCCAGAGGAGGGCAACTAAAATGGTGCAGGGTCTGCACTGGAAGACATATGAAGAGAGACTTAAGGAGCTTAATATGTATAGCCTCGAGGAAAGGAGGGAGAGGGGGGACATGATAGAAACTTTCAAGTACCTCAAGGGAATCAACAAAGTCCAAGATGGTAGCATCTTTCAAAAAAAGAGGTGTGCAAGAACAAGAGGGCACAATTTGAAGATAGAGGGGGCGGCTCAGAGGTAATTTAAGGAAGTATTTTTTCACAGAGAGGGTTGTGGATGCATGGAACGGCCTTCCAGAGGAGGTTGTGGAGTCAAAAACAGTGGTGGAATTCAAGCATGCATGGGACAGTCATAAGGCCATTCTAGGGGGTGGGGGTAGGAAGAAGTAGGCTGCTGGTTAACTAGGATCTGCAGCTTATCCATTAGGTAGGGAAATGGGCAGACTGGGTGGGCCAAGCGGTCCTTATCTGCCGTCAAATTCTGTTTCTATGTTAAATGAGTTTTAGCATCTGTTACCAATTTGGGGCAGCTGTTCCTCACCTTCCTGAATTCCAACCAGTCAGATTCTAATTTGGTGTGCATAGCATTTGCCCAGAGTCTGTCCCTGATGCTTAAGGCTTTTTTATTTCTCTAGTGAACCAGGGAGATCATCTCTTTTGACGCTCCGTTTAACCAAAGGGGCATGTCTGTTTATGATCTCTGATAATGTCTGTGGCTTCATGAATTGCCTTGGCTAAGTAGAATTTTGGCCAGTTTATAGCACTTAACTCGGCTAGGAAACTTGCTGTATTGAATTTAATAAACCTTCTTTTTGTGATGAATTTTACAGTCGTTTTTTGCTTCACAGAACCCCTGATACGGGCTACAATATTGTGGTTGCCAACGTCGTTATGGAATACTACTGTATGGGAAATTTTAAGAGGCCTATTTGTTAATATAAGGTCCAAGAGAGTCATTGTCAGGATTTTTAGTGTTGGGTCCAATAGGCTCATTGACTAGTTGCTTTAGTCCTAGTTCATCACAGAGATTTTTTAATTATTGATCTTTGTGAGTCCAGTCCAGAGTCAAGTCTCTAGTAAACTTGTTTCATTGGGACATGAGTTTAGTATCGAATGGATGTGATTAGGAAGCTCTAAACCACCCTTGGGAGGCATATAACAATCAATGATAGTCACTGACTCTGTGTCAGATAATGCCAGTTTGACTGCCAAACATTCAAACTCCCGAGGTAGCGATAGTGAACTAAATTCAGGTACATTACATTTCTTATTAATATAGATGACAATGCCACCTCCCTTAGAAGATCCATCTAAACGAAGGTGATTATAGGAAGTAAGGGCTATTTCCTGCTCTGAGACTGAGCCATTTAGCCAGGTTTCTGGGACTACAACTACACTGAGTTTTGTATGCAAGACTTGGGCATTTATGTTGTCTAATTTTTTTAATAGAGTTCACACATTAAATAACAAGAATTTACTCCCTTTGATGGACGAGAGCTCAGAAGGAGAGGAAACTGGGGACAGTAGGCCAGGACTGATTTCTACATTGCCTGAACATATTAATAATAGTAGAAGTTTTTTGATCATATGCCTTTTAATATTTAGGATATGATCCTTCTATTCTGGCTTTAGTTTATTTCCTATTAATAACGGATTGTGGAGACTGATAGCGCCAAGATTTGTACAGGGGCACTTAATACTAACATAGGGCATTATGCATTTTACCAAAGCGGCAAGGAAATCGGGTGTGGAGTCATAGATAAGCGTAAATGCCACACAGCGGGGGTTCCACGGATCCCCGGTGACGTTTACTAAAGGTGCGCTGGCCAGGTGCACACCCAGTTCCCCGGCTATGCGGGCAGCAATGTGCCTGGGCAGTCCCGGGGCCGTGCCCACACTGCGCACCATTCACAGAGGCGTGTAGTGCTGCACACAGTGGGGTGTAGGCGGGTGCATGATATGGCAGAGGGACTCTGCCATAACTGCAGTATGTGCCGCATGGACACAGGACACTCGCCCGGGCCTGGCAGCCAGTCTCAATCCCCCACCAACAGAACCCCCACTCCTGTCCAGTATGCCAGCCTACCCACCAGCACACATATGTGCCCCATCCATGGCTATGGGATAAACTCCCACAACAGAGCCTCGTCTCAACTTATGCAAACCCACCCATCCCACCCACAGGCCCGTCCTTGTCTGAGTGCAGACCCGCCTCTCCCACACACACACACAGCAATGCCTCATCCCCATATATGCAAACCCCGACATCAGAGCCCCATTCTTGCATTTATGAGCCCCCCACACACACACATTTGTGCCTTGTCCCATGTATGTGCACCCCAACTATAGTTCCCTCACACAGGATCCAGCCTAGTAATTACGGCTCGACCACCCCGACTCCGACTCCCTGCCACTCATTGGTGGTCAGTGGCTCCCCCCTGTGGCCTGACAACACCACCTCATCCTTTTTCGCATCGCATGTTGAGTGCTGGGCGGTATGGTCAGCAGCACATCCTCTCCATGCGCCTTCACGCCGCCAGCCATCCAGCTGATGCTGGGAGTGTGCTGCCTATTTAAGGGTGGATGCATTTCCAGCAACAGTCAGATGGCTGGAGCCGAGGTGTGTGTGGAGGGATGTGCCACTGTCCATCCATAGCCACTGCACAGACATGCAGGTATGGAGGGTGGTGCTGTGCTATGGGGGGGCACTGACCACAATTGAGGGGCAGAGGAGCTGGGGTTGGGGGTGGTCGGGTCATGGTGTACTGGTCTGGTTCCTGCATGAGAGGGCTCTAATGGGGGTACACACACATATGATGGACATGGCTCAGGTGTATGCAGGAGGGACTTGCACAAATGTGGGGAAAGGGGCTCCTGATGTGTTGGGGGTTTTGCATATATAGGGGATGGGCATTTGCCGTGTGTAGGGGGGTGGGTTTGCACCAGGACGGGGGTGGACCTGTGCTGTGTGTGTGTGTGTGTGTGTGTGTCTGTGGGGTTGCACAAAAGACAGGGGTGGCCCTGTGCTGTGTAAGGGGGTAGGTTTACATAAAGATGGTGATGGGGCTCTGAGCTGGGGAGGGTTAACATTCAGATGCCGGACCAGGCGGGGTTCCAGTGTGTGTGGTTGCATATTACTGTCAGGACCGGGGCGGGTGTTCTGTTGGGGGGTGGGCATCCATGTACCAGGTGTGGCGTGGTGCCACAGGGTTGGGTAACAGACAGAGAGGACCACTAAACAATGCAGTCCAATCATGTGTTGGCCAGGTGCCTGTGTAAGGTGTTCATGCACCCGAACCCGCGCCTTCACGTGCAAGGCATCTTCTTTGAGACCCAGGACAAGCAACCGATTGGCTGCCTGCCTGGGTCTTCTACTCTTCCCCCATCTACCCTGCATATTCCTATGTGCCAGGGGGGAGGGGCATAGACAGGTGGCATACCGGTTGTGCATACTGGCTTGTACGTGCTTCTGGCATGCACTTTCTGCCGGTTAATGCATAGGCACCATAGCTATAGTCCACAAGTTAATAGACATTTTAGAGATTGAAAAGTTTGCTGTATTAAATGTATTAGGACCCCATTGTGGAATATGCCCTGTAAAATGCATAGGTATATCATATGGAAATGGAGTAGGTGAGAGGTTAAGGGTAGGAGGGAAAACTGAGGGCCACAGCAGCAACAATAGTCCAGTTAAGAATCTTTCCATTTTTCAATACCCTACAACTTGGATACGAGGTAAGAAATTTCCTCTGTTCAAAACAGTGGCTAGCAAAGGAGGAGGGAGGCTAGGTAAAAAATAGGTACCAAACTTATTCTTAATGCACGTCCGCTAACACAAGCATAATACCGTAACTACAAAGGCTGGGTAGTTAAACTAGGCCATATCATTGCAAAGACTGGGCAGAAGGAAAGGTTACCTCCTGCCTCCTACTGGTGAAGCCCTCCAATGCAGCCCAGCGTCCTGCTGGCCTTAGCTTATGTCCTCTTGCACTTGTCTGGTGTCTTGAGGGTTTTGCTAATGATTACCCCAAGGTCCATTTCCAGAGCTTAGGTCATTTTTCCAGCCTCAGAATGTCCAGTCTCATTCCTCCAGTCCTCTCCTCCATGTCCAGCCTGCCAAATATTTTCTGTGTTCTCTGCAAAATAAGCTAATCTTTCCTGTATGCACACTCCTATTCAGAGATGAATATATTAAAGAGTACTGGTCCAAGGACTGAACCCTGTGCCACTCTGCTCGTCACCTTCCTGACCCCCGAGCAAGTCCCATTTACCACCTTCCTCTGTGTTCTCTTCCCTCAGCCAGTTGCTTATCAGGCTGGATAAACTCTTTGGCATTCTCTGGTCCATTGGCTTCACCAGTAGGAGGTAATCCTTCCCTTCTGTATGTAACCCCCCTGCAAATGGGGGTTCCCAAAAGACTTCCAGGAGCTTGCTTGAATGCTCCAAGCCTGAATGGTGTTTGGCATTTAAGCCATTTATCAGTGAGTGTTTTTAGAGCCTCTGGTACTGTCTCTTTAAGAGCTGTCTGCTTGCAGACATAATTAGTTTGTATGGGGGGACTGTGTGCTTCTCTGAGTACCACTCAAGCTGCTGCCAATTCACTCCATTTTTGCAGTCACTAGGAGTGCAAAGGAACCTATCTGAAAGATGTAACTGTTTGCCAGAAATTATTTAGAGTAATAATGAAATTACAGTTTGTCTAACCTGCTTTCTTTGCAGTCAGAACTGTGTCTGCTAGTTCCCCATTCTAGTTTTGAACTGCTGAACTGGACCAATCGGTGTGGGGTATGCTAGCTCTAAAATGGTGCCTTGGACTAATCAGAACTTGGACTCATAATCTGAGCCAGCCACAAGAGGATTGTATGAGCAGTGACTCTGGGAGATGTAGTTTAGACTTCAGCACCTTTTTGGACCAACAGCAGCAGTCTATTGTGAGTGACAGCCAATCCAGTCAAGAACTGGGAGGAACTCAAAGGAAGTGCCGGTTTTGTCTGTTGGAGTTTCATTTTAGCTCTGGAGTGAAGGGGAAAGAAACCCTGTGCTCCTTCAGTGCACAGTTTCAGTCAAAAAACGAGTGTAAGGCCCAGAGTTCCGGGTCTGCAGCTTTGTAACTGCTTGTTAGGACTGAATCTGTCCTGTGAAAAGAATCAAAGGATCTCTGAAGAGTAGAAACCAGGCTCACCCTGTAGAAGACTGGAGAAATTGTTGAATTGCACTGGTCTGTCAGGAACTGAATCTGCTGTGTGTTCTCCCGGGTATTGTGCAGTAATTGCGTCGGGATAGAGAGAAGCAGCCTGCCTGGTATAGTACTTTCTTTTTACCATATAATGTGTGAAGAGTCTCGTGGAGCTCAAGAGTAGCCCTGCTGACGTTGAAGGACCCTATCTTGTTTGGAGGTGGAAGTACTAATTCAGGGTCGCTCCCTGTTGAGTTGCCACATTAAATCCAAATGGAATTACTATTACTGCTGACTGTTTAATTCTCCTTTTCTCTGTGTGTGAAAGGGCCCCTACCAGCTGCCACGAGTTTGGACTAGCCACTAGGCTTGGGCACCAGGACAGTAACTGATAGGGATAGGCCTGTCACAGTGGTTGTTAGGTAGATTATTAGAGTGATAAGCTAATTAACCTGATTTCCCCTGTCCTTGTTATATCCCCTAAATAAATCAGAGCTGCTTGTTTCAGCAAAGTTATACTGCCTGAGGTATTTGTCTATGTTAAGTACTGTACTGTGATTGTTGCACTGTATCTCATTTCACAGGAGGTCCCAGTGCCGGAACCAGACCTGGGGGTAAGTGTATACTGTGAAGGTAATTCTGATATATTGTGTGGGCCACTAGTGGGAAGAAAGGGGTTGCAGTGTCCCAGAGGGCTGTGACCAAGTTAGTTTAACTATTGCAAACCCTGACCTCTGGGTGGAGGCACCCGCCAATTGGATCCAGGCCCCTCAACCTGTTAGTGGCAAATCAGGCAGGGGTAGTAGCCCCTGGGATAGCGCCATCTAGGGTTACATCTTGGAGGCTCACCGCTGGGATTGTGTGTCCTCTAGTGGCCATATTTACGAACCACTGTTAAGAAAAATGGGTACCCGACAGAAGTGGCTGTGCACCCGGCTGGTAGGTGGTGTACTGGGGAGGAGATCGACCCCAAAATGCTATGCTTATCCTGGACATCCCCCTGGGTATCAATACGGACATTGTGCAGGGAGTACTTTCTCAAGGTGGAAGGTTTACAAACCCTGTGGTGGTGGGTCGGCATGCTAATCTGCTCACCCACACTTTCCTGGCCCTAGTAGAGTTTCTATGATCCCATAGATAGCTCCAAAGTGCCACAGACCATTACCCCAGAGGAGCCCTCACTGCTTGAGAGTGATAACTAAGGACAGTAAAGACCGGGGAATCAGCCCCGCCACTATCTGAAACTTTTGAGGAGAAATTTGCTGAATGGTTGCTGGGAGAGGGGAAAACTGTGGAGGACTTGAAGAAACTATTCTTGCCACCTGGGGTGTTCCTCCCCAACACCCTCTCTCGCTCCAGTGCCCGTAATGGTGGCTGGACCAATGCAGACTCCCTATTTCTGCACCTGCCATTAGTCACGACTTTCACCGAGGTTGAGGATCTTCTCTGGCACCTCCCACCCCTCAAGGGAGGATGACTGGGAGACCTGGATAGACTATGTTGCCCCAAGTGCTAGAATGGCAATGCTCGGAAGGCGAAAAGCAAAGAGGGTTAGTAGTGAGAGCCTCCCGAGGTCCTGCCCTGGCTACCATCCGTACTAAACGGGCCAGTAACCCTGAAGCGCACTGCACAGGCCTATCTTGAGGCCTTGAGAATGTGTATGGGAGCAGATTCTGATGAGGACCTATGGAGAGTAAGAAATGCACAACAGTACCAAGGGAGTTGTTGTCTGTGTATGTCTCTCGGCTGGAAAAATTGTTTGCAAGAATGCCTCAGAAAGGGTAGTTTGCCAGCGATTGAACTGGACCTAACCAGACTGGACAGAACTTAAGTCTGCCCCTTCTCGGAACTGCTGTTGCTCACACGCTCAAGTAAATCGGGACCGGAATCCCACCCTCCATGATGAGTTAATGAGAGAAATTGAGAGTTGAGAAAAGGCGACCTCGGGAGGTACCTGCACCAACAGCTGTGGCTACGACCCGAGTGACTGAGGGTGACCCATCAAGTGAAGTTCAGGGGCAGAGGTTGACAGTCAATGAGTGCTCTGACAAGAGAAAAGATATGCCACAATGGGGCCGAACTGTTGAGAGAGATCCAAGAATTCAAAAACAGTCCTTTATAAGGCTGCACGCATGCAATGGCAGGCCTGACCTATATCCGACTGCATCTGCTATGGGGTGGGGGTACCCACCCATGTATTCTGCTGATAACAGCTCCAAACTCAATTCTTGACCATGGAAGTGGAGAAACTGAGTAGATGTCTCCAAATGCTTATCATGTCGTAGACAGAGATGGCACCAGGTTTCCAGTTAGTAATACCCCGCCTTGGCTCCCAGTGTGGCGCCTCGCCAGCTCAAACTCCAGAAAGTATGTTTTGCTATAATTGTGGGAAAGATGGGCGACATGAAAAGGAATGCCAGTCCCAAAAGAGACACTGACAAAGTTGCATATAGGCTACAAGGAGAGCTTGGAGAAGAAATCAGTGGTTAAGAGGTGCACGACATGATCCCAGTGAGGGCACCAAAAATGCTAATTCACATCCTTTGTGGCAAGGTCAGTTGCCCAGGCCCCCCACTACGCCTCTCAGACTGGTCCAGAATAGTAGGTCCCTCCATGGAGACCACTGTAAAAGGTGAATGGAGTGTCTACAAGAGCTGTATTAGACAGTGGCTCCCCAAGTGACAATTATGTTCCAGGATTGGTCAGAAGCATTTGTCAGACGCATTCTCACAACCATTAGAAGGACTACATGTATGGGGTTAAGTGGAAGGCCTACCCTATTCGGGTATATCCGAATTTGGTTGTCTTTCCCACCTCCGTGGCGGAGTGGCCGAACAAGTAGAGACCCTAGCCTTAGTGTGTCCCCCACTGGACTGTATGATGGTGTCCCTTTGTTGATTGGAACAAATGCTCATATGTTCGGAGGCTGGCACAGTTGGTGTTCATGAAAAACAGGGTCAAAGACTAAGTAGAGCTTTTAAGAGTTCGGCTTTAATTAAGAAGGCCTATGAGGCACAGAGAGATGCTGAAAAAATAGAACCAAGAGGAACCGGTCGGGAATTGTATGGAAGAAGGATCCTGAGTCTCGATCTTGGCGCTAAATGCCCAGTGTACCTTACAGGGAGAGGTCCGTATCAGAAAGGATGTTAAGAATAAAATATTAATGTTGGATGCACCAGCGATGGAAAATTGCCAGAGGGACTGCTGGTCAAGCCTAGTATTTTGCCCGCTAGCTCCAAGCTTATGCCAGAAGGTAATGGTCCAAGTTCATATGTGTCTGAAAGAGACATTCGAGTAAACAGAGTTGCATCCTGGCTAATGTGCATTGTGCAGACACTGCAGTGCTACCCAGCAGCAAGAGTTCAAGGAAGAATGACAGAGTAACGCCTGACTTGTTTGATTTCGTGACTCCCTGCTGCCAGCTGAATGGAAAGTGAGGATCAGTGAGAAGCTTTGCCCAGAGAGACCAGGTGTTTTCTTTAAAGAGAATGGGATGTAGGATGCGTGACAGGGCTGAGCACGTTATCCGGCTGCATGACGAAGACCATTTAAGTGAGGAGGTCTCGGCCGCCCTAACCTGCGGCATAGATGATGTGGAGCGGCATCTGCAGAAGATGTTAACTGCTGGTGTAATACAAGAATCCAAAGCCCTATGCTTCCCCCATTGTGGTAGTGAGGAAAAAGAATGGAACAGTAAGGATGTGTGTGGATTATCGCCAAAGCCACTGTTTTTCGGTGCTTGGAAAAAGCAAATTCCGTTTTGACCATCCTGGATTCCGGGATTTTACCGGTGTTTGGGAATCCAGTTTCCGGGATTTTTCTGGTAATATAAAACTTTATATTATTCGCTCATTTTAAGGAATAAATTTGTCTATCAGTGTTTTATCATGTTTTATGCAGATTTAAGTCACATCAGCAGAAAACAAGAACATTTAATCTCATATTCTCTGTTATATTAGCTATCCAAGTTTTGCATCTACCAACTATCAAGGCTAATAAGGTTGACCGTGGAACTCCATTGGCCAAACTGGCATAAATAATATTCCCCTGAATCAATGCAGCCCGTGAAAATAAATGTCTCATGTAACAGTAACATTTTTCTCACAGGGAGGAACCAATTCTGAAGACTGTTCAATACTAAATAGACACCAAAGCTAGTCTTTGTTTTAATGTTGACAATGTGTTCTGTGACATGTATAATAAAACTTCTCAAAGCTAAATGCAATTCATGTGTTTTATTTTAAAAAGATTTACAAAGATAAACATGTCAAACACACAATTCAAGTATTGACTACTGAACATGAGTCGACAAATACACTACCCAGACAAATACGCTACCTAGACAACATGAATAAAGCATACTGTAGGAAGGACAGTAAGTCTAACCCATAGCTACATATAGATATAATGCAAAGATACTACATATTGCACATCGACACTTATTGTTCACAGTGAGCACCATTTTTTCCCTCACAATACTGTACCAGAACACATCTTTGTCATTGCATAGTGAAGCACTACTTTGTTTTCCACAACATTGTACTAGAACTGCATGTCTGCAACTTTATTGCACAGAGAAGCACCATTTTTCTGCAATAGACAGTGCATCAGAACTGCAATTACACAAATGAGGGTGGGAGATTCTGGGTCTACTTATTGAATAGCAGCATTGAAAATAATTTTAAATTGTCCACAGTCAGGCTTCTCCGTTGGTCAGTCAGGATTTGTCCATGTGCAGAAAATGACCGCCCACTTCTGCACTAGAAACAGGAACCCAGATGGCCTGAAGACTGCCTTTATGAGTTGGTACCTGTGAGGACATAGAGAATCCAGTACTGGTGAAGATCAAATGATTCGATCTCTGGTAGTTCCCGCACATCCTGCCGTACGTAGATCTCCAGTCCTTTATCAGTGCATTCTTATTGTGTAATGTGATCATTGGGATATAGGGCAAGTACAGCTGGAAGTCCTTATTGAGTTTGGGAAGGTTGAGTGGGTTTAGAATTGACAGGCTATGAGAAACTGTACAGATGGGTTTGACTGCAGGTGTTTTGTCAGTTTCTCAAACTGACCTTAAGCATTTTCGAACAGTTTGATGTTCTCATCTCTTACTTTATTCCTCAGTTTAGAGAGGTAAAGCTCTGCTTTCTCACCCAAAGTCATCATTTTAGTTGTGCCCAGCCCTCAGCGGCTCTTGATTGACATTAGCATGTCATACGTGGATGTCTCAAGAGGTTTCTCCTTTGACTGCAAAAGTTCTATCGCAGCAATAATGTCACCTGAATTATCTGTAATGAATGCCAGTTGTGCTTGTAGCTCCTCGTGCCATTCGATCCAGTAATGCCCGGAGATTGTTTATTGAGGTGGCATCACTTGAATCCCACCCTGAAAAGTCCCTCAGGTATTGCAGGTGTGTTGAATGGTATGCCACAGCTGCAAACCATGTGTTCCATCTAGTTAAAACAGGAACCGGTGGCAAAGCAATCATTTCCCCCGGAGCTTCCAGATCCTCCAAAAACGTGATAAATTCTCGTTTGCGTTTTGGTGACTGCTGAAAGGCATATTTTACCAATGAAACCAGTTCATTAACTTTTTTGAAATGGTGTAGCCATGTATCCCCAACAAGGGACAAGACATGTGCCCAGCAACACACATGCACAACATGGTCCCCAAAAACCCCTCGAAGTGCATCATTAAAACATTTAATCATATAACGAGCACTATCATTTGACAAAGGAAACTACATTCATAAAGTCAATGTTACAACTCTGGAGAGTCTTCAAGACAGCTTGAGCCACTGTGGAATGGTTGACAGAGTCTAGTTCTATGCTGTTTCAAGATATGTCTTGCCCCTTCCAACACAAAGACGACATTAAGAATGCAGTGGTGACTGTGCATCTGTACTTCATCACATATCACAGACAATGATTTCAGTCACAGCTGCTTTAAGGTCTTCATCAATTTGTTCTCTTACCTTGGGTAGATAGAGAGCTGCCTCAGAGTGTCTGCTTTTGGCACCGCCTCCACTCCCCTTTCACATACTTCTCACATCCATTCCCTCAGCTGTGGATGATCCAGCTTCTCCAATGGGATATTTGCAGCCCCATGCCTTAACTGTGTCCATGACCATCCTTTCTTACTATGGATGATTCTGTTGCAGCTCTGAAACTGCTGGTCAGGGTCACCTGGCCTTGCTGGTCTTCCTTGGCTAGCAGCTCGTTCCTTATTCCTAGCATGTTTCTTGCTGAGCAGATGATCTTTGACTGTATCTTTCTGGTATGGTCCAGACATGGTTGCAGTATTGGACAGGAAAAGTTTTCTCCATCTCATAGAGGCCTTCAGATTTAAACTGAAGAGCTGCCCTTAGCTTGGTGTAGTAGGCTTGGCTTTCTTATTCATTGGTGTGGCAGACATCATGCAGGAAGTATGAATACTGAAATCACAACCAAAAAATTATTAGTAATGTGTTCCACTAATCTGCTTGATAAGATAAAAATTCAACAAATGGGAGTCTCAGATCCCCTGGATAGGGCAGTCCATGACTTTTATCCTCTGGCTATTACGGCAGCCACCGCATAAAGCATCCATCCTCCAGGTACATGGCAGCAGCAGCTCTACAACTCCCATTCTCCAGATACGATGGCAGCAGCAGCCTTCGACTCCATCCTCCGGTGTGAAGGCAGCAGCAGCAGTTCACGACTCCTGTCATCCAGGATAATGACAGCAGCAGCATTCTACAACTCCCATCCTCTGTGTACAATGGCGGCAGCAGCAGCCTTACGACTCCTTATCCTTCTGGATGGCAGTAGTAGCCAGTGACCACCATTCACCAGGTGAGATGGCGGCAACCGCTCACAACTCCCATCCTCCAGGTGTGTCAGCAGTAGCATTCTGACTACTCCATCCCAGGTGTGTAAAAGGCAGCAGCAGCAATCTACTTACCCCATCCTCCGGGTGTGAAGGCAGCAGCAGTGTCTGCCCACTCCTATCATCCAGATACACAGCAGCAGGTTATCTCTACAACCCCATCCTCCAGGTACTGTGGCAGCAGCAGCCTCGACTCTACTCCTTCTCTTGGATGGGTGTAGCCAGTGACCACCATTCACTAGGTGAGATGGGCAGCAACCCGTCTTGCATAACTCCCATCCTCCAGGTACAACAGCAGTGTGTATTCCCTACTACCCCATCCTCCAGGTGTAAAGGCAGCAGCACCACTCCCATCCTCCGGGTGTGAAGGCAGCAGCGGCAGCAATTCATTTACTCCCATCCTCCGGGTGTGAAGGCAGCAGCAGCAATCTACGACTCCCATCCTCCAGGTACCAACAGCAGCATTCCACAACTCCCATCCTCCAGGTACGATGGCAGCAGCAGCCTACGACTCCCATTCTCCTGGGATGGCAGTAGTGGCCAGTGACCACCATTCACTAGGTGAGATGGCAAGAACTGTCTACAACTCCCATCCTCCAGGTACAACAGCAGTCACGTTCTCTACTACTCCCATCCCCCAGGTACGGCGGTGGCAGCAGCAGCCTATGACCCCATTCTCAAGGTATGATGGCAGCAGCAGCCTATGGCCTCTACCTCCTGGTGTGATGGGCAGTGGGGGGCGGCATATAGCCACCATTGTCCAGGTTGCAGTGTATAAATCATGTAAAAGTGCAGAACTTTTAACATGCTGCACTTTATAGATTTTCTGCAGTCTGAAAATGGTCTTCCAGATTACCTGGTTCTCAAAATGAGACACTGTGGGCAGGTATAGCAAGGCATTGTTGCAGTGGGAAGTGGGGTATTTCCATACGTCCCTGGACGGGGATGGCTTGTGCCTGCATAGAGTGGTATGGAAACCACTGCCTACTGGCAGGAGTTGGTCTCTGAGGTGTGGCAGGCAGGTGTGGAAGCGCCAGGGTTACTATGGGGATACAGGGGCTTTCCATCCCCCTCCCGAAAAGGGAGACTGCCAACAGAACTTACCATAAATCAGTGGATCTTCAGGATAGTCTCTTGCAGTGGGTCACAGTTTTGGGTCTGCAACCATGAGGCGCCCGGGGACCACATGGGGGGCATTTTGCTAGGGGTCTATCTGGGGCCATCCACAGCTACATAGGGAGGATGTCAACCTCATGACAGTGTGGTGACTTGGCCACAGATGACTGGCTGGCAAGGGGTTTCGTGTGGTCCTGCGCCTGATGGTTGTGGTTCCTGGGTGTGACCAGCTGCAGGACTTTATGAATATCTACGGTCAGTGAGTTCTCACAAGTGTTTTGTTTTTGATGCCTGGTTTGGCCCTGTCTCCACACCTGCCTGCTATGCTTCTGAGGTCAACCTAGGTGCACTTTGCTGTGGCAGGGCAGTTTTTTCTGCTGGTGAGGGCTGGGACCCCCCCCCAAAATTCCTCAGGGCAACTCTGTCTTGCCATGTCAGTGTACCATGTTCCTTTTGAGAGATATCCTACAAGAGATATCCCTAAGATCTAGAAAACATTTTGTCCTCATATTTGCTCTGAGTGGACACAGCAACCAACACAGCCCCTTCAGACATGCTTAGATCCAGCACTGCCAACTCTGACCCCAACACCACCACAGCCACGGACCCCTTTTTTTTTTTTATTAAAACACATGGACTTCTTGCACTTGAGGGTTTTGTATGCCCACATAACAGAGCTGTACACCCTTTTCATAACTTGGGAAATGTCACCACTTATTTGGCTTAAACTTCGTTACAGCATAGAAAACATTTTAAACCTCTTCGCCAGAGCAAAGCATATAAATTGGAGACACAAACCAGGATATACCTGAATCTCTCTCTGAGGCACCTCACCCCAAAACAAAGGAAGAGCACACTGGATTGAGGGTGTTTCTTAGGGTCTGCTCCCAGTTAGCCACAGCACTGGCCCATTGAATACGGTCCCCAGTGGTTAGGAACCTCACTGCTTCACCAGTGGGGACGAGCCCTGGAGTTTGGGTCAGGAGCGGGTGGAGGCTTTGGGTGGGGGACACTAGACACCAGGAGATGTTTGGGAGGTTTGAGATGTGACATTCTGCCCATGATCGGGCTTTACGGTCCACTGGACCACCAGGAGATATTCAGGTTGGGGTTACATTCTGCCCGCGATCGGGCACTGGGGGTTTTACACGCTATGCCCGCGATCAGGCTTCGGGCACGGTGTGTGTGTGGGGGTGTTTCCTGTACCTGTACTGCCCGCGATCGGGCTTCGGATATGTGGGTGTTACATGTACCTGTACTGCCCGCGATCGGGCTGTGGGAGATGTGGGGGGGGAGTCATAGTTACATTATGCGCCGCGATCGGGCTGGTGGGGGGCACAGGACTGAGTTGGGGTCAGCCAGGTGGCAGCTGCTGTGTTGCCCTGCAATGCAGCAGCTCACCTGTGGTGGCCCTCAACTTAACCTTTTTTTGGCTCAAGGTTGTGTAGGCTGGGTTGGAGTTGCGCATGCACAACTCTGCACAACCCGACTGAATATCGGGTTGCGCGGGTTATGCATGGATCCTCCCCTCTGTTGAGCATGCATTCATTTGCATTGCTCTCTTGCGCAACCTGGTGCCAGTGGCGTAACTGCCTCCTGCTGAATATCGCCAGAATGGCTATTTTGACTCTATGACAAGAACTCTGTTGCGATGGCGCAACCCTTTTGAATATCCAGGCCTCTGTATACTGTTCTCCCAAGAAGCTTTAGCAGACTTAAAGCAAAAACTACCAAATATTTTTTCATAATAAATGTGAACTAATTATATTTTATTTTAAATTGTCATGTGATATGAAGGATGGATGATGTTACATGAATAGATATGTCTTATTTTCCCTATGGTTTTAGGTTTTATTACAGATATAAAAGAATTACATATATAAGTAAGATAAGAATAGAGAATTAAATATTGCTGAGAGGTCAAATGCACTCCATAAGCGGGGAGGGATGGAGCCTTTTGGGCTTACTAGTAACATCACAATGTTTTGTTACAAGAAAACTATTGAAAGATTGTTAATTAAGAGAATGTTACAAACATAGAAACATAGAATGCGATGGCAGATAAGGACCAATAGGCCCATCTAGTTTGCCTGTTTCTCACCTGCTGAAAACTACTGCAGATCCTACTATATCTCAAGCATTACCTCCCATTTGAATGGACAAGGTACCACTGTGTATCTACCATGCAGTTTTGAATTCCCCCACCGACTTTGCTCCCACTACCTTTGCTGGGAGGCTGTTCCATCCTCCACCACCTCTTCCATGTAGAAGTACTTTCACATTGCCCTTAGCCTCCCCTTCCAGCTCATGTCATGCTCTCTCGTTCTAGAGATTCTCCTTTCTTAATGATTTTGTTCTCCTGAACCATATTCATTCCCTTCAGGTACTTGAAGGTGTCTATCTTGTCTCCCCTCACTCTCTTCTCACCTAGGATGTACATATTGAGTGCCTTCAGTGTTTCCTCGTAAGTCCCCTGGTGCAGACTGTGCACCATTTTCGTTGCCCTTCTCTGAACTGCTTCTGTCTTGTCTATGTCTTATCAGAGATGCGGCCTCCAGAACTGGACGAGTATTCCAAATGAGGTCTCACCAATGATCTGTACAATGGCATCACCACCTCTTTTCTTCTGCTGGTGATACCTCTCCTATGCGCCCAGCATCCCACTCACTTTCCCCACCATTGCCTTGGCGCATTGTTTGGCCACCTTCAGGTCATCAGATATGATCACTCATAGATCTCTTTCCTGTTTGGTGACTGATAATAATTCTCCGCCTATCATGTAATCCACTCTGGGTTTCTGTGCCCTAAGTGCATAACTTTGGGCTTCTTCATTGAAACTTAGCTGCCACAATTTGAACCACTCTTCCAGTTTAGCTTGGTCTTTCCTCATCTTTTCCATCTCTCCCGGAATATTTACCCTATTGCAGATCTTTGTGTCATCTGCAAAGAGGCATACCTTCCCTCAGTCCCTCTGCAATATCACCAATGAAGATATTAAACAAGAATGGCCCAAGAACTGATCCCTGTGGCACCCCACTGATCACCCTCCCTTCCTTGGATTTAGCTCTGTTTACCACCACTGTTTGCATTCTACCCATTAACCAATTTGCAACCTATTCCACCACCTTATGACCTGATCCCAGGCTGCACAGCTTGTTCACAAGCCTCCTATGAGGAACGGTGTCGAACACTTTGCTGAAGTCCAGGTAGGCGACATCCACTACCCCCAATCCACTACCCTGGTCACCCAGTCAAAGAAATTTATCAGATTTGTTTGACACGGCTTTCCTGACATGAATCCATGTTGCCTTGGGTCTTGTGCTCTGCTGCTTCAAGGTGCTCCACTATCCTTGCTTTTAGCAGTGACTCTATAATTTTTCCCACCACAGAGGTCAACCTGACAGGTCTATAATTACCTGCCTCCTCTCTGCTCCCACTTCTGTGGAGAGGGATTATGTCTGCCCTTCTTCAGTCCTCTGGAATCACTCCCGTATCCAGCAATGTATTAAACAGAGCAGGCAGTGGTGCTGCCAGAACCTCCCTTAACTCCTTTAATATCCTAGGTATATCTCATCTGGTCCCATCTCCTTGTCCACCCTCAGTTTGCAGTGTTCCTTTAGAACTCTGTCCTATGTAAACAGACTGGTGTCCAACTCCCTTCCTAGCCTGTTACTTTGCTGCGGTGCCTCCCCTATTTGTTCAGAATTTATGCTTTTCCTGGTCTCCTTCCACGCCTCCCTTCCTCCCTTTTAGCCTCACAATCCCCATGGTCTTCCTTATTTTGCTAATGTACCTGTAGAAGGTTTTGTCCCCTTCTTTACTTGTTTTACTATTTTTACCTCTCATATCGTATCACAGAATCATAGAAGCTTGACAGCAGAAAAGGACCATACCAGCCCATCTAGTCTGCCCTTTTTCCCCATACACCTCCCCTTTCTGCCAGCCCCCACCCTCTCCCGATACTCAACCCCATATGCTTGTCCCATGCTCTCTTGAATTTTTCCACCGATTTAGCCCACACTATTCCATCTGGTAGTCTGTTCCAGGGCTCCACCACCTCTCTGTGAAGAAACACCTCTCACATTGCTCCTGTATCTTTTCCTTGCAGTCTGAGGCTGTGCCGCCTAGTTTTGACACCCTCCTTCCTCTTAAGTAAACCCTCATTCCCCACTTTATTAAGCCCTTTACATATTAAAGTTTCAATCATGTCTCCCTTTCCCTCCTTGTCTCCAGTGTGTTCACATCCAGCTCCTTACACCTCTGCACATATAACTTTACTTGAATACTCTGCAACATCTTGGTGGTTCTTCTCTGAATCCTCTCCAATGCATCTATATCCTGTGGAGATGTGGCCTCAGAACTGAACCCTGTACTCCACATGTGGCCTCACCTTGGCTTTGTAAAGGGGCATTATTACCTCCTCCTTCTTCTAGTAATGCCCTTGCCTATGCATGCCATTATTCCATTGGCCTTTCCTGCTGCCCTGCTACATGGATTCCTACCTTAAAATCTGAGGAGACTTTGATTCCTAGATCCTTCTCCTGTTCTGTTACTTGATTTCCTCCCACCTAGAGTGTACCTTTGCTCTTCTGTTCCTGCTCCCCAAATGCATCACAGAGCACTTGTTGGCATTAAATTTCAGCTGCCATGTCTCACATCATTTTTCAAACATCTTTAAGACCTCCTCATGTCCTCCACCCCGGTGTGCACTCCTATTGCAAATTTTTGTATCATTAGCAAATAGGCACACCCTCCCCTCAAACCCTCAGCAATATCACTGATGTAGATGTTGAAGAGAAGGGACCCAAAACTGACCCCTGTGGCACTACATTCTTCACCCTCGCTGTCCTGGAGTGCACCCACTTAGCACCACCCTCTGAGTTCTTCCTGACAGCCAGGACTCCACCCAACATTAATTTTCCCCACCCAGCCCCATGCTTTCCATCTCGCTCACCACCCTCCTATGGGGAGACGGTGTCAAAGGCCTTACTGAAGTCCAGATAGGCCATGTCCACTGCCCTCCTGGTCAATCATCTGAGTCACCCAATCAACAAACTGAATTAAGTTTGTCTGGCAAGACTTCCCTTCATGAAGACATGCTGTCTGCTGTCCTGCAAGCCACTCTCTTCCAAGTAATCCACCACCCTCTCCTTGATTAATGCCTTTATTACCTTCCCAACCACTAACACGAGGCTGACAGGTCAGTTGTCCCACTTCACCTCCTTACTATCTGCCTTGTGTAAAGGCACTACATCTGCCCTCTTCAGTCCTCCTTCACTCTTCCAGTATCCAGGGACAAGTTGAAGAGCCTTGTTAAGAGTGCAGCAAAGTCCTCCTTCAATCCCTGATCACCCTGGGGTGTAACCCATTAGGCCCCATTTCCTATCCACTCTCAATCTATCTAGCTTTTCCTAACCCTATACACAGTGAATGGGCTCAGAACCACCTATTTGCCCTCCTTCCCTTTGACTTTAACTCAGGTCCCTACTGTCCTCCTCCTCGTGAATACTGAGCTAAATTACTTATTAAGTAACTCTGCTTTTACAGTCCCTTTCCAATTGTATTCCTCCCTTTCCCTCAGCCTAGTAACCCCTGCCTTGCCCTTCTGTTCCCCTCACATATCTGAAAATGTTTTATCTCCCTTTTGGTCTTTTTTGGCTGCTTTCTCCTCAGTATCCGCTCTTGTTCTTCTGATCTTCTTCCCAGTAATACTCCATTTTCCTTATACTCTTACTTATTTTATTTATTGAAATGTTTCACCAGAAGGCACACTGAACAACAAGTTGCTTGTCTCCCAGTGTGACCTGGGATCTTCCTGCTGTGTGTCCTCTTAAATTTTCTAAAAGTCCTCCTCCTTTCCGTGACTGCCCCAGCAACCTCCTTTGTAAACCAAAGTGGTCTTCGCCCCTTTGCTCTTCCTAACCTTTTTTATGCACATTTCCACAGCTTTCAGTACCCTTCCCTTGATAGCTTGCCATAACTTCTCCACTGTCCCTATATTCTCCATTACCCTCCATTGTCTCTCTTACTATCCTTCTCATCTTGTCAAAGTCTGTGCATCTGAAGTCCATGACTGTAGTACTGGTTTTACTTGTCTTCCTCCCTGCCCTGAACATTACCATGATGTGGTCGCTGTTGCCCAAAGCTTCTCCCACCTGCACCTCCTCCACACTCTCCCCATTTTTCAGGACCACATCCAGCAGGGTGTTGCCCTTGTCGGCTCCCTGACTAGCCGTTGAAGGAATACTCCCTAGTGCATGTAGTATCTCCCTGCTCCTTGGCAATACTGCATACAGGATTTTCAAGTCTACATCTGGGAGGTTTAGGTCCCCACTGCAGTAATTCTCCTTTTAGGGCCAGCCTTGTGACTGCCTGAATTAACTGTTGATCACCCTCCTCCCTTGTGTAGGTGGCCTGTATACCACCCCAAGTCACAAGGATTCTCCTGTCCTCCTGCCTAGTGTTACCCACAGTAGCTCAGTCTCCCCATCCTCCTCTTGTCCTTCAGTTACGCTTATGCCTTCCTGACATATAAAGCAACTCCACCCAACTCTCTTTGGGCTTTTGCACTCCTGACCACCTTTCTTGCCTCCTTTTGCTTCTCTAAACACACTGCTCTGTCCTCTTCTTTCTGTGTTTCTTATATTTCCTGAAGGCCATCTTTTGCCTGTACTTTCCCTGCCACTGCTTTTGAGAATCATAGTGGTTACCTCTTTCTCGTGCCTTAGTTTAAATGCGAACCAGAGGTTTGTTGCCTCCACTATGGCTCCCTCTAGTTGGGCCCACTGT
Source organism: Neoceratodus forsteri (assembly GCA_016271365.2). NCBI lineage: Eukaryota > Metazoa > Chordata > Ceratodontiformes > Ceratodontidae > Neoceratodus > Neoceratodus forsteri. Next base: position 686,632,847 of record CM057456.1, on the reverse strand, counting down.
TTCTCCACTTCCTGCATTTTACCTCCATGCTAACAAGGTTTTGGGGAGGGTAAAGTCAAAATATGCCTTTTTGCTGTGCAGCTAGAGGGAGGAAGATTAGGAGGAGATTGTCTGGAAAGCACAGGATTTGAGGGTTAAAGGGGAATGAATGGGTAATGTTATGTATGAAAAGTAAGGTCCTATGAGTGGTGAGTAACTTATGATAAAAAGAATACTGGAGCAAATGACCGTATGCAAAGCTAGAAAGTGTGCCCGAATGTACACAGTAGCTATGGCTAAGGAAAGTATGAGATGGTGTTCTCTGAATGTAAACTAAATTAACACCCCATAAAAAGATCCAGAATTATTTCATATTTAAACATATCCAAACTAGATATAATAGGTTTACAAAGACCTATCTTGAATCTAAGGAAATGAAAAACTCAGAAGGAAGTGGATTTCCAGATCCATTTTCAGCAGGTACTAAGAAAAGCTGTGGAGCGCCATTTTAGTCAGGAAACAAACAGATTTTAAAGTAATTGAAAATTTTCAGGATAAAGAGGGCAGAATTATTCTTATAAAAGGTCCTTACATGGGCAAGAAATGACTGTTTATGGTCCATCTAATCATTACCCAGGTTTCTGGCAACTATAAGGGAGGAACAGATAAAGATGCAGGCCTAGAACTTTATATTGGCCAGGGATATGAATGGTCAATGGACTCAGTAATGGGTAAGTCTTCTAAACCAACATTGGGTAACTTTAACACAGCAAAACAAATAAGACACTTTCTGAATTTGCATTGTTTAGATGTCTATTGGAGAGTAAAGAATACAATGAAAAAGTAGTATACATGCACATCCTAAGAATGTTACCTTCTCTAGATTAGACTACATTTTTCATCTAGAAATCTATTTAAAAATATGGGCTTAACATTTGTTCAAGGGTTGTTTCTGATCATGCTTTAATGGTAACCAGTGAACAAGGCGACTGGAATTGGGTAGCTAAAAAATGGTAACTCAATTGCAATGCCTGTGTTCATTGCTACCGAGCAGGTGGGTAACCAGATACTGGGGTGGGTGACTATAGCGACAGGAAGTAAGTTCATATTCGCGCCCATGCACATGTGTGGGAGATGCAGGGGAGGGATGGTATGTGGGAGGAGGTGTGGTTGGTAGCTGCTGAGCTGGTCCACTAGTGTGGTGGGGTGGGTGGTCAGCTGGGAGGTGCAGGGTTTAGGTCCAAGTGTTTTGTTTTTCTAGCAGGTGGCTTTCACTTTTGTAAGTTTTTCACCCTCTCGACATGCCCCGAGTTGAGAATCCATAAGTGGGGGATGTGAGGCACAGCTCCCCATTAAATGCAAGACCCATAGGTCTTGGGCCCTTTTCCCTCGCCACGTGGATGCATCACCAAAATTCATTTTCAGTGATGTACACTCACTGTAATGGCAATCGCTATTCTACGATCACCGTTATGACATGGAACTTGCTTTAATACATTTTGATCTGGACATTTCAAATCCAGATAGGCTATTTAACAAACAATGGACACTTAATAATGAACAATTACAAAACAACAATTCGTGGATAGTATAAAAACTGTAATAAAAGAATTTTGGTTCTATAATTATAGTGGCCAGATACCAGTAGTAAAGTTATAGGGTACAATGAAATGTACAATTAGAGAGGCAATAATATCATAACATTCCTGAAGAAATAAACAAGCATTTGTCAATCGCGGGAATGTGTGCTTGCTGGCATTGGCATTGGTAGTAGGAGTTACAGAGCTGCATAATAGGAATGGCAGTGAAGTATTGAACTGAAGCCAACCCCATCACCACCCTGCAGATAGTGGCAGGCATTGGGGTGTGCCTTTGGGTCATTAGGCACTCTTGTGCATCATTTTGCCACACCCTACCGTGCAGACACCGACAAGTGTCACGGTGTGCCTTGGGGTCTTTGCCCTGCTCGCACCCATTCCATCAGGAAATATTGTGAAGTGGTGCGGTATAGGAGAATGGGTGAACTTTGGGGCCGAAGAGTCCAAGGCACACCTGATGCCTCTCAGTGGCTACAAGGTGTGGGTGGGGTGGAATGGTATGAGCATTGCAGGTGACAATCCTAAGTCACAGCCCTGATGCCTGTCATTCTCTACAGAGTGAGGTGTTATGGTCGGAAACCTTAACGCCTCATGCATTCATTGGTATTTTCACTCCAAATTTTCAACATGGGTTTTTTGACCCTACCTCATGAACAGTGGCAATATCAGTTTGTTGCCAAGAAGCTGCTTTTGCACAGCAACTACGGCATTTGTTACCACAGGTGCAAACACATTCTGAACAGGATGTGAAATGACAGCTGTACTGTTCATAGGGAGGTAAAAATGGCAATATTGAAAATCTACAGTGAAAATATTAAAAACTGGTGAAGTTACGAGCGTGCATAGAAATTGTGCAACGTGCACCGTAATGTAATTAGTTTGGGAATTGTTTACAGCAGATTGTCAACACAGGCATTTTGGGACCTCCGTCATGAACAGTGTCACTGTGATTTTCTTTATCTGTCCCAACAATGATTTCCCACAGTGACCACGCATTTCTGTGCTGAAAGTGTGAAAACACATTTCAGCCATGTTGTGACAAATGACAGCTATACTGTTCATAAGGAAGTGTGGAAAATGCCACTGGTGAAAATGTGGACTGAAAATTTTACAAATTCATGAACTTATGAGGGTGCGTGGAAACTGCGTAATGCTCACTCGTAACACAGTCATTTTAAGAATTTTTTCACCAATTTTTCAAAATAGCCATTTTAAGACCTCTGCTCATGAACAGTGTCACTGTGATTTTCTTAATGTGTCCCATACATTGATTTCAGACACTGACTGCACCATAGTGCGCTACATGGGTGGAAACATGTTTTGGGCAAGATGTGAAAAATGACAGCTGTACTGCTCATAAGGAGGTGTGGTAAAATGGCAATGTTGAAAATCTGGAGTGAAAATATTGAAAATTGCGAAACTTACAAGCGCATGAGGGAACAGCACAACCATGCTCAGAAATAGTCATTTTTGGGAATTTTTTCACCAAATTTTAAGATAGCCATTTTAACACCTCTGCTCATGAACAGTGTCACTGTGATTTTCTTAATGTGTCCTGAACATTGATTTCACACACCGACTGCGCCATTGTGCACTACATGCTGGAAACACATTTTGGGTGAGATATGAAAATGACAGCTGTATTACTCATAAGGAAGTGTGGTCAAATGGCAATGTTAAAAATACGGAGTGAAAATATTGAAAATTCGTGAACCTCTGACGTGCGTAGGAACAGCGTAATGCTGCACTAGTAAAACAGTCCTTTTAGAAATTTTTCACCAAATTTTAATCATAGGCTTTTGAGAGCCACCTTATGAACACTGGCACTGTTATTTTGTTAATAGGTTCCAAAAGGTGATTTCGCGCAGTGACTGCGAAATCACCCTTTAGGGCCCGATTAACGCCATGACAGTGACAGAATTCATGAGGAGGGATCCCAAAAACCCCATGTTGAAAATTGGTGCCAAAATTCAAAAAATGCCTGAGATATGCAGCAAAGTTGAAAAACCCTATTCATTACATTATACAGCTTACTGGCATTTCTCAGTTCATGGTCGGCTTTGAAGAGTGCAGACGTGTTCCCGGTCCACTGAAGATCGCTGGCCACAGTCCGGAGGTAAGTATGGTGTGGGGAGGTGGGGAGGCAGGTGCGCAGTGGGTGGGCGAGGGTGGGGGCAGAGACAGCGAGGGACCATTTTTCTGTTGCAGTTTTTTTTTAACAAAGGAGGAGACGATGGCAGGTTTACCACGCTGGGGTGGGCTCACAGTGTGGCAGAAGGATGGCTTGTTGGGGTGTGGAGCCGATGGGGATTTGGGCACCCGTCAGGCGACAACATCTGTTGCCACGCTGGGGTGGGCTCCAGCGTGGCACCCTGTACTCGGGGACAGAGCTGACGGGGATTGGCCACCTGTTGGCTATACATGAGTAGCCACGCTGGGTGGGCACCCAGCATGGCATGTAAAACTCTATTTGGGGGGCACAGCACAGCCGACGGGGGATTGGGCACCCCGTTGGCTTACAGGCGCGGGGCGCAGCACACAGTATGCGTATGTGGTGTGTGTGTGGGGGAACGCATGAGCTGGCGATATCTTATTGCTGCTCACTAGCGTAGCTCCCTTTCAACTGTACGCCACTGCATTTTGAACTGCTGTCATAGACAGCTCCAGCAGGCATTGGAGACTGCGGCCGCTCCTGCAAACACACTGACTGAATTGGAAGAGGCTGCCACACCTCCAGCTCGGATGATGGCACTATGTTTCTTGCACATGCGTGCAAGCAAACATAAAAATGAGAAAGAAAGAAGACCTAGACAAGGAATACAAGTCCTGAACAAATTACTAATAACAGACTACAATAAGCACATCTGGGAATGGAAGGAGTTGAAACTTTAGAAACAGGAGCTATTGAGTAATGGAATTATAAAACAACTAAAAAGGGTGAACTGTAGATATCTCCAGGGAGACAAGTTGGAAAGATTTTAGCAAGTCAGTTAAAATCACAAAGAAGGAAAGTAATTCAGGAATTGGAATAATATAATAATAATAATAATTTTATTTCTCACAGCGCCTTTCTGCCATCAAGGCACTTTACAAAAGATAAAAGACCATGATAAAACTCAAAACAAACAGTAAAATGGTCAGAGGATCCAAAGTTTAAATGGTGCCACCAAAAGCATGGCACCATAAATAGGTTTTCAGCGCCTGTTTAAACCCCACACAGTCATACACTCCGAAGCTGACAGGGTAGAAATTCAGAGGGCAGGGCCATGTGCGTGAATGCATGGGCCCCTGAAATTTCAAGGACACCTCGGAATCTCTAGCAACCCCTCCTCAGCCGAATGCAACTGTAGCACCAGAACAGTATGGCACAAGGAGCTCTTTCAAGTAGTCAGGGCCCAGTCCATGTAGGCTTTATAAGTCAATAAACTGACTTTAAGGTGATCCACCACCTAATTAGCAGCCAGTGCAGATTATGCAGCACAGGTGTAGTATAAGAAGACTGGAAGTTCCGATAACAATCGTGCTGCGCGTTCTACACGAGCTGCAGGCAGTGCATATCAACCATAGGCAACCCTAAGTACAGGGAATTGCAATAATCTACGCATGAGGTCACAAAGCATGGACCAAAGTAGGCAAGTCCTCAGACAGAACCAGATGCTTAATCCTGGAGATATTCTGAGATGATAAAAGGAAGTTCCTGCCAACGGCTGACACCTGAGCTTGAAAGTCAGCCCGTCAGTCGAAGCACTACCCCAGGTTTTGTACCTGTTCAGAGGACAGGATCTGAAAGCCCCAAGAAAAAGTCCAGAGGCTGATCAGCCCACGACCCCTCTATCCGCGACCGGGTCCACTACCATCACCTCCATCTTTCCGGAGTTCAACTTTAACCAGCTCAAATTCATCCAGTCCTGGATTTCAGCAAGGCAGGAATTAAGTACAGAGACAGCTCAATCCTGGTCAGGTGAAAAAGACAGGTAGAGCTGGGTATCATCAGCATAACAGTGAAACCTCAACCCATACCATCTTACAATGTCTCTGAGGGCAGCATATACACTGCAAACAACATGGGTGACAGTACTGAACCCTGAGGAACTCCACATGGCAGGGAGAATGGGTCCGAGGAAAAATCCCAGACACCACTCTCTGACTCCTGCCAGTGAGGAAAGATGTAAACCACCTGAGGACTGTATTTGTCAGTCCACAGATAGACCCCAGATGTTCAAGCAGCACCCCATGGTCTACAGTGTCAAAGGCTGAGGAGAGATCAAGAAGCACAAAGATAGAATGGCTTCTCTAATCTCTCACCATCAGGAGATCATTCAGCACCCAAACCAGCACCATCTCAGTACTGTGCCTCTTTTGAAAACTGGACTGGAGAGATTTATAGATGTTATGGATGGTCAGGTGGTCATCCAGCTGTACCGCAACTACTTTCTCAATCACCTTCCCTATAAAGGAAGGTTTGAGATTGCTCTGTAGTTGGCAGAAATATCCGGGTTCAAAGAAGCTTTCTTTAGAGAGTGGGTTACTACCTCCTCCTTCAGGGAGCTTGAAATTCACCGGATTCCAAGGAGCACTGGACTATCTGCACCAGACCAGGCCGATCAAATCCCAACAGCCCATAATTAAGGAAGTTGGGCCAGGATCCAAACTACAGCACATAGGGCTCATACCCTGGACAATCCGGATGACATCCACAGGTTCGGGCAAGGCAAAGGAACTCCAGGAAGTCAGAGGTGAGGCGACCAAGCACTGATCATCAGCAACCCCATAGTGTGGGATTGAAAGAATTTCCGACCTGATGTCGGCCATCTTATCCACAAAGAACCGAGCAAGTTTGTCGCACTCTACTTGCGAAAAAGGTCTTCAGAGCTGCAGACAGGCTGGGTTGCACAGCCTGTCCACAGTTCGGAAGAGTTGAGCTGGTCGGTTCTGAGTGGCAGCGATCTCCCTGGACAGGAATTCCACCTTCTTATGGGAGATCGCTGATTGGTAGATCTGATAGTGCTCAACCAATCTAAGGTGGTTGGCTTCCAGGGTGGATTTCCGCCAACGCCACTCTAACCTACGTCCTATGAGCTGCAACTTCCTCAGGGACCCATCAAACCACGGGCCCGAGGGCAAAGGGGAGGACGAACATGGACGGGAGCAATCAAGTCCAGGGCTACTGAAATAGCCTTATTACAAGCCACCACTAGAGTCTCTGGACTTGAGCTGGCCACAGGAAACTCAGAGAGATCAATCACCACCACTAGGCCTCCGGACTCACTTCCCGTAAAGGGGCGGTAACTGACCATCTCCACTGGGGCACAGAAATTGAACCTCACTGTGTAATGATCAGACCAACTGACCAGTTCCACCTCCAAATCGGAGGCCTTGATCCCCAGGAGGAAGACCAAATCAAGAGAGTGGCCATGTTTATGGGTGGCAGTGGTAACAACCTGTGTGAGGCCCAGAGATGTCATAAGCTGGAGGAAGTGTTGTCCAAACTACGAGTGTTCATTGTCGACCCAGGCATTGAAGTCGCCCAGTACCATCAATCTGGGTGACTCCAATGTCATGTCGGCGATGAAATCTGCTACTTCCTGCAGGAATCGCGTCTCATCCCCGGTGGACAGTAGATGAGGGCTATCCTGCAACCTACACCAGCCACCACTGTACACTCAAATGATTCAGCCTCCTCAACTGGTACACTCATGAGATCCCAACTCGATCTTGAAACAGACCATACCACCTCCCCATGAGCCAATCTCTAGCGTGTATCATCGAGCAGGATGGAATTGCAGCATCCAATATGGGGCCAGCATTTTCATCAAGCCAGGTCTCGGTGATGCAAGCCAGATCTGTTGTTCCAATAAGATCTGCAATAATTGCAGTCTTATTTTTAACAGATCTGGCATTGCACTCACCGCTCGAGTTGATGGGTTTCAGGCCATCTCAGCTACTTGCCTGCCACAAAAGGCAGTGCCTTGGTATAGGGACTAGACAGGAGCACCCCATTCCAGACTCCATTTCACCCCAGGGCATCTTTCTAGGCTAACCACCGAATGAGAGAGATACTCATTTGTCCTCCAGTGTCCATACCCCACACCTCCTACGAACAATACCAAGTGCGCAACAGCACTAGTAAGTTAACCTCAGCAGAGGAGGGGAGAAAAGGGTGGAGGGCAGAGAGTGGAGGACAACTAGTCAAGACGGGAGATACACATTTCTCAATCAAAAACAATACCAAATACACACTAATCAGGCATCCAACCTATAAGACCCCGAAATTACAGTGGTGAAGTTAAAACAATACCCAATTAACTAAAACACAATAAAATACCTCCACCCACCCCAAAACTATTTAAACACTTAAATCCCAAAATAAAACAATAATAAATTAAAAATTATGGAGCATCAGTCCAGGCTCCAAAGTCTCATTAGATGATGTAAGTCCAAAAAGAAAGATGGTACAAAACCAAAAGGAATCCACTTCAGAAAACTCAAAATATGAGGATATTGAGAAAATGAGACTTAAACCAAAAATAAATTAGACAAAGTAAAACAAAGTACCCTGCTCTCACCAAGGGATACAAATTAAATAAGCATGAAAGTCAAAATGAAAATTTAATATAATTTCAACCCCAGGTGCTCTCACAACCAGGGAATCAAAATAAACCGGACACTCTCACTGTCCAAACAAATTTAAAAAGGAAAGAAAATAACGTGAGTTCTGACCACATATTTGAGGGACTGGAACCTCAGATTCCAGTAGATAGTCTTCTGGCAGAAAACCTCCCGAACAGCTAATATTCTCCAACTGAAACTACCTCTTGCTGGAAGCTGCAATACTAAACATAGGATTTGCAAGAAAGCGAGTTGTTCACAACAGAGGGAGGTGAACCTTACAATTGTCTTTGGTTTGTAGCAGGTATTCTGCAGGTGGAGGCTTCTAACTGAAAGGTGAAATAAGGAACTTAGAATTATCAGGAAAAGACAGTCTTTCAAGCAACAGAGGAGGTGGATCTAGCTTTACGTTTGTTACAATTCTTAAGATTTTCAGTGCAGGAGGAGTTTAAAAGCACAGCTGACTTATTTTGAGCTGAATGCTTTCAGAGCACAAACCACCAGGCTGTTTTGGGACTGGGAGGTTTACCTGTGTCTGACTTGGATGTCTGGATTTTTCTCTGTTTGATTAGCAGGGTATTTCTCAGTCAAATTGTTGTGTAGGGCATCTTGCTGACAGGAAAGCACTCATCGCAGCTGTGGGTCAGAGCTCTTAGCTGATTGTTTTGTGAGGGCACAGTTTAGGCCCAACCCCTTCCCACCCTCACCCCACCCACCCCTGGAAATAGTTCCTTTATACCTGGGGTTCTGACATCATTTTCAGGAGTGCAAGTGCATATCACTGTCATATCCTCTCTAGCACACTGCACTGACAATATAAGCATACACATTGTATAATATATATAGATTTCTATATAACAAACCAATCACACACACAAACACACAAAAATAAACAAACAAAAAAGTAGATAAACATGTGGGGTAGTGCAATGTAATGGCTGTGGGGCAGCAGTCTTCCGGGAGTCTTTCTGAGGCTGAGATGCTGCCCCATTTGCAGACAACTCTCTGCCCTGAGGAGGAAGATGCCCGCCTTCAGGCCGCACTGCACAGTAGTAAGGGAACCTTCACCCAGGCCGCACTGGACGGTAGGAAGGGAACCTCCCCATCCAGGCAGCACCAAAGCCACCACCACTACCTCAGAGGTTGTGAAGAAAGCACAGCAGTTGGACCACAGTGGGCTCAGGAGGGTGAGGATGGTGGAACAGAGGCACACCCAGTCAGTTGTTCCACTCCACAATCCATACACCATTCTGGGGAGCATAGCTCCCTATGGATGCACCCGTGAGAGGAGACTAAGGAGGCTGAGGACAACTGTCACAAGGAGGCCCACAGAAGGAGGCAGAGGACACCACAAGGAAAGGAAGCAGCTCCTGGTGGGGACTCAATTATTAGGGATAGAACTGGGGGAGCAGGGAAAACTGAGTAAGGTGCCTGCCTGGTGCCATGGCTTGAGGGACAGGAAGCGCATCCTCAGGATCATGAGAACAGCTGCATGGGAGTCTGAGCTGGACGTCATTATCCACCTAGGGACAAATGACTTGGCTCAACATGAGATTAGAGCAGTGCAGAAGGACTTTGTGGAATTGGGAGGGGCCTAAAACAAGTAGCACACACAGTATCCTTCTCAGAGGTGCTGCCTGTCAATGGCATGAGTGAGGCGAGGGTACTTGCACCATGCAGTTTAATGAATGGTTGAAAAAATGGTGTGAAGCACAGGGTTTGGCTTCATTGGGGACTGGGGTTCCACCTGGAGGGACACCAGCCTATACTGGCAGGATGGTCTGCATCTGTCCAGGAAGGGAACAAGTCTTTTGAGCAATCAGTTTAAATGCTTCATTGGCAAGCTTTTAAACTAGTCAAGGGAGGCACTGATAGGCAGCAGAAAATTCCCAGCCTCTCCTACAAAACAGGGTACTACATGAGAAAAAGACCGAGTAGAAAGGTCAGTGGGGATGCTGCAACAGAAGGTAAAGCCATAAAAAATGGAGAGCAATGAGTACCAATGCCCATAGTCTGAGTAATAAGCTCTGAATTAGTGGCCTTGATGGAGGAGGAACATCTGGATATCATGGCAGTCACAGAAACATGGTACACATAAAACCATGACTGGGATGTAAACATACCAGGATACACTATCAACAGGAGGGACAGGGAGGGTAAAAGAGGAGGAGGAGTAGCTCTTTACATAAGGGAAGGAATCAAAGCAACAGAACAAAAGGGAAAACAAGGAGGAGGAGAAGAAGCACTGTGGTTAAATTTGAGACCGCAATGGCACCACAATCCGCACAGGGTTTATACAGACCTTCTCAGGGGAGAAATGGACAAGGAAATGATAGAGAGTATTAGAATGGCAGAAAAGGGAGATATTGCTGATGGGTGATCTGAATATGCCAGATGTTAACTGGAGTGCAGTTGCAGCAGCCACTTCAAGAGTGGGGTTATTCTAGATGCCCTATGGGGGCATGCCTTAGACAACTAGTAATGGAGCCCACTCGAGAGGAGCAATCTAGACTTGGTTCTCTTAAATGGAGATGAAGAGAGGATCACAGATGTAGAGTGGGTAGCCATCCGGGAACTAGCGACCATCGAACAGTATGGTTCTAATAAACACAGCAATAGAGTCAAGCCGTTACAAAGGCAAAAGTACTGGACTTTAGGAGGGCTGACTTTGCCAAAATGGGTGAGTGCCTAAGGAATGCACTAGCAAATGGGCAGGAAGGAGGGGTAGAAGAACAATGGGGAATATAAAAGCTGCCATCACAGAGGTAAAAAGCCTTGTGTGAAGCAAACAAACAAAATGAAACGATGTAAGAAACCACTATGGTTCTCAAAGGAAGTGGCAGTGAAGGTTCAAGAGAAAAGAAAGCATTCAGGAAGTACAAGGAATCACAGAAGGAGCAGGACAGAGAACTGTATCAGTTAAAGCAAAGGAAGCTGGGAAGGCAGTCAGAACAGCAAAAGGCCCAAACCGAGGAAAAGATAGCCAACTCAGTTAAGAAGGGGGATAAAACCTTTATAGGTACACATCAGGAGCGAAGGAAGACCAAGGGAGGGATAGTGAGGCTTAATAAAGGAGAGGGAGGGTGGGCAGAGGGTGACTGTGAAAAGGCAGAGATACTAAACAAATATTTTTGCTCAGTATTTACAAAGGAAGAGGGGAGGTACCTAAAACAAACAGTAGAAACACTCTGAATACAGAAGTTGATACCAGCCCATTTACAGAAGAAAGGGTTCTGAAAGAACTCTAAAACTGAAGGTGGACAAAGCAATGGGGCCTGATGGGATTCATCCCAGAATTCTAAATGAACTAAGGGTAGAACTAGTGACACCACTGACTATCCTCTTTAACAAATCATGGGAGGATGGGGTGGTACCGAGGACTGGAAGAGGCAGATGTGATTCCTCTTCACAAAAGTGGGAGCAAGGCAGAAGCAGGAAACTACAGACCTGTTAGTTTAACCTCAGTGGTAGGGAAAATGATGGAATCACTTCTGAAGGAAAGAATTGTCGAGTATCTAGAGGCCAGAGGCACAGGACCCAAGGCAGCATGGATTCACAGCAGGAAGGTCATGCCAGACAAATCTGATAGATTTCTTTGACTGGGTGACCACATAGTAGAACAGGAGGGGCTGTGGACATGGCCTACCTAGACTTTAGCAAGGCATTTGACACAGTCCCACACAAAGATTAATATACAAGTTAGCCAGCCTGGGAGTGGGTCCCAAGATGACAGCCTGGGTAAAGAATTGGCTGGAAACTAGGACAGAGAGTAATAGTAAATGAGTCCACTCTGAAGAAGGGGGTTACTAGTGGGGTACCACAGGGTTCAGTATTAGATCGGTCCTCTTCAATGTCTTTATATTGACATTGCAGAGGGACTGGAAGGAAAAGTATGTCTCTTTGCAGATGACACAAAGACCTGCAACAGAGTTGATGCACAAGGCGGGTGGAAAGGATGAGAAGGGACTTGGCAAGGTTAGAGGAATGGTCAAATGTATGGCAACTTAGATTCAATGCTAAGAAGTGCAAGGTAATGCACCTGGGAAACAAAACCCAGGGGAAGAGTACACAATGGGGGTGAGATACTAACAACAACAAAAATGGAAAGGGACCTGGGGTAGTCATATCAGATGACCTAAAGGTGGGCAAGCAATGTGAGAGGGTAGCAAGGAGGGCTGGGGGATACTGGGATGCATAGGGAGAGGCATCCAATAGAAAACAGGAAGTTATTATCCCTCTGTACAGACAGCTGGTGAGACCCCATCTGGAATACTGAGTGCAGTTCTGGAGACCCAATCTCCACAAAGACATAGACAGGATGGAAGCTGTCCAGAGGAGGGCAACTAAAATGGTGCAGGGTCTGCACCGAAGACATATGAAGAGAGACTTAATGAGCTTAATATGTACAGCCTCGAGGAAAGGAGGGAGAGGGGGACATGATAGAAACTTTCCAAGTACCTCAGGGAATCAACAAAGTCCAAGAGGTAGCATCTTTCAAAAAAAGAGGTGTGCAAGAACAAGGGGCACAATTTGAAGATGGAGGGGGGCGCTCAGAGGTAATTTAAGGAAGTATTTTTCACAGAGAGGGTTGTGGATGCATGGAACGGCCTCTGGAAGAGGTTGTGAAGTCAAAACAGTGGTGGAATTCAAGCATGCATGGGACAGTCATAAGACAATTCTAGGGGTGGGGGTAGGAAGAAGTAGGCTGCTGGTTAACTAGGATCTGCAGCTTATCCATTAGGTAGGAAATGGGCAGACTGGGTGGCCAAGCGGTCCTTATCTGCCATCAAATTCTATGTTTCTATGTTTCTAACAGCGATGCAATCCAAATATTCTTTGGCACAAAGAACACTCAGAGACAAACCGAATATACTTGGAGACCAGACCAAACATCCAAACCCTAGCTGTAGGGCATCCTGATAGAAATAGCTGTCCTACCACCGGCACCCCGCCTGCACCAGCCCACAGGCAGGTCAGAGAGGGGCCTTAGACAAGACACAAGCCCATCGACCGCCTCCCGGCAATCACAGTTTGGTCCTCCCGGCTGAAACAACCTCCAGTGGCTAACCACCCACAGCTATGGGTTATACTATTTGGTCTAGCGAAGCTCCACAGCAGCCACAAGTCATTAGTCAAAACCAACCTCTTCACAATAAACCCAATTAAGCCTGCAAGCAGTATGACTCCCTTTTCAAATCTCTGGTCCAATTCTTAGTCAGGTACATTCTCTGTCAGACGCCTACAGCATGAATGCTCCTCATAACAAACTCCAAGTCATGAAACAATTTTCACCAAGGCACAGTCCTGAAACTCATCTCCATGGGCTAACGAAACTCCACCGTGTTAGTTCCTCACTCCCAGCCAAGCGTCCTAATTGTTACATACTTCAACACAATCGCTGCACTCCATGAACTCTCGATCAAGGGGCTAAATTAAAAACCTGCACAGTCAAAGACCCTTCTCTGCCGACTCACTCACTTTCCTCTCAGCTTTGGGCAATGATGGGCCTAATCAAGAGCCCTGTACACACTCAGGGACCGTGGAGCAATTTCAGCAATGTGCATAAGCAGGGAAATGGAGTTTAAACACAATAATAAAACAAACTAAGTTGTAACGAAGCAGGAACTAAAACAAGGGAAATGAAGCAGAGCAAGCACACATAGTCAGTTCAGTGGTACAATTCCTTCAGAGCTAATTCAGCACGCCCAGCGTAGCCATTCCACATCCACAGGTAGAAGGTCCATTGAGAAAGAAAAGACAAGAGATAAAGAAATGGGGAGATCATATGCAAATACTATGAAGATATTTATCAAACAAAAATTTAAGTCAATAAAAGAAACTTAGAGAGCTACTTATGTAGACCAGACCTCCCTGAAATTAAATACACTAAAGAACCTTTTGTTCCTGAGCCCTCCCTTTCCAAGAAAACTCACCAGACTCAGTATTGTCTTTGGTTGCTCAGTCGGCACATCTTTATTAATTTTACATCCAGTTATTTATTTATAATACCGAGTTCACTTTTGTTCATATTTACATCATTTTCCTCTTACACTCTTCTATACAGTGTCCATGATATACAAGGCCCTGGAATTCATATGGTTCTTTTCATGGAATTTGTCAAGAATTTGCATTATGCCAGAATATATATATAGTGCCGCAGAATTTATTGTTTTGGTGAATTTTCATGTAAATATACTGTTTTTCCATAGTGTCAGGCTTTTTTCCACCTCTTTTTATCTTGAAGCCCCTCCTCTATGCTCAGCATATGATGTCATCGATGACATCTCATCATATTTAGCCAATGTCAGGACTGCATTCTGCCAGAGAAATGAATAAATCATGCCGCAGAAATGAGAAAATGCTGCCGCAGAAGTCAAGGAGCCCTGCCGCAGAAATCAGAAAATTCTGCTGCAGAACATCAGGGGCCCTGATTATATACCACATTCCATCATCCTTCTTCCACTTTTTCCTGTTTCCCGGGTGTAGAACCACAGGGTTCTTCTCTTGTGTTCTTCTTTTCTTCACCCCAGGTGCAAACCTGAGGTGGTTCTCTGTCTTATCATCTGGGCGGGTCCATTTCCTGCCCCCATTCTTTCCTCCTGAGGTGTCCATAACCCTTTCTTTTTTCTTGTGTGTCTTCCTCCTTCCCCTACTCTCCCCCCATGAGCTTTTCCTTTCTTCTTCTATTAGCCCATCTCCAGCCTGTGTTGGATGACGGCTTCCCCTTTCAATTCCTTCTTCAGCCTTGAGTTTTGAACCAGGCATTTATGGCTCTCCCTAACTCCATAAGAAAGATATGATTTCCCATGCCCGCCAAGTGTACCCCATATGATCTGTATAGTCCGGCAATCTTCTCCACTATCTCCTCGTGCTGTATGACCCCACCCCTATTTGCCGTATGCCTTTTCCTATCCTCCTATTCATTCTCTTCCTCACCTTTTCGATAGCTTTTGGGTTCTGTGCATATCGCCATACCCTTCTAGCCACCATCTCTAACCATAGCACTTTTACCCTGGGCCACTATCCTTCACCACCCTCAAGTCTTCCTGGATATGGTTGTATATATCTAACCAAGACTGGGCACCCAAATCATTGCCCCTAGATGTATGATGGCCAAGTGTGGCTCTGGGTGACTTTTCCTCATTTCTTCCATCAACAGCATGAGTTGCCCTCATTGCATTCCTCACATGCCCTTTCAATGCACTCTTATCTTCGATGGTCCAACCCCAATTGCTTCCCCAGGCTTCTGTTGGGTCTTTCTGCCCAGTAAACATAGGAACCCTCAATGATCCAAATGTGTTTTTGCCTTCCCACTCTACAAGTATAAAACAAGAAAATTATATACATCATGACTAACTGCCCTTCTCACTTTATTCTACCCCCTTTTCCCTTCCTGTGGAGAGAAAGATGCATCATTAGCCTTGTCACCGCAAATATTTCTTGTAGCAGTTTGATGTCCACTGGCCCAAAGCCTTCAGCCCTTCCTCTGGGACCCCTCGTACTGCCCCTGAGGCTGCCCTAATCCTAAATGAATGTGAGGAATATCCCTTGGGTCCTCCTCTATCTCTGCATTAGTCTTCTTCAGCACCCTGATACCTTTATTTATTTCTAGGAAGTACCTTTGAGCCAAAGGCTCTTTACAGAGGTTCCACGTCATAGTAATACATGGGCATTACATCATTTACAATGGTTACAAGTACATAAGCAGATACAAGGTGGTTCCATGCCTAGAAAGACATGAGTACATCAGGTTACAGAGGTTACATAATTACAATAACAGGAAGTACATAAGTAAAATATATACAGACACATAATTTAGAGCAGGCTAGGCTGACAGATTATTAAGTGAACAACTTGAGATTCTACAGGATATAGAGTGAATCAGGTAGGGAGCAGAGGATGATACAGTCTGAAAATAATTAACTAATACTATACGCAAGGAGGCAAGAACTTGATGGGTAGCACTTTTGTCAAAAGTGCTAAAGAGTGTAGTCATAAAGGAGGGCTAGACTCACTGGGGAGAAGTGCTGAGGCGGGGACCTGGAGCCAACTAGGGAGTAAGAAGTTAGCAAGAGAGGAGAGGAGAGGCAAGGATGCAGGTTAGAATGAGGGTAGCAGGAAAGAGGAGGGAGAGTGGGGGAGTTCAGGTCTCACAGTCACAGTTCCTGTTTGTGGTGAGGGCCACTCAGAGTTTATCTTTAAAGAGGCCTATTTTGTCCTATTTTGTGATGCCTAGGTCAGCGCATTAAGCCAAAGTGGTGCCCGGTATTCGAGGTCTGCTGACCTTGTGTGGTTCTATGGAAAGGGATGCAGAGAGCTGAGTTGTTTGTACCCCTAGTACATCTGATGGAATTAGGTCAGCTAAGGAGGCTTTGCAGGCCTGGAGGTAAGTCCTACCATAGACTTCTCGTGAGCATGCATACTTGATACTGGAGGCGACATCATTGGGTTGAGCCATTTTGTCTGAGTGTACAACCTGCAGGTGTGAGTGAGATGGGTACACCTAGGACTAAATGACATGTTTTATTTAGTGTTGTTTTGATATGTTTCAAAGTGGTGTGGGAGGCAGGCCCATATACTGCTAGACCATAGTCTATCACTGAGAGGACTGAGCTATTTACAGCAGTTTGAGTGCCCAGAAGTCAGGCCTTTCGGTGTCTGTACAGTAATCCTAGTTTTGCATTTGACTTTACTTTGCACTGCATCTATGTGTTGGTTAAACGAGAGGGTGCAGTCCAG
Organism: Neoceratodus forsteri; assembly: GCA_016271365.2. Taxonomy (NCBI): domain Eukaryota; kingdom Metazoa; phylum Chordata; order Ceratodontiformes; family Ceratodontidae; genus Neoceratodus; species Neoceratodus forsteri. Next base: position 686,615,922 of record CM057456.1, on the reverse strand, counting down.
TGTCAATCCTAGGTATTTAAATGTTTGAACCACCTCCAGGAAGTATTCTGATTGTTATGAATGCAAAGTTGCTGAGTGCGGTGTTTGTTATGTGATGATGCGAATAACATAGTCTTAGTTTTTTATAACTGAGGAGCAGCTTTGATTGAAGGAACCAGTGCTCAGCCATGTGAAATTAGCCTGCATTTGCTTTTCCAGTTTGTAGGGTCAAATTACATGAATATAGGACCCTTGTCGTCTACTTACAGTAGTAGCTGGTTGTTTACCGAATGAGGTAGGTTGTTTAAGAACAGGCTAAATAGTAGAGGGCCAAGGACAGAGCCTTGAGGAATGCCTGTGTTAACACTAAGGATGTCGGAGAAGGTGTCCAGGATTTTCACTTTTGGACCCTCCCAGAGGTAACTTCTGAACCATGCTGCTGTGTAGGGAGAGGCCGGAATTGGAGAGCTGTTCCAGGAGCAGATTGTGATTGACAGTGTCGAAGGCCTTGTGAGATCAATATATGTTGCCCCACCAAGAGCCCCTCTGTCTAGAGCATTATGGATAAAGCAGATAAACTCCACTAGAGCGTTGTGGTACTGTGTTGTTTTTGAAATCTATGTTGTTGTTGACATTGTAAATTATACTGTCAAGATATTCCGCCAGTTGGTCACTCACGATTCGCTCAAGGGCCTTGGAGAGTGGAGGAAGGATAGATATTGGTGGTAATTTGTAGAGCTGGCCCTGTCACCACTTTTTGTAAACAGGGTAACCACCGCCCCTTCCAGATCTGTGGGAATTCGCCTGACATCAAGGGAGAGATTTAAGATTTTGGTGAGGGGTTTGAGAGTTATGTCCAGGGTGACCCTAACTAGTTTTAGGTCCAGTTGATCACAGCTAGTTCTGGAATTACGTAGTGCTTTTAGGATGTACTTTATTGCTTTCATAAAGGTGATAGCTCTGAAATAGAAAGGCGGATGAGAGTTTGATTGGGACCCCGGATTTCGCTCAGTGCAAGTATCTGATTGGTGTTGAAGGAAGCTAGGGGCAACACTCACTGAGGTCAGTAAAAGCTTTGTTGAAGACATTTGCTATGCGACTGTGATCCGCATAGGTTGGCTGTCAATGTTCAGGAAGGTGGGGGAGTTTTATTAGGTTTACCGTTAAGGACCTGATGTTCTCCCAGAACCGCTCTACTGTCACCCCATGAGTTTGTCAGCTCATTTTAAAGTGAGTGTTTTTGGCCTTGCAATAGCCCAGGTGCATTTATTCCGCAGCTCTATAGTTCTGGTAGTCTGCCTGGGTAGCAGAGTTTCTGCTTTGTATTACAAGTCATCTCTATTTTTCATGAAGGCTAGTAGCTGTGTTGTGATCCAGGGCTGTCATAGTCATGGATCTTTCTTTAGTGTAGGAGGTGTAGACATTGCAAACTTCATTGAATTTGCTTATAATGCATTAGGGCAGTGTTGACATCTGTTTTGTGGTCATAGAACTCCAATCTTGGAGGCTGGGGTGTGTTAGAGCTCCCAACTTGCCTTTCTTCAGAAGTCTAGCAGTAATAGTCCTGGATGGTGCCTTTGGGACCTTATTTGACCATTTACAGATTACCGGGAGGTCACTGAAGGAGTCGGGAGAACCGTGATGGAGGATATTCTTTCTGGCTGATTTGTGACCACCCAGTCAATTACTGACCCTGTGTCTGTTCTGCTGTTATACAGAGTGGGGAGTCTACCAATTGCACAGGTTGAGAGGGCTAATGAGTTCTTGTAGTGTACAGCTTCAGCAGAGGCCCAGTTGATATTAAAGTCTCCAACCATTATCAGCTCTGTGTTTGGTCCCCTTTAGAGAGGTAGTTGATGACAGAATTGAAACCATTCACTTGTTCCTTGGGAGGATATAGGCCGAGACTATTGTTAGGGTTTTCCTGTTCTTGCCAAGTATTACTTTTATGGCCACAGTTGAGCCCCACATTTGGTGTCACGTTGGTTAAGCATTTGGCCCTGAATGTGGTCTTTAACATATATAATACAACCACCCTCTTTTACCAAGTCTGTCTAATCTGAATGCAGCATACCCAGTGAGTTGTGTAGCAGAGTCTGGCACCCTAGTGATAGCCAGGTCTCTACTATTGCAAGAATGTTGGGCTGGTGCTGTGGACCCAGACTTGGAGAGTGTCCATTTTGCTAGCAGGCTGCAGATATTTACTGATGCTATTGTTAGTCCATTCTGTTTCTCATGAACTGTTGCAATGTAGGTCATCGGGCCTGGGTTGGGATGAATATTTCCTGAGATCAGTAGGAGCACCCATGTGATCCTTATAGCTTGCCATTTTAGATATGTTAGGGCCTGCGACTGTGTAATGCAATGTGATTTTTGGCATGGTACATGGGTAGGTTAGGGTACATCACTACCAGGTGGAGGGAGGATAGCCAGCCTGTCCACTGCTCATAGACCCATGTAGTAGGGGGTATGATGTGCCGTGTTACTGTCAGCCGCGATTGTGGTTTTGTGTTATCCAGGTGGTGATATTGTGGCACTACAGTCTGGGCTGGGAATTAATGTCCTCCTCATATTCTGCAATGCATCCTTGATGGAGTCATATTCATATATTGCGAGCGCTTTGTGTGGTCCTGTCCTGTAGAGGGGCCAGTATCAGAACTGATAGAAATAGAAAGAGAGTTCTAAGGAGGAACATATTTTGGGCTACAGCAGGGAAAGAAATCTCTAGGCATGTTTACAGATGGTGGGAGAGCATCTGCGTTTAACCCTGTATGTAGACTGGAGCTAGAAGCACAGGTGGTTAGAGGTAAGAATGCATGGCAGGCTTATCTAGGTTTTTAAGAAGGGAGAGAGAGAGGAAAGGAGGTGCATTGTGATGATAAACGAACTGAGTGTGTGATGTGCCAGATAGGATAGGAGCTCCTAGTGGCAGCTGCATATAACCTACTAATAGTGGAGTAGACAAAGAAAATGTCACTGCTACCAGAGATATAGCCCTCTAGTGGCAAGAGGATATAATCTGCTAATGAAAAAGTCAACAGTTATCAACAGGATTTCTGAACCACTGTTTAGGTTCAAAAATTGAGGGGTCCCTTGCCTAGTCAAGGCTCGCTGGATCCCTGAAATAAAGTAGAAAAACAGGCTTTTAAAGGCTGGAAGAGGAGGCTTGTTACATCAGAACAAAGTGAATAAAAGAAGTGGGCAGTAAGAGAGAACACAGCAGACTGTTTGGGAGTTGGGGTGTGAGGTTGCAGGCAGAGAGCAGAAGGATTTACACAGTCAAGGCTCAAAATGCACTTCTAATATTAACTCAGAACTTAAAATGACTGTAAGGATTAAACAAATTAGTAAACCCTGGCACATACAGTAAATTCAACTAGAGACACAGAGGAGATACAGTAGTCAGAGATGTGTTCAGCAGGAGATAGTGGGCCACTTGGAAATCAGCTTCCACTGGTACCAAATCCAAAAGCCTGGGCTAGTACCTTGCAGAATCAGCTGAGCTGTAGCTCATGGAGGATTTCTGAACCACTGTTTAGGTTCAAGAAATTGAGGGGTCCCTGGCCTAGTCAAGGCTCGCTGGATCCCTGAAATAAAGAAGAAAAACAGGCTTTTCTGATTGCCAGTCACCCCTTTTCCATCCTTGTGAATGAAAAAGGCCCTCCCTCTTGGCCTGGCAGCTTGGTACTCCTGCACTGCTTGGATTGGGCAGATGGCCCTTCTCCTGCTGGTGTATCAGTACCCGTGCCCCTTTCCTAGCTGGTCTGTCTTTGATTCTTCAAGCACACCCAGAGTTCTCCCTCATCCCATTGTATATCCTCTTCCTGTAAACCATGCGCTGCCATTGCCTTCCTCGGCCCTACTAGCTCACTGACCCAAGAAGCCCTCCCCGAATAGCAATGCTAACACTGCTCTAAACAAATGGCTTCATAGTCCCGAATGACACACTCTGTCAATGTCCCTACAAATCCCGCTAACATCTTCTCCATGATGGGCCTTCTTATCTGGTACCTTGTCTCTCACCCATTGCCAACCCATCATCATTCTTCTGACCAATACCCCTCTTGTGGGGTCCCCCAGCCTTTCATAGTGCAGACCCATCCTATGGCCACCAGGTGCACCCTCATGGTGGCGTGAGCCCCTGTGTCTGCCATCCCCACACTACAAAACTGGCCACCTGCTGTTCCGTGACTTTCCACCTACCTCCATGCTGTGTAATGCTCTGAAGGCTTGGAACACCCTCCAAGAACTCTCATAGGCCTTTAGTGTGCTGTCCGCCCAAGCGCCCAGAAGAGGTATTCTGCTCCTTCCAACCAATCTTCCACATTGCCTCTGGTATCTTGGTCCCGTTTGGTCTGCCCCCATTGCTACTTCTCGAAATCTGTCTATCTGCAGACAGGAGAGACTGTCAGCCACTGTGTTCTGTACCCTGCTATGTGTTTGGCTTGAAAGCTCATTTTGAGCCTCAAACTCTGCAGCACTCATTGTTGCAGTACCTCAAACCGTGTCGGACCTTGCCCCTTGCTGTTCAACACCCCACCACTGCTCGATTATCTCACCAGAAAGTTACCCTCTGGTTCCTCAATGCTTCCCCACAGTACTGACGCCACCCATGTTGGGAATATTTTCACCATGGTGATATCTCATGAGACCCCTTCTAACCCATTCCACTGGCCAGGGTTCGCAAACCATCTCCCTGAAAATAAGCCCCAACCCCTATGCCCCTGAGGCATCCGTGATACAAATCCAGGTCGGTATTGAACAGCCAGTCATCTTGCTAGAATGCTATTCCATTATGCGTCAAAAGGAATTCCTCCCACACCTTCATATCCTCCCGTACTACTGCTCATAAATCCATCCAATGGTGTGGCCTACGTGCCCCTGCTGTGGCTCTAGCCAGGCAATGTGTAAACATGCGCCCTGGCCCTGTGGCCCTGCAGGAAAAATTTAAATGACCCAAAACTACTGCACTGTCTTTAAAATCACCCTCCTCTTGAGTCACTTCCCAGCAAGTCTCTCAACTTTACCTTCTGTGCTGGCAGTCTAAACAAACCTTGTTCCACATCTATTTCTATCCCAGAAACTGCAGCACCTACTCGTCCTTCCATTTTAACTTGGCCAGCTGCACCCCAAGCTCCCTCAGCATATCTCTTCAAAATCTGCCAGCATGCCCTCTACTCCTGTCTTCCTTCTCCAATGAATAAAAAATCGTCCAAGTAATGGACTACTGCTGTATGCCCGTACCTCTCCTGCAAAACCCACTGCAACCATGTACTGAACAGTTCGAAAGTGACACATGCCACTGAACAAACCATTGGCATGGCTTTGTCAAAATAATATCTCCCTCTACCTGGAAACCCAGCGAATCCCAGTCTTTCTCCTGACCGGCAAAGTTGAAAAGCTGATTGAATATCTGCTTTTGCCAACCATGCCTCCTTTTTCGCTCTGATCTTCCTAACTGCATCCTCCAGGGTCCTATAGGACACCCTGCTATCCTCTTCATCTATAAAATCATTGACGGAGTCCTTGTCAGGGTAGGGCAGATGGTGAATAACCCAGAATTCCCTTCCTGTTTTTAGGCACCAGGCCCATCGCGACACGCTAAGGTGCTCAGTGGTGGCTCACGGAATAGCCCTCCACTCTCCCTGCTTTTTTCTTTGTCAATTTTCTTCATCAACAAGTGCTCCTTCCTTTATAGACCTTAAGTTCTCAGCCCACATCACCTTTCTTGGCCATTGATATTGTAGATTAAAACCCTACTTAAACCCTTGGACCAATGCGTCTCTGGCACTGGACTCGGGTGCACCCATAGTCCACCTCTCAACTATTTCTGGCTTTATGAGGCTCCAGACCATGAGGAAGGTCTGTTCCTTTCTTTATTTCCTCCTCACTTGCTGGAATCCCCAGCCCCCATATCTCTGTCCCTTCCCATTGTTATCCCAGTGTCCCTCTGTGGCTGCCCTGTGCCCCTGAAAGGACTGGCCCAATGCGAGCCCCCTTCTCTGTATGATCTGCACTTTGTAGCTGGGTGGGTCCCCACATTTGAGCAGGCATGTTAGCCTACAGTTGGGGAATGAACAATAACCCTATTGTACCCCAACATTTTGGTATCTCCTGGTCCCTCTTGACCACTCCCTTCTCCACCTCCGCTACCGTCATGGTCTCCCACCACAGGTCATTATGGCAAGAAGCTCACCAACAGTCCAACCCATAATTCACCATCCTGGTCCTGAATTTTCATTGTATTGGAGCCAGTTTGTGCCTCCCATCATTTTATATGCATTCCTAATGATCAATGAGTAGGCCAGAGGGGATCCCCATCTCTGGTTTCTCTCCTGTACTATTGCACTGTAGCACATAAACCCCAGCGACCTGGCTTCCCATGTTTTCCTTTATAGGTCGACCCTTTGCTTCTTTTCCTTTTAACCAAAACTACCACTGCAGTGAGACCTTCTTTCTTAATACCTCCCTTTTCCTCATACTGCTCTCGTCTTCTTGTCTATCAATGCAAAATGTCCACGAACTTGCCCTTCAAATCTTTTCCTTTGTGGCTAGCAGTACATGGTCACCTATTCACCCCCCACTCACCTCTACTTCTGCCCCCTTTTCCTGTCCGACCATCTCTTTGCTGCCTCTGTGGCTTTTCCTTTTTCCAGCTCCCCAACACTTTTGCAACTTGGTAATCCCATCTCCCCCATGCCCACCAACAATTGCTCCCATATTCCTTCATAGTGCTCTCACTGTTGTACCATTATTACCTGGAACATTGGTTGGCCCTGGCAAGGGGTCTGGAACTGGAACTAGCTGGGTTGGTGTCAGCCATGGGTTTGGCATTGGAATGGGCTGCAGGACTGTCGATGTTGGCATTGGGGATAGCCCTGGCTGGGGTTCTGGGTCGGGTGTGGAGCGCAGGTAGCAGGGAAGGTGCAGGGCTCGATAATGAAATGGTATGTCATTTGGAATGGGGGCTGGTGCAGGACTGGTTCCATCCATGCGGTTCGGCCTGAGCACTTTGGGGGCAGGAGCCATTGGGCCCCATCCTTTTGTTACCCTTTCCCTCCCACTGGACCCCGACCCACCCTTTCTCTTCATCCCCATGCATCCACCCCCAAGTCGTCCCGCGTCAAGCACCTTATGTGCCCTATCCACCAAATCCATGATCAGTTTCATTGTGTCTGCCTTCATGGCTCTTGCACCACTGGTATTCATTTCTGCAATAATAAAACAATTCAAACTTCTTTTTCCATCCTGTGTACTTTGAGATCCCTGTTCATCCCTTTCCATAGGGGCACCTGGTCATCACTACCACCTTTTATATATATATTTTTTGCTGCAAAAATTTTGAGGAAAACCCCACCCCATCCTGACTCGGTCCTCAAGCATCCGACATAGAGACTGTAGTCCTTATTCCCATTAATGCGTGGGACCCCCTGTCAAGACTGACCATTTTGTTTATTTATTTATTTTATGTATTTGTTTTATATATGTTCTTGCAGGGAGGTCTGTGAAACCTTTCTCCTCACCTGGAATGTAACCACACTCTATCTGCCATCCCAGCCCCTGTGCTGCCCCTTAAGAAGCCCCATTTGCTTCCATCCCTTCTGTCTCTCTTCCCACTCTCTCTCCTTTTTGGCCTATCCTGGTTCCTTATCCCTGGCCAGCCCTGCTCCCTTTGTGATGTCATCCCCTCTGTCCTGTCAATCTTCCCTTTGGCTCCTCTCATTCTCATCCCTCTTCATCCCTTCCCTTTTCCTACCCCCCGCCTTTCTTTTCCTTGCCTCTTGTTGGGTCCTCAGGCCTGGAACAATTGAGCCTGTCCACTAGTGACAAACCTACTTATTAGTCAAGAATTCAGAAATGCGTTTAACTCTCTACCACAAAGGAAAACACCAGGATTGGATGGGCTGGTGGCCAAATTCTGTAAAATCTTTTCAAATGAATTGGCACCTGGATTAAAGTAATGGTAGAGGAACTGGTGGACTGGCACTGGGCAGCTCCCACATCTATGGGAGAAGTAAGAATAGTGTTACTACCCAAAGAAGGAAAAGATTTAAGTAAACCTAAAATATGCAGGCCAATTGCAATTTAAATACTGACTACAAAATTTTAGCAAAGCTGATTATTAATAGATTAGTATAGGGGCTGCCAGGTGCCATCCACCAGAATCAATATGGTTTTGTAAAGGAAGAAATATATCACACACAACCAGAAAAGTCCAGGCCATGTTTCATTGCATTAACACTAGGGATCAATTCTCAAACGTCAGAGCAAGCCATGCCAAAGGTGGCTTGCGCGATTACTCAGTGTGCCAGGGACTCTCTGCCTGATTCTTTACCAGGCAGGGTCTGAGCGACTAAGTTCCATGGCTTGTGGCAACCCTGGCCATGCACCAAACAGACAGTGCATTGAAGAAGGTGTGCTGCAGGCTGCAGGGCAGCAGTGCAGCAATAGCACCATGGACAGCAGTCCCTTGTGACTATTGGCCCCCAGCCTTGACCTCAGTGAAGATACAATATTAAAGAAAAAAAATCCCTGGTGGTCTAGCAGACCCTCAATCAGTCCCAATTCTTATATAAATAAAAGTAATAATGTTCCTGGTGATACAGTCTTCCCACCTCAATCCCAGTTAAGATATTACAAATTTAGTCCCTGGTGTTCTTGTGGATCCCGATTGGCCCTGATCCCAGTCAGTACTAATTGAACATAATCCCTGGTGGTCTAGCAGCTCCCAGGCCCTGATACCCCAATATGTATACTCCAACAGCCCTGGTGACACCGTGTCCCCCTACATCCCACCCCAGCAGGCAGTGTCCCATCACCCTCCCTCCCACAAAACAGAGCTGGATGGCACAGTCCTCCTCACACCACCATGGCTGGTCACTGACTGAGCTGTCAGTAAGGAGCACCTTGCTGACAGCCCAGTTGGTGGCTACACATGGTGATGTGAGGAGGGCTGTGCTGGTCACCAACTCTGTTTTAGGTTGGGGGTGCAGGGTGGTGGGACACTGCCTGCCATGTGGATGTGTCTATTAGACCACCAGGTATTATGTCTCTATTAGTACTGACTGGCTTGGCACTGAGTGGGGACTGCTAGACCACCATTGGATTTTACTTTGATATCTTAACTGGAATTGGGATTGGGGGTCCACTAGACTACCAGGACATTAGTAATTTTATTTATCAAGGATCGACTCTGGGGCCCTAAACTACCAGGACATTATTAATGTTATTTATACAGGGCTCAGGGCTGGGGCAAAGCACATCAGCACACCCTCCCAGAGAATTTCTAAGTATCCTTAGACCAGCCTTTGGCTGGTCTAATGTCTGTACCATTAACCCCTGGGAGGGTTTGAGAATACCGAGGTTAGGGATATGACAGCCTGCACCTGTCTGAAAGCCCTGAGCACCATGCTGCAGCCCATTCCATGTTGCAAGACTGGTGAAAGTCCCATTTGGTGCATACAACTATGTTTGACACAGGCTGCTTTTTAGAATAGCTCAGGGTGCAATGTTTGATACAAGGTGTCACTTGCATCATTAATATTTGATGCAGGCACCTTGCATCATTCTAAGGTCTTTGAGAATTGAGCCCTAGGTGTCAGAGCATAGGGACAACTATTATGTAATAGCATTATATGCCAGTAAGGCATTTGACATAGTGGGCAGGGAGGATATGATGGCATGCATAAATAAGTGGAGAATACCTGAGAATTTGATTAAAATACCTTTATAAAAATGATGGTCAAATTCCAAATAAATTCATATTTAACACCATCATACGAAATTATAAATGGGGTAAGACAGGGTTGCCCCTCCCCAGTGATATTAATTATGTATTTAGAACTTTTTCTGAACTGGATTATGAGGAACCAGAAAATTGATGGGTTGCAAATCAATGTGTTAGCAGATGTTATCCTCCTAATTGTAAAAATATACAATATTCACTGCCATTTTTCTTGAAAGAGGTTCGTTGTTTTGGAAATCTCAGGGTATAGAGTAAACAAACAAAAAATCAGTTATCATGCAAAATTTAGTGGAACAGGAACTCCTCTTAATGAATTCCAGGAGGATTTTAAAATAGTATAATAAAGTATTTAGGAATAGTTTTAACAAGAGAGAAAACATATACAAGAAAACTTTTATAGAACAAAAATAAGATTCAAAACCTCTTTATCAATCAAGAGAATTTATCACTCTCATTATGGAGACGATAGGGTACCATTAAAACTATGGCTATGCCACACCTCATATAGGCTATACAAACAATATGGGGATGTCCCCAAGTTTCCTGTTTTTACAGCTAAGAAGGATCTTTTCAAAATTTCTTTGGTGGGGGAGTAAACTTTACATAGCATGGGTTCAGTTGACAGTTCCCAGAGATAAGGGGGATGAGTTGCCCAGACCCTATGTTTAGAGACAGGCATGCTACCTAGGCATAACATGGGAACAGATATTTTTCTAATGGAAGAACATAGATGGCACAAAGAAACATGTTTTGCTGAAAACAACCTTAAAACAGTGGTTTCAACCCATTTCTTGATCAGGTAAAATATTCAAGAACAAGGATACTTTTAAGTGTTAAAGGAAAATTTAGGAAAGTGATGAATAGACTTAAACCAGAGGATATCTCTTGTCTCTTTTTGAAATTGGAGGCAATGAATGAGCCATATCTAAAAGACAAGATCTGATATATGTTATATATAAAAGAGTATCAGAAATGGAAGGATATCTTAGTCCAACATAATTTTCCTAATTTTACATAACTAAAAAAGGTAGGAGAAATAGCACAGCAAAATAGTGGAGCAACTAGGCAACCAACATAAAATTCCGTAGGAGTTTGAAGTTAAAGCACGCTTAGCATATATTTTTATAGTTGCATACACATAATAACATATATGACTTCCTCCACCAACGCTTTCAATTTATTGCTTACGCCTTTGACAAAGCATAAGCTATACGTGAAATGTTGGTGGAGGGGGTGCAGTGTTGCTGTTATATCTTGTACAGCTTTTAAATTAAATACGACAAAGAGTACTTAACTTCAAACCTATCTTTGTTTTTTTAATGGTTATCTAGTTGTTCTGCTATTTTGTTCTGCTACTTTTCTAGTTTGCTGGAGCACAGGCCAGTACCAGGTAGCTGCCTCAATTCTTTTCATTTAAGATGGAGAAATACTTAGTTTCAATTATGTAACATACTTATCATTAAAAAGAAAATTTGATTGGATAAGGACAAACTATGAGCTTAAGTGTAATGATTGCTCAGTATACCTCAAAAACAAGAGAAGGAGATGAAAGAAGGAAATAAACAAAAACTATGGACATTTTACAACAAATTAAAAATTAGTAAAATAATCCATGCTATAATAAAAATAAGCAATGGAATAAAGAGGCTAGATGTCCTTAAGAGAACAACAATGGAGAAATATCTGAATTAAGTCCAATAAATATTATATTTCAGCAAAAAAAATGCAAAGAGAATTACAGAGCATACCTAACACTAAAATGTTCACAAGCATTAACAAAAGTGATAACAGGAATGTTGGCATGCCTGTCCAGTGGCAGTGAGGGTCAAGGCATTGGATGCCACACCTAGCCACGCCAGTGACCTGAGTTCAGGAACAAGCTCAGGCACTGGGGGTCAGCAGAGGAGGGAGTAGGATTGAGCATCTGATGGACTGCCTCTTTCCCTGGGGAGGGATCCAGGGTGTCTCTGGTGCAGTAGTGACCCCTGGTGGAGAGTGGAGGGTAGCTAGTGCATGGAGCAGTCAAAGGAGGAGCATGACAGATGCTTATGGCATTGGCTGTGCAGGCGCCATTGCATGCCCGTGCTCCTTGGGGAAACAAAGCTTGAAAAACACCTGATCCTAGATAGACAACTCTCTCCTTCTGAGCCTTGCTGCCACAGGCCCAACACTGGGTTCTGTCTCCATTCCTACCCTGTTCCTCCACCACCTTGGCTGGCACACTCAATTATAGATAGAATGCTGGGTGGAGGCAGCCCTACCCCAGGGGCTCAGAGCTGGGGAGTCTGCTGGCTGAAGGATGGTGGAGGACAATCAAAGGGGGACTCAGGTGGGCAGTAGAGCAGTATCAGGTCTGTAGGAGCAGCTTGAGAGAGTTCCAGAGGTAGGAATGCATAAACAGAATAGACAAATAAAAAAGGAATGTTGGCAAGGTTATGGAAAGGAAGTAGATTTAACACATTATATGTTAATGCCTTTAGTTAAAGAATGGTGGGAAGTGACCAAAACAACCTAGCCAACTTGGTTGAAAAGGAAGTATCATTGAACATGGATCTATTTCTTTTAATAATATAGAAGGGAAAAGCTGGAACAAAACAGAACAAAAATACTTATTTTAGGAGCAATGGTGACAAAGTGTCTCCTGTTGGAAAACCAGAATGAGCAGCCATTCCTAAAATGAACCATCACAAATGGTGGAATACAATGAGAATGACACTACTGTATGAAAAAGTGGGATGAATCTGAACTAACAGAAGATATACAAATGATTACCTGGAAATAACTAGAAGCTAACCTACCACCACTGTTAAGATTATAATCTAGGTGAAAAGCCATGAGCTTAGGACAACATAAGCTCAATATTGTACAACTGAAAATAATTCTGAGTGAAATATGAAGACCCACTTAATTGGGTAACGGTACATTAGACCAAGAATGCCAGAAAATCTCAGCCTGGGGTGGAGGAAAGGAAAGATTAATAAGAGGGACAAAATAATTATGAAATATTATTTTACAAGATGAAATGGATTGTGATAAATGCATATTTGAAATAGGAGATATAACTGCTGTTAAAATTAATATTAATATATATTTTAAAAGCACTAGGACCAGAGGGCATGCCATGAAGCTAGGAGGAATTAAAGAGTGATGTGAGGAAATGTTTTATCTTTGAAAGGCTAGTGGATTCCTGGAATAGATTGTGGTGGAAGTCATAGAGGTTAAAACAAGGGTAGTTTCAAGCATGCATGGATAGACATAGCAACATATTAGATAGGATGCATGGAGCTGATAGTCAAGAAGACCAGATATGGTCAATGGAAACAGAATAGGTAGGTTATATTGTTCACTTGGGAGCTTAAGCAGCAGGCAGTTAGGAAAGAGGGCTGGAGTTATATTCTGTTTTAACTGAAATATTTGAATAGTTTGTAAGTGAAATTAGTTTTATGTGTTAAAATTATTACCTTGAATTAGAACTGTTACATTGTAACTTTGGTGGCTTGGGATAGTTGTTTGGCAGGGATACTTAGAGGGAAATTTAAATGTGTTGTTTGCCTGGTGGTTGGGGAGGGACATTAGCTGCAATTACCTTGTCTTTAAATAGGAAATTACCTTTGCTTTCATTGTTCACTTGGGAGCTTAAGGCAGGCAGGTAGGAAAGAGGGCAGGAGTTATATTCTGTTTTAACTGAAATATTTGAATAGTTTGTAAGTGAAATTAGTTTTATGTGTTAAAATTATTACCTTGAATTAGAACTGTTACATTGTAACTTTGGTGGCTTGGGATAGTTGTTTGGCAGGGATACTTAGAGGAAATTTAAATGTGTTGTTTGCCTGGTGGTTGGGGAGGGACATTAGCTGCAATTACCTTTGTCTTTAAATAGGAATTACCTTGGCTTTCATTGTTCACTTGGGAGCTTAAGCAGCAGGCAGGTAGGAAAGAGGGCTGGAGTTATATTCTGTTTTAACTGAAATATTTGAATAGTTTGTAAGTGAAATTAGTTTTATGTGTTAAAATTATTACCTTAAATTAGAACTGTTACATTGTAACTTTGGTGGCTTGGGATAGTTGTTTGGCAGGGATACTTAGAGGAAATTTAAATGTGTTGTTTGCCTGGTGGTTGGGGAGGGACATTAGCTGCAATTACCTTGTCTTTAAATAGGAATTACCTTGGCTTTCATTGTTCACTTGGGAGCTTAAGCAGCAGGCAGGTAGGAAAGAGGGACTGGAGTTATATTCTGTTTTAACTGAAATATTTGAATAGTTTGTAAGTGAAATTAGTTTTATGTGTTAAAATTATTACCTTGAATTAGAGCTGTTACATTGTAACTTTTGGTGGCTTGGGGATAGTTGTTTGGCAGGATACTTAGAGGGAAATTTAAATGTGTTGTTTGCCTGGTGGTTGGGGAGGGACATTAGCTGCAATTACCTTGTCTTTAAATAGGAATTACCTTGGCTTTCATTGTTCACTTGGGAGCTTCAGCAGGCAGGTAGGAAAGAGGGCAGGAGTTATATTCTGTTTTAACTGAAATATTTGAATAGTTTGTAAGTGAAATTAGTTTTATGTGTTAAAATTATTACCTTGAATTAGAACTGTTACATTGTAACTTTGGTGGCTTGGGGATAGTTGTTTGGCAGGGATACTTAGAGGAAATTTAAATGTGTTGTTTGCCTGGTGGTTGGGGAGGGACATTAGCTGCAATTACCTTGTCTTTAAATAGGAATTACCTTGGCTTTCTTTGTTCACTTGGGAGCTTAAGCAGCAGGCAGGTAGGAAAGAGGGCTGGAGTTATATTCTGTTTTAACTGAAATATTTGAATAGTTTGTAAGTGAAATTAGTTTTATGTGTTAAAAATTATTACCTTGAATTAGAGCTGTTACATTGTAACTTTGGTGGCTTGGGGATAGTTGTTTGGCAGGGATACTTAGAGGAAATTTAAATGTGTTGTTTGCCTGGTGGTTGGGGAGGGACATTAGCTGCAATTACCTTGTCTTTAAATAGGAATTACCTTGGCTTTCATTGTTCACTTGGGAGCTTAAGCAGCAGGCAGTAGGAAAGAGGGCAGGAGTTATTCTGTTTTAACTGAAATATTTGAATAGTTTGTAAGTGAAATTAGTTTTATGTGTTAAAATTATTACCTTGAATTAGAACTGTTACATTGTAACTTTGGTGGCTCAGACAGTTGTCACAGGGATACTGAGGAAATTTAAATGTGTTGTTTGCCTGGTGGTTGGGGAGGGACATTAGCTGCAATTACCTTGTCTTTAAATAGGAATTACCTTGGCTTTCATTGTTCACTTGGGAGCTTAAGCAGCAGGCAGGTAGGAAAGAAGGCTGGAGTTATATTCTGTTTTAACTGAAATATTTGAATAGTTTGTAAGTGAAATTAGTTTTATGTGTTAAAATTATTACCTTGAATTAGAGCTGTACATTGTAACTTTGGTGGCTTGAGGATAGTTGTTTGGCAGGGATACTTAGAGGAAATTTAAATGTGTTGTTTGCCTGGTGGTTGGGGAGGGACATTAGCTGCAATTACCTTGTCTTTAAATAGGAATTACCTTGGCTTTCATTGTTCACTTGGGAGCTTAAGCAGCAGGTAGGAGAAGAGGGCAGGAGTTATATTCTGTTTTAACTGAAATATTTGAATAGTTTGTAAGTGAAATTAGTTTTATGTGTTAAAATTATTACCTTGAATTAGAACTGTTACATTGTAACTTTGGTGGCTTGGGGATAGTTGTTTGCAGAGATACTTAGAGGAAATTTAAATGTGTTGTTTGCCTGGTGGTTGGTAAGAGCCTCCCACCCACCCTGTTTTGTATGCCTTCTTAAATACTGAAAAGCCACTGGGGTTGGGATTGAAGGGCTGAGTATTTCTGTTTGGGACTGAAATTCGAAGCAACAGGAGCTGGAGGGCCTGTGACATCATATGGTACCTGATGTCTGCTTACACACACTGTTAGTGGGACCGAACACACACTGGACTGTATGTGTTTGTGAGACTTGGGAACGTTATTGGTGGAGTTGAAATTGGGTTTGTAATAACTACAGTCAGTATAGAGAGAAACTGTACTCAGGAAAGGACTGAGAAAAGGGTGTGCTATATAAACAGAGGGGATAATCAGGGTGGCCATATTCCACCATGGCAGGCATCTTCAGAAGGGTTGTAGGCTGCACAGGCTGTGGGATGGCAATATTCAAATTGGGCCTGAGAGGGAGGCTGCCCACCTGTAGACAGCTATCTTGTATCAGGAGTGAGGTATATTGGTTAAGGAGTAAGCTGTGGGAGCTGGGGGTGTCCAAGGATAAGGGGGTGTGGATATGGGCAGAAGGGTGGGGCTGAGGGAGGCTGGGGCAATGCTCTGAAATTACAGGACGTTATGTTACAGCAAGCAGGAGGGGGATATTAGGGACAGAGGACCCTTAGATAGGGAGTTGATGCTAAGGGGAAAGCGTGCAGGTGAACATTCTGAATACAAAGAGACTGGAGGAAGAGTCAGGAGGGGCTGTTGTCGGAAGCCTAAAACAGCAGACTGTGGAAGGGAGCTCCTAAGGTGAACAGTGCAAGAGAGGAAGAAGAGGGCCAGTTTAGAGATGCAGTCAGGGAAACTCGGGTTACTTGATGGAGGCTGACATAGAGTGTCACAATAAATTTGAGCTACTAAGCAACCTAGAGGGGAGGAAGGGGTTGGTGGAAATGAGGAAACTTATACAGAGGCCGGGGAGGGAGTCAGATACCCATAGGGCATCACAGACCAGCTATGGAAAGGACAGACATAGTCCCAGAGGGAGAAGGGAAACATATATGTTAAGCAAATGGGGAGATGCAACATATTCCAGACATGAGGGAGGAGAGCATGATTGAGAGAAACTGGGAGACAAGGAGGTGGGAGAGGAGCCCCTTCAGCAGGAGGTCAGTACCAAGGATGGGCCCTAGCTAAAGGGGACCCACAGAGAGCCTCTGGGCAGGGGTACTATTACAAGGGGAGGATGGTGGTGTGGGGAAGGGAACCATCAGGGCCAGGATAAATGGTTCAGATAAGAGAGGTTAAAGGGACACCTATTCAGAGGGGGTTTGAGTTAAGTGGGCAAAATAGCAAGGGAGGCAGAAAGGGAGGTGACAAGGGGTGTCTAATAAGGCAGGAAGACTCCCATGAAATTGAGATCATGAATAAAGGGGGATGGGGGCTGAGGGGCATAGTGGAGGAAACCATAAGGATGATGGCGGTGTTAAGGTTCTGTTACTGGGAGACTCGATGATTAGGGGTATCCATTGGGAGGACAGGGGGTGGATGCCATAGCCAGGTGAAGGTAGTGAGTATCTCTGGGCTGACAGTGACAGAGCAAAGTTCATGGTGTATGAAATGGTTAGGGATTGTGGAGGGAAACCGGATTTCTGCATTTGGGAACTAATGATCTAGAGGGAAATAGCATTTTGAAATCCAAGCAAGGTTCCAAGAACTTGTCAGAGTCTGTCGGGATAATGGATGCAACATTTTTTTCGAAGATATTGCCAGTACCAAAGGCCTCAGTGGAGAAAAAAAGCTACAGAGGTTAATGACTGGCTCAGGAAGTGGGTGAAGAGAATGGGTTAGGGGTGTTAGGGAACTGGAATGGAGTTTGGGAGGATAAGTTACTATATGCCAAGGACAGGTTTCATCTTGCCCCATTAGGGAAGGAAGTCCTTAAACAGGGATGGCTGACTACATACAAGAAAGGTGGGGTTTAAACTTGTAAGGGGGAAGGGATGAGGAGGGCTGACCAGAAGCCCCTCCTCCAGATGAGGGGGAGTAGCCAAGCCAAGAGGGGAGGGGGGAAACAGACCGGAGGTGGAGGTTTCAGGAGGAGCAGGGGAGGATGGAAGTATAAGGAATCTGGGTGGGGTTCACAAAGAGGATCAGGGATAAGGGGTGGGAGTTGGTGTTAGTAAATGCCAGGAGCTGGGAAACAAGTTGCGGAGTTCCAGGCCATGCTGTTCGGGGTGGATGTGGCGGTGGTCACGGAGACGTACAACAAAACCATGACTGGGACCTAAATGTACAGGGTACACTATGCTTAGGAAGGATAGAAAGGAGGTCAGAGGGGTGGAGTGGCTATGTTCATTAGAGATGATATAGAAATTGCTATGGTAGAAGAGGCAGAGGGAAATGGAGGCCTTATGGGTCATTCTTACGATCCCCAGCAGGAGATAAGGTCAAGCTGGGAGTAGCATATAGGCCCCGGGATGAGTGATGTTCTAGAGGATGGTTTGCTGGACAACATCATTGCCCAGTGTGGTCCAAAAGGGAAGGAGTGGTGTTGATGGGGACCTAATATGCCAGGTACAAACTGGGGAACCATGTCCTCTAAGGTGGCCAAGGAGCAGAGGCTGCTGGATGGCTTCCAGGATGTGTTCTAACACAGCATGTGATGGAGCCCACAAGGAGGGGCATGTCCTGGATGTGGTTCTGGCAGATGGGGATCTGGTAAGGGACATAGTTGTACAGGACCCCTGACTGGGAGTGACCACAATACTGTCTGGTTTCAAATAAGCATGGGGGAGTGGGGTGAGATCTAGGACACTGGCAGTGGACTTCAGGGGGCAGACTTTATGGGCATGGGAAATATTCTCAAGGATCACTTGAAGGGATTACCTCAACGACAAGTGTGAAAAGGAGATGGGAGGTCATAAAACGGGGACTCATGAGGCAGTCAGGATCTGCGCTAGTTGAAACGTAAGGGAGCAAGGTCATGTAAACCATGCTGGTGGTCCAGTGAGGTACAGGTAGCAGTCAGAGAAAAAGAAGGCGGCCTACAAAATATAAAACAACAAGAGGTGATAGGGATAAGGAAATGTACCAGCTTGCATCTAGAAAAGTCACCCGTTATGGTGAGGGGAGCAAAGTCCAGTAAAGAGCAGCGGCTGGCACAGGGGATACATGGAGGGAAAAGGGTTCTTCCGTACATTGGGGAGCGGAGAAAACTAAGGGCCATCTCAGCAGATTGAGATCAGAAGGAGGTGGGTGGAAGAGGTGAGGACCAGGCAGAGGTAGTTAACGAGTACTTTGCCTCTGTGTTCACTAGGAGGGGATGAGATATCTACAAAGCAAGGCATGAAGGGATAGAAGGAAGGGAGGATCAGGGAGCAACAGAAATGGAGCAAGAGGAGGGAAAGGTACTCCAGGGTGTCACATCTGGATAAGGATAAAAAGACCAGTAAGGGGGGGACGGATGATGCTATCTCCACCAAAAGGTGTGGTTAGCCCTCAAGGCCCTAAAGAAAACAATCTCCTGGGCAGGATGGCATTCATCCGAGTACTATGGGAATTGGCGGACATCTGGCTGCACCCTGGCGGAGCTTTTCAGCAGGTCACTTGAGACAGGGAGGGTACCTGGGGATTGGCGAGAGGCACATGTGGTACCAAGCCATAAGGGGTTGAGGAATACCAGGTAACTATAGACCCATCAGTTTGACCTCGGTGGTGGGAAAATTAATGGAGAGTATACTAAAGGAACGGTTGGGGGTGTACTTGAGGAGGTGGAGGTCTGGACAGTCGGCAACATGGGTTTGTGCCAGGTAGAGCATGTCAAACCAACCTTGTGGAGTTCTATGAATGGGTAACATCAGAACTGGACAGGGGTAAGCCTGTGGATGTATTATTCTTGGACTTCAGCAAGGCATTTGACTCTGTCCCCACAATGGTCTGGTGGAGAAACTGATGGGGTTAGGGAGTAGGCCCTTTGATGGTCAGATGGATTGAAAACTGGCTAGCTGGATGCACTCAGAGAGTAGTGGTCTGTGGGGAGCTCTCGAACCCTAGAGAGGTTGGTAGTGGGGTACCACAGGGCTCGGTCCTGGGTCCGATCCTGTTTAATGCATACATATCGGACATCAGGAGGGTAGGGTGTGAAATGAGTCTCTTCGCAGATGACTCCAAGATGGGTAGTAGTTGAGGGAGAAGAGGGAGGGTGGCCCTGCAAGGGACCTGGACACCCTGGAAAGCTGGGCAAACACATGGAAATTAAATTTCAATATCACCAAGTGCAAGGTGTTGCATCTTGGTCGGGAAACCCTAAACACAGGTACACCTGGTAGGGGAGGCGCTGGAGGCCTCAATAGGGAAAAAGACCTAGGGGTCATGGTGGATACATGTATGAATAACTCTGAGCAGTGCAAGAGAGCAGCTAGCAAGGCAAACAGGATGTTGGGATGCATCGTAGGGGATCACCTCTAGGAGCAAGGAAGTGATTCTGCCGCTGTACAATGGACTGGTTAGACCACACCTTGAGTACTGTGTACAGTACTGGAGACCACACTTGAAGAGGGACATACAGCTCCTGGAGAGGGTACAGAGGAGGGCAACAAAGATGATACGAGGGCTAGGGGATTTGACTTATGAGGACAGACTTGAGGAGTTCTGCCTGTTTTCATTGGAGGAGAGGGAGACAGGGGGACATGATTGAGGTCTTCAAGTACCTCAAGGGAATAAATAGGGTAAACATGGAGGGATCTTTAGACTAAAGCAGGGAGGTATCACCAGAGGGCCTGGTTTGAAGTTGGAAGGTGGAAGGGTGAGGGGAAAGGAGGAGGTTTTTCACCGAGAGGTGGTGGACCCTTGAATGCACTGCCTGGTGAGCTGGTTCAGAGATCCACAGTGGAGGGCTTCAAGAGAGGTGGGACAGACACAGAAAGTGGATGTATCAGATGATAGCCTATCCCGGGGGTGGGGATGGATGATAGGGTTTCTGGAGATCAAGGGATGGGAAGGTCTCGGCATCCAACTAAGGATCTAGGTTTGAGCAGACTCGATAGACCATAAGGCCTAATCTGCTGGCAAATAGTATGTTAGTATGTTAGTATATCTGGTCAGACTAGGTGGGCTAAACAGCCCTTTTCTGCTGTCATATTCTATGTTTTTTTTTTTTGTTATCTCATGCTGTTTGTTTAACAGACCAAAAGCAAAGCTGAGCAGTCCTATCAGGCAAAACAGCAAAAGATAATGTTGTTATTCAGTAACAGACCCACAGAACTAAACAAATAAACATAAATCACAAGAACATTTGTAAACATACGCAATAGGCTTCATGAGGTTTAATGCAGTTAGAACAACAGAGTTTATTTGTGAAGGATTCTACTACTCCTACAGTTAAAATGGAGATGGTGGCCAGCCCAGTGGTGAGGAGAGCTAGGTGCCCAGTGCACATAACCCTCTCCCATGCCTGCAGCCTGGATTCAGAAATGAGTTTGGTTTCAGGGCTCAGATGGGGAGGATTCAGTGTCATATGGAGAGTCCTCTTGTGGGTGGGGAGGTGTGTCACCTCACTCTGGGCTGCCACCTGGTGGAGGCCAGGTGGCAGGAACAGAATATGAGTGACATGGGAAGGAGGGGCCATGGTTCCATAGCATGCAGGTGCCTCTATGCACACATGCCTACAAAGTGCTGCAGCTGGGAACCAAGGAGAAAACAGAAAATAGTTAGTGCCAGCTTATTGAAGCCTTGTCTGCCCCTGTTTCCACATTGTCACCTGATCACCAACCCTTGGTTCTGGATGGAGTTATCAGATAGTGGAAGATGGTCCTTCCTTCTTGACCCCCTATGAGGGGCAACCCGTGGGGAAACAAGGTGAGTCAGGAAGGTTGATACTGAGCAGAGGGGCAGGGAGAGGTGAACAGACTGATGTATGCCAGCCAAGGAAGAAAAACTGTATGGGAAAAATGGAGATAGTACAGTCCAACAGTTAGAGAGATGTGACACACAGCAAAGGCACGTTATGAGTCAAGTAGCATGGTCACAAATTGCAATGGTACAATCCAACAGTTAGAGAGATGTGACACACAGTGAAGGCATGTTATGAGTCAAGTAGCACGGTCAAAAATGGTGATGGTACAGTCCAACAGTTACAGAGATGTGACACTCAGTGAAGGCATGGTATGAGTGAAGTAGCATGGTCACAAATGGCGAAGGTACAGTCCAACAGTTAGAGTAATGTGACACTCAGTGAAGGCACGTTATGAGTCAAGTAGCATGCTCACAAATGGTGATGGTATGGTCCAACAGTTAGAGATGTGACACAGTGAAGGCATGTTATGAGTCAAGTAGCATGGTCACAAATGGCGATGGTACAGTCCAACAGCTAGAGAAATATGACACTCAGTGAAGGCATGTTATGAGTCAAGTAGCTTGGTCACAAATGGCGATGGTATAGTCCAACAGTTAGAGAAATGTGACACTCAGTGAAGGCACGTTATGAGTCAAGTAGCATGGTCACAAATGGCGATGGTATGGTCCAACAGTTAGATATGACACACAGTGAAGGTATGTTATAAGTCAAGTAGCATGGTCACAAATGGCGATGGTATGGTCCAACAGTTAGCGAGATGTGACACACAGTGAAGGCATGTTATGAGTCAAGTAGCATGGTCAAAAATGGTGATGGATGGTCCAACAGTTAGAGAGATGTGACACTCAGTGAGGGCATGTTATCAGTCAAGTAGCATGGTCACAAATAGCGATGGTATGGTCCAACAGTTGAGATGTGACACTCAGTGAAGGCATGTTATGAGTCAAGTAGCATGGTCACAAATGGCGATGGTATGGTCCAACAGTTAGAGATGTGACACACAGTGAAGGCATGTTATGAGTCAAGTAGCATGGTCACAAATGGCGATGGTATGGTCCAACAGTTAGATGTGACACACAGTGAAGGCATGTTATGAGTCAAGTAGCATGGTCACAAATGGCGATGGTATGGTCCAACAGTTAGATGTGACACACAGTGAAGGCATGTTATGAGTCAAGTAGCATGGTCACAAATGGCGATGGTATGGTCCAACAGTTAGATGTGACACACAGTGAAGGCATGTTATGAGTCAAGTAGCATGGTCACAAATGGCGATGGTATGGTCCAACAGTTAGATGTGACACACAGTGAAGGCATGTTATGAGTCAAGTAGCCTGGTCACAAATGGCGATGGTATGGTCCAACAGTTAGAGAGATGACACACAGTGAAAGCATGTTATGAATCAAGTAGCATGGTCACAAATGGCGATGGTATGGTCCAACAGTTAGATGTGACACACAGTGAAGGCATGTTATGAGTCAAGTAGCATGGTCACAAATGGCGATGTACAGTCCAATAGTTAGAGAGGTGTGACACTCAGTGAAGGCATGTTATGAATCAAGTAGCATGGTCACAAATGGCGATGGTATGGTCCAACAGTTAGATGTGACACTCAGTGAGGGCACATTATTAGTCAAGTAGCATGGTCACAAATGGCAATGGTACAGTCCAACAGTTAGAGAGATGTGACACTCAGTGAAGGCACGTTATGAGTCAAGTAGCATGGTCACAAATGGCGATGGTATGGTCCAACAGTTAGATATGACACACAGTGAAGGCATGTTATAAGTCAAGTAGCATGGTCACAAATGGCGATGGTATGGTCCAACAGTTAGCGAGATGTGACACACAGTGAAGGCATGTTATGAGTCAGAAGCATGGTCAAAAATGGTGATGGTATGGTCCATCAGTTAGAGAGATGTGACACTCAGTGAGGCACATTATCAGTCAAGTAGCATGGTCACAAATAGCAATGGTACAGTCCAAGAGTTAGAGAGATGTGACACTCAGTGAGAGCACTATGAGTCAAGTAGCATGGTCACAAATGGCGATGGTACAGTCCAACAGAGAGATGTGATACACATGAAGGCATGTTATGAGTCAAGTAGTATGGTCACAAATGGCGATGGTACGCCCAACAGTTAGATGTGACACACAGTGAAGGCATGTTATGAGTCAAGTAGCATGGTCACAAATGGCGATGGTATGGTCCAACAGTTAGATGTGCACACAGTGAATGCATGTTATGAGTCAAGTAGCATGGTCACAAATGGCGACGATGTGGTCCAACAGTTAGATGTGACACACAGTGAAGGCATGTTATGAGTCAAGTAGCTGGTCACAAATGGCGATGGTAGGTCCAACAGTTAGAGAGTGTGACACACAGTGAAGGCATGTTATGAATCAAGTAGCATGGTCACAAATGGCAATGGTATGGTCCAACAGTTAGATGTGACACACAGTGAAGGCATGTTATGAGTCAAGTAGCATGGTCATAAATGGCGAGGTATGGTCCAACAGTTAGAGATGTGACCAGTGAAGGCATGTTATGAGTCAAGTAGCATGGTCACAAATGGTGATGTACAGTCCAATAGTTAGAGAGGTGTGACACTCAGTGAAGGCATGTTATGAATCAAGTAGCATGGTCACAAATGGCGATGGTATGGTCCAACAGTTAGATGTGACACTCAGTGAGGGCACATTATTAGTCAAGTAGCATGGTCACAAATGGCAATGGTACAGTCCAACAGTTAGAGATGTGACACTTTGTGAGGCATGTTATGAGTCAAGTAGCATCATCACAAATAGCGATGGTATGGTCCAACAGTTAGAGTGTGACACACAGTGAATGCATGTTATGAGTCAAGTAGCATGGTCACAAATGGCGATGGTACAGTCCAACAGTTAGATGTGACACACAGTGAAGGCATGTTATGAGTCAAGTAACATGGTCACAAATGGCGATGGTACAGTCCAACAGTTAGTGAGATGTGACACACTGTGAAGGCATGTTATGAGTCAAGTAGCTGGTGTAATTTAAATGCTTTAGTTTTATTGTTTTAAAACTTCCTTTGTATTTTTGTTCAAATTTTGGGAGATTAAACTTTAAACTGGTAAACACAAAAACAAACCAGAAAAAGAAGAACACTACTCCATGCCAGCATTTTGTGCATGTGAAGATGTGCTTTCAAGATATGAACCCTTCCTATAGATGTCTCATTGTGTGTGTGATTTAAAGTGAGAACACAAATTTTATTATAACGTCAAAACCAATTCAACCAAAAAGTGCATTTAGTGCAAAATGTGCAAAAACATAAAAAGGCAAGAGATCACGCTATCCATTCCAGTATTAAGAGCTTATTTACAATATTGTATACATATCTTATCATACATGGGGGATTCAAAATACTTATTTGTTCCAAGAGGAGCTAACCAGTTGCACTGTTAACAGTCTATGCAGAGACTTCTAAAAGTAAAATGCTTAGTTCAGTCCATACAGAATCAAGTTCAACACCCTGGCAGGAAGGGATTCAATTGAAAGTCTTATGTAGCCCAGACAATGTACTGTATAAACTTTTAATCAGTACTGCCTATAGGTTTCCTCTGTAATAACTTATTGTCCAGATCCCCACCTCTCACACTCAGCTTCTCTTTCTCTAGCCCAGTAAAAAGAACAAGTGTTTTTTCCTTTTGCTTTACATGCAAAGCAAGTGCATTTGTGGTTTTACATTTCTTAATGCCTTGTAAATGCTCCAGATGTGCCTCTTTAAATGGGCTCCTGCTTGATAATATTGAAAGAATGACAATTGGATGCAATATACATAGCCGTGTAAATCACCAATTCTGAACTGCAAGTAATAAAATCCCTGATTATAAATTGCTTACCTGTAGTGGGATTAGAAACAAATGTTGCCTTCCTTATGTTTGCAAAAGCTATACAGTCCACACTTAAACATACCTTCTGGTAGATTTTTCCATATTTTCTTCTGGCAGATACAAACTATGTACTAGAGTGTCTGCAGTATTTTTCTTTCTGTGTAAAACATTAGTGGTATATTTCTAGTGACACTTGATTCACATGACAGCACATGCCAGTGTTTCTTTAAGATCTCCCTTACCATACATGAATGTGAGCTAAAGATAGTAACAAACAATGGATCCTCTATCCTTTGGTTTCTCTCCCGTAGCAGATTCTCACTTACCACTGTTGAGATTCTGGCTTCTGCTCTCTCAATACACCTTCTGTTGTAACCACAGTCTCTAAATCCACTGGACAGATCTATTGATACTTTTTGAAAATTCTGATCTTCGCTGCAATTGTGGTGTACCCCGACCATATGGGGCATTTTCAAGAATATGTCTTGGAGGTCAACTATTAAAATGCAGCAGAGAGTTCTGAACAATAGATTTTCTAAAAGCTGTGTAGGAATCCCACCAAAACCATCTTTAGCAATTGTTAAGTCTAGGAACTGTATTTCCTGCAAATTAGTTTTCAGGGAAAGTTTTAGGTTGGGGTCATGGATTCAAGAAATTCAGCAAAGGATATTAGTTCTTGTTTATCATTCCATATAAAAAGATGTAATCTATAAAATGTTTGTATAGTTTGATCTCGTTGTAGATCTTCTTGTTGCATTTCATAATAACACCAACCTATTTTCCCAATCAGTCAGGTACAAATTGATGTAATTGGGTGCAGATGATGCACACATTGCCATGCCCTTGGTCTACAAATAGCACCAATCTTTAAACCAGAAGGTATTATAACTCAGAACTTTTTGGTCAACATTAGCAGAAATTCAACAAATGCTTCATGAGACACAGCTTTTCTTATAGTGCAGCACTAAGGGATTCAATAGCCCCTCATGAGGGATATTGGTGTATATAACACCTGGACATCCAGGGTTGCTAAGATTCATTGTTTTTGACTGCCAGATTATCCAAAATACTCAACATGTGAGTTGTCTTTTATGTATGATTGAATTTCAAAGACCAGATTTCTAATGTGTTTATCTACAAATTGACCTAAAGTCTCCATTAAGCAGCCTATACTGTCAACAACTGGTCTGGCTGGAGGACTGTACAGATGGATCATTAGCAACCTGTAGATAGTTGCCTTAACTGGATGCTGCACTTTTAAAAACCTTAAGTGTTTTTTGAAATCATACTATTTTTAAGTGCTTCATATAACTCAATGTCTATTTCTTTTTTTATTGCCCATTGATGGATTTTGGGTTAACACTTGATAGATGCTCTGGTCTGATAGTTGCCTTAGGATTTCAGTATTATGCTACAATCAGTCTGTTATCACAAAGGACTCCTTTATCCGCCATCTTTATAATTACTGCAGAGTATGTTGCAAAGACTCTAGAGCTCAGCATTCTTTTCTATGCAGTTATTATAACAAGACTGAGGTTACTGCAAACCAGTTCCGGACTATCCTCTCACAGTTTTTACAATTATTCTATTGGTACATTTTAGGGGGTACAAAGGTGGACTTATTTTCATTTGTATAATATTGCTAACTGCATCAGAAGCATTTATTTGAGACTAGGTAAGTTGTGACCCCAGGTGTGTAATGTTACCATGCCCCATGTTAGTGTTCGAAAAAAGTCTCTTAAAATTAAGAGACCTAGTAAATTTATGCAGTTCCAAGGTTGTCTCAAATTCATCAATTCTATTAGTTGGTATAAAATTAAGGCCCAGTTCCAGAACTTTATTTTCAGTTTCAGATAGAGTGCAGTGGAAATATTTACCAGTCAGGAAGTAAACCCTATTTGGAATTCAACTATTACAGTGAATGGGTTTCCTTGGCTGGGTGAGTGTTCTGTGACTTGACTGTTTTGCTGGAAATATTTACCACTATTGATGGTATTTCTGTTACATGCTTCCCTTTCTTGGATCAGGTCCACCCTTTGTTCTGTTCCTTGTACTTGTACCTTCTGGAATTTCCTTCTCCTTGATCTTTTACCTCTTGTGCAGCTTCTGGTTCTTTGAATTTGGCAGCTCTGGGTGATCTCCTGAGAGGCAGTTAGATGATTTGTCTCCCTCTGCTGTAAATCTTTTTTTTTTTTTACTTTTATCTTTGAGTCTCACAACATACTGCTTTATTGTATAGTCCAGCTGTTCCGAAAACATTGGTAATCAGAATGTTGATGAAAAGGCTGAAGCTGATCTTCTTTTGAGTGAGATGCTTTTCACCTCTTTCTCTCTGTTCTGTGCATCAGGCAGAATTTAGTTTTATCAGCCCTACTGATGAAGTCAGTAGATGCTGTTGCCATTTTGAGGAATGGATCTTGGTCGGTACCAAATGCAGGTTGCTTCACCCATCTCAATCTTTATGGGACTCAGTTTACTTGTAAATATGCTGTTAGGGTCACACATTGTCAGTAAAGCTGTTTTACTTTTAGAGTGACTTTTTCAAGCTACTGGGATGCCTCTTTAATGTCTGGGTGCTTGCTGCTCTCAAGTAGTATTCCACGTCACTTGTGATGATTTCACAGCTGAATTTAAGAGGGATTAATATATCTTTCTTTATGAAATAAAGTCTCTGCCAAAATACTGGAAGGAATTGATGGGGTGGTGGTGTTGTTATGAATGCTTATATTTAGTGCCATTTACATTCTATGAAACTCCAGTGCTTCATCTCAGTGCTTGCCATGAAGAATCAGGACACACACAGGTAGCAAGGCTGCTCTTGAGATCCATTGATGGAACCCTAACGTGAAAGACTGAGTTGTTATCAGAAAAGTCAGGCTGTAAAACAGCTCACCAGTATAAGAAAACTCCACAATTTGGTAGTTGGATATCTTTATTGCAGTGATATCCTTCACAGCAGAACACCACCCACGCCAACATTTGCACTTTCTCAAGACATGACCCCAACTGTAGTTATGTCCTAATACTGTGTGCTACTTAAAGTGGCAGTGCAAATTTTATTACAATGTGCAAAACCACTTCAAGCTAAAAAGTGCAATTAGTACAAAACATGCAGAAACCCCCCCAGAAAAAAAACCCTGAAAGGCAAGAGATGCACTCAATCCATTCCAGTGGGTTAAAACACATTTACTATATTACAATATTGTATACTATTATATATTATCATATATATGGGGAATGGACTGGGGAAAACTCTAAAATATATATTTGCTCTAAAAGGAGCTAATCAGTTGCACTGTTAACAGAACATGCTGAAACTTTTATAAGCAAAAAGCCTAGTTCAGTACATACAGAATCATGTTCAATGCCCTGACACAGAAGGAAACCACTGGAAAATCTCTTTTAGCTTAGGTAATGTTTAAGCTTTCAATCTGTATTGTAATAGGTCTCCCTCTGCAATAACTTCTTGTTCAGATCCACATTTCTCACAATTAGATCCCACCTCTCACACTCAGCTTCTCTTTTTCTATATCAGTAAAATGGAACAAATGTTCCCTTCCCTTTTACTTCTGCACAGCAAGTCCATTTGTGGTCTCTTGTCAATGCTGTACCCAGATAGAGACCACAAATGCACTTGCAATGCATATAAAACAAAAGGGGAAGGAACATTCATTCTATTTTACTGGAACAGAAGAACAGAAGCTGAGTGTGTGAGATGATGATCTGACCAAGATGTTACTAAAGAGGGAGAACTGTTTGCAGCACGTATTAAAAGCTAGGCATTTGCTTTTTGAAAGTATTTGCATTAACAGCGTAATACATTAGCTCCTCTTGGAGAAAATATATCTTTCAGAGTTTTTCCAGTCCCTCTCCCTATATATGATCATATATTATATTGTGCTATATTGTATGTATGTTTTTTAATACTGGAATGGATTGAGTGATCTCTTGCCTTTTGTGTTTTTTGCACTAATTGCACTTTTGGCTTGGTGGTTTTGCACATTACAATAAAATTTGCACTGTCACTTTAAATCACACATAATATAAGGACATCTATAGGCATTGGTCATACTCTTGAAAAAAGTGCATTTGCACATGTGTGAAACATTGGGTGGTGTTCTGCTGTGGTGGATATTACTACAATACATGTATCCCAGTAATCCTGCTACTGAACTGTGATATTTTCTTATGCTGGTGAGCTGTTTCTGAGCCTGTCTTTTCTGCTACGACTTGAGTCTTTCATGTTGTGGCTACAGTGATGATCTCAAGAGCAGCCTTGCTACCTGTGTACTTCCTGATTCTTCATGGTGAGCACCAAGATGAAGCACTAGCATCCTGTAGAATGTCAACAGCAAAAATATGGACACTAATAACAACACCACCCCATTGATTCCTTTCAGTACTTTGACGGAGACTTTTCTTTATAAAGAAGGAGATATTAATTCCTCTTAAATTCAGCAGTGACATCATCACAAGCAATGGGGAGCACTATACAAGAGCAACAGGCACCTTGGGTTCTATGTCATAACAGTGACTGCTGAAGGCGATTGCCGTTAGGCGAAATCACATTGCGAAAATCAGTTTGGTGATGTGACTCCCCGGTTGCCACAACAAAATGGTACCAGGGACTTACAATTCTCATGGAATTCTTACTTAAGGATTCTCAACTCGGCGGGGGGTGCATGTCGGGGATGCAAAACATGCAAAAACAAATTTGGGCGGCACAGCAAAAGCGTACCTGCACCTAGACCTGAACCCAGAACTCTGTCCACCCAAGCCATGAACTGCCACGGGCCAGCTTGGCAGTCCACTGTGGTACCACCCTCAAAAATCCTCCTGCCCCACTGAGTGTGCTCACTCCCACCCCCACATGTGCATACATGTAGTGACATCCTGTCACTATATGCGTGAACCCACCCCCATCCAATCACCCTACCTCATCGGTAGTCCCATGACATGTGCTGTGATTGAGTCACTGTTCTCGGTTTTGCTCAATCGCAGTCATGCATGTCATGGGCTACCAGTACCTTGACATCAGATAATCATTCCAGCAGATCAAAATACTCACTTTAAAAGTAAGACACCTTTACTGGCAATTTGTTATACTAACAGCATAGTTACAAGTAAACCAAGCTCCATGAGGCTTGAGGTGGGTGAAGCAATCTGCTTTTGGTACTGACCGAGATCCATTCCTCTCAAAATGGATACAGCATTTAATGATTTCACTAGCAGGGGCTGATTAAACTAATTTTGCTTGATGCACAGGACATAGAGAAAGAGGTGAAAGTGCATCTAATTCAAAAGAAGCACAACTTCAGCTTTTTGATCAACATCCTGCCAATGATTTCAAATGCAGGACTATACACAAAAGAGTATGAAGTGAGACTCCAAAGACATAAACAAAAGAAGTTTGAAAGAGATAGAGAGGACTATGAAGAAGGTTGAATTTATTGATTGAGTAGACATAATTCACAAAAACCTAAGTTTATTGTGAAAAGAGCAATAGACTAACATAAAATAGAGACTCATACACAAATAGCTCCAAATCAGACAGTAGATTTCAGGTTTTTATAAGAACAAGAAGAGGAAATTGCACTATAGCAACAAGCTTTTACAACAGAACCAAGGCAAATCATCTAACTACCTCTAAGGAGATCATTCAGAGTTGACAGATTCAAAGAGCCAGAAGGGGCACAAGAGGTAAAAGACTGAGGATGAGGCATTTCAGAGAGTATCAGAATCGCCAAGAGTACAAGTACCAGGAACAGAACAGAGAGTGGAGCTGATCCAAGAAAGGAAATGCTAACAGAAATACCATCAATAGTGGTAAATATTTCCAGCAAAACAGTCAAGTCACAGAACACTCACCCAGCCAAGGAAATAAGTTCACTGCAATAGCTGAATTCCAAATAGCGTTTTACTTCCTAACTGATAAATATTTTGACTGCACTCTATCTGAAACTAACAATAGCATTCTGGAACTGGGCCTTAATTTTTGCCAACTAATAGAATTGATGAATTTGAGACTACCATGGAACTGCATAAATTTACTAGGTCTGTTAACTTTAAGAGCATTTTTTCTCAAGCACTAACATGGGGCATGGTAACGTTATACACCTGGGGTCACGACTTACCTAGTCTCAGAAAAATGCTTCTGATGCTGTTAGCACTACCACAGAAATTAAAAAAGTCAGCTTTGCTCCCTATAACCAAGCTGTAGTAAAAGAGAGAGAGAGAGAGACAGAGAGAGAGAGAGGAGAGAGAGAGACATTTAGGAACTGGTTTGTAGTAACCCACAATCTAAATATCATAACTACATAGGGAAGAATGTGGAGCTTTCCAGTCCTTGCAACAGCACTGTGAGATAATTATAAAGCCGGTGGATAAAGGGGTCCATTGTGGTAACAGACTGATTGCAGCATGAGACTGAAATCCTAAGGCAACTATCAGACCTGAGCTTCTATTATGTGCTAAACCAAGACCCAAGAACGAACTGTACAAAAGACATAGACATTGTGCTTGATTCTCAAAGAGATTGAATACCACAAGCCCAGGGTGTACCAAACTCATGGCACATGGGGCTTGTGGCATTCCATGACCTCAATCAGGATTCTTGATCCTGTGCACTACATAGGCGTGAGTTAGACCAGCTTTTGCTGATCTAACTTCATGGCCC
Source organism: Neoceratodus forsteri (assembly GCA_016271365.2). Classification (NCBI taxonomy): domain Eukaryota; kingdom Metazoa; phylum Chordata; order Ceratodontiformes; family Ceratodontidae; genus Neoceratodus; species Neoceratodus forsteri. Next base: position 686,584,049 of record CM057456.1, on the reverse strand, counting down.
TTTAAGGGTTTTGACAAATATTTGGTGCACGCTGCTGTAAAGAGGGTAAAGTGCTGCAAATGCGAGCAACCTTTGAGAACTGGGTGTATGGTGTAGCAATGTGTTTGGGGCAATGCAGGGTTTCATGCAGGGTTTGTGTAAGCTCTGCATCAGCCTTTGAGAATTGAGCCCATTGTGTTGTAAGAAACACTTAAAATGGCATGATTTCAAAAAATACTTATGATTTTTTAAAGTGCAGCATCCAGTTAGGGCATCCATCTGTGGGTTGCTAAGATCCATAAAAATGTATACAACCCTCCAGCCAAACCAGTTTTGTCCAGTATAGGTTCCTTAACAGAGCCATTAGGTCAATATGTATATGAACACATTAGAAATATTGTGTTTGAAACTCAATCATACATAAAAGACACAAGTCACTAGTTGAGTATTTTGGGTAATCTGGTAGTCAAAAATCAGTGGATCGTGACAACCCTTGAAGTCCAGGCTTTATATACCAATATCCCCATGAGGGGTATTGAAGCCCTTAAAGTTGCACTATTGACTATATAAAGAAACTATGCATCCTAAAGCCTTTGTTGAATTTCTGCTAATGTTGACTGAAAAGTTCTGAGTTATAGTGCCTTCTGCTTTAAAGATTGGTTCTACTTGCGGACTAAAGGAATGGTGATGGACACATCTTTTGCATGATTATGCCACTATGTACCTGGCAGATTGGAAAATAGGTCAGTCTTGCCAGGGAATGCTAACCCCTTCTGTGACAAGATTGGCCTATACAAATGTTTTATTGACAGCATCTTTTAATATGGAAGGGCACCCAACCAGAAGCACTGTAGTATTCTTTGTTGATTTTTTAAAGCCACAAATCCATCCTAAAATTTTCCCTGAAAAGTAATTTACCAGAAATAGAGTTCCTAGACTTAACAATTGCTAAAGAAGGTTCTGGTGGGATTCCAATACAGCTTTTAGAAAATGTATTGATCAGAACTCTCTGCTGCATTTTAATAGTTGACCTCAAGACACATTCTTGAAAATATCACGTATGGTGCACATGCAGGTATGCCACAATTGCAGCGAAGATCAGGATTTTAAAAAGCCTCAATAGATCTATCCAGTGGATTTAGGGACCAAGGTTACAATAGAAGGTGCACTGAGAGAGCAGAAGTCAGAAGGTCAACAGTGGTAAGCATGCTCAACTGTTCCTGATTTTCAGGGATGTCCTGATTCTGCCTCAAACATTTCAACGGTCCCTCCTAAACTGGCATTTCTGTCACTGTCAGAGATTAATGCTACAGTCCAGTTCCCTTCAGAAAATGCTTTCACACTAAACCCCTCAATACAACAGGCTTGTTATGCAGATATTTCCTTTTGTAAGATGTGTCCCAGAATTAGTCATATGCGCCTGATTATTTTAAGCCCTGTCCCTGACTTGCAAGACTGGAGATTGAGAGGTATGGTGGTAAGAGAGAATCTGCTACATGGGGACAGAAATCAAAGGAAACTAGGACAGAATCCAATGTTTGTTTCTGCCTTTATCCCACAATTGTTTATGTTAAGTGAGATCTTAAAGAAGCATTGCACGTGCTATCATGTGAACTAAGACTAGAAAGTATCAATAGAAATATACCACTAATGTTTTACTCAGAATGAAAAATACTGAAGACACTCTACTATATAGTTTATATCAGCCAGGAGAGAAAAGAGAGAAAAATCAATCAGAAGAAGTATATTTAAGTGTGGAAAGTGTAGTTTTTCAAACACATCAAGGAAGGCAACATTTTTAGGGTTACAGGTAAGTGTAGCCTGCAGCCTTCTTGCATCAGCTGTGAAAATGAGCTGCCAGATTCAGACCATGGAACACTTCCTTTGGAGTATTCCAATGATCCTTCTACTCTTTGCAGCCCTTCAATTTAACCCTTGCAGTGCTGCAGACTAAACATCTGTGCAGAGCTCAGTCAAATAGATTAATTCTAGTTCTTTTGGCAGCCTTGTAGTACTTCAGTGAGTACAAGAAACACATGTTTTCTTTTGAATCCAACTTGGTAAGCAGCATTTGTAGAGCTACTGCAAGACTGTAGACTGAACATCTATGCAGAGCTCAGTCAAATAGATTCATTCTAGTTCTTTCGACAGCCTTGTAATGTTTCGGTTAGTACAAGAAACACCTTTTCTTTTGGCTCCAACTTGGTAAGCAGCATTTGTAGAGCTACTGCAAGACAGATAACAAGCACCTAACTGCAGAGCTGTCTCAAATTACATGCTTGGTCATCTGTCCCAATATGTGTGTGTGTGTGTGTGTGTGTGTGGCAATGATTTACGGTACTTCCTCTGAAGAGTTGATTTATATTAACCTTTTCAAGACCTATGTAATTGATGGCATTGGAACTCTCATTATTTTATACTTGTAGGAAGGGCAAATAAATGCTAGGCAGCTAATGTTTTCTGAGATTGCAAGGCATCCTAGGGAATTACAAAGAATCATAGCAGTGTCAGGTGCAGTGCTCCCAGATTGAATAAAGCATTTCCTGTAAGGCAGCCTCCTTTTCCTTGTATTTTCCATGTAAACTGGGACAAAACTCACGTACATTATCCTGTATGCTCAAATCAACACATGCATGCAACTGACTTCATTATGCCTGTCAGTAAAATCACTATAACAAATGTTAAGGCTGTTTTATTTATTTTAAACGAAAAACTCACCTGCAACATATCACAGGGACTCTGGAAAATGTTGGAATATCTCAAGCTTTGCTCTCAATGTTCACATATCTCCAGAACCTCTTGATGATGTTACAGCATTAGTTACAATGTACTGACACAGCCAGATAGCCAGATGCAGTATTTCATATTCAGTGGGGTCATACTTTTATCCATTTTGGCAATGTACTGACACGGAATATCTTTGATGAGATGCAGGATCTCAATTTCAGAGGGTCCTAATTTTACCCATTTCTACAATGTACTGATACAGGTTAGCCTGCCAAGATGCAGTATCTCATTTTCATTGGGTTTTGCTTTTACCCATGTTTGAGTTCCATAGAGAATATATCATCTAACTGCAGGGCAGTTTCAAATTACATCCTTGGCCATCTCTCCCCAATGTGTGTATGTGTGTAGCAATGATTTACAGTATTTTCTCTGAAGAGTTGATTTATGTTAACCCTTTCAGGAACCTATCTAATTAATGGCATTGGAAATCTTATGGTTTTATATTTGTAGGAAGGGAAATGCTTGGCAGCTAATGTTTTAGGGTGTTTCAGAGGATGCAAGGGGCATCATAGTGGATTACAAAGAAATCATAGGGGTGTCAACTGCAGTGCTCCCAGATTGAACAAAGCATTTCCTGTGGGCAACCCCATTTTCCCTGTGTTTCCATGTAAACCGGACAAAACTCCTGTACCTTTTCCTGTATGCTCAAATCAATACGTATATGCAACTGACTTCATTATGCCTGTCAGTAAAATAGCTATAACAAATGTTAAGGCTGTTTTATGTGCTCTTTAACCCTGTTACAATGTACTGACATAGGATAGCCTGGCTGAGATGCAGTATGTCATGTTCAGTGTGCTCATACTTATATCCATTTTGGCATACTACTGACACAGGACAGGTTTGCTGAGATACAGTATCTCATTTTCAGGGGTCCTAATTTTACCCATTTTACAGTGTACTGATACAGCTTATCTTGGCTGAGATGCAGTATCTCATTTTCAGTGGGGTCTTACTTTTACCCATGTTTACATCTGCATGGAATGTACTGACACAGGGTAGATTTGCAGAGATACTAATGACCTCAGTGTGCAACATGGTGGTGCTGACTTAAACTATGCATATGTGAGTATCACGCATATAGTCATGTCAGTGCTGCCATGATCGCATTACATTCAGAGTGGCTCAGATGCCACTTTTTATGCTCACTATGTGTGGGTGCACTATGCACTTTACTTAAATAAAGAACTTTGAATAATATTTTTGTGATCCTAGTGCTTTCTGCATATGTGGGTGCTCCTCATCCTTTGCTTGTTCCAGTTTTTCATTGCTGAGCACCATATTACTTGTTCTGCCACTTCAGGTCCTCTTTTTGCTTTGTTCCACATGGACAGGGAGTAATAACTACTAGCAAACATAAATGTGGATCTTATCTGTTAGACCCTTCCAGGTATTCCTGTTTTGAAAATGCAGCTTCCTCTTAACAAGGTATCTAAACAAAAAGCCCACCAGCAAATTTATTTTTATTTTTAGTACTAAACACATTCTATTTACTGCTGCAGTAAATGTAAACACTGGATGAAATATGAAGAAACTGATAAGAGGAAGCTTACAACGGGTGTCAGTTGGCATTTTACTGTATGTGACAAGCATAAATATGCAGAACTAAAACATGCTACATAAATTCAGTGCCACTAAGTAAGTGGCAGATGGGGAGATTTGTTAACACCAAAACAGGGCTTGTTTTGCACTCAGAGAGGAGTGAGAAGGTCAGTTTTCCTATGTGGGACAGTGACCCACAGGGTGTAAAATTTGAAGTTATTGAAAATATGATGGTTCATAATGATCTACATAGCCCATTTTCTTAAAGCAGTGATTTTGTCATCGAAGAAGAAAAAAGGTGGGTCAGAATTGACAACCATCTGACATTTTCACAGTCTCCCACTCAAAATGAATACTAACACCATTTAACTTGTTGCACTATAAGACTGCACCAAAGAATTTAGCATCTGTGCCAAGCTCCATGCTGCATTCTTTCAGCAGGTATTTTATAGAGTACAGTACCACAATAAATGTTCTTTACCTTATTCTCACTTTTATCTGAATGCACCCTAACACCCTTTCTGCCCTGATATCATGATATTTAGGGCTTGATTAAAATAAAGCTGTATCCAAAGTTCCTCCCGTGGACCAAGTTAAACTTTTTCAATGCCAAAAAAAAAAGACTAGCAATGTATTACATTGAATAAATTTAATATGGGTGGTATTATACTTTGCACATTCTTGTATTATATGATTCTAGTATGTTCACCTATTAAGTTATGAGGCTATGTTGAACTTTTGCAAATGCGGGCACATAACTTTGTAATATTCAATATTTTACCACATTTCAACATAGCCATTTTAAAACAGTGACTCATGAATGTGACAGCTGTCATTTTTCAACTCCTGCCCAATATGAGTGTTTGCAGCCCAACAATTGATTCTGCAGTCTCTGCACAACATCACCTTTAGGCCAGGAGTTAAACATCTTTTCTGCCCTTCTTTATGAGGCAGGTTCATCACAAAGCTGTGTTAAAACTTTGATGCAAAAATATTTAAACAAAATAATTTTCAATATTTTAAACCCAGGTTCCTCTCCTGCAGCACTATTGGCTCTGGCCAGATTTTGTTTCTAATCCCATTACAAGTGAACAATTTAAAATTTGTGACTTCATTACGTTTAGTTCAGAATCACTGATTTACATGGTAACATATACTGCATCCGATAGTTATTCTTTTATATTGGCAAAATGGATGCCTGTTTAAAAGGTGCATCTGGGAGCATTTCGTAGCATTGAGAAATGCAAAACCACAAATGCACATGCTATGCATGCAAAGCAAAAGAAGAAGGAGAACTTGTTCTATTTTACTGGACTAGAGAAGAGAAGCTGAGTGTGAGAGGTGGAACTGGACAAGAAATTATTACAGAGGAGACCCATAGGCAATACAGATTACAAGCTTATACATTGTCTGGGCTAAATTAGTCTTTCCAGTTGAATCCTTTCATGTCAGGGCGTTGAACTTGATTCTGTTTTACTGAACTAGCATTTTACTTTTAAAAGTCTGCATAGACTGTTAACAGTGCAATTAATTAGCTCCTCTTGGAGCAAATATATCTTTCAAATTTTCCCCAGCCTCCATCCCACTATATGTAATAATAAAGCAATAAGGCATGATGGGAGTGTGTTACTGTAGGATAATAGCCCATCTTTTGATAGGCTGAAACATGAGTTGAAACTGAGTGCTTTCACCACCCAAGAAGGGCTGTTAGCCCACCATAATACATTCCCTGGAGTGCTTTATTGTGATTATAAAATGTGTCCTTTTTAGTAAATTGGATGTGTTTTTAAAACATATTTTGTTGATTTACTTTTAGCTGGACTGTTGTGCTGGGATAAGAGCCCAACTGAATGTACCTCTTGGCCAATCAGAAGTCAGCATTCTTTCTACCTATTTTATAATGCACATTAGTATACAATATTGTACAATATTGTAAATATATTTTTTATTACTTTTCTCCCGGCCCTCTGGTTGGCTTCCTTTTCCTGGTATCCTTTCATCTGGCTGCCAGCCGTCCTGCACCCATCCTCCAACTGAGGACCATCACCTTGCTACCCCCATGGCTTTCCCCCCATGGCAGGGGTGGTGGAGAGTCCCTAACTCACCCACCAGAACTGCATCTATTACAGGTGATGCCCTCTGGAGAGGGTGCATTGTGGACGGCCATCAAACTCTTGACCCAGACCGCTATTTTCCATGTTTCTTTTGGCAGTGAAGCATGCAATGCAGACAGTGGGAATGCCAAACATGCATCCACATACAGCATGCCCACTGGCTTTTCCCCACTGTGCCACACTGTACTGGGCCAGACATGCCAACACCTAGCCTCCGCTAGGTGTCAGGCAAATGCTGGCCTCTGCTCCCCACCCTCCCAAGGAGAAGAGAGCTGATCTCTGAATGTTCGATCCTCTCCCACCCTTGCTGGCCCCCAATGACCTACTCGCACCATAGACACGGGTTGCTGGCATGGCAGGAGGTAAGGCATCACTGCCTTAGCACTCTGCGCCATAGGGCCAGCTGTAAATATGTTTTAATACTGGAATGGACTGAGTGATCGCTTGCCTTTTATGTTGTTGCGTATTTTGCACTAAATGCACTTTTTGGCTTTAAGTAGTTTTGCACACTGTAATACAATTTGCTCTGTCACTTAAGTAGCACACAGTATAAGGACTTAGTTCTAGGTGGGGTCATACCTTGGAAAAGTGCATTTGCACATGCACAGAATGTTGGTGTTGGGTGATGTTCTGCTGTGATGGATATAACTACCATAAGATATACAAGAAATCCTACTATGGAATTTCGGTATTAATGTCTAAAACAGCAAATGTACAACAGGAGCAGAAGGAAAACAGTGAGCTTCCAAGGTAGGAGAGAAAAATTGAAATTGAGAAAAATTAAGTGGAGAGATGGATGGTAATCGGTAGTCTTCAGCCAGGATGGTGTGTGAGGACCACTGGTATGTCAGGGCTCTAAGTACAGACCCAGTGGGGCCATACCCTTGGGAAGGAAATGAACCGGACTGCCCTCGATAAGCAGTCAGAGAACAAGTAGATATATAGTATTAGCACTGCAGTCAAAAGCATATAAAATATGCACCTCACCCATATAGGCCACATTAAAAACAATATATTTCAGAGTTAACACAACCGGAATCACAGGAGCCCTGCTGATGCACAGTATACAAACAGGCTGTAGCCTTATTTCGATTTGTTGCCCCATCATTCTGTCTATTTGTTTTCCTCACCCTCTGCCTCCTTCTATTAAATAACGTGCCCTGGGTCAGACTTGATAGACATTTGAAAAAGGGATTATCTATCTATCTATCTATCTATCTATCTATCTATCTATCTATCTATCTATCTATCTATCTATCTATTTGTCTTGAAGCTGTGCTCAGAGGCTAGTTATCAAATGAATAGGCAGTGTTACATGCTCCTTTGTTCAAGGGCCTGGGGTGATGAGAGAAGGTGAGGCTGGGACAACCCCAAGTAAAGGAAGTACTTGAAGGCCCCTGCAGCCACCTTCTTGGCATCCCCAACTCCAGCAGGCAAACCTCCACTAGCCTTCACCCAACCCCCACCTGGCTGCCCCAGCACCCATGCTCTTCAACAGCATACAGATCTGCACCATGATAGGGCTCTACTATTCTGAAAGGCCTCAGGATTTAATCGCAAATTAATTCTGAGAGAAGAAAAATGGATATGGGAAAAGTGACCTCTCTTTAGGTAAGAACTGAGGGCCATGAAATAAAGTTTCAAATAACAAACATTAAGCCTGCTTAAACCAGCAATATTAAATCCTTTTTTTGAAACTGGGATTTAGTCCATAGTCTGAAACAAGTCCAGTGCAGTTCTCAAGAAATGAGGTGTGTGGAGACAGTTTCAAACTGTAATTAGAAAAATCCATAGTTCACTTAGAAGGTGAAATGAGCCTCTTTTACCAGCTAAAAAAAATGAAAAGCTGTACCACTGTTTATGCAAGTTTTCCAGTTTCATCCATAAGTGCAAATGCTGGATGCCATACTACATCCTGAAAGGCTTTGAGAATACTCCAGATCTCTTGCATGTTGCTGTCACTCTGATAGTGGGGGTCCTAGCGATAATTTATGATCATCTTGCTGCGATACTGACCGGCCTTTGTCCTGTAGTGCCCATGTTGCTTTCTTTGGGGTGTGGTAAAGCAGGACACCAGATTCCCAAAATACTTTGAGGAGTGCAGAGTACGGAGTATAGAATCTGATCTGGTATTCCTTCAGAGTTCTTAAGATAACTGAAAATGTTCTCCTCCTCTTTAGCATTTCTGGAGGGTAGTCCTGATCAAAGGAGAGTTATACAGTGTTATTAACATACTAACATACTAAAATGCCAGCAGAATAGGCCTAACGGTCTTTCGCGTCTGCTCGTTGGTCAGCCCCACTCTGGGAGCTGACCTTGCTGCCCTCGCCTTCTCTGGCTTCTCCTTCCCAGTTCGGATATTCTCGCTGCATTGTATTTTGCTTCCAGAACCATTCCCTGTACCTGTCCCACCCCTCTTGAACCCCTCCACCATCTCTGCCTCCACCAGCCCCTAGGCAGCGCATTCCATGGCTCCACTACCCTCTCAGTGAAGTAGCACCTCCTCCTTTCTCCCTGAATCTTCCCCTCCAGCTTCCACCCATGCCCTCTAGTGGCCCCTCCTCCTTCCTTTGAAGCACCCTGACTGTTCCTCCCTATTTACCCCTTTCATGTACCTGAAGATCTCTATCATGTCCCCCTGTCCTTTCTCTCTTCCAATGTGTACATATTTAGCTCTTCCAGCCTCTCCTCATAGGTTCTGTCCCCAAGCCCCAAATCATTTTGGTTGCCCTCCTCTGGACCCTCTCCAGGGTTTAATGTCCCTCTTTAAGTGTGGCCTCCAAAACTGCATCCAGTACTCGAGTGCGGCCTCACCAAGCAGTTATACAGAGGAGTATCACTTCCCTCCTTCTGGAGGTGATCCCCTAGCGTTGCATCCCAGCATCCTGTTGGCCTTGGCTGCTGCCATCCTACAAGTCTCTGAGTTGTTCATCTTGACATCCACCACCACCGCCTGGTCCCTCTCAGCCATCAAGACTTGTAGCATTTCCCCGGGTGTACACTTGGCCCAGGTTTCTGGCTCCCAGGTGCAGTACCTTGCATTTCCCTGCATTGAACCTCAGCTTCCACTTTCTAGACCATCTTTCCAGAGCCTCCAGGTCCCCTGTAGGGCCACCCTCCCTCCTCCCCATCCACCACCGCTCCAGTTTTGAGTCATCTGCAAAGAGACTCATCTCCTCCTGATACCTGTCCTTATGTCAGAGATGTAGGCATTGAACAGGAGGGGCCCAGGACTGATCCTGTGGGACCCCACTAATGACCCTCCTTGGGATGAGACTATCCCGCCAACTTCGACCCTCTGGGTCCGGTCCTGGAGCCAGTTACCTATCCATCTGATCATCTGGTTCCCTACCCCCATTTCTACCAGCTTATCCAACAGGCCCACGTGAGGAACAGAGTCAAATGCCTTGCTGGAGTCTAGAAAGAGGACGTCCACTGGTCTACCCAGGTCCAAGGCACTTGTCACCCAGTCATAGAACTCCACAAGGTTTGTCTGACATGATTTCACGGATGAATCCATGCTGTCTATCGTCCAGACACCCTGACTTTTACAGGTCCCCCAGCCTCTCTCCTTGACAATGCCCTCCATCACCTTGCCCACCACCCGATGTCAGGCTGACGGGTCTGTAGTTCCTGCCACCTCCCTTGATCCCCCTTGTGGATAGGCACTATATGTGCCACCTTCCAGTCCTGGGGCACCCACTCTGTCCTCAGAGATGGTGAAAAGCTCCGCCAGGAGTTTCGCCAAGACATCTGCAAGTTCCTTCAGCACTCTGAGATGTAATTTATCTGGCCCAGTGCTTTCTCCATCTTAAGGGACCTGAGGGCTTCCCTCACCTCTCTGCTGTGATTTCACTTCTGCTACATCTTCTCCTGCTTTAGCCTTCCTCCTCCTGCCAGTGATGCCTCCCCTCTCCCCAGACCCGCCCGATCGATAAGGGTCCCCTCCTCAGTATCACTGTCTCCTCCCATGTATGATGCAGCAATCCATTTTCCTTGGTGAAAACTGAGGTGAAGTACCTATTTAGTACCTCAGCCTGCTCCCCAGGTCTTGTGCCCATCTCTCCCTGTTTTAATCCTGCTGAACCCCTTGTTCCTGTCCTAATTTCCTGGCCAGGTTCTGCTCCTTCTTGCCTTAGACGCCCTCACCACCCTAGTGGCCCTTCTAGCCATCAGCTTGTACTCCCTCGATCCCTTTCACTCCTTGAGCACTTGAATTGCCTATAGGCTGCCTTCTTTCCCCGAACCACCTCCTGGATCTCCTGGTCCACCAGCAGGGTTTCGGCCCTACCACATTTTCATCTCACTCTTGCACAGGTGCTGGTAGCATCCTGCACCCCTCTCCTGATGATTTCCCACCTACTATCAGCATCCATGTCTGACCCAATCCCATCCAAATGCTCCTTAAGGATCCTTCCCATTTTCTTAAAGTCTGCCCCCTGAAATCAGTTACCTCCGTCTTTGTGCAGCCTTCTATCCCTCCTAGGTCCAGGTAGAACCAGACTGTGGCATGGTCACTCCCGCCAATGGGTCCCTTACCTCAAGGCCCCAATCTGGTCACTGTCTGCCAGGACCATCCAAGCACATCCAGTGTTATAAGTAATGTTTTGTTTGCCACACTATTTGGAGGATCTCATCCTTGTCTCTGTAGCTGTAAAACTGACTAACACCTAACATTGTCAATAGTGGGCCATGGTATCGGTTGCATTGTGTGCTCTTTTCAATTTTTAAGTCCATAGTAACAGAAAGGGTGTGTACATCCTTGACAAATCTTCAAAAATTGGTCATTCACCCTGTTTAGTAGCCTTCGAGAAGCCATATGTTCTAATACTGCCCCTGCAGGTCATGTGTCTAAATCATGGCATTTTTCCTGTAAGGTAGTATTTTGATTGACCAAGTATTCCTCTATTCTCTGTAGATGTATTGTTCTTTCTTCACCATGGCTGACCCATTAGTCTGTTGCTTTCACCCAGTTTTCAGCTCCATGCAACTGAGAGCAGAGGCAGTAAAATTCTAGGTTGTTCTCTTCTCTGAAATATTCATTTCATTTAATAAGATTGGGATAACTAATAGAATGCAAGAGGGTCCAGATGGGAGCAAACTCAAGGAGTGGGATTGGACATGGATAGGGAAGGGAGTAAACAACATGTGTTAGTTTCACAGCTTCACAGTAGAGGTACAGAACAGCAGGAGCAGGTACATCTCTAAATGGAGCAGTCTCTGCGAATGGCCACACATGGTACAGGCTGCTCAAAATCAGATCCAGGGGCACCCACAGGGATGGATGAGACCTGAGAAATAATAAAGACATCAGAAATGGGGCTCAGTCATACACTGAGAGTAGTGGCACACCTTAGTCTCTGTGAAAATGGGCTCTGCATCATAGTATTGGGCCCCCTTACAGATTACTGGTTACTCATTCCACTTGTTATAATAGATAGGTAGATAGGTAACATTTGTTAAAAGTTAAAAACAAAAAGAAGCAATGTACTACTATCAACTGGTTATCTTGTACTGTACTATCATGTGAATATGTCTTGCCTCAAAACTATATGATGAATTATCCATATGCTCATCAATAAAGTATAAAAAGGATTGGAATAACTAGACAACTTTTTCTGGTAGTCTTGAAATATTTTTGCAAATGCTAGTGTGTTCTGTAGCAGTGGGGGACCAGGATGCATTGCTCAGATGTAAGAAAACTTGCTTATTAGGGAGATTCACAGCAGCCCACAGCAAAGTTTCTTAAGTGGTATGGCCTTTCATTGTAATGGATTCCTAAATGGTGATGGGCTCTTTAGTACACAAAGGCTCTAAGACAGACTGTCCAGACTGCATCTGGTCACTTTCTTTTAGATGCTAAATAGTCTTTGAGATGAGGCTGGGTCCCTGAAACACAGAGGATTTATAATATTGCAAGGTGAGGCATCACCCTAAATTTCAGGCCTGAAGTAGTTTCAGACAATCAGATGAATCTGGGTATGAGGAAGTGATGACACTACCTCGCTCAAGCAAGGCACTAGGGAGAAAGAAGGAGGAGGAGGAGGTATAAATGCCTCAGCACAGTTATTTTCTTTCTCTCTGTTCTCTGAAATATCTGTGTGAAAGGGTCCAAAGAAGAGAGCCAGACTATGTGTCAGTGGAGAGAAACTTAAGGAAAAACGACTAGAGGGCAGTCAGATAAGACCATGTAACCACTAAGGGAAGATAGAAGCATTTACCTGTGCATGCTTTCTTTCATATTCATGTATGTGTACTGTTGTTTTAAAGCGGATCAGTCAGACCCAAGGGTTCCACACACCCAAATATGGGGCTGGTCTCAATTTGCACTTTATGTACAGAAACATTTTATTTAATTATTGTTTACTACAGTATAAAAGATTGTATTAGACTAATGTTGCTTAATTCTAGGCTGACATTTTCTGTGACTACAAGTCACCTAATCCCTACAGCTGACATCAGAGGGGACTGCAGCAGTAGGAGATTCAATAGCCTGTAGTGCATGTTAGAGCTTTTATAAGCTCCGATCAGATGTTTGCCAGTTCTACTGTTCTCCTCTGTGGCTGTACTTTGCCCTGGGAGTACAGCAAGGCTAGTAAACAAAATTTGAGTGGAAGTGAGGACTTTTCCTGCTGCCTTTCCTTGCCCAATATAATAAAATCTTTAAATCTGATAAAACTGCAAAAATTATGTTTACGCTTATATTTTTATGTATAGGGTCATAGGAACATTTCAAGTCCAAAGCCTCAAGAGGCCACTAGGACATGACCATTACCCTAACATCCTCTATATTCAATCCTTCCATGTTCCATCATGTAAATATCAAGTCTTCTCTTAAATATGTCAATACTATCACTCTGTATGACATCAGTTGGAAGCCTATTCCATTCTTCCATCACCCTTTGGCTAAACCACTGCTTCCTCGTATTACCCCAAATTGCTCCCCCCCATAATGGTGTCCCTGTTACCTTTTACAACATCCCTATCAGTAAGTGACAAACACTCCACAGATTGGGGTTATGTAGAGCCTTGTAGACCAGGCATAGGTCCCTTCTAAGTCTCCTATAAGCCAAAGGATAGACATTTAATTAACTGAGTCTCTCAGTATATGTCAGGCCACCAGTCCCTCTTACCATTCTTGTAGCCCTTTTCTACAATCTCTCCAACCTGTTCACTAGTGCCTTACAGGGGAGACCAGAACTGCACACAATATTCATCCATGAAGCCTCACAAGGGAACCATGCAGGGCAACACCACCCTCTATTTCTACTCTTTATATTCCTCTCAATACAGCCCAGCATTTGATTCCTCTCTTAAGTACCTCTCCACAATGTCTATCAAACTTCAAGTCACTTGTTATAATAACTCCCAAGTCTGTCTGCTCATCCGCAGAACTCAGGTGTTCCCATTAAAGAAATAGGTGTCTCGTATGTTCTTATTTCTGAAAGGCATTATCCTGCACTTCTCAGTATTAAAACCAGCCCCTTCCTATTTGCCCAATTAGCAACTTCTTGTACCTCATGCTTGAAGTTTAAAGCACCCATGTTATTACATACCTGGGCCTCAGTTTTACATCATCAGCAAATTTGCTGATCCATGTATTAACTTCTACATGTTAATGATGACACAAATATGTTAGAAGTATGGGCCCAGCATGGACCCCTGGGCACGCCGCTTCATCACATCAGCCCAGTCCAACATGTGTCCTCATACCACCACCCTATGCTTTCTGTTCCTCAACCAGGAAGCTACCCATTTAATTATGTGGGTGTCTGTGTCAATTTCAGAAAGTGTGTCCAACAATTTCCTATGCGATGTTAATGTCGAAGCGTGGGAGAAATCCATACAAAACATCCACTGGTATCTCTTGGTCCATTGCCCAACTTACTGGGTCAAAATCTATTCAAGCTTGTGAGGCATGATCTTCCTTCACTGAATCCATGCTGGAATGAATCTAATTGTCCTGCTTCTTGAAGATATTCAGTAAGTCTATCCTTCATTATACTTTCCAGCATCTTACATACAGTAATATAGGTGTGATATTAACTGGTCTGTAATTCCCCACTCATCCTCTGTCCCACTTCTTAAAAATGGGTATCACATGCTCTGTACCCCAGTCCTCAACTATTACACCTGTATTCAGCAAGTCTTGAAAAATATCAACTATAGGAGGCGCTATAGGTTCATACTCAGAATGTCAAAGAGCAAAAGGCTAATTCCCACAAAGCTCTTGAAGTTACATATAGTAGGTCAAGGATTTATTTATTCTTAAAAAATCATCTAGCCTATTTTTAAATGTATTTTTATTCTGACTAACAATAACAGCTATAGGAAGTTTATTCCATGGACCAACAATTCTTTGTGAAAAATAGTATGCCCTTTTTTGTAAGTTCTTTAATAGTGCAGGGTGTAATTTGTCTGGCCTTCTGATTTATTGGGGTCAAGAGACTTAAGTCTGTTGGTGATGTCTTTAACTGATATCATAGAAACATAGACTTTGACGGCAGATAAGGACCACTTGGCCCACCCAGTTAACCCATTTCCTTACCTACTGGATAAGCTGCTGATTCTAGTTAATGCAACAATAAACAATGAACAAGGAGCACCAGGATATGTGCGGTGCTATTGAACTTTAAAATGAACCATAGCAAAATAGACATAAGCACCCGCACAGCACACTCAAAAGCGTCTTAGATGAAAATCAAAATTTATTACAGACCAGAATCAGGACGCCCACTACACAGACTGACATTTCACTTGGCTGGCTGCCAAGTTTCCTCAGAGTAAAAAACACCATCCAGGTGCTTTACTTAAATATTC
Organism: Neoceratodus forsteri; assembly: GCA_016271365.2. Lineage (NCBI taxonomy): Eukaryota > Metazoa > Chordata > Ceratodontiformes > Ceratodontidae > Neoceratodus > Neoceratodus forsteri. Next base: position 686,568,807 of record CM057456.1, on the reverse strand, counting down.
TATTCACCACATCATGTGATTTCTATTGCATCAATACAATACACCACCATTTGTGCACTAATCACTTATACAACAGTTTTAAAGGAACAGTGTATATATCCATTGTTCCGTATTAATACTAAAGACTACCTCAACCATATAAAAATATGTTTAACAATCTCAAATGCAATATCTTATAAATATTCACACACAATTTATGTAAAACAAAATGGTCATACTTAATTATTACATAAAAGCTCTTTTATGTTACTTATTTAGATACAAAACATGAGAAAGTGCATGTATCAGAAGGGGACAAAACACCTATTAAATTTTACTTTTTCATAGATAGATTTTAAATACACATCTCATTTTATGATTGTGTTGATTATCTGTTCATCTATTTATATTCATTTAGGTACATATGGCTGGATCTACTTTTAAATTATTTTCTACTTCAAATATTGTGTCAAAACTCATGGTGGATAGGACCCAGACATTATTATACTTCTTTAAAAATGCAGCCAGCTCAATGTTATCATTGAGACCTTTATTTTCACATGCTCCTAGAGTATAAATCCAGAAGCTTTCTCTCTGACCTATTTTCTTATTTAGATCTCCACCTCTTGGTCCCAATGCAACAAGCTCCAAACCCAAAAACTAAACTTAAGATTTATTTGGCCATATTTCAAAATATGTTTAGCTATGGCATATGAATCATCATTCCTTCTACTGCTCTGACATGTTCACCTATTCTCACTTTGAATTTCGTGTAGTCAGTCAACATAGAAAGCACCACATTCCATGCGTTAATAAATATATTACACCTGTACTGTTACACGTAATGAAGTCACATAGCTCAATATTGTTCCCAGTAACAGGATGTGTAAAAGTTTTGCAGCAATTAATATATTTACTGATAAACACAATTTCCACATCTGTGTGTTCCTTTTGGTTTGATGTCAACAATGTTTGTCTAGTTTTTATATTGGAGCTTACCATGTTGGATACTACATAATCCTTAATGCTTCTACTCTTCCTATACACTACATTGGGACCTCCTTCTGCTATTTCCTTCAATTTTGGTTCCAATTTTAAAATGGACCAATTGTTATTTAAAATCTGTTTTATTTCATGTGCCTGCTTTGAAAACTAGTGGTGAAGGGACAACCAATTTTAGGTTTAGGGTCTCGTTTATACATTAAGACCTCTTCTCTATCTAACTTATTGACCTTTCTAATTGCCGATGCTATGCTACTATTGCTATATCCCTGTTCTTAAACGTTGTACTTGCTGACTTCTGTTTGATCTTGAATTCAGAAAATTCAGAACAGTTTCGAAATGTTCTTATTAATTGACTCTTTGGTATATTAAATTTTGTATGAAAAGGATGACAGCTGTCATACCCTAATATAATATTTCTGTCTGTAGTTTTCTGAAATAAGGTGGTACATGCTCCCTCATTACAATCTTTGTAGATTTTAAATCCAAAAAGTGATGTTTGTTTGATGGATATCATATTTGTACGTTAAACAACTACTGGTTGATTCCATCCATTTAATGAAATACCCAAATTCTTCCACATGACCCTCATTTTACACCAGTCCTCAACCATTCATTTAATTTTTGTTTCGATTCTCTGACTTGCTCTAGGAACTGGTAAGATTCCAGAATTATTAATTCCTCTTTCCTGCTTCTTATCTCTGTGGCAATTTGTTGGAAGGCACTTTGCACCTCACTAATACTCCCTTTCCCAATATCGTTAGTGCTTCATGCAGCACCACAGAGATTCTGATGTATTATTAATTGCCTGTTTAATCCCTTCAGCACATCTCTTACCCTGCTCTTGACAAGCTGCAGACACTAGTGGTGCTTTTCCTACCCCTGCAAATAACAGAATCTGCATATTTGAGTATGAAACATAGAAACATAGAATTTGACGGCAGATGAGGACTGCTTGGCCCACCTAGTCTGCCCATTTCCCTACCTAATAGATAACCTGCAGATCCTAGTTAACCAGCAGCCTACTTCTTCTACCCCACCCCTAGAATTGCCTTATGACTGTCCATGCATGCTTGAATTCAACCACTGTTTTTGACTCCACAACCTCCTCGGAAGGCCGTTCCATGCATCCACAACCCTCTCTCGAAACAATACTTCCTTACATTACCTCTGAGCCATCCCATCTTCAAATTGAGCCTCTTTTCTTGCACCCTCTTTTGAAAGATGCTACCCTCTTGGACTTGAATCACCTATTACAACAATATCCCTACCATCCTGGACGGACTGTATTTCTTCCCTGGTTTGTAAACCTTCCCAAGGAGGTGTTGACCTGGTTCTATATTGCTCTGGCCTTACAACTTGTACCATCATTTCTTGTATTATCTTTTGCTATTTATTATATTTGTAGCATGTGTTTATTTATTACTAGATGTATGGCACTCTGAGTCATGAAAAGGGTGCTAAAAGAACATATTACCTAGCTATTTACCTACTAGCGAACTTATTAAGATTTGTTTTCAAAATTTCAAAACATGCTGTTTTAAACTGTGGAAATTTTTCTTTTAATAATTAGTTTGAAAATGTATTTACATAGAATAGCTGAGATGCAGCATCCAGGATTTTTAGGGATTTTGCTGATTTTGTCTAATTGTACTGTGACAAATCCTGTAGCAAGGTATGTAGACCTGCTGAAGTTCCTTAGATTTTGCTGTGGGTTGGCTGGTGTTGGTGCACTTTAAACAGCAACATGCTCAGTTTCCCAAATCCCACAGACCATACAATTGTTTAAATGACAGTAAACTCCTCCAAATGGGGTATTTGTAATCCAGACTGCAAAACATACTGAAACAACAGGTGATGTCCTTGAAACAATGTTGCACTGCAACATACACAAGTATCCAGGCCGGATGGTTCCTCCTGAGGCAGCAGGCCACTGGATCTATTCTCCACCAGAGTGTCTGTGATGCAGGCTGGGTTCCTCCTGCTCTTTGCTGAGTGGGCTACCTGGGCACTGGCTGCAGTCTCTTCCAACCTCATTCCATTTGTTCCAGACTGCAGAGGCCCCAATCTGACTCTCACATGTCTCAATTTCCAACCACCTTGATCAAAGGCAGCCCAGCAACATGCTGCAGTGCCTGTTACAGGACCTGTATCAGCAGCTCTGTGGTCTTTTCTCTGTGGTGGATCTTCAGTGTTGCCCATGTGCTAACTTGCCTCTCTTCCTCTGGAACTCAGCAGCTCTAGTCACAGTTTTCTCTCCCTTTTCAGGCCTGGGATAGCACAGTTTGCTGAGCTGCACCCACTCCCAGCACTACAGACCTTTCCACTATGAGACCTGGACCAGATCTGCCCACTTCCAGCACAGTCCTGCCTTTATAGGCCCTGCTCATAGTCTGTCTCAATTTGTGCCTGGCACTGTCGCCCAGAAACTCAACAGCCCACAAGACACAGGCAGGGAAGGCAAGCTTTATTTATAAAGTGCCCTTTCCCATAGGCTCAGGGCACCATACATACAATAAAACAATCAGCAAAACATCATAAAACATATCCTAGCATAGTATCAAAGTAAAATGAACTATTTAACAAGTAAAACTAATTAAAACTAGCTAACAGCTAACTGGGCAATGCCTGCTCAATAAGTATGCTTTCAGAGAGGTTTTAAAGGCCTCCACCATGCAAGCAGAATGCATATTCCTTGAAAGTGAATTCCACAACATGGGGGCCACCATTCTGAATGCTCTGTCCATAGACTGTCTCAGGTGGGAAGGAAAGACAAATGAGCAAGCCGCATCAGTGAAGCAGAAGGGTGGATTGAGAGGTAAGAAACCAGGACATCTTTTATGTAGTCAGGTCCCAAACTGCATGGCCCAGCTGAATGCATCACATCAAACCTCCAGATAACCCTAAGTATAAGTATTATAGGCCTAACCTAGAGGTGATGAAGTCATGAATGATCATCACTAGGTCAGCCGGGTGCTAAATCATGTGTTGAATCCTGGTGGTGTTTCAAAGGTGGTGCAAGCCAGATTGGACCACATCTCACACCTGCTGTTCTAGAGTCAGCCTGCAGTCCAAAATGACCCCAAGATTCAGAAATCATATATACAGCTCTAAAAGATTGGCTGCCAAGGAAGGAAAGACTTGTCATTGGGGACTCAATCATACATTTCACTGACAGTTATGTATACAACAAAACAAGATTAATACTTTAGCCACCTGTCTAGTAGGAGCAAAAATAGCTGAACTAACTCAGGCACTTGATGGATTGAAATTAACAAAAAAAATTCTATCATTGTATACGTTGGTAGCAATGATGTCTGTAAAGCTCATGAAAAGACATCTGCTCAGACATTACTGATTTGGGTTTAAAATATAAAACAAAAGGTTATGAGATAGCTATATCAAGGTTATTACATTCCCTAGAGCCCATTTAGAGAAGAATAAAACTATTGAAAGAATCAATGCAAATTGGCTGGTTGGTGCAACACAACAGGTCTGAGCTTCCTAGACAACTGGATTTTGTACAATAACTATAGAATGTATTTTATTAAGATAGTCTACATCTAAATAGTCATGGAGAAAAGTACTGAGGACAGGTTTCCTAACCAATTATTTGGGAGAATTTAAACTATCTAACATGGGGTACATTTAAAGTCTAGAGGGTAAGAAAAATGTAACATTCCAGTTGATAACAATTAAAAATAGGAATTGAAAGTTTTTAGCTAATACTAGAAGTATGACCAATAAACATGATGACTTGAAGTCCCTGGTCTCTGTCAATAATTATGATATCATTGCAATTACCGAGACTCAGCGGTCTGAAAAGGCAGAACTATGGGGCTCACATCTATGTGGTTATAATTTATATTCATGACATAGACAGTATGGTAAAGGAGGTGGAGTTATACATAAACAAATACTGTAGAACTATAATTAACCATGTCAACTTTGTATTGCGGGTTCCTAATAGAAAATGCCAGCTCACCAATATAATACTCATCTACTGGCTGCCGTCCACGATCAGCTGTTGTCTAGAAACTGTCAAATATGGCAGCAGCCTGGTGGCAGATCATGGTGTTTTCAAACAACACAATATCTATAATAAAGTGGCTTAGTACTCCGCCAAGGAACGCAATGAAAAAGGACTTCCATGCACTTCAGATCTCTGACATGAACGCAAAGGTGCTCAGTGTGAGCACAGATATGTCCAGGCTTATGGTAGAGTCAGTCACACAAGAGCTTAACTCAACTGCATCACCACCTGCTAAAAAGAAAAGACTGAGCACCACGTCTATGCCCCCAAGTAAGATTTGAAATCGGCAGTATTCATGTACCCACGGGTAATGCAAGCAGTAAGGTTTTACTGAGTCCAAGTATAAAAATAAAATCAATGAAAGTGCAGTCCACATTTTCAAAGGAGACTACCTTGCTAAACTAAAAACAAATCCAGATCCTGCTACCATGCCTCAAACACTGCCCATTAAGCCCTGTGGCCATCCTCCTTAATTACTGAGGATGCAGAGAAGGAAATCAAATGTACTGTATAATCCCTGTGAGCTGAGGGTGCAGCGGTCATGGTAGGTTCTGTCGCTGTTGCCACTAGAATTGTTAAAGCAAGCCACCCCAAGCTATTCACAGAGAATGATGGCACTCTCTCTCCTTTTCAAGGCAGTGGTCCTGGTTGTTTTGATTCATGGGCTTTATTAGAGGAAAGGTACTAAAGCCACTAGAAAAAAACCAGTAGATTTCCTTACCTAAGAGACAAGTTCCTAAGCCACATTAGCACATCTTGTAGTCAAGAACTCATTGCCAGTGACCTAGTAATCAATATGGATGAAACTGGGGTTAATCTAATCCCAGCCCAGAGTGGACTATGGAGACAGTCAGAAAAAAGCAGGTTGAAGTGTCTGGTCTTGGGGACAAAAGGCAGTTATGGTCGTGCTTGCTTGCTCTCTGTCTCACCACTATCTGACCCTGCAAATCATTTATCAGGGCAAGACCACACAGTGTCACCCAAGTTTCCTGTTTCCTGATGGTTGGGACATCACCCAAACAGAAAATTATTGGGCAAACTCTAAAAGTACCATCAGGTTTACTGAAAATGTTCTTGTCCCATACATGAATGCCATAAAGAAACAAAACAACTACCTGACTGTCAGAGGACATTACTCGTATTAGATTTGTTGAGGAGCATACTACGGATGAGGTGCTTGTGAATTTTAGAGGTATAACATTATTCTATTTTCATGCCTGCATCATGCATGGACCTTCAGCAGCTCTTAAATGTTTCCATTAATAAGGTGTTCAAGGATGGGCTGAAAAGGAATTTACCTAATGGTATGCCACAGAGATTTCTAAGCAAGTAAAATTGGGAAGCAGTAGTGCCAACATTTCCGTCTACCTTTATACTGCCACCCTAAAGAACATACATGCTAACTGGTTGGTTAACAGCTTCACAGCATTAAAAGCTCGGACTGATGACTGCAGGACTGGATTTTATAAGTCCAGGATACAGCAGCCACATAAGGATTGCCTAAATGACATTTATACCAACGTTGAAGGTAAAGGTTGCTAATAAGGTTTTAGTTGGTTTGGTTTGTCTCTTTTAAAGTGCTGTAACTTTGTTTTTCTCTTACCTAGGTGCAGCTTCATCTTAGTGGAGTGTGGTCTTTGTCAAGCGAGTCAAGCAGATCGAAGAAATCAAGCCAGTTTTTTTTGTTTACTTTTATCTCATGCACTAAATAAAAGATTACAGAGTGATTGCATAGCATAATCTTTGTACTGTGTCTATCTGTTGATTCTATTGCCCTGAGATGCCACACCCCACATGCCGATACTGACAAAGCACCAGACTTAAAATTAAAGATTGCTGTCAAACAAACATCGCACCTTAAAGGTACAGCGTGGTAATAGCAATGTTTGTTTGACAGTGATATAATCTAGTTCTACAGTATATAGATACCATAGGTATCTCTAATAAAGTTAAAGGTGTAGCAAGTAATGTTGGATCTGTGTGGATTAGGGCCTGTGGAAGAATCTCTGGTCCTTTAATAATAGGAGTGGTATACAGACCTCCAAGTGTCCAGTAGAACTTATGACTAACATTATTTCTGAAATAGAAACAGAAAGCAAATTAGGGAAACCATCATCCTGGGGATCTGAATATAACTTCCATTAACTGGGACACCATGTCAGCAGAAACTCTATCAGTAAAAAATTCTTAATGGCATGTGAGAGTATGCATCTAGTTCAACATATCAAAGAATCTGCAAGGGGCTCTAATATATTGGACGTGGTTCTTGTTTCAGAACAAATTATAATTAATAACTGTATAGTTGGTCCTCCTTTAAGCAATAATGACTATAACACAGTCTCCTTGACTTTAGACTGCAAGTTTAAGCAATTTTAAAGCTGCTCTGAAATGTCTTTGTACAATAAAACTGGAGCCAGATATTCAAAACTTAGACCTTGACTAAATTAGCACTGCCGGCACGCTTAAAATAGTCTCTGAACCAGTAGCAAGCTATACCAAAAGAATAGCCCCAGGGCTAAACTCTGCTGAATACAGCATGCAAGGAAGCAGTGCAGACAAGGCTGGGAGTGGAGTACTAAAAGAGCCTGGGAAACAAGACAGCTCTGAATACAGTGACAGGGAAATGCAAAATGGAACAGCAGCTCAGTGGACACAGGTGGAGTAAGGACAATGTTTGTGATAGCAATGAGGTGTTGCACAGCAACTGCAAACAACAATGCTGGCCACCGCTGCAGAACTGTGCTATGCTTGAGAGGTTTGCCCAGGCTAACCCAATTGCACAGTGCTAATACATTAGCCTAGTGCAAACAGGTTAACCTGGGACAAAAGTTTACCATATTCAAAGATCCTATGTAAATGAGCCTACTCCAGCAATCCGTGGGCAGACAGTCACATTTAGAGATCTCTCATTATGGCTCTGTTTTATAATGCACTTCCATGTACTTTGCCCGGCTCTATTGCATTGAGCTCACAGCAACCCCTGTTGGTTGGAATGGCAGTACAGGCTGGAAGTTACAGGCCAGGGTGTGCTCACAGCAGTCCCTGTTTGTCGGAAGGGACGTACAGGCTGGATGCTGCAGAAAATGGGTGTTTTCAGGCACATTCAGTGCATACCACTTGCCCATACAGCACTTCAATGAGGGACACAGACGTGCTGACTGAGGGGCAATGAGGGACACTGACTCTCACAATGAGGGACACAGCATCATACATCTCAACCTCCATCCTCATAAATCAGGGACAAAGTTTAAGAAACTAGGGACAAAGACCCCAAATCAGGGACATCTGCAAAATTGGTACCATTCATTCAGAAAGCTGATAGAATAAGGATTAGTGTGTGATGCATGTTCTGAAGAAGAACAAGCCTGTAATGTTAAGGACTAACATTATATTGTGCCTACAGTCCCCACTGTCCCATCATGTAAGCACATATGTCTCATGGGACAGAAGAAACTCATGAGGTAATATCAGGATGTCCCTGAAAATCAGGGACAGTTGAGAGGTATGTGACAGCATCACCCATGGAGATACAACCCAGAACATAGTGGGCCCATTGCCTTTACTTGCACAAAGTTACCTATTTATGTAGATTGTAGTATATTATTAATTGCTGCCTGAATGTATGAATTGACAGCACATTCTCTGTGTGTATGTAGCACCTGTTCCATGAGGGACAGAGGAGGAACAGAGAAATATAGAGGGTAAATGAGGGATGTCCCTCATAATGAAGGACACTTGGGAGGTATGCTCCTGTCCTGGACATAGTCAACCACAGCCCTGGTAGTCTAGTGGTTCCCCACCCACCCATCACAATCCCCGACCCTGTAGCTTCCAAAATATGTATTTTCCTGGTAGTCTAGTGACCCCTGCCCCCATCATGATCCCCAACCCCGTAGTTTCCACAAATATGTATTTTCCCAGGTAATCTAGTGGTCCCTCCATTCCCCATCACAATCCCCGACCCCAGTAACTTTCAAACATAGGTATTTTCCCTGGTAGTCTAATAGTTGCCCCACCCCGCATCACGATCCCTGACCCCGTAGCTTCCAAAATAGGTACAGTGTTGCTCTGGTAGTCTAGTGGTCCCCATAACCCCCCATCATGATCCCTGACCCCGTGAGCTTTCAAACAAAAGCATTTTCCCTGGTAGTCTAGTGGACCCCACTCCATCCAGCAGTGCTGACTCCTCCGCCTCCCCAACCATCCCCAAATGGAGCCAGTGATGTGAGTACGTGCTGATTTATTATGCACTATGGTAAGAGTCAATTCAAAACTCAGTCAGTGGCTGGGCGCGGAGATGAATGGTGGGTTGAGTCAGTTGCTGGCTCCATTCAGAGATGGTTGAGAGCAGAGGTTAGCACTGCCAGGTAGAGTAAGGACCAATCGCTTTCTCAGAAATACTTTTATTTACAGTAGTAGCCACAGACATTGCCAGCTATTTCCAGATATTTTGTGAAATTTCTGAAGAGTTTTCTCTGCTGCCCATACTGTGGAAATGTAGAAAGCAGGAGAAATTTCTGGAAATATCACAGAAGTTTTTGGGAAATGGATGGCAGTGTCTGTGGCTGCTACTGTAAAAAGCTATGGGGTTGGGGATCGTGATAGCGTGTTAGGGACCACTAGACAACCAGAGAAAATACCTGTATTTGGAAGCTACAGGGTCAGAATCATGATGAGGGTGGGGCGTACCACTAGACTACCAGGAGTACACATCAATGTATTTCAAATCACACTTCAATTACTTCATGTTATATCGATATTACTGCAAGCTTCTTTGCAGATGTATTCAGTGCTGCACTTACAGGTAGCGCAAACATCCGTAGCGCTGTGCTATTCTTTGAATATGCCAGTGCTAACGGCATTCATGGCCAGTCCCTTCATTCCCTACCCTGAATATATTTAACTTTTAGCATCTGTGCTATCGCACAGTGCTGGCGCTAGTAGGGCTTTTAATATCACAGCCTCATGCACATTCGGTGCTATTACAACACAACGGATTTGTGCCAAGCCTCAAAGCTTTGAATATCTGGCCCCTGATCTACTAAGTATAAAGTAAGATTTAGATAAAATAAACAGATGTTTTGTTAATTAATAAATCAGTTGAACAGATGTGGCAAATAATCAAATCTACAATTTTAAAAGTTAGTAATAACCCCATTCCAAGAATATCAAAAAACAGATCAGGTAAAAAAGTCTCAAGTGGCTTAATAAAAGACCAAAACACTTATTAACAAGAAAAACAAAGTACATAAAAGATACCTCTCTACAAAAGACCAAACAGTGAAATTTCAGACACTTTCAGTAAAGGTGTAAAGGGCAATCAAATAGGAAAAAGGAAAATGAAATTTAATTAGCACAAACTGCAGTAATGACAGTTATAAATCCTTTATTGCCTATATTAATTCACTTAAGAAACCATGTTGCACTAGAGGACCAGTAGTTCATGACAACAAAACAGTCCTTGATGCTAGGAAATGACATCAATTTTAATGATTACTTTGTAGCATTTTGTTTTTCCATTAGGTTTTTCTCCCCAAGCCCTGGCAGGGCTTCCAGCCCTCCAAAGGAGGACTTTTCTTGGTTCCACTGCTTCTGCACTTGCTAGCCCTGATTATTCCCCTTGCTTGTCCCCATGTTGGGGCCATGGAGGTGGCACCCCTCCTGGAGACCCATTCCAGAAGTGGGGTCAGCCCTAAGATGTGGCGGACTCATCATGGAGCCCTGCCAGGCTCCTTTTTCCCATCCCCCATCTCTACCGATGTGATTGTGTTGGAGCGTGCCTCCTGAACTGTATCACCCTCCAGCCACCACCAGAGGGGTGGTCAGCAGGTGGATGACATGGCATCCTCCCCTGAGAGAGAGAGGAGAGCAGCCTCCGGATACTCAATACGCTCTCCCCTGCCAACCTCCCAGTGGCCTGGGCTCGCTCCCTAACTCCAGGTCGCCAGCGTGGTGTGAGTGTGTAGTGACCATGCCTCAACCTCCAGTGCCACTGGGCTGGCTTTGGTAATATTTTGGTGATTCAAAGCTATATGCAAAACCAATTGACTGTGTCCATGAAGAACTTATAGTAGTAACACACAAATAAATTAAAAATGGAATTAAAACTTAAAGGCAAACTCATCCCCAGCCCAGATAAAATTTCCAGTCAAATGGTAAAGTTTTTATCTGACTCATTGACCAGTGCATTTAAGATCTTGTTTGCTGAATAACTTAGGTCATATAAGATCCCTGTTGAATGGAAATGGGACATGTTGTCCCTATACACAAGAAAGGAAATAAATCAGATGTCAGTAACTATAGACCGATTAGCTTAACTAGCGTTGTTTGTAAATTGTTAGAAGATACTATAAGCAATAGTTTGGTAACCTTTTTAATAAATCAGACTTAGTACAACATGGCTTCACCAGAGGACATAGCTGTGTTCTAATTGAATATGCTTTTATGAAAAATTAGCCAGATTCTTGATGCAGGTATCCCTTGTGATGTTATTTATTTGAACTTCAGTAAAGCTTTTGATCTTACCCCACACTGGGCTATCATTAAAACTCTGCAAAATGCAGGAAATAATTGAATAATTCACTGGGTTACTGACTGACTTGATAATAGGAAACAGAGAGTGATTATTAATGGAACTATTTCAGAACTTATGCACTGACAAGTGGATTGCCACAGGGTCTGTCTTGGGCCATATCTTTCCAAATCTTTATATCTGAGTTAGGTGCAAACACAACCAGTATCATTACTAAGTATGCAGATAACACAAAGTTGGGAGGACCATGCAAAAATCTGTATGACATCCAGAATATCTAATCTGATCTTAATAATATAGCCAAATGGGCAAAACACTGGGAAATGAAATTCATCATTGACACATGCTTTGTGATAGGACAATTGAAAAGTCACTTATTACTTGTAGGAAGAGAAGCTTAGATCCATTCCATTTAGTTGTTTAACCAGGTATAGCACACTAAGCTGAAGCTTTTTACAGGAGCACAAGGAGGTTAAATGACTTGCTCAGGGTCACACAGTATGCACATGGAAACTGTGGATTCAAACCCAGGTCTAGTCTGCTGAATATCACCAAATTTGCAGCTCGGAGCCTTAGACCACTGCGCTTATACTGCTCCTCAAGTGAACATGAGAAAGATCTGAGATGCCTAATATGCAGTGATCTAGGTTCATCCATGCAAACAACATCAGCAACAGCAACAGCCGACAAAACTATATGGACAGTAAAAGGAACATAATCTCAAGAGACAGAGACGTTTTGATGGCAAGGCACATTTTACTCATATGGCGCCCATTCCTGGAGGCTCTGGATGCCTCACAGAAAATAAAATAAACATACAATGCATAAAATATAAAACACCATCTATATATCAAGTATAAAATATCTCAAACATAGAACACTGAAAGCTGATAAAATATCATAAATTGATGCCACTGTATAGGGCATATGTCTGCTATTACATGGAATATGATTCCCAGTTGTGGTACCCATACAAGAAAACGGATAGAGACAGTTTAGAGAGGATGCAGAGAAGATTTACTAAGGTTGTTAAAGGAACTGAACATAAGGAGTACAGTGAACGATTGATAGATCTAAATTTAATGACCTTGGAAACAAGGCATATAAGGGATGACCTTATGTTTATGTTTGACATCATGCTTGATTCATACCTGTTAATGGAATTGGGTATAACTTTCAAGCAGGATGTTAGAGAGACAAGGGTCATCCACTACAGATAGTAGGTAAAAGATTTAATAAACAAAAGAGGAAGTACTTTTATACAGTTAGAGTGGTAAACCCATGTAATTCACTACCATTGGAGTGTATAACCAGTAAATCAAAATTACAGTTTTAAAATAAACTGGATAAATGGTAACACCTATATGGTGAGTATAATTGAGTGACTCAATATGAGTCACTCAATAATACTGCTGCTGTTTAGGGCAACCATTCTAACAGAGTGAAAGATCCTGTATAGTGAGTTTAGCAGTGAACTACAGTACACTTGATATGACCAGATACAGGCAGGTGTGTGAATGAACCCTGCTGAGCTCTCCATTTGGCATAGTGGCTACAGCCACCATTTACAAAGCCAGGGACCTGAGTTCAAGTCCTACAGTAAAAATCTAGTTTTTTAACTCCATTCTCCCAGTGTTGATTATATTAATTTTGTGGGAATAAAGTGCTTGCCCCCACAAAAGGGTGAGAGGTGTAGCCCCTCAAAAAAAGAAACAATTTAATTTGCTTGTTTTTAGTGGTTGAGAACCATCGCTGTTTGTGGTGGTCTCTGTTTGTTTTAGTCACTCTTTAGCTTTGGGCAATATTTGCATTGCTCTTTGTGTGGTATGATAAGGGACTCACCCTTATCATATAAATCTAGATAAATACATTGTGTCTGGGAAAACAACTCTTACTATTGGAACTGAGTAACTGGAGATATATGGGCTTTCACCCTGCTTGATCCTTTCCTATCCTAGTATGAGTAAGGGCTGCCTCATCTCCTGTCATTGCTGAGCCCCACTAGCTGGCTCAGTCATCATGACCTCTGTGTTCCCTGGATTACTGGATTAACAAATAGCCAGTCTGAGGCCATCCAGTAGTTGATCTCAGCAAGACATTACCTAAGCTTCGAAGCTGCTTGATCCTCTAGGAAAACAAGACAGGTATAGTTGAATATCATCTACATAACAGTGAAACCCAACGCCATATGGTCTAATTAGCTCTCCCTGTGGCAACATGTACACAGAGAACTTCTTCTTACCTTAATTGATGCTATTTGTCTGCATGCTGGCTTGCTGGGTTTGTTGTATGTTGGTGTATTCTCCTAGTATATTCAACTGGGTGCTATTCCATGCAGTGTTTGGAGACCCCTCCATGATGAGCTGCACCTCCTGCTCTTTCTCTCACTTGCAGAGATGCCCAATGCCTCCACAGTCAGTTTGACTGACAGCTCTATCCTGGGCCACATACTACTTCTCTGATATGGTCACAGAGGAGCAGTGAGATTTTTCACAACTGCACTCCATTCCTCCCATTGTTCATTGGATGACTTCCAAAACTCCTGAAGCGCTGCTAGCATGGCACCTTGCCTTCTTTAGCAGTTTCACTGTTGTCATGCCCTCCTCCTGAATTGCCAAGAGATGTCTGTAATCTTGGCAACTTTCTTGAAGAGGCAGATGCACATGAGACCCTATGTTGAGCCTCTAGAGGATTGGAGGTCATTTGGATCTATGCTGTCTATAGTCAAGCTGCCATTTGATGAACCTGTACATTCCTGTTTGTTTTCCAGCCACTATCTTGGGAGGGTTAGAAAGACTGAGGCTATTTTGAATGAGGAAGGTCTGCTTCACCAGCCATCTTATGAGAGGTAGGAATGTCAGTGGCCATTTTGATAAACTATTTTTCCTGGTCAGCCATTTTGACTACCATCTCTTTCTCCATTTAATGCTGCTTCCTAGTTTGTTTAATGTTAAAATGAAATGATGATGTTTCTACCCTGACCTTGTCTAATCATTTCATTGCTCATGTCCACCAAGTGAGGGTTTTATATTGTCCACTACTGGTATGAATGTTTATTGATTCACTCTCACCTCTCTCATCACAGATTTGAGGTCAAGGTCTACAACATGTTCTGGAATAAGAGATGTTTTCACAAATATCCCAACCTGCTAATGATGAATCAGTCCAATGAGCTATGCTCTAGCTATCTGCTGGATGCCAATCAGCAAGAATGTTCTGGGACCACTGAGGGGGGGATCAGAGGACACCCCACCATACATACAGCGACAATGACTGAAATTTTTCAGAAGCTCATTGACAGACTAGGCATCCTAGGAGACCCCAAAAGGCTAAAGGCCAAGTCAAGCTCTCCAATGGACACTGCTTCCAAACACAAGATGCTAGAATGCAACTGGACAACCCTGAGTATCCCAACAGGAAGGAGTCTATGTCAGATGAGGAATCAGGCAAGGGGAGGAAATGCAAAGGAAGCTCTGGCAGTCAGACTTTGCTCTTATGAGCATATCGTAGAAATAATCAGGGTAGTGAGAGCTAAATATTTGAAGGCATGACTGTGGTAACAGAGCAAAAGCTGGACCCTCTAGTTAGAGAATATCCAAAACAAAGGTTTTCTTTCCAGTCTGCAAGGCATTGGTGGACATATTATGTGCAGAATGGAGTCTGCAGACCAAGCTAAAACAAGAGAGAAACAAGCCTTCAATAAGAGGTACCCACTCCTGGAGGACAAACAAGAAACCTGGAGTACTCCACTAAGTTCAATCCTCAAATAGCTGCATTGAGCCAGAGGATGGATTCAAAGCACTTAAGAATCCCACAGACAACAGTGCTGAAGAGAAATTCAAGAAGGTGCATGCAATGAAACATGATATCAAAGGCCTCAGTAATGGTAGTTTACACCTCAAGAGCTATGCTGAAGTGGTTATGGCAAATCCAAATGGATCTCCCCAAATCCAGCAAGCACACTGCCACACTGGACTGTGCCCTGCAGCCATATGGCACATCATGGACACTACTGTGGATGTGCTCAAGATGTGAACTAAGGCAACTACCACTATCAGTCGGGTCCATCTTCACCTCTGTTAAAAAGCTATGGCAGGCAGACCAAGACTTGAAAAATTTAGTAACAAACTACAATTCAAGGATAATGCAGTTTTTGGTCCAGGACTAAAAGTTCATAAAGTCAAAGAAGAGGCAAAGGACCTCACAAAGGATAGGGTGGGAAAACTCCCTATGTCAGGCCTCATTTCCATAACAACTTCCAGAGAAGGAGGAGAAACAACTACCACTAGGTGGTGACAGCAGTAGCTTAGGCTTTAAGAACACCTTCCAACTGGAAGGAGACAACTCTAGAAACCACTCTAACTGCCCTAGAAACAGGGGTGGATGCAGGCCCTTCAACAACAGCAGAGGGTACTAACCATGGTTCTTTGCAGGCCCAGGAATGACACCATCCAGTGGGGCCAGACTAAAATACTTTGCAGAGTCCTGGGCCAGGACAGTACATGATAAATGGTTAACAGTAATAGTGACACAGGGATATGCAATCGAGTTCCAACAAAACCCAAGGAACAACAAGTTCATCCACTCTCACGTCTTACAAGCCAAGGTACTTCTTTCTCAGGTACAAGCCCTTCTCAATCAACTTATAAATGATGGCACTTTTGCACCAGTTTCCAGGGATGAGCAAAGATTGGGATTTATTCAACATTCTTTCTGGTCCCCAAAAGATAGGAGACCTGAGACTGTTACTAGACTTCAAGTTCCTCAGTCAATTTGTTCAGTACAAATGACTCAAAATGGAGACTCTGAGGTTGACCTTAGCCACAATCAGGAAAGGAGACTACCTACCACTGGTGAACCTCAAGGACACCTACCTCCACATCCCAGTCCAGGTGACAGATTTCAGATTCCTTAGACTCTGTTTCCCTAAAAGCATTTCCAATACCAATGCCTCTTCTTGGACTTGCCTCAGCTCCATTGGTCATCACAAAGGTGATAGCAACTCTAGTGACCATCCTAAGGAAGGAGTGGATACACATGATTCCATACTAAAGAAAATGGTCTCTATGACTTTTGGCATCAAGCAGATGTTTTGTAGAATTCCCCTTCGTTCCATTCTTACCGTATATGGTGCAACTATTGAAGATGTCCCTCCTTCAAGTACCTCAGGGTCTGGTTGGATTGCCACCTTGATTTTTCTGTTCACATGGAAGCAATCCACAAGAAACTCACTACAAACTTAAAGCACTTTATAGAAATTAGATGTATTCCACTTCCTGTTCAAGAAAATCCTCACTAAGATTCTTTTCATTTTGACTAGGAAACATTGGGCCAGATTTTCAAAACACTGAGACTGCCCCAAGCCCCAGTTGCACCAGATATTCACCAGGCTTGTGGCAATCTAGGCGATTTCTACCTGTGTGGCAATTGATACAACATAGACCATCTTTTGTGGTCTGGCTTGCATCAGTCATGGAACCGTGTAAACTGTTGCAACTGTGCCGACTTTGACAATCGGGCAATTGCAGCAAAGGTGTATGGCACATGGAAAGGATTTGATCGTGGCTTGCTGCAACCCCTATGCCACCCTTGAAAATGCAGACCATTGTTTACAGTAAGCCCACTGTAGCTAGACTGGACCCCTCTTTCACGCCTTCTGTCAATTTGCCCTCAACAAACCCCTACATGCTCATTACTGTTCTTTGCATACTACCTCTTCCTCCCTCTCTTGATGCTAGGTGTCTTTCTCACTGTGCTTCATTTATCTCCAAATTTCAGTTTGGCTCCCTCCTCTCATATCTTTCTTCTCTCTTGTCATATACTCTCTTGATATACCAGTACAGTTGGCAAAGCTGCCTTCTTGGTCCACTTCCTTAAAATCTGGGACTCTCCTCTTCTATTCACTCTGCTCCTACCCATCTAGCACTGGATCTCTCCTCCATAATTTCTCTTCTCACTCCTGCAGTGATTTCCGATAGTGGGGTGACGTCTATCACCAGTCTTCCTCCCTACCCTGAAATGACCATATTCTCTCTCCCCAGGTAATCAGTTATTACTCCTTGTCCCTCCTATTATTGTTTTGTTGCTCACAGTTTAATGTTCTGTTGCCATTTTTGAATTTTACTGTACAGTATGTTTACTACATGGCAATTTCTATTCTGAAGTGTTTAATTTGTATATATTGTACTTATAGTACTTATTCCATATTGCTATACTATCATTGTACACTGTACCTTGGATCTCTTTTGTTCTCTTCTCTCTCTCCCTGTGATGCTACTAAGAATGAGCTGATACCAGGATGCATCTGAAAATTAGCTGATACCAGCTCAGTATGACTTTTCTGCAAAACTTTTGAAATAAATAAATACCTGTTTTCTGACTGAATTTGTTGGTACTAGGTTTGAACAGCACCAACAGCAACAGTGCTATCAATAACAGTGAGGTAGAAACTGAGCTATTAAGAACAAATGCCGCACAAAACAGCACCACTGGTAGTAGTCGTATACCACACTGACTAGTCACTACCAGTGCTAAAAACAAACTATTCACTTTTTGTTTAGTGAGGGGCTCTGCCCACACCCCTGGACTTTATATAACCAACTCGGGGTGGGGGTGCAGATCTCCGCAGTAAAGAAGAAACTTGGGGGAGGGACTTTTCTATCATGGCAGGTAGAAAAAAATACACATTGGATCAGGGAAGAAATGTAAATGCATGTGTTAGGAGACCAGAACAGAGCCCTGGTCTCTACCTCTGGGCTTCACCAAGCTGCTGTTGCCTTAACCTGCTCCACCACATGAGCAGCTTGGCCAGCTAAGTGCACTTTTCTTTACTTGTGCAGCCTCAACTGTCCCTGAATAAGCGACATGGGTAGTAGTAGTTGCAATACACTATTCTACCTGTCACTAGTCAGGCACTATGTAGTCCTGACAGCACTGTTTAGATTTGCTGTTTAAGATCGCTAATCTAACTGTGTAGGAATTTGTTCATCATGAAGGAGGGCTGAATTGCAAGTCTTATCTTGCAGGATACATTCAATGTTTCTATCAGTATAGTGTTACTCAACACAGTACTGTCCTTTCCGCTCAAGATAGCATCTCCTTGTCACCTAGTGTAGGACTTATCCCCACCCTTGTTTAACGTGGGGCCAGCAGGTCCACCGTGACACTCTGTTGATACTGGATGTTTGCCGAGTAGTGAAGAAGGAATACTTACATAATACAGCTCCCATAAGGAAATTGGACAGAATCTTTGTTCTTCTTCATGGACCCAAGATGGGGACAGCTACCTCAGATCCTCCATAGCTAGATGGGTGAGGAACCCAATAAGGAGGCATATGTGATGCAGGGCCAGACTGCCCCGCCAGACCTCAAGGTGCATTCCATTGGAGTGGTGGCTACTTCCTGTGCTGAGTGCAACTTCGCCTCTGCTGATGACATCTGTGCTGCTGTTACATGGTCATCTGCCCTCACATTCACAAAGCATTGTGGTACTGACCTTCTGGATGCTGCTAGAGCTGCTTTTAAAAGAACTGTGTTACAAACTGTCCTGAAACAACACCCATTATGTCACACCCATGGTTTGGGAGTACTACTTCTTAAAGTACTCAATAGATTTCCTGGCAATGTGCTGTAAAGGGTGTGATTGGTAATGTAAGTTTACTCTTCTGTTAATGGTGATTATGGAGCACCCTTTACAATACTTAGCATACCTCCCAACTTGAAGGTAGTGGTTCTAGTTGTCTTATTATGTTTTACTATATTTAGTTAGAGAATATGCTTAATGTTGAATGTTTTGTTCTTATGCTAACCATTTAGATATGGTGGTGATGGTGCTTATAGACTAAATAGTGCTTCTTGATAATTAGACTGGCTCTCCAGTGCATCCAACCCACTTAAAATGTTCTGTGATTCCTTGGGTTGTCACAGCTAATAAATGATCTACTTGTCCTAACAAGCTCAACCCTAATAACAGTACTCTCTTGGATATCATTTTAGTTAATAAACCCCATTTATTCTCCCATGCTGGCATCTTTTCTTTGATATTAGCGACCATTGCTTCAGCGTGTATAAAATCCACTCTTAAACCCACAGCTGCAAAATTCTCCTTTGAAAGTGCATACTAACTTTGATCTCCATGGGTATATATCAGAGGTATGAGACTCCATGCAATGGCAGAACTTCTATCTAGCCAAGTCCTTAACTACGGCCTATTATATTTTCTCAGAAATTGTGCTAGAGGCTCTCAACAAGTATGCTCCCATAGTAAAGTTTGTGCCAGAAACAAATCCTGTCTGTGGTTTCCGGAAGACCTGAAAGATGCTTTGCAGAGTAGGAATGTACTCTGGAGACCTGCTAGGAAAACTAATTTAATAAATGATTGGAATTTTTCTGGGAGGCAAGGAACCTCTGCACAAAATGGTCAGAGAAGCCAAGCTAATTTCTACCACTCTCAGGTGGACAGCTCCTCAAGAAATGCCTCCAAATTCTGGAGGATGATCAAAAGACATTGAAGGTCACACCACTGTTAATTCCCTACCTACTAAATTATTGATCAACAATACTGTAATTTCCGACAGACTGTCTATCCTCGACGCTGTCAATAATCATTTTGCCACTGCCGGGCTATTGACTCCTCTCCCACAAATATCCTCCTCCAACAACTGGATTGGATACACAAGAAAAACCCATCCCCAGTCCATCCTTCTCTCTGCAGTCTACCTCCCTGAAGAAGTCAAAGATATTTTCCTTCAGCTGGACACTAGGAAAAGTGCTAGGCCAACCTCATTGACCTGTACTTCTTACTGCTACTGTGTCCTTGCAGTCCCAATTACTCATCTCTTCAACTTATCCTTGTCCCAGGGTGTCCTACTACCCATTTGGAAAAATGCACTTGTGGTCCCTTTGTTTAAGTCAGGAGATCCTAGTGACCTCAATAACTACAGGCCAATCTCCCTACTTCCAATCCTGTCAAAGATGCTGGAGAAAATAGTGAACTCTAGCTTGAGTACCTGGAATCAGAAAAATTTCTCAATTCATTACAATCCAGTTTTAGAGTACAGCACAGTACAATCTATGTTCTATAAGGTGACAAACAACTGGCAGCTTGAATTAGACAAAAAAACTTTGTGCAGTTTTCTTCGACCTAGCAAGGCGTTCGATCCGATTGATCACAGACTGCTTCTGTTGCCCCTCTGGAAATTAGTTTGGATTCCTTATTCCTTAAATGGTTCTCCAACTACCTTCGGGATGACTTCAACAAGTAAAGGCAGAAGGAGAAGTTTCTCCACAAAACCCCTATTGAGGGTGTACCGCAAAGCTCCATTCTTGGTCCCTTGCTCTTCACCATTTATATTAACAACATAGATGCCCCCATCAAAAGCACAAATACACCTGTTCATGGATGATGTGCTACTCTATGCTAGTAGCCCCACCCGATGCGACCAGTAAAGCCCTTCAAAATGAATTTAATCTGCTGCAACATCAGCTTATAAACCAGAAACTGCTCTTAAATGCAAAAAAAAAACAATGTTCCTCTTGCCCTTCACAATGCAATAAATCCTGCAATTGCTGGGACACTCCCCAGATCAAAACCATTCTAGGTGAGTGGTTGGACTACGTACCAAAGTTCAAGTACCTGGGGTCTGGTTAGACCATAGACTTACTTTCACAGATTGCTTAGAAGAACTGGCAAAGAAACTTAGACAAAGACTTGGTCTGTTCTTTAGGATTAATAATCTCCACAAGAAAGCTAAACTGAAACTGGTTCAAACTACTTTTCTTTCCCTATTGGATTATGCAGATTTTCTATATAGTCAGGGACCTGCAGGTATCCTAGCCAAACCCAATACACTTTATCACAGAGCCATAAGATTTATCATGGGTCTTCCTTACTCAACCCACCACTGTGCATTGTATGTGGCAGTGGGATGGTCATCCCTTGCTTACAGATGGCAAAAAAAATGCTGCGGTTTGGACGTACAAACCTATCTCAAATAAACTGCCCCAGTATATCTCTATCTGTTTACCTTTTGCACTCTGGGAAGTATGCCCTGAAACACCTCATATATCTACCTTTATGTTTACAAAGCAAAATCTCGCATTGGCAGAGCAGCCACCAGCTTTGTGCCCCTCAACTGTGGAACAAGCTGCAAAACACTTTGAAATTAACTCACCCCATCAGCCTAGCAGCTTTTAAATCTCTGTATCTACATCATAATGAGGAGTCCTGTGCCTGTCTACCTAAATAGTGACTCCTATAAGTCTAAGAACACTCTGTTTACTACTGTTAAAGACTGATCACATCTATAATCAACTCTTCCCTCTCCCTTTTCTGCCCCCATATCTGTCCCTTCCACATTTCTTTGACCCTGGTTCCAGCTGTACATTCTCCATACCGTATCACTATATATCTTTTTATATTAGGTTTTATTTGCATTCGGTGCACCTGATTTGTATATTTCTTTACTTATATGAAAAATTGTGTCCTACCAAAACTAGCTGTATCTTCTGTTCCAAAGATATACTACTGTCAATGCTACCTGCTGATACTTTGTATATATTGTATTATTGTATCTCACTTTATTTTTATTATTATTATTTTCTTGTGTGTTACATCCCATATATCTTGTCCCTTATTCCTTGTTGACAAACCCAGGTCCACCTTGAAAATGAGCTTGCTCAACGGTGATCACCTGGTTAAATAAAGGCTTTGATTGATTGATTGATACCATCCTTGATGTCCCATCATCTCTCAAGATGAATATTATTGTTTCTGTAAGCACATTAAGTGTACAGGATTACATGCTTTGGAAATTTCAAAGTGAGGAGGCTCCAACTTTACTAGGTGAGTAAACATACACTTTTGCTGTCCCTATTGGCCCACTGTAGAAGTGGATGACCTAGGCCTAGTCATGGGACAAAAAAAAAGTGTAGTCTGACTTTATAAGAAAGATAGTTACATACTTACATACATACATGTATATTTAGGAGAAAAGAGCAAAGGTCAGTCGAGTTCCTCCATCTCACCAATTCAGTGGGATACTCTCTTACCCCCTTTTCTTCAAAATACTTGTCAAGTCTATGCTTGAAGGGTGCTACATGCTTTTATGTGCTCATGCAGAAGATTGTACTGAAGCACCTTTTTCAGGAGTAGGGTCCTTATAGGGAAAACAGTATCAGTTCTTTTGAAAGGATGATGCAGTGGCCTACCCCATCTCTCACCCAGGTTTAACTTCTGGCTCTGTCAAGACAGGCTTTTGTTGTGGGACCAAGTGGAGAGGTCTATAACTAAAACATCTGGAATTAAAGGGAAGATACCACTTTGGTATATAGTTTCATAATCACATTCTGTTGGGCTGGCCTGCTGGCACACCAGTAGCACTACCACTTGCAATGTCAATGACCTGGTTCATAAATGAGCCCAGAGTGTTGCAGATCTGGCTGGGGAGGAGGCTTGAGTGGCGGTGGAGAGCACATCTCCTCCAGGCTGAGAGGGTGAGGGCTCAGGCAATAGAGTGCCTCAGATGGCGGTTGAAGGCAATGAACATGGAGCCCTAGCAAGTGCTGGGATTGGCAGGATGTGGCAGAGCTCTGTGCCACATTATGCAGGAGTGTGTGTGATGCTCTAGGATGACCTTGCATGTCCGCTTCCATCAGAGGAAGCTGAAAAAGTTGATAATGCCACTAGCTGGACAGGTGATGCCGCTCTCTGCCACCACACCACTACCAAACCCTGTCTACCTGGGCCTGCAATTCCTCTGGCCTCCACCTCCAGCTACTGGAGGCAGGATTCATCTCACGAGTCAGCATGAAGTTGAAGGTCACCACCTTGGAAGGCAAGCCAAGGGGCTGCCTAGCAGGTGAGGCACAGATGAACTGGGGAACTGCGTTACAAGTCAGGGAGGATCTTGGTTGGGTGGGATCAGGTGATGAAAGTCAGTTGAAGGAGGTTCAACTCAATGGAGTAGGAGGATATAAACAGTTAAAAAAAAAACATGTTCTGTTAACTAGATGTAAACCTGCCCAGAACTGAAGCTTACATTGTGGACTCATAGGCCATCTGCCCCTTTCCCTCAGCTGGAGAATAATTCCATCTCTTCACTGTCTGGTCCCCTGACTTTCTGAATTGCTCCAAGTGGGACTAGCAGAGCAACATTGTAAACTCCATCCAGGAGTCCTGGGTGGGAATAGAACCCAGACTCCTTAGCTTTGCAGCTGAGGCTACATGGCAGGATAACAATCCAGGCCTCGTTGACACAGAAGGAAGAGTACAGGAGAGTTATTAAGAGAAACAAAGGGAGGCAGGAGAGCAAAAGGAAAATGGGGATAAAACATTCTTTAGGAACATTAGCAAAAAAAAAAAACAAGACAGCGATAGTAAAACTAAGGGGGTGGGCGGTGTGAAGAAGACCTGAAGAAAGCATACCTATTGAATAAGTACTTTTGCTCAGTTTTCACAAAAAGGGTACAAGACAGGCCACAGATGGGGAAAAGGGCATTAAGGTAGGAGGTGTCGCTAGCTCTTTCATGGAGGAAAGTGTCCATAGGGAACTAGCAAAAATTAATGGTAGACAAGGCAGTGGGGCCAGATGGGGTTCACCCAGGGTACTGAAGAAACTAAAGGAGGAACTGGCTAGGCTTCTGATTGTCCTGTTAAAACTAACACAGGATATGGGAGAAGTTCTAGAGGACTGGAAGAGGGTGGTTACCACTACACAAAGTGGTTTGGGAGGGCAGGTAACTACAGACCTGTATGCCTGACTTCAGTGGAGGCAAGGTTATGAAAACACTACTTAAAGAAATGATTGTGGAATACCTTAAAACCAGTGGATTGCAGGATCTGAGGCAGCATGTGTTCACAGGGAGATTCTGCCAACAAACATGATAGAGTTTTTTGACTGGGTTACCAGGGAGGTGGATCAGGGAGAAGCAGTGGATGTGGCTTACCTGGATTTCAGTGAGACCTTTGACTCTGTTCACACAAAAGACTGGTAAGCAAGTTAGGCAGCCTGGGGTGGGTCTAACAATAGTAAATTGGATATGAAATCAGCTAAGTAACAGAACTCAGAGGGTGGTGGTAAATGGAGTTCACTTGGAAGAAGGTAAGGTAACCAGCAGGGTGCCTCAAGGGTTAGTACTGGGATCGGTCCTCTCCAATGTCTTAATTTGTGACAGTGCAGAGATGCTGGAAGGAAGGTATGCCTCTTTACAGATGACACAAAAATCTGCAACAGACTAGACAGAATGGGGGCAGGATGAGGAAGATCTGAAAAAGTTAGAAGACTCATCAAGAGTCTGGCAACTGACTTCAACACCAAAAAGTGCAAATGTATGTACATAAAGCACAGAAACCCAAGGACAACATATCATTTGGGGGAGGTTAGCAACCACAAAACAGGAAAGGGATCTGGGATCATCATATCTGATGACCTGAAGGTGGCAAAGCAGTGTGATAAAGCAGTAGGAAGGCTTGTAGAATGCTGGGGTGCATGGGAGGAGTATCACCAGCAGGAAGAGACAGGTAGTGATATCCCTGTATAGATCACTGGTGAGGCACCCCTGGAATACTGTATACAGTTCTGGAGGCCCTATCTCAGGAAAGACATAGATCGGGTGGGCAGTACAGAGAAGGGCAACCAAAATGGTGCAGCTTCTACCAGAAGCCCTATGAGGTAAGACTCAAGGAGTTAAATATGTACTTCTAGAGGAAAGGAGGAAAGGGAGACATGATAGAAACATTCAAATTCCTCAAAAGTATCAATAAGATACAGGAAGCTGACATTTTACACAGAAAGCAATGCTCAAGGACAAGGAACATGGAATGCAGCTGGAATAGTGGAGACTTAGAGGGATGTGAGAAATACTTCTTTATGGAAATTGTGGTGGATGTCTGGAACAGCCTCCATCCAGCAGAGGTGGTGGGTACTGAAACAGTAACAAGATTTAAGCATGCATAGGATGGACACAAGGGACCTTGGTAACAAGGCTGGGGTGTTAGACCAGTGATCAATTAGGGTCTACAGTAGCACAGTAGTAGCAACCTTAGGGCAGACTAGGTGGGCCAGCAGGTCTTTTTCTGACAGCTTCTGTGTTTCTATGTTCTATGGTAACAAGATTGAACCTGGGACCTGAGACACAGGAACAAGGTGCCATTGTGGGCACAGCAGCCATGATTTTGTCTCTGACCCCAGGGCAGGCAGCAGGGTTGAGGGAATGAGGACCACCAGTGGAGGGACCAACCCACCAATTAAAGGAGTATGAGCTCTGTTTAATAAAATCAAACCACATGCCTGCACTAACAAGGATCCCAACTTCTTGCAGGCAGCTGAGTTGGGACTGAATATAATGATGTCATCCACTTTGGCACCATTAATGTCTTCTCTTTATCCCTGCCTCACTGCACTGGGATCACGGATGGTAACAGAGGCTCTGCTAGGCTGATGAATGGGGTTTGGGACCACACCAAACCTTTTTCATAGACATGTTTCTGGATGTCTTGGCACTAACATGTCACACAAGCATCCATGCTCGGCACAGCAACAAAGCAATTCTCCGTGGTCAATGACTTCCTGTCCACATGACTCGCTCCCTCAGGGCTGTCTGGGGACAGTTGTGTAGAGCAAGAGATGCAACCCTCCCTTAGGTAGGAAGCATTAAAAAAAGACATGGGCCCGATTCCAAGACAGCTGGAAGAGCAGTGTTCAAATTACACCGATGCGTAAAGTTACACCAAAACCCTGACATGCGAGCTCGCCATATTCCAAGAGAACCGGCAGATACAATGGAAAATGCAGAATTACGGGTTTTATGTGATAAGGGCACCTCCTGAATGGCACCGTCCGAAATGGCAAATGGAAAACGCAGACCCCTGCATGGGCGGGAATGAACACCAAATGACAAAAGCGCGTCAGCAGGAGGTGGCTGGGCCAGGCGCCATGCAAGGCTGGTGCCTGTAGGGCAGAGAGGTGCAATGGCAGCAGTGGCAAGGGCCACTAGGGAAGGGTGACACACACTGAGTGATGGACATAGGCTGCAGCTTACACCGCGAGTGGACAGGGAAGTGGGCAGGCACCACCACCCGAGGGCTGACGGGCGAGAGCCTGTGTACATGTGTGGCATGGCTGAGGAGGTACACAGCACCAGTAAAACAGTGACCAGACACTGAGCAGCAGAGTGGCCTGTGCATGCAGCAGAGGTGGCAGGGAGGCAGAGTTGTAGGCACAGCTGGTGGAATGGATGACCACATGCGGGGTGAAGATAGGGGGATGGGGGCCATGCCTCTCATCCCTTTGGCACTGGAATGAGGGACACAGCCACTCAGACATGGGGACATTGAAAACAGACCCACATAATGAGGGACCCATCCATGACCATGGTGATACTAGCCTGGAGGACTGTGTGCGATGTTCTGGACAGCCTGTGTTTGGGACTCACCTTCCTGTGGGCCGGCATGCTGGTACTCGTGATCCTGCTGCTCATTTGCTTTGTCTGTGCCTGACAGTGTGGAGTGCTTTTGGCTCTTCAACTGTCTGGCTGCCTTTCTGTGAGCTCGCTCTTTAGGCAACAGCACTTTCAAGTTGCCCCCACAGACCGCGCCATTGGAGAAGCGTTTTTCCGGCTACTACCGAATTACACAAGCGCAAGTTGCACCCTCTAAGCATGTCATAGCCTGCAATAGTGGTGTAACAATAGGCATGTCACAACCTACAACCATAAAAATGTGCACAAGTTACAGAGATGTCATAGGGCTATGAGATGTTGGGTAGCAGGGGAGAGGCAGCAAGCAGCAGTAAGAGAAGGAAGAGGAACTTTACGTTTGAGAAGACAGATGTGCTGTTGGATGAACTAGAGGCAGAACCAGACCTGCTGTGGGGAAGGGAGGAGAGCGAGAACAGCGACTGCAGAAAAGGTGGCATGGTACACACTTGTGGAGAAGGTGAATGTGGTGGCACATGCACGACACACTGGCGCAACCTCCAAAAGCAGTACAGTGACCTGAAGTGCCATGCAGAAGCCAAGGAGGTATACAATAAGTGTCAGGCTATGGCCACAGGAGGTGAGCTACAGGAATTGCGACCCTAAGCACCCATAAGGAGAGGGTGCTGGCATTCATGACCCAGCAGCGTCCATGGAGACTCAGAGCTTGACACATTCTGGATGGATGCAGGGATGGATAAGTGAAATTGTGATGCATGGCATAGTGACAATGATGAAGGAATGTACCAATGGTCAAGAGGAGGGTGATATGCTGGGTACAGGCAGCATATTTCAGTACAATAGGAACAGTGAAGAGGAGCACAGCCCGCATAATGTGGAACAGTACACAGATGGGAGGGATCATGTGGGCCTAGAGACTGGAATGGGGCACAGCCATGTGAACTGCAAGCTGTGCAGCCACCACATGGGTTGGCAGCACTGATGCACTCTCCCCCCAGATGCAGCTGCAGCAGACACAGGGCAAGTAAGGTGATGGCCAGTGCTGCCCACAGGCGGTGGACAGCAACACAGGGCACGAAGGTGGCATGCATGGTGGGCATGTAGTGGTGTAGTAGCACTGAAGCACTGTTGTTCCCCCACAGGTGAGGAGCCAGAGGACACAGGGGCAGGTAAGCTGATGGCTGGTGGCGCCCACACCCGTGGGATGGCACTGTGGGATGTGGCCTATGGCATGCATGGTCAGCACAGAACAGTGCTGCAACACTGAAGCTCCGTCATTCCCCATGGGGCGGTACCAGAGGACAATGGGGCAGGTAAGGACATGGCCATCACCACCCCAGTATGTGAGACAGCATTGCAGGGGTGGCAGGCATGACAGGCATGACATTGGTTGTGCCACTGATGCACTGATGACTCCCACAGGCACAGCAGTGGTGGACACAGTGCCGGTGGACAGCGTGCACACCACTGCAGAGCAGGCCCAGCAGGACACAGCCAGGACACCTGTGGTGAGGGAACAGGAAGTGGTTGAGGACCAGCAACAAGAGGAGAAGGACTGGACCTCAATAACTTTCTCAGCTGTGGGAGCCTGGGGCGAGATCACCCCGGACATGAGCCGGCATCATACCAGAGGCTGGAGGAGGTTCTGGAGGGACAACACCATCCCCAGAGGAGGACAGGTCACAGACACCTATGGACTATGCAGGGTTCTGCCAAGTCCTGGTCACTGCACATGTGGAACAGGCTGAGATGTTGGACTGCATAAGGCTCATCATGGATTCCCAGCATGCAGCACAGCAGGAGCAGATGGGCACACTCATAGGGATGCTGGGACTTGGGTGCAAAACACTGTGTCGGCCATGGAGCAGCATGTGGAGGCAATAGCCACTACACAGGCCTGCATACAGGCACAGGCGTGTGCCATCACCTGCATGGCCATGGCCGTTAATGGGTCTGTGGCACAGCAGGCGGAGGAGGCAGATGCACTGCTGGCCCTGCCACAGGCCACACATGCAGGCCTGCACCCACAGGCCACTCGGGTGTGACACAACCACACAGGCATCACAGGAGGAGCAGCCATCCCTAGCACTGACAACAGTGCCAGAGCAACGCGGAGACCACATCGACACTGCCAGGGGTGGCTGGTCCAGTAGCAGCACCACCCCATCACCACCACTGACACTGGCACACCTGGGTCAGGAGCACTCTAACCACCACCAACACTGGTGGCCATGCCACTGCAGGTGGCCCCACCACCGCCACCACCAGCAACACTGCCACAGGCCTCACCACAGGCACTGCAGCCCCTGTGCTGGCAACACCCACAGCACTGGGGTGACATCTGCCACCATTGTCCACTGTTCATGCACTGGTGGCACCATTTAAATACCTTGGAATCACTTTTGATCAAGGTCTTGCTTGTGACCCACATTGATAACACAGCGAAAGCAGTCAACAATGCATTGGAATCCTGTTCGTAACTGACAATTCCTTAACCAAGCTGCTCTGAGGATTGCTATCCAAAGCTCTGTCATCTCAGTCATAGACTATGGCCTAATTATCTATGGCTCTGCCACTACCCACCGCACTAAGGCGCATCTCAACCCACCTAAATAAGGCCTGTCGACTTCTCATTGGAGTGCAGAGACAGACTCACACACATGAGCTCTACATGGAAACCGGCTGGTTACAACTCTAATCGCCCAATGTACCTCACATGCTTGATGGCCAAAAATCAATCTTGGGACTCACTCTGCTGTGTATCCAAGACATACTCTGCCTGAATATCAGCACTTGTCCCACCAGAAGATCGGAGCACCAACCTTTTCAAGTCCCCAGATGCCAGACTGCTCAGGGACAAAAGATCTTTTGCCTCGTGCCCCTACCTGGTACAATGCCCTGAACTTGCCCTCTATCCTCCACATCACTGGGAGCTTTCAAATCTATGCTTTACACTCACCTTTCAGCCTCCAGCTCCTGTGACTGCTTTGACTAAAGACTATTCCCTCTGACTGCTCTTACAGTTGTCCATCCCTCTCCATGGCCCCTCACTTGACAAAGACACTGGAGTACCTCTAACTGCTCCCTGTTTACTACTGACTTTCTCCTCTACCTCCTACTACTTTTCCCTCCTTATCCTTCCTTAAATGCCTCTGAGTTTCTTTCTTTCTTTTCTCTAGGATGTAAATGAATTATTATTGATTATTGCAACCATTGTAAATTGCTGACCATTTGTTGTAACATGTGTTGTTTGTTATGTACTTTTGTGACGTGGAACCTTTGTAAAGAGCCTTTGGCTCAAGGTATCAATTCCTAGAACAATAAACTAAACTAAACACAAGCTGCAAGAGTGGCAAGCAAGAAAGCAGTAACACCCACCAGGGGCTTGGGGTGGAAGGCTCTGGGCACTGGGCACAGGACCAGTGGCACATGGCAGGAGGCAGTACAGGTGGTGGCACAGAGGAAGGCCACAGGCGGCAGTGTGCCCATGGGGAAGAGACCAGGGTCAAGCGCAACAGCATGATACACCTGCACCAGGAGGTGCAGAAGACCCAAGACCACCAGTGCCAGTAGCACCCGGGGACAGTGTTGGCCCAGTGGGCGTGCAGCGGATGCAGGGTAGGCCCAGTGCCACCACAGGGTCTGCAAAGTAGAAGAGGACCGGGCATTAGCAGCCGCTGGATAGACATGCACCTGTGGTGAGCCACTGCCAGGGGTGCCATCACTGGGGGTGGCACTCAGAGTGGGCATGGGGTCACTGATGTCTGCTGTACATGAGGGTGTGCTTGGGCATGGCTGGTTGTGTGCGTGGGGGCCACGGGGGCACAGTTGTGGGTCACGATGTGCACTGCTCTGTCACTGGGTGTGGGTATGTGTGAGGGCTTGGCACCTATGTGTCAACTATGTATATTGTCACCTTCCACAAGTAAACATGTTTGCATGCAATGTCTGTGTGATCACTTTCATTACCACTGCTGTGACAGGACATCTCACATGTTGCAGACTGCCGATGCCTGTCTGAAATGCCTACCGCATATCGCATATGCACAGCATACACATAGGCCCCGCAAGTGTGTACAGGCCACATGTGCAATGCTGCCAGTTGTGTATCTGTGTTATGCATGTGTGCACTGATGCATATCGCAGCGGTACCACTGTATCACGACGCGTGTAGCCCATACGTGCAACATGTGAGGTGGACTGTGTTGGCAATGGCTGAGGCTGCAACACTCACACGTGGGTGAGACAGAGGGGTACCTGGCAACAGTGACACTGAGTACAGCAACAGTAGGTGCATGAGATCCTGGCCACACTGCATACATGGAGAGACACATCCAGCAGATTGGTAAGTACATGAACAATGCACAGCCTGCACATATGCAACAGTCAGTATCACATACAGTTGCTAATGTACTGTCGATATTTGCTTCTCCAGGTGACACACACCTGCCTATTGGTGATGCCTGGTCAGTGCACTACTTGTATATATGCAACTGCCGTTATTACATACAGTTGCTAATGTAGTCCTCCCATCTGTCCCACCAGGAGTGTCACACCCTGAACAGCGGAAGGTAGTAGGCCAGTGCAATACCACCACAAATGCAGTGCTCACTGTTTATACCGGTTGTTAATGCCATGTTGCCATTTGTTTATCCAGGAGTGACACATTATTCTGCAGACCTGAAAACAGGAGCATACTGGGAGCACAGGAAGGTAGGTGCCCTGCTCAGGGTCACTCTGTATGCATGTGGGGGCTATGGGAATTCACCCTGGGCACTGGTGCATCACCTCAGAATCGTATACTACTGCTATGCTGCCCCAAAGTGGGTGCAGTGCAGTGCAGTGTCCGTGTGGCCTGAGGGCACCACTGTACATATCATACAGGCCCATACAGCGCAGCATGGCAGTGTGACCACACAGGGCAGCATGCGGACTTGCGTTCAGGGTGACCTACACCCAGGCATGGTGTGACAGCCATGTGTAGGCCAGGTCAGCTGGGGTTGTGCAGCATGGTGTGGGTACAATGTTGGCACTACTCGATAATGGGTAGTGTATGGTACCATAAGCGCGGCATGCTGGGATGCCGCACCATCCTGGTGTATGCAGGCATACTCACTGTACACACTTGTGTACAGTTTGTGTAGATCTGTTCAGAATGAACTGCCTTTCTGTTACCATTGTCATTATTATGTGGCATATGTTGGTTACTGTAGGTCATTGCTTATGTTCTGCTATACAAACTATCTAGGGCATAGATGGGACATATGACCACAATCTGTCATGGTTTGCTGTTTGTGGGGAGGACAGTAGGAAATATGTGTACAGCAATGTTATGACATGGGGTGGTGTTTGGATGGTGTGTGCATAAGATGGATGAGTCTGGCTACACCACTGTGCACCATGGTAGTGCACAGTGAGATAGTGCGTGTCAGGTATACAACCACAACAGGTATCCATGTCCAGGTTATTTTGCAGGCCACAGCTGCCCAGTACTGGACATGCCACTGCCGCTCAGGACGAGTCGGGATTTGCACTGTGCACAGGGCCATGTTGTACAGGAGAATACTGAGCCTCAGTGGACAGGCACAGAATTACACCCTGAGGAGATGGTGCAGCTTGTCAACCAGGTGCAGCAGTGGCACACCACACTGCTGCCACCCAGCTGCAGCCACCACACACTGCAGAATGGGAGAGGCATGGCGGGCCATGGCGGCTTGCATCAGTGTGGTCCGTGGCGGTCCGCAGCACGCACCAGTTGCAACACAGGTGGCAGGACCCAGCCAGATGGGACCGCAGAATCCTGACATGCCTGTTTGACATGGCAGCATGGAGAGACTGGGAGATGAGGACCGGCAGTAGCGGCACTGCAGATGAGTATGACAACATGTAGCAAGACACCGCCACAGACACCAACACGTGTCATTGCCAGCAGTAGTGTACTGTGTAACAGGGTCCCTCTCCCACACAGTTGCAGGTCTCAGCCCTCACAGACAGCAGATGCAACAATTTGGGGATCAGGCATGGCCACCAGTGGCAGGGGACCCAGGGCCACAGAAGGTCAGGTAGGTGCATTCTCAGCTGAACGTGCATCACAGCCACAATGTGGTGGCTGCATTTGGGGAGAATTGTGCCACCTGGACATGGGCATGTATGCAGTGGAATACCACTGTGCTCGGCCATGTGGCCCAGATGGCCATTTAGCCTGCTGTACCTGTGGCTGTTGTGCAGTGCCAGTGTGCCTGCCAATGTGCACCATGTAGTGGGTGCTGTGTGTGTGTGTTCAGTATGTGTGCCTATTTGTACAGGTGTCCCATTCCTGCAGTGAACTCTGCCTTCTCCCTTGCAGGTGGTGGGAGCAGCTTTGCCCCACAGCAGTGGGTGCTGCTCAGGCGATGGCCAACATGAGAGGCCAGGGATGTCGTGCAGTACCAGTGGCACCACAGCACTGCCACCACAGGTGCAGCCAATACCACCATCACCAGATGAACAAGAAGGTGCCTGTGGATGACACCAGTGATAGTGGGCCACAGGAGTCCATGGGGCAGCATCTTGGCGGGGCCTGTGGCTGACAGACCATCAGAGTAGCCAGGTGCAGTGGAGGTGCAGGCAGCAGCTGGGCAGGTGGAGGAGGGCCTGGCAGAGGAGAAGTCTGCAGGAGAGCCAGAGGTAGCAGTGCAGAAGAGAGGAGTTGGTGGAGGCAGGACCTTGCAGTGGAGCAGGCACTGGAGGTGGAGATGCAGTGCCCTGCAATAAGGCAGGAGGGCAGCGCAGCAGGGAGGACAACATGCTGCAGGTTGGCAGTGCCATATGCCAGTCTGGACACTGTGCCCAGGCCCCTAAGCAGCAGGGAGGCATGGCTGATGCGAGCACCTGTGAGACAAGCAGGCCCACAGGTGTCATTGTACCCAGGGAAGACAGCGGTGAGCGACCAGTACTTGTCACCGCTGGAACAGAGGATGTCACACACCTGCATGACTCTCTTGGGGCTCCTCTCTGCACTGCAGAGGTGCTAGTGGTGACAGTGCATGGACTGGGACCATGGACATTTAAACTGTGTGATGTTTTGGGGACCTGGGATGTACTGGGTGTATGTCTGAACTGAGGGGAGTGGGCCTGGCGGTGTGTATGCGGGGCAGGGGGTCTGGTGACTGTGGGTACTGATCTGCGAGGCACTGCCCACGTTTGGAGGAGTGCTGTGGTGGGAGGTGTGCCTGGGTGGGTATCAATGGATGCTGAGGGATATGTCTGAAATGTGGAGGGTTGTACATGGACCATGCCTGTTCTGTACATGGTGAGGTTTGTTCTGGGTATTGGGAGGGTACTGGTTCCCATTGATGTCATTGTTGTTGATGTTGTCATTGATGTTGCTGTTACATGTGTGTTCCTCTGACTACTGTTGTTGTTACTACTGTTGCATTAAATGTTTTCTATTCAGCCATGGCTCTGTGCATCTGTTTCTGATTTGCTTGTACGTGTGTGCGTGTCACTGACTCCCTGTGCTCATACGGGCATGCATGTGGTGGTACTACACCATCTCATGGTATCCCCATCATGCACATGGTAGCTGTATGCTGGTTGTGCACCTCACGGTCATGGACACATGCAGTTGGTCATGGATGTATGGTGCCCTGTGCAGCAGTGCACCATGCCAGTTCAGGCCACATGCCACCACACCTTGCATGTCCTGGCTGAGTGGTGGCCTTGGGCCTGTATGGCTCCTGTTCACCTGGGGACCAGTGGACCTAGTGGGTGGCACCAGTGCACAGGCAATGGTGCATCTCATCACCATGTGTCTACAGGTCTGTGCCACCCGGTGCTGTGTCCCTGTTGTGGTTGCACTGTTTACAGTATCAGTGGCAATGGCAGGGATGTTGTTCCTGGTGGTGCCATTGTCCTGGTGTTGTTTCTGTGGCCTGTGTGAGCTCTTTGCCTCCTGTGCCCCCATGCCCATCATTTGTGTGTGCCGTGGTCCCTGTGTTTGCCTGTGTTGATATCCAGCTGTCGTGGTCCTGCCTCACGGCTGCTGTTCGGCATGCCTGGGCACTGTTCCTGATCCAGTGCAGCCACCCCTGTCACATGTCACCTGGTGGCTGCTGTCACATCCCTTGGTGGCACGGTGGCATTGGCATGGGTACCATGCCATTGCCAGTGCTGCATTATGCCATTGTGCGTCCCCAGTTGTGCTGCTGGTGCCACCTTGTTGCTGCGGGGGCTGCACAGAGGCCTCTGCCATCCCTGTTCTACCCCTCTTGCCACCTGTGTGATGTGTCCCACTGCTCGGCTGTCTGCAGTGCTTCCTCAACTATCACACATTGCATGGCATAGGTTCCCCATTGTACATCCCAATGCATCTCTGTGCTACATGGCTCTGCTTGTCCCACATTCTGTGTTGGGCTCATGTTGCTGCTTACTGTGATCCATGTTGCACCTCGTTTGGTGCTCGCTTTCTTCTGGCATGTCTGGCCATGCTGCTGCCTTCTCACTCTGTCCTGGGTGTCCTGGGCACATTTGCTTGTGTGTTCCACTGTTTGCCTTTGGTCCATGTTGGGGGCCTACTGGTTGTGTGGTGTGCTGCTGTCTAGCTGGGATGGGGGTTCTCTGGCATGTGCCTACCTCTCCATTGTTCCTGATTTTCAGGGACATCCTGCTGTTGCCTCACAGTTGTACCCTGTCCATCCTACCACTTGTGTTTCCATGATCGACCAGTGGGTGTTGTATGTGCATACTAAGCATCACACATTACAATTACAGACGTGTTCTTCCTTAGACAATGCATTTTACACTATGCAGCTTATTTTACCAGCTTCCTGAGTGGATAGCGCTATTTTGGGAATGTGTCCCTGGTTTTGGTCTTTTGTTCCTGATTCTTTTCAGCTTTGCCCTGATTTCTGAAGCAGGGGTTGTGAAATATGGGCCTGAGCACTTTTAGGACAGCTATTACCTGTTCTAATTTACGTGACCTTCCTCTGCTGTATTTCTCTATGCCAACTGTTTTGGAATAGCAGTTCCATAGTGCTGGTGTGTTACACCTGTTGCAGGCTGTGTTATGAACTGGCTGATCGCGCATTTTTTTGTATTAACTGTGCATTATCTTGCATTTTGTCGTTGCGGTTGCAGGTTGCGTAGTAAGTGTCCTTTTGGAATCGCTTTGTTGCAACTCGCTGGTGTAACTTGCGATTTTGCGCTGTGTCTTGACTGCTGTACT
This sequence comes from Neoceratodus forsteri, assembly GCA_016271365.2. Classification (NCBI taxonomy): domain Eukaryota; kingdom Metazoa; phylum Chordata; order Ceratodontiformes; family Ceratodontidae; genus Neoceratodus; species Neoceratodus forsteri. The sequence goes on along the minus strand of CM057456.1, from coordinate 686,532,621 downwards.
GCCTGATGTAACTGTCTTGGAATTGGGCTCATGGTCTTTCTAACCTGTACCACACGATGAATGATGGCCCCAGATTTAGGACTAGAAGTCAAGCATGCTTACCATGGGCGTTGGCTGCTCCAGATTTACCATTTTAATGAGTTTTGTAATAAAATATTTTTCCACAATTCCAGACTTTCTTCCCTTCATTTTTTTTTACATTCCCCAGTCAGCAGCTTGTGCATATACCCCCACATGATTTCTAGGCTGGGTCCCTGCATACTGGGATCCCCAGCACTCCTGCTGGGTTCTAGTGTACCTGGATCCTGGCATCACACTGCTCCATACCGAGGAGCTTGCCAGTTTTGTCTCCTTTAGTCCTCTACCCCAGAGGGTGCTGGCATGAAGGACATAAGTCCAGGCTAGTAATGTATTGGCATATGTGGCAATCAAGTGTCTATCGGTGTCTACCGCCTGACTCAGAGAGTCTGAGACCACTGCCCATGCTTCCACTTGCATCAATACTGGTTTGGATGCAAAGCAGCCCTTTATCCTCCCACTCCACAGAAGGAGAGCATTCTGTGGGATACTCATTCTCCTCCCCATCCGGCCCTCAATGACCCAGGATATTCCTGAACCCAGCTTGCAGGAGTGGTAGCACTACCACTGTGCTGATGGGCTGGCCTTCACTTCTTTTTGTAAGTACCTACACTCAATATCCGATGTCATCAGTTACATCACATGGTGTGTTATCAACAGAAATCCACCTCAAAATTAAACAAATTCTGGGCATAATCAATAGAACTGCAGGCGAGGAATTTGGAGTAAAAATATTAAAACAATTTTTTAAATATTTTAACACCAAATTTTCAATATAGCCTTGTTATGACCCTGCCTCATAAAGAAGGGCAGAGAAAATGTTCAGCTCCTTGCCCAAAGGTGATGTTGCACAGGGATTGCAAAATTGACTTCTGGGATGCAAAACACATTTTGGGCTGGAGCTGAAAACGACACCTGTCACATTCATGAGGTGCTGTAACAGAAATGGCTATGTTGTATTAGCAGGAACAAATATTGAATATTACAAATGTTACAAGCCGGCATGTGCAAAATGTAACATAGTCTCATGACATTGTTTTTTAAATATTGTTACACCGTGGCCGGGTATTCAAACTGCGCCAGGCTGTGGCGCAAGCCCCCGGCACAGGTCAACTTTATTGCACTGGGATGTGGAATGGGCAATATTCAATGGAGCTGCGCTATGGCGCGCTTGGCTTTCTTCATCGCACCTAACCACCCTCACTGTGCATGGCGCAGTGGCACTGCTCCAGCATATGGCCAGAGTGGAGCACGGAGATGCGATGCGCAAGTGCCATTGTGTCATGGACAGCACCTGCGATATTCAAAGGGACATGCAAATGGGGCCATAATTTATGCAAGGTGCACAGGGAGCCATTTGCATCTCATTCACGCCCCATTTGCATGCCATTAGCATGCGGGTCGCCGATCACGATGACTTGCACCTGGCGCCCTGCCGGGCAGCAACCGTCCGGGACCGATGCCCCCGCAGCCCGATCGTGAGGCATTCATGTGAAAGAAAAAAAACTCGGCCAATATCCCTGGTGGTTCGGTGGACCTCTATGTCCCGATTAGGCATTTTCCTGAAGAATAAGCCCCCGTCTTATATCTCTGGTGGTCAGTGGACTGCACTCAACCCGATCGCGGTCATCAGTAATAGAACACCCCTAGTCCAATATCACTGGTGGTCCAGTGGACTGATCGCTGCCTGATCGCGGGCATCTGTAACTCATCAAATACCCTACTACCCTGGTGGTCTAGTGTACCCCTCCCACCTGCCCACTGAGCCCCACCGCCCGCTCCCCGTCAGCTGGAGGCGGCAGCCCTACCGCCTGCGCCCTGCCACCCACCGACTGACAGCTGGTAGGGCTGCACCCATTGGTTCACTGCATGCCCAATGGGTGTGCAACCAGCTTCAAATCGGCGATGAGGGCAGCAGGCAGGTGAGTGCTGCCGCCCTCCGGCTGACAGGGGGAGTGGGGCAGTGGGGCTCAGTGGGCGGGTGGGGAGGGTACACTAGACCTCCAGGGTAGTAGGGGTATTTGATGAGTTACAGATGCCCATGATCAGGCAGTGATCAGTCCACTGGACCACCAGGGATATTGGACTGGGAGGGTTCTATTACTGATGCCCGTGATTGGGCTGAGTCGGTCCACTGGACCACCAGGATATAGGACGGGGGCTTAATCTTCAGGACAAATGCCCACGATCGGGCACATAGAGGTCCACTGGACCACCAGGGATATTGGACAGGGGGATTTTGCTACATGGATGCCTGCAATGGGGCATGGGGGTGCTGCCAGGTGCGGCAGGAACTCGGGTGGCCACCCACAGGTGGCAGCTGCTGTGGTGCCCTGCAATGCAGCAGCTCACCTGTAGGTGGCCATCATTTGTTCCTTTTTTTGGCTTAACTTTGTGCAGGCACAGGTAGGGTTCGCATGCATGACTCTGCACATCTCGGGCTGAATATCGGGCTGTGCAGGTTATGCATGGCACCCCCCCCCACCTACCTGCATACATTACTGATGTGCTCGGTGCATCGGGATTTGTGTGGCGCACTTTCCTTTTGAATATTCGCCAGAGAACACATCAGATGGGTTGTGCATGGTGCAACACTGTTGTGCCATGCACCTTCCTTACAGAATATCTGGGCCTAAATGTATAACATAGCCTTCTTGTGACCCCACCTCATGAATAAGGGTAGAGAACATTTTCAACTCGTATCCAAAAGTTCATTTCATGCAGGACCATAAAATCACCTTTCAGGATGTAAAAAATATTTGACCAGGATTTGAAAAATGACAGTTGCCATGTTCATGAGGTGCTGTAATAATATGAACACGTTATAAATTTGGAGTACAAATATAGAAAATATCAAAGTTATGAACCTGCATTTGTAAAATTCAATGTAGGCTCATAACTGTCTTTTTAATATCTCTCACAATTTTTAAAATAGCCTTCTTTGACCCCACCTCATGAACAAGGCAAAATAAAATCTCAACTCCGGCCAGAAAGTGATTTTGCACAGGACAGCAAAATCCCCTTTCAGGACAGATTTGCATAATGTTAGTGCCATTGTTTATGAGGAAGGGTCTAAAAAAGACATGTTGAAAATGTAGGCAAAATATGCAAATGCCCAAGTTATGCCAGTAAGTTCAAAACATCATTGAAATACATAGAACTGCATACCTGTTTCTTCATTTTGTGGTCTGGTTTTGCAAAGTGAAGATGTGTTTTCTGGTTCAGAAGGATTACAGCATTGGACCCCTGGGGGTAAATAATGCTTAGAGAGGTGCAGGGGGTGCTGAGTGGGAGGGTTAGGTGCAGGTCAAGAGCGGCTGCAAAGATATTGATGGGCGCTTTTCTTTTACAGGTTAAAAATAAAATTACAACGAAGGATTCCTGATCGTGACACTGAGGTACTGGGCACCCCAGTGTCACTGTTATCTTTCTGAAAATAGAGGGTGTGGAGTGGTGGGTGCTGAGAGGAAGGGTCAGGTGGGGAGGGAAAAATATATAAAAGGTCACCATGGAACATGATCGCGACATTGGGAGATTGGTACCCTCAGTGTCACTGTTATCTTCCTGGGGTGGTTGGGTGCTGAGAGGGAGGGTCAGGGGAATATACATATTTAAAGAAAAAAGGTCACAGCGGAATATGGCATAGTCTGCAGTGTCCAAGATGGTTAGCAGTGCATGCCCAATATAGTTTGGTGGCCATCATGAACATGGCGGACTATGTCATTTTCTTCTGTGTCCTCTACAAAATAGTGCTTGTCACTGTTAATGGACAGTGTGGAGTGCTTGGTTTAGAGGCATGCCCTCCTACAACTCAAATATACCGCCCCCTTCATTTTAATTCTACTGGCCTTCCTCCTCTTACATAAGATATACTGCACTCTATCCCATGCCCTCTACTACATTTTAAATATACTGCCCTTGCCCTTTTGTATGCTTAGTTGCCATGGGCAAGTCAAAACATATTGCTATCTGTGCAGGGGATTGGGTAGTGAAGACTTTAAAAAACTTCTATTGCTCAATATTTTTATCATGGCATTACACAGTTGCATGGAACTGTACCATACAGAGACTTTTTAGGAGAGGCAGTGCCACTGAAAGATTTTACTCATCTGATCTTCAGAAGATTGCTGCTGGGCTGTTGTTCAGGCAATTTTCTGGCGGACCTGTGACCTTCCCAGGTAGCCCATTGCCCCACTCCACGTATCCCAAGCACTACCTGGAATCCAGTGGAACACCCCTTCTTAGCCCCAGATCTCTCATTGTGTGGTCTGCCAACAGCATAGATCCTCCTTCCTGGTCTCTTGCCAGCTCACACTGAATAGTTTGTAGCTCTGCGACACCACTACCACTTACCTATAACTTTTGTTTATAAGACCTATACTGTAGACCTATTTCTTGGGTTGAAGTTAATTTTGCAGCACTTCTAGCCAGCAGGAAAAGTGCCTGGGACAATCCACTAGCACTATGGATAGGCCATTAGCCCCACTGATGTATTTATTATGAAATGCCTGCCTCCAGTACATACCAGCAGGGCTAGTGAAGGAAAAGTTTTACTACACCTCACTGGCCTTACCCCATCTGCCCCTGGCTATCACCCCTTACTTTCAGCAGTCCTTACAACTCCATGGCTTTCTCCTTCACTCCTCCTTATGGTGGGGCTTAATGGTCGAGAGTGCCCTTCAGAGCACAGATAACTAGATGTAACAGGAGGCTATGCAGAGTCAATGTGTTGACTCTCACCCTGCAGACCAGGCCTTTTCCACTTTTTCTTTTTGCCCCAAGGACATTGGCAGCAGGGGCTCCTGTGCATGTGCCTACACACAACTGCCATAGACATGTGTCAGCATAAGTCTTCCTCTCACAGGCTTTCTTGTCTGTACTACAGTACTTGGTCAACTAGGTATTATTACAGTGGAGATGTGCACCTTGAACGAATACTGTATCCCACAGTTCCTACCCTGTACAAATTAGGCAGACATTAAGATTGGAAACCCAGCGTCCAGTCTGGCTCTGCCCTAGAAAACAGCCCTGGCCCCCATATAGACCTCTGCCTGGTCAGATTAGGGTTGCTGGGGCTGTGACTTCAGTCGTGTTCTACTGAATCCACAAGCGCACAGCTGCACAGCTGGATATGTGCAGTTGCACAGATCTAGATAATGCCTGTGGATCTAAACCCAATCCAAAGACTGGGAGTCAGAAATGTTTGCTTTAGTATGTATTTGAAATTATAGGGAAACTTGTGAGTTCACTTTTGTAAAATTAGATGAACAAGCTATAATTTTGATAATTCAGCCTATCTGAGGATGGGGTGGAGATGAAATGAAATCAGGCATACCACTGCCCTAGCTGGGAGGGAAGAGACTGGGAAGCAACACATGTTAAGAGGTTAAGGAATTTAAATATTTGAGGTAATGTCTGGGTCTGGTAGGGAGGCATGATATGCAGCCTTTGTAAATGAGACTCTGACTCAAAGGTTGTAATTCAAAATGTTCAATAAATAAATAAATATTAATCCAATTGTTCTATATTTTCTGTCCTTTTGATAAAATACTCCTCAGTGTTTAAGTTCACCCTGTCCCTTACTCATGAAGACAACCAGCTGAAGAGGTGAGTAGAGAGCTGTGCTGTTTGCTGTCATGGGATAGGATGGGGATTAGCGTGAGGATGCAGTTGAACACCAGAGAGTTCTCAGCATGGGATAAGGTGAGGGGACCACTTAAGATGTGAGGACAATTTTGCACAGTACAGGGTGAGTGATGAGCTACTTTTCTTCAAACAATAAAGAATCCTTCACCCACATCACCTATGTGTATCGGATCACTGTGACTGTTCCTGCACTAACCCCTGTCTTGCAGGCTGATATAAAGTTTAGGGCCTTGGTCGTTAACTCCTGGGGGTATTGGTTATTCAGCCAGCAATAAGATGAGACAAAGGCGTGGGTTATGGCCTATGATAAGAGCATGCCCCAGGTGCGTTTTGAGGCATAAGGCATGCGCTGGTGCCTTTTGCAACAAGTGCTCTTGTCAGGCCATAACTCACACCTCAGAAGTGTCTCATTGCTCTTATAAAATAGGCCCCTACAAGTAATTATTTAAGAAAAAAATTACTAAAAAATTGCAAAATATTTACATATTTTAAAGGATTTCACACTGAAGTGGCAAAATAGTCCCTACTATTCAGGTAATGTATGTACTGTGTGATGGCAATGAATGTTGCTTACCCCTACAACAAACACACACACACACACACACACACACACACACACACACACACACACACTCACACATACACTAATACATATTGGAGCAGTTTGTACTGCACTCTCCAGAGACTTTTAATCCCCGACTGAAAACCGAAGAAGCCCACCCTGATTACATGTAAGGCTGTTAGTATATCTCCTGGGAATATCTCATCAGTTCTGTGTACTTCTCCCGTAACCCCATGGCATTTAGTAGTGTGGCAGCCTGTCTCCTGAAGAACTAGGAAAAGGAAAGGAAAGGTTTTCTTCATATCAGCACGATAAACTCTTGGAAATTGCAGCCTTTTGTTTGTTTTTTTGTTTTTAAATTGATGCCTGGTACAGATTGGAAGAGCATGTCTTATACTGCCACCATAGAGAGCCATTTCCAGGTTCACAGTTTTGAAAGGATTCCCATTAAAGCAATTGGAAAGACCCAGAGCAAAGGTATCTATTTTGATTTGGTGTCAAAAGGGTAACAAAGGTGGGGCTGAACAGATAGGTGCAGGAGGGGAATCGAAGGAATGGAGTGGAAAAGAGAGCTGGACAAACGATAGTCTACAGGAATGGAGCAGAGGACGGAGCTGAAGAAATAACAGTCTGGGGGCAGCCATGGCATCGGTTACTGGTGTAGATGTTATTCCTCAGACGCTGTACTGGTTAGTTTCTCAGTTTTTTGGCAGAATGAAGTGATGGAAAATGGTGGAGTATACTTGATTTTGGGTGTGTGTGTGGGAGGGGTGCTTCAGGTTGGCGAGTTGGAGAGTTTGGTAGGTGGCACAGTGATACCTGTTGTTCTGTGTCCTTAGTGGCTGAAAAGGTGCTGGTTGGCACATTATGTCCTGATAAAGACACGGGTAGAGTGCGGCTCAGCCAAACAGGACACAGAAAATCTGATGCCCATTTTATAAAGATGTTAAGATAAAGTTCAAAATGATATATGCGTGATGTCTCCACTCAGAAAAAGATTAAGTGGGCTCAGTTATATGCTAGTACTACCCTGGGGAAAGAATGCCAAATGACTGGTTCCCACTGGAAATACCCACCCTTGTCACACAGTTAACTCAAATATTATACTTTGTCACTCTACAAGATGCTCTCTGACCAAACATGATTTGGCTGCTGCCAATAAGGCTGGCCTTATATATTTATCTTAATATTGCTACCCACATTACATTTTTTTCTTAATACTGTATAGTTATACTCCCTGCCTAAATAATCCTGGTGCCTCTGCCGGATCTTCCTTGGCATTCAGTGACTCTGGTAGTCTTGGGGTGTGTTTTTCTCAAAGAGAGGCTACATATAAAGAACTATGTGATTACGCTATGCAGGCTCTGAACTAACCATCTTGATCAGCCATGGGATTCTTGCTCCAGCTCCATCTCCTTCTCCTGCTCTGGAAAAATCTCTCTTATAAAAGGGAAGACCTGTGTGTAGTTGCAGCCACTATTGTGCTGGCATGTATAGAAAATAGCTATCTATATCTGTCATCTGTAGACTACAGATTTGTATTTCTGTAACATGCTCCTATCACCAGGACAGAAAGATGATTTGAGATGTTGATCCCTATTGCATCTCAATGACATAATCCATAAATGTCTGGTATAGATAGCTATATTCTACATATGCCAGTATAACAGATGCTATAGTTACCAACTGGGCTCCTTCTCTTGAGAGACATTTTCCAGAGCAGGAGACAGAGGTGATACACAAATCTGACAGATGGTCAGTCATTTGGTCAAGTACAATCTACCAGTTGGGGGATAAAAAATCACTAATTTCATAGCTGGTCAGTTGGTTGATTCTGAGCCTGCAATCTGGCTTTGCAGAATCCAGCTGCTGCTGAGTGTCTGATGTCTACTGCTGCTGCCTCCCTCCACATCTTGTATTGCACACAAGTTATGCAGCCCCAACAATGTGTGTGGGGGCATGTAGAAACTCAATGTCTCAGAGTCTGACCAAATGCAGCTTTAACAGGATTTGAGCCTATAATCTTGTGCTTTGTAATAGTGCCCTCACCACTATCACACACTGGGCCTGATTTTAGAAGGCTGACACAGGCCTGCATTAAACCCTGCATCAACCACAGTGCTTGCACGGTGCACAAATTCTTTGATGCAATGCATCCCGATTTTGGAAGGTTTGGCACAGATGCGACATTTCTATACATTTTATGGCAGTTTGTGATAAAGCTCTTGTGCAAGCCCCATAACATGGGTCCCACATGGTGCAAAGTTAAAGCAGGAGTAAGCTGGTCTAACTTGTGGTAGTTGGTTCAAGGTACTTACATCAGCAGTTGCAGTAGGCTGCCTTCCAAAAATTGTGATTGTCGCACTGTTTGGCACAAGGTGTCTCTTACAACAACTCTCTGACACAAGTCCCTTGTGGTGATCTAAATCCCTAGTAAAATCAAATCCACTGCATCTGCTGTCTCAGGTGTACAGGGGTCCAAAACACCAGAAACTGTTGACATTTTTTTGTTAACAGTTCATTTACTCAACTGAAATGCAATGCTTCTACCCAATTTCCACAGCTGGGTTGGGTGGCACACTGCACTGGAAGCTTCCTGACTTACTAAGGGATCACACAGTGAGCCTTTGAACCTAACACAGTTTGAACCAGAAATCTTGTGGTTCCCAACATTCTATCAGCACTACACTACATACGGGGAGGAAGGTGGGGGCAGGAAAGGCCGGCTGCAGCTGGCATTGTCTTTATTTTCCTCACTGTATGCACTCATGATAATCCAGATGTGATGCAACATCTCATTTACAGAGGGTCCCGATTTTATCCATTTTACAGTGTATTTTCCCAGAATCACACAGTTGAGGGGCAGCATTTCATTTTCACTCCGTGTGCCTACTAAAACAACACATCGCTGCAGCAAAATAGACTAACTTTCTCAGGGTCGCACTTTGGCAACAGAACAATCTGAGCTTGTGATATCTTGGTTCTCAACACTTCCTGTGGAGGAGGGGACAGATACACAAGCGGCTGCCAACAGTATTTTCCTGCTTACACAATTCCCCTTCTAGGTGAACTGGAGCAGTATGAATATTAAGTGACTTGCTCACAGCCACACAGTGAGTATTTGACTGTAGTAGGGTTTGAACTTGAGACCTCCTGAGTTCCCAACAGTGCCCTAACCACTAGACCACACTTTCTCCACTGGCTGTGAGTGCATGTGTTTTTGGGGGAGGGGCATTGGTAAAGGCTGGCAACTACTGGCAATGTTTTGTTTGTGCAGTTACAATTTATTTGTCCAAGATAGATAAGTGGAGATGCAACATCTCATTTTCATTGGGATTCTGTTGTTACCCATTTCCACGAGATGCATGGACTGCAGCACTTGAAGTTAAAGAGGTTTGCTCAGTGTCACACACTGAGTATTTGGGTCTAGCAGGTTTTAAACCTGTGATTTCCTGGGGACCCTAAAATGAACTTTTTTAGAATTTATTTACTCGGGCAGCTGAGTAGGAACATCTCATTTTCTATGGGGTCTTGCTTCTCCCAGCAGTCTGGGCTATAGTAATGCCTGATACAGAACTCTGGAGCACAATCATCAATCTCTTTGATACAGCACAGGTACACTAACCACAAATACTTTACAGTCACAATGCAAGAAAAATCAAGCTTTGCAAATGTCAAACAGACCATTATGGTATTGTTCATATCAACAAAGTACTTTTGTTACAGTCCTCAGACTCCTTAATTAGGTGCCAGTCTCATCAGCTGGCCATTTAAAAAGTGAAAGCCAACACCTGAGATAGGCTCCCAATGTTCTCATTAAAAAGTGAAGAGCCAGTATTGAGACTGACTTCTTGTGCCACCATTAAACAAAATCTGGTCAGATCCACCATGGCTGCATAATGACGTTAGTGAAGTTGTGGAATTGTTAAGGAGGTATGGAGAAACAACACAATAATTTGTGAGTAGTAAGATTTGTTTTAGTTTCTGCTGTGAGGAAGGCGTACACATGATTAGAAAATATATGGAGGTGTACTTTAATGGAAGGAATAGGAAGCAATATAGGTTTACAAAAGAACCCCAGAGCAAATGCTACTGAGGTATGTGTTATCCCAGATGATATTAGCCAGACAGCCAAATTTTAAAGAAAACACAATTGCACATACCCCAATAATGCAAAGCATCATGGAAACATATGCAAATCCCATGATAGTACAGAAGGTGGCAGTATATGAAAAGTAATGGCTGGCATACGTTCAGCCTTGGGATTTTACAGTTTATTTTTGTTTTTTAGAAAAACAGGGGTTTTATCCATGAGGTGATGTAAGTTATATTTAAGCTATGTGTTGATGTCACGAAGTCAGGTATAATGATGGACTGTTAGCAAAGAAAATGTGATAGTAACTTTCAGAGAGGTCGCTTTTGATAAGGGTAAGATAGCTATGCTTGTGATAATGGAAATATTAGGAAAGTATGAGGGATATGCAGAAGTGGAGTACAAATATGCACAGTTTCATAAGTGTGCTCAGAGTGCAGAGCAAATGTGATATGTAGGTTTTTAGGAATATGTAAAATAGTGATACATGCAATTAATTGAAGATAGATAATTACATAGGCATATATATATATAGAGAGAGAGAGAGAGAGACACACACACACACAGACAGACAGGCAGAATAGGAATGGCAGTGAAGTACTGAAGTGATGCCAACCCTACCCCACCATTCAGAGATGGACAGGCATTGGGGTGTGCCTTTGGGTTATTATCCATAACGCTCTAGCCATTTCACTTCACTCTACCCTGCAGACACAGACAAGTGCTGAGGTGTACCTTGGGGTGTTCAAGTTTACACTCACCCCATTCCATAAGGAAATATGCTGAAATGGGTACAGTACTGTCTAAGAAAATGTATTGAACTTTGGGGCTGAAGAGTCAAAGGCACACCTCAATACCTGTCATTGGCTGCAGGGTGGAGATGGGGTAGAATGGCATGAGCATTACTGTTGACAGTCTCACGTCACATCCCTGATACCTGTCAGTCCCTACAGTGGCAGGTGTTATGGTCAGAAATCCCAGTGCCCTGGGGATTGTTATGTGACTTCTTAACCTAGCAACAGCATTTAATGCATTACATTATAAGGACAAGTAAATGTTTTAATACATTTACAGACAATACATAAACTAAATTTTCTTCATATAATAATTTAAATTTAATAACAGTGGTAGTACAAAGCAATTACCCAGACAACTTGAAAATTATAACTACTTTAAATTGTACATTAGCACCCCATAAGGACCTCTTTGAAATAGAGATGCAAATGTCACACATTTATCAGTTTTCTAACAGGAATATTTCACTTTCTTAAATACATTTCTTGCTTCAGTAACTGCTCAAGCGCTCTATTGCATGACCTACCTATTGACATTTACACTTGCTATGCAATGTACTGCTGCTTACTACACCAACATCATGAACCATAAAACAGATGACTGCCATAACTAGGGAGCAGTATAGCACAGTGCTTTAAGGCTCTGCGCTGCAAATCTGGAGATCTGGGTTTGAATCCCAGCCCCCACTTGCATACTGGGTGACCCTGAGCAAGTCATTTAACTTCCATGTGCTCCCAGGTTGCCCCTGAAAACAAACTTTCAGCTTAGTGTGCCACTCCTGGTTAAACAATTGAAAGAAAGAAAAAAAATACAATAAATTATGTTTCTTGCTTTATTTGCTACTACAAGCTTTGACTAATACACCCATCTTTAAATGTACTTTTTAGCTTCCATGTCTGTGATCTAGGCAGACCTACACTTAAATCTTACACTCTAGAAATAAATCATCAGAATAGCATTTATCAGTAGTATCGCCTTCCTTTTCAGGTGTGCATGACACTATGGGCCTGATTCTAGAAGATTGCGCAAGCCACTACCAAAGGCAACTTGCACCAATTGCAGTTGTGACAAGGACCCTGCACCCAATTCTAGTAGGGGCAGGGTCTCAGCGGCTAAGCCCTGTGACTTGTGACATGTGGTTGGTACACCACACTATGGGCGTACCCGATGGGCATGTCAAAGTCACATCCTCAGCGGACTGATGTGGTTGCCTCCCCACACCCAGAAAGCCCCACAGAGCACTCCTTGCCCCCAAAGCCTCTGAGCCCCAGTTGGAAGGATGCCCACAGGGCTGCAGTGTCTCCCACACACCTCATCCCCAATTAGTTCATGCCCCACAGGGCAGCTGAGGCCCCTGACCCATCCCCAGCTGGCACTGGCACTGTCACCCTCTCACCACCATGGCCCAGCCACACGACTGAGCTCCGTGGGGCACTACTCTATACATGAACTCTATGAATGACTGACACCACTCATTCATGAGTGCGCCATACAGTAACTCCTTTGGGAACTCAGTTGGCTACTGACCATGGTTGTGAGTGGCAGCTGCTGGGGATGTAATAAAGTGTGTTGTGGCACTGTTATGATGGGTGGGGCCACTAGACTCACCAGGGGTGAATGGATGTGCACAATATAAGTGCAGCTTGTGGCACTGCAGGGACCTGTGCCTTGGTGTTGGGCACTGGATCAGGGGTGGGCAGAGCTGCCCTGTGGGGCTCATAGTGATGAGGGTTTGGGAGCACTGGGTGTGTGGGCAGCCTGTGGGGACCTGTACTGTTTGTGATAATAGGGGCCAGGGCTGTGCACCTACAATATAGGGGTTTGGGGCTGGGGATGTGTGAGATGCCAATGGATGTGTCCTGGGCATGGGTGGGAGGGCATATGGCTGGGTGCAGTCTGCTGGCAGGGCTACACAACCCCTGGAGGACATAGATACAGTTACACCAGTTAACTGCTGGTGTACCTTACATTACTGCTTCTCCCTGGTGGTGGTTGTAAATCCCAACTTGGAACTTTGTTGCTGTCCTACCAGGAATGGGTGCAGCTGCTGCAGAAACACTCTAGCACCATGTCGCAGAGGGTTTAGGGCATATGTGCTGGCGTATGCTCATTTTTTGGTGCAAGTGGCCTGTGGCAGGTTGCAGGCCACTTGTAGAATGCCGCATGTCACAACTACTGGTGAAACTTACTACTTGTGCCATTCATTTTGGTGCAAGTGTGGTTAAGCTCAGTTGTAGCCTTTCGAGAATCAGGCCCACATATATACTGTGTGTGTGTATATATATATATATATATACACACATATAAAATATATATATATATATATATATATATATATAGATAGATAGATTTTTTATCTTTAACTTCAAAGCACTAAACCAATTCAGATACACAAAACACAAGACTTTATTCTCTTTGCACATTACTGCTAAACTTCAGGTCCCAGCGAGATAAAATGAGAGCTTCCACTAGCTATTTGGTGGGTGCTGCTCTGCTGTGTGTGTGTTGGGGAAAGAGGGTATAAAAAGCTTTTAAGAAACAGTCAATCTAGTATCCAATATGGGATATTCTTCTTTGGGTGACATATTTTACTCCTTTGTGGGCTTATACCTTAATTATCATTCTTGTGTTGCAAATGCTTGCTTTCCTCAAGTGCTGTAATTTCAGGATCCAGTTTCACAAGTGCTGTATGAGGAAACCATTTCAGGCACTCCTCAATTACTTTTCTTTCCTTCTGAACCTTAAGCTCTGATGCCCCAGGCAGCTCTGATAGTCAATTGTTCCAGCATGATAGATCCACCTCATGCCCTCCCACATGAACCAAAAAGTGGGGTGGATCTTTAGGAGCTTCACAGGTGGAGGTGGAGATGGATCTTACCCCTCCCATAAAAACTAATGCTGCCTCCCACTACTCCAGTTCCAGTTCTTGTACCTCCCATTTAAGAACGAAAATAGTGCCCTGCAACCATTGACTAACATGAAAGCATATTTATTTGAGAGCGTAAAGCATTTCTTGGAGGAGGGTAAGGTGGAGGAGACTATTTACACCTTCAGCCAGTTCCACAGACAGAAAACATAGCATCAGCCCTTTTGTGCATGCAAAGCGTCTGCAGGCTCCACCCACTGCAGCTGTAAAAAGTAAGGTTGACACTATGTAACATTTGTGACTGCACCATTAAAAGCTTACCCACCTAGCATAAATAATAGGTAGATCACTTCCTTGGGTCCTGATGAGCCTGGGATGGGGTACTTGAGTTGACGTTGAATCATACCTGTGAAACAGGAATAACAGCATCACAAAATCCGTAGTTCTTTCTGAAAAATACAGAAAAGATGGAAATGTTAAACATAAAACAATACTTACCTGAGATGTCCTGTCCATCTGGGGTCCTTTCAGGCCTGTAGAAGTAAAAAGAAAAATGTGTTCGTATGAGAAAAAATAGAGTAGACAGACAAGAGTTACAGAATACGAGAGCTGCACTATGAGCATAGATACTTAAGTAAAGGTATTTTCAAAGAACAGGTACATTTTAAAGTTAAAGTGAGAAATGTCAAATAGAGAAATAAACTGAGAAAGGCAATGAGACACAGATAAGTATACGTAAATAATGAAAAGAGAGCTAGCTGTTCAGGATTACCCTGCAGCACTCTGGGTAGTCTTATTTAAATGTGATATTGTCCCTAAGGGCCAGTGGGCTACTGAATGCCTCCTTTGGATTAAGATCAAAATATGCAACAAAAGTTGGTCTCGAACTGCAAAACTCTGCACAAATGAATGTTTTACTTTGTTAAATGTTTATGGTCATATAATAAAGTAAAGTGCTAGACTACACACACCTCTGATGTGGCCAAGAGGTATAGAAATGTGAAACTCACCTTTTCATCTAGCTCGCCTAGGTCAGCCACTGGTTGCCACTCCAGTGTCGTCACCACTGTTGTTGCACTGTCCACTAATGGATCTCCCCAATCACCACCTGCTGCCATTAAGATAACAAGCTGAACATGCCAGCAGCCTGCCACTGACCACAGCCCTGTCAGACTACAGCTACTATGTCAATGTATATTCACATGCACTATATGGTCAGTAATGCATGCATGCATTAGCTCCTCTGGGAGACAGGGAACTAGGAAGTACAGGCTTGACATAGTTTGCATGGGCAGTTCAGCAAGTTGCTGCTGCACTGAATACAGTGTGGGCTCATAATGCTGTCCGACTCATCATCATCGTTGGACAGGAGGGAAAGAAAAGCTAGGGGATCCCAGTGAAAAAGATGCAAGTGACGAGCCTCACCATGGGTACACCTGACATACTGTAGCACACACAGACACACAGACACACACACACACACACAAGTCTCAGACTTCTATATTTTGCCCAGAGCAGGTACACCCAGTGCTGTCTAGCTCCCTCCTCAGCTGATGCAATATGAAACGACAAGCTCCAAGAGCCCTGCCTCCTCTGTTCTCTGTATGCTGTGATACTGTGTATAGTTTATCTCTGCTCTGCCGCTGTCTCGCTCATCACATTGAGACACATAATTCAACTGGGAGGCAGCAGCAAAACTAAAATGTTTTCTGACATGCTTAGATTTATAATCAGAATCTTTATAATTTCCCGGATATTTAAAAACTTCATAATCAATAACTCAAATCATTAAAGATGGCAAGCCCTTGCAATACTTAAATATGTCTTCTTTTGAGGTATCCTTTGACTTTAAATACTGTTGATATATTATAATGGGCTAGTGCATGTTGCTGATGATAAATAGCATCCCATCAAGCTAAGATGTTTAATCCCCCAACAGTGACCATGGCAAGAGAATAAGAACTTTGACAAACTTGAACATCACATATTACAGTTTAGCAATAAAAAAATAAAAATGGCATACTTATATTTTTGTCCGAAACAGGTCATTATTAAAAACAAAATGATGACTAACAGATACTGTTGCTTTAAACTACGTTAGTTCCCAATTAAAACGTCTGATCAGCTTAAATTGTTTGTTTGTTTATTACATTATTTATTTTACAATTTAATTACCCAAGATAGGCCAGCTGAGATCCAACAACTTGTTTCTAGTAAGGTCCAGTTTCCATTAACACAGCTGTGTGAGCTGCTGGAGTACGGAGGTTAAATGACTTGCCCAAGGTGACACAGCAAGTATCTAGCTGTAGAGAAAACCTGCAATCTTGGTTTCCTGGATGGTCCTCCTACCAGTATTGAACACTGCCTCTGCACAGTTATCAATTCTATGTGTGGTACATAGCTTGGTGCTTTGTGATATGTAAGGGCTGAAAGAGACATGGTAGTGCTAGATGCGATTGAACTGGGTAGGTAAATAGGTCAGAGTTTGTAGCACATAGGAACTGGATGACATGATTGGTGCTTAGATACATTTGAACTGAATGAAAATGGTTGATGGTAGAGTCTTACTCTTTGGCCTTTCTCTATATCCCACCTTTTTGCAGGACGCTAGGTAAGTGCAGGTTAGAAGACCCAACAAGATATTAATTACCATGTGATTACCTCCTCAGCTCTGGAGAGTGTGGCCAGTAGCACACAGGAGAGGAAAACCTCCTTCTGGGGAAACCTCCAAGGACCCATGGCTACTGACTTACCTGTCCTCTGGGCATACTAAAGGAGAGTAATCGTAGTAGGATAAGTACTAAGTCAGTTTGCTGAGTACAATCCAGATATTGGTATTAGAGGAATATCCTGATTCAATGGCAAGCAGGAGAATCATGGAGAACGTGGTACTGGAGGAATGACCCTGACATTAAAAGTTGCATAAGCAGTGGATTAATCCAAGTCCATGGTATCCATATGAGATGAAGATGAGAAGCAAGTTCCAGCTGAGAAGGCAAGAACCCCCATGGGTCAGCCAAGGTGACAATGGAATGCAATTGAGCAAGCAGCCAGACCCTGTGAGGGGAGAAGCAGGAATATGAAGCAGGAAACCAGGCGTTGTTGTGGGGTGAAGCTGAAATGGGTTGAGTAAGTGGCCAGGCTCCCTTGCAGGTGAAGTAGGAATACGTAAGCAAGGGGTGCTGTGGAGCCCAAGCAAGATGGTGCTTTATTGATCACACTTCTCTGTCTTGACTAGCAAACTTTAAATAAAAAGCTATCTACTGCAATATTCTTTGAGCAGGAGGATAGGCAATGCTAGCAGTACAACTCTGGATCAACATGGGAACTCCACCAAAGATCAGCACTCCAGATCGGAAACAAAACTGAAAATACTCCACTGGCTTTAGCTACTCAATCAGCATAAAGCAGGCCTGAAGAAATGCAGCTGCAGAATTGGAGGAAACTCTCCAAACTATAGGGACTAAGCTGTCCAGACTAATTAAATCTGTGACCACGTTGTCTGATAAATTTGATGGTTTGGCTACTAGGGTCACAACCTTAGAAGCAACTATGGAGGAGCAAAGACAATGGCTTTGATGCCTCCAAATGAGCAGATGCCACTATGGGAACAGTGTCATCCATCATCAAGGAGAGCAGGCAGCGGAAAGCCCAAATTGAGACCTGGAGAACCAAATTTGAGCCCCTAATATCTGAATCCTGAGCATGCTAGAGGAAAGTGAAAGGACAGCCTCCTGATGTTTGTACAAGAATGGTTTGGTCAGCAGCTGGGCAATGAAGCCCAAAAGAAAGTTCAGTTGTTCAAATGGGCCTACCGGGCCATGCCACAATAGTGATCAGAAGACCAAGACATCTCCAGAACCATCATCATTGTAACAGACGAAGCTGGAATGAGGGATTACCTGTTAGCTTTAGCATGATGTAAGGGAGTTCTTCTTCAAGATGGGCATCGGGTCAGTCTTTATCTGGACATTAGCTTAGCTAACCGACAAAATGAAAAAGATTTGATTGGGTTAGAGTGATGTTGAGGGGCTTCCATCCCCATGGAATGATCTTCCCTGCTGGCACTGAGGATCGCTCATTACGGAAAAGTCTACTTGTTTTGGACCCCACTGAAGCTTTAAAATGGGGTCGGAGGAATGCCATCCCACCCGTTCACCAAACTGAGTTGGATCATCAATCTTCAGATGATGAGAAGCCATGAAATACATGAGTGCATAGTGAAGGGAGGTGGGTGAGGCCACAAGAGTTATCTGTGTAAACCGACTGACAATATATTTTTAGATATTCACTTTATCTTTGCACGGTAACTGAAACCTGATGGACTTACTATACTGTGGCATGTTTTACTGGGCAATGTATGATCTAAGTTGCTAACAGCTTTCATGTTTTATAGCTCAATTTGTGGACTTTTCCTACACTACAAGATTGCAACTTACTAAGATTGAGTTGTACTGACTCGAGTTTCTGTTTTTTTCCACCTTGTTCACATAAATGTTTAAAATGTGCTGGTTAAGTGCTAGAAATGTATGCTGTGTTTGATCAAAGATCAAAATGCACATAATTTGTGCCTCTACTTGTATTTGCATGACAACCAATACCATCTTGTATGGTGAAGGATTATGGGACTGTTCTATTTTATGTTTAAAGATAATTTCCATGCTGCTCATGGGCTTCATTACAGCAATGATATTTCTATTTCTATGGATTTTTGAGAAAACTAATCGTTATTTTCTCTAATGATATCCTTCAGATGATGCATCTGTAAAGCACTAGATGGGTCACACTGTTTTTATTAAGAGGTGTCATGACATGCATATGAAAAGTATTTTTGAAAAATGACCAGAATGTAAACTAAATATAACGTATTTTAAGAAACGGATTTAAGGAAATGTCACAAGCATAACACCATGTTAAAAAGTGAGCACAAAGCACATTTTATGTAAATAAGGAAAGGTCAAATTAAGTTGACCTCCTTCCATTGTATCCTTTTACGTAAGAAAGAAAATTGCCATCATATATTCTAACTAAAGAAGCAAAAGGTATAAGGAGAAGGAATGCGTTACAGCTAGAGAGTAAACTGTGACTTTAATATATAATGAAATATCAAGATGGATTGACCTTCCTGTTATACAAACAGCATAATAGCATGAAAAGGATATCATATTATCAAATAGAATGTCAACAATGCTGTATTTTGTACAATATATACTAAGACACTGAATCCAAAGGAAATTTAACATTCATCATACAAAGTCTTTGAAAAAAGAGCACGAAAATTTTTGTATAGATAATGAAAGGTCAAATTAAGTTGACTTCCTGTATAGTGCCTATGTATGCATGAAAGACTAACAAACTGTATATAACAACTAGAAGCTAAGAAGTGCAAGTTATAACAAGAATGAATAAATGTATAACTAAGAAGCAGATTGTAATTTTGTATAACAGTAAACAGAATACATCACAAAACTGCACCATTTCCACCATAATCAGCTCTCCCACCTCACTAAGTTTTTCAAAAAGCCATTTCACTACAGATGTTTCTCCACTCACATCTACGATTGAATGTATTCGAACAGACTGATAAAAAACATAAAAGTGATGGAATGAACAGGAAACTAGGAACAAACCTGTTTTGTGCTATAAACAGAGTCAACAATGGTTGCTTGGCAACTGTTGAGGGACCTCTGATCAGCACAGAACAGGCAAGAGGATAAGAGGCGGCACCTGCAGGAGGTAGGGCAAGTCCCAGATTACAGATTCACATTGAAGGAATACAGGAACATGAGCACTATGGAGGAGGTAAGAGAGACAACCTTTTAAACTAAAAGGCCTAACTTAGAAAGAATTAAGCACTGAACTTTGAGAAATTGAACTAGGTTAAACATGACCAAATTTGTTGTCTCCCTGCAGTCAAAAGAAAAAAAAATCACAAACAGTGAGGGCCAACCTCCATGTTACTCAAAGTATTCCAGCAGGTAGGCTGCTTCATTTGTTAATGGGGGCAAGCTTCAAAAGATGCAGAAACAAGAAAACTTCATTCCCACACATTTCATCACAATGATATGCATTGCTTTATGTCTTATCTTATTTCAGAAAAGTACATGAGCACTATAGACTATTATAGACTAGGAAAAGAGAAAAAGTTTAAAAAAAGTAGACCAAGCGATGCAGCTATACTAATAATTGGTATGTTATTGTGCCAAAACTTTAACAAAAGATTGTTTAAACAGAAAATAACAGAAATACTAAAGTGTAATTTTTTGTTTGAAAAAAAAATGAAATAAGAAAAAAGCAAAGAATTAATAGAACTATGTGAACAAGCTCCATGCAGGAGGAAACGTGAGGAGATGAAATAAAAGATTGAATTTTATATCATATCATGCAAGTCTATGATTCCAAAGGGCCCTTGAACAAATTTTCTTTGAAGTCGAAGCAGAATGCTTGACCAAGTGGACAGACCACCATGTGGGGTGAAGCAGGAATGCATGAGCATGTAGCCAGGCCCACATCGGGGTGAAGCAAAAGAAATCTCAGGGCCCCCTTGCAGTGCAAAGCAGGCATCTGATGAGCAAGTAGCCAGGCCCCTGTAGGGACAAAGCAGGAATGGGTTGAGCAACCAGCCAGGCCCCCTTGTGAGGCAAAGCAGGAATGGGTTGAGGAATGGCCAGGCTCCTGTGGGGCAAAGCAGGAATGCATGAACAGGCACCCTGGCTCCCATGCAGGACAAAGCTAAAGAACCTCCAGGCCTGCTTGCAGGGTGAAGTAGGAGTACAATGAGCTGTTAGCCAGGTTCCTATGGGCAAAGCAGGAATGGGAGCGGTAAGCTTAGGTCCCAGTGCAGGGTCTAGCCGATGTCCCAGCTTGAAGAATGAGTAGAAAATTAGGCATGGCAGATTAAAGAAACATCAGTCTGACCCATCGGCTGAAACTTCAATTGTAGACAAATGCTGAAGACCAAAAATGCAGTGGAGCTGTACAGAAGTGGAATCCAAGGCCTCGCCACAAGCCAGGCAATGGTGAAGGGAAGCAGGGCATAGAGAGGACGCCGCACCAGAGGTGCTGGCTAGGTGATGAAATAATGTCCATGGAACAAGCATGGAGCACTACAAGAGGCAGTACTGGATAATGACATAGTTGCTGTAATCGATTAAGCAGTGGCAAGCAAGTCCTGGAGGTGCTGAATCTAGCTGACTGCAGGTAGGTGTGAGCAGCAGCTTGGAAACAGTGCATGGTACAGCGGCTGCTCAAAGGGAGGAAACAGACAAGCAGTGGCTGCAAGCACAGAGAGTGCAGCTGAGCAAGGAATGAGTGGCAGCAGGAGAAGAGCTGAGAGCAGTGGCAGTGGAGCCGTGGCTGCTGAGGAAAGGGGCAGACAGCATGGAGGCGGCGCTGCAGGAGAAACCCCCAAAACACAGGGCAGAAGGTACCAGCAAACCAGATAAACAAACGGAGACAATGAGAGCAGCAAAAAGGGGGGGCATGAAGAGCAAGAGAGACAGAACCAGGATGAATGAGCAGGGGTAGCAAGGCAAGAAATGGAAAGGCAAAGCAAAGGATGGGACAAAGGAGAGCAGCCATGACTAGCAACAACACGCCAGTGAGTGCAGCTCACTCTAAGCAGAAGGGTCATGAGCAGGAAGTTTAAGTAGAGGATGTTATGTCTTATACAGATTTTAGAGCATTGGAAAACAGAACTATATGGCTAATTTGTGATGCTTCTTTATTAATATCAGCAATATTGAGCCGTGAAAGATATCTCTGAATTAAGGCACCATTAACCACCACCAATTAAGTTGTTAGTTTTCTGTGTGCATTAAGTCACTTTTCACTATAGACTTGTGAGGATGGATTAAGCTCAGAGAGAACACTGTTGCTTTTTGCAGTCACCAGCGGCCAATCTGATTGTAAGCCCTAGGTCTCTGATGATGGTCTTGAAAACAAGTGGAGGTAAGAACGTAAGTAAAATCTGTTTAAAAGTTTTTGCAAAGCATTGCACATTCTCTTCATGAAAGCTATTCACAGGGACCTGAAAACACAACTTAACAGTGCCTCAATACAGAGACATCCTTCACTGTTCAGTATTGCTGATATTATTAATAGAGAAGCATCTCAAATAAACCATATAGTTCTATTTTCTGCTGATGTTCTAAAATCTGTATAAAAGTTTTTCCAAGCGTACACATTCTCCTCATGACAGCTATTCACAGGGATCAGAAAAATCTGTTTTAATAGTGTTATTGCTGCTGTAAGTGACTCTAAATTTCTTTTGTCATAAAGTGCAACTGAGTACTTGTTGAGGCATTCCCCAAGACCACCGACGCTCATCCTCAAAATACTGTAGCTTTAGGAACTGCTCTTGTGCCAACGAGTATGAATAGTTACAGTTACTCAATGATCCCCAAAAGCAACACTTCTATCTGACTTTTTCTATTTGAGCTATAACTTATCAACTTCCTCTGAAAAGCACGTATATTAATGTAACCTGACAGCCTCTCAGCCACAGGAGGACAGCTTACCAGTATAGGCATGGAAAGAGAGGTGTAGGTAGGGTGGGTACCCTTTTGTTTATATGTAAGTCTTCTGAGTTAATGTTTCTGGGCTGGTAGTATGGATTCAACAATGCAAGAACGACCAATTTATGCAACAACCAGCCACACCATTTGTTTTTCACACAATTTTATCACTGGAAACAGGGAGGTACCCAAAGACTGGAGGACAGCAGATGTAGTCCCTTTATACAAAATTGGGAACAAAGAGGAAGCAGGGAACTACAGACCAGTCAGCCTCACCTCGGTAGTGGGAAGATCATGGAAGCACTACTGAAGGAGAGATTGGTGGAACATCTGGTTGTCAATGGACTACAGGACCCAAGGCAGCATGGTTTCACCAGGGGAGGTCATGTCAGACCAACCTCCGTTGAATTTTTGACTGGGTGACTAGGGAGGTGGATCAGGGAGGCAGTGGACATGGCCTATCTGGACCTCAGCAAAGCCTTTGACACTGTGCCACATAGAAGACTATTACACAAACTGGGGAATATGGGTGTGGGCAGGACAGTAGTGTGGTGGGTAGGTAACTGACAGGGTGGCAGGACACAGAGGGTGGTGGTAATGGCTGTCACTCCACAGAGGAAGAGTGACCAGTGGGGTACCACAAGGATCAATGCTGGGACCAGTCCTATTCAACATCTTCATCAGTGAAATTGGAGGACCTAGAAGGCAGAATTTCACTGTTCACTGATGACACAAAGCTCTGTAACAGAGTAGACACACCAGAGGGTGTAGACAGAATGAGAAGGGACCTGCAGAAACTTGAAGAATGGTCAGGGGTTTGGCAGTTGAAATTCAATGCAAAGAAGTGCAAGATAATGCATATGGGGCACAAAACCTGGCACAATATATCATTTGGGGGTGAGGATATAGCATGCACCAAGCAGGAAAGGGATATTGGGGTTATCATCTCTGATGACCTCAAGGTAGGAAACAGTGTGACAAGGTAGCAGGTAAAGCAAATAGGATGCTGGGATGCATAGGCAGGGGCATCACCAGCAGGAAAAGGGAGGTTATAATTCCACTATACAAGACACTAGTGAGGCCCCACCTGGAGTACAGTGTACAGTTCTGAGACCTTACCACGTAAGGACATAGGGTAGAGAAGGTTCGGAGGAGGGCAACAAAGATGGTGCATGGATTGCATCACAAGTCCTATGAAGACAGGTTGAAGGAACTGAACATGTACTCCCTGGAGGAGGAGGAGAGAGGGGATATGATAGAGACATACAAGTATCTTACAGGGAGGAACAGGGTGCAGGAATACACTATTTTTAAGTGAAAAAGATGTTCCAGGACTAGGGGCAAGGGATGAAGTTGGAGGGAGGAATGATTCAGAAGAAGCGTGAGGAAGAATTTCTTCATAGAGCGGGGGTGGACAAGTGGAACACCCTGCCAGAGGAAGTGGTGGGGCTGAAACAATCACAGGATTTAAGAATGCATGGGATAGACATTAAGGAATTCTGGAGGTCAGGGGTAAAGGGCAACAGACTTCTAGGAAAACATAAATTGAACTTACAAGCTCAAATGGGCAGACTGGGTGTGCCATAGGCCCTTATCTGCCGACACTGTCTATGTATCTATGTATCTATGTAATTCACTTTTATTGAGATTTTTCTGAGAACACATGATCCCCTATAGCCCAACGTTTACCTGATCTTGGGCTGCATCAGGAGCTGGGATCTATGTAAATATAAAAATCACATTTAATATGGATATATTTATAAATGTCATAACTTCAAATGTTCTTTATTATACATTTTCAGTTTGATACAGCCCTAAAAGAACCCTATAAACTTTAGCACATCTCTTATACATCTATTTTTAAAATTTATTATCAAGAGACCAATAAATTCAAAGGAATGCCAAACACTAGATTACTGAAACTATTTCAAAATAAATATTCTTATTTCTCTTTCTCAGTGGAATTTTTACCATGAAACTTTTTCTAGCAAATATTTGATTGCACTTGTTTGAATAGTTACCTTATGTTCAATTGGTTCTTATTTCAAAACTGATAATTTTATTTTCACATCAATCTGTTGATAAAAATACATCTGTTCATTCAGATGTCTCTTGCCTTACATGTATCTAATAAACATTAATTAACATTAAGCTCATAACATGGATTATAACAAGCCATCCTGCTAGGATCACAAACACCACTGTCCTCCCTGACACACTTAGTGACCACTCCCCATCATCTGCTACTTTGTCCAATAAATTCATCAAGCCCCCAAAACCATTACTAGCCGGGTTCTACCTAGAGGCAAGCTACCTCATCTCAAAACCTTCCTTTGTCAACAAGATTGGTCTGCATTTTCACTGCAACCAATGTGAACACCTCACTGGAACACTTCATCAGGATCTTCAACCAAGCAACATATTTGCACCCATAAAAGCTCAAGGCCAAAGCCCCATGTAACTCCTGGCTCACGGAGACCTACTTAGAAGACTAAAAGCCTGAGACCACCTTTGGGAGATTGCCAGAAACACTAGGAGACAAGTTGATATTGTTAACTATAAACATGCCGAAATGACTGCACCAAATATATCCGGATACGAATACCACCTATTTCCATAATGCTCTTACTAACTCATGGGAAGCTGGTAGGGACTTCTGAAATAACATTAAAGAAGTCACCGGAAGCAATCTCAATCACCCCTGTCAGTACTCAGCATAAATGGTGAAACTACACTTGACCAGTAACTCATTGCTGATACATTCAATGACACCTTCACGGACCTCAGTGCTGTATTCCACAGGGTTTTTCGATGAGGTGGTTCCCTGCCCCCCAGCTACCTCCAGCCACCTCCCTTCTACTTTAAAGCAGTAAAATGCATCAAGTCTGCAGTTATGTTACCAAAGCTATTTGCAACTCCAGAGCCAGCAGTGACTCCCTCAACCTCAGACTGCTATCACTCACACTTGAAGAAGTACTCCGACCACTGACCAGGATTTTCAACCTCTCCCTCAGCCTCAGCCAGTTCCCTGACTTGTGGAAATCTGCCACAGTAACCCCAATTCATAAAAGTGGTGACAAAACAGCTACTGAGAATTACCGTCCAATTTCCATCCTACCTCCACTCTCAAAGGCCCTATAATGGATTGTGTCAGACCAGCTCACTGACTTCCTAGACAATCACAACATCCTGTGCAAGGAGCAACATGGCTTTAGAAAGGTCATAGCACCTCCACGGCCTACTTGAATTCACTGGTGCAATCCATCACTCACTCGATAACAGTCATCTTACTGGGTCCACCTTCATTGACTTAATTAAAGTCTCTGATACATCAACCACAATCTCCTACTTGCGAGCTTGACTAGCAGGACTCTCACCCAACTCGGTGAACTGGTTCAAAACCTACTTAGACAACCGCTCCCAAAGATTGTGAATTGCTGGCACACTCAGACCAAAGACCAGTCCAGTCCAGTGCCCCACAGGGCTCAATCTTGGGCCCCTCCTTTCAGCCTTTTTCTGAACTCACTGCCAGAATCTTGTCCTGAACAGATCCTACTCTCGTGGATGATGCTGTCATCCTGGCATCCCACCATGATCCAGTCCATCTACAAGGTAACCTCCAACAGGCCTTCTCTGCAGTCGAAAACTGGTTCACAAAACGCAGACCTATACTTAACCAGAAAAAGCAAAGACCATGATCTTCTGCAGCTCCCAGAACAACACAAACAATATCAGCTCTCCATTAAAACCAAGCAAGGAATCACCACAAAACAAGTTCACAACTTCAAATACCTCGGCCTCACCCTCAACTGTAAGCTCTCCTATGTCCCACACATCAATAACGTGGAAAAGTAGCCAACACCAGGATGGGCCTGCTATTCTGACACAGGAAACTTCTAACCCAGAAGCTCTGTCCATAGCTCCGTCATCAGCATCACTGACTACGGTCTCATTATCTATGGATTTGCCACAACCTCATCTCTCAGGCATGTTTTGATTTCCCTGAATCAGCCTGCCAACTCATTACTGGTTCCCACCGTCTCACCCACACCCGCGACCTCTACTCCAAAACAAGCTGGCTGCAACTGAACAACCGAATCAAATACCAAACCTGCATCACTGCTAAGAAAATCATGATGGGAAAGGCACCACCATGAGTCAGCACCTTCCTCAAACCCAAAATCACCAACCAGCAACACCAGGAGCTCTAAGCTCCAAATCTTTCAAATCCCCACTGCCGCATGTCCCAAGGCCAAAAGTCATTTGCATATGGGGCTCGAGTTGGCTGAATGAGCTCTCTAGTGACACCTCATCCACAGCAATGCTTGGAGCATTCAAAAAAAGCTCCGCCACTCCATAACTGGCACCTCCACCTGTGCTTACACCCCATAACATCTTCATTCCCTCGCTGCTTCTGACATTATAGGTGTCAGTTTTGCCCTCTTATCTTGCACTTACCTGTCCAATGCAACTTCTAATGCACTTGCCCTGTGTCTGTCCTGACAAGGCCCCTCAGCTGCCTTACCCTGACCCTCTACACCTATGCCTTCCCTACCTCAGCCCTCTCCCTTTTGCCCTCTTCTTCCTATTGTTTCTTGAGTTACTCATCACTCAGTCTGATTTTGTCAAACAAAGTTACTGTCTAAAACCATGTACTTGTAACTGTTTTATGTTTCAGTGTCTGTTACCCTCTAACCAGCATGACGTAGAACCTTTGTAAAGAAGCCTTGGCTCAAAGGTGCCGTAATCCTAGAGACAAATAAATAAATAAATAAGCAAGCTGAAAGAATCCTAGATATAACCAACACATTCTAGTCTTTCTTACACATTATGCTATTATTCCATCATTAACATTTTACAGTTGTTACTTCTTTAAATGTTCACCATTAAATTGGAAAAGAATTTCCTAGCTTCCAAACATGCTGTTAAATGACTTTTCTTAAACCTTAGTCTCTTAACCTTCAACCAGCTTTACTGAATCTCACTTTATAAAATTATGCTATTATATCACTATTCTATCAACAACATGTAAACAGTTATTACCTCTTCAAACAAGCAAAATAAACTTGGACAGCTAGGTTTGTTTGCCCAAGTTTATTTTGATTATTTGAAAATAATAACTGAATGATCAAATGCATTTTCACCAACAGATTGATGTGAAAATAAAATTATCAATTTTTGAATAAGAATAAAATAAGAAGCAATTGAATACAAGGTAAATATAATTCAAACAAGTTTAAGCAAATATTTGCTAGAAAGAGTCTCATGGTAAAATATTCCACTGAAAAGAGAAATAAGAACATTTATTTTAAAATTGTTTCAGTAATCTAGTGTTTGACATTCCTTTGGATTTATCGGTCTCTCGCTTGATAATAAATTTTAAAATAATTCATAAGAGAGGCACTAAAGTTTGTAGAGTACTTTATCGCTGTATCAGACCAAAATGTATAACACAGAATATTTGAAGTTATGAAATGTATGAAATATATTCATATTAAATATGATTTGTTGTATATTTACATAGATCCAACCCTGATGATGAATCCCAAGGTTGGATGAAACATTGGGCTGTAGGAGATCATGGTGTCCTCAGGAAAAATCTCAATAAAAAGTGAATTTTATGAAAAACAAAATGTGTGACTAGTTGCTGAATAAATTGGTTGTACTTGCAGTACAGGCATGGAGCACTGCCTTAAGCCATATGTTAAGTTTGTTTTTCAAGCTATGTCTGGTGCAGTACTGTCATATACTGTGTGTCACGCTACACACAAAAACAAAATGATTACAAAAACAGTGTTTGGATCATTCAGATTTTCTCTGGGTTTTACTCCAGCTTCCAGTATTACTGCACCCCTTTTGTGAAGTGATTACTCAACCCATGAGCTGGAGGTGGGGAAAAAGACAGCAAACAAAACAAGGAAATGGTGACCGACCACAGCCTCTCCTGGTCTCATGGTTCTTGGCTTCCCAGTCTGCCAATGGGTGAGCAAGCCATTGACTTCCAGTGTTACTCTGATTCCTCTCTACACCTGTTCACAATCACCAAAGTTTTATCCACTGATACTTATCTAGCTGTAATTATGTAAATATAAAACACCAGTAGAAAGCAAACACATAAAAAGTAGAACAGGTGTTTGTGTTGAGCACAGTGGATTGGATACTTTTGTGGCAGCAGAAAATTATAAAAACAAAAGTTAAGTGGAGACTTAATAGTAAAACAGATAGTTAAAATGTTCTGAATTTTAAATGGCAACCAAGACCAAATAAAAACAAAATCCTGTTGGCTACCAGGTTTATTTTGTAGTCCATGCTAGATAACCCGGCACTCTAAAATAGTGCAAAGGTACAGCGATAGGGACAACATGGGCAGACTGCTTCACAGATGCAGAAGTGACTGTGATGCAAGTCTAACTTGCTGTTCAGTCAGAAAGAATGTGGAGTACTTTTTATTGAAAGCAAAGCACTGCAGGGCTCTGCCCACTGCAGCCCTAACAATAAAATTTGGAGTAGGACTGGGGCTGTAATGCTGTAATGAACCAGGAACCCAGAATGCAGTGTTTCATGTTCTCTGTTTTGAACAGTTTGTTTCCCTAGATATTCCTGCTAAAATGCAACAACTCTCCTTTTCATTGGGATTGTATTCTTTTGCACAGCAGGGTGGACTAGAAAACTGAGAGATTAATGATTTGCTCAAGGTCATACAGTGAGTATTTGGTTCTCGTGAAATTTGATGCAGTCTTTGTTGTTCACACTACTCTGGTGGGGTTTGAACCTGGAATTGCCTAGTTTCCAAGTGTGTACTTTAACCAGTGGACCACACTGCCCACTAAGTTAAGTTCACAGCACTGATGATCTGGATTATGGGAAAACATTGGAGATGATAAGGCTGGCCAGGAATAGGAAGCGTGAGCATTTCAGTGGATGCTGTCCTGTATGGGAGGATAGCAACACCTGACTGTACTACTGTTGCCTGTGGGCACATCAGAATTTGTGCAGTAGCTGTGGTTTGTGGAGGGAGGACATCATTAGGCACTTGATGGTATGGCCTCTCATCCTTGTGCAGATGTCCTCGCTGGTGGGGAGGGACAAATGTATAAACCCATCACTGCATCAGCATGATGGCCTAAATGGCTAGAAGGCAGTTAGAGCTGCCACATCAGTAAAGGTGCAAACATCAGAATTAAAAACCTGTATTTGTACCTCCTAAATAAAGACCTTGGGGCGTAGCAGTGGCATTTTGCATTATTTGGCAGAGTCTAATGGGTTCAAGGCCGGGTGGGACAGATACAGGTGGCTTGTAGTACTGTACTAAAAATGGGTGGTTAAGGAGTGAAGGAGTAGGAAGTGGGTGGGGTTATTAGGGAATTGTTGGTTAGATCTCAGGGTAAGAACCCTATTTGAC
This sequence comes from Neoceratodus forsteri, assembly GCA_016271365.2. Taxonomy (NCBI): domain Eukaryota; kingdom Metazoa; phylum Chordata; order Ceratodontiformes; family Ceratodontidae; genus Neoceratodus; species Neoceratodus forsteri. Next base: position 686,502,663 of record CM057456.1, on the reverse strand, counting down.
AGGAGGTCATTAGGAATAGGTGAAAAACTGGCCAGTATGGATAAACCTTTGGTCTTTTAGTTCTGACATTTTCTATGTTTCTATGAAGAGAAATGGAGCCATTGACCACCATATAGGTGTCTCCCAGCCCGAGGGTGGCAGCTAGCTAGAGATCAGATATAACATACACACATGTATGCCCAGCAGTAGAGAGTGCGACTCCAAGTCCACCTCCTGCACCCCACCCGACTCTGCAATGGGTTAATTGCCCTAAAAACATTACAGTCCTGTCCCTAGGGCAGACAGCTAGAGTCAGGACATAAGAAAACCCTCCTCAAGGGCTACATGACAGAAGATGAGAACACTGGTTACATCAGAAGTTGGGAACACCTGTGACATGGGTGAAATCATAATTATGGGGATATAAACTTAGGAGACATAGACTGGACAACTAATGTAGTAGAAATAACATTAAACTAAATCCTACTTAACAGCTAAAACTAAAACAACATGTTAAAGAAGCCACAAGAGGCAATGATGTATTGGATATTATTCTTGCATCCAATACTATAACTGTGCAAGACTACAAAATAGGTCCTGCATGATATGGCAGTGATCATAACTCAGTGAACTTTAAAATAAAACAACACACACCAGCAGACGGAGGGCATCACTGAATTATTTCTATTCAATAAACTAACAATAATAGGTGGCTAGGGTTGTCGTCTATCCAGTTTTAGACTGCAAAATCCAGTTTTTGGGGTCCTTATCTGGTCATCCAGTTTTAATTAAATGTAGTCTGGTTTTGGAGTCATTTGATTGCTCATATACTCTTAAAACTGATGTATCAAAGCATTCACTGTTTTGGCTGCATTGCATGTCCAGGTTACAAAGTTCTGATGTCATTCTATACCTAACTTTGTTTGTAAAACCAGTCTGTCTGGGAAGTGTAAAGTGTGGCCATTAAGACCAACAACAGTAAATTAACCTAATCGCTTCCACTCTGAATTTTAAGTATGGTCTTTTACTGCTATGAAAGGAAACCATTTTACACCGTCATATGCTCTCATGTGTTCCTTTTGTCTGTCCTGTATTCTGGTATGTTTCACACCCATTTTTGTTAAATTAATAATCAATTGTTATGTTGTCTTGCGTGCATGATGCAGACAACACATTGGGGTTACTTAGAAGTGGAAGTGCAGGTTTTGAAGCCGGTTGTGCTGTGGCCAGTGGTGCCACTGCTTTTGTGCTTGGCTGTGTGGCATGAGTGAGACTGCACACTGTCTATGACAGCAGTTGCAAAGCATGCCACCAACTTGAAATGTTTCAGCTGCTGCAATGAGGGAGCTTCATCTCATTGCAGGGCTTGCCTTCCTGTGCAACATTTCAATGACACATGGCAGTGACTGTGCCATCTGCTTCTCACAGTCCCCAGAAAAGCCGACATCAGAGGTGCCCAATCCCCTGTTGGCATCATCATGTCCCCCTCCCAGCTCATTTGCTGATGGGGGAGGCCAATCCCCATCAGTATCATGTTCCATGCCAGTTGTTTGCTGAAGGTGGTGCCCAATCCCCTAGGAATCATTTTGCCCTTCACAAAACATCCTTTTCATTTGCTAATGGGTGCCCAGTCCTTAGCTCCAGTTCCCCACCCCAAAACACAGGTGGCAGCTGGGAGCCCACCCCAGCATGCCAAATGTACCTGTCAAAAGAAAAAATATTCCTGCAATGTTTCATTTTTTTTTAACCTGTAAAATAGAAAACAGTCCCTCATTGTCTGTGGCCCCTCCTCCAACCTGCCTACCCTCTGCATACCCACCTCCCCACACACCCTGACCCCATACTAACCTCTGGAGTCAGGCACGATGATCTTTGGTGGACAGGAACACATTTGCCTCTTCAAATCCAACCACAAACTGAAGACATACTGGCAAACTGTATAATGGCATAAATAGGGTTCTTTTTAACTTTGGTGCATATCTCAGACATTTTGTGAATTTGGGTGCCACATTTTCAACATGGGGTTATTGGGACTCCTCCTTATGAGTTCAGTCACTGTCATGGTGTTATTTGGTCCTGAAAGGTGATTTCATAGTCAATGCGTGGAATCACCTTTTGGAACTGATTAATGAAATGACAGTGCCACTGTTCATGAGGTGGGCTCTCAAAAAGCCTATGTTGCAAATTTGGTGAAAAATCCAAAAATGACTGTTTTATGAGCAAGTGTTGCACAGTTTCCACGCACACTTGTAACTTCGCGAATCTGTAATATTTTCACTCTAGATTTTCAACACTGCCATTTTTCACACCTCCTTATGAACAGTACAGCTGTTATTTTTCACATCCTGGCCAAAATGTATTTTTGCACTTCTGGTGCAGAATAGCATGGTTGCTGTGGGAAATCAGTGTTTGGGACAGATTAAGAAAATCACAGTGACACTGTTCATGAGCAGAGGTCCTAAAATGCCTATGTTGAAAATTTAGCAACGAAAGTCCATTAAATGACTGTGCTATGAGTGTGCGTTGTGCAGTTTCTACACACGCATGTAACCGATAATTTTAATATTTTTACTCCAGATTTTCACCATTGCTATTTTTCACCTCCTTATGAACAGTACAGCTGTAATTTTTCCACAGCCTACCTGAAATGTGTTTTGTATCATCAGCATGCACTGGCGCAGTCGCTGTAGGAAAACAATGTTCACAACAAAGCAAGAAAATCACAGTAACACTGTTCATGAGCAGGGTCCCAAAACACCTATGTTGAAAATTTGGTGAAATTTTTTATAAAATGACTATGTTGCAAGTGTGCATTGCACAGGTGTCCTTACAGTCGTAACCGAGAATTTGTAGTATTTTCACTCCAGATTTTCAACATTGTCATTTTGCACACCTTCTTATGAACAGTACAGCTGTCATTTGTCACATCCTGCCCAAAATGTAGTTTTGCACATCTGGTGCACAATCACATGTTCGCTGTGGAAATCAATGTTTGGGGCAGATTAAAATAATCATTGTGCCACTGTTCATGAGCAGAGGTCACAAAATGCCTATGTTAAAATTGAGTGAAATAATTATACTAAATGACAGTGTTACGAGCATGCGATGTGCAGTTTTCACACATGCTTAAGAATGTTTCATATTTTCACTCCAGATTTTCAACATTGCCATTTCTTCACACCTCCTTATCAATGGAGCAGATGACATTTTAGTGTGGTGCAGAATGATACAGTCACTGTGGAAATCAACATTCAAGACAGATTAACAAAATCACAGGGACACTATTCATGAGCAGAAGTCCCAAATGCTTTCATGAGGTGGGGTCACAAAAGGCCATGTTTAAAATTTGGAGTGTGAATATCAACAAACACCAAGGTGCTAGGGTTTCTTACCATTACATCCCACCCTGTACAGACTAACAAGCATCAGGGGTGTGTTTTGGATTGTCTGCTATACTGCACGTGCCATTAATCCTCACTCCCACCTGCAGCCACTGACAGGCATCAAGGTGTGCCTTGGACTCTTCAGCCCCAAAGTTCAATCCATTCTCCTATGCTGCACCATCTCAATGTGTTTCCTTGTGAAATGGGGTGAGCATAGGCCGATGACCCCAAGGCACAACGCAACACCTGTCAGACTCTGCAGGGTAGGGTGAGTGAAATGGCATAAGCGTTATGCCTCGAACTAAATGCACACCCAATGCCTGTCACTCTCTACAGGATGGGTTGGGGTTCAGCGTCAGATTCTATACTTCACTGCTATTCCTATTATGCGTCTCTCTAACTCCTGCACTACCAATGTTCACACCAGCAAGACAACATTCGCATTGAGAAATGTTTCTTGTTATTGCCTTTATCACTCATTGAGTACTTCTCTCCTGAGTCCTCAACAGCTACTGCTCTCATTTTTTGTATTAACTACATTCCATGATATTAGCTGCACTCTTACAGGTTATTCAGATAAACAGCATGGAACTGTGGAGTGTCTTAGAGATATGAAAAGGAACGGCAGTAGCTGCTGAGGTAAAGAACACAATGCAGTACTGACAGTACCACAAGCATCAGTAATTAAGTTATCAAAATTGGTGAAGCATATCAGAATACATGACATAGGAAGTAAAATGGGAGAGTGTTTAACAGAGGTTTGAGTAATATGCTCTGAATTAGTTTGGTACATCCAGCAGACCTGAGTTTGATACCCACAGCCTCTACTTACATACTGTGTGACCCTGAGCAAGTCCTTAACCTTCTTGTGCTCCTGGGTCACTCCTGTAAAATAGGGCAATGTGGCCTATGGAGTTAACTTGGTTGCCAAAGAATAAAATAAAATTAAATAAATAAAATAAATAGCTGTATAAAAATATTTCCTATTAATATCTATTCTGACATTACAAATGGCTTTGGAGGAGGTGAGAGATACTCATCAGTCATCAAAAGGGGTGGGGCCAGAAGCGAGTTTGGGGTGTAGTTTAGCATCTGTTTTTACCTCATTCAAAGGTGGTGACCCTAAAGGCAGTGGGAAAGGCCAATGGAATGGTGGCATGCATAGGCAGTGGCATTATTAGCAGAAAGAGGAGGTAATAATGCCCCTTTATAAAGCCATGGTGAGGCTGCACCGGAGTATGGGTTCAGTTCCAGAGGCCACAACTCCACAAGGAGATAGATGCACTGAGAGGGTTCAGAGAAGTGCAACCAAGATGGTGCAGGGTAGGCAAGGAAAGTCATACGAGCAGAGGTGTAAGGAGCTGGATCTATATACACAGAAGACAAAGAGGAAAGGGAGACATGATTGAAATGTTTAAATACATAAAGGCTCAATAAACTGGGAGAAGAGGGTTTACTTAAGAGGAAGGAGGGGGTCAAAACTAGAGGGCATAGCCTTAGACTGAAAGGAAAAAATACAGGGCAATGTGAGAGTGTTTCTTCATGGAGAGGGTAGTTGAGCCCTGGAATAGACTACCAGATGGAATGGTGGGTCCTAAATTGGTTGAAGAATTCAAGAGGGCATGGGACAAGCATACAGTATGGGGCTGAGTATTGGGGAGGTGCGGGCTGCAAGGAAGGGGAGATGTAGAGGAAGGGCAGACTAGATAGGCCAGTATGGTCCTTTTCTGCCATCAAGCGTCTGTGATTCTGTGAATAATACCCAACAGGGTGGGCAATATTGTGCTATAATGGACTGCTCTAGAGGCATAATGATCCGATCTGCAGGCGAAGTGCCATACTCTATATCCTTGGAATGCCCAGTATAGTTCATACCACCCACCCTGGAATGTATTATTGTGTTTAGAAAATGTTTTTTTTTCCAAAAAGATTAAAAATGTTTAAAATATATAACATCAACGACAAAATAGATATAACTATATAAAATAAGGCATTTTGTGTAAAGTGGTCCCTCCACTGCTGGACCTGGAAATAGAGTGCACTGTTGTGTTTATTAATCTGTACAAATTAACAGCTTGTAAGTAGAATGCTCTATCTCTGCCCCACCTTCTGCTTCCCAGCCCTACTGTCCAATTGTAGCCCAGAGCAGAACTCTGGTTTAAACTGAGCTAAGTTTACATTTTCATGGAGTTCCTCCAGAGGCAGTATATCACAGCGGTTTAAGGCTCTGAGTTGCAAATCTGGAGATCTGGATTGAATCCCATCCCCCACTTGCATACTGTGTGACCCAGGGCAAGTCTCTTAACTTTACTATGCTCCCAGGTTGCCCCTGTAAACAAGCTTTCAGCTTAGTGTGTCTCACCTGATTAAACAACTAGAAAGAAAATGTGTGGTTGGAGCACTACAGAGAAGCAAAGTTTACACTTTTGTGGAGTTCCTGAAATGCATGGTTAGCTCAGTGCTATAATAGGAATGGCACAGTGACTGTATGAAGTTGGCGTGATCAGATGACAACACTAGAGTTGGGCCCAGGGTAAATAATAATAATAAAAAAAGAAAGACCGGTAGGTTTCCGTGCCTATTTTTATGAATCTGATGTTGTGGGGATGAGCTCTGTTAGGACTTGCGGGTCACTTTCAGGACCGATGGGAAACCCGCTCATTAGCGAAAAAAATCCAGTACCCCTTTGCTATCAGAGTCAGCAGCTCTACCTCTTAACCATTGTATCTGGCTATCTTATCCTTACTTTCTAAGACTTTTATAGTCTCTGACCCCTAGTCTGCCAAAATATTTCACCATTTCTCTCTTGCTGCCACTGCAGGCATTAAACCCTACACCCTCACTATTTCACTCAGCAACTCCACCACTCAGCTATCATATCAGACTATTGTTTGTGATAGGTTTTAAGACTCAAAAGCCTCTAACCCTCATAGTCTGCTAAAATATTTTCACAGTACTACTGCAGGCTTTGAACCCTGCACCCTGCTGCTGCAGCTACTGTCCTGGGACCTTTTCTGTCACCCTAAGCAAGCCTTGAACATGGTGCCCTGTGCACTTGAGGCAGGGCTCTACCACCGTACCAAGTGGCAGCTACATTATGGGTAGACCTTTCACCTTCTTCTACCCATCTCATTACTGCTATCTGCAAGCCCATCCTAAGATGACTGCCCACCTTCTCTTGTCATGCCTCTCCTCCTCCTTCTTCTCATGGCCTCTATCTGCTCAGGTGTCCCCATGGCTCTAAGGTCCCTTACTCTGGGGCCCCAGAGTCGCCTCCCTCCTTCTCTACTATCTCCTTGCTCCCCAACCTATCACACCTCCCCAGTCCCACCTACCTCCCCTTGCGCCTTCACGGGCAACTTATTGTACCAGCCTGCCCATCCTGTACCTCTTTGCCCACCGCTTGTTCTCTAAGCTCTCCCACTCCTACTATCTCGCTCGATGCAAAATGCCTTCTATACCCCCTGATCAGGGCTGTACTTCTCATCCTACTCTTGTCAGGGAACATTCATCCCAACCCTGGCCCAACCCACAATAACTCCTTGACTAGATCCCTGGGCTCTTATTGCTTCTGTGAATATCTGCAGTCTCCTGAAGAAATTTGACTCGCTCCAATGTTGGGTCACTGTCCACAAACCTGACATCATCTCCTAGTCAAACCTGGCTATCTGACTCTACCCCTAACTCCTTGTCTCACTGTCTGGCTACTCCCTCTTTCAAGAAGACCAGGTAGGGAAGACGAGGTGGAGGCTGTGCTATTTATATCAAAGACTCCTTCCTGGTGTAGCCCTCCCAGCCCCTGTCCTAACCTTAGGGCCCAGGCCTTTCCCTAAAGCTTACCCGACCCTCTAAAGCCCCTTTCAACTCCACCTATATTCCCCAAAAATCAAACTCAGGCCCTGGTCCTCTAATAGAGTATCTCACCTCTACCACATCCTCCATGACCATATTCTCCTGGGTGATCTAAACATCAGCTGGCTTAGCCCGCATCCTCCTCCACCTGTGACTCCTTTACTGCTATTGACCTAACGCAACTTGTTACCCAACTAACAAGAGTGAACCCCACAACAGGGTCGAGCACTCTTCTGGATGTAGTCCTCACCAACTGACCTAACCAAGTTTGCAATCTACAAGTCCTTCCAGATGGAATCAGTGACCACGCCCTATTCTTTCCGTTGGATTACATCCCTAACCAAACCCACTTCACAAGCCAGGCAGTTGCGACCAGGTGGGCTGAGGCCTGAAGCAACTTCTAGCCCAAATTGACTGGTCTCCCATTGAGACCGCCCCCTAACCTTGATTCAGCCTTGGCCTTCTTCACCTTAATGTTTAACAAGCTCATGATATCTTACGCACCTAGCCAAACTCCGTTCCAAGGTATGCCATACTCCTGGGTCACTCCTTCCCTACTCCAACTCCTTAGGCACAGGGATAATCTGTGGTACTCTAGCCATGGAAACTGGCCACCCTGCTGACAGACAGGCATATGCTGCTGCCGAAATAAATGCACCTGGGCCATACGCAAAGCAAAGGCTGATCATTATTGGGCCTCACTCACCTCATCCTGGGAATGCTAGAACCTTCTGGGATAACATCAAACAACTAAATGGTGGTACACGCTCTCCTCCACCTTCCCAAATCAATATTGAGGTATTATCTCTGCAGTCCACCCTCATTGCTAACCATCTCAATAAATACTTTACTGACCTTAGCTCTGTACTCCTAGCAACTTTTTGACCCCCTCCTCACTCTCCTGACCCAGCTCTCTCACACGCATCTTTCCACTTCCACGGGTTACTGTCAATGAAGTCAGACCATATCTGACCAAGGCTCTAAGAAGCAACACCACTGGCAGTGACTCCTTGGACCCCAGACTCCTCAGCCTGGCACTGGACCAGGTCATTGCCCTAATCACTTGCCTCTTCAACAAATCCTCTGTCTAGGACAATTTCCATCAGCCTGGAAAATTGCCACTGTCACTTCCATACATAAGGGTGGAGATAGGGCCCTTTCTGGTAATTATCGTCCCATCTCAATCCTCTCACCACTCTCAAAAGCCTTAGAGAAGTAGTATCCTCCCAAATATCTGAGTTTCTTACCAAATACAGTATCCTCTGCCCTGAACAACATGGCTTCTGTGCTGGGCACAGCACCAATACTGCCCTCATAAGTTTTCTAACTTCCTCCATTCCTCCCTGGACTCAGGCTCTCTTGCTGGTGCAGTGTTCATTGATCTGTCAAAAGCCTTTGACACCGTATCCCATCCTCTCCTGCTGAATGCACTCAGCCATGCTGGCTTTGCTGCAGGACCTGTCTCATGGTGCTCCGGCTATCTGTCTGCCCGGTCCCAGCATTAAAAATCAATGGCACCTCTCTGACCTCTGCCCTATCTGATCTGGGGTTCCCCAGGGCTCTATTCTTGGGCCCTGCTCTTTTCCTTTATCTCAGTGCTCTGCCAGGTGCCTGTACTGGTAACTCCTCCTTTATGCAGATGGCGCTGTTATCTTAGCTTCTGACTGTAACCCCACCATCCTCCAAGATTCCCTGCAATTATCCTATAAAGGCGTGGAAGCCTGGTTTAAAGAACATAGACTGGTTATCAATTTTAAAAAGACCAAATCTATGATCTTCTCCCACCCCAAAACAAAGCTAGTAATTCCAACTTCAAGTCTTCACCAGCTCTATGTTCCATGAACAAGTTTACACATACAAACACCTTGGGATAACCTATGACCCTGCCCTCACTTTCCATTCCCATATCTCCACCTTAGCCTCCTCCACCAATATTAGGTTGTGAATCTCTTAATACCACAAACACTGTCTCCCCCATGCTATCCGACTGCAGTTATTTGCTCCATTCTGTCACTGATGACTATGGTTTACCAGTCTTCAGGGTTGCTGACCAGACCTCGTAAACAAAATCCACCTCACCTTAAATAAGGCCTGTTGACTAATCTTAGGTGCTCTTAGACTTACACATACCTGCCATCTTTACTCCCAGGCTAATCTGCTCAATCTTGATGAACTTCTTAGGTATCAAACCTGCATCCTTACAAAAACACTCTCCTTGGGCTCTCTCCTCTTGGTTTGACTGCCGTTATCCACCGTGTTAACTCCTAGCTTCAATAAGGTCCTCCTATAAAACCAAGTTGAAGGTACCTAGGGCAGGACCTCTCATGGACAACAGACTTTCCACTACTGTGCCCCTTCTTGGTACAATTCCCTACCTGCCAGTATCTCAGACACCCCCACAATCTCTTACTTTAAAAACTACCCTCTGGAACCACCTTTTCACCACTCGCAGCTGTTGCTGTTTCTAAGCTATCTTGCTCACTCTCTGACAAAGCCCTCTGTTGGCTGCTCAAATCCTCTACCTTCTCTACCCTTGGTTCCTGTTACCTCCCTGTTGACTCCACTAAAACACACTGTATTGCTATCCTATGTTTTCTGATGTTCTAGTTATTTCACTGAACAATGTTAACTAACCAACCCTGTATGTGGTAAACTGTTGATCTCATTTGTCCTCCTGTATCCTCAAAAAAAAAAAAACTGTATACTGTTTCTCTGTATTAAGTTGTTATCACTGTATTGTCTTCTCTGTGACAAAGTACTTTTGTAAATGAGCCTCTGGCTCAAAGGCTGTAAACTGATGCTTAATAAATAAATAAATAAACATGGCGGCTTATAATTAAAAAAAAAAAAAAATGGCTTGATTTCATTAGGTAAGCAGTCAGTAGTCACAGGAGTTGTTATTTCCTAGTCTCTATCAGAACATAAATGTATTTCTTGCAAGCGGTTCTGTCAGTCAGAGGTGGGGCAATCTCCTTATCCATTTTCTAAACTGGACATAAATGGTATCATGAAGGAACCAGAAGAAACAGATTGGAGAAAAGATATTAAAGGGTTTCAATGTTTGGGGAATAGCAGTGTGGTATTAGTGCTTGTGTAACTTGTAATACTTTTTATAGCTTTACTCTAGTCTGCCCTTGAGTAGTAGGTATGTACATGTAAGTAGGAATTTGTAGTGGATAAAAGCCCATGAACATGAGAAGAGCACCAGAGAAGGAGAAAGAGGGGAGGATGGTAGTGGACAAAAATACTCCCTAAGCAAGGGAGGTGCAGGAGTGATGGGAGTTAAATAGAGTTTGTGGAGAAGCTGTTTCCCCATTGAACCTCGAGCTTAAGCTTTCCCATTCAATGTTTGGGGAATAGCGATGGGTATTAGTGATTGTGTAACTTGTAGTACTTTTGTGGCTTTATTCTAGTCCCATCCTTGAGTAGTAGGTATCTAAGTAAGATTTTGTAGGAATAGAAATCCCCAAAGGATACCTCCTCCAACTCATGGACAGTATGACTGCTGGCACTCAGGAGAGGAAACACCCCAGGTGGAGAAAACCTCTTAGGACCCATGGCCATTGTTCTGCCCATTCTCTGGGCATACTAGGAGGAGAACACTTTCTATAGATATGTTAGTGAAAGGAGAAAGTCCAGATGAGGTATTGCTAAGATCAAAATGGATAATGGGGAGTGTGAGGAGGAGGAGGAGGACCAGGAAAGCATCTATCTAAATAGATACTTCTGCTCAGTATTTACTGAGGAGAAGATAGGGCAGGTCCCACAGATCAGCACCATGGACACGGGGGAGGGAGGTGCACCTAGTTCTTCACAAAAGAAAGGGTCCCAAAGAGCTCACAAAGCTCAGGGTGGACAAGGCAAAGGGTCCTGATGGCATACATTCCAGGGTACTAAAGTAGCTAAGGGTGGAACTAGCACAGTCATTATCAGAACTGTTTAGTGAGTCTCTGAGCCGGCGAGATCCCAGAAGACTGGAGAAGGGCTCATGTGATCCCGCTCCATAAGAGTAGTAGCAGGGACAAGGCTGGGACCTACAGACAAGCCAGTCTTACCTCAGTAGTGGGCAGAATTATGGAGCACTCCTTAAGGAAAGGATAGTGCAACATCTGGAATCCATAGAAGCACAGGATCCAAGATAGCATGGGTTTACAACAGGAAGGTCCTGTCAAACTAATCTCATAGATTTCTTTGACTGGATAACCAGAGTAGTGGACCAAGGAGGGCAGTTGATGTCGCCTACCTTGACTTCAGCAAAGCTTTCAATACTATTCCATAAAAGATTGATTAATAAGCTGGGTAGACTTGGGCTGGGTCAGAAGGTTGGTCAAAGGTGGAAAACGGGTTGGCAGCAAGAAAATGGAGAGTGGTGGTAAATGGTATACAGTCAGAAGAGATGCAAGTCACAAGAAGGGTACCTCAGAGATCAGTCCTGGGGCCAGTCATCTTCAATATCTTCATCAGTTACATTGCAGATGGACTAGAGGTAAGATCTGTCTGTTTGAAGATGACACAAGATCTGCAACAAAGCAGATGATCCAGATGGGGTGGGCAGAATGAGAAGAGATCTGGATAAACTGGCAAAATGGTGGAAGAGTGGCAAATGGGGTTTAACACAAAGAAGTGCAAGATCATGCACGTAGGAAGAGAAACCCTGGAGCCACCTATAGGTCGGGAGGAGTTGCTGGCAATCACAAGGAAGAAAGAGACTTGGGCATCATCATCATCACAGATAACCTGAAATCATCCAAGCAGACCACTGAAGCAGCAGGTAAGGTTAGAGGATGTTGGGTGTATTAGTAGAGGTATCACAAGTCATAAGAAGGAGATAATAATCCCTCTTTACAAGACACTGGTTAGGCTCCCATCTGGAGTACTGCATGCAGTACTGGAGGCCACACCTTCACATGGACATAAACAAAATGGAGGCAGTCCAGAGAAGGGCAACAAAATGGTGCAGGGACTGCATCAGAAAACATATGAGGACAGATTAACGAACTAAATATGTATACCCTAGAGCAAAGATGGAGAGAGGTGATATGATTGAAACATTCAAGCATCATAAGGGCATTAACAAGGTGAAAGAGTCTAACATGTTTTAATATAAGAAAAATAGCAGGACAAGAGCATAAAGCATACGATTAGAGGGAGGCCGATTAAGGGGTCATGTAGGAAGTTTTTTCACTGAAAGGGTGCAAATGCATGGAATGGCATACTTCAGGAAGTGGTGGATATGAATACAGTACAGGGCTTCAAACAGTCATGGGATAGGCATAAGGGAGCAATATAGATGAGTATGAATAAATAGGCCATTGACAAAGTACAGGTCTATGGCACATTCATAAGATAGAAAAAATGGGCAGACTAGATGGGCCTTGCAGTCTTTGTCTGCTGTCAACTTCTATATTCTATGTTAGGACCTAGGTTCTAGTAATCATAGCTAATTTTGAAGAAGGTGAACTCTTACAGAGATGATGCTCCATCTTCAATCCATGGATGATGTAGTTGGAGGATGATACTGAGGTTGAAGAAGCACTGTATGTATTTTCTGAAGGAGCAGTAGAATCCTGACTGTGAAAGCAGATCCAGTTGAAGAAGGGTGAATGAAGTCCAGATTTCAAGGTAATGATGGTTGATTGTCCAAAGAGATTGCAAGGATGCAATGAGCAGGGAGAGAATTATTTAATTGATATGCTACCAGACAGTGAACGGTGAGAGATGCAATGGTTTGTGAAGTCATAGGTGAATGATCCAACCTGTGGAAGGTTTCACATTCATGATAAAGTCTGGTGGTAAGAAATTCAGTGGTGAATGATAAGTTGCTACATAAGCATTCATGAAGTGAAAGAAAGAGTCGAGCAATCTTTGAGTGCCTGAGAGGAGAAATGCCATAAGTGATTTGTTGACAAATATAGGAAGATTAGCATGCAGTCCAGTTGGTAACTGAATATATATAACATATGATTTGGAAGGTCAGTACAAGAAATTGGATAGCTTATTTGGACATTGATGTCATAACTATACTTGTGCCTGCTCTGCTGGTCCACTGGCTGAAGTAAATGTGGATATTTCTGTGGTGTAATTGCCCATGAGATGCACTGAGGTGGCTATGGCTAGTTAGGGTATGATAATCCAATGCCTAAATACTTGAGAGAAGCTAAGCAGATATATGGAAGAGTTTATAGGCTGGGTTGGTAGTGAGGTTGAGTAGTGTGAACACCAGTGGATCCTAGTCCTATGGTTGATTAAGACCTGTTGGGAGGCAAGACTGAGACAGTGAATTTGTCTTAGTGGTTGTGGATTTCCAGACTGAGGATCAGAGGAGCCTGTTCTTGGTGAAAATCTTCACTGGAGGAGTAATGGAGATAATTTGTGAAGACTAGATTAGAAGGACCACTGGATGGGCAGCTAACTTGACTGGTAATAAGATGAAGAATGCAGATGAGTGTATGAGGTATGGCTGATGTCCAGGAGCTAGAAAATGGTGGTTTGGATAGCATGATGTTAATAAAGCAGCTAGGCATGGGAGATCAATGATGGAGGTTCTGGGAAGGGAGCTGTGAAGGTCTTAGGACAAGCAATGTATGCTGAAAGTAGGGTGATACATGGTCAACAGAGTCCAGAGTCAGTGTTGGTAGGAGAGGCTGCCGAAGGAGAAACATATGATGTCCATAGTGGGTATGATATCTTTTGATTCCTGGTATCCATGGCAACAATAATGGTTATGGAGTCAGAGCATAACAGAAGGATTTAAGTCCTTTCCATGCATGAGGATAGCCTGTGAGACATGGTGAGATAGGGAAGCCAAAGTAAATGAATAGACAGGATTGCCAGGAATATCCAGTCAGTATGGATCGATCTTTCTACTGTCCAGTCAATTGGGATTCCAGGAATGATTATGAGGAGCTGATTGGGCAGTATAGAAAACTCTATGATGATGTAAGAGTCTATGAGGCATGTTATCTGATTGATATTTGCTAGAAGTAGTCATCCTCTGGTGAAATGGACAAGTTATCCATTGAGTAGAGGATGGGAGCTGATAGAATAGGCCAGAGTAAGAGTATGAGATAGATAAACGGAGGAACAGTTGACTGGGTAGAAATACTGGGTGGAGATATGGTAATATGTCCTAAAGAGCCACAGCAGACAGGAAAACTTGAGCCTGCAAGGCAGAGATGAAAAGGGAACTATCCAAAGATGGAAGGAAAGTACGGAGTGAATCTTAATTGACTGGAGGACCAATCCGGTTGTAGTAAGTTACCAGAGGATGATTCACAGAAGGTCAAGGAGTGAAGCCATGTATCAAGAGCAACTGAGGTTGATACATGAATCCCACATCTGACGAAGGCTGAAAATTATGGGTGAAATGACAGAAGGTGCTGGAGTGGAGGAAGAGGATAAGATTCCCACATCTGAAGGAGAAAACAAACTCATACAGCAGCTGGAAGGGTGACCCACAGCAAGGAAGTCCATGAGGTAGATGAACTGGATGAGACAGAGACTGAACAAGTGGGCAGGGTCCAAATCATAAGGAAATGGAGGCCAAGGCGGGGTCGAGTACAATGGTTCATGGGAGTGCAGGACGGAGACTGGTGAGAAGGATGTAAGGCAGTCAGAGCTGAGAGGTCCCATTCCAGGAGAGAAGCATTAATTGGGTATGAGGCAGAAATGTAAAAGGATGAACAGTCAGTTGCAGATGCAGGCTCCTAACTGAGGTAGTTGAGGTGAGACAACCTGGACACTACACACCAGAGAATGTATGATGGTGAAGACAAAATCAGTAAATGGTTCCAGTCTCAGAGGGAGCAGTAAGGGTTGGTTAGGCAGAGAGTGCAGAAGGTTGAAACAGTTGATTACAAATATGAGCTTCAATCCCAGTAATTGAGAAGAGATGACCTGTATCCAATATCACCAGGCAGAGGTGGGAGGATGGAGGCAATTGAATGGGTGAGGTTTTGCCCCAGACAGAAGCAGCAACTGGGTATGAGGCAGAGATGGTATTTAGCTAGTGGAGTCACATAAAAGGCTACCAAACCAGATAGGCAGGGTGAGAGGACCTTCTGATGATGCGTTAGGTAGAGTTGGGAGGTGTGAGACAAGTTAGGATAGGGCGCCTGGTCCTGGGGGAGCATTGGACCCACTGGGTATAGGATGCAGAAGGTCAAAGTAGATTCAGGCTCCCAGCCATGGAAGTCAGTGTGAGAGGACTGGGAATCGAGGCTGCAGACCAGGTAGGATGGAGAAGGCAAGTAGGCCAAGGTCTTGTTCCTGAAGGAAGCAGCATCCGGGTAGCAGGCTGAGCATGCATAAGGCTGAAGCAGTGGAACAGAGATTCAGGCATCTTTGGGTGACAGTTGAGGTGGGATGATCTTGACTTGAGGCATAGATCTTGATTTGAGGCAGCTAGGCATAGGTAGGATTATTGGGGCACATGGGGTGAAGAAGTTTCATTCCGAAGGGAAGTGGCAATTGCATGAGAGTAGAGAAGTCATGGTATAAAACAGTGGATTGTAAACATGGCTCCATCTCCGTAGTCAGGGCAAGCTAACCTGCACTTGGTGCTGTCAAGCAGAGTTAAGGATGGAGGATGTCAGCTGGTAGGTAGTAGGAAGCAGTGAATGTAATGAAATCCCATCAACGTAGACAGGGAAGCCTACCTTCACCAGCACCTCAGAAGGCAGGAGTTAAGGAAAGAGTCTGAGAACTGTTGGTATGGGCTGGCAGAAGCAGAACACTGCTGAAAAAGATAGTAGATTAGGAAACTGAAATGAGATAAGCATGATGAGTAGTACATAGGCTTGGTAAGACATACTTAGCATGATAGGAATGGTAGGCATAAACAGGCATAGCTGTAGATAAAGAAGGTCCAGCCATGGAATTGGTAACAATGTAATGGAAGGAAGGTCCCACTGTAAACTGAGGCAGGAACCAGGGAGAGAAAATATGGGTGCAGGCAACTGAGGTAGCAGGAGTAGGAGTGGTTAGGCTTAAACAACTAGGGTCAGAAGAATGGGAGAAACCCCACAACCCCCCACCCTGACATCCTGAGGCATGTAATGCAAATGATCCTGGAAAGAGACAGACACCATGAGCAGCCAACCAAGAGATTAGAGAACTCAGGAGTAAGAAACAGGGACCAGTCAGGAGATGATCATGGTTCTCAAAGGAAATTTTTCCAAAGTGCAATCCAGTTTTGTCAGGGTGGCCAGACATGCAACCCCCACCACCACCAGTACCATACACAAGTGAAGCAGTGGTAGGATAAACTTCTCACCAGCTGCAGCTAGTCCTGACCCTTAGCGGAGACACAAGAAACAAAACTGCATATGGGTATGTGGTCAGTAGTTGCAGCCCCAGGGCACTGTTTATGGAATGTACAAACTGATGCCAGAATCCAGATGGATACCGAATAAAATTTGAAAGAACATTTCCTGGAGAGGAAGGGAGAAGAATAGGGGATGCAGATGGCAATCAAAAGAATGTACAAGCGTTCATGGTATTCTGCAGTTGTATGGAGGAAGTTACTGCAGTGGAGCTTTATAGCCACCCAAACTATAGTTGCCTTTGGTAGAATTAAATCTTGAATTGTCTTTGCATGCCTACCTCTGAGTACAGTTGAGTTCTGCTCACTAACGCAAAGTGTTCTGACACAAGTTGTATTTCGATGGGCTGATTCAGAATAATAGAAGTTGCCGATTAACATGTAATGTGTCTTTCAGGGCACAGTACATATCATGTATAGTTCATGGTGCCATTTTGTACATTGCAAGTAGGCATTATTGGGCTTTAAGATAATTGGGGACTGCCTAGCTTCCTTCCCTGCATAAATGCAGGTAGTATGCTACAATTGGATGAAAAATTAATGCAATCCAGTTCCAATTGAAGGTATAATGCATTGCTGCAAAAAGTTAGGAACATCTCTGAGTGAGCACAGGTCGAAACCTCTAAACCAGTGTGAGGAGGGAGTAAGCATGATATAGAAGTTACAAGTGGACACTCAGTTTCACAGCCCAGTGCAGCTGAAGTGCTGTAGTGACAAATGCAGAGGCACTTACTGTTAGAGAGCTGAGCTCACTACTGTGAAAAGGCAATTAGATCCAAGGTGAGTGCTGTGGAGACGGCACACTGTAGAGCTGGTGAGTCAAGGAGGAGAATGGGACGTCTGCAGGGATGGACAGGAGCGGGTGTGAATCGGGTGGGGAGATGGAGGCAAACTTTAGAAATGGAGAAGAAGCTGGGGCGCCTAAGTGTTGGTGCTAGGGGTAAGAGGATGCAGAGGGAAGCCAAAAGACAGCTCAGTGGGGAGAATCCAGGAGCAGTGAGGGACAGAGATGAGCGAGGAAGGGAACGGGAGGCAGAGCCACCAAGGAGGAGACCATCCAGAATACAAGACAAAGGTAAGAAACACACAATGACTGAGAACTGAAACAATGAGAGGGAAGGGGAGACACACAAGGAAGGGGATAAACAGCTGACAGAGCAGCAAGAGGCACAAAAACAGCACAGCCACATGAGCATGCCATGCAGGAGCTCGGGACAAAATGCTCCTAAGCTAGGGAGGTGTGAGTGATGGGAGTTATAGAGTTTATGGGAGGAGCTAATACCCACATTGAGCCTCGGGCTTAAGCCTTCCCAAAAATGGTTGAAGAAATGTCACACATTTTTAATTCAATGGGCTTATGCAATTTAGTGAGGAGTTACGCTTGTGCAACTATTTTTTTAATTTGTGACCAGAAGAGGCACACTGAGCTGTGGCTCATTTCCAGGTGCAACCTGGGGTCAAGGGAAGGGGAATATTTGTACAAATGCAAACTGATTTACAAAACCAGATTAAGATGTTGGTGGTATTTTTAATGAATGTATGTTGTTGACAGTCTGAAGGTATTTGAATGAATGTGTTGTTGATCGTCATAGGTGAATACTTTGGCTGTTCACACTCTGTTCCACAGGAACTACCACCCTGTTGGGGTACAATGAAGGTAAAGAAACCTCTTGAGGAGGGTTCCACCTTAGAGGTGCCACAGGAATGTAATTCCTTTAAGCTAAAGGTACCATAGGAAGGAGATCCCTTGAGAGAGAGGCACACCACTAGAAGGAGAAGGAGGGCAGGATGGTGGGTCAAAGGAACAATGCTTAAACAGGGAGTGGCTGGTTGCTCCCACGTTAAATTGCAGGCATAGCCTTGAATTCAATGGGCTTATACAATTTAGTGAAGAGTTATGCTTGTGCAACTTTGTTGATTAGTTTGAAGGTATTTGAATGAATGTGTTGCTGATTTTCATAGGTGAATACTGCCTGTTTGCACTTTTTGTTCCATGGGGACTACTACCCTGCTGTGACACTGTGAAAGCAAAGACACCCTTTTAGGAGGGTTGCAGCTCTAGAAGAGCCATAGGAATATAATTCTTTGGCTAAAAAGGTACTAGGAAGGAGCCCCAAAATGCTGAACAGTAAGTAGTGAACACAGAGCCTGGTGAGGACAGATTGAAAGCAA
This sequence comes from Neoceratodus forsteri, assembly GCA_016271365.2. NCBI lineage: Eukaryota > Metazoa > Chordata > Ceratodontiformes > Ceratodontidae > Neoceratodus > Neoceratodus forsteri. The sequence continues at coordinate 686,483,955 of CM057456.1, read as the reverse complement.
ATAAGGATGACTGGAAACAGATACTGAATTGAGCAATAACAGACAGATATTGGAATTGGTACCAGAAGAGGCATGACTTTCATAAGGAGAGAGGGAATGGTGATGGAAGGGCCACCATCCAACCCCAACTCACAGTGGAAACCTGCCTAGGTAAGCATTATACTAATATACTGTAAATATACTACATTGTGGACACCTGTTGCAGAGACCTAACTTTATGGCCTTTGATACGGAGGAAAGGAAAAAAATCCTATTAAGGAAAAATCTGGGGATCAAAGCTTGGTTGCCTTCCCTCCAGGCTTTGGATAAATTAGTGATGGCTCAGTTACTGCAATTTAGAGAACCAATTCGGGGAAGATTTTAGAGGAAGGTTCTTACTCTATCCTTCTAACAGGAAAGCCATGGGGTACCATAATCCAATCTCTGCAGTTAAAGGATGCTCCCTGCAAAGAGGACCATCCTCCAAGGCAGGAGGAGGAAAGCAACAACCATTGAAAGGGATTCACCTGGCCTCCATGAAGGGAGGCCTAGAGAGGAAGCAAAACCCTTAAGGAGTAAGGCATAGGAGTTGAGCCCTTGTGAGGCCAGGACTTGGAGTTCCATTATCTTTACCCTTGAGTCAGTGGAAAGAAAAGAGGTGGAGACCAGGTGAAACTTTTGTGGCTGTAGAGGAATAGCTTTGAAGGTGCTGCCGACATGGTCTGCACAGCTAAAGAAACACCCATGGACTTAAAGGCCCCACCCTTTAGAAACTGAAGTCTTAAATGTTATAGAGGTGCCACCAAGTTGATCTACATGGCTAAAGCTTCTCCCAGAGCTTAGGACATTCTCACTTGAAGGGCAGAAACAGAAGGACTCTGCTTGAGTTGAGGGACCCACCCTCAAGATACAGACTTCAAAGGGGAGAACAAGACTGTCTATTAAAGGGGCAGGAGCCCTGGAAGCCATGCTGTGGTTGTGGCTGGCATGCTTCTGAATGCAGTAATAAGGAGGTCAATGGTGGAAGCCTGATGGCCATGAGCACATGGAAGAAATGAAACATTAGTAAGGCTGAATGGCTGATTGAGACATCATGACAACTAGGATACAGAATATGCCCAAATAAGAGAAGCTTGGACCCAATGATAATGCATGCCAACCAGTTCCTAGGGAGGTTAGTGTTACAGGAAAGCAAAAGAGGCTTCACAGGGCTGGGGTGCTAGGATAATAGAAATAATAATGTAAAAGCAAAATCCTGCACTCCCCACCCAAGGTAGAAAAGACTGCTTACAGCTTTTAAAGGTGCTTCATTTATTTTAAAAGTGCAATGTGCCAGTTTCAGATGCATTTCAAAATGCTAAATTCCTTCCTCAATGGATCCATTGAGAAAGGAATTTAGCATTCTGAAACATGTCTGGAACTGGACATTGCACTTTTCAAATATAATGAAGCACCTTTAAAAGCTTGTAGCAGTCTTTCTACCTTGGTGGAGGATTTGCCTTTACACTGAAGGTTAGTGTTGTTGCTGATGCACTGTAAACTGGTAGTGTGAGGCAGCAGAAACAACAAATGAAACTGCTATGAAAAGGTGCATATGGAATCAAAACTAGTGAACAGTAGTTGCTAAAGTGAACAACAACAGGACCCAGAAGGAGTGACTGCCTGGCTAGGAGCTAGGTGTAAACATTAAGGATTGTAGTTGAACTGAGAATTGCTAAATGTATGAAAAAAAAACAGCAACATAGGAGCCTGAATAGCACAAGTCAAAAGCAAATGATGAAGGCAGGATGCTGGGAAAACTAGAAGGCCAAAAGAACCAAAGCAGAAAGAAACGCAAGGTACACGAGAACAGGAGTGCAGCAGGAATAGGTGACTGAGAGAAACACAAACTGCAGCCAGTGAGGTAGAAAGCAAAATGCTGAGCTAGAAAGCTAGAGAGCATACACCAAGCAGAGTGTCCAAAAGCACAAAGGAAAGTGGAGACAAACACTTGGGAGGGGCAGAGCTTCTTGCTGCAGCAAAACTACTACATGAGGCTGGAAGGAGCTGACTTAAATAGCTCAGCCAGGGGTGTGGTTGGTTGCTCCACCTATTGAATTGCAGGCATAGCCTTTGAAAACATTATAGAAAAAACATGTACAACACATATACCAAAGGTTAAAACTATTTAAATAATGGAATTAAAACAAAATGGTTGTAAATAAAGGTTAAAAGCTAACAATCAACAACAACAAAAATTAATTGTATAAACAATATATAATTAAAAAGGAAGTTAAGACGTGGCACAGATACAAAGTGAACTTAAAGGAATATAAACAGAGGGATTTTGAAAACCAAAACTACAGCATGGTAGGTTAGAGGCTTACCATCATAATGATATGGTGTGTTTGCCTCAGAAATTTGTTTTAATCCATTTTGTCACTGTTTAAAAGTTTTGATGAATGTAGTAACCCTGCTTCTATTCAAAGACTGTGCTGCATTAAGAGCCTAACGTGGCTGCGACATCTGTAACATGATGATGTAAGTGGGTAGCAGCACTCGGAGCAATGTCTGGTCTTCATAAGAACTTATTAATAAACTGTTAAAATAACCTAACAAGCGCCTCCTCCAATCCCTTACTGTGCACGTGGGTAAAGTCTTCCCACATGCACGCTAAGGATTTGAGACGCTAGGGTTATTTTAAGCCTATTAATAAGATCCCTATGAAGACTATATTACCACTCTGGAGCACTGCCACTCCACTGATGTCATCATGATATAGAAGTCCTGGTCATTTTAGGCCCAACTGCTCAACAAACTTTGAATAGAAGCAGGATTTGTTTACATTTGTCATAACTTTTAAACAGTGATGAAATGTAGTAAGATAAATTTTGAGGCAAACAGAGCTTTCTGATGGTTTTGTAGAAAAGTTTATCGGTACCTTAGCATAACAATCGGTACCTCTTGGTGCTGTAGGGTATAGTGCGTGCCTCTCTGTGCCATGCCATATGTCCGATCGTTATCTCTCTGTGTGGCATGGCAGAAATGTGTAGAAATGCTGTTCCTCACTTAATCAGAGGGTGGCAACCAGGAGCCATCACTGCAATACTGTATGCATTAAGGGTGAATATGTTCTCCTCCAGAATTAACCTGCAGATGGCATCAGGTTGATTGTGGGGACCTGGTCAGTTTTAATCAATCTCTTTCAATTGAGACTGTCAAGTTGACAGATGTTTTTAAATAAAATTCAGATTTAAACAAATGTGTCTTTATTCTGTATAAATGTTTTAGTGACTCTTCACTTCATAGGGTGTCACCTCTAAAATTGCAACACTGTATGCTTTTTTTCAGATTGGGAGTTCAACTCACAAATCCATAGGTGCACTACAGGGACTCAGGATACCTTCCAGTGGGTGGTGAAGGGTTACACATCTCACCAATGTATCTTATGAGCTGCACTTACTGTCCAGGATTCATTCTGATGGAGCTGGAAGGTTACCCATCTTGACAAATGTGTATCTGGTGAGGGTGTCCAGGGTCCTATCAAATACTCTAGTGAATCTTCCCTCAGCTTTAAGAGACTCAAGGGCTCAGCTCAGAGGTGTTATATTTGATAATACTGAGCTGGTATGGCCATTTTACATTGCTATAATATAGGGTCTAAGTTTTTACCATACCCAGAGTACATCTGTCCTTTGAATACTGTCATTCAGCACTGAAATTCAGTTTTGCATCTCCTCTGACGTTTGTCAGTATCCACAGTATCCACAGCCTCCAACCCCCCAGCTCCATCATGTTGCTAATATTAATGATATAGCACTTTAGATAAGCAATGGAGATTGTAAACATCCTCATTTTAACAACTGCAGATATAGGCTGTTATTCTGATTTCTCAATAAATAAAATAAATAAATGTTAACCACTGTGGGTATACTGTAGTTCTCCATCCACTTACAGTAGATTGCTGTGCTGCCTACAGGTTTGCAGACTAGGTAAAATGACCTTATGTGCATGCAATAACCTGCAGTAAATGGAGGCAGTTTGCTCATGGACAATAACTCCACATGGACAAAACAAAACAAAAATATTCTGAACTGGACACAGGTAACATCAGCAGTATTATTGATGTGATTAATCTTAGAAAATCAAGCTGTCATGGGTTTGGTTTCCATTACATCCGCTTGCCTATTGTGTTACACTGAGCAATTCACATAGCTGCAATAGTAAACAAGGGTCTCCCTTGCAAGCATTAACTTGTTCCAAATGGGCCTTTCCATGATACTAAAAAGAACAATATAAAGAAAATAAAGAAATCTATTAGGTTATTGGCACTAGACATCATGAAACCATAGCGCGTCAGACTTGTGAGCATCATAGCTGATGGGTAAATGTAAATTTAGATTTGAATTGCTAATCATTAAAGTCTGACCATTCTTTGTGAATGGAAAGTAATGGAATGGAGTTGGGGAGGAGGGAGTGAGGCAGGATTTGATGGGGGAGGGTGTCGTGTTTTAACAATTTGCATATGCTAGACACAGTAATTGTGTATTTCTCCCATTCTCCAACTTTGTCAGAACAGTCATCCAGATTGGTACATAAAAAACAAAATTGAAAAATAAATATCAAAAATATAAGAAAAATATCATCACAGGAACAAAGAATGGCACAGTTACACACAATGCCTGCATTGTATGATCATAGGAGAAAGATCAAGGGCGGAAAAATTGGGACTATTGATGCAGCAGGCATTACTCTATAGCATGCTTTTGCACAAGATCACCTATTATGTGCACCTGTGATGCAGTAGCCAGCAAAAAGACAAAGCAAAACAAAATGGGTATCATGTCCATACATCAGTGGGTTACTGTTAAACAAACTGGACAGAGAAAGACATTGCAGAAATGGGGTGGTTGAGGAAGTTTCTAAAATAAGTGATGAGAACACAAGAGTCTCTGCATCCCTGATGTGTTCAACAGGCCAAAGTATGTAAATGAAAATAAAATAAAATAAACGTCTCTGACACTTTCAGTTGCATACAATCACTCTTACATGTGAAAACCAGGGACGTAGGAAAGGATTTATCGTTCTGACAAGTACCAATTACTAAATAAGTTAAAAAATAAACAGACTATACAGCAGTGAACTTAAAAAATATGGCATACATTGTTGAGCAAGTAGAAATGGCATGAACTCTGCCTCACTCACGCGTGAACATACATGCACACACACCATTTTCGGAAGAAGCTACCTGTAGTTCAAAAGAAGGAATTTGACCACTCATTAACAAAAAGGGCTACATCAAAGCTCAGACTACAATGTATATACAGTAAATAACACAGACTGAAAACTTGTCAGCGATCTCCTATGCTTGTTTTCACATTTCTTAAATACAGTTCTGTTTCTATAACATCCTGTCAGTTTAGACAAGAAAAACTAAATAAATCGAGACATAGAAGGTAATAGAATCAAATAATGTTACCTTTATTTTTATCCAACAAAACAAACAATGCTTGCCCATTAACAGCAGCTGGCAGTCAGCCGTATCATCTATGTAAGAATAAAACAAATGGCTGGTATTAATGGTCGTTTTGGTTTCATGTTACCATTTTCACTGATTCTATGAAATTAAAACTAAACAACAAAAATAAAAATAAAGCAAATAATCACTTTGGTAACATATTCTTTTGCTGAAGATACAGCAGAGAGGTATATTTTATCCACCAAAGTACCAGCAAATTATGCAGTTTCTGAATTTCATCCCAACACACACTTTATATTACACTCTGTGACAGAAAGCAGCCAAGCTATTTATTTATTTTTCTTTTGGACTAGCCTGTAAACCAGCTGCTCCTTTAAAGGATACCTAAACAGCATTTTGATAACAAACTATTCAAAATCTGACCTCAAACGGGACTAAAGGAAAGGCTGCTGAATTCATTAATGCTAAAACTACATTTATTTGTTACCTAAATGTGATTCCAAAGCATTTGAAAAATGTAAATTGGCCTCCTAATTTCAAAACAATTGCCTTACTGCTTCTTAAAATAGCCACCAAATGTGTTGAATGATGACATCATCAGAGCCAAACTCGGAGAACTATGTGGCTCTCTATAGTACTAACTGGTTCTTTTTCTCTTTGTATAGAACTGTTTCACTAAAATGGTCAAAACCGGTGCATTATTTAGATCAATATGCATGTTAGCCTATGGTTTTGTTCATTTTGTTTACATTAACATGCTGAAAATGTGTTTTAATCCAACTGGCTTTCTCTTTGGCAAACCACAGTGCAGTACAAATCTTGAATATCCTGGTGGTCTAGTAGTTATGGCAGATCCAGGGTGCTACAACGGGAGGGGCTGGAGTGTATGCATACTTGATATGCGCTTTTAAATTTTTATGACACCTTTGTATTTCCACTATTATGCTTTTCTAGTATGTTTTTGACTGAAACTACAAATGAAATCCATATTTTGAATGTAAACATTTGAACAATCAATAAATCAGACTTCTTCAACAAAGTGAAATGCAGCAGCAACAAGCTAGTACTTTACAATGGGGGGTTACAGCCACACCTTCACCACCCATAGATCCACCACTGGTTTGTAGCAAAGTTCTTCTGTAGTCCAGTGCCAGAGTTCAGACTTTCTTGGAAATCAAAAATATGCTTGTCGTGTCTTATCTTATCTTCTTTTCCATGGGAAATAATAAGAATCCGTATTTATATAGTGATTTTCATACACATCATATCCCAACGTGCTTTACAAGCAATACTAGACTGGTAGTGAAGTAATCTGAACGTGCTGTGGCAGCCATTTCATACATTAATATCCACACACAGCCTTGGACAATTGCGAACAGGGTTTTATGGGAAGGGAATGTTGGCCAGGACAATAGGGTCAGGTAGTGATCATGGTGCTGTGGCCCGTCTTATTTCCTACCATGATCTGTTAAATTTCTCCCTTCTGTCTTCCCTTCCCTGAATATAGTGGTACCTTGCAGGAGTGGCTTCTTGGTCCCCCTCTGGTATTCATATCACTACTTCTCCTCACACAAACACGGTGAGTTATCACTCTTCTGCATCATGCATGTAGGTTGTACAGTCCACAGATTTTTGACATATCAAAAATAAACAAATCTTTCCAGTAAGTCAGGCTGATAGCAGCAGGGAATAAGGGGAATATGGGCTTCCTTTCTTTGACAATCTAGGTTACCTGATTAAGTACTATTAAATGATGATGTGCACACACCATTATGCATGTCATTTAATAGTGCCTAATCATAGGTGGATTAGATCTTATATAGGTAGGAATGCCTATGTTTACCCTTGTGCCCTGGTGCCATCAGCCTGGCTTACCAGAAGATCATGTTTATTATTAATATGTAAAATGACACGGGTGACTGTACTAACCACATTCATGATGCAGAAGGGTAGTTAGCTCACCAGTTTTTGGTGTGAGGAGCAGAAGAGAATAATGAATTCCAGAGAGGGACTGAAGAGGCCATTCCAGCAGGGTACAGCTATATTCAGGTTAGGGAAGATAGGAAGGAGATGTTTAGCAGATCATTGTGCGATCTGAAATGTAGGGCTGCCAGCACCATGATCACTACCTGACTGTGAATGAGAGCAGCCAGTGATGACAACTGCTCAATGGCAGCCTGCTCTTAAAGTGTTAGTTGAATTCAGTGTAGGGGATTACCCTCAGGTGTGTTTGTGTGGGGGGTTGATGTTTTTAGGACAGTATTGAGGGAGCTGTGTATAGCTCATTCAAGATTTAGAAGGGTGGTAGCCAACCAGCCCACACTGTGGAGTAGGGCACGAAAAAGTACTGGAGAAGATTTGCAGGAACTGTCCTGTGGGGTTCTGCAGATCACAGGTAAAGGAATAGACTGACACTGAAAATCTGGTGGATTTGCTTAAGGAATTAGTATGCCTCTCCTGCTAATAATATTGTTATCCATAGTAAGTGCAGCCCTTATGAGGGCATGAACAGCAGTTTTCTGCTGAGTCCTGAGGCTTATTGCTTGACCATCCATGAAGACCCAATTGCTGGTTAATGAGGCGAGACAAAAACACAACAGGGAAACTACGCGCACTGCCTTCACTGTGCAGAAGGGTGGTGAGCCATTCAATGTTTACTGTGGGAGCAGAAGTCAAACATTGAAATAGTGGACTTAAGTGTGATTTGGGAGATATTTATTAACAGTGCCAGCTGATGATCAGTATCGTGTAGGTATGCACAACTCTCTGAGGTATATGATTACAGTCTGAGGTGTGATAATTCCTTCATGAGACCACAAGCTCATATGCAGCCCCAGGAAGTACTAAGGACATGATATGGATGGTGGGGTGTTCAACAGAAGGCAGGCTAGGTGCCAGGGTTCACTTGTAAAAATAATACAAGAGAAGCTTTTGTGGATTAACAAGAATGCATGAGCTTTGGAATTGGACCAGACCAGTACTGTGTTGTGTGACCCTAGGCAAGTCATTTAACTTCCTTATTTGTAAACAAGGTTTAAGCATAGTGTGTCTCTCCTGGTTAACAAAAACAAAGATTCAAGGCATCACATAGTCACTAGATCATCAGGTATTTGAAGTGTTGTACTGTTCTGCAGTTTGCCAAAAGAATGTCAGATAGATTGCAAAACATTTTCAGCAAGTTAATATAAATAAAAAGAACAATCATAGCATAACATGTGTACTGATCAAAATAATCCACATGTTAACATGTTGTGTTGATCATTCTGGTAAAACAATTCAAAACAAAGAGGAAAAGAAGAACTAATTAGCCCATAGGAATCTATATTAGCCTCTGGCTCCGATGGCGTCATAATGGCTCCTCACTTAACACAGCTGGCAGACATCTTAAGGAGAAGGCAAGGCTGTTTTTGTAAATGAAAGGCTGATGTTTAAATTTTCAAAAGCTATGAAAAGGCATTTATGTTACTCATATAAATGCAGTTTTAACATAAATGTAAACAGTAGCCTTTACTTTACCTTGCAATGATGCCAGATTTTGAGTCTGAAGTTTTAAAACTGCTTGTTTAGGTCCCCTTTAAGTCCCACCCCACACCTTCCTCTAAACATCCAGTGGAATCAGAAGCATAAACCCTGAGTTTGTCCCTTTGCAGAGTTGCCTGTCATTGACTTCTGCTTGTTGTTTTATTTTCTTTGTTCCTCCTGTGTGATTACCAGTTTAGTTTTTCTACCCTCCCCCACATACTCTCACCTTCTAATCTAAAGACACACCAGAGGCCAACTGCCCTTGAAAAACAGATACTTATTTGAGGGTCAGTGTGGGCTGCCACACTTACAGCAGTCCCATATAATGTCTTGCCTTTCTCAGGTTGTGGAATGTAACAATCAGTAAATATAGTTCATCAGTGCTGGACATGATAAAGGGTGCAGGCAACACTCTTAAGTATTTGAGTTATTTATTTTTTCTTTTGACTAATCTAAACCAGCTGCTCATTAGCCCCCACCCCACACCCAGTCTCTAAAGCTCCACATTTGCATGTTGATTTATTTTTTTGTTCCTTGTGTGTGATCCCCAGTTTAGTCTTACTCCCATCCCCACATATACTCTAATCTATGGACAAACCAGGAGCCTAACATGCAACACACACGAACGGTTCAACACTGTAGTGTTTGTTGATGTGTTGTCTTTGTTCTTGTGTGATCACTGGTTTAGTCCTTCTCCTCCCCCACATACACTCTAGCAGTAATCTAAAGACAAACCAGTAGCCAAACTACAGTTGGAAAACTGGCATTTCAACTTTTTTAACCTTAGTGTGGGCTATTGCACTCAGGGCTAAAAGCACTGTAATTTTTACAGCTGGCAATTTCAGAACTACATTCATTTTAAAACAGATGCCTCAGTTCCAATTTGATTATCACTATATGTTTACTAAGCTTTTACTATATGTATTGAATGTTACAGTCCACAATCCATAAACGGCAACATATTAGAATTCACCCTTACTGCTAAACCTCAATTTTAAGTTCAAATTCAACTGGTTGAAGCTGTGTGTTGTATAAGACCTTGTCTGATGTTTTGTAAGCTGTGACTGCATTATTCAGGCAGAAATATACAAAAAATTCTTTTTGTTTCATACAGCTGTTTTGAAGCACTAACTGAGCAGGCTCAGAACCCAAATTTGTTAAATTTAATAACTTTGGAAAAGATTAATATTTTTTCACCAGGCTAACAAAAGGCACATCTGTGGGCTATCCCCTTTACTCTGAGAATTTCAAGACAAAATTCCAAACTGTCTGTGTGCTCTGCCTCTTCAAAAACATCAAACCAATCCCCAAAAATCTTTTTGCATATGCAAGTCTTAGAATCTGTGTGGTCACAAATGGGAATCAGTAGATTTGCAAACCACTGTAATTATTAGAATGATGAACTCTTCCACAACTGTCCCCAAATAATGTTTTTTAAATGTACTCAAACTGAAGGAATGCATATACTGTATGCCCTAGAAGTTTCATACCCAATTCCCTAATTTAAAATGTGACCCCAAGATCCAACACAGATACCAAAAATGAAGCTGAAAATATTGAGAGGCTACTAAGATTAAGCATTTAAAATAAAAAGCAAACAAACTAGATACTGTAGATAGGCAGACAGACAGATATATATAGACAGAGACAGAGAGAGAGAGAGAGAGAGAGAGAGAGAGAGACTGACAGACAGGACAGATGTGTGTGTGTGTGTGTATGTGTGGGGGGTTGATTCTTAGGACTTTTAAGTTCTACTGGATCTTCAACTTCCACCTGGAACAGAAAAAAAGAACTCCAGAGATGGACAGAACCAGAGACTCAGTAGCCCAAGTTGCTGGTGAGGGACCAGAACCAATGTCCTTCTGATTTTCTTAGATTCCAAGGCATACACCTGGCCTGGGCCTAGGGTCACTGCTGCAAGATGCAGTGTATTGTTCTGCTGTGACCTTTACCTTTAAGTTCTGGTGAACTGGACTTTATTTTACAGATGTATTATGTAATGAACTAGCTCAAGAGAGAAAGGCACTGTAATAGGGATGGGGTAATAGTGCGAGTAGTGAAAATAGTATGGATATTCTTGACAGTGGGATTACAATGCAGTTTGTGTATTATGGGTTAGGGAGTGACATGGTCTAATAACTATGTTGCCCACCATAAAATATGCATCAGAAGTAAACAAAAATGTCTATCACATCTGCTGCCTTTTCATATTTCTGAAAATGATGTGTGTACACTGGTGGGGTGACATGGAGTTGTCAGTAGAACTAGGGCTTGGGGGTGGGGGTTGGGGCATGAAATATAAACATACATATAAAAAACATGATGCCTCTCAATGTTTATGTTCATATGGCAAAATTAATGGAGTGCATTCCCCTGTCAGAATGACTGACTCTCAGGAATCGAAGGTAAATTCCCAAACTCCTCTCATGTCTAGCAACAGGATTTTCCTGAAAAAGAAAAAAATTCACTCCGGTCCCCAGATCCCTGATGTTGCCACCACTACTGTGTGTGATTATTACATCTCCACACTGACTGGGGGTATTCAGGAATTGAAAATGACAAATCAGAAATGTTCAGGTTATGCAAACCTTTATTTTCCTGTGGTAGTAGTATCAGACTCTGCTGTGTTATGCAGTGCAAAAATCACATACTGTAATTAAGACATAAAGTGCATATATCCTACATTTGCTCCAAGAAGGGGCAGAGAAGCAATGTGTCTGGTATTTGTAAGCCTGCTGTGTACTTTTGTTGCATTTTATTCACTTCATGCCTTCATGATGTGATTTATGCACTGCATACCATTGAGGAGTTAACTTAAAATTACTGCTTTGTCATTTTCACTTGCAGAATACACAGTTAATGCAGAGATTAAATATTGGAGTATTTCCCTTCTACAGAGCTTTAAGATATTTTATTAATTTATTTATTTTCTGAGAATGGCAGTAGTCATACACATAAGGAAATATCTAAAGAGTTTTGGCACTACAGTTTACAGACTGGTGCATCACAGAACTACAGTAGAACTCAGTGACTACAGAGACGATAAGAGCCCTGTGTTACACTGAAGAAGGTAATAGCTAGAATTCAGACTTTCAGTTCATGGATATACTGCAAACCTGTCACTGATGTAGATTCAAATATCATAATTAAAATAATTACTGAATTACATAAGATTAAGTGTTTAAATAAAATATATTAAAACATATAATTAATTGTAATACACTTAATGAAGACATCAATGTCCAAATTAAAACCCAAGTCAGTAAAAGATTGCAGAAACCTATGCATTTTTAATTTTCATAAAATACAATTATTTAATTGCATAAAATTGTTTCTAGAGCCAGGTAAAGGTCTGCACTAAATTTGGAACAATAATAGGCCACTACTGTTATAATGTAAGAAAATGCAATAGGATGTCACCCTTTTTTTAACTTACAACAATTCCATTGTTACAAGTCTCACATTTAATGCATATGGTATGTGTTTTGAAGAGAAGGTTGTGAATATCTTTTATGTTAAAATGAGAACATAAAATCCCTGTTTTACTCACAGAAGTTATTCTGTGGCCCTGGTATCTATATAAAATTAGAACTTTTCTGTAACAGTGACTTTAGGGTTGTTTCATATGGCTACCAAAAGGAGTTGGATCATTTTCTGACATTCCATGAAATGTCATACCTTACAATGATAGATCGACAGACAGACAGACGGCAGTGGCAATGACACAGTCTTAACAGACGTATGTGCTGAGCTTTTATCTTAGCCCATGCTAAATAAATGTGTTCAACAACTACAAAGGGTGATAGGAATTGCTGCCTGACAATATTATTCAGTTTAACAAATAGATGATTGTTACTTTTATTTAAAACATTTTTGTTTTTTACTTTTGTAAATGTCCCCCTTGTCTCCCCAGCACTCATCTCCTTCAGGGCAACCAATGCTTGATAACCAGCCTAATAACCAGCTTACCATGCTGTACCTTTGGGGGTACAAGGAATGATTGCTTATTAGAAATGAAATGCATGGCTTGCTCAGAGCATTGAAGTATGCAAGTAGAGACTGTGGGAATCAGACCCATCTCTGTCTATTGGCTGTACCATGCTCATTCACAGCTCATTACTCTAACAGCTTAGCTATACATCACACCAGTGAGTCTAACTAACCTCTATAAGCAAGTGCTCTGTTTAGCCCTAGAGGTGTCAGAGACATCTCATTTACATTTCAGCCTCATACTTTAACTTTCTGTCCTTAGAATATGGGATACTTACTTTTTATAGATTATATTTTCTAGGGGTTCCCAATTCTCTTTTTTCAGCCTGACAAAAGCAGTCTCAGAGAGATTCCTATAGATTGGCTGGAATTAATTAGCACATTCTCCAGATAAAGAAAACGCCCACAGGATTGAGAGCAGTGAAGGGAGGTTTGAACAAAAGGCAACACAGTTGTCTCTCAATAAAGACTTAACAGGGTCACACACCATGAAGGTGTGTGAGTCTCCTCATAACCTCTCATCCTCCTCCAGCTGACATTATAGTTTATTAAGCACATTGACCAAACAGGGACCTTGTATATCAAGACAAGCAGTTCCAGGTTTCCTGCATCTCACACAAGGCACAATAATGGGCATTTCATTACTGCTCCTAGATAGTGAAAATATCATTTTATCTCATATTACACTTTTAGTAGACTAAATTAACTTAACAAGACAATGCTGTTTTACTGTGCTCTTTAGTGTGTCCTTTAGTGTATTATGTGTGAGAACCTGTATAGTTACATGTTGTTGCTTGGGCAATCAAAATTGCATTTTTGTGACAATGTAACGTTTAATAGTGATTTTATTTTTCTTACCTTTTAAAGAGATACAGTACAGCAGTGAACTCTTAGAAGATGTCCATGCACACTGCTACAATAGTATGTTAGACAGTATACAGTACTGTATATGCAGTGCACATTGCTACAATAGTGTGTTAGACAATTTACAATATATGCAGTGCTGCTTTGATTCCCACATCAGGAATTTATTATTTTTTTTCCAGATATGTGCTGAACAAGGAGAATTGGCTTTAAAATCGTTTATACTAGAAAGTGTAATGATAGACAAACTTGATATGTTCTCCTTGTAAGAGGTAGGGTTACTATCTGTCATGATTTTGTCAGACATTCCTGGTTTGAGTGGCATTTTCATGAAAAATCAACTAAAATGTTAATTGTTTAATATCCTGATGGTACAATTGGAAAATATTTGCTTACTGTCTTTTAACAGTAGCAGATACCTGTAATACCTCCACTACAATACCTTAGCATGATATAAAAAGAAAGAAAAATAAGAAAGAAACCCATTGAGTCAGTTGGGGTGTGTTAGTGCGTGGGGTGGGGGAGGTGGATTCCTAGAGTGTCACCTCTAAGCTCTGGCATAGTAAAAGGGTAGTGTTACCACTGGCAATGCCTTTGACCTGGGTTCAGAACTTAGCCTGGTCTTTGTGGGCCAGCTGAGGCAGGAGGTTTTACTGTGTCATTATATGGATTCATGGTGTTAAGCACTGCTCTGATGGGTCATCATCTTCAGCCCAAAGTTCGGCAATCCATGCAGTGACATACAGTACGGTAGCTATGACTCCACATCCCTTGTTCCATGGAATGACATGAACAGGATTTTTTTTTTTGCCACACTAATAAATTTATACAAAATACAGTGTGCATTTGGAAACTTGAATTCCTATGATCCAGGCAAGGTATGACTACAGTTTCTATAAATAACTGAACATGCAGTGCATTCACACAGAAGTCATCTCAACCTTTTGTGCTCTGCCTGGTCAGAGACTTTCTTTGAATTACTGGCTTTCCTTATTGTGATGGATTAAAATAGACTCAACATTTTGCACCCATACAGTGGTGTTTGCAGAGCGAGAGAGTCTGGTGGTCTGGATTGGGGTGCTTCTAGAGGTACCACTCCATGAAAGTCTCTGGGGTGAATATTCCATCAAATAAACTTTCTAGCAAGCAACCCAAGTGCTTTTTTTTTCTTTTCAGATGTGTTATCAGTGTAGCCTCAAAGTACTTTCAGTTGTACAGTATGCAGTTTAAATACAATGTTTTTGTTATCCCACATCATTGAAAACATATAACCCGAACCCCATAGGCTTTGTGCTGCACCTTATAGGCACTTCTCTGTTTCCTACTTGCTCTCTAAACCGATACTGGGGTACAGAAAATAGTGCTATAATCTGACTTATGCATTATTACACGCCAAATATGTGTTACATTCATCTAAATTGCCCCATCACACAATCATGGCATTGTGTGGAGTGAAGATGAGGTACCATAGATCTCTGTGCCTGTTCTGTACAAAAATAGTGACTACAGTACATGCGTGTCTCAGTAATAGACTACCCTAAGGGATTAGTTGCACGCTATGATCCCATGCCCCCAATCTTACAATCCAATTTGTGCATAATAACTGGCAACACTGAATGGTAGTCAAAGGGCAAAAGATAACATAGGAAACACACACAACAAGAAAATCAAATTGTTGGTCAACTGATTTTTTTTTATTCAGTTTATTTTATTGACGATTGACAGTATATGAGTTGTACAACACTGTGTCGGTGGGCATTTACAAATTAAATGTGACTTTAACATACTAGCATAATTACCGCCAGTATTATAGAAGTACACGGGACTGAAATAACCTGTAACAAATTGACCAGCAAAATAATTTTACCCAGAAGCCCTTCCACCACCCATTTCTAAACAGCATCCACTCACTAATTAAAATATCATTAGGAATCTCCATAAAAGGGGGATATGGATAAATAAGTACATTTGGCACGGGATACTTCTATGACTAGATCTTAGCTTGCCATGTAGCCAGGATGGTATCCAATGGACCCCACTTGGAGTCATATGATTGAACTTTGTTACTCATCTTGGCTATATGTGACTCCAACTGTAAAACAAGCATTGTCTCTTTGTACCATTCTATGGTTGATGGGGTAGTAATGTCCTTCCAGTGTCTCAGGAATAACAGCTTTTGCCATGGCCGATATAATGGCCATATACAATTTATTTTGTTTGGTCATACCAGTATGAAAATTATTCAACAAGCAGATTCCTGGTATAATAAAGTCCTCTAAGCCTGTAATCCATGATAATGAGGCACTAATTGCCTTCAGAAGGGTTGAATCTTAGCACACTCCCATAATATATGATACATATCTCCCTCCTTGGCTCCACATCTAATACAAGTGGGAGATGCTAATTTACCCATTCTGTAAAGTTTCGTAGGAGTATAGTACATGTTGTGCATAATGTAGAACTGCTGAAGTTTGTATCTATCTTGTCTAATATTTTTGTAGTTATTTGCCCATATGTGTTCCCATATTCTATTATCATCTGTCATTCCTAGTCTTTGTTTCCAGTAATAACTGACACCAGAAGGAAGGTTATCATCTAACCTTTGCAGTACGTTATAAATTCTAGAAATAGAATGGGGTTGGTCAGCTACTTTAAGTAGTAAGGACAGCTCAACCCATTTTCTACCCATGTTTCCATTTTGATGAAGGTGGGTTTTATTGAATCCAGAATTTGTCAAAACTTGAAGTTATGTCTTTTAATTCTGGGAATTTGGTGCAGGCATACTCATATGTTATTAACTTCCCTGGGAGCCGTCCCCAGCCTTAGTCCCCAGTGGCCCCAGAACCTGGGTGGGATCAGAGCCAGTGTTTAAAGACGTGAATATTCTGTGTCAAAGTTTGCCTGGTGAGTTCTGCCAGTTCACTCTGAGGAGCTTCTGGACCTGCTGCAGAGCTTTTAGTGACCACCTGATAGGGGTGTCTTAATGGCCTGGGAAGGAGTTTGATAGTGGTGTATGTGATCGTGTTTAATGATATCGAATATTTAAGAGCTAAGTCTCTCTCAATATAGATCCAGAAAGGCACATAAGAGTACAAGTTCGATGGTGCATTCAACTTGTTTCATTGCACTATTTTGCTGATGTGTGAGGCAATGTAGTATTTAAAGAAGGAAGGAGGGCAAGGCCTCCCACCTCTTTAGGCCTGTAAGTTTCTGGTACGATCTCCTGACCGCTTTCCTTTTCATAAAAATACATTAAGTATTTTTGTAAGTTCTCAAACCAGGATCTAGGCAAATAGCATCCCAACATGTTTAAAGGTGAAGATCCTAGGTAGTATATTCATTTTAACTGTTTCTATTCTGGCCCATAGCGACAGGGTCATTAGGTTCCATCTAGCTAGATCCTGTTTAATAGTTTTAACAAGGTTATGGAGATTCTCCTAATCATTGAATTTATCTCTGGTGATCTTAACACGAGATACTGTATGTCAACATTTTGGTTCCCAGGACAGACCATGCTCCTTGCTATATTAGGGTAACATCTATTATTCAGCGGAAAAGCTTCATCTTGGAAACACTGATTTTATAATTGGAGACTCTAGAAAATTTTGTAATTTCATGTAATATTACAGGTATGCCCACTTCCAGATCTTCTAAATGCATAAGCAAATCATCTGCATAGGCAGAAATAAGGTATCGTCTGCTGCCCATTTTAATTCCCTTGATCTCTTATGATGCCATTAGCCTACGAATCAGGGGTTCAAAATATAAATTAAAGGTCAACTGAATTTTGTCTCCATTCACATTTGCATTAAAAGACTTGTGCCATCGCCAATACACTGTTGAAATTAACGACATCTATTTGATGCAGATTTCACAATAGGTTGATCGAAAACAAAACAAAAAAATACAGCTGCACATTCACTGATGCTGACTTCATGATTTAGTCTGCAAGTAAGGTTACCACCTACTCGGCTTTTGACTGAATGGATTTGGTTTTCTGGGCCTAGATTCGGTCCTCCTGTTTTCACCATTGCAAATTCAGTTTTTATGGTGGGTCAAGCAGCATCTATCAGATCCTACACTAACTCTTTCATTTTCTACTCATCTGACTGTATGCAAGTATCTTGACATTTCAGTGTGCTTGCTTGCTTGCACAGTGCATGCTAAACAGGAAGGGCCTTCAAGTGCAGGACACATAAAAGAATCAAATGTGTCCCTGTCTGCCTAGTTGTCATCTCTAACTTCATGCCATCAAATTGGCAGGTTATTCATAGGAAGGTAAACAATACCACCTCAATTAATGCCTTAATTAGTTCTGAAACCCTTAGACATTCAGACAGGCACCTCATTATGGTTGCCTCCTGTCCCAGTGTGGACTGTATAATCCGTGTTTTGGCAACCTATTTGCCAATCCAGTTTTATTCTGAGGTAGTACTTTTTCAGTCATTTTGAATGTTCACATACTTGTAAATCAGATTCTGTTAAATCATTCACTATATTACTTGCATGTTCATGTTACAAACCAGTTCTGATGTCATGCAGACCTTTGTTTGTATACCAGTCAGTATAAGAGGTGTAAAGCAGGCTATTAAGACCCTTTGCAGCAAATCAACCTAATCCTTTCCAGGTTGCATTGTGAGTATGGTCTTTGACTGCTATGATAGGGAATACTGTTATACCTTTGAAAGCTCACCATTTTTCTTTTAGGTCTGTCCTATATTTTAATATTTGTTAACCCTTTTGTTGTTAAATTAATAATCTAATATTTTATTCAATTTCTAGCAAAACTATACCCTTCTCTCCTCAGTAGTTATTGCTGTCAATGTTCATACTACCTGGATATTCCAGGAAGACCATTCCAGGCCTTTCAGATGAACAGCACAGAATAGTGTGGCTAATGTCATGCTAAGTCACAGATATGAGAGACAGAGAGACAGAGAGACAGAGAGACAGAGAGACAGAGAGACAGAGAGAGAGAGAGAGAGAGAGGTGAAAGGAACACAATGTAGATTTGATGGCACTACACATTTAGGTAATTTATCAAAAAGTTTCAAAACATTATTTATTTTTTTTTTTACCAGGAGAGACACACTAATCTGAAGCTTGTTTACAGGTGTGACTTGTGAGCATAACAAAGTGAAGGGACTTCTGCAGTGTTACACAGCATGCAAGTGTGGGCTGTGGGATTCAAACCCACATCCCCAGGTTTGTATCTCAGAACCTCAAACCACTGTATTATACTGCCTCCACGCTACATATCACATATCATGCTATCTGATATGTATGACTGACATGGAAAAAACTAAAGTATTTAACAGCATAGAATAGTTTCTACCAATTTTAAAAACTTCTCCAACGTTACAAATAACTTTAGAGCAGGAACAATGGGAGGGACAGTAGACATCTTAAAATAGCAGATGACATTTGTAATTACATCCCATCTACCATTACTAGTGTAGTTTTATTTATTTATTTATTTATTGAAAGAGTTGTACCAGAAAAGGCAACCTGATCCAAAATAACCAGTTGTCAGAGGTGTCCTTGTAGTCACTCAATGTGTGAGCTAAGCTGTGTACACAGGATGCAAAGTCCTCTGAACCCCCTTTCTAACCCCATCCAATGTTAACACACACTGAAATTTAAAATATTTAAATCTAAATCAAACAAACCAAAATAATAATCATAGAAACATAGACTTTGACGGCAGATAAGGACCGCTTGGCCCATCTAGTCTGCCCATTTCCTACCTACAGGATAGCCACAGATCCTAGTTAACCAATAGCCTATTTCTTCCTACCCCACAAGAATTGCCTTGCATCTGTCCCATGCATTCTTGAATTCCCCAACAGTTTTAGACCCCACAACCTCCTCAGGAAGGCTGTTCCATGCATCCACTACCCTCTCTGTGAAATAATACTTCCTCACAATGCCCTGAACCACCCACCCCATCTTTTAAACTGTGTCCCTTGTTCTTGTAATGTCTCTTTTTCTGAAAGATGCTACCTCTTGGACTTTGTTGATTCCACTGAGGTACTTAAAAGTTTCTATCATGTCCCCCTCCCTTCTTTTCTCAAGGGTATACATATTAAGCTCCTTTAGTCTGTCCTCATATGGCTTCTCTTGCTGACCCTGCACCATTTTAGTTGCCCTCCTCTGGACTTTCTCTATCCTGTCTATGTCCTTGCAGAGATGGGGTCTCCAGAACTGGATGAAGTACTCCAGATGGGGTCTCACCAACTGTCTGTACAGAGGGATAACAACTTCCTGTTTTCTGTTGCTGATGCCTCTCCCTATGCATCCCAGTGTATCCCCACTCTCCTACTGCCTTCCCACATTGCTTGCTAACCTAAAGGTCTTCTGATATGATTACCCCAGGTCCCTTCCCTCTTTGTGTTGTTACTTCTCCTCCCCAATTGTGTATTCTTCCCTGAGTTCTTGTTTCCCAGGTGCATTATTTTGCACTTCTTTGAATTGAATCTAGCTGCCATACTTCTGACCATTCCTCCAACCTTGCCAAGTCCCTTCTCATCCTTTCCACGCCTCCTTGTATCAACCCTGTTGCAGATCTTTGTGTCATCTGCAAAGAGGCATACTTTTCCTTCCAGTCCCTCTACAATGTCACTTATGAAGGCATTAAAATGACTGGACCCAATACTGAACCCTGTGGTACCCCACTAGTAACCCCTTCAGAGTGGACTCAAGCATCTATCCTACCATGCTTGTGGTTTGGGTTTTCAGAACCCCTATTTATATTTCCTTTTAAGCATTTGTCAATGCCACGTGCTTGATTGCTTGTATTTGTTGTTTAGATGTTTGCCACTGATAGTACAGAGGCAATAGTTAAATTAATAACTTGTAAAATTGCCATCATGATGTAATTTAAAGAAATTGTACACAATGCAATATCGGCAGCAATTCTGAATAAATCAAATGAATCAGAGTCCAAGCGGTGCCCTCATCAGTCATAAAAGTGGTTATCTGGTTAAAAACCTGGTTAAACAACTAAATAAAAAAAAAAAAAAAAGGGGGTGGGTTAGGGGTGGGGTTTGTGGTGTGGTTTAGTATTCAGTTTTCATCTCATCCAAAGTTGGCAACCCTATCTGCAAGTGTTGGCTGACAACTTTTGTGTCTGCTTATCTGGGGCATTTCGGTCTGATCACTGCAGGTCCAGAGATTGCATTCTGAATTAGAAAACAATATTTGATTACTGGCATCTCTTCTAATTTTTTATTCTTGCGTACTGTCTGGGAACCATTCAAACTGTATCTAAGATGATGGATTATTTCTTACACTAAATTTTAGAAAAGGAGAAGCTTAGTTCATTTTTTTCCCTTTTTGGCACATTACCTATCTTAAGCTACAGAACTTTATGGACTAGGGAGACACAGGCTAGGATGACACCTGCTGTCAAAGCAATATTTAGCAGGCATATTTTCATGGAAACAGCACCACCTGGCAAATTTCATCTGTCAGCAATTAAATGACTAGTAAATGAATTTACTTAAGACATATTACGTGCCGCATAGGGCACACAGCACACCATGCTGTGGTACCACACACTGAACACCGCATGCCAAATACCACTGCTTCCACTGGTCTACCTTGTTATAACAAGGTACTGATACACTTTTTCTATAACAAGCACTGTATCATTATGACGGTAAACATCTACCCTACTCGTGCTGTGGTTTGGGTTTTCAGAACCCCATTTATATTTCCTTTAGCTTTTGCCAATGCCGAATGTTGATTGCTTGTATTTGCTGTTTAGATGTTTGCCACTGATAGTACAGAGGTAATAATTAACAAATTAATAACTAGTAAAATTGCCATGATTGGGAAGCTAATGCGACTATCATCTTCAATATTTTTCCATTATGCAGGGTTAGTTGTTTCATGCACTGCTTCTTTCACTTTCTCTGCAGAATACTGTTTAATTGCTTGAACAGATGTTTTTCTTTATATAAGAATGCACGACTCTGTGATTTTCAAACAAAGGAAAACTGTCAGTATAACACAAATCATAAAGGCAGACATACCCTGTATATATGTAAAGGAATCTCACTTTATTGAAGTATCTGTGTCATAGAGATGGGCAAAGCTGGCTGAATTAATCCACAAATTTAGCACAATTCGAAAGTGTGTATCGCTTACAAGTGTGGAATTTTGCCATGCACTGTGGAATTTTGTTCAAATACTAGAATTTTGCTATTCATGGGCAAAATTCTGCTGTTTGTGGGTGAAATTCTGCACTTTACAGACTGAATTCTGCTATTCACATGGAAAACTTCACGATTTCGAGTGAAGTCAAAGTTGCTGAGGGTAGGGGAAACTTTGTAAAACTTTGTGGATGAGAATTTGGCCACTTTGCAGCAACTTCACTGCAGAGTAAAACTTCAGTGCAACTCTAGTCATTAGATGTCATTTAACAAGTATTCAGACACAAATTATGCCTGATATGTTAAGTGATTAGGACAGACACTTCATAAATACACATCCTTTTCTTTTCTGTTTTTAACTGCAGTTTGCAAATCTACAGGCTGACAGAAAAGAAAGCTGCATCTTTTTTACAGTTCTTTTTCATTCTGGATCATGGTCTGAGGAGCCTCTCTCAGGCATCCAGCCGGATTCTTCCCAGCTCAAAGTCCACCTGTCAGCACCTGCTCTCTCCTTCCCTCACCTCACAGCTGGCAGCTCTGGCTTGACCCTCCAGGGTGGGGCGCTCCTCCTCTCTGGGCGCACTTGCATACACAGACTCCAGCTGCAGGTGCGGGCTCTGTGTGGAGGAACATGAGAAGCCTGACAGCACAGGCCAGGTTGTGGGCATGGGGGCTGGTGCCATCGCCACCCCAAAGACTGGGTTTTCCTGTGTTCTTGTGTTTGCTCCCTCCCTATGCATGGCACATGCTCTGATGCGTTGGCGCATGGCAACCCTGCCTGCGTCTGCCATGCTGACTATGTGCTACCTGGCATGCTGCAATGCTCCCTGGTCTCCACTGGGGTTGCTTGCATGTTGGGCCATTCCCTCACCTCCATTCTGGGGAGGAGAGCACCACAAGGGCACTCAATCCTCAACCCCCCGTCGACCCCCAGTGCCGAGATTTCTCCCAAACCCAGATCAACAGTGCAGCGTGAGATGTGTTGTCCAGTGCCTCAACCCTCAGTGCCACCTGCTGGCCTAGAAAGCTGCATCTTGAGTGTTGTGCAAACCAGGAAGCTATAGTCTCTAAATGTGTTGTGAGACATTGATTGATCAGGTGCCTGCACTATTCTTGATATGCCGACAGACAAAAGCAAGTGATTGGCTAAAGCTGTTAGTGACAATGAAAACCTCAATGCACATGTTCCCATAGCATCTTATATTGTTGTTTTCTAAGGTTGTGGTCCTGGTGAATAATCATGCTGCTGCAGGAGTCATACAGGTAATGAGATATATATGCATAAAATTAAAAATACAGCTTTAAATTAGTGTTCACCTTCATTATTTAGGGTTAATTGTTTCATACACTGCTGCTTTCACTTTCTTTGCAAAATGCCCATATCTCAGCCAGAAGGAGAGGGAGGCAATAGAGAAGGGAATGTCACAAAATTGATCAGCTGCTTCCTGACTAGCTTTATGCAAATGAAAGGGATGAAGTGCTCTCTCATTGGAGTGCTTCAGTCCTTTCAACTACATGAAGTTTTCACCCATAAACTGTGAACCACTGCCATAGTCAGCTTGTGTGATCATTGGTCTGTCAAGGACAAGCTCATGTAGCTTGACCTGCATTGGCCTGCTCAGTGATATACCCCTTATATGCCATTCAGTGAAGCAAAATGTTTATTGTGCAAAGCACATGCAAATGTAAAAATGTAAATATGAATAAAACAGGATGTCATGTACTCAGGGCCAGATTAAGGCATAGGCAACATAGGCACATGCCTAGAGCCCTGCTTGGCAGGGGCCCCCAAGCAATCCCCAACATGTATTTGCTATATATCCTTTTCTTTCTGCCTGAGCTGCATGTGTTTTATAAAGTACTGCCACTGAGTAAGTCAGGGGTTGAACTGTGACATAACTCTCGCCTCCCTGATTAGGTGTTATGCAGCTGACAGCTCTAGGGCCCTAGTTTGGATGACCTTTAAGGTGCAACAGGCCCATTTCCTTTGCTTTGTCTCCCACACCCATTTAGAATCCCAGTTTAGAATTTTACTCTTAACTATAAAAGATTAACAGTGCAATTCAGTGTGTATGCTTTATATTTTATCTTAAGAATCTGTTTTATTGGCTTAGGAAACCTTGTATCATCCTTGAAATTTGAATGTAAGCAATAACTTAATTTGCTTGAAACCTTTGTACCATGTTTGACTCTGGGTTGTTTTACCCTCCGCATTCACTTGCAATGCTTTTCATTGTATTGCCATTTCTCTTGTTTTGTACTTCATGATGTAGAGCATTTGCAAATGAGTCTCTGACTCAAAGATTTGTAATTCCGATATTGCAATAAATAAAAATAAAGATTTAATCTTACTCCTAAAATTAAGAAAGCTACATTAAGTTTCAGTGGTACGATTAAAAATCATACTTTTTTTTTTTTAATTCTCTCATCTCGCTCATACTGAAGTTCTAACCTTGATACAGCTCTGTTTTCAGGGTGAACAAATGAATGCATTTCAAGATCCCATCAGTAAATCTTGTCATTTATGGATCCTGGCTGGCTGGCTTATTTATCAATAACAAAAATGTTTGATCCTGGGAATGATTTCAAATTCTTCTAATAATCACTCGATTTGCAGTATAATCTCTAAAGTTCATAACCTTCCTAGTAAACCACAAACTTAACTCCTACACCACCCAGGACCTAGCCTGTTTTAGAGATCGGTCACTACCCAACCCAACAAAACTCCCACATCCTGGCTTATACTATGTGACAGGACAGTTTGATGACACCTAGACTGTGAATGCACACACCTGTGTTTGGGTGGGAGGCTTTGGAGAAGTGCAAATCATGACATTTCGCATACAAAAATAGTTTTACCAGTCCTATAAATTAATTATTTTTAAAATGATCAAAACTCAGGCTATTGTTATTTTCCATACTAACAGTATTAGTTTCACTATTATTATTATTTTTTAACTTTCTTTACACTTCCTTGTACCGTGACTGGTCCCTCTCTCCAGGCATCCTGATGCACTCAGTCTGCTCCATGAGGACTGAGAGGATGCTCCCCTAGGTGCCCCACTCCTATACAGATCTAGAGACCTGGTTTGACCACCCGTAAGCAGAAGAGTCCATCCTACCTCCTCTGATCCTCAGTGGAACGTGCAACTGAAGCTCCTTCCTGGTTCCCATGGTCACAGCAGTGCGGGAGCCTTTTGCCTAGATCAGCTGTGGGGTGTTTTCCTTATTCTGGTCCACCTCCTGCTGACATCAGTGCTGAGGAGGACCAATGAGACAGAGGCATGCAGAGACATGCCTCCACTCTAGTCCTCAGCTGATGTCAGCCCCTCCTTATCTGATTTCACAACTGCACCAGCACCACCTGTGGTCACCCAGGCAGTGGCGGTATAGTGGCAGGGCCAGCATCCCACCTCTCCTGGAAAAGGAGAGCAGCCATTGGGCATTTAATCTTTCTACCGGCCAACCCCCGCAACCCAAGTCCATCCACAACCCAGGTTGCTGGCATGGTGCGAGGTGTGATGCCTAGTGCCTCAACCTTCAGCACCACCGAGCCAGCCAGTTTCATTAATTTTGAAGCATTTTGTGCCACTTTTTAGGGACAGTAAGAACATTGTTTTCATGTTTCAGTAGCTGATATACAATAGCCAAGAGGTGCAGTCATGGTGAAGCTGGCATAGTTAAAGTGAGGGGGCCACACATTTCTCTTGGGCCTAGGACCACAGGTTGCCTTAATCTGGCCCTGCATGTACTACAATTTATATGTGTGCCTCTTTTCAGGAAGATAGAAGAGATACATTATCTCACTGACCACATGTGAGATATCACTTTTATCTTCACAGTTGGGTATGTCACAATGGATATCTTGTCCAGTTGGGTATGTCACAAAAGGTTTGGAACTCATTTAGAATGTTTGGCCTCAATAAGAGTACTAACAGTATTCAAATGCAAATAACTCTAACATGAAAATTATAGCATTGTACTGTAAGTATGAAAGTTGTTCAGCACAAAAGATCTACAAAATGAGTGGTGCTTCATGTATAGCTACCTTTATTGTTATAATTAACAAATAAACAGCAGAAAATTTATTTTCTTTTCACTTTTCAACAAACAAATGTGAATAACTTTAAAATGAAAAGTGATAGCATGGTACTGTGAGCACAACATTTGTTCAGCACAAAAGATCTACAAAATGAATGGTGTTTCATTTACAGATACCTTTGAGTTTTTGTAATTTGCAAAAACAACACAACATCCATTTTTTCACTTTTGCAACAAACAAAGGCAAATAACTTTAGAACTGAAAAGAGAGAGACCCACAATTGTTGCATAAATCAATATGACATGGTGGCAGTGAGACAGAAATATCTCCACCACTGTCATTGAACTCTAGGTACCCTACTCATGGTTTCACCACTCATGGGATATCAAGAGTTCAATGGCAGCTTGTGGAGATATTTCTGCCATCTCACTCACCCATATCATATCCCAAATGTATCAAACTGTACTGCACTGCCCACTAGGTATTTCCTCATATGGACAGATTACTATGTTTATGTTTTTTTTTGTTTCTCTCCACTGTATTTTGTAACAAATGTGCCTCTGCTGTATGTATATTTGGTTGTAACCTCCCAGGTCATACCTGAAAATAGGCATCCAAATGCCTAGTGTGCTTACCTGGTCAACAAAACTAAATAAATAAAACTTGGAAGGTGCAAAGAAAGGCCAAAAATAATGATGGAGTTTAAGGATATTCCATACAATAATAACTGAGTCTCAGAATTAAACTTGATGCCACTCAAACTGAGATATTAAAGGCGTGCGCAACAGCGCAACCCTGAATATCACCCCGACACCCCGGCGCAACTATTTGAGCAGCGCAAGGGCTTGCGCCTCAGAATGGCGCAGTTTGAATATCCAGGCCAGAATGTTCATTTTCCAACATCACTCTGAGTTTAGCTGGGTAGATGACTGTGGCTTTTGTATTGTTCCACAGTTTATTCCTGACAAAGTCATATTTCTTCCTGTCACAAACTAGGTCAGGAAGAAAGTAATTGCATATTGAAATATTAGCTCCTTGTAGCTTTATTCTTTTTTTTTTTATAAACTTCGGCCATAAGATATTCTTTTTCTCCAGATTTTAAGAATCTTACAATTACCACTCTACTGTAGGAGGACCAGTATAATCTTTCCTGGCACATAACCCTTGACGTATTCTATTTCCAAGTTTACTTCACCTGATTCATTTTCCATATATGCCACTGCTATTTGTTTAAAGCATTTCTTCAAAGGTCTGAAGTTGTTGTAACTTTCTGGGACACCAAAAATTCTGATGTTTTTTCTTTGTGCTCGGGATTCCTAAACTATCAATTTGAATCTAATTTCTTTCTTGCTTTGTTCCAGGGTATTTAGTTGTCTTGGTAGTGGCATTTGGTCTTCCTCTCACCTAAGTATTCTATTTTTTAATTTCATCAATTTCTTTTTTCAATATGTTGTTCTCTTTGACCAATGAATTCACTAAGTCCCAAGCAGAGTTTAACTTTTCCTCTGTGTTAATAAGGCATTCTGATTTGCAATTGATA
This sequence comes from Neoceratodus forsteri, assembly GCA_016271365.2. Classification (NCBI taxonomy): domain Eukaryota; kingdom Metazoa; phylum Chordata; order Ceratodontiformes; family Ceratodontidae; genus Neoceratodus; species Neoceratodus forsteri. Next base: position 686,456,404 of record CM057456.1, on the reverse strand, counting down.
GTTTTCATCTGTTCCTAAAGTGCATTGGCCCACTGTGGTGCCCCTACTAGTTAGATTATCTGTATCTTCCAGCTTGTCCTGGGTACCACATCGGCACAGCAATGGGAAAACATTGGGACCTCCTCAGGAAGGCTGTTCATGCATCTACAACCCTCGCTGTGAAGAAATATTTCCTCATATTACGTCTCAGCCATCCCCCCTCTAACTTCAAATTGTGCCCTCTTGTTCTTGCACATCTCTTTTTCTGAAAGATGCTACCCTCCTGGACTTTGTTGATTCCCTTGAGGCACTTGAAAGTCTCTATCATGTCCCCCCCTCCTTCCTTTCCTCGAGGCTATACATCTTAAACTCCTTTAGTCTTTCTTCATATGTCTTCTGCTGCAGACCCTGCACCATTTTGGTTAAGCTCCCCACAGAAAACACACTTGCCCCCCGTAACAGCATGATACCAGTTGGCGGTGTGTGCCATCGCTGTTCTAATGGCCGCTGCATTTCCATGTCGCTGTGGCATAGTATACTTGTACTGTTGAATGTCTTTCATTACTTCTTTTTTTTAACACCACTTTGTTGTCTTTGCTTTTTATACTTAATGGGGATGTCATGCTGAAAGCTTTAAATGGTGTTGCTTTGTTCACCAGGGCTCATGGAGTTAGCTGTTTTAATATTTGTTTTCTTATCCCCTTTTACATGTATTTGCCCTTTTTTATGTAGACAATTTTTCTCTCTTGTTTCTTTAATTATTTCACTAGTACTTGTGTCTGTAAATTGAGTTACAATATTTACTTCACCTTCCTCCTCCTTGTCTGTACTCTCATTTTCTGAGATGGCAATAACCATTTGGTTTACTATTTAGTCATTGTGCTTGGAGTGTGTTGCTCAGAGTTCTGGCTTTTCCCCAGGTTGTCGTTCGGGGGGGTTTACCAGAGTCTTACTTTGTTAAACGTTTACTGTTGCTTCATTTGTTTCAGCTTGTAAATCTGATGCACTGTCCACTTTAGACTGTAGTAACCTCTTTGTGTTTTCCTCCCCTTTTGAACTTGTTTTACTCTTAGTATATTCTTGTAAATTCAGCATTTTTTGGTTAAGTTTATTGTCCATATGATTGTTACTCACAGAGATTTCTCAGAGCTTCCCTCAGCTTTGGTTCCCTTACAGGAGTTCTCTTTCAGCATTCCAGGAAATGAGAAGACACCGTTTTTTTCCTGTCTGGTCTTTCCCGCTCAGCTCCTGGTCAGTTTTCCCTCCTTGCTTGATTACCACTCGATGCACCATGTTTGCAGTCTCTTTTAAGTTGTTTTCATACAAATTTACTCCTTCAGTTGTAGAGTTAATTTTCTTTGCTGAAGTATCATACTTCTGTCTGCTTCTTGAAGTTGAACCATCCAGTTCAGCTACTTCTTTATGAGCAGCTTCAGAGTTAATTTTATCGATGGTCCTGCTGTGCTTGCTTCATCTCTCCTTCCATTTCCACAGACCATTTTTTTACTGTTTTGTTCGGAGGCTAAGTTTCTTTTTTCATGTGCTGTCCCTGCCAGCTTGCCAAAATTCATTGTCCCTGTTTTAAAGTTTTACAGCTTCTTCTACTCTTGCTGGAGTGGAGGAAAGTTTAGTTTTTTTTGGTTCTGTCCTCGGCATCATACTCTTCGACAGACATTTCGTTCCTTTTCTTTCTCAATTTTGAGGTTGGTTATCCATTCATCCCTCTCCTTCATTCATTCAAAATATTACCTAGGAGCTCAAATCTAAATGCTGGGGCATGTGAACTCAAATGGCTGAGGGGGCTCAGAAGGTGCTATGCTTATTCGAGCCCCCCTGCCACCATCTTGGTCTCGTATCCTTCCCCGGCATGGTGTAGCATTCTGCTGTGATGTATATTACTACAATAAAGAAATCCAAGTAATCCTAATACTGAACTGTGGTATTTTCTTATGCTGGGGAGTTGATTCTTTTTTCTTTTCTTTTAATGACTGTTTTTGCCTCTTGGGTGCCATCTAGAGGTTGTACCCCACATTAGCCTGCTAGGTCACTGCCAGGATCCTGAACTTCATGCACAGCTCATTGTCCAATGGGTTTTCTGCTCAGTTGTGGTTTCCCCTTGGGGAGGGTGTGTCTGTAGGGACCTCAGCACATGGCCAGGCATGCTTTCACACCTGATGTGTAGATATCCACCACCTTTGCCAAACCCGATGAAGTGCTGGTGCCAGGCTACCCTACCTCTAGCTATTGCCAGGGGGTTGGTATATTGCCAGGTGCCAGATCCCCTCCCTCCCTTGAGAAGTCTAATGGTCCATCTGACATTTAGCCTTCTCCTCCAGGCCAACCCTCCGGCAGCCCTGGGTTCACTCCCAAACCTAGATCATCAACATCACAGGTGTTAGTGCTACCACTGCACTGGTGGGCCAGTCCTGGAGAGCTGTTTCTGAGCCTGACATTTTCTGCTACCAACTGAATCTTTCACTTTGTGGCTCCAGTGATTGATCTCAAGAGCAGCCTTGCTACCTGTGTTTTTACTCATTAATGTTACTGTCAGTTATGGTTAATCATGTTGCCTTTCTTCCTGATCTTATGTTCCTGGTCTTGCCTTCTGCAAGGCAAAATGGTATATAACTCACTAGATGAGACAATTTACATCTATGTATAATGGTTCACATTTACAGTATGGTATGAGTATTTTGAGAGGCATCCTGAGTCATCAAAGAAGGAATATCCACATTCAGTATACACATTTTATGCGGAACAACACAGGGAAACTGGTATTTTATGAATACAAACACCTGGACCAAGGTAAACAGGGCCCATTTGGCTAGATGCTGGTATTAGTATATTATACACTGGTAATAAGGGGATAAATGAGGCTGATACAGATGGGATTTTCCAGCTTAGAAGAGAGAGGGATACGAGAGAGCATCAGCTGAGACTGAAGGGGGGGATGATTCAAGAAGGAAATCAGGAGACATTTTTTCACTGAACGGGTGGACAGGTGGAATGTTCTGCCCAGTGAGGTGGTCTCCTGTAAAACGGTTGGCGGCTTTAAGAGGGGTTAAGACAGGGTGAAGGGGGTTGTGATGAACGGGGGTTTAGAGGGTGGGGCAGCTGCACGTTGAGGGGCTAGCTGCACAAGCAGACTTGATAGACCGTAAGGCCTGCTTCTGCTGACATTTTTGTATGTTTGCTTGTTTGTTTGTATTGGTCTGTTGTTTTACAAAAATGTCCAGAAATACCTTTTCTGGGCACCGCAATATCCATGGTGTCCAACTAATTGATTGAGCTGTTCACCCATGTACTCTGTATGAAAAAAGCAGGAGTTCCTTGACATCTGCAGTCACAGATGAAGATGTGCTGCTGGCTTGTGTGCCAGCAGTGAGGTGGCAATCTTCATCTCTTTCTCTCTCTCTCTATTTTGTTTTTTAAAATTCAATCTCCCTCACAGCTCAGTCAGCCCTCCCTCATGTTTCCCTGATAAAAAAGTGGACCGGGGTGCCCACCCCCAGTACTGCTTGCCAACCCCCTCCTCTAAATAAGTTTTTGCATCAAATACCATTCCATACAACTAACTAGCAGTACACTAGCACTCAGTGTTAAGCAACCCCTTATTTCTTTCCTTCTTATAAAAACCAGCCTAAGGAGCTCATCTGTTGGTTCACCACCCAGAAGTTGTACAGACAATAAATGTATTGTAACTCTTTTAAGCCTTTAAAAAAATTCTGTACGATGTTGAGCATGAATAGCATCTACTAAGAATAGATAATGTCTAATATCAGCAACGGCGTACTGCAACATTTGTATTACCATTTCTACATTATACTTTGCATTTCTTCAAGTATTTGTAAAACTATTTGTTTACCCAGAATGGATCAACTGAACACATTGTCTTGTTTGTAGTGTGACCCTGCTGCCTGGGGAGGACCAATGAACCGAGAGATCAAGTGATCTTATTTCACATGTATCTCTTGCCGCAGGCCACAACTATGGAACTTTAGCTACCAGGCACTAGGACCACATGGAAACTTTTATGGCAAGAAGTCTACCAGGGTACCTCCCCCTCTGACATCATATGCCAATGTTAGTCTATCCTACAAGAGTGGGCAGCCCCCATGCCCTACTCAGTTCTTTTCCTGCCATCAACCATCACACATCAGATTTCTCTGAGATCTGCCAGCTTCAAAGGACCCCCATTTCAACAAAATTCTTTGTTAAACTTCTGTTTTTTATTTTACTCCCCCTAGTGTGTATAACTTTAGTGATAAAGTGATTTCATTTTCCCGTTTATGCCGAGCTCTGCCTCTGTGGACCTCTTGAAAAAAATGTGTCTGTGGGCATAACATCCCTGAGAAGGAAAATCATGAGGCCTGAATCTGCTGCCTAGGCCCAGAACATGACATCCAAACTTGTGTGATCTGCTGCAGCTTCAACTAGGCCACCAGGAAATAATAATAAATGGAAACTATTCTGCTAAAGCAGAAGGTCATCCAGATGGAGAAGGAGTTTGAAGCACATAGTTCCTCTACTTCCTCCTTGATGTCCTTGGGCTCGCAGCCCTCCAAGGCCCAGAATAACTTGGCAGAGAAGCATAGACATTGAGACAAGGACCACCCTAAGGAGAAAATCTAGTCCTCCTCGTCTCGCTCCCAGTCACCATTCCATGCATTGAGTGCGGCGAGGAGATTCTCAACATTGAAGACAACCCCCTCTGCCTTGCATAACCCTTCCCCTGCAGGGCTACCATTGACAGCTCTCCCCCAATCTCTCAGTGGCAGGTGGCAGTTCCAGAGGCTCTGGCACCCAACAGACTTCTCAGCCCCTATTGTTTAGGTCCTTGTTTTCAGCAGGCACTCAGTCAGGTGGCTCAGATGGCTCACTGTCAATGACTTCAGCTTTGGCAGTTGCAGGGACACTGCTTACCCCCTGCCACCAGCCTCAGATGTTTCTGTGGCCTTTGTCGCAGACTAAAAGCCTTTTGCCACCCCTGAGTCTTCACGGCCAAACCTTGGTTGATGTTGCCTTCCACAATGCTGACCCACATCAGACAACCTTCCCAAAGGCCCCAGCCTGTCTGGCCATCCCCCCGGTGCTGACCCCAGCACTGACCCCAGTTATTTCTCAGTCAATGAGGATAGGTTCAATGCTGACAACAGTGGACTTTCACTCCATGTTCGCTGCCTTGTTGGACTTTATGCAAGCTAAGCTTGCTTCTCCCCAGGCTCATCCTGACAGTGGCCTCCAGCTCTTTAAGTACAGCCATGGTCTACATCTCAGGACCCAGGGTCCATGCTCCCCCTCAGGACTCAGGGGACAAGGACAGGTGCTGCCAAGATCTCATTCCACCAGATGAGGATGGCGACGATGGAGGAGACACGCCTTGCCATTCCTCCTCCATGGTCTCATACAGTGGTGAGGAGAGGAGACCCGGAGTTACGTACTGTGTCATGCCCCCTCCGGGATAACCCTTCTTTTGTCTCCGTTATGAGACAGTTACAATCAGCCATGGGCTTTGACGGAAGCACCACAGGAGACTGACAGACACCCTTTCGATGTCCCCCACAGTGACACTGGGATAACGCTGCACAGAACACTAATGCAAATGAGACCGACGGACAGATCACTGATGCAGCACCCAATGTGGACACTACAAAGGCCACCGACACAACCGGCCACTGAATACCACACCACTGACAGACACCACCGGGAGTGACACATTGCCAGGTGCACCCCCATGGTGCAACTATTCACAAAGGATAGCAGTTCGACATGCCAGGCAGCAGGTGGGTTGCAGCTGAAGACATGGCAGCAAGCAGGGCAGTGCAGCAGAAAACATGACATGCACATATACACACACACGCACACACACACACAATGAACCCCCGCCAGCGGACTGGAGCCCGATGCTGGACATCACAGAAAAGTGCATAGCACAGAGGCAGGGCAGGCGAACATCACACGGAGGCTACAAGACACATTACTGACCGCTGGCATTACACAAGGTTGCATAGCATGGTGGCATGGCTACCAGACACATAGACAAGATGAACACAGCTGGGACCCCTGGCTCTGACACAGGCGGCATTCAAGAAAGAGTAATGTGCTCGGGGGCAGCCCAGGTTCCAGTTGTCTCACTGGTGCAGCTGGTTAGCGCAATCAAAATGGTAATCCAGGCAATCTGGGTTCAAGTCGTAGCTGAGGCACTTACTTCTTTCCCAGCTCTGTTTGTATGTGTTCCATAAATATGCACACCGCACTCCTGTGTGATTGTTACAAGTAAATATTTGTGTTGCCATTAGGTTGAGCATTTGGCAAAGACTAATGTGCTTGGGAACAGCCGAGGGTTCCAGTTATGTCAGTGGTACAGCTGGTTAGTGCAATCGGAATGGTATTCCAGGCAGCCTGGGTTTTAAGTCTCAGCTGAGGCACTTACTTCTTTCTCACCTCTGTTTGTACAGATTTGGTGATCATCAATGCCAACCACAACTGTACCAAGAGACCTAAGTATTGCAGCTCCTGGCCCCCGGACAAGGAATCCCAGAGGCTATATCACATTGACAAGTGAGCCTTTGACCCTGCCACACTGACCATCATGATGCTGAACTATGTCGCTCGTATAGTCCAGTACCAAATCCAGTTCTGGGACAAGGCCCTGGAATCCCGTATAACAGCTGATGCTGTAGTCTCTCAGAGCAGGTTCCGACATTGGCAGCCACCTCCTTCGGGTTGCCTACAACACCGTACGAGCCTCGGCCAGGGCTGCCGCTGCAGGTGTTTGTCTGCATAGACACTTTTGGCTATGGGCATTAGGCTTTGCCCAGGATGTTCAATTATCAATCCTGAATGCCCACTTTAGTCTACAAACCTTTTGATGCAGATGTACAGGACATACTGTCTCACCTGCAAGCCTCTGGTTGCACTCTGCAATCGGTCCACTCCATGTACAACATGTACCACACAAACTAGCCCAAAAGTGTTCAAAGAGTGCTCTTTCAGAGGTCTATCCATAGAACCAAGCCCTCCAACAAACCTCAGGGTATGAGCTAGCTGGGCCACCCCTGCCTTGCCCTCCCCATATTCTACCATGGGAAAGGCCCCCAGAGAGGGTGGTGTGGCTCCGGCCACCCCTGCCAGCTCAGACTGACTCCTTGCCTGCCCCCCTCCCACAAGACAGTAGACAGTTTAGGGGGTCATTTCTCCCTGCACTTGAACAAGAGGATAGAAATCATCAGAGATGCCCAGGTACTGCAGCTCATAGAAAGTGGCCACACTCTGTAACTTCTGGAGCGACCTCCAGAAAAAAAAAACAGTTCTGTATTCTTAACCTCCAGACCGCATCCCAGTGCTCAGGGATGAAATCCTCTCTTTGCTAAGAAAATGGGCCATGGAACCCATCCCAGAGATCCAACAGGGCAGAGGGTTCTACGCCAATTTCTTCCTGGCCCCCAAATGCACAGAAGATCTCAGGACCATTCTAGTCCTCCGGGAGCTAAACCTGTTTATTCAGTACAAAGAATTCCAGATGGTGACACTTCAGTCTGCTGTCCCTTCTGCACCAGGGAGATTGGATTTGCTCCCTTGACATGAAAGATGCTTATCTGCATATCCAGTTACATGCTTCCCACAGAAGTACCTACGGTTTCATTTCCAGGAGTCATACTTCCAATTCCGGGCCTTGCCCTTTGACTCATCTTCAGCCCCTCAAGTGTTTACCAAATGCTTGGCAGTGGTGGCAGCTGCCCTCAGGTGATAGGGATTCTATGTCTTTCCCTGCCTAGATGACTGGCTGCTCAAAGCTCAATCCAGGCCAGGGAGCACCTGTTACTGTCTGTCGAACATACCACTCACCTATTCCAGGATCTAAACATTACAGTCAACCTGCCCAAGTCAGTTTTGACACCCTGTCAGCGCCTTTAGTACATATGGGCAGTCTTAGGTATGTCTCAGAGCATGGCCTTCCTGCCCTAGAACTAAGCAGATCCACTTACAGCGCAAACCCACCTGCTGTACAACAGCTGCTATGTCTCAGCCAGAGCCTTCCTATGGTTCTTAAGCCTGATGGCTGAAGATATAGTCATGGTGTCCCTAGCCATATTGCACATGAGGATCCCTCAATGGACAGTGAGGGTCCAGTGGGACCAGCATATAGGCAACCTGGAACAGCTGGTCCTGGTCTCCTCTCCAGTGAAAAGTGTTCTGCTTTGGTAGATGGAACCCAGCAACCTGGGATTCCTTTCCTCATTCCTTCCCCTCAGCAGGTCCTCACAACAAATGATTTGGGGTTGTGGTGAGCAGCTCAAGCAGGGCCCCACCAAACACAGGGGAATATAGTGCAGGCTGGAATCCTCTCTCCACATCAATGTCCTGGAGATACGGACCATTCTTTATGCCTTGCAGGTCTTCCAAACTCATCTATCCCTAGGGCTTTTGCTAGTGCAGACAGACAACATCAATGTAGTCCACTACATCAACAAGAACTGGAGCACTTACTCATATCATCTCTGCCAGAAAGCCATGAGAATCTGGTACTGGGCTCTGGATCACAGCTTTGAATTGTCAGTCATCCACATCCCAGGCATCCAAAACATCCTGGTGGACACCCTAAGCCAGTCGCAGTCAAAGACACACGAGTGGGAACTGCTGACCTCAGTAGTAATAGAAGATCTGTTTGACAGGAGGGGTCATTCAGAGTTGAACCTTTTTGCATCCCCACTCAATGCAAAACTGCCACTTTTTTGCTCACTCAGTCTAGGGCCTGATGTTTTTGGGTGAAACGCATTGTCCAGATACTGGAATTGGAGGTTTCTGTATGCCTTGCCTCTTTCTTTCTTTCTCTTTCTTTCTTTCTTTCTTTCTTTCTTTCTTTCTTTCTTTCTTTCTTTCTTTCTTTCTTTCTTTCTTTCTCCCTCCCTTGGGTTCTAATCAAGCTCTAGATGGAAGGGGCCACATTGATCCTCATTGCTTCATTCTGGTCTCGTCAGATCTGGTTCCCCTTACTGCAACAGCTGAACCTCCAGTACCCCTTCCTCTGTGCACTGGCTTGCTCTCCCAGAGCCAGGGTACCCTTGTCCATCTAGACCTCAGATCCCTGCATCTTCATGCCTGATTTCTGAGGACATAGTCATGGCTCAGTTCAGGGTGTCACCCAAGGTGGCTGATGTCCTTGTGGTGGCTAGGAAGCCATACACTAGGGCCACTTATTCTATGAAGTGAAAATGCTTTGTGCTGTGGGCTGTATCACATCAGCTGGATCCCTCCATTTGTCCAGTGAATCAGATTCTGGAGCACTTGCTGTCCCTTTCAGACTTCAGCCTGAAGTACTTCTCTCTTAAGGTGCACATGACTGCCATTTCTGCCTTTCATGCACCTGTTGATGGCCACAAGGTGGCACAACTGGAGGTATCCTGTACTTTTCTGAGAGGAATTTTTCACCTGAAGCCTCTTATCCATAATCCAGTCCCACCTTGGGAATTTAATTTTGTGTTGGAAAACTTAAGCTGGCTCCTTTTGAGTCAGCTGCGACATCCAAGTTATGCTTTCTGTCATGGAAAGTGTTGTTTTTTTAGTTGCTATTACTTCTGCATGATACTTCTGCTTGAAAAATTTCAGAGCTATAGATGCTCATGTGTGAACAGCCTGATTTGATTTTTCACAAAGGCAGGGTATCGTTGTGTACAAACACTAAGTTTCTTCCTAAGGTGGTGTCTGAGTTTACTTTAAATCAATCCATCCACCTTCCAGTTCATTACCCAGAGTATGCCAATCAAGGGGAAGCATTACTCCACACTTTACATGTTCATAAAATTCTGTATTACTACACACATCATACGTGGGACTGCAGAAAGTCTTCCCAGCTGTTTTTTTAGATTCACCCTTGGGAAAGAGGGTGCCCTGTTTCAAAACAGTGCCTGTCCAAATGGTTGGCCAATTGCATCACTTATTACTGCAGGAAGTATGGTAAGGATCTTCCTGGTATTGTTCGTGGCCATTCCACCAGGGGCATGGCCACTTCTATTGCCTGTTTCAGGAATGTGTCAGCTGCAGAAATCTCTGCTGCTGCTACTTGCAGTACCAGCCACACATTTACCAAGCACTACAGTCTGGACATTGCCTGTAGGCATAGGGCCAACTTTGGCCTAGCTGTCCTCCAGGGCCTTCTTTCTTAGGCTCGAGGTTTCCTCTACCCAGACTATGTTGTCTGATGATGAAACTGCTAGGGACTCATTCCATAGGTGTGGGCTACTGCAAGAGATACTCTCAAAGTAAGATAGTACAGTTACATAAGAACTCTCTGCAACAGTAGATCTTACACAGGATCTCTTGCAGCAGGCCATGACGTCCCTCCCTCCTTCCCTGTGGGCCTGAGAGACTCTTCTCTGTCTGTATCTCCTCATTTTCCATCCTTTCTCTGGCAGAAATCTTCAGTTACTCCTGAGTTCCCTCAGCTGGTTCCAGGTGGCTTATGGTCTCTGGTGAGAGAACTGAGGACAGCGCAGAGGCTTACCACCCTTATAGGCTGACGTCAGAGTGTGACATTGGAGTGGGCAGCCCCCTCATAGATGACTAGCTAGAAAGGTTTATGTGTGATCATAGTTGCTGGTGTCTAAAATTCTATAAGTGTGGCCTGCTGCAAGAGGTCCAGTAGTAGATCTACTGTTATGGTATGTTTTTACGTAACAACACTATTTGCATAAGATCACAGTGAGTCATTGGGATCTTCCTTGATTACACAGAACATACTGATGGTACTGTATATACAACAAGAGTACTTTGGAAAGCTTATTCCTCTGTTTTATATTTTAATTTTATTTATTTCTTGCTTGATCACTTGTATTGTTCTTACTGTTAGGTGCCCAGAGCCTCCTGGAATGGGCACCATACAAATAACATTTGCCTTGCCTTGCCTATACATTTAGCTATGTTAATGTCATCTTTCACAAGTTTAAACAAAATTAATATTTAAATGCTGCTATAGTAGTTTTAAATGCACCTGACCGTGTTGAGACTGACTGGGCTTTCTTTGAAACCCATGCATAATGTTCATGCTGACAGCACTTGTAAAAGCTATCATGCATCATAAATACTATCATACATCATCATTTCATCAGCATTACATTCTATACGTGTAGTACGGGCTCCTGACCAGAAACATGTGATCTCAAAACTAAGAACCATGGTTGGAACTCAGTTATTTGATTAATGAGTTTATTGCTATAAAAGATTACCTTGCAGCTTGCAGTGTGCATTGGTTAGAAACATTTCATTGTGATCCTCACTGAGGCCTTGACAACAAAGTAAATGCATTAACACGCATTATGGGCTTGCTGTGCTAACCCTCTTCTTTAGGCAGTATCGAGTATTATAGACAGGTTAGGTTAGTAGTAGTGGTCATGTGAATACCCACCGTAGCAAGCACTTTGAAAGGACTTTGGATGATGGCAGTTATTTGTAGTAGGTATTTGTGAATACTGACATTCCAAGGGACAAAATTAATGCATGCATTGCATTCAAAACATTAGTCCTGAAAGAACATTTTCAATCGTTTTTGGGTATTTTACATTACAAAATGGGCAAAGTGTTTTCTAGTTTTTGATTGGCTGGAAAAGCCAATCTGCTGGTCTGGTATGAGACAACAGAGACTTGAAAATAACTAGTCCCAAGAAATAACTAGTCCCAGCCTCCATTGCCCCATATTGTTCTACATAGTCTTGAGGGAGTAGAACATTGAGATATGCAAGTACTGCCATGTTGCTTTCTTGCATAATGAGTGAGAGACCCCTCCCCAAACTGAACTTCATCTGTCACAAGGGAAAACGTAAGCCAATCATCACAAAATAATATTTTATCCATTTAAACCACCCAAAATAACTTTGTACCAGAAAACATCTTTCCGAGCAGACCACTGGAACCACTACTCATCTCCCGATTGGCACCACCACTGATGTTCTGCTCCTCACTCTTGCCAATGCCCCACTCACACACAGCACCCACTGCAATATGAACAAAGGAAAAAATAAAGCCAATCCTCAATATTACTGTAAAATCAAAAATTAAAAAAAAAATAGTGGTCTGACGCCCCTTCCTGTTTCTCCATATTATAATTCCACGTGTCACATTTTCTGAGCACACGTGAGGTAAAGGCTGTATCTCCCCTACCACAGTACTTTTATTTAAAAAAAAGGCTGCAAACACAAATGCATACAAAAAAATACATAATACAATAACATTAATACATAAATACAAACAACAGTAAAGCAAAGCCGTATATGTGTGTGGTTGGTAACCAGCTACAAAATTCAATACTACAGAAGCTCAAGCAGGACAAAATTTACTATGGCCAAAAAAAAAAAAAAAAAAGTATTGAAATCCAGGCAGAGGAACTATTTATTTTTACAAAACAAAATACTCAAGAGTTTCAACATTTTAACATGAAATTTTTTTTAAAACATTTAAAATATAGTGGCCCTTTTTCTAAGCACAATAATACTCTCCAGGATAGACGGTATGGGCAATACCAGACATTCCAGGGGTTATAAGGCCCTTCTCATGCTGCATCAGATCTCGATATGCCCCTAGATGGTCCAGTATTGCACAACAATGCCCACCCTGTCAGGTATTATGGCGTGTGTGTGTGTGTGTGTGTGTGTTTGACACCAGGTTTAGCAGAGTGCCGTTATGGCACATCATGTGTCCAGTAATAGAGTGTATAACCACACATGCTTTTGTGTCTGTTGATGAGTCTTGCATTGACAGAAAAAAGGGGAAACAGACAGAAAAATCGAAGTTATGAACCATGGGCATACCACAGGTTATACTACAGTCACATGATCAGACTCCACCTGTCACAATAAAGGATATTTAATATTATTTGCAGTAATTATTAAAAAATTTTCTTTAGAGTAAAGATGTCAGGATATTTTCAACTTCACTCGCTTGTATAAAGTCAATGATCCCTTATGTATTGTCTTCTCCCATTGCTGAACTGTCAACATTCCAACCACACAACTAGTAAGTACTAGTCAGAATATAGTCTTCAAAAGTTGTTGGGGTAGCTAACAATTTGAGAAATATTATGGGGAGGCAGTATAATGCAGTGGTCATGAGCACTGAGCTACAAACCTGGAGAACTGGGTTTGAATCCCACAGCCACCAACTGCATACTGTGTGATCATGAGCACGTACTTCCTGCTTTTACACATTTTTAGACTGTATTTACACAGGATCGGCCAGCAGAGAAACAATGTCTAATTTTCACTGGGCTCCCACATTTTGACCCCAAATTTCCAACAGTCTGCTTATGACCTTATGTTATGATCAAGACAGGTGGATTTTTTCAAATAACATCTGAAAGGTGATTTTGTAGAGTGACTTTGAGGGTGGGCAGAGGGTGACTGTGAAAAGGCAGAGATACTAAACAAATATTTTTGCTCAGTATTTACAAAGGAAGAGGGGGAGATACCTAAAACAAACAGTAGAAACACTCTGGATACAGAAGTTGATACCAGCCCATTTACAGAAGAAAGGGTTCTGAAAGAACTCTTAAAACTGAAGGTGGACAAAGCAATGGGCCCTGATGGGATTCATTCCAGAATTCTAAAAGAACTAAGGGTAGAACTAGTGACACCACTGACTACCCTCTTTAACAAATCATGGGAGGATGGGGTGGTACCCGAGGACTGGAGGAGGACAGATGTGATTCCCCTCACAAAAGTGGAGCAAGCAGAAGCAGGAAACTACAGACCTGTTAGTTTAACCTCAGTGGTAGGGAAAATGATGGAATCACTTCTAAAGGAAAGAATTGTCGAGTATCTAGAGGCCAGAGGGGCACAGGACCCAAGGCAGCATGGATTCACAGCGGAAAGGTCATGCCAGACAGAATCTGATGGATTTCTTTGACTGGGTGACCAAAGTAGTAGATCAGGGAGGGGCTGTGGACATGGCCTACATAGACTTTAGCAAGGCATTTGACACAGTCCCACACAAAAGATTAATATACAAGTTAGCCAGCCTGGGAGTGGGTCCCAATATGACATCCTGGGTAAAGAATTGGCTGGAGAATAGGACACAGAGAGTAATAGTAAATGGAGTCCACTCTGAAGAAAGGGGGGTTACTAGTGGGTACTGCAGGGTTCAGTATTGGATCGTCCTCTTCAATGTCTTTATGCTTACATTGCAGAGGGACTGGAAGGAAAAGTATGTCTCTTTCCAGATGACACAAAGACCTGCAACAGAGTTGATGCACAAGGTGGGGTGGAAAGGATGAGAAGGACTTGGCAAGGTTAGAGGAATGGTCAAATGTATGGCAGCTTGATTCAATGCTAAGAAGTGCAAGGTAATGCACCTGGGAAACAAAACCCAGGGAAGAGTACACAATGGGGGTGAGATACTAACAACAACAAAAATGGAAAGGGACCTGGGGGTAGTCATATCAGATGACCTAAAGGTGGGCAAGCAATGTGAGAGGGCAGCAAGTAGGGTTGGGGGTACTGGGATGCATAGGAGAGGCATCACCAGTAGAAAACAGGAAGTTATTATCCTCTGTACAGACAGCTGGTCAGACCCCATCTGAGTACGTGCAGTTCTGGAGACCAATCTCTGCAAAGACATAGACAGGATGGAAGCTGTCCAGAGGAGGGCACTAAAATGGTGCAGGGTCTGCACCGAAGACATATAAAGAGAGACTTAAGGAGCTTAATATGTATAGCCTCGAGGAAAGGAGGGAGAGGGGGACATGATAGAAACTTTCAAGTACCTCAAGGGAATCAACAAAGTCCAAGAGGGTAGCATCTTCAAAAAAGAGGTGCAAGAACAAGGGGTACAATTTGAAGATGGGGGCGGCTCAGAGGTAATTTAAGGAAGTATTTTTCACATAGAGGTTCAGGATGCATGGAACGGCCTTCCCGGAGGAGGTTGTGGAGTCAAAACAGTGGTGGAATTCAAGCATGCATGGACAGTCATAAGGCAATTCTAGGGGCGGGGCAGGAAGAAGTAGGCTGTTGGTTAACTAGGATCTGCAGCTTATCCATTAGGTAGGGAAATAGGCAGACTGGGTGGGCCAAGCGGTCCTTATCTGTCGTCAAATTCTATGTTTCTATGACGATGAAAAGAAATTTTGAAGGGAATTTGAAAAATGACACATGTCATGTTCAGGAGGTGGGGTAACACAAGGACATGTCTAACATTAGGGGCCAAAATCTGCAAAAATAAAGTTATGAGTAAACATTAGAACAATTCAATGTTTCTTCGTAACTTAGTTGTTTTTTCACATTTTAACCTCTAATTTTCATAATAGTCTTTTTATGAACACTCCCCTTCTGAACATGACAGATGTAATTTATAAAACAGTGGCTGAAACATTTCGTTGTGCCACAAGTGTGAAAACACATTTTGGCCAGGATTTGAAAAATGACAGTTTTCATGTTCATAACGTGATGTGAAAAAATAGCTATGTCGAACATCTGGGATCAAAATATTGAAAATTACCAAGGTTATGAGCATGCATTGAAAAATGTCATTATAAACTCATAACTTTGTTACTTTTAAGTATTTTTACCCCAAATTTTAACAGAGCCTTCTTATGATGCCAGCTCATGAACAAGAGGAAATGTTGAAATCCTGCCCAAAAGGTGATTTCACACCACAAGTGTGAAAATACATTTTGACCAAGATTTAAAAAATAACAGGTGTCACATTCATGAGGTGGCATGAAAAAAATTATTATGGTGAAAATTGTGGGCTAAAATATTGAAAATTAATAAAATTACAGGAGTGTGTTGAATAATTTCAATGTACAATAGTAACTTTGTTGTTTTTTAATATCTACACCAAATTTTCAACATAGCCTTCTTATGTCCCCACATATAATTCTTATGACCCCCCCCCCGCCTCATGAATAAGGATAGAGAAAATGTTAAAGCCCTACGTGAAAGATTATTTCATGCCACGAGTGTGAAAACACATTTTGGCCAGGATTTGAAAATTGACAGCTGTCACATTCATAAGGTGGTTTGAAAAAATGACTATATTGACCCCATGTCATGAAAAAGAGTGGAGAACATTTTAAAATGCTGCCCGAAAGGTGATTTCACACAGGGACCGCAGAATCCCCTTTCAATATAGATTTGCATAATTTCACCACCATTGTTCATGAGATGGGGTTCCAAAAAGCCCATGTTTAAAATTTGGGGGGAAATCTTAAAAAATAGCCAAGTTCTTAGGACAAATTCAAATTCCATTGAAATATATTGAACCACCTACCTGATTTCCTCAGTTTGCAGCCCAGCATTGATGAGTGAAGATGGTGCCTCCAGTCCAGAGATGATTATGGTGCTGTACCCCCGGTACATAAGTAAGGGGTCAAGGGAGTGGATTGGTGGGTGCTGAGTGGGAGTGTGAGGTGGGGGGGGAGCGTAATGTCCGCAGTGGGCTGGCAACAACAGATATCGATGGACGGTTTTATTTTTACCTTATATATAACATTTAAAAAAACAACTACAAGGGATGTTTTTCTTTATTTCAGGTGATGATACTGGGGATTGGGTACCCCAGTGTTGGTGTTATGTCTGATGGCACTAGAGGTGGGCTCCCCAGTGTTGCACACTGAAAATGGTCTGGATGGGGTTACTAGACGGCACTGGGATTAGGCACCAGTGTCAGAACTTAAGAAGGGCAAATGAGAGGTGGGAGGGATACTTGGGGGGGAGGCATTGTTTTTATGTTGGGGGGGGCCACAGCAGACTAATCATGATGCGATCAGCTCTGCTTGCTGTGTGGCATTATGCAGATGAAAAGAAAGGGGGCCCTATGATTTAGCTGGTTCTTGCCTTTGAACTACATGAAGTATCCACCCAGCAAGACCAGAACAGTATCATGATCAGCCTGGCTGATGATTGGTCTAACACTGATGAGCCCCTTGCAAACTGCCCTGCATGGATTGGCAGTGACTCATGTGTCAAAACCCACTCTCACATCATGTTTGCTTTGCACAAGTGCAAGTGTGTACATAGAAATAAATAAAGGAAAGCAAAGGAGTAAAAGACCCAACTCCAGAAAGAAAGCTTTATCCCTGTAGTATAGGCACCACTGACTGTAGCATTGTACTGATGCCACCATCATTGCAATTGAAAATGTCAGCTTAATTTATACATGCTTTTTTCATGCAAGTGCAGTTCAAAACAGGGATCATAAAATGCCTTGCTGAGTTAAGGGCTTTAAAATGCTTTAACTTGTCCAAGATTGTTTTTTTATCATGTTATCATTTTTTTTATTATACTCTTATTCCACTAAGTAATTATCAAGTCCTTTTATAGATGTTAGTGTAATTTTTTACACCATAGTTTTGGACTTTGGACTATTTTTAAACATTCATATGCCCTGTAATTTATTTTTAAATATTTCAGTTATACACTCTGAATGTTACATATGGGAGGAATTGTGTCTGAGTTATGCTGATGCCATCACTGTGTCTTTTGCTGGAAACTGGAAAACTGCCATAATAATTGGAGTATGATAAGTCTCTCCACATTGCACTCTCCCTCAGCAACACACAGAAATTTAGAAAAGTTAGAAGACCATTGGCACTTCAGGTTCTTTCCCCTACTCAAGTGGGAAAACCAGCACCTGCTTTACTTCAAGTTACTTATCCGGTTCTTATCCAGTCTGAGCTGAAAGCAGAAACTGTTGTATGACATCACCAGCTCTGACTATTACAAGCATTCAACACTTGTTCCATAAAGTACTGTAGAGCCTTTTATTTATTGTGTAAGTTTTATTTTACAGGTTGAGCTCTTCAAACACATTACCACAGATCAATTTTTCCACTCCACCTAGTACTAGCTCCAGTTAACTTCATGCACCTGATACCAGTCACTTGCTATAAAATAACCGCTCTGTTGAAGAACCTGTCTTCTTGTCTGCTGCCTTTTTTCCAGGTTTGATAGTTCATTATTAGCAGGCTTCAATGACTGAAAACTAAAAAATAGGTCATTTTTTGTGAGTGGAGTGGAGGCAGATGATTTGTGTCAGACCATTGACATACTGTTACATGTTGCTGAGTGTACCGTTCAGGAGTTTCATTCTATCCCATCCACCCCAACTAAAAAGCAGCAATCAGAGTGGTTTTCCTAGTTTCCAGAAGTGTAATTCATACTTCATAGTATCATAGTGAAAGCCAGCAGAATAGGCTCCATGGTCTAGCGTGTCTGCTCGGAAGCTAGCCCCCCTACTGAGAGCTCGCTCTTCAACCCCCCGCCTGCCCCAGAGGTGGCCTTCCCTGGCCTCAGCTTCCCCCTGTACCTGTCCCAACCCTTCTTGAATCCTTCCACTGTGGTCTCTTCCATGAGACTCCTGGGCAGCGCATTCCATGGTTCCACTACCCGCTCTGTGAAGAAGTGTCTCTTGCGCTCCCCTCTGTACTTCCCCCATCCAGCTTCCACTCGTGCCCCCTGGTAGTTCCCCCCTTCTTAAGCCTGATCACTTCCCTGTCTCCATCCTTATTTATCTCCTTTACATACTTGAAAGTCTCTATCATGTCCCCTCTGTCCCTCCTCTCCTCCAATGCGTACAGATTGAGTTCATCCAGTCTCCCCTCATAGGTCCTATGCTCCATGCCCTGAATCATCCTGGTCGCTATCCTCTGGACCCTCTCCAGCAGTGCTTTGTCCCTGTTAAGATGGGGTCTCCAGAACTGCACACAGTACTCAAGATGTGGCCTTACCAGGGCATTATACAGAGGGAGGATCACCTCCCTCCTCCTGGAAGTAATCCTCCTGGTTATGCAGCCCAGTATCCTGTTTACTTTTGCTGCAGCTCTTTAACAATTCTCTGTGTTATTCATTTTGCTGTCCACCACTATCCCTAAGTCCCTCTCGCCAGATGTGACTTGCAGTGTGGTCCCCTCCAGGGTGTATGCATGTCCCAGGTTTCTGACCCCCAAATGCAGCACCCTACATTTCCCTGCACTGAACTTCAACCCCCACTTCCTTGCCCACCCCTCAGGGTATCCAGATCCCCTGCAGGGCCTCTCTCCCCTCCTGACCATCTGCCAGTGCTCCCAGTTTTGAGTCATCTGCAAAGAGACTCAACCTACTCCTAACACCCCACCCTATGTCCGAGACAGGAATTGAACAGGAGTGGCCCCAGGACTTGAACCCTGGGGGACCCCACTGATGACTCTCCTGGGGGAGGAGACTATCCCTCCAACCACCACTCGCTGTATTCGCCCCATAAGCCAGCTTTCCACCCACCTGAGCAACTGCCTCCCCACCCCATCCCCCTCAGCTTTGTTAGCAGGCCATTGTGGGGTACCAAACTGAATGCCTTACTGAAATCCAGATAGAAAATGTCCACCGGCCTATGTCAGTCCAGGGCACCCATCATCCAGTCATAAAACTCCACCAGGTTAGTCTGGCACGACCTCCCCAGAACAAAACCATACTGCCTGTCATCCAGGTGCCCCAACCTTTCCAGCTGCTCCCCCCCAGCCTCTCCTTGATAATGCCCTTCATAACATTGCCTACCACAGATGTTAAGCTAACGGGCCTATAATTCCCCATCTCCTCTCTGGACCCCCCCCTTGAGGATAGGCACCACACGAGTCACCTTCCAATCTTGAGGCACCCACCCTGGATTCAGGGAGATGTTGAAGAGTGAGGCCAGTGGAGCTGCCAGTACATCCACCAGTTCCTTCAGCACCCTTGGATGCAGCCCATCTGGCCCCAGTGCCTTCTCAGTCTTTAGCGACCTGAGGACCTCTCTCACTCTATCCGCTGTGATTTCACCCTCCCATCCCCCCCTCCTCATGTATTCTCTCCTCCCCTTCTAGATACGACCCATCCCCTGCCCTAGTCTCATCCAGTCCTTCAGTCTCCAACTGACCTCCTGGTTCAGTGAGCTCCACTACCCTCCCATCGGGTTGGAAAGATCCCCACCTCCCCCGGTAAAGACAGAAGCAAAGTACTCATTTAGCACCTCTGCTTGTTCCCCAGCTTCCTGCGCCATCCCCCCCCCCAGTTCTAATCCTGCTGATCTGTGCCCTCATTTTTCTTTCACCCCTATGTATCTATAGAACCCCTTTCCCCCCATGGATATTCCTGGCCATGTTAAGCTCCTTCTTCGCCTTGGCCCCCCTTACCATTCTGATGACCCTCTTAGCCAGAAAATCATACTCTCCCCTCTCCCTAGCCCACCTTGAGTGTTTTAAGCGTGCATAGGCAGCCTTTTTCTCCCTCACTACCTCCTGCACCTCCCGGGTCCACCAACACAGCTTACTGGTCCTACATTGCTTGCGCCTTACCTTTGCACAGACCCTCAAAGCCTCCTGCACCCCCTTCTTAATGGTCTCCCACAAGCTACCAGCATCCATGTCTGGCCTTATCTTTTCCAAGCACCCTTTAAGAATCCTTCCCATTCCCTCAAAGTCCACCCCGCTGAAATCTATTACTTCTGTGTTAGTGCAAATTTCCTCTCCCCCTAAGAATATAAGAAACCAGACTGTGGCATGGTCACTGCCTGCCAACAGGCTGCTCACCTCCAGGCCCCTTATCTGGTCACTCTCTGCTAGGACAATGTCCAGGATCCGATCCTGCCTAGTAGGCTCCTCTACATGCTGGATTAGGAAGGCATCTTGGAAGACATCCATCAACCTCTGCCCCCTGGCCACCGAGGAAGTCATAGTGCCCCAGTCTGCCCCCGGCATGTTCAGGTCACCCATGATCACCACCCTGCCCTTTCTAAGGCCACAGTGACCCCTGGTGTTCTCAGCCAGATCATCCTCCAGTTCCGCTTCCATTGCGGGGAGTCTGTACACCACCCCTACTTTTAATCTTTTACTCTCCCTCGTTTGTAGGGTTACCCAAATTGCCTCCACATCTCATTCTGCCTCCTCGATTCCACCAACTACTATGTCATTTTTGACTATCAATGTCACACACACACACAGCCCCTTCCCACCCCCCCATCCTTCCTAAACACTGTGTATCCTTCTAAATTTAGGTCCCAATCATGCCTCTGGGTGGCTCATGTCTCAGTAATGCCACCAAGTCTCCAGCACCCTCAACTAGCATTGCCTGTAGCTCTGGCATTTTATTGCCTATGCTCCTGGCATTGATCAGGACCGTCCTCCACCCTACCCCCTACCTCCTCTCCAGTCTTCTCAGCCCAGTGCAATCCCCGTCTCTCTTCCCCCTTCAGTTCCCCTGGTCTTTTAATGCTACCCGCAGCCCACTTTGCATGATCTAGTCCTGAATCCCAAAGCTTCCTTGCTGAGGCTTTCAGTCTTTCTATCCCTCCCCCCTTTACAAGTTTAAACCCCACCTATCGCCAATGAATCCAAAATGTTTAAGCTTAAGGATCTCCCTCCCCTCCAGGTTGAGGTGCAGCCTATCCCTGGCATATAGCCCCTTGTCTTCCCATGTATCACCCCAGTCCCCCATCAATCCATACCCTTCTGACTTGTACCACTTCCTGAGCCACTGGTTAACCCCCCAAGTTTTTGCTTATTTCCCCCCCTTGCTCTTGGTACTGGCAGTTTCTCAGAAAAGGAGATTGAGCATCTTATAGAGTGGCAAACCCTAGCCAGTTCCCGGAATATTGCCTGTATCTCCAGTTCACTGTTTCCTTCTAAATCGTTTGTTCCCAGGTGAACTAGAAAGTCTGGGGATCCTCCGCATTCCCTTGCCATTGAGTATAGCTGGAATTTGGCCTTATGTGCTGATAGGCCTGGGATATATTTAACCTTCACTGGGCTGCCTTTTCCCTCCCCAACCCACTCCCACTGGATACCTCTAATCATGGAGTCACCCAGAAGGAGCACCTTCACCTCTGCCTCCCAAGTTACTAGCCTGTTTGTGCCCTTCCATACTTCTTCTTCTGTCTACGTCCCCCAGCTTGCTCCTTGCATCCCCCACAGCCTGGGTGTCTCTATTCTGTGTGTGTCCTTCCAGGCTGCCTCTTCTGCCTATGTCCCCCAGTTTTCTCCTCTCACCCCCCCTGCAACTTGGGGGTCATAGGTCTGTATGTGCCCTTCCAGACTCTTTCTCCCGACTATGGCCCCCTGCTTGCTCCTCACCCCTCCCACAGCCTGGGCATCACTAGTTTGATGGTGCCTTCCAAGCTCCCTCTTTTGTCTCCCTCTCCCAGCTTGCTCCTCACACCTCTCACAGCCTGAATATCACTAGTTGCCCCTCTTAACTCTTCCCCGGTTGGTCTGTTGCCATTGACTTCCCCACCCAGGCCTATTTTCCTGCTTTCCTTCTCCTCTCCCTCCCGCCCAGGTTCTGCAGTAATGGACCCTTGTACCCTAGTGCTCTTTACACCCCGCTCTTCTGGAGATTCCAGTCTCAGAACTGGCCTACCCAGAGTGCTCCCCTCATCACCCCCCTCCTTGTCCACATTTTCTTTCCTCAACTCTGCCCTGTCCTGGGTCCTGGCCTCGTCCACCCTGACTCTGTTCTGTGCATCCCCCTCTGCCTTACCTCCCTCAGACCAGGGCTCCTGCTCCCCTCTCCACCCATCTGGTGCCCTGGTCTTACATTCCCCATGCCCTCCCCTCCTTTGGATCAGGCCCCTCCTCCTATCCCCTGCCCCCCCTCCGACACCTGTCCAATCCCTCCCCGTCATCCTGCATCCCCTGCCCACCAGCCTCTTCCACCTCATCATCTGGGTACAGCAGGGTGAAGTGATTTGTAAGTGTGATGTCTGCCACAAGCTCACCCACTCCTGTCCCTCCCTCCCTTCCTTGGCTCTCTCTGAGCCGCCTTCGCAGTGAAGACCGTACACTGGTATTTTCATGTCTCCCGGAGTGACCATGTGGTCCTAGTCCTCTCCTCCGCCCCTATACCCTGGGGTATGCCATTTGTCCTTGCCTATCATCATATGGTTCCTAACCCCTTCCTCCAACCCAACCCTCCCTCCCTCCAACTGCTTCCTGATCCTTGACCTCCCGCCTGAGGCCTGTGCAACTGGTAACACACTGGGCATCCCCCAAACCTCCATGCTCAATTCAATATTATAGCCGCCCCACACCTCGTACACCCAATCACCCTCCCAAAGATGCCGGCTCTTGCATTATTTGATCCCATCCTCACTGTTAGGTGTGGGCAATATGGGCCCCCCTCCACAATAGAAGTACCCTCCAATCCGTATACACACAATCAATCTACAGTCTAAAAGTATCCTCCAATCCATAAACACTCAATCAATCTACCTTTTTCCCAGCAGTAGCCAGCATGTGCCTGAACAATTGATACAAACAGTACCCAAGATGTAGTAGCCAGCACTACCCAAGCATCACCCTAATAGGATTAGGATGTTGCAAGGCCATATGGGACTCACCCAATAAATGTAGGATGAGCCTTGGGGCAGGTGGATTGTGGGGTGGAGGGTGGGAGTACACCACAGGCTGTGTCAAAACACAATCAGCCAAGGAGTCCTTTGGCAGTGACACCTCACACAATCACCAACTTGTCTGCTAGAATCCCTTACTCCTGCCCAAACTAAATTTAAAAGCACAATAAATGGCAGTTAAGACCAGCCATCAAATACAATTACAAACACACAGAAATACCAGCTAAGAAAAATTTTTCAGATCTACTTACACTCACAGCCACCAGCTAGAGGCTCCTTCTCCCCCTCCACTAACTGAAGACAGATACTTGGGAAGTATAGATGTATACAGGGAGTTATTGACTCAGTGTGGCTATTTAACAATCTGTACTGAAAGACAAAAAATAAAAGCATGATTTGTAAATTTAAAGGGACACTGTCAACCTGTTTTTTATCATATTATTTCTAGTTGAAATCTCACATTTTATGATTGCTTACCCTCTCTAAAATTCACTGATGTTGCTATTTGTTTTGTCTGTCTCCTTGTTTAGAAGAACTGAAATGCATGGCAGTGTATATTTACAAACAACCTTGTTTTTGTTTACAATCCTAGTTCTGTTCTTACTGCATAATTCCTGGGCATTAGAAACACACCCTAACAGTTCAGTCACTCATAAGGCAGTAGCCTCCTAAACTCCTACAGCATCATGAGGTGCTAGAATGTTTTGTGGGTGTTCCCAAGTCCAGGAAAGATGTATTTGGATCTGATTAAGGAATGTAAACAAACCTGTTTTGGTGTGATAACACCAGTATGTTGGGCAGTCTGTTTTTTACTTTTGTAAAGAAAATATGAGTTTAAATCAAACTACCAGCTACATCAACAATCTTTACAGAATGTTGGCAATCATAAAATGTGTTTTTTAAACTAGGGACATTTTGAGACCTAAAGGGGTTGACAGTGCCCCTTTAAATCAGGCTAATAAAAAACTCAAACCTACTTCTTGCCTAAGTGAGCTAACATCGCTGCTCCCTAAAGAGTTGGGAGAGCAGCTTCCTTTCCTCCTGCAGCATGTGTAAATGAAGTTAAACAGATACTGTCAGATTTAATAAATCCTTATTTTGTCTGTAAATAAGAAAAAATACTTACCACGGTAATATTGTTTCTTCCAGGGGATCCCTCAATATGCTGTATGTATGCAGGTTAGCCACCAGTGTTAAGCTTCCCATGAGACAGAATGTATTCTAATCATTGTTGGCATCAGCCAATCAGTTAGACCTCTACCTATTGCCTTTAGGTGCTGCTATAGCTGGATCAGGTTCATTTTGGTGCCCAATGGGCAAGCTACCCCTGAAACATATCTCTCATGTACAAACCCATTACTAGAGAACAAGAAAAAAGAATAAGGAGTAGGTGAACTATATAGAAAAAGCTGAACTGTGAGGGAGCAACCAAAGTTTGCTCCTACTGCTAGAAATTGGCTTGCTGACAGACTGTAGAATGTTTTCCTGTAGATTATGTGACAGGAGGTTGTGTGGGAGGTCAAGCATAATGAGGGATCTCTTAGCAGAAACAATATTACTCTGGTAAGTAATTTGTTTCTTCTCACCCCAGGAATCCTTCAGTATGCTTGACATATGCAGATTACCAAGCAGTGGGAGAAGGAAACAGAACCTACATGGAGAAAGGGTTCTGCAAGATGGCAGTAGTGAATCTGGCATCTGATCTGTACATCCAAGCAGTAGTGCTTTGTAATGGTATGTACAGTCTTCTTAGTAGCTGTTTTACAGATTTCAAGCAAGGAAATATCCCTTACTACTGCCACAGAGGCCACTGTACCCCGATGGAATGGGTCAAGAGGCCCTGTGGTGGTTCTTAACCCACCTTGTTATATCAGAATTGGTTACAAGAGACTATCCACTGGAAAATAGTTCTGTCTGTGGCTGGTCTGCCTTTTCCCACATCACTGTTCATAAGAAACAGTTTGGGGTGAGAGAACCAGAGCTGCTTAATGTGCTGCAGGTAGTAAATAAGTGCTCTGATAACATCAAGGCTGTGGAGTCTGCACTCACCAGCACTAAACTGTCTGTGCAAAGATAGCTAGTGTGATGGACTGGTTTAGGAGTAATTCAGACACTACTTTGGATAAGAATTTCCCTTTGGTCCTGAGTACCACTTTGTCCCACTTTGTCTCTGTTGAAGGCAATGTAGTTAGGGTCAGTGCAGAGAGCCTGTAACTCACATACCCTACTAGCGGATGTGATGGCCACCAGGAAGACAGTTTTCCAGGTGACATAATTCAGATCTGCTGTATCCATAGGCTCAAATGGGGGTTCCATTAGCAAGGCTATGCACAGATTTAAATCCCATGAAGGGACTGGTTCCCTGAAGGGAGAGTATAGATGAAGCAGCCTTTAAAGAAAATTTTTAAAATAGGGTTAGATATCACTGTTTTCTCCATGCCTACTAAAATGTAGGCAGTGAGTGCTGCCAGATGGACCTTTAAGGATGCAGGCATAAGGCCTGATTCTTGTAGATGTACCAAACAGTCCAAGACAGAAGACAGATTAGCCTGCAGGGGGTTAGTCTGTTTATTCCTGCACCAGATAGAAAATATTTTCCATTTTGAAGAATATGTTTTTTTTTTGTGCTGGGTTTTCCAGCAGCCCTAAGAACCCTAAGTACCCCTTCTAAATATTGTGAACCTAGAAACTTTAACTCCTCAAGAACCAGGCTTTGAGGTGAAGTGACTTGAGATTGAGAAAGGTAATCCTGCCATGGGACATGGTAAGGAGATTGTGGGTTGGAGCAGGCGAATGGGCTGTTTGACTGACAGGGTTAGAAGTAGGGAGTACCATGACTGTCTTGCCCAGTCTGGAGCCACCAGGATGATTTTTGCTGGTTAGCTCCTCAGTTTGAGAAGTACTCTGAGGGTTTGAGGAAATGAAGGGAAGGTATACAGAAACCTCCCTGTCCAGTCCAAAGCCAGAGCATCCATTAGCACTGAGCCCAGTGCTGGAGACCTGCAACAGTAAAGGGGAAGCTGGTGGTTTTCTTCGAAGGCAAAAAGATCTATATCAGGGTTTCCCAATCTCCTGAAGGCTGTTGCCAGTACCTGTTGGTTTAGGGTCCACTTGTGGTAGCCTTGACTGGTATGACTGAGCGAGGCTGCCAAACGGTTATCCTTGCCTGGTAGGTGGATGGCAGTCAGATGCACCTCCATGGAGTAAGCCAGAGACCAGCTCTTCATGGCCTCTGTGCAGAGGTTTGTGGACTTGGTGCCCCCTTGATTGCTGATATGAAACCTGATGTTGGTGTTGTCCATCCTGTCTTGGACAGACCAGCCTTTTAGCTGAGAGGTGAAGGCTTCCATGGCAAGGTATATGGCTCTGAGCTCTAGAAGGTTGATGGGACCATTCCCCACTTAAGGACTGGCCTGCAAGTTGTGCTGCCCACCATAGGAGGGAAGGGTCTGTGGTAAGCACCAGCGAGAGGGCCATTTGCTGGAAGGAAACACTCTCCCTGAGGTTGTCCTTGTCTTTCCATCAGTCCAAAGCTTGGAGAAGGGTTCTTGTGACTGGCATTAGCTTTGACAAGAGGTCTCTTCACTGAGCTCAATAGGCCCTCAAGTGATATTGAATGTCCCTCATCTGAAACCTGGCACCTGATACTACTGCTGTGGTGGAGGCCATGTGATCCAGCAGTCTGAGAAAGTGTCTGGCTGGCCTTGGTTGGCCAAGGATCAATGAATTTGCCAGGTTCTGAAGATTTTTTTACCCTGGTTGTAGGAAGAGTAGAGTCCTGCCCTGCATGGTGTTAAGTTCTGCTCCTGTGAATTCTAGAAACTGAACTAGCTCTAGCTGGGATTTTTCTGTGTTGTTAAAAAAAACAAGGATTTCAGGGTAAGCTGTGTCATTCGAAGGAAGTCGCTCACTTGTTAGGGGGGACTTGCCCATGACCAGCCTGTCATCAAGGTAGGAGAAGAGAGATCTCTTGACTCCTTAGGTCAGCTGCGACCACTGCTAGGCACTTTGTGAATACTCTGGGAACTGAGGATAGGCCAAAGGGAAATGCAGCAAACTGGTAGTGACCAGAAGGAAGCCTGAACCTGAGGTATTTTCTGTGGGAAGGCCTGATTGGAATGTGGAAATAGTCATCCCTGAGGTCTAGGGAGGCTAACCAGTATCTCTGCTGTAGAGAGGGAATCACCACTAATAGGGTGATCATCTTGAATCTGGGATCATTCAGATGTTTGTTTAGGTATCCAAAGTCTAAAATGGATCACCAATCCCCATTTCTTTTCCAAGTGAGGAAGTATCTTGAATAAAGGCCCTTTCACCTCTGGGAAATGGGGATTCTCTCTACTGCATTTGACAGGAGCAGTTTTCTGACCTCTAACTCCAAGAGCAGTCTTTCAGTGGGACTGATAGGCTTGAAGGCCCTGTGACCCTGCTGTGAGGGGACTTTTTTTGAATTGTAATAGTGAGCTCCTAACCCATTATCTCTAACACCCACCTGTCTGAAGTGATGGAATGC
Source organism: Neoceratodus forsteri (assembly GCA_016271365.2). Taxonomy (NCBI): domain Eukaryota; kingdom Metazoa; phylum Chordata; order Ceratodontiformes; family Ceratodontidae; genus Neoceratodus; species Neoceratodus forsteri. The sequence goes on along the minus strand of CM057456.1, from coordinate 686,428,569 downwards.
CACTGCCTAGTGGATCAGCCTTCCTCTGACAGGTAATGGAGAGGTGACCTGGACATTCTTATCAGGGGTTTTGTTTGGACTGAGGCTTTGCTGAGGGAGTGGGCCTGGTGCACTTAGAAGCACCCCTGTCCCTTCCTCTAGTGTATCCCCTTGCCTGAGGGTAATCAAAGAACATGGGCGTAAGATAAAAGGCTCTGGGGTAGTAACTACTAACTCTAACCCCCCACCCTGTGGTTTGTCGGAGGTAGAGGCCCTGTCTTTCACAGTGTTGCTTTTGCAGATGGCTTTATATTCTTCCACCTTTTTCATGTAGGCTTCCATTTTCTCCCTCAAATAAGGAATTGTTCCCATTAGGGAAATCCAAAGTCTTGGTCTGGGAACCCTGAAAGATATTAGTGGTTCTCAGCAAGGCAAACCTTCAGAGAGAGATGGTCTGGGCAATGGCCCTGGAAGCAGTGTCATTAACATCCACAGCCATGTGAAACTGGTACTTTGTGGCTTCTAAAGCAGCTTTAACTGTCTCTACCAAGTCCTGTGCCAGTCCATCTGGGGCTTTGTCATTGATAGCCAAGACAGAGTTCCAAAGGGCCTTCTGGTACTGTGCTGTATATGCTATGTAAGTAGACAGGCACAGAAAGAGGAAGGCTGCGGTATAGGATTTTTAACCCTTATTGTCCAGTTTTCTGGAATCCTTGTCAGGGGGCTGAGAGGACAGAGAAGCCTTGGCCCTGTCACAGGCAGCAGTCTGAACCACCCCCTCATAGTCAGGCTGTGTATAGAGGTACTCAGCAGAGATTTTGTCTCGTTGATATTTCTTTTCTGCTTTCCTGTCTACCATCCGGTATAGAGTAGGGTTCTGAAATAGTTTAAAAGTGGCCTTCCTGAGAGATTTATGGACTGGGAGGAGTAATCTCCTCAGAAGGGGCAGATCCATCATGCCCAGGAAGTCTGCATCCTCATTCTCCTCAGTGGCCTCCTGAATAGTGAGGCCCAGGGTGTCCAACATCTGTTGGATGAAGGCATAGTGAGAGAAGAAGTCCTTCTGACTATGGGAAGGAAACGCAAAGTCTTAATTAAGAGAGATCCTTGAGAGGCTCCCCCTCATCATCCTCATCCTTACGCTGTTCCAAGAAAAGACCCTGGCCCAGGTCAGGAATGGCAGGGGTAGGAGAGGATGTGTCAGCTGGGGCTCCTACAAAATTACCCATAGCCTGAAAAGTCTGATAGTGGTGCCAAGCCTTCACCATGTCCTCTGCTGAGGGAATCTTAGTTTCAAACACTAGCGTCTCCCTTTGCTCTTCATTGGGGGAGGAGGGGGTAGCAGTGATATGTTTCACATTTTGTTTCTTTTTAGCAGAATCCTGATCTGAAACCTGTTCAGAATGTCTCTTTTGCTTGGCTTGGTTCGAGCTCCCTTTTCTGGGAGCCCTAATATCAGGAGGATCCCTGGGAAGTTTATCCCTAGATCTATACTGGGAAGAGCGCTCTTCAGGACCCCTGGGGGAGGTAGTGAAAGACTGGGATCCCATGATCTGAAACTTTTTGCTATTTTCATAACAGTTCTGGAGCAGAATTTGGTACAGAGCTCACAGTTAGCTAAAACAATTATTGGGACCCAGACACCTCAAACAGGGATCATGGCCATCCACCTTTGCCAGAATCTGAAAACACTTGACGCAATTTTTAAATCCTGTTGGTCCAGTCTTCTTTTTAGGTCTTCCTGACATAATCAAAATAAGTCAGAAGAGCTCTGAATCAGTTCCCATTGGGGAAAAAACAATGCGGTCAGTTCCCAAATGCCGGTACTTAAAACAAGGGTGCCCCCCCTCCCGAAAACAATTCTAGTCTTCTCTCAAATTGACAAAAGGCTATAAAGGAAAGAAAAAATGTACCTCAGGAAAGTTACTGTGTGGAGTAGAAGTGCAGGAACCACCAAAACTCCTAACGGACTTGGGTTTCCTCAGGTTCCAGGAACTGGTGGTAACCGAGTACCAAGAGAACAATAACAAAAATCAATGGAGGTGCCGACAAAAAAGGTAAAATGATGATTGTATATACACTGAAGGCAACAGCAAGTAAAAATAAATTGAAACAAGAAAAAAAACTGTTGCCAGCAACGCCTGTAAGAGAGAGCTCCGGGGCTTCCTGACAGAGAGGCAGAGAAAATAATCTGAGACAGCTACAGCAGCACCCACAGGCAGCAGATAGAGGTCTAACGCTAACTTGCTGATGCTAACTCTAATTAGTGTACATTCTGTCTCCAGGGCAGCTTTACACTGGCAGCTAACCTGCATACATCTAGCATGATGAGGGATTCTTGGGGTGAGAAACCGATATTATTATATGAGCCTCTGTATATTATTTCATTTGTTTACATGACTTGTATTTATTTATTTTTTTTATTTATCAAGTCTAGGATTACAAATACCTTTGAGCCATGGCTCTTTTACAAAGGTTCCATGTCAGAGAAATATAAATTATGATGAACATCAAGACAGGCATTACAACAATGTGAACATTGCAAACAGAGTACAGATTAATACAGTTCAAGGGTAGCATTGTAACAAGGCAGCCAGCGGCATTTGTCAGAGAAAACAGACAACAGATAAGAAGTGCTAGAGTCATAGGGATAGGGAAAAGGGTGGGGGAGGGGAGAAGGAATGTAGGAAGGGTGGCAAGATGGTGAAAAGTACAGCATTGGGTATACCAAGATGTGAGGGTAGAATCCAGTGGGGGGGGGGCAACTAGACCAGAAAGGGAAGTGGAGAAACAAGGTTAAGTTGGGCAGTCACAGGAGCTGTTGGTAGTGAGATAGTCCCAGAGCCTAGTTTTAAACAAACCAATAGTTGGGGAAGAGGAGATGGTTGGGCTGAGGCCATTGAACCAGAGTGGCACTCGATAAGCAAAAGAGCATTGTCCCTGTGAAGTGTGACAATGGGGGACTTTCAGTAGCTGTAGCGTGGATCTCCTAAGGCACCATTTGTTAATTTGGTCTTGTAACAGAGTTGAGACCCCAGAAGGTGCAAGACCAAGGTAGATTTTTTTCACCATGGAGCAGGTAAGAAACTTTATGCAGTTTGATAGTTGGAGCCAGCCGGTCTGAGTGTACAGGTCACATGTGTGGGTGAGACGGTGAGCACCAGTGATGAGCCAACATGCTTATTTAAAGGTAGTTGAGAGGCCTCTAAGGGTTGTGGTTGTACGAGCTTACAAATGATGAGACCATAGTCTATTACAGAGATCACAGAGCTCAGGACTGCAACCTTCAAAGCTTCTGGTGTGAGGTGTGGTCTGTGTTTGTACAGGAGAACAAGCCATGTCATTACAGCTCTAGCTACATTATCTACATGAAGTCCATAGGAGAGATTAGGGTCAAGCTGTATCCCTAGTATTTGAAGGACCCACCTGATCTAGAGTGTTCCCCTGGTGGTGGAGATAGCCCAGTGGTGTAGCTTAGTGTGGGTTGAGAGCTGCAGAAGAGCATAGATTTGGTTTTCTTGTCATTGAGGACCAGTTTATGATTAAGAAACCATGTCTCTACAGAACTGAAACCAAGTTGAAGGTTGTGTTGAAGAGTTGCAGGACCTTTGTGAGTGGAGAATACAACAGCATCATCGGCATATAGTATGATCTGCCCAGAGCAGTGGTAAGGAGGAGTTTAAGAAAAGGCTAAAAGGAGAGGTCCCAGTATGGATCTATGGGACACCCAGCTTAACAGGCAGGGTGTTTGAAAGACGTCCAATTTTTACTCTCTCAGACCCCAGACAGATTCGAACTCGCTTGCTGTAATTGTTCTATTTAATTAAAATCAGAAACTAGCTGGTTGTCACAAATCCACTGTCAAGCACCCAGCCCTGCATGCACCCTACTGAGACACTCATTAAATATTTAGGATCTGTGGAGGCTGCTGATAGTACCCATGTTATTCTTACTGTAGCTTAAGGTGTTAACATTCACAATCCACAGTAGTTGGCTGACTATGGAAGAGAGCCTGCAGTAGCTTTGTGCCAGCAGTGGCCACTGGGCCATAGGGGGGAGGATTTTCAGAACATGGGGAAAATTCTCAAGGGGCATTTGTGGGAGATAAAACCAGGTCTGAACGTGGACGGTAGGTGGGAGATCATAAAGCTAGGGCTACTGGAGGCCACCAGGACCTGTGCAACAGTGAAGTGCAAGGGCATTAGGTCTCGTAAACCATGTTGGTAGACCAAGGAGGTTCAGGAGGTGGTAAGGGAGAAGAAGGCTGCCTACAGTAGGGCCAAAAAAAATGAGAGGAGAGAAGAAAAGACAGAACTATCGCCTTGCAACCAGGAAGTCATCAGAGTGGTGAGGGGGCAAAAGCCTGGAAAGAGCAGAAGCTGGCGCAGGGGATACAGGGTGGGGAAAAGGGTTTCTTTGGGTATATTGGTGAGTGGAGGAAGGTCAAGGGCCAGCTCAGTAGGTTGAGGACAGCTGGAGGGTGGGTGGAAGGGGCTGGAGAGCAGGCGGAGTTACTGAATGATTACTTTGCCTCAGTGTTCACTAGGAAGGAGCTGGGGAACTTCCAAAAAAGGGACTGAAGGACAGAAGCCACAGCAGACCTAACTATTGGGGTACCTGCTGAAGAACAAGCCACTTGGGGAGGTAGGCCAGGGGTGAGATATCAGGCTGGTTCTGCTGAAATGGGGGGGGGGACAGATGCTGATATTCCTATCAGTCAGGTGTGAGAAGCCCTCCAGTCCCTAAAAAAGGATAAATCTCCGGGGCCTGATGCTATTCATCCCAGAGTACTGAGGGAGTTGGTGGATATTTTGGCTGTGCCATTGGCAGATCTCTTTAACTTGTCACTCCAGACAGGGTGCCAAGGGATTGGAAGCAGGTGCATGTTGTGTCCATCCATAAAGTGGGATCGAGAGAAGAATCCAGGAAACTATAGACCCATCAGTTTGACATCCGTGGTGGGGAAGGTAATGGAGAGCATACTTAGGGAAAGGCTGGGAGTTTTCTTGGAGGAGATGGGTTACCTAGATGACCAGCAGCATGGGTTTGTGCCAGGTAGATTGTGTCAAACAAACCTTGTAGAGTTCAAAGAGTGGGTAACATCAGCACTCAACAGGGGGAGACCAGTGGATGTACTGTTCCTGGACTTCAGCAAGGCATTTGATTCGGTCCCTCACATTGGCCTAAGGGAGAAGTTGGGAGGGATGGGGAGTAGGCCCATTGATGGTTAGGTGAATTGGAAATTGGCTTTCAGGTCGCACTCAGTGGGTAGTGGTCGGAGGGGAGGTCTCATCTCATAGGGAGGTCATAAGTGTGTTCCCACAGGGATCAGTCCTGGAGTCACTCCTGTTTAACACCTACATCTCCGATATCAGAGAAGGTACCAGGTGTGAAATGAGTCTCTTTGTGGACGATTCTAAGCTGGGGTGGTGGTGGAGGGGAGGAGGGGAGATTGGCCCTGCAAGAGGATCTGTATACTCTGGATAGGTGGTCCTGTGCCTGGACATTGAAATTTAATTCCTCCAAGTGCAAGGTGCTACATCTATGGTGGGAAAACCCCAACTATGTGTACTCCTTGGGGGGGATGAGTTGCAGGCCATGGCAGGGGAAAGAGACCTAGGAGTCTTGGTGGATGCTAACATGAATAATTCAGAGCAGTGCAGGAGGGTTGCGGTCAGGGCAAATAGGATGCTGGGATGCATTGCTAGGGGGATTACCTCAAGGAACAGGGAGGTGATTTTGCCACTATATAACAGCCTGGTTAGACCCCATCTTGAGTACTGTGTGCAGTTCTGGAGGCCACACCTAAGGAGGGACATCCAACTCCTGGAGAGGGTTCAGAGGAGAGCAACCAGAATGATCCAGGGCCTGGGGGATATGACATAAAAGGAACGACTAGGGGAGCTCAACCTGTTCTCGCTGGAGGAGAGGAGGGATAGGGGGAACATGATTGAGGTGTTCAAGTACCTCAGGGGAGTAAATAAGGTAAGCCAAGATAGGATCTTTCGACTGAAGGAGGATGGACTCACCAGAGGACACAGTTGGAAGACTGAGGGTGGTAGGATTAAAGGGGAAAGGAGGAGGAGGTATTTCACTGAGAGAGTGGTGAAACCATGGAATGTGCTGCCGGGGAGCTGGCACAGGCAGCTATGGTGGAGGGATTCAAGAGAGGGTGGGACAGGTATAGGCAAGGGGTGAAGCAGAGGCTGGTTTGCCCGGAGAGGGCAGGACTGAGGGATGGAATAACAGTGGAAGGATACAGATAGAGTGCTACAGTACCCAGTCAGGGTGCTGAAGCATGAGTAGACTTGATAGACCAACAGGCCTACTCTGCTGGCATCTAGTATGTTAGTATGTATTGGCTTTTTAAGTCACATGGACTACAACAAATGGAAGGGTACCAAAGCTGACAGAAAACCTCATATACACTACACAGAGCTGAGACAAAAATGTCTTGTTCATGCAGCACTGCAGGTAGACAACAGCTAATACCCCCAGAGCTTTTAATAAACCTTGACAAGATGGGAGTCAACTTAATACCCTGCTCCCAGTAGACAACAGCTCATGCTGGAACAAAGGAAGTGGAGGTTACTCGGTTAGGGGACAATATGAAGATGTCCATTGTACTAGGCTGCACCCTTGCTAGAGATAACCAACCTCCATAGGTGATCTACAAAGGAAAGACTCTAAACCGTTATCCATCATTTACCATTTACCCTTTACCTGTAACACAATTGGCATATAACCTAGGAAAATCACTGGGTGAATTTGGACATGGTGCAGCAGTACATAGCCACTGTCCTTGTCCCTCATACAAATTGTATTAACATAAGACACAAGCTTCCTGAAGAAAAAAGGTCGCTATGGATATTGTACTTCTTTAGGACACACAATGAAGGCAGTCCTGAACAAACTTGAGGAGTGTAGTGGTGTGCTAGTTTTCATTCCATTCGCTTGTACTGAACTGCTGCATTCTTTTGACTTAATGGTCATAAAATGTTACAAAGATGAGCTATGTAAATAGAGCTGCTACCATTTCTGCCCACCGTTCTACAGTATGTTGGCCTGCAACACCTCCACAGGAATCATGTTTATGCCCATGCTTTATTCTTACTCTAACCTTATATGGCAGCTGGCACTTCAATGGAATTAACCAGTTCCCATTTGTCAAATTCATATCTGGCAGATCTCACTATCTAACTCAAGTCCACATTATTACAAATACACTGAATTATGGCTGCCATAAACAGATTTGAAATGGAAATATTCACACAGTATTATATTTCCTATTGTTTGTTCCAAAATTCACCAGCTCCCAAAACTTTGACTATCTTTAGGGACAATCACACTCCTAATTGTGACCACAAAGTTGCCCTATGATGTTTTTTCTTTCTCAAATGATAATCATAGTCACTGTTTAGCCTGATATAGGCTGTTCCGTACATAAATCATCCTGCCAACTTTATTCAAAATGCATTTGAGTTATTTATACTCATGATACTATCAAGGTCTACTATCCACAACTCTCTAGCTCTCATCAATGGCATGTTCTGCCACTAGGTCCGTGCAACACTCTATCTCATTCTTTTAAGTTAGATGCTAATACGACTATTGTTTCTTGATAAATAAAAAGGCTCCTCAGTTCAGTTGCATATATGGCACTACCATCTAGGGTTCTATGTGCCTCACTTCTAGGTGAAACTTTGGCTTACAGAATCTCAGATTTTCTATAACATACATGCTTTTTCCATGCAATATGGTGTCCACCTAATATAGCTAGAATTGCCTATACACATAATTCTATTTGTACCATATTTATAATCAAATTAGATTGACACAGTACACTCAGGATAATGGAGAAGTGTTGCTGGCCTTTGTGGTGTGCTTTACTCACCATGGACCCTATGCATTAACGCTACGTGGTGCACGCAGGCAAGCATAGCATAAGCCCATATTGAGCTACTTCACCCAGCTGCGCATACCACGTGAACACGGTATGCACAAAGGATGTGAAATATGTGTGCACCCATTGTGTGAAAAGCACCACCAACACACCACACCGCATGTATGTGGTGGGCATGGCTGCATAACATGCAGCATAAGCAACGGCTACACATATGCACAATGCAGCATATGACGGAATGCTGAGTAGGTGGTTCAGCATAAAATATGTCATGTCCAAGGTGGCGTAGTGGTGCTCAATCAACCCAGGCCACACACACACAGTGGCATAGTGTTGCCAGAAGGCAATGTGCCAAACATGGCTGTACGCAGGAGCTGTGGCAAATGGTGTGAGGCATGTGGGCAAGGCCCCGGCCTACAAGGCGGTACCACAGTGGTGTGTATGGGGTGGCATGGCTATACATGGCAACCCCACGTGCCATGGTACCAGACACACACACACTGCCTGCACATGTGCCAGTGTATGGGCATCACCATATCCCAGAGGTGAGTGCATCACATTGACTACCACCACTGCCATGGCCATGTGCCATGGATGTGCCCATCCAGTCATGCCACCGTGCAGTGTAGCAGCCTGGTGGATGACTGCATATGGTCCCAGCGGCAGCTACGCCTGTCCCCTGACACCAGTGACATGCAGTACCCAAACCCCAAGGGACAGTGAACACACAGGTGAAGTCAGTAAAACAAGTTTAATAGAAATGCACAAGAGCCATCACAGAAGGAAAATGTCATACATCCCCACATCACACACTTTGGTCCCCCCACACACACACCCAGCTCCACACACCCCAACACACCAAGCACAGTCCCACACAGTCCATGTATGTCCGTGTAAACATTCTAGTCCCCTCCAACTGGCCTGTCCCAGGCCATGGCAGTGGTGCAGTCTACATCCCTGAGGCATGGCCATCTATCTCATCCTCGTTCTCATCCTCCTCCTCCCCCTCAGTCTCAACTTGCCCTGTCTCCATAGTACTGTGGCCAGCATCATTCTGTGAACCAGGCCCCTGTAGCAAGACAAGGGAATAGTGATTAGTACACATGGCCAGTGCCCTGTATTATTGCTGCATGTCCATCTAATTGCTGAGCTAGCAGAACAGCAACAAAGACGTGGACCGGGCCCCAGGTATTCTGCACCCAGATCAATGTTGTGACTTGGCGTGACAAGCACTACGTTGAGAGGTTCTGGCTACCATGGCACATTATCATGCTGGCGTATGACAGCATCCCAGCCACATGCCATGTCTGTGGAGACAAAGATGCTGTGCACCCTGGACTACTATGCCACAGAATCCTTCCAGATAGTGACAGGTGACATCATGGATGTGTCCCAGTCATCCGTGTCCAGGGCGATAACACAGGTAACAGATGCCCTCCTTGACCATGTTGTGGAGCACATTGCCGTCTCCACCATGGTGGTGGCAGTCTGAGTGAACAAGGATGCATTCTATGCCATGTATGGCATTGGGTGCCATAGATGGTACACATATTGCAATACTCACACTGGCTGTGCATGAGGAGGCATATTGGAACTGCAAGGAGTACCACAGTATCAATTGCCAGGTCATCTGTAATCCTAATGGCATCATCACAGATGTGTATGCCAAGTACCCAGGATCTTCACACGACTCCTACATCCTTGATGCCTCTGGCATGGGAGTACTGCTGCATGCTTCAGTTGGGCAAGTGGCTGCTCAGTAAGTATCACAGCCCTGCATTGGCACACATGCCCACATATGTACATCTGTGAAACATAGAAACATAGAATTTGATGGCAGATAAGGACCGCTTGGCTCACCTAGTCTGCCCATTTTCCTACCTAACAGATAAGCTGCAGATCCTAGTTAACCAACAGCTTACTTCCTCCTACCCCCACTAGGACTGCCTTATGTCTGTCCCATGTATTCTTGAATTACCCCACTGTTCTTGACTCCATGACCTCCTCAGGGAGGCTGTTCCATGCATCCACAACCCTCTCCATGAAAAAATACTTCCTCACATTACCTCTAAGCCATCCCCCCTCTATCTTCAAATTGTGCCCCCTTGTCCTTGCACATCTCTTTTTCTGAAAGATGCTACTGGACTTTGTTGATTCCCTTGAGGTACTTGAAAGTTTCTATCATGTTCCCTCTCTCCTTCTTTCCTCAGGGGTATACATTTAAGCTCCTGTAGTCTTTCTTTCAGATGTCTTCTGGTGCAGACCCTGCACCATATTGGTTGCCCTCCTCTGGACAGCCTCCACTCTGTCTATGTCTTTGCGGAGATGGGGTCTCCAGAACTGCACACAGTATTCCAGATGGGGTCTCACCAACTGTCTGTACAGAAGGATAACAACTTCCTGTTTTCTACTATTGATGCCTCTCCCTATACATACCAGTATCCCCCCAGCCTTCCTAACTGCCTTCTCACATTGCTTGCCCACCTTTAGGTCATCTGATATAATTACCCCCAGGTCCCTTTCCAGTTTTACTGTTGTCAGTATCTCACCCCCATTGTGTACTCTTCCACTGGGTTTTTTGTTTCCCAGATGCATTACCTTGCACTTCTTTGCACTTAATCTGAGCTGCCATACATTTGACCATTCCTCCAACCTTGCCAAGTCCCTTCTCATCCTTTCCACTCCACCTTGTGTATCAACCCTGTTGCAGATCTTTGTGTCATCTGCAAAGAGACATACTTTTCCTTCCAGTTCCTCTGCAATGTCACATATAAAGACACTAAAAAGGACCGGTCCCAATACTGAACCCTGCGGTACCCTGCTAGTAACCCTCCTTTCTTCACTGTGGACTCCATTTACTACTACCCTTTGCATCCTGTTGTCTAGCCAATTTTTTATCCAGGCTACCACCTTGGGACCCACTCCAAGGCTGGCAAACTTGTGTATTAATCTTTTTGTGGGCAGACTATATGGGCCAAGCGGTCCTTATCTGCTGTCAAAGTCTATGTTTGTGTGGGACTGTATCAAATGCCTTGTTAAAATCTAGGTAGGCCATGTCCACAGCCTCTCCTTGGTCTACTACTTTGGTCACCCAGTCAAAGAAATCTATTAGATTCATCTGACATGACCTTCCCATCGTGAATCCATGCTGCCTTGGGTCCTGTGCCTCACTGACCTCTAGGTACTCAACAATTCTTTCCTTCAGAAGTGATTCCGTCATTTTCCCTACCACTGAGTTCAAACTAACTGGTCTGTAGTTTCCTGCCTCTGTCCTGCTCCCACTTTTGTGAAGAGGAATCACATCCACCCTCCTCCAGTCCTCAGGTACCACCCCATCCTCCCATGATTTGTTAAAGAGAGTAGTAAGCGGTGCCACTAGTTCTACCCTTAGTTCTTTTAGAATTCTTGGGTGAATCCCATCAGGCCCCATTGCTTTGTTCACCTTCAATTGTATTAGTTCTTTCAGAACCTTTTCTTCTGTAAATGGACTGGTATCAACCTACGTCTTCAGAGTGTTTCTCTTGTTTGGTTTAGGTACCTCCTCCTCCTCCTCTTCCTTTGTGAATACTGAGCAGAAATAGTCATTCAGTATCACTGCTTTTTCACTGTCACCCTCTGCCCACATTCCTTCCCCTTTATTAATCCTCAGTGTCCCTCCTTTGGTCTTTCTTTGCTCCCTAATGTACCTATAAAAGGTCTTATCACCCTTCTTAACAGAGCTGGCTATCCTTTCCTCGGTTTGGGCCTTTGCTATTCTGACTACCTTCCCTGCCTCTTTCTGCTTTAACTGATAAAGTTCTTTGTCCTGCTTCTTCTGTGTTGCCTTATATTTACTGACTGCTGTCCTTTTCTCCTTAACCTTCCCTGTCACCTCTTTTGAGAACCATAGCATTTTTTCCTTCATTGTGTTTTGTTGATTTGCTTTACACAAAGGTTTGTTGCCTCTGTGATGGCAGTTTTGATTACTCCCCATTGTTGCTCCACCCCTCCTTCTTGCCTGTTTGCTAGTGCTTTTCTGAGGCACTCTCTCATTTTTCCAAAGTCAGCCCTCCTGAAATCCAGTACTCTTGCTTTTGTATGGCTTGATTGTATGGCTGTGTTTATCATGAACCACACTGTTTGGTGGTCGCTTGTTCCCAGATGGCTACCCACTTCTAAATCTGAGATTCTTTCTCCATCCCCATTTGAGATACCAGGTCTAAGACTGCTCCCTCCCGAGTGGGTTCCAATACTAGCTGTCTGAGGCATGCCCGTTGTAGGGCATCAAGAATGACCCTGCTCTTGGATGTGCCTGCAGCAAAGTTGCTCCAGTCAACATCTGGCATATTCAGGTCCCCCATCAGCAATATCTCCCCTTTTTCTGCCATTCTAAGGATACCTTTTATCATTTCATTGTCCATTCCTTCCCCCTGAGATGGGGGTCTGTATACAACCCCCTTGCAGATTGTGGTGCCATTTCCTGTCTCCAGTGTGACCCACAGTGCCTCATCTGCTCCCTGTTTACTCTTCAGTTCTGTTGCTTTGATCCCTTCCTTTACATAGAGAGCTACTCCTCCTCCTCCTCCTCCTATTTTACCCTCCCTGTCCCTCCTGTAGATTGTGTATCCTGGCATGTTGACATCCCAGTCATGGTTCTCTGTGTACCATGTTTCTGTGACTGCCACAATATCCAGGCAACCCTCTTCCATCAAGGCCACTAGTTCAGGGAGCTTGTTACACAGACCACAGGCATTGGTACTCATCACCCTCCACTTTTTGATGGCCTTACCCCTTTTAGCCCCATCCCTGTCCTTACTGCCTTTGCCTTTTTTTACATTTACCTCTGTCCTGCTCCCTAATGACTTCTCTACGTTGGTGTTTACCTCACTAATTACCATGTTTTGTGGGGGGAGGCTGGGATTTCCCTGCTCCGTTTCAGTGCCTCACCTCTTGGCTAGTTTAAATGCTTGCCAATGATGCATTTAAACATCTCACCTAGGATCCTGGTCCCCCCTCCAGACAGATGCAGACCATCACACCAGTATAGGTCTGCATCCCTCCAGGTGGCTCCCCAGTCCCCAATGAAGCCAAACCTCTGAGCTCCTCACCAGTTTTTCAACCATTCATTGAACTCCCTGGTGAGGAGTACCCTAGCATCACCCTTGCCATAGACAGGCAGCACTTCCGAGAAGGTTACCATATGCTCTACTTGTCTAAGGCCCCTCCCCAGCTCTACAAACTCCTCTTGCACTGCTCTGATCCCATTCCTAGCCAGGTCATTTGTCCCTAGGTGGACAATGACATCCAGCTCCCTCCCTCATGCAGCTGCTCCTGCGATTCTGAGGATTTGCTTCCTGTACCTCCAAACCATGGTGCCAGGCAGGCACCTTACCTCCCTCTCCCCTTCCTCCCCCACTTCTACCCCCCTAATGATTGAGTCCCCCACCAGGAGTTGTTTTCTTCCCCTGTGGGGTCCCATGCCACCCTCCTGTGGGTCTCCTTTGTGAAGGTTCCCAGTATCCTCCTTGGTCTCCACTGCAGATGCCTCCATAGAGGAACCACTAGAAGAATGTATGAATTGTGGAGAGGTACAGCTGGAGGGATGCAACTCTGTTCCACCCCTCTGTCCCTCCCTGAGCCCACCCTGGTCCAGCCTCTCCTCTTTCTTGGCAACCTCTGAGGTAGTGGCATTGGCCCTGGTGGTCCCTGGTGGGGGAGGAGGTTTCACAAATCCTAGCCAGGTCAGCCTGGAGACAGGCAACCTCCTCCCTCAGACCAGAGAGGTGCCTGCAAATAGGGCAGCATCGCAGCCTCCAGAATGTGTCCCGGAACACTGCCACCCCACAGCCATTGCACTGCACCACTCCTATCATGTCTTATTTTGTGTCCCCTCTCCTGTTTCTCTGTATGCTTACTCTATCCTCTCCTTACAACTCTCACCCTTCCTGTTCTGGGACAGCATCTTCCTATATTCTTCAGTAGCCTCCTTCTTCCTTGCTCAGTGTCAGACCACCAGCAGCTGGGGGAAGAACAAGCTACTTTTTTCCTTTAGGGTTGACAAAACTAATTTATTTATTTATTTATTTATTTAAGAGATTTACCAGATAAGCATTCTGAGCGGGGTCCGCTCGTTTCCAGATGCGACCTGGGGTTACATAGGTCAAAGAATAGAGACAGTAAAGTCACAGTACAGTAGTGTTACATAGGTCAAGAGTAGTTGGCAGTAGTCACAGTACACAATGTGATTAGCCGCCCAGCACCAGGTATAAACCTTATTATATATGAAGCTAAATCTGGGTGGCAGTTACATGCCACAGAGTAGTGAGACCTCAGACGTGGTTTGAGGGCCCAGTAGGAATCTGAGAGCCTGATGTCTGCAGGTAGCTCATTCCATAATTTCGGGAGTCGATGCATAAAGGCCGTTTGGCCCTTAGAGGTGCGCATGAAGGGTACAAGGAGTTGTTTAGGATCAGAAGCTCTGAGGGGGTAGACGGGGGGTGGTTGGGTTGATAGGGCACATCTGAGGTACAGGGGAAGGGTATTCGACCAGTATTTGTAAATAAGATTAGTACAGTGTAAATTACGCCGAGATTCTAGAGAAGGGAAGGAGAGGGCTCTGTATAGGTCACAGTGATGGGTGGAGGGAGGACAGTCAAGTACTGTGAGACAGAACGAATGATAGAGGGGGCCAGTCTGGCTAGGGTAGATGAGAGGCAGCGCTGTAGACCACGCCTAATAGTCAAAAATGGGAGGATCATTTTGAGGACTAGCTCCTCCTAATAGAAGTGGAAGGAACCTTTGTGTCGGTGCAGTGCCCCTAGTTTAGGGTGGATTTTTTTCTGTAGAGATTCGATGTGGGCATGGAAATCAAGGTGTTGATTGAGCCAAACCCCGAGGTACCGGAAGGAGGTGCAGGAGTCAAGGTTGGAGCCATCCAGGGTGTGGAAGATAGGGGGGGCAGCCAGCCGGGATAGCTTGGGATGGGTGTCGAAGGTTATGGAGATGGTTTTCTTGGCATTTAGGACCAGCTGGTTGGACCTGAGCCAAGTTTGAACGGCATCGAAATCACATTGGAGAGGTAGCATTGAGTCAGTGGTAGAGGGGCCAGAGGTGTACAGCACTGTATCATCCACGTACATTTGCAACGCTGAGTTTGCGCAGACTAGTGGCAGATCATTTAAGAGAATAGAGAAGAGCAGGGGGCCCAGGACCGAGCCCTGGGGAACCCCCATGTTCACAGGCAACGGGGATGAGACGTGTGGGCCAATTTTTACAGCCTGCGTTCTGCCTGTCAGGTAGGCTTGGAACCAGTTCAAGGTGGGCGGGGAGAGGCCTGCTTGTTGCAGTTTTGAGAGGAGATTGGAATGGGACACAGTGTCAAAGGCTTTGGCCAAGTCAATAAAAATAGCAGAGGTGACGAGGCCCTTGTCCATCCCCAAAGAGATATCATTAGTGAGCCTTAGCAGAGCTGTGACGGTGGAATGATTTTTTCGAAAGCCCGACTGGAATGGCGTGAAGAAAGAGGTGGAGTCAAGGAATTGTGTTAGTTGGGTGAGTCACGAGCTGGTCTTGCAGCTTGGCCAGTGCCGGTAGAGAGAGATAGGCGGTAGTTGCTCGGCTCTGATAGGTCACCCCCTTTAGGTAGGGGGATGATTACAGCTTCCTTCCAGGTGGCTGGAATTTGTGCCATGGCAAAAGAGCAGTTTAGTAGGTCAGCTAGGGGGGAGGCTATCGCAGGGGCTGATAGGAAGAGGAGTTTGGTGTCCAGGCCTTGCGGGCACTTGCCTTTGTTAGGGTCAAGGGAGCATAGTGCAGCAAGGACTTCTGCAGGGGAGACAGGCCAGAAGGAAAAAGTGGGCATGCTTGATGATGGCTGGGATGTGGCAGAGAGAGTGGGTGTGTTTGAGGATGCCGAGGGAATGGCACGGTGGTTGTTGGTGGGTGTGCAAGGTTGCTGGTTGTCTATGAGAGATTTTGCACTAGTAGAGAAAAAGGAGTTGAATGCTGATGCAACTTCGCTAGGGGTTGATAAGACATTGCCCAGGAGGTTTAGGGTAGGGGTAGGGGGTTTGGCCGGCCGAGAGAGCAAGGTTTTGACGGTTTTCCAGAATTTGGTGGGATGATTAAGATTATTGGTGAGGGCATCACGGAAGTAGTGGTTTTTTGCCTGTCTTATGGCTTTGGTGCAATTGTTTCGGAGGGTCCGGTAGTGCTGTAGAGATGAGGGGGAGTGTAGTTTCCTGTGACTTTTCCAGGCCTGATCCTCAGCTATGCATTTGCTAATTATATCGGCAGATATCCAGGAAGGTGGTAAGCCCTAACTTTTTTTTCCTTAGTGGGGCGTGATAGTGCCATATGTGAAGGAGTTGCTTACTGAACTTATCAAAGACGTGGTCGATTGAGGGCTAGATTGATAAAGGACCAGTCAGCAAGAGCTATATCATTTAAGAGTGATTGGAGGCAGAGAGATTTGTAGGCTCTCATAAGGATCTGCCTAGGAGGAGGTGGTGGTTTGTAGGTCTGTCACTTTCCTAGATATATAGATCATGTGGTGATCGCTCAGGAGTCAGGAAGGATGCCCGCCGAGATTATTCTGTGAGGGTGTGAGGTGAGAGCCCAGTCCAGGAGGGAGTGGTTACTTGTTGCGGGGTTTAGGTGTGTGGGCAGGTCAATTAGTTGGGAAAGGTTGAGGGCTTTGACACTACTACGTATTTTCGAGGAAGCGGGTGCAAGCCAGTTGTGGTTTACATCACCTAGGATGTGGAGTTTGCCTGAGGCAGCCAGGGTTTTTAGGGCAGCTAGATGATTGATGATGGTGTTGCCAGGAGTAGCTGGGGTGGAATAGATGCCAGCCACATATACCGGGAGGTGTGGCAGCAGAGTTTAATCAGCTTGTTTCCAATTTGGGGGGGCGGCCATTGATATGGACAGGGGTGTAATTAAGGCTGGATGACATATACATGGCTATGCCTCCTCCTTTCTTAGGGCCTAGGCGGTCCTGCCTAGTTACAGTATACCCCGGGATAGCTATTTCAGCATCCGCATGGTGAGGTTTAAGCCAGGTCTCGGATATGATGCAGATGTCAGGCTTGAGAGTTTGAATGGTGACTTGCAGCTCAGATATTTTTTTTAGGAGACTGCGGATGTTCAGATGGAGTAGGCTAAGTCCCTTCGGAGGAAGCGCATGGTTGTGATTTGATAGAGGGCCAGGGTTAGCTTCAATATCCCTGACAAGAGAAGCAGCAGGGTGAGAATTCTAGTAGCACTGCGCCATGGCCTCGTTGGGTGTGATGTGACTGGGCAGGTGTTTGGCTTTGGTACGGGTACCAGCACCTAGCTCAATTAGGACTGGTAATCCCATGGAGAAGGACAGGGGAATGATTGAGGCACTTATGATCCACGAAGTGGTAGATTTGTGGAATTGGCCGTCCTTGGGAGTTGGCAGGAGGGGGGAGGGTGAGGGTGAGAGGCTAAAGCAAGGAGCAGGGTTGTATAAAGGCAGGTTTGTAGGGGGAAGAGAGGTGAGGGGCATAACCATGGCAAGCACTGCAATTAGAAGAAAGTACATGTTTTAAAAGTAGAGGTATGCTTTGCAGAATGGCAGGATTGTGTTAGCGGCCTCTGCTGGTGAGTGGTGATAACCTGCAAACCTGAAACTAGGCTAATAGGTTTTGGCTGCTGCATCACCTGACCTTTCAGTTGCCTATAAATGTAAGAGCCGACCAAGGGTGGGGGTGGGGGAGTTGCCAAGAGCGCCAGGGCAAGAGCCACGACACAGCAGTACAGCGCCAGTAAAGCTCTGGAGAGGAAGGCCAAAAATTCAAATGTTGGGACTGATTCCTCGCCCACTGCAACCTGCATCTTCTGGCTTCGGGGTGGGGAGGGGTTTCGCCGATCCGTGCTGGGAGAGCACTGCAGGCTCTTGCGACCTCAACCTCGTGGCTGCTTAGGGGAGAGCAGGTCATCCAGTGCCCCTCGCAACCCACTTCTGGCTTCTGGCTCGGGGAGGGGGTTCTCACGATCCATGCTGGGAGCGCTGCAGGCTCGTGACCTCGACTCGTGGCTGCTTAGGGGAGAGCAGGTCATCCAGTGCCTCGCAACCCACTCTGGCTTCTGGCTCAGGGGTGGGGAGGGGTTTCACGATCCGTGCTGGGAGAGCACTGCAGGCTCTGGACCTCGACCTCGTGGCTGCTTAGGGGAGAGCAGGTCATCCAGTGCCCTCGCGACCGCTTCTGGCTGTGTTTCTCTATGATCCTTCCCTCCTACTGCCAAACAGGAAGTTTCTGCTGTCAGTCAAATCCAGTGGCTATAAAAGTAGAACTGACTTAGGTGGGTGGGTGGGTGGAGGGGATGGAGGCAATTAATAAGAAAAAAGGCTAGCAACAGGAAGTTGTAATTGGAGTCACCTGCTTTTATATTGTCTAAGGCACACCCCCCATTATTTATTTATTTATTGAATTTTGATGACCGGGTAGGCCCACTGGGCCCATAGAGGTCCCTTTTTCAGGGGCGACCCGGGTGCAACAACAACAAACAGGTAACATTTCAATACAGACTGGAGAGTGGAATAGTATTTTAAAAGTAGGAGTACATATCTTTGCAGACGCAAAAGAATGGAAAGCATGAAGGTAACAAATAATGAGCACGTTAAGCTTTAAGCATCCTAAATAGTAGATTAGATACCAGGTCCTCAGGAAATAGTGGGCAGCGCTGTAGACCTAGGGTTAGCTGATAAAGCGCAGGGGTGGAAGGGGATAAGTTAGGAACCTAAGTGCACCCCTTCAAAGAGAAGAGGACCAAATGTCCTGCCAAGATGGCTGTTGGGAGGGCAAGTGAGCTGCTCAAGAGGCTGAGCTAGGTCAGGTACTGTGGCATAGACATATGCTCCTATTGAGCAGGTGTCCCTTCAGCAGTCCGGAAGCTAGAAACAGTCTCCGCCTCCGGACCTCCAAGGGAGGTTGTTCCAGGTGGAAGGGCGGTGCAAAGGACCTAGACACGGCTTTGGTCCTAATCTATGGGACCTCGAGGAGAGATTGGCCTGATGAGCGCAAGCACCGTGGGTTGGGTTTTGCCCTGACGAGCCTAACCAGGCTAGGGGGGGAGAGGGACCAAGTATCTTGTATATAAGGCAGAGGGAAGGGTAAGCTAGACGAGCATCAAGCGACGGCCACCTGAGCCTGGATTGGGCCTCACAGTGGTGAGTCATAGGGTGAGACAAGGTGGCAAAGCGGACTATCTTATTGTGCAGAGTCTGCAGCCTTCCTAATTCCATCGTGGCCACACCCTGGAGGATCGGGGCCCCGAATGTGAGCTTTGGGAGGAGTACGCTTGTGGCAATGGCTGCCCTGGCTTCAGGAATGATTTGGTCCTTTAGTCTATAGAGGATGCCTAATTTCACATGTATGGCTTTTGTGATTTGATCTACATGATTCTTTAGGGTAAAACCTTGGTCCAGGGTAAGGCTAAGGTATTTGGTAGAGGAGACCACCTCAAGTTTTGCTCCCACCCTGGAATGGAGTTGTAGGTGGTGTGACCTCTCTGTTCCCAGGGATCTAGGGCCAAAGACCATTACCTTCATTTCGCTAGTGTTTAGAACCATTTTGTTCAGAGTTAGCCAGTCCTCCATCAGGTGGATGTCTTCTTGGAGGGCTGTCTGCAGCTCGGGTAAATTATGGGAGCCTCTGTAAATGACTGCATCATCCTCGTACTGAATAGCACTGCTACTACCGCAGTTTTTGTGCAGATCATTAATGAACAGTGTGAAGAGAAGGGGGCTAAGGATAGACCCTTGGGGTACCCCTTCTTTAAGTGGAGCTAGCTTAGAGACTTCATCCTCCCACTTTACCCTCTGGGTGCGTTCAGAGAGATAACTCTGGAACCATCCCAATTAAGCTCTCTCTCCTACTGATTTAGCAAAGTAAGTTGATACAGTACCCTTCCCAGCACAGAACACACACTGACTTTCTTTCTTTTCTTTTTTTAACCCTAAATAAGACCCCTTCTACTTCTAAAAAAGTATCTGTCTGCTTAATCTCAACAGGCACTGATGCCTGCTGAGATAGAAGTGTTAAATTAGTAAGAAAATGGCAGCTTCTTTTAGTTAGCTGCTTTCTGCTCTACAGGCTAGCAACAGGAAGTTGTAATCTCCAATGTGTCTCCAAACCCATGCAGGTGACAGCAGCTATCCAGTGCACACAAACCTGATGACACTGATCCATGCCCCAGCTAACCCTACTGAGCAGGCATGCAACACAGCACACTGATGGACAAGGGCTCTCATGGAGTGGAACATTGGGCAGTGGAAGATGCAGTTCTGATGCCTGGACATCACCGGGGGCAGCTTCATGATGTTCCCAGCCAAGGCATGCCATGTGTTCATGGTGTGTGCCATGTTGCACAACATCACAAAGCATGCCAATGCCACAGTTACCATCCGATGCCCCTGGGGTGATGGGGACATGTATGCCGATGTGCCAGGGACTGCTGGTGGGCATGTGGCCTGTCAGGCTCTCATCAATGGCATGTTCTGCCACTAGGTCCATGCACACTGCATGTCCATGGCCAGGCCTGTCGTGGACATGCACCACAGCCATCTCATGCTGGTGTGGCCGGACCTCTCAGATCATGGTGGCCAAAACATTGTGCTACTGCCCACATGCTGGTGCAGTGCATGTGGGGGAGCTGTGGACAATGATTACACAATCCTCTGAGTGCAACGCACTGAGGGTGAGTAGGTGGGATGTGGGGTACATCATCCGAGTGTGTGCTGGACAGGTGGGCATGTACGTGTGTCATGGTGATGTGGTGCCAGTGTGGATGGTGCACAGCCTGTGTGTGTGCATGTGGATGTGGACATATGACTTTGCACTGTGGCACACAGCTAGCTGGTCCCATCAGTGTTGGGATTGCCCATTAGCCGTGCCGATTGTCTGCTTCCTTTCTGCTGTGCAGGGGGCCGTGTTCAGGGGACATGCCAACCCCTGTGTCCACTTGTGAGCTAGTCAGTCTCTGCTTCGGTGGGTGTAGAATCAGCTGCTCCCTCAGGGTACTCATCACACCCTGTAGTGCCAGCATCGGCACTGTCCCCGTGTGTTAGAGGAGGCGATGTAGTCTGTGCACTCAGCATGGTGTCATAACCCTGCAGTGCATGCATGGTGTGTGGTTGGGTGAGAGTGTCTGAGGGTTGCTGCTGGGTCAGGCGTGGTGTGGGCGCTGACCACTGTGTGCCAGTATCCATACTGGATGATGGTGTTGTGGTGCTTGTCTCTTGTGAGCAGGGGGTAGTTGCATTAGTTCCTGTATGCCCTCCAGAGCCACTGAGCACCATAGCATGGCACTGTGCATGCGGTGTGTCACCTCGGTCTGGGCCTTGAGAACAGCTGTGTTGCAGCATTGCTCTGCCAGGCAGTCACACTCCAGCTGCTGCAGTTGGCAGTACTGTCCCTCCATGTATGTTTGTGCACTGGCCACACGGCATCATGTACCGCTTCTGTCCGATGGCCCCTCATTTGCCTCTGTGTATGTGTGACAGACTACAGGGGCATGTCCGGCTGGGGCTGTCCTCTCCCTGCCAGTACTGCATGCCGCGAACACCATGCACGATGCTGCTGATTCTGTTTCCCCAGCACATGCAGCCCATGTGTGCTGGCCAGCTGTTCCTGCATCTGTGTCACTCCCCATCACATTATCATCATCCCGTGCCACTGCAGGGATAAAACCTTTTATAGGTATATCAGGGAACGTAGAAAGATAAAGGGAGGGATAGTGAGGCTAAGTAGAATGAATGGTGGGTGGACAGAGAGGGACACTGAAAAAGCAGGGATACTGAATGAATACTTCTGTTCAGTATTCACAAAAGAGGAAGCGGGGGAGGTGCCTAATCCAATTAACAGAAGCACTCTGGATAGGGGGGTCAATCCCAGTCCTTTCACAGAAGAAAGGGTTCTGAAAGAACTCCTAAAACTGAAGGTGGAAAAGCAATGGGGCCAGATGGAATTCACCCCAGAATTCTAAAAGAATTAAGCAGAGAACTAGTGACACCACTGACTACCCTTTTTAACAAATCATGGGAGGATGGTGTGGTACCTGAGGACTGGAGGAAGACAGTTGTGATTCCCCTTCACAAAAGTGGGACCAAGACAGAGGCAGGAAACTACAGTCCTATCAGTTTGACCTCTGTGGTAGAGAAAGTGATGTAATCACTTCTGAAGGAAAGAATTGTTGAGTACCTAGAGGCCAGTGGGGCACAGGACCCAAGGTAGCATGGGTTCACAGCGGGAAGGCCATGTCAGATGAATCTAATTGATTTCTTTGACTGGGTGACCAAAGTAGTAGACTAGGGAGGGGCTGTGGACATGGCCTACCTAGATTTTAGCAAGGCATTTGACACAGTCCCACACAAAAGATTAATAGTCAAATTAACCAGCCTGGGAGTGGGCCCAGGGTGGTAGCCTGGGTAAAACATTGGCTGGACAACAGGACACAGAAGGTAATTGTGAATGGAGTCCACTCTGAAGAAAGAGGGGTTACTAGCGGGGTACCACAGGGTTCAGTTCTGGGTCCAGTCCTTTTTAATGTCTTTATAAGTGACATTGCAGAGGGACTGGAAGGAAAAGTATGCCTCTTTGCTGATGACACAAAGATCTGCAACAGTGTTGATACACAAGGAAGCATGGAAAGGATGAAAAGGGACTTGGCAAGGTTGGAGGAATGGTCAGAAGTATGGCAGCTTGGATTCAATGCAAAGAAGTGCAAAATAATGCACCTGGGAAACAAAAACCCAGGGGAAGATTACACAATGGGGGAAGTAGTAACAACAACAAAAGTGGAAAGGGACCTGGGAGTAATCATATCAGATGACCTTAAGGTTGGCAAGCAATGTGAGAAGGTGGTAGGGAGGGCTGGGGGGATACTGGGATGTATAGGGAGAGGCATCATCAGCAGAAAACAGGAAGTTGTTATCCCCTGTACAGACAGTTGGTGAGACCCCATCTGGAGTACTGTGCCCAGTTCTGGAGACCCCATCTCCACAAGGACATAGACAGGATGGAGGCAGTTCAGAGGAGGGCAACTAAAATGGTGCAGGGTCTGCAAGAGAAGCCATATGAGGAGAGACTAAAGGAGCTTAATATGTATACCCTTGAGGAAAGGAGGGGGGGGACATGATAGAAACATTTAAGTACCTCAGTGGAATCAACAAAGTCCAAGAGGGTAGCATCTTTCAGAAAAAGAGATGTGCAAGAATAAGGGGACACAATTTGAAGATAGAGGTGGGATAGCTCAGGGGCAATGTGAGGAAGTATATTTTCACAGAGAGGGTGGTGGATGCATGGAACAACCTTCCTGAGGAGGTTGTGGGGTCAAAAACTGTGGGAGAATTCAAGAATGCGTGGGACAGACATAAGGCAATTTTTATTGGGGGGAGGAAGAAATAGGCTGTTGGTTAAATAGGATCTGCAGCTTATCCTCTAGGTAGGGAAATGGCAGACTAGGTGGGCCAAGCAGTCCTTATCTGCCGTCAAAGTCTATGTTTCTGTTTCCTCACTCCCCTGCTCCACTTACATCTCTGGATCAGTACCTTTTGGGACACAATGGGCATGTTAGCATAATGTGTACCCCACACAGGCATATTCAGGTGCTGCACCTCTGCCCTGTGCATACCTACATGAGTGCTTCTGGGTGGGAGTCACTGCAGCAGGTTGGGCAGGGGGCACTCTTGTGGCCAGTGTGTCACTGTTGGGTGTCATGCCTCTGTGGGACTGGCCTGTGCCACCTGTGGGTACAGTGCATAAGGGTTAATGCAATCATGTACAGTGCATTCCAGCATTGCATTGCACTATGCATGTCAACTGCCCATACCTGCCATGGTGTCCACCCCCTCCACCTCACCGTGGAAGGCAATGTCCATCAACATCTTGGGGATGAGGTGCTCCAGCAGCGTTATCTGGCTGTCAGTGGCCGGTGATCCACCACCTGTGCCACAGCATGCCCTGTTACCGGCAGTGAGCTTCTTCTTTAATGCCGCCCACACGCCCCACCACCTATGCTTGATTGCGGTCAGTGTCCTTGCCTCGGACCCTGCTGCATTCATGGTGGCCTGGATGTCGAGTCATGTTCTTGACTTGACCTCGGTGGGTGCAGTCAGTGCCTGGACACCATATAGGTGGCTGTATTGTTGCCGTATGTTGGCTACCAGGGTGGTCACCTGTCCACAGTTGAAGACTGTCACTCTCGAGTGACCACTGCCCAGTCTGCTGCCACACCCATGACCCTCCAGGCTCCACACTCAGCATCCACTTCTTGCTGTGGTGCTCCTTCTACACCACCTTCCTGGTCTGCCATTGCCTGTTCTGCATTCTGCTGCATGGCATTCACAGCCATGCCACTGCACAGTGGGAGTGCCATTTCCTTTTACGGAGGGGTCAAGGGGCATTCCCATGTGTTTACGCTCCACCCACTTTGCCTGCTTAGTTTGCTGCATGCCGCTGCAGAAAATGCCCTCTGTGCACATTGCCAATCATGGATGCTGTGTAGTATTGAGGCCCTGCATGCTGTGTAGCTGCACACTGTTCCTACACTGTTTTACGTCATATTTCCCTCTTATTCATGCATAGGGCCCCATGTTTTTGGAAAAACACTGCACTATTTTTAAATATTTATATGCCCTATGATCTCTTTTTAAATATCTAAATTATACACAATTTCATTCTGATTGGTTATTTTGAATGTTGTACACTTCAAATAGTCACGGCTCTGCTCACTACAAGAAAGTTTAACTGCTCTGCTCAAAGGTGATGTCAGACTACACTAATAGGCATCCTAGAGGAATATCATGTCATGACTGGCCATGCTGCACAAACACTCACTACATGTGATAACAAGAGATCCTCTCCTCATTATGTCGGCAGAATCTAGCAGCGAGTGGATGCCTGGCAGGGTTGTGTAGGATGCCGGTGGGGGGGAGGGGGTGGCATTTGACTGCAACACTGGACAAGTGGACCAGTGACTGTGCTCATACCAGAAAATGTCAGTGACCTCTCGGACAGCTGTGACCCTAAAATGGTGCTTCCTACACCCAGTTCAGATAAAATGTGTTGAGCACACACATCGCTGCCAGTATTCAGTGCCAGTGTCTGGTTGTGCGGGCATTGTGCCCATTGCTGATGTCATCCGGCATTGGGCATGTATATGATACAGTGAAGGTGGAGCAAAGATTATTGGGGTGGGTCAAACACACTTGCCTATGCATGCAGTTTTCAGCTGCAGGACTGTAGCAACACACTGCAGCCCATCATGAATGATGGGAACATCAGGTGGATGGACAGCAGTCATGTGTCCTACTCCTACCTAGGCACATTCCATAATTACCTGGCGTTCTCTTCCCCAACAACCCTCCTCTTGAGCTGCTATGCTGCATAGGTACAGTACTGACCAGGAATACACAGTTATCCCCTACTAAGTCTGGGTTCTGGTCTAACTGGCACCCATTTACAACAGACTGCACAATTTAAAATATCGAACAGGCTAAACAGAACAATCGATATATATGGACATAGGAAATGCTTGATGAAAAATACCAAACAAGGATAGACTACAAATCATATACTTTATTTTAACTGAGTGCACAGAGATTAACAGTGTGATCTACTACAACTGTCAGAAATTCAATAATCGTAAAACAGGCATCCACAGAGTCATAGGAATTATTGGTTGTCGACTAATTTTTCTAGGGAGTCTCTTCGATGTAAAGTCAGTTATTTTCAGTTTCTCTTACTATTTGTTTTCCACACTGACTTCAACCATCACAGTTGCATGTCCATCTAGGCCTGTCAATATTGTTACAAGATGAGTGGAGCAGTGGCAGTTATGGAGAGCGATGTGCGTATGTGTTTCTCACAACATATGCTTCCATTCTATTCCCCCCCAAGCATTGCTAAGTCACACAGTTCCCTGCTGAAGAGTAACTTAGAAATGTTCAACGGAGAAGCCGCTCTCATCAAGGTGGTCACATCAGTGAAAATCTCACCTGTCCTCTCCACTACCATTCCTGCACATTGATGAACCTTATTAGACCACCCTGCAAACAGAATTTCCCCCACCCACAGAAACTGTCTGGTGGCTGGTCCTGACTAGGCTTCAAAATGGCCAGGCCTCAGGTTTACTAATGGGTTTACTAACGCATGTTAACTCAATAGCCAGAGGACGAGTTGTGAGATGAGTGGAGCAGGGTGTGTGCATGTCTCATAATCGTGCTGTTCATTTTGAATTGTTAGTACAGGTGATTAGAAATTATTGAACGAGATCTCATTGTATCTGACAACAATTTTATACTATCACTCACAGTCGCCCCCTCCCGCAGGCACACACACTTGCCCAAACACAGACTTCAACAAACAAGTCACCATGCTTGAATAATGGTAGTGTTCAAAAAATTACAAATGTGTGTTATGGAGAATCTGGTCATGTTTTGCGATCTTATTTTCAACATATAAATAAAGGCATTACTGTGTATACAAAGAGAAGTGTTAAAATTTGCATCCATTCAACAATTCACAGCATTTCTGTGATAGTTAAAATATAAATCTCAGTAACATTACTCTTTCTACTTCAGAAATATTTGTGTTTATCACTGTCTGCATTCAACGTAATTTCTATGGACATAAGATATGTGAGGGCCAGATATTCAAAACTTCATTCCGGGGCTAAATTAGCACTGCCCGGCAGGCAAACTTAGTGCAGAGCACAAAGCAAGCTATAGTCAAAAGGAAATAGCCCAGTGCAAAACCAGCTGAATATAACAAGCAAAGGAAGCCGGGCAAACAGGGCCAGGAGTGCAGGGCAAAAATTGCCTGAGAACAAGACAGCACTGAATATAGCAACAGGGAAGTGCACACTGCAACTGCAGATCATTAGACTCTGTAGCAAGCCAGTGTTGCAGGTGGAGTACATTGTGTGTGATTGCACAGAGATGTCTCACATCTACTGCAAACAACAATGTAGGCCACATACTGCAGAACTGTGCTATGCTGAAGTGCGGTTTGCCCAGGGCTAACCTGATTGCACAGTGCTGACACATTAGCCCAGTTCAAACTGGTTAGCCTGGGCAAACGGGAGCTATATTCAGAGCCCCCATACAAATGAGCCTACTTAGGTAATCTGTGGGCAAACAGGCACATTTGCATCTCATTATGTGCTGCTTAGCATACATTACCTTGCAGTTTGCCCGGTGCTACTGCATGGTGCACACAGCTCCACCTTTTCGTCAGAATGGAAGTACAGGCTGGATGCTGCAGGCCAAGGCATGCCCACAGCATCCCCTGTTGGCTGGAATGGAAGGATAGGCTGGAAGCAGCAGGAACACAGTTGGTGCATACAAGCCTCCCAACCCCATGCCTCACATCAGGGACACATCTCACAAAGTGATACTATTCACCCAGAAAGAAGCTAGAATAAGGGGATCAGTGTATGACGTATTGTCTGAAGACTATACCATCTGTAACTTTAATGTTTGACATTATGTTATGCTGACAATCTCCACTGTTTAGTCTTAACAACACACATTACACAAGGGGCAGAGGACAAATGTGAGGCAAATTCAGGGATGTCCCTGAAGATCAAGGACAATTGGAGGTATGGATCCCCCCCCCAATGAATCCCGACCCCTGTTCCACATAATGAAACATAAATATTCCCTGGTAGTCAGTGGTACCCCACCCCTCCGCATGAATCCCAACCCGTACAATATTGAGAAAATCATTGTTCCCTGGTAATCTAGTGGTCCCCCCATGAATCCCGACCCGCTCACAATAAAATTAAACTTAATTTCCTGGTGGTCTAGTGCCCCCCCCAGCACGTATCCCAACCCCTGTTTCAAATAACATTAAGCTATTTTCCCTGGTAGTCTAGTGGTACCCCCCTCCCGGTAGCGCCACCCCTGCTCAGCCAACCCATCTTCCACTAAGCGAGTCGGAGAACGGCTCAGCCCTCCTCACACCACCATGGCTGGACGCTGACTGAGGAATAAATGAGCTGTACTGTATCAAGGAGATACAAGTCCTCCAAGTTCAGCACTGGAATTCTGAAGCAAATAGGAAAGTACATGAGACAGAAATCCTATAAAAGATGTATTTAATCATTATTACTTAGTTATATACCTATTTCACATTTTCTACAGTTCCTGGAGGAACCATAACTATTCCAAGAATGGGGCCATTTCTGCCCTCTCAGGTGGTGGTCAAATCCTATTGAAATGTATATGCACTGTGCTTCATGTTTCCAAAGGAGGCTGTCCAACCCCCCCCCCCCATATTTTTTTCCATATGGAGAACAGTAAAGATTCAAGCTGTGTCAATCTCCATAGCATGTCCAGAGAATACATTTTCAGACACCTATTTATTAATTTCATGTACGTGTTCACCTATCCTTACTTATAGTTTAGCAGACATGTTTATCACGGGGTATGCCTTGCATTTACACTGTGTTAAGTTAATTACACCAGCAGTATGACAGTTTATAAAATATTTAATGTGCAACACAGTCTGTTGCTTTGGGACATGAAACATATTAGTGACATATAAATATATCTATCTATATAGATAGATAGACAGGTAGAGAGATAGATAGATAGATATACACATATATATATATATATATACATACAGTGTGTATGTATATATATATACAGTGAAACTAATTGCCACATATGTGTGTCCCCAAAGGGAGGAACAGATGGTGGCTGCTACATGTAGTTGCCACTCATTGCACACTATTAATCATATTACTCTTTGCCAGTTTATTGAATGAAAAGAGCCGGCTCCACAGGGGAAAGTTATAACTGATAAATGAGGGATTCAAGGAATATAAATATTTCAGCTGCGATGCTGGATCTGTCATGGTATAGGCTGCACATAAGAATAGGGAACATCTTCAAGGAATCAGTGACAGGAGGACTGAGTGTAATAAATTAAATTACTGTACACAATGGATAAAACCTGGTGTTCTACATAAAGTGCTTGCTGTACAAGCTAGTTCACGATGCACTAAAGCATCTGACAAGGTGCATTTGCAGTAGCACTGTATAACCCTTTTTTTTCCAGCAGATTGCTAGACAGTTGACTTATTTTATCATCTACCGTCTACACCACATTCTAATCCTTTAGCGAAACAAACCCTAACGATATTAGAGTCACGCATGAAAATAAAACTGTACCGTTTCAAAGCTGCAGCAGTTTTTGATGAGTATTTTTGTGTGTAGCAAAAAAATTTATTTATGACATACTTAGATTCATATTCAGTATAATGTTAATCCCTAGCATATAATAAAAAGCAGCTTGTATAGTGATGCGTGTTAGAACTAGCTGCCACTAACAAAATTTAAAAAATCTCTTGCAGAGTGTACCTTTTGATATTTAATACTGGATTTGTACTGCAGTGTGTTTTGATGGTGCTACCACAGGTTTCTGCTAATAAATTTATACCACAATAAGATATTTTTTTAAACAGTCGAAACTGCAAGGTACTTAAAACTTCCAAACCAACCAATCTGAATGTTTCACCCAATGCAAACAATATGACGGCTACTTGCCTTAAATGGTGTAATTTCCTACTTTTTAAAAATAAATGGGTGTACACGGCTTTGTCTGCAAATAACTATTTTTTTATACGGGTTTCACCTTCGTTTCTGGAATTCTTGAAATGGTGGGAGACAACCGAGTGAATGGCTAGATTTGCTAGTAGATACCTTGTGCCACATCAAATCATTTTAATAGGGAAATCTATCGCTTATCTCCAGCTGTATTTATTTGTTTACATTGCTGGGCCAGTGTGCTTAAACTACGGCTCATTCATTCCTCAGTTGGTGGCCGCCTGTGGTGGTGTGAGGAGGGCTGATGCTGGTCACCGGCTCACTTCATGGCAGATGGGTGGGCTGAGCGGGGGCGGCGCTACCGGGTGGGGGTACCACTAGACTACCAGGAAAATAGCTTAATGTTATTGAAATGGGGGTCGGGATACATGCTGGGGGGACCACTAGGGTTTAATTGTATTCAAAGCGGGGTGGGATCGTGCTGGGGGGACCACTAGACTACCAGGGAAAAGGTTTAATTTAATTGAAATGGGGTTGGGATACATGCTGGGGGGAACCACTAGACTACCAGGAATTTATCTATTTCTAAGGAATGGGGTTGGATACATGCTTGGGAGCCACTAGACTACCAGGGCTTATACCACAGCTATAGGGGTTCCATGATGGGGGCACCGCCGCATTACCACTAACATTTGTCCAGCAGTATCTAGCAGCCGTGCTACAGGTCACGCTAATGCCTGTAGCGTGGCACTACATTTGAATATGCCACTGCTGGCATTCATGAGAACTCTCTGTCACGCCTTCATTACCTATTACATAATGGTGGCGCTACCACACAGCACCGGCGCTAATAGAGCTTTTCAATATTGCAGCCTCGAGCAAATCCAGGGCTATTCCAGTGCTACAGATTTGCGCTAGATGCAAAGGTTTGAATATCTAGCCCATGGTATATTAAAGCATGGGTACCTGAACCCCCCACCACTACAACAATTAGCGCTGTCATTGGCGGCTATACAAATAATGAATGATCACCATCAACCCAGCTATCACTCTTCCTCCCCTGTTTCAAAATACCAATTTGTCCACCTCTGTTTCTTGTGGACACCCAACACTAATGAATCTATGCCTGTTTACAATGTTTCCTGATAACAATTCACATGTCCCTATCCTCCTCCTTACACACCATCCTAATATACAGGGATAGAGATACTTACACATTTATTTTCAGGAAGCTTTCTTTTTTCTCTTGTATAGTTTTTATTTTTTTTTTATTTTAAGAGTGTGTGACCAGCCACTCATCCACAATGTCTACAGTATGCCAAGAAAGAAAAAAATGGAAGCTGCAAGAAGTTATATAGTATGCATTATTGTGAAAGCATAGACCCCCACCCCCACCCCGTTTATAGCACCACTGGACATCCTCCTTTTCTGTAACCCTTTTCTGAAGCTCCGGACAGCACTGAGGGAACAAAATGGGCATAGGAATTAATTTATTAGGGTGAGTGCCTATGTTTTAAAAGGTAAACAGATTGGGGTTATTTGTGGCCCATCATTTCTGAATTCCAGTACCTGGATGCATATCTAGGATACCGGGTAAACCTGATACACTTGTACACTAGTACTCTTAGGGATAGAATTTAACGCAGAATAGAAG
The DNA here is from genome assembly GCA_016271365.2 of Neoceratodus forsteri. Taxonomy (NCBI): domain Eukaryota; kingdom Metazoa; phylum Chordata; order Ceratodontiformes; family Ceratodontidae; genus Neoceratodus; species Neoceratodus forsteri. The sequence continues at coordinate 686,397,471 of CM057456.1, read as the reverse complement.
CAAGGTAGAGACATACCTGTTTGTCTAGTCATTTCCAAAGTACACTGACACAGAATTCCCCTTTAGGGCCAGCAGCCACCTGGTGGACTATATTTATGAGCTATGCATGTTGTGAGGTCATCTTTAGAGGAGGGGCTAAATCCTTAGGTGACCCTTGCTTATGGATTGCTACAAATGGATGATTACATGATGAATTTGCTCAATAAACATGTTGCATTATTTTAAATAAAGATAGAAATGTTATTTGGTCCCTGATGTTGCCCCATTTTATGTATCAGAACAGATAATTTGCTGTATTAGAAATGGGGTGGGTCAGGTGACCCATCATGACAGCAGCCAAATGATATAAAAGACTTGCAAGGTCTTCTTGCAGACAGATAGGCGTTATGCACAGAGTGTAGTGATCCTGTTGCACTGAAGGCACCACTCTGTGGTAGTACTCCAGTTGGGAATCCTGAAGTTCAGGAAAGAAACTGTTTGTTTTTGTTTTATTTTATTTTCTTCTGAAGTAAGAATGTATTTAATTTGGAATTCAGTTCCTTTAAATAAATTGTTGACACACGAAGTTCTGTGTGTTCTCCAAATCCAACTTGTGTTGTGTGTTGTCACTACCCATGGGCTTTACCACAATTACGAGCTGAACAGCACTAGTATTCATATCTAAGTCTTGTGTACTCTCCAGGGTGAATTTGTCCCTAAACCAGTAGATTTAAGCATTATACCACTCCAGGGTGAGGGTGATGCTAGGATTTACCCACGCCTGGTGTGGTTTGGTGATGAGGCTGCAGGCCGAGTGAGTAAAACACAGCAAATGTGGATGAATCCTAGCATCACCCACACCCTGGAGTGGTATATTGCGATTATACAATGTCTCCTTTTTTATTGCTGATAAAAAAGTAAAGAAAAACATTTGTGTTTTAAATTATTTTATTTCTTTAATTTATTATTACACCACATAAAATAGTCCTATGTTGCTAGGGGAAATACTGTGTATTTTATCATCACTGTGTATCTTACAGTAAGCTGTGTAATGAACAAACAGCAAGAAAAACAGGGAAATGCAGCGTGACAACAATTTTTTTATCATCACCATGTATCTTGCAGTAACTGTAATGGAACATTTCTTTCTTAGCATGATAGTGTGCGATAGAAAGATTTCCATTTCAGTCTCCCGTGCCCTAGCCCACCCCATTCTCTACCATTGCAGGTACACCCCAGATGATAAACATTTTCTTTTTTAATAATAATTAAACAAAAGACGCTGTCCTCTCTGTCACTAGAAAGAGAGTGTGACTGAGCATGGCACAAGCATGACCTGGCTGCATCAACGTGGTTGCTTCCAGATTGTTTTCAATGATTAGAAAGGGATAGGTATGACTGTCTAGAGTTTTTTTTATTGAATTGCTAAAATATAGTGTTACAATGCTGGACCTACAGGGGAGGTAGTGGTCATGGCAACGGAGCCGGGAGGAAGAGAGTAACAGTAATAGTCATTACAGGATGAAGGCAATGGTTAGTAGTACAGACACTGAAAGGAGCAACCATCAACATCAGATGCGCTGACTAAGGTATTTTGCATCACTGCTTGATTTTTTTTAAAGTTATTTCAGGAGGGTTTTGTATTTTTGGTTTGGGCAGGGTTTCCAAGTTTCACTGATGTGCATTGAAATGACGATTCAATGCTGTGGCATAAGGTTTGTGTTTTGGTTGGGTCAGAGTAATTTCAAAAAGTTGGAGATGCCAGATGCGGCTGGTTGGCACCTTTTTGCATTGGTCATGCCAGGATTTACAATGGGTGAATTGTGCTAGCCAGCCAATCAGATTACAGGATTGTTCAAGCCATTGTGAAATTCTGTATTTCTAAAACAAACTCCTGTTTTGGTAAATGTGTAGGGTTGTCATTTAAATACATAATTTCTACTTCAGCACAATGCAATTGTAATACATATTCTATTACAACCTGGAAGTATAACATGCAGGAGAAAATCTGTCCATGCATTTATGCTTTCATTTACTAATAACATTCTGTAGTCTATCTTTATTTGAATGTGCCACTTAGTCCTTTTCATAGACAATATGTGATTCAACAGTACTTAATGTTCTAATCTTAAATCATGTGGAATATTGGATATAGCAGACCCTTTTCCCATGCTGAAGCAACTATGTTGTGAAATGAAAGTATAGTTAAGCATGACAAATAATACCCCCCCAAGTCTAGAGAAAGTTACCTTAAAGTAGAATCAAATCTCTCTTATATTGTTAGCCTTTTATTTAAGACTACTAGACAGGTTTGTGAATGTCCAGCTATTTCTTTCTAAACCTTACTTCACAGCTGCCAGAGTAATTGTATTACTTTCTGCTGCTCAAAAAATGTCAGTGCCTGTGTTTTGATACTATGTTCTAATAAGAATAATAATAATCTATTACCCTGCTTGAAGAATGCCCTGCAATCACTTTAATAATAACCCTTTTCTTTGCATTCAGCATCAGGATTCCATTTAAAATCTTTTTCGTAGGGCCCCATAAGAAACGACCCACACAGTAACATTAACCCTCACCTTCTGCTGGATATGCAGTACAGCATACATCCACCTGAAGCAAGGCTTTTGACTTGGGTAACAAGATCACATTCAAACCCAGGTTATCAGTACAATTCAGAGACACAGTAAGATCACTTTACAGTAGTGTTAGTGGTCAGTGTTGGCCTGAGCAGAAACATAGAAATCTCTAGTGTTTTTGAGTGTTCACATACAGAAGGGCATAAAAAGGTCAGAAGTTTATAGTTTGTTACAGTTCCACATTTAACACCCACTAGTTCTCCTCAGCTCCACACAGGTTCTAGGTATGTACATGGAGGATAGGGTGATGTGATAAATATTGCATGAGAGGGACAGACAATGACATTGTCAGAGGCAAATTATGTTCCATCGATATGCCAAGAATTCTTATCAGAGATGTAAACACTGAGTGCTTGATGTGCGTTCCATGAAATCCTAGCCTTGTTATAAAACATAATTTAGCAGTTAAATTTGTTCTTTTTTACACAAAAAGAAAATAGAAGAGGGCAATACAATCCCTATACAAAGTGCTGTCCATTTTAATTAATGTTCTCAACTGGATTTGTGTTTCTCATCTTCAACAGACTATTCTTTGGACAGTGCCAACCAGCTTGGATGAAGTCAGAAGGCTGTAGGGCTGGAGTGAGCCAGGAACCTCTAATGTAATTTGTTGGGGGGGGGGATTCTGTACATTTTCGGGGCTTTAAGTTTTTTAGCTTGAGCCAAATATCAAATTCCAGTCACAGATAGTACTAAACAGTAGCCATTTGAATTCAAACATGTGTGACTTGCAATCTAAGTCTTGGGTACTTTTTCTTCTGCATTTCCTAAAGCCATTTATGCCCACAGCCAGAGGCAGGTCACATGGTCACAGGTACTAGCTCCAGTACAGTAGACAATGCATGCCCTCTCTGTGTATGTTTGTGATGTTAAATGTTACTGACCATAAATGCTTCTTTTGTAAATATCAACTATTAATGCTACCACCCAGAGATCTTCAAAAACTGTATACAGATACACACACTATACATCCATATAGTCAGATTGTGGCTCCGTGACAGTTGGCTGCTAAGCCTGCATTTTCCATCGGTCTGCAGCCTTCTGACATTGCCTTTTCCCACACTACCTTCCCTTATCCATTTCTACAGGAACCATCACCATCTGGATCAACCTGGTGGCAGCAGTCAGTAATGGCAAACAGAAACAGGTACAATGACATGGATGGGGACGGGTGCTCCAGCTTCAAAAGGGAGCCGCTGCTAGCTGTTTCATTGTGGCTCTATGATTAATGACTTCTAAGCCTGCATTTTCCATGTGTCTGCAGTCTTCTGACATTGCCTTTTCCCACCCTCTGTGCCTCAATCATTTCTATAGGAACCAACACTATCCGGACCAACCTGGTGGCAGCGGTCAGTACCAGCAGACAGAAACAGGTGCTGTGACTTGGATAAAGGGGGGGACAGGTGCTCCAGCTTCAAAATGGATCCACTGCTAGTGGCTCTGTATGTGAGTGGTTCTTGCATAAGTGGTGAGAGTCCTCGATGAGAGTCGCAGGTGGAGGCACTACAGGAGGCTATTTTAAAAAATTGTTGTAAATTTGTTCCTTAGAGCTAACTTTAAATTGTGATATTAGGATACCCAGATACTTCTTATTTTTTTATATCACCATATTAGTACTGTTTTAAAGGTAATATTCTAAACTGATTTGGCTATTATAGTTTCATTGTTGATTGTTATGGGTTGGGGGTTGGTTAGAGCCATAGGCGCCAGGTTGTATGGGCCCGTGGGACATTGGCCCCAGCAATATTTTTTGACCTGGGCTGAGCTCCAGCAATATCTTGCCACATGCTGCCTTTCCCTTTCTTTAATTTTTTTCCCCTGGCTGGTTTCTCTGTCACTCTGTGTGCGCACCCTCTGCTGACTGTGACCGCGCCGCCCTCCGCTGCTGTTAAATTGACTGGCAGTGTAGCTGTCATTATTTAAAACTGGCACCTTTGCCTGCTTGGTTTATCACCCGTCCTGGAAAATCATTGTGAGTGGTTGGCAAGTGCACTGTGAGTGGCCGGAGGAGGGCTTGCTGGGCGCGATAGTTACGCGTGTGTTGGGTGATTTATTCTGTGAGCGAGGAGGCATGGGGTGATGGTTTCCATCATGTAATGTGGCGGTCTGGTCTAGAAGAAGTAGTTGAAGGATGCCCAGAAGAGAGAAGCTTAGTCGGAGAGGGACAGCATTCAAGCGCGAAAGACTATTGCGGCGGTGCAGCAAGAGTCAGCCAGGAGAGAGAGAGTCCACCGGGAGTCGGCCAGTCAGGAGTCTGGGACACCACACCACTAGGCACTGGCAGAAGAAAGTTGCAAGGAGGAATGCCAGCCTGAGCAGCAGATTAGTGGTGCTACAGTGGAGTGGAGTGGAGTGGAGTGGAGTGGAGTGGAGTGGAGTGGAGTGGAGTGGAGGAGGGGGGAGTCGGAGGAGTAGAGTGAGTGGCGAGTCGGGCAATGGACAAATGAGCATGCTGGGTGGGGTCGGGTTGGTTTAGGTAGGTGCCAGGCCTCCAAGCGGTTGAAGTGGTTAAAGTGGCTAGGTCATCAGGTCGTGAGGGTCCTTCAGTCCATAGTCCAGGCGGCACCACCAATACAGAAAAGCAGCCAGCAGGTCAAGGAGCAGCAAGGTGATGAGCAGCAGAGGAGGAGAGCGTCAGCACATCCACCAGCATGATGCATGATCCCCACCAAAGGTAGGCAGCTGCTGGCAGCAGCAGCAGAAAGAGCTGAACAGCTAGTGCTAATGTAATGTTCGCCAAACATTTTTAACAAAGCCCTCCCTGAGTTTTATATCTGGAGGGAAGCAGGTACAAGTAAGATAAATTAAAATGGTGTATAGACAAGCAAACATAACCGAGGTAACAGCAGAAAATACCAGCACTGCAATATTTTATGAGATGGAAGCACATGATGGGTGGGCAGAGTAAATAAATGCAGGCAGTCAATTTTTATTTATTTATTTATTGAGGATTCAGAAAAGACCTTTGAGTCAAGGGCTCATTTACAAAGGTTCCATGTCAGACATATAGATTACAGAGACAACATATGCAAGTGGAGGTTGTGCAAATCAAACCCAGGTCTGCTGGATGTACCAAGCAATCCACAGCTCATTACTATAACCTTTAGGCTGTAATGTCAGCCAATTTTTATAATAATTGCATTTTTAGGCTCCACTCTTGGACTGATTTGAAAGGGGTTGTGAGCATTTCACATGCAAACTCTTAGAAATTATATGTGGCATGTGGCATGTGGCATATAACTGTTAATCCAATACAGCCTAATCAGTTGGTCAGCATACTCTGTTCCCTCCTGAGCTGAGGGCAACTAGGGGTCAGAGTTAATTTGCTTCTCAAGCTTCACATCAGTGGAACCCTTTACCTCCTCATATCAGCACCTCCGGCTAGTCCCTGCATGGTGTTTGACGCATGGGTGGACTGGGTGGAATGCATCTGAAATCTTTGTAAGCCTTGGTGGGCACCTGCCCATTGTCCTTCAGTTTCGATATCTGTGTTTATTGATTCGATAGTATTGCTGTCTGAATGGGTTTTTTATACATAAGAACTCATCACTGCTAGCTTACCAGGAGACCCTGGCAAATGAGATGTAAATCTGATGGGTTGCATTGTCCTGTCACATCAAAGCATTTACTGATGCACTCACAAAGTCCTCGGGTAACAAGGAGGGGAATCTACAGCATACTGTATGCCTCAGATATGAACTACATAATCCCTTTATATTTAAAATTTCAGTGTTTACAAATGAGAAAAAAATATTCATTCTCATCAGTGATGGGAAAGCATTTCCTGATATATTAGAGATATACAATATTGAGCTGTCAGATAAATGATTAATTTACACAAGTGCTGTTTGACCTCGGGTAACCTCATGAGTGGCATAAGCCATGAATGAGATGTCCGAGGTCAAACAGCATGAGTGTAGATAAATCATTTATCTGACAGCTCACCATTGTATATTTCATTTATGCAATAGGGATGCTTTCTGTCAGTGCAGGCACATTTGCTTTTGATTGTTTATCTTTTTTTGCATATGTTTGTCAAAAAAGTGAACAAACAATTGCATTTTCTGCTCTTTTTGGCTAATTATAAAAAAAAAATCTATTAAGGTATCTATAAATGAAATACCACTCATTTTGTCGATAATTTTGTGCTGCACTACTTTCATGCTCACAGCACTATGCTACCTTTTTCGTTTTAAAGTTATTTGCATTTGAATATAGTTAGTACTGGTACTAAGGCTGAACATTCTAAATGAGTTATGGAGTGATTGTGACATATTTATTTATTTTTTATTTATTTACTTTTTGTTGACTGGGTAAGTGCATTAGACAAATCCTGCCTATTTTCAGGCAAGACCCGAGGAAGGGGATACAGATGAATGCCAACTGACCTTGAACCAGATTAAGCTGTTGGTGGTATCTTTTTAGTGAATGAGGGAAATTTTTGCCAGGACACAAGGGAAATTCCCCTACTCTGCTGCTGCATTGTGGCCAGTAGGGGGACTGGCCATCGTGATGGCCACTTGGTGCTCAGACTCAGAGCAGGAGGACGTCTTGGGGATAGGGGAGTTGGTCTCCCTCTCTATCTCTGTTTCTCTGGAGACCATTGGTACTGAACCCGGAGGACTACTAGGAGAAGCTCCGCTGCAGCGGGAGACTGGAGGAGAGATAACTACTCTTCATTCCCTTACCTCAGGAGCTAACGAAAGTGACAGCGGAGAAAAGGTACACCAGGATTTGGATTCCCAGCAGGATTTGGCTGCTTCTTTTGTGAGTTTGAAGGCAGATGGGCAGGTTTCTCCCACGGAGGCTTCTGGAAGGGCTTTGCATTGCCCAGCTCCATTGAGTCCTGTCAGCCATGACGTGACGTGGTCTGACAGGATGCTGCACTGTATTCTGGAGCCAGGAGAGAATGTGGAAGTGTTCGAGGCGCCGATTCGCGGTGTCTCTCAGCCATCGGAAGCGGGGGAGACTGGCAGTATTTTGCAGAATTGCATGTGCCAGGAGTCTCCCCTTAGCTCCTCCACACTGACAGCAGGACCAGGATCTTTGTCTCCAGGTATGGAGTGTGATGGGATGGCGAGTGGTCTGCACTTCGGGGCGATTATTTTGACACCAGCTACTATGAGTCTTTTGGGAGAGATGACCGCACTACCAGCTGGTATTGTACTAAACAAGGGTATTGCAAGTGGTGTTATGGGGTCCCACCAGCAAGTTACAATGGGTCCTGCTGTTCATAGCCCTCCTGGTTGTGGGTTTGACTCCCATCTGTCTGCCTCAGGGCTAACTATTGCTGCAGCTCTTTGGGGTGCAGGGTGGGAGAAGTCCCCATTAGACGATTCCTGGACCTCCCCTGCATGACCCAGCCCCACTCCTAAAGGTGACTTACTGGACATTACAGACCCTCTTGAGGTCCCTTCGGGCTTCAGTCTTTCCCGGACCCCATCCTGGAAGGCTGGAGGGGTGCAGGGTTCTGAACAGGGGACATTGCAGCATAATGAATTGCCTAGTGTTGGAGATGTGTCTAAGACCCCTTTATTACCCACTATGGTTTTTCCTTTGTCTTTGCCTCATACATCTCCTATTGTCATGGTAGGCACTGGGGGAAGCTCTCTTCAGGCAGGTGTGTCTGGTACAACCCCTAGGCCTTCATCTACAAATGCTTCCGACAGGAATATAAACTTTGACTTTGCCACTTCAGCGCCTGGACCTTCTGTTGGACCTCAGCAGCCTAAGACTTTTGCCGGCTTATTTCATTCCCCTCCTGAGCAGGCCAAGCGGCGTAATGCTGTCCGGCTTTGTTATAGAGGTGGGCTGGACACATTTCCGGATCGTCTCTATGTGGGGAAAACATTGATTAAATCTAGTTTGCAATTTTCTCCCTCTGAAATATATGCATTAATACGTACTGTACGTCTGTTGACAATTATTTTGATGTCAGCTTTAAAACTGCCTTAGGGTTAGATACTTTTTGGCATCGTTATCAGGCTGTCCGTCATACCCCATTGTGGTCCCCTTTTTTTGCTATTCTCCTTACGAAACCAACTATTAAAAATGTTACGGTTTTGTTTAAAAATGAGGGGGTGGGAATAGAGGATATTGTACTGTGGTTATCTACCAAATGCACTGTGTTGGGTTTACCTGATCCCATCATTGACTCTGAGTTTTTTTGGACAGGGTGGTGGAAACTGCAGGTTAAATTACCTATTGTTAATGGGAATATACAACACTTGCCAAGTTGTTTTTATTTAGGTAGGGATAGGGGTTTTGTATTCTACCCAGGGCAACCGAAATCTTGTTTTCGATGTGGGGCCCATACCCATCTAAGTAGTGCTTGTGACCAACTTAAATGCTCCTCATGTCTAGGCTCTGGTCATGTAAGTCTAAATTGCCCCCACCCAGCTTATTGCAATTTGTGTGATGAAACCTCCCACTCTTTTAAAGATTGTCCATGGGCTTCCCATAATAATCCAGCGAGGCCTACTGATTCACAGAATGAGACGGTGACTCAGGCCCAAAGATTTGCTGAGGCTAGGCCCCAGTTTTGGCCTTTTGCTTCTGCAGTGGTCCCCCCATCCACTCCTCCTTCTTCCCAGATGGATCCAGGGTTGGAACCGCCACCCCTGACAGTACCCATGTCTAGTCCGGACTTAGTGTCTGGGGAATTGGGTTTACTATCTCCTGCTACAACTTCTACCCCAGTGATTGCTGAAGAGCAGCCTCCGGCCCCTAGCACTTCAGCTCTACCCTGTGTTAAAGAAAATATGCCACCTCCTGTTTATACAGATTGAGTCCCAGTGGGGAACAGGAGGTTGATGAGGAGCTCTTTGATGAAAGGAGTGCCCCTGTCTTCAGTATCTCCCCCCACTGATGTAGTAGTTAAAAACCGGTTTGCTGTTTTAACTAAAAGAAAGCAGGCTGTGGATACTGAGGATGATTCGGATGCATCCTCTGTTGCGTCTTTCCAGGTTGAGCTATTGACTGATTCTGAGCAGGTTTCCGAGGTTATCCAGCTTAATAAGAAAAAACGTTGTAAGTTAAAACCCCAAGGCAAGGGTCGAGGTAGGAAAAAATCTTGATTTGATCTCTGTCAGATATGGGGGATGTCGTATCTTTTGGGAGCTTAAATGCTAATAGTCTCAAAAATGTTAAAAGAAGATGGGCTATTTTTTCCTTCCTTTTGTCCTTGCCTTTACATATTATTTTTTTACAGGACACTAGGCTCCATTCTTTGAGAGAGATTGGGCAGGCCTCCAGGGATTGGAGGGATGGTCTGTCCTTTTGGTCCTTGGCTGAGGATGTGTGTTCCGGAGTAGGGATACTGGTAAAGGGGGTGGATATTCATGCTACCAGACTGATTGATTTAATTCAGGGTCGGGTACTTATCTTAGATGTCATTCTCCACCAACAAGAATGGCAGTTTATTAATATTTATAACACTCAAGTTAAAACTCAGAGGATTCAAACGTTAAAACTTATTCAGCCGTTTCTCCATTCATCCAAATCGATGGTTTTTGGGGGAGATTTTAACTGCATTCTGGCATTATCTGATAAATTGGACTTACCCAAAAATTATATTCTGATTCCAACTTCCTTAACACTTTGTATGTTACTGCTGACTTACGGGACGGGGCTTCTTTTGGTGTACTCCCGTCGGAACACACTTTTCACCGGGGTAGATTTTCCACAAGGATTGATTACTTTTTTCTTTCTCATTGGCTGGCTAATGTACGATATTCGGTTGTCCCATGTGAGTTTTCGGATCATTGTGTGTTACTGTTGCACATCGGTTGTCCCAATAACAAATCTGTGATGCATACCTTCTGGAAGATGAATATCTCTGTTTTGGGGGAGGAAGGTGGGTGGCAGGACTTGTATGGGCTTCTCCAAGACAAGGTTTCAGTATTTGATTTGTACGATAACCCAACCTTTTGGTGGCAGGATACTAAATCTGTTATTACACAATTTTGTAAACGAATTTCTAAACAAAAATCTTCTGAGTGCTATTTCCAGTACCTTAAGTGCAGATGCCAAGTACAAAGACTGCTGTCTTGGCAAACTGAATGGGGCTTGGATTATTCAGCACAAATCCGGCAGGTTAAAACTGAGATGCGTTCCTCTCAGTATGAGAGGATGACATCATTATTTCTCGAACAAAAGTATGGGAGAAAGGGATCTGCTAAAGTAGTCAATCCCTATGATAGCAGCCACCAACACATTGCATCTAAATATATGTCCTCTTTGGTTTCCCATTCTGGTGCCAGGATTACCGATAACCAGAGCATTTTGGAGGAGGTTTCCTTCCATACTCGGTCTTTGTATGGGCATGCTTATGAGTCAAATGCCTGGGATGGATTTTTGGGTTTATTAGAGGTTCCTACCTTGTCACTGAAGTGTAGTAAGGTTTCAAGTCAGCCAGTTACCTGTGCTGAAGTGGACTCGGTTATTAGCCATTTGAAAACTACTGTCACCCCTGGTCCTGATGACATTCCCAATGAATTTTATAAAAAAGCTAAAACCTTGTCGATACCATATTTAACGAAGGTATATAATGTCATTTTACAAGGCCCCTTGCCTATTCCTCTCGCATTTTCTGATAGCTACTTGATTTTTTCATATAAACAGAAAAATGATAAGGATAAGTTGGACAACTGGCGACCTATTAGTTTATTAAATTCCGATTGGAAGATTTTGTGTAAAATTGTCTCCAATAGACTGTCACAGATGGCTGCCCAGGTAATTTACTCTACGCAGACTTGTGCGATTCCAAGCCGTTCCATGCTCTCCAATTTGAAAATTTTGCGGGAAGTATTTGATGGGAGTACCACTCAAGGCTATGTTCTTAGTTTGGACCTTACTAAGGCTTTTGACCGGGTTCCACATAGTTATTTATTTTCGATGTTGGAAAAATATGGGGTTCCTGCAGATTTACTCAGCTGGATTAAAATCTTGTAGCGGTCTGCCTGCACAACGCCGCTGGTTAACGGATTATGAGGCCCCATATCCCTATCAAGAGAGGGGTACACCAGGAATGTCCTTTAAGTCCCCTGTTGTATGTCTTTTCCATTGATCCTCTACTCCAGAAATTGAATGGGGAGGAGAGCATTAGACATATCTCTGTCACACCAGATTTGCATTTCCCAGTGCTGTTGCCTATGCAGATGACATTTGCATTTTAGTAGCAGATCCAGCTTCTGGGGAGAGGGCAGTTGAGATCATCTATTCCTTCTCCCTAATTTCTGGATCTGAGTTAAATACCCAGAAAAGTGTGGGTTGTGCAGTTCATCTTCCATCACATGCGATATCACCGGATATTGGAGGGATTGGTATTCACTCCCAGAAAATTTTTATTTAGGGGGGATATTTTTGGCCCACCTGATGTGGCGGCGTGTAATTGGATTTCAGCAATAGACATAGCTGAATCCAAAACTGTCCACTGGAAGCGGTTCCCAATGACCCACAAAAAATGGATTTTTTTGCTTAGAACTTGTATTCTGCCTCTATGTTTATTGATTAGTTATATTTTTCCCCTTCCCTTTTCTCTTGAGGCTCAGCTTTAAAATTTGTTTTTCCAGTTGCTTTGGGGTAGTAGACTGAACCCTGTGAAGAGATTCATCACCTACTGGACTATTAAACAGGGAGGTCTTCAGATGGTAAACCTGGTGTTATTTTATTTTTCCGTTTTTGTAAATGTTAATATTTTTCCAAGTATAGTCAACCGGATGGATTGTTGGGCCCTTAGCTTTTCTTCCCATTCCCAATCTTTTTTGGATAAATGGCAAGCTCCTGTGTAGAAACCTTTTACCAGAATTCCACCTGGAATGTCTGGATACCTTATTGAAATATTTAAAAAAGTTAAAATATGGAAAGTGTCTTATGATATAGATTTACTACAGCATAGAAAGCATTTATACTCCTCCATACTGCAAACCATGTTCTTGGTGTCACCCTGTTTTGCTGTACCCTGTGATACTCACTGTTTAACAAAGCAATTATTGGAAAACAGGATTCCAGAGAAGAAGTGGGATACCCTGTGGTTGTGTTTTCACAACAAATTGAATGTTAAGGGAAACCAGGAGCATAAGCAACTATCAGAACGGTACTGTGTCCAGGACACGTGTATATGTATGCTTGAATCTATGTCACACCTATTTTTTGATTGTCCGTATATTGCCCCAATATGGTCTTAGCTGAGTCAGTCATGGGGATTACCTATGTTCTCTGCCTTAACATATTCTGAATTGGCTTATGGGGACTTTGGACCTGGTTGGAAGATTTCTTTTCCAGGAACATTGCGGGTTCTGTTTGCAGTCTGCAAATGGTGTATCTGGCACAACCGATGTATGTTTGTGTTGCAACAAAAAACGGTTTCCTTGACTGCTCTCAGGGAACATATTGGGAGTGAAATTTCTGGTATTTATTGTTCAGAAAAAAAAACTTTACCTGCACCTTTAGTGGCATTTTGGTGGAGAACATTACCTTTAATTTTGTTTGAAGGAGTTACTTGAAAGGGGAAAAAAAAAAAAGTTTTCTGAAGGGGTGTGGGGGGGGCTTTCAGTTCCATACTAAGTTTTTGTTGTGGTTTTTTTTTGCTTTTGTTTTCACCTGTATAGAAGATGTGGTGATTTTTATTTTCTGTTCAATGCCTATATGTATTATGATGTACAGATTTTGTGCTTTGTCTTGAGTTTTTGTTTTCTTATTTTGTTTTCCAATAAAAAATTCCCCTGCTCTTTTCGATAAGTGCCATGGGATCTTTAACATTCACCTGAACTACCACCAATCCAGGCAGATGGGACCTCGGTTTACCATCTCATCCAAAAGACAGCACCTCAGAAGTGCAGCACCCCTCTCATGCTGCAATACAGTGTCAGTATTGGGATATTAACCCAAGTGCCAGATGTGGGAACTGAACCCACAGCCCTCTGATCTCCTGGCCTCAGAGGCGAGTGTGCTACCTACTGAGCCACTGACACAGTAATATCTACTATGTGTGTAAATCTGTGATGATGCATCTACTATGTGTAGAAATTATATGTGACCTTGCAATACTGTCCTGAAAGGTGACAGGTCAGTCCTGAAAAGCTCAGCAAGCATGCTGGCCCAGGCCACATATACCACATCTGTGTACTGCTTTCCCTCTGAATTCTTTCTTCTGTTTTAACCAGTATTTTGTCAAGTAAAACATCAGCCCCATTTTTATAGGGCATGGAGCTAAACGCTACTGGGAACAGCATGGTCAGTGTCACCTGGTACATGCTATTAATCTAATGTCAGGTACACATTGTATATACTGCTGTGCCATCTGCCATGAAAAAGAGGAATTCTCCCTGCATACAGGGTACAGCTTTATATACAGTGGTTCTGAAAATGCTAAATGGCCAAAGTCACAGCACCTTTACCATAGTACACAGCAGTGCATGTTGCTTCCCAGTTTCTGATCACCAAACCAATTCCCCATAACCTCGTCTTGTACAGATCCATGGCATCTACTGGTCCCACACCCCTCAGTTGCCATTCTGATCCCCCATGAACATGTTGTTCAATGTTCCCTGGCATCCTGTGGACCCCCACCACCTCAATCACTGGTCTGAACCCAAATAACCCTTTATCTCAATCCCTTATGTCTAGTCCCTCCACTTACCCAAGCTGGCAGCTTCCATTGGGTGACTGTGACTGGTACAGCCCCTCCGCTCACTACCTCTGCCTTCTGCCATCTGAGTGATGGGGCATGAGCTTGCAGCTACTGTAAAAACAGCTGTTTCTACAGTAGGTGAGCACTTGTTCCCTATTACTCAGACTGTGACTGTCCAAGTGGGTGAGTGGAGGGGCTGTGCCAGTGACCACCACTGAGAGGGGGCTGCCAACAGGGGTGAGAGGAGACACAGGGGAAGGGGTGGAGAAACCTGAGTGAGTAGGATGGGGTGGGGCATATGAACTAGCAATCAGAGGTGTGGGGACCACCAGACAGCAGGCTTTATTGGCTAAAGGGTTATTAGGTCTTGGACGGGCAAGTCTGGAGTGGGGTGGGACCACTAGATGCCAGGGATCATTGAGATGAAGGTTTTTTCAGTTTGAAGCAGTGATTGGGGGCTGGGGTGGAACACTACACACCAGGGATCTATGAAGGTAGAATTATTTTGGCTCAGACAACTGACCCGGGGGTAGGGGGCAAGAACAGGTCCAAATAATGCCTTCATGCAATCATGCATGGTACACTGTGTGGAGCTGCTAGCTAATTGGCCATAATGGCATGAAAATGGCTCCTTAGTTGCCACTTGCCATATGTGCTTATTAGCATGCTGGTTGCTGAATATGCAAGCAATAATACCCAACAGGGTGGGTGGTATTGGGCAATACCGGACTGCCCAGGGGTGTAATGCATAGGCGGAGGGTCTTATAGCCCCTGAAGGTCTGGTATTGCCCATGCTGCCAACCCTGGAGGGTGGTATTGTGCTTAGAAAATTGGCAACTGTATTTTATATGTTCAGAAAAAATTAATTCCTATGTTTAAATTGAAATACACTTGGCTGTTTGACTTTTGTGTGATAAAATAGTTCCTCCACCTGCATTTGAATGCAGTTTTTTTTTTAAGCCTAGGGAATTTTGTCTTACTGAAGCCTCTGTACTTTTGGGTTTGGTTACCCTCCCCAATACACACACACCCACACCAGACTCACTCCACCGGGCTTAAGTGTTAAAGCCATGTTATTTATTTTTTCCTGTTAAGTTTTTTTGTGTTTCTCCATGTGTTTTCCTTCTCTCCCTCTTCACGTTACTGCCATGTGAAGTGTGATATCCTGCCCCGCCTTAGAACAAGAGTTGTATTGTGGTCAGAAGAGATGCACGTGCATGGAGAGCCGAGTGGGAGTGAGACACCAGAAGAGTGTTGGCGATCATCTGACACATGTGCTACGTTACCAAAGCACAAGCTGTATTTAGATTCAGTTTTATTTTGCTTTTGTGAACATTGGGTTGTTAGTTAAATAGTCTCTCCTCTACTACCCCCAGGTACCCATCATGGACAAGAAAGCAGTGGAGCAAGCAGCGAACAGGATGTAGTATTTTTTAATTTATTTTTTAACAAACAAGTGTATTTCACTTAATGACAGCCCAGGCTATTGGCGCATCTGCTAACCCACTTTCTGTCTCTTGTGGCACAATACACATCCCTACTAATCACTATTAAGTTCATAGACTTGAAATATACAGTAGATTAAAAAAAAAAAACTAACTCCCTTCCAATGATGGAAATGATGGTGAAAAACACAGATGCGCTCACTGGACTACTGTGGGGTAGAAATGGTAATGAATAGCTATATTTTCAGGATCGACTGGGCAGCTGGCTAGAGGAGGGAGAAGTGAGAGTGGTCTGCTTTTGTAGAGTTGGGGTATCACGACAACAGCAAGTATGGGACATTACAATGCTGAATAAAACATAAAAACAAGTAGAGAAAAGTGTGTCAAGAAATGAGCCCATTGGAGGGTGACATGTTTTGTCAGGTGACTTGCAGTCAACTACTGAGCCTTTGGAAGCCACTGTCTGTCACTAAGTGAGAGAAAAAGAAATGGCAGCGATTTCAAAATAGTGTGGTGCTCTGGGCCAATGAGTAAGCAAGGTGAGCACAGTGTTATCTGCCTGGGTAAAGTGACACTTTGTGCTAGTACATTTTATTTCCTGGGTGTCTATTGAAAGTTAATGTACCCCCCCCTGGCAGGGGTACCAGCCAGTCAGACCACAGGAAATATAAAGCCCATTTTCTAAGGCTCACATATGGAATGGCACTATTCCATTTGGGATTTCCTGAGCTGGATTTTCAAAGGCCGATATAGAGCTTGCATCAAGCGCTGCATAAAAGCCATTTTGTGGCACAGCTGGTAGGGCACAGCTGGAGCCGCATCAAAGAACAGGGCCATTCTTGATGCCCTACAGGGGGAATGCCTCAGACAGTTAGTGTTGGAACCCACTTGGGAGAGAGCAATTTTAGACCTATTACTCTCTGAAGGGGATGGAGAGAGGATCTCAGATCTCAAAGTGGGTAGCCATCAGGGAACAAGTGACCACCAAACAGTGTGGCTCACGATAAACTCAGCTGCAGAGTTAAGCCATACAAAAGTGAGGGTACCGGACTTCACGAGGGCTGACTTTGTCAAAATGGGAGAGTGCCTCAGAAAAGCACTAACAAACAGGCAAGGAGTAGGGGTGGAGCAACAATGGGGAAACATCAAAACTGTCATCAGAGGCAACAAGCCATTGTGTGAAGCAAATAAACAAAACAAAATGAAAGAAAAACCTACTATGGTTCTCAAAAGAGGTGGCGGGGAAGGTTAGGAAGAAAAAGATAGCATTCAGGAAGTATAAGGAAACTCAGAAGGAGCAGGACAGAGAACTGTACCAGTTAAAGCAGAAGGAAGTGGGGAAGGCAGTCAGAATAGCAAATGCCCAAACCAAGGAAAACATAGCCAACTCTGTTAAGAAGAGGGATAAAACCTTTTATAGCTACATTAGGGAGTGAAAAAAGGCAAAGAGAGGGATAGTGAGGCTTAATAAAAGGGAGGGTGGGTAGGCAGGCAGAGAGGGACAATGAAAAAGCAGGGATACTGAATGAATACTTCTGCTCAGTATTCACAAAAGAAGAGGAGGGGGAGGTACCTAATCCAATCAATAGAAGCACTCTGGATAGGGGAGGTCGATACCAGTCCTTTCATAGAAGAAAGGGTTCTGAAAGAACTCCTAAAACTGAAGGTGGAAAAAGCAATGGGGCCTGACTGAATCCACCCCAGAATTCTAAAAGAACTCAGGGGAGAACTAGTGACACCACTGACTACCCTTTTTAACAAATCATGGGATGGTGTGGTACCTGAGAACTGGAGGAGGGTGGATGTATGATTCCCCTTCATGAAAGTGGGAGCAAGACAGAGGCAGAAAACTACAGACCTGTCAGTTTGACCTCAGTAGTGGGGAAAATGATAGAATCACTTCTGAAGGAAAGAACTGTTGAGTACCTAGAGGCCAGTGGGGGCACAGGACCCAAGGCACCATGGATTAACAGTGGGAAGGTCATGTCAGATGAATCTAATTGATTTCTTTGACTGGATGACCAAAGTGGTAGATCAGGAAGGGGTTGTGAATATGGCCTACCTAGACTTTAGCAAGGCATCTGACACCGTCCTACACAACAGATTAATAAACAAATTAGCCAGCCTGGGAGTGGGTCCCAAGGTGGTAGCCTTGGTAAAACACTGTCTGGACAACAGAACACAGAAGGTAATAGTAAATAGAGTCCACTCCAAAGAAAGGGGCTGGGTTACTAGTGGGGTACCACAGGGTTCGGTACTGGGTTCAGTCCTTTTTAATGTCTTTATGTGACATTGCAGGGCCAAAACACAGTTTTCTGAGCGGCGCTCAGTTAGCGAGGTGGTGCTCTCAACAGAGGTTGCTAACCTCAAATCAGTACAACAAAAGAAAGGAGCACTCCAAAACGATATGAATATATGCTAAAATAGCATTTTATTGTTGCCAAAAATTCCAACAGAAACCCCTGCGCTTCGGCTCTGTGTCTTCAAAGGAACTGCTCCCAATTTTCTATCATCAGGTGCAGTTGAGACAATTTCTTCAGTTTATGGCAGCTTGCCCCAAATATTTGGTGCAAACCCCATAAAAAGGGTCCCATTAATGTCGTAAGTTAGATCAGAGCAAAGCTGGTCTAAGCTGTGGCATTGGCGCATGGGATTGAAATCCTGACCACCAGCCAGGAGAATACCATAAGCCCCATGCACCAATCAGTTGGTGCACAAGGGGCTTGCGGCATTTTCAGGGCTTTGAAAATCCAGCCTCCTATCTTTCTTTGCTCCTGAAACCCAGTATCCAACAGGGGACTGTGTTAGCACAGTTTATATGCAGTCCTACATGGCCTCTTGTGCAATGTACATTTTTTTGTGCTAAAAATGTCTGCTATATTAACTGCTTTTTTAATTTGATGTAACCACCCACATTATGACACAAGGTGCTCTACTCCCATAGACACCTGGTGGTGGTGGATTGACCTCTGACCCCCAGCCCATGGGGCGGGGCTCTGACCCCTAGAACCCCGATTCTTCACTTCTGACCCCTGGCCAGGGGGCAGGGTCTTGACCCCTGACCCCTGGGCCCCACCAAAAATTTTACAAACCCAACTCCTCTGGTTAGAGTTATTTGACATGCAGCAGTCTGTGTCCCCTGAATTGAATCTTATCAGGGGAGGAACCACTGAGTTGCATAAATCACATTTAAACTATGGCTTTACTATGTCTTTGATGACAGATAAAGTGATTCACATATACAAGGACCCCTTTTGTGACATTTTATTTCTAATACTTGGTCTAAATGATTCTACAAGTTCAGAAAAGATAATCAGCCCTAAATTATATCAACTGGATAATATATAGGCTATAGGCTGTCTTCATTAATATTATATAAATTGCTTTGATAATAGGTCCTCTTTATGCTTGAATATAACTGACCTGGTATCTCAGCATGTAGAACAACATGTTGTTTCCCTACTAATGGCATTCATTTTGCTGCTACTAGAGAAATGCCTACATATAGGGAGATTAGTTTGGAAGCTCAGCACTTAGAGCAAAATACTGTCACTGCTATAAAGGAGATCTCATGTGGTAGAAATTGTGAATTGCCTGGCTATAAGGTGAATGGAAAACACTCCAGGCATAAGATCCCAATAGCTGAGAAACCACAGTCATTATTGGATAAAAGGAATGAAAAAACATCCAGTACTACCAATTATATGTTTTCTTGGCCCAAATGATTAGTTTGGAGGTAACAGTCAGGAAATTAATGTGTTATTAAACCAGAAATTGAAACAGGCTCTGGATTTTGATATAGATCTGGAAGAGATTGCAGAAATCAAGTGTATCCCTGTTGAAGCTGCATTTACGATTGATGTCTATTTTCATTCAGCAAGAGCAGCAAATTATGTATGACTTATTGTTCACCAATGCAGAACAGTGATTTTATGATAACATTTCTGAACAGATATTTATTCAATAAACCAGGGAACAGGCAGAAGGGTCTGACTGAGGAGAAGCTTTTTATTCTTATGTTTGGCTTAAACCCCCTGGACATTAAGGATGCTAATAAATTGTCAAATGTGATCCAGAGCCTATTAAAAAATGTCCTTCAAATACCAATTAGGAATGAAAATGATGTAACAGCCAGAAGATCTAAATATTCAAGTAAGGCAATACAACTGAGAAACAGGGAATTGGATGGTTGTATTTGCTAAAGAGCTCAGATTGCTTGGGGTTAAATATAATTGACTCTAAATTCTTGGAAGTTGCACCAATATCACAGATAGGCCTAGTGCCCAATGAATATTCAACAATCCTCTTGAAAATAGATTTTTGGCCATTGCAGAATATAATAATTGACTTCTGGATACATCCAAACTCTCGTTCAGGGCTTTAAATAAAAATGATGGGGGCCCATTAATTATATCTTGGAACATTGCTGAATGGAATAAAGTCCTGCTTGACAAAGATTTAAATAAGCTTCTGGCAGAATTTAATATATTGTATTTAAGAGACATGGCATTATTCAGAAGATACCATTGCTCTTAATGGATATGAATGTTTTCATTTCGTAGGGAAAAGAATACATAATACTGGAAGATATTCTGGTGGTTTGGCCATATTTACTAAAATTGGATCCTGTGACAAGGTGCAACTCCTAAGAAAGAGTGATAACTTTTTAGTACTGTATCTGGGAATAGTATCTCATAAATTTATATTGATTAATTGTTATAGTTCACTGTGTAATTCTAAGTTTTATGATCATTTTGTGTGGAACAATCTAAGGAGCCTGATGCACGACTTATGTTGTAGCTATCCAAAGATCAGTATATGGTTGCAGTGAGACTTCAACGCACATATCGGATGATTTGATGGTTTTAATAATAATCATTTTTTCAATGTCAATCTCCTCATGAAGGATTTGTTTAGGATGAAGGCTAAAGACAGTAGAGTTAATAGTACTGGGAAATAATTGATAGAAATTTTAACAGAATTTAATATACTGTATATCCTTTATACAGCAGAATAATCAGAGATATGGAGGGTGATTTTACTTATATTTCCACAAAAGGTGCATCCACAATTGACTTTGCTCTGAAAATAGAAGATTTGAACCCATGGGAAAATTTGCGGATTATTGTTAGATCTAACAGTGATCACTTATCTTTAGTTCTAGAACTGTCACAGTTAGGAACCTAAGTACAAATCAATGAAAGTGAAATGATTCCTTTTACTGAAATATGAGCTTCCATAAGGATAGTATGGCACCAAAATTCTGAAGCTGCCATTGTTCCTCTATTGCATAGGTCTTTTATGAATAGCAAATTAAATATGATTCTATCTATAGAGGTAGAACAGCTGATATTAGAATTTGAGAACTTATTTGTAACCATACAGGGGAAATCAGAGTATTCACCTAAAAGTATTAATAGAGCTGCAACAGATAATGAATGGTTTGATAAAGATAGTAAAAAATTAAAATCCGAGATTAATAAATTACTAAGGCTATTTAAAAAGAATCATAACAGAGATATTTTAACATCTTGAAAGTATGAGAAGCTGGAGTATAAGACTATAATTAAAGAAAAGAAACAAGCCTATTATAATAAACAATGGATACAAATGCTGGATGCTATAAGATCAAAAGATAATAAAAGCTTTTGGACCCTGGTAGCCAGGGGGACATATAATTATAAATTTTGTGTAGATTCTTATACACTATTTACGAACATACTTGGATGAATTTTTTTATGCAGATATTTTTAAATCCGTCTGTGCAGGAGTCACAAGTGGAATCTAGAGTGGATATAAACTCCTTTAAATTAATAGCTTTTGAAGAAGTTTTTCTAGCCATTAATACTTTAAAAAGAAACAAGACAGCTGGCCCAGATGGGATACCAGTGGACGTATACTTATTTGAAACTAAGCTTTGGTGTAAGGCATTAACCATGCTTTATAATAAATGTATTGCCTCAAATCTCTATCCAATTTCAGGGTATGGTTCAGATATAATATCTGTCCATAAAAAGGGTAAAGTAACAGACCCCACGATATATAGGCCAATAAGCCTGCTATATATAAACCTTAAAATCTTCTCAAAAACTGTGTTAGAAAGCATTAAGGAGCAAGTTGAAATTACTGGAGGGTTATCTATGCTTCAGGCTGGCTTTGGAGCACACTACTCAACCTTGGATAATATATTTGTCTTAAGACGCTTCATTAAAAAATATGTTTTTTTAAGAAAACAAAAGTTATATAAGATTTTTTATTAATTATAGCTCTGCTTTTGATTCCCTTTCAAGAAATGTTTAATGGGCCCAACTCCTGGCAAGAGAAATTGATAGTAACTTGGTTGCAATAATCACAAATCTCTATAGCAAGAGTAGGATTTAGATTAGATTAGGGACCAGAGGAGAATTATCTTACCCTTTTAAAACCAATAAAGGAGTAGGTCAAGGGTGTGGACTAGCCCCTCTTTTATTTTCATTATTTCTTGATTAATTATTAAAGGATATGATGGAAGTCTCTTCCAATTTCCCTAAGATTCAAAATACTTTATGTCTAGCATTAGCTTATGCTGATGACATTGTCCTGTTTGCCTTCACTAAGATGAATTTACAAAAAATGGACTTTCTTAATAAAAGATCTGAAGATCTGAATTTGAACATGAATCTTAATAAAACAAAAATAGTCATATTTGGAAGTAAAAACACTAAAGGCATTTGGAGAATGGGGAGTCAAAATGAAGAGGTGACTTCTACATATACAGTACCAAGTTACACCAATGAGAGATATGTGGAGGAGGAGACTGTTACAGCTGTACGCTATTCATTCTGAGGAGGAGAAGGAGAAGCAGGCACACAGACACATATTTACCTCTTTTATTACAGGTATGCCATAGTTGCCTGTAAAGAGAGATAGTCTGTGTGCTTTCCAGTTCAGCTTGTGCTGCAGTTTTTGGGAGTAAAAACCTTGGGCTCCACATTTTGACTGCTTCTATTTGGTTGAGTCCATGCAGTGGAGTAGCTCCAAAGAGCAGCGTTATAGTGGAGCGATCATGCGGAGGGTCGGTCGCCAGAGAGATATTTTACCCCCTATTTTAGCTAAATAGCTAAACACAGTTAATCTCTGGATTTTTTTTTTAGCTTTGGGATAGTTGCTGTCCCCTCTTTCTCTCACTTTTGGGTGCTTGTCGTTTATACATCTTAGCGCAATGTATGAGTTTTATACGAATTGTGATTATCGCATAAATGTATAGGTGGATTTGAAGATTTGTGTGAATCTGTTTTTTTACCTCTGAATATATTTTTATATTTGCACGCAGCTACTGTGATAGATAGATAATAGAACAACGTGCCTGCAAAGTAACTTCAAAGTAACTGATTGTGATAGTGATTAGTTTACATAGAGAGACTGTGAATACGCATGGTAAATGTGTGAACTTTATGATAGCAGTGTTTGAAAGCATTTCAAATTTAGAGCCTTAATCTGGCTTCAGTGAATTGGTTAGCTAATTAATTAATTGGTTGACTTGCCAAAGAGTAGTCCCGGGGGAGAGGTTACATTTTGAAGGCATAGAGTGGATTGCATGTATGGACTGAGAATTACAATCAATGAGGCTGTAATTTGTTTCAGGTGTCCTGAGACCACTCGGTTTAAATACATTGCATTACACTGATTTTTTAATTCATTCTGCTTTTTACCTCTCTCAGATCTCGGTCAGTTTGTATGCTGAAGTCGAGCTGTATAAATATTTTTGCTGCTTATATTTGCTGAGCTCTCCTCTATTTGAGAAAATTCTCAGAAGAGAGATTCAGCATTTGTTTTGCCGTGAGTCATATAGTCTTGTTTTTTTATTGCTATACATTAAGACGCTTAAAACTCTCAAAGCGTTGAAACACTGCAAATTGTCTGCGGCTGTGGCTCATTGGTTGCTGATCGTTGGTTCCCAGCGTATCCTGGAATGAAAGCTGAATGAAAGTTGGTAGAAGTTAAAACAGAGAAGCAAAGGTAAGTGTTATATTTGCCTCTGTTTGTTACTGATGTCTACTGCCTTTTAAATTACAACAGGCTATCCTTAACAAAAGTTTATGGCTAAGCCGATGTGTTTTGGTTCATATAAGGGATAAAGGTTTTCTTCTTGTTGGCCCTGGCTGGTTTTGCCATTGTTAGGTGTTCTGAGTATTTTTTGGTGTTAAGCATGATATGAGCATTTTTTTTTCATTTTAATGTTTTATTTTTAAAGTACCTTTTTAGCCATTTGTTTAAATCCATCTTCAAGTTTGGAAGTTAAAACTTTTTATTTTTGCTGCTTTGGTTCTTTTTGTGATGGACCCTTGGATTTTATTAGTTGTTACCCTTTTTTTCCTTTTTGCCCCCCCCCTTCTATTATACAGTTTTCTCCTGGATCCTTGATGGCCCAAGTTTTAACATCAAGGGAAAAGGAAAGAACTATTGTAATTTAAGAATATGGAAGGGGTTCCCAGAGTCTGAGATTAAAATCACTGGAGAAGAAATTATACGCTGGGACTGTGTTGGACTGTGTTGAAACTGTGTCGATATTGTGCCTGATCTGTGTACTGGGGAAAGAATTTTTGCATTACAGAGTCAAGTTGAGAGAACTGGATGAACAAAGACTCTTTATTTTTTGATTTTTATAAATTATGTATGTGATATAGAATGGATTTAGGTACATTGGGGTATTGTTTAATTGTATTCCTATTAGAAGGTGCGAGAAAACCAATGTAAATGAAGAATCTTAAAAATATAGATTTCTTAAATTAATTGCACATTTAACAAATATTTTTGATACTCCCCATAGGTATACCTGGTATTTCAAATGATAAAGCATTAATGAATACTTAGGAATTTTGTGCTAGTAAATATCCATTTAGAATTTACATTTTTTATTTGGTCTATCTGTTATATTATTGGCTATACTTCTGGCTATATTTTGGTTATATTGTGAAAGTATAAGAAGTAAGAAATGATGACTAGGCTATCAAAAAGGAAGATAAGTGAAAATCCTGTATGTTATAAAAATCAGAAAAAGAAACAAAAGAAAAGTTTAGATGGAATGGTGAAAAAAACAGAGAGGAAAATTACTAGTTATAGTCTAGCCCCAGGAAGCCAAATACATTTTGTGGGGAAAAAATATACTTTAAGAATTCAAGGTTCACGCTTGCCACCTGTAAGTTCTTCACCTATAACTGATAGATTAAATCCATGACACTTAAGTAGAGAGGAGCGTCCACTAATGAAATCTATAAGGATATTTGAAATTGAAAATGAAGGTCAGATTTTACAACAGAAAGACTTAGTACAGTAAGTATTAGAACAACAGAAGTAGAGAAAGGTGGAGAAATATAAAAATATGCAACAATCTGAGGAACAGTTAGGGGAAGAAAGAAAACATCAGGTGCAGAATATTGATTTGGAACAAAGAAATGTTAAAAGTAATATGAGAGATGTTTCACATCAGTGTCCTAGTGCCTCATTCCTTGGTGATTTTGATACCTTTCTTACCCCATATGTACAAAGACTTAAATTGAACTCCCCATCTAGATTTCTTCCAGATATATCCCATATACTTCAAAATAGAAATGAAGAAAACCCAGAAGATCTACATATAAGGGGGGAGAAGAGTAAGGTTACTAATAAAATGCATGAAAGTGAGACGAGAGTTTCCTTGTTTCCTTTTTTGGAAATATTAAAAGAAATAAAGAATGGGATTTTGTTACATAATGGATTATTAATCAATCTTACAACAATGTTAAGTAGGAACTTTGTAGAGGGTGGAAATATATCTCTACTAAAGGGATAAATGACAGAAATTATGGGTAAAGAGGTAGAAATGAAGGTAATCCAGAGGAAAAGATAAAGGCTATGACAACAGAAATTGGAAATAAGGAAAAAGTGGAGATTGAACAACTAGTACAGATTTTACAGAAGATTAAGGAGGGTAAGAACAATAAATCTGAAGAGAAAACACAAAGATGTAAAATGAAGAAGGAGAAACAGGAACAGAGTAAGATAAGAAAGAGTAGCCGGCGGAAAACAAAAATCTTGTGAAAAAGGAAAAAGGGTTGGAGATTTCAAAGATAGTTTATATATAGGAGATGAGGAAAGAGAGAATCAGATTGAGAAAGGGGAAAGATTACCTGCTGTCTTTTTTAAAGGTATACCAAGAGCAAAAAATGAGAACCACGTAACCCTAAAACTGGTTGTGTATAATATATGCAAGGGAGTTTTGGGTAAAAGGTTTATGTGGAATGATATAAAATCTACCTACAGATATCATGGAGGTAAAGGAAAAGGTTGGATTTGTTTGGTTGCTAAAAGCAGTAATGTTAGAAAATGGCTACTGATAATGAAAGAACAGTTTCGGGAATTGGAATAAATGCAGATACATCTGTAGAAGACAGAAATATTGAAGAAAGGGATAGTAGGGATAGGTTTGATCAGGCAGGAAAGGAGAATAATGAAAACAGTAAACAGCAAAAGGGTAAGATTCAACAGAGAATATCACACTACATGAAACCAGTAGTGCGTGAACATGTATTAACTGCAGATGTGGAATATAAGAGAGTGATAAGAGGTAGATTGCAAAAAGGACCTAGAATAAATAGTAGTGTAATTTTGGATGAAACTCAAAAAGAGGAGCCATTAGATAGTTATAGGGTTAAGATCTGGTATGAAGTAGGAGAAGAAAGTGTGGAAAATGGAATAGAAGAAACAATAGAAATAGATTGACAATATAATTCTAAGAAAATTAATAAAGGAGAACAAAAATTACATCTGTTAAGATGGAATATAGCAGGAGTTGTTGGGAAATTTAAAGATAATGGAATTCTTAGATTTATAAATGAAAAGCATATTGTCTTGTTACAAGAAACTTGGGTAAACAGATTAGAGGGATGCCACTTGGAAGGATTTTAGGGTTGGCATATCCCTGCCAAAAAGATAAGTATTTATGGATGTCAGCAGGAGGAATTAGTATCTCTGTCAAAATAATGCCTGGTCTAATGTGTAAATGTACTTGGAATGACAAAAACTTTAATATTCTTGTTGTTGAAATGGAATGGGAGAATAAGGATTAATTGTTACTGGTAAATGTGTATTTTCCACCTGATACCATTGCTTCACCCATCATACACTACATATGTAGATATATAGAAATATTAGAATTACGGACCCAGTATCCAGGGGTTACGATTATTGCTGTGGGGGATTATAATTTATGATTAGGTGAATAACAAGAGGAAAGTGGTAATAATTGGAATTTGGATGGTATTTTTGGAATTCCTATTAGAAAATCTTGTGATAACAAGAAAAGTAGATTTGGTAATAGATTTTTAGCCGGATTATGTAAATTGAATATACAAATTATGACTAGAAGAAGCATTGGAGATAAAACTAGTCACTTATGTGCATAAAAATGGTACAACTTTGTTGGACTATATAATTGTAGACATATACTCTTATCAAAATATTTTTAGTCTGCAAATAGTTGAAAATTGGGACAGTGGTCACAGGCCACTTCTGATGACATGGGAACGTCCAATTATGATTGATAAGGGTGGTAAGGATAGAAGAAACTGGGAGGAGCAGAATATGGAAAAAAAGAAAAGTAAAAGAATAGAATGGAATAAAGTGAATAAGGAACAACTAAAAGGTTATCTAAATTCGCCAGAAATAGAGGAATTAAAGAAATATTGTATGAATATTTTACAAGTTAATCTAGATCTAGACACAGAACAAGATCAGAAGAATTAGTTGTTTTTGGAATATTTAAAACTGGAAGAGAAAATATTTAGAGAACTGGAGAAACAATAGAAAGGGTAAAACAAGAAGAGCTTTTTTTGGTGCAAAATGGTATGATGGTGAATGCATTAAAAATGAAAAAGCTAATAAATCAAATTGGTAGGAGAATAACGAAAATTAATAGTGTAGAAGAAAGCAAAGCTTTGAAATTATTAAAATCTGAATACAAAGTATTGATTAAAAATAAAAAGGATAAATATAACCATGAGCTGTGGTACAAACTGCAAACAGCTATTCAGAAAAAAAATGGAAGTGATTTCTGGAGACTGGTGATGTTCGGAATGGGTGATATAAGATATAATATAACAGCAGTTATTCCTCCAGAAAAATGGGTACATTTGTTTGTTGACATGTTTAGCGGTAAGGACAATGTACATGTACAAGAGATAGAAGTGGAGAATGTTGAAAAGTTAAATTGGATGGAATTTACAAAAGAGGAGATAGTGATGGCAATACAAGAACAGAGAAGGAATAAAGCTCCAGGTATAGATAACCTTGGGGCAGAGTTATACCAAACAGATGTTGAATGGTGGGCTGAGATATTATTAAAATGATATAAGAACATATTAAAGTATAAGAGAATACCTGAGAATTGGAATATAGGAGTAATAGTACCCCTTTTTAAGAAAGGGGATATGACAATGCCAGAAAATTATAGGCCAATAACACTTTTGAGTATTAATCAAAAAATATTTGCTAGATTGATTTTGAACAGGATAGAACATTGGATGGAAGAAAATGATGTTCTCTTCCATTTTTTAAGTAGGTTTCTATAAAAATAGGTCAACAGTGGATCAGGTTTTTACTCTCAAGTATATCTTGTATAAGTATGTTGGAACAAGGAAGGGAAAGATATATACTGTGTTTATTGATATTAAATCAGCATTCAATTCAGTCCACAGAATGACCTTACGGGAAATTTTAAAGGATTAAGGAATGGACTTAGAACTATTGAATATTATAAAGATATTACATCAAGGAAGCAAACTTGTTGTTAGATATAACAAGGAAGGTGACATGAGTGAAAAAATAAAAGTTAATTGTGGGGTAAGACAGGGGTGCATATTGGCACCAGTCTTGTTCAGTTTATATATTGATAAAGTTGCGAGAGATTTAGAGGAGGTGGATACTTTTGCACCAAGGATAGAGGAGATTGGAGTACAGACATCGTTATATGCAGATGATGTGGTATTAATCTCTTAAACAACTCTTTGCTTAAAGAGAGCTATTGCAGTAATAATAAAATCATTAGAGATGTTGCATATGAAATTGAACCAGGAAAAGACTAAAATAGTGGTATTTGGAAGTAAATTAAAAAACAAACAAAAATGGAGAATTGAAAATATAGAGCTAGAAGTAGTTAGAGAATTTACATATTTGGGGTGATTTTTAGCGAGGATTTAAAATGGAAAAAAACAAATTGAAAAAATAAATGAAAAGGCATTAAAAACTTTAAGTGGAATTAAACACTTTACAAAAAATGGGTGGAAACTCCTTTATAGCTCAGTATAGATGTTTAAAAGCAAAAGTTAACTCTCAAATCTTATATGCTTCGGAGGTTTGGGGACTCCCAAGTAATTATAAAGCATTGGAAATAGTTCAAAATAAGTATTTAAAAAATCTTTTGGGTTTACCAATGTGGGCTTCAGGGTCTGGAGTAAGATTAGAAATGGGGACTCTCAATTTAAGCAGAAATTATAAAAAGAAATATAACATACTGGAAAAAAATTGTAACTACATACAAAGATAGCCTAATATATAATTGTTGGATAGATGCTAGTAATAGTGAATGCAAAAAAGGCATAAATTGGTTTAGTATATTAAATCAAGTACTAAATAAAGCTGGGTTACCCTATAACTACATATTGGATTCAGAAAGTGTTAAGAAGGGTGTTTTGGAATTTATACAAATTGCTGGACGGAGAATAGAAGATCAAGTGATACAATCTGATTTTGGAAGAATAAAAGACTCATAATGATTCTCTATATAACAAAATTAAAACAATATTTGAAATAGAGGGTTATTTATTGAAGTGTGAGAATGACAAAACATAGAAAAGCAATCACTAGATTAAGACTAAGTGAATTTGGTAAATGGAGAGGAAGATACAGCGGCTTTAATCAGATGGATATTTGTATAAGTTGTAATAACGCCGTTACTGTATGTCCAGTGCTCATTTAATTTTAGAGTGTAAGACTTATAGTGATATAAGGAGAATAGACATTGAGTAACCCTTCCAAAACCTTGTAGGCCTGAATAGAGATGACCAAATAAAGGAAATTTTAAACTGTACAAAATTGGAAAAAATATGTGCTTTAGCAAATTTTGCATGTAAAGTGGCAAGAAAAATGAGGTGGAGTATCTGACTTTGTTGAATGTGCATATGGATTTAATAATTTTTATATTAACTCTCTGAAGTTGTTGGAGATGAAAATATGTATTTATGAGAAGTGGAGAAGGTTAGATATAAGATTGTCTGATTTTAAAAATTTTGTATGTGACAAATGATGATTTTATACATACTTGGAAATACACTTTACTTTACTTACTTTACTTACTATACAGTACCTATCTCGGTATAAAATTATCATATAATTGTCGGTGGAAGTCACATACCAAAATGATAAAGGAGAAACTTAATAAAACCATAGGAAACATTACAAGATTTAACTTTAAATATGGAGGATATTCTGTTAAAAGTATTTTAATGGTAATCAAGGCAAAATTTGAATTGCAACTGTTGTATGGGTCTGAGACTTGGGAACCTAGTAATGTTAATAGGCTAACGAGTCCTCTTTTTAAAATGTTAAGGGACCTATTAAAGCTAGGACACACCTGCCAGGTAGCCTATATCAGGGAAGAAACTGGTTTAACCAATTTGTATTAATAGAGATATGAAAAGTGAATTTTTGGTTGTGGTTAACTAACCTACAGGACTCTGCACTTGCAAAACAATGCTTAGTGCAAAAAGAGTACTGGTTTAATCTTGGATTTAAAACTAAAATTTGGTTTACATCAATAAGTCTCCTAATGAGCAAATATAAACTGGTATCCCTAAAAAAGCAGTTGATAAAAAAATCCAATTAAATAAACAATATAAGAAATATATCTCAAAGAAAATAGCTAATGATTGGAATAAGGCAGCTCTAAAAATGATTAGAAATTCATATTACTCAGAATAGTATGCTGGAAATAATTTGGATTTTTGATTCAAATACTATCTTGATATTCTGGATAACCCAGTATTACGTCAAACTTTTATTGCTTTCAAATTTGAGCATTTTCCCAAGTAACATCCTATTACATCCTTATAATAAAGAGTTGGGGCTTTTCTGAAGCATGTGACTGTTCTATTAGTGAGAAGGAAAATCTTCTTCATGTATTATGGGTATGCCCGTGGTATTCAAGAGGAAGGAAATATTGGCTGGGATCTTTTATTAATAACAGCTATGAAATTGATATAAGCTCTTTAACTTCAATTCTGATGCATACTGCTGACCCATGGACCCTTGATAGACTAGGTAAATTTTTTATGCCAATTTTGAAAATTAGACAGAAATTAATGGTCGTGCAATAGATCTAAGAGACAACTTGGCCCTTTGTAAATGATGAAGTTTGTGCAATAAGTGAAATATGTATTTGGATCTGTGTTACTGTATCTAGCACTATTTAAAATGTATACTTGTACTGTGTTCTTTTAATCTGTGATGTATGTATTTTATTAATGATTACACATTTATATTGTAAGAGCTATATAGCTGATCAATAAAATTGATTGATTGACTTTTTATTGGTAATACTTGGTCTAAATGATTCTACAAGTTCAGAAAAGATAATTAGCCTTAAACTGTATCAGTTGGATAAATATCACTATAGGCTGTCTTCATATGTGTTGAAACATTATATAATTTATCTCCTGCTGTTACAAGGTTCAGTTCACCCTAACCCTGGCCCATCAAAGGCTACTACTGATACTTTCAGGGGATTCACTGACTGCCTCCACATCATTTTGTGGAGTTTAATACCTAAGTTTGATGAGTACAGTGGTGATCATACAAATGTTTATCAGTACTGAGGTATACCTCAGTGGTACTGAGGCAGGATCACATTACAGTCAATGCAAATTGAACTTGAGTGCCTCGGTGGTACCTCAAGGTATACCTCAGTACAGATAAACTTTTGTACGATCACCACTGTATGTTGCATTGATGCATATGAGGGACAATGATGTGGTGGCAGCCACTGAATCCTAGTTGAATAATAGATTCTGTGATTTTGAGGTTATGCTGCCTTCATACAATCTTTATCAGTGAGATAGGGTGTACTCCCCAGCTCTGCTTGGTCTGTCTTCCATACTCCTTTCCTATTTTCTGCTTGGATAAGAGACAATTAGACATTGATCTTGAGAGGGTGGGAGGCATGAATGTGGCTGACCTATTGTTTGCCCAAATGTTGCCTGAAATTCAATTGATTTCTGTTTGTATCCCATCAATGAGTTGTATAGGACTCACATTTTTAGCTGATTTTTCTACTTTTCTCACTGTTGATTGTCCTGCCTTTAAACTT
Source organism: Neoceratodus forsteri (assembly GCA_016271365.2). Lineage (NCBI taxonomy): Eukaryota > Metazoa > Chordata > Ceratodontiformes > Ceratodontidae > Neoceratodus > Neoceratodus forsteri. The sequence continues at coordinate 686,365,398 of CM057456.1, read as the reverse complement.
GTATTTTACTGTTTTGCCTTGATGTACTTTTGTCACTGCTTATGTTAAATGCTTGTGCCTTTTGGCCCGGGTCATACCTGTAAACAGTCCACTGGATCAGTGTACTTACCCAGTTAACAAAGACATAAATAAAATAAATAAAAGGGGTGGCAGATGTCTCTTTTATGTTAAAAAATATCTACAGTCCACACTGCTTCTCTGGGTGATAGTTATCATCCCTGTGAGTTTTTAGTGATTAATATTAGTTTAGGGATGGTGAAAAAGAAGCTCATAGTTGTTTCTATTTATATCCCACCTGGTCTAGTTGAGTCAGGATTTAATGTTTTGAATCAGGTTCAAATCTTTAATAGGAACCATGAAATAAATATTACATGAGGATTTTAATATAAATTGGTTGTCAGAGAAATCTTTACCACATAGAGATAAGAAAGCCAGCCTCTTCTTGAATCAAATAGTTGATTCCCCTACCCAAATTAATTATAAGTGTGGTACTGCAGTGTTGATTGATTGAGTACTAGTGACTCATAAGGGCAGGTTTAAGAAGGTTGATATATTGTCTGATTCAATAAGTGACCATTCACCTGTTTATTGTTCTTAGTTACTCAAGAAGAAAAGACCTTGTCCTAAGTTTGTTTATATCTGGAAATTTTAATAGGGCTTAAGTACTGGCTATTAAAAATTAGAAAATGAGGCTACCCTATGCTTGTCTATGATTGGCTGGTGGACGCAATGTGCTGGTCTGGTATGAGGCAATAGAGACCAGAAAATAATAAGTGCCAGTCTCTGTTGCTAAACAACATCATTGGGCAAATAGAATGTTAACCTAACTAGTCACGCCATATTTGTTTTCTTCGCTAGCAACAGAGCAAGGCCCTCCTCTCCCCCTTCACACCAACTTCACAATATAAAAATTCTGTGAGTTGCCAACAAATGTGAAAAACACTGCCTGCAAATAATTTAAACTGCAGAGCAACTGTCTTACCTACCACTCATGCCCCCTGTCCTGATGTCCTGCTCCGTCAACAAGACGTGTGTTTATTTGTTATCTCCTCGCCTGCAGTCACTTCAGATAGCATTTAAAAAACGAAAAGGAAAGAATTGGCAAGCACACTCAGCGTCGCCTAGTTCATTGATGCATCCGTTTAAAAAATGGACCGTCTTTCACAATCTCCAATTTTGCGAGCTCCACTGTTTCTCTTTCATCCTGCATCCAGTGCCCCTTCACAATGCAGTGGCTCAAACAATGCAATTCATGTGTATAAAAAAAGCATCAGAAGCAAAGGGTCTCTCCTGGCTCTGTATGTGTTTAGTGTAACTTGGTTGCACACATACACCCAGCGCTCCTTTTCCTAGTTGTTCTTCCCACTGTGTGTAAAAAGAGACCATCAGGTAAAAAAACACGGCTGTAGTAACCCATGGCATTAGTCAAAAGTGGGGGAGGATGTCTAGCAGAAAAACCATGGCAATAAAAACATGCATCTACATATTTCCCTTTAAACAATGCCAGTTACCAAGCATATTCTTCATTGAGTGTGGTGCCCAATATGTTCAGCAGTACCAGAGTCTCTGCAACACCGCTATCCCTTGTGGCAGAACTGTCCATGACAGCACCTGTATTTGCTTTTTTTTCATACCACAGATGGATGTCCATCTGCGGTAGGGAGAACGAAGAAAATACCGGTCATCTCACACACAGTAGCTGTCCTTGAGATAGCATGCTCTGTCACCACTGGCAACCAGCATCAGCTAATCAAAAGCACTACTGTCAGAGACACACAGACATTCTTAAACTGATACACAAGATTTTAATTGTTACGGGCCCCAAAAGGCAGCAAAAATAAAATCTTAAAATGTCAGATTATTTGCCAGTTCACTTTGAATTGACACAATGTTTTCCAGCTGCACAGAGGAACCACCTACAAAACGCAAACAGCAAGAAAGAAATGTAAGTGAGTGTTTTGTCTCCATAAGTGACACCCAGCTAGATAAAATAGAATGTGATAGGCTAGAAGTAAATACAAAGAAGAACACCAAGTGGTCACTTGCAATGTTTAAAGCATGGGCAACACAGAGTAGAATAAACATAGACTGGCATAAAGACACATTCGAGCAACTTAATAGCCATCTACGCAAGTTTTATGTGGAAGCCAGGGCTAGCCAGGGACAGGAATACTCTGTTGCTGGGTATTGTGCATTAAGAGCTGGCATAAACTATCACTTTAATAGTGTTGAAGTAGCAAGAAACATTAACATGATTTGTAACATGGCTCACCAGAGAGCAGTGAAATGGAGCAGCCGCATTGGCCGAAATGGCACAGGTGACACAAACCGAGCAGGTATTAACCTACAGTTAACGCCCGCTCGGTTAGTACCACCTGTGGCCACCGCAGCAGTAGAGGGGACCTGCCCGCTCCATCACCACCCCCTCACTCCACCCGCGGCGCTCATGAGCAGCAGCCTGGTAGGGAACAAGCCGGTACCATTCTCCTGCCTGCCGCAGGACACCCAGCCTCCGTAAGGAACGATAGATGATGTCGTGCTCACCAGAGCACACCAGCATGACCAGAGTCATGGCCACGCACCCCTGCCCCCCCACCATGAACAAATCTGCCTGGCAGGCACCCGACAGCTGGAAGCACGATAAATCTGTGTGCTACACAGCCATCCACTGCCCTGAACCTGTGTGATCATTCTGATTCCCCCGGCCCCCCACACCACGATCGCCGACGCTTGCTGGACTGAACCCTGTGGCCCGTTCTGGTGACTGCTGTCACTGTGGGTGACATACACCATTCTTGGGCAGCAAACTGTCCCTGTGCCCCTAGGGTCGCTGGCAGCAAGGTGCACACACTGGTAACATAGGCTCATCACTGCTGCAACAAGCCTATGTTACAAGCACATTAATCACCTCCAGAGTCGGGCTCTACCGATGATTAATGCCCGCTAGGGGATTGGAACCCTCGGGCTTCACCCTTGTTCACCAATTCCCCCAGCAGGCATTAATCTACCGGTAGAGCCCTCCTCTGTCGGTGATTAATGCTTACAAGTGACCCCCAGTTTAAGTCTTCAAACAATGTGCTGCAATCTGTGCTTAAAAAAACTTAGAAAAGCACAGGAAGACACATCCAGTCACTACCCTGCCATCTCAACATCAGACCTACAGAAACTGAGAACAAGTGCTGTGCTATCACTCAATACAGCATCTGGTCCTGTAAAAAAGGTATAGTTTGATGTCCATCTCCACATGGGCAGACACAGCCAGGAGGGACTACAAGACCTAAAGTTGGATTCCTTTGAGGTTAAAACAGATGACAGTGGCACTAAGTACATAACTCTAAGTCACAATGCAGACACAAAAAAAAACATAGAAACCAAACTGAAATTAATAAAGAGAACACTAGAGGTTTTATTTTTGAAGAACCTGAAAACAAACTTTGTCCAGTGAAATGTTTCCTAAAATATTTATCTAAAGTTCCTCCAAATGCCAAAGCTTTCTATGTATACCCCTGTAGGTGTCCCCAGGGCTTCTTAGACACCCAGTCTTACTGGTATACTAGTGAGCCCAGGGGCAAAAACTACCTTGGTTCCCTAATGAGCAAGATCAGCAATGAAGCCCAGCTGTCTCACAAATATATGAACCATAGCATCAGAGCTACAGCTGTCTCACAAATATATGAACCATAGCATCAGAGCTACAGCTATCTCACAAATATATGAACCATAGCATCTGAGCTACAGCTGTCTCACAAATATACGAACCATAGCATCAGAGCTACAGCTATCTCACAAATATATTTACCATAGCATCTGAGCTACAGCTGTCTCACAAATATACGAACCATAGCATCAGAGCTACAGCTGTCTCACAAATATATGAACCATAGCTTCAGAGCTACAGCTGTCTCACAAATATACGAACCATAGCATCAGAGCTACAGCTTTCTCACAAATATACGAACCATAGCATGAGCGTTACAGCTGTCCAGCTCCTTTCTGATGCTAGTCTTTCAAATCGAGGAATCATATCAGTGACTGGCCACAGATCTGAGACAAGTCTGCCTACTTATTGGAGACCCTCTGCAACTGATCGTAAACAGTGGAGCGCCATCCTAGGAATTAGTAACAGCATGCCATCTACAGGTAAGATCATATAACCCCACACTTGCCTTCTTTACACCATGGCTAATCTACTCAACCTAGATGAGCGCCTCAAATACCAAACAAAAAAATCACTCCTTGGGCTATCCCTACCGGGTCTGTCAACCACTATCCACCAAGCAAACCCTACAGTGCATACTCGTATATCCCTCAAAACTGCACTGGTTATACTGAGGGCAAGAACCTCGGAAGGTCAAAGGGCTTACCCATACAGAGCCCCCTGTTGGTATAACGCCCTCCCTGCTGGAATCACTGATGCCACCTCATTATCTTATTTTAAAACTGGCCTTAGAAATCACCTGCTCTCAACACGCAGCTGTAGCTGCCTGTAAGCCTCCTCCTATCCTTCCAGACAAAGCTCGCTGAGCTGCTCTCTGACCTTCTGTCCAGCTCTACCTTTACTTGCTACTATCTTCCCCACACTCCTCTTCTGATACCTCCCACCCAGCCTTACCTTTATCTGCCCACTGAATCAATCCCCATGTAACTACTGTATATTGTCTACTCTGTAAAGCTCACATGTAAGCCTGTTGTATACTGTGTTTTGACATACGTCTGTATTTTTGCCTGATTCCTAAATGTACTCTGATTTTTTGTCTGCCCTGATGTTTGTTGCTTGCACTGTTTTGTCCTCTCTGTGATGTGGTACCTTTGTAAATGAGCCTCTGGCTCAAAGGTTGCTAAACTGATGTTCTAATAAATAAATAAATAAATATACCTTTATGTGTAGCACCCTTAGCAAATAGTATTCTAAATGTTTTCTTTTGTTTAATGTTTAGCTATCCGAGGAAGTAGCAGTACATCTACTCAGCAACAAAAGAGAACAGAAGAACAGCAAGAAAAGAAGATGGAAAATCTAGAAAAGACAGGACAGCCTGAAAACCAGACTGAAGATAATCAAAACCTAGAAACTAACAGCCTGTCAGGTCAGAGGGGCTTAGGAAAACATAATTTATTTAGCCCAACATCCTGCACTTTCAGTTGCCCCATAAACTTCATCACCTATAATAAATAGTGTACTAACCATTGATCTAGTTATTTTGTGCCTATTTTAGAGTAAAACCAAAAGAAAACTTTGTTATCTGATTGATCCCATAAAGCGACTATTTTTTCTCTTCTTGGTATTTTTTACAAAATAAATAAAATTTATTTTAAAGTTTAAATTAAACAAATGTTTCAGTGAATTTATTTAGAAAGGTAGCCCATTTTCTAAGCACAATAATACCCTCCAGGGTAGGCGGTATGGGTGATACTGGACCACCCAGGAGCTATAAGGCCCTCCGCCTGCGGCAACAGGCCTCATTATGCCGCTGGGTGGTCCGGTATTGCCCAATACCACCCACTCTGTTGAGTATTATTGCTTGCATATTTAGCACTGGTTGATTGGAGTTATTTGAGTTGTGTTCCAGATATCAATTTGGCTTTTGATTATCTTGCCCAGCATTTTAAGAAAGCCTGTGATTTGTTTGCACCTGTCAGAAAAAGAGAGTTAGAGGGGAAAATAATAAGTGGGTGACTGTAGAAATATTTCATTCTTTTAATGAGAGATTAAGAGAGATGTAGCATGAGCTAGATATAGAAACAGTAGATTGAAATCACTTCATCAGAAATATAAAAAAGGAGAAATAAATGCAAGAGGCTAGTGAAGAAAGCTAAGAATTACTATTTTAAAGCACAACAAATGGATTTCCATAATGAATCAAAGAAACTGGGTCAATTTAAATGAAATATTGGGAACAAAATCATAATTCTGGTCCCTCTGTAATGAATACTGACAGTCAGAACATTACTGATCTGGAGCTATCATTGATTACTTTAATCATTTCCTTGTGGATGTTGATAAGACCTTGCCTCAAAGAAAGACCTCATCTGTCTTGGAAATTAAGGGTGATTTTGATTTTGATAGGCCTAAGCTTTTTTTTCAAATACCTGATACCTCAAGCTGTTAGGACATATTTAGTTAAGACATCTTTCAAAACCAGACTGGGGCCAGATCAATTGGGTATGAAGCATTTTAAATTGGCTATCGATGGACTAATATTACTTACACATAAACTGTTTAATATTTCATTTCAGTTTGGTTTACTGCCTGATATCTGGAAACAAGCTAATGTTACGCCAGTCTTTTAAGTCTGGGGACCATGCCATTGCTTCAAACTATAGGCCCGTCCCATACTAGGAGTTCATACTAGGATGTGTATGGATCGAGATTGCAAGAAGCCCATGATAACTTCAATAGCTCAGTCATGGTAATAATAAAGAAGGTTGCCAGATAAAATGTGTCTATCTAATTTGCTTTTAGATTCTGATCTTGTTCTACTGATAATGCAGTCTAATGGCAATGAGTTCCATGGGTTCTCCTCTCTCATTGTGTAAAAGAATTTCCTTTTATTTTGTTTAAAATCTTTTCCTGCAATTTGTAAGGGATGTCCTCTTGTCTCCTTAACACATGGTTTGAACATTATTCCTAATTCTGTTAGCAATTACGGATCCTGCATGACATCATACATGAATAAAAGGTCTCCCCTAATACGCCTAGTCCCCAATGACATCAAGTTCAGTGTTTGTAAATGTTCACTATATTCTTTGTGTTGCAGTCCCTTTATAGACTTAGTAAACTTCCTTTGCACCTTCTCCAGTCTATCTCTATCTGTCTTTTTGTAAGGCTACCATAGCTGCCGTGTGCACTCCATGTTCGGACAAACGTATGCTCTATAGAGTGGCAACAACACATCCTAATCGCTGGATATAATATTTCTCTTTGTTGTCCACATAATCTTGTTTGCTGTTGCTGTTGCAGAATTTGTCTGCATCAATGCACTCAAGACATTTGAAATCAAGCATCCAAAATCATTTTCATTTTAGTACGACTGTATTGGGATACCTCCTAATTTATACGTATACTTTGGGTTATTTTACCCCAGATGCATTAAGCAACACTTCTGTATAGTAAATTTAATCTCCCATCTAATTGCCCAGGCAGTTATATAGTCCGGATCATTTTGAATGTAATGAATGTCTGTTTGAGTTTTACGTGGTCACCCCAGTTTGCTATCATCTGCATAGTTCATTACCAAACTGGTTGTATTTTCTGATAAATCAGATGTAAAGACCTTGAAAAAAAATAATCCCAATAAAGAACCCTCGGGGACTGCACTGGTCACACTACCTCTCCCAAAAACAATCTCATTTATAGTTACTATTTGGTGCCCATCACTGAGCCAGTCAATGATCCAACTTACTATCTTATTATTTACTTTGGCAAGCTGTAATTTCTAAATGATCACCTAATGTGGGGTCAGATCAACGCTTTACTAAAATACATATATATATACTTATTTTCTTGTAGAAGCACATTAGGTTGATTGTTCTACCTTTAGTAAAGCCATGTTGTACTTGATCGCTCATTGCCAGTGACTTTTCCAATCTATCCTTTATGATACCTTCCAAAATCTTACAAACCATACTGGTTAAACTGAATGGTCTGTAATTATTTACGTCACATTCACTGTACTTCCTTTCTTGTGAATTGGTACCACATGTGCAGTCTTCTATTCTAGTGGTATCTTACCAGTCCTTAAGGATTACTCAGCAGGGGGCTCTTCGGTGGCCTGGGTCAATGTCCAGCTTGCTGGGCTAGAGCCAACCTTAGAGCCCAGTTGAGGGAAGCATGGGCCACAATACATAAGCTCCTGGCCAAACTGCAAAGCTACAGACACCTGCTAGTCCCACCTCAGAGCCAGTGGCACACAAATGTCAGTACTGTTCCTAGGCAGGATCCAGGTGGTCGAGGGGGGAGACAAGGTCATGTGGCAAGACCAAAACATGAGCCTCCGAAAACAACATGCTTGTAAATAACAGATATGTACCACTGGTAACAGAACCAGTCACTGTGCATTGCAGTGCTTCTAGGAAATGACTTATGGAGCCAAGTGCATCATTGAAAAGGATAAAGAAAACAATGGCAACAGGAACAAAAGGAAACTTATAGTGGGAGTTCCATGATCTGTGGAGTAGAAAACCACATAAATTCAAGCAACAGTACCAGGGTCATTGTCAAGTGTCTCCCAGGAGCTTCTGCAAAAAGGGAAACAAAAAGCATTAAGCAGATTGTGTGAAGGGAGGACGGCACAAAACACAATCATTCACCTAGGGACAAATGGCTTGTCCAAGAAATCAGTTGCAGAAACAAAGGAACACATTGTGCAAATTGCTAACAGAATATCCTCTCTTTCATCCACCCTGGCATTCTTAGAGGGGCTTCCAGTCTAAGGGTGGGATGGAAGCACCAAGAAGGTTAGAGAGGAGGACATACATGAGTATAACTTACTACAGATGCTAATACTTTGGATCTTGTTATATCCAATATTAAGGATAATATATCCGATATACCTATCAGAGCACTCCTTGGCAATAGCGACCATTCTGCTATTCTACTTTCACTTTTAACTGGGCACCCAATCTTACTTAAACACACTGCTTTTAAAAACTATGATAAAGCAGACTTCAAAAAAATAAACATTGTACTCATTTCAAAGCCCTGGAATAAATTAATGCATCATCTATCTTTTAATGATGCATGGAATCTGTTAAAAACATCAATCCACCAGTTAGAATCTTCTTGCGTTCCAATTAGAAATAAATATAACAATAACGAGAGAATACCTAGATGGTTTAATAATAAGATCAAATCCTTAATAAAACTTAAGTAGAAACTATTGAAAAAACTAAAAAACCATTCTACACCAAACAAGGAGGTCATTCACTCCAATTATCAAACCTCCCTTCATACTCTTAAACACTCAATAAGGCAAGCTAAAGCAAAACTGGAATTCAAACTAGCCCATACAAAGGACTCTCATAAATCTTTATATTCATATCTAAATAATAAAGAAGGGAATACTAGAAAGGTTGGACTAATTACCCATGACAACAAAGTTGTCAATTCTGACACTGAAACTGCCAACATTTTGAAGTCCCATTTTTCCTCAGTGTTTTCCCCATAAGATGCTTTTACCTCAAACAATCACCAACTCCCTAACAAACTTACTACTTACCACATTACCGATGAAATTATTTTTTTGCTGTGCGCACTTTAAATAAATCATCCAGTCCTGGCCCAGATAATATTAACCTAAGATTCTTAATAGAAACTGCTAAAGCAATAGCAGCTCCCTTAAACATCATCTTTAATATACTCTTGGTAGTGCACAGATCCCCTCAGATTGGCTGACAGCTAAGTGACCCCTATATTCAAAATAGGAAGCAAATCCAGTGTTCAGAACTATCGCCCCATTAGCCTTACCTCTGTTGTCTGTAAAACTATGACAAAAATCATCAAAATAGTATACCATGATATGGGGCACTAGCAGGTGGGCGCCTGCTGAAATGGCTACCCACTTTCGGCTAGTGCCCCAACGGCGGGGGTGTAGGATAGGTGACCAGATGGTGGGTTGTCGTGAAAAAGCAACAGGATATCACGCAGGTATACTTGCACAGGGGGGTGGTAGTGAACCCGACGGACATGGGGCAGAATGATATGTGAGGGGTGGTGCCGTGGGGTTCCGGCAATCTGGCATCTTAGCATGGTGGGATAGGTGCTGGCTTGGGGTGGTGGGGCTACAGGGTTTGGGACTGGGCACTGGCGGTTTTTGTTGCACCTGGCCCAAGACAGTGTTTTTTTCTTCCCTTGACTTGCACCCTCCCCCATCGACATGCACGCCCTGGAGTTGAGAATCCTAAAGTAGGGGGTGCGGGGGGGTGAAGACCACCATGTTGGGAGTGCAGGGGCACAGCCCCCACATGAAGCAAAACCCAAAGTTTTTGTGCTCCGGGTTTAATTTTTGGTAAGATCCCACATTGCTGAAATTGAATTTCGGTGATGTGGGGTTGTCATAAGGGCATTCAGCATGCCAAATTCGCCCTTATGACATGGGACCATCAAAACTCTTATAGAGAAGGAAATGGCTACACTTCATCTCACTGACACATCACAGCATGGTTTCAAATCAGGATATTTGTGTACCTCTAGCTTGGTTACTTTTTACAATAACATCAGCTTTGCTCTAGATAATAACATCCCTTCTGGTGTTATACTATTGGATTTTAGTAAAGCTTTCAACAAGGTTCCATACGGAAAACTTGGAATTAAACTTTAATCTTTTGGTTCTTCACCTTGTCTTACCAACTGGGTAAAACACTGGCAAACAAATAGGACCTAAAGGGTAACTATAAACAACTCATTGTCAGACCTATGCCCAGTCACCAGCGGGGTTCCCCAGATCTCCATTCTGGAGTCTACTCTGTTTAACCTGTACATATATGATATGCAAATTAACTCCCAAAACTGGTTATCAAAGCTCACGGATGACTTGAAGCTTGGAAGAAAAGTAGATACTCCTGCAAATTTATCAAGTCTTGTCTCTGATTTAAAAAACATAGAGCAGTGGGCACTAAAGTATGATATGGAATTTAATGTTCAAATGTACATTGTTCTCCATTTTGGCACTAAAAATCCCAAATACGTATATAATATAAATAATATCCCATTAAAGGCATCCATTATGGAAAGAGATCTAGGTATTCTCATGAATTGCAATCTCTAGGGTAGCCAAATCCCTCCTAAATCAAATAAAACGTTCTTTGTTTTTAAGACTGAGCAGTGTCTTATTCCTTTGTACAGATCCCACATTAGGCCTTACTTAGTTTATGCATCACCCTCCTGGAACCCCTACCTTATGAGAGACGTAGTTCAACCTGAATGTGTCCAGAAACGTGCCACAAAGATGATTTCTGGCCTATCCCATAAGACATACACCGAGAGTCTTCACGCTAAAGGTCTTCATTCTCTCCAGATTAGAAGATATAGGGGAGGCATCCTGTTTCTTTACAAGGTCCTGCAAATTCCAGACCTGATGGCACAATGTAGTTTCACATTTTCCTCTGCTAGAAGGGTACCCAGGTTACATAACAAACAAATTATGTTAAAAAGGCTAATACAAACCAAAGGAATAACTATTTGACAATACGTGCCCCAAGATTATAGAATCCTTTGCCCAAAGTATTAATAGATGTTCGGAATTTTAATTCATTCAAAAAGAAACTAGATAGTTGGTTAATTACAAACCCTACCTTAACATATTAGCCCACTCATGTGTGGGGAAAATCATGATGGGCCTTGGCCTTTTTTCCAAAACAAACCTAGTAAACCTAGTAAAACAGCTGCCATATAATTGGCAACTGGCAGTCCTTCTGGAAGAGGGGCTTCTTTTGGTACAATGACCTCCACCTGACAAAGGAAGGGGTGAGGGCACTTGGTCATAAATTTGATGTGTACGTAGCCACTTTAAACTGCAGGCTGGGAGGTGGCGATGACACTTACCAAGGCAAAGGTAAGAAGGTCCCTACCTCCCCCAACAGCAGAAAATGACAGGGTATTTACTCCAAAGCACAATAATACCATACAAATTATGGAAAACTCTCTTGTCAATACCTGCAACAAAACTCTTCAACAAAATGTTTTGTCTGAAACCACAGGTACACATACAAGGAGTTCTATCAGGGGTAAAAACAAGGGGTGAAATTTTTCCAACAAAACTTTTTGTCCAAAATCACAGGTGCAGACTGAAAGAGCCCCATAAATCTTTCATCCAAAATCAGAGGTGCAGACCAAAGGAAATCCATTAAGGGTACTAAAGAGGCATGGCAAAACAAAATAAACCCCACCTGTGCTAAGAGTGGGGGTAGAACATGGAGGCCAATGACAAGCCTGGTGAACAAAATCACCGACCACATGGCCATCACTGCAGAAGCCAAACTCAATTTAGTAGCCATGATGGAAATCTGTTTCACAGAGAACCATGGTTGGGACATGGCTATCCCAGGCTACCACCTGTACAGAAGTGACAAACAGGGTAGGAAAGTGGATGTGGTAGTATTATATCTCCAGGAAGAAATCAAGGCTACCGAGATTCAAGGGATCTCAGATGAGTCAGAAGCACTATGGGTAACAGATGAGACAGGATCAGGGGCAGCCATTAGGTTAAGAGTCATCTACAGGCCCACTCATAAGGGGATATTGGGGATAAGGAAATGATTGAAACATTCCACAAAATGACAGACAAGGGTGAGACAATAACAATAGGGGATTTTAACTTGCCAGACATAAACTGGAAATCTTGTACAGCATCTTCATAAAGAGGAAGGGACTTTGTAATGGCCCTGCAGAGTGCAGGGCTGAGGCAGCTTGTAGAAACTCCTACCAGAGGTGAATCTGTCCTGGACTTGGTTTTAACTAACTGTAACAGGGTAAAGGAGGTAAAGGTGGGGTGCCACTTAGGAAATAGTGACCACTGCATGGTGGGATTTATAGTAAACCCTAGTGAAGACATTAGTCATTCCAAGATCAGGGTTTTAGATTTCAGAAAAGCAGACTTTTACAAGATGAGAGATAACCTGGCAGACAGTCTTAGATGCAGGGAAGAGAAAGGAGTAGACGGAATGTGAAAGTATCTCAAAGGAGGTATCACAGAGGTAACTGAACAGTTCATCAGAAGGATGTGCAAGGCAAATAAGAAAAGTAAACCCCTCTGGTTCTCAAGGGAGGTGGTTGCAATAGTAAGGGAGAAAAAGAAAGTGTTCACAAAGTTTAGGATGTCAGTGAAAGATGAGGATAAGAAAACCTATAAGGCAGCAGAAGGAAGCTGGTAAAGCAGTAAGGAAGGCTAAAGCCCTGACTGAACTGAGGATTGCTCAGGAGGTGAAGGAGGTAGATAAAGCCTTCTTTAGATACATAAGAGAAAAGAGGAACACCACAGGGGATAGTTAGACTAGCAGATACTGGAGGGAAACTGGTAGAAAAAGATTGCTAGAAAGCAGAAGTCTTAAACCAGTACTTCTGTTCTGTGTTCTCCAAGGAGAACACGGGGATGGGACAAGCCTGTATAGCAGCAACATCCAAGGACTGAGGGTTGACACAAGCCCCTTCACAGAGACTCATGTTTTGGAAGCTTTAAATAAACTAAAGGTGGACAAGGTCATGTGGCCAGATGGGATTCGCCCTAGAGTTCTTAGGGAGCTGTGGAGTGGACTAGCAGCACTCCTAGCAGATCTATTCACCAAATCACTAGAGAGTGGGACCATAGCAGAGGACTGGAAATGGACAACAGAGGTCCTACTACACAAAGCAAGGAGCAGGAAAGAGGCTGGCAATTACTGTCCAGTAAGCCTCATGTCAGTGGCAGGGAAGTTGATGGAGGCACTACACAAACAGAATCATAATGTATCTGGAATCCAGTGAGAAGCAAGACCCAAAACAGCAAGGGTTCATGGCAGTAGGTCTTGCCAAACTATCCTCAGCAAAATACAGTGTGCAAATGAAGAAACAATGCAAAATAATTTAAATAATAAACACCAGTGTGTTTTTTTACGTAATGCAATAGCAAAGCAGTTTCTAGGTAATCAATAAACCTAGTGCCTCGACTCCTCAGCAAGTCTTCAAAAGGGTCAAAGTACAAGAGCAACACACAGCTTTAAATACATGTCATTGGATTTCAAGACATCTATATCTCAACTACACGAGAGCACATAAACCACATAACATGTATCACATATTATGAGCTCTCTGATTTCCACTCGAATGTTAGGATTTTGGGGGTGTTGGAATTCTTTACCAGTACTGCAGTATCTAGAGACATTACATCTTGAGCATTTAAAGCTCCCTTTGTTCTTTTCATTAAACCATGTAGTTTTTAACTCTCTCTGGGTAGTAAATCTACTATGTACCAGAATGTCCTTTAGGTTTTTTGCCCTGCCAAAGGAAATTCTTGGTTTAGTCCCAACTGCCTTAGGTACCTTCTGATCACTCATCAAAATGGGCCAATTCTTATAAACAACATTTCCAATTAACCCTGCCTTGTTATTATATTGTGTCACAAAGGTACATGGTTGTACCTCACTTTCATCGCTTGATTTGTTCAACAAGGACATTCTATCCATATTACTAGCTCTCTTTTTCCGTTCCCCTAGAAGCTTAAATGAATATCCTCTTTTTTAAAAACATTCCATTAGTTCATTTGCTTTTATTTCAAACAACTTATCAGTACTACAATTTCTACGCAATCGAACCATCTGACTAAATGGAATTGAGTCTTAAATGTTGGGGATGTGCACTTGTTGCATGTAATACAGAATTTGTTACTGTGGGTTTCCAAAAACCCTTAGTTTCTATTTTAAAAGTTTCATCTACGCTGAGATCCAAGTCCAAGTAATTTAACTTAGATTTGTTTACTACATAAGTGAAACTTAAATTCAGATCATTTTCATTTAACCAATCAACAAAATCTTGTACAAGCGCTAATTCTCCAGTCCAAATACAAATGATGTCATCAATAAAACAATACCAATATTTAATATATTGGCAAAAAGGGTTAATCATGTTTAAAACCATGGTGTTCTCCCAGTGGTCCAGAAATAAGTTGGCATAACTTGGGGCTCCCATTGCTGTTCCACACTTTTGTAGGTAAAACTGGTCATCAAATTTAAAGTAATTATGTTCCAAAATATATTTTAATGCTTATAAAATAAATTCCTTTGGAAATTCCTCTGAATTAGCATTTTTATCCAAAAAGTATTTTACAGCAATGATGCCCTGATTGTGCTCTATTGATGTATAAAGTGATTCTACATCAATACTTAACCAACAAAATTCCTTATCCCATTTAACTGAGGGAAGGAGCCATCCCTGACCAGTGGAAACATGCCAATGTCATACCTATCCACAAAGGGGGACTCAGGGAAAAACCAAACAACTATAGGCCTATCTCCCTCCTCTGCTCACTGGCCAAGGTGCAAGAAAGGGTAATCTACAATCAACTCAGAGACTACCTGGAAGCACATCTGCTCCTTGCCCCCACACAACACAGATTCAGAACAAACCATGGTACTGATACCGCCCTCATCAACTTCTCAGATGATGTGCTCAGGGCAGTTGGCAAAGGAATACCCACTGGTGCAGTCTTATAGACTTATCCAAGGCATTCAACCTCGTAGACCACAACTTGCTGCTACAAAAGCTGCAAAATGTTGGCCTAAACACTCATGCCCTTAAGTGGTTTGGGAGCTACTTATCAGGCTGGGTTCAGAAGGTCACATGGAAAGGCGTCATGTCTGACCCACTGCCCCTAAAACAGGGTGTACCTCAGGGACCGATATTAGGCCCCCTCCTATTTTCCCTATTTACCAACGACCTAAGCTCCTACTGTGGGGAGAGCTCAGTTGTACAGTATGCAGATGATACTATCATCTTCCGACCCATGAGCAATGTGGCTACACTAGGCCCTATCCTCCAAAAGGATCTCACATCCATAGAGACTTGGCTATGTGAGAACAAAATGGTACTCAATGCTGACAAGACCAAGGCAATGCTATTCAGGCCAAGATCCCTAGGACTTGACAGGTCCTAATCCCTCCTCTTAACTACACTCTCTGGCAAAGCCTCCACTCCTCTGAACAGCCTCCACTCTGTCTATGTCTTTGCGGAGATGGGGTCTCCAGAATTGTACTCAGTACTCCAGATGGGGTGTCACTAACTGTCTGTAGAGAAGGATAACAACTTCCTGTTTTCTACGTTTTCTACTGTTGATGCCTCTCCCTATGCATCCCAGTATCCTTCCAGCCCTCCTTACTGCCTTGTCACATTGCTTGCCCACCTTTAGGTCATCTGATATAATTACTCCTAGGTCTCTTTCAATTTTTGTTGTTGTTATTAACTCACCCCCCATTGTGTACTCTTCCCCTTGGGTTTTGTTTCCCAGATGCATTACCTTGCACTTCTTTGCATTGAATCTAAGCTGCCACATATTTGACCATTCCTCCAACCTTGCCAAGTCCCTTTTCATTCTTTCCACCCCACCTTGTGTATCAACCCTGTTGCAAATCTTTGTGTCATCTGCAAAGAGGCATACCTTTTCATTCCAGGTGCTCTCCGATATCACTTATAAAGATATTAAAGAGGACCAGTCCCAGTACAGAACCCTGTGGTAACCCGCTAGTTACCCTCTATTCACTGTGGACTCCGTTTGCTATTACTCTTTGTGTCCCGTTGTCCAGCCAGTTTTTTATCCAGGCTACCACCTTGGGACCCACTCCAAGGCTGGCTAACTTGTATATTAATCTTTTGTGTGAGACTGTGTCGAATGCCTTGCTAAAATCTAGGTAGGCCATATCCACAGCCCCTCCCTGGTCTACTACTTTGGTCACCCAGGCAAAGAAATCTATTAGGTTAATCTGACATGACCTTCCTGCTGTGAAACCATGCTGCCTTGGGCCCTGTGCCCCACTGGCCTCTAGGTACTCAACAATTCTTTCCTTCAGAAGTGATTCCATCATTTTCCCTACCACTGAAGTCAAACTAACTGGTCTGTAGTTTCCTGCCTCGCCCTGCTCCCACTTTTGTGAAGTGGAATCACATTTGCCTCCTCCAGTTCTCAGGTACCACTCCATTCTCCCATGATTTGTTAAAGAGAGTAGTCAGTGGTGTTACTAGTTCTACCCTTAGTTCTTTTAGTATTCTTGGGTGAATCCCATCAGGCCCCATTGCTTTGTCCACCCTCAGTTTCAAGAGTTCTTTCAAAACCCTTTCTTCTGTGAATGGACTGGTATCGAACCCCCTATTCAGAATTTCTCCCTTGTTTGGTTTAGGCACCTCCCCCTCCTCATCTGTTGTGAATACTGAGCAGAAATATTCGTTCAGTATCCCTGCTTTTTCACTGTCACCCTCTGCCCACATTCCTTCCCCTTTATTAAGTCTCTGTATCCCTCCCTTGGTCTTTCTTCACTCCCTAATGTACATATAAAAGGTTTTATCCCCCTTCTTAACAGAGTTGGCTATCTTTTCCTCAGTTTGTGCCTTTGCTATTATGACCACCTTCCCAGCCTCCTTCTGCTTTAACTGAGAAAGTTCTCTGTCCTGCTTCTTCTGTGTTTCCTTATATTTCCTGAATGCTATCTTTTTCTCCTTAACCATCCCTGCCACCTCTTTTGAGAACCATAGTGTTTTTTTCCTTCATTTTGTTTTATTGATTTGCTTCACACAAAGGCTTGTTGTCTCTGCGATGGCTGTTTTGATTATTCCCCATTGTTCCTCCACCCCACCTTCTTGCCCATTTGCTAGTGCTTTTCTAAGGCACTCTCTCATTTTCCCAAAGTCAGTCTTCCTAAAGTCCAATACTCTTGTTTTTATATAGCTTGACTCTATGGCTGTGTTAATTGTGAACCACACTGTTTGGTGGCCACTTGTTCCCAGATAGCTACCCACTTCTAAATCTGAGATCCTTTCTCCTTCCCCATTTGAGAGTACCAGGTCTAGGATTGCTCCCTCCTGAGTGGGTTCCAACACTAGCTGTCTGAAGCATGCCCCCTGTAGGGCATCAAGAATGACCCTGCTCTTGGATGTGCCTGCAGCAAAGGTACTCAAGTTAACATCTGGCATATTGAGGTCCTCCTTCAACAATATCTCCACTTTTTCTGCCATTTTAAGGATGCCTTCTATCATTTCCTTGTCCATTTCCTGCCCCTGAAATGGGGTCTCTACACAACCCCCATGTGGATAGTGGTGCCATTTCCTGTCTCCAGGGTGACCCATAGTGACTCATCAGTTTCCTGTTTACTCTTTAGTTCTGTTGCTTTAATCCCTTCCCTTATATAGAGAGCTACTCCTCCCCCTCTTTTACCCACCCTGTCCCTCCTGTAGACTGTGTATCCTGGTATGTTGACTTCCCACTCATTGTTCTCTGTGTACCATGTTTCAGTGACTGCCACAATATCCAGGCATCACTCTTCCATCAAGGCTACTAGTTCAGGGAGCTTGTTGCACAGACTGCGGGCATTGGTACTCATCACTTTCCATTTATTTTTTTATGGCCTTACCCCTTTTAGCCCCATCCCTGTCCTTAACACTTTTTTCTGCATTTATCCCTGTCCTGCTCCCTAATGACTTCTCTGCCTTGGTGTTTACCTCTCTAACTACTGCACTTTGTGGGGGAAGGCTGGGATTTCCCTGCTCCTTTTCAGTGCCTCCCTTGGCTAGTTTAAATGCTTGCCAATGAAGCATTTAAACCTGTCACCTAGGATCCTGGATTCCCCCCTGGACAGATGCAGACCATCATGCCAGTATAAGCCTGCATCCCTCCTGGTGGCTCCCCAGTCCCTATTGAAGCCAAAACCCTGAGCTGCACACCAGTTTTTCAACCATTCATTGAATCCCATGGTGCAGAATACCCTAGCATCATCCTTGCCATAGACAAGCAGCACCTCCGAGAAGGTTACAAGGGCCAAGAGATGAGTTTGCCCTAAGATTATTTATCCTAATTTTCAGTTCATCATTTGTAATTGTTATGCTTTCACTATTACTAGTATCAAGTTTCTCAGTCGGATAATTCTTCATTCCATAGTACTCTACAGAAGTATGTAATAAAGATATTTACCATTTGTAAACCATCCTTTATTACTTCATCATGTTGTGTTATTGGACCAGCAGAGCAATGATACCATCCAAAACTTGAAGAAGATCGTCAGTGACCAACTTCAGGAATACATCTCTACTTATGGTTTGCTTACCAAGAAACAACACGGTTTTTGGAAGTTGCATAATACGACTACTGCTTTGAGTTAACTGATGATCTTTTCGGAGCCTTGGACAGGGATGAGTATGCTGGAGCACTCTTCATGGATCTAACAAAGACCTTTGATCTTGTTCATCGTAGATTACTGGTATTAAAACTTGGGGGGGTGGGACTATCAGGTGATGCAATGGTGTGGTTCTTTGACTAGCTCACCTATTGAACCCAAAGAGTAACATTTGTTTTCTTCCATCTTCCTTTGGAAACAGGGGTTCCACAGCAGTCCATTCTTGGACCTCTGTTGTTCAGTCTTTTTATCAATACAGTATCTAATGTTGCCAAGTTCTCCCATACTATTTCACATGCTGATGATACTGTTCTTTTTACCTCTGGGGTAAATTTTGATAAGATGCAGAAGTGTTTGCAATCTGAATTTAAACTAATATGGGATTGGTTTAAGCAAAATGGCTTAGTTATTAATGCAAAAAAAGAAGAGTATGCTGTTTGGGAGTAGGCATAGTCTTGGCAAACGCTCAACTCTGGCTAGTACTAATCCTAGTGGTAAAGGTATTAAGCAGGTTCAATTGTTCAATTATTTGGGGATATTTTTAGAGCCAGTGTTGTGTTTCCCATGCCATGTTGAATATGTTGTAAAGAGTATCAACAAATGGAGTGGTCTTCTTTAACAAAATAAGAATAATTTCACAGGTGAAGTTAATAAATTACTGGTGAATAGCTTGATTATCTCTATTGTCAATCATGGATTAGTTGTCTATTCAACAGCTTGTAATACTACTTTGGAGAAAATGAATGTTGCTGTGAATTATGCCTGTAGATTTGCAAAAGGGATAGTCATAGGTGTCATGTATATACTGCACTAAATTGGCTGCCACTTCATTTACAAATTGATTACAGTCTTGCAATTATGGCCCAATTCATGAAGGTTGGCACAGGGCTTGCGCCAGCCTTGCGCCATCCACAGTGTTTGGTGCATCTGCACCAGGGCCTTTGGCACAACACAGATTATTCATGAAGGGCTGGCACCATTGCAGCCATTTCCACACTTACAGCAGCTTGCACCAAACCTTTGGTGCAAGACCTTTAATATGGGTTCCCCAATGGTGCAAAGTTAGATCAAGGAGGAGCTGGTCTAACTTATTTCATTCAGGGAGGAGCTGGTCTAACTTATTTCATTCAGTGCAGGGAACTTGCGGCAGGGGTTTGTGGCAGGCATCGTTTCTGAATTGCTCTTGCAGCAAAGTTTAATGCATCACCCCTTGCATCAAACCCTCTACTGCAAGTCCCTTGTGCTGATCCAAAATGCTTCGTGAATCAGGCCCTATGTGTAGAAGTCACTACTGGACCATACCCCTGGTGGGGTTCAATTACTCTTTAATCATGTCTCAAATACAGTAGATTCCTTACTAGGAACATGGCACATCAAAAACTTCAGTTATCCTATGGGAGAACAACCTTAGGACAAAGGTCTTTCTCTATTAGAGCAGATACATTTTGGAATCTGCTTCTCTTTGAGATTTGTGGTTAAAATTCCAACGGTACACTAAAACATTAGGCGCAATAAAAGGCCAAGGCCCATGAGGTAGCTCCTTTATGATATAATAAAATAATTTATGTTACCCTCCCATATTTATATAGTTATCTAGACTTCTGTTAAAGTTTTCTTTATTATTGTTTATGATCACACTTTCATGTAATCTATTCCATAGGTTAGTTGCTCTGATTGTGTAAAGTTTTTTTCTTTTATTTGATTTATACTTTTTAGATTTGACCTGTAAGGAGTGGCCTCTTACTTCAAATCCATCAGGTTTATACTGTATGTTTACTTCTGTCATTAACTCGAGATCATTCATTAGGTCAAAATAAAATAACATATATCCCCGCTTTTTATGCAGTTCTAAACTGTGAAGGCCTAGAGAGTCTAGTTGTTTTTCATACAGTTTTTCCTTCAAATTTTTAATACATTTAGTAAACCGGCGTTGGACTTTCTCAATTCTATTTTTACCTCCTTTCTTATAAGGGTTCAACAACTGGCTTCTGTAGTCCAGGTGAGGCCTAACATATGAAAGATATAATGGGAGAAGTATGGTATTAGACCTATTTTTTATGTTTTCATTTATTGCTCTAATAGTTCCGTTTCTTGTGAGGTAAGATTTGAACACTGTTGTTTCAGCTCATACTTCTCATCTATTAATATGCACAAATCCTTCTCAGATAGTTTGTTCTGTATATTTTTGTTGTTTAATATATACTTGTGTTTTTGATTCTTCACACACATATGTAATACACAACATTTTTCAATATTTAATTGCATCCCCCATTGTGCTGTCCATGTGGTGATAGTGGTTATATCATTTTGTAATGATGATATCTCTTGTTCTGTTTCACATGGGCCACTGAGTTTAGTGTCATCTGCATATTGATGATATTATTCCTAACCCTTTTGTCTAGGTCCACAATAAAAATGTGAAAAATTATTGGACCCAGCACTGATTTCTGGGGTACTCCACGTGTCACCTCTCCCTCTCTGGACAGGTGACACCTAACTGATACTCTTTGTTTTCTGTTTGTCAACCAATTATTTATCCAAACAATAATGCCCTTGTCTATTCCATTTTTCAGTTATTGCCCAATGGGGGGCCATATTGAAGGCTTTACTATAATCAGACATTATTATGTCCACAGATATATTATTGTCCAGTTTTTCACTTGTGTTTTCATAAAAACTAACTACATTTGTAATGCAAGATCGGCCTGTTTTTAAACTGTACTGATTAGGCTCAAATGTACTTGTGTTACTAAGTTTATCCAGAATGTTATTCTTAATTATAGTTTCAAGCATTTTACATACAGCAGAAGTTAAACTGATGGGTCTGTAGTTGGATGTACAAGTTTTTGGTCCTTTTTATGACTGTGGACGGAGCCTACAGCCATTTTGCTATCTGTAACTTGAAAATGGAGTTTTGTGGAACACATTTTTTGGACATTTCAATGTATTCTTCCACGTCTAGAAATCGCTATGACAACTAAAATAAAATAATCCCTTCTTTTTGTTTAGAATGTGGAGACATAACTCTAAGCTGCATATCTGATGGCCATTAGGAAACTGAAACAGCTTGTCAAATATTGGTTGCCTAATAAACTGAAGATTTGTTTACCCCCTTCAAAATGCAGCAGCTTTCACATTTAAATGATTAGCATTTAAACATTTTTTGTTACTAACTTCAGTTGGAGATGAATATCTTTCAAGAAAGATTCATACCTCATAAATGTTACCCTTTCCCAGCAAATTTTGTAAAAGGTTTTTAACCTCTCAAGACTTATCTGATAAAATGTCTGGTCTGCAGTAAACTACCCAGACTAAATACATAATTTTCTTTTTGGCAGAAATGGCTGTGGTCTGCTTCCCCAACATAACAGATAAGAGCTACTGAGATCTCTTATAGTAAAAGTGTGTGTGTGTTTGTGTGTGTGTGTGTGTGTGTTTAGGGGAAGGGTGGAGAAACAAACTCCTGGCCAGGGAGACCTCATCTAATGAATTAACTGCAAACAGAAGACTGTTTTTGTCATTTTATAATATGATATACTGAGTGTGTATTAACTGAGTTGCTGGATCAGGGCCTTGATAAAATAATAACATTTATTTAACTCATTCAAGATTCCAACAGGTGGACAGAAAAAGTCTATGAGAATTTTTCTGAAAACTAACCATAAGATGCAAAAATAGTGTGTGTGTGTGTGTATACATATATGAAAATGTCTCTATTTACAATAAATTTGTTTACAGGCATTACTAGCATCTTTTGAAAGATTGTCTGACTTGTGATTACAAATTTTGAGTATAGTTCATGAAATAATGAGCTTGATATCTGTTATTTCATATAGTTCCCAATTATGTCTTATGCATAGCATATAAATCCAAATCATTCAAAGGCCATTGTAACATATAATATTAATACTGAGCAGATATACTATATTGGACTAGAAATCTGCAACAGATCTCTCTTACTTACATCTGAGGGAAGTTTTTCTTACTTTACAGTCTTACATTGATATTGCTTTGTGTTTATTTTCATTTTTAAATCAGGAAGGGGGTTTTCAAAACTACTTATCTTGTGAGCAACTTCAGAAAGGTTGACATAACTGCATATTTGATTTTTCTTTGTGGGTGACTGGACTGTCTACTAGTATTCTGTAACAGTTTGCATCAAATTAGTTTTAAATAGTTGACAAATCAGTTACTGGAGGTTAGCTGAATTACTATAAAGGGCAGTACTCACCAGGGTGGTGGAGCAGTGGTGTATTTGATTGTTTCTAACAGTCACCAGTGGTTGTGGACTACCCATCCACCCTTCCTCACACCCCACCCCCCCAGGCGTGACGTTTCCTTTATAGCCAAGGTTCTGACATCACTTCCTCAACAGGTCTTGGGGCAGAACTGTCATATTCTTAATAATCCAGCACAGTGCATAAAGGGTAAGAACACACCACAAAAAGGAAGAAAATGTATATATATATATTACATATTGTATATTATAAGGGAGAGGGACATGTGGGGAGTGGTGCAATGCACTGGCTGTGGGGCAGCAGTTTTCCAGAAGATATTCTGGAAACTGCATTGCTGTTCTATCTGCAGGCAACTGTCAGCTCTGAGGGAGGAGGTTGCCCACCTTCAGGCTGAACTGGCAAGGACTAAGGAGGCCTCCCCCACCCAAAGAGTACCACTGCCACAGAGGCTGGCAAGTATGAAGAGCAGTTGGACCACAGTGGGTTCTGGGAGGTGAGGGTGGTGGAACAGAGGTGAAGCCCCCTAGTTGTACCTCTACACAAACCATATGCCAGTCTGGCAGAGCAAGGTTCCTCTATAATGGCACCTTCAGTGGAGACCAAGAAGAATGCTGAGGACACCCACAAGGGAGACCCACAGAAAGGTGGCAAGGGACACCACAGGGGAAGGAAACAGCTTCTGATAGGGGACTCAATTGTTAGAGGGGTAGACCTGGGAAAGGGAGAGGAGAGGGAAGTAAGGTGCCTGCCTGGTGCCATGGCTTGGAGGGACAAGAAGTGAATCCTCAGGATTGCAGAAGCAGCATCACAGGAGAAGGAACTAGATATCATTGTCCACATTGGGACAAATGACCTAGCTAGGCATGGGATCAGTGCAGTGCAGGATGAAATTGTGGAGTTGGGAAGGGGCCTCAGACAGGTACCAAGCACGGTTACCTTCTCAGAGGTGCTGCCAGTCCATGGCAGGGGTGAGGCTAGCGTACTACACACCATGCAGTCTAATGAATGGTTGCAAAACTGGTGCAGAGCACAGGGCTTTGGCTTCATTGGGGACTGGGGGTACACCTGGAGAGATGACGGTTTATACTGGCACAATGGTCTGCATCTGTCCATGAAAGGAAAAAAGATCCTAAGTGACAGGTTTAAATGCTTCCTTGGCAAGCTTTTAAACTAGCCATGGGGGGAGGTGCTAATAAGAGGCAGGAAATTTCAAGCCCCCCCCACAAAACATGATGGGTAGTAAGGTAAACACTGGGTACAGTGCTCAACAGAGGGCAGGACGGGTAAATGGAAAAATAGACAAAGGCAAAAAGAGCAGGCATAGGGGAAAAAAGGATAAAGCCAACATTAAATGGAGGGCAATGAGTACCAATGCCCATAGTCTGGGAAACAAGCTTCCTGAGCTAGTAGCCTTGATGGAAGATGAACACTTGGATATTGTGGCAGTCACAGAAACATGGTACATGGGGAACCATGACTGGGATGTCAACATACTGGGCTACACAGTCTACAGAAGGAACAGGGAGGGGAAAAGAGAAGGTGGAATAGCTCTATAAACAAGGGAAGGGATCAAAGCTACAGAACTAAAAAGTAAAGGGGGAGGATACGAGGCACTCTGGGTCACCTTGGAGACAGGGAATGGCATTACAATCTGCACAGGGGTTGTATACAGACCCCCATCTCAAGGGGAGGAAATGGACAATAAAATGATAGAGGACATTCTCAAAATGGCTGAAAAAGGGGAGATACTGTTGATGGGGGACCTGAATATGCCAGATGTTTACTGGATGACATGTACTGCAGCCACATCCAAGAGCAGGGTCATTCTCGATGCCCTGCAGAGGGCAGGCCTTAGACAGCTAGTGTTGGAACCCACTCGGGAAGAAGCAATACTAGACATGGTACTCTCAAAGTCAGTAGACATCTGGGAACAAGCGACTACTGCACAGTGTGCTTCACAATAAGCACAACCATGGAGACAAGCCATACAAAAACAAGCATACTTGACTTTAGAAGGGCTGACTTTGGCAAAATGGGTGAATACCTGCGGAATACACTAGCAAATGGCCAAAAAGGAGGGGTGGAAGAACAATGGAGAAAAATCAAAACTGCCATCATAGAGGTAACAAGCCTTTGTGTGAAACAGATAAAGAAAACAAAGCAGAGTAAAAAAACACTATGGTTCTCATAAGAGGTGGCAGGGAAGGTTAAGGAGAAAAAGGCTGCATTCAAAAAGTATAAGGCGTCACAGAAGAAGCACGACAGGGAACTGTATCAATTAAAGCAGAAAGAAGTGGGGAAGGCAGTCAGAATAGCAAAAGCCCAAACTGAGGAAAAAATAGCCAAGTCAGTTAAGAAGGGGTATAAAACCTTTTATAGGTACATTAGGGAGCATAGAAAGGTTAAGGGAGGAATAGTGAAGATTAATAAGGGAGAGGGGAGGTGGTCAGAGGGAGACAGTGAAAAGGCAGAGATACTGAATGAATACTTTTGCTCAGTATTCACAAAAGAAGGTGAGGCGGAGTTACCTAAACCAGACAATAGAAGCACTCTGGGTAGGGGGGTTGACACCAGTCCATTTACAGAAGAAAGAGTCCTGAAAGAACTCCTAAAACTCAAGGTGGACAAAGCAATGGGGCCTGATGGGATTCACCCCAGAATCCTAAAAGAACTAAGGGAGGACCTAGTGACACCACTGACCACACTTTTTAACAAATCATGGGAGGATGGGGTGGTACCTGAGGACTGGAGGAGGGCAGATGTGATTCCCCTTCAGAAAAGTAGGAGCAAGACAGAAGCAGGAAACTACAGACCTGTAAGTTTGACCTCATTGGTAGGGAAAATGATGGAATCACTTCTGAAAGAAAGAATTGTTGAATACCTAGAGGCCAGCGGGGCACAGGGCCCAAAGCAGCATGGATTTACAGCAGGAAGGTCATGTCAGACGAATCTCATAGATTTCTTTGACTGGGTGACCAAAGTAATAGACCAGGGAGGGGCTGTGGATATGGTCTACCTAGACTTTAACAAGACATTTGACACAGTCACACACAAAAGATTAATAATCAAGTTAGCCAGTCTGGGAGTGGGTCCCAGGGTGGTAGCCTAGGTTGCAAACTGGCTGCACAACAGGACACAGAAGGTAATAGTGAGTGGAACACATTCCGAAGAAAGGGGGGTCACTAGTGGAGTACCTCAGGGCTCAGTACTGGGTTCAGTCTTCTTTGACATCTTTATAGGTGACATTGCAGAGGGTCTGGAGGGAAAGGTATGCCTCTTTGCAGATGATACAAAGACCTGTAACAGAGTTGATACACAAGGGGGTGTAGAAAGGATGAAAAAGGACTTGGCAAGGTTGGAGGAATGGTCAGACATATGGCAACTTAGATTCAATGCAAAGAAGAGCAAAGTAATGCACCTGGGAAACAAAACCCAGGAGAAGATTACACAATAGCAGGGGAGGTACTAACAACGAAAATGGAACGGGACTTGGGGGTAGTCATATCAGATGATCTAAAGGTGGATAAGCAATGTGAGAAGTCAGTAAGGAGAGCCAGGGGGATACTGGGATGCATAGGAAGGGACATCACAAGTAGAAAAAGGGAAGTGGTTATCCCTCTGTACAGACAGTTGGTGAGACCCCATCTGGAGTACTGTGTGCAGTTTTGGAGACCTCATCTATGCAAGGACATAGATGGGATGGAAGCAGTCCAGAGGAGGGCAACTAAAATGGTGCAGGATCTGCATCAGAAATCATATGAAGAGAGACTGAGAGAGCTTAATATGTATACCTTTGATGAAAGGAGGGACGGGGGGGACATGCTAGAAACATTCAAGTACCTCAAGGGAATCAACAGAGTCCAGGAGGGTAGCATCTTTCAGAAAAAGAGATGTGTAAGAACAAGGGGACACAATTTAAAGATAGAGGGGGGACGGCTCAGGGGTAATGTGAGGAAATCTTTTTTCATGGAGAGAGTGGTGTATACGTGGAACTGCCTTCCTGGGGAGGTTGTTGGGGCTAAAACAGTGGGGGAATTCAAACATGCATGGGACAGACACAAGGCAATTGTAGTGGGAGGTGGCAGGAAATAGGCTGTTGGTTAACTAGAATCTGCAGCTTATCCAGTAGGTAGGGAAATGGGCAGACTGGGTGGGCCAAGTGGTCCTTATCTGCCATCAAAGTCTATGTTTCTATGTTTCTATGTAATAAAAGGCTGCAGGTATAATAAATAAGGAACAAAGTCATAAATAAGGAACCAATGTACAGGGATTTATATAGGAATTTGATTCTGCCTTTGTGGGAAAAACACAGGGAAAATGAAGGCTTCTTACAGAGTAATGGTTATTTGGATCTGGGAGTACTGAATATTTCTTATCCTATATTTTGTATCCTGGATAGGGCAGGGGAGATGCTATATCTCATTGTCACAGGGATGTTCAGTTACACATTTTTGCACTATATTTACTCAGGCTGTTCCAGATTAGATGCAATATCTTGTTTTCAGTGTGGTCGTGATTTTACCATTTTTATAATGTATTTATCCAGGCTACCTAGCCCAGGGCCCCTGTATTCAAAGGAGATATGCAGTGCATCCTGGTGGAAAAGGGAGATGTGCCACACAACTCCAACAATGTGCAGCAGCACGATATTCAAATGTGCAGAATGCACTGGCAGCAAGGGAATGGGCTGGGGCACACAGAAACGGTATGCCATTCAAGTCAAGGGGGCAATCCCATGCATATGCCATGCTGCCACATGTTCAGAGGGAATGTGCCCCTCACAGTCCAGAGCACTGCAGCCCACAGTTAGGCCATGAATTGATAGCCTAACCCAGTCAGCCACCCACTGGCAGGCTGAAGATGTGCACCCAGCTGCCCAGCAGCCTGGTTGCCCTGGTGAACTAGAGGTGCCCCCTTTCCATCCCCAATCTTGCTAACTCTATCCCCAAAGAGCTCCATAGTGTAGGGCCTCCCCAACATGATTGCACCAGAGGAAACAATGGCCCATATCCATAGTCTAGAGGACTCCCATCTACTGGCTGTGTACACAGACATACTCACTCCCCCATACCCAACCTGTTGCAAAGACTGGCACTGCCCTCCATATCCTGCCATGGCCAGCCATTGACTGCACTGAACCTGAACTGGGGACCTGCACTCTGGAATGACCCAACTGGTTGTACCATGCATTGGGGCACCATGCCAGCCGCATATCCACCAGTGTATGCAGCCATGTGTAAGTCCCTGGAAAACGGAAGAGGGAATTTACATACTTCCAATGCATGCCTTGCCAATACTGTATCTTCATTCTGTCATACACCACTGCAAGTCCACACTCTCCCCAGTTCTTCTGTGTAACATGCCACCCTCTGGGCTGCTGAAGTATCCCGGGTGCCATGGGGTGCGGTATCCTGTAATGCCACTTGCAGTATATGCTTCAGGCTATAGACAGCTCATCCACAGTTCCCCAGTTGTACAAATGAATGGGAGATCAGCTGTAACATGCCTGTTTTGGGACCTGTGTGAGTGGGTACAGCATTGGCTGTCACCCACACTAAGCAGTGCAATGGCACTGGGATGATGGATTCACATGCAAGTGTCTAAGAAGTATGGCCACTGGGTGTTATCACCCACACACAGCTCATGCCTACGTATAACACATCCCAGCATCCTACTGTGAGTGCTCCACCACCCACCAATAGAGTGGTACGATCCCATTACAGAGCCAGTTGTTACAATGGGATGGGCTAGGGGTGCAGGGAGGGGGTATCTGTGCACTGTTGAGGGGGTGTAGGGGCCACTACACTATGAACATGGACTGTAGGTGTATTCAGGTGCAATTAGGGATGGCACTGGGATCCCTACAATATGGAACCAATAGAGTCTGGACTCTGGTATGATATGGGCTGGTGGAATGGGTGGGGAGGTACCACTATACCACCAGAGACTTCAGGGTCTGTCTCACATGGGAGCGATCAGGGTCAGGGCTTGGGGGCAAGAGCTGCTCCTGCACATTCACCCCCATGACAACATACAAATGGGCTGGTAATGAGCATGCATAAGGCCCCTTTGCACCCTGCATGCTCAATTAGTTCATTTGCATTCCTGGGCTGAATATCGCCCATGGGTGCTGCGGTGCATATCAGTATGTGCAGTGCATTCCCCCGTAAGGTATTCAGTCAGGGTCACCCTGGATGCACCTGACTTGGCAGCTGCCTGCACTGCGATTCCCGTCCAGGGTCACATTTTCAACAGGAACGATGAGGCCCACCAGAATGAAGCACTGTGTCACAGATTTACTGCAAGACAAAAAGGACTAGCTCCCTTTGAAATTGCATTGTTTGCTGAAGTAACTCTACTGCAGAATTCTGCAGTGCTGCACTTCATCCTGGTGGGCTTCACTGTATGCACAGTGGCGCATTCTCTTTGAATATTGTATCAGTGCTGACTGGCACCCCCTCTTTGTGCAACACATCTTTCTGCTCATGCATCGATCCAGCACTTAATATATCTCCCCAGATGTAAAATATTGTTTTTAGTGCATTCTGATTTTACACAGCGCAGCATAATATTGTGCAGATGTAGAGCACCACTGAAAATAAGATACAATTTCTTCTGAGAATTATCCAAGCTAAATATATAGCAATCAGCAGGCACATTCTAGGAAAACACATTGTAAAAATGTGTAAAAGGAAGACCACACTGAGAGATCCAGAGTCTGTAGGAGCTGACACACAAGACACACTTTAGAATGCCCAGGTTTGTGCTCAGATGGACACCCTGGAAGATGGACCAGAGAAATTGTAATATTGGGTCACTGGAGGAATAAAGGGACAGCTAATAAAGAAAGTGAAAGAGGGATGGGAATAGTAGAGGGGGAACTAAGAACCCAGAGGATATTTACTAATTACAGCAGTTGTACGTGAGTCATTTCCTATAATAGAACAGAGGAGTTAAAGTATGTTTAAAAACTGAAGGAGACAGCAGATCTTAATTTAATGTATCATTTAATGATCTTATTTATTGTTTTCTGATTGTCTGACTCTGCTTCTTTTATCTCTACAACAATTGTATTGTATGAATTGTCAGACTTGTAATAGTGCCTAAATATGCAATAAACTTGAATTTAAAAAAAGAAGCTGCTTCTCCACAGATCTGCATTGTGCAAATTCATTAGAAATAATGGGTAAAAGCACCCCCAAAAGCTCTCCACAGCTATATCAGCTCTGACCAGAGTTTGTGTATAGATGAGGATGAGGTTAGAGAGTTTCCAGTCTGTAGGAATTTGTCCTGTATTTAGTGACTTTTCATACAATATTTTTAGTGGGACACATACATATGGTTTTTAATGATTTTCAGCATTTCAATTGTTATGATATTAGGTCCTGGTGAGCCATGCTCTTTTAATTTTATGATCAACTCTGTTATTTTTTCTGTTGTCACTTCATGAGTCTCTCTTTCCCAATCTAGTGTTGTGTTTACATAGGGCTTTTTTATTGATTTATTACATATTGAACAAAAATATTTATTAAATGTATTGGCTATATCTACTGGATCAGTGAAAATGTCCCATGCTTTATGAATGATGTAAATTCTTTGTTTAATTTTTTCATTGAGTTAATATAACTGTAAAATTGTTTGCTATTAGAAGTTTTTGCCTGTTTTTACCAATATAAATTTGAAATTTTTCTTTGCTTTATTTATTTTGTTTTTGCATTTTCTTTGCGTGTTTTTAAAAATGCTCCATTTTGCTTCTGTATTATTTTATGTAATCCATAAGCCTTATTTTTCATTTTTATTAGCTTGTGGATATTTTTTGTAAAACATTTTGGTGATTTTCTGTTGCTATTATATTTTTTTAACCTTTTTTACATATCTATTCATAATGTTGTGTATTGTAAATTTTATATATGCCCAACATTCATCCACTGGTTTGTTCTCCAGAAGTTGTTGCAAGTTAATAGCTGATAGTTCATTATTAATTGCTGTAATATTAGCCATATTATATAGATATATTTCTGTGCTCCCTTTGACATGACTCAATGTGCTTTCCACATTAAATATGCAGTATCATGATCACTGTTTCCAATGAAAGCCTGTACCTCACAATTTTGGATATTATTGTCATTGTTGGTTATAATGAGGTCTAATATATTATTTTGTCTAGTAGCATAGTGTACATGTTGAATTAAATTATTTTCCTTACATAGGGCTAGGAAATGTCTACCAGGTTTTGATTGACAAATGTTGTTTTTCTAGTCAGTGTCTGGGAAGTTAAAATCTCCCACTAATATTAGATTGTCCATGTCTACAGTTTTTTGTATTTCCTGAAATAAGTCATCATTTATTTCTCTTGTAGAGTCAGTGAACCTGTAACATATATCCAATATACATTCATTTGTTTGACTAGTGTTAGATTTAAGCCACAAGGTCCCTGTTTTACTTGATTGCATTTTTATTTGTGACATAATATCACTATGTTTTATATTATTGGTTAAGTAGATTGCTATTTTGCCTCCTTTTTTGTTTGTTCAGTCAGCCCTGATTGTGTAATGACCCAAGATATCTTTATTCCAACTATTTTTGCTACTGAGCCATGTTTCTGTTCGATATCTATATTATATGTTTTTAGTGTCGCTAGAAGTTCTGAGAATTTATTATTCAAACTTTGTACATTACTTAAAAGGCATTTTAGTGTCTGATTTTTGTTTATTTTTTTATGTTTCCTAATCTGTTTTGGAACTATATCATTCTTTTTATTTTCCCTCCCCCCCCCCACCTAGATCAGTTTAAATGAACTTTTTCTATTTTTTCTTTAATTAAGGTTCCTAAAGTTTTTGCTCCTTCTACACTGAGATGCAAGATGTCATAACTATATAGGGAAGTTTTATCATAAAAATATTTCCAAGAATCTAAAAATTCAGTATGACCATTGATGTACCAGTTATGCAATCTAAAATGTATTCTCTGTATTGTAAGATTTTTCCCGTATGGTGCATTCTGAACGGGTAACAAACCAGAAATTATGACATGAGCAACATTGTCCTTCAAATTATTAGCAGTCTCTATTAATTCACAACAGATGTCTTTCTCATGATTTGTTCTGACATCATTTATTCCCACATGAATTGTAACAATTTGTTTTTTGCAAGTTGTCACTTTGAAAACCTTAGGTATCTGTGTTCGAAGATCAGTTACTTTTCCCCCCAGGTAGCACAATTCCATCCAATTTTCCTTATATCCCTGACAGATTATACTAATGCATTTCCTTATGATGGAATCACCCATAATAATGAATTATTTTTCAGGAGTAGGTCTAGTGTCTGATTTATAGGTTCATTGGAGATTACGAGTTTGAGGGAAAACCCCAAAGAACTCATCGCCACTTGTCTTAGTGGTGGAAAAGGAATTTTTGATTTCTCATGTAATGGTCAAGTCTAGTCTTGAACTGCTTAATATTTTCACTAGTCATCACAAACTCTGGTAATGAGTTCCAGACTGGGGGAATCCTTTGTGTCATATAGTTATTTCTCTTAGTTGTATGATTAATATTTACTTGTAGTTTTAATTCATGAGACCTAGTATTTTTGTTTGTTTGCTTCCTTTGGAAACACTGTGTTTCAAATAGAGCAGAAACATTAATGGCCCTATAAGCTAGGCAGAGGTCTCCCCTCAAAGACCTATAGTCAAGGGAAAACAGTACCAGAGTATTTAGTCTTTCCTCATATGTGAGATTACTTAGATTGTTAATATTTCTTGTCAACCTTCTCTGGACTATCTCTACCATAGTATTAGTGCCTAAAGATGTAGGGGCACAAAAGGAGGCACAAAAGTCAGTTTGGGACCTTACCATACTAGAGTACAAAGGAATAAGGACGACAGCAGTATGACTTTTAATATGTCTCAAAATACAGACTATTGTTCAATGGCACTTCTTTATTGTTTTATTTATATGTGTGTTAAATGTCATATTGTTTGTGATAGTGACACCTAGGTTGATTTCAGCTGCAAGTACCTGTACTTGGGTATTGTTCAGAGTGTATTGCGCTAACTTATTATTTTTACCAAGATGCATAACCTTACATTTTGCAGTGTTAAAGGTAATTTTATTTGGTATTACCCATAATGCCAACTGATTCAAGTTATTTTGTAAAGCTTGAATTGATTGTATGTCATTTGTAATGCAACCTATTTTACTATTATCTGCATATTTGTTTAACTAGACCCCATGTGTAGATTGCATGGTGGATATCATGATGTTAAAAAGTACTGGCCCTAGGGCCAATCCC
Organism: Neoceratodus forsteri; assembly: GCA_016271365.2. Taxonomy (NCBI): domain Eukaryota; kingdom Metazoa; phylum Chordata; order Ceratodontiformes; family Ceratodontidae; genus Neoceratodus; species Neoceratodus forsteri. The sequence continues at coordinate 686,332,028 of CM057456.1, read as the reverse complement.
TGGGGCACCCCACTGGTAACTTTAATTATGTTGGACATTTGACCTTTGATGCTAACACATTTTTCTCTGTCTTTAACCATGAATCTACCCATTTGATAATATTTGGATGTATTTTGATCCTGATTAATTGTTCTAACAAAATAGTAGTAGTATGTTGTCATCATTCTCCATTAATACACTAAATCTATTTGTTAAGTTTATATCACAAGATGAGAGAGCCCTTCTGCCTTTTTTCAATTTACTTTCGGTGCTAACAGTGTACCACTCAGTACTGCTCTCTCTTCTAGTGTATCTTGATTATTTGGAGGTCTGTATATCACTTGATGTACCTGGCAATTCACATTCTAAGCCCTGCTCCTCCCTAATTCTCTTCCTGGTGAGTGATGGATGGGGCAGATTTGTTTCAGGATACAGTGGTGTCACAATAAGATCATTGTTGTGTAAGCTACATTCTTGTTCAATGTTCGTTATCTCTTTTAAATTTTTAAGTTGTGATGTAAGATTTTTTAATTTGTATTGCATGGTGTACTTAATACATTTGTAACATTTGAACATGCTATCAGTGTGAGTTGGTGTAACAATAAACAATAATCATTCAGAACATTTTAGCAATTTGCCAGCAACACACAGTCTTACATGTACTTGGTCGATATCGTCCATTTTTTGTCTTGACTACACTTTTACACAAACGTCTGAAGTATCTTCAGGCATCCTTCCTCGAAGCCTGATTGATGATAATGGCTTCTAGTATTTCCTATACCCACTGTTGTTGCATGCTTTTAGCTCACAATCTAATTTATTAGAGGTTTACCTACTGTTCTGTAAGATTCTGGCCTTTTACCCCTTTTTTCCCACTTGACACACTACACATGCACAAGGACGCACGTGCCTCTGTGCGTGTCTTTGCTCATGGCCCACACATGCTTACCTGCTCACTTGGGTGAGTGTTTAAATAGTCGCAAAACCCAGAAGTGTGTACTGGGTCAAGAGACCAGTCTCCTGACAGATCAAACAATCACTAAATGTAAAATATAAATCATTGGTTGTACAAAAGGGGGAAGGGCTAGAAATTACAGTAATAGTACAATCACAGTAGGAGGTATAACCAAGTAAGGCTATCTAGAGACCATATAATCATAAACCAGTATTACTAGCAAAATGCACAGTTTAGCCTGCTCATACATAGGACTTCCACAGCAATTTTAAATGCTTTAAATGCTTTTAAAAATCATATATTATATTTGTTCACAAAAAAGCTGGTTTGTAATTGCAAATAATATTGTTCTATTGTATCATTTTGTACTGTGTGTACCGTCTGATTGTATGTGATGTGGATACCTTTGAAAGGGGTCTATTTTAGCTCAAAGCTTTCTGAATATTATAAACTAAAACTAAATATACATTTTGGTTTTAGTCCTGAACTTTTTTGTTTGCCCCTGAAATTGATATCCTGCTGTTCAGATGCTGTTTTTCCCTTTTTTTGTTGTTGAGTTTAACAGAGTCAGTGCAAGCTCTAGATTTGTGGGTGTGCAGCTTCACATGGAACTTCAGCAACACCCACACACCCACAATCAAGTGACAGTGAGACAGAGAGAGCAATATTGCTTCTAATATTTATGATTCAACATACTCTGCATGCATTGCTATCCACCCCAACACACACACACAGCTTTTTCATCAGTGTCCTTATCATTTGCTCATGTAGTTAGCAGATTGTCAGTCCTGTAATCTATCACCTGTCATCTCACCCTACAAGGTATACCACTTCTTTCAAAACCAAGAAAAGACATCCTAAAGAATAAACATTTGTGGATCATCATTTATTGGTGTTAGACATGTTTGATTGTACCCCACCAAAAGAAATATCCCAAATGCATATAATTTTATATCAATCAATCTTTATTTTACGAGGCAATAACGCCATTGAGAGGACTCATTTACAAGGTGGTCCTGGGATACAACAAATGTACAGACTAACAACAATGCAAATAAAGTAGCAAAGCAACAGAAGCCAGAGTGTAGATGGTGCAAGGAGTTACATCTCAGTATGAATATTAAAACATTTTGGTGACTAGTCATGTTTGTAGAGGAACACATATTAGAACAAGAGCACATGACAGTATGAACAATAAGAGCAATAAGAATCATTGGCAACTTTCTAAATACACACAACAGCTGAATAAGTGCTGGCAGGTGCCTGACTAGGACAGGCATTTAACCAATCATGAGGAGTTAGAGAGGATGGGGATAGTACGTAAGGTAGGAAATAGCAAAAAAGATGATGGGTGCAGAGAGAGAAGAGGGGGAAGGGGAGGCAGAACAGGAGGACAAGTTAGGGCAGGAGGGGGGATCTGCCGGTGAGAAGGAGGGTGTAACATGAGGGAAAGGCTCAGGAGAGTAAGGGAAGGGGAGGGAGGACAGGAGGGGAGCAGAGGGCACAGACGCTAAGAGCATGAGCATAGAGCAGGGAAATAATAGCTGCAAAAATGTGGGCAACACAGTTTACCGAGGGTGTACGTTAACGGAAGCAGGTACAAATGTCTTTAAGGGAGTAGCTCAGCAGAATCTTAAAGGTGGGTAGACCTGTTAATTTTGTGACTTTCAGTGCACTTTGTACATTGTTCCAGGAAGTGGGGAGAAGATGGCTGATAGCAACTTCACCATGACACATTCTGATTCATTGTATTTCAGGCATGAGATAGGAATACCTTCTGAGTGAGTATTGTCCTTTTGCAAAGGTTAGGAGATCTGAAACATATTTGGGCAGCTTGTTGGTAAGAGTTCTGAATGTCCAAAGTATGGTATTTTTCAATCTCCTTGTTTTCAGTGACTGCCACCCAATTTGAGCATAGAGGGTGCAGTGGTGAATGCTGAAGGGTGAGTTGATAATAAACATGTTGGCCCTATGGTAAAGGGTTCCAACTTGGCTAGGGAGGCCAATGGGCAATGGCCATATAGGAAGCCCACATAATCAATCAGTGGAAGAAAGGTAATCTGGACTAATCTTATTTTTGCATCTTGGTTTTAAGAGGTGTCTGATGTGATAAAATGTACCTAGCCTTTGCTTGAGTTTTTTGTCTAGTTCTTCAAGGTGTACCATGAAGGAGAGCTTATAGTCAAGCCAGAAGCCCAGATACTTGAATTTGTCAGCTATTTCAAGCAGCTCACCGAGCAGGGTCCAGATCTGGAATTTGGGTACTGCAGCGGGGAAAGTCGTTGTGTGGGCTTGGGGGAAGAGAAGCATATCTTTTGTCTTCTTGGCGTTAAGCAATTTCAGATGGTAGAGATTGTGTTGCAAGATGTTGAAGTCATGTTGCAAATCTACGCATGCAAGTTCAAGTGACTGATTGGCAACATATATCACAGTATCATCTACAAAAAGGTGGACACTAGCATTATTGAGTTGGGAGTTAATATGTAAAACCAGCTTAGGTTTTATTTTTATTTTAGACCAAGCACCTGCATTGTTAAATTACTAGGAGTTCTCTTATGCCTGGATCAATATTTGAATACACTGTAGTATCATTATCCCATTTTTAATGACTAAAGAGAGGGGGTTTTATTAGAAACATCACTTAGGGACTGCCTATGACTTCAGCTGCATATTGCAAAGTTAAATATTAATTGTAAAAATTAATTCTAATGTCCCTTTTCTCCTTTCCAATATGATTATTTGATTCATTATTTTGTGAAGGCCACTGGAAATGTGTATAAAAAGTCTCCATGGAGTATTGTCTGTCTGTCTGTCTGCCTATCTATCTATCTGGTGCACCCCTGCACATCGACACCCCGACGGTGAAACACAAAAAAAAGACCACTACGGTGACAGTCGCTGTAATGGTCCTTTTTGTGTTTCGCTTTCCGCCAGTGTTCCACCCCCCTCCGGACCAACTCCAACCTGGAGTTTATAATCCTAAAGTCTGGGGGGTGCGGGGGGCACAGCCTCCCACAGAAAACACTCGTTGCATGGGCGGCATAATACCGACGTCGGTATTGTGCTGTCGCTGTGGGGGAGGTCAGCATTTTTACTGTCGACCTCCCTTGGTGCTTCTCTATCTATCTATCTATCTATCTATCTATCTATCTATTTGGTCCCATTTGTCGAATTGTTGAAAACTTGAACATCATTCTGACATTTACAATTCCTTGTCCTGTCACCTACATATTAACATGCATACATATGCTATGTGGTATAGTAAGATGACGATGCACAGATATCAATGTGGGCTGAAACACTATATAAAGTGTTTTGTCTCAGAATGGAGGTTGGCTCTCTTCTTGATCTCCTACAACTCAGTACAAGGATTGGGGGCAGGGAGATATGAATACATTCATAAAGGGATAGAGACAAATCTAGCAGGACAGGTAGTTCAGGGATGGGAGAGAGAGAACAAGCCATCATACATAGAGATATAGAAAGTTTATATCAGCAGAGGGACATAGACAAATCCAGTTGGACAGGTGGCAATAGCCAGGGCTGGCAGCATGAGAGAGAGAAATCCAGTAGGACTGGGCTGGGGTCCTGGGCATTCCGCACCCATCACACCTGAGGATATGGAAAGCATTTATTGTCAGTGGGACAGATAGGAATCCAGAAAGACTAGGCAGAGTCCTGGGTAAAGAACACCTGTCACATCTGGGGATACTTTTTATGTCACAATTTACTGCATGCACAGAAAGCTGATTTTCTGTGTCCAGTTACCCACGCACACATGAAACAGAGTTTTTAGGCTGCAATGTACCATGCACATGGAAAATTGAGTTTTGGGGATGGAGACATTCTGAGACATCTACATTTTCTGTGTGCATGGGAAATTCAGTTTTCAGGTTGCAATTTTATGTGTGCACAGGAAGTGGAGTTTTCAGGTTGGACACATTGTGAGACACCCAATTTTTATGTGTACATGAAAATTAATATTTTGTATCACAATTTTCCATGCACGCGTGAAACTGAGTTTTCAGGTCACAATTTCATGCGCACACGGGAACTAGAGTTTTGGGATTGGACACATCCTGAGACACCTAAATTTTCCGTGTACACTGGAAATGGAGTTTTGGCATCAGACACATTCTGAGACACCCACATTTTCCATGTGCACAGGAAATTCAGTTTTTAGGTCACAATTTCCTGTGTGCATGGGAAACAGGGTTTCAGACTTGGACATATTCTGAGACCCCAACCTTATTCCTGCACATGGGAAACTGAATTTTCAGGTCACACCTAAATTTCCCAGGTGCATGGAAATTAGTTTTTGGGTTGCAACTTCCTGTGCTCACAGGAAATGGAGTTTTGTGGTCAGGCATTTTCTAAGACATCCACATTTCCATCATTTTCTATAATGAGACATCTGAGAAACTTGAGAAGGATACAGTCCCTCATCGATATTGACCACCAAATCACCCATACACCCCCAACCCTCTAGATGCCCCACTCAGCAACCAACTCCCAACACTCCCACAACACACACCCTTGCTCAGAATTATAGTACCACAGCATAGATCCACTTTCTGGTCAGAAAGATGTACTCTTGCTGGAACTCCAACTGTGATAAGAGAAAATAAAGGTAAGTCCAATTACTGTGTTTCAATGTATTTTGAACCTTTACTCATAACTTTGTCATCTGTTAATATTTTTACACCAAATTTTCAACATTGCCCTTTTCAGACACTCGCTCATGAACAAGGTAGGTGACATTTTTAAAATCTGCCCTTACAGTCACTCCACAAAATCATCTTTCAGGTAGGATTTGAACATTTTCACCTACAGGGTTCATGATGTGGGGTCATAAGAAGACAATGGTCAGAATTTGGTGGGAAAATATGGTAAAATGACCAAGTTATAAGTGAACATTGAAATATTTAAACACTACTTTTCAATACTTTTCTACCACATTTTTAACATTGCCTTTTTAGAAACCCACTTCATGAAAAATGCAGATGAAATTTTTTAAGTCTAGCACAAAGCTGATTTCACAGTTGCTTCACTAAATCAAGTTTTTGGTGATATTTAAACATTTTCACTTACTGGGTTCATGACATCGGGTCATACGAAGACTGTGTTCAAAATTTTGGGTCAAAATATTAAGAAAAAAGCAAAGTTATGAATGTACTTTAAAATGTTGCCATGTTCTCTCATAACTTTGCTAATTTTCAATAGTTTCACTCCAGACTTTCAGCACAGCCATTTTTTCTTACCATCTCATAAATAATAATAATACTTTATTTGTACCGTGCCTTTCCAAAGCCAAGGCGCCATAACAATAAACATCACTTAAAACAGTAAAATAAACACAACTACAATAAATACTAAGTTCATAAAAACAATAAAATATCATCATTAGGGATCTGCCATTAACCATAGATGTGTCGTTAAGACCTGTTTAAATTTCTCCATGGACATGCACTCCTGAAGCGTATGGGGTAGAGAATTCCAAAGGGTTGAGGCCACGTACATAAAAGCACAGGCCCCCAAAGACTTCAAAGAAACCCTTGGAATCTCTAGAAACCTCTTGCCCACCGAGCTGAGTGATCACCTAGGGCAGTAGGGTACCAGGAGCTCTTTCATGTAGTCCAGGTCATAAAGTACAGGTGTAATTTTTCAAATCCCAGACAAAATGTATTTTCATGCTTGTGGTGTGGAATGACATTTCTGCCACTATTCTACAAATACTACATCATGTTTATGTAGCAAGTCATAAAATGCAAATTTGGGGTCAAAATTAAAAAGAAGATTATTTAGAAACACTGGGCTGGATATTCAAAAGGGTTGCGCCTGCGCAAGTCTGAGATTGTGCCATTCTGCGATATTCAGCAGGAGGCAGTTGTGCCCCCCCAGTCATGCTGAGCAATAGCGCAATGCTAATGAAGGCATGGTCAACCAGAGCAGGAGGAACAATGCATAAACTGCACAGCCCGATATTCAGCCGGGCTGTGCAGAGTTGTGCAGGCGCAACCCCCTACCTGCGCCTGCACAACTTTGAGCCAAAAAAAAAGGATTAAGTCGAGGGCCACCCACAGGTTAGCTGCCTCACTGCAGGGCAGAACACAGCAGCTGCCACCTGAGGAGGCCCTCACTTATTCTGTGCCCCCTGCAGCCCGATTGTGGGCATAATAGTACCCCGGTAGCCTATCGCGGGCAGAACACACACCCCAACTGGCCCGATCACGGGCATAACATAAATGAACCCCCCGACTGGCCCGATCATGGGCAGAATGGAGTTCACCACCCCACTAGTCCGATCGCGGGCAGAATGGAGTTCAACCCCCCCAAAGTGCAATTTCTCTGGTGGTCCAGTGGCCCCCCACCCCACCCACCTACAGAGCCCCACCACCCTGCTCCCCCCATCAGCCGGTAGGCAGCAGCACCCCACCCGCCTGCGGCCCCGCTGCCCGCCGACTGACAGCTCGGTAGGGCTGCACGCCCGTGGTTCCGAGCAAGAGCCAATGGGCATGCAGCCCATACTGTACAAAGCAGTCCAGATATGTGAATGAATTCAGGGGGGAGATTTACATCATGCCCGCGATCAGGCTGCCGGGGGCGTCGGTCCCCGACAGCTGCTGCCTGGCAGGGTGTCAGGTGCAAGTCGTCGGGGATCGGTGCACCTGCATGCTAATGGCATGCAAATGGGGCCGTAATTAGATGCAAATGCCCCCCCGTGTGCCTTGCATAAATTATGGCACCATTTGCATGTCACCTTTTGAATATTGGAAATTTGCACATGGCGCAATGGAACTTGTGCCACCGCATCTGAATGCTCCACTCTGACCACTTGCAGTGGCACAAGTTCCACTGCACCATGCACAGTGGCTGTGGCCGGGGGGCGATATTCAAAGGAGTTGCTCAATAGCACAACTCCATTGAATATTGTTCCAGCCACACCCCTGTGCAACTTTTTTAAGCAGTGCAAGGGCTTGCACCACAGAATGGCGCAGTTTGAATATCCAGCCCACTGTGTATAGTGCCAGTCTTAACTCCACTGGGTACTGATTTGTGATCCCCTCTTAGTGAGCTGAGTTTAAGGGTGAGCTAAGTGAGCCTCTTGGATGCACTGAGCCTAGGGGATTGGTGCTATCATGCAGCAGCACCCCCAGCCTAAGAAGGAAAGATACAGGGTTGCTCCCACAGGGTCATGTACCACATTGTGATGAGAAATCTTCTCTTGGCATAGGTCCCTGCACCTCTGTACCTGTGGGTACCAGATGCCCTGCACTTCAGCTGGCAGATGGACTCCTTACTCTGTGCATCTGTATCTCTGATCACATGGAAGTAAAGGGACTTCCACATCTCACCAGGCAGCACACAAATTCTCGACATCCATTGCCACATTTCCATAGTCAGATAGATTCTTCCCTTGGCACAGGGCCCACAAACCCTGCATGACTGCATCTGTTCACACAAGTCCCTAAGGGACCTGCTTGAATCAGGATACTATTCTACTATCTCCAACAGAAGGGAAATTCAATTAGAAAAATTGCATTAATGCACCGATTAGGATTCAACTTAAAACCATAAAAGTAAGGAAATGTGTTGTTAGGATTTCCAACCATACCTCCCCACCCCCAGCCCCAGCAAAAGAGAAGGCCACATATGCAACCACTGACAGCAATCATCAGGTAAGATAAACAATATATGACTGCTTCCAGATTATACAAATTCAGTAGCACTGATATTCTACCTTTGTGGATTTGTTTTTCCAGCTGCAGATGCACAGACTCTTTAGAGGCCTGTGTTTCTGCAGCCACATCTGTGTACTCAAACAGCAAGAAAGTGTGGCTCCAAAACTATTCAGATGATACCAATAAAATGAATTGCATCCAAAGCAACACAAATGTTTGGCTACTGGCCTTGAAGAAACAGTAATGTCCCAACTCTAAGGCATGTTCAAAAATAATTTATTAAAGATAAAAACAGTAGCACCCCCTCCACAAATGACATGCAGGTCAATGTTTCAAGCTACACAAGTGCTTTATCAAGACAGCAGACCCTCTTGTGATCAGAATTTGTGCAAGAAGTACTGTATTGATCCATGTATATAACCCATTACCTTAACATGACATACAGTAAATAAAAAAAAACTCAACAGATGATCAAATATGTGACCAATCAAAATATCACACACACATTGCACTACTAAATACTATAAATTACTATAAATATATGTATATAAACACACTAAAGTGCAAAGGAAATAAAGAAGTAAAATGTTGTGGCTTAACCCCCCCAAAAAAAAAAAATAGTGCTAAACCTGATATGTATGAGAAAAGTTAAAAAATGTTTACAGAAACCTATTAAATACTCTATATGTATACACACAGCTATGAATAAAGTGCACAATCTAATTTGACTGCTATACTGAACCAGCATCACTAATTTTATTTCTTCAAATTAACTATGTTTTATGTTGCAATAAAGGCACCAGTTGAAAATGTCCATTGAGGCCTGGATAATCTCCTGCCCTAAATTTGAACATATGACCATATAAAATCTGCCAGCAGAAAAGTCCATTTGGTCTATCGATTCTGCTCAATTATGCAGCTAGTAGTCCTTTTCTGCAGCTGCCCCTCCCTCCTCACCCCCCTTTATCCTCCCTCTTGCCCTATCCCAGCTTCTTTTGAAGAAGCCCACAATTTTACAGGCTACTACCTCTGCTGGTAATGCATTCCACCCTGCAACCACTCTCTCCATAAAAAAGTGTCTCCTCATTTCCTCCCCGAACCTTCACCCTCCAGTCTCGTGTCATGTCCTCAAGTGTCCCTCCTCACCCTTGCCCTGAATAGCCCCTCCACACCAGTCTTATTTAAACCTCTCATGTACTTAAATGTCTCGATCATATCCCCTCTGTCCCTCCTCTCCTCCAGTGAGTACATGTTCAACTCCTTTAGCTTACTCTTATATGGTAAGTCTCCCAGCCCCTGGATCATCTTAGTCACTCTCCACTGCACCCCTTCCAGTAATTTAATGTCTCTTTTCAGGTACAGATTCCAGAACTACATGCAGTATTCGAGATGAGGTCTAACCAGTGATCTATTCAGCAGCAGTATCACTTCCCCACTCCTCAACATTATTACCCTTGCTATGCAACCAAGCATTTTTTGGGCCATTACTACTGCCTTCCTACACTGTGCAGAGTTGGTCATTGATCCCATGATAACCACCCCCCAGATCCTTCTCCTACTCAGTCTCCACCAACTGTACACTCCCCCCAGTTGGTAGCTTCTCCTTAGATTGTTTGCTCCAAAATGTAGTACCTTACATTTTTAACATGGAACCCCAGCTGCCAAGTGTTCAACCAAGTCCAGCTTTTTCAGATCTTCCTCTATGTCATCCACCACCGCCTCTATCTTTGTGTCATTGGCAAACAGGCTGATCCTGCTCTTGATGCCCATGGAAATGTCTACAATAAATATCCCAAAAAATGCTGGCCCCGGCACTGAGCTCTGTGGAACCCCACTTGTTACTGACCTCAGGGATGAGAGTTCCCCTCCTACCACCACCCTCTGCTGCCTTCCTTTCAGCCACTTTGTCACCCATCCCACCATTTCTGGTCCCACCCCATGCCATCAAGTTCTATTCCAAGTCTTCCATGTGGCACCGAATCAAATGCTTTGCTGAAGTCCAGGTGCAGGACATCCACTGCATGGCCCTTGTCCATCTGCCTAGTCACCCAGTCATAGTAATCTACCAGGTTAGTTTGACAGGATCTGCTCATGACAAAGCCATGCTGGTTGCTGTCCTGCAGCCCATTGAACTCCAGTAAGGACATCAGCCTCTCCTTCAGGATAGTTTCCATTAGCTTCCCCATGATGGACAAGATACTCACCAGTCTATAGTTCCCTGGTTCATCTTTGGGGCCACTCTTGTGCAGGGGAACCACGTGAGCCAACCTCCAATCCTTTGGTACACATCCCAAATTCAGTGAGGCATTGAATAGGTCTTCCAAGGGCCCCACCAGGATCTCTGCTAGTTCCATCAATACCCTGGGGTGAATGCCATCTGTCACTGGTGCCTTGTCCACCCTCAGTGCTCTCAATCCCTCAAGGACTCTAGCTTCTATGATCTCCCCATCAGATTAATCCCCCCCAGCCTTAACTTCCCCCACCCCCCCTTGGGTAGCGCTCCTCTCTCCTTCATAAATACCAAGCAGAAGTAGTCATTGAGTGCTTCATTCTTAATCCTCATTATCAGTTCTGTACAGCTTCTTTTCTCCCTGATTTACCTGAAGAAGCTCTTCTCTTCTCTATCTCCTTTATGCCTTGCACCAGCCTGAGCTCTTTGGTTGCTTTTGCTCTTTTTACTACCCTTGTGACCTCCCTTGCCTCCTGCAGGTACTCCTCCCAAACTCCCCCCCCCCCCGATGTCCTGTATCTCCTAAAGGTCACCCTTTTTCTCCTCCCCTTTTCCACAACCCCCTGCATGTCTACCTTGGCTTTTTTGCCCTGGCTTTTTTACTCTGAGTTCTGCTACAGGAATTGGTAGCCCCCAGTATTCCCTTTTTTATGAGTTCCCATCTCTGGTCCATGCCCATACTAGGCTGGATCTTGGCCAGGTACCCTATCGCTACCTCTCCATTTTTGCAAAATCTGCCCGCCTGAAATCCAGCACCTTCATGTTGGATGCCACCCTCTATTTGCCCATAATCAACCTGAACCATACTGAATGAGGGTCACTCCACACTAATGATATGTCCACCATGCTATCCCTCACAAATTCCTCATTTGTGAGAACTAGATCTAGGGTGTCCCCCACTGGTTGGTTCATTGACCACCTTTGTCAGGAAGCTTTTCTGAAAGATGTCCAGTAGTACCTTTTCCCTTTTACTACTGGTGGCTAGTGTTTCCCAGTCTACCCCCAGCAGGTTGAAGTCTCCCACAACCACCACACTCCCCTTCCTGTATGCCTTTTTAATTGGTCTCACAAGTTCCTAGTCCAACTCCTCTATCTGGGAGGGTGGCCTGTGCACCACTCCCATCCAGAGGGTCCTATTCCTGGAATCCCAGATTAGCAGCCATAATGACTCTGTTTCCCCCTCCTCCCCCTCCTCCCTAATGCACTTTAACCTCTCTCACATATGATGCAACCCCCCCTTCCTGTTTTCCCCATCTCTACAGAATATTCTATACCCTGGGACCACCAGGTCCAAGTCATGGTATTCGGTGGCCCATGTTTTTGTGATTGCTGCCATGTCCACCTCCCTTTCCACCATAAGGGCCTGTAGATCTTTCAATTTATCCCCAGGCTCCTAGCATTTATCGTGACCACCTTCAATCCCTTTTCCTTTCCTTCCCATCCCTCTGCCCACCACTTCCAGCATCCCCTCCATTGCTTCTATCTAGTACATCATCCTTGTTCTGGGGGGGTAAGCCTGCTCTGCTTCCCATCTCATGGCCACTGTACACCCACCCTCCACCTGCCACCCCCTCTCCTAGTTTAAATGTCCATCTGCCTTAATATACTCCCCAAGCTTCTGTTTTAGCACCTTCTGGCCCAATTTATTTAGGTGACATCTATCCTTAGCATATCGACTAGTGTCCTTCCAGGTCTATCCCCCCACTAACCCATACCCTTTAGTGTGACACCATTTGCCTAACCATTCATTACATTCCTTGATCCATTGTTTTCTAGCCATGCTCGCCTTGGGCACTGATAACACCTCAGAAAAAGTTGCTGCTCTACCCTCCCCCACACACATAAAGTTCACAGCTCCTCAGACCCCTTTTGGACTACCTCTGTGCTATCAGCTAGTTCATTTGTCCCCAGATGTAGAATTAAATGAGGTCTCTCCCTTCCCCTTCGAGCATATTTCATGACTGACCTAGTCTTTCAGTTGTCATCCCTGGCATGGCCTACACCCAAGTATGACTATGCCTTCCCCCTTGCTACCTCACCTTACCCCCCTTAGTATTGAATCCCAAGTACTAGTATTCCCCCCAAATTTCTATCTGCCTGCTTTTCTTCCCCCATTCCTGTCCTATCTGGCTCTTTCACCTCAGTACATAATTCCCCCATCTGCCCTGTTGCTGTGTTTCTCCTGCCTGCCTTCTCCTCCAGCACATATTTCTCCCCTCCTATCTCTGCTATCATTCCTCTCCTCCCTGACTCCTCCTCCTGCACATAATTCCTCAATCTGTCCCTGTTCCTCTCTTGTCCAACTCCTCTGACTGCTGCACACAATTCCCCCATCTGTTCCTGTTGTCTTTCCCCATCAGTCTCCCCCACTGCCACAGCTGCAATGCCCCTGATGTCTTCTCTATCCACTCTGCTCCACTTCCCTGCATCTCTTCTCCATTCAACCTTCCCTCCTGCTGTGTCCCTCTCCCCTTCACCCCACCACCCCACTTAGACCAGCTACCATCCCTTATGCATTTCCCTCCCTTGCACCCCAGGTATCCACCACCCCCTCCTCCTCCCCCAATGTTGCTAGCACTGCAAACATATTACCTGCCCCCTCTGCATTGCTGTGTCTTGGTTCCTCCCTCCTGACTTGAGCCCTCCCACCAGTCCTAGGCCCCTTGTTCATTTTGCTCCCACTCTCCTTCCAAACCTCCTCCGTTGATCAGATGTACTTCCCATGTTATGTCCTCATGAATCACCCTGGGGGAAGCCCTCCTGCCCAAGGCCCTCTCCCCCACCCCTCATCCTCCCTAACTTCCTCTCAAGCCACAGCAGTTCTTCCTTGAGACATTTCAGCCTGTGACAGATTGGACACCCTCCAAGTTTCTATAATATGTTCATCCAAACCGCCACCCCACATCCATTGCAGCTCACTATTCTACCCATTGTTTAAACAGTACTATTTAGAAAACAAAGTTCTAACTAGCAAACACAGACTGAGAAAGTACAGTCCAACCTTAGGTTACCTACCTGGTTACCTACTAGACCAGACCCCAACTAAAATGTAATACCATGTATTCATGTATTTGCAACAAAAAATACCATGCCACTGTACACTGCAAGAAGCATAAAACAATACCATCTATATCTTATTTACCCACTATAGACTGAGATGCTGCACCCTTTTTTCTCACCCCACAGACAGTAATGCCCCAAAACAGTCTTACCATTAGCTTGTAGTCCAAGTAGTGATCAACTCCTTCCTAGCATTACTGCAGTTTGCCCCACTGAGATTCCTGACAGTGACTAGATCCTTCTGGCTTGTTTTCTGCCCTGTCCGCTGAACCATGGCCCCTAGATGGCAACACCTTCCTCAGTCCTACTTGGCCTGGTTTGCTGTCCTCTATTTAGTTGCTCCTTCTCCACCCAGAGAAAATTACCAGGGAACCAGCCTGTGAACAAGCCTTTACCAGACTGGAGGAGGCACTGTGCAGTGCTCCTGTATTGAGAAGTCCTGACTATAGCAGACCCTTTATAGTTCAGACTGACACCTCAGATGTGGGTATTGGGGCAGTGCTGAGTCAGACATCCAACCAAGGGAAAGAGCACCTCATTGTGTACCTGAGTTAAAAAGTTACTTCCCAGGGAGCAGGCTTACTCTACTGAGGAAAAAGAATGTCTTGCCATGGTGTGGGCACTAAAGAAGTCAGAGCCATACCTATACAGGCAGCATTTTGAGGTACAAACCAACCAACCACAACCTGCTGGTTTGGCTAGCACAAATGGGTAAAACAAATGATAGGCTATGAAGAGGGAGCCTTGCCTTGCAAGGGTATGACATGACTATCTAACACAGGGCCAGGGCAGGCAATAAAAACACAGATGGACTTTTGCATCAGTTTGAGCTATGAACTGACTCAGGGAACTCATTCCATGCTGGGATAGAGCCCCCAAATTCAGTCTAGGTAGGGAGGGGTGTGACACTCTGTCACCTGCTTATTGTTATATGTATACTATTTGTATTTTAGATAAATGTGTATGTGTCTGTGACTGTTTGTCACACAAGTCAGCCAGTGTGTAAGAGGCCTGACCTTTGATCTCAGAGGTGACAGTATGTTGACGCAGTTGGCTGTTGTAAAAGCTGGCTAGGGGAAAACTGATCAAAGGTTTCCTGTTCTGTTTCAACAAAATGCCTCTGGCCATATGACAGAAAATAAGACCTCATAAAATTTTATGATTCCTGCAGGAAGAGACAATTTGGTCACAGAACCTTGTGATCAGTCATAAACTTAAGATCATTCTTGAAAAGCAGGAAACCAGCAGGCAGATCAAAGGCAAATGTTTGATTAAAGAGACTCATATTTTTAAAATGGCTGATTGTCGATTTTCACAGTAGAAATTAAGTCTATGAATGGTTCTAACTGCGACCTCACCAAGGGGGTGGGGAGATGGATTTTGAAATGGTCAGGCATCTGAGGGAAGCATTGCTTTATATTCTGGATTCCGCGGGAGTGAGACTTTTGTCTCTGAACTCAAAGCAGGCACTTCTGGTAATTTCTAGCTAAGCAAGAACTTTTAAGTATTTTGCAGGTGTCTTTTTTGTTCTGTAATTTCCCAATTATTTTATTGACTGTAAGTTATTGATGTATATGTTCTGTGTTTGATATTCTACCTATTTTACAATTTTTAGTAAACAATATTTTCCTTGAAATTCTGCCTGTGTTTTCTCAGATTTCTGTTGCATGTGAATGCTGAACCAGTGTTTAATTCTGACATATGTTACGAGCTCAACCAGGTGTGTTACTATCTGTCAAAAAGGTAAGACTAGCTGGCCCACCGGTGTAGCGGTAGGGTTACCTGGCGCCAGCGATGGGTTCTGGAGTGGACTCGGGCAGCTGGAGGGCTGGCCAGGGGGAGGAGGATTGAGTGCCGAAAGGCTGCTCTCCTCTGGGTGGGGTGGGATGCAAGTCTCACTGCTATACTGCCACCTGGGTGACCACAGGTGGAGGTGCAGTGAAGGCAGCTTGCAGACAAGAGTGGGGAGGTGCCTGTCAGAAGTCAGAGCACAAGCATGTCATGACATGCTAGGCCCCTAGGCTTTCCTAGCGTATGGACGCCATGAGGTCTGGGACCAGAAAATGGAAATACCCTGTCCCAGGTTCCTGTAGACGGGTTCCATTCTTCACAAGAAAATCCATAACTGGGCTCTAGAGATGGGGTCAGCTGACCTCCTGACACAGTCTCGAGGTGTGAGAGAGGGTAAGGGATGACCCTCTCCTCCCACCCGGGGGTAGACATGGCAGGATGGGGTTAGGCAGCTGATACCTGGAATAAGAAGTACCCAGGGCAGAACTATGGGAGCGGTGCATGACCTAGAAAACCCTGAAGAAAGGTTCCTGGAGCAGCAAAGAAGGAGGCAGAAAAACAGTAAGTAAAAAAAAGGTAAGAATATACCTAGGTCTCATATTGAGTCATAAGGGTATATTTTGGGAACCTGACTGGGTACCACTTTGCGAAGGATTATATTGCACTTCCCCAAAGATAATATACATCTGAGCCTGTTAACGGGGTATGCAGCATAAGGTTCACATTTGACCCCAGGACTCGAGCCTGGTAGGAAATTTTGACCCAAAACAGATGGGAGGGTTGCCCTGTTTGTCTCCTGTTCACACTATTGCACTTCAAGGTCGGCACTGTGGGAGCAGAGGGCCTGACCTACGGAGCGCATTTTTGACATCCGCATCAAGTCTACACACTCTACAAGATTCTGTATAGAAAACATACAAAATACATGCATGTTTCATTGGTATATCATAACATAAAATCTGATGCATCAGTAAAATAAATTAGTTATAACAACAGCAGTACTATATGATTTCATTTGACATGAAATCTTCATAATCACGCATTTTCATAACACTTTACGAAAATGATCAGCCACCACCAGCACATTACCAATATCCTTTTGATCTGGTTCTAGACACAAGAAATCAATACACAAAAGCTCCATGGGCACACTGGTAGAAATATTAACTAAGGGTGCAGCCCTCTGGGGCTGAGCTTTTCTCTGCAGGCAGTGGCTACACGTTCTGATGTGACTCTCAATGTCGGCCCCCATTTTTGGCCAGTAGAAGCGAGCATGGGCCAAATCAATAGTTCAGTCACAACCTAAATGTCCCATCTGGTCATGAAGAGCATGTAGAACCACACGTCTGAAAACTGTAGTTAACACTAGCTGTTGCTTGGCAACTTGACCTTGTTTACTGGTGGTTTCTCTGTAGAGCAGTTTGCTGTGCAGCTTTAATCTGGGCCCCTCTTTAAACAGCAGAGCAGTTCTGGGATCTTGAAGATGAAGTCTGAACACATTCTTCCAGCATGAGTAGCATTCAACACAGGCTTAATCACAGGATCTTGGGATTGATCCCACTATATATTGACAGGAGTAACTTGAGGCAATGTGCTGAGATCCAGTTATGTCAGATGGCAGTTGACTCCAGGAACACAACTGTCAGAGGGGTCCAGACAGTCCACCAGGCATTCCACAGTTTCAGAGGATGGATGTTCATCTTTACTGAACTTTTGACAAAGAGCTTTAACAAATTGTTCGGACATTCTCACCCACTCTGAGTTGGTGTCAGGTTTCCTCAAGAGGGAGTCAGCATTAATGTGATTCAGCCCTGGTCGATATTCTACTGAAGAGTCATAAGTGGAGAGGGCTGATAGCCAATGATGCCCAGTGGCATCTAACTTTGCTGAGGAATGAAGATATGTGAGGGGGCTGTTGTCAGCTTTTATAAAGATTTTTGCACCCTGGAGATATTCATGGAATTGATCTACAATGGCCTATTTTAGTACAAGGAACCTGAGTTTGTGTACAGGGTAGTTTTTATGACTGTGGGAGGAGCCCACAGGAGTATTACATGTACAAAAGGAGTGATGTCGTGTTTTCTGTCCGTGGAACTGACTGAAGGTGTAAATAGTTTCCTACACCTTACCCTCCTCCAAGAAATGTTTTCCACCCTCAAATAAATAAGCTTTCATGTTAGTCAATGGTTGCAGGGTACTATTTTCTTTCTTAAATGGGTGGTACAAAAGCTGGAACCTGAGTAGTGGGAGGCAAGCTCCAAAAGGTCCATCCCACCTTTTTTTATTCATGTGGGAGGGGCATGAAGTGGATCTATCATCCTAAAAGTAGACTCACATGTTTGGGATGTGGACCAAGGAACAGAACAAGTCTGACAGAAGATACTTAAAATGCCTTCAAACTAACTTAAAAACCCTTGGAACAAATGATTATCAGAGTCACCTGGTGTCTCAAAAGGAAAGACTAAGAAGTGTCTAAAAACTAAGGAAAATAGTCAGCTTTCAGATATTTCTTAAACATTTATATACTAAAACCAAAGTTCAGCTTTTGGGATTAACAATATTTGTTTATCACATTCTATCTATCTATATATATAGTTTGTCATTTTATTAGTTTCAAAATCTTAAAAGCATTGGTGTTACTAATGTATTTAGAAATACATTGTTTTATTGTCTTCACAGATAAGTCATGCATGTTCATGTGAGGGCACATTTTTGAGGGGATGGGGTTCAAATTATTTTAATCATAGGCACAGTATTTGGTAAACACAGTCTGTGATGAAGTGTATTTTTCTTTTTAAGTTTCAGAAGTGGAGTTGACTTGCACAAAAGGATAGTACAGACACCATAGAAGTAGAATGGGTTGAACACTTCCTTGAACTTTCTGCAAAACAAGTTCCCCATGGCACCTCACAGCATTTCACACCACCATCCTAAGAGCAGTCAGTGTTACTTTACAGGACATTGCACAGCAGGAGACCTAGCCTTCCTTTTTCAAAATAATATACCAACTTCATTCTCAGGAAGGCAGATCTGGCCTACTGTTATATTCTACTGAATCTTCTTAATGGAAAACTGCATGTTAAAATCAGATCCAGAAACAAATGATTTGATACCTTTTATTGGACCAACATGGATGTTGCACAAAAGAACAAAGTGCTCTAGCTTTTGAACCAACCAGGTCCTTCTTCGGAAGCTTTGTGGCAGTTATTTTGAAAATGTCATACTATTAACACCAGATAATGTTGAAAAAACAGAAATAATTCTCATTGGTTTAACATATACATTTAAAACATAACAGAAGATTACATCAGAGAAGCTAATTAACACCAGTATGATTTTAACTGAGAAGCCTCAGAAGGGCAAAGGTTATCAAGAAGTATCAACAACCAGGGAGTTCTTTTCACATACATGTTGGTCCAATAAAAGGTGTCAAATCATTTGTTTCTGGATCTGTTCTTAAAAGGACTAATACGGCACCTACAACATTTTCTTGCATCATGTTAAAATCAGAAATATATGTATTACTACCAGTTTTGAGTTCTCACTTCAATTCAGTGTTTTGTTTCTGCCTAGGCTGTTAGAGAAGTTTTTCTAATTTTGCCTGGGTGTTTTATGATGTCTGGGGGATGTAATTCAAGTTTGTTTTATTGCATCTTCTCCAAGTTAGTCTTCACAGCATACCCTTTGGTTTGATGTCTAACAGCCCCTACAGCAAGCCAGTGTCTTGTTACAGTGTCTTGCTTAGCCACAGCAGAGACAAAAGACTGCCAGGATTGAGTCTATAGTATATTGTATAGCACTGTGAATCCTGAGGATTCACAGCGCTGTACAATATACTATACAAAGTTACATGTTTAAACACATACACACACACACACACACCAAGCAGAACACAACTGGATAAGGTACCAGTATTTAGGAAACTTGTCATACTTACCCAGAGTCTAGCAATGTGAATCCTAGCTGTGACTATAGGTGTTTACAACCGAATGCTAATAACAACATTTGCTTCACTTGCAAATAGGTAGGCATCTGTGTCTAATTTCTGTTTAACTTACTGTAGGTTACACATAGACTGAAAAATTCATAGCATGCTGTATTGTGCTTCAATGAACTCATAAATGGGGATTTTAGTTTCTTTTACAAATTCGTTTTTCCTGACCATGGATATACTAAAACAAACATTTCTCAACAAAATGTTTTTAAATAAACAGTTTGATTCACAGCAGCAGAAGAAGCATGTTGGCATTAAACGCTTTGTGGTGTGAATGTAGAGGCACCAGTATTTAAGCATGACTTTGGTAGAGGATTCATTGTGACTGGGGGGTGAGGGAGGGAGTGAGTCTTGATATTTGTAGCATAATGGTTTTCTGAAACTTCAATTTTCAATGGGTTAGACTCTGCAGCCATCTGTACAGTATATCACTAAGCCATATGCAGTGTGGTATGGGTAAAACCCAGATCACCAGACCAGGACCAGTGCTGTAAAATCTGCACTGGGCACAGCTTGTGCAAATATAGCTGATCAAGTGGATCAAATAAATACATACAAATAAATAAATACTAGGCTTCACCTGATGCTTCAATCCACCCCAGGAGTGACGATAATACATGATAACACACACCCTGCCATGTCTTATTGCTTAAATATGCCCTTTCTCAATGTACTATATTTTGATTCAGTTAGTATATGCAACAGCTTTCATGTGAACACTCTGGGCTTCTCTTTACATAAAAACATAGAATTTGATGGCAGATAAGGACCGCTTGGCCCACCCAGTCTGCCCATTTCCCTACCTAATGGATAAGCTGCAGATCCTAGTTAACCAACAGCCTACTTCTTCCTACCCCCACCCTCTAGAATTGCCTTATGACTGTCCCATGCATGCTTGAATTTCCACTGTTTTGACTCCACAACCTCCTCTGGAAGGCTGTTCCATGCATCCACAACCCTCTCGGTGAAAAATACTTCCTTAAATTACCTCTGAGCCTCCCTCTATCTTCATATTGTGCCCCTTGTTCTTGCACACCTCTTTTTTGAAAGATGCTACCCTCTTGGACTTTGTTGATTCCTTGAGGTACTTGAAAGTTTCTATCATGTCCCCCCTCTCCCTCCTTTCCTTGAGGCTATACATATTAAGCTCCTTAAGTCTCTCTTAATATGTCTTCCGGTGCAGACCCTGTACCATTTTAGTTGCCCTCCTCTGGACAGCATCCATCCTGTCTATGTCTTTGCGGAGACTGGGTCTCCAGAACTGCATGCAGTACTCCAGATGGGGTCTCACCAGCTGTCTGTACTCTGGATAATAATTTCTTGTTTTCTACTGGTGATGCCTCTCCCTATACATCCCAGTATCTCCCCAGCCCTCCTTGCTGCCCTCTCACATTGCTTGCCAACCTTTAGGTCATCTGATATGACTACCCCCAGGTCCCTTTCCATTTCTGTTATTGTTAGTATCTCACCCCCCATTGTGTACTCTTCCCCTGGGTTTTTGTTTCCCAGGTGCATTACCTTGCACTTCTTAGCATTGAATCTAAGCTGCCATACTTTTGACCATTCCTGTAACCTTGCCAAGTCCCTTCTCATCCTTTCCACCCCACCTTGTGCATCAGCTCTGTTGCAGATCTTTGTGTCATCTGCAAAGAGACATACTTTTCCTTCCAGTCCCTCTGCAATGTCACTTATAAAGACATTGAAGAGGACTGGTCCTAATACTGAACCCTGCAGTACCCAACTAGTAAACCACCTTTCTTCAGAGTGGACTCCATTTACTATTACTCTTTGTGTCCTATTCTCCAGCCAATTCTTTACCCAGGCTGTCATCTTGGGACCCACTCCCAGGCTGGCTAACTGGTATATTAATCTTTTGTGTGGGACTGTGTCAAATGCCTTGCTAAAGTCTAGGTAGGCCATGTCCACAGCCCCTCCCTGATCTATTACTTTGGTCACCCAGTTAAAGAAATCTATCAGATTCATCTGGCATGACCTTCCCACTGTGAATCCATGCTGCCTTGGGTCCTGTGCCCCTCTGGCCTCCAGATACTTGACAATTCTTTCCTTCAGAAGTGATTCCATCATTCTCCCTATCACTGAGGTTAAACTAACAGGTCTGTAGTTTCCTGCTTCTGCCTTGCTCCCACTTTTGTGAAGGGGAATCACATCTGCCCTCCTCCAGTCCTTGGGTACCACCCCATATTCCCATGATTTGTTAAAGAGGATAGACAGTGGTGTCACTAGTTTTACCCCTAGTTCTTTTAGAATTCTGGGATGAATCCAATCAGGCCCCATTGCTTTGTCCACCTTCAGTTTTAAGAGTTCTTTCAGAACCCTTTCTTCTGTAAATGGGCTGGTATCAACTTCTGTATCCAGAGTGTTTCTATTGTGTGTTTTAGGTACCACACCCTCTTCATTTGTAAATACTGAGCAAAGATATTTGTTTAGTATCTCTGCCTTTTCACAGTCACCCTCTGCCCACCCCCCCCTTTATTAAGCCTCGCTATCCCTCCCTTGGTCTTCCTTCGCTCCCTGATGTACCTATAAAAGGTTTTATCCCCCTTCTTAACAGAGTTGGCTATCTTTTCCTCGGTTTGAGCCTTTGCTGTTCTGCCTGCCTTCCCAGCTTCCTTTTGCTTTAACTGATACAGTTCTCTGTCCTGCTCATTCTGTGATTCCTTGTACTTCCTGAATGCTTTCGTTTTCTCTTGAACCTTCACTGCCACTTCCTTTGAGAAACATAGTGGTTTCTTACATCATTTTGTTTTGTTTATTTGCTTCACACAAAGGCTTGTTACCTCTGTGATGGCAGTTTTAATTTTTCCCCATTGTTCTTCCACCCCTCCTTCCTGCCCATTTGCTAGTGCATTCCTTAGGCATTCACCCATTTTGGCAAAGACAGCCCTCCTAAAGTCCAGTACTTTTGCCTTTGTATGGCTTGACTCTATTGCTGTGTTTATTGTGAACCATACTGTTTGATGGTCGCTAGTTCCCAGATGGCAACCCACTTCTATATCTGTGATCCTCTCTCCATCTCCATTTGAGAGTACCAAGTCTAAGATTGCTCCCTCTCGAGTAGGTTCCAATACTAGTTATCTAAGGCATGCCCCCTGTAGGGCATCTAGAATAACCCCACTCTTCAAGGTGGCTGCTGCAACTGCACTCCAGTTAACATCTGGCATATTCAGATCACCCATCAGCAATATCTCCCCTTTTTCTGCCATTCTAAGTATACCTTCTATCATTTCCTTGTCCATTTCTTCCCCCTGAGAGGGGATCTGTATACAACCCCTGTGCAGATTGTGGTGCCATTGCCTGTCTCCAAATTGACCCACAGTGCTTCTTCTCCTCCCTGTTAACCCTTTTGTTCTGTTGCTTTGATTTCTTCCCTTATGTAAAGAGCTACTCCTCCTCCTCTTTTACCCTCCCTGTCCCTCCTGTAGATCGTGTATCCTGGTATGTTTACGTCCCAGTCATGGTTTTGTGTGTACCATGTTTCTGTGACTGCCATGATATTTGACTCCTGATGTCTATTTGCTTTAGCTATTGCATATTGTTCAAACTGCTTTGGTCTTCTTGATGTGGTGCCTGTGTGCCTAAACTATGTCATCTGTTTATCTACTGCTACCCATGTATCTCCAGTGAATGATTGCTATAACTGTCTGCTCTCTGAGCCATTGTTTTTGGACTTGTTTATTTATTTTTTTATTTTAGTCTTTGGTAACCAGGTAAGGGCCACTAGGCACAAGTGCCTGTTTTCAGGGGTGACCTGGGAGCACTGGGTGGTTAACTGACTTGCTCAGAGTCACACAGTATGCAAGTGGAGGTTGTGAGAATCAAACTCAGGTCTGGTCTGCTGGATTTATCGAGCTTGTTCACACCTTATTCCTCTAACCTCTAGGCTATACTGCCAGCCCTAACAGTTAACTGTGCTGTCATTGTATTAGTTTCGACAAGGTGCCTTTGTAAATGAGTCTCTGACTCAAAGGTTTGTAAAGCTGATATTTTTAAAATAAATAAAGAAATGTTTATGTTTAAGCCCATGTAACACCCTTATCTAGTTAATGCATTCACAGTTGTAGTGGCTCTGCCAGAGCTTGTTTTCAGATGGTGTCAGATTCCTGCTGGCAAATGCCACTGGACATAATCCCTCCTCATACTCCTGGTATAGAACAGCACAGAGTCCCTTCAACCTGGCATCAGTGTGTCATGCATAAGGCTTGGTGAGATCTGTATATGTAAGCACATGGGCATGGGTAAGTTGGTGAATGATATCATAGAAAGCCACCTCACACTCACAAGTCCACCTAGTTCAAAAAAGTTCATTTGTTTGAAAATAAACTTTCAGTTCCTTTTTAACATCATTCCTCTTGTATTTTTGGTATGTTGATGGATAACCTTGAGTTAAGTTAAGCAAAGGGCAGATGACTTGTACAGGTCACTGGTAAGGCCACATCTAGGGTATGGAGTTCAGTACTGGAGCCCACACCTCAAAAAGGACATTAACCTGCTGGAGAAGGTCCAGAGGAGGGCTACGAAGATGATAGCCAGTCAGCAGGGCAAGGCATACAAGGAGAGGTTGAGGGTGTGACACTTGGCCAGCTGGTTATGATTGTTCTATGATATTTGTAATATAAGAATATACATAGAAACATAGACTTTGACAGCAGATAAGGACCACTTGGCCCACCCAGTCTGCCCATTTCCCTACCTATTGGATAAGCTGCAGATTCTAGTTAACCAACAGCCTATTTCCTGCAAGCCCCCACTATAATTGCCTTATGTCTGTCCCATGCATGTTTGAATTCCCCCACTGTTTTAGACCCCACAACCTCTCCAGGAAGGTGGTTCCATGCATCCACCACTCTCTCCATGAAAAAGAATTTCTTCACATTACCCCTGAGCCATCCCCCTCTAACTTTAAATTGTGCCCCCTTGTTCTTACACATCTCTTTTTCTGAAAGATGCTACCCTCCTGGGCTTTGTTGATTCCCTTGAGGTACTTAAAAGTTTCTATCATGTCCCCCGTCCCTCCTTTCATCAAGGGTGTACATATTAAGCTCTCTCAGTCTCTATTCATATGGTTTCTGATGTAGACCCTGCACCATTTTAGTTGCCCTCCTCTGGACTGCTTCCATCCTGTCTATGTCCTTGCATAGATGAGGTCTCCAAAACTGCACGCAGTACTCCAGATGGGGTCTCACCAACTGTCTGTATAGAGGGATAACCACTTCCCTTTTTCTACTTGTGATGCCCTTCCCTATGCATCCCAGTATTCCCCTGGCTCTCCTTACTGACTCCTCACATTGCTTAACCACCTTTAGGTCATCTGATATGACTACACCCAGATCCCTTTCCATTATTGTTGCCATTAGTACCTCCCCTGCTATTGTGTACTCTTCTCCTGGATTTTTATTTCCCAGGTGCATTATTTTGCACTTCTTTGCATTGAATCTAAGTTGCCACATGTCTGACCATTCCTCCAACCTTGCCAAGTCCCTTCTCATCCTTTCTACCCTCTTGTGTATCAACTCTGTTACAGATCTTTGTGTCATCCGCAAAGAGGCATACCTTTCCTTCCAGACCCTCTGCAATGTCACCTATAAAGACATTAAAGAGAACCCAATACTGAGCCCTGAGGTACTCCACTAGTAACCCCCCTTTCTTCAGAATGTATTCCATTCACTATTACCTTCTGTGTCCAGTTGTTCAGCCAGTTTGCTACTCAGGCTACCACCCTGGGACCCACTCCCAGGCTGGCTAACTCAATTATTAATATTTTGTGCAGGACTGTGTCAAATGCCTTGCTAAAGGCTAGGTAGACCATATCCACAGCCCTTCCCTGGTCTATTACTTTGGTCACCCAGTCAAAGAAATCGATTAGCTATATCTGACATGACCTTCCTGCTGTGAATCCATGGTGCTTTGGGTCCTGTGCCCTGCTGGCCTCTAGGTACTCAACAATTCTTTCTTTCAGAAGTGATTCCATCATTTTCCCCACCACTGAGGTTAAACTAACAGGTCTGTAGTTTCCTGCTTCTGCCTTGCTCCCACTTTTGTTTGTTTGTTTGTTTGTTTATTCGCTTAACGGTTAAGCACACTGGAAACAAGTTCCTTTTACAGGTGCGACCCACATATATTGCATACAGACAATACATAATCAAACATACATATACAATGCAGCAAATTGCAGACAAAAATGTCTTTGTTACGTATAAAATTCATAAAAAAAATTCATAAAAAACAGTTACAATTAAATTGAGATTGAAATACATCCTTAATGCATCGGCAAACTTTTTGACAGAACACAACCACCTAATATCTTGAGAATTTCATTCCAAATGAATGGAGCAATATAAGCAAAGGATCTTTGTCCACTTTTAGATTTCATAAAAGGAATCTAGAAACCTACTGTCTGACCTATGTCTAGAATAATGACCATCAATATATGGTCTCAAAACTTTGAAATACTATGTGGAATTCCAGAGTCCATAACTTTATATATGAACTTGGACACACATATTGGAAATTTAATGAAACCAGTAACCAGCCCATTTCTTTCAAAATCACACAATGATGAGATGACTTAGAACAATTTAAAGCAAACTTAGCTATCAAGTGAAGTAAAGTGGATTTCTTTGAAATCACTGTATGTAGAAACAGTGTCAGTAATCATAGCTGCATAGTTCACAATAGGAAGTAAGCAGCAATTAGAAATAACCAGCCTAGACTCAGGAATAAAATGAGACGGATTCTGTACAAAGAACCTAATCTACAATGTATTCTTGAGGTAACCCTCAAAAATGAGATTCATAACTTAGATGAGAATCTAGTAATACCCCAAGATATTGAAATGTATCAACATAGTCAAACAGTAATCCATCAAGAGATTTAACTTCCAAAGTACCAACCTCAGATCTCAGTCTAGGTGGGTACAAAAACCATCACCTTTGTCTTAGATTTGTTTAAGAGTAATTTACAGGCCATAAGTGAAGACTGAAAATTGCACATTTCCTCTGTTAAAGAAACACCTAGATCTCCAAATGACAAACCCTGCGTATAAATTACTGCATCGTCAGCGTAAAGTGTTAGAGAAGCATTATTAATCACACTTACTAGTTGATCAAAAACAAAGAAAACAAAGTGGCCCTAAAATAGAACCTTGGAACCCCACACTTAACCATTACAGAGTCTGATACAGCACCCCTATATTTAACCCTTTGAAACCTATTTGTTAAATAATCCTCGTCCAGTCCAAGAAAGACTCACCAACTCCCAATGACCCAAGTCTAGAAATCAACAATTGGTGATCAGCAGCTGGGTCAGATGCCTTGGTCAGAGTCCACGAACACGGCACCCGTCAGACACCCTTTATCCATGCCATTAAGTACGCGTTCGTGAACTCGACCAAGGCAGTCTCAGTACTCCTTCCTTTCTAAAACCATGTTGGTTCTGAGACAATAATCCAAAGCGATCCACATACCCAATCAACTGATTGTAAACTATTCTTTCCTGAACTTTAGCTAAAGCAGACAAGATAGAAATAGGTCTGTAGTTACAAAACTCATGTTGTGAACCAGATTTAAATATAGGAGTGACCAAAGTATGTTTCCATATATTAGGTATAGTACCTGTAACAAAAGACAAGTTGAAAATAATACTAACTGGAAGTGCTATAACTTGAGGCAGCATCCGCCAATAAACTAGGACATAAGCCATCAGAACCAGCTGAGCTGTCCTCTTAATACAACTAACAACTTCTCTACCTCCTTCAGAGTAGTAGTCCTTAAGTACAGTTTAGGATTAACTGTAAAATCTTCAGTCAATCCCAAGTAGTTCACCTTGGACTGGTCACTAAAGGAATCAGACAATGTAGTAAATTTCAAATTAAACTCGTTAGCTATCTTCAGTGGACAAGACAACAAGTCACCATTCAACCTCATTGAACCTGGTTGACAAACATTAGCCTTATGAAATTATTAATTGTTTTCCAAAAAGTAGTAGCGTTAGATAACCCTTCACATTGTTTATAGACGAATATAGTCTGTTTTAGCCTTCCTTATCTTAGCCTTACATTGGTTCCTTAAAGTCTATCACATGATAACCAGAAGCAGAATGGTTCATTTTATCGTTTTCAGGCCTTGTCTCGTTGTCTCATAAGTTTAATCAAAGGAGGTGTTAACCACCCATAAGTTTTCCCTCGGACCCTTCTTTTAACAAGGAGCTAACTGGTCCAAAACATGTTAAACTCAGTAATGAAAAATGCAATGCAGAATCCACATCAGGGATAGAATATAAAAAGACCAATCTATTTTACCCAACTCTGTACAAAAAGAATGTACATCAAATTTAGAAAAGATCTCGAAATCCTTATAATTGGCTTAGACTTCTTCAGTCCCCATGCTTCCAAATACAGAAGACTGGATGATGATCACTAACGAATCAGAGGTCAAACCACATTTTATCATATTAATAGGTCTATTTGTTAATATCCAGTCCAGCAATGTGTGATTTCCTGATCTATTATTGTGTCGAGTGGGCAAAGTAATAATCTGTTGTAAACCAGACTGAGACAAGACCGTGTTTAACTTTATGTGAACCCATCCAATTTAAATTAAAATCACAGTAGTATTAACTCTGTAGAAACCCAGTATTCAAAGCATTTACAAGTTCTTGTAAGCCTGATTTGCTACCATTAGGTGGAAGATACACACAACAAATAGTTAATTTTTTGACAGATCCCAACAATAACTGAATAGTAATATGTTCACAATATTCCAAATTACTGTTAAATATAGTGGTCTCATTTACCATTAAATACTCCTTAACATAAAACAAAACCCCACCCCCTCTACCAGTGACACGATCCTTTCTAAAAAGTTTATAAGCAGGTATACAAAGTTCAGTGTCAAGAACAGGTAAGGTTAACCAGGTTTCAGTCAGTGCCAGAACATCCGGATTATATAAACTAATCCATGACTCCACCTCATGAAATTTAGATGTTAAGCTTAATACATTAAAATGCATAATTTTGAGGCCATATGAATGCTGCAAAAAAAAATCACTATCTGCCATATCGTTTGCTAAAGGACCAGGGTTGCTTTCAACATTGCCAGATCGAATTAGCAAGAGAAAGCAATGTAACCAGGTTCTTATGCAAACAGGCAGAACACATTTCCGTGTCTTATATTTCCTAACACTGTAACCCAAGTTATAACACATGTATTTAACCTTTACACCAAATAAATGACTATAATTAGGAATAAACAGTTGAGTCTGGAACTCCAGAATCTGATTATTTTCATACGTTCTAAAGTCATTATTAACACACATAGAACAAAATAACCCATCAGTACACAAAACACAAAGTGTATAGGCTACACACAACAATATCCTCTGTTAATCATAACTAATCTATAGGTACAAACCCAAAAGAAATGATTAACTCTAAGCAAGATAGTACAAACTCTAGTAGCCCAGTCTGTCCCGGTCGACTCGGTCAGACTCTCTCTTCATTTGCCCGTCCCCTTGCTTTGCTGCCGGCACGGCTGTGTGAGAGGCAGCCTTTATATTGAAATCGCCCCCCTCCACTTCCCAGAGCTGCCACCATCTGGAAAAATGTGGAGACCAGAACAGAATTCAATGAAAGCAGGTGATGGCAATAATGCTGCAAGCAGGTCAGGTACTGTGCTAATTACCTAGCAACCCAAGTCAGTCACAGCTCCACAGAACTTTAGCATATACAATTCTCAACAGCAGATGACTCATGTGCAGACTCAAACAGCAGTCTATGCAGCACACTTCAGGTCCTGTAGCAGCTTCAATGTGATTAAAGTTAAAATCAGTCTCTGAGTTAAGGGGAAGGGGGGTAAAACAGGTCAAACACAGCAATTCAGGTTTCACTCACAGGCTTGCAGGCTATGAAATTGTAATTCACAGCAGTCATTGGTAACTCACAGATGGCAACACTGACAGATAGAGTGTTATCAGCAAAAGATAAGAGGAAATAGCCAGTCACAGAACCTGCCACACTCCGGTCAGACTCCTCTTTTCACTTTGCCGTCCCACTTTTGTGAAGGGGAATCACATTTGCCCTCCTCCAGTCCTCAGGTACCACCCCATCTTCCCATGATTTGTTAAAAAGTGTGGTTAGTGGTGTCACTAGGTCCTCCCTTTGATGTTTTAGGATTCTAGGGTGAATCCCATCAGGCCCCATTGCTTTGTCCACCTTGAGTTTTAGGAGTTCTTTCAGTACTCTTTCTTCTGTAAATGGACTGGTGTCAACCCCACTATCCAGAGTGCTTCTACTGTTTGGTTTAGGTAACTCCTCCTCTTCCTCTTTTGTGAATACTGAGCAAAAGTATTCATTCAGTATCTCTGCCTTTTCACTGTCTCCCTCTGCCCACCTCCCCTCTCCTTTATTAATCTTCACTATCCCTCCCTTAACCTTTCTGTGCTCCCTTATGTACCTATAAAATGTTTTATCCCCCTTCTTAACTGAGTTGGCTATCTTTTCCTCAGTTTGGGCCTTTGCTTTTCTGACTGCCTTCCCCACTTCTTTCTGCTTTAATTGATACAGTTCCCTGTTGTTCTCCATCTGTGATTCCTTATACTTTTTGAATGCAGTCTTTTTCTCCTTAACCTTCCCTGACACCTCTTTTGAGAGCCATAGTGGTTTTTTATTCCGCTTTGTTTTCTTTATTTGTTTCACACAAAGGCTTGTTGCCTCCATGATGGCAGTTTTGATTTTTCTCCATTGTTCTTCCACCCCTCCTTTCTGGCCATTTGCTAATGCATTCAAGGTATTCACCCATTATGCCAAAGTCAGCCCTTCTAAAGTCCAGTATCCTTGTCTTTGTATGGCTTGTCTCTATGGTTGTGTTTATTGTGAAGCACACTGTGCAGTGGTCGCTTGTTCCCAGATGTCTACTGACATCTAAGTTTGTGATCCTCTCTCCATTTGAGAGTACCAGGTCTAATATTGCTCCCTCCTGAGTGGGTTCCACCACTAGCTGTCTAAGGCATGATCCCTGTAGGGCATCAAGAATGACCCTGCTCTTGGATGTGGCTGCAGTCCATGTCACCCAGTTAACATCTGGCATATTCAGGTCCCCCATCAACAGTATCTTCCCTTTTTAGTATGGGATGGTCTCACATAAGACAGCTTGTGCTCCTGGGTGACCCCCCCCCCAGGTTTCAGTGAAAACTACATGATGTATAATTAACCAGGAGATCTCTGTAATGTAATTACCTTCCTTGAGACATTGCATTTTATGGCCTTTTTATGACCTTTTGCTTCTTTGAAGTGGAAATGAAATGGGACTTTATGAGTCTGCCAGAGGATGAAACTTTTATGACGTCTTAAGAGGAAGAACATTTATATATCAACTGGTGTTAAAAAGCTATAAACCCCTTTGAAATGCCTTGGGAGAAGGAACTGGAAAATCAGACTTCTAATTTGGGAAATTATTTTTTGCTGATGTCACCTTATTTATAGAAACATAGAAACATAGAATTTGATGGCAGATAAGGACTGCTTGACCCACCCAGTCTGCCCATTTCCCTACCTAATGGATAAGCTGCAGATCCTAGTTAACCAGCAGCCTACTTCTTCCTACCCCCACCCTCTAGAATGGCCTTATGACTGTCCCATGCATGCTTGAATTCCACCACTGTTTTTGACTCCACAACCTCCTCTGGAAGGCTGTTCCATGCATCCACAACCCTCTCGGTGAAAAAATACTTCCTTAAATTACCTCTGAGCCATCCCCCCTCTATCTTCAAATTGTGCCCCCTTGTTCTTGCACCTCTTTTTTTGAAAGATGCTACCCTCTTGGACTTTGTTGATTCCCTTGAGGTACTTGAAAGTTTCTATCATGTCCCCCTCTCCTCCTTTCCTTGAGGCTATACATATTAACCTCCTTTAGTCTGTCTTCATATGTCTTCGGTGCAGACCCTGCACCATTTTAGTTGCCCTCCTCTGACAGCTTCCATCCTGTCATGTCTTTGCAGAGACTGGGTCTCCAGAACTGCACACAGTACTCCAGATGGGGTCTCACCAGCTGTCTGTACAGAGGGATAATAACTTCCTGTTTTCTAGTGGTGATGCCTCTCCCTATGCATCCCAGTATCCCCCCAGCCCTCCTTGCTGCCCTCTCACATTGCTTGCCCACCTTTAGGTCATCTGATATGACTACCCCCAGGTTTCTTTCTATTTTTGCTGCTGTTAGTATCTCACCCCCCATTGTGTACTCTTTCCCTGGGTTTTTGTTTCCCAGGTGCATTACTTTGCACTTCTTAGTATTGAATCTAAGCTGCCATACATTTGACCATTCCTCTAACCTTGCCAAGTCCCTTCTCATCCTTTCTACCCCACCCTGTATACCTCCTGATAGGACATCCTGTTTGTATTTTTTTATATTCTAAAAGGAGGAGCTAGATGACTCACAGAAGGGGTGTGGAGAGACAGTTTAAACTAATACTGTGTCTAAGCTGTTTGTGATATATATATATATATATATATATATATATATATATATATATATATATATACCATCTTGGGACTCTAGACAGACACAACTGTCTGAAATAACTATAAGCACTATAGAGGTATTACGTTAGATAGAAAACGTCTAAATGTATTGTGGTAGGAGTTTTTGTTTTGTACTTTTCCTTGTTTTCTTTTAAGTAATTGTATGCTCATTTATATATTGCTCTGTGTTTACATCTTTCATATTTTTATCATCTTTAGTAAAATCTTTATCTTGAAAGACTGCCTGGGTCTGCCAGTTCTTTGTTTGCATGTGACGTATAGAGGGTTAAGACCGACAAAAAAACTGTTCAAAAGCTTGATGGTGTCACCAAACTGGAAAAAGGTAAGAATATACCTAAGGTCTTTTATAGAGTTTTAAAGGTTCATTTTGGATACCTGGTTAGGTGCCCTTAGGCAAAAGATATATCGCATCCCCCCAAAGAGAATATTATCTGAGCCTATACATTTGGGTACACTAGCATACGATTCACAGTTTGAATCCCCTCAGAACTTGAGACCAAAGGTGATTCAGACCCACAAGCAGACAGGAGGGTTACCCTGTCTGTTATCTGTTCACATTATTGCTCTCGGAGGTTGGCACTGTGGGATCAGAGGGCCTGACCTGCTGAGTGCATTTGTGACAGAGGGCACTCCAAAGAAGGAGGGGTGACCCATTGTCAGAGGGTAGGGATGGTAGTGATCCTGAGTACCCTGACGTGAGTGCTTGGGACCCTAGTTTAGAGACTGAAGGGGACCTGCCTTGGGAATGTGTAAGGAGTTTGCAGCTGCTCAGAAAAGTGACCCTAGTATAGAGAAGCTGAGGGTTTGGGCAGACTCTGAAGAAGCACAGGGAAGTGATGGTAAACATAACATTTTCTGGATTGGTGTATACTCAGGCTGTGAAGACAGAGGGAGGGGTGACAGACAGGCAGCTTGTCGTTCCCCAGAGGTACCATGAGCAGTTGCTCAAGATTGCACTTGATATTCCCTTGTCTGGTCATCTGGGAATCATGCACACTATGCTGCGGTTGGCCCAGAATTTCTCCTAGCCCAACTTCACCCAGAAGGTGAAGGAGCATTGCAGGTCTTGTCACCAGTGCCAAGAAATAGGAAAGGCAGGTAAGAAAACCCAAGCTGCCCTAATTCCATTGCCCACAGTGGAGGAGCCATTCCAGAGGGTGGGAATGGATATTGTGGGGTCTATAAATACCCCCAGCACCTTCAGGAAGAGGTTCATACTGACTGTGGTGGCTTATGCCAGCTGGTATCCAGAGGCAATCACCCTATCCTCACTGAGGACAGACAAAGAGGTAGATGCCTTACTTGGGATTTTCTCCTGTATTGGATTTCCGCAGGAGGTTATCACCAATCAAGGGGGTTCCTTCATGTCGGACCTGATGAAATGTTTCTGGGAGAAGTGTGGGGTGATGCAGAGGTGCACAATACCTTATCTCCCACAAGCCAATGATTCTTGTGGAAAGATTTAAGGGTACCTTGAAGTCAATGCTCCATGCATTTGCTGAACAGCATGGGAGGGACTGGGAGAAATACCTTCCCCACCTGTTGTTTACATACAAGGAGGTGCCCCAAGAGTAGACAGGATTTTCCCCCTTTGAGCTCTTATATGGACGCCAGATACATGTGCCCCTAGACTTGATCTGGTAGGACTGGGAAGGCAAGCACGCCACCCAGGGAACTGCCATAGTGGATCATGTCCTTAGGTTTAGGGAAAAGCTGAAGGAGCTTATGGGGACAGCCCAGAGCAACCTGACAGTTGCCCAACAGAAACAAACAGATCCAGAGCTCACTTGTATATGGTGGGTCAGGAAGTCATGGTCCTTATTCCGGCCTGGAAAGACAAGCTGCAGGCCGAGTGGGCAGGACCGTACAAAGTGGTTATAAAGGTAAATGGCATGAACTATATCATAGAGTTACCTGACAGAAGACATACAGAAAAATGTACCATGTCAACATGATGAAGCCATATGCTAATAGGGCTGACATGGTGTTTGCAGTATGTAGTCCTGGGGAGGAGACAGACAAAGGAGACCCCCTTATGGACCTGCTGGAAGAAAGCAAGCAGAAGTCCTCTGCAGAGGCAGTTAAATTGTCTCCCCAGCTGGCCCCAGACAAGATCCATGAAGTAAGGGAGGTTTTAGCAGACTTTGCCCCACTGTTTAGCACCCAGCCTGGACTAACCCCCTTAGCGACTTACAATGTGGAGACAGGGACATAGACGCCCATACGGCGGACAGCATATCGGGTGTCAGAGGCTGTCCAAAAGGACATTAGGAGGGAGGTGGAGGAAATGCTGGATTTAGGAGTAATCCAGAGATCTCACAGCCCCTGGGCCTCACCCGTAGTCCTTGTACCCAAGCTAGATGGCTCTACTCACTTCTGTGTGCCTAAGAAAATTACCAGGGAACCAGCCTGTGAAAAAGCCTTTACCAGACTGAAGGAGGCACTGTGCAGTGCTCCTGTGTTGACAAGTCCTGACTATAGCAGACCCTTTATAGTCCAGACTGATGCCTCAGATGTGAGTATTGGGGCAGTACTGAGTCAGACATCCAACCAAGGGTAATATCACCATGTAGTGTACCTGAGTAAAAAGTTACTTCCCAGGGAGCAGGCTTACTCTACTGTGGAAAAAGAGTGTCTTACCATAGTGTGGGCCCTAAAGAAGTTAGAGCCATACTTATATGGGCAGCATTTTGAGGTACAATCTGACCACAGCCCCCTGGTTTGGCTGACACAAATGTGAAAACTAATGGTAGACTATTAAGATGGAGTCTTGCCTTACAAGGGTATGACATGACAATTTTACATAGGGTTGGAGTGACCAGTCAGAACACAGATGGCTTATTGCGTCTATATGAGGAGTGAACTGAGTTGTGGAGCTCACTCCATGCAGGGAATAGAGCCCCAAATTCAGTCTAGGTGGGGAGGACTGTGATGCTTGTCCTGCTGGTTATGATTGTTCTATGATATTTGTAATATAAAAATATAGTATGGTATGGTCTCACATAGGACAGCCTGTGCTCCTGGGTGATACCCCCCAGGTTTCAGTGCAAATTACAGGGTGGATGTATAATTAACCAGGAGATCTCTGTAATGTAATTAACTTCCTTGAGACATTGCATTTTATGGCATTTTTATGACCTGTTGCTTCTTTGAAGTGTAAATGAAATGGGACTTTATGAGTCTGCCAGAGGATGAAAATCACAAACTTTTATGACGTCTTAAGAGGAAGAACATTTAATATCAACTGCTGTTAAAAAGCTATAGAACCCTTTGAAATGCCTTGGGAGAAGGAACTGGGAAATCAAAGACTTATAATTTGAGAAATGAGTTTTTGCTGATGTCACCTTATTTAGTATACATCCTGATAGGAAATCCTGTTTGTATTTTTTTATATTCTAAAAGGAGGAGTTGGATGGCCCACAGAAGGGGTGCAGAGAGACAGTTTAAACTAATACTGTGTCTGAGCTGTTTGTGATATATACCATCTTGGGACTCTAGACAGACACAGCTGTCTGATATAACTATAAGCACTATAGAGGTAATACATCAGATAAAAAAAGTCTAAATGTATTGTGGTAGGAGTTTTTGTTTTGTACTTTTCCTTGTTTTCTTTTAAGTGATTGAATGCTCTTTGATATATCATTCTGTGTTTACATTTTTCATATTTTTATCATTTTTAGTAAAATCTTTATTTTGAAAGACTGCCTGTGTCTGCCAGTTCTTTTTTTGCATGTGACATATATAGGGTTAAGACTGACAAAAAACTGTTCAAAAGCTTGATGGTGTTACCAAACTGGAAAAAGGTAAGAATATACCTAAGGTCTTTTATAGAGTTTTAAGGGTTCATTTTGGATACCTGGTTAGGTGCCCTTAGTCAAAAGATATATTGCATCCCCTTGAAGAGAATATTATCTGAGCCTGTACATTTGGGTACGCTAGCATAAGGTTCACAGTTTGATTCCCCCCCCCAAGAACTTGAGACCAAAAGTGATTCGGACCCACAAGCAGACAGTAGGGTTACCCTGTCTGTTACCTGTTCACATTATTGCTCTCAGAGGTTGGCACTGTGGGAGCAGAGGGCCTGACCTGCTGAGTGTGTTTGTGACAGAGGGCACTGAACATGTACTCCCTGGAAGATGGGGGGGGAGAGAGAGAGAGAAGGGGCATGACAGGGACCTTCAGGTTCTTGAAAGGGATAAATAAGGTTGCTAAGGAGAGTCTCTTTAAGCTGAGTGGCTACCATAGCACAAGGAGGCATAGTCTTAAACTGGAGGGTGGAATGTTTGGGAGGGAGGTCAGAAAGCACTTCTTCACAGAAAGGATGATGGACCTTGGAATGCATTGCAAGAAGAGGTCATCTTATTGAAGACAGTGGGCAGCTTTAAGAGAGGCTAGGATAGGCATAGGAAGAAGGTAAGGATCATGGGAAGGGAGGATAGGAGGAGTGAGGAGGGATGGCGGGGACATTAGCCCAAGCTGTGGACCCTGCAGTATGAGCAGACTTGATAGATCAAATGGCCTTCTGCTGGCTTCTTCCTATGTTCATATGTATGACTTTAGTATCTTTTACAAACTGATGATAGTAGCTGCAGAATCCCAAGAATCTTTGCAGTTCTTTAAGATTGTTAGGCTGTGGCCAGGTGGTCAAGGCATCTACTTTGATTGGATCTCTTTGTATCCCTTCAGACAACACGATGATGTGGCCAATGTATTTTATAGACTGCTGGAAAAACTGATATTTGTCAATAGATCATTTTAGACAAAAGTCCTCCAATCAGTCTAGAACCTTAAACAGACTAGTCTTATGTTCCTTGAGGGTCCAGCCAAACACAATAACATCATCTAGGCAGACAAGGCATTCTAATAGATTTATGTCTCCCACAGCTCGCTCCATCAGCCTCTGGAAATGCCCTGGAGCAGGTGCAGAAATTCATAAAAACCCAAACGGCAAATGAATTATGTTTTTTCTCTGTCTTCAGGGGCCATCAGGATCTGGTAATACCCATTCTGGAGGTCT
Organism: Neoceratodus forsteri; assembly: GCA_016271365.2. Taxonomy (NCBI): domain Eukaryota; kingdom Metazoa; phylum Chordata; order Ceratodontiformes; family Ceratodontidae; genus Neoceratodus; species Neoceratodus forsteri. Next base: position 686,294,767 of record CM057456.1, on the reverse strand, counting down.
AGCACAAAGAATCACTGACTCCCATTGAGGCAGTCAAGGGCATCCTGGATGCATGGCATAGTGTATTGGTCAGGTATAGTTCTTCGATTCAGAGTTTGGTAGTCTACACACATTCTCACCAAGCCATTTTTTTTCTAGACAACCACAATAGGAGAGGCATATGAACTGCAAGACTACTGTATTATTCCAGCTGCCAGCATCTCCTGGAGGTGGCATCGAACATTGTCTATGTCTGCTGGTGCTAGGCAGAGAGATCTCTCATGGAAAGGCCTTTCATCATGAAGTCTAATGTAATGTTTGTCCCCAGTGACATCCCACATCCCAGTCTTTCTAAAAAAGACCTTCCTTCTCTGGGCCAGTTTTCTGTTGATTTTAGCTCTCCACTCTTCAGGAATGAGGGACTCTCCAAAGTCGAACAGATCGGGGTTACCTCGTCATTCTCGCCAGTGCATTTCTTGCTAGGCAACAACAGTATCTGCACAGTATACAGTAGCCAGGGTGCAGCCTCGATTTACTCTGATATCCTGGTCAGACATGTTTTCGACTTGCACCACTACCTGCCTAGCATAGGCCTGAGCTCGGGACAGCAGAATACTAGGCTTTACCAACAGTCCCTCGGGCAGTTTTCCCTCCTCTGGGGCATCCAACATGAGAATCTTGTTTTTAACATATTTTTTAATTCATACCTTGCCACTGATTTTACACTGAGCATTGGGTAGCAATACAGGTGATTCTGGATCTTTCTTCCACACTACTCCCACTGATTCATCTTTCTAAACTTCTTTAGCTTGCTTCTGTAAATCATATGCTCTGCGTTCCAGGGCCAGGATGTGCAATGCCCTCCCAGTCTGTTAAGCTTGTTTCTCTTGACAAAACTGGGCTGGCTGGCCAAACATATGAGTGTTAGTGCTGATCAACAATGGGATACCATCATACATTCTGATCGGTGGACACACCAGGGCCAGAGTCTCCACTGGTTCATCCTCACCAGCAACTGCAGTAGAGAAAGACTGCCAAATCTGAACATACCCCTGTTAAGGGTAGGACTTGTCACTCAACCTTGACACATGCAGTCCTTTCAGGAGTAAAAGCGAGAGGTCAGGCAAGTGTTGGTCGTACCAGTCTTTAAATACAGAAGTGACCTGTGAGCCACTGTCTAGCACAGCTCAGGTGGAAATGCTGTTAACAGACCGTGGCTTCCATGGATGGACCCACCATCTTGGACCAATCTGTAGGAGTCTGTTTTGCAGACTGGTCCACAGTGGTTTTGGAGGAGAAAGACTTTCGTGATGAGCCTGGTTGTTATTTTATATTGCTTTGCCAGACCGGATTGAGTAGCTTGGTAGTGACTCACCTTAGATCTTCGGGAGCACTGAAAACTTGTTCGGTGAGCCCATCTTCTCCGCACCGCTAACAAAACGCCTTGCCTCTGGGGTCCTCAGGATGAGTCATTTCTTCATGAGGTTTGCAGTGATCAGAGGCTGGAATCCTACTCTCTTCTTTTGGTTTGGATTCAGGCTCAGCTCCCCCATAGCCCCTCCAAGGGGCAAGTGATCAGGTGGCTTAAAAGAGATCCCTCACCATAGCTCACAACTCCCTCATCTCTTCTACCATGGTGGGGTCAGCTTGAGGCTCAACAGCAAGGGCACTGGCCCCCACAACCATGGGTGGAGTCTCTCAACCATGCTACATCTTAATGGAGCAAGGGCCAGAAGTTTTGATAGGTTCGACCGCAGCTTGCCAGCTAGCTTTTAGTTCCCTCAATTCTTTGAACAGTTCTTTGATTTGATGTCATTCAGAAGTGTTCTTTTTCTCAGCAGATTTGCCAGAGGTCAGGGCAGTCCTTGCAACCCCAATACATGGCTCCCAGCCCTCTTCATAATTTTCAGCCTCCCAAATTTCCTTCATCAGCCAACAGTATTCAGGAGAGTTAGCTTTTCTGTTTTGAAATTTTAGCTTCAACATAAGCTCACTTGAATAACCAGCAGACTTAAGGATACGGTCCAGCCTGATATGTTTCAGTTCACTAGCTGAAACATTGGCTGGACAACAGGACACAGAAGGTAATTGTAAATGGAGTCCACTCTGAAGAAAGAGGGGTTACTAGTGGGGTACCACAGGATTCAGTATTGGGTCCAGTCCTTTTTAATTTCTTCATAAGTGACATTGCAGAGGGACTGGAAGGAAAAGTATACCTCTTTGCAGATGACACAAAGATCTGCAACAGGGTTGATACACAAGGAGGCGTGGAAAGGATGAGAAGGGACTTGGCAAGATTGGAGGAATGGTCAGAAGTATGGCAGCTAGGATTCAATGCAAAGAAGTGCAAAATAATGCACCTGGGAAACAAGAACCCAGAGGAAGAGTACACAATGGAGGGGAGGTAGTAACAATAACAAAAAAGGAAAGGGACCTGGGGGTAATCATATCAGATGACCTTAAGGTTAGCAAGCAATGTGAGAAGGTAGTAGGGAGGGCTGGGGGTATACTGGGATGCATAGGGAGAGGCATCAGCAGCAGAAAACAGGAAGTTGTTATCCCTCTGTACAGACAGTTGGTGAAACCCCATCTGGAGTACTGCGTCCAGTTCTGGAGACCCCATCTCTGCAAGGACATAGACAGGATAGAGACAGTCCAGAGGAGGGCAACTAAAATAGTGCAGGGTCTGCAAGAGAAGCCGTATGAGGAGAGACTAAAGGAGCATAATATGTATACCCTTGAGGAAAGAAGGGAGAGGGGGGACATGATAGAAACTTTTAAGTACCTCAGAGGAATCAACAAAGTCCAAGAGAGTAGCATCTTTCAGAAAAAGAGACATGCAAGAACAAGGGGACACAATTTAAAGATGGGGGCGGTTCAGGGGCAATGTGAGGAAGTATTATTTCACAGAAAGGGTAGTGGATGCATGGAACAGCCTTCCTGAGGAGGCTGTGGGGTCTAAAACTGTGGGAGAATTCCAGAATGCATGGGACAGACATAAGGCAATTCTTGTGGGGGGTAGGAAGAAATAGGCTGTTGGTTAACTAGGATCTGCGGCCTATCCTTTAGGTAGGGAAATGGGCAGACTAGATGGGCCAAGCAGTCCTTATGTGCCGTCAAAGTCTATGTTTCTATCTATGTTTCTAGCTGAGATACCCCCATTACGGTGTGCCCTTTGCAAAGCCTGTTCTACCTGGGTCACGAAAGCAGACAGGTTTTCATTTTTTCACTGTTTAGCAGACTTAAATTTTCATGTCAGATCCTCTCCGGATTCAGTACTACCAAAATATCCTTTCTAAGGTCGATAAATACTCAGCTGCTGAGGCCTTAGAGTTAGAAGACTGAAGGAACTGGATGGCTTCCAGTGCAGAGCCCCTCAAAGTGATACTTCCAGTTGATACTCATTCAAATAAAGTTGCATCTATATCCTTTTTAAAATCCATAGTTGGATCTCTAGTGAGTTTCACATAGCATGATATGTCAGACAACTGATTAGAAATTTCTTTAATATACTTGTCTTTATCCATCACCACCAAAGCCCTGCCCTCATCTGCGGGCTTGATGGTGATGGCAACGTTAGTTTCCAGCCTTTTGATAGCTTCACTTTCTTCCAAAGTTACATTATGTCTTCTTGGTTTAGGTAGATTTTTCATAAGGTCACTGACATCATTCTGTATGTCACACAGCATCTATGAGTACCTCTGGATTCAGAAACACAGTTCGATTGGGTGTCTGTGCTCCTGCAGACTGTAGTGCAATTGCATAGTGGGAATCAATGTTTCAGCAGTACATCTACAAATTTTTCATGGGGGAAATTAGTTTCATCTTGGGGGGGTGCAACTTCCCCCCCAAAAGTACAATTTTATCTTTTAAAGCTCAGATTACATTAAAACAACAACATTCTTCTGACCTAAGGGGGTAGTGGATGGTACCTTGCAACACAGCTGGATCCACTAGTGCATGGATTTCTATATGTAGCTGCATAAGTGCAGACCCACAGGAGCCTGCACTTATATAGCCAGAAGTCACTGTGTATGTCTTACAACTATGGCTGAAGAGGTGCAGGCCTCTAAGGGGCCTGCACTTCTCCAGACAGAAGTACTGTTGCAATTTTGGTATCATGGATTTTGTGGCACCTGTGCTTCTGAAGCCATAGGTCAGTGTTTATGTTTTATACCTGCACTGCAGAAGTACAGGACCCCCCCAAGGGCCTGTGCTTCTTCAGACAGAATTATGCATATGTTTTACAGTGAGGATGACAACCTGTGGCTACAGAAGTGCTGGCCCTATTGGGGCCTCCGCTTCTGCAGACAGAACTCTTGTAATTTGGATATTGTAGATTTGTATCTGTGGCTGCAGGACCCTGTGCTTCTGCACACAGAATTAGTGTTGTGATTTCAGTATCATGGATTTTGCTCTGCAGCCCAAAGAGACTGTGTATATGTTGGGGTGTGTGTGTGTGTGTGTGTGTGTACCAGAGATATAAATCTACAAACGTAGCCCATCAGTGCCACTGCTTTTGTGTCATCTGGAAACAGTTGTATGTTGTTTGTCTTACCTGATGATGGTTGTCTGTGGTTGCTTGTATGGCCTTGTCCCTTTACGTCTTAGGGGTGGGAGGTTGGGACTTAGGGCTGCAAACCATTACACCACATTTTCCCTACCTTTATGGTATTAAGTTGAACCCTAACTGGTGCATTATTACAGGTTCTGCAAAGACTGTCCTTTCTTTTTCAGAAAGTGGAATTTTATTCTCATTCACACAGGTCCATTCAAGATGTGCAGGAATAGATGCAGAAGGCAGGGCCAAGGGAACAGTCCATCTGCCTGTGGAAGTGCAGGACCCTCTGGCCCTGTACGTCTGTGTGACAACAGATGTCAAGAATTTGTGGGGCTGTTTGGCAGGCTGCAGAAGCACAGGGACCTCTGGGCCCTACACTTCCATGTGTCTACAGATACAGGCATGGAGGGGAAAGAGTCCATCTCTCAGCTGAAGTGCAAGGTCACCTGGCAGCCACTGGGGCAAAGGTGTAAAGCCCCATGCCAAGAGATTTCTCTTAACCATATGGTACTTGGGCTCATACAGGCAACCTGTATCTCCCCTTCCCAGGTGGGGGTGGGGGTGCCACATGACAGTGCCATCCACCCAGCCTCATCCCATCTAGCTAGCTCACTAAGTTTGCCACCAAACTCAACTCACTGACATGGGATCACAAAGCACTACCTGCTGGGGTAATGGCTGGCACTACACACAGCATTTTTTAATATGTAATTATTTTTCTTTTTTTTTATTTTGAATCCAAATTTTCAAGATAATTGTTTTATGACTCCCCCTTATAAACATGACACGTGGCATTTAGAGAATAGTGGCCAAAATGTAATTTTGTATTGCAAGTATGAAAAAGTGACTCATCCAGAATTTGAAAAACAGCACCTGTCACATTTATGAGGTGGTGTACAAAATGGTTATATTGAATGCCTGGAGCAAAAATTTGAAAATTACCAAAGTTATGAGCGAGCATGGAAAAATGTCAATGTACATTCATAACTTTGTTGTTATTAATATTTTGACCCCAAATTTTGAACAGTCTACTTATGACCCCATGTCATGAAGCCGGTAGGTGAAATTTTTCAAATCCCACTCAAAACATGATTTCTTGGAACGACTGTGAAACCACCTTCTTGCCAGAATTTGAAAATATTCACCTTCCTTGTTCATGAGGAGGGGTCCGAAAAGGTCCATGTTGAACATTTTGTGGAAAAATATTGAAAATGAGTGACGTTATGAGTGAACATTGGAATATTTCAACATTCCCTCATAACTTGGTCATTTTACAATATTTTCCACCAAATTGTCAACGTAGTATCCTTATGATCCCATGTTATGAAAACGTTCAGTGAAAACTGTTAAATCCCACTCTAAACCTTATTTTGTGAAGTGACTGCAAAATCCCATTTTAGCCTGGATTTGAAAAATTTCACCTGACTTGCTTATAAGCAAGCATACTTGAGAGCAATACGAGTCTGTCCTCTGATCCCCAGGGAGTGCAGCACTGCCCTCTCACTAACACACTTCTTTTAAACATGACTAAGTCAGAGGCTATGCTAATTGGCCCCACTCTCCAAAATGAAAAGCTGTTCAACCCCCCCAAATGTTGGAGTGGATTTTCAGTGCCAGACATTTTTTAAGTGAGTTAGGTGTGGGGGTGCTGAATGGGGAGTCAGAGTGGAATGAGTGGGGGGGTTGGGTTGTTCTGGAATAGCACAAAAGACATTGATGGATCGTTTTCTGCTTTTCAGGTTAAAAAAAAAACAGAACAATGACCGAGGGTGCCTTGCTTTTCAGTTTTGTGTACTTGTTGCACCTCCCAACACATTCATTCCCAGCACGTTGTGCAGTTGCAAAGTAAGAACTGCTAGTGCTAGTACTCTGTTTGACATCTCCCTCAATACTTAGTCCTCACTGCTGCTGAGAACCAGTTAATTCAGTGGTCAGCCTTGGAATCACAGAAAACCTGAGTCTCCTGCCCTTTAAGCCAACAATCTCACTCTGCCACCTTGAAGTCTGCATCATGGGGGTGGTTCCTCAACAAGAGGAGGGTCCTTCTCTTTCTGCCCTTTGGGTGAGAATATCCTATGCTTCAGGGGAAGTTTTACCCATGCAGATCAACTCAGTGGCACCTCTTGATGTAACATTTAAGACTTCAACTGCCAGCGTGTGGGGCCTCTAAGTCCACGGGGACTCCATTAGATGTGCAGACCACATCAGTGGCACCTTTGAAAGCTATTTCCCCTATGGCCACCTAAGGTGCCTCTGGTATCAACCTCCTTCCCTTCCTCTGCCTTTCAAGGTGTGAAGATCATACCATTCCCAGTCCCACCCCTTATAGGGCTCAACTCCTTGACTTGCCTCTCAAGGGTTCAACTTCCTCTCCAGGCCTGTCCTCATGGAGACCAGGTGAGTGCCTTTCACTGGTTGCTGCTGTCTTCCTCCTACCTTGGGGGATGGGCCAACTTTACTGAGAACCTCTTTAGCTGCAGAGATCAGCTCATGGCATCCCATGGTTTTCAGAAGATGCATAATATGACTACTGCTTTAATTGAGTTAACTGAGGATCTTCATGGACCCTTGGACAGGGGTGAGTATGCTGGGGCAGTCTTTCGAGATCCATCGAAAGCCTTTGATCTGGTTGATCATAGATTACTGGTATTAAAACCTGGAAAGATGGAACTATCAGGTGATTTAATGGCATGGTTCTCTGACTATTTGGTCAATTGAATCCAAAAAGTAAAATATAATAATTTGTTTTGCCTTTGGAAACAGGTGTTCTACAGCGGTCAGTTCTGGGACCTCTGTTGTTCAGTCTTTTTATTAATACAGTATCTAAAGTTGCCAAGTTCTTCCATACCATTTCACATGCTGATGATACCATTCGTTTTGCCTCTGGGATACATTTTGATAAGATGCAGAAGTGTTTGCAATCTGATTTTAAACTAATCTGGGATTGGTTTGAGCAAAATAGCTTGGTTATTAATGCAAAAAATGAAGACTATGTTGTTTAGGAGTAGGCATAGTCTTGAAAAATGCTCAACTCTGGCTATTACTACTCCTAACGGTGAAGGTATTGACCAAGTTCAATTGTTCAAATATTTGGGGGTATTTTTAGATCCAGTGTTGTGTTTCATATGCCATGTTGAATATGTTGTAAAGAGTACCAACAATTTGATTATTCTTCTTTAACAAAATAAGAATAATTTCACTGGTGAAGTTAATAAATTACTGGTGAATAGCTTGATTATTTCTATTGTCGATCATGGATTAAATGTCTATTCAACAGCTTGTAATATTAAATTGAAGAAAATTAATGTTGCTGTGAATTATGCCTGTAGATTTGCCTTAAGTTGTAAAAGGGATAGTCATGGGTGTCATGTATATACTGCACTAAATTGGCTGCCACTTCATTTATAAATTGATTACAATCTTGCAATTATGGGCCCAATTCATGAAGGCTGGCACAGGGCTTGCGCCAGCCCTGCACCATCCACAGTGTTTGGTGCATCTGCACCAGAGCCTTTGGCACATCACTGCCAAGTCATGAAGGGCTGGTGTAGTTGCGACAGTTTCCCCACTTATGGCAGCTTGCACAAAACCTTTGTTGCAAGCCCCTTAATATGGAACCCACAATGGTGCAAAGTTACACCAGGGAGGAACTGGTCTAACTTGTTTCATTCAGTGCAAGGGACTTGCATCAGGGGTCTGCAGTAGGCATCATTCCTGAATCACACTTGCAGCTAAGTTTAATGCAAGTTACCCCTTGCATCAAACCCTCTTCTGAAAGTCCCTTGCACTGATCCAAAATGCTTTGTGAATCAGGCCGTATGTGTAAAAGTCACTACTGGGCCTTACCCCTACAAGACCATACCCCTGTAGGGGTACAATCACTCTTTAATCATGTTTTGAATTGATTCCTTATTAGGAACATGGCACATGAAATACTTCAAGTACCCTATTTGTTATGACTTCCAACCCTAACTCCCCACCCCCATACCCCAAGTAGCAAAAAGATAAGGCTACATAAGCAACCATGTACAGCAACCATTAGGTAAGGCAAACAATATATGACAGTTTCCATATTGCACAAATTCAGTAGCACTGATGTGTTACCTTTGTGGATTTGTATTTGTGGCTGCAGATGCACAGACTCCATAGGGGCCTATGCTTCTGCAGCTACATCTGTGTGTGTATATCACATAGAAACATAGACATTGATGGCAGATAAAGACCGCAAGGCCCATCCAGTCTGCCCATTTCTTTTTCTACCTTATAAATGTGCCATCAGTCTTTGCTCTGTCAATGGCCTATTTACTCATGCTCATATGTATTGCTCCTTTATGCCTATCCCATGCCTGTTTGAAGCCCTGCACTGTATTCATATCCACCACTTTCTGAGGTAGGCCGGTCCATGCATCCACCACCCTTTCAGTGAAAAAGAACTTCCTCACATTACCCCTTAATCGGCCTCCCTCTAATCTCATGCTGTGTCTCTTGTCCTGCTATTTTTCTTACACAGTGTCTACTGTATGAGTACATCTGGCTGCACAAACACAGGCATCATGGGTGCTTGTGATCTGGCAGACTGAAATGCTGTTACAATGTGGGTACCATGGTTTCAGTAGCAGATCTACACATTTTCAAGGGGGAAACAGTTTTGCCTGGGGGTTGCAATGTCCCCCGAAAAGTAAAATGTCATCTTTTAAAGCTCAGATTAGATTAAAACAAATACTTTCTTCTGGCCTAAGGGGGTAGTGGATGGTACATTGCTACATAAATGGATCCACTAGTGCATGGATTTCTATATGCAGCTGCGTAAGTGCAGGCCCATTTCCACAGTGAGAAAGCAGTGCATGTGTAGCCCAAAATGATTATGTATGCATTGTGGTGTGCACACCACACATATTAATCCACAAAGGTAGCACATCAGTGCTAGTGCATTTGTGTCATCTGGAAACAGTTGTATGTTGTTTGTCTTACCTGATGATGGCTATCTGTGGTTGCTTGTGTGGTCTTGTCCTTTTGTTGCTTGGGGTGGGGATGGGGCATTTAGGCTGGAAACTAGGGCAGTGTGAATACCTTTTTTACGAATATTAGGCTGAATATTCGTTATTTGGTGCTGAAATAGTCATTATTTGGGTGGCTGGGAGGGGGGTATTTAAAAATAAAAGAGCACCCCCCTCCTGGCCAGCATTACATAAATATTTTTATCCCTGGTGTCTAGTGGTCCCACCCCACTCCCTGGCTGATTGCCTGTCTGAAATAAAGAACCCCCCACCCAGACTCTCAGCAATATCCCCAGTCCCCATCCCCAAATGCATAAAAATATAAACAAAATCCCTAATTTCCTTGGTGTCTAGTGAACCCCCACCCCACCCTGTCAGGTAGTGATCCATCCTGCTCCCCCACACATGAACCAGGTGGGCCACCAGCACAGCCTCCACTCACCTCCACGGCTGGCAGCCTGACTGAGTTTTCAATGAATGAGCCTGCGCTTCGCCAAGCACACGCTCATTCATTGACAGACTATTATCAGCAACCAGCACCACTTAAGCCTGCATGAGAGGGGAGCAGCTCTGGTCACCAGCGGGCAGGATGAGGGAAACAACGTTATAGATACCAGGGTCTGGTAAATTGTTTCTATCCCACCCCCGCCAGTGACCGGAGAAGCTCCCCCCTCTCCTCCAGCCTCTGGTAGTGCTAGTTGCTGTTGGTGACAGAATCTGAGTGTCAGTGAATGAGCACGTGCTTGTACAAGCACGCGCTCATTCATTGAAAACACAGTCGGGCTGCCGGCCATAGAGGTGAGTGGAGGGCTGTGCCGGTGGCCCACTCACAGTCATGGGGGGAAGAGGGGTGAGGGAGACTTTCTGACAGGGTGGGGGGTCCACTAGATACCATGGAAATGAGGGACTTTTTTTATTTGTTATGCATTTGGGGATGGGGGACCGGGAGTATTGCTGTGGGTCTTGTGGGGGTATTCTTCATTTTGGACCGGCGATTGACCGGGGGTGGGACCACTAGACACAAGGGCTAAAATATTTATTTAATGTTGGCCAGGAGGGTGGGAAACACTTTTTTTTCCTTGCGCATGGCCGAATACCCAATACCAGCTGAATAGTGGACTATTTGGTATTCGGTTTCAAATATTCGGATAGCCAGTATTCATTGTACTCAGAAAATAATATTTGGTATTTGCACAGCCCTACTGGAAACCCTCACACTACATTTACCTACTTTTATGGTCTTAAGTTGAACCCTAACTGGTGCATTATTACAGGTTTTTGCAAAGAATGTCCTTTCTTTTTGAGATAGTGGAATTGTATCCTCATTCATCTAGGTCCGTTCGGGACCTGCATGAATGGATGCAGATGACAGGGCCAAGGGAAGAAGACAACTGCCTGTGGAAATGTAGGACCCTCTTGCCCTGCACTTCCATGTGGCAACAGATGTCAAGAATTTGTGGGGCTCTTTGGTGAGCTGCAGAAGCCTAGGGACCTCTGGGACCTGTATTTTCATGTGGCTACTGATACAGACATGCAGGGAAAAGAATCAGTGTGTCAGCTGAAGTGCAAGGTCCTCTGGCAGCTATGGGGCCAAAGGTGCAAAGTCCTATGCCAAGAGATTTCTCTTCACTATATGGTACTTGGGCTCCTGTAGGCAACCCTGTATCTCCCCTTCCCAGGCTGGGGGAGTGGTGCCACATGACAGTGCCATCCTCCCAGCCCCATCCCATCTAGCTAGCTCACTGAGCTCACCACCAAACTCATCTCACCATTATGGGATCACAAAGCACTACCTGCTGAGGCAAAGGCTGGAACTACACACACATTTTTTTAATATGGAACTATTTTTCTCTTTTAAATTTTGAATCCAAATTTTCAAGATAGTTGTTTTATGACTCCCCCTTATAAAACTATGATGTGGCATTTAGAGAATAGTGGCTGAAATGTCATTTGGCACTGCAAGTACGAAAAAGTATCTCATCCAGGATCTGAAAAACAGCACCTGTCATTTTTATGTTGCTTGCACGCATGTGCAAGAAACATAGTGCCATCATCGGAGATTTCAGAGGTGTGTCACCTCCTCCTCCAATTCAGTCAGTGAGCAGGCAGGCGCGGCCCCTGTAAGCCAATGCATTTTGGAGCTGTCTATGACATGCTCCAAAATGCAGTGGCATACAGTTGAAAGAGGGAGCTACGCTTCAGTGAGCAGCGATAAGAAGCATAGCTCCCCCACCCGCTGGGCGTCGCTCCAGACGTACTGTGTAGCCGATGGGTGCCCAACCCCACTCAGCTGAGCTGCGCCATCCCCCCAGTAGTTGGTGCCACACTGGGAGCCCACCCCAGCGGGCAATCAGTCCTTGGCCGATGGGGTGCCCAACTCTATCAGTTGAATGGCCCCTGCCCTGTGCCATGCTGGGAGCCCACCCCAGTGTGGCAAACGCCCCACGTGCATTTTTTTTTAAACCTATAAAACAAAAACGGTCCCAAGGCACGCCTCCCGACCCCCACAAGCCGCACCCACCCACTGCGCACCCAGCCTCCCCACCCCCTCACCCCATACTTACCTCCGGACTCTGGCGACGATCTTCATTGGACGGGAACACGTCTGCACTCTTCAAAGCCAACCGACAACTGAGGAAATGCGGTAAGCTGTATAATGGGCTAGATAGGAGGGTTCAACTTTTTGCATATCTCAGGCATTTTGGAATTTTGCACCAAATTTTCAACATGGAGTTTTAGGACCCCTTCTCATGAATGATGTCACTGTCATGGCGTTATTCAGGCCCGAAGGGTGATTTCGCGCAGTGACTGCGAAATCACCCTTTGGGCCCAAATACCGCCATGATGGTGACATCATTCATGAGAAGGGGTCCCAAAAACCCCATGTTGAAAATTTGGTCCAAAAATTCCAAAAAATGACTGTTTTACGAGCGTGCATTGCGCAGTTCCTACGCAGGCTCGTAAGTTCGCGAAATTTCAATATTTTCAACATTGCCATTTTACCACACCTTCTTATGAGTAGTACAGCTGTCATTTTTCACATCTCACCCAAAATGTGTTTCCGCCCTTGTAGCGCAGAATGGCACAGTCGGTGTGTGAAATCAATGTACGGGACAAATTAAGAAAATCACAGTGACACTGTTCATGAGCAGAGGTCTTAAAATGGCTATGTTGAAAATTTGGTGAAAAAATTCCTAAAAATGACTGTTTTACGAGCGTGCGTTGCACAGTTCCTACGCAGGCTCGTAAGTTCACAAATTTTCAATATTTTCACTCCAGATTTTCAACATTGCCATTTTACCACACCTCCTCATGAGCAGTACAACTGTCATTTTTCACATCCTGCCCAAAACATGTTTCCGCCCATGTAGCGCACAATGGTGCAGTCGGTGTGCGAACTCAGTGTATGGGACACATTAAGAAAATCACAGTGACACTGTTCATGAGTAGAGATCTTAAAATGGCAATGTTGAAAATTTAGTGAAAGAATTCCTAAAAATGACTGTTTTACGAGTGTGCATTGCACAGTTCCCATGCACGCTCGTAGGTTTGTGAATTTTCAATATTTCCACTCCAGATTTTCAACATTGCCATTTTACCACACCTCCTTATGAGCAGTACAGCTGTCATTTTCACATCCTGCCCAAAGCGTGTTTCCGCCCATATGGCAGCACAATGGCTGATCGGTTATTAACTCAATGTATGGGACACATTAACAAAATCACAGTGACACTGTTCATGAGCAGAGGTCTTAAAATGGCTATGTTGAAGAATTTCATGAAAATTTCTAACAATGACTGTTTTCTGGCGTCGTTGCATGATTCCCTAAACCGCTCGTAAGTTCCGAAATTTTCAATATTTGCACTCCAATGACTTCCAAATACCTAAACAGCACATAGGAGCAAGCTACATTCGGCATTGACAAATGCTTGTTATGAAGTGGTATACAAAATGGCTGTGTTGAATGCTTGGAATAGACATTTAAAAATGATCAAAGTTGTAAGCAAGCATGGAAACATTTCTATGTGCATTCATAGCTTTGTTGTTAATATTTTGACCCCAGATTTTTAACATGGTCTTCTTTTGACCCCATTTATTGAAGTCAGTAGGTGAAATTTTTCAAATCCCATGCCAAATGTGATTTCATGGACAGACCACCTTCTGGCCAGATTTGAAAATATACACCTTCCTTGTTCCAGAGGTGTGGTCCAAAATGGACCACGCTGAAACTTTGGTGGAAAAATATTCAAAATTAAAAAAGTTATGAGTGAACATTGAAATATTTCAACGTTCAGTTATGACTTGATCATTTTGTCATATTTTCCACCAAATTTTCAACATACTGTAGTATTCTTCTGATCCCATGTTATGAAAACATTAGGCAAAAATTGTCAAATCCCACTTGACACCTTATTTTGTGGAGTGACTGTGAAATCTGCTTTCAGCCCGGATTTGAAAAATGTCACCTACCTTGTTCCTAAGCAATCATGCTTGACAGCAATACAGATGTGTCCTCTGACCTCCAGGGAGTGCAGCATTGACTTCTAGCTAACACACTTCTTTTAAACACAGTTAAGTCACATGCTATGCTATATGGCTCAGCTCCCAAAATTAAAAACTATTCAAGACCCCCCCAAAATGTCAGAGTGGATGATCAGAACTAAACATTTTTTAAGTGAGATAGGTGTGGGGGTGCTGATTTGGGGGAGTCGGAGTGGAGTGGGTGGGGGTTTTGGTTGTTCCAGAGTGGTGTGAAAGATGCTGCTGGATGGTTTTCTGCTTTTTGGGTAAAAAGAAAAACAGAACTAGGACCAAGGGTGCCTTGCATTTCAGTTTTGTGTACTTGCTGCACCTCCCAGCACATTCATTCCCAACATGTTGTGCAGTAGCAAGGTAAGAACTGCTAGTGCTAATACTCTGTTTGACATCTCTCTTGATACTTGGTCCATGCTGCTGCCAAGCACTGGTTAATTCAGTGGTTGGCCACAGAACTACAGAAAACTACATTGTGTACTAATGTCGAATTCCCTCCACAGGTATTTCAGGGCAGTACTGAATGCTATTGGTGCACCCAGAGTAAAAAAAAATGAAAATTACATACTTACTTTAATTCTTGATCTAGGAATAGTTTCATCACTGATTCACACTAATGGGTCTGAGCCAGAGTAGTAGTAGTAGTAGCAGTAGCAGTAGTAGCAGTAGTAGTAGTAGCAGTAGTAGCAGCAGTAGTAGTAGTAGTAGCAGTAGTAGTAGCAGTAGTAGCAGTAGTAGCAGTAGTAGTAGCAGTGGTAGCAGTGGCGGTGGTAGTGGCAGTGGTAGCAGCAGCAGTGGCAGTGGTGGTAGTGGCAGTAGTAGCAGTAGCAGTGGTAGTAGCAGTGGCAGTGGTGGCAGTGTGGCGGTGGCAGTTGCAGTGGTAGTGGCAGTGGTGGTAGCAGTGGCAGTGGTGGTGGTGGTAACAGTGGTAGCAGTGGTAGTGGTTGCGGTGGTGGCAGTGGTAGCAGTAGTAGCAGTAGCAGCAGTAGCAGTAGCAGTGGCAGTAGTAGTAGTAGCAGTAGTAGTAGCAGTAACAGTAGTAGTAGTTGTTGTAGTAGTAGTAACAGTAGTAGCAGTAGCAGTATTAGTAGCAGTAGCAGTAATAGCAGTAGTAGTAGTAGCAGTATTAGTAGCAGTAGCAGTAGTAGTAACAGTAGTAGTAGTAGCAGTAGCAGTAGTAGCAGTAGTAGTAGTAACAGTAGTAGCAGTAGCAATATTAGTAGCAGTAGCAGTAGTAGCAGTAGCAGTAGTAGCAGTAGTAGTAGTATAGTAGTAGTAGTAGCAGTAGTAGTAGTTGTAGTAGTAGTAGTAGCAGTAGTAGTAGTAGTATAGAAGTAGTAGTAGCAGTAGTGGTAGTTGTAGTAGCAGTAGTAGCTGTAGTAGTATAGTAGTAATAGTAGCAGTAGTAGTAGTAGTTGTAGTAATAGTAAAACAACTTTATTTATACAGGCAATTTTTTACCATAAGGCCTTTAAAGCCATGTCAATCCTGTTTGTTGCATAATTAGTTACAGTTTCAGCACAGGGAAGTAGCTAAAATACACAACAATTCAAATTAATAACTTACAATAATATAGTTAACAACATGATGCAAATGCAAATATGGACATTATTATACCCTCAGACCCCTTGATAGCAACAACAAACATGCAATTTTGGTTTGACAAGTTGTTTAAAGTGGTCAATAGACAGAGATGCTAGAACCCAGTGGGAGCCAGAACTTTTTAAAGGGCTGATACCAAAGTGAGCAGCACACACTTGTGGCACCATGAGAACACACATGCAGTCACCTGTTTATGTTGGTGCCTGTCCCAACTGCCTCAGTACCTTTTTTTACCAAGGAGGTGCAGCATAACTTAACAAGTACCTATGAGCTTAACTTAAAGACATAAGATAGCCCTGGTGGCTTGTATAAAAAGGGTCACCAAATCCAAAATCACAGTGTCTTTACAGCCCAGCCAATCAGAAAAGGGTGAAGACCATCACAACCACAATCGAGAGAGCCCGGGGTATGGCAGGCGGGCATGTGAAACAATGGTGAGGATTCTCCTGGAAGATCAAGAATTATGGTGCATTCATAATTTTCATATCTTTCAGGAATCAGTCTTCATCATTGATTCCCACTAGTAAGTCAGAGAATGACACTCAGGCAAAATCCCCTGGATTAGGGTGCTAGGAGCTGATGGCTCACTCAGGAGAATAATCCATTCAGGATTGTCTTGCCGAAGGTGGCATGCTGCCTGGCATGGACATCCACGGCATAATGTTTAGTAAAAGCATGCACTGTGCTCCAAACTGCAGCTCTGCAAATATCTCCAACAGGCACAGAGTGAATCTTTGCCAGGGATATGGCAACCACTCTGTTGGAGTGGGTGCATACTTGGCCCTCCAATTTAACCTGAGCCATAGTATAACAATGGCACCAGTCCAGGTATAAATGCACTTGATTTTTAACAAGATGTCCATTTTGATTAGGATTGAAGGATACAAAGAGCTGTTTAGATTGTCTGAAGTCCTTAGTTCTATCTAGATAAAACTTAAGGACCCTCTTAATCTAGAGAGTGGACAGCTGTTCTCTCTCATTCTGGAAGTTGTCAGCATAGGTGGACAGCACTAGTGGTTGCTTAAGCTGGAACTCTGACACCTCTTTTAGTAGAATCTTGGAGGGATGCAGAGAACTACCTTGTCCTTATGGAAAACAGTATACGGAAAAACTGTGACCAGGGCGTGGATTTCTGACACTCTGCGAGCAGAGGTAATGGCCACTAGAAAAACTGCTTTCCAAGTTAAAAACTTCAACTCACGCATCACAAGAGGCTCAAAAGGCTTGCAAGTGAGCACAACAAGCAAAACAAAACTTGTAAGGTGCACTCAGGGAGTTTAGTGATGCTTGAACAGAGCTTGCCAACTCATTTGAACAAAGATATAAATAAAGCTCAGCACATGAACTTTGGTGAAAAAAACTAGAGCAAATTTATTTTCGGCAGAATGCCTGACAAGACCAGACACTGCGCTTCAACCCTCAAGCGGGTCTTCCTTAGGGGTGACTCTAAAGAGCCCACAAACGTGACACTATTTATACAATCAAATTCCAATTAACTGGACCAGTGTAATACAACCTAAAGAAACACGTACAATTCTGTGATCATGTGAAAACATAAAAAAAGAAGTACATCTAGGCACAGATATTCAAAGGGGCTGCACCTGGCGCAACTGAGTTGCACCAGCGCAACTCCAGTAATGTGCCCCAGTGCAATATTCAAAAGAGGGACTTACACAGAGCAATCCCCGATGTGCTGGGGCAGCATGATAATCATATGCAGTGCAACCCCAAGGGACTTGCTCATGCATATGTGGTGCATCCTTATATTCAGCCCATGATGTGTGGCGCATATGCTTGCACTACCCTGAGATGCGCCACATACCGCTGGGCATAGCTGAGCTGAATAAAAAGGCTCAAATAGTGGCCACCCACAGGCAAGCTGCTATACTGCAAGGAGCAACACAGCCACCAACCCCGTGTGACACCATCCTGAACACCGTGCAGAAGCACCCCATCTGCCCTGGTGGTCCTAATTGGCACTCCCCTCCTCTTGATGCCCCGATGCGCCAATGTACATAAACATACCCCTCCCTTGTAGCCTAGTGGCACCCCCACCCGCCCATAGCTGTGCTGGCCATACATTGGCATGTACAAGTCCCTGATAGTCTAGTGGCAACCCCCACCCTGCCCATATCCCCGATCGCCAGTCTGTGCCCCATAGATATTTCCCTGGTGGTCCAGTGGCATCCCCCCCCCACCCACACAGGACCCCAGCACCCCCATCATTGGTGGGCAGCTGCAATCCCACATGCTTACCGTCTTGCTGACCACTGAATGACAGCTTACAGTAGCAGCTGTAAGCCTATTGGTCCACTATGTGGACCAATGGGCTTGCTGTGCAAACTGTACTAGTCATTCACAAATATGTGAATGAAGCATTCATTCATTTATTTGTGAATGACTATTACAGTATGCACTGAAAACCCATTGGTCCACAGTGTGGACCAATAGGCTTACAGCTGCTACTGTAAGCTGTCATTCGGCAGGCAGCAGGGTGGTAAACACATGGCATTACAGCTGCCCGTCAATGATGGGGGATGCTGAGGTCCTGTGTGGGTGGGGGGGGGTGATGCCACTGGACCACCAGGGAAATTTATACGGGGCACAGACTGGCGACTGGGGACACAGGCAGGGTGGGGGTTACCAGTAGACTACCAGGGACTTGTACATGCCAGTGTATGGCCAGTGCAGCTACAGGTGTGGTGGAGGGTGCCACTAGGCTACCAGGGAGGAAGTATATTACTGTACATCACTGATCGGGGCATCAGGAGGGAAGGGAGTGCCACTAGACTACCAGGGAGGGATTGCACAGATATCTACTGGTGATCACCACTATGGGGAGGGAGGCGGGTTTCCACTAGCCATCCTCTGGGGGTACCATATGCTGTGCAGGCACTGGGCATAAATCGCTGGCCTGCCCCGCACAACCCATGCAAATGGGGCCATAATGGCATACAAATGTCCCCAGTTACGCCTTGCATACATTATGGCCTAATTTGCAAACTGCTGGCTGAATATTGGGAATTTGCGCAGAGCGTAACTCTGTTGCACTGGCACAGTTCCCATTCCCGGTATTCAGCCCTGTCGGGGGGATGTGCTAGCGCATCGTATTCAAGCAGTGCACATTGCCTGATACATTGAGAGGAGTTGCACCATTGCTCATCTCCTTTGAATATATCCCTGTGTGTCATCAGCACAACGGCGTTGCACTGCATAACCTATTGCGCATGTGCCAGGTGCAACTCTAAATATTGAGGCCGTAGTCTGTTAGCTATTCCACTTTTAAATTATTCTAATTCTATTAGATATACATAGTGCTATTTTCTTCAAAATCTTAGTAGTAAAGAATTTACGGTAATAGTTTACTTCCATCAGGTAAACATTAACACCTTGTTTTATTTATTACAATAAAAAAGACCTAAAAGAAAACTTTATGCATTTTAAATTTCAAAGACGTTTACCTAGGAAGTACACAATAGACTGCTGTGGTCATATTGCACATAGGAGGTCAAGTTTTGTTACAAAAGGTCAACCTGCTCTCAACCTTACATTTACAAATTTTCATAATCACATATTATTACTGCAGGTTCATCATAATAGCTTTTCTCCTATTTAGGATGAAAAAAGAAATAACGTTAGTTCATTGAGACCTATTGGGATTGCTGTGTCTAGCGTAACAATCCGTTTTTGAATAAGTAGACTTCACATCCTATTTGTAACAAACTTGTATATCTTATACTTAGTACAATGGGTTTCCTCTAAAGAACTGCCTCTTTATTTGAGAAGGGAATCTTCCACATATCACCCCCCCCCTTACCTTCCCACCTTTTTCCTTTCCTACATGTCTCTTTAACTTTCATTGGGCTAACAACATATACTGAAGTTAGTACATGAGTATCATTATTTTTTATTTGAATAGCTAAACTTATAGTTCCCCTTTTTTATTTTTTGGAAATGTCCTGAACTACATCTGTATAAAAGCAAAATGAGAGCTACTTTTGTATGCCCATGGAGCACAGATTAAGTCTTTTACTGTATTGGACTCTTTCAGACAATATCACCTTGGAAGTAACTGGGGTGTCAAACAGACAAGGCATACTGATGAGTCCTGGTAGGATGAAACACGTGTCTATGTCTTCTGTTGGCACCCTTTGCAAATTGTGTGAGAGGCCTTTTGGCACCATGCATTTCTGCTTAAAGTTGAACCAGCATAATATTCTGTGGTGATTTGCATATGCAGCCCATGATGCTTTGCATTGTGGGGGCATGTGTGATTTTGCATTTCTCTGAAACTCGGCTTCCCAGCCAAATGCTCTTTGGGGTAACCATTGCCTCAGTGTTTGCGCACAGAGGTTCTTTGTCCCTGTTACACTGTACTTAAACATACTTCTTTAGCAATCCTTAAGATTCCTTCCAAAGTTTTTTTTTTAGAATGTTTCAACTTCATTGAATTTTTTCACTTTTTCTGTTCTGCTCTGGAACTATGCCCCCCCCACCCCATTTCTTACTTTCCTACTTACTAACTTTATTTCTTTTTCCATCCTAAATAGGAGAAAAGATATTATGATGAACCTGCAGTATTAATATGTGATTATGATAAGTTGTAAAAGTAAGGTTGAAAGTAGGTTGACCTTTTGCAATAAAACTTGACCTCCTATGTGCAATATAACCACAGCAGTCTATTGTGTACTTCCTAGGTAAAAGTCTTTGAAATTTAAGATACATAAAGTTTTCTTTTAGGTCTTTTTTGTTGTAATAAATAAGACAACGTGCTACTGTTTACCTGATGGAAGTAAGCTATTACTGTAACTTCTTTACTATTAAGATTTTGAAGAAAATAGCACTATGCATATATAATAAAATTAGAATAATTTAAAAGTGGTATAGCTTACAGACTAAATGTTCTTCTTTTTGTTATGTTTTCACATGATCACCAAGTTGTATGTGCTTCTTTAAATTGTATTACACTGGTCCAGTTAATGTGAATTTGATTGTAGAAATGGTGTCACGTTTGTGGGCTCTTTAGATCTGCCCCTAAGAAAGACCCACTTGAGGGTTGAAGCACAGTGTTTGGTCTTGTCAGGCACTCTGCTGAAAATAAATTTGCTCTAGGTTTTTCACCAAAGTTTGTGTGCTGAGCTTTATTTATATATTATACAATGGGGTATAAAAATCCTGCAACCTCATTGGTCAAAACACATCACATGACCGTGGTATATCCTGTAATAACCCACATCTGAGAAATGGCATTTATAAAAAACACACTTTGACACATTTAAAATTTATTTTACAAATAGGTCCATTGTATAATTGCAATAAGGCACTCCAGGGTGTGGGTTATTGGGAGATTTACCCACTTCTTGTGTGGTTAAGTCACTCGGCTGCGCCTCGTGACACACCACACAAGATGTGGGTATATCCTCAGTATTCCACACCCTGTCATGCCTTATTGGTTAATTTGAGCACAACAAGCACAAGATTAATGTCCCAGGCAGTCACTGGTTTCCTGATGGGAGGCCAGGTATGTAAAATTCTATTGAGGAACCATTTGAAAAATGGCAGCTGTGCCAGGTAGAGAGTTCTGATGGGTTCGTGGTGTGCTGAAATAGAACACAGATGGACCTTTACTGTGGAATACTGAAGGCCAGCATCAGAAAGATCCAGAAGGTATCCCAAAACCTTGCCGGGGGCACCCAAAGGGGACCGTGTGGGTCTTGGAATAACAGATGGAAAATCTTTTCCATTTGTCTGTGTATGTCTTCCAATTGGAAGGTTTTCATACAGCCAGAAGTATTTGGAGTCTCAGTGAGATACCTAGTACCTGTTCACTTCTATTTCTTCAGTAGCCAGGTTTAAAGGTGAAGGGAGTGCAGGTTGGGATGAAGCAGGTTACCCTGACTCTTAAGTCTGTCCTGAGTGATAGAAACCTTGTTTTACTGACTGAATGTCTGTACAACAGAGAAAACCAAATCTGTTAAGGCCAGCAGGGGCCACCAGTATCATCCTGCATCCACATGCCCCCGACTTGACCAATACCCTCCACACCTCTGCACAAGAGAGATTGGAAGGAATACATACAGAAACAGATTTTGCCATTACAGTCTAAATGCATCCTGACAGAAAGCACCATGTCCCGGATTTTTGGAGCAGAACCAAGGCAGTTTGGCACTGAGTCGAGATGCAAAAAGTTCTACATCTGGTGTACACCACTTGTCAAATAGCAATCTAACGATGTCTGGTGCTGGTGACCACTTGCGAGGATTGCCCTCCATTCAGCTGAGCTTGTCTGCCAGATTGTTCTAAACTGCTGGCT
Organism: Neoceratodus forsteri; assembly: GCA_016271365.2. Lineage (NCBI taxonomy): Eukaryota > Metazoa > Chordata > Ceratodontiformes > Ceratodontidae > Neoceratodus > Neoceratodus forsteri. The sequence goes on along the minus strand of CM057456.1, from coordinate 686,272,782 downwards.
GGTAGATTACTTAGACTAGGATACCCTGCTCCCATTCCAATACTCTCAATGCCTCCCTGCACAGAAGGTAAGAGTGAGCTCCTCCTTGTTTGTTGATGTAAAACATGACAGACTTGTTGCTGTCTGGAGGAGAACAACTTTGTGACTAACTAGGTTCACTAGGGCTCTCAGACCATGCAAAACAGCTTGCATCACCAACAAATTGATGTGGAGATGAGTCTCGGATGGGTCCCAGACACCTTGGGCCTGATATTCAAAAGGTTGTGCAGGCCCTAACGGGTCTTTGCCCATGCAAATTGGGGTTTGCACTGGAGCTCCATATTCAAAAGTGGCTGTTGTGTAGGAAAAGAGGGTTAGCGCCCACACAAAACATAATGTATGCATGTGGGCAAGGGTAGCCATAAATATGCATGCAGTCCACATTCAGCTGCATTTGCTCTGTGCAGAAGGGTTTAGTGCTGTTCTTTTACACAGCGCAAATACCACCAAACAAAACCGCAACTTAACTCCGGGAACACTAGCAGCTGCCAGAGGTACTGCAGCCACTGAGCCAGTTGGCTGCTGGGGAAGCACAGAAACCCCCTCTGGTCTCTGGCACCCCTCCCCCATGATCACCAGCCCATTCTTTAAATTAATATTATCCCTGGTACGAGTGGACCCCTTCCCCCACTGATCACCAGCCCGTTCTTTTAAATAAAACTATCAATGGTGCTAGTGGTCCCCACCGTTCATCAGCCTGTTCTTTAAATTAAAACTATCCCTGGTGCTAGGGGTATCCCCACCCATGACGATCACCAGCCCATTCATTAAATAAATATTATTCCCGGTGCTAGTGGTAACCCACCTCCCTCCCATTGCCAGCCCCAGCAGAATGTATAATATCCCAGTGGTAACCTCCTGCCTCTGATTGCCAGCCCTGATGGAATGTGTAATATCAGTAGCCCATGACATAGGCGACCGCGATTGAGTGCATACAAAAACAGCAACTCAGTTGCAGCGCATGTCAAGTGGGCTATGGAAGAGGGAGGGTGACTGGATGGGGGGGGTTCACAACATGTATGAGCGTGGGGGGAGCAAGCACACTCAGCAAGAGGTGGGAGAGTTTTTGAGGGGTGGTGCTTCAGTGAGCCTCTGAGCTGGCCCCGTGGCATGGTGGGTGGACTCAGGGCTGGGATGCACAGAGTGCTGGGTTCAGGTCCAGGTGCAGGTCCTTTTTGTTTTACATGGCCCAAATCTTTTTTTCCCACGGATTTGCATCCCCCCCAACATGCACCCCCCCCGCTGGGATTGAGAATCCTGTAGTAGGGGGGTGTGGGGGTGAAGCCCCCCCCACAGTGTAGGGTACAGGAGGCACAGCCCCCTGCATAACATGTAAAATTGTAAGTCTCTGGCACCCTTTTTGCTGTGCACGGGGTGGGGGGTGAGTCACCAAAATTGATTTTCACCAATGTGACGTCACTCTAAAGATGATTGCCTTTTGCTGGTCGCTGTTATGACATGGAACCATAATATCCCTGGTGCTAGCGGTAGCCCCAGACACTGACAGCTTCCAGCCCAAGGCATCGGAGCTCCCCTCAGGAGCTGAAACCACCACGGGTGCTCAGAAGAGGCCTCACAACACTTCCCAAGCCCCAGACACCGGCGGCTTCCAGCCCAAGACGCCAGACTCCCTTGGGAGCTGAAACCTACAGGTGCTCAAAGGGCCTCACAACACTTCCCCAAGCCCCAGATGCCGACAGCTTCCAGCCCAAGGCATCGGAGCTCCCCTCGGGAGCTGAAACCACCGTGGGTGCTCAGAAGAGGCCTTACAACACTTCCCCAAGCTCCAGACACCAACAGCTTCCAGCCCAAGGCATCGGAGCTCCCCTCAGGAGCTGAAACCATCGCGGGTGCTCAGAAGAGGTAATTTAAAGAACCTCTTCCAGCACCCTTGAGAGGGTTTTTTTTTTTCCTTTCAACTGCTTGGACTACAATCTTTTGAAAAGACTGGTGTTACCTGATATTTCTGACTGCTTCCTCGCTGCAGCAGTGACGCTGGATTCCCCTGTGCTGTGTATGTTTGTTCTGCTGCCAGGCTGGGTCTACTGTTGGGGGGGGAGCTGCAATCTCACTAGCCGAGTGATTGTCTGGTTGTTCTTGCTGGGAATTCTCTTGTGAACGGTGCCTGCATAGCCATGTTTTAAGTTTAAAAGTCCGTACCTGCATAGAAAGTCTCAGGATTTACTTGTAGGGGTCAGTTAGTGCATGAATCAGGACTCTCGCGCTGTGTTAATCACGATCCTGGTCTCCAGCTGAATACTAATGAAGCTCCTTTGTTCCCTTGCAATATAGGCCTCGCAACACTTCCCCAAGCCCCAGACACTGACAGCTTCCAGCCCAAGGCATCAGAGCTCCCCTCGGGAGCTGAAACCACCGCAGGTGCTCAGAAGAGGCCTCGCAACACTTCCCCAAGCCCCAGACACCGACAGCTTCCAGCCCAAGCCATCGGAGATCCCCTTGGGAACTGAAACCACAGCGGGTGCTCAGAAGAGGTAATTTAAAGAACCTCTTCCAGCACCCTTGTCAGAGTTTTTTTTTCCTTTCAACTGCTTGGACTACAATCTTTTGAAAAGACTGGTGTTACCTGATATTTCTGACTGCTTCCTCGCTGCAGCAGTGATGCTGGATTGCCCTGTGCTGTGTATGTTTGTTCTGCTGCCAGGCTGGGTCTACTGTTGGGGGGAGGCTGCAATCTCACTAGGCGAGTGATTGTCTGGTTGTTCTTGCTGGGAATTCTCTTGTGAACGGTGCCTGCATAGCCATGTTTTAAGTTTAAAAGTCCGTACCTGCATAGAAAGCCTCAGGATTTACTTGTAGGGGTCAGTTAGTGCATGAATCAGGACTCTCGCACTGTGTTAATCATGATCCTGGTCTCCAGCTGAATACTAATGAAGCTCCTTTGTTCCCTTGCAATATAGGCCTCGCAACACTTCCCCAAGCCTCAAACGCTGACAGCTTCCAGCCCAAGGCATCGGAGCTCCCCTCAGGAGCTGAAACCACCGCGGGTGCTCAGAAGAGGTAATTTAAAGAACCTCTGCCAGCACCCTTGTGAGGGGGGGTTAGCCCGTCGACATGCTGCACTCGATCGACTGCCCGCCCGCCCCAGCCACCCACCCACCCAGGGCCGTCCCTTGTTTTATAGGCCCTGACTGATTACATCACTTCCTGCTATTGGAAATACTAAGTCCCCATTTTTCCATTTGCAGGTTATAACTGCCAGCCACTAGAGGGACCCGTAGATCTGCCTCTAGCTCTTCTATTCTCAGAAAGCCTCCCTCCTGTTTTCCTTGATCCCATTAACTACTTATCCTCCCTTTCCTTCTGCTTCAGCTACCTCGCCCACACCACCCTCAACAAATACATGATACCCAGGTCCTTCCTGACTCTCTTAGTGATCACTCCCCTCTCCTTTTCAGTTGGGCGACCCTCACACCCAAACCCACGGCCATTCACACTTTACGTCGGTGCCTCAGACCAGGAGGACTAAAAGGTCTTAAGCAACTTCTTGCCCAAATTAACTAGTCTCCTATACACCATGCCCTGGATCTAGATACTGCCCTTACCTTCTTCTCCCAAACCTTCAACAAAGCCTGTGACATTTTCGCACCCATTACAGCAGTCCGAACCAAAGTTCGTAGTGCCCCCTGGGTTACCCCATCCCTGCTGCAACTGCTCAAACACAGGAATAATCTGTGGCACCAGGCCTCCAAAACAGGTCAGTCAGCAGACAGACAGGCTTACAATGCCACAAGAAACAAATGCACATGGGCCATCAGGAAAGCAAAAGCCAATCACTATCAGGCCACGCTTACCTCTTCCTGCGGGAATGCGAGAACTTTCTGGGACAACATAAAACAACTGAATGGGAGCGTGCGCTTCCGGCCCCCCTCTCAGATCACCATTGATGGCTCTATCTCCACTGACCCTGCCCTCATAGCCAACTTCCTCAACTCATCCTTCACAGACCTTTGTTCGGTCCTCCCTAAAGACTTTTTTGACCCCCCTCCCTCCCTACCTGCTCCAGTCACTCAATATCCTAGCTTCCACTTCTGCAGGATAACTCCCCTGGAGGTCAGGCCATACCTGCTGAAAGCTCTACAGAGCAGTAATTCTGGCAGTGACTCCCTGGACCCCAGTATCCTCCGCCAGGTTCTGGATCAGGTCCTTATCCCACTAACTAGCTTGCTCAATAAGTCCCTCTGCCTGGGACAATTCCCCTCTGCCTGGAAAACTGCCACAGTTACACCCACACACAAAGGAGGTGACAGGTGCACAGCCGGAAATTACAGGCCAATCTCCATCCTCCCACCCCTCTCCAAAGTCCTAGAAAAACTGGTGGCTACCCAGATTACGGACTACCTGACCAAGTACAACATCCTTTGCCATGAACAACACGGTTTCCATGCAGGTCACAGTACCAGCACTGCCCTTATTGAGTTCTCCAATTTTCTGCATTCCTCCCTGGACTCTGGCGCACTAGCCAGGGCAGTGTTTATTGACCTATCTAAGGCTTTCGACACTGTCTCCCACCCCCTCCTTCTGGATGCCCTCAGCCGCACTGGCCTTGCCACCGGCCCAGTCTCCTGGTGCTCCAGCTACTTGTCTGACCACGCTCAGTGTGTTAAAATTAATGGGACCCTCTCCAATTCATGTCCCATCCATTCAGGTGTCCCCCAGGGTTCTATCCTTGGTCCTTTTCTCTTCTCACTTTACCTCAACACCATGCCCAAAGCCTGCACTGGTAAAATCCTGCTGTACGCAGATGACGCCGTCATCTTCGCCACCCACCGTAACCCCATTTCCCTTCAAGACACCTTGCAAATAGCCTTCAATGATGCTGAAACCTGGTTCAGAGCACAGACTAGTAATCAATCTAAAAAAGACCAAAGCCATGTTCTTCGCCCATCCCCAAAGCAAATCCAGTAATTTCCCACTCCGCATCCTCCCTAGCTTCAAGCATCGTCTCGATCAAGTCCGCTTGTACAAGTACCTCGGGGTCTCCTTTGACTCGGCACTCACATTCCACGACCACATTGATACTCTAGCCTCAGCTACAAATGCTCGGCTAGGTATCCTCTACCGCCTTTGACACTGTGCCACATAGAAGACTATTACACAAACTGGGGAATATGGGTGTGGGCAGGACAGTAGTGTGGTGGGTAGGTAACTGGCTGGGTGGCAGGACACAGAGGGTGGTGGTAAATGGCTGTCACTCCACAGAGGGAAGAGTGACCAGTGGGGTACCACAGGGATCAGTGCTGGGACTGGTCCTATTCAACATCTTCATCAGTGACATGGCGCAGGACCTAGAAGGCAGAATTTCACTGTTCGCTGATGACACAAAGCTCTGTAACAGAGTAGACACACCACAGGGTGTAGACAGAATGAGAAGTGACCTGCAGAAACTTGAAGAATGGTCGGGGTTTGGCAGTTGAAATTCAATGCAAAAGTGCAAGATAATGCATATGGGGCACAAAAACCCTGGCACAATATATCAGTTGGGGTGAGGATATAGCATGCACCAAGCAGGAAAGGGATATTGGGGTTATCATCTCTGATGACCTCAAGGTAGGGAAACAGTGTGACAAGGCAGCAGGTAAAGCAAATAGGATGCTGGGATGCATAGGCAGGGGCATTACCAGCAGGAAAAGGGAGGTCATAATTCCGCTATACAAGACACTAGTGAGGCCCCACCTGGAGTACAGTGTACAGTTCTGGAGACCATACCTACGTAAGGACATAGACAGGGTAGAGAAGGTTCAGAGGAGGGCAACAAAGATGGTGCATGGATTGCATCACAAGTCCTATGAAGACAGGTTGAAGGAACTGAACATGTACTCCCTGGAGGAGAGAAGGAGAGAGGGGATAGAGATGAGAACATACAAGTATCTTTCAGGGAGGAACAGGGTGCAGGAAAACACTATTTTAAGCGAAAAAGATGTTCCAGGACTAGAGGGCATGGGATGAAGTTGGAGGGAGGACAATTCAGAGGAAACATGAGAAAGAAATTCTTCACAGAACGGGTGGTGGACAAGTGGAACACCCTGCCAGAGGAAGTGGTGGGGGCTAAAACAATCACGGGATTTAAGAATGCATGGGATAGACATAAAGGAATTCTGGAGGTCAGGGGTAAGGTGCAATAGACTTCTAGGAAAACAAACTGAACTTACAAGCTCAAATGGGCAGACTGGGTGGGCCACAGGCCCTTATCTGCCGACACTGTCTATGTATCTATGTATCTATGTATCTATGTAAAACAAAACAAATCCCTGTTCTCCAATGTCCCCCCCACCCCACGTGGCACCGGGCATACTGCCCCTCCACTCACCTTTGCAATATCCGTGGTGCCACAGGAGCATACAGTGACTAGCACAGCCCTTCTCACTCCTCCTCAGCTGGCCACTGTATGTAAAGGCAGGGAGCATACCACTTATTTACAAGACAGGGTGCCTTGTCCTATAAATAAGAGGCATGCTCCCTGCCTGTACATAAGGTGGCTGACTGAGGAGGTGTGAAGAGAGCTGTGCTAGTTACCATATCAATCAATCAATCAAATCTTTATTTATCCAGGTGAACACTATTGAGCATAGCTCATTTACAAGATGGACCTGGTTAGCACAGGAACACAGGATATACAATATATGAACAGTCACAACATAACACCTCAGTAATATTATACAATACAGAGATACAATAGTTTAACATAGTCATAAGTGGAGAACAGTTTGGAAACAGTGATTCAGTTCCTTCATGGTGTATAATGAATCTAGCAACAGTACCTGGAAGTACTAATGAGGACAATTGTTAGGTAATGGTATATTACATACAATGCCATAAGAAACAAGACAGACAGTGAGTTAAAAGAAGTAATAAAACAAACAGTGTAACAGGGTAGAAGGGGGGGTGGTAGGCGAGGTGAGATAGGATACAGGCAGGATGGTAGGAGATAGACAAGGGACAGCTGAAGCCTCGGAGAGGACACAGGACAGGAGGGAGGGGATCACAGTTAGGTATTAGAGAAATGTGAAGGAGAGGCCACAAGGTCAGGCATAGCAGAGAGGACAATGACATCAGGTACGCTATAAGTGCAGGGAAGTTTAGGATCAGGGGGAGGCAGCTGCAAATTTCCTTGACTGAATGGTCATATAGTGTCTTGAAAGAGGATAGACTGACCAGGGTACTAAGCTTTAGTGATTTTTGTATTATGTTCCATACAGACGGCAGCGCAAAGCTTATAGCCGTTCTCCCAAAGTGTGTTTTTAGCTTAGCTACCTTTAAGGAAATAAAGGAGTAGCTTCTCAGTGCATAGTTCCCAAGCTGGCACAGCGGAAGACAATCAGAGATATATAGAGGTAATTTTTTCATCCTATGCTCCAGCAGCACCACAGATATTGCAAAGGTGAGTGGGGGGTATGCCTAGTGCCATGGGGGGGGGACTTTTGGATGCCAGAGAGTTTTCAGGGAATGTTTTTTTGTTTTACTTCCAGGACTGGCAATCAGCAGGAAGAAGGAGTTACCACTGACAAAAGGAACTGATTTGGTGGTCTTAAGGTCTTTCTAGCTTCATTTGACACCTTAAGAGATTGTTTCACCTGCTGTCCACAGAAATGTTCCATCAAAAGTAACATTCATAACCTGTTGGGTGTCTTTGGTGAAGTCAGATGTCTGCAGCAAGGAATGCAGTCTGATACAAATGCCTGCTGTGGCCGAGTGTGAGGCAGTGTCAAAGGCATCCATGGAAGCCTTAAACATGTGACTGTTGGACTCAATACCATGTTTGACAGTTAGCAGAATGGCTTGTTTGACCTCTGACTCTGTCAGAGACTTCAACTTGCTTCAAAGGATAAATAGCTCTTGGGTTTTTTTAGCTGGCAATTTTCATGCTGAGGGTAGTGGAAGCATAGGCTTGGTTGCCCATAGTGTCAGTCTAGCATGACTTCTAGTTAATGGTGTGTACAGTGACCTGCATGGGAATAGCAGCCTTGTCATTCTCACCAAGAATGACAATAGCGGCAGCTATGGGTTAGGTTACATACCCAGGTTCATCTTTAGGAGCAGAATATTTGTCAGTCTTCTTGGGGACAGTTGCCACCAAAGCAGATCTGTGCCAAATCACATCAGACAGGGTCTCGAATGTGGGAGGAATAAGACGAACCAAACTGACCAGCATATTAGACACATTAAGGAACTCCAACTGGAGGCCCTTACCTTAGTCAAAGGCTGCTGGCTCAAAAAATTTTTTCATTTTTTTTTTTATTTTATTTTATTCTGTGTTAACCAGGTTGGGCCCAATTAATGTTGAATACATATTTCTGAGCAGAGCCAGAAATGAGAGAGCCTCCTGAGTCAAAGAGACAGGAACTGGGTCTGAAGTGTGTAGGCTACAGAAAGAGTCATCATCCCTGCCTTCAGGAATAATGAAGTAAGGATCAGACTCTCCCCTTCTATATCCTCAGGGGGAGTAAATGAGAGGGGGTGGAATCACAGGCCCACTGATCGAGAATGCAACTGTAGCAACACCAGAGAAACCAGCCCCAAAGGATGCAGCTGTTGGCAGACAATGAACACACTACCTGGCCCAACAGCACTGCCTGCGATACTGGTTCCATCAACCCTGAAGGGCCAGGGACCAGTTCTGCTAGCAGTGCTACCTGGGTCAAACACTGCACCCCCAGCTCCATAAGAACTGTCCAGTAGTGTAGCTGCCCACCACAGTCTCCACTTACAGACAGAGAGGAACTCTGGGCCCGAGATATCGGTCTCCCAGAGCTAGAGGCCCTTGATGACACCAAAGACAATGGGGATGGCCTCCACACCAAGGACAATGGGGATGGCCTTCAGCTCCAAGAGACTGAGTATCCTGTGGCAGACCTCACAGAGGGCGACCTCAACTGGGGCCTTTCTTCTCATTCCAACAGGAAGAGGAGGAAGCCCAAGCTGAGTGGTGCTTGGACCCAAATGCACAGCATGTGCAGGATTGAGACCACATATTTTTGTGCTTGCAGGAGGACTGTCCTTCCTCCCAGGCTATGGACCACCCATAGTGAAAAAAACTTTAGCCAAAGGGAAAAATGGACCAGACATGGTCCCGATGGTGGAGCAGTCTGCCCCTTCAGGCTTCCTACAATTCTCCATAGCTTTCATACTGTACATTGATGTTCGGTAGGGCTGAGAAGAAATTAATTGTGTGATAAAACACACTAAACTGACACAAAAATAACACACTATAGCTTTAAAACTGAGAAGAACTGAATGCTGCTCTTATGTAGACATGAAGTTCTAACTACCAGAGGATGAGCAATAAAACTTGATGTGCACTTGACAGAGGGGAAAATAGGAATTGAGGAGGTTGGTGGCTGGCACCAACATAAACAGGAGGCTCTGTGCACTGTCTCGTGATGCCACACAAGTGTACTACTTACCTTGGTGCAAGCCCATTGAAACGCTCTGGCTCCCACTGGGTCTAAGCACATCTGACTCAAACCCACTAGTGGAAATCAATGGTGAAGACTGATTCCTGGAAGATTTGTCATTTCCTGTCCCTTTATGTCTCCCTGTCCTACAGGTATAATCATTGACAGCAGCGACACCAGCCAGACTCCTCCAGCAATAAAAGCCTTCAAAAGCTACAACAAGTTATAACAGCATCCACCCCTCCGCCTCCTCCTCCTGTAGCACTGAAAACCTCAGCCTCTTCTAGCTACCAGCAGAAGCCTCCACAAGCCACAGGATGTAATTGGAAGGAGGCCATTATTTGTAACCTGTGATGGTGAGTGTGACAACCAACAATGGATCCGGCAATATGGCATACATATCACTCTGGGCTTTTAGTGCATCTTGTCTAAAACTGTCTTTGTCCATCCTATTGTGTCTCCCTCATCTGTCGGTTTATCTACTGTAGACAAAACGATGGATCTGCTGCTCACACATGGCCAGATTTTAAAACTTTAGCAAGGAAATAAAAAAGGATGACATACTCCACCAGCAACATTGACTGGCTGCATGTAATATCTACTACACAATAGCACCATCAATCATATGTGCAATGCATCATTCAAGTAAATGCAAAAACAACACATGAAAAAGCTTCTGAACAGCTCCTTAATTAATCTGACAACACAGATGATGGCTACAGGATGTATGTCTCAGTCAAAACAGCACTGCACAAAAGACAAAAACCCAGAATGGGTGTCTCCAGCTGATGCCGGGATCTGCTTCTATATAATGTTCATAGGAGTTATTTTATTTGACTTATGTGCCTATTAACAGATGACTACAGGCTGCAGAATTCTTAATTACATGAAAATTGTCTCATCAGTTGGCTGAGAGAATGAAGATCAGGTATGGTAGATCACTATTGTTTACAGATATTAAATAAATGCAGTTAATTATGATATGTAAGCATTAATCCCTGACAGACAGGATTAATGCCCGGGTAATAACCACCAACCGGGCATTAATCCACCGGCAGAGCCCGACTCCGGAGGGGATTAATGTGCTTGTAACATGGCAAGTGCAAGACACAGAGTGCAGCAACATTCTTCTCCTTAACAGCACACTGGACTTGTCGAGATCTACAAGTATTTTTTTAAAACTCTGCTGCACTTCATTGTTTGTGACAGACAGGTATCCTCCAGAGATGTGTGCGTTCTCGTTGTACAGCGCACTACTATTTATATAATGTGCACTGCTTTCACAAAATATCTTGTGGCCAATGTTGAGGTCTAAAACACCCAACAACATTCTTGTTTGTTGAGTCGTTCTGATAGTTTCTCTAATTTCTCCATCAAGGTGCTGTCCCGATGCTGCATTATATCATTGCATCATGGGAGACTTTTACAAGTACCAAGTAAGACTGCTACATCTGGATACACTTATTTCTGTTCCTTTGCCAGTGTGTGCACTCTAAGACCTGTTTTCGCTCTACTGTTGCATTTACCCACCTCGGCTATTGGGTTTCAGGTTCCCCAAGCAGGTCCCTCGCTGCGCTGCATGTCGCTGATGGCTTCACCCTACTGCTTCATTTACACAACTCGGCTATTGGGTTTCAGGTTCCCCGAGCACCTCGCTCGTTCTGTTGCATCTCGGCCATGGCTCTATCACTGCTCATCCACTAACGCCATCTACAGCCATTCACAGCACTATACAATCGCTCTGTGTTACACGATCACAATAGCAGGCATGGTCTTTCTCAGCCACATGCACTAGCAAGTGGACTGTACATAACACTTCACATTCCCCAGTTACCACTTCACATTGTGGCCAGTTCTGGTAGCACAGGAGCGGGCTCTACTGGTGGATTAATCACCACTCGTGTTTGCTCAGGTGATGCCTTTATACCAATCTCATCTCTCCATTTCACTGCTATGTTTAGTGCCATGTTACAATGCATAATACTGCATAATATGGTAACTGTATATCACACAGTTAACCCTTAAATTGTTTCTGTATACTTGATTCTGTTGTTGTTTGTGGTGGTTATTTTATATGTTAGCTGGTTACAATGGATTTGGATTTTAGCATCTGATTCTGATACCAATTCCGATATAGCAACATATTCGGAATGGAATCAGAATAATCAGAAATACTAACAAACCATGTTGGGTTGGATTTTGATGGATCCAAGCACCACTAATATAAATTCACCTTGTTTTGTACAAATCTAATAAATATTAGCTGGGGTACACAGTAATTAGAAAAAAGTGTGCACAAAATCTGCAGTTCAAAATCTCCACCATTTTGCTTCTCACTGGTCTGCTTTAATTAGCTGTGTTTTTAATATTGCACATTTCTGGTTAAAAATAAACACATATTCAAGATCCTCAGACCCTTCTTTTGCCCACTGTGGCTTTATGTTATATAAATGTGTGCACTATATGCTGATTTAATTGAGTGTTTATGCTCTATTTCGTTTCTTTCTGCAGCCTCCTGCTGCCTGGTAAGATGGTGCCTTTACTGTGCCAGTCCTCTCCCAATCAGTTTTGCATATGCTCTCCTTTATTCATTTATTGATTGTAGTTCAGTTCCTAAATCACAATCACAGTGTTTTCCACGTGTCAACTAAATTATTTATTTTGTATTTATTTATTTTAAGAATGGTCCCTCGCTGCTAAGACACACACATTCACACACACGCACACACATTTAGGCAGCAGCTTGTCCAGTAACCATGCTAGGGATTTGCTCTCATTACTCCTCTCTGCCATGAAGGTATTCCCTCTCAGCATGGAAGCATTGATTACCAGAGGTGCTCCTCAGTATGTCTGTCTCTGTACCTCGGGTGCACATGACGCCACTCACAGCTGACGCTCTGCAGTTAACACAAATAAATAGTTCTTTCTCTCTGGCACAAGTAGATGTTTGTATTTAGCAGAAAGGATAAAAACAAATAATCTGTATTAAGCACTGCAAAATCCCTCCTGTTTACCACTGGACTACAAGGGCTATACAAGCATTAGCCAGGGGGACCTTTTTCTACCCCAGCGGCTACCAACAATTACTGCATGAAAATGTATTTAATGCTGCCACGCACCTATACTGCAATTAACTATTTATTATGATCAAATGTGTGTATGTGGGGTGTAGGCAGTCACTTCCCCCTTAGCTTAGTCTTATTCTGTACAAATAATATACAGAATAAGACTGAGCTAAAGGGAGAAGTGACTGCCACCCGACATATACACATTTGATCATAATAAATAGTTAATCACAGCATAGGTGCTTGGCACCATTAAATAAATTTTCATGCAGTAATTGTTGGTATCTGCTGGGGTAGAAAAAGGTCACCCTGGCTAATGCTTGTGTAGCTCTTGTGGTCCAGTGGTAAAATGGAGGAACCAGTCTGGTATTGTACAATGCAGATTATTTGTTTGTTTTTTTGTTGAGAGGTCCTGGATGCTGTGCTAAACTGTACGCTACCACGTTGTAGAGAACTGATGACAGCAGGCTCTAGTAAGGCTTTTTCTATACCTACAAAAGGTATGCCACCTATGTTATGAAATAATAGAGCTTTCTGGTCTTTCTTGTGTGAGACACTAGCAGCCACAAAGGTTCAGGCATGCTCTTGTGTTTTTCTCCAGGAGAAATTCTGACCGTGGCAGCTGAACTGGAGAAACACTGAGGAGCCGTTTGGAAAGGTTCAAGTCTGCACCGGGGGAATGGGGAGTTGAAAACTGGGACCTGAGCAGGAGATGTTGGCTGGGGATAAGAAGCAGCCTCATATGACACACAGGACACAGAATGGATATATTGGACACAGAGCTGAGATATTACACTTTTCCCAGGAAGGCAGAAAGCATCAGATTGATTTCTGTGTCTTTTTTTCTATTGTTTTAACTTGCCCAAACTTTCTCTTTATAGATGTTTTAAATCCTTTTAAAACTGTTTGCAAGTTTTGTTGAATTGAGCAGCAGAGTGCCTTGACCGTGTTTTATTTACTTATATCTGCAGTCCTTATTTTCTTTGGTTAGCTGAACAATAATTTATAATTCCACAATTTCACAAATATACATGGGTTCTGCTTTAATACAAATTTAAGATCATTGCAGTAGCGCAAGAGAGTTGGGTCACTTAGCAACCAACAGGTGCTCCTGATTTTTGCCTAGTGGTATAAACACGCATGCATGGCGTTTCAGTAGCTAAAGACACCATGTAAACCACAGCAAACAGGCACACAGACTGAACGCTTCTACGGGTAAGCTTGCACAATATAGTGTTTGAGCAATTGCTTAAACAAAAGGTATAGGCTTTAAGGGCACTAAAAGCATTAGAAAAGCTCTGAATACCACTTAGTCAGCTCACGTTACGGCAGTGCAGTGCTGCGGTTAAAGAAGCAGCTATTTGAGAGGTAGATCAGTACACTAAATCCCTGCAGTTACAACTTGAGTTGATCAGTGAATGCAGTGTCCAACAAATGCTTCTACACTTGGTTACATGGTTAACGTAGTGGAATAAATATTCACTGACAACTGAAGGTAAGTAAGCATCATTGTGATTATTCAAATTTATTCAAGATTCATTAGAATATTGCACCACTGTAATTCTGTTATTTAATCTGTACATGGCCTCTGGCCCTATATTGTGCTACTTAGAATTTCTTAGCTATTTTAAATGTCTTTATACTTAATATTGACACATGGTTCTTGGTTCTGATTTAATGTCTTAAAACTAAAATGTTCACATTAGATTTTTTATCCACCTAGAAGCTATAGAAGTTATTTAGGGTAGCAGTTGGCAGAAATACATATAATATACTTTATTAAAATTGTTTTTTAGTTGGAACCCACTCTGACCCTGCTAAGGGGAGACTGCATAGGATTACCCTGGTGCCAAGAAAGCAGTATGCTTTGGCATCTTTTAGCACCACTCAGGCCAGACATTGCACCGTTATACTCTTCACATCAGTAAGAGGGCTGTACATCCAAGGTTTGAAATGTGCCTGGCTTTACCTTAACCACAGTTAAAAAACTGTATTCAAGGAACTGTAAAGATCTGAAGAATTGGATTCTGTCTCACTAACTCCTTCCAAATAGCTTAAAGCCCTAAAGCACAACTATATGTTAAAGAGTTTTTCAAGATCTAAGATTCTATGGATCTTTGACTTAACTATCAATTGGTGCACAGGTTTCTTGTGCCAGACACTTTAATATCAACATTTTCTGGAGACCTAGATTACTACCAGGCCCCAAAGGAATACTAAGAGACTGCTAAGTGTTTGATTGTAGTCACTGTGTTTTGTAAATGTATTCATTTGTACTATATTGTATATAAGTATTACCTTGCATATGTGCACATTGTTGTAAAATAGTTTACACATGAAATGGAAAGCTTGCCACAACGGAAATTAATATCCAGCAGGGAACTGGGAAAAGGAAAAATACAAAGAATTTAAAAAACAAGGAGGATATTCCTATGCCAGATAGGGACCCAGAACAAGGAGGACCAGCTAAACCCCCCATATTAAACTTAAATAACTCTGGGGTTATGCTGATAAGGGCACCAAAAAATAAATGAATTAAAAATAATTGCATTTATTAAACAGTCCACTCCTTTAACAATAAGATTCCCAGTTCCCACACAATCTATTAATAAGGAGGGAGAAGCAGGGGTTGACCTATCCACAACAAGGCTTTCTGCATCCCCAGCCTTTTTTGTCCCTGTACAAGAACGAACTCAATTGAGCACTGTGACTCAGAGGAGTATAATGATTTAACATGTACTGACTATCAGTCAGATCCCAGACTATCTAAACATGCTGATGTGGTACCATCTCAACCCCTTCTACTCAGAGGACAGGATCTTTTTTAATAGAAGCAATAAATCAGACTGGCCACCTTCTCATGATGATAATCTTAATTTGACAATTGAAGACTTAAACCAGACCATAGAAGGGTTTAAAAAACTGGTAGTGGACCAAAAGCAAGGGAATTATATTGGATATAGCTCAGCACAATATTTACCTTCTTCTTCTCCTACCCTTTCCTCATCCCTTCATGTTTTCCCCAGAAAGTGAAGGAAAGAATAGCATACCCAAACTAGTGAGACATACGTCATGTGAAACAGAGATGGTTTTTAACAAAGAACTGTTTACCAATGAAGGATACTTTACCTCATGTTCTTCTCTTTCTAAACAAGCCCTAGAAATTATTAAAAACTCCTACTATGTCAATATCATGGTACTCAAGAATTTGTGGGCTATTAAGGAAGAAATTGTTAACCTTAGAACTGATGTTTTCTATAATAAAACTATTTTGGATTACCCAAAAAGTAAGACAAGACAGACCCAGTGGTGGGGAGGGCTGAGGCAGTGATGCCTTACCTCCTGCCATGTCAGCAACCCGTGTTTGCAGTGCGAGCAGGCTGTCGGGGGTCAGCTGGGGTGGGAGAGGATCGAGTGTCTGGAGGACAGCTCTCCTCTCCTGGGAAAGGGTGGAGACTCAGACCAGTACTTGCCTGATCCCTAGAGGTGGCTGGGGGCCAACAATCCTGGCCCTATAACATGGGGGTGGAGGTGGAGCAGTCGGCTAACATATGGCATGTGGACGCGCATGTGGTGCATCGCTGGTGGCACTGCACCCTCCCTACTGCAAGAAAGAAAATTAGAAACATTGGTCCTGCCATGCAGAATGATGATGGTTCGCCCCCCAAGAGCTGCCCCAAGAAGAAACCTTCTAGCTGGATCCGTGTTGGTGGGCTGAGTCACTCCCCACCCCCTGCTATGAAGGGTAAGTCATGGAGGCAAGAGGGGAGGGGGTCCTGATCCTCATGGATGATGAGGGAAAGGAATGTCAGAGGTGGCCGGCATGACCTAGGGGAGAAAAATAAACAGCAAAAACAATAAATAAATAAAAAGTAAGACACAGGAGAGAAATAAGGACCTTAGAAATAAGGCCTTAGAAAGATTCTGCTAGAACCTTGGCAGAAGACACCAGGAGGAAGAAGTGCTGTGTGACTGAACTTCTCTACTGGGACTAAAGAAGTAGAACTCTTGTACTTGGACCTTTAATTTAGGGTAAAAAAACAAATTAACAAACAAAACAAAAAAAATTAGTGTGTTTGTCTGAGTTAAGTGAACTGAATGGTTATCTGAACAGTTATCTAGGTGTAAATCTCAGGTGACTGAAAGGGCTTAATAGCTGTGCAGTTTAAATTGCTTGTAGAAAGATCTAGTAAGTAGTGGGCATGGCTTAGCTAGAAGGAAGCTAAATTTAAAGACTGCCTTAGAAAGATTCTGCTAGAAGCTTGGCAGAAGACAACAGGAGGAAGGGAGTGCTGTGTGACTGGACTTCTCTACTGTGACTATATTGCCCTCCTTCCATCCCACCCAACGCTAGTTCTACTTTTATAGACACAGAATTTGACTGACAACAGGAACTTCCTGTTTGGGAGCAGGAAGTGAGTGATCACAGAGCCACCAAAGACCCACCATCCTACAAGGGCAAGAGTAGCTCTCTGGCCCCCTCTAGCTGCTGGAGGTCTGCCACTGAGCAAGTAAGGTGTCTACTGAGAAATATAGGATCTTCTTGTCTCAGAACAGGACAATCAGGAGCTTAAAGGGCACAAAGGCAGAAAGTAAGTAGAGAGAGAAGAAAAAAAACCAGAGTAAAGAGTAAGGATTCCAAACAACAGTTAAAGGGCCAGAAATAAGACATGATGGGAGTGGTACAGTGCAGTGGCTGTGGAGCAGCAGTCTTCCGGAAGATGTTCTGGAGGATGCAGTGTTGTCCCATCTTCAGGCATCTCTCTGGGCTGAGGGAGGAGGTTGCTCATCTCCAGGCTGAGTTGGTCAGGATTTGTGGGACCTCCTCTTCCATCCAGGGACCACTAGTGCCACTGCCATTGCCTCAGAGGTTGCCAAGAAACAGGAGCATTTGGACCACAGTGGGCTCAGGGAGAGTGAGGGTGGTGGAACAAAGGCGCATCCCTCCAGTTGTACCTTTCCACAATTCCTATGCCATTCTGGCAAAGTGTGGTTCCTCTATGGAGGCACCCACAGTGGAGACCATGGATGATGCTGGGAACCTCCACAAAGCAGACCCACAGGAGGGTGGCATGGGACCCCAGAGGGGAAGGAAAAAACTCCTGGTGGGGGATGCCATTGTTAGGAAGGTAGAACTGGGGGAGGAAGGGGAGAGGGAGGTAAGGTGCCTGCTGGGTGCCATGGCTTGGAGGGACAGGGAGAGAATCCTCAGGATTCCCAGAGCAGCTGCACAGGGGAGGGAGGTGTATGTCATTGTCCACCTAGAGACAAATGACCTGGCTAAGAAAGGGATTAGAGCAGTGCAGGAAGAGTTTGTGGAATTGGGGAGGGGACTTAGACAAGTAGCATGCATGTTAACCTTCCCAGAGGTGCTGCCCATCTATGATGTAGGAGAGGCTAGGGTGTTCTGCACCTTGGGATTCAAACAGTGGTTGAAAAACTGGTGCAGAGCTCAGGGATTTGGCTTCATTGGGGACTGTGGGTCCACCTGGAGTGATGCAAGCCTATACTGGCATGATGGGCTGCATCTGTCCAGAAGGGGAACCAGGATCCTAGGTGACAGGTTTAAATGCTTCATTGGCAAGCATTTAAACTAGCCAAGGGGGGACTGGAAAGAAGCAGGGAAATCCTAGCCCCCTCAAAAAAATCACGGTAGTAAGTGCAGTAAACACCAACAAAGAGGTGTTGATAGGGAGAAGGGCTGGGGTAAATGGGGAAAGTGACAAAGGCAAGAAGGACAGGGATGGGGCAAAAAGGAGTAAGGCCATCAGGAAATGGAGGGCAATGAGTACCAATGCCCATAGTCTGGGCAACAAGCTCCCTGAACTGGTGACCTTGATGGAAGAGGGATGCCTGGATATCGTAGCAGTCACAGAAACATGGTACACAGAGAACCATGACTGGGATGTTAACATACCAGGGTACATAACTTACAGGAGAGACAGGCAGGGGAGAAGATGGGGAGGAGTAGCTCTCTATGTAAAGGAAAGGATAAAAGCAACTGAACAAATGAGTAAACAGGGAAGAAAGGAGGCACTGTGGGTCACCTTGGAGACTGGAAAGGGCACCACAATCTGCACAGGGGTTGTGTACAGACCCCCATGTCAGGGGGAGGGAATGGACAAGGATATGATAGAAGGCATTCTTAGGATAGCAGAGAAAGGGAAGATACTGTTGATGGGAGACCTGAATATGCCAGATGTTAACTGGAGCACATTTGCTGCAGCCACATCTAAGAGCAGGGCCATTCTTGGTGCCCTATAGGTGGCAGGCCTCAGACAGCTAGTTTCGGAACCCACTTATGAGGGAGCAATCATAGAATTGGTACTCTCAAATGGGGACAGTGAGAGGATCTCAGATCTAGAACTGGAATGCCATCTGGGAACAGGTGACCATCAAACAGTGTGGTTCACATTAAACTCAGCTACAGAGTCAAGCCATACAAAAGTGAGGGTACTGGACTTCAAAAGGGCAGACTTTGGCAAGATGGGAGAGTACTTAAGAAAAGCACTAGTAAACAGGCTAGAAGGAGGGGTGGAGCAACAATGGGGAATCATTAAAACTTACCATCCAGAGGCAACAAGCCTTTGTGTAAAGTAAATAAACAAATCAAAATGAAAGAAAAAGCCACTATGGTTCTCAAAAGAGGTGGCTGGGAAAGTCAGGGAGAAAAAGATAGCATTTAGGAAGTATAAGGAAACACAGAAGGAGCAGGACAGAGAGCTGTACCAGATAAGGCAGAAGGAAGCAGGGAGGGAAGTCAGAATAGCAAAGGCCCAAACTGAGGAAAAGATAGCCAACTCAGTTAAGAAGGGGGATTAAACCTTTTATAGGTACATCAGAGAAAGTAGAAAGACAAAAGGAGGGATAGTGAGGCTGAATAGAATGAAGGGTGGGTGGGCAGAGGGACAGTGAAAAAGCAGGGATACTGAATGAATATTTCTGCTCAGTATTCCAAAAGAGGAGGGGGGAGTGCCTAATCCAATTAACAGAAGCACTCTTGATGGGGGTTGATCCCAGTCCTTTCACAGAAGAAAGGGTTCTGCAAGAACTCCTAAAACTGAAGGTGGACAAAGCAATGGGGCCTGATGGAATTCACCCCAGAATTCTAGAAGGATTAAGGGGGGAACTAGTGAAACCACTGACTACTCTTTTTAACAAATTATGGGAGGATGGTGTGGTACCCGAGGACTGGAGGATGGCGGATGTGATTCCCCTTCACAAAATTGGGACCAAGACAGAGGCAGAAAACTACAGAGCTGTGAGTTTGACCTCTGTGGTAGGGAAAGTGATGGAGTCACTTCTGAAGGAAAGAATTGTTGAGTACCTAGAGGCCAGTGGGGCACAGGACCCAAGGCAGCATGGGTTCACAGAGGGAAGGTCATGTCAGAAGAATCTAATAGATTTCTTTGACTGGGTGACCAAAGTAGTAAACCAGGAAGGGGCAGTGGACATGGCCTACCTAGACCTTAGCAAGGCATTTGACACAGTCCCACACAAAAGATTAATAGTCAAAATTAACCAGCCTGGGAGTGGGTCCCAGGGTGGTAGCCTGGCTAAAACATTGACTGGACAACAGGACACAGAAGGTAATGTAAGTGGAGTCCACTCTGAAGAAAGAGGGGCTACCAGTGGGGTTCCGCAGGGTTCAGTACTGAGTCCAGTCCTTTTTAATGTCTTTATAAGTGACATTGCAGAGGGACTGGAAGGAAAAGTATGCCTCTTTGCAGATGACACAAAGATCTGCAACAGGGTTGATACACAAGGAGGTGTGAAAAGGATGAGAAGGGACTTGGAAAGTTTGGAGGAATGGTCTGAAGTATGGCAGCTAGAATTCAGTGCAAAGAAGTGCAAAATAATGATCCTGGGAAACAAGAACCCAGGGGAAGATTACACAACGGGGAGGAGGTAGTAACAACAACAAAAAAGGAAAGACACCTGGGGGTAATCATATTATATGACCTTAAGGTTAGCAAGCAATGTGAGAAGGCAGTAGGGAGGGCTGGGGGGATACTGGGATGAATAGGGAGAGGCATCACCAGCAGAAAACAGGAAGTTGTTATCCCCCTGTACAGACAGTTTGTGAGACCCCATCTGGAGTACTGCGTGCAGTTCTGGAGACCCCATCTCCACAAGGACATAGACAGGCTAGAGACAGTCCAGAGGAGGGCAACTAAAATGGTGCAGGGTCTGCAAGAGAAGCTGTACGAGGAGAGACTAAAGGAGTTTAATATGTATACCCTTGAGGAAAGGGGGAGGGACATGCTAGAAACTTTTAAGTACCTCAGTGGAATCAACAAAGTCCAAGTGGGTAGCATCTTTCAGAAAAAGAGACATACAAGAGCAAGGGGACACAATTTAAAGATAGAGAGGGGGCAGTTCAGGGGCAATGTGAGGAAGTATTTTTTCACAGAGAGGGTAGTGGATGCATGGAACAGCCTTTCTGAGGAGGTTGTGGGGTCTAAAACTGTGGGAGAATTCAAGAATGAACGTGACAAACATAAGGCAGTTATTGTGGGGGTAGGAAGAAATAGGCTGTTGGTTAACTAGGATCTGTGGCCTATCCTGTAGGTAGGAAAATGGACAGACTAGGTGGGCCAAGCGGTCCTTATCTGCCATCAAAGTCTATGTTTCTATGTTAATGCTTCAAGTGAGAGTACATGTAAGGAGGTAATACAGGTGGAGAATAAGACCTTACAAGTTAATCTCCCACCCCATTTGTTAAATCTAGTAATTCTTCAATATATGAGGATTCTATTAGAAGCCAACAATCAAGCAAGAAATGCCATAGGCAGAGAACAAAAAAAAGGAAGAAAAAAGTTACAAATTAGCACAGGAGAAACCCCTGAATAAGTTAACCATTAAGTCACAGGGGACAAACAGTCCAGCAAAACAAGACCAAGGATGTAATGCTGATGGTACAGCAAGGGAAGGCAAAGCAAACAAACTAGGGATACAACAAATAGCAAATGATGTAAGGACTACTAGAACTGAAACGATGGGCAAAGTATATCGAAACACTTCTTTACCTGTATCTGTGCATGACTTGCCACAAAAAGGTGCTTAGTTGAATGGCCATGGGGAGACCAAGGTTCCTATAAGGGCCTTACCCCAGTCTGAAGACAGGTGTAATCTACAGACCATGGAAAAATCCATTCAGGGCTCCAGGAAAGACAGGCGCCACCAGTGGATTACCTTATAGAGATATACAATCAGAAAATTGTTTCAAGAGACTGCGACAAAGTTGACTGAACGGATAGCGAAACTACTGTATATTCCTTGTCCACCACAAGAAAATAGTGTTCTTAGGCCCCCAAATGTTGTCTATCAAGAATGTGTCCTGGCTTATTGTTCTTCCTCCAAGCTGGCCAACAAATTGTGGCAGCAGGAGAAGGACTTAAAGAATAAGGGTATATATATATATATTTATAAAATGGGTAAGAAAAAAAGGATCAATGGGATCAATCACATTGGACAAACACCATCAGGTGACCATGCATATATCAGAGCGCAAACGCACACCTGCACTTTACCCCTCCAAAACAATTTTGACATTTATAAGATAGATATACCACTCTGAGTGCGTGGATCAGACTCGATATACGCAGACGCCTTGGCGTTGACGACTCGGCCTCATGGCCTCTTATGCGACAACGACACCAAGGTGTGCGAGCATCAGAGCGCCACCACACCTCAGAGTGGTATATCTATTACTTATATATATATATATATATATATATATATGCTGCAGCCATATAGAGTTCCTGCTGTTATTGAGGGGCTGCCATATAGACTGCAAGAATCAGAGAAATCACAGACAGGTCATGAAGAAATTTTAAATGTAATTTCAAATTATGCTAATTCAAGGACTCTGGTATAGGAAAACAAAGCACCTACTTTATTTGGCTGGAAAACACTGCCTAAAACCTCAGTGGGGAAAATTAAAAATGGCATAGCAAAATTGTTCAGTCAAATACTGAATTTAACTATCAGTAGAAGTAATATTGAATGGATAAAAATACATAATGCATACTCTTCATTCCCACAATTGGATATAACTTTTGCTAATTCAAAATGTGTTGAATCTATCCATAAAAAGGTGCACATTCTTGACAACATGGGGATGTATGTAGTAGACTCTAAAGTTCTGTGAGAGAGTTTTAGGGACAAACAGCAGTCCATCCAACTTCAAACTGGAAACAGTTTTGAGCTTCTGAATGAAAATATTGTGGATTGACAAACAACAATCTAGGCTCAGTTAAATGACCTTCAAGAAGATGGGTTGCCAAGAAAGGGGAGTGGTTGGACCAAGGTGGGCTCAGGGAGGGAGAGAGTGGTAGAACAGAGGTGCATCCTCCAGTTGTACCTCTCCACAATTCATACGCTGTTCTGGCAGAGAGTGGTTCCTCTATGGAGGCACCTGCAGTGGAGACCAAGGAGGATGCTGGGAACCTCCACAAAGGAGACCCATAGGAGGGTGACATGGGACCCCAAAGGAGAAGGAAACAACTCGTGGTGGGGGACTCAATTGTTAGGGGGGTAGAACTGGTGAAGGAAGAGGAGAGGGAGGTAAGGTGCCTCCCTGGCACCCCGGCTTGAAGGGACAGGGAGTGAATCCTCAGGATCACGGGAACAGCTGCATGAGGGAGGGAGGGAGCTGAATGTCATTGTCCACCTAGGGATCACAGCAGTGCAAGAGGAGTTTGAAGAGTTGGGAAGGGGCCTTAAACAAATAGCACATACAGTAAACTTCTTAGAGGTGCTGCCTGTCTATGGCAAGGGTCATGCTAGGCTAGGGTACTCCACACCATGGGATTCAATGAATGGTTGAAAAACTGGTGTGGAACTTAGGGTTTTGGCTTCACTGGGGACTGGGGGGGTATACAGGCTTATACTGGCATGATGGTCTGCATCTGTCTGGTAGGGGAACCAGGGTCCTAGGTGATAGGTTTAAATGACTCATTGGCAAATGTTTAAACTAGCCAAGAGGGAGGCACTGAAAAGGAGCAGGGAAAAACCCACCTCCCCCCACAAAACACAGTAGTTAGGGAGGTAAACACCAAGATAGAGAAGTCAATAGGGAGCAGGATGGGGTAAACGCAGAAAAAGGCAGTAAGGACAGGGATGGAGCTAAAAGGGGTAAGGTCATCAAAAAATGGAGAGTAATGAGCACCAATGCCTGTAGTCTGTGTAATAATCTCCCTAAAATAGTGGCTTTGATGGAAAAGGGACTCCTGGATATCATGGCAGTCACAGAAACATGGTACACAGAGAACCATGACTGGGATGTCAACATACCAGGGTATACAAGCTACAGGAGGGACAGGAAGGGTAAAAGAGGAGGAGGAGGAGCTCTCTATGTAAAGGAAGGGATCAAAGCAATGAAACTAAAGGATAAACAGGGAGTAGAGGAGGCATTGTGGGTTAGCCTGGAGACAGGCAATGGCACCACAATCCGCACAGGGGTTGTCTACAGACTCCCATCTCAGGGGGAGGCAATGGACAAGGAAATGATAAAAGCATCCTTAGGATGGCAGAAAAAGAGGAGATATTGATAATGGGGGACCTGAATATGCCAGATGTTAACTGGAGCATCTTTGCTGCAGCCACATCCAAGAGCAGTGTTATTCTCGATGCCCTACAGGGGGCATGCCTCAGACAGCTAGTAGTGGAACCCACTCAGGATGGAGCAATCTTAGACCTGGTACTGTCAAATGGGGATGAAGAAAGGATCTTGGATTTAGAAGTGGGTAGCCATCTGGAGACAAGCTACCACCAAACAGTGTGGTTCATGATAAACACAGCCATAGAGTCAAGCCATACAAAAGGAAGAGTACTGGACTTTAGGAGGGCTGACTTTGGGAAAATGGGAGAGTGCTTCAGAAAAGCACTAGCAAATGGGCAAGAAGGAGGGGTGGAGGAACATGGGAGAAAAATCAAAGCATCCATCACAGGGGCAACAAGCCTTTGTGTGAAGCAAATCAACAAAACAAAACAAAGGGAAAAAAAACACTACAATTCTCAGGTGGCAGGGAAGGTTAAGAAGAAAAAGGTAACATTCAGGAAGTATAAGGAAACACAGAAGGAGCAGGACAGACAGCTGTACCAGTTAAAGCAGAAGGAAGCAGGGAAGGCAGTCAGAATAGCAAAGGTTCAAACTGAGGAAAAGATAGCCAACTCAGTTAAGAAGGGGGCTAAAACCTTTTATAGGTACATTAGGGAGTGAAAAAAGACCAAGGGAGGGATAGTGAGGCTTAATAAAGGGAAGAGAGGGTGAGCAGAGGGTGACAATGAAAAAGCAGGGATACTGAACAAATACTTCTGCTCAGTATTCACAAAAGCAGAGGAAGGGTGAGGTACCTAAATCAAAGAATAGAAGCACTCTGGATAGGGAGGTCAATACCAGTCCATTCACAGAAGAAAGGATTCTGAAAGAACTCTTAAAACTGAAGGTGGACAAAGCAATGGGGCCTGAAGGGATTCATCCAAGAATTCTAAAAGAACTAAGGGTAGAACTAGTGACAATACTGACTACCCTTTTTAACAAATCATGGAAGGATGGTGTGGTACCTATGGACTAGAGGAGGACGGATGTGATTCCCTTTCACAAAAGTGGAAACAAGACAGAGGCAGAAAACTACAGACCTGTTAGTTTGACCTCAGTGGTAAGGAAAATTATGGAATCACTTCTGAAGGAAAGAATTGTTGAGTTCCTAGAGGCCAGTGGGGCACAGGACCCAAGGCAGCATGGATTCACAGCAGGAAGGTCATGTCAGATGAATCTAATAGATTTCTTTGACTGGGTGACCAAAGTAGTAGACCAGGGAAGGGCTGTGGACATAGCCTACCTAGACTTTACCAAGGCATTTGACACAGTCCCACACAAAAGATTAATATACAAGTTAGCCAGCCTTGGAGTGGGTCCCAAGGTGGTAGCCTGGGTAAAAAATTGTCTGGACAACAGGATGCAGAAGGTAATAGTAAACGGAGTCCACTCTAAAGAAAGGGGGGTTACTAGAGGGTTACCGCAGGGTTCAGTACTGGGACTGATCCTCTTTAATATCTTTATAAGTGACATTGCAGATAGACTGGAAGGAAAAGTATGACTCTTTGTAGATGACACAAAGATCTGTAACAGGGTCGATACAGAAGGTGCAATGGAAAGGATGAGAAGGGACTTGGCAAGGTTGGAGGAATGATCAAATGTATGGTAGCTTAGATTCAATGCAAAGAAGTGCAAAGTAATGCACCTGGGAAACAAAAAACAGGGGGAAGAGTACACAATGGGGGGTGAGATACTGACAATGACAAAAATGGAAAGGGACCTGGGGATAGTCAAATCAGATAACGTTAAGGTAGGCAAGCAATGTGAGAAGGCAATAAGGAGGGTGACAGGATACTGGGATGCATAGGCAGAGGCGTCACCAGTAGAAAACAGGAAGTTATCATCCCTCTGTACAGACAGTTGGTGAGACCCCGTCTGGAGTACTGCATGCAGTTCTGGAGACCCCATCTCCACAAGAACATAGACAGGGTGGAGGCTGTCCAGAGGATGGCAACTAAAATGGTACAGGAGCTACACCAGGAGAAATATGAAGACAGATTAATGGAGCTTACTATGTATGGCCTCGAGGAAAGGGGGGGGGACATGATAGAAACTTTCAAGTACCTCAAGGGAATCAAAAAAGTCCAAGAGGGTAGTATCTTTCAGAAAAAGAGATGTGCAAGAACAAGGAGGCACAATTTGAAGATACAGGGGGGATAGCTCACAGGTAATGTGAGAAAGTTTTTTTTTTTTCACAGAGAGGGTTGTGAATACATGGAACAGCCTTCCTGATGAGGTAGTGGAGCCAATAACAGTGGGGGAATTCAAGAATGCATTGGACAGACATAAAGCAACTCTATTGGGGGGTAGGAGGAAGGAGGCTGTTGGTTAACTAGGATCTGCAGCTTATCCATTAGGTAGGGAAATGGGCAGACTAGGTGGGCCAAGTGGTCCTTATCTGCCATCAAATTTTATGTTTCTATGTAACAGTCTGTACAAATAAATTTGGTAGCTTTAAAGCTGGTCTTGTAACCTATATTAAGACAGCATTAAATTTCAAAATAACACAACTGACCTGCAGTCTTAACATTGTTCTTCCCATTCTCATTGAGAAAGCTGTTTGCAAAACCATCATATTAAACATGTACATTCCTCCACATCAAAATAAGGATTCCTCTATTCATAACTGCGATAAGCTTGCCAGATTTTTAGAAGATACAAATAATAACTATATACTTTATCCCCTTATAGCCATGGGTAATTTTAATGTGAGGATTTCTTCTGAAGACATACTTTGTTTATTCGCTTAATGGGTAAGCACACTGGAAAACTAGTTCCTTTTACAGGTGCGACCCACACAAAATTACATACATTAACTACAAAACATACATAAACATACATATACAATACAAACATAGCAGACATAAAATGTCTTTGTTACAAAAATTATTCATATAAAACATTTACAATCAAATTGAGATTCAAAAAACATCCTCAGTTCATCAGCAAACATTTTGGCAGAGCATAACTGTCTAATATCATAAGGAATTTCATTCCAAATATATGGAGCAATATAAGCAAAGGATCTCCGTCCACTTTTAGTTTTCATAAATGGAATCTTAAAAAACATGCCATCTGACCTATGCCTAGAAAAATAGCCATCATTATATGGTCTCAGCAAATTACATAAGTTATGTGGAACCCCAGAGTTAACAATTCTATGTGTAAATTTAGCTACATAATAATGAACATTTAATGAAACCGGTAGCCAACCCATTTCTTTCAAAATCTCACAATGATGAGATAATTTAGGGTAGTTTAAAGCAAATTTAGCAATCAGCTGACGTAAAGTGGATTTCCTTGAGATTACTGTCACCGAAGCAGTATCAGTTATGATGGCAACATAGTTCACAATGGGAACTAAACAATGTTTAGAAATAGCCAACCTAGACCCTGAAATAACAAATGGACGATTTCTATACAAAGGAGCCATTCTACAATGAATGCTTGAGGTTACCCTCATAAAATGAGGTTCATAACTTAAATTTGAGTCTAATAATACCCCAAGATATTGAAATGTATCTGCTTGATCAAACATTAATCCATCAAGAGATTTAACTTCCAAACAACGTCCCTCAGATCTTAATCTAGCCGAAGTTCCAAAAACCATCACCTTTGTTTTTGATTTATTTAAAACTATTTTACAAGCCATGAGTGATGATTGAAAATTACACATTTCCTCTGTTAAGGAAACACCTAAGTCCCCAACAGAAGAACCCTGCATATATATTACCACATCATCTGCGTAAAGAGTTAGAGAAGCATTATTAATCACATTCACTTGGTAAAAAAATAAAGAAAACAAAAGTGGTCCTAGTATGGAGCCTTGTGGGACACCACACTTTACCAATATGGAGTCAGATACAACACCTCCATACTTAACCCTTTGAAACCTATTGGTTAGGTAATCCCTCATCCAATCCAAGAAAGATTCTCCAGCTCCCAAAAACTCTAATCTAGAAACTAACAACTGATGATCTACTAAATCGAATGCCTTGGTCAAGTCCACAAACACGGCACCTGTCAGACACCCTTTATCCATACCGTCCAGTACTGTGTTCATGAACTCGACCAAGTACTTCAGTACTTCTTCCTTTTCGGAATCCATGTTGATTCTGAGACAGTAATCCCAGAGACTCCACATATTCAATCAACTGATTATAAACTATCCTTTCCTGAACTTTAGCCAGTGCAGACAAAATTGAAATTGGTCTATAATTACCAAATTCCTGATGTGAACCAGACTTAAGAATGGGAGTCACAAAGGAATGTTTCCACGTATCAGGTATAATACCTGTCAAAAAGACAAATTAAAAATAACACTAATTGGATACGCTAAGACTGAAGCAGCATCTGCCAATAAATGGGGACATAAACTATCAGAGCCAGCTGAACTATCCCTTTTAAGAAGACATAGTAACCTCTCAACCTCTTTTGGGGTAGTAGTCCTTAAATAAAATTTACGACTATCTGTAAGACCATCAGTATTTCCTAGATGATTCACATCAGACTGGTCACTACAAGAATTAAGTGGTGCAGTAAATTTTAGATTGAACTCATTAGCTATTTTTATTGGACAAGTTAACTTATCAGCATTCACTTTCATCGAACCTAATTGACAAACATTAGGTTTTATCAAGGTATTGATTGTTTTCCAAGATGTTGTAGTGTTAGACAAACCTTCATATTATTTTTGATTAATAAAATCTGTTTTAGCTTTTTTTATCTGGACCTTACATTGATTCCTTAATGTCCTATACATATGATAATTAGAAGCAGAATGTTTAACTTTATACATTTTCGACACCTTATCTCGTTGTCTCATAAGTTTAATCAAAGGGGGTGTTAACCACCCATGAATTTTCCCTCGAACTCTTCTTTTAACAAAGCGAGCAAACTGATCCAAAACACGTGTAAACTCAGTAATAAAAAAATCTAAAGCAAAATTAACATCAGGAATAAGATGTAAATAAGACCAATCTAGTTTACCCAACTGTGAACAAAATGTGTGCACATCAAATTTAGTAAAAGATCTTGAAATCTTTATAATTGGCTTAGGCTTCTTTAACCCCCCCATGGTTCCATTTACAAAATATTGGATGATGATCACTTAAAGCATCAGAGATCAAACCACATTTTGTCACATTAATAGGCTTATTTGATAATATCCAATCCAACAATGTGTGGTTACCAGATTTATTATTATGTCGAGTAGGCAAAGTGACCAGTTGTTGCAGACTAGAATGAAACAAAATAGTATTTAATTTTGAAATACCAGGACCAATCCAGTTTAAATTAAAATTCCCTAATACTATTAACTCTCCAAAGGCCCTATTATTTTATTTATCTACAAATTCCTGTAAACCCAATTTATTACCATTAGGTGGAAGATAAACACAACAAATTGTTAATTTCTTAACAAAACCCAATGTTAACTGAATTGTGATGTGTTCACAATAGTCCAAGTTACCATTAAAAATACAGGACTCATTTACCACTAAATTATCCTAAACATAAAACAAAACCCCTCCCCCTCTATACTTGGCAATGAACGTGCACCTTCTGCATTATTAAATTCTATCTCTAACCCTGTTATAAGATTAAAGAGACAGACAAGAGACATTAAAATAAATAAGCAGATTAGAATACCAGTGCAAGTCATGGCAAAATGAATTTAAGTGATAAAGCACAACAGGGTGTGGGTTGTGCTGGGATAACGTCACGCCTTGCGTGGTTGGGCACGAGGCTGAAGGCCGAGTGTGTCCAACAGCGAGGCATGACATTAACCCAGCACAACCCACACCCTGGAGTGCATTATTACATATACAATGGCCTCGTTAAAAGAAAAGAAAATGAAAAAGTGCCTTTTAAGTACGTTTTTTGTCATTTTTTGAATGGGTAGGGTTACATTATGAAAAAGTAGTGCTGATTTAGCCAGCAGGTGGAGCTGAAGTGCTTTTTCAGTGGCTGTACAGTCCTATAGCAACTTTTGCTGGTGCTACTCGTTGTTAATATGCCCTTTGCTTCTTTGTTTATGCTGCATTTTGGCCTTTTGGAATGGTATTTACATTGTTTTCCTCTGTGTTTCTATGAGTGACTTTTAACTGTGGTTCTGAATGAGAATCGGGACTGCCGGGCCCCCGTCCCCCACCCATCTGTCTTACAATGTGCCACCCGCTACCGTCTGAAAGAGCCTAGAAGGAGGAGGTAGGGAGGATTTTTTGGACTGCATTTTTATAGTGAAGTTAAATTAAAAAAAAAACAGAAGACGTGTGTTGAGCCAGCGAGCATTATAGACAGCCTCACGGCAACTGTTTAAACACTGAGTTGCTCGCTCGCTCACTCACTGGGTGCACTCAGTCCAACTGTGATTGTTGGCATTGCGTCTAATCATGCTTTCAGCTGCAGGTTTCTTTTTTAAATAGGAGAAAGAGACTCTGTTGGGGGGTGTGAAATGGTGGTTGTTTTTTGTTTCTGCTGTTTCTTTTTTTTCAGGACACTGAAGATGGCTGGTGGCTGCAGAGTGTGTGAAGTGAACTGCAGAGTGGGAAGCAGCAAAGCGGGCTGTGTGCAATGATTTTTACTTGATGCAGTCTTCTGTGTAACTGGGACTAGACCCTTGATGTTGTACTGGGATAACATCACGGGTCCAGTCCCAGTTCAACCAATCAGATGCCATCATTCTTGGTTGCCATTGTATAATATATTTTAATGAATGGTAGAGCAAATGATGACCTAGACAGAGCATTTATGTATATGGGACCATTAGGCTCATCTACTATAGATTTGGTATGGGCAAATCTAGATGCAATAAAAATGTTAAGAACATTTACTATAGCTCAACCTGAGTCTACTCACTTTCCTATTGCTCTGGAGTGTGGTATGATTACCAGGACCAGAAATTCTAGAGTACTGTATCTAAAGCTTTAGCAGAAGAATGTGAAGTCTGAAATTCATGTAGGATTAGATGGACCCCCAAACTGAACAGCATCTTAATAGATATTTTGGAATCTGATAGCCCTAAAAATTGGAGACAAGACATCATAGACATGGATAGTAATATAAACATAAATGAGACTCTTCTTCATGTGATTTTAAATTATGTTAAACCCTTTCTCTATCAGACGGAGAAATTAAACAACCAAGAATCCTAATATAATAAAATATATAAACAAGCAAAAACAAAATTATATGCTATGTTAAGAGGAATCCTAGCAGATTACAGACAAGACAATTAAATAAATTCAGGAAAAATTACAAGCCAGTCCTTGAAGCAGAAAGGAAAAAGTTCCAATGGAATAAATTGGAAAAACTTAAACTGATCTATGAAAGATAACGTAAAAAGTTTTGGTTATTAGTCAGTCAAGGATACCAATAGATCTAATTGGGTATAGAAGCCTATATTACATCAGATACCTGGATCTCATATTTATTTTTTCTGTATTTTTCACCTCATGAAGAAGTGGATACATTTTACAATAATGTACAAGGTGCGTAACCTGGGCATGGTATTTGATGAGGGCCTGACCCTGAGGGTGCAGGTGTCAGCTGTAGTCAAATCTTCCTTTTTTCATCTAAGCAATATAACCCAGGTGAAACACCTGGTCCTGCCCAAAGATCTTCCTACCTTGGTCCACGCCTTTGTCACCAGTCGTTTTGATTACTGCAATGCCCTCTATCTAGGGCTACCAGGATGTAGATATCCACCGCTTGCAGCTAGTGCAGAATGTGACAGCCAGGTTGTTGACTGGAACCTGTAGATCCAGTCACATAACAACTGTGCTGCATGAACTGCACTGGCTGCCCATACAGTGGTGGATCACCATCATCGTCGCATTGCTGACCTATAAGGCCCTACATGAGTTGGGACCTCACTACCTGAAAGATCTCCTGTCTTCCTACTGCCCCTCCTGCTCACTCCGATCCTCTGGCTAGGGATTGTTAGAGATTCCTAGGGTATCCTTGAAAACATCTGGAGGAAGATCTTTTGCCAATATGGCTCCTACCCCGTGGAATTCTCTACCTCGCCAGATAAGAGATGGCCTGACCATGGAAGGATTTAAAACATCCTTAAAACGTATTTATTTAACCAGGCATTTTCAGGGTTTTATTGAGTGATTGTTGTTGATTGTTATCAGTTTTATTGATTTTAAATTGTCATTGTACTGTATTGTAAAGGCACCCTGAGCTCAGGAAGGGCGCCTTTTATAAATAAATGTTACCTTACCTTACAATATTATCCAAGGCATTTTTATTTCAATAAAGGCGAAATTATCAGAGCATTATCAAGGTTAAAGAACAACAAGGCTCCTGGGCCTGACTATTGCTGCTGAGTTATATAAATATTATCCAAATGGTGGCGTCTTCTCCTTCACGTTTTTTATAAAATTATTCAAGGAGCAGAGATGGAAGGGAAACATTACATGTCCAATATATAAGAAAAAGGGAAGCCCACTTGATCCATCAATGTATAGGCTCATTAGCCTTATTGATAACTGACAAAAAAATTTCTGTCAAATTTTTTTGGACAGACTCCAATCATGGGCAGAGGAGTTCAACATTCTAAATGAACTTCAGAATGGGTTTAGAGCCCATAGATCAACTACAGAGCACTGTTACATTTTATCCTGTTTGATTTGGAAATATACAAAGGTCAGAAAGGCAAGACTTCATTGCTGTTTTGTGGACCTAAAGCCCGCTTTTGATTCTATTGGTTGAACCCTATTATGGTATAAGCTGTACTCATATACAATGAATCCAACTCTCCTGGATACTTTGATCAGATTACATTATGATACCTGCAAAAAGTTACAATTAACTAAAAGGAAGATCTCACCTCAGAGATAAGAACAAATCTGTTAGACAAAGGTGCCTTTTGGCTCCCTTACTCTTCATTCTTTACATAAATACTATCATAGTACAATTGAAAGATCCACATTTTCATTCCCCTTATATTAAAAATCAAACATCTCACTCCTGGCTTTCGCAGATGATCTTGTTCTCTTATTGCCATCCTTTCTAGGTTTACAGCACAAGGTAACTTCTTTTTCTGTACTCTGGAAAGAAAACAAATTAGTAATTAATACAAGTAAAAAATAAAGTGCTTCTGTTTGGGAATAGACAGAAGAAAATACTGGTTCTTTTCATTGATAAGGTGAACATAGAGACAGTTTAATCCTACCCCATCTAGTTGTAATTTTTTCACAATGTACAAGATGGTCAAAACATCATGACTATGTTAAGCACAAAGCAATCATGGCCTTTAATGCCTTCAGGACAGTCTAAGCACAAATGGGCAATGGCTCAGTTAGGGGATTCCTGAAGGTAACAGAAGCTAAAATACATGCTTGTATAATATATGCTTCCGAGATCTGGGCATCACTTGATCTTAGACACCTAGAAACACAATTAAACTTTATAGATTTATTTTGAAAGTACCACAATCTGTCCCAGCAGCAATTGTTAGATCTGAACTAGGACAGCTTTCGCTAGAAGCTTATATAGTAGAAAGAAAAATACTGTTTCTCTTAAAGACATTTCTTTATTAAGAATACAGATTACCTAGGACATGCTTAGAGGAAGAGATGTACTATACTTTGCAAGGTTTTAGATCTCCAACTGTACAATGTATACTGCATATCTCTTCCCATTGGGGCTAGGATATCTCTTATATCAGGTTTATTATATTCCAATAAATGTGATAACGATACAAGTTAAGGAAAGAATAAGGAATATTTATATTAGTAAGGATATGGAACAAATAAAAATTAATAAAAGTTATAATTGGTTTAAAAGGCTTAAATCACATCATAACCTGGAACTTTATTTAACAATGATAGCAAGTCTTGCTAAAAGGCGAACAATAAATAGATTTAAGATGGAATTATATAACTGTTGATACATTCACTTTTCACAGAAATGAATGGGTGTAGAAAGTGACAAATGTATCTGTAACATAAATATGGTGGATGACTTGAAACATGTCACCTTAATATGTCCACTGTATGAGAAACATAGACATTTCTGGTTGGGACCTACAGTGAAGAACCTTGATCTCCCCATGGACCAGATCATAATATATATTTTCAGTTCTTGTGTTGAACAAGTATTGTTCAGACTTTCACAATTTTTGAGGTCTACAAAACTATAGAAATAATATGTGCAATACTATTAATCATGTATTGACAAGATACAGTGACGCCTACTGTAGTCATTCATACCCTAGGAATAATATATGTATGTTTTTTTATAATGTCTTTTACAAGATATTTTTTGTATGAAATTGTATGAAGGTGTTTTTTGAAAAAGCTAGTAATAGGGGGCGTGGTCTGGCTCCAAGCAAGATGGCAGCTTAGATTTTGAGCTCCTCTACAAATCTCATATCCAGCATCATCTCATTGCATCTAAAACAGTCTCATAATGACTCTGAGGTAAATAAAGAAGAATAATACCTCTGCTACCTAATCGATGCCTTTTTTCTGCTTTGGATAGCCCCTTTTTCATACAATTTGAACCTTTACAGTAGAAGTGCGACAGCTGTAAAATAACTATGCCTATTCTACTAAACAAAAGATCCTTTAAAAATATAGAGGATATGTTCAGCAAATTATCGATGGACATGCAAGATTTAAAATCTGCTACTCAATTAAATACTCAGACCATGGAAGCTATTAACACCAGGCTGGCTTTACAGAGAACAAAGTTAGTCTTAATGAAGATGCAATACAAGATCTTAAATCTACAATTAGATCTCAAGATCGCACCATTAAAGAACTACAATCCAGAATCGGCGACCTGGAAAATAGAAATCGCAGAAACAACCTCCGAATTTTTGGATTCCCGGAAGATATAGAAGCAAGAAACACCACGGTATTTTTACAACGAGTGCTGCCGCAAATCCTCAGTCTTCAGGCAGATACTGAATTTACTATCGAACGCTCTCACAGATCACTAGGCCCAAAACCTCCCGCAGATCACCGACCTAGACCAATCATTGCTAAATTCCTAAACTATGCCACCATTGAAATTATCATGTGGAAAGCAAAAGAAATTGGTCAGCTCTCCTGGCAAGGATTTAACAGTTATATTTCCCGTGACTTCTCCAAGGAAGTTTCAGCTAAACGTAAAGCTTACACTCCTGCCAGACGCATCTTGCATCAAATGGGTCTCCGATTTTCTCTCCGATATCCTGCCACTATGAGAGTCTATCTTGACAACTCCTTTCAAGACTTTAGTAACCCTGAATCCCTCACAGCCTTTCTCAAATGTCATCCAGCCAATGCCCACAGTCTCCCTGATTCAGATCAAAGCGCGGCGTTATTGAAACTTTCATAGCACTACCAGTACTGCTACTGACAACAATACTGTACGTTCTACTAGTGCCTGCGGTATACCTGCTTCTTCCAAGCCAACTCTACCTGAACCTTCATCTAGTACTTACATACCCTCTGCTATGCATAATGACCCTCTCTCCAAATCGATTCAACCTTCTAACTGTATAAATTATAATACCTCTCAAAATAGTGCTCCTACTGCCTCTGGCGTTGTTCTGTCCAATAGATATTCGCCCCTACAAGATCTATCTACTTCGGGCGATTTTGCTGACGGAGATCCTGCTGGTCAGTTAGAAGTGGAAGAGGATCGTGAATTGGAAGGTACTTCCTGGTCCTACAGCATGGGCAACTCCCCTATTAAAAATTCCGAGCCTCCAAAAAAAAGACGTCGAGGGAAGAACAGGCAAAAAGGTGACACACCTCGCAAATACTAACACTCATGCCTTACCATATCACCAAGAGGATATAACCCTGAATCCCTTACAGCCTTTCTCAAATGTCATCCAGCCAATGCCCACAGTTTCCCTGATTCAGATCGAGTGCAGCGTTGTGGCGACTTTCATAGCACTACCAGTACTGCTACTGACAACAATACTGTACGTTCTACTAGTGCCTGCGGTATACCTGCTTCTTCCAAGCCAACTCTACCTGAACCTTCATCTAGTACTTACATACCCTCTGCTACGCATAATGACCCTCTCTCCAAATCGATTCAACCTTCTAACTGTATAAATTATAATATCTCTCAAAATAGTGCTCCTACTGCCCCTGGCGTTGTTCTGTCCAATAGATATTCACCCCTACAAGATCTATCTACTTCAGGCGATTTTGCTGATGGAGAGTCTGCTGGTCAGTTAGAAGTGGAAGAGGATCGTGAATTGGAAGGTACTTCCTGGTCCTGCAACGTGGGCAACTCCCCTATTAAAAATTCCGAGCCTCCAAAAAAAAAGACGCCGAGGGAAGAACAGGCAAAAAGGCGACCCACCTCGCAAATACTACCACTCATGCCTTACCATATCACCGAGAGGATACCGATCTCTAGATCTACATGTATCTGTTCTCACTTCACTGTGGTCATCTGCAATAATAATCTCAGCTGCTGCATATCATGATTACTGATCATTTACAGTATTGTTCCTATACAGTTAATAACATGATTATGCATTATGCTGTTTATGTGAATGAAGGTCTATTGTTAATCCCTTTTTTTTTTTTTGTTGTTGATTTTGTTCCTTTTCTTCCCTTCCTCTTTTAAGGTAGCAATCTAATTTCTTCATTGTATTGATCTCAGTTATGCTAATTTATTATTTGTTATGCTGGATTCATGATGATTTTAGTATCACAACAGACTCAACCAAACAAGGTTAAAGAACCTTATTATTATACTCTACTGTTGGGCCTTGCATTTATCCAATAATTTTTTTTTTTTTTACATATATCTTTCGTGCAATTTAGCCCATTGAGTTTATATAACTCTTCTATTGTTCAGCTACGTCCTAGAGAACTGAGAAGTGGTCTTGGTCTTTTCAGATAATTCCTATTTCCTTTTCTCTTCTCTCTTTCCTCCTTTCCTCCCTCTTTCCTTTCATTGACCGACCTTTACTTCTCAGTTCATCTTAGATGGTTCCTACCTGTTCTTGTTATTATACAATTTTTACATACTGTAATGTTATTATTACACTATTAGAAGTGAGCTGCAAAAAATATAATTTACAGAAGTTTATTTCTTTTTTTCGTGTAATTTTTACTTGTAGCTCTGCCAGCAATCCATTTTTCGGTCATATTCATTGTTCATTGATATTTATATTTTTACCTTATTATCTTGGTGTATTTGAGCTCCCTGACATCCTTTCTATTTTATTTCCCACTAATATATTTATATATGACAGCTAATATATCACTATGTTCTTGGAATGTCAGGGGACTCAATACACCAGTACTTATAAACAAGTATTGAACCATCTCAAAAACATAAAATTCAAATTGCTTTATTACAAGAAACTAAATTGTTAGATGTAGATAATCCTAAATTAAAATGTCACTGGGTAGGTCAAGTATTCTCAGCCTCTGCCACATCTAAAAGAAGTGTTGCCATTCTTATTCATAAGAATCTGAAATGGACTCCTACTACTACTCTAAAAGATTCAGATGGTAGATGGCTTATCATCACCTTTGATACCCCCCTGGGCCCCATAACTATAGTTAATATTTATGCTCCCAATTCTGATGATCCTTCTTTTTTTCAAAACCTCCTACATACTTTAATCTCAACAAACCTAGTGAATTCCCCCTTACTGATCGGTGGAGACTTTAACCTCACTTTGGATAAATATATGGATTGGAGTAATAATTCTCCAGACAGTCATCCCAAAAGCTTTGAGACTGTTTCACAAATAATGCAAGATCTCAGTTTATCCAATATATGGAGAATTCTCCACCCTAGAGACAGGGACTATACTTTCTATTCTTCTCGGCACCAAACTTACAGCAGAATCGATTATTTGCTTACATCCTCTTCTATTACTGCCAATACAATAGACTCTGAGATTCTACCATTAATTATATCGGATCATGCTCCTGTCAAACTTTTGTTTAATTGGGGCTCCTCCCCCACTAAACCCCCCCTATGGCATTTAGATCCCCTTTTGCTAAAGGACCCAGAGTTTCTGCCTTGGATTAAAAAACAAATAAATGAATATATGACATTTAATGATCCCAAAGATACATCTATGAGTATCACTTGGGAAGCACTTAAAGCCACATTACGTGGTAAGATAATTGGGTTTTCGACCCATAGAAGAAAACTTAGGGAGCAACAAATTCATAACCTTGAGAAATTACTCAAACAAAAACAAACCAAATATTTAAACTGCTCCAAACCTGACCCCTCTTCACCTCTTCATCATGAAATTCTACAACTTCATATGCAAATTAACGAACTTATTTCTAGGAAAACAGAATTAGCATTACTAAGAGTAAAGCAAAAATTTTGGGAAGGAGGAGAAAAAGGCAGCAAAATTCTTGCTTATAGACTCAGAATGCAACAAGCGGAATGCCACATTGCTGCTTTAAAAGACCACTCAGGGAAAATTTGCACCAGTGTCAGCTCTATCAATAATATTATGACATCTTTTATAAAAATCTTTATTCCTCTCTCCCTCCATCATAAATTCCTCTGATATCTCCTCATTTTAGACAAGCTTGTTTTCCTCATTTATCAGAAGAAGCTATACATACTTTAGAAGCGCCACTTAATACAGAAGAAGTAAAGAATGCTATTCTTTCCCTTAAATCAGGTCGCTCTCCAGGTGGAGATGGTTTCCCTGTTGATTTTTATAAGATTCTTGTCGAACAATTAGCCCCCTTGTTATGTAATGTTTTTAAAGAATCTACAAATATTGGGCAATTACCTAACACAATGACGGATGCTATTATAACAGTCATCCCAAAGAAAGATAAGGATACTACTAATCCGGCAAACTATCGTCCCATATCACTACTTAACATTGATGGCAAGATTTTTGCTAAAATTTTATCCAGCCTTTTAGAACCATTCATACCTAATTTAATTCATAGATCCCAAACTGGCTTCATTAAAGGGAGAACGGGTTCAGATCACTTACGTTCTTTAATTAACCTAATACATAAAGCAAAATCTCTTTCTTCTCCAGCAGTTGCTATTTCTATAGATTTCGAAAAAGCATTCGATTCATTAAGTTGGAACTTTCTTTATCAAGTGCTATCGCGTTTTGGCCTTCCTGAACATTTTTGTTCTTGGATTCAACTTATTTATACAAATCCTCATGCGCGCGTGCTTACTAACTTCACATTATCTCAGTCCTTTGCATTAGAAAGAGGCACACGCCAAGGCTGCCCTCTATCGCCTTCTCTTTTTATTCTAGCTCTCGAAACTCTTGCAATTTCCCTTAGACTTAATAAAAACATTAAAGGTATTCCCATTGGCCATACACATTACACATCATTATCATATGCGGATGATATGCTTATTTTGTTAGAAAATTTCAAATTATCCCAACAACCCTTTTACAATTTACTTAACCGCTTTTCTTCTCTTTCAGGACTCAGTGTCAATTACCAAAAAACAGAAATCCTTCCATTAAATGATCATTGTGATCCTTTAACCAAAGTTCATTTTCAATTTCGATGGGCCTCACAATATATCACTTATCTTGGTATCAAGATTTCATCTGATTTAAATAAGATCTGGGATCTAAATATATTACCATTACTAAATGACATTAAAAATAACTTGAACAGATGGAAAAATCTCAATCTATCTTTTCCTGGTAAAATATCCACAATTAAAATGAACATCACTCCAAAAATTCTATATTTATTTGCTTGTGTTCCACTTAAAATTCCCTCCCATTTTTTGCATAAAATTGTTAAAATGATGGGTAACTTCTTACGGGAAGGACGTATACCTAGATTTAGTCACACTAAATTAAGATCTCATTGGACTGAAGTGACTTGCTTACCTTGGTTTATTGCTTATTTCTGGGCATTCAGAGCTTCACAAATGATTAAATGGTTTTTTAAACCTAATTGTAATATCCCTTTTTGGTATGATATGGAGACATCAGTATCTTCTGGTTCAACCCCTAACTGTTTTATTTATTTCACTTCCGTATCTAAGTTTAAACAAAATCCTGCTATCAATTCATCCATATATTACTGGTTCAAAATGCACAAATGGCTAAACATTGATCCTACTCCCATACGATATACACCTATTTGGGGAAATCCAAAACTTACATTGGAGAATAAACCCATATATTGTAAATCTTGGGCTCATAAAAGCGTCCTTTTCATAATGATATATTAATGGATAACAGTAATACTCTTGATTCCTTCAGTAATTTGCAGGCCAAATGGAACATCCCTAAAACAGAGTTCTGGAAATACTTACAGATCAGATCTGCTATCTCTTATTTCATTCCTCAATCCAATAATCACGAGAATTCACCCATACATCAACAAGTGGATTAATACCCCAAAAGGCCTAACCAGTACCATTTATAAATTAATCAGGGACAAGCTCCCCAATCAGTCTCATTGAGCCGAAATAAATGGAACCAGATACTTAATACTGATATATCTGACTTCCATTGGAATAAATGCTGGAAACTCTGTCATGACTAGTTCAAAGACGTACAGAGCAGATTAATCCAATTTAAAATCTTGCATTTATGGTATAATACTCCAGCCCATCTGTATAATATCGGTTTATTACCTAATAATAACTGTTGGCGATGCAATGCCCCAAATGGGGATCTTTTACATTTATTATGGTCTTGTAATTCTATTTTCAATTTATCGCAAATAGTCCACCAATTTGCTTCTAAAGTCATTGGCAGTTCTATTCCATTTGATCCCAAATTTTGTATTCTTGGTATTATTGACAATAGCATAAGTTTAACAAAATATCAGCACAAATGGCTTCAGATATTGTTTATGCAAGTTAAGAGACTGATCTTAATTTGTTGGAAATCTCACTTAATTCCTACTCTGACGGATATTTTAAAACATCTAACTTGTATCTCTTCTTTTGAGAGAATTTCTTACTTAATTATTGATAGACTCAATGAATACTATCTTGGCTGGCAGAGCTATCTGAATTTTCTCCAATCATAAATATATATACATACTATAACTTCCTTTTTTTTTTTAACTGGTATATTCTTTTGCAGCTCCTTCTCTTTCATTGTTTTAAGTCTGTAACCATTATTGTATACCTGTTCTTATGTTACTATTTCTATTCTGTTCTATGTAGTACGGTCAACATTATATATATTATATGGAAGTCAGTATAATATTCTGTATTATCTCTATCATGGTAGTACACATGCTTCCATCATGTCACCTTTCTCTTATTATTATACATTGTATTTTATATTTTACTATACACAGTCCTTTGTGCTGTACTACGTCATGTTTATGCAGTTTCAATAAAAAGATTAACTGTAAAAAAGAAATTGTATGAAGGTTTAATACTACTTATATGTGTCTATTATCACTGTAATGGCTTTGTGCTGAACAAATAAAGTATTATTGATTGATTAATCTTAACCTTACAAATAATGTGGTCAAGATCTGCCTTCTTTTCAAAGGCTATGTCTGTAATTTAGTGGGTGGGAGCAACCAGCCGTGCACCCTGCCTGAGCTATTTAAATCAGTTCCCTCCAGCCTTATTCAGAAGTACTGCATCCTTGCTAGAGCCAGGGGCTGTGCCAGGGCTCTGTTCCCCCTTCCCTTGTCTCCCAGTGTTTGCCCCCATTCCTTTTGAGATTTTGGACATTCTGCTTGGTTTGTGCCTCTCTGGCTTTCTAAGTCAGTATTTTGCTTTCTACTTTCCTGGCTGCAGTTTGTGCTTCTCTCAGTCATCTATTCCTGCTGCGCTTCTGTTCTCATGTACCTTATGTTTCTTTTGGTTTGGGTTCTTTTTGGGCCTTCAGGTTTTCCCAGTGTCCCGCCTTCATCATTTTCTTTTAACTTGTGTTATTTCAGGTTCCCATTTGTTGTTTTTCCATCCCTTTCACAGTCTATCAGTTTAACCACAATCCTTAAATGTTTACACCTAGCTCCTAGCCAGGCAACCACTCTCTTTTGGGTTCTGTTGTTGTTCACATTAGCTGCTACCGCTTCCTAGTTTTCAGTTCCCATATGCTCCTGCTTCCCTAGAAAATTCATTTGTTGTTTCTACTGCCTCAGCCTACCTGGCCTGCTGTGCAGCAGCAACTAACACTAACCTCCCTTATGAAATTGGTTGGCATACATTTATTATTCAGTCCAAGCTCGTAACATTCAGTCTCAGTCAATGACGGTTGTCATTCGATGACTCAGTCTGCCATTCAGCCTTACCTATGTTTCATTTCTACCTTATGCTCATGGCTGTCAGGCTTAGCCATCAGCCTCCGACTACTCCTGCATTCAGATGCATGCCAGCCACAAACATAGAATGGCTTCCAGGGCTACTGCTCTTTAAAATGATGGTCTCACTCTGCAGCCTTGAAGTCCGCATCTTGATGGTGGTCTCTCAACTCAGGCAGGGTCCTTCTCTTTCTGTCCTTCGGGTGAGAATGTCCTATGCTTCAGGGGAAGTTTTAGCTATGCAGATCAACTCAGCGGCACCTCTTGATGCAGCATTTAAGACATCAGGTGCTGGAGGTTGCAGCCTCTAAGTATATGGGGACTCCT
The DNA here is from genome assembly GCA_016271365.2 of Neoceratodus forsteri. Taxonomy (NCBI): domain Eukaryota; kingdom Metazoa; phylum Chordata; order Ceratodontiformes; family Ceratodontidae; genus Neoceratodus; species Neoceratodus forsteri. The sequence continues at coordinate 686,230,109 of CM057456.1, read as the reverse complement.
TTAGATATGCACACCACATCAGCAGCACCTTCAGAAGCTATTTCCCCTACAGCCACCTAAGGTTCATCTGGTATCCACCTCCTTTCCTTCCTCTGCCTCTCAAGGGTGAAGATCATACAATTCCCAGTCCCAGCCCCTATAGAGCTCAACTTCTTGCCTTACCCCTCATGGGTTCTAGGCCTCTCCTCATGGAGATTGGGTGAGTGTCTTTCAGTGGTTGTTGCTCTCCTCCTCCTACCTTGGGGGGGTGGGCCGCCTTTGCTGAGAGCCTCCTTTAAGTGCACAGATTGGCTCGCAGCACCCAATGGCTTTACAATTAAAGGGGTAGAGTGAGCTGGCCCAGTGGCACTGAGGGTTGAGGTGCTGGATGCCACACCTCATGCCACATCGGTAACCCGGGTTCAGGAACAGACTCGGGTCATTTTGAGTCAGCAGGGGAAGGAAGGATTGAGCATCCATAGACAGCTCTCCTTCCTTGAGGAGGGAGGACAGTGTGGTATGTTGTAGACAGACACCCAGTGGTGACTGAGTGTTGGCAAGGTGTGTCACCTAGATGAGGGGAGGTCACCCATCCAGTGCATATGGCTGCTTCTGCAGAGACGGGGCAGTTGCCTCACCGATTACATGGTTTGGTTGCCTGGGGAGAAAAAAAAAAAGAAAATGGCTGAGAGCTGATGAGGTGCATGATGACCCAACACGTTTGGGTCAGAGTATGAGTCCCTCTGAGGGAGGGCCGGAGCAACCTATCAGTTCCACAGAGGAGCCATAAAGTATAAATTAAAAAAATAAATAGGGGTAGAGTGAGAGCCCTTTCTCTAAAAATCATCCCTTAAGTTGGGTCTCAAAGCAAGCAATAATACCCTCCAGGGTGAGTGGTATTGGGCAATACCAGATTGCCCAGGGGCGGCATCAGGCCTTGTAGTCCCTGGAAGGTCCGGTATTGCCCATACCACCCACCCTGGAGGGCATTATTTCGCTTAGAAAATGGGCTACCTGTGGAGGTTTTATGTGGGATTTTAAAAAGTTAAGGGAAAAAATAAAAACATTAAAAAATAATGAAGTTTAAGTTACTTGGTTGTAAAGTAGTCCCATGTTTCCACGGTAACCCATCTCTTCATCTTCTCCTGTATATAGATATTCTCTTGTACTTTTGCCCTCCCCCTACTACCAACTCTAGGACACGTTTTCCCAGCCAGCAAATACAAGCAGCCATCTGTTTTGTGCATTCCTTAAACATTTTTTTCATCTTCGGAACTTGTGGCAGTTAGGAAGAGCGCAATCTTATTTGACCCTGCACGTAAAAGCAGGAAATGTGTTCCGTGGTATGCTGCTTGTCATGGGAATTATAAGTAATGCTTTTTTGTTTAATGAGTTTCCCGGTCGTCGCTGCCTACCCTGAGGACCGGGACTCAGCTACTGCTGTTTTTATGTTTCTTTTTTTTTTTTGTAGCTGTTTTCTGGTTCCCGGTCGTTGCTGTCTTTCCTGAGGACCAGGAGTGTGAAGAGGAGCACCGTTTGCTGCTATTCAGCCTGTCTATAGAGGTAGAGCCTGGAGGAGCTAGAAAGAGAAATAGATCTGACTGAAGATCTAACAAGTTAGATAGTGTTTTTGTATGAGAAGTTTTTTTTTTTTTTGCTGTTTTAAACAGGTAGGCAGATCGGGGATTAGTACTGTCGGGGAGGCATATGCTGGGGAATGGGCATGCGCAAGCTATCACTCCATGATCGAGTGGAAGAGAAAGAAGAACAGGAAAAAAATGTCTTTATTTGTTTTCTGTTTATACTGCTGTCATTTTTAAAATTACATGTTACTGGGTCTACTGCTTAGGCTAAGGAGTGAAGGGGGGGTTCTCCCAAAAGCGAGGGGAAAAATGGTGCTGATTTTAAATTTAAAATTAGGTGTGTTAGCCAATTAGGAAGCAGGGATGGGCAGTAGGATATTTCAGTGGGTGAAGAGGCACTGTAGGCTGGCACTTTTTATTTCCTGGGCATCTATTGAAAGTTAATGTACCCCCCTTGGCAAGGGTACTAGCCAATCAGATGCCAGGAAATAAAAAGCCCATTTTCTAAGAAAATAGTTCTTCCACCAACAGTTAAAGAATACTGGTTCAGAATCAGAATGCAACATTCCAGTCATTCAGCAGTGCTAGAGGATAGAATGCTGACAGGAAGAATCCATGTGCCATGGTGATCAGGCTGTACATGACAGTATAACATGGATTAATGTAAGGCTGTTGGAATCCTAACAGCCAATCAGATTGCAGCATTTCTAAGACCCTTTTTATAATACTAGTATAACGTTTGCCCTGGTAGAGTTCTACTGTGAGCTGGGTTTGGATGGTGGCCCTCTTTACATGTTGCCATTCCCTCTCTCCTTACAGAAGTCATACCTCTTCTGCTATCAGTTCCGATATCTGTCAGTCATTGTTCAATTCAGTCTCTTTCTGTTGTCAGTCATCACTAGTTGCCATCAATCTGTCCTCTCTCAGGCTCTGTGGTCATCACTTGCTGCTCAGTACTTTTTGGGGGCTCCTTCGTAAGGTACATTTAGCCTAAAGGAATTATGTTCCCACAGCACCTCTAGGGGTGAAACCCTCCTCAAGAGGGTTCCTTTTCCTTCGCAGTACCCTGATAGGGTAGAAGTTCCCTGTCAGACAGAGAGTGTGAACAGGCAAAGTATTTGCCTATGACAATCAGCAACACTTTCATTCAAATACCTTCAGACTATCAACAAAGTTGTACAAGCATAACTCCTCACTACATTGCACAAGCTCATTGAATTCAAAGGCTATGCCTGCGATTCAATGTGTTGGAGTGACCAGCCATTCCCCCTGCCTGAGCTATTTAAAGAAGACAGGAAATTATATCTAATTGGCAGCTGTTTATAAAGTGCTTATTCTCAGAAATGATATGAATTCTCCTAAATTATTCATATCTAACTGTACCTAAACACAGTTGTTTTGTCTTTATGGGCAGCATTCTGTTACATTTCCCTTCATGGAACCATTAACTTGCAGTTTCAAATATGCCATGGTTTGTGCACAGACCTTTGAACATCATTCTGACAGGCCAAAAGCTCATAATTAGCATTCTGTTCTCAAAATATGTCCTATAAGTACCACAAAAAAAAACTGTGAAATTTAACTGTGTATGACAACCATGGGGCTTCTAAGGGTTAAACCACGTGTCATTTTTGTGTCATTGGTAAGAAGTATACATATGCAGGATGCAGACAGGAAACTATAACATATTCTACCTGACAGCAAGACATTTAAGCACTCTGCTTCAAGATGTATATGCAAATAAAAGACAGCTCTCAAACTCTGCTTTAATTCGGTAAGATTTTTTTTTCGGTTGCTTTGTCACTGAAATGCATCACTAGCAGGTACTGGTACCCAACAGCAGTGCAAAAACCAAGCGAGAAAGCCATGTACTTTACTGAAGATTCTAAAATGAAATGCATGCTGCTTTATTTTGGAGCATTTAATCTGAATTTAAGCTTATCGTTAATGCTACAATAATTAAATTAGAAATTGTTTTGTGGGTTTCAATAAAAAAAGGTACCTGTTTCCACAAGGCAAAATAGAGATGACACATTCCAAAGACATGACTGGAGGGGGCATAATGTTTTCTATTTTTAGTAGGCAAGGGTGCAGAAACCTGTGACTGTACCTACTGTACATCAAAGGATGTAACAGAAATAAACCATCATGATTTGCTCAAAGACTGCTTTATGCAGTTACTGTCATTCTGAGGCATGATTGGTAGTAATTATTTACCAGCAGACATTACGGGGATGAGGAGTGCTACTGCGCCTTGCATACTTATACCACCTATCGATGGCATTTAATACATTTGGGTCTGTATATGTCAGACAGCCTGGACACAGTGCCAGCACAATGTGTTGGATATTGTTTTGTGTTCTACTCTCAATGAGTGGTGATTGATGATATCAAACTGTAACAAATATCATGGCTTCATTCAGGATGACCAACTGGTCTAAAGAATATGTTTCACAAAAAAAGGGAATTGAAAGATAAGCAACTGAACTTCTGATCATTTTTGTTTTTGCGTATCAGCCAGTTAATCAAACTTGTTATTTAGAACTGAATTTTCTACAGTGGCCCTGTAAAAGACTTTTAAACTTATCCTCCCTTATGGCCTCTCCACTGGCACAGCAGCTTGGTAGCTCATAACACCAGTGAACTGTGTTCTAGAGGGAACCCAAAATGACCAATGGCTGGTGGGAAGGGAGGAAGATAGTACGTCCAACAGGAATCGCACCTGCTTGCAGGAGGGTGGGATCTAAGCCCCTATGCACTACTTCCACCTGGGTGACAGGGCAGTGGTACAGTTGAGGGTTGTGAAAGGGAGGGCAGATGCTAACACGCTCAGTGTTTATTTTCATTTATGTATTTGAGAAACTGGTAACCGGGCAAGGTACACTGAGCCTAGGCTTGTTTTCATGTGCAACCCGGGGGAAGGGTTACATGGGTAGACAGTATATAAGTGCAATAAATATCATGCTTAAAAATTATAGACAGTCTGATAAATGTGCAGTAATGTTATAAGCAGCCAGCATGAATAAAGTGCTTAGTAACAATGAGAGGCATAAAATCTTGAGCAAGCACAAGCTGTCCAGCAGAAAAATGAGGATGAGAAGTGGAAAGGTACTCTGGTCTCTAGAGTGAAGGGAGCATGCAGCTGGACTAATAGGAGAGAGAGGAGAGAGGAGAGAGGAGAGAGGTTAGATAGGATGACAGAAAATATATATGCAGAAAGTGTTTTACCAGCTGGTATCTGGGGTATCCAAAGAAGAAGGCAACTGAAATTGGGCGCCAACAAAAACAGCGACTCAGTTATGGTGCCTGTGTTCACAGCTACAAGCAGGGGGTGACCAGATATTGGGGTGGGCGAAATACTGCTATGGGAAGTAATGGGTATATGCATGTGTGCACACGTGTAGGGGGGCAGAGGCTGAGGAGGGATGGTATGTGGGAGAGGGTGTGGTGGGCAACTGACGAGCTGGTCTGCTAGCATGGTGGCGAGGGTGGGCACCCAAAGGGCACAAGGTCTTGAGTGCTGGTCTGGCATGTTTGGTTTTTTTTTGCTAGCAGATGGCTTAAATTTGTTAAGTTTTTCACACACCCCCGACATGCACCCCCTTGGAGTTGAGAATCCATAAGTAGGGGTGTGTGGGAGCACAGTCCCTCGCATTAAGAGACCCATAGGTCTCGGGCACCATTTTTGTCCTTGCTGAGAGTGTGAATCACCAAAATTAATTTTCAGCGATGTACACTCACTTTAATGGTGATCACTAATCTGCAATCACTGTTATGAATGGAACCAGTATCTGGAGCCTTACTGGTAGTAGAAAACTATGAGGGATGTCCTTTCTCTTAACTTCCATTTAACTACATCACACAAAGCCTTTTATTTTTCTACTTGTAACAAAGGATAAGTGTGGAAAAAAGATAACTTGGGAACCACTGTAATCCATATTCTGCTTCTCTCTGGCCACTTAAAATAAATGATCCCACACTGCAACTGAGGCCATCACCAGAAGTAATATCCAAGGTCCCTTGGCCACTGCTTGAGTCCCCTTCCTGGGAGTGGATCTGTAGGTTTTGTTAATCTTTATGAAACACGTGCATAAACTTTACAGTAATTGATGTCAGAAGGAACTGGAAGAAACGTGCCAAGGAAAAAGCACTCTGTCTGGAAGGATGAAGTGTACAATACTTTCAGATCACACTCCATCATTCTGGACCCTCTCTGGACAACACTGCCCAAGGTGTAAGCTGACCCAAAGGACACACTTGGGGGGGGAGAGCAGTTGAGGAGGTAAGAGTTCTGTGTAAGGTTTAGATGGGACAGGGAACATGCCTGCAGGCAGCTCCGAAGGACTCGGACTGAGATGACAAATGAAGTCATTTATTTGTGTGTGTTTGTTTGTTGAAAATTGGTGACTGAGAGAGGCACACTGAGCCAAGGCTCATGTCCAGGTGCAACCCAGCAGAAAGGGAAGGGAAGAGCACAGTTACAAAGAAACACAGATCAGTCTGATAATGATAATTATAAAAACAACGATGTAGGATGAAGGAAGATAATGACTCTTGTATGCATCTTGCCTTCAATATCGGATTTAGTGCCATGCAGCTCATGCACTGGAGCTGCTAATTACTTGGACTACAATATGCTTGGATAATATTAAATGGGGTTTACCCCCATATGGTGTATCTTTTTGACATGGGACACTACCTACTGATTTTATTAAGAGGGGTGGTGCCCTCAACACATACCGTAGTTAATCTCCCTGTTATGTTCTATGTCAGTATTACATATACTGTATGTGATTAGCAAAACAATAAACATGTAGAATAAAAAAAATGACATAAAGTGTATACGTGAGTGCAGTACAAACAGTAAAGTCAAAAATAACAACAGTTTGCTCAATAAATAGCATACAATAGAAGAAATATGTGTGGAAATGAGGTAAATTTAACAAGTGTTGGGGAACCTGGATGATGGGATGCTTAACCAGTGCAGAGAAGCAAGGGCTGGAAAGGTAAGGAAGTGATCAGGAAGGGGGTTAGCAGGAACAAGGAGCTGGAGGGAAAATTTTTAGTTGACATACAAGAGAGGGAAGGGAGGGGGAGAGAGAGATAGATGGAGGAGGGTAGCTGATTCCAGAGGAAGGAGAGACAGTATAAGAAAGCAGATTTTCTGGCTGGGGAGTGTGGGTGGGAAAGGGAGAAAGTGTGCAGGTCTCTGGAGTGCAGGGAATTGGTGGAGGAGGGGATGGGGGATGTGGGATGGGATAAGTAGGAGGGGAGGTACCTAAATCAGTATTAAGAGATGAGGGAAGTACTATGTAGCTAGCAACATGTGGGGAGCAGGAAGATGGATAGGTAGGAGTAAAGAGAGCGGTGGTAGGTGCACAATGGAGAGTTTGTAGCAAAGTTTGCAGAATAGCAAATAATGTATATGAAATTATAATCCTCTTTCTTAAACTAAATTATGTTCTGCTGCTACAGCATAACAACTGATTGAAACTAGACAGAGACGTTGGTGGGAAGCATCTTACTCTCCCACTAGATAACACAAACCATAAAATACAAAGACGTAGTTTTAGTTTGAGTAGCACATTATAAACTGTATGCATTAATGTAGGAAATGTACATGCAGTGCCTGTTTTTGTTTTCAATGTTTCACTATTTTTATGTTGTCTTTTGTGCAAGCGCAAACAACATATTGTGGTAGCATGGAGTAGCATGTTTTGGAGGTCCGGTCATGTTGTAGCCAATTGTGCCACTACTTTTTTGGACTGGGCTCTGTGGTACCAATGAAATAGCATGATATCTATGACGGTGCTGCAAAAGTGTGCCACAAACTTGAAACAATTCTGCCACTGCAATGAGGAGTGACCCATCATTGCAGGGTATGCCATGCCTGGTGTAACATTTCAATAGACATGGTGGCAGCTGTCGCCAGCCGCCTCTTACAGTCCCGCCTGAAAGCCGACATTGGGGGTGCCCAATCCCCCTGTCAGCATGCCACCTCCCCAGTTCATTTGTTGATGGGAGAGCCCAATCCCCATCAGCATGATATCCCCCTATTTTAATTTGTTTGCTGAGGGGGGTGCCCAATCCCCCTCTGCATCGTACACCCCCCCCTCAAACACAGACCCTTTTTCTGTGCCGACAAGGGGGCCCAATCCCCATTGGCTTCAGTCCCCCTCCCAAAAAAACACAGGTGACACACTGGGAGCCCACCCCAGTGTGCCAAGACAAACCTGTAAAAAAAAAAACCTTCCTGCGATGTCTTTTTTTTTTTTTAACCTGTAAAAGAGAAAATGGTCCCTATTTGTCTCTGGTGCCCTCAACCCACACCCACTCTCTGCACACCCCACCTCCCCAAATACTCCCTCACTCCATACTTACCTCTGGAGCCTGGCATAATGCTCTTCAGTGGAGCAGGAATATGTCTGCACTCTTCAAAGCTGACCATGAACTGAAGAAATGCTGGTAAGCTGTATAATGGCATCAATGGGGGGGGGGTCAACTTAGGTGGATATCTCAGCCATTTTTGTGACTTTTGGCTCCAAATTTTCAACATGGGATTTTTGGGATCCCACCTCATGAAATATGTCACTGTCATGTCATTATTCAGTCTTGAAAGGTGATTTCACAGTCACTGCATAGAATCACCTTTTGGGACGGATTAACTAAATGACAATTTCACTGTTCATGAGGTGGGCTCCCAAAAGGCCTATGTTGCAAATTCTGTGAAAAAATTCAAAAAAATGACTATGTTACGAGTGTGCATTGCACGGTTTCCATGTGTGCTCATAAGTTCAAGAATGTTGAATATTTTAACTCCAGATTTTCAACATTGCCATTTTTTTCATACCTCCTTATGAACAGTACAGCTGTCATTTTTCACATCCTGCCCAAAATGAGTTTTCGCACATCTGGTGCACAATGGTGTGGTTGCTGTGGGAAATCAATGTCTGGGACAGATTAAGAAAATCACAGTGACACTGTTCATGAGCAGAGGTTTCAAATGTTTTCATGAGGTAGAATCACAAAAAGGCCACGCTGAAAATTTGGAGTGCAAATACTAACAAATACCCCGGGGACATTAGGGTTTCTAACCATAACGTCCCACCCTGTACAGACTGACAAGCATCAGGGGTGTGCCTTTGGATTGTTGGCTGTAATACTCATGCCATTCCACCCCCACCCTGCAGCCAGTGACAGGCATTAAGGTGTGTGCCTTGGACTCTTCGGACCCAAAGTTCACCCCATTCTCCTATACAGCACCCATCTCAACATATTTCCTTATGGAATGGGGTGAGTATAAGGCCTGATGACCCCAAGGCACAAAGCGACACTTGTCAGAGTCTGCAGGGTAGGGTGAGGTGAAATGGCATGAGCATTATGGCTGATGATCCAAAGGCACACCTCAATGCCTGTCAGTCTGTATAGGGTGGAGTGGGGTTGATGTCAGTTCCATACTTCACTGCCATTCCTATTATGCATCTCTCTCTAATTCCTGCACTACCAATGCCAACACCAGCAAGACAACATTTGGCATTGGTAAATGCTAGTTTTAAATCTAATGTAGTACCATCACAACTAAACATGGGGTTAGTTAGAAAGTTCACATGTATTGCTTAAAAAAACTAAAAAGATATTTGAGCAAGATTCTTGTATTAAAACAATATACAAAGGGTGGGATATTCAGACTGCGCCAGGCAGGGGTGCAAGCCAGGGAGCAGCACAACTGGGATGCACCAAGGAATGGTCCTGGTGATTTTCAACGACCATGGCTCAGCACCATTGAATATGGCACTGAGGGCTCATGCACTGCACCAGTGCAAGTGGAAGCAGGGGAGCAGTGGGCTGCGCCAGCAAAAGTTCAGTTGCGCTAGGCACAGCAGGAGCGATATTCAGCCGTGAGCATGCAAATGAGGCCATTATATATGCAAGGCACAAATGGGTCCATTTGCATGTCATTATATTTATTGCATGTGGTGCAGTCGGTGGCTTGCACCTGGTGCCCTGCCAGGCTGCAGCCATCAGGGATGGACACCCTGCTGCCCCTCGGCGGGGTGCAGCACCCATTTGCCCAATCACAGGCATGTGTAGACAAATCCCTGGTGGTCCAGTGGACCCAATCCCCTGCCCAGTCATGGACATGTAAATGACTGATCCCTGGTGGTACAGTGGACTGCTATCCTCTGCCTGATCATGGGCTTGTATAATAAATATCCCTGGTGGTCCAGTGGACCCTAACCCCTGCCCGATCGTGGGTATATGGAATAAACATCCGTGGTGGTCTAGTGGGCCTGATCCCCTGCCTGATCATGGGCATATGGAATAAACATCCCTGGTGGTCCAGTGGACCCGATCCTTGCCCGATCGCAGCTACATGACAATATTAACCCTGGTGGCCGGTACCCCCTCCCCACCGCCCACCTAGCCCGCGCGCCCTGCAAACCCCCATCAGCGGTGGGTGGCGGCTTCCACCATAAGCTGCCCAGCTGCCCATGCGCCTGACAGCATATGGTATAGCTGTACACCTATTGGTCCACTCGTGGGCCAATGGGCATACGAACCGTACTGTACTGCACAGTCCCAAAATGTGAATGGTTCACATTTTGAGACTGTGTAGTACAGTACGGTCTGCATGCCCATTGGCCCATGCAGAGGACCAATAGGTGTACAACCGTACTGTATGCTGTCAATCGGCAGGCAGCCAGGTGGCTTGCGGGTGGGGAGCTGCCACCCACCGCTGACGGGGGGATTGCAGGGTGGCGGGGCTCAGTGGGAGGGTAGGGAGACAGGGTACTGCTGGACCACCAGGGTTAATATTGTCATATGCCCGCGATTGGGCAGGGGATCGGGTCCACTGTACCACCAGGGATATAAGTTTACTATGCCCGTGATCAGGCAGGGGATTGGGTCCACTGGACCACTAGGGTTCTATTATTCTTATGCCCATGATCAGGCAGGGGTTAAAGTCCACTGGACAACCAGGGATCGTTATTACACATGTCCCCGATCGGGCAGAGGATAGCGGTCCATTGGACCACCATGGATATTAATTATACATGCCCGTGATCGGGCAGAGGATAGCGGTCCACTGGACAACCAGGGATATTTATTATACATGCCCATGATTGGGCAGGGGTTAGAGTGCACTGGACAACCAGGGGTATTTATTATACATGCCCGCGATTGGGCAGAGGATAGCGGTCCACTGGACCACCAGGGATATAATATTATTATGCCCGCGATCGAGCGAGTGGAGGGCATGACACCCGGACTGTGTCCCAGGAGGTCAGGTGGCCACCCACAGCAGACAGCTGCCGTGTTGTGCCCAGCAATATGGCAACCCGCCTGTGGGTGTCTCCCGACATGTTCCTGGTTTTGACGGGCACATCTTTGTGCCCCCTGTGCAGTGCAAGGCAGGTTTGTGCCTGCATATGCGCCGCACATTCTGGGCTGAATACCGGGATGTGCTGGATATGCATGGGCATGCCCCCCACACTTGCGCTGCATAAATTACTGGTGCACCCCGGCACATCAGGGATTGCGTAGAGCAACCTACCCCTTTGAGTATCACGCTGGGTCGCATTGGTGCCTTTGAATATCCCACCCACTATGTATAACATAGAGCATCAGAGGTTATTCACAGACAGTAAATGATTAAAGACTGAAGGCAACATAAAGTTTACATTAAACTGCAGCAAACACTGCACTGTCATCATGAGTTTTGTAATCTACCGGTAGTCTGTTATGTGCATTATATTACATACTGCAGTGTCAGTGGCTCAGAACTTTCCTCTGGAGCTGGAAAATCAGAAGGTTGAGGATTTTAGCCCTACACCTGTCACTTGGGGTAATACCCCTATAGTAAATGACACTGAATACAGGAATACATGGGAAGGGGGTGCTGTACTGCTCAAATTCCTTCCTTCAGATAAGACATTAAACTGAAGTCCCTTGTGCCCATCTCTGGTCAATATCCAGGGGGAGTTTAAAAATATCGTGGCACTAACCAAATAAAAATATGGAAGTTTTCCTGGAACACTGATGATGAGTGTGGGAGTTTCTCTGGTGTCGTGCACAGCATTACACCTGGCAATAAAACAGGTCCATGTAACTGACTCCACAGGACACATATGGAGATGTGCTATCACAGTTTAGTGTGCCTTTCCTGGTTAAAAATTACAGTTCAATAAAACAATTTCTGAAACCGTGGTTCAGGCTTTTACAATAATGGAGGGTACTGAGAAGATGGATTTTGTAGTTAGACCAGAAAAGAACAAAGGAATCCCAGCTTCTGGATCACCTACTGAGTGCATCCCATGGCACCGTGACTGTGCAGCCCAAGGTACCAGTTACTGACTTGTCAATTTACATGTGTGATGTCAACACAGCTTGCACACCCTGTGCTACATAAGCACCAGTATTGTATTCTTATGAAACAAACAGTTTAACCTGTTTTTTTTGTGCCTCTTTATTGAAACTGTATCCAGATTTGTTTGCTTTGTTTTTATTTGTACTTTCTGTTACTCCTGACCATGTATTTCACAACTGGCTTATAACAATGTTTTCTTATCTCCACCCTTTTCTTTGCCTACCTAACTATTTTCTGAGTCAGATAGTAACCTTCAGACCCAACTTCCAAACCCAGTTGTGTGGTGTTATTGTCACAGCACAGGCTTGAGAACCAGGCAACCCAGGTTCAAATCCCACTAGAGACCATTTACTTACTGTGTGATCCTGTGCAAGTCACTTAACCCCCAAGCCAAATGCTTCAGCTGGGGTCTCACTTGGGCAACACTGGGTAAATAAACTGTAAAGTAAAAAAATAATGGGGTCAGAGAGTGGGTATAAATTTAAAATATAAAATCAGCAAACCTGATGACCAGGACAGACAGGTAGTACGGGATATACCTATCAATATGCACTTGTTTGCACAACATACATATTAATACCTACTTATGAGGTGGGAAGGGGGTGACCCTTATCATCTAGAGCCCCCTCAAACTAAATTATTATGTTATTAAGCATCCTATATAACTGAATAGGGACTATGTGGGGTGTTCTGTGCCCAGAAAATGGTATCAGACCATTTCTGAACATAATTCTCTTAAAAAAGAAGCATGGGACTCAATACACTCTCTTGGGCATAAAGTGCAGCTGTAGCCTGCCTATTGTATTGCTGCTATTCTGGCCCTATGAGACACAAAGTGTACCTATACCTGGCCTGTATTGCTGCTATTCTGGCCCTATGAGATGTATATAGTGTACCTATACCTGGTCTGTATTGCTACTATTCTGGCCCTATGAGACACAAAGTGTACGTATACCTGGTCTGTACTGCTACTATTCTGGCCCTATGAGATGTATATAGTGTACATATACCTGGTCTGTATTGCTACTATTCTGGCCCTATGAGATGTATATAGTGTTCCTATACCTGGTCTGTATTGCTACTATTCTGGCCCTAGCAATGTATGTAGTGTGTTGCAGGGAACATGCTTAGTTTTATATGGCTCTACGATCCCGGTGCAACAAGAAACATGTTGACCGGCATCACAGCAGCAGGCTCCATGCTGACCGCAAGTTACAGTCAGCATGGAGCGGCACCCATTAGTGTGTCTGTTTTCATTGCGGGCTTCGCCCCCAAACCCCCCATACTATTGGATTCTAACTCCAGGTCGGAGTTAGTTCGGGGAGGAGGCGTAGGTCAGGGAAGGGGTTGCCTGGTCCCAGGGGCACTTCTTTGGCAGCATGGTGCTGTTGTTGATATCGACGCATGTCACCGTAGAAATATTGCTGTTCGGGGGCATACCATTTTCTACTCTCTATTGAGCTATGTTGCTGGCTGTCTTCACCGCACCTGACCATGCTCAGTATGCCTTCCTTGTAAAAATTTTAAACAAGTAATAAATAAAACAAATTTGATCTAACATGAACATGTTTATGGAGGCTACATCAAAGACACACTTCTATGAATTAATATTTTGTTTATTTTATATCCATTAAACTACCCTGTGTCATATAGCCAGTTAACAATGCAGAATTTTGATGAGACAGAACTGGCATCTGTGATACAGACATGGTGATTGCTCACAAACATTCATACTACTTCAGCACTGAAACTCATAATGATCAACTTTTTATGAGAACAGACTTATAGAATTTAAGCTGATCTATCTAACCACAAACCAGATGGGTTAATAACCACCTTGGAGTGTAAATGATTAGCTCTACAGACTGCTCTGGCAAGTGCTCCAGCCTCCTCAGTCAATCAGGGACTTAATTGCTGAAGCAGCAGGCTAGACCAATATGATGTCATCACTCACTGATAGGGACAAAACAATCTTTACTGTTTTCAGTTACTGCAGAGCATATTAACAAAAGCTGATTTAAAGAAAACAACAAAATCAAACAGCATGGAATTTTCAGGAATCACTAATCATGACACAGGGATTTGTTTATTTATTAAAAATATGAAAAAATAGTGCATTTGATCTTTAAAGAAGAACTTCACTAATGGTAGAATTGTGACCTTCACCTGTGGATTTTGGCTCTAAGGTGAAGTTTGCAAGGATCCATGGGATTAGAGGTCACATGGTGCTGTAATGAACTGTATTGCCATGCAAAGGCTGAATACAATGCCGTGTGAGGAAGAGACAATTGGTCTTTCAGTGTGTTCTGCATCTTTGTGCCTTAAAACCTTTGGAAAGTGTGTAAACCATGCAATGTGTTCCAACAAATCACTCCATTAAGTGCCTACTGTGCCTAGTGTCTCTAGATCAATGATTCTTTGTGGTATTTTCTGTGATTTAAAATGCAACAAACATGGGTAGCGGCACTCTTACAGGACTCAAAAGTCAGACAGTTCCAAAGTTTTCAAAGGTGATCCATTTATTGTATGCACAGTCAAACACACCAACAGACCACCCAGTGCTTCAACTTCTCGTGAGTTTTCCTCAGGCTGTATGGGGTCTGGGGAGCCCCTGGCAAAAGGAGAGCTTCCCTGCCTGCCTTCTCCCAAATGCCCAGGAGGTGCCAGAAAAGGTCTCTCAGAGGGAGAAGGCCAACAGGAAGGAGGCACCACCCAGAGGTTTGGCCATGAGAGGATGGAGGGAGGGAAGCAGTAATGAATGGTGAAGATATCTAGGAAGATCAAGAATTACAGTGAATACATAATTTTTATATATTCCTGAGATCAGTCTTCACCATTCATTACTGATGGTTGAGTACCAAGCACCACAACTGTGCACTTGCACCTCACTGAGGGCTGAATATTCCTTCAGCCTCCTGTGGGGAAAAAACACAGAGAAAAGGGAGCCCCTCACAGGCTTGGCAAGGCCCAAAACTGATCAGGGTGAGGCAGAGGTTCCTGCCTGGAAGAAGGAAGGCACTCCTTTAACTCATGCCTCACCCTATGGTAAAAGAAGTGGGCCCCCTAGAAAGGAGAGGTAATCACTCTATGCTGGGCCAGGGTGATAACCTAGAAAGGCAAAGCCACACCGTCCTTCTAATGCAGACTACAGTTCCTGCCAATCTGGAAGCTGTCTCAATGGTATCATAAGATACCCTTGTTTGGTGCCTCACTAGCTCCAGACCACATGTAGAAAGGCTGTTAACTAGCCTGCTCACCTCTGAGTCATGTAAGGATGCCAGAAGTTGACCCAGCATCACCCACAGGTGCCTAGCATACACAGCCTGGTGTGCCTGGTGCACTGAGATGCACAAGAGAAGGCACACTGCTGAGAAAACCCTTCTACCTCAGAGGTCAAACTCGACCGAGTCAGTCTTGGGGGCGGTCATGCCTTGGGTGACCATGACCGGAATGGTGATCCAGTAGCTCCACTCTCAAGGAAGGGTGGGACATAACACCTGGAGACCCCAGGGGTGTGCAATACCTGCATGGACAGTTTCTTGGGGCTGTAGAAGAGGCAGAGGGATGATAATACTAATAATAATTTTATGTATGAAGCACCTTTCAAAGCCAAGGTGCTATACATAAGTTATCATAATAAAAACAACAACAATCTTCATAAAGATCAGGTTAAAACAACATCACATCATGAGACAACATCAATAAGCCATTTAATTTTTGAATTCTGGGAATGACTGTTGAAATAGATAGGTCTTCAAGGATTTTTTATAGCCTTCGATGGTCTGGCACTCTCTCACCCAACAAGGTAGAACATTTCACAAAGTGGGGCTGTCACAAACGCACTCAGCAGGTCAGACGCTCTGCTCCCACAGTGCCAACCTCAGAGTGCAATAGTGTGAACAAGTAACAGATGGGGTAACCCTCCTGTCCGCTTTTGGGTCTGAATCACCTTTAGTCTCAAGTTCTGGGGGGATTCAAACTGTGAACCTTATGCTAGCATACCCAATGAACAGGCTCAGATACATACTTTCTTTAGAGATTGTGGTACAATCTTTCACTGGGGCACCCAGCCAGACTTCCAAAATGAACCCTTTTAACTCTATAAGAAACCTTAGGTATATGAAGAAACGTTAGGTATATGCTTCCCTTTTTACTCAAGCTCAGTAACACCATCAAGCCCTTAAACAGTTGTCAGACTTAAAAATACAGGCACTCCACATGCAAAAATGACAGAGGAGACCCAGGCAGAATCTTAAAGAATATGTTTACTAAAAATGGATAAAAATATGAAAAATGTAACACAGAACAATATATCAAAGAGCACACAATCACATTAAAGAACAATGGAAAATTATAAAGCAAAACTCCTACCACAATACAGTTAGATTTTTGCCAGCTAAGGTATTACCTCTGGAAGTACATTTTAAAGTTAGATGAGAGAGTTGTGTCTCGCTAGAGTCCCAAGATGATATGACAAATATTTCAGACACAATTATCAGTTTAAACTCTGTCTCCACACTCCTTCTGTGAGTCATCTGGCTCCTCATTTTAAAATATAAAATTACAAAAAATGATTTCCTATCAGGAGGTATTTTAAATAAGGTGCCATCAGAAGAAAAAAGACATTTGCTCTATATAACTCCTTAATTACACATGTTTCCTTTGAACTTAGTAATCCCACACTGGCACCAATGTGTTAAAAAAACAACAGGAATCTGCCTAATAATGTCATGCTTCTGAAGTCATAAAGTCACAACTGATTTCCACTTCAAAAAGCCTAGGCATGTCATAAAAATGAAATAAAATGTAATTCTGAAGGAAGGCAGTTAATTAAATGGTTCCTGGTCAGTTTACATATCCTGTAGCTTCACTGAATCCTGGGGGGGGGGGTCAGGGGCACCCATGGAAGCTCAGGCTGGCTTATGTGAGACAATCACATGCTATATTTTTATATTACAAATGTCATACAACAATCATAACCAGCTGACCAAGCATCACAGTGGCTACGTAAGAAAAAGTCCGAGCCCCAGATGTTTTCAGATGTACCCTGGGAATCTGTAGCAATCCCTCATTGGTAGATCGAAGTGGGTGGGATGGGTGGGAGGGGCAAAGGAGCTCTTTCAGGTAGTGGGGTCCCTGGTCAAATGGGGCTTTATAGATCAGTAAACTGACCTTGAACGTGATCCACCACTGTACAGGTAACCAGTGCAGTCTGTAGAGCACAGGCGTAATGTGGCTGATCCTGAATATACCAGTCACCAGCCTAGCTGCTGCACTCTGCACTAGCTGCAAGCGATGGATATCAACCCCAGAAGTCCTAGGTACAGGGCATTGCAATAGTCAAGGCAGGTAGTCACAAAGACATGGACTAGGGTCAAAAGATCATCAGGAGGAACCAGGTGCTTCACGTGGGCAATATTCCTCAAGTGGAAAAATTAGGTCTTAAAAATGTCTGAAACCTGAGATTTTAGAGTCAGTTCATTGTCAAAAATAACACCCAAGTTACGCAGCTGGTGTGAGGCTGCCAATGGAACATACCTGAACCAAAGCCCAGGACCCTGTCCATTCGGCGTGCTCACCGCCCAGTGATCTGGGTCACCACCAGCACCTCAGTCTTGTCAGGATTTAATCTCTGCCAGGTAGCACTCATCCAGTCCTGGGTCTCAGTGAGACAGTTGTTAAATACCGAGATCGCATTATCCTGTCCAAGTACAAAGGATAGGTATAGCTGAGTATCACCTGCACAGCAGTGAAAACTCAAGCCATACCTTCTAATAATGTCTCCTAATGGCAGCATATACACTGCATACAACATGTGTGCTAAAATGGAGCCCTGAAAAAACCCACAGGATAGGGGGAGGGAGCCAGAGGAATAAATTCCCATGGCCACCCTCTGAGTCCTACCCTGGAGGAAAGATCTAAACCATGTGAGGACCATACCGGAAAGTCCACAGTTGGTCAGAAGGTGCTTCAATAGCACTCCATGGTCCATAGTGTCAAATGCCACAGAGAGAGATCAAGAAGGGCCAAGGTAGAATGAGATCTCCAATCTCTCACAATTAGGAGATCATTAAGTACCCGAACAAGGTCAGTCTCGGTACCATGTTTCTTCCAAAATCCGGACTGGCGAGTATCATAGACATCGTGTATGGTAAGATGGTCATCCAGTTGCAGTGCAACCACTTTCTCAATAACCTTACCCACAAAGGGCAGGTTTCAGACAGGTCTGTAGTTAGCAGGATGATTCACGTCAAGGGAGGGTTTTTTTCAGGAGTGGATACATGACCACCTCCTTAAGGGGACCAGGAAACATCCCACTCTCCAATGAACACCAAACAATCTATGCAAGGATCAGGCCAATCTCAACTACACAGCCCACCAAGAGGGACATGGGGCCCATATCCAAACTACAGCAGGTTAGCCACAGAGACTGGATGACCCTCATGATGTCGATGAGTTCCGGCCAGCCAAAATCTGTACAAACTGACCGGGCACTTGTGACATCAAACCAACCATCACAATGTCCATTGGAAAAGGACTGGCTGATCTCTGACCTGAAGGGGGCAACCTTATCTGCAAAAAATTGAGCAAACTCATCACACTTCTCTTGTGAAAAGGCACCCACAGACTGAAGACAGATTGGATTGCATGATCTGTCCACAGTCCAGAAAAGCTGAGCTGGTCAATTTCGTGCAGCAGCAATCTCCCTGGACAGGAACTCTGCCGTCTTACAGGAGAGTGACAAATGATAGAAAGTATAATATTCCATCAGCCTAAGCCTGTTGTCATAAAGGCCTGATTTCCACCAGGCCCTCTCCAGCCTTCACCCCACTCTTCTCAACTCCTTCAAGGTCCCATCAAACCATGGAGACCTGGAATGGAGGGTGAGGGGGAAAACACAAACAGGAGCAATGAAATCCATGTTACCGCTGCATTATAGGTAAGCACCAGTTCCCCATGGATCCATGCATTCCCTCAGCATATTCAATAGGTACAGCACTGCCAGTAGGCCATCGAGGTCACACCGCACAAAGGGCGGTACTGGACCATCCCCATAGGGGCAGGCCCATTAGGGGGAGCTCCAAAACTGAACCTTATTGTGTGATGTTCAGACCATCCGACTGGTTCCACCACCAAATTGGAGATCTCCATCCCCAGGAGGAACATCAGATCTAGTGAGTGACCCCTAATGTGGGTAGAGGATTTAACAACCTGCATGAGGCTCAACGAGGTCATTAGTTGGAGGAAATTACATCCAAACTGTGAGAGTTCATTGTCGAGCCAGGCATTGAAATCCCCCAGGATCAACCATCTTGGGATCCCAAAACCACATCAACAATGAAGTCTGTGATTTCCTGCAGGAATACTTTCTCATGTCCATTTGGATGGTATATGAGTAGTATCCTGCACCTCATGCCCACCTCCATGATATACTCAAAGGATCTGGTGCACCCTACTGGTACCTCAATAAGGCTAATTTCTGATCTAAAACAGATGGTTACACCCCCGCCCCTATGATCCGTCCTCGAACAATGCATCACTGAATAACCTGGTGGAACAGCCAAGACCAAAACTGGGCCTGCATTTTCATCCAGCCAAGTCTCGGTGATGCACACAAGGTCTGCTGTTCCAACAAGATCCGCTATAATGGCAGTCTTGTTACAAATAGACCTGGCATTACATAACATCATCCAGACAGGGGGAACCCTGGTTCTGATCCCATTTCACCCCGGAGTGTCTCCTTGTCTGCACCACCTCTATCAGATCGCTCCTCTCCATTCCCCTTCCAGATCTGGGGCCAGACCCTATGTGATGCCTCTGTGATGAGACAAGGCCACGGAAGGATGACAAGGTTTTTGGCATTAAACTCCCCAAGGAAAGTGCGCGTTGCATGGGCAGGATTGCAACTTGTAAAATGGGAGCGATGGAGCTCCTCTAACATGCCTAACAGGAAGAGCTGATCTCTGTTGAAATCAGCATCTGAGGACAGGTGGACAGAGGGATCCTTTTCCTTGGAGGAGGAAGACGAGAAGGCTGAGGAGCCCAGTTTAGAGGCTGGAGCGACTGGAGGTTCAGGTCTAAAAATGACTACGCCCAGGGCTTTAAGATAGTGAGGAAATGCAGCTTCTGACACACTGAACTTTTCCCAGGTCATTGACCTGAAAGGCCACAGAGGCCTGTGAGTGTAGGAGAGGAGGCAGAGGAATAGATGGAGGAGTAGAACTCTGGTGAGCCAGAGCAGGACCTCTGCTATGGCTACAAGATCACAAAGCGGACCCTTGTTGAGGAGGGGGAGCTGCACAACTCACCCACTGCAGGGTGCCCAACCAGACAGGGTGGCTGAAGTGGTGCCCTTGGGAAAGGACCCCAAGATGGGGTGATCAGAGTGGGTCTGGCCCTTGTGGGTGGTCCTGACCCCACCTGCTATAGACACCCTACCAGTTCTGGAGTGGAGAGGAGAAGAGGGAAGGGTCAGCATTGCAGCTCCTCCTAGAGCCACCAGCTGTCCTGGAAGACGGCCTGCATGCCAACCTCAACCTCCCCACCCCCACCTCACCAATTAAGGACCTGCTCCTAGTTGGATTCCTAGTACTGGAGAAAAGAGGCTCTGAGATGACCTCAGCACCAGAAACAGTACCAGAATCCATCTCAGAACCCACCCCGGTGCTGGAATCTGATTTGGCACCAAGAATGATGCCAGACCTCAACCAAACCCTGCCCTCAGCGCTGACCACCCTCTCAGTGTCAGAATCAGTGCTGGCAGTGTCCTGGGTGCTAGAAGCAGCACCAGAGGACATGGAGCTGATGGCCCCAAGGGCTGCACCAGGAAGGATGGTGGCAGACTACAAAGTACCGGAGACCAAAATGCTGGGTGGAGGACAGCTCTGGGGCAGCCTACTGGGATCATCCTGATTCTCCTCCTCTGAAGAGGAAGAGATCAAGGAGATCACCAAAGAAGCCACTCCCAAAAACTCTCCCTCTTCCAGCAATGCGAACAGTGCCAAAAGGGGACCCAGCACCGACAGCAGCACTGCCTCACTCACTGGCTCAGAGGGTTGTGTCAGGAGCTGAAGTGGCACCAGCAGGCAGTATGGAAGGGTTCAGTGGCTCAGGCTGAGTGTGTAACTACAACTGTGACACTGGGGCATCTGTGCCACCAAGGAGGCAACAGACCATGAGGGTTGCCCAGCCAACCCCCTGAAGAAGGCAAACTATCCCACCGACCCCTCATGCAAGCCTCTCATCTTAGTGAAACTAGAATCAGTGGAGGCCTGCTCCTTCTCAGTACATATAGTACCAGAGGAAGACCGGGGAAAGGGACCAAAGTCCTGGCCTTGGTGTCCCGGGACAAATGCTGCCCTCTGAAGGTGGGAGGAGCCTGACTCACTTTCGGTGTGTGCAACTCAAGGACCCAGCAGTCCATGGAGAAGCAGGTATCGCAGCTGACCATGTTGCGAAATGGACCCAGGTAGGTTAAGTAGCAATCATGGTGGTCTACCACAGTCATCAGCCTGTCACAGGGGCATGCTCTACCTTTGATTTCAAGGAAGGGCCCAAACCAGACATAATTACATGCGAATAAAACAAAATAAAACCAATAACAGACCCAACGCTGCACTTCTGACAGGAAAGAAAATAATAAAAGGAATTGTTTTACCAGTTTTGACAGTAATCAGTGTTGAAGGAGGTCTGCAGCGTCAAGTGAGCTGCAGCGGCAGAATTGGCACAGTCGAAATTCGAAGTTCAGCTTCAGCTCTCACAGGTGATATAGCCTCGATGTCAGGAAAAGAAGGAGGGGCCATCCTAGGTTACTGGTCAACCCGCGAGTGCCATGTAACACATCAGCCTTGAGGGCAGTGCCATCCCTAATGTTAGCCCCTCCTCCAGAGAAAAGCTAAAAAGCTTAAAGCTATAAGGTTCCCATGGGGTCTGGTGCCTCCCTCTAGCTGAGATCCCACCATTAATGAATGGTGAAGATTGATCTCAGGAAGATCTTCCCTTATGCCTTTCATGAACCGCCACCAGCAAGGATGGGCTACCACCTCCACTACCCCCCACTCTCCATTTCCCTCTGCTTTTCCTCCCACTCAGTCCAGTGAGTTGCCATGAGAAGGGTCCTCTGGCCCCAAGTACCTATGTGGGTCCCCTGCTTATCCCAGAGAACAAGTTTATTGTATCGGTTACAAAAGGCCAAGTACCCCTTACCCTAACACTGATATCCCAAGGATATCACTGCAACTTTAACAAGCCATAACTCCACTACTCTTTGGAGTTAAGGGGCAATCTATATATCCATATAAGGAGCTCAATGAGTACTACAATAGTTGCACATAATACCCCCGGAAAAATGCACTGGTATGCGCAGCATCCCAAAATTACCTCCCAACTTCACCATTTATTTATTGAATTTTGTTGACCTGGTAAGCCCACTGGGCCTAGAAGTCCCTTTTTCAGTGGCAACTGAAGGGAAGGGGGATACAGATGGTAAGCAACTGAAACTGAACCAGATTAAGCTGTTGGTGGTATTTTTAGTGAATGGGAGAAATTTGAACAGGACACTGGGGAAACTCCCTTATTCTTTTTCGATAAGTGCCATGGGATATTTGGTATCCACCTGAACTACCACCAATCCAGGCAGATGGAACCTCAGTTTAACATCTCATCTGAAAGACAGCCAAATCCACAATTCAAGTTCAAAGCAGTGCATGTCTTGGTCACACCTCATTGGAAGGCTTAACAAAGGCCTCATGGAATTACAGCCCAATGTATCACTCATGATACTGGAGCAGTGGAACATAGAATTACAAAGTGGGGTGAATGGGGGAGTGTACCAAATTTGCTTCTATTAGTTACAGAATAATAGCTTCATATTATTGGTGAGGCTATGCCTGGAAGTGTCGCATGCGATACTGTCACATCTCTGTTGTACTGGCCAAATATGTGGGTGGACATACAGGGTCATGTTGGAGGAGGTGTGGAGAAGCTCAAGCCACACACACTCATATTTTCTGGTCATGTTCCAAGATTACTTAATTCTGGCAAGAGATTAGTGAGGTCTTAAATGCCCTTTTTGTAGAGCAAATTCTTCTCACTCCTCAACTGGCTGTTCTTTCCATTGTTCCCCAGACCATCTGGGAGATTGCAGAAAATTGCTTTTAATTTTAATAGCAGGAGCAAGAAAAAGACTATCACTAATCTGTGGCTGAGGTCAATGTCCCATCAATGCTCTCAAAGGATAACTTTGGTCAGCAATTTATATAGGCTGGAACCCTTCACAGCCTCATTGGGGAATAAGTTGAGTAGAGTAGAAGAAATATGGTGATGATGGGTGTTCTATCAAAATGATCTCAATCCTGATTTTTTTATATAGCTGTTTGGTTCCCTTCACCTCCTCCCACCAAGTGGCGATGGGGACACATAGGTATTTTTTTAAAGATTTTCTCCTCAAACCCCCCCCAACCGAAGCCCTGTGACATGGCCGTTCAAGCATGTGGAGGCACACTATGCACCCAATGGTGCCAGCTTAGCCCCTTCCACCTCCCTCAATAATTTTTCTCCACCTATGCTACCCACCGGACCTCCACCCAGTGGAAGCGGAACTATAGGGTGGACAACAACCCACCCTCACCACTCTTGGAAAAGGAGAGGTGTCCATTGGCATGCTCGATCCTGCTCCTCCCTCCCCCACCACTCTGGCATTCCGACGACCCGAGGTCATTTCTGAACCCGAGTCACTGGCATAGTGCAAGGTGCGACATTCAGCGCCTCAACCCTCAGCACCACTGGGACAGCCACTAATCCTGATTTTGTACCCAGAAAAAAGAGTGATGAAAATAAATTCCTGATAAATAGCATGGAAAGTTCTCTCTGAGGCCTGGAAATACAGTGTAGTTTTGATCAAGGTGAGAAATCACATGTTTTATAGTGTGTCAGGGAGGCCTGTTCTTATTAATTTACTGAGGTGGTGCAAATTTTGTTTCTATATATGTTCTCCTTTTTACCCTACTCTTATTGCTAATACAAAGCTAATATATAAACATATATATACATATATATATATATATATATATATTTATATATATCTATATTCTGTGCAAAAAACTGCATTAATGCATCATGTAGGGTTAAAACAGAAAAAGCTAGGAAATGAAAAATCTTTAGGGTTGCCCCTTCCCCCCACGTGGACCCGACAATCATCCCAAGATTGACAGATGACGGGGTGTGTCATTGGGGTTGTGAGGCCTAAATGTTGTCCCATTCTTTGTGTAATCATATTCAAAAACAACAGTGAAGAAGAATGTGGCAACATTTAGGCTTTACAATACCAATGACACACCCCGGCATCTGTCAATCTTGGGATGATTGTCGGGTCCACGAGGGGGGAGGAGGGGCAACCCTAAAGATTTTTTAATTTCCTGGCTTTTTATGTTTTAACCCTAAATGATGCATTAATGCAGTTTTTTGCATAGAATGTCCTTACTTTTTGAGAAAGAATAGAAAACTAAGAACTTGCAGAAGTTGGTGGTAGCACAGGCCCTTTGGGTCCTGCGCTCCCACCAACCTGTAAACGTGTCTTTACCATCAACACCCTCCAAACTTCAATGTAAAAGACCAAACTGTGTCCGAGATATAACATTTCAAAGTCTGAGATATTCGTTCATCGGAGTTGCAGAATTCCACACCTGTTGACATTTTACAGACACAACAACTGAAAACTACATCCATGACACTAAGGCTAGGTACCCAACTGCCGACTTCGGGGGTGTCCTATCCCCCTGCTGACTTACTGTGGCCCCAATGTATGTGCTGAGGGGGATCCCACTCCCTGTTGACATAAAGCACTCCCCCTATTTGTTATATGCTGGGGGGGTGACCAATCCCTCTGGGCTCTCCTCCCCCGCTTTCCTTGTGTGCCGACGGGGGTGCCCAATCCCCGTCAGCATAAATTACACCCCCTTTTTTTGTGTGGTGACAAAGGTGCCCAATCCCCATTGGCTGCAGCAACCCCCAAACAATTAGGTGGCAGCTGGAGACCACCTCCAGCGTGCCAAATCTCTTGAGAAAAAAAAACTGTCCGATGTTTTTTCACCTTTAACACAAAACGTCCCTCATAGTCTCCCTACCCACCACCCTCACCCACCCACTGTGCACCCTGCCTCACCACACCCCCCTCACACCATACTTACCTGCAGAGTCTGGCGTGATGATCTTTGGTGGACCAGGAACACGTCTGCACTCTTCAAAGCTAACCACGAACTGAGGAAATGCCAGTAAGCTGTATAATGGAATAAATAGGGTTTTTTTCAACTTTGATGCATATCTCAGGCAGTTTTTGGAATACTGGCACCAAATTTTCAACATGGGCTTTTTGGGACCCCTCCTCATGAATTCTTACACTGTCATGGCGTTATTCGGTCCCGAAAGGTGATTTCGCAGTCACTGCACAGAATCACCTTTAGGGAGTGAGGAACAAAATGACAGTGCCAGTATTCATAAGAGGGGGGCTCTCAAAAAGCCTATGTTGCAAACTTGGTGGGAAAAATCCCAACAATGACTGTTTTACGAGCATAGGTTGCGCAGTTACTATGCACACTCGTAACTTAGCGAATTTGCAATATTTTCCCACCACATGTTCAGCATTTGCATTTTTCCACACCTTCTTGTGAACCGTACAGCTGTCATTTTTCACATCCTGCCTGCAATGTGTTTTTGCACTTCCAGCGCAGAATAGAACGGGCGATGTGGGATATCAGTGTTTGGGACAAATTACAAAAATGACAGTTGCACTGTTCATGAGCAGAAGTCCTAAAATGCTTATGCTGAAAATTTGGTGACAATACTCCATAACATGACTGTGTTACGAGCGTGCATTGTGCAGTTTGCATGCATGAACGTAAGTTTGCACATTTTATAATATTTTCACTCCAGATTTTCAATATTGCTATTGTTCTGCACCTCCTTATGAACAGTACAACTGTCATTTTTCACATCCTGACCAAAATGTGTTTTCACAGTTCCGGCGCAGAATAGCACAGTCACTGTGGAAAGTCCATGTTCAAGACACAATATGAAAATGACAGTGACACTGTTCATTAACAGAGGTCCTAAAATGCCTATGTTGAAAATTTGGGGCTGAAAGTCCATAAAATTAGTGTTTTGCGAGTGTGCATTGCACAGTTTGCACACAAACACTCGTGACTTCATGCATTTGTAATATTTTCACTCCACATGTTTAAAATTGCCATTTTTCCACATCTCCTTATGAATAGTACAGCTGTCATTTTACATATCCTGGCTGAAATGTGTTTTTGCACATCCGGCGCAGGATTGCACTGTCGCTGTGCGAAATCAGTATTCGGGGCAGTTTGAGGAAATGACAATGACACTGTTCATGATCAGAGGTCCTAAAATGCCTATGTTGAAAATTTGGTGCTGAAAGTCCATAAAATGACTGTGCTGCAAGTGTGCATTCTTGGCATAATATAACCCATTACATTTGCAATATTTTCATGCCAGATTTTCACCACTGGCATTTGTGTACACCTCCTTATCAACAGTACAGCTGCCAGTTTTCACAGCCTGCCCAAAATGCATTCCCACAACTGCGGTGTACAATGGCATGCTCGCTGTGGGAAATCACTTTTTGGGACACATTAACAAAATCACAGCGCTGCTGTTCATGAGGGTAGGTCTCAAAATACCGATGTTGAAAATGTGCCTAAGAAACTACCACAAATAATTGGATTGCAGACATCTGCTGCGCATTTTGTATGCATGTTCATTGCTTCACCAATATTTCATATTGCCACTCCAGATTTTCAATGTTGCCATTTTTTACGCCTCCTCATGAACAATACAGTTGTCATTCTCCACATCCTGCCCAAAACTGTGTTTTCATCCCTCTGTCACCAAATGCCACAGCCGCTGTGCAAAACCACCTTTCAGCTAACAAAGTGATTGTGCCACTTTTCATGAGGTGGCCTGACAAGCAGCCCATGTTGAAAATTTAGAGTGAAACTACCACTACACTCCTTTGGTGTTAGGGTTTCCAACTGTAGCACCCCACCCAGTATGGACTGACAGGCTTCAGGACTGTGACTTGGGATCATCAGATGTAATGCTCACGCCATTCCATCCCTCATGCCCACCCTACAGCCACTGAGAGGCATTGTGGTGTGTCTTGCACAGTTCGGCCACAAACTTCACCCCATGCTCCTATACTGCACCCACGTCAGTGTATTTCCTCAAGGAATGGGGCAAGTATAATGCCCAAAGACCCCAAAGCACACCATGACATTTGTAAGTGTCTACAGGGTAGGGTGAGGTACAATACCATGAGCATTATAGCTGACAACCCAAAGGCACACCCCAATGCCTGTCGCTCTCTACAGGGTGGGGGTGGGGTTGGCGTCACTTCAGTACTTCACTGCCATTCCTATTATGTGTCTCTAGCTCTGCCACTACCAATGCCAATGCCAGCGTGACAACATTCAGCGTTGACAAATGCTAGTTAATGTTAGTGCTAAATCTTAATTCCTACTCCAGAGTGTTGGCTCCATCATACTGCCATGAGCACGTTTGTTTTTTAAGGTCTAGTATTTGGTCATCTAGATTTTGTTTTAAAGATTCCAATTTTGAAATGAGTACTTGCAGTTCTGCTGTAAGATGTAAGTATGTCAAAAATCTATTGTTTGTACTCTCCCTTTTAAGTGTCTGGAAAGCTGTTTCCAGGATAGTTTTGTATCTTCCCAATAGAGGGTAGCACTATCATACATTGCAAACACAGATACCCTAGCTTCCCATTCCTGTCTCCAGGCTTTCTGCACTTGTTCATCTGTTAAAATTGGATTGTTCAACCTCCACAAGTTCTTTTAAGTTCTAGGAGTATCTTTCCAAGTAACCTTTATAGTTAATGATTTATGATCTGAAAATTCTCTCCCCCAAAAGATTAACATTCAGAATCACTAAGATTTCAAAAACAAAAACAAAATCAATTCTGGTGGATAAATGTCCTTTAAAAAAGTGTTTCCACCATTTTATAACTTTGCCTATAGGAATCTATTAATTTTGTATTTAAAATTAATTTGTTAAGGGCTGTAGAATCAAAATTGTTGGCAGTTTTCAGTCCTCTGTCATCTTCAGGCCTCAATTAAAATCACCAGCCCAAACTAATAATCTAGAGGTATGTAGGTATGGCTGGACTTTCTGAAATAGATTAACCCTAAGAGCTTTTGTCTGTGGTGTGTAAGTATTGATTATCCGGAATCTTTCAGAATAGAAAGAGATGTCTAGCATTAATGCTCTCCCTGGGTCAATTTCTACTAGTTTAGTTACTTTGATACCAGGATTATTGATTAAAATCCCAACCCCGTCACATGTTTCTTGGCCTACAGACCAGAAAGAAGGCCCTTTTACCCAAAGTTTTGTATCCGCCTGTAACTCTATGTTTGTCTTAATCTTGGTGTCCTACAAGCAAGCAATATCACCATTCTCTTGAGCTAAAGAGTTTAAAAGTACAATCATCTTAGCAGTCCCTTCAATGCCATTTACATTCGTAGATGTTAAAGTAAGGGACCATATGTTAAAGGCTAAAAAAAAAAGAATGATAACCACATCAAGAAGTTTTGCTATGCCTCCGACTCCTTGTCCTTTGGGTGTGTGTCCCCCCCCCGCATCATCCACATCAGAAATAACCTCTGTAGTGCCAGTGTTTGTAGAAGAGGTATCTGATAACTCTTCCTCTGAATCTTTGTCTGATTTTTCCAGGGCAAGAACCTCATATCTATTTTCTTTTCCTCCAAGATTTTGTCCCAGAGGCTGTGCCCAGTTTCTCTTCCTTGCTTTTACATTTAAGAGTTTTGCCTGAACTATTCCTTTTAGTAGCTGCTTTCCTTTGTTTTGTCTCTTGGCTGGGTGATGGGGGTGGGGGCATATTTTCTTCTTCTGCAACATCAGCTACTCTAGTCTGCTGTTTGTCAGAGATTTTGCTGGTGCTAGTGCCAGGAGAAGCTTCTGAAAATTCCTCAGAGGGACCTTTACTTGTGTCTGTTTTAGCAGCAACACTAGGGGGAGAGGGGTCCGGAATACTGGGTCCTTGAGTTGCTGCAGCATCAACTGTTTGAGCCTGTAACTGTTGTGCTCTATTTATAAAGCAATCCTGGGGGGCAATCTTCACAATTATGGGAGGCCCAAGGGTACTTCCCATAACCATGTCCCATGTTCTCACATAAATTGCACTTAAAAAGATTTACACATGCTGAGGAATTGTGCCCATAATCTAAGCAGTGGTTACATCTGGGGGAGTCACAGGCATTGCTCAAATGAGTATGTGAACCACATTTAAAACATGATTTTGGTTGCCCCATGTAGAATAAACACCCTGTCCCTTCCCAGATCAAATGTGCTAGGCAGAAGTATGGGTCCTTTATTTATGGAAAATAATTTAACCTTTTATTTTCCAGCCACCATGCCATATTTGTTCGCTATCTAAAATAGGAACAGGTTTATCTATAATTTCACACCTTTGCCTCAACCAGAATAAGATGTCCTCTACATGAACACCCTCATTACGAAACATGACAGTGATGTATTTAACTGCCAGTTTAGTAAGAGGGATGGCCATGTAGGGAATCCATAAAGGGCTATTTTTTCAGAGTCTGAAATTGAGACCAGAACCTATCTAAACTCAAGATAGACTTGAAACTAACATCATAGTTTCCGTTACCTATAGTAGAAGGATCAAAGCAAAATTTTCAGAAGAAAAAAATGCATTGTACCCTTTAACAGCTGTTTAACAATATAAAGCCTATCAGGAGGATCCTCCAAACCACCCTTAAAAATAAGTCTCACAGCATTTTTCCTCAGGGCTGGTTCCCCCTTATTCTGATATAAATCCGTCAGTTTAAACATGGAGTCCAACCAAGCTTTTTTATTTGGATCCCTCAAAATATGTTCTGCAGGCCCCATTCTAGGAATAAGTTCCTCTTAGTTGATGAGTGCTTGAAAGTCTTGCTCTGTAACCATGGCCATGTTACTTTTGTTACTTTCCTCGTTGGGGCCCAGTTCAGGTGAATAATGACTAGTAGTTGGAAGGCAGGGTTTGCACACATTATCCAGCTTTTGAGCATCAAAAACATCTCCTGACAAAGTTTTAGTCCTGTATTTAACAACAGTTGTGTCCTCTGAATCTGGTTCCCAGGTACCCGAAGCATTCTGCAACCAACCCACACTCTCCAGCACATGGGCAGGGGACAAGTTCTGTTGTAAAGCTGACAGTTCAGCGTTTGTCTCCATATGTCTCAATGGGGAATGTGCTGTAAGTGCAAGATTTACAGCAGGTGTTTCGATCGGTACTTCAGTGATTGGAGCAGCTTTTGATCACTGGGCTCCATGAAAATTCAAAAGACCCAGTCTGCGTCTTGCTGGGAGAGGAGGCTTTACTGGCTCTTGGCACACAGCTTTCTGCTGCTTACTACTGCCAGCCAAAGAGGTCTCAAGTCCAGGGGAAAAAGTTACAGAACCTGCAGGGAGATAATTCTTTACCACGTCATCGCACAGCTGGTTTCCATGTGAGTCAGTACGCAAAACTGTCTGAGAACTTTCAGAAAAATTTCACAGTTCTTTTTGTAGCACTTCATGTTGTGATTTAAACTGCTCTTCTTTTCTTAGCAGCTCTAAAACTAATTTCTCTTTATCTGACACAGTTTTAACATTATCAGGCAAAGTGGACGATACCTGTTTTTTTCCTTCAGCATCCTACACGATCTGAGACCAGTCCATGTTATCTTCAAAGAAACAAACTGACATATCATTCTCCTCCATTGATGAACCTAAATCTTTCTCACTTGCTGAAACTGCAGCCTCCAAAATTATAGCTTTCTGACCATCCTCTCCTGTTTGCGAGTTTGTAGGCCTTGAAACTGGGTCTCCTACTTGCAGCACAACCTGCTCCCCTGACACATCAGCACTTCCTCCTCTTCCAGTGTCCGGCTACAAACTAGGTCCCTCCATCCTGTCCACTGGAAATGACAGCACTCCTGCAGGCAGAGTAGAGGAATTTCCCTGGTGTCCTGGCCAAATTTCTCCCATTCACTAAAATATCACAAACAGCTTAATCTGGTTCAGTTTCAGTTGGTTACCATCTGCATCCCAATCACCCCTGAAAAAGGGACTTCTAGGCCCAATGGGCCTACTGGATCAACAAAATTCAATGAACAAATAATATCTTTAATAAAAAGATTTAATATAAGCAGCGCATGTCTCAGATGTTGATAATGGTATTGCTGATTCTCTTTGTCATTTGCAGTGGCAGAGATTTTGAGAGCTGGCTCCAGAAATGGACAGGCTTTCCAAGGAAGTCCCAACCTACCTCTGGGAATTGAAAACACGGAAGCCTGGGAGTTACTCAGGAATTCATTAGCACCCAGCACGTGGGTGTCTTACCAGAGGTGGTTAGAGAGCTTTCTGAGGGTGCATCAGGAGTGGGTGAATGTTTGGCCCATCCCAGTAAACCAACTTTGCTTATGTGTCCTCCACAGGAAGTGAGAAGGGTCCATGCTGGTAGTGTTGGGTAAGCACTTGGCTGGCATAGCATGGTTCTCAAAAGTCATGAGGCATGCTCGTACCACTATGGTATTCCCCTTCACAGGATGTTGCAAGGATGGGCCCAGACAGCTCCCAGGAGGCCAGATGACTGGCATCTGATCAGACCAGCACTCTTGAAACTAGTCTGGGATGAGCTTGCAATGGTTTGCTCATCTCCATCAGAGGCACGTTTGTTCAGAACAGCCCTTTCAGTGGCTTTCTGTAGGGATTTTTGGGTGTCTAAATTAGTGCAGCCAAGCAAGGTAGCTGGCTTCCCAGTGGCACTAGGGAAACAATGATGTGGTGGTGACCACGGTTACAGTGTTTGGCAGATTATGCAGGAGCAAGATGGACAGTAGGGCTCAGGGGTGCTGTTGCAGTCGGAGATTTCCCCCAGGGATACAATGGGACATCCATACATGAGTTCATGATTATGTGGCCAGACAGATAGTGGGAGGTAAATCATTCTTTTGGAATGATGATAGGTCATCAGTCATGGTGTTCCAGTTCAGGCATGTTTTCCACAAAACCTTGCAGAGGTTAGGGATTGACTTGAAAGAGTTCAACACTCATTCCTTTCAAACTAGGGCTGCATCACATGTTGTGGCAGAAGGGTTAATGGACAAATAGATTCAGGCCTTAGGCCAGTGGAGGTCAAATGCTTTTGAAAGTTATTTGAGACCACATGTGCTTTAACTCCTTGTTTTTGTTCTTGGCAGATCACAGCTCCCAGGGAGGGCATATCTGAGTGTGCAGCCATTCCTTCATCTGCTGAGCTTCCGTAAGAGAAAGGCAGTACCAGGGAAGTGCAAATCAATTTCTGGATCCTCGGTCAGCAGAAGTGCATTGGATGGGGAGTTAGGGGATGAGATGGTGTGAGCTGTTTCTTTGGTTGAAAGACAAAGCTTGGCAGCAGGGCCCTCCTAGTGTGCTGGTGGTGAATTTGGGGGTATATTATCTAGGAGCTGTAAAGTTGCTTGACCTGCTGCACAACATGAAAAAAGACTTGGCCTTTTTGAGTCAAATGCAGCTGAACAAGCACAATATTTTTTCGAACACTATTCAAAGACTGTAATGGAAGGACACCCATGGCACGAGAGCCATTGAGAAAGTTCACAGACTCTACAACTTAGTTATATGACCATTTATGGACATTATTGGGGGTCTGTCCTAAGACATGATACAATTCTGATTAAAGCATCCACATTTTATACAAAGGATGAGGTGCACTTGTCTGATGTGCAATTTTTTCAGAAGGCATACAGCTGGCAGTGGAGAAAGTAGTAGCATGTGAGGTGCTTGTGGGGGCTGAGCATTACAGCCATGCTGACCCTGCGGTGGCATGGTAGTCTTGGAAGGTCTGTACGGAGGGCATGGGGTCAAAACCCCACATATAATAATAGTGTGGCACACGATGTCACAAGCAAAATGCTGAAAGGCAAAAAAGGTTGGTCAATGCACCAACTGGCACAAAATGTTGCCCACACAATAGAAATCTATAGGGCAACTGACCCCTAGATTTAATAAAATTGAATCTGAGGGGTTGTGGACTTTGGGGATGGGGAGAAACTCAGTGGGATTTCTTTATTTAAAAATTAATTTTTCAAGACCAGGAGATGAGGAACCGAACTGTGGCCCCTAGGCCTCCTATGCTGCCTTGAACTGGTGCCTTAGCCACTCCACCAGGGGAGCAGCTCAACCGAGTACCACATCAATGCAACTTGATCCCTTCCTCCTTTGAGCAGACAGTGGTGGGGTTAGCGGTAATTCTGTAACGCTATTCTACCTCCGTCGCTGTCAATGTTTTCGGCATTCTCACCGCATGGTTAATGCCATGCTGTTATTGCAGCACTCATATGACCTGGTACTGTACAGGGGGGGAGTTTCTCCCAATTTTTCCCCACAGGGTTTTCTGGTTTTCACCTTCTCCAGCGAGTATGGGTAGAGTATAATAGGTAGGACTCAGGTTAGGTTTGTCATGGTCATGTAATAAGGGGCAGCACAGTCATCTTGGAAGGTTTGTACAGAGGGGTAACAGAATCATGAGGC
Organism: Neoceratodus forsteri; assembly: GCA_016271365.2. Taxonomy (NCBI): domain Eukaryota; kingdom Metazoa; phylum Chordata; order Ceratodontiformes; family Ceratodontidae; genus Neoceratodus; species Neoceratodus forsteri. The sequence continues at coordinate 686,196,545 of CM057456.1, read as the reverse complement.
TTCTGCAGCTAGATCACCCTGAAGCTGACAGGACATCTGGGCTGCACAGTTGGAGTTCCCAGCTTTATTGGGGCAGATGGATGGACAGTCTCTTCGAACACTTGCCTGCAGCATTGCCACATCCTCAAATATGAGAGGATGGTTAAGTACTGTATTTATTTATTTTTATTTGTTTATTTATTCAGTCTTGGACTACAAATACCTTTGAGCACAAGGGGGCTCATTTACAAAGGCTCCAAGTCAGAGGGAAGGAGGGGTTACAAACAAAACAAGGAGGTACAAACACAATCAGTGGTTACATCAGAACATAGTAAATCAATAATACATCTGTGAAACACAGCTCGTTGAGGGTGAGAGGACAGGGGAAGAGAGGTGAGAGGAGAAATTAGAACAAGGAGGTGAAGAGAGAGCAGAAGTGCAGTATCTAGATAAAATAAGAAAATATGGCAGCCAGAGGCCTTGTCATAGATTGTGAGAAAGGGGAGGCTAGGATGGAAGAGGGGGGTATGGGAGGAGTAGGGCAAAAGGGAAATAAGGGATAGCAAGATAAGATAGATGGTGACCAGAAGGCCTGGCAAGTACAAGGAAGAGGGAAATCTGTGGGAAAGAGCAAGGGGAGGGGTAAAGGAGGAGGTGACAGAGGGGAAAAAGCAATTGTTATGTCAAGAGTGGGACGTGATCAGGAAACCTGGTAAGTGCATCAAAGAATGATAACAGTAGGAGGGATACGCAAGGTGGGAAATTAGATGTAACAATCACAAGCACTTTCAGTTAGGAGATGCTGCCGAAGCATTTGTTTGAATTGGTTAAGTCTAGGTAGCATGGTCAGTTGGTTGCTTAGATTATTAAACCACAGAGGGGCTCTGTACCGAAAGGATCTCTGGTATTGAGCAGTCCAACAGTGAGGGACTAGAAGAAGGTCTGAATCAAAGGTGCGAGTGTGTTGAGCCTTAGGGGATTCATTTAACAGGCAACCAATGCTCAGAGGTAATAATCCAAGTAGTACTTTTTTGGTCAGAAGGCAGGTCTGGTATTTGATCCTGTTGCTTAGCTGAAGCCAGCCAGATTGAACATATTTCTCACAGGTGAGAGTGAGGCATGCAGCACCCATAAATAACTAACAGGCCTTGTTCAGGGCGACCGTGAGTCTTTTAAGTGATGTGGATGTTGCAGCACTGTATATGATAGACCATAATTAATGATTGAGAGGACCACGCTATGAACTGCAGTCTTCAGGGCTTCTGGAGTCAGACTCCGTCTATGTCTGTAGAGGAGCCCAATTCTGGTATTAACGTCCCTGGCAACATTTTCTATGTGAGGCACAAAGGTGAGATGACTATCCAGGGTTAAACCTAAGTACTTGAAAAGCTGAATTTGTTCAAGAGAGTCTCCATAGTTGTTTACGACAGTGAGTGCATGCACCTTAAACTTATTTTGAGAGGATAAAAACAACTGAACTTTAGTTTTCTTGTAGTTTAGCACTAATGTGTGATTATTAAACCATCTCTCTGCTTCCGAGAAACCTTGTTGAAGATTGTTTTCAAGTGAGTTGGGATCAGGGTGCCTAGTAAAGATGATCGCATCATCTGCATAGAGGAGAGTACACTGGCTGCAGGCAGCTGGGAGGTTGTTCAGGAAAATACTGAACAGTAGGGGCCCCAGGATTGAGCCTTGTGGTAAACCAGATCAGACAGCCCTCTGCTCTGAGACTATATTTGATGTCCTCACCCTCTGAAGTCTGTCACTGAGGTAGCTTCCGAACCATTTCTGAGCGTTTGGAGCAACCCCAATTTTAGAGAGTTGGCTGAGCAAAATTATGAGATTCACTGTGTCAAAGGCTTTTGTTAGATCAACAATGGCTGCACCTACAAGCTTGCCTTGATCAATGGATTCAGTGAATTCTAGTAGTGCTGAGGTAGTAATGTGCCCCTTTCTAAAACCATGTTGTTGTGGGCACTGGGTAGAGTAAGTTTCCAAATAAGCAACAAGTTGGTTGGTAACGATTTGCTCAACCCACCTCGAAGAGTGGAGGAAGAATAGATATTGGCCTAAAGTTACCCTGTAGGAAACAATCACTAGCTTTATGCACTGGAGTTACGATGGCCTTTTTCTATGCAACCAGGAATTGTGTCAAGATAAGAGAAAGATTTAGAATCTTACTTATGGGTAGGAGAACTTCATCTAGGGTTAGAGCGATAAGCCTAAGGTCTAGTTCATCACTATTGCATCTTGTGTTTCTTAGAACCTTAGTTAGTAGTTTTCTGACCAGATTGCATGAGACCTTTTTAAAACAGAAAGGGGGTTGCTCAGGGCTTTTTCCATGACAGTGACTTGTACAGAGGGCAGTGTTATCATCGAAAAAGTTATGTGGGAGGACACAGCTCAGATTGATAAAAGCATCATTAAAAGCATTGGCAATTTCCATCGAGTCAACGGAAGGGGTGCCATTAATGTTTAGCATTGTAGGTGATACTTTAGTACCCAGTCATTAGCCATCTCACTTGCCCTGGAGTCAGGTTACCATGTGGGGTTGGTATTGTTCAGTTGTCTCCCCTCGGGGTATGAATGGCCATTATATAAACTGTTAATGAGATGAGTAACAATCACTAGCCATGACTACTTTGCTGCACACATCACACTGACTTGGCTGTAACTGTTTATCTTGCATAATAAATACATGGCTGTGTCCATATTCCCATAAGTTCATTGTCTTTCTCAGTCTGTTCAGGTGGAGTAAAGGGTATGTTCCTGGTAAGACAATTTCTGATCCCACTAGATTCTCTATCAATGGAGGGCAGCATAATATCTTTAACTGGAACCAAATAGCTGCACTCCAACCAATTAAATGCACAGACCAAACTTACAAAAAAGTGAATAACTTCTATTAAACAATTAATAATTCTAGAACTGGTCTGTGGCCAGTCACTGTGTAAAACTCACAGCCCAAAGCTTCACCCGTAAAGGCTTCTTCATCAGAGGGCAATGAAAAAGAAACTTGATCACACTTAAATAGTCCCACATACATGACATCACAATGAATAACATTTACAACAGGTGACTCACATTACATAAGGGTAGGAGGCAGTATAGTGCAGTGGTTTAAGGCTCCGAGCTACAAATCGGGTGACATCCAGCAGACCAGACCTGGGTTTGAATTTCACAACCTCCACTTACATAGATACATAGACAGTGTCGGCAGATAAGGGCCTATGGCCCACCTAGTCTGCCCACTTGCATACTGTGTGACCCTGAGCAAGTCACTTAACTTCCCTGTGCTCCCAGGTTGCACCTGTAAAAAAGCTTTCAGCTTAGTGTGCTACTCCTGGTTAAACAACTAAATAAAAAAAAAATAAGTGATTATTTATTTTATAAATATCTTCACTTATGTGATGCAATTCGCCTGTTGTAAATGTTATTTACTATGATGTCATGTACTGGAACTATTTAAGTGTGGTCAGGTCTCTGTTTCTTTACCCCCTGACAAAGCCTTTACAGGTGAAGCACTGGGGTGTGAGCATTGCATGGTAATTGCCACTGACCAGTTTTACCATTATTGTTTAATAAAAGTTATTCATTTTTTTGCAAGTCTGGTCTGTGTAGCATTTAATTGCTTGGAGTACAGCCATTTGGCTCACATTTTGGAGTACTTGGGCTTAGCCACCCCTTAGCTGCACCCCTGGGCTACACTGTAGCATGTTTTTCTTTGAGAAGTTAGCATACTCTCTTAGACTGGGTCATGTCAAACAGGACTGAGAGGATTTTAATGGCTGGAACATTCCCTGATGCTATTTTGGACCACACCCCAACTTTCTGTGTATAGAGAGTCACTACACCAAAAATCCCTCCTAAGGCCATTCTCCTCAAGGATGTATCCAAGCTTGACCCTGGCTCGTTCCACAGTGGCCTTGCGCTTGCTGATTGGTTTTCTGTGTTGCTTGCTGTGGATGCCTCAGATATCCTTTTGAACTATATACTGTAACTATTTTTTCCTCACTGTAAGATAAACATGCCTCTTTCATTAGATGGACAATCAGTGGTACTGTCACTAAATGGCTTTAGAGTGGCCTTCTAGGTCTTTTGAAGTCTTGAGACCTGATATTCACAAATAGTGATAGGATTCTGGGCGTCAAAGTGAGGAACCACCTGAGAAATAGTGACAATAGCACAGTATGGTTCAAGGTCAACAGGACTGAGAACTCCACAGACTCTAAGCTAAAGGTCCTTGACTCCAGAAGGGCAGACTTTACAAAAATGAAGGCCTGCCTGACGGACAATCTTAGTAACACATCAGAAGGGAGCATCGAGGAGTGTTGGACAAGGTTGAAAGGTGCAGTAACCTCAGTCACATCACAGTGTACCCACGAGGTCAGTAAGAATAAAAAGAGGAGAAACCCACTATGGTTTTCCAAAGAGGTGGCAACTGTGGTGAGGGAAAAGTGCAAAGCCTTTAGAAATTACAAGGAGTCAGGGAAAGAGGCTAACAAAACAGAATAAAAAGAAAAGCTAAAAGGGACAGAGAAAGTGATAAGAAATGCCAAAGCACAGACAGAGGTGAGGATAGCTCATGGAGCGAAGAAGGGTGACAAAACATTCTACAGGTACATATGAGAAAAAAGGAAGATTAAGGGAGGCATTGCTAGAATCACGAAAAAGGATGGGCAGCCCATGGAACATGATGGAGAGAAGGCAGAGGCACTCAGTGAATACTTCTGCTCAGTCTTCATACAAGAAGCAGATAGTAGCGGTCCAATAATGTGCAAAAAGAATATTCCACTTGGAGGCACAGGCATGTGTCCCTTCGCAGAGGAAAGGGTACTAGAGAATATCAACAGGTTAAGCAAGCAATAATACCCAACTGGGTGGGCGGTATTGGGCACTACCGGACTGCCCAGTCATGTAATGAGGCCCGACGCCACAGGCGAAGAGCCTTATAGCCCCTGGGCGGTCCAGTATTGCCCATACCGCCCACCCTGGAGGGTATTAATGCGCTTAGAAAATGGGCTTACATTATTTTTTTTTTACTAATAATTTTATACAAAAAGAGTGTAAAATGTTAGTAAAAATGCACAGAATCATGCATGCAATAATGCCCGACAGGGTGAGCAGTATTGGGCAATACCGGACCGCCCAGGGGTGTAATGAGGCCCGACGCTGCAGGCGGAGGGCCTTATAGCCCCTGGAAGGTCTAGTATTGCCCATACTGCCCACCCTGGAGGGCATTATTGCACTTAGAAAATGGGCTGTATGGCATTTTTTATATGGGAATTAAAACAAATTAAGGAAAACATTTAATAAATAGGAATGCAGTTTAGCTCTGAGTTGTAAAGTAGTCCCGTTTTGTGCTGTTCTGTATCTTGTCCCCCCTTCCTAAATAGAGCCATTCTGTTTTATTTATGCCCCCTGAAGAATCTCCACAAAAGCAAAATACATGGAGTTTTGTTACACCGTCCAGCAGCAGTCTTTTGCCATCATTTTTAAGTTTATAACAGTCGTCGGCCATTCTTGCAAGACTGTTTTTTTTTGCCATGTTTGGGGTCACTCAGGAAAGAACCAGCTGGACCATCCCACCGGTTCCTATCCACATACAACTGTAGGCCATCACTGGAACAAACACGATATCGAGTCCTCGGACAGGATGGCCACAGGGCACTGAATGACAGTCACTGACCGGGAACTGGCTGGCAGGGCTGCAGTCACCACTGATTCTCAAACACTTACAGGAGCACTGGCAGTCCTCGGATTCTAATGATTCCCATTTCCCACCTGCTGAGTGCACTCCATCAGGCCACCGGCCCGAAGATCGGGCTGGGAACGGATTCCTGTTTTGGAAACACAGCGCCTCTCGCTAGCCTACTCCCATATTCTGGTCTCTCCGTAGAGTCGCTGTTCTCCTCCTGTCACCACTAAGCCTCAGGGGACAAATACTGCTGCTGTTCAGTAATCCCCCCCTGCAGTGAGGAGTGGTGGTGGCGGTTGGGCGAGCTTTGAGATAAAAAGTTGACGATCAGTGATGGGACAGGGTCCCGGGGGGGGAGTTTGATGGGTGGGTTAAGCGCTGTGGGGAAGGCTGAGCGAGAGCAGGAGAGCACTGCTGTTGGAGATGAGCACGGGGGATGCCAATTTCTCTGACTCCTCGACCACAGAATAAAAAATTGGTATTGTGTCTTAATGGTTATTTAAAAAAATATAGTGCTTCACATTTAGGGGAGGATTCAGTTGTTAGAGGACTGTTTTGGGAGCTGTACATTACAGTGAGCAGCATCAGAAGCAGCGCCGGTTATCAGTGTATTGTACTGCACAACAATTGAGTCTTTTTTCTTTACTCAAACTGTATTTTTTTTTTCATCTTTGAGAAACTGCCAGGTTGGAGGAAAGGTTGAGCTTAGGCTGTCTGTGTATAAATGTGTGTGTGTGTGTGGGGTCTATCTTTCGCTAAGCGAGGGGAAAAAAATGACGTGGATTTCAAATTTACTGGGGTGCTTTTGGCCAATGAGGGGGCAGGATGGGCACAAGGATTTTAGGGAGGGTGAAGGGGTACAGGGTCTGGTACTTTTTATTTCCTGGGCATCTATTGAAAGTTAATGTACCCCCCTGGCAAGGGTACTAGCTAATCTGATGCCAGGAAATAAAAAGCCCATTTTCTAACAGGTTATGTAAAATAGCCCCTTTACTAGCTTACTGGTTTAGCACCACTAGAGGGTGCTGCTGTTTGTTGTGAGATCGTTTTTATTTGTTGCAGTGTCACTTTTTGAAAGTAGCACTCAGGACATGCTTAGTTTAAACATCCCCACCCCACCCCATCCATGAGTTTTTCCTTCTCCTTGTAAATTAATTTTCTTGGTTGGTGGATTGTGAGCAGGGAGCGAGCGGTTGAGCTGTGGAATTGGAGTGCTGCAGTGTTGTTTCGTACGTGATCGGGGGACACAGAAGTCGAATCGCAAACTGCAGAAAAAAAGGAGGTACTCTGCATTTTTTAAAATATGTAAAGGCTCCTGTTGTGGGGTCAAATTGTTGTTGTGTGGTCCAGGAAGAGAGAATGTGTGTTGTGATCAGTTATGAGGCAGGCAGCGCGGGTAAGCAGGACGAGAGTTTCATTGCTGTAGGGGAGGCATGCACTGTCATTTTGAAAGCTGCACTGCCGGCGACGTGAAGCCGGTAAGGTTATCAGTTTTCTTTTGCATTTTTTTTTTCACATTTTTGACTGCTGATAAAATAATTGAAAGATTGGGGGGTGCAGAGGAGAGGAGAGGAAGTTTGCTCTGAGGGGATTTTCCTACCTCAAACTCACTCCCCAACTCTCTCACTAACGCTAAGCGAGAGGTAAAAAATGGCGACTGATGACACTGAAAATTTGGGGTGCCCATAAATATATTCAGTAATGTGGCACCCCGAATTGGTGCTTGTTTTAAGTGGGCATCTATCGAAAGTTAATGCACCCCCCCCTGTAGTGCCCATCAGCCAATCACAGAGTGCAAAGAATCTTGCCCATTTTCTAAAGGTGGATAAAGTTATGGGACCAGATGGAATACACCCAAGAATACTAAAGGAACTTGGGAGGGAACTAGCAGCCCCCTTAGTAGAGCTCTTCAGCAAATCATTGGAGAGCAGGGAGGTTCCGGAGAACTGGAAGAGGGCAACAGTAGTGCCACTCCATAAGAGCAGAAGCAAGCAAGAGCCAGGAAACTACCATCCAGTAAGTCTTACTTGTGTAGTGGGAAAACTGATGAAGTCCCTACTGAAAGCAAGAATCATTGCTTTTTGGGGGGAAAGTGTTCAGTTTGACACAAAGTAACACAGTTTCATGGCAGGGAGGTCCTGCCAGATAAAACTTCTTCGACTGTGTCACCAGAGCAGTGGATCAGGGTGCGGAAGTGGATGTGGTTTACCAGTACTTCAATAAGGCATCTGATTCTATTCTGCATGGAAGACTAGTCAATAAACTGGAGAACATGGGAGTCAGGCTTACAGTAACAGGTTGTGTCAGGAACTGGTTTAATGGGAGAACACAGAGGGTATTAATAAATGGCACTCCATCAGAGGAGGGTAGGGTGACTAGTAGGATTCCACAGGGCATGGTTCTGGGGCCAATCTTCAACATATTCATTAGTGGCATTGCTGATGTACTGAAGAGAAACGTGTGCCTATTTGCTGATAACACCAAAATCAGCAACACAGTTTACACACCAGAGGGGCAACAAAGCACAGAATCTGATCTCCAAAAGCTGGAGGAATGGCCAAGGATCTGTCAATTGAAATTAAATGCCAAAACATGTTAAGTCATGCACCTGGGAAAATGTAACCCAGGGAAACTGAACTTGATGGGAGGGAAGCAGCTGGTGGATACAAGGCTAGAGCGAAACCGGGGGTGATAATATCAGATGACATCAAGGTCGACAAACAATGAGAGAGGGCAGTACTAAAAGCTTGTGGCATCCTGGGATGCATAGGAAGGAGCATCACAAGCAGGAGGCATGAAGTGATCATGCCTCTGTATCAATCCCTGGTAAGACCCCACCTGGAATATTGCATCCAGTTCTGGAGGCCATACCTCAAGAGGGACATAGGCTGGAGACAGTGCAGAGAAGAGCAACAAAGATGGTTCAGGGCTTGCACCAGAAACCATATGAAGAAAGACTCAGTGAACTCAATCTATATTCCCTAGAGCAGCGCAGGAATTGAGGCGACATGATAGAGACATTTCAATTTAAATACCTTAAAGGCAACAAGGTACAGGTGCAGAACCGCTTTGAGGGAAAAGACTGTAACAGGAAAGAGGGCATGACCTTCATATCAAGGGAGGTAGGTTCAAGAGCAATATGAGGAAATTCTTCTTCACGAAATACGTTGTTGAACCATAGAATAGCCTGCCGGAAGAGGTGGTGGGGCGAAGACGGTGGAGGAATTCAAGCAGGCATGGGCAGCCATTGCAGAATACTCAAGCAGCCAGCTATGTAGGGGAGAGTAGGAAAACAAGGGCAGACTTGATTGATCATAAGGTCCCCATCTGTCGACAGCTTCTATGTTTCTATGTTTGAGATGGGTGTTGGGCCAAATTTAAAACCTTTTAAGCACTGTCGGACCTTATGGAGTACAAACATCTTAGAAATGCTTGTAAGAAATCCAAAAGTGAATTCCATAGACCCTCCTTATCGGCTTCAATGAAGAACCCAAGGAATTTCTGGCAAAATATCAAGAGTGTAACTGGTGGTCCTCCTCACTGACAATCCAATGACAAGTTCATAGATCAGATTAATTGTAATAACTCTAGCACAATACCGAATGCATTCAAGAAACAGTTTTTTGACCTCTCTGCCCCATACTTCCTTGTTCTGAGGTTTGTCTTGGGATGTGGACATGCTTTCCTCTCCCATCCCTTGACCTCACCCCCCCCTTCTTCCTCAAAATCGTGATGGCCAGTGAGGGTGGCAGGCAGCTGGCAAATCTTTCCCTTTATACCAGTCCTAGTCATGATGATATAAAATAATTGCTCACCCACCTGGGTGTCACACTTCTGACCTTGCCTGTCTCCCATATCTTTAATACATCCCTCCTGGCTGTCATAGTACCTAATTTCTGGAAGATAGCCAGGGTTATTCTCAAGGACACCCCAAATGTATTGAAAAGTATCACTCCATAGCCATCATGTCTGTGCTTAGTAAGCTCTTGGAGAAAACTGTTGCCTCCCAGCTAACTGAACACCTACACAAGTCTGACCAGTTATCTTTAGCTTAGCATGGAGTCCAGAGGGGACACACCACCACCACAGCCCTTGCTAATATCACATATGAGATCAGAAGGGCTATGATTGAGAGTAAGTCAACTGAAGTCATCTTTGTTGATCTCTCCAAAGCACTTGATCTGGTGGACCATTAACTTCTCTATATCAAGTTGTGCTCCTTTGAGCTGTCTGGCCATTCCCTAGCCTGACTTGCTAACTGTCTACTTTATATGGTAGATAGCAACAGGTCAAATATAATAGAACCCTCTCAAAACTGACACTTGTTTCAGCAGGTGTCCTTCAGGGTTCTATACTAAGTCCCATCCTATTGTTGATGTTTATTAATGACCTGCTCTGGTGCCTGTTCATTGCAGTTCCACCCTCTCTGTGGATGACTTAGTGCTGTTGGTCAGCTCTCCAGATATCAAGGCCATCAACTCTCAACTGAGTGATGACTTCCACTTAACTCAGTCCTGCTCTCTTCAAATAAGCTACTCCTCAATGTAAAGAATATGCAAATTATGCTTTTTGACTCTGTCTAAAACTAGGTCTTGCTGTGAGCCCCTGAATGCAACAAGCATTGATGGTTTGTCACTTACAGCTGCTCACTCCTTTAAGTACCTCAGAGTGACCCCTGACCCTCAGTTGGATCTCTCTCTCTATATGTCGCTAATGTATGTATGTCAGCAAATGGCAAGACTGGCGTGGCTTACAGGGTTAAATATTTCCTTACTCCTGTAGCGTGTCTTATCCTCACTAAGAATGTGCTCCTACCCTCACTAAATAATAGCCTTCTTAGCTTTACCAATGCTACTAAAGTTGTGTTGGCCAAGTGGAATTTAGTCTATTACAACATTTGCCATTTGCCCTCTCTGCAGCCCACCTTACCCATCATTGTGAGCTGTAAAACACACTTGGATGGTTGTTCCCTGCAAAAAGCTATGGTTTTGCTCTATGTGGTGCTTTATTGATGCAGTGTTCAGGACTGCCACTCCTCAAAAATTTGCAGAACAGCTAACAGCTGCCAGTTTGACTTACCCCTTATGATCAAATGACATGGCCTTGTTAGCCATACTGAAAATTGTCTCTGCTAAAGGTGATCAGGCCTTTGCTGTAAGTGCACCCAAACCTTAGAACTCCATACCATTATTTGTTCATGGTGCTGCTTCCTGTCACAAACGCACTCAGCAGGTCAGGCCCTCTGCTCCCACAGTGTCAACCTCCGAGTGAAGTAATGTGAACAGGTAACAGACAGAGTAACCCTCCTGTCTGCTTGTGGGTCTGAATCACCTTTGGTCTCTAGTTCTGAGGGAATTCAAACTGTGAACCTTACACTAGCGTACTCAAATGTACAGGCTCAGATAATATTCTTTTCGGGGGGATGCAATATATCTTTCGCCTAAGGGCACCTAATCAGGTATCCAAAATGAACCCTTTAAAACTCTATAAAAGACCTTAGCTATAGTCTTACCTTTTCCAGGTTTAGTAACACCATCAAGATTTTGAACAGTTTTTTTCAGTCTTAACCCTCTATATGTCACATGCAAAAAAAAGAACTGGCAGACCCAGGCAGTCTTTCAAAATAAAGATTGTACTAAAGATGATAAAAATATGAAAAATGTAAACACAGAACAATATTTCAAAAAGCATACAATCACTTAAAAGAACAAGGGTAAAGTTCAAAACATAAACTCCTACCACATTACAATTAGACTTTTTCTATCTAATCTATTACCTCTGTACAGTGCTTAAGTTAGATCAGAGAACTTGTTTCTTAAGAGTCCAACAATATATTACATATTCCCCAGTTACAAGGATACATTTCAACTCCATCTCCCTACCCCCTTGGTGAGTCATCTAGCTCCTCCTTTTTAGAATTAAAAAAATACATTGATTTCCTGTCAGGAGATACATTAAATAATGCGACATGAGCAAAAATGCATTTTCCAAATTATGAGTCTTTGATCAGCCAGTTCCTTTGAAGATTTACAACCGTGCAATCCTTCACCTAGATGCAAGATATCTGGCAGGGATCAGCTTAATGATGTACTATTTCTGAAGTCATAAAATGTATATTTTAATTTCCCAGCTTCAGAGCAGCAACAGGTCATAAAACAGCCATAAAATGCAATGTCTCAAGGAAGTTAATTACATTACAGAAATCTCCTGGTCAATTATACATCCTGTAGTTTTCACTGAAACCTGGGGGTTCACTCAGGAGCACAGGCTATCTTATGTGAGACAATCACCTACTATATTTTTATATTACAAATATACAGCAATCATAACCAGCTGACCAAGCATCACAATTCTCCCCTCCTAGATTGAATTTGGGGTCTTTATTCCCTGAATGGGATGAGCTTCCCTAAGTCAGTTCACTCTTCATATAGATGCGATAAGCCATCTGCATTCTGATTGGTCACTCCTGCCCTATGTAAGATCATCATGTCATATCCTTGCAAGGCAAGACTCCATCTTAATAGTCTACCATTAGTTTTTCCAATTTGTGTCAGCCAAACCAGGGGGTTGTGGTCAGTTTGTACCTCAAAATGCTGCCAATATAAGTATGGCTCTAACTTCTTTAAGGCCCACACTATGGCAAGACACTTTTTCCACAGTAAAGTATGCCTGCTCACTGGGAAGTAACTTTTTACTCAGGTACGCTATGGGGTGATTTTTCCCTTGGTTTGATGTCTGACTCAGTACTGCCCCAAGACCCACATCTGAGGCATCAGTCTGTACTATAAAGGGTCTGCTATAGTCAGGACTTGTCAATACAGGAGCACTGCACTGTGCCTCCTTCAATCTGGTAAAGACTTTTTTCACAGGCTGGTTCCCAGGTAATTTTCTTAGGCATCATTTTCTTTACCAGGTCAGATGGGGAGCAGTCAGGACACTGTAATTGGGTACAAATTTCCTATTGTATCCTGCTGTCCCTAGAAAACTCCTGACCTGCTTCTGCATTTCTGGTCTGTGCCGTGCCTTGATCACCTCTATTTTTACTTGGTTAGGATGAAGTTGTCCCCGGCCTAAAACATGCCCAAGGTATGCCACTTCAGCCATGGCTACCTGGCACTTCTCAGCTTTGACAGTGAGCCTGACTCTATGTATCCTGCACAGCACTTCCCTAAGGTGGAATAGGTGTTCCTCCCAGCTGGTACTAAAGATGGCAATGTCATCCAAGTACACCACAGCATACTCCTCAGCACCATTTAACACCTGTTTCACTAACCTTTGGAAAGTGGCCCGGAGCATTCTTCATTCTGAAAGGCATTACCTTAAATTCAAATAAGCCTAACAGAGTGATGAAGGCCAATCTCTCCCTTGCTCTGTCAGTTAACTCTATCTGCCAATACCCCTTTGTCAAGTCAATAATCGTAAGGTATGTCACCCCTCCCAACTTGTCCAGGAGTTCATCCATCTTGGGCAATGGGTGGGCATCTGACTTTGTGACTGCATTCAGTCCAAGATACTCCACACAGAAATAAGTAGAGTCATCTGGCTTGGGCACAAGGACTACAGGTGAGGCCCAGGGGCTGAGGGATTTCTGGATTACCCCTAAATCCAGCATTTCCTCCACCTCCCTCCTGATGTCCTTTTGAACAGCCTCTGACACCTGATATGCTGTCTGCCATATGGGCAATGGTGTCCCTGTCTCCACATCATGCATCGCTAAGGAGGTTAGTCTAGGCTTGGCGCTTAACAGGGGGGCAAAGTCTGCTAAAACCTCCCTTACTTCCTGGATCTTGTCCCGGCTAGGGTGACAATTTAACTGTCTCCACAGAGGACTCCTGTTTGCTTTCTTCCAGCAAGTCCAGAAGGGAGTCCCCTTTGTCCATCCGCTCCCCAGAACTACATACTGTAAACACCATATCAGCCCTATTTGCATACAGCTTCATTATGTTGACATGGTACATTCTTTCTGTCTGTCTTCTGCCAGGTAACTCTATGATATAGTTCACATCATTTACCTTCCTAACTACTTTGTATGGTTCTGCCCACCCAGCCTGCAGCTTGTCTTTCCAAACCAGAATAAGGACCATGACTTCCTAACCCACTGTGTACGAGTGAGTTCTGGCTCTGCAGTCATACCACACTTTTTGTTTCTGTTGAGCATCTGCCAGATTGCTCTGGGCTGTCCACATAAGCTCCTTCAGCCTTTCCCTAAACCTAAGGATGTAATCCACTGTGGGAGTGCCCTGGGTGGCATGCTTGCCTTTCCAGTCCTCCCGGATCAAGTCTAGGAGCTCATGTACCCGGCATCCATATAAGAGCTCAAAGGTAGAAAATCTTCTTGACTCTTGGGGCACCTCCCAGTTTGCATACAGGTGGGGAAGGTATTTCTCCTAGTCCTTCACATGCTGCTCAGCAAACACTTGGAGCATTGATTTCAGGGTACCATTAAATCTTTCCACAAGCCCATTGGCTTGCTGGTGATAAGGTGTTGTGTGCCTTTGCACCACCCCACACTTCTCCCACAAACATTTCATCAGGTCTGACATGAAGGAAGCCCTTTGATCAGTGATAACCTCCTGTGGAAACCCAACACGGGAGAAAATCCCAAGTAAGGCATGTGCCACTTTGTCTGTCCTCAGTGAGGATAGGGTGACTGCCTCTGGATACCGGGTGGCACAATCCACCACAGTCAGGATGAACCTCTTTCCAGAAGATCTGGGAGTATTTAAAGGCCCCACAATATCCATTTCCACCCTCTGGAATGGCATCTCCACTACGGGCAATGGAATTAGGGCAGCTTAGGTTTTCTTACCCGCCTTCCCTATTTCTTAGCACAGATGACAAGACCTGCAATACTCCTTCACCTGCTCGGTGAAGTTGAGGCAATAGAAATTCTGGGCCAACCACTACATAGTGCGTGTGATTTCCAGATGACCAGACAAGGGAATAATGTGTGCAGTCTTGATCAACTGCTCACAGTACCCCTGGGGAATGACAAGCTGCCTGCCTATCACCCCTCCCTCTGTCTTCACATCCTGAGTACACATAAGTCCATTTTCCCAATAAACTTTATGTTTACCATCACCTCCTTTTACTCTCAGAGTCTGCCCAAGCTCTCTGGTTCTCTAGACTAGGGTCACTTTTTTGACCAGCTGCAAATTCCTGATACATTCCCAAGCATGGGATAGGTCCCCGTCAGTATCTAAACTAGGGTCCTTAGTGCTAGCGTCAGGGCACTCAGGATCACTGTCATCCCTAACCCTCTTACAATGGGTCACCCCTCCTTCTTCGGAGTAACCTTTCTGTAGCTGTATGGTTAACTGCTACTGGGGAAATTTCTACTCCCTTTCCATTAGTCTCCATATCAGGAGACACAGGCTAGGGAACCAGCCTCCCAGTGGTTTCCTCAATGGCTTCTGTGGGGTCCAGGGAGCTACAATTTTCCCTTGTTGCTTGGCTACGGGTAACTGCACACACCATCCCATTTGAGATTGTTGCCAAGAATTACATCAACTGCTAAAGTGTTGGCTACAGCCACCTGTTGCACAGTTCCCCCTGTTTCACCCCAGTCTAGGAGAACACTAGTGAGTGGCAATGTTTTCTCCTCACCAGTGAAGTCTTTTACAGTTACAAATTCATTGGGTATAAGCTGACCAGGCTCTATCAGATCCCCTTTTACCAATGTCAGGAATGCCCCTGTGTCCCTTAACCCTTTTGTCTGTACACCATTCACCGTGACTGGGTGCATGTGTTCCCTCATGTTCGCAGACATGCTTCCAAGGACACACAAACAACCCATGTATTTCCTAGCCTAATGTTGTGTATTGCTCATCCTTTTGGGACACTGTCTGAAAATATGCCCAGTTTCTTTACAAACCCAACATTCGTTTCTTTTCTCAGAAAACTCTTTTCTTTGAAACCTAGGGTTAACTGGTTTTGGTGGAGGAAGTGAGGGTTTTAGCTGCCCTGAAGGTGCGCTTTTCCCTTTCTGTGCTGCCACGTCCACCCCATTCGCTCTCAGAGCAGGTCTGCTCTTGGCATAGCGGTCCAAGAGTTAAGCAGCCTCTTGCACTGTTTCGGGATCTTGGTCCTCCAGCCAGGTTTTCAGCTCTCTCCTGCCTCTCGCAATGAGGAGATCATTAAGCACCTTCACCAAGGCAGTCTCCATACTATGCCCAGCCCTTAACCCAGACTAGAAGACCTTATAAGTGGATGTGGCAGTAAGATGCCCCTCGATGTGAGTGGCCACCATCTTTTCTATAACCTTCCCTAGAAAAGAGAGGTTTGACACCAGTCTGTAGTTGCCAATGCAGTCCAGGTCCAGTGAGGATTTCTTTAATAGGGGTTTAACTAGGGCCTCTGTCAAAGCCACTGGAAAAAAAAAACAATCCTCAAGGAACTCTGGACAATCTCGGCCACCATAGATCCAATCAGGTCCCAACATCCGATCAAAAGTCAGGTTGGGCCTGGGTCAAAATCGTAATGTGCTGGCCGTGGCTTCGAGATAACCTCCACCACCTCATCCACCCCAATTGGGTCAAACTCAGCCCAAACCAGAGAAGTGTCCTGGCACATCACAGAGTGAATCCTGCAATCCCTAAGAGAGACATCCAAGGAGATCTCAGCCCTGATGGAGAACACCTTGTCGGCAATAAACAGAGTAAACTCCTCACATCTTGTAATAGATCCAGCTCACCCCACATGGAGCTAGGCCAAATTTAAAAGCCCATCAACCATGCGGAAGAGCTGAATCAGTCTGTTCCTTGCCAAAACAATCTCTCTAGACAAAAAAGCTGACTTCTTCCAAGAGACTGTTTCCTGAAAATCCTTATAATGGGACTTCAGGGCCAGTTTGTCCTCCATCAGGTTGGAGTCTCTCCAATGCCTCTCTACCTCCGACCCTTAATCTTCAACTTCCTAAGCTCTCCATCAGACCAGGGAAGCCTCTGGAGGGCTGATAAGGGCCAGACATGGATGGGTGCAGTGATGGCCTCATTATAAGCCACCATCACGTCCTCTGTCCCAATCGTACAAGCAACACTCACCTTCAATAGGTCTAGCACTGCCAATGGCCCTATAGGGGACAATCCCAATAAAGGGCAGTACCAGACCATCTCTACAGAGGCAGGGACTACTGGGGGAGGGTTGCTAGCATGAACCTCATGACACTATGATCCAACCAAACCACTGTATCAACCTTTAGGTCAAAGACCTCATAGCCAGCTGAAAATACCAAGTCAAGTATGTAGCAATGTAAATGGATCACTGAAGTAACATTCTGTTTCAGGACAGGGCCTCCATGCTCTTAAAGAGATCACAGCCAAATGGTCAGAGCCCCATCATCGACCCAAGCATTGCAGTCCCCCAGAATTAACCATCTCAGAAACTCCAACAGTAGGCTGGCAATGAGCTCCTCAATCTCCTGCAAAAATTAACCCCCCCCCCAGACCTGGAAGCGATAGAGCAGGAGGACCCTGTAACCTACACTGGGACCCCACCATGCAGCCACACACTAAAAAGACCTGGTAGGACCCAAAGATAGCATTGTGAGATTCAAGCCTGCCTTAAAATAAAGAGCCCCCCTACCTCTGCAATCCTTCCTTGGAATGTGTATCACAGAGTACCCAGCCAGTATTGCCACCTACAAAATGGGACTCACATTCTTGTCCAGCCAGGTGTCTGTGATGCAAGCCAGATCAACCGAGGCAATCAAATCCACTGTCATGGCAGTGTTGTTCCTCATTTACCTGGCATTGCATAACACAACCTGGGAAGGATGAGGGGGAGATTGCAGGATCAGTTAACTGCCATTAAACTCAGTGGAGCCCTTGGGTATGGGCACCAGACAAGGGAAACCCCTCTCTAGCACCCATTTCACAGCAGGGCATCTCCTTGTTTTCACCACCTGAATCCAAGATTCTCTGGCAGCCACTGATAATGATTCCCCACTGGACCTCCTTCTCCTCCAAGCCATCCCCACCTCCCAACATCTCTTGTAGGTCTCAGCAGGAAGCAGCGGGAGCTCTAAAGGCAGGAGATCTCAGAGAAGGGCCGCTAAGTAGCTGTGCCTTCCAACACACTGTCCCAGGCACATATTAAACTAAAATATTACTCAATTAAAACTTAATCCAACCCACTGTCCCCACACTCAAACAACCACACCAACCAAATCACATTCAAACCACTCTCAAGTACAAACACACAACTTCCAACCCACCCCAAATCAACAACTCCACAATAACCCCACCACCCCACCACTCACCAAAGTAAAAATAACACAGTAATCAGAATGTCCTTATAGGGAGAGTACACAGTCTGTGAACTGGTTCGCAGTACTCAAACAGTTTCTTAAGTAAGCCCAGCACAGGCAGGACCACAAAACAGTCACAGTAAAACATGTAAAGTCTGCCCCAATCTGCCGGATTATAAACCCAGAAATCCTCAAGCAGTCAGTCTCTCACCACTGTCTGCCAGATAGTTTCTAGACTGAGCAAACCACAGAAAGAAATACAGTACAGACTAGATTAAGGAATGTACCAGATTAAATTCTATCCACTACCCAGCTCTCACCATAGGGGCAACATGGAGGCAATTAATGAGAAACAGTCACAGCAAAACATATAAAGCCTGCCATAATCCACCAGATTACGAATCCAGAAGTTCTTAGGCAGTCAGGCTGTCACCACTGATTGTCGGAAAATCACTAGGCCGAATAAACTTTGGGCAGAAATACAGAACAGCTTGGAGGCAGGAATACAGTTGTTAATTGCTACCCACTACCCAGTTCTCACAATGAGTAGAGGCAGCATAAGGATTAACAAAACATGCCAACCAGTATCCATTGTTACCAATCACCAGGGAACTCTCATTACCCCAGTAAATGGCCAGTCCTCAGCCAGTTGGTAGGTAACAGTAATATTGTCCAAAATACAGTCAAAGTTCAATAATTTGGAAGATTCCTACTGCTACAGTCGTACCCCAGTTGTTTCAGACTCCAGCTGATCATAGAAGTCGGAGTGCCAACTCAGTTACACACCGCCAATCAGAGTACATCCAGGGCAATACACTCTTCCTCTGCTGTAATGAAAATGCAGACCTGGAACCAAATGCTCAATGAACCAGCTCCTGTCTTCAGACCTCAACAGCAACCCTGGAGTCAGTCAGTGTCTCAGTCTGTCTCAGTCCGCTCAGATGTTCAATACCCAGCAATGCTTGATGGTGCACACACATGAAAGGCATCCAGACACTGGACTCCTGCAGTCACCTCCAGACTCCACACAATCCAACTGGCCAGCAAAAACAGCAAGACCTGCCTGATGGCAATCTTTCAAGTTGACCTCCAGACTACCGTGAGTAAATGCTGAACTGGCTCACAGGCTGTCCCTAGCTAAAAATAAATAAAATAACTCCTCAACCTAACTCACTTGCAATACCTGATTATTCTCCCCGATCTAAACTCATCGCTAACTAAAAAGCAAAATGCAACAACAAGAATTAAAAAGGAAAATTTAAAAAAATGCTATAAAACTCTCCTCCTGCTTACAAGCAGCCCAGCGTGACCGCCATCTTGCAAGCTGTTTAGAGTTAAAGAGTGAAATAAGTAACAACATCTTAGGCACAAAGCTACTACACCTCGAGTGAGAGATGTGTGTTGTAGAGTGGCTGCCCTGTAGTAGTTCAAGGGAGCAACATAACATTTAGACACCTGTGCATGTGTGGGGGGTGGGAGTGCAGGATGAGACAATGAAGTACTACGGTTACACTGGCTTTCCCATGTGCATACAATGGTACCAAAACAGGAACCAAAGTATTCCCTGAGACATCGGGGAATTTTGCGTTTTTCCATAGACATCTTGACATCTCTGCATGCTCACTGTTGCTGGTACATCCACATCAAACTCACTTTGAGCAATTACTGTAGCTTGGTATGTGTTTTTTTTTTGTGTGTCAGTGAGTGCACACTCCTTTAGCCCTTATGTTGTATTCTCTCTTTGTGTTGCACCATTCTCATTCAGTGTGCCACCATTCTTCTGAGTCTTTCCTCCTGAAATTACATAACTGCTCCACTGGTGGCCTGGGGAGATTGAGTTGTGTGGGCAACAATACATGGCTGCAGAAGTGGGTGAAATTCTGCTGTTGGAGTGTAACACAGGATACTGATATATGCGTGTGTCATGTCCCTTGCTGGAGAGTGTCAGCCAGGACATTGTGGGTGGGCCAGGTCCCTGTCTTTCTGACTTTTCTAAAAATGCAACTTCTTTCTGTGCTTCGGATTTTTGGCACCTTTGTCTGCTCACTATTGTTGGTGCATCCACATTACACCCACTCTGAGCAATTACTACAGCTTTCTATTAGTTTGGATTTTTGTCAGTGATTGTGTGTTCTTTTTGCCCTGATGGTGTAATTCCTGGAGTCGGTCACACTCCCAAAGGCAGGACTTATCTGAGATGGATGCTCAGTACAGCATCTACCACCAAAAGTGTACATTTCCAGCAAAGGATTTGCAGTTAGGCTGTCAGTGTGGTGAGCTATTCTCTGCCACCTGGCCACCAAGCCAAGACAAAATTCTACTGGATCTTAAAGCTGCTATAGCTTTTGCTCCTTGATCCACAAGAAAAAAAATAAAAAAAATAAAGAGTGCTCCGCTATCCCACCACAGGTTTCTAACCCTGCACCCTTGAGACTGAAGTCAGCAGCTCTATTCGCCAAGCCAGCAAGGCAAGATAATCCTGATTTGGTTCCTACAGCTCTTAAAGCTCTGACTCCTCCCCTTCCCGGCCACTGTGCTCTAACTCCAAGGCTACCTAGCATCATGAATGCTTACCTCCACCTTATATGTATCGTCTTCTTACACTTCCTGAAACCTACCTCACACCAGCCAGACCTCAGCCCTTGCCCATGGTCAACTGCACCCACATACCTTACTACTGTAGTCCACCCACCCCACCCACCATGTCAATGCACCTTGGACCCCTGCATCCACTCCCTTGCTGCCCCCCAACCCCACCCCGACCCTGGCTCCACCACCTTTGTATCTTCCAGACCCTCCAAACCCTGCCCATCCCCTGTTCACCCACTGCCTGCCCAGCCTTTCAGCATACCCACAGGAAAGTAACAAACTGCCACCCCAGGGCTAGAGCCTTAGTCATACTATTACTCCTCTCTGGTAATATCCACCCAAACCCAGGCCCTGCCCCAACCAATCCACCAACTAAGTCCAACGGACTCTGCATTGCCTCCATGAACATATGTAGCCTGCTTAAAAAATGTGTTGCGGTTCAGTGCTGGATTATATCACACCAACCAGACATCATAGCTCCAGTAGAAACCTGGCTAACTAAGTCCACCCTAGACTCCTTTGTCTCCCTCCCAGTCTACACCCTAAATTGCGAGGCTCGAGTAGGTAAACGTGGATGTGGTTGTGCTTTCTACGCTCATGACACCATCGTAGGCCATGCACTCCCTACCCCCAAGCTTGTAGATGGTGCCCAGGCCTTTACCCTCAAACTCACCCCAGACCCATCCAAGAGCCCCCTCTATCTCACAGTCTCCTATATCCTCCTGAGGAACCAGACCTCTGCAATATCATCTCTCACCAAATATCTCTCCTCCCGCCCCCATAAGACTCAACAAATCCTAGTAGGAGACCTCAATGTAGACTGGCTCAGTCCCTCTGCCTCACTGATAAGAGACACCTTTGCTGCATTGGACCTGACCCAACTTGTCTCACAACCCACCAGATGTAACCAAACGTCAGGGACAAGCACCTTCCTAGACTTCATTGTCTCAAACCGAAACCAAAAGATTCAAGATATTCAAGTCCTTCCAGATTCCTTAAGTGACCACTCCCTTCTCCTGTTCTTCTGGTCTACTCCCACTCCCAAACCCGTAGCCCAAACCTCACACCACAGGAGCCTTCGCCCAGGAGGACTGATAAAACTCAGACAGTTCCTCAGTCACATTGATTGGTCTCCCATCCACCATGTAATGAGCGTTGACACTTCCCTCAACCTACCCTCACAAGCTTTTACCAAGGCCTGTGATCTTTTTGCACCCTTCACCATGATCCACTCCAAAAAAACAAATGCACCCTGGGTCACCCCTGCCGTACTCCAACTACTCAGGGACAGGGATAACCTTTGGCATATAGCTACTGAGACTGGTTGGGCAGCTGACAGACAGGCATATAATAATGCCCATAACAGGTGCACATGGGCCATCAGCAAAGCCAAAGCTAACCACTACCAGGCCACCCTCACCTCCTCATGGGGCTGCACCCAGAACTTCTGGGACAATATAAAAGAAATAACTGGGAAATCACGCTCCCCCACCCCAGCCCACCTTACAGTCAATGGCACCACCATTACTGACCCCACCGACATTGCCAACTGCCTTAACTCCTCCTTTGCTGATCTTAGCCCTATCCCCTGTAACTTTTTTGACCTTATTCATGACCTGCTGCCTACAGATCCCCAGCACCCCTGGTTCTGCCTACGCAAGATATCCATTCAAGAAGCCAAACCATTCCTGCTTAAAGCACTAAAAGGCATCAGACATAGCAGCGACTCCCTGGATCCAAAAATACTCTGGCTGGTCCTGGATGAAGTCCTGGTCCCTCTCACGGATCTACTAAACCAATCCCTCTGTCTGGGGCAATTCCCCACAGCATGGAAAACTGCAATAGTCACACCTATTTACAAAGATGGTGACCTATTCACCCCCAGCAACTATCGGCCAATTTCCATTCTTCCCTTCCTCCCTCCAAAGCCTTAGAAAAAGTGGTGGCCACCCAACTCACCAAATATCTAGCAAAATATAACATCCTGCATCCTGAACAGCATGGCTTTTACGCTGGTCGCAGTAAAGCATAGCTTTAATGGAGTTCTCCAACTTCCTACATGCCTCCCTGGACCTCGGCTCCCTACTTGGGACAGTGTTCATTGACCTCTCTTAGCTCTTTGACACTGTCTCCCACCCACTCCTACTAAACACCCTCAACCATGCAGGTTTCTCTGCTGGCCCCCTCTCCTGGTGTGTGAGTTACCTATCAGCCCGCTCCCAGCATGTCAAAAACAATGCGATACTCTCAGAAACCCATCCCATCCACTCAGGAGTTCCCCAGGACTCTATCCTGGGCCCACTACTCTTTAGCCTGTACCTAAATGCCCTGCCTAGCACCTGTTCTGGCAATATTCTTCTATATGCTGACGACGCCGTTATTTATGCAGCACACAAAAATCTCACCTCCCTCCAAGACTCCCTCCAGCACTCCTTCAATGCTGCTGAGAATTGGTTTAAGGAGAGCAGACTAGTAATTAACCTCAAAAAAACTAAGGCAATGCTCTTCGCCCACCACCAGAACAAAGCCGGCAACAAACCCCTCCAAATCTTTCCCAGCACTCGTCAACTACTCGAACAAGTTTACTCGCACAAATACCTTGGAATCACATTTGACTCAGCCCTCACCTTTCATGCCTACTGCCCTTGCTTCTGCTGCAAACGCATGCCTTGGCATCCTCTACTGTCATAAGGACTGCCTCTCACCTGAAGCCATCAGGATTGCCATCACATCCTCAGTAATGTCCCTTGTCGATTACCAGCCTTCCAGTATATGGTGCTGCTGACTCCACAGCCCTCAACAAGATTAAACTCATGCTAAATAAGGGCTGCAGGCTACTGACCAGTGCCCCTAGACTCACCCACACCTGTCAGCTCTATGACATGGCCAAACTCCTAAACCTCTATGAATGCATCTGCTACCAAACTGGTCTAGTAACCAAGAAGATTCTACTTGGGCTGTCCCCCCCCGGGTGTCTGCCTCCATCCAACTTACATGCTCCAGAGCCACCACCTGAACCTTGGACAAGGTCACCCTACTAGTGCCCAGAACTAGGACCACCCGGGCTCAGAGATCATTTAGCTACAGAGACCCTACCTGGTTCAACTCACTACCCCCAGTCATTTCCAATACTGCCAAAATTGCCCTCTTCAAAACTGCCTTACAAGACCTGCTGTTTAACACCCGTTGCTGCTCCTGTCATTAAAATAAACTCTGCTGCTCTTCTGGCACTAATGACATGGCCCTCTGGGCTGATCCCCCACCCACCCCACTCTCCCCCGGGCCCTCTCTCCTCTGCCAGTACCCACTGGTACTATTCCAATCAAACTTGAAATGTTTTGTTTAATTACGCATGTGTTCAAGCAACTGTAAAACTATGCAACCTTTGTGATTCTGTATGACTATTTCTGTATTGACTGTATCCTGTAATTATGTTAACTATGTATGTCCTCTCTGTGGCGAGGTACCTTTGTAAACGAGCTGCTGACTCAAAGGTTGTAAATCTGATTATAAATAAATAAATAAATAAAATGATTTCCATTAGGCTACTGGTCTATCACAGCCATTTAAACGGCCATCAAAAAATGGTATGCAGTCATTTGAAAAGAGGTTACTTACTTGTAATCACTGTTCTAGGAGTGGTATACAGTTCACATCCAAACTCTGACCGTTCCAATGGAGCAGGCATTCTGTCGGACAGCTTTAAACTAAGTTCCTCCCACCAACCACTGAAATAAGTGGGTGCATGATTAACATAGGTCAGTGGCCTTTACTTACTCCTATAAACCATAGTATGAATCATAGAACCCATATGATATGTCCCTTGACTGCACCTCATGATGTCAGATTTTTGTATGCTGGAAGCAGGAATCCATGTGCCATTTACTAGGGGAGGCTGTGTGGGTTGTGTAGATGTGAACTGTATACCATTCCTTGAACAACGGTTACAGGTAAGTAAGCTATCTTTCTAGGGGCATGGATATAGTTCACTGTCCACACTCTGGCAGACTCCTAAGAAGTTTTTTGGAAGGAGGGGCCAAGGTGCACACCCCTACTTGATGAATACAGATTGGAGAACCAAGGTTCTAAAAGTAGTATCCTGATGGGGCTCTAGGTTGATGCTGTAGTGGAGTATAAAAGTGTGTGCTGTCTTACAAATAGCATGCCTGCAGATTCCCTGGATGGCAATTCCTCAGGAGACAACCATTGAGGCAGCAGTGTGTCTCATGGAATGAGCGTTAATCCCCTGTTGAGGATATGAGTCACAGAGGATGCCAAGGATGACCTATTAGAGTCCTCCAAGGACTCCTTGAAAATGGCCCTTAGCTGTTTCTCACTGTGGGCCATCTGAGAATTCTCAGATCAAGTGATCTCCACCAACAACTAGCATAGCAAGTCAGTGGCTGAGCAGGCCTCATTGGTCAGGGCACCCACTTTCAGCAGAGGTGGTGGCTCCATTTTCAGGAATGGAAAAGCAGCTGCAGAAAGCACCTGTGAAATGGACCAACAAAGGCATAACTGACTGCTGCCAGGTGACCAAAGATCCAAGGGATAAAGACCTACCACACCCAGTGATTGACCACTGTTGCCAGAGAAGCACCTCTTAGCATCAGTGCATCTTCAGTCAGTCACCTTCCTTGCCCAAGGACAAGTAGGTTAAAGGGTGTCAACAGTGATGCCTCCTGGTCTAACAGAAATGAAAAAGACTGTCTCAATTGAGACCTCGACCTGGGCCTCTGCTGTCGATCTGACTGTCAACATTGAGGAGGAGGAGGACCCTCCAGCTGGTTGTGGTAGACCACGTGCCTTGCTACACTGAGCAAAAGAGGCTTCAGAGGTTCAGCCATTGGTGGAAGCCTCTCCTGAGGTGACCTGGCCAGGGACACCAACCAAACAACATTCTCTTGAGTTAGGACTGGGAAAACCAGGGTCTGAGAGACTGGGTCATCAGTCTTATCTGACAAGTTGTTGATAGGCTCGAGGAAAATCCTCATGGCCTGCTCGACCATAACCACAGTCAACAAGCACAATGGGGGTATCAAAGAGCTCTTGACCCTACCCTCAACTGAGGGAGTCGCATCCAAGGTTGAGTGGTCAGGGGAATCAAGGGATTAGGAGTATCTCAAGGTCTCCTGGTCCTATAGCTGGCACTAACAAGGCTTGTGTTTCCTGCTGCAGGGGCCAGAGCTTTCCCCCAAGATCTGGAGGGTCATGTACGTTTCACAGAAACCTTAATAAATGACACTCTGACAATGGACCCAGTCAAAAGAAGCACCAAGGCCAGTGAGGTGCCCACCATAGTGGCTGCCACTTCTTCAAAGGCCACAAGCTAGACAGCTGACCAGGCAACCATCAAGGCCTGTTTTCAGCCTTTGGACCAGTTTCTTTGGGTGTCATTCCCAAGGCTGCCCATGGGTAAGCCAGTGCTTCTGATCCTCAAGGGATTCCAGAATCATAAACAGACACAAGCCACACCTAGCCATGCCATGCTGTGGAATGTGTTGTGCGGGTCAGTGACTGACATTTTCTGGCAGCACCTAATGCAGAATTTTAATCCTGGTTTGCATGACCACATGATCCATCAATGGGAGTCAAAGAACCAAAAATGAAATAAAACAAAACACTTTGAAAACTACCATCACCAAATCTGCAATAAAAAAAGCAGCAGCTGCTAAGAAGGGTACCTACAGTATTCTTCCAGCAGAAAGAAACATCTAATGTCACAGAGAGAAGAGGGAGGATATACCAACTGGGTGGTGGAGGAGCTTAGCTTAAAGACATCTGATAGAAAGCCTGTTTCAGTGAAACTGTCAGAGTGTAAATAGTGACCTGTATCCATGCCCCTAGAACAAAATGTGTACTGTTATAATGTGTGAACTTGATAGCATACTTAGTGGCCTAAGGTGTTTTAAGGGGGAACACTCAATGACAGCTCCAACAACAGGTGAAAGGTTCAAAATAACATGTATTTTACTTCCACATACTGTATATATAAAAGATAAATGAATACAACACAGACTGGTCAGCCTCTTTTCAATCTTTCTCTCTCTTTCTGTTTGGTGGTTTCACATCAACCCTTTTGTGTTGCTTCCTTGCAATCTTAAAAACACAGACTGTTTTCAGGCTTTGTCGGCCACCTGCTTCTGTTTGGAAGACCCTTCCTTTGCTCATGTCAACTTTCATCCCTGCTCATTCAGCAGAGTGCAGATCTCCAGGCAGATTTCCCAACTCTGCCTGTCTTTGCCTTCCAGTGTTCACCTCCATTAGACAGTTAGACCACACTCCCAAACAGTATGTAGCAGTGCAATCCTGAGAATAAGTAATGTCCACTGTAATGCTAATATTCCAAGTGCTTTAATAAGCAGAAAGTAAACAGACTCATTGCCACTGTTATAAATTCAAATCCAACTGGCAGACTATGAAACAAACACTCCTGCACTTCAATCCTTTGAGCTTCCTCAGGGAGCGACTATGTGATTTAAATGATATCCTTAAATACTGTTTCTGGTGCAACTGCAAGAAAGTTTATGTGGGGAGGACAATCAGGAAACTAAAGGAAAGGATCTAGGAGCATATCAGGGATATCAAACATGTCAATTTTGACAGTCCAGTAGCGGAACACTTGATTCTTGACCATGGGAATGATTCCAGATTGAGATACATGGGTTTGGAGCAGGTTAGGGTGGGGAGGAGAGGGGGAAATCACTTCAATCTATTGCTCCAAAGAGAGAGTGTTGGGATTTTTAGTCTTCAACCTCTACACCCTGAGGGCTTGAACATAAATTGGAACCTGAAACCCTATTTATGATGTATGTACTACAAAATGTTTTGATTCACTATTTTCTGCAATTTTTATATTAGAATTTTATACATTTAGAAGATGCCCCCTCACCCCCACCCCATGATGTGCAGTAATCCAATGCCATGATTTCATACTGAATGGATAGTTTTATTTTTAAATGGGGGTGCCCTTGTGTTCTACATTTAGTGAATGGAGGTTCTAACACTCTTCGCTGCTTTGATTTAAGTCCTTGATTTATGTAACCCCTTCCCCGAATTACCCATTAGCTGATTCCTGAAAACTGGGATGAATTGTAGTAACATTTTGATTATACGCTGTAGTTTAAATCCATTATCTCATGGTTTCTCTTTCTTTCTCTTTCACATCCACACTGCCATGGAGAGAGCAGGATCACTCCTGCTTATTCACAGATAATTAGATTCCTAGCATTTGCACCCGCATCTCTGTTTTGCTCCCAACACTGGCTTGTTTTCTTGCTTTTCCTGTTTCTCTCCAGGTGTCGTTCATTAACAATGGATCTAGAACAATAACAATAAAGAAATTTATGTAGTCAAATAAACAGAATTGATGTCTTGATCCATATCTCTCAACCTCTCAGCATTAAAAATCATAGCACTAGCCTTTAAAAATCATAGCAAAGGGTCAGAATGTGTAGCACTTTCTTATTTTAAACAATATTATGTCTACAGATAGTGGGTCCCATATAGTTAGTGATAAGAAATGTGTCTATCAACTTAGTTCAATGATTTAATAGTCTGTGTGTCCAGAAATGGTTCTAACAATGTGAGGAACATCAGTAAACCTATGAAGAGCATGGGTAAATTTGAGTGTGCAAATCATAGCACTTTGCAGAATTCATAGCAGTTGAGGTATGCCTTGATCTTTTATGTTTTTCTGATATTGGTATAAACTGTTGTAAGCTCTGTTTTGCTTTTTTGACTTCTAGTTTACCAAGCAATAAGGCAGATTTACTATTTGGTTCTAATTAGGAGTCATGCCATGACTAAATGCTATTTTGGGATGATTCTGTAATGCTTTAGATATGTTGTAATTGTGAGTTATTCTCTTTAATGTATTTGTTTTTGTGATGGGTTATCACTTAATTTCATTATGAATTAATTTATGCTCATAAGTGATGTCAAAGATGTACAAATTTAATCTATTTTGGCACATAATGATGACATCATCTTTGATGTGACCTGAACTAGTATTTAAGGATATCATTTAAATCAAGTAGTCACTCCCTGTGGAAGCTCGAAAAAACAAAGCACATGAGTGCTTGTCTTATGGTCTAACTGCCAGCTGGATTTGTATTTGTAAGAGTGACAAGGAATCTGTTTACCTTCTGCATATTAAAACACTTTAAATAGCAGCATTGGAGTGGATGTTATTTATTCTTCTCAGGAACACACTGCTACATATTGTTTGGGAGTACAGTCTAACTGTCTAGTGGTTCTGTTACACAAGGTGTGGTGGAAAGAATGAAAAGGGACTTAGCAAGGTTGGAGGAATGGTGAAATATATGGCAGCTCAGATTCAATGCAAGGTAATGCACCTGGGAAACAAAAATCCAGAGGAAGAGTACTCAATGGGGAAGGGGGTGAGATAGTAATAACAACAAAAATTGAAAGAGTCGTAGGAGTAATTATATCAGATGACCTAAAGGTGGGCAAGCAATGTAAGAAGACAGTAGGGAGGGCTGGGGGAATACTAGGATGCATTGGGAGAAGCATCAACAGTAGAAAACAGGAAGTTGTTATCCCTCTGTACAGACAGTTGGTGAGACCTCATCTGGAGTACTGTGTGCAGTTCTGGAGACCCCATCTCCACAAAGACATAAACAGAGTGGAGGCTGTTCAGAGGAGGGCAACCAAAATGGTGCAGGGTCTGCACTATAAGACATAAGAGGAGAGACTAAAGCAGCTTAATATGTATACCCTTGAGGAAATGAGGGAGAGGGGGGACATGATAGAAACTTTCAAGAATCTCAAGGGAATTTAGATAGATAGAAAGATAGATAGATAGATAGATAGATAGATAGATAGATAGATAGATAGATAGTTTATTTATATAGCACCCATCTCTGAAGACTCTGAGTGCTGCACAATATAAACACAGATATCATACAAAACCACTTTAAAATACAATACGACAGATTTAAAACAACAACAACAATATACAAAATACATCTGGGAGCAACAGCTTAGCTAACCATCATGAAAAAATGCTATTATTTAAAACACCTTCAATTAAAGACTTGATTAAATAAATATTTGTTTTGAGGTCCTTTTTAAAGGCTTCTACTGAGGGGGCCATCCTAAGACTACAGTGCAGAGAGATCTGAACATTTGCTTGGTAGCAGGGGAAGGGATATCCAGGGGAAGTCAATCCTTAATTAAATAATTGGGAGCAGCTGAAGGCTGAGGCAGTTGATTGAAAAGAGAAACACAATGGCACACACCCCAATAATGCAGATCTTACCTCTGAATGTGCTTTTTAATCCATTTAATCCCTCTGCATCATACCTCTCAACCTCTTGCTTCATGAATCAGGGACAAGGCTTAAACAAATCAGAGACAAGGACCCCAAATCAGGGATACATCTTAAAAATTGGTACTATTCACTCAGAAACCTGATAGAATAAAGGGATTTGTGTTAAGATGCAATTTCTGAATAAGATTAAATCTGTAACATTAATATTTGACATTATTTTGTACTTTTAATCCAACCTGTTCTGTCACAAAAACACATTTTACATGGGACAGAAGAAAAGAAGAAAAATTTGATGCAAAATCAGGGGCAATCCTGAAAATCAGTAACAGTTCAGAGGTAAGATCTGCATTATTGGGGTATGTGCCACTGTGTTTCTCTTTTCAGTCAACTGCCTCAGCCTTCAGCTGCTCCCAATTATCTAATTAGGGATTGACTGCCCCTAGATATCCCTTCCCCTGATACCAAGCAAATGTTCAGGTCTCCCTGTGCTGTAGTCTTAAAGGGGAACAATCCAAAAGGAAAGGTTTGACAAATCTTGGTTTAATGCCCCCAGAGCCCCTGAAAAAGACTGCCACAAAGTCCTAGAAAAAGTGACTAGGGAGAGCAAACAGTAGATCTACCCTGTCACATGGGACATTTTAAAAAATATGACAGTACAAAAATCAGTCAAAAAGGCAGATTATCTTCCCACTTGTTCTATTAACAACAATCCTGCAGCACTATGTGCCATCAGTACTGGTACCGCTTGATGCCAGGGTTCAACTAACAAGAGCCTTGTGAACCCTAGTGTGGAACCCTAGTATCATTTGGTACCAAGTTCCAATTTAAAATTGGAAAAACAGCTTTGAAAAGACACACATCACTCAAGTGCATGGAGCATGCCCCTGCTTTCCCTATAAAGGCATCATGTAATGGAGCACAGTGGTAGATCGGAGAGTCAGAATGTGGAAAGGGATCTTGTAGCCAGCCCCTCAAGGGAAAATTACAATCCCTTCTCTTCCTTTGGGGGCTACTTGAAAAAATGGTCAAACATTGTGGAGGAGGTCCCATCGATGTAGGGGAGCACCCTGTTTCTGGTTCTTAGCCAAAATGAATTCCAAGAAAGGTTCTCTTTAAAGTGAAAATCCTGTTGTGATGGCATTAAAATGTAAATGTATTAAATGCAAATTTAAACTGCAGTGTAAGTGGAAATTATCATTTGAATTTCTGCAATGCTATGTACTGTATATTTGTAAGCTGCATCACTTGTGTTTTCTTTGTTTTACAGACATTCTTGTGACTATCTAATTATAGGAACTCTTGAACTGAAGAAACATGGCTGTAGATGGTATAGAACATCCTACCACAGCAGTATACTATGACATTCTACTTGATAATGTTATCCTCCCTTGCAACTATGAAAATGTAGACAGATTTGGCCGTATATTCATGCCATGTATGTATTATACTGTATTTATTACTGGACTCATAGGGAACAGTTTGGTCATTGTCATATATATCTTCTATGAGAAGTTCAAGACTTTAACTGATATCTATGTGGTGAACCTGGCTACTGCTGACGTACTCTTTCTTTTCACGCTACCATTCTGGGCATACACGGCATCTCATGAATGGATTTATGGCACCTTAATGTGTAAACTAGTGCGTGGCTCATACTCCATCAATCTGTACAGCTGCATGCTGACTCTCACCAGCATTACTTTTGACCGGTACATTGTCATTGCTCAAGCAACAAAATCTCATGGACATCGCATTAAAAAAAAGCGGGCTGGAAAATTATTCTGTATATGCATTTGGGTACTGGCAGGAGCACTCAGTACTCCACAGTTCCTGTACAGTGAGGTAGTTAATGGTGCAAAACAAACCTGTCAAATGAACCACTCTAATCATGATCCTTCTGCACTGGCAGCAAGGGTATCCCAATTGCTTATTGGGTTTCTAATACCTCTTCTGGCTATGGTTATCTGCTACTCACTCATTATAAAAACTCTGATCCATGCCAAGAGATTCCAGAAGCACAAATCCATCAAAATAATATTTGCAATAGTGGTCTCTTTTATAGTTCTTCAGCTGCCTTACAATGTTGTTATTTTCATTATGACTCTCAAAAAAGATGAGGACATCTTTACAGAAGATTGTGATACCAAACTCTCTCATAAATATGCCATTATTATAACAGAAGCCTTCGCCTATGTGCACTGTTGTCTCAATCCTATCCTTTATGCCTTTTTGGGAGTGAAATTTAGGAAGAACTTCTGGAAACTAATGAAAGACTATGGATGCATCAGCCAGAAACAGTTGACTGAATACTTCAAAAGTGAAGGAGAGATTTCCAGAAGTGGCACTGCTATTTCCTCCACAGGCACTACAAACATGTATCCACTGTAGAATACTGCATCATTATAAGGGTGTTTTAGCTGATGTAGATTCTACCTGTACTTACAAAAATTAAAACAATTTTGTAATTCAAATATTACATAAAGATTTTATCATGCTATAAAATATTTGGCTGCATCATGTCTTACCTTAACAAGCATTTGTCAATGCCAGACGTTTTCCACCAGTATTGTTGTTGTACCGGGTCTTGCTTGTACCCATTTTTACTATATATTTACCCAGGATAGAGCAGATGAGATGCAGTGTTTAATTTTCAGTACAGTCCTGCATTTTCACATTGTTAGACTGTAATTACCCAAGATAGTGCAGCAGAGAGGCACTATCTACTTGCAAGCAGGCTCCCACATACTGGCCCCAAATGTCCAACAGTTCTTTTTATGACCTGATGTTAAGATCAAGATAATTTTTTAAATCCCATCCAAAAGGTGATTTCATTGTGTGACTGTGGAAACAAGTTTTGGAGGGGATTTGAGAAATGACAACTGCCATGTTCAGGAGGTGGGGTAACACAAGGGATATGCTGAACACTGGCACCAAAATCTGCAAAAAATAAAGTTATGAGTAAATGTTGAACAATTCAGTGTTTCCTCTTAACTTAGTTGTTTTTTTTTCACATTTTTACCCCAAATTTTCAACATAATATTTTTATGACCACTCCTTCCAACCATGACAGGTGTCATTTATATAACAATGGTCAAAACATAGTTTTGCACCACAAGTGTGAAAAAAAAATTGGGTATGGTTTGAGAAATGAAAGCTGTCAAATTTATGAGGTGGTGTGAAAAATAAATACCGTGTAAAAAAGCCTGGGCTCAATTTTCAAAGCCCTGAGAATGCTACATGACCCTGGTGCCAGCTTGCGGCATTCTCCCAACAGGCAATCAGGATCAATCCTGAGTGCCAAATGCCTCAAATTAGACCAGCTTCTCTTTGGTCTAACTTGCACCATTTGGGGGACACTATTTACGGAGCTTCTGCCAAATCTTTGGTGCAACCTGCTGTAAAACAAGGAAACTGTCACAACTGCACCTGACGTACTAAAATTAGATAAAGTTGCATCAAAGGAGTTTTGCGCAACTGCACCAAAGAATGGGGTTGTGGCAGGGCTATGTAAGGGAAGGGAAGGGATAAAAGCAATGGAACAAATGAGTAAACAGGGAGTAGAGGAGGCACTGTGGATCACCTTAGAGACTGGAAATGGCACCACAACCCGCACAGAGGTTGTATACAGACACCCATCTCAGGGGAAGAAAATGGACAAGGATATGACAGAAGGCATCCTTATGATAGCAGAGAAAGGGGAGATATTGTTGATGGGGGACCTAAATATGCCAGATGTTAACTGCAGCACCTTTGCTGCAGGTACATCCAAGGGCAGGGCTATTCTCGATGCCCTACAGGGGGGCATGCCTCAGACAGCTAATGTTGGAACTGACTCAGGAAGGAGCAATCTTAGACCTCGTACTCTCAAATGGGGACAGTGAGAGGATCTCGGATCTAGAAGTGGGTAACCATCTATGAACAAGTGACCACCAAACAGTGTGGTTCATGATAAACTCATCTGCAGAGTCAAGCCATACAAAAGTGAGATACTGAACTTCAGGAGGGCTGACTTTGTCAAAATGGGAGAGTGCTTTAGTAAAGCACTAGCAAACAGGCTAGAAGGAGAGGAGGAGCAACAATGGGTAAACATCAAAACTGCCATCACAGAGGCAACAAACCTTTGTGTGAAGCAAATAAACAAATCAAAATGAAAGAAAAAAGCCACTATGGTTCTCAAAAGAAGTGGCAGGGAAGGTTAGGGAGAAAAAGATGGCATTTAGGAAGTAAGAGGAAACACAGAAAGAGCAGGACAGAGAACTGTACCATTTAAGGCAGAATGAAGCAGGGAAGGCAGTCAGAATAGCAAAGGCCCAAACTGAGGAAAAGATAGCCAACTCAGTTAAGAAGGGGGATAAAACCTTTTATAGGTACATTAGGGAGCGTAGAAAGGCAAAGGGAGGGATAGTGAGGCTAAATAGAATGGATGGTGGGTGGGCAGAGAGGGACAGTGAAAAAGCAGGGATACTGAATGAATATTTTTGATCAGTATTCACAAAAAAGGAGGGGAAGGTACCTGATCCAATTAACAGAAGCATTCTGGATAAAGGGGTCGATCCCAGTCCTTTCACAGAAGAAAGGGTTCTGAAAGAACTCCTAAAACTGAAGATGGACAAAGCAATGGGGCCTGACGGAATTCACCCCAGAATTCTAAAAGAATTAAGGGGAGAACTAGTGACGCCATTGCCTTCCCTTTTTAACAAATCATGGGAGGATGGTGTGGTACCTGAAGACTGGAGGAGGGTGGATGTGATTCCCATTCACAAAAGTGGGAGCAAGACAGAGGCAGGAAACTACAGACCTGTCAGTTTGACCTTTGCGGCAGGGAAAATGATGGAATCACTTCTGAAAGAAAGAATTGTTGAGTACCTAGAGGCCAGTGGGGCACAGGACCCAAGACAGCTTGGATTCACAGTGGGAAGGTCATGTCAGATAAATCTAATCAATTTCTTTGACTACGTGACCAAAGTAGTAGACCAGGGAGGGGTTGTGGACATGACCTACCAAGACTTTAGCAAGGCACTTGACACAGTCCCAAACAAAAGATTAATAAACAAATTAGCCAGCCCGGGTAAAACATTGGCTGGATAACAGGACACAGAAGGTAATAGTAAACGGAGTCCACTCTGAAGAAAGGGGGCTTACTAGTGGGGTACCGCAGGGTTCAGTACTGGGTCTAGTCCTTTTTAATGTCTTTATAAGTGACATTGCAGAAGGACTGGAAGGAAAAGTATCCTCTTGCAGATGACACAAAGATCTGCAACAGGGCTGATACACAGGGTGTGTGGAAAGGATGAGAAGGGACTTGGCAAGGTTGGAGGAATGGTCAAAAGTATGGCAGCTTGGATTTAATGCAAAGAAGTGCAAAATAATGCACCTGGGAAACAAAAACCCAGCGGAAGAGTACACAATGGGAGGGAGAGGTAGTAACAACAACAAAAATGGAAAGGAACCTGGGGTAGTCATATCAGATGACCTTAAGGTTAGCAAGCAATGTGAGAAGGCAGTAGGGAGGGCTAGAGGGATACTGGGATGTAGAGGGAGAGGCATCACCAGCAGAAAACAGGAAGTTGTTATCCCTCTGTACAGATAGTTAGGGGTGAGACCCCATCTGGAGTA
Source organism: Neoceratodus forsteri (assembly GCA_016271365.2). Lineage (NCBI taxonomy): Eukaryota > Metazoa > Chordata > Ceratodontiformes > Ceratodontidae > Neoceratodus > Neoceratodus forsteri. Next base: position 686,161,121 of record CM057456.1, on the reverse strand, counting down.
CTGCATCCAGATCTGGAGACCTGATCTCTGCAAGGACATATACAGGATGGAGGCAGTCCAGAGGAGGGCAACTAAAATTGTGCAGGGTCTGCAAGAGAAGCCATATGAGGAGAGACTAGAAGAGTTTACTATGTATGCCCTTGAGGAAAGGAGGGAGAAGGGGACATGCTAGAAACTTTTAAGTACCTCAGTGGAATCATCAAAGTCCAAGAGGGTAGCATCTTTCAGAAAAAGAGATGTGCAAGAACAAGGGGACACAATTTGAAGATGGGGTGGGGATGGCTCAGGGGCAATGTGAGGAAATATTTTTTCACAGAGAGGGTGGTGGATGCATGGAATAGCCTTCCTGAGTAGGTTGTGGGGTCTAAAACTGTGGGAGAATTCAAGAATGCATGGGACAGACATAAGGCAATTCTTGTGGGGGGGGTAGGAAGAAATAGACTGTTGGTTAACTAGGATCTGCAGCTTAACCAGTAGGTAGGGAAATGAGCAGACTAGGTGGGCCATATCTGTCATCAAAGTCTATGTTTCTATGTTAAGCCCTGCAACACCCTTTAAAAATTGAGCCACTGGGGTCAAAATACTGCAATTTCCCAGAGTTACAAGCATTCGTGGAAAACTTTCAATGTTCACTCATAACTTTGTTTTTTAATATTTTTACCCCAAAGTTTCAACATAGCCTTCTTATAACCCCCTCTCCCCAGGTGGAGAAAGGTTTCAAATCTTGCCCAAAAGGTGATTTAACACTACAAGTGTGAAAACACATTTTGACCAGGATTTGAAACATGACAGATGTTGTATTTATGAGGTGGTATGAAACAATGGCTATGTTGAAAAGTTGGAGTCAAAATACTGAAAATTACCACAGTACATTGAAAAACTGCAACATAGGCTCGTGACGTTGTTTTCTCATATGTTTACCCCAAATTTTCAACATAATCTTCTTATGACTCCACATAGCCCTCTTACAACCGCACCTCATGAACAAGCATGGACAAGATTTTCAAATCCTGCCCAAAAGATGATTTCATGCCACAAGTGTGAAAACACATTTTGGCCAGGATTTGAAAAATGACAGCTGTCGCATTGGTGAGGTTCTGTGAAGAAATGGCTATGTTGAAAACTTGGGGTCAAAATATTGAAAATGGCCAAAGTTATGAGCTTGTGTTCACAAATTTCAATGCAGTCTCATAACTTTTTTGTTTTAAATATTTTTACCACAAATTTTCAACATAACATTCTTATGACCCCACCTCATGTAGAAGGGTGGAGAAAATGTTCAAATCCTGCCCAAAAGGTGATTTTGTACAGCGACTATGAAATCACTTTTCAGGACAGATTTGCATAATTTCAATGTCACTGCTCAAGAGGTGGGGTCCCAAAAAATCCATGTTGAAAATTTTGGGAACAAATGTTCAAAAATTACCAAGTTATGATGACATGCTCAAAGCCCATTGAAATACATTGAACCAAATATCTGATTTCCTCAGTTCACAGTCCGAAGTTGAAGAATGAAGGCATGTTTTTAGTCCAGAGAGGATTATGGTATTGGACCCCTGGTAGGTAAGTAAGAGCTTGGGGGGAGGGGTGAGATGGTTGGTGTTGAGTGGGAGGGTCAGGTTGGGTGGGACAGTAATGGCAGTGGCAGCAACAGATATCGATGGATGCTTTTTTTTTTTACAAGTGTATTTGACAAAACAAAATATATGAATGATAGTTTTCTTGATGTCAGGTACCAACACCTACGTAAGGACATAGACAGGGTAAAGAAGGTTCAGAGGAGGGCAACAAAGATGGTGCATGGATTGCATCACAAGTCCTATGAGGACAGGTTGAAGGCACTGAACTTGTACTCCCTGGAGGAGAGGAGGGAGAGAGGGGATATAATAGAGACATACAAGTATCTTACAGGGAGGAACAGGGTGCAGGAATGCACTATTTTTAAGCGAAAAAGATATTCCAGGACTAGAGGGCATGGGATGAAGTTGGAGGAGGGACGATTCAGAGGAAGCGTGAAGAATTTCTTCACAGAACGGGTGGTGGACAAGTGGAACACCCTGCCAGAGGAAGTGGTGGGGGCTGAAACAATCACGGATTTAAGAATGCATGGGATAGACATAAAGGAATTCTGGAGGTCAGGGTTAAGGGGCAACAGACTTCCTGGAAAACATAAACTGAACTTACAAACTTAAATGGGCAGACTGGGTGGGTCATAGGCCCTTATCTGCCGACACTGTCTATGTATCTATGTAACACAGGTGATTGGCTACACTCAGTGTCAGTGTTATGTTTGACAGCACGGGGTGTGAGCTACCCCGTGTCGCACAGTCAAAATGGGTAGGATGGGGGGGAGATAGCAGCATGCATGGGGGATTGGGCACCCATGTGCTGGAATATTAACAAGGAAGGGGTGGGGAGATTGAGTTGGCAGCACAAGGGGTGGGCATCTCAGTGTCCCTTAGTGAACATGGGCAGAGTGGGGGCTGTAGGGACTAGGGATTATGTTGTAGAGAGGGATCACAGCAAGCTGATCATGATAGATCAGCTGTGTTTTCTGGGTGATATTATGTAGATCAAGAGAAAGAGCTGTCCTATGATTGGGTTGGCTCTGTCCTTTAAACTACATGAAGTTTCTACCCAGCAAGCCAGAATACTGTAATCATCAGCCTGGCTGATGACTGGTGTGACGCTAACAAGCCCCTTGCAGAGTGTTCTGCATTGGACTGACAGTGCCACATCTCTGAATACCCACACTTGTAACAAAACGTTCACTGTGCCTGCACATGGTGAACATAAAAATGTCTTGCTAGTGAAGCTGTTTCTAGTGATGTTTACACAATTTTTATGATGCAATGAGCTATAACAATTGTTTATATAAAGCCATATGTGCACTCATTTTGTATTACAGTATAGTTAGCAAAATAGTAAGTGGTGTATGTTTCCTTACTGAAATTATAATGGTTTTCTGTTATGTATAATACATGAGTGAGACAGACAAAACTGGTAGCACAGCTATGAATCAGTTGTACAAGACCTACTTACAGAGTATACATAACCATTAACATGGCAGCCTTGTTTAACACCCCCCCCAAAAAAAAAAACTTAGCATTTGCTGCCTGTCTGGCAGTGACGCTAACCCAACCTCCATGATCAAAATGCTGCCTGAATTTTCTCCTGATACCCACAGGACCAGGACAACAGGATCAGTCCAATGCACTCGCAGCAACTTCCATTAGGCTGGAACACTCTCAAGCACCCCTATCATGCCTGACCCCCCCACTGAATGAAATGGTAACAGGACCAACAGCAAGTGGGTTGGTCTTCTTCTGTGCTGGGTGCAATAACAGTGACCTGTGAGCTGCTAGCCGTGAAATGGAAAAATAAACAAACAATGCCCACAGGCAAATGGGTGCTACCATGTCATTTTATCTGGCTTAGCCAACTTCTGGGAAGGGGCTAGAATCTAGTTGCTAGATGGCAGGAAAAGCCTGCCATCACAACGTCTAACTGTGAGGTAGCAGAAATCTCAAGTCATGCCTTAACAGCCAGTTAAAAAGGAAAGAAAGAGCATAGTAATGCCTAGATGACAGTGTCTGGAAGTTGTGGGCAGTAAAAAAAAGTAAAGAACATGAACAGGTAATCAGAGGGTGTGATCGACATGAGGCTGCTAAATGAGAGTATGGATACAGGGTCCTGCCCTGTAACCAGTAGCTACTTCCAGTAGATAAAGATTAATTAGCTAGGTCTGAGTCAAGATTGTTCCAAAATTATGGCCCAAGTAAACAACCTTTCATCTCAAAAGGCTGTTTTATCTGTTACTACCTGGAATTGGGATTCCTGTTGTTCATTTATTTTAAATTTGTTTATCCGGTGAAAACTCTGAACCAATGACCTTTTTTCAGGCTAAGCCTGGGTCAGAAGGCTGTTATAAAAATGCAGAAGCATAGCTACATAGAAATCAGTTGGCATAAAAGGACACAACTGCCTATCTAGTCTGCCCATATCTCCCCTTGTAGGTATCCCCACCAAATAAATACTCAACACAATATACAAAATAAATAACAACTAAACACAATTAGAAGTGGACTTTTCTTACATGTCATATCAGTAGCCCTGCCCTCCCCCACGCTGCTGACAACAGCTGCCCGGAGGTCGAGAGGGCACAGAAGTTGCATCAGTAGTCCTGCCCTACCCCACGCTGCTGACAACAGGTATGAGCGAGTGTTGTTGCTCCGAGGCGGTTTAGGCACCTGTGAGTGTTTGGGGTTTGAATTTTGCCACCAAAAGAGGACAACTGCTAATCCAAATTTATCTCAGAGACGTTACATGAACTTTAAATTATTCCTCTTCATTAATTCAGCAGAGGAACGCTGATATTTTCAGTATATTGGCTCCTCTGCGTTTCACTTTTTGCTGACTTAAATTAACCTGTGTCTAGACTACAGTGCCTGTTCTCTTGGCTAGGGGGCTCAACGGCTCAATTAGGTTCGCTCTGTGTGGGGTTCAGGTTTAATTCTACAAGCACAGTCATTCTTAATTCATTAGTTTGGAACTGTCTTAGCTTGTAAACTTGCAACCAGTTGCTGTGTTTAGCCCAGCCAAGAAATTCTTGTAGCTGTAAGTGTTAAAAAAAAATCAGTTTTTGTCTAGCTTAGCAAAGAAAAATCCTGTAGCTGTAAGTTGTAATAAATCAGTTGCTTGGTAATACTATTTTGGCTAAGTTAGCAGTGTTATAAATTTTGAAACTAGCTGTAAGTTGTAAAAAATCAGCTTGCTTGGTAATACTATTATGACTCAGTTAACAGTCTTATAAATGTTGAAACTAGCTAAATTCCCTCAGGTTACCTGACCTGTCCATGCCTTCCCCTGCATGCCCCTCCTCCCTTAGTACCTCCTTAAGTGTGGTTCCTTTCCTTTCTCCACAGCTGCCCAGAGGTCGAGAGGGCACAGAAGTTGCATCAGTAGTCCTGCCCTTCCCCTGTGCTGCTGACAACAGGTATGAGTGAGTGTTGTTGCTCCGAGGCAGTTTTGGTGCCTATGAATGTTTGCCTCACTGCCCCCAACACCACCCTTGGAGAGCTTCTTCTTATATAGCTGACAGCCCAGCCCTCGTAACACACATGACTACAGAACTATCAGCCTACTTCTCCTACTGCAGGTTATAGCGGCTCACCACTAGATATCACCATAGTATTTCCAGTCGTTAAGCACATTTAATTCCCCCTCCTTCCCCATAGTTAAACAGACTCCTGGTAGAGGCTACTCACTGGTGCCTTCCATGTCAGCACCTTCTGTCATCATGCGCCTTATTACACTTGTTCTCGTTATCCTCTATGTGCCTCAGTGTCCCTACCTCCCTCATCCCTCCCTATGACACCAACCTGTTATTCACTAATCCACCCTATGCTTCCCTTCACTTATCCCTCAGCTACTTTCTCCCTCACTCCCTACACCTTAAATCTCCTTGGCACCTGGACAATTGATTCTACTATCCTACCCTCCAGTTTCCACGCCGGCTTCATAGCATTAACGTTAACCCAACAGACATCCCCAGCATTGCCCCACGAGTCACCTTCTCCCCACCAAAAGACTCTGCCAGCTCTATCCAGGTCCCTGGTAACAATCCTGCTACTGATGGCTGGGGACATCCAACCCAACCCTGGTCCTCCACCTTCTCTCCAACTACCATGTGGCCTAAAGCTAGCCCACTTAAATGTAAGGCATCTACTCACTAAAACTGCACTGCTCCAGCTGATTGCTTTATCCCTAAAACCAGACGTACTGATTATTATGGAGACGTGTCTCAAACCGCACATCCAGGATGCTTGCATATCAATCCTGGGTTACACAGTCATCTGGCATGATCGGTACAGCAAGAAAAAAGAGGTGGAGGCATAGCTATGTACATCGACTCCTGCCTCCTTTTCACCCCAGTGGCGTTCTTACAACCACATATGCAAAATATTTGATTGCTTGTTGATGAAAATCACCTTCCCCCACTCCATCCCCATTTTCATAGCTGGTGCTTACTGTCCCCCTAACTCCCCTGTATCCGCTATCATGGACCACCTAACTGCCCTAAATTCCCATACGGTGGGTGGGGAACTCCATGTCCTAGGAGACTTCAACATAAACTGGCTCTCTGTCTCCAGCTCAAAAATTCGTAATGACTTAGCTGCATTAAATCTGTCCCAACAGATCACAAAACCCACCCATTTAAATTCAAAAACCCACACACTCTCTACTATATTGGTCACTCACCTACCACCTGCATCAGATAATAGCAGCAGGTCTCTTACCTGACTCCTTAAGTGACCACCATCTAATCTATTCAGTGAGGAAATCCATAGGCCAAAGGTGCCCCCTCCACCCCCCATAAAACCTTACTGGTTCGATCCTTCAGATCCTTGGATCATTCTTCCCTCATAAATGACCTGGCTAACATTGACTGGGCATGTATCCCTCACATCACCTCTATTAACTCCACCCTAGACTATTTCAAGTCCAAGTTCCTCTTGGTCTGAGACACCCATGCCCCACTCAGATAGACATGAATGTGGGGCTCTCATCTGCACTGGATCACTGCAGATATCATGGCCAGCTTCAGGGCCAGGGACCAGGCTTGGAAGTCCCACAAAGTTACCAGATCCATCTTGGTTTATCAGTTGTACCGTACACTTCGTAACGTTTGCACAAGACAAATAAGCCAGGCAAAAGCATACTACTTTAAAACCACCTTCCACACAAACATTAATCACCCTCTAAATTCTGGAAGGTGGTACAGTAGCTCTTCACCCCCATCCAGCCCCCACCCTGTCCCTACATGCAGGCGGCTTCATGGTAAAAGAATCCCTCGCAATGGCTACGGAGTTAAACTCCTTCTTCTCAAATTGTGATACTTCAGTCCTGTCCACTCTCCCTCCTACCACTATAGCCCCTCCTTGCATACCCCACCCTTCCCAAGCTCCCGCCCCACTTTCCCTTTCCTTCATGTGACCCCGTCCGAGGTTTACTATGCATTACTCACCCTAAACCCTTCCAAAGGTAAATGTCCCACTGAGCTGGACTCAAAATTACTTTTTCTGGCAGCCCCTGCAATTGCCTCCCCCTGGCCTCTCTCTTCAACCTTTCCTTTTCCTTAGCTTCTAACCCAGCTGAGTGGAAACATGCCACAGTCATACCCCTGCCAAAAGGGGGCATCCCATCCTCCCCGGGTAATTACCACCCTATCTCCCTCCTCCCCATCCTTGCTAAACTCCAGAAACATATAGTCCTCTCCCAACTCTCTTTCTTCCTCAACTCCACCTCATTCTGCACACCTTACCAGTCTGGGTTTTGGAAGTCCCACTCCACCACCACTTCCCTCCTGAGGCTCACTGACTCCGTCCTCACCAGTATAGATCAAGGCCATACCACCTCTGCAATTTTTGTCGACCTTGCAAAGGCTTTTGACACTGTTTCCCATCCACTCTTATCCAAGCTTTCCCTTGCTGGGCTTTCCAGGGAGGCCACCAGTTGGTTCCACTCCTATCTCATAAGCAGGACACAGTCAGGATTGGAAACTTCATCTCTACCTCATTCCCCATCTCAACTAGTGTCCCCCAAGGCTCGATCCTTAGCCTACTACTGTTCTCCATCTTCCTCAGTAATTTGCCCTCTGTCTGCCCATGCACATCCATTCACATGTATGCAGATGACACTGTCCTGTATGCATCTTGCCCCTCAACCTCTGATGTGGAAACCAGACTCCAGCATGATTTCAATGATGTCCAGCTCTGGTTTCACTCAAATCAGCTATTCCTGAATGCTAAGAAGACTGTCTCCAATCATACCTTTCAAGTGTCCCTGATTTTCAGGGACATCCCTGATTTTGCCTCAAAATGTTACTTTGTCCTTCCTAAAATTTGTGTTTTTGTGGCTAAATAGTGGGGACTGTAAGCACAAAATAATGCCAATCATTAAAGTTACAGACTGATTCTTCTTTAGAGAATGCATTTTGCACTAAGCCCCATATTCTGCCAGCTTTCTGGGTGGATATCTCTAATTTTGAAGATGTGTCCCTGATTTTGGCTCTTTGTCCCTCATTATTTTAAGCCTTATCCCTGATTTATAAGGCAGGAGATTGAGAGGGAGACTCTCCATGACCTTCGGCACAAGGCAGAACTCTCTTGGCTCCACACTCTCCCCACCTTCCACACCCTGGATAGGACTAAACTAGAGGTCTGCACCTCCTTTAGATACCTTGGGGTCTAGCTTGACCAGCACCTTGACTTTTCTGTATATATCGAGTCCATCCACAAGAAGCTGCATCCCAGGCTGGAAGCCATATATCGCAACCGTGGATGTATCATAGATACATAGACAGTGTCGGCAGATAAGGGCCTATGGCCCACCCAGTCTGCCCATTTAAGTTTGTAAGTTCAGTTTATGTTTTCCAGGAAGTCTGTTGCCCCATACCCCTGACCTCCAGAATTCCTTTATGTCTATCCCATGCATTCTTAAATCCCGTGATTGTTTCAGCCCCCAACACTTCCTCTGGCAGGTGTTCCACTTGTCCACCACCCGTTCTGTGGAGAAATTCTTCCTCACGTTTCCTCTGAATCGTCCTCCTCAACTTCATCCCATGCCCTCTAGTCCTGGAACATCTTGTTTGCTTAAAATAGTGCATTCCTGCACCTGTTCCTCCTATGAATACTTGTATGTCTCTATCATATCCCTCTCTCCTCCTCTCCTCCAGGAGTACAAGTTCAGTGCCTTCAACCTGTCCTCATAGGACTTGTGATGCAATCCATGCACCATCTTTGTTGCCCTCCTCTGAACCTTCTCTACCCTGTCTATGTCCTTACGTGAGTAAGGTCTCCAGAACTGCACAGTGTACTCCAGGTGCGGCCTCACTAGTGTCTTGTATAGTGGAATTATGACCTCCTTTCCTGCTGGTGATGCCCCTGCCTATGCATCCCAGCATCCTATTTGCTTTACCTGCTGCCTTGTCACACTGTTTCCCTGCCTTGAGGTCATCAGAGATGATAACTCCAAGATCCCTTTCCTGCTTGGTGCATGCTATATCCTCACCCCCAACTGATATATTGTGCCAGGTTTTTGTGCCCCATATGCATTATCTTGCACTTCCTTGCATTAATTTCAACTGCCAAACCCCTGACCATTCTTCAAGTTTCTGCAGGTCCTTCTTATTCTGTCTACACCCTCTGGTGTGTCTACTCTGTTACAGGCTTTGTGTCATCAGCGAACAGTGAAATTCTGCCTTCAGGTCCTCATAATGTCACTGATTGAAGATATTGAATAGTACGGTCCCAGCACTGATCCCTGTGGTACCCCACTGGTCACTCTTCCCTCTGTGGAGTGACAGCCATTACCACCACCCTCTGTGTCCTGCTGCCCAGCCAGTTACCTACCCACCGCACTACTGTCCTGCCTACACCCATATTCCCCAGTTTGTGCAATAGTCTTCTATGTGGCACAGTGCCAAAGGCCTTGCTGAAGTCCAGATAAGCCATGTCCACTGCCCTCCCTGATCCACCTCCCTAGTCACCCAGTCAAAAATTCAATGAGGTTGGTCTGACATGACCTTCCCTGGTGAAACCATGCTGCCTTGGGTCCTGTAGTCCATTGACAACCAGATGTTCCACCAATCTCTCCTTCAGTAGTGCTTCCATGATCTTCCCCACTACGAGGTGAGGCTGACTGGTCTGTAGTTCCCGCTTCCTCTTTGTTCCCACTTTTGTATAAGGGGACTACATCTGCTATCCTCCAGTCTTTGGGTACTCCCTGTTTCTAGTGATCGGCTAAACAGGATAGCAAGAGGTTCAGCCACCACCTCTCTTAGTTCTTAAGGACCCTGGGGTGCACCCCATCTGGCCCCATTGCTTTATCAACTCTTATTACTTCCAGTTCCTTCAGGACCCTTTCTCGTGTAAAGGGACTTGTGTCCATTCTGCACCATTCTCACCCCTTGTACTCCATTCAGACCCAATACCTCCTCTTCCTCAGTAAAGACTGAGCAGAAATACCTGTTCAATATGTCAGCTTTACTGTTGTCATCCTCCACACAGCCCCATCCTCCCCTTCATTCTCACTATCCCTCCCTTTGCCTTTCTTTTTCACTTATGTACCTGTAAAGGTTTGTCCTCTACCCACTGATTTTGCAATGTGTTCTTCTGTCTGAGCTTTGGCTTCCCTTACTGACCTCCCTGCCTCCCTTTGCTTCTCCTGGTACTTCTCCCTATCCCCTTCTGCCTGTGTCTTTTTGTATTGCCTGAATGCAATCTTTTGGCTTTCACTTTCTTTGCTACCTCTTTGGAAAACCATAATGGTCTCCTCTTCCTTTTCTCTTGCTAACCTGCTTAATACATAATTCTGTTGCTCTTGTAATCCCATTTTAAATACTTCCACTGTTCCTCAACCCTGATTCCTGCCCCATTCCCTTAATGCCTCTTTCAAGTATCTCCCCATTTTCTCAAAGTTTGCCCCTAAAATCCAGGATACGTGTTTTTGTGTGGTTTGGTTCTGCTCTTTCTGTGATTTCAAACCACAGTGACTGGTGGTCACTGTTCCCAGGTGCTCCCCACTCTTACCCCATCACACTGTCCCTGTTTGTGAGCACAAGGTCCAGTATTGCCTTCTGCCGAGTTGGTTCCATGACCAGTTGCTTGAGAAAGGCACCCTGAAGGAGTCCAGGATAAATCTGCTCCTAGTTGATGCTGCTGCTGGATGCTCCAGTCCACGTCTGGAATATTGAAGTCTCCAACCAGTGCTACCTCACCCTTGTCTGCCATCCTCTGGATGGCTAGCATCAACTCCTATCTGTTTCTTCCTCCTGGGCTGGTGGTCTATAGACCACACCTGTGTGGATGGCTGGCCCCATTTTCCTTTCCAGCTTAACCCACAGTATCTCTCCCCCATTTTGTTCCTCCTGGATCTCTGTGGCCCTTATGTCATTTTTCACATACAGTGCCACTCCTCCTCCCTTCCTGCCTGCCCTGTCTCTTCTGAATATGTTGTAGCCAGGTATGGCCAACTCCCAGTCGTGGTTATCATTACACCAGGTTTCAGTGATGGCCACAATGTCCAGGTCTGACTGCACCATGACAGCCTCCAGATCTTCCATCTTGTTGCTAAGGCTCCTGGCATTTGCACATGACTTTCCATGATTTGACCTCCTAGACTGTTTCGCTGTTCTACTCCAGCCTTCCTTGGTTGTCCTTTATCCTGGTTCACCTTGCTGTCTGCCCTTCTGCTGAATTTTGCCCCTATTCTGCCTATCCACCTCCTGGGCGCTAATCTCCATCTTTTGCACTTGGCTAACCTCCACATCCTTTCCTTCCATTTCTCTGGGTACCTCTATTTGGTTGTCCCTGTTTGGCAGTGTGGCATATGAGTTCTTGAGTGGAACAGGATCTGGGATGTGCCTCTGCCTGACTGGTCTAACCCTCCATGAGCCCACTGTCATCCAACTATCCCACTGCAGGATCGCTGTGCTATTATACAGAAAATGATTCTCCCAATTTCTGACTATGGCGATGTAGTCTACAGTGCCACACCCAAAACTTCCTTAACCAGACTGGATACCCTCTTCCACTTCTTCTGCCATTTCACCCTTGACTGCTTCCCACTACCCACCGCTGTGTCCTCTGCCAACCCTTGCACCTCCCCTCTCTTCAGGATAGAAGGCTGTCCCACTGTGCTAGGCTCATGTCCAAGTTCTAAACCCAGTTACTGCCCCTGTACCTCTCTACAGCCCTATTTCCTTCTGTTCCCTTTTGCACTCCCTTAGACACTACGACACCCATTCTTTGTCATCCCATATAAGTCCACCACTGCAGGTCAAGCAGCCATCTCATACCGCATGCCTAAATTGTGGAACTCACTCCCCTCAGCTATTCGGCATGTCTCCTCTGCTCACTGCCTCAACACTCTCCTTAAAGCCCACTTCTGCACTGCACGTGCATGCACCTAATCTCTCCATTTCCTAAACTTAGGCCTGGGCACATCTATCTGTCTGACTAGGGGCCAGTTATTGCTGCTGGTTGGATACCTGGCTGAGTATCTATTTGGACTCACTGAAATCAATAGTGATTATATATCTGAAGTAATTTCCATTGCACTGTACCTAATTATCTGTTGTACCTGTTTAAAATGTACAGTATCATAATAACTAGTGTATTCTGTGTAAAATGTACTGTTCCTTTCCATTTAATCTGTACTGTCTCCCATCCCCTCTCACCCCAGAACGCATCTGGAATCGAGCAGTTTGCCTGCTCTATATGCCTTCCTGATGAAACTTTTAAATCAATCAGTATATAAATAAATATGATTTGAATCCTGCTGTAGTTAACAGTAATTACTTTGTGGAAAATTGAAAAGTTACTTTGTACATACAGTATGTACAGCTACTTAATTTAACTATTGTATTTTGCAGCACTTACCTTTGCCCAGTTACAGGTCTTCACAATATATTCATGTACATTACCACTTGTTTGGCTCAGTTCTTTGTAGTTTTATTCCAGCTTTGTTAGCGTAAATACAGACAGGCTGTGGAAGCTCTCCCGATAGACACAGGGAATCGGGCCACATGTGGGTGGGTGTTGTTGGGAGTTTGGGGGGGATTATGAAGACTATTGTGTTTTGAAGGATGCTGGGATATGAATCTACAATCCATGTTTTGATTTATCTGTTTGATTCTGCCTGACCCTCATTTCTGTCCCAGAACCTTGTTCAAAAATGTATGTCACACCAATAAAGATCTTTGCTGTTTCGTATTGCACTGACTTTTGTAACCGTACTGATAGTATCCATCTGTTTCTGGGGTACTATTTTGCTTGGGGTGGGAGCGTTCTTGGTTTTCTGTTGGGCAGCATACTACAGTTTACATTTGTCATAAGGATCCTGACAGCTGGAGGAACCACGTCATACCAAACTCTAATAATACTAACTCTGGATTTAGAGATATTTATACAACAGAGTGTGTTAATTACAGAGTAATAACTGCATGACTCAAATGTGTTGTTTGGCATAAGATGCTTGCACAGACTGGTTTTAAACACACAAGAGCAAACTGCAATTCTTCACCATAATTACACATCCCCGAAGTGTCTTATTGATCTTAAGACATAGCTCCTGCAAGGAACCAATAGTAACAAAAATTAAAAAAAATAAATACTTTCAAGGGAAAAAATATTTTTTCAATACTTCTTTTGCAGGAATAAATACTCTTTCACTTCCTGAGGTTTACTCTTGGAGAACTAAACCAAAGTCTAGGTGCCTTCATGCAAGACCCGCCATTGTCGGTGCTAGTGCTGCAGACCGGGAACCACTGGTGTTTTCACATTCAGAACTCACAGGCACACTGCAGCAGCTAGATATTAGGAGTCGGCGCTCTGGCTGAAGGTTTCTCAGGCTGGAGCCATTGAAAAGTGTTGCTGAATCGGAATACTTTTATGTTTTTTTTTTTTTAATTGCTGCTGCTGCTGCTGCTCCATTCCTTTTTCAGATCTAAGTGTGCAGCTGTGAGTGGGATGTCAGTCAGCACAGCAGCATCTTAATAAAGAGAGAGACACTGAGGCCCAGTGGTGCAGAGGGTTGAGGCGCTGGTGCCTTACCTCAAACCACACCAGTGACCCGAGTTCGGGAACAGACTTGGGTGCCGGAGAGTCGGCAGGGGAAGGAGAAGGATCAAGCATCCGGAGGACTGCTCTCCTCTCCTGGGGTGGGTTAGAGACAGGCATTGCTCTGTAGTGGCCCCCGGTGGAGACCAGGGGCAGTGCAGATGTGACACACAGGGGAACTGAAGGAGGAAAAGCACAGAAAATAGCACCTCCAAACTGCCAGATGACGGATGCCTAGACCAGTGCCTCCTCAGAACTCTGAGAAGTCAACCCAACCTCAGCAGCACCCAGGGCCATGCCTAGGCCTCTAGGCCATTCCTCCTTGGAAGTGGAGGACCCATCCGATGAAGGGTCATGTCGGGATACCCTGAGGTGGCTGCGATGTGGGGTAGGGGATCAGTGTTGGAGCCATGGGAAGAGCGTCCTTGGCAGTGGTCTGAAGGAGTGGCAGTTGGGGATGCAGGGGAGATAAACAAATAACACACAAAAAAAAGAAAATAGAAACACACTGATGCTATCACTTCTAGGGTTAAACTGAGCAGAAGCCCACAGGAACTCGGCTCCACCAGCTCTGTCATCTTCCCCCATCGACTATTACAGGGGAGTATTCTGCTTCTAACAGTAAGGGACCATTCTAGAAATGACAGTCCTGCCACCTAGAAATCTAGATATAAGGGTTCCATGTCATAATGGTGATTGTGGAATAGTGATCGCTGTTATGGTGAATGTACTTCCATATTTGGGACTGTCCACACTGTGGACCAATGGGCTTACAACCCATACTGTACTGGTCATTCGGCGGGCAGCCAGGCAGTATGCAGGCAGGTTGCAACCACCCACCGATGACGGGGGCAATTGGGTTTAGTATGGGTCTTGTGTGGGTGGGAGGGTGGTGGTGCCACTGGATCACCAGGGAATAATGTTATGGTGCTCTAGTGTGATCGGGGAAACGGGAGGAAGGGGGGTCCCCTAGACTACCAGGGAAGGGATTAATAGACATGTACTGGCAATCGGGGAATCAGGAGGGAGGGGAGTATGACTGGACCACCAGGGAATGGCATTCATACAATTATCGGTGAAACGGGAGGGAGAGGGTACCACAAAACTACCAGGGAGATGCGGGTGCTTGTGGACAGTGTTCTGGGTGGGCGAGTAGTCACCCACGACTGGTGGCTGCTGTGCTGTGCCCAGCAATACAGCAGCCCACCTGTGGGTGGCCGGGAGTTGTGCCACCGATTCACAGGCTCAACTTTGAGCCCCCCTATGCAGTGGAATGCAGGGTTGCGCCAGCATATGCACTGTACATCCCGGGCTGAATATCGGAATGTGCCGTATATGCATGGGCACGCCCCCTGCATCTGTGCTGCATACCATTACATTGCACCCCGGTGCATTGGGAGTTGCACTGCGCCAGGCAGCTCTTTCAATATCCCACCGGGGTGCAATATCCCGGCCCCTGTGTTTTTTGTATATTGGGTTTTAAGTTTTTACAAGTCACATTTTTTTCTATCACATATAAGGCTTTTTGTAATTCAGGTCTACTGGTAGATATTATTGTGAGATCATCCGCATAAGCTAGTATTGGGATTTTAGTATTATCAATCTTTAGAAGGTGATGTTCATTTTCCCCTACTGCTTTTATGATATCATATATATAGGGAGAATTGGCAGAGACCACCAGGACAAGGAGCTACTGTTGTGACTGGACTTCTCTACTGGGACTAAAGAAGTAGAACTCTACTACTGGGACCTTCAATTTACTGGGACTAAAGAAGTAGAACTCTACTACTGGGACCTTCTCTTTAGGGTAAAAAAAAGTTAGTGTGTTTGTCTGAGTTGGCTGAAGTGAATTGTTATCTGTGCAGTTATCTAGGTGTCAATCTCAAGTGGCTGAAGGGGACTGTAATCTGTGCAATTTAACTAAGTGTAGAAAGATCTGCTAAGTAGGGGGAGTGGCTTAGCTAGAAGGAAGCCAGATTTAAAGCCAGATTTAAACACTGCCCTAGATAGCTTCTGCCAGAGAATTGGCAGAGAACACCAGGACTAGGAGCTGCAGTTGTGACTGGACTTCTCTACTGGGACTATATTTCCCTCCTCACCCTCATCCAAAGCCAGTTCTACTTTTAAAGGCACGGGATTTGACTGACAATAGGAACTTCCTGTTTGGGAGCAGAAAGTGAGTGATCACAGAGCCACCAAAGACTCACCATTCTAGAAGGACAAGAGTAGCTCTCTGTCCCCACCTAGCTGCTGGAGGTCTGCCTCTGAGCAAGTAAGGGGACTACTGAGAAATATAGGATCTTCCTGTCTCAGAACAGGAAGATCAGGAGCTTAAAGGGCACAGAGGCATAAGTAAGTAGGGAGAAAAAAAATAAACAGAGGAAAGAGTAAGGATTCCAAACAACAGTGAAGGGGCCAGAAATAAGACATGATGGGAGTGGTGAAGTGCAGTGGTTGTAGAGCAGCAGTCTTCCAGGAAAAGTTCTGGAGAATTCAGTGTCGTCCCATCTGCAGGCACCTCTCTGGACTGAGGGAGAAGGTTGCTCATCTCCAGGCTGAATTGGCCAGGATTTGTGGGACCTCCTCTCCCATCCGCGGACCACCAGGGCCACTGCCGTTGCCTCAGAGGTTGCCAAGAAAGAGGAGTGGTTGGACCACAGTAGTCTCAGGGAGGGTGGTGGTGGTGGAACAGAGGTGCATCCCTCCAGTTGTACCTCTCCACAATTCATATGCTGTTCTGGCAATGTGTTGTTCCTCTATGGAGGCATCCACAGTGCAGACCAAGGGAGGATGCTGGGAACCTCCACAAAGGAGACCCACAGAAGGGTGGCATGGGACCCCACAGGGGAAGAAAACAACTCCTAGTGGGGGACTCCATTGTTAGGAAGGTAGAACTGGGAGAGGAAGGTAAGGTGCCTGCCTGGCAGCATGGCTTGGAGGAATAGGGAGTGAATCCTCAGGATCACCGTAGC
The DNA here is from genome assembly GCA_016271365.2 of Neoceratodus forsteri. Lineage (NCBI taxonomy): Eukaryota > Metazoa > Chordata > Ceratodontiformes > Ceratodontidae > Neoceratodus > Neoceratodus forsteri. The sequence goes on along the minus strand of CM057456.1, from coordinate 686,144,527 downwards.
AGCTGAACAGGGCAGGGAGCTGGATGTCATTGTCCACCAAGGGACAAATGACCTGGCTAAGAAAGGGATCAGAGCAGTGCAGGAAGAGTTTGTGGAGTTGAGGAGGGGACTTAGACAAGTAGCATGCATGGTAACCTTCTTAGAGGTGCTGCCTGTCTATGGCATGGGTGAGGCTAGGGTGCTCCATACCATGGGAATCAATCAGTGGTTGAAAAACTGGTGCAGAGCTCAGAGATTTGGCTTCATTGGGGACTGGGGTCCACCTGGAGTAATGCAAGCCTATACTGGTGTGATGGTCTGCAGCTGTCCTGGAAGGGAACCCAGATCCTAGGTGATAGGTTTAAATGCTTCTTTGGCAAACATTTAAACTAGTCAAGGGGGGAAGGCACTGGAAAGGAGCAGAAATCCTAGCCCCCCCAAAAAAGTCAGGGTAGTAAGTGAGGTAAACACTGAGTTAGAGATGTTGATAGGGAAAAGGGCAGGGGTAAATGGAGAAAGTGACAAAGGCAATAAGGGCAGGGATGGGCCAAAAAGGGGTAAGGCCATCAGGAAATGGAGGGTAATGAGTACCAATGCTCATAGTCTGGGCAACAAGCTCCCTGAATTGGTGGCCTTGATGGAAGAGGGATGCCTGGATATCTTAGCAGTCACAGAAATATGGTACACAGAGAACCATGACTGGGATGTTAACATACCAGGGTACACAACCTACAGGAGAAACAGGGAGGGGAGAAGAGGTGGAGGAGTAGCTCTCTATGTAAGGGAAGGGATAAAAGCAACTGAACAAAAAAGTAAACAGGAAGGAGAGGAGGCACTGTGGGTTACTTTAGAGACTGGAAATGGCACCACAATCCGCACAGAGGTTGTATACAGACCCCCCATGTTAGGGGGAGAGAATGGATAAGAATATGATAGAAGGCATTCTTTGGAGGGCAGAGAAAGGGGAGATACTGTTGATGGGAGACCTGAATATGCCAGATGTTAACTGGAGCACATTTGCTGTAGCCACATCCAAGAGCAGGGCCATTCTCAATGCCCTACAGGTGGCATGCCTCAGACAACTAGTTTTGGAACCCATTCATGAGGGAGCAATCTTAGGCCTCTTACTCTCAAATGGGGACAGTAAGAGGATCTCAGATCTAGAAGTGGGTAGCCATCTGGGAACAAGTGACCACCAAACAGTGTGGTTCATGATAAAGTCAGCTACAGAGTCAAGCCAAACAAAAGTGAAGGTACTGGACTTCAGGAGGGCTGACTTTGGCAAGATGGGAGAGTGTCTTAAAAAAGCACGAGCAAACAGGCTAGAAGGACGGGTGGAGCAACAATGAGGAAACATCAAAACTGCCATCACAGAGGCAACAAGCCTTTGTGTGAAGCAAATAAATAAATCAAAATGAAAGAAAAAGGCACTATGGTTCTCAAAAGAGGTGGCAGGCAAGGTCAGGAAAAAAAAGATAGCAATCAGGAAGTATAAGGAAACACAGAAGGAGCAGGACAGAAAGCCGTACCAGTTAAGGCAGAATGAAGCAGGGAGGGAAGTCAGAATAACAAAGGCCCAAACTGAGGAAAAGATAGCCAACTCGGTTAAGAAGGGGGATAAAACCTTTTATAGGTACATTAGAGAGCATAGGAAGACAAAGGGAGGGATAGTGAGGCTGAATAGAATGGACGGTGTGTGGGCAAAAAGGGACAGTGAAAAAGCAGGGATACTGAATGAATATTTCTGCTCAGTATTCACAAAAGAGGAGGAGGGGAAGGTACCTAATCCAATTAACAGAAGCACTCTGGATAGGGGAGTCGATCCCAGTCCTTTCACAAAAGAAAGGGTTCCGAAAGAACTCCTAAAACTGATGGTAGACAAAGCAATGGGGCCTGACGGAATTCACCCCAGAATTCTAAAAGAATTAAGAGGAGAACTAGTGAAACCACTGACTACCCTTTTTAACAAATCATGGGAGGATGGTGTAGTACCTGAGGACTGGAGGAAGGCAGATGTGATTCCCCTTCACAAAAGTGGGAGCAAGACAGAGGCAGGAAACTACAGACCTGTCAGTTTGACCTCTGTGGTATGGAAAGGGATGGAATCACTTCTGAAGGAAAGAATTGTTGAGTACCTAGAGGTCAGTGGGGCACAGGACCCAAGGCAGCATGGGTTCACAGCATGAAGGTCATGTCAAATGAATCTAATTGATTTCTTTGACTGAGTGACCAAAGTAGTAGACCAGGGGGGCTGTGGACATGGCCTACCTAGACTTTAGCAAGGCATTTGACACTGTCCCACACAAAAGATTAATAGTCAAATTAACCAGCCTGGGAGTGGGTCCCAGGGTGGTAGCCTGGGTAAAACATTGGCTGGACAACAAGACACAGAAGGTAATTGCAAATGGAGTCCACTCTGAAGAAAGAGGGGTTACTAGTGGGATATCGCAGGGTTCAGTACTGGGTCCAGTCCTTTTTAATATTTTTATAAGTAACATTGCAGAGGGACTGGAAGGAAATGTATGCCTCTTTGCAGATGACACAAAGACTTGGCGAGGTTGGAGGAATGGTCAGAAGTATGGCAGCTTGGATTCAATGCAAATAAGTGCAAAATAATGCACCTGGGAAACAAAAACCCAGGGGAAGATTACACAATGGGGTAGTAACAACAACAAAAATGGAACGGAACCAGGGGGGTAATCATATCAGATGACCTTAAGGCTAGCAAGCAATGTGAGAAGGCAGTAGGGAGAGATGGGGGGATACTGGGATGTATAGGGAGAGGCATCACCAGCAGAAAACAGGAAATTGTTATCCCTCTGTACAGACAGTTGGTGAGACCCCATCTGGTGTACTGCATCCAGTTCTGGAGACCCCATCTCCACAAGAACATAGACAAGACAGAGGCAGGCCAGAGGAGGGCAACTAAAATGATGCAGGGTCTGCAAGAAAAGCCATATGAGGAGCGACTAAAGGAGCTTATATGTATACCCTTGAGGAAAGGAGGGAGGAAGGGACATGACAGAAACTTTTAAGTACCTCGGGGCAATGTGAGGAAGTACTTTTTCACAGAGAGGTGGTGGATGCATGGAACAGCCTTCCTGAGGAGGTTGTGGTGTCTAAAACTGTGGGAGAATTCAAGAATGCATGGGACAGACATAAGGCAATTTTTGTGGGGGGTAGGAAAAAATAGGCTGTTGGTTAACTAGGATCTGCAGCTTATCCTGTAGGTAGGGAAATGGGTAGACTAGGTGGGCCAAGCGGTCCTTATCTGCTGTCAAAGTCTATGTTTCTATGTTTCTATATTTATTAAATAGGACTGGAGCTAATACACAGCCTTGGTGAACACCAAGGTTGGTCTTCATTCTCCCTGTCACATCACCTTGTTTTGTTCATTTTATTTGTACCCAAGTATCTGTATAACCTCTTTTGATTAGGTTGATTAAATTTAGTTCTATACCTAATTCCTGCATCTTATCCCACAATAGTTGCTTCTTTAGGGAATCAAACACAGAAGAAAAATCTATGTATACAACAAAAAGAGGTTGCTTTCTTTTAATACAATATTTTTCTATAAGGTGATTTAGCAGGAACATTTGAGTTATTGTATTTTTGTTCTTTGTAAATCCTGGGCCTGATTCCAAAAGGCGTTACGCCTGGTGCAAGGTGCTTTATGCCGAACCCGATGGCGTATATTTCAGATTGCAGCAGGTATTACACAAGTCACAATTCCAAGTTTCAGCTTGTGCCATGTCATATGCGGGTTGCACCAAATGTGGTCTACGCCACCCACCTGCAATGGCATGGTGCAAGCATGGGTTACGGTAGCAACTGCACCCTATTCCAGAAGGGTGGCTGCCGTAACCCACATATGCTATTCCAGAACAGGGACTGGCACAGTGGGGATAGACCAGCTAGGAAGTGGTCTAAGGGGATCTGTTCTGGCACAGCAATGGATGCCCCCCCACAGTGCCACAGAAATGGCATGGATGTGCTCCCCAAGCCCCTCTCTGCTCTGGCATGCCTCCCACACCCCCAACCATCAGGGACCTCCGGGGTCTGTTTTTCACTTTGCACCCACAATCACCAGTGCCACCAGGCTAGCCTCCCCAATGCCCCCAGGTGCTTGTGGAGGTGTTCTGGGGTAGGGGTCTCTGGGGGGCAATTATCTGTGGGCTGTGACTTGTGGCACCCAGATCCAGTGCACTATTCCTGTGGCACTAGCCTGTGGCTGCTGCAAGTCACAGGATATAAGTGCCGGGGACCCTGCCTGTCTTAGAATATGGCACAGGGTCCTTGGCGTAGTGCCGCATGGTGCAACTCGCATACCCCATGATTTGTGCCATGTGTCTTGGAATCGGGCCCCCTTTCTGTAACTGTGATGGTACTTGAGTTTATTCCAACCAGGTGGTTAGTCCATCCAACAACACCTTGGCAAAAAGTTTAGCAAGATTATCCAGCAGACTAACTGGTCTGTAATTACCGGGATCCAGATCAGAACCTTTCTTACAGATAGGTAATATGTAACTTTCATACCATGTCAGGGAGAAATAAGAGTGTATAATTATTTTATTGAAAAAATATGTAAGTGTATTTGCCCACCAGTCCACATTTAGTTTACAAAAATCAGTGGAAAAATTATCAAGGCCTGGAGATTTATTTATTTTAAAGTTACTGACAGCACTCATCTGTTGTAAACCATTTAAAGTCTCCATTAATCTCAAATTGTTCTTGACAGCTTTGTACATTATCATCCCAAAAAAATTTGGAGAAGTAATCTACCCATTTGTCTGGGGTAATATACAAGCTTTCATGCCAGTGGCAACCAAAGACCAAAACTTTTTATCATCTCTGTTTCTAACCACATTGTACATGGTTTCCCACAAATGTTATTCATGCTCAAATCTCTTTAATTTTGCATGTGCATTGTTTACATTTCCTAATCCAATTAAGGGTAATTGTATTTTGTTTGGTGGGTTCTTTTTTAGCAATTCTTAACTGTTTATTTTTTTTTCTTTTCCCATCTACAATGTGTGTGAAACGAGTTTTCATATTTGCATGTTACACCAGACTTATCTGACTCTGAATTCAAAGACGTTGCATTGTTGTTATATAATTGTATCATCATGCTATATATTATATCAGGTTCAATTTCCAGTTCTAATACTTGTTCCATTTCCAGTATAAACTGTGTAGAAATCATTATCAGCAGAAGCTTCTGTAACGTTATCTCATCATATTCTATTATTTCTATAATTTCCTCTTCTTTCCTCATTAATGGTGTATCTGATGTCCTACAGAGGATAAGTGGCAAATGATCACTTTACGTTCTTTGGATTATTTTTAGATCAATATATTTTCCATAATCATACATTGAACATATTGCATATTGCATAGTCAATAATATAGGACCCCCTTGCACTCCAAAAGGTTATCTTCCCTTCTTGATCTGAGGGAAGAAGCCCATTACTACTAATTGGAGAACCTCCAAAAGATTTACCAGCTGTTGATGTCTATCAGTAGCTTTTTCTTAATCCATAGTATGTCCTTGAGGTGTACCTAGATTTATTATGATTTCTTCAAGATCATTATTACAGTTTATAGCTGCAGACCTGATATTAAGTTCACACATAATCAATATTTCTGTACTCGACTGTTACCTACCATAATTTTAATATCTTTTATTAGTTTAGTTGTCAGTTCTTTATCATACAAAAGTGTATTGATGGGAGACTATATATATTACCCAATAGTATAGGTCGACCCCAGATTTTAACTATAAGAAGCAAATAGTTGGTTTTAGCAATAGTTTCCATTACTTGCATATAATCAGTTATTTTAACATAAGTTACACCCACATGTCAACCCGATTTTGTTTTTTTTTTGTCCAGGGCTTTGTGCTTGTGTATAGCCATTAAGTTTCATTTTTTTCCATTGTTTCTGTATTGTGCCATGTCTCCTGTAGCATTATGATGTCATTTTGAGTAAGAAACTCAGTACATTTGGTATCAACAAGTTTTTAAATAATTCCTGCAATATTCCAAGAAATGATTGCTAAGTGTTCACTATGTTTTTTTTAAGTATTCAGTAATAGAATTATTTAAAAGAGGGTCATATTCTTGAGGTAAACATGAGACATTGCTCTCTTCATTAGTATTATTATTTATGAGTCAGTGTCTCTGTTCCTTCAGTATTTCGAATCTGTTAACTACATTTACATTGTAGTAGATGTTGTTTTCCTTAGATGTGCTAGCACAGAGAACAACAGACTCCTGTAGAGCATTCATATTCAGAAAATGAATCCCTGTGTTGTTAGGTATTACACTTTTTCATAGTATTTTTTCTGCTAATAGTTTGTTATTTAAAATTAGGCAATCTGATTACTATCCTCCCAGTTCTTATATACTCTATAGAGATCAAAAATGTCATCTTCGTAAAACTCTGTTCCCAGCATATTAGCAATCAGTTGAGTTACGAGAAGTTTAAGCCTTGGTTTAGATTCATGTACAAAGCAATTGAGCCCAAAAGTAGATAATGTTATGTCTGGCGAGACTGTCGGGAAACTATCTAACAACACAATGTCTTGTATTGAGTAGACAGTTACCAGTTTTTCAGCCAGTTCTAATTCTGTACAAATTCTACTATCTATAAGTATTGACAGTGGCACAGGATAGTCCATACTTAGATGAACCCTGTTAAGATGCTTAGAATTTCGCCACACATAATTTGCCACTCTCTTATAGCTAAAGAACAGCAGGATTAGCTAATTTCCTAAACAATCCTGTACTGTAGATGCTTTAGTGATATCATCATCCAGAATATCAAGTTGTAACCATTCCTTGCCGATCAACTGGGTTAATATCGATATTACGTGCTCATTCTCAGTTTCATCATTTGTAACTCCTCTGAGTAATAGAACTGTATGTTCTGTCTAATCGTTTGATTTTTTGCTGAGGTTGTACCTGAGGTTCAGTTTTTTACTTATTTCTTGTTTTTAAGGGGATTTCCCCTGCTTTATATCCTTTTTCTTTCCCCCTTTTATAGGGACCTCTTTCATTTTTCCACTGCTCATAGATTGCAACTGTTCATGCTTATGTGTTATACAGGAAGTTTTCTCATTTTTGCTATGTTTGCTATACAGTATGTGAATCCTTTTAAACTTGTATAAGATCTATTTCCAGGAAGGGAAAATATGTATGTTGTTGAGGGCATTGGGAAGCCTGTACCCATTAGAGGTGTATGTTTTTTGACAGCTGTTTTTGTGTTCTACATTTAGCATTTCCTTCATGCCTGTTATTGTTACTTGAAGCAGGGCCAGATTAAGGCAACCTGGGGCCCTAGGACCAAGAGAAATCTGGGCCCCCCACTGTAACCCCTTACTTTGGAAAATCACCTTACTTATGCACCTCACATCGAAAATGTTGCTAAGAATGTGAACATTAAACTAGGTCAACTATTCAGACATAGGAGTCTGACTTAAGAAGCACTTAAACTTGCTGTTGGCTCTGCCTCAGACACATCTCTCAAAAGGCTAAGCACTACCCTTAACAAAGCCTGTCGACTTATCACTGGCGCTAATCAACTCACACACACTTGTGACCTCTACACCCTGATTGGCTGGCTAAAACTACAAGACCGGATCAAATACCAATCGTGTATACTTACCAAACAAGTGCTACTTGGAGTCATGGCAGCTGGTGTCACCTGTCTTTTGCCTAAGTCCCTCAGGTCCCATCACACACAGACCTCTGACACTGAAATTTTTCTTGTTCCTTGAGAACAGACTAACCAATGCCAGTGATCCTTCATCTACAGATCCCCTAACTGGTTTAATGGTCTGGGCCTCCAACTGTTCGATGTTCCATATATTGCCCAATTTAAGCAACTCCTGCACTAGCACATCATGAATGAAGCTGCCTGTGATTGCCTCAACTAACTGAACTCCTTACCATCTGCCACCTCCCAGCTGACATCTACCACAGTGACAGTGGCCCTGGCTGCCTCCTCCTCCAATTGCACCAATTTCCCCTCCCACTCACCTTTTTCTGTCTCGCCTCTTACCCTCTTCCTACTCTACCTGGTTTATCCTCTGACCACTACATATGCTGCCTCCTTTCTCACTCTCCTTTAATTCTCGCTAACACCCTACCATTTAGACACCCTTGTCCCTCCTGATGTCATCCTCTTTCTCCCTTTCTTTCCTCCCAGCCACCCTCATACTCACCTCCTACCTCGCTTCATTTTACTGACAATGCCTCATGGCTGTAACCTTTTCCACTACTATGCCCTGCCACCTATCCCCTCCCCTTATTTCCCCTACCCCTCTCCATCTCCTGTATGACCTCCCTCTTTTGCTTACACTACTGTTTTTGAAATGTTAATAGCTATGTCTAATGATTTTGTTTTCGCTGTACACTGGAATGTATATGTTTCCTCCTCTGTCTGTTTAGTTAACCCTCTCCCATTATGACATGGAACCTTTATAAATGAGCCCCTTTGTGCTCAAAGGTATTTCTAATCTGAGAATGAATAAATGAATAAATAAATAAAATGCCCCTTCACCATGAATGCACCTCTTGGAAATTGCATATCTGTTACTGAAACATGAAAACAGTATTCATATTGTCCCCAAAAAGTGGCATAAAATGCTTCAAAATTAATGAAACTAGTACTACTAGTATGGAAAAATAACAATAGCCTGAGTTTTGATAATTTAGAGAAAATAATAGGCCTGATAAAAATAATTTTTTTGTATGTGAAATGTCATGATTTTCACTTCTCCAAAGCCCCCCACCCCCAAACACACATGTGTGCACTTGCAGACTGGGTGTTATCATATAGTCCTGTCAGGTAGTATGAACCAGGATGTGGGAGTTTTGTTGGGTTGGTTAAGGACCGATCTCTAAAAGAGACTAGGTCATGGGTGGTGTAGGAGTTAAGTTTGTGGTTTACTAGAGGGGGTTATGAACTTTAGAGATTATACTGCAAAGCGAGTGATTATTGAAAGGATTTGAAATATTTCCCAGGATCAAACATTTCTGTTATTGATAAGTAAGCCAGGATCCATAAATGGCAAGATTTACTGATGGGAATCTTGAAATACATTCATTTGTTCACCCTGAAAACAGAGCTGTATCAGGGTCAGAATGTGAGTATGAAAGAGATGAGAGAATAAAAAAAAAAGAGGGAGAGAGAGGGTATGATTTTTAATTGTACCACTGAAACTTATTGTAGATTTATTAATTTTGGGAGTGAGATTAAATATTTATTTTTTATTTATTGAGATTTTGGAACTACAAACCTTTGAGTCAGAGATTCCTTTGCAAAGGGCCCACATCATGAAGTACAAAACAAGAGAAATGGACAATACAATGAAAGGTATCACAAATGAATGAGGAGGGTAAAACAACCCAGAGTAAAGTATGGTACAAAGGTAATGAGCAATACATTGAAAGGTATTTCATCTGAATGCGGAGGGTAAAACAACCCAGAGTCAAACATGGTATAAAGGTTTCAAGCAAATTAAGCTATTGCTTACATTCAAATTTCAAGGATGATGCAAGGTTTCCTAAGCCAATAAAACAGATACTTACGATGAAATATAAAGCCTACACACTGAATTACACTGTTAATCTTTTATAGTTAGGAGTAAGATTCTAAGCTAGGATTCTACATTGGTGTGGGAGACAAAGCAAAGGAAATGGGCTTGTTCATACCTTAAAGGTCATCCTGGGTGGGGCCCCTGAAGCTGTCAGCTGCACTTAACACCTAATCAGGGAGGTGAAAGTCATGTCACAGTTCAGCCCCTGACTTACTCAGAGGCTGAGTCCTTTACAAAAAACATGCAGCTCAGGCAGAAAGAAAGGATATATAGTAAATATATGTTGGGGGTTGCTGGGGGCCCTAGGTCTGTGCCTATGTTGCCTATGCCTTAATCCGGTCCTGACTTGAAGTTATTGCTTGATTTCCTGTTGTCTACTTAGATTGACTTTGTGATTATCTATGATGTTGTCCTTAGGGCTGGGATCTGGAAGCTGTTGGAGCTGTCATTAGATTGTTTTGAATCTACTGTAACTATCTCTACTTGGGAAATCTCCTGGGCAGACTCATTTTTGTCAGAGCCAGCTGTAAATAAATCATCCAACAATATAGACTCATCACTACCACATACAGAGAAGAGTAACTTAGGGGATCTTTCCAGAGATCCATTCTTAAAGCTCTCATTATTTCCTTTATTATCCCTCTATTATGTGTGTCATTTTTGTTTCTCTTAGTATCAGAGGCTGAAATTGGTGTGGATGTATCCTTAATAAAAACATCCTTCATTGCTGTTTTTTCCAGATATTGTGTAATTAAGGCCTGTCCATTTATTCTAACGGGATTCTCCTTCTTTTTCTTTTTATCTATCTGACCCTGCAATAACTTCCCTGCTTGCTGTCTATCCCCACTATTGTTCTATTTCTGCTTCTTACCTAGCCTCTGTTTACCCTTTTTATTTTGGGTGTTTTTATTATTTTCCTTACTCGTAGTGTTATTCGAGAGAGTTTGTGGTATCACATTCTCTCTCTTCAGCAGAACCTTTTTTGCTTTTTGTAATCTTTTTATAATTAAATAACAATTTAACTATCAAGCTATTAGGCTACTAAGCTGTTACACTACTAGACAAAAAGATCAGTTAAGAAGTCAATCAAGGACTATAACCAGTTATTGGCAGCAAAACACAATATAAACAAGCATTTGTCAATGCTGAATGTTGTCTCACTGGCATTGGCATTGGTAGTGCAGGAGTTAGAGATGCATAATAGGAATGGTGGTGAAGTGTTGAACTGATGCAAATCCCAGCCCCACCCTGCAGAGACGCATCTTCAACATATGCATTTTGGGACCTCCCCTCATGAACAGTGGCACTGTGATTTTGTTAATGTGTTCGAAAAGTTGATTTGCCACAGCGACCAACCCATTCTGCACCACAGGTGCGAAAAAACATTTTGGGCTGGATGTAAAAAATGACAGCTGTACTGCTCATAAGGAGGTGTGCAAAAATGCCAGTGTTGAGAACTTAAAAATATTGCAAATTTGGGAAGTTACAAGGGTGCGTGGAAACTGCGCACCGCATACTTGTAACACAGTTATTTTATGGACTTTCATCACCAAATTTTCAACTTATGCATTTTAGGACCTCTGCTCATGAATGGTATCACTGTCATTTTCTCAAACTGTCCCAAAAACTGATTTCGCACAGCGATGGTGCCATTCTGCGCTGGAAGTGCGAAAATACATTTTGGCCAGGATATGTAAAGTGACAACTGTACTGTTGATAAGGAGGTGTGGAAAAATGCCAATGGTGAAAATCTGAAGTGAAAATATTACAAATTCATGAAGTTACGAGCATGCGTGGAAACTGCGCAATGCACGCTCGTAAAACAGTCATTTTTTTTATTTTTTTCACCAAATTTGCAACATAGGCTTTTTGAAACCCACCTCATAAACAGTGACACTGTCATTTTGAAAGATCGTCACGAAAGGTGATTCTGCGCAGTGACCGCAAAATCACCTTTCGGGACGAAATAACGCCATGACAGTGACTGAATTCATGAGGAGGGGCCCCAATAACCCCATGTGGAAAATTTGGTGCCAAAATTCCTAAAAATGCCCAAAATATGCACCAAAGTTGAAAAAAAACTATTTATGCCATTATACAGCTTACCGGCATTTCTTCAGTTCGCGGTCGGCATTGAAGAGTGCAGATGTGTTTCTGGTCCACAGAAGATCATCGTACCAGACTCTGGAGGTAAGTATGGGGTGAAGGGGTGAAGTGGAGAGGCAGGGTGCGCAAAGGGTGGGCGCGGGCTGGGGAGGGAGCAGGATAGACCACAAGGGACCGTTTTCTTCTTTTACAGGTTTTAAAAATATATATGTATATTGCGGGATGTTTGTTTTTTTTACAGGGGCATTTGGCACGCTGGGGTAGGCTTTCAGCATGCCACCTGACTGTGTGGGGAGGCTAGCAGATGGGGACTGGGCACCCGCTGGCAATATTACCAAAGTGGGGGGAAACGGCGACCGCTTTTCTTTTTATAGTTTAAAAAAAAAAAGAACATTGCGGGATCTTTTTTTTTTTTTTTACAGGGGCATTTGGCATGCTGTGGTGGCTCCCACCTTGGCACACAACAAGTGGGGGGGCATTATGCCGATGGGGAGTGGGCTTCCGAATCGGCACATGAAGGGTCAGAGCATGTCGACAGGGGGATTGGGCACCCCCAAGTCGGCATTGTGGCAGGCGGTGGCAGCAGTCACTACCGCCGTGTTTATAGAATGCTTCACCAGCAAAGGTATGTCAGGAGGTGCAGCTGCATATGATGAGCTTTGCTCTCATTGCAGTGGACCTTTCCTTAGATGTGCTTGCACATTATGTATTCCTGGTGTGGCACCTACATGCTGGCTTATTGGGGAATGAGGGACGCACCTACTGATGCATGCCCTGCATTCGCCCAACAGTGAGCGCTCCTCCAAATCTGCTACTAATGCTATATGTTGGCTGGCATGCAAGCGTGAGCCAACATAAAAAGACAGTATAAAGCAACAGTATCCGTGTACAGATATATATTGTAATAGTCCCCTCAACACTTAGGTTGGAGTAATATCCAAAGGAAATAAAACCTAAAAAGCCCACAAAGTCCAACAAGCTGTGATGGCTCTAATGAGTTTTAAGAAACTGTGTTAATCGGCTTGAGTTCCATTTCACGTCCCATGGGCACACAAGGGCAAAAATGCTTATCTGTAGAAACTGTAGATACTGTCTTATATTCCGTTAATCACCATCAATCAATAAAAATGGGCAGAAAGAGTAGTCTCAAGGTGGAATCTCAAGTTGGACTATATTAATCAAGTAGTGAGCATGCAACATATAGGTTAAATATGAAGGCCAAAGTTGTTGCGATCACAGTACCATACTTAGTGTTGCAGCATGTTGTCCTCATAATATCTCAGGCATTTCAGGAGCTTTGCAGCCTCAATTTACAGTTTATTAGCTAAAATCAGTCTGGATATTTGGGAACACTTCATCCTCAGTTCAGCAGTTTTCCTCTGGCCTAGGCTGGTCACAACTACTCTATAAAGAAAACAGAGCCTAAGAGAATAACAGAAATGATTACTTTAGTAGAGTCTTTACCAATACTGTTATTTTAGAGTTAAAATTTCTGTATATTTATATTAGTTTTCCCTCTTTACATAAATATACAGATAAAAAATGCACGCATTTATCCAGTAAAATCAGCATGAAACACAGACTTAAAAAAAGTCAAAGAGTTAACATAAGAGCTATAGGCTACAAGCTGTAAGCCATAAAGTATAGGCCAGTAGACAAAAAGATATCATATTTTAAACAAAATTTTGTGTAATAGTCAAGAAAAAAACATACTTTTCCCGGTGGGCACGTAAGGTTGCAAGAGATAACCAAAAGAACCGTTTATATTAGATTAAATGTTGCACTACAAGCTTAACACAGTATGCTGCTGTTCGTACTCACACCTTGAGATACATCTAACAAATGAACAGCAGATCTTAGGCAACACTAAACGGTATTAAGCAAGCTAGAGTTTGATACGTTCAAGTCGCAACTTCTTATCTTGCAAAACATACTGTCAGAATAAGCTTTAGCTTTAGTCAGTTTTAAAAAATAAGTTAAACATGAGAAGTCGACATTAGCGTCTACACTGGTGTCTGCTCGCTGGCAACTGTTCTCTGAGGAGTGTTTGTATGCAGAATGATTATGTGATCTTAATTTGCATATGGCGCAAAAAGTAAAAGCTAGCTCTCTGTTATCTAAACTTCTGTAACCCCTAGGTGGCACTATACCAAGGTTTACTACTCCTGCCTGCGTGACTAAGTACAGGTTGAGGGGGCCGGATACTGAAAAAGGGTGCCTCCACCCAGAGGACAGGGTTAGTGGTAACATAGCTGACCTGGGTACAGCCCTCTGGGACTCTGTTAGCCCCCTCTTTTCCTTCTAGTGGCCTAACTGGTTCACCGAATACACAGTTGCAATTCACGCTTGATGACAGTTTTAACCCCACACTTGTTGCACTTATCACCAGGGCTGGTTCAGCTGGCTTGGCCCTGGAGACCCCCTGTAAATAAGAGTTAGTACAACAACCAACAATACTTCAATGCTGTTTGTACAGAAGTTCACTACAACCACTTTCAATGGAAAAAGATTTTGATCTGATTCATTTAAGGGGGAAGAAACAAGGAAGGGGCAGAATCTGGTGGTTGATTCAAGATCTGAAAGAGTCAGGTTATAAGACATGCAAGTTAAGGTCCCTGTATCACAGTCACACACACTCTGGGCACCCAGTTGAAACCATGGCTAGCCTGAAGCATTGCCTGGGGTAGGCCAGTGTTGCATCTGGTCAGGGCCCTAATGATGGAAAGAAACGATCATGCACAGTAACCACAATTTGTAATCTGGAGCCAGATGGCTCAGATCATGATAATCAAGCAAAACAAATCAGATGACGCACTTTGATTGAGCTGATGTTGAAGGGAGCTACCCTGATGTTTACTCGCGCTACCCAGCACAGGACACAGGACTGATGAAATGGAGACTTCATGAAGACTTGTTGGTTTGCCAGGAGAAGCAGGGCCCACACGATTCACCATGGTGTTATTTCTGTTCCTGATGTTGAGCAGGGGGATGATCCCTGGGCTGGTCTCTCATCGAAGGTTTTCTCTGTGGCGTGAGTGGTTCTCTGGGCCAAGGTGGCAGGGCCCAGAATGGGTGAACAACTCGGATAGCAGTCTGGTAATTGCTGGATGCAGCTTCCAGCAAGCTTGAAACAATCAGGCAGTGGTGAACCAAATCACAACCCACTAACAGCATTCAGCACACTTATAGCAAAGGTAAAGCAATATCACAGTCTGGATGGCAGTCCAGTTGCAATTCACAGTGTATCTGCGCAAACCGTAGTCTCTGCAGCAGTTTCAAGTCCTGACAGGCCGATCGCACCAAGGCAAATCTTTGGTCCACTTCAGGAGGATTTCACTTTGTCACAGTTCAGGATTCTGGTCACAAACTCCTTTGGATGCAGTCCGATCTGTTTTAACTGCAGAATTCTCTCACGAGGAAAGATGGAGCAGGCAAACCAAGCATAGCCTTCCCACCAATGTTCCTGCACTACTACACAGGGGTAGCTGCTCGAATCACTCGAGCTGTTCACTCTCTCAACTCTAACTACAGACTGACCTCTGCTGCAGGCAGCACCGGGACTTCCTTTCTGGTCCAAAAGGTTCGGTTGGTTGATCCATCTGTCTGTCACGGCTAGAGCTCCCCCTCCAGGTCTATTTAGGTGCCAACGTGTAAAAACTACAATTCCTACAGAAATTCACTCCAAGACCCCTGGGGACAGACACCATTTTAAAGTCCCTAAAGGTACTGATAGATCCCAATAGGCAGTCCAGAACCAAGATGGTGGTGCAAAACTGAAATGTCCATACTGCAAAGGAAGGCAGGTTAGACAAACTACAATATTACTATTATTAAAGCAGATAAACAACAAACAGTCACAGATCTTTGAAGGGCTCCCTCTGCGCAAACAGAGATGGCAGAATGAAGCGATAATACAGCAGCCTGGGCAGGACTCAAGCCTGAAACTGCTAGGCCCCTACCCAGATTAATTATACACTATGAAATAGGCAGCTCTTAAAGAGATAGGCAAGGAAGCTAACAGGGCACTCACATGCAAATACTTTTAAATTGCTAAGACACAGAATGCTAGCCTGGCAGTGGGCAGTTAAGCAAGCCCAAAGAATACTTTTTTGGGAACCCCCATCTGTAGGGGGGTTACACTTCAAAATTTAGAGAAAAAGTGAAAATAAACCCCTCAAAAAAGTGCAAACTGTGCAAACAGTACAAACAGTGTGAGCTGTGGTGTCTACAAGCAAACACAAAAAGACCAAACGATACAAAAGCTGTAGGGACCCTCAGAAAGCAAGCAACGGGAATTGATATTAAAAACAAAATACCTCCAGTACAAGTGGGTTACAAGCAGTAAGACAAAAACATCTAAAAATGTACTAAAAACATGTTTAAAACATATTGCCAATTTAGAATTATAAAGTTATAAAATACTAAATTATCCAATAACATCCTGTAATGCAAGGTGCTTAAAGTAGTACTAATGGGCTGTACAGCTGCCGAAAATCTTCTCAGAGATATAGTTTTCTCTTGGTGCCAAAACCTTCCTGAAGGGCTTTGAGTCTCAGTCCCAGTCCCGCACCACCTTGGTGATTTCCCCATACACCACCGAAAAATGGGCTATAGCTCAGTAATTCTGAAACCTAAAACGGAATCCATTAGCAAAGCTTAATTTACTGTAGCTATAGGTGCTTTTAACTGCCAATATAAAATGGGTAGTGGAAACACTGTGTCCTGATTGGTAAGTAACCACCCCCAGATATACATTTATAGTGCAACAACCCCGATGATGGCACTTTTCTGGCAACTAGGATGGAGTGCATGGTACATATCCATGCCTGCCAGAAACTTTTTTGGCAATCATGTTTATTATTGGGAGGGCTAAAGCCCAAGGTTCAATGTGAGGGAATAGCTCCTCCCACATTTCCCTTAAAGGCCAGCCTCCCACAGTAGTCCCCTGCTTAGCGCGTTGAGCCTAGGCTCCTGTGTGGCTCATGGGCTGAGCCTCCTCCCACCTCTGCTCCTTGTTCCTTTCTTCTTTCCCTGTGCTCACCGAGATCACAGCTGTGCGGTGCACTGCAAGACATCTGCACCCTTATGCTTTCTGCTGCTCCTTGTGTGCCTGGAACTCCATTCCCTCTCCCCTTTTCTCTCCCTCCTCCTGTATGTTGTCCGTTTTTTTCTCCCATTTGCCTCCCCCTTCCAGTGCCTCATTGCCACTCCTCTCCCTCCATGTGGTAGCTCCTTGGGCAGTTCCTCTGTTTGGCACCTCTCTGTCTGGGGTTTATGCTCCTTTTTCCTGTGCTCCCAGATGCAGCATCATCCCTTTGTGCCTGTTGGCTTCCCCACTGCCCGAGCCTGTTCTTGGGAGTGTTGGACTGAGACGGCAATGCTGCTTCGCATGTCTACCTGACAGTAAGTGTTTCTATTTTGCTCTGCACTGCTTGTCCTGTACTCCCTTGTACTACCAGGTGTTTCCCCTTTCTGTCCCATATTTCTGTACTCAGCCAGCAAGTGTCACTTCGAGCTGTTTGGATTGCCACTCCATGTTTGTTACTACCAGCTCCACCCCGTATCCTGCACTTACCATTTTTTTCTGCATTGCTTGAATTCTGTCCCATTTCAAATGGCTTTCTTGCCATTAACCTATTGTGTGTTCAGCTCTTTCACTATTTTTGGCATTCTATGATGTTTATCCACTACCTACCTGTTAACGGACTGGTCTGGTCCGTACCATGGCCCTTTGTCCTCATGCTGCTCTGCAGTTTCTCTCTCTGCACTGCGACTTCAAGGGGCCTAACTCATTTGCCAAATATTAATCTCTATTATATTACCTGCCAAGCGATGGTACCAGTTTAGTCTTGGTTTTCTTGCCTATGCATGGTAAAAGAAATTTATTTCTGGTGCAGCCAAGCACTACAAAACATTTGTTTTGCTACCTCATGCTCATGTAGCTTAATGCTTGGTAATACGATTGGTTCCAGTAGTTTACTGTGTATTTATTTCAAGTTCAAGAACTGAATGAATGCTGCCTATTTCTAGATATATAAAAACACATTCCAGCACAATCTCTGAGTCTCAGACACTTCCATTAATACAGTGCTTCAAAACCTTGGATTTGCCTTCTCCCCCCATCTCCAGGACTTTCAAACCACAGTTCACTCACATTTTTTCCTCCCTGGGTTATGCCATGCCTGAGTGCTATGCCTTTTACAGGTTACAATTTACCCTATTCTGTGATCTCTGGTTGTGCTTCCCGGGTGCTATGCACTTCCCCATCTTACTGTTTTGGCTTCCCCAGCTTCAGGGCTTTACCTGGTTTCACTGCTATTTACAGCTCATTGCCTACCAAGGGAACTCTGCAGCACTCCAGTTTCCCTCTCTTATTCTACTCCTATCATTCCTTACCTGTACTTCCCTCCTTTCCTTTTTCCCCTGACTCATTGTCTGCCCCTACTGTCTCTTCCTGGGCCCCCTTCCCTGCTTCCCCACTTCTATCCTCTTTTCCTGCCTTTGTTCCATGTTCCCTAGTTTTCCTTTTTGGGCCTTTCTTGCCTCACAACATTCCAGCTCCATTTATGCTCCTTCTACCATCCAGACCATGCTGCCTCTACCCCTAGCCAGCAGTTGCACCCCATACCATTTTGCTCTTGGCACCTATACCCTGCTCAGCTTTAAAATCGTGTTTCCTCATTCTTCCCCTGGTGCTCCTTACCTTCCTGCTTGCCAGTTAACTGCAACGTTTACACCTGCTCCCTCTTCCACGCCCCTTGCAGTATTATCTAGGCCCACATCATACTCTCCTTATGCCTTCCTTTAATCAGAATTTGGCTCCTTATGCATTCCTTTTGTCAGGCATTATCCAGTCTCTATGACTACCGCACTGTTTGCTTCTGTTCCCCGAATTTTCTATGGCTTTTCTTCCCCTAAGCCCTGCCTGTCCCCAGCCTCTATCAAGTTTCTACCTTACCATAATTCCTGTTTGGTCTCGAAGATGCTCTGCTAGCTGTTCCCCTGTTTTTACCCACAGCGAGGGACTAGGGCATCATGGCAGGGCATCGTAGCTCAGATCAGCGGGAACCTGCTTTGTGCCAGCCACATGATCTACCCGCTCTCCTGCCTGCATGACTTCTGCTACCCTCTCATGGATCATTACCCTTACAGCCTACTCAACCTCAGTCATTCATTGCATTCCATCACCACCAGCATGCTCCTTCCTGGATTTCTCTAAACTCCCCCTTACTGGCCTTTCCTGCTGACTTCTTCCCCCCATTATCCCACTCTGACTTGTTGTCTTCCCCTTTATACTGCCTCACTGTTGTTTACCTATCCTATGACTACATAGCCAACTGCCCTTTCCTTGCTCAGCCCATGCCAGCAGTTTTATTTATTTAAGAGTTTCAGAGTTTTACCAGGAAGGCATACTGAGCAGAAACACTGCTCCATTCCAGATGCATCCCAGGGATAGGGTAAGTACAAGTACAACACTGAGTAACAGGGCAAGAATACAGTAAATGGGTACATAAGGCAAGCAACAATGCATATGGTTCTCTGTGTTAACAGTGAAAGCCTAAAGGCAATCACCGTTATCGCAAAGTCAGAGTGCCGAAGTTTGCCTCTCGCACCTGACCTCACACACAGCAAAACAGCACCAGGGACTTGGTTATTTAATGTTTTATGTGGGGCTTCACCTCCTGCACTCCCTACATAAAGATTCTCAACTCGGGGTGCATGTTGGGGGTGAAAAACATTAAAAAAAAAAAGTTTGGTCTGGGTGCAACAAAAATGCACCAGCGCCTGGACCCAAACCCCTTCCCCTCCCACCAACGCTGCTAACCCACCCATCACGCCACAGGGTCAGCTCTGCAACCCACCACGGCATCACCCCTCACAATCCCTCCCATCCCTCGCTGTGCGTGCTTGCTCCCCAACCCCCGTGCATGTATGTATAGCGACATCCTGTCATTATATTCACTGACCCCCCCATCCAGTCACCCTACCCTACACCTAGCCTTGATGACATGCACTGGGAATTGCGTTGCCGTTATTGTAGGTGCCCAATCACCGCTTCCATGTCATGGGCTACTACACGAGTATACACTACACAATATAGAAGTACAGTGTAAAATTAATAATAATACTTGCACCAGTTGTAGCTGTAGATACTAAGCTAAGGAACCCTTTACACCATAGTGCTGCCTGCCTGTGCTTATTTCGACGGATTGGAGGGGCTGGCCTCAGAACGGGCCATATAATTAGTTACATGTACAGGTGGAGGAGAAGTGGGCTTTAAGTAGTGAATTTAGATGTTGATTGGGGGAGGCATGCTGAATGCCCATGGAGAGGGAATTTCATAGTTTAGGTATGTGATAAAGGCTGTCTGCCCTGCGGTGGTGAACATGTGTGGCACAGATAGGATCCTGGCGTCATTTTTTCTTAGTGCATAAGCTGCAGGGGCAGGAGATGATAGTAAGGAGGTGAAGAAAGTAGGCAGGGACTGGGTCCAGAACTTGGCTGTGATCCAAGTGCAGTGCAACTGCCTACGGTCCTGGAGGAAGGTGAAGCCCAGTGTCTGGTAGAGGGTACAATGATAGGTTGAGGGTGGGCAGTCCATGGCAAAACAACAGGAGTAGAAGAGTGGGTCCAATCTGGCTAGGGAGGACTTTGGTGCAGCAATGTAGACTACATCCCTGTAGTCAAAAATAGGGAGGATCATTTTCTGTACCATTGCACGGTGTGCCTGCAGTGGGATGCAGCCATGATTTCTGTAGTGAGCTCCCAGCCTAGGGTGAAGCTTTTCGTGGATGGCATCAATGTGTACAGAAAAGTTGGGGTGCTGGTCAAAGCAGACCCCAAGGTATCTAAAGAAGTCACAATCCTCCAGGGAAGTCCCATCCACAGTATGGAATTTGGGGGTGGTGGGGAGCTGAGAGACTCTCTGGCTAGTGCCGAAGGTCATGGAGACTATTTTCTTGGCATTGAGGGAAAGATGATTTGAGTTGAACCAGAGCTGAACATTGTTGAAGTCATGCTGTAGTTTGGTCGCCACATCAGTGGTAGTAGGGCAGGATGTATAGAGCACCATGTCATCTGCATACATGTGGATGGATGCGTGAGGGCAGGCAGAGGGCAGGTCTTTTAAGAAGATGGAAGACAAGAGTGGAACAAGGACAGAGCCCTGTGGCACACCAGTAGAGACAGGAAGGGGGCAGAGATGGAGTTACCAATATGGACCAACTGGGATCTACCAGCCAGGTAGGAGTGGAAACCAGTTGGTAGCTACACCAAGAGACCAGCAAGTGAGAGCTTGGACAGGAGGAGTGGGTGGGAGACAGTGTCGAACACCTTTTCTAGAGCGAAAAAAATTGCTGAGGTGATGTGAACTTGGTCCATACCAGTATGGATGGCATCGGTGAGCCGTAGCAGGGAGGTGGCAGTGGAGCGGGTCTTCCTAAAACCAGACTGGTAAGGAGGGAAAATGGATGAAGAGTCAAAGTAGGAGGAGAGCTAAGAGAGGATCATGTGTTTCTGCAGTTTAGCCAGTATGGGGAGGAGGGATATAGGGCGGTAGTTTCTGGGGACAAATGAGTCACCACCTTTCAGAAAGAGGATGACCATGACATGCTTCCATTCAGTTGGGATGGAGGTTAGGGAGAAAGAACGGTTGAAAAGCATTGCCAGTGGGGAGGCAATGGCTGGGGCAGATAGGTATAACATTATGGAGTCCAGGCCAGTGGGGCATTTACCTTCAGACAGGTTTAAGCTGAGCAGCGCCTTTAATACTTCTTGTGGGGTAACCAGGTAGAAGGAGAAGGTGGAAGCTGGAGGAGGAGTTTGAGCAGGGGTGGGGGTAAAGAGGCAAATGAATGTGCAGAAGGTAGGGAGGACAGCAAAGATGAGAAGCACCTTGTAAAAAAGGAGTTAAACTCCAAGGCCACTACAAGGGGGCCAGTTTCAGTTAATCCAGCTATATTTAAAGTAGGAGTTGGGGGTTGAGATGGAGGTGAAAAAAGTGATTTGACCATCTTCAAGAATTTGGCCCAGTTGTTAAGGGTCGTGACGAAGGTAGTAGTGAAATAGCTTGCTTTTGCTTGCCAGATTAACCTCGTGCAGGCGTTATGTACAGCACAATACCATAACTGGTCTGTGGTTAGGCCGGAGAATTTGAAGGATTTCCAAGCCTGATCTCTAACTCTGAGGTGGGCCATGATGTCAGCTGCAATTCAGGGCAGGAGGGCAGCCCAGGCATGGAAGTCTCATATTTCAAGAAACCTAGACTTGAAGTAGTCCAGGGTGGCCTAAATGGAGGTTGCCCTAGGGATGCCAGACCAGTCAGTATTTGCCAGGTCGTTTTGGAGTGATGCAAGGTTAAGGGATTTATAGGACCTGGTCAGAAGTGTTTTTGGGGTAGGTGCCTTTGGCCTGAAGACTTTTCTTACTGTGTAGATCATATGATGGTCACTTATTGAGTCAGGTAGGAGGCCAGAGGCTACTACACATTGGGGTAGGAGGTGAGGGCCCAATCAATGACCTAGTGGTTAGGGGATTTGAGGTTCAGGCGTGTGGGTTTGGTGATCACTTGTGACAGGTTGAGGGTGGTCACTTGGCTGCGTAGCTTGGAGCTGGTATTTGTCAGCCAGTTCCAGTTGAAGTCCCTGAGGATATAAAGCTCACCCCTTGATGCCAGGGATTTTAGGTTGATGATGTGTTCCAATATGTCTGGCATGGCAGTGTCAGGTGTGCAGTATGATCCTGATATGTATATGGGCATATTGTGGAGGGAGGGATAGTTTCAACTTTAAGGTGTCAACGGCCAGCAGTGGTATGGGTAATGAGACGTGGGTGAAATGGAGCGGAGATGCAACATATATAGTTACACCACCTCCACGTTTATGCCCAGGGTGATTGTGAAGAATGACAGTATAGCCAGGGATAGTGATTTCAGTACCTTTGATACAGGATTTTAGCCAAGTCTCGGAGAAAATCAGAATGTCAGGGCATAGAGATAGGGCGAGTGGTTGCAGAAAAGGTAGTTTGTGTAGCAGGCTACAGACATTTTGGCGTACCAGTTTTAGGCCCTTAGGGAGTTGAAAGAAGGGGGTGGGATATGACATGGGGAGGGTGATGGCCCAGGGTTTAGCTCAACATTACAAGATAATAGGAGTAGGAGGGTTATCAAAATGTGTGTGAAGTAAAGGGTCCAACAGAGCTTAGGTAGAGACTGGTGCCTGGCTTGAGGGCTCTGGGGGCACTTGTGTGGGAAAATTTAAGGCTATCAGGCCAGCATGGAAGAAAGGCAGAAGAATGGCTGGGACTGCAAAACTGTATTGCAAATGTGCCACAGGTAGCAGGCCTTTAGGAGATGTGGTGGAGGGAGGTACAGTGGCAGCCAAGGTACCATATGCCAGCAGGCTTGCCTGGAATTCAGGATACAAGGATGGAGGAAGTGACACTAGTGGAGCAAGGATGGAGATTAATATTAGAGATGGCAGCATGGTGACACAGATTGAACGGGGTGTATCAGGTTAAAAGCTGTAATTATAGCAGCCACTAGTGGTGGGAGCAGATAATGTGCAAATGGTAAACCAGGTGGATAGGTTCCCACCACCACTTGGAAAAAGCTATATAAGAGGGGCTGGACTAACAATGGGCGGAGGGGTCCGGGAGAAAACCTGCTCCGAGGGTTAGGCACTGGAGAGGATTGTAAAAGAAACAGAGTTTAAAAGAGTTTAAAAGAGTGAAAGCACAAAATTTGGTAGAGGATTGCAGGAGCCAGAATTAATTCTGATAATAGGGCCCTGAGCACAGTTTCCTATAGTAATTTGATAAGTTAATCACATACAGTAATTTTAGGCATATGAAGCAGAATTATGATAAACTTAATTACACTACCTAACTGAGCTACAGAGAGTAAAACTACAACAACTGAATTTAACAGGTTAGCAAATGAAGTAGTACAGGCTGAACTACTCAGACCTTCACAGCACAGGCTGGGCAAGCGGTAGTTGACTTAAAGTTCCCTACTGGGACGACTGCAGACAAACTTTTGGTACATTAAAAAGATTTAAAATCCCCTGCTGAAACTGCAAAAACAGGCTTGTTTGAGGAGAAAATCATGGCAAAAATATTATGAGTAAAGCTATGGCAACATATAAAGCAAGCAAGAGTAAAATCTGCACAGTCAAAGATTTGAATTTTGGAAATGACGCCCAAACAGTCCTCAATTGCCAACCTGCTGAAGACTAGCATCTAGCAGACCTGTAGTCGGTCGGTGGGAAGGGGAGTCTCAAAGAGACAGCTTTTTTTAATGCAGCTCTTGGGGAAGGCTCCTTCTTGCCCTCATGACCACTTTCAGGGGGGAAAGCATCTACACTGCAGTCAGTCGGTGGAAAAAGGAATCACAAAGCAACAGCTTTTTTTTTTATACAGCTCTGGGGGAGGGCTCCTTCTTCATGTCCTCACAACCACCCTTGAAGGGGGGAACTTTCTACACCGTAGTCAGTCAGTTGGAAGGGGAGTCTCAAAGTGAAGGCTTTGTTTTTTTATGCAGTTCTGGGGGAGAGCTCCTTCTTCGTGCCCTCACAACAACCCTTGGGGGAGGGAGCTGTCTGTAGTCGGTCAGTGGGAAGGGGAGTCTCAAAGCGATGGATCTTTTTGTGCAGCTCTGGGGAGGATTCCTTCTTCTTGCCCCTCATGACCACTCTCGGGGGGACAGCTGTCTGTAGTCGGTCGGTGGGAAGGGAGTCTCAAAGCAACAGCTTTTTTTTTATGCAGCTCTGCGGGAGGGCTCCTTCTTTTTGCCCCTTGTGACTACCCTCAGGGGGGAGCTGTCTACACTGTAATCGGTCCATGGGAAGGGGAGTCTCAAAGCAACAGCTTTTTTTATGCAGCTCTGGGGGAGGGCTCCTTCTTCTCGCCCCTTGTGACCACCCTCGATGGGGGGGGGGAGCCATCTACACTGTCCAGTTTTCTAGATTCCATCCCCAATTCGTACCTTCTGAGGCACTGAGCAAAGGTAGACTCTGTCTACCAGGGATGGGATTCTGTTACAATCACTACCACCTACTACTTACAAACCTGACATCCTTCTTCCCTAACTCTGCCTATTTATTTATTTTATTTATTCATTTATTGAAACGCTTCACCAGGCGGCATTGAGTAAAGGTTAACATGCCCTGACTACCAGGGATGGGAGCCATGTCTGTATTCTACTGTTTCATCCTCATGCATTCTCTGCCTGATACCGAAAGCCACTTCCCTTTACCACTATACCTCATTTGCCTCCAACATCCTACATCTGCCTGGCGGCATCGAATGAAGGTCGTCTCACATCGACCACCTGGGATGGACACGTGTCTGCAATCGACTGTCTCAATGTTATGTATTCTCTACCTGAATACCCAGTTGCCACTTCCGTTTGGGAACGAGACTACTTTACCCCATTTTCCTTCACCATCCTACCTTTGCTTGGTGGCATCGAGTGACGGTCATCTCATCTCGAATACCAGGGGGTGGGATTCTGTGTCTGCAATTGACTGTTTCAACTTTCTGCATTCTCTACCTGCTACCTGGTTGCCACTTCCCTTCAGGAATGGAGCTACTGTACCCTATTTGCCTTCCACATTCTACCTCACCAGCCTACATCCTGCACTTCCATGGGCTCATCATTGTCATCCCCCACCTTGGCCTCGTCTTGCTCCGGACGTGGACTCTGCCAGCTGTTCAGTTTCTACCTCCATTCAGTTTGACTGCCTCCTGGAGTTCCTTGCTACTGATCACCCCTTCCTGTCTGCCATGCAAGTTTGCCTTCTCCTTCAGAGGTGGAAACCTCATGTCTCATCGCTACAGTGCCTTCTGTTCTCTGCACTTGCTGTTTGCCATCTTCTGCAGATGTGGGACTTTCCTACCTC
Source organism: Neoceratodus forsteri (assembly GCA_016271365.2). Classification (NCBI taxonomy): domain Eukaryota; kingdom Metazoa; phylum Chordata; order Ceratodontiformes; family Ceratodontidae; genus Neoceratodus; species Neoceratodus forsteri. The sequence continues at coordinate 686,118,943 of CM057456.1, read as the reverse complement.
AACTTTATAGCACTTGGCACCTGGATTCACTTCTTGGTCTTACATGGATCTGCCACTCATGGCCTGCAGCGGTTTTGCTACATCCTAATTCGGTTCACTGTGGTGCTGATCCTAGTCCTGTTCCTTCCCTCACCTGTGATGTCAGTACAGCTTGGTCTCTTCTGTCTTCTTCTAGATCTCCTTCCTTCAGTCCGCAGACGTCCACTCCGAACTTTCCTTCCATCATTGGACAGCTGCCTTCTCCTCACCACCCTGAAACATAGAAACATAGAATTTGATGGCAGATAAGGACCGCTTGGCCCACTTAGTCTGCCCATTTTCCTACCTAACAGATAAGCTGCAGATCCTAGTTAACCAACAGCTTACTTCCTCTTACCCGCCCCTAGGACTGCCTTATGCCGGTCCCATGCATTCTTGAAGTCCCCCACTGTTCTTGACTCCACAACCTCCTCAGGGAGGCTGTTCCATGCATCCACAACCCTCTCAGTGAAAAAATACTTCCTCACATTACCCCTGAGCCGTCCCACCTCTATCTTCAAATTGTGCCCCCTTGTTCTTGCACATCTCTTTTTCTGGAAGATGCTACCCTCTTGGACTTTGTTAATTCCCTTGAGGTACTTGAAAGTTTCTATCATGTCCCCTCTCTCCCTTCTTTCCTCAAGAGTACACACATTAAGCTCCTTTAGTCTTTCTTCGTATGTCTTCTGGTGCAGACCCTGCACCATTTTGGTTTGCCCTCCACTGGACAGCCTCCACTCTGTCTATGTCTTTGCGGAGATGGGGTCTCCAGAACTGCACACAGTACTCCAGATGGGGTCTCACCAACTGTCTGTACAGAGGGATAACAACTTTCTGTTTTCTACTATTGATGCCTTTTCCTATGCATCCCAGTATCCCTCCAGCCTTCCTTAATGCCTTCTCACATTGCTTGCCCACCTTTAGGTCATCTGATATAATTACCCCCAGGTCCCTTTCTATTTTACTGTTGTCAGTATCTCACCCCCATTGTGTCGCTTCCCTGGGTTTTGTTTCCATGTGCATTATCTTGCACTTCTTTGCATTGAATCTGAGCTGCCATACATTTGACCATTCCTCCAACCTTGACAAGTCCTTCTCATCCTTTCCACTCCATCCTGTGTATCAACCCTGTTGCAGATCTTTGTGTCATCTGCAAAGAGACATACTTTTCCTTCCAGTTCCTCTGCAATGTCACTTATAAAGACATTAAAAAGGACCGGTCCCAGTACTGAACCCTGCGGTACCCCACTAGTAACCCTCCTTTCTTCACTGTGTACTCCATTTACTACTACCCTTTGAGTCCTGTTGTCTAGCCAATTTTTTATCCAGGCTACCACCTTGGGACCCATTCCAAGGCTGGCCATCTTGTGTATTAATCTTTTGTGTGGGACTGTATCAAATGCCTTGCTAAAATCTAGGTAGGCCATGTCCACAGCCCTTCCCTGATCTACTACTTTGGTCACCCAGTCAAAGAAATCTATTAGATTTGTCTGACACGACCTTCCCATCGTGAATCCATGCTGCCTCGGGACCTGTGCCCCACTGGCCTCTAGGTACTCAACAATTCTTTCCTTCAGAAGTGATTCCATCATTTTCCCTACCACTGAGGTCAAACTAACTGGTCTGTAGTTTCCTGCCTCTGTCCTGCTCCCACTTTTGTGAAGAGGAATTACATCTGCCCTCCTCCAGTCCTTGGGTACCACCCCATCCTCTCATGATTTGTTAAAGAGAGTAGTCAGCGATGTCACTAGTTCTACCCATAGTTCTTTTAGAATTCTTGGGTGAATCCCATCAGGCCCCATTGCTTTGTCCACCTTCAATTTTATTAGTTTCAGAACCCTTTCTTCTGTAAATGGACTAGTATACGCCCCGTCTTCAGAGTGTTTCTCTTGTTTGGTTTAGGTAACTCCCCCTCCTCTTCCTTTGTGAATACTGAGCAGAAATATTCATTCAGTAACCCTGCTTTTTCACTGTCACCCTCTACCCACATTCCCTCCCCTTTATTAAGCTTCAGTATCCCTTCTTTGGTCTTTCTTCACTCCCTAATGTACCTATAAAAGGTCTTATCCCCCTTCTTAACAGAATTGGCTATCCTTTCTTCGATTTGGTCCTTTGCTATTCTGACTACCTTCCCAGCCTCTTTCTGCTTTAACTGATAAAGTTCTCTGTCCTGCTCCTTCTGTGTTTCATTATATTTCCTGAATGCTGCCCTTTCTCCTTAACCTTCCTGCCACCTCTTTGTGAACCATAGTGTTTTCCTTCGTTGTGTTTTATTGATTTTTTACACAAAGGCTTGTTGCCTCTGTGATGGCTGTTTGATCACTCCCATTGTTCCTCCACCCTCCTTCTTGCCTGTTTGCTAGTGTTTTCTGAGGCACTCTCTCATTTTCCCAAAGTCAGCCCTCCTAAAGTCTAGTACTCTTGCTTTTGTATGGCTTGATTGTATGGCTGTGTTTATCGTGAACCACACTGTTTGGTGGTCACTTGTTCCCAGATGGCTACCCACTTCTAAATCTGAGATTTTTTCTCTATCCCCATTTGAAAGTACCAGGTCTAAGATTGCTCCTTCCCGAGTTGGTTCCAATACTAGCTGTCTGAGACATGCCCCCTGTAGGGCATCAAGAATGACCCTGCTCTTGGATGTGCCTGCAGCAAAGGTGCTCCAGTTAACATCTGGCATATTCAGGTCCCCCATCAACAATATCTCCCTTTTTCTGCCATTCTAAAGCTTTCTATCATTTCCTTGTCCATTCCTCCCCTGAGATGGGGTCTGTATACAACCCTCATGCGGATTGTGGTGCCATTTCCTGTCTCCAGGGTGACCCAAAGTGCCTCATCTGCTCCCTGTTTATTCTTTAGTTCTGTTGCTTTGATCCCTTCCTTTACATAGAGAGCTACTCCTCCTCCTCTTTTACCCTCCCTGTCCCTTCTGTAGATTGTGTATCCTGGTATGTTGACATCCCAGTCATGGTTCTCTGCGTACCATGTTTCTGTGACTGCCAAAATATCCAGGCAACCCTCTTCCATCAAGGCCACTAGTTCAGGGAGCTTGTTACACAGACTATGGGCATTGGTACTCATCACCCTCCACTTTTTGACAGCCTTACCCCTTTTAGCCCCATTTCTGTCCTTACTGCCTTTGCCTTTTTTTACATTTAAATCTGTTCTGCTCCCTAATAACTTCTGTACCTTGGTGTTTACCTCACTAATCACCATGTTTTGTGGGGGGAGGCTCAGATTTCCCTGCTCCTTTTCAGTGCCTCCCCCCTTGGCTAGTTTAAATGCTTGCCAATGAAGCATTTAAACCTCTCACCTAAGATCCTGGTTCCCCCCCTGGACAGATGCAGACCATCGCACCAGTATAGGTCTGCATTCCTCCAGGTGGCTCCCCAGTCCCCAATGAAACCAAAACCCTGAGCTCCACACCAGTTTTTCAGCCACTCATTGAATTCCCTGGTGAGAAGTGCCCTAGCATCTCCCTTGCCATAGACAGGCAGCACCTCCGAGAAGGTTACCGTATGCTCTACTTGTCTAAGGCCCCTTCCCAACTCTACAAACTCCTCTTGCACTGCTCTGATCCCATTCCTAGCCAGGTCATTTGTCCCCAGGTGGACAATGACATCCAGCTCCCTCCCTTGTGCAGCTCCTGCCACGATCCTGAGGATTCACTTCCTGTCCCTCCAAGCCGTGGTGCCAGGAAGGCACCTTACCTCCCTCTCCCCATCCTCCCCCATTTCTACCCCCCTAATGATTGAGTCCCCCACCAAGTGTTGTTTCCTTCCCCTGTGGGGTCCCATGCCACCCTCTTTGGGTCTCCTTTGTGAAGGTTCCCAGCAGGAACCACTATCCACCAGAAGAGCGAATGAATTGTGAAGAGATACAGCTGGAGGGATGCAACTCTGTTCTACCACCATCTCCCTCCTTGAGCCCACCCTGGTCCAGCCACTCCTATTTCTTGGCAACCTCTGAGGTAGTGGCATTGGACCTGGTGGTCCCTGGGTGGGGGAGGAGGTTTCACGAATCCTAGCCAGGTCAGCCTGGAGACGGGCAACCTCCTCTCTCAGACCAGAGGGGTGCCTGCAAATAGGGCAGCATCGCAGCCTCCAGAATGTCTCCCGGAACACTGCTGCCCCACAGCCATTGCACTGCACCACTCCTATCATGTCTTATTTTGTGTCCCCTCTACTGTTTCTCTGGATGCTTACTCTCTCCTCTCCTTACAACTCTCACCCTTCCTGTTCTGGGACAGCAACTTCCTATCTTCTTCAGTAGTCTCCTTCTTCCTTGCTCAATATCAAACTACCAGCAGCTAGGGGGGGAGAGTGAGCTACTTTTTCTACTTCAGGGTTGACAAAACCAATGTTTCTCTATGATCCTTTCCATCCTACTGCCAAACAGGAAGTTCCTGTTGACAGTCAAATCCAGTGGCTATAAAAGTAAAACTGGCTTTGGGTGGGTGGGATGGAGGGCAATTAGCAAGAAAAAAGGCTAGCAACAGGAAGTTGTAATTTGACTCACCTGCTTTTATAGTGTCTAAGCCACACCCCCAGGTTAGCTCTCTTTCCTCCTACTGGTTTAGCAAAGTGAGCTGATACAGTACCTTTCACTGCACAGAATACACACTGACTTTCTTTCTTTTCTTTCTTTTTTTAACCCTAAATAAGCCCCTTCTACTTCTAATAAAGTTATCTGTCTACTTAATCTTAACAGACACTGACTCCTACTGAGATATACGTTTTAAATTAAGAAGAAAATGTAGCTTCTTTTAGTTAGCTGCTTTCTGCTCTACAAGCAAAGCTAGCAACAGGAAGTTGTAATTTGACTCACCTGCTTTTATAGTGTCTAAGCCACACCCCCAGGTAAGCTCTCTTTCCTCCTACTGGTTTAGCAAAGTGAGCTGATACAGTACCTTTCACTTCACAGAATACACACTGACTTTCTTTCTTTTTTTTAACCCTAAATAAGTCCCCTTCTACTTCTAATAAAGTTATCTGTCTACTTAATCTTAACAGACACTGACTCCTACTGAGATATATGTTTTAAATTAAGAAGAAAATGTAGCTTCTTTTAGTTAGCTGCTTTCTGCTCTACAAGCAAGGCTAGCTAGGCTCCTTCCCATGTGCTATGGCTCTTTTTTGGGCACTTTATACCTATCACTGGCCAGTATTCCTACCCAGCCAACTACTCCTCCCTTTCATCTATTTCATACTCCTATCTTGGCCATCCTAACAGCTCCCATCCACTACTCTACAGAGCACTTGTTCATTTCACCTGACCAACATCCCTTAGACAACATGCCTTATAGACTCTTACGTCACCGTAGAGTTATTGATACTTCCCAATCATCTCCCCAGGACCAGTTCCAGAATCTCATTTGACTAGAACATAGAAAGATCTCATTCCTCAGCCAACTATACAGGATGCTTCCTACACGTCCTGTTGTAACCCCCCCTACAAATGGGGCTTCCCAAAAAGTCTTCCTCAAGCTTGCCTAAATGCTCACTGCCAGGCTGGTGTCCTGCATTTTAGCAGTTTAAATGTGATTGCCAGAGAGTAGCTGTATAGCCTCTGTGTACTGTCTGTTTAAGAGCTGCCTGGATTAGGCAGTCATAAGTAATCTGAGAGGGAGCTCTGTTGAAAGATATAACTATTTGTTGAAAATCATTTAGAGTGATAATGATAATGTAGTTTGTCTAGCCTGCCTTCTTTGCAGCAAGGACTGTTTTGTTTTTCTCCACTATCTTAGTCTTGGACTGCGAATTGGACCAATCAGTTCTGGTGGGACCTAAAATGGAGCTGGACTACAGGAGCTGTCTGGAGTCAAAATCTGTAGGAATTTTAGTTTTGAGCTTTTTGCATCTTTTTGCACCTTTGTTGTGACTGACAGACAGATCAGCCAACCAAACCTTTTGGATTCTGGGGAAAGTCCATGGCTTGCTGGCAGTTGAGTCAGATTTCAGTTGCGAGCTGAAGAAGCAAAAGCTTGAGACAGTCAGTCAGCTATCTGAATAGATTTGTGCGGGGGAACTGTGGAAAGGCCTGAGTTGTGGCCTGCATGTCTGCCTGCTGCCCCTGAGAGGGAGAGAACAGAATTATTTCGGACTAAATCCAAGTTTGTGAGAACGAAGTAAGCCACTGATTTTTTTACCAGGCTCATACCTGAAGAAGACCAAAGATTTTGCTGAATGCGATTGGCCTGTCAGGATTTCCAGCTGCTTTTGAATCCCTGGTTTGTGCAGAGACTTTGCGATCGTGACCAGAGAGTGGTTTGCCTGGTACAGTAGAATTTCCTTACATGTAAATGTGCTGTGTATTGAAAGTGGGGTTGTGATTTGGTTCCCACTTGTGAACTATGTTCTGCTGCTGTTCATAGAATCCTTTACATGTAAATGGCTGTGTATTGAAAGTGGGTGTGATTTGGCTCCCCACTGTGTGAACTGTGTTCTGCTTGCTGGTACCATAGAATCCTTTATATGTAAATGTGCTGTGTATTGAAAGTGGTTCGTGATTTGGCTCCCCACTGTGTGAACTGTGTTCTGCTTGCTGGTACCATAGAATCCTTTATATGTAAATGTGCTGTGTATTGAAAGTGGGTCGTGATTTGGTTCCCCACTGTGTGAACTATGTTCTGCTTGCTGGAAGCTTTATCCAGCCTAATCGGACTGAATCCACGTTCATCTCCATTCAGCCTGGGCCATGCCATGCTGGCCCTGCCAGACTACCCCACTGCACAGAGAAAGCCACCAATGAGAAACCTGCCTGGGAATCAGCTCCCTGCTCCACGCTTGAACAGGAGCGATGCCTCGGTGAATCAAGTGGGCCCTGCTTCTCCTAGCACTCCAGATTAACCATCTGCTGTCTCGATTTTCAAACAGCCTGTGTCCAGTCTTGGGTATCGTGAGTAATCACCAGGGTAGCTCCCTGCAACAACAGCCTAATCTAAAAGTGTGTCATCTCATTGTCTTGTTTTCTTTCATTGACCTGAGCCCTCCAGCTCCGGATTACAAATAGTGTGTGTTATGCATGTTGTTTTCTTCCATCACAGGGCCCCAACCAGCTGCAACATTCCAGGCTAGCCCACCATTCTCCATCTGGTACCCAGAGTGTGTGACTATTTATGGACCCTGAAGTGCTTGCATAACTGTTTGATTGATACAACCTTTAAGCAAATTACCCTGATTATGCCCCTTGTTCGAGTCCCTTAAATAAATCAGATCTAACCCTTTTTTGCATTTACCCTGACTGTGGTTCCAGTTTGTGCAAGAGTACTGTACTGCTGTTATTTGCTGTATATAACCTTATTTTACAGCGGGTCCCCAGGGCCAAGCCAGAGGAAAGCCCTGGTGGTAAGTGCAAACAGTGTGGGTACTTGTGTGGTGTATCAAGGGTATTGTGAAAGTAATTATTGTGCATTGTTCTGGCCACTAGTAAGGAAAGAGGGGGGTTACAGTGTCCTGGAGGGCTGTACCCAAGTTAGCTTGACCACTACCAACCCTGACCTCTGGGTGGAGGCACCCGTTTCAGAACTCAGGCCCCTTAACCTGCTACTGGCCAAGCTGGCAGGGGTAGTAGCCCTTGGAATAGTGCCACCGAGGTGGTTACACTGTTAATTCAAATGGTATGACATCTGTCTTTCCCAAGTCTCATAGGATCTAAGATTTAGTGGAGCCTTCTCCACACCTATCTTTTACCTGGAAAAGTGACTTAATTCCTTCTGAGATGCACTGACTCCGTAATCATCATCGCTGTTTCGAATAATAGAAACCACAAGATACCTCAGAGCAGTACTGATATCATCCATTTTACCTTTTCGTATCATTTTCTATAAGCACTGACTCTGTTTGATCATGTTACTCGACTCCTACTTCCTCAATAGTCACTGGATGTCCTAAGACCTTTCCAGTTACTTTCTCAGAACTCCCATCATTGGACCTCCAGTGCCTAGCTACCTTACTAAAGTTACTCTATCCGAGCCACTGTTCTCTTGCCCCTGGATGTCACAGCGCTTCATACAATCATCTACATTCCTTCATCATATTACCATTAATCAGGTCAGCTGCCTATCCATCAGTCCTTCTAGCTTACCCCTCATGATTCACCTCCCATACTCCTTCCAGCAAAGACTTTCACCAAGAGCAGGCTTCCACTGATTTTCTCAATCCACACGTCTGTAACCAACATGGCTGTCTCACTATCCCAGTCATGCCTCTCAACAGGCCTATATCCAACTTCAGTGCTAAGCACCCCTGGCATTCTACACTGCTCTCAACTTCCCATTGTCACATCAGTCTATAGACTCATTCAAAGACCCATTTCTGGGTTTTCTACAGCATTGAGACAGTAGATCAACCTGTAAGGCAAAGCAGTCATGGCCACCTCAGCTCACGTCACTGGCAATTATGCCACAGCAATATTCCTATCTACCTTTTCCCACCAGCAGATCAGCAGGAGCCTAGGCCAGTATCATTATGGCATCAATACCCAAATCAACACTTGAATTCATCGTATTGAACTTCCAATTATTTCCATATACATTCAGTTACCATCTCTACCGCATATTTATTTATTTATTAACGAGATTTATCAGATAAGCATACTGAGCGGACAACCACTCGTTTCCAGATGTGACCTGGGGTTACAAAGCATAAAGTGCTACAATACATTTGGTACATTTGGCAATGTAGGAGAGAAACAGGTGCAATAGTATCTGTATTCTGAAAGTGGAGTAGGTCCATTTGAAAAAGGGTGAACGCAGTCCAGATTTCCAAGGTGATGATGGATGATATTCATGGGATGGCAGAGACAGAGTGAGCACGAACCTTCCTTCATTGGTCTAAAAACATTCACATCACTCCCCCTACCAGGTACCTAAAGATTCTGTCTGACTTCTTCATCTTCTTCATGGATGCCTACATTGCAACTTATCGCTCACCATTTAACTCCAAACCTTCAGACTCTAATGTGAATGTCGAACCTTCTAAAAAGTCAAATTGTTTACCTTATGACTTCATAATCCAGCATACTTCCCACCGTTCAAAGTCTGGCAGCAAATTTGATCAAATCATGCTCTTCATGCTCACTTTGTCTCTGCAATCCCATGAATATCATCCATCATCACCTTGGAAATCTGGACTGCATTCACCCTTTTTCAAATGGACCTACTCCACTTTCAGAATACGGATGCTCCTTCTGAACAGACCTACCTCTTCAACCTCAGAATCGTCCTTCCAGAACACATCATCTAATGGACTTTCAAGATGAACCATCATTTCTCCAAGCAGTTCATCTTCCTGGGATATTAGAATATAGTTGCTAGAACCTAGGTTCATATCCTCTTAGTTTGCCAGGAGGATGGACAGATCAGTAGCCATGGGTCCTCAGAGGTTTCCTCCACCTGGGTTTTTTTCCTCTCCTGCATGCTACTGGTCATACTCTCTGTAAGCTAGAGGAGGTAATCATACTCTTGGACATTTGTTGGTAATTCTTTTTGGACTTTCTATTCCCTATTTACTACCTGGTTTCCCTACCAAGGGTGGGAACAGAGTAAAGTCGAAAAGTAAACTATCATACACAAGCACTACTGACTTCATACGCTATTCACCAAAACACTGAATGGTAGGTCTGAAGCCGGAGGTTCAATGTGGGTTAATAGCTCCTCCCACATTCCCCTTAAAGGCCAGTCTCCTACAGCAGTCTCCTACTTAGCGCATTGTGCAACACCCACCATTCACCCCTGCCGCCTCCTTCTCTGACACTCTGCTCACCCTTGGTACTGGGCTTTCTATCCCCTACTCACTACCTGGTTTCCCTACCAAGGGTGGGAATAGAGTAAAGCCAAAAAGTAAACTATGTTACACAAGTATTACTGACCCCATACGCTATTCACCAAAACACTGAAGTATTTATCTATTGATTTAAAATTTGGTATCTGGGAAAGGCACACTGAACTAATGTTCATTTGCAGGTGTGAATGAGGGAAGTGGGAGAAAGAGCAAAACAGCAATAGACAATAGCAAAACAACATCTGAACAGATGAGCAATGTGTTACAATAATAGAATAAATAGAGAGAATTTACATGCACCATAATTAAACAAAGTGAGGTGAACTATAGCAGTGCTTAGAAGCATGACCAAAAACTTGTATGGGTTAAAATCAAGACTTCGAGGGTAACCGGAAGAAGGGTAGCAGGAGCAAATGAGGGGTTTGAAGTTTCTGCAGGCATTTGAAGGAGTTAAAGGATAGGGAGAGAGGGAGGGGAAAGGGGAGTTTGTTCCAGAGAGAGGGAAGGCTATAGGTGAATGAAGATTGTCCAGCAGAGGAGTGTAGTGAGGAATGGCAAAAGTGCAATGGTTCCTAGAGCAGAAAGAGCAGGAGGTGGGGGGATTCAGAATAGAAGCAAGGAGAGGTAGGAGGGAAGGGTGTTGAACCAAAATTTGGAGAAGTACATAGTGCAATGGGCCTGTTGGTGAGGTGGCAGAGGGAGAACGGAAAGGGAGAAGTAAAGCGAGCAGTGATGTGTACATAGAGGAGACTTAGGTGCAAATAGCAGAAAGAGTTGAGGAGGGTATACAGTTTGGCAAATGAAGTGAAGGGGGCAGAGCCATAGACTACTCCCACATTATCAAAGATGGGAGCACCATTTTGGTAATCAGCTCCCTGTGGACATGTGGAGATAGGGCTCCATGATGCCAGTTCAACAAATTTTCGTCGACCAGCATCACAGCGATGGAATTTATGTTGACCGCAAGTTGTGGTTGACATAAATCCTGAAGGATTCCTGGTCTCTTTTTTCTTTCAGGGAGCTTCACTCCCCCCTGAACCCCCCGTGCAGGGGGCTCTGCCCCCACACCCCCATTCTAAATGTAATCAACTCCAAGTCGGAGTTGATTCAGGGAAGGGATGCAGGACTGGGAGACAGTGTGCCCAGGCCTCTGGTGCACCAATACAGTAAACTGTAGATGGCGTCAGCATCTACATAGTTCACTGTAATGGTGTCACTGTCGGGGAGGTATACTGCGAAGATAGGCTGTCTTTGTAATGACTGAGGGCACCAAGCTTTGGATGGAGCTTGGCATGGATGGCATCTATCTGGGCTGAGAAGTCAAGCTTACATGTTGCTGCTGTAAAAAAAATTCAGCAACCATAACTTGCTCTAACCATAAAAAATAACATTTCTAAGCATTTTTAAAAATTACCATACTCACCCCCTCAAGTAATGAACACAGCAAATGAAAAAAAAAATTGAAAACAAACTAATTTTTTTTTACAATTTCCTGTCATTTGATGTGTTTTTCTGGCCTCTCATCCATGAACCCCAAGTTCCTGGCATTATGTTTACTATACTGCAGCCACCCGTGCTGCTACCCACCACATCCACGCTGCCACCATGATCACCCCTGACTTTTCTCCCTGTGAGATTGCTTTTCTGTATGCAGTCAAGGTATTTGATAGCTTTTACCAAAAAAAAAAAAAAATCAAAGAAAGAATATCACTACCAGCACAAGTGCCAGTTACAAGCACTGAAAGTAAAAGTAATGTGTGGTCACTGAAAGTCACAAACGCTGGCAGCCTTCAATGTAATCAGACTGGGAGGCACAACTGAGAGTCATGATGAACAGCACATGAAAGCTGCCTGCAATAATACTGTGGGGGGCAAGGGGGAGCAGTGTAGAGGACATAGAAAGGGCTCTTACAAGACAGTGTGAGTGTGTGTGTGTGTGTGTGTGTGTGTGTGTGTGTGTGTGTGTGTGTGAGTGTGTGTGTGTGTGTATGTGTGTATGTGTGTGTGTGTGTGTGTGTGAGTGTGTGTGTGTGTGTGTGTGTATGTGTGTGTGTGTGTGTGTGTGTGTGTGTGTGTGTGTGTGTGTGTGTGTGTGTGTGTGTGTATTTGTATTTGGGGAGAAGGGAGGCAATGCAGAGGACACAGACAAACAAAACACCATAAACACCAAAGCCATATTGACAACTGTCTTCTAGTGGTGCAGACAAGACCCATCACTGCAAACTATAGGAACTACTTTGACAAACTGATAACAAAAATGTTCTTTACAAACTTTTATCTTTACAAACATTAATTTTTTCTGTTTACACTTTTATACATTTTTTTTTCTCAAACCCCATTTCATTAGTGAAATAAGCCACTTCAGTTGTGGGTTGTATGTCTGATAAACACACTCCCCAGGTGCTGAAAGCACTTGGTGCAAATGCTTCATGCTTCCTGTCTCACCACATGCCTCGGGTGATGCATTTATCAGACAACATCCCACACCCCATTGTGGCTTATTGCTTACTTATAAAATGGGGCTAGAGAAAGTGCCCTAAGGGAAAACCTTATTTCTTTTTTTTTTTTTTTTTACACGACATTGTTTTCTACCCACGGCTTGGTCTGCCATCATTCGGCTGCTATCCTCTGCACCCCATGCAATCCCTGGTGGCTCACTTGCACAGGGCTAGCATACACAGTACCTGTGATGGGGACCCCCCCCCAATCTGCTGATGGGTCCAGATCTAATACCCAGGCGCAATTGTACATGGGTCTGAGGGTGTGCAGAGGCACGGCCATCAAGTCTCCATGACCGATCGCCATTTTCCGCTGTGTTTTTCTCCCCTTAGGAGTACAGACATACAATGATATCTGTGCAAAATGTGCTAACATCCACTGTACGCCTCCCACTAGATTCACCGCGACTGTGTAAACCTCAGTCTCCATCAGGGCCACAGCAGCGCAGTGCAAGCCCAGAACCCACTCCACGGAGAGGAGAGCAGTCTATGGATGCTCAATCCTCTCCCTCCCTGGCTGACCCCCAACAGCCCAGGCTCATTCCTGAACCCAGGTCGCTGGCGTAGTGCGAGGTGTGGCATCCTGCGCCTCAACTCTCAGCGCCAATGGGCTGGCTAAGGTAAAAACTTCTATAGTCAGAACCTATCACCCGACGGTTGATTAATTTCCCAGAAACTGCACAGTTTGTAACTAAACTACCCTAATCTACCTAGCAACAGCACAACTAAAGGAAAAAAAGAAAGCTGTTCCATTCCAATATAAACCTTTCACACTTTTCAAGCACAATAACCCACAGCAGGGCATAGGTTTCCTCAAAATAAATGCACTTCCCAGAATCATGTAAAGGCATTCTGCCATCATTTCAAAACTCATATATGACACTTTGCAATGGCCTAACCATAGGGCAATAATACCCTTTTCCATAAAAAAACAACAGAAAAACAGTTTGTTTTATAAACACAACAATCCACTCCAGGGAATGGGTTTTGAGACAACTAATGCACTTATCGGGTGTGTTGAAAGACTTGGGGCATAAATAAGTTCCATAGGAACCAATACTCTGCAGTGGGTTATTGCCTGCTCACTCCCAGTATCTGAATTCAGGTTATACAAGCATTTGTCAGTGCCTAATATGTTGGCCTGCATGCTGTTACATATTAGAACAGCAGCAACATCTCATTTTCAGTGGGGTCCTGCTTTTACATAGATACATAGACAGTGTCAGCAGATAAGGGCCTATGGCCCACCTAGTCTGCCCATTTGAGTTTGTAACTTCAGTTTATGTTTTCCTAGAACTCTGTTGCCCCTTACCCCGACCTCCAAAATTTATGTCTATCCCATGCATTCATAAATCCCATGATTGTTTCAGCCCCACCACTTCCTCAGGCAGGGTGTTCCTCTTGGCCACTACCCATTCTGTGAAGAAATTCTTCCTCACGTTTCCTCTGAATCATCCTCCCTCCAACTTCATCCCATGCCCTCTAGTCCTGGAACATCTTTTTTGCTTAAAAATAGTGTATTTTTGCACCCTGCTCCTCTCTGTAAGATACTTGTATGTCTGTATCATGCCTCCTTTCTCCCTCCTTTCCTCCAGGGAGTACATATTCAGTTCTTTCAACCTATCCTCATAGGACTTGTGATGCAATCTATGTACCATCCTTGTTGCCCTCCTCTGAACCTTCTCTGCCCTGTCTATGCCCTTACGCAGGTAAGGTCTCCAGAACTGTACACTGTACTCCAGGTGGGGCCTCACTAGTGTCTTGTATAGCGGAATTATGACCTCCCTTTTCCTGCTGGTGATACTCCTGCCTATGCATCCCAGCATCCTATTTGCTTTACCTGCTGCCTTGTCACACTGTTTCCCTACCTTGATGTCATCAGAGATGATAACCCCAAGATCTCTTTCCTGCTTGATGCTTGCTATATCCTCACACCCCAACTGATATATTGTGCCAGGGTTTTTGTGCCCCATATGCATTATCTTGCACTTCTTTGCATTGAATTTCAACTGCCAAATCCCTGACCATTCTTCAAGTTTCTGCAGGTCCCTTCTCATTCTGTCTATACCCTCTGGTGTGTCTACTCTGTTACAGAGCTTTGTGTCATCAGTGAACTGAGAAATTCTGCCTTCTAGGTCCTGCGCAATGTCACTGATGAAGATGTTGAATAGGACTGGTCCCAGCACTGATCACTGTGGTATCCCACTAGTCACTCTTCCCTCTGTGGAGTGACAGCCATTTACCACCACCCTCTGTGTCCTGCCACCCAACCAGTTACCTACCCACCACACTACTGTACACTGTGCTTATCCAGAATAACACAATTTAGATACGATATCTTGGGTCCAGCTTTGTTTTGTATTTTGCACAAAGCTGTTTCTTGTTCCAGTCCTATCCAATGACACCCTCCTGCACCATCACTGACCTTCTCATGGATTTACAGGTTACCCACCCCTTACCCAAGACCACAGTGTGGTGCATGGCCAGCCATGTCGGTTGTGCGAGAGTCATTGGGGGGGTTCTGGCTTGAACGGCCAGTATATTCCTCCCGCCACTTGATGTTCTCCTCTGGGTTGGTCATGTGTAATGAGATTGTTGCACATATATGCAGTAGCATGCATGCTTGACAGAAGTCTGACAAGAGTCCTGGAGGAACTCACAAAACTGAAAGTGTACAAAGCGATGGGGCCAGATGGCATACATCCAAGGATATTAAGGGAGCTGTGCAGAGAGCTAGTAGTAGCTCTGGCAGCCATGTTCACCAAGTCACTCAACACAGGAGTGGTTCCAATGGACTGGAAGAGGGCACATGTAGTCCTTCTACATAAAAGTGGTAGTAGGGAGGAGGCAAGGATCTATAGGCTGGTCAGCCTCAACTCAGTAGTGGATAAGATCATGGAGGCACTGCTTAAAGAAAGAATAGTGCTGGCCCAGTGGTGCTAAGGGTTGAGGCATTGTGCCTTACCTCGTGTCATGCCAGTGACCAGGGTTCAGAAATGACCTTGGGTCATCGGGGTGCTGGCTGAGGGGGGAAGGGAAGGAGCAGGATTGAGCTGCCCACTGGTGGCTCTCTTCTCCCAGAAGGATGCCATTCTGCCTGTAGTTCCATCACCACTGGGTGGATGTCTGGTAGTGGCGCAAGGCAGGTCAAGGGACTACTGGTAAGTTGGGGTGTCCTGCGGTGTGGAACGTGCACGTGCCTCCACACACATGCATGCCCACCAAGGACACACAGGTGGGAGAGTGAAAACATGAAAAAAGGCATAAAAAATATGTATAAAAAAAAAAAAGAATAGTGACACACCTGGAATCCAAATGTGTCCAGGATCCGAGAACATGGATTCACAGCTGGAAGGTTGTGTCAGATGAATGTGATAGATTTTTTGACTGGGTGATGAAGGAAGTAAATCAGGTGTGGGGGGAAGTGGATGTCCTCAACCTCAGTTTCAGTAAAGCCTTCGACACATCCCACATAATAGTCTAGTTAACAAGATGGGTGGTCTGGGCATGGGGCACAATGTGATAAACTGAGTTAGGAACTGGTAAATGGACAGGAGACAGAGGGTGGTGGTAAATGGGATCCAATCCGGGGAGTGGGGTGACCAGTGGAGTACTTCAGGGATCAGTCCTTGGATCAGTCCTGTTTAATATCTCCATCAGTGACATTGCAGAAGGGCTGGAGGGAAAGGTCTGCCTGTTTGTAGATGACACCAATACCTGCAACAGGGTGGATACTCCAGACAGGGTGGAGAAGATGAGGAGAGACCTGGGGAAGCTTTAAGAGTGGTCTGAGCTGTGGCAACTGAGGTTCAATTCAAATAAGTACAAAATAATGCCCTTGGGACAAAAGAACCCTGGGGAAAGTTATAGGATGGGGGAAGCTGCCGATGATCACCAGACAAGAAAGGGACCTGGGAGTTATCATGTCAGATGATGTAAAGGTGTCTAAACAGAGTACAAAGGCTTCAGGGAGGGCCAGTGGCATGCTGGGGTGCATAGGCAGAGTTATCACTAGCAAAAGGCGGGAGGTAGTGATACCATTGTATAAAACACTAGTAAGGCCTTACCTAGAGTACTGTATGCAGTTCTGGAGGCTGCACCTTCACAAGAACATTGACAGGCTGGAGGCGGTGCAGAGAATGGCGACTAAGATGGTACAAGACTGCACCTGAAGACATATGAGGAAAGACTAAAGGACCTCAATATGTACTCACTGGAGGAAAGGAGAGATCGGGGGGACATGATAGAAACATTTAAGTACTTTAAGGGCATAAACAAGGTGCATGAGGGAAGACATCTTCCAATACAGGAGTACAGAAATGAGGGGGCATGATATGAAACTGGAAGGTGGCAGGTTAAAGGGAAATGTAAGGAAGTTTTTCTTCACAGAGAGGGTGGTAGATACATAGAATGGTCTGCCACAGGAGGTGGTGGAAATGAGCACAGTGGAGGGATTTAAGCATGCCTGGGGCAGGCATAAGGGAACCTTAAACATGGGAAGGAGTAGTGATAAGCCATTGACCAGATAGTGTCAGTGGTTGCAAACAAATGTATAGCTTACAGGCAGACTGGATGGGTCTGGCAGTCCTTATCTGCTGACAATTCCTATGTTTCTATTCTATGTCTGGCAGCCAACCCTCGCATTTTGGTGCTCTCAGCAGTGCTGCCGTCTGGTCTCCACCAGTCAGTAGTCACACAATGGGAACAGCATCCCCCTCTCCCCAAGGAAGAAGAGCATCTGTAGGATGTTCAATCCTTTGCCCTTGGAAAGCTCCTGCTAAGTAAGACATCTGTACTCAGGGTTTTCTGCTTGTAGGTCATCTCCCCCTAAACATTTTCTTTGTTTCTTGACAGGGAGGGTCAGGAATCATGAGAGATGATGGGTCAATGCAGAGGACCAGGATGGCGGGGATTATAGGGACGGAAAGCAGGGCCTCAGCAATGAGTGTTTTTTTTTTATTTGTTTTGTTTTGTGTTTTTTACTGTTGTGTGGCTGGAGTTGGTGAATGTGGATGGAGAACTTAAGTCCAAGATAGGAGTGCGGTCAGAGAGAAGAGAGTGGCTAGTGGGGTTTGGGCCAGGCAGGAGAGGTGGTGTGGGGTGTCAGTGAAATTAAACAAGGAGGACCAGGGGACTATACCAGACCAACTGACTGACCGCCAGGTGATGGCACATCACAGCCAGATTCCCAAGGGAGTGTGCAGCTGACTAAGGTAGGTCAAGGGAAGGGTTGCTGTGTGATGCATGGGAGTGGAGGAAGGGAGTGGTCTGCATAAGCAATAATACCCGACAGGGTGGGCAGTATTGTGCTATACCAGACCACCCGGTATGTAATGAGTCCTGACACTGCAGGCAGAGGGCCTTATAGCCCCTGGAAGGTCCAGTATAGCACAATTCCGCCCACCCTGGAGGGTATTATTACACTTAGAAAATGGGCATTTAAAAAAAAAGTTTAATAAAAAGTGTTAATAAAAAGTTAGTTTGAAATAAGTTTTGTCATAAAATAATTCCTCCGCCTACAATAGAATGATTTTTTTTTTTATCTGGGGTCTTTTACGGTCATGGAGCCTCTGTACTTCTGTCTTTCATTTGGTTGTCAGAGTTAAAACAAACACACACACACACACAGCGCTTTTGGGAGCAACGTCAAAATTAGTTGCGTGAGATTGAGAAAGAACACTGTCTTTTTGACCATTACTGCATGTGAGACAAACCCTGTCCTGCTTTACAACTCTGGAGCTCACGATCACCAATCCTGGTAAGTTGTGGAGAGATGGGGAGCAGCCTCAATGGTAGGAAGGAAGAGACGCGCTGCAGGTAGAAAGGAAAGAAATATGTTGCTGTTGGGAAGCAGTGGATAGACATATTTGTTTCTGGGAGGTAGCCAATGTATTGGAAGCAGCACGACAAGCAGCACTTGTGGCTGCTGTGGAAA
Source organism: Neoceratodus forsteri (assembly GCA_016271365.2). NCBI lineage: Eukaryota > Metazoa > Chordata > Ceratodontiformes > Ceratodontidae > Neoceratodus > Neoceratodus forsteri. The sequence continues at coordinate 686,100,710 of CM057456.1, read as the reverse complement.
GGCATGCGATGCTCATCTGAAAACAGAGCTGTCCATCGGAATGATGGCTTCCTTTTTTTTCTACCTTCATTTTTTTTATGTGTTACTGTATACTGTTTAACTTATTATAGGAGGCGCTCCTTGGTTAACAAAATGTCTTGCATTTAACAGCACATACTGACTCGAGCGAGCGAGTGAGAGACTGAAAGTGAGAGAGTGCGCTAGATACGCAGTCTGGAAAACTAGAAACTACTGCTGATTTTATGTAAATTATCACTACCACTACCAGAGCTAGCCGTCTCTGTCTCGCTCAGCTTGCGATTTTAGGCAACCTGTGTTCTTCCCAACAACTGTGTTGAATTTTAACTGTTCGGTTGCAAAAAGTGGTTGTTATGTATTTGAAATGGTGATGCATTGCGTTACTTCTGCCACTTGAGGGCAGCATTCCGATATGTGTAAGCTAGAAAGAGAGCAGACAGAGAGTGTTGTTGTTGACACTAGAGAGGCTCCTGAATAAAAATGAAAGCTGCTCTATTCCTGTTGCAGGGTGAGTTTGTTGAACAAGACCAGAATAAATGTTAGAACATAACATAATTGGCGACGCGATGTTTAAGTTACTCTCCTGTACTTTTACAGAGCAATTACTGCTGCAAGAGTTTTCCCTGAGAGCGTAACTTTTGGACCCACGAGTGAACCTGCGAGAAACACAAAAAGATGGCCGTGACTATAGGACATATTGATGCCTTTGATGAAAATGTGGAACAGTGGACAACTTATATTGAGAGATTTGGACATTTTGTCACAGCAAATGATATAAGTGATGAAAAACAAGTGGCTGTGTACTGAGCGTCATGGGCAGCACAACATACAGTTTGCTGAGAAGTCTAATAGCACCAGAAAAGCCTAGGGAGAAAACGTTTGCCAGTATTGTGGAGGTCTTACAGACACATTTCTCTCCTAAGCCTCTGGTGATTGCTGAAAGATTTCGCTTTCACAAATGAAATCAAGCAGAGGGTGAGTCTGTTGCACAGTTTGTGGCTGTTCTAAAGAAATTAGCTGAGCGTTGTGAGTTTGGCACCCATTTAGATGATGCCCTCCGAGACAGATTTGTGTGCGGTTTGAAAAGTGAAGTGACACAGAAGCGTCTCTTAACGGAGGCGGGACTGACATACAAGAAAGCGATAGAGATCGCTGTATCGATGGAAACAGCTGCACGGGAGGCTCAGCACCTAAGTGATTCCCTGAAAGTAAATGCTTTACCCTTCTTTTCTCCCAGGAAGTCTAAAAAATGTGCTCGTTGTGGCAAGGCTAAACACAGTGATAAGGACTGCTGGTTTAAAGAACAGACATGTCATAACTGTGGGAAGGAAGGCCACATTGGGCGAGTGTGCAGAGGGAAAAAGAAAGGAGGGGAAATCAATGGAAGCAAAGGGAAGCAATTTGCGAAATGTAGAAAGAGAGAAGTACATTGTGTGGAAACACAGGAACGTGCAGTGATGACACTGATACTGAATTAGCATTGCACGTGCTGACTCTTAAAGGGAAACAGCAACCATCTGTGTAACACCTGAAATTGAAGGAAACCTCTGAAAATAGAATTGGACACAGGGCTGCAGTCTCATTGATTTCTACAGACAAGTATGAAACTATGTTGAGACATCTACCTACCAAGCGACTGACGTTGTACTGAGGACATACACTGGTGAGGCAATTTCACCTGAAGGTGTCATCAAGGTGCAGGTAAAATAAATGGCAACTGCACTACTGCCTCTGTCGTGGTTAAGGTAACTACCCTTCACTCTTAGGCCGAGAATGGCTGAAGAAAATACACCTCAACTGGCAGGAGATAAGGACTGTTAATACGGGTGACCCCAACACTCTAGAAGCAGTGTTGCAGAAACATGCTCCTTTATTCAAAGGGGAGTTCGACACAATGAAGGGCATTGAGGCAAAAGTGTCTCTGAGGACGCAGCACAAACCAAAGTTTTGTCAACCTCGCCCAGTACCTTATGCACTCAGACCAAAAGTGGAGGCCGAATTAACTCACTTAACCGAAGCTGGAGTCTTGTCACCTGTACAGTGTAGTGACTGGGCAATGCCAGTAGTGCCAGTGATAAAGAAAGACGGTTCCGTGCGAATATGTGGAGACTTTAAAGTAACCATAAATCCAGTTCTGTGTGTGGAACAGTATCCGACTCCACGCATCGAAGACTTGTTTGCATCCCTGGCACAGGATCAATGCTTCAGTAAGCTGGATTTGTCACATGCTTATCTACAAATGAGAGTAGATGAAAAGTCAAGGAAATATCTCACAATAACCACCTAAAAGGGTCTTTTCTGCTATAATCACCTACCTTTTGGCATTGCATCAGCTCCAGCCATATTTCAGCGAGCTATGGACCAGGTTTTACGAGGTCTTCCAAATGTAGTCTGTTACCTAGACGATATACTGGTGACCGGAAGAAATAATGCAGAGCACCTGAAGAACCTGGATGCACTTCTGCAGCGATTGGAAGATTTTGGCTTGCGTGTCCAGAAGGAGAAGTGTGAATTTTTCAAAACTTCATTGGAGTACTTGGGCCATACCATATATGCAGCGGGCTTACACAAATTGCCTGAGAAAGTAAAAGTGATTGTGGACGCCCCAGCACCAGAAAATGTGAGCCAGTTACGGTCGTTCTTGGGCCTGTTAAATTATTATGGCAGGTTTATTCCCAATCTGGCTACGATTCTCAACCCTCTAAATGGCTTGCTGTGCAAGGGGAAGTCCTGGTGTTGGACAAAGGACTGTGAGAGTGCATTTAAGAAGGCTAAAAAGCAGCTTGTTTCTCAAGATGTGCTCATTCACTATGATCCACAGCTGAGCATCAGACTGGCGTGTGATGCCTCACCTTATGGGGTGGGAGCAGTTCTTTCTCATGTTCTACCGAATGGTGACGAAAAGCCAATTGCCTTTGCATCCAGAACTCTCAGCAAAGCTGAACAGAACTATGCCCAAATCGAGAGAGAAGCTTTGGCAATAGTGTTCGGAGTTCGCAAATTCCACCAATACCTTTATGGTCAGGAATTCACACTCCTCACTGATCACCATCCCCTCACGACCATTTTCAGCCCCCACAAAGGTATTCCTTCCATGGCAGCAGCCAGAATGCAACGTTGGGCTCTGTTGTTATCAGCTCACAACTACCGCATTGAATACAAGAAGGCGGCTCTTCATGGCAATGCTGATGGGCTCTCAAGATTGCCTCTGCAGGTAGCCCACAGTGACAAGGTGGACACTGTCGATGTCTTCTACATTAGTCAGCTTGAGAAATTACCTATCACAAGTTCTGAAATTTATAAAGGAGACTAAAGCTGATCCTGTGTTGTCTCAAGTCTTGGACTTAGTAACAAAAGGGACTTTTACTGTGAACCAGGACATTCACGGTGAGTTATCACCATTCTACACTAGAAGTAATGAGCTTTCAGTACAGCAAGGTTGCTTGATGTGGGGTGTCCGGGTGATTGTCCCTTCAAAGCTACGCACCTGTGTTTTGGAAGAACTACATGTGGGACACCTGGGTGTAGTGAGAATGAAGGCTTTAGCTAGAAGCTACATTTGGTGGCCAGGGATTGATTTACAAATTGAGCAACAAGCAAAAACATGCACTACTTGTCAGCGTGTTCAGAAAATGCCGTGTCCCTCACCTCTACATCCCTGGATGTGGCCAGGTACACCGTGGCAGCGCATTTATGTAGATTTTGCGGGGCCGTGGGAGGGACACATGCACTTAATTGTTGTAGATGCCCACTCATAGTGGCCCGAAATTCAAGTCATGGACACCACTACTACCAGTAAGACCATTCAAGTGCTGCGAGGACTGTTTAGCCGTTACGGGATTCCTGAACAGCTGGTCAGTGATAATGGACCACAATTTATTTCTAGTGACTTTGCAGCATTTTTGAAGTCCAGTGGTGTGAGACATATTCGTAGTGCCCCATATCACCCCTCAACTAATGGTCTAGCGGAGCGTTTTGTGCAAACCATGAAGAATGCTCTGAAATCGGTGGGGGGTCTTTGACCTCACAACACAAGTTGGATAACTTCCTGTTGGCATACCGAAATACACCCCATGCTACAACAAAGGCATCTCCAGCAATGTTGTTTTTTCGGCGTAAGCTTCGCTCCCATCTTGATTTGCTTAAGCCAGATGTGGCAGCAGAGGTTTTGAAGAACCAAGAATCTCAAATACTACGCCGGCAAGCTCGTTCAAAGGACAGGCAGTTCACTGTTGCTCAAGAAGTGCTTGTTCGAGATTACCGGAAGGAGGAAAAGTGGACCCCTGGTGTGGTGACATCTCAGACGGGTCCAGTGTCGTATACAGTTGATGTTGAATCTGGAGTGAAATGGAAACGTCATGCTGAACAGCTCCTAGATCTTCAGCAGCGCACAGATGGGGACACCTCCAGGGAAGAAAACCCACAGGAAATGTGGATTCCATCTGCCGTAGCTTACAGAAGCCCCACTACGAAGTCTCAACACCTTCTGAAGATGTAAAGGAGGAGGTGGAGAGGAGCAATGGTGAGGCTGTACAACCACCAACCGAGGATCGGAGGGAGGTACCAGACAGGGCAGCCATGCCAAGGGTTGCTCACGAGAGACGTTATCCATCCCGAATTTCAAAACCTCCAGATCATTTGAACCTGTGAGACATTTAAAAGGAACAAAATGTTTTGTGTAGTTAGAGAGCCAGATCAGATTATCAGGGCAGAATAATCCCCTTGACTGGTTCGAGGCCTGGGGCAGTCTACCCCCTACCTCTAGCATAGTATAAACCATTTTAATAATAGCAAATAATGCTAATACTTGTTCATTTGGTAACAATATAATTTAGTGGGGAGAAAATGTTATGTATTTGAAATGGTAGTGCAGTGCGTTACTTCTGCCACTTGAGGGCAGCATTCCGATATGTGTAAGCTAGAAAGAGAGCAGACAGAGAGTGCTGTTGTTGACACTAGAGAGGCTCCTGAATAAAAATGAAAGCTGCTCTATTCCTGTTGCAGGGTGAGTTTGTTGAACAAGACCAGAATAAATGTTAGAACATAACAGTGGTCACTGCATTAAGTAACAAAAGAGCAGGATCTATGATACCACTACAGAGCAGGAGAAGACCGGTATTTTCTTCATTTTCCATACCGCAGATGGACGTCCATCTGCGGTATTGAAAATTAAAATACCACTGCTCTCATGCTCGGTGGCAGTGCCGGAGATAATGCTCTCTGATACTTAATTCAGTTTACACTTTTGCAGCTGGAAAGCAGCTTTAGGTGCCCACTGCTATTTGTTGTGCAACAAGTGCTTTTTTTGAACGTCTTTGCTTTGGATTGGAAGAGAAGGGCCCAGCCACTATTTTTCGGCTAGCTTGGCGAGCAGGGGGAGAATGGCTGGCATATCTGAGCATTCGGGGTACCCAAGGAACAACTGAGAAATGGGGCACCCCGAACAGGCTCTAGTTTTGATGCGGGCTGTATTGACTGATAGATGCCCACCTTGTTGAGGGGATCAACCAATCAGAGCTTGGGTTTAATGAAGCCCATTTTCTAAATCTGCATTAGGGTCATTTTTTACATCCTAGCACTTGAATGCTGGGTGGGGGGACATTTTACTAGTAAATGAAATCAAATGTGGAATCTGAATCAGATTCTGAGGCCACATCCACTTTCAACCTTTTTCGGAATTCGAGCTTTAATATTGAAATTCCATACTCAGAAAAAAATCAGTTTTCACTTTGACTTTCATGTCACAGATAATCCTTTAGGCAAGAACATATTTTCAGAGGATCTAGATTCATGCATAATGTAACCCCACTATGCGGTATACCTTGCTTTCTGGGGCTCCTGCTGGTGATTCTAGCCCAATATGGACTGTGGGGGTCCAATTCTTGGGACCGGTGACCTCAGAGTTTTGTTTAAATGAGGTCTGCCAGTCTGTGCATGCGCAACTGCTTGCAGCCTAGCCAATTAGAGGGCCATTTTTGGGGGGCATGTTTTCAGTCACCCAGAGGTTTCACCAGTGCTACCAACCCCCTTGTGCACCTTGATGGGGCTGGACACCAGGGGGAGGCAGAGAAGGGAAATCATTTAATAAAAGGAGCTGTGCTAGGGATCACTGTAGAAATGGGGGGAAGATTTAAATATTAAAGGAAAACTGTGCAAAACAGTGCTGGCAATTACCAGAGCTGCAAAAAGAAAAAATTACTCACCTTAGTAATGTTGTTTCTTCTAATGGAGTCTTGCTATATTATGACAATTGCAGTTTGTCCCAGCCCTAGAACTGCTCCGGAGATGATAGAGTTAACTTCCATGCCAGGCATGGAATCCTGAGCGCGAGCTCAGTTGTAAAAACTCTGTCTGGTGATATTCAAACCGAAACTGTCAGATCTTTATGAGCAAAAACTCACTAAGGTTCTGTGTGGAAGCTGTAAACCTACACTAGCCAACTGGCTACTAAAATATTAACACATTTTTCTGGTCCCAAAACCAAGACTCAAGTCAGGGGACCCAGAAAATAAAATGAAATACAACACCCAAACACCCCAAAAAGGAGGGGTGAAAAACACAAGGTGGGCATCATTAGGTGCCAACACTGCACTGCCCACCCACATCCCAAGAGCAGAGGTTCTGAGAGGGGCGGGCGGGGGGAAGGTCATAATATAGAAGACTCCATTTGAAGAAACAACATTACTAAGGTGAGTAATTTTTTCTTCAAACAACATGAAGTCTTGCTATATTATGACAATTGCAGACTACACAGCAGTACCTCCATGGAGGAGGGACAGAACCTACTTAGGAAATAGGCTCTGAAGCACAGCTGTGCCAAACCGAGCATCCATCCTAGCCTGAATGTCCAGGGAGTAATGCTTGGTGAAAGTGTGTACTGTTTTCCAGGTAGCTGCTTGACATAACTCTAAGATAGGGATGTCCCTGGTTGTAGCTCTAGTAGAGTGAGCCCTCAGGCCTGAAGGGGGAACCTTACCCAGTTTTTGATAGCAAAATTGGATACAAGAGACAATCCACCTGGCAATGGATCTTTTAGTGGCAGGTTTCCCTTTCCCAACCTCACCATAAGTGAGGAACAGTTGGAGGGAGTCAAACCTGTGACCCTTGGTATGTCATGTAGTAACTAAGGGCTCTCTTTACATCTAACCTGCAACCTCCTCGCCAGAGGAAATGGTCAGTGAAGTACACTGAAGAGATATAGATTGATTAAGGTGGAAATCTGAAACCACCTTAGGCAAGAACTTCCTGTTAGTCCTGAGGACTACCTTATCTCTGTGAAAGGAGATAAAATCAGGCTCCACTGACAAAGCTTGTAATTCACTTATGCGCCTGGCAGAAGTGATGGCTACTAGAAACACAAGTTTTCCAAGTCAAGTACTTAAGCTCTGCTGAAGACAAAGGTTCAAAGGGGGGTTGCATCAGCTGAGCAATGCAAACATTAAGATCCCAGGCAGGAGCAGGGTCCCTGAATGGAGGGTTGGTGTGAAGCAATCCCTTGAAAAACTTGGAGAATACAGGATGAGCAGAAAGAGAAGAGGTCTTTCCTGCTGAAATAAAAGCAGAGACAGCTGCCAAATGCACTTTCAGCGTAGCTGGCCTCAGCCCCAAAGTATTTAGATGGACCATATAGTCCAAGACTGTGGGCAAATCAGCAAATTCTGGGGAAATATGTTTCCCATAGCACCATATGAAAAACCTTTTCCATTTAGAATTATAAGTAGCCCTGGTGGAAGGCTTCCTAGAAGCTTTCAAGATTTCGAGTACACCTTGAGAAAGGTGTAGGTCAGCAAACTCTAACTCCTCAAGAGCCAGGCCTTGAGGTGGAGGGATTTGAGATTCAGATACCAAACTCTCCCCTGGGCACAGGTTAACAGATTGTGATTTCTGGGGAGACACAGGAAAAGATGGACTGCTAAGGACAGAAGGAGAGGATACCAGGGCTGTCTGGCCCAATCTGGAGCAATCAGAATCATCTTGCAAGGTTGAGATCTGATTTTGACTAGCACCTTGAACAAGAGAGGGAAGGGGGGGCATAGAGGAACTTCCCTTCCCAATCGAGAAGGAAGGCATCCAGAGGGACTGAGCCCAACACTGGGGGCCTGCAACAAAAAAGCGGAAGTTGGTGGTTGTCTGGGGCTGCAAAAAGATCTATCTGAGGGGTGCCCACCTGGCAAATACTAACCCTAGTACTAGGGGATCCAGTGACCATTCGTGATGGCCCTCGGAAATCCTGCTGGAGAGCATCTGCCAGGACATTGTCCTTGCCTGGGAGGTGAACTGCTATGAGGGAGATGTTCAGGAATAAGCCAGAGACCACAACTTCATTGCCTCGGTGCACAAGGTCGGGACCGAGTGCCCCTTGCTTGTTGATGTACCACATTGTAGTGGTGTTGTCTGTTCTGACCTGTACCACTTTGTTCTGAACAGATGCAGAAAACCTGAAGTGCTAGAAAAACAGCTCTGAGTTCCAACAGATTAATGTGGAGCAGAGATTCCTGAGGGGACCACAATCCCTGGGTGGTGAGGTTGCCCATGTGAGCTCCCCATCCCAAGAGGGACGCATCTGTAGTAAGGGTCAAAGAGTGAGATTGAGGGATGAAAGGAACCCCCTGTCTCAGATTGCTCTGGTCCTGCCACCACTGCAGGGCCTGGACCAGGGTTCGACTTACTGGGATCAATTTGGTTAGCGGATCTCTCCTTTGAGACCAGAAGGCTCTCAAATGGAACTGAATGTCCCTCATCTGAAATCTGGCTCCTTGCACTACAGCTGTGGAAGCAGCCATGTGCCCTAGGAGCTGTAGAAAGTGCCTTGCTGGTCGAGAGACCTGCAGAGTGAAGGAGGAGGCCAGAGCCACTAGGGTCTTTACCCTTTCTAGAGGAAGGAAAGCTCTGGCCTGCTTTGTGTCCAGTTCTGCGCCAATGAAGGTGAGTAGCTGAACAGGCTCTAGAACTGACTTTGGGAGATTGAGAAGAAAACCTAGAGATGTAAGCAGCTGCTGGGTAACCTGAAGGTGTGATTTGACTTGGTCTGGAGACTGACCCACTATGAGCCAGTCGTCCAGGTAAGGAAAGATGGCAATCTTTTGCCTTCTTAAGTGAGCAACTGCTACTGCCAGGCATTTTGTGAATACCCTTGGGGCAGAGGTAAGTCCGAAGGGCATTGCTCTGAACTGGTAATGGCCTGAGGGCAGTTCGAATCTGAGGTACTTTCGGTGGGAGCTTCTGATGAGAACATGGAAGTAGGCATCCTTGAGGTCCAGGGACGCTAGCCAGTCCCCTGGCCTTAGGGAGGGTAAAATAATTCCCAGAGTCACCATTTTGAATTTTGGTTTTAAAAGGTGCTTGTTTAGATATCTTAGATCCAGGATGGGCTGCCATTCTCCTGTCTTTTTTGGCGTAAGGAAGTACCTGGAGTATAGTCCTTTGCCCTGGTGTAGGGGAGGAACCCTTTCCACAGCTCTGAGATCCAGGAGGGTTGAGACTTCTGATTCCAAAGCGAGAGCCTCTAATGGATTTGCAGGTGGAAAAGATCTGGCTCTCATCTTCGGAAATTTTTTGAAGCTGAGAACCAGTCCCTGGCTTACTACTTCCAGGACCCACTTGTCTGATGTTAAAGACTCCCAGTCCTGGACGAAGTAAGCCAGCCTGCCCCCTACAGGTAGTGGAGAATCGGCCCTGGGCATCCCATCAGGGTGCCTGTTTGGCAGGGGCTTTAGGGTGAGTGGTGGGAGCAGGCCTGCTCGTACCCCGTCTGCCTCTCCCTCTGAAGAACCCCCTCTGGGTATAAGATGAAGAGGAGGCCTGGGCTTAGTAAAAAGGCCTGTGAAAAGGCCTGCCCCTGCCCCTGGAAGGCTGCCTCTGAGGAGTGGCTTGCCTCTCCTTGGCCTGTGCACCCTATAAGTGGTCCCTATACTCATTCATTTTCTTCATGTAATTCTCTGTTTGCTCCAAACAGAGAGAATTACCCGCAACAGGAAAATCCATGGCCTTAGCCTGGGTATCCTGTGACAAGCTAGTACACCTGAGCCAAGCCATTCTATGAAAAGCCACAGATGTAGCCATGACTCTTGAAGATACATCATTAGAGTCCACTGCAGCATGGAATTGCACCTTGGATGCCTCAATACCATCAGCAGCCACCTGTTCCAAGCTCCTTGGCAAGCTGGCCAGGACCTGTTTGCTAAAAGCCATAACAGTATCCCATCTGGATTTCTGGTATCTTGCAACATAAGGCCATATAATTTGCCTGTCTGAGTCCCAAGGATGCTGCCATGTATTGTTTATTTGCCATGGCATCAATCTTCCTGAGTCCTTATCAGGGGGGTGTGAAGCCAAGGGAATATTTGCCTTATCACAGGCTGCAGCCTGCACTACCCCAACATGGCTGCATTGTTGTGAAAGGAACTCCGTATCAGGGCCTGACAATGTGTACCTCTTGTCCATCTTTTTATCCACAGGAGGTAAAGAATTAGGAGCTTTTAAAATTTTTATTGTCTGTTTCCTGAAGGATTTATGTAAAGGAATAGACAATCTCCTGGACTCTGGGATATCCATCATTTCCACATAGTCAGGCTCCTCCTGTTCATCCACAGCTTCTTCCAAAGGGAGCTGGAGGGTTTTAACAACTTTTTTATAAAACAGAAAATGAGAAGGGGACTCAGAAAGCCTAGGGGGAGACACTCCTGAAGGTCTGTCTGGGGAGATGTCCGGTTCAATGGGCACATCCAGACTTTCAAAATCACATTCACACTCTTCATAATCCTCCTCCCCCTCCTCCGGTTCATAAAATTCCTCTATATCATATTCTTGAACCGGTGGAACCGACCGAACCGACCGTTTACCTGATAGTGGCGGTTCGGACGGAACCGGGGAAAGCTACTGGACAATTTGGATCACTTTGGCTATCTCTGCAGCGGTTGGAGAAGGAAATTTTGGCTCCACACCTGCTGATTTTTTAGTCCTCTTTGCTGGAACTGGCTCCTCCAAGTCAGCTCTTCGTTTGCCCGAGGAAGTCTCGCCCTGGTCAGAGGGCACTCCATCCGGTTCAGTTGGCACCGAACTGGGCTGGCCATCCGGGTCAGCGGACTTTTAGCCTCTTGTTCCCTGAGCCTACCAACTCTCTTATCCAGGGTAGCTGCAGGGAAATTCTTTAAATCTGGCGGTCTGCAATGAGGTGGCCAAACCCCAGACAATAAACACATGTGGTGTGTGGGTCAGCCTTGGCAAAGGCTTCCCCACAGACACTACAGTGCTGAAACCCAATGGGCCCGGTTTTTCTTTTGGGTTTCTCAGACATAATGCTAGCCTATCCAAAAACTTGCCCTTTTCCGGCAAATCGCCAGGCAAGACACCCTTATCGGTTCCCAACCGTGTCACGGGTCGTGGAAAAAAACGTAATGAAATCTGTTTTTTTTTTAGAACCGATAAGAACCAGGAACCGCACTCTAAATGTAATTTAACAAGTTTGAACAACAACCTGATCGGTTCAAACCGAACCGATAACAATGTTTGCAAGTTCCACACAGAGAAAGAAAACCTATCTATTACTTACGATACCACAGACAGAACTTGAACCGACCGGTTTACGGTTAAAATAAATATAATTGCAGTTTAAAATAAACCGAGAATAACACTTTTTAACCGAGAAATGAACTGAGCAGAAGGAGGAATCTCGGGCGACGTTCAAAGTAGTAGGAGTAAGAAATCTGACAGTTTCGGTTTGAATATCACCAGACAGAGTTTTACAACCGAGCTCGCGCTCAGGATTCCATGCCAGGCATGGAAGTTAACTCTTTCACCTCCGGAGCAGTTCTAGGGCTGGGACAAACTGCAATTGTCATAATATAGCAAGACTTCATGTTGTTTGAATGCCTGATTAACATCATCTATATATTTTACTGTAACCCCTAGATGGCGCTATCCCAGGGGCTACTACCCCTGCCTGATTTGCCACTAACAGGTTGAGGGGCCTGGATCCGATGGCGGGTGCCTCCACCCAGAGGTCAGGGTTTGCAATAGTTAAACTAACTTGGTCACAGCCCTCTGGGACACTGCAACCCCCCTTTCTTCCCACTAGTGGCCCACACAATATATCAGAATTACCTTCACAGTATACACTTACCCCAGGACTGGTTCAGGCACTGGGACCTCCTGTAAAATAAGATACAGTGCAACAATCACAGTACAATACTTTAACATAGACAAATACCTCAGGCAGTATAACTTTGCTGAAACAAGCAGCTCTGATTTATTTAGGGGAATATAACAAGGACAGGGGAAATCAGGTTAATTAGCTTATCACTTTATTCATCTACCTATGGCTCTGTGCATTAGCCTATCCCTACCAGTTACTGTCCCTGGGTACCCAAGCCTCAGTGGCTAGTCCAAACCGTGGCAGCTGGTAGGGGCCCTTTCACACAGAGAAAAGAAAAATTAGTTTAAACAGTCAGCAGTACAGTGATTCCATTTGGATTTAATGTGGCAATTCAACAGGGAGCGACCCTGAATTAGTACTCACGACCTCCAAATAAGATAGGGTCCTTCAACGTCAGCAGGGCTACTCTTGAGCTCCACAAGACTCCTCACACATTTATATGGCAAACTGCAACAGGCAAAAGTCCTTTAATGGCAGCAGGATTCACTTGAGCTGCACAAGCCTTCTCACACATTTATATGGTAAACAGTAACAGGCAAAAGTCCTTAATGGCAGCAGGATTCACTTGAGCTGCACAAGCCTTTCTCACACAGTTATATGGTAAACAGTAACAGGCAAAAGTCCTTTAATGGCAGCAGGATTCACTTGAGCTGCACAAGCCTTCTTACACATTTATATGGTAAAAAGAAAGTACTATACCAGGCAGGCTGCTTCTCTATCCCGATCAATTACTGCACAATACCCGGGAGAACACACAGCAGATTCAGTTCCTGACAGACCGAGTGCAAATCAGCAATTTCTCCAGTCTTCTACAGGGTGAGCCTGGTTTCTACTCTTCAGATATCCTTTGATTCTCTTCACAGGACGGATTCAGTCCTAACAAGCAGTTACACAAGCTGCAGACCGGAACTCTGGGCCTTACACACGTTTCCCGACTAAAACTGCACACCGAAAAAGCACAGGGCTCCTTCCCTCTTCACTGCCAGAGCTCAACTGAAACTCCAGCAGACAAAACCGGGCACTTCCTTTGAGTTCCTCCCAGTTCTTGGCTGGATTGGCTGTCACTCACAATAGACTGACTCTGTTGGTCCAAAAGGGCGCCGAAGTCCAAACTACATCTCCCAGAGTCACTGCCCATACAATCCTCTTGTGGCTGGCTCAGATTACGAGTCCAAGTTCTGATTCGTCCAAGGCACCATTTTAGAGCTACCTTATCCCACACTGATTGGTCCAGTTCAGCAGTTCAAAACTAGAATGGGAACTAGGCAAACACAGTTCTGACTGCAAAGAAAGCAGGTTAGACAAACTGTATTTTCATTATTACTCTAAATGATTTCTGGCAAACAGTTACATCTTTCAGATAGGTTCCCTTTGCACTCCTAGTGACTGCAAAATGGAGTGAATTGGCAGCAGTTCGAGTGGTACTCAAGCAGAGAAGCACACAGTCCCCCCATACAAACTAATTATGTCTGCAAGCAGACAGCTCTTAAAGAGACAGTACCAGAGGCTCTAAAAACACTCACTGATAAATGGCTTAAACGCCAAACACCATTCAGGCTTGGAGCATTCAAGCAAGCTCCTGGAAGTCTTTTGGGAACCCCCATTTGCAGGGGGGTTACATTACCATGACTACAGCTAACCTTTGCAGAGTTATTTCTTGTCTGTATGGTGGTCCTGGATGTGCCATTTCGAAAGTGCTGCTGCACCAGAAGACAGAATGTGACCTTGGTACCTCCCAGATCATCCTGTTGTGTGCTGGAATGCTTGTTTGTGATGAGCAAGACACATTTACTCAAAGTAAAAATAAATTGTGTACCATGTAGAGGTCTTTGGACTGTACCTCTAGAAGCAATCCCTGTTGAAAACGGAGCAGTATAAAGTAGTTAAATTTGTAAATAATGTTCCAGTTTCAAGTTTGGGCATGTCCAGTAGCCATGGTTATTGCTGATTGATAGGCTTGAACAGCCAATCAGGAGACTGGATTCTCGAGTGAAAACCCAAGGACTTTCTGGGTTTGAGTCAATCTATTCCCGGGCTCTTCTCAAGCCAGAAAGATTCTGTGTAACTGGATTTGGACTATGAGAGGCCTTGTTCAGGCCTCTGTTGGAGATTGCCACTGCAGAAAAGTAATATCAGGAGAAAAGAGAGTGAGAAACTGGACTGATTCCACCCACTCTCCAGGTATTGTGATCGGTGCTGTCTAGATTGGAGAGGAATAGAGTTATGGAGATCCTGCACTGTATATTAGACTGATCTGATAGAACTGTGCTGCTAATTGAAAGTGAACAGTTGCTGCAGAGGAACCAGTATAAGTATCGGACTCTGTTTAAGAGATTACAGAGGCAAATCATCTCAGGTGCAGGGTGTTAGCTGGGTTCAGTAAATTTGCTGTGTGAACTGATCAAAGTGGCCAAGAGCTGAGTCCCAGCTGAGGCTGAAGAGGAACTGTTGTGGACATTTTTAGGACCTGAAAGTACAAAAGAGTGGGCAGGGGCCTGAACCCCTTGCTGATTGCTGTGGTTTAAGTTCCATCCGAAGTTGTTTATAAGAGGCTAGTGCCCATGGTGAATTGCCACTGCTGTTTTCCAAGAGAGTTGTCTGCTGCTGGTTTGCAAATTCAGTGCAGGGATTGCAGGGGATTCCTACTGCTTAAAAGTCCTCACCTAGAGCCAGGGAAGGAATCAGTCAACCCCTTCCAAGTGGGACCCACGGTCTCAGGAGGTCACCGGCACTTACTGGGGTGCTAGGGCACCTATGACCCTTGTGGGGAGCTGGGCTATGGACTCACTCCTGGGTCTGGCCTTTCTCGGGCTGGTGTGGACCTGTCATTGAGCTCTGCAACAGGCCAGAAGCAGCTGAAGGTGACCAATGGTCAGATCTTCAGCCAAGGGGACAAGCTGCAAGCCCTTTGAGCATGATCCAAGCTGTCAAGGGAACAGAGATTATTCTCCCTCCTGCCTTTGCTGCACGAATTGAGCAGAGATCCAGACTCGAGGACATCTGGAAACTACTACTCCAAAAGTGCAGAAATCTCCAAACTGTGAGTACCCAGGACTTAGCTCCTGGAAATAAAATAAGGGAGTTAATTTAAACAATTTCACCAAGTTTTCTGGGCCCCAACAGCCAGCCAACCTGTGGCAACGTCTAGGCCTGCCAACAGTGGGTACCCCAGGGACTTCATAGGGTGTAACACTGGTACCAGTGGGGGTGGGCAGCCAGGAGGTGGACTGGCCTATGGGCCCTCTTTGTGTTGTTTGCCAATTTGCCACTAACTCTTTTTTTTTTTTGTTCCACAGCCATCTGTATTTCAGGTACCCTTTCCTAGCCCTTACCCCTAAATAAAGCTGTGAGTTAATTGTTGAAATTGCTGTGTCAAGGGAAGCTTATTGCCTTTTGCCTGCTGGCAGACTTATGATATTTGGTGGGAAAAGGTTGTTGGGGATCCAATGTGCAGAGTGGCTGGTCAGGGAGGTGGGGAGGCACAGCATCCCAGGGGAATGTACCAATCTGTCATCTGACCTACTTATAAGTTACTCTGGGTGGAGGCACTTTGCTATTTTCTATAACTTTGAGTAACCCCTAGATGGCGCTATCCCAGGGGCTACTACCCCTGCCTGATTTGCCACTAACAGGTTGAGGGGCCTGGATCCGATGGCGGGTGCCTCCACCCAGAGGTCAGGGTTTGCAATAGTTAAACTAACTTGGTCACAGCCCTCTGGGACACTGCAACCCCCCTTTCTTCCCACTAGTGGCCCACACAATATATCAGAATTACCTTCACAGTATACACTTACCCCAGGACTGGTTCAGGCACTGGGACCCCTGTGAAATAAGATACAGTGCAACAATCACAGTACAATACTTTAACATAGACAAATACCTCAGGCAGTATAACTTTGCTGAAACAAGCAGCTCTGATTTATTTAGGGGATATAACAAGGACGGGGAATCAGGTTAATTAGCTTATCACTTTACTCATCTACTGCCTATGGCTCTGTGCACAGGCCTATCCCTACCAGTTACTGTCCCTGGGTACCCAAGCCCTAGTGGCTAGTCCAAACTGTGGCAGCTGGTAGGGGCCCTTTCACACAGAGAAAAGAAAAATTAGTTAAACAGTCAGCAGTACAATAATTCCATTTGGATTCAATGTGGCAATTCAACAGGGAGCGACCCTGAATTAGTACTCACGACCTCCAAACAAGATAGGGTCCTTCAACGTCAGGGCTACTCTTGAGCTCCACGAGACTCCTCACACATTTATATGACAAACTGCAACAGGCAAAAGTCCTTTAATGGCAGCAGGATTCACTTGAGCTACACAAGCCTCCTCACACATTTATATGGTAAAAGAAAGTACTATACCAGGCAGGCTGCTTCTCTATCCGATCGCAATTACTGCACAATACCGGGAGAACACACAGCAGATTCAGTTCCTGACAGACCGAGCACAATTCAATTTCTCCAGTCTTCTACAGGGTGAGCCTGGTTTCTGCTCTTCAGATATCCTTTGATTCTCTTCACAGGGGCCAGATTCAGTCCTAACAAGCAGTTACACACAAGCTGCAGACCGAACTCTGGGCCTTACACACGCTTCCGACTAAAACTGCACACGAAAAAGCACAGGGCTCCTTCCCTCTTCACTGCCAAAGCTCAACTGAAACTCCAGCAGACAAAACGGGCACTTCCTTTGAGTTCCTCCCAGTTCTTGGCTGGATTGGCTGTCACTCACAATAGACTGCCTGTTGGTCCAAAGAGCGCGAAGTCAAACTACATCTCCCAGAGTCACTGCCCATACAATCCTCTTGTGGCTGGCTCAGATTACGAGTCCAAGTTCTGATTCGTCCAAGGCACCATTTAGAGCTACCTTAACCCACACTGATTGGTCCAGTTCAGCAGTTCAAAACTAGAATGGGGAACTAGGCAAACACACTTCTGACTGCAAAAAAGCAGGTTAGACAAACTGTATTTTCATTATTACTCTAAATGATTTCTGGCAAACAGTTACATCTTTCAGATAGGTTACCTTTGCACTCCTAGTGACTGCAAAATGGAGTGAATTGGCAGCAGCTCGAGTGGTACTCAAGCAGAGAAGCACACAGTCCCCCCATACAAACTAATTATGTCTGCAAGCAGACAGCTCTTAAAGAGACAGTACCAGAGGCTCTAAAAACACTCACTGATAAATGGCTTAAACGTCAAACACCATTCAGGCTTGGAGCATTCAAGCAAGCTCCTGGAAGTCTTTTGGGAACCCCCATTTGCAGGGGGGTTACATTTGGGAAAAGGGCTTTCAATTGTCACCGTAGCAGGACTCAGGGCCCTTAACCTGTACCATGGTCAACAGATAGAGGTAGTAGCCCACTAGCACACAGCGCCTGGGCTACAATAAGTTATATGTTTTATAGTTCTAGCTTTTGACAACAGAGATGTAGTCTATGGTGCCACTCCTAAGACTTCCCTAGCCAGTCTAGACATTCTGCTGCATTCCTTATCATTTCATTCTTGACTGCCCTCCTTGTACCCATCATTGCTCTCTCTCTATCAATCTCTCTCCTTCCCCTCTCTGGAAGACAGGCACCCTTCCCACTGCGCCAACTTCTTAGCTAAATTCTAGTTCAGCTCTCTCCCCAAATACATAGATACATACATAGACACTGATGGCAGATAAGGGCCTTTAGCCCACCTAATCTGCCCATTTTCACTCGTAATTTTGCTTCCTCAAGCTTTTCTAAAAATTTGTTGTCCTCTTCCCCCAGCTATCAGGATTCCCCATTTGTCTATCCCATGCATTCTTAAATCCTGTTACCATTTTAGCCCCCACCACCTCCTCCGACAGGGCATTCCATTTGTCCACCACCTTTTCCATGAAGAAATACTTCCTCACATTTCCTCTGAACTTCCCTCCTTCCAATTTCATCCCATGTCCCCTACTCCTGGAACATCTTTTTCATTGAAAAATAGTGTTTTCCTGTACCTTGTTCCTCCCCATGAGGTACTTGTTTGTCTCTATCATATCCCCCCTCTCCTCCAGGGAGTACACATTCAAGTCCTTCAGCCTGTCCTCATAAGACTTGTGATACAATTCATGTACCAACTTGGTTGCGCTCCTCTGAACCTTTTCCACCTTGTTTATGTCCTTACATAGGTAAGACCTCCAGAACAGACCTCCAGAACAGCACACTGTTCTCCAAGTGTAATCTCACTAATGTCTAGTATAGTGGAATTATGACATCCCTTTTCCTGCTGGTGATGCCCCTGCCTATGCATCCCAGTGCCCAATTGCTTTACCTGCCACCTTGTTACACTGACTCCCCACCTTGAGGGTATCAGAGATAATATTCGCAAGGTCCCTTTCCTGCTTGGTGCATTCTATATCCTCCACACACACCCCCAGCTGATATGATGTTCCAGGGTTTTTGTGTCCCCTGTGCATTATTTTGCACTTCTTTGCATTAAATCTTGATCATTCCTCAAGGTTCTGCAGGTCTCTACTCATTCTATTCACACCTTTTGGCGTGTTCACTCTGTCACAGAGCTTCATATCATCAGCAACCAGGGAAATTCTCCCTTCTAGGTCTTCTCCAGTGTCACTGATGAAGATGTTGAAGAAGACCAGACTCAGCATCGATCCCTGTGGCACATCACTCATCACCCTTCCCTCTTTGGAGTGACAGCCATTTACCGTGACCCGCTGTGTCCTGCCATCCAACCAATTTCTCACCCACTGCACTACCATCTTACCCACTCCCATATTCTCCACCTTGTTTAACAGCCTTCTATGCAGCACAATGTCAAACGCCTTGCTGAAATCCAAATAGGCCACATCCACTGCCCCCTTGGTCCACCTCCCTTATCACCCAGTTGTAAAATTCAATGAGGTTAGTCTGGCATGAACTTCCCCCCAGTAAAACCATGCTGCCTTTAGTCCTGTAGTCCATTGGCAACTAGGTGTTCCACTAATCTTTCCTTCAGTAGAGTTTCCATGATCTTCCCCACTACTGAGGTTAAGCTGACTGGTCTGTAGTTTTCTGCTTCCTCTCTGTTCCCACTTTTCTATAAGGGGACTACATTAGCTGTCCTCCAGTCTTTGGGTACTTCACCTGTTTCCAGTGATTGGCTAACAGGGTTGCCAGAGATTCAGCCACTACCTCACTTAGCTCCTTCAGCACCCTGGGGTGTACCCCATCTGGCCCCATAGCTTTATCAACTATTATAATTTCCAGTTCCTTTAGGACCCACCCTTTCCCATGTAAAGGGACTTGTATCCATTCCTGTGCCCTTCCCACCCTTTGTACTCCCTTCTGTCCCACTACCTGCCCATTCTTCTGTAAAGACTGAGCAGAAATATCTGTTCAGTATGTCTGCTTTACTATTGTCATCCTCCATGCCACTCCCGCCCTCCTTCTTCAGCCTCACTATCCCTCCCGTTGTCTTCCCTTTTTCACTTATGTATCTGTAAAAGGTTTTATGCCCTCTAACCACTGTTTTTGCAATGCATTCCTCTGTCTGAGTTTTGGCTTTGTTTGTTTAGATTTGTTGATCCGGTAAGCCCACTGGGCCTTGAAGTCCCTTTTTCAGGGGCGACTGGTGGGGGGGGATACAGATGGTAAGCAACTGAGATTGAACCGGATTAAGCAGGTGATGATATTTTAGTGAATGAGGAAAATTTGGCCAGGACACTGGGAAAATTCCCCTACTGCATTGCTGACGGTAGGGGGAGCTGCTGGCGTTTGTCTGCAGAATGGCAGACTGTGCTCAACCTTTGGCAGAGAAGGATGTTCTGCTGAGTGATAGACTGGAGGATTCTTGTGACTTACCCGAGTTGGCTATACCTCAGGAACCTGTCTGCAATTCTGACGTACCTCAGGAGCTTGGCGGTGATGTGCACGGTGTCGACCTTGCAGCAGGAGTTCTCAGTGTTGCTTCATTTTCGGAGACGCTCTCTGGAGAGTTACCTGTCGTTCTGACTCAAGCTTCTTTTTCTGAGGCTGTTCCTAGTTGTAGCAATGCCTTTGTTACAGCTCCTCCGGCTGAATCAGCTGCTTGTCACTCGCCACATGCTGTGAGTGCTCCTCGGATGAGTCAGATGATGAACGCTTCTCGCGCTGGAATGCGGAAGCAAAGGGCTGCTGATGTGGCCTTTACTACTGCCAACTGGAGCAAGGAATCTGCCTTGGCTGATGCGGGCTGGGTTTTTCGGGATGGACATTGGCTTCCTGACTCTAACTGGATTTTCTTTATGCCTGAGTCGCCACATATTCAAGGGACCCCTGCTCAGCGAGAAGAACCGACAGTTACAACTCCACTGTCTTCAGGTGAACATTTTGATTCTACTTCTGCTCCTCCAAACGATGCTGATACTGAGACTGGGGATGGGAATGAACTGCCTCATACTTCTCCCCTCCTCCCCTCGTAGGGACCAGTTTCAGTCCAGTCCCCGTTTTCTGACTTCTTTCAGCACAATAAACTTGAACAAGCCCCTTGGCGTGTAGCAGTGCGTTTAAGCTATAGAGGGGTCTTAAGACTACCCAATAGATTTTATGAGGCGAAGGCTTCTAAAAAATTCTATGAACTTCCAGGCTTCGGATGTTAATCCTCTGATTAATGTCAGGGGTGAGGATACATTTGATGTTGGCTTTCGGTCTGTTGCTGGCCTTGATAAATTTTGGCTGAAATATGAGACTTTGAAATCCACACCACTTTGGACACCTTTTTGGTCTAGTCCCATTACCAAGCCTCTTTTCAAGACTATGAACATTATGTTCTGTAATGAGGGCGTTAATGTGGGGGATATTCTCTATTGGTTGGAGAGCAAATGTACTGTGCTTGGCCCCCCTGAACCCATTATAGATGGGGAGGAGATTTGGACTGGGAGTTAGAAATTTAAAACTAAGTTACATACTGTGGGGGATAATATACAACATATCCTGAATCGTTTTTTCTTGGGGAAAGATAGGGAGTTTGTTTTTATCTGGGACAGCCCAAGGCCTGCTACAAATGCAGTAGCACCTGCCATTTCAGTAGTGCCTGTGATAAAATTAAGTGTGCATTATGTGGGAAAGTGGACCATGATAGCGAGACTTGTTGTAACATCTTTCATTGCAATCTTTGTGATGAACAGGGCCATGCCTATCACCAATGTCCCTACGCTGGGCAAAACAAACAAGGGGGTTTGGATAAGGAAACCTTGATTTCGGAGGCTCAAGATAGGTTTTGGCCTAGGTCACAGGATGATGGTACCCCTGAAGCAGGTCCCTCCACCACAGCCCCTCCAGGTTCTTCTGGGCCTCAGCCTTCGAACCCAGATCCCAGTCCTGATGATTCCACTACTACACAGTCTGCTGTGGATGCTGAGGTGAAACAGCCAGAGGGGGTTTCCATTTCCCTCCCCTGCTTCTGAGTTTCAGATGCCTCACCTCAAGCAGGTTACTAGATCCCATGTCAAAAAACTTGCTCAGGCAGTTGGCGTTCCTATGCAGAACACCTTTCAGGTACTACAGGACCAGGATGATGATTCTGAGTCGGATGTCTCTGTCAAGTCTTGGGCCGTTTCTGAAATGAAGTATGACGATGAACGTGGACCTGATTTGTTGGAGGCCAAGGAAAAATCTGGTCGCAAAAGGAGAAAAGATAAAACTTAAATTTTATTTTTGGCTTCTTTGAAACTAGTTTCCCTCAACAACTGCAGCATTAAGAATTTTAAGAAGCGTTTGGGTTTCTTGCATTTTTGTAGGTCCTTAGCTGCAGATATTATTTTGCTACAGGAGACTAGATTCACTTCCCTATTTGATATAATCCAAACTAAAAAGCTTTGGGGACATGGGCCTTCCTTTTGGTCATTTGGAACTGATTCTGCAGATGGGGTTGGGATTATTTTTTGTCACGCACAGGTCCAGGTGATTAGGTTGGTGGACATTGTCCCCGGTAGGGCACTGCCACTGGATTGTAATTTTAAGAGGTGTTCTCTAGGTCTCATTAACATTTATGCCCCACAAGCCAACTCTGTAAGGATTAACTTATTTTCTGACATTGAACAATATCTTTTTACCCCAAGGCATATTATATGGGGGGGACTTCAATTGTAGTTTGGATTTGAAATTTAAAGATCGGGTGCAACAAAAGGTTTATTGTGATTTGCATGCTCTTCATGCACTCATTTCAAAAGCCTCTTCGCTTGACAGATATAGGGTTTTACATCATGATCCCAGGCCTACCTATAGAAGGAGTAGCTATGCCACTAGAATTGATTTTGTTTTTTCCTCTCGCCACCTGCTTCCGGTTGCGTTTTCTTTATCCCCTTGTGAGTTTTCCGATCATATGATTCGGAATGTTTGTTTTAGTCTTTCTCATGTTCCTCCCCGATTTCCTGTAGTACCCTCTCAATGGAAACTTAGTCCTGCTCTGTTATCCCAGGTTCAATTTCAGACTACCTTTGTAGAGGTCCTTAGACGCCAGCAGTCGGTTGCAGAGCTGCATGATTCTTGGGTTACCTGGTGGTTGGCCAGTAAAGCAGAATTTAAACGCTCCTCCTCCTTCAGTTTTAACAAGACATCCCTGGCCACTGATTTATATTACTTATTTAAGTTATAGGGACCAGCTTTATAAATTGATGTCTCTTCCTACTGCCTCAGATGTGCATATTCAGGAACAGATATCCCATATAAAGACCAGAAAGAAACATTTTCAATATAGTAGGGCCTGTCATTTGCATGTTGCGATGTCTTATGGTTTAAAGTCATCTCCGGCATGTGACCCCTATTCAGCTTGTAAACAAGCATCAGACAAGAAACTGATGGATAGTCTTTTGGATTCCAAGGGCGTTCTTAAGGTTTGTGATGCTGAAATGCTGAACATTGTTTGAGGTGCACTACAGGACCAGTATGGTCTGGCCTTTCATCCTTCGGGCAAATGGAGAGATCTTTTTTCTTTCCTTCCCCTGTTCTAACTCCTTACCAATCACAGGAGTTGGAAATACCTATTACTGTGGAGGAGGTCAGGTCAGAAATTTCACATTTGAAGACTGAATTTTCACCTGGACCGGATGGCCCAATTAATGAGTTTTATACATTTTTGGGGGATGATTTCAGTGACATTCTTGCACGTGTCTATAATGAGATCTTGACTATCGGAGTTTTACCTCCAGACTTTTCTGCTGCTTTAATTATTTTTTTATATAAGAAGGGAGGCAAACACAATATTGATAATTGGAGACCCATTAGTTTGCTGAACACAGACTACAAGATTCTCTCTGCTATCCTGTGCCATAGACTCCAACAGGTGGCTCCATTTTTAATTCACCCAGTGCAGACTTGTTCTGTTCTGGGACAGAATAGTCAGCAAAATTTAACACTTTTATGGAATATCTGCGAATGCAGCCGTGAAAAAGTTTTCAGGTTATTTGCTGCCACTGGACCAGGCCAAAGCCTTTGACAAGGTGTCACATGATTTTTTGTTTCAAGTTTTCCAACAATATGGGTTTTCTTCGAAATTTAGGTCTTGGGTTCGTATTTTATATGATCAGGCTGTAATTTATCCTATGGTAAATGGTTTAATTGGGGATTGTGTGAATTTCCGTAGGGGTGTATATCAGGGTTGCCCCCTGCTGTATACCTTTGTGTTGGACCCATTGATTCGGGAATTTCTTCATCAACCAAATATTTTGGGTCTTACTCCCTCTGTTGAGGTCCCCCCCCCCAGGTCTTGGCTGTTTATGCTGATGATATGTGCCTTATTTTACGTGATAAGAACTCAGGTCTTATTGATCTTGATATTTTGGCCCATTTCGATACTATTTCTGGGACCTTTTTAGGGGAAGGTTCTTTTGATTCCTCCATTGGGCAGATTGTTATTACTGCTGCCCCTATAAAGATTTTGGGGTGTTTTTTTGGGAAGGGGGATTTGACTGAACAAAATTGGAAATCTCGCACTGAATTAGGTGAACGTAAGGTGCAATTGTGGAAATCTTGGACATTTTCTAAGCAAAGGCGAATTATGATTATTAAAACATTTCTTCTCCCGTTATTTCTGTATTTTAGTTCTGTTTTTCCTTTGCCTAAACTTTATGAAACTCGTTTGTACAGTATGTTTTTTCACATGCTTTGGGGAAGTCGATTAAACCCAGTCAAGAAGGATTTCACTTATTTACAGGTTAATAAGGGTGGCCTTGGTATGATTAACCCTTTGGTATTTTCTTTTCCTTTTTTTATTAAATCCGCTTTTAAACAGCCTGCTCAGTATTTATCTCATCCTTGGGATTTTTGGAGTTTTTATCTGATTAAGGATTTTTTATTGAGATGGTCTGACGAAGCTCCAATTATTAAAGTGAATTCTGGTGCCCCTTCTTTTATTTATCAGGTAGCAACTAAACTTCGACCGTGGAAATTTACTCAGTCTGTGGTTCATCGACTTTCCCGGAAAGCTCTGTATGCCGAGATTATGACCGTGAATTTTCTGGTTTCTGTTGATTTCCCCTAGATGTTTTCCCTCCAAAACTCACCTGGCATTGAAGGTTCTTAATGACAAACGCATTCCCTCTAAGATGTAGGAAGTGACTTGGCTTAGTTGCCATGGGAGATTGGGGGTTAAGGGTAGAAGGATTTCTGTTTTGATTATACTCCTTCCAGCATTTTTTCCCCATATTTGTTATTTATTCTTTAACCTGAATGTTGTTTTTTTCTTGTTTTGCTTTGTTTGTAATTTTTTTTCCCCAGTTAATTTTTTTCGATTTTGTATTCATGACTATGAAATTATGTTTTTGTTCTTTACAATAAACAATTCCCCTACTCTTTTTTGATAAGTGCCATGGGAGCTTTAACATCCACCTGGACTACCACCAATCCAGGGACCTCTGTTTAACGTCTCATCCGAGAGACGGCACCTTAGAAGTGCAGCACCCCCCCTCATACTGCACTACAGTGTCAGTATTGTGATATTAACCTAAGTGCCAGATGTGGGAACTGAACCCACAGCCCTCTGATCTGCCAGCCTCAGAGGTGAGTGTGCTACCTACTAAGCCACTGACACTGACTTACTGCCCTCTCTACCTCCCTTTGCTTTTCCTGGTACTTCTCCCTATCCCCTTCTGCCTGTGTCTTTTTGTATTGCTTGAATGTTATCTGTTATTACTTTCACGTTCTCTGCTACCTCCTCGGAATAATATAATGGTCTCCTCTTCCTTTTCACCTTACTAATCTGCTTAATGCGTAATTGTATTGCCATTGCTGTCCCTGTTTTAAATACTGCCCACTGTTCATCCACTCCTAATTTCCTCCCCATTCCAGTTAGTGCCTCTTCCAAGCATTTCCCCAATTTCCCAAAATCTGCTCTCCTAAAGTCACGGATACATGTTTTTTGTGTGATTAGGTTCTGCCTCTTCAGTTATTTCAAACCACAGTGTCCAGTGGTCACTGTTCCCCATGTGCTCCCCCACTGTGACCCCCATCATACTGTTCCCATCTGTGAGCACCAAGCCTAGTATTACATTTTGTTGAATTGGTTCCATGACCAGTTGTCTAAGGAAGACTCCCTGAAGGGAGTCCAGGATAAATCTACTCCTGGCTGTTGCTGCTGCTGCTGCTGCGTGGAGGCTTCAGTCCACATCTGGAATACTGAAGTCTCCAACCAGCACTACCTCCCGCTTGTCTGCCATCCTTTGGATGGGCTAGCATTAACTCCTTATCTGTCTCTTCCATTTGGGCTGGTGGTCTGTAGACTACCCCATGCAGATGGTTGACCCTGTTTTCCTTTCAAACTTAAACCCACAGTATCCCCCCCTTTCCCCCTTGGATCTATGTGGCCTTAATTCTATTTTTCACATAAAGTGCCACACCTCCCCCTTCCTGCTCATCCTGTTTCTCCTGAATAGGTTGTAGCCAGGTATGGCCATCTCCCAGTCATGATTATCATTACACCAGGTCTCTGTGATAGCCACAATGTCCAGATCCTTCTTGGTAGGAAAGTAAAGGAAGAGTATGGGCCAGTGGCTGGTTCTTTAGACTGAACCAATACATGGTTAGGTTAGGTCTTGTACAGATTTGAGATAACCAAGTTAACATAACTATAAAACATTATGTCAAAGTAACTAAGCAAAGACTGACAGACAACTTCTTCTAGAATGCGATAAGTAAGTTGAGGGAACTGTCATTTTATACATCCTATGTAGAGATTAAACAAATATTTAAAGAAGAAAAATATTTGTTATTATGGGAAGATAGTACCCAGAGGAATGCTTACTGTAAATTTAGACTGGGTCTGTTGAAAGTAGGATATGGGAGAGAATCCATCTTTGAATTATTAAACTATACTTTTAGCTGTAATTCAACATTTACCGTCACAAGCAGGCACTTGATTTTTGAATGCCCTCGACTGGTAAAAATAAGAGAAAAATGGTTGCACCTGATATGGGGGAATCTAAGATCTAATACTGAGAAGAATTACATTAAGTGTATGCTTTATTGTGACAAAGCAAGTCGTATTGTTGCCATGGCAAATTTAGCTGAATATGCACATTACAGTACTACTGGTGGGTCAGATAAATAGAAGCATTGTGGTACAAATCTTTTTAATTACCTTTTATCTAGTGATTTTCTAATCAAATGTAGTTATTTATATGTTGTCTCAAACTGTGTGATTAATCAAATGTATTGTATGTGATGATGATAAATTTTATAAATACCAAATAAAGAACCTGAATCTGAATCTGAATCGTAGCTGCCTCCAGGTCATCCATCTTGTTATTAAGACTCCTGGCATTGGCACACATGACTCTCCATGATGTGACCTCTCTCCCCCATTTTGTTGTTCTACTCTTCCTCCTTCTTTGTCATTCTTTTTACCTGGCCCTCCCTGTTGTCCGCCCTTCTGTTGTATTCTGCCCTTTGTCTATCCACTCCTTGGGTACTTGTCTACTTGCTCACATGGGGGGGGATTTCAAGCCTCCAGACCTTCCTGGCTCACCCCCCCAGCTAGTTTCTTACTCTTGCCTTATATCCCTTCTGTCTGTCTGCTTCCTGAGTCACTTCTATTATTCCCTTCCTCCATCTTTTGCACAATGCTTTGCTGTGATATCCCTCCCTCCTGCTCCCTGTTTCCACTATTAACTGTTGGGGTGGGCAATTAACTTCCCTTTTTGTTGGCCTGCCCCGCTAGTTTAAATGCTTGCCAATGTAGCATTTAAACTTTTCAGTGAGGATTTGGGTTCCTCTCCAGGATGGATGCAGGCCATCAGGCTTAAACAAGTCCCCATCCCTCCAGATGAGTCCCTAAGCACCAATGAATCTGAACCCTTCCCTGCTGCACCAGTCCTTCAACCATGTGTTAAAGTTCCTGGTGCATGTGCCCTTACGCTCACCCATGCTTCTCACAGGTAGTGCTTCTGAAAACATGATGGAAGTACCCCTCCACCTCTCTATCACTCCCTCCCCCTCCCTCCCACTCCCTTGGAAACCATGACTCTTGCATCATGGCTGTCTCCCTAGGTCCACTGCTGCTGGACAGGCTGCATTGTCCTACTGCTTTCCTAAACTGTCGAATTTCTTTCCCTATCTAGTCACCGCACCTCCTCCTCACATGCCCTTTCCTCCCTCCTACGTAACTTCTCTTCCCCTACCTGCACCTGCTCCTAATTTACTTCCTACCCCTTCTTTTCTCTCTCATCCCTATCTACCCCTTCTCTCCAAATTCCACCCCATTTTGATTCCTTTGCCCCATCTTGACACCCCCACATACCATACCCCTCCACCTCATTAATTTACCCCATCCTAGCTTTGTCACTTAACATGTAACTGCATAGTACTGCTTACTGCACTTAATCATTACA
Organism: Neoceratodus forsteri; assembly: GCA_016271365.2. Taxonomy (NCBI): domain Eukaryota; kingdom Metazoa; phylum Chordata; order Ceratodontiformes; family Ceratodontidae; genus Neoceratodus; species Neoceratodus forsteri. The sequence goes on along the minus strand of CM057456.1, from coordinate 686,072,721 downwards.
CGTTGCGGGTACCTACTACCTGTGGGTGCTATTCACAAAGATATATGGATTCAATGCATAACAGTGCATGCAGCTCTGCACACTTGGGTGTTCTGCACAGGGACTGCATTCACGAAGCAGCGGTCCCCACCCAGCACCCGTCCATGTACTCGTCCCCCTGACACGCAGGTATGCGGGGTGGGATTGCAGACCTGAGTTGGCAGTGAATCAGCTGCCCTACTTAGGTCCACAGTGGATCCCTTGTGCCAGTCTGCCACAATCTTGGAGGGGGCATATAGAGCACCGGTACAGCTGCCGAGGGGGGGCATGTGCTGTCCTCCCACCCCAATCGTCATCCCGCTATGACAGGGGCACACTCCTGCAGAGGTCTGTTGATCCCACACCCGCTCTGGCTGGTAGGGCAGGGGTGACTGGAGTGGGTGCATAGTCAATATGGCTGCCCTCCAGACTTGTAGCCGCTGGACCCACATAAGGCACACCACACATTTGTGAATAGTGCGGCGTGCTGAAATGCCCCCCCAGTGGAGACCCCAGCCCACCCACACACGGAGCTCCGTGCTCGGCCAGGGTTCCCAATGTCAAGGGAGGTGTAACTACTTCATGAATGCCACGGTGGGTGCACACGGGTGTGAATGGGCTATGCGCCTGGGTTACACGGCACATAGCCTATCCGCACCATTTGTGAATAGGGCCTTATGTTTGTATTTAGTTGTTCGCTCCCCCAGGTCACAACTGGAAACAAGCCATGCTGCTCAGTGTGCCTTTCTGGTGTATCATTTTAAATAAATAAAATAACTATCAGACTTCAAAGAGAAAAAATAACAAAAGACAAAGACATACGAGGGATATGCTGTCAGCAGCCAACAGAAGCTAGAAGTAGTTACAAGTTTCTGAAGTAGTGAGTACAGTTAGTAATTGATTTTGGAAAAGGAGATTGAATCACTGCCCTTTAACAAGTCTTTCAAGGCATTCCAGAATAGGAAATCTACAGCAGAATGAGTTCTGACCGGATGTGGATTGCCCGGCCACTATTTCTAAAGAAGCAATATTAGCCTGCCCCAGAGGGGGTTTAGGTTGCCCAAATTTTTTGAATTACTATTTAGTGGCACACATAGAAATTTTGTGCTCTTGATTCCATCCAGAACAAGGGGGAAAGGGGGTGGGTTTGGATATAGAGAAAGAGACAACAGGTTTGCATCTTATAAATATGTTGGGTACATATAACATCAGATTAGGAGCAGCATCTGTGGAAGCCCTAGATATAACCAAAACCACAGTCCAAGCTTGGATTCAGGCATCTAAAAAAATCATGGTGGAAATCCTGTTTCTGGATGGACTCCCATTTTTAGGAATGGAAGTTTTCCACCCTCAACAGATAAGATATTTGAAGACTGGTATAAACAAAGGCACATCTGCTCAGTGAGTGATCTCTACGAAGGAGACAGAATAATGACTTTTGAACAGCTTCAGCTTAAATATGGGTTACCATCAGAGCAAAGATGGTAATATCCCCAAGCTAAAAATTATATTTTTAGAAAAAAATAATAACTCATTTAAGACAGATAAAGCTCCATTGGAATTATTGTTTGAAGGCTTGGACTGTAACAAACATCTTATCTCCAAATCATATGGGTTTCTGACTTAACAATTTTGTCCTTTGATGGGAACAGTTGGAGTAGCCTGGGATAGAGACTTAGGGGTCCCAATGAATATGGAACACTGGGAAAATATATTAACTTGGATGTTACTCAAGTTAAAAACAATAAATTATTGCAAATTTATTTCAATACAATACATAAAACATATTAAACACCTCCTTGATAACGTAAGTTTGATGTCGTTCTCTCAAAGCTCTGCCAAAGGTGTAGGATATCAAAAGGTACACTAGACGCTAGCTATGTGTACGAGTTATGAAGGGACACTGGGGGGATACTGGAATGCATAGGGAGAGGTATCACCAGTAGAAAACAGGAAGTTGTTATCCCTCTGTACAGACAGTTGGTGAGACCCCATCTGGAGTACTGCCTGCAGTTCTGGAGACCCCATCTCCACAAGAACATAGACAAGATGAAGGCTGTCCAGAGGAGGGCAACCAAAATGGTGCAGAGTCTGCAACAGAAGACATACGAAGAGAGATTAAAGGAGCTTAATATGTATACCCTCGAGGAGAGGAGGAAGAGGGGGAACATGATAGAAACTTTCAAGTACCGCAAGGGAATCAACAGAGTCCAAGAGGGTAGCATCTTTCAGAAAAAGAGATGTGCAAGAACAAGGGAGCACAATTTGAAGATAGAGGAGGGACAGCTCAGAGGTAATGTGAGGAAGTATTTTTTGTGTGGAGACACGTGACAGCCTTCTTGAGAGGATAGTGGAGTCAAAAACAGTGGGGAAATTCAACAATGCATGGGACAGACATAAGGCAATTCTAGTGGGGGGCGAGACCCTAACAAAATTGGCACCATATTGATAGTTTAACTGTAATAGACCATTAAGATTTGTAAGAGTTTTGTTCTGGTTATTTAATACATATTTCTGCCAAGTAATATATTTGTCAAAAGTAACGCACAAAGAATTTTGTTTATAAATCTCGTCTGTCCTCAAGCATTCAGATAAAACTCAAAACATATTAACCAAATTCCATTATTTTGCTTGTGTTATTATTTATTTTTAATTTAAACTGGCTACTCCATGAATTTAAAACATTTATATGTTTCTGCAGACTCCTAGGTGAAAGAAAGTGAAAATAAAACAAAATCATCTGCATAAACTAAAAGAAGTACACCTTTTCCCATAATAATAATAATGAGAGCATCTGAGCCAGGACTATCCAAAGCTGAAAGAAGATCATCTTTTAAGATGCTGAACAGTAATGGGGCAAGAAGACAGCCTTGCTTTATACCTTTGTTGGTTTAAGAGGGACTAGTAAGAAATCTGCCACTAAAAAACCTGGGGCTAGATTCACAAAAAATTGCAGAGCGCAGTTACAAAATTTTGCATTGTGCTTTGCATTTGTCCAGGTGTCTACATTTGCTATTCACAGTCAGATAGTGCACCTTGCTATCTGACTGTGAATAGGGCTAGGCTGAGTCAATGGTAACCCCATTACTGCTTGCACTAATCCCAGTAGAGGGTCAGAGAATCTAAGCCAGGAATTTCCAAAGCTGAAAGAAGATTATTAAAATGCTGACCACTCAACCAGTGAGCACATATTGCATACAGTATGTGCTGATTGACAGTTCAGTCGGTGACCGGCCATGCTGATGAGTAGAGGGCTGTGCTAATCACCGGATCCAGATCGAGATGGGGGGGCAAGGGTGGTGGGACACTACCTGCCATGCGGGGGGTCCACTGGACACCATTAGCATTCCCCAGATCGGGGTTAGGGAGGGGGTTCACTATACACAGGGGAAGGGACAGAACTGGGGCAGTGTTTTGGCAGGGAGGGACTTGTCACACTGGGGGCAGGGATCGGATGGGGGGAGGGACCACTGGCCACCAGGGATACTTTATTTTTGTACAATCGGGCCAGCAATCGAAGGGGGGAACCTCTGGCCACCAGGAATACCTAATATTTCCTGCACAGGCCGGCTATTGCAGGGGGACCACTAGCACCAGGGAAACTTATAACTTTCTGACTGGGCCAGTTATCAGCATGGGGTGTTGCCACAGTACTTCTGCCAACCACTAGGGTTGTGCGGGATTAAGGCAAGGTCTCAGTCGGTGGTATTTGCTTCATGTAAGGGAACTGTGAAAGAGGCCCTTGCATGGAGCAAATGCTTCGCGAATCACAGTGCCGATATTCACATCCCTTCCCCCTCTTTTGCATTGTGGGCCCCTCCACACTTTGCCCTGGTGCAAACCCAGTTTGAGCATGCAAACCAGGCTTTTGTAAATACCAACTGGGCACAAAAACAGGTTTGCACCATGCCAGTTTTGTGAATCCTGGCCCTGATCTGGAACCAAATGTTTAAACAAAAATTAACTATAACATTAAACAGCTGTTCAGTTTCAAAGAGTGCAGTTTATTCCACAAAATTATCCTCCACAAATAATCAAAGGAGGTTAAGAAATCAATATATGTCCCATGTAATCTTTGCTTTTAAACTGTCACATATTTAGATAATAAATGAAAAAGTATGTAGCAAATATGTATCTTTGAGTACAAGTTTCTAAATTCAGATTGATATTCGGAAATTGCTCCTTCAAAAGCCACCCACTCATCCAGTTTTCAAAGAAATGCCTTACAAAATAGATTGTCTTGATTTTTAATGAGAAACATTCATCGGTAATTAAATGGGTCATCCTTTTTTCCTTTCTTATGTACCGGAATAACAATTTTTCCTCACCAATTTTCTGGTATGTAATTTTTGACTAGATGTAAATTAAAAAAATAGTAAGTTGGAAGTTCCAAAAGGAGGGATCAATATGACTGAAATCAGCTGGTATGTCATCACTACCAGGGGCTTTATTAGATTTAGTCAATAAAATTCCCACATGAATATCCTGATTAGTAAGAAAGATCAGATCCAGAAGTGGGAAGGACAAGTGCTAGGAATCTGTATCCTGATCAAAAAAGAGACTCCTAAAGTGAGTAACCCAAAGCTCGAGTTCAGTACAAGAGTTAGAACCAGGGGAATAGTTTTTTTGTCTCTGCAATGGGAGACAAAAAAATTTCTATTATATTCAACCCCCTCCATATCCGGACAAATTAAGGACCCCTTTCACCCCACCGGGGATCAGTGTGCACAGTGGTGTGTGCAGTGTAAGTGCAAACATTTCTGGTTTTGATCCAAGAAAGGTGCGGCTCTATAGAGCTATAAACTCAGAAACTTCCAAGCCTGTGGCTTAGCTCCTTAGAACAGCATTCCCCCAGGTGGCACATGGACATTTATAGGTGGTGCTCCAGTGATCATGTGACTGGAAAGTGTGACATACAGAACTGGAATGTTTGCAAGGGGGTAGCTATTGGTGACTGATACCATCTATATACCCCTTGACACAGTAGCCACCCCAGGGCTATGGCTCCTCTTAGCAGGGCTGAGGGATAGATGGATCTGATGTGGGGGGGGAGTGCTACAGTTACATCAGCAGAACTCAATTATACAAAATGTCCCCCAGAATGTGAATTTCAGGACTTTCCATTCTTTCTTTTTCCTTCTTTTTTTTTTATTTTGCTTTTTTCTCCATTGTTGCGGTTTGCTAACTCTGTGGGCCAAGGGTGTACCTCCATGGCTGCCACCCAGTCTCATCCTCCATGAAACCCACAAGCCTATGGAGGGAGCAGCTCCCTGGCCATCTACATGGGTCACTGTGGCGCTAAAGTAGTTACAGCACTTTCCCCTCTCTGGCTGGGAAGTGCTGCCAGCAGCAGCAGCACTGTTTCCCAGCCCGGCTTCATGCCCGAGTTTGTTTCTGAATTTTGGTCACCGGCAAGGAAGCACAATATGCTTTCGCTATGCCAATGAGTGGCCCCCAAGATTTTCCATTCTTTAATTATTACTAAAACATTTTCAATGAAGCAGGATAGTTTTCCTTTTGACTTCAAGTGTTCCAGTTGCTTGTACCTTTTTATGAAGTCATAATCCACTGCTCGTGACAACACAACATGTTGTTCTGAACATGACTTGGAATGCAACAGCCAGAAAATGATGACCTTAAAGCAGGAATAGCAGCAGGGACAGATGACATAAATGGGCACGCCATCAGCATAACAGCAGTGCTGCTGCTCATGACACTGGTGAGCAGGATTCGAGAATGAGCACCCAGCACTGGAGGGACGATCAATAGTAGGAGGATTAAGCATCCCAGTTGACACTCTGTGTCTTCGTGTGGAGAGGGCGACTGCCTCCATTGCAACACTGCCATCTGGGTGACTATGGGTGGCAGTACAGCAGAGCTACTATGGGTGGGAGGACTCTGGCAGGGCTCGACATCAGTACACTTTAGCTGTGTTTACACTGCTGCAGCATTTTTCTTGCTTGCTGCTTCTTTCCCCCTGCACTGTGTGCTTCACCAATGTTTTCGGTTTACACTGCTGGCTCTTGCAGCAGTGCAGGTCACACTGTGGAGGGATGTGGAGGGAGGGCTGGACATTCCATGGGGTGGGTTTTGATGGTGGGGAGATGGCTTTGTAGCAGATCAAGTGCAGAAGAGGGTTTACAGTGCAGATTGATGTGCTCAATCTGCTACATGTACCCACTCCTGAGTCAGAGCCAAAAATGGATCTGGAGCACTCTTAACATGCTCTGGTAAGTGTCCATACCATCGTGTTTGTATTACATCAACCGGTGTGCATGATGCACTGCAAACACAATGGTGTAAAGGAGGCTTTAGAGTGTGCACTCTTGGAGTCCCTAGTGTGCCAGCATCCTGGAAAATGGGAAGAAATAAAAAGAGATCCCCAGTGTAACCCATATGCTGCATGTCCTTCTCAGGCCCTGACTCAGCAACTGGCCTCCTATCCTGAAGTACTTTCGGAAGGGAGAGATAACACTCTGAGAATTGGTGCCTTTAGACCCTATGACATCATCATGTGCAGTAAAAACCATGAGACAATGAATAGATTCCAGGGAAGCTGCAGGTGGGGTTTGGAGCTGCCAGGGCAGATGGGAGCAGCATCTGTGTGTAGGCATAAATAGGGTTACATATTTTTAGGGAAAAAGCAAACAGTTACTTACCAGTAGATCTTCAAAGGAATCTCTTCGAGTGAGCCACACCTCTAAATCATTATGCCATTGGCATCAGACCTATCTGGAAACTATTCCCTAGCAGGACACCCACAAGACATGTATCTTTGGTACCTATATATTACATGGGTAGCCCCAATCCTCCTTAGTTTTTAATGCATCTGCCAGACCACGCAATGACATCGTGCACAAAGACAAAGCCACCCCAAAAGCCATTGACAACCCAAATAAAGGAACGCTGACAGAGAGACGGAACATGCAAGCCCCATGCAAGGACACATAAGTGACCACACAAGTAAAGCCCACAATACCCATATACGCTTCCTGACATAGGAGAACGGGAAAGGCAGAAGAGCACTGTGGCTAACTTAAGGAGATTCCCTCAAAGATCTATTGTTAGTGGTAAGTACTGTAACTGCTCTATCTTCTTTGGGGACATCTTCCTCCAGTGAGCCTCACCTCTGGAATGATTACCAAGCAGTACATGACCCAACATCTGGACGGATAGGCAACACGAGCCACAGCAAACAAAAGGCCAAAGTCCGAGAGGTCAGACAAGGAGCAATGCATTTATCATGGCAGTCCCAAAATAGCAAGGTCCAAGGAACATCGACCCATCTGGAAATAAAAATACAACCCAAACCTACCAATCCCATAGTGAGAAGCGGGTGGAAGACCACTATACAATATGTCCAGAAGGGTGCGGGAAAGCAATGCCATTGGAAAACACTGACAGCAATGGACTAACAGACACTTATAAAACTAAGTGAGCTTATGACCAAGGGGGCCTGGGCACCCTGAAAAGGGCACCACTGGGGACACTGACTAACAGAAGCTTGGGCACAGGCAAAGAACAGCAAACAGGAGGGCAGTGAGTCAACTACCAAACATCCAATAGGATGCAGGAGACAGAGTGGCATCAGAAGCACCAACAGTGACAGCCAGCAGGCCTGCACACAGCAGTAACACAATGGCTTAGGGAGACTAGTACTAACTGTCCCCAAGGACAGAGGAAAACAACACCATTGGAAACATTAACAGCCATTGGCAGACTGGCATATCAATAGCAGTGAACAGCAGCCCAGGTAGTCTTAAGAGTCAGCACCTTGAGGGATGTAGGAGACTAGGGCTGGTGGGTGAACCCACAACAGCGAGCTGACCAGCATGTATATAGCAGCCAATGGCAGCACAGGGAGACCAGCACTGAACACCCTAAAGGAGTGGATGGAAACATCAGGGACACCGACACTGAAAGGTGGGCAGGCATGCATAAAATAGAAGGCTGCATATGGCAGAAATGGCAAAAAAATATTGCCAAATGTTGATGACCACACCAGAGAATACTGTGAAACATGGAGATCCCAGTCCAGTGGTAATCTGAACCCAGGAAGGACCAGGATGGCAGGCCAAAGGGAGACTTACGCCCTACATGAATGGGGGACTGAACTTACAGCCAAGAGCCAGGTTTGGGGTCCCAATGGACATTTGGAATGGCAGTAATGGCCAGAGAATGACCAGTACTCACCAAAACATGGTGACTGGCAGCTACAGTTCCCAGACAATGTACACACAGCGTAGTCCCAGCAGCAATGGTAAACCAGCTGGTCAAAAGCACGAATGGTGCAGAATGCAGTTTGTTTGAGAGGGGAGAGAGAGAGCCCGAAAGGGCAGAGTTGTCCCCTTGCTTGGAGGGTGAGCGTTGGACAGCTTCTCTTTGTTCTACTTACCAAGCTGCAGAATGCAGTTTGTTTGAGAGGGGGGGACAGAGAGAGCCCGAAAGGGCAGAGTTGTCCCCTTGCTTGGAGGGTGAGCGTCGGGCAGCTTCTCTTTGTTCTGCTTACCAAACTGCAAAATGCAATTTGTTTGAGAGGGGAGAGAGAGCCCGAAAGGGCAGAGTTGTTCCCTTGCTTGGAGGGTGAGCGTCAGGCAGCTTCTCTTTGTTCTGCTTACCAAGCTGCAGAATGCAGTTTGTTTGAGAGGAGAGTGTCCGAAAGGGCAGAGTTGTAACACAAGCTCTGCCTTCCCATTAAATTTAACTGGTCCAGAAAGGAGTCCGCCATGTGGTGAGTAGGGTAGAGTAGAGAACTCACACAGTCCTCCTGCTGACAGCATTTTCAATAAAAAAAAAAAAACTTGAGGGGAAAAAAATAGAAGGGAAAAACTGGGACATCTTAGTGAATACTGATTTTCCAGTCAGGACATAAAACACATGAAAATCGAGAATGAAAAACCAGTGCGAATGTTAGCCCTAGGCATAAAATGTAAATTGAAAAAAGTCTGTTTTCATACAACATGCTTCAGGAATGAAGAATGCCAGAAATTATCATTTTTAATCCTATGAGATTTCTCTCCTGCTAATGCCATCAACAATGTTTTTGCAGAAATCCAGAAAATCACTTGCACTGGGGGACCAGTACATCGTGGAACTTGTTGCTGCTGTTTGTTTACTGAATGTTTGCCTGCAAGTGAAGCTTAACTTTAGGCGTGTAAGTGAAAAGAGGATGAACAAGGCAGGGATCGTAAGACTAAAGGGGAAGAAGGGAAGTGTGTGGAAAAGGGCCAGAAGACAGTACACATATTGAACAAGTATTTTTGTCCAGTATTTACAAAGCAAAGAGTAGGTGACAGGCCACAGATAGGGGAAAGGTGCATAAATGGAAGGGGAGTGGACACCAGCCCTTTTATGGGGAGAGAATTCTCAAAGAACTAAAGGTAGATAAGGCAATGGGGCCAGACACAGTTTACCCCATGGTACTGAAAGGACTAAATAAAGTGCTCGCTGCACCTCTGATGGCTCTGTTTAAACTATCACTGAATACTGGGATAGTTCCAGGGGACTGGAGAAAAGCAGATGTGGTCCTGCTTCATAAAAGTGGGAATAGGGAGGATGCAGGTAAATATAGATCAGTATGCCTGACTTTAGTGGTGTGCAAAGTAATAGAAGCACTTCTAAAAGAAAGGCAGACTTTGGGAAAATGGGTAGATGCTTGAAAGAGGCATTAATAGGAATGGGCTGAAAATCAGGGGTTGAGGAACAGTAGGCAATATTTAAAACAGGGATTACAAGAGCAACAGAATTATGCATTAAGCAGGGCAGCAAGGGGAAAAGGAAGAGGAAGAGGCCATTATGGTTTTCCAAGGAGGTAGCGGAGAAAGTAAAAGCAAAAAACAGCGCATTCGGGAAATTCAAAAAGACACAGGCAGAAGAGGATAGGGAGAACTACCAGGAGAAGCAAAGGGAGGCAGGGAGGTCAGTAAAGGAAGTCAAAGCTCAGACAGAAGAGCTCTTCACAAAATCAGACAGGACAACACCTTTCACAGGTACATAAGTGAAAAAAGAAGAGCAAAGGGAGGAATGAGGGATTCCTCATCTGAAGAAGGACATAGCGCTGCTGGAGAGGGTCCAGAGGAGAGCGACCAGGATGATTCAGGGCATGGAGAGGAGGCCTTATGAGAAGAGACTGGAAGAGCTTGGACTTTACTCACTGGAGGAGAGGAGGGATAGGGGAGACATGATAGAGGTTTTCAAGTATGTAAAAGAAATAACCAGGAGTGGAACCAAGGAGCTGTTTAGGCTAAAGATGGGGGAAACAACCAGAGGCCATGAGTGGAAACTGGAGTTGGTAAATTACAGGGGGGAGCGTAGGAAGCATTTTTTCACTGAGAGAGTGGTGGAGCCATGGAATGCACTGCCCGGGAGGCTAGTGGAGGAAGGCACAGTGGAGGGATTCAAGAAGGGGTGGGACAGGTACAAGGGGAAACTGAAACTAAAGAAGACCCTCTTGGGGGCTGGGGGTGGTAAGGCGAGCAGCCACAAGGTTGCTGGCTTTCGAACAGACAATGACAGACCATTTGGCCTATTCTGCTGGCTTTTAGTATGTTAGTATGATAGTGAGACTAAAGGGGGAGGATGGGGGCCGTGTGGAGGATGATAACAGTAAAGCTGACATACTGAACAGATATTTCTGCTCAGTCTTTACTGAGGAAGAGGAGGGTACTGGTCCTGAAGGGAGTACCAGGGGTGGGAACAGTACAGAAATGGACACAAGTCCTTTTAAACAGGAAAGGGTCTAAAAAGAACCAGAAAGAATAAGAATTGATAAAGCAATGGGCCAGATGAGGTGCACCCCAGGGTCCTAAAGGAACTAAGAGGTGGTGGCTGAACCTCTGGCAATCCTGTTTAGCCAATCACTGGAAACAGGGGAGGTACACAAAGACTGGAGGACAGCAGATGAAGTCCCCTTATGCAAGAGCCTGACTTCGGTAGTGGGCAAGATCATGGAAGCACTACTGAAGGACAGATTGGTGGAACATCTGGTTGCCAACAGACTACAGGACCCAAGGCAGCATGGTTTCACCAGGGGGAGATCATGCCAGACCAACATCACTGAATTTTTCGACTGGGTGACAAGGGAGGTGGATCGGGAGGACAGTGGACATGGCCTATCTGGACATCAGCAAGGCCTTTGACACTGTGCCACATAGAAGGCTATTAAACAAACTGGGGAATATGTCAGTGGGCAGGACAGTAGTGTGGTGGGTATGTCATTGGCTGGGCGGCAGGACACGGAGGGTGGTGATAAATGGCTGTAACTTCACAAAGGGAAGAGTGATCAGTGGGGTACCACAGGGATCAGTGCTGGGACCAGTCCTATTAAATGTCTTCATCATGACATTGCACAGGACCTAGAAGGCAGAATTTCCCTGTTCGCTGATGACACAAAGCTCTGTAACAGAGTGGACACACCAGAGGGTGTAAACAGAATGAGGAGGGACCTGCAGAAGCTTGAAGAATGATCAAGGGTTTGGCAGTTGAAATTCAATGCAATGAAGTGCAAGATAATGCATATGGGGCACAAAAACCCTGGCACAACATATCAGTTTGGGGGGGGGGGAGACGAGGATATAGCATGCACCAAGCTGGAAAGGGATCTTGGGGTTATCATCTCTGATGACCTCAAGGTTCGGAAACAGTGTGACAAGACACTAATGAGGCAGCACCTACAGTACCGTGTACAGTTCTGGAGACCTTACCTATGTAAGAACATTGACAGCAGGGCTCAAAATTCCCTATTATTTGGTGTTCGGTACACACCAAAAAATCATCACAGAACACCAAAATTGCTCCCCCCCCCCCGGGTAATCCGCAGTGTATACCTCTTTAAGGGAACTGAATTTGAGCAGACTCCATTTTTTTCGGGACCCCTTTTTTCTTTTTCCTGTTGCGGTTTAATTTTATTTTTTTTTTCCTTAATTCTGCGCTAAACGACTGGAAGCTCCACACCACTAATTACACCGATTCAGGGGGCGGGGCAGTAAGATGGCTGCAACGCCGCCCTGCTCCCCACAGCTCCTGTGTCCTGAGTTTTAACTTTTCAATTTGAATTCAGTTTGACTTATATGAGAACTGGTGACTGAAACTCGTAGTGATTTAGCTTGTTTATCCAAGCTTTGTTATATTTTCTAGTTTCCAAATACCAGATACCGCTTTGCTCTGTGCTCTGTGTTGAGCCAGTTTTTTGGCCAGAAACGGCTTATTTGTTTTCAAAAAAAAGCATGGCAAGTTATTCAGTTGGCGGATGGTAGAGCGTCTTTCTTTTTTTTCCTGAGGTTTGTGCTCTGGAACAGAGGGGGTGTATTCCGGTGCACAGCCGATTTTGTGGACTCTTTTTAGCAGAGAAGGTTGGTCGAAGTGATCACTGGGAGGAGATTCCGAATGGCCCCTGTCGAGCCAGTGAGTGATTTTGGATTTTTTGAACTGAAGTATGGCTGCTTGGAAATGAAATGGCATTTGTGCCGACAGGCTTGTTTGGCCTAATAAAAGGTGTTCCACTACTGAGAGCGGGAGAAATCAAGAAAGCAGACGGGAACATGAGAGGAGCAGTCGGTGGTTTATACAGACATTTCGATGGCATGGATCTCAGAAAATGGGGGACGGGGGCCAGTTCCCTTGAAAAACTACTTATGTTTGTGGCACCACTGAACGTTCTGGTTTTGGCCAGAGGAGAATGGTAAAGGGGGGTATGACCCTCTAAGAGGTACTTTAATATACTCCTGCTGGTTTTTAACATGGTGATTATATTTGTTTAAACAACTGTTTCCCTTAAACACATGGACTCCATGTCAGGGAGCTCGGAATCAGTGTGTTTATATCGTGGGAGCTGGAAACTGGAAATTGAAATGTGGGGCAGCTAGAGCCATTTTTAAGGATTCCCTGAAGGAGCCTGCACCTGTATTATTCTGATTTCTACAGAGATATTGTTTGCTTCAATTAGATGTTAAATTTCAAAATTACACGTGGAAATATAGCTGTACCTGCAGTATACTTTAATCAGCAAGGATGTTCTATTTTGTATTGTGCAATGTGCAGGTGATAAGAATATGTAAAAACACACAAACTTTTTTTAAGTGGGTGTTTTGATTATAGAAACCCTTTGGACTGATGAATCAGACATATGAGATTTACTCAGTGACTGTTAATGCCGGGTTTCATTGTAGCTTTATTTCTTTGGAGTGATTCAAATAACTTTAGAGCAGTCAGCATCTGTTTATAATACTATATGCTTGCCCCAGTAAAAATGGAATTAACTTAACTCTAAATGTGTATGGCTTTGCTTTAAGCATTCTCAAGATACAGGAGTTGGGAAGTGTTCCTGGGGAATTTTTATTTGAACCTAGTAATATTCTGGTTAAAATGTGTCTCTCTGTATAAATCCCAATTATGTTTTAATGAAGGAAAGACTCTTCCCGGTTAATCCTGAGGAGTGAGCTCAATTAAGAGTTTGTCATTAAGTAATTGACACATTTTAAAGTGGACAATAGTTATAAAATAGTTATAAAAATGTTATCAGACTGATAGTAATGGACTGGGCTAATGATATGTGATGCTAATACAAATTCAGACTGTTTGTTATTAAGGCTTTGGGATTCTTCATGTTCATCCGGTATCAGGTGGGACAAGATTTCCCACTATGAGTGGCTCCACCAGTGACATGGGGCCCCACTGTATGCTGCAGAAGCGGCTATGGGTGTAACTGGAATTGGAGTAAATGCCACAGAAGTGGCTATGGGTGTAACTGGAATTGGAGTAAATGCCGCAGAAGTGGCTATGGGTGTAACTGGAATTGGAGTAAATGCCGCAGAAGTGGCTATGGGTGTAACTGGAATTGGAGTAAATGCCACAGAAGTGGCTATGGGTGTAACTGGAATTGGAGTAAATGCCGTAGAAGTGGCTATGGGTGTAACTGGAATTGGAGTAAATGCCGCAGAAGTGGCTATGGGTGTAACTGGAATTGGAGTAATCAGTGGGGCACGGAACGGCATGCGCCGTATGATGCTCAGTGGATGTGCTTCAAAGCCGATGTGTCCAGTGGCCTTCCAGGCAGGTGATAATGTGTGAAAGGATGGGTCGGATGATGTCATAAAGTCTGGCTATATGCTCGACAGAGGCTGACAGGTGTAGCTGGTCATAGGGCTAACCATGGACACGGAGCAGTATGTACTGCATGGTGCCTAAATGGATATGCCCTCAATTGCAGCAGACCCAACTGGCATCTAGGTAGTATTGCTGTGGATTTTAAGTGAATAGTTGGGACCCTCTTAAAACGCGGTTCTCATTGGGCACCTCAAGTGTGGCCAATGGGAGTGGTCAGATAGGAAGTGGTCTGCAGGGTATGTAGCAGTTTTCTGCATGATAGCTTCAATGGTTGCTTTATTATTGCAGTGTACCCTTTTGGCTACTGGGTTGGCTTTGATGGGACAGGATGTGTGTGGAGGAGATAAACTCTGTTGGGATAGATCAGTCCGCTATGGTGTCGTTTGGCATAAACGTTATCCTTTGGCCATTTTTAAGTTTTTGTAATGTTTGCTTGGCTGTTTTACTAGTCTGATTACAGAAATGACCTATTTATTTGTTCTTGATACAATTTAGATATATAATTTATAAGATGCTATATGTATCTTGGTTTATTTTACAATATGTCAATTGAGACTCAGTTTATACGTTGTGATTTGTAGGAATTGTTGTATGTGTCAAGATATTGTAATGGCTTTTTAGCCGAACAATAAAATCTTACTTACTTAATTCTTCAGCTCCAGAGATGATCTGGCGCCTTGTAAGGTGCTCCTGACATCCAGAATGCCACATGTCTTTCTGACCTCTCTCGACTCTCCACTTTCCTGAGTCAGCACTGCACTCTGGTCAAATTTGCCTTTGCCAAAGACTGGAAATAAAGAAATATGCCCAGCCTCTCATTGAGTCACTCACCCCTCAAACAGCGTGGTCTTGACTACCTCGCCTTCTACTCCTCACCTCCACAGGCTGCAGCCTGGCAGCATGCTCCTGTCCCACTACTGCAGTCCAGGGCAGTCACAAGACAGCAGGCGCCCCCCCCCAGTGGCCACATCCACTGCCTCCTCTGCTTCTCCACTTCAGGCAAGTAAACATAATAAAATGCATCATCCTGTAATGCACAATATATACTGAGAGACATATTTGTTATGTGCTTGTGAATGTGTTTTACCATGAGTTTTTTGGGGAACAAAAAGCATACTCTGGGTCTAAAATATGGGTGCATTATTGTATTTTGCCATAGGACACTTAAAACGTGTTGTTGTGCTATTCATTTAAGAAAAACTTAAGTACAGATGAAGTGTGATATTTCTCAGTATATGTTTTTTTAATGTCTTTATAAGTGACATTGCAGAGGGACTGGAAGGAAAAGTATGCCTCTTTGCAGAAGACACAAAGATCTGCAACAGGGTTGATACACAAGGGGTGGGTGGAAAGGATGAGAAGGGACTTTTTTTTTTTTTTAGTTTTTGTTGACCAGGTAAGTGCACTAGACAAATCCTGCCTATTTTCAGGCACAACCCAGGGAAGGGGGATACAGATGAATGCCCACTGACCTTGAACCAGATTAAGCTGCTGGTGGTATTTTTTAGTGAATGAGGGAAATTTGGCCAGGACACCAGGGAAATTCCCCTACTCTTTGCAGTATACGCAAGAGCAGCCATGGAGGAGGACGTTCAGGCAGACGCTCTGCCTGTCGGTATGCAGGAGTTGGAATCGCGACCAAGGATGGCTACGGAGACAGACAACAATTTACTTCAGGGGGCACTGCAGGCTTGTACGCATGCAAACGGGAGCCAAAGAATGGTAAATGCCTCTATACCTGAAGTTTGTAACATGGATGTTACCGTCGCTCCGGAGTTGCCAGTAAACCATTCTGGAAAAGACAAGAGGAGGCAAGATTCAGAAGATATGGAGGAAACACCGCAAAAAGGTACTTTGAATAAATTTGAGACCCAGGATCCGTCCATTTTTCAGGGAACTTTAGTCTCAGAGACAGCGGTTTTCCACACGGAGGACAGTCAGTGTAACACATTTCCGGGTGCACCCATAAGCGATCTGCCATTGCAAAAAAACACTGAGAAATCCAAAACAACGCTGACAGCATCACAAACAGTAAAAAAACAATTTAAAATACAGACCCAGGACTCAGAAATAAAAGACTGGTCAGAAGAGGATTCCCTTATGAATGCAGGTTGGATTAAAAGCGAGTCGGGAATTTGGACTCCTAATCCTGAATGGAAACCGGTCGCCTATACCTCACCAAAGCATGCCACCATACTGAGCTCAGGTAGTGACTTTAATGCTACTAAAGGTGTACACTGAGTATTGCAGGACAAGGAAGCTACTAGTAGCTCCAAGTTTCCTTCAGTGGGGGATAAAACTAAAATGCATAAAGGAATAAGTGAAAATGCTGAACCAGAAACAGAAAATAATTTTCCTCCTCCATGGGTTTCTATGGCAGACCTTTTCAGGCAAAAGCTTGAGCAGGCTCCCAGGAGAAACGCTGTGAAATTAAGATATAGAGGAGGTTTAGACATTCACCCTGATAGATACTATATAGTTAATACTCTGCTCAAAAACACTATGTTTTTTTCCCCATCTGATTTTTTTGCACTTATTCATGTCTCTGGAGAAGATTCTTTTGACATAAGTTTTCGAACAAACAATAGCTTGGAAAAGTTTTGGGAAAAATACTCAAATCTGAAAAACACTCCTTTATGGTTACCTTTTTTAGCCATTCCTTTAACTAGACCACAAATTAGATACGTCACAGTAATGTTTAGGAATGAAGGAGTGAATATTAGTGATATTTATCACTGGATGCAAAAACGATGTGATATTTTAGGCCCCCCTGAGGCCTTGTTGGATTTAGAGGGTATTTGGACGGGGAGTTGGAAATTTAAAGTGAAATTATTTCAGGTTAATTCAGATATAATTCATCTCCCTAACAGTTTTTTTCTGGGAAAAGATAGGGGTGTAGTTTTTTATAACGGTCAACCTAGAGCCTGTTATAAATGTGGATCACGGTCTCATATTAGCAGTTCCTGTGAAATGATGAAATGTTCACTTTGTGGAGGTTTTGGTCATTCGATGGATTTATGCCAGAACATATTCCAATGCAACCTCTGTGATGAAAAGGGACATGCCTTCCACCAATGTCCCTGGGCCAAACGTAATAAAACAGAGGGTTGGAACCATGAGGAATTAGTACTTCAAGCACAGGATAGAACTCATAGGCCGGGGCCGTCTGCAGGCACAACACCAATCATAACACCAGTAACAAAAACAACTGATCAGGTTCCCAAAGTATCTCAGAACCCTAAAATTGAGTCTAGAACAACTGAAGCTAACATGCCACCCCCAAAAAAAGATTTTGAAACTGTGAAAGGAAAGAGGTTTACTAGATCAGCTTTAAAAATGTCTACTCCTGACCCTCTTCCAACATCTAATATCTTTTTGCCACTGCAAGAAGATCTGGGAGAATCGGATTTAGAATCAAACACATCTCACAGATCTGAGATGATTACTGAGGATGAGGATGGAAAGTTGATAGAGATAATGAAAGAAAAAAAAAGTAAAAAAGGTAAAAAAAGGAAAGCAAATGATAATTCAAAGGGGGGAATAGGCTGAATTGAAATACTTGATGTCTACACTACAACTTTTATCTCTTAATGTCAGAAGTTTAAAAACATATAAAAAACAAATCTCTGTTCTATCACACTTATCAACCTTTCCTGTAGATATCATTTTTTTGCAGGAATGCCATATTTCTTCATTTAAAGAAATAGAGGTACTTAAGAAACGATGGTACTGGGGGCCTTCTTTTTGGTCCTTCAGCACAGGTATTGCAGATGGGATTGGTATTTTATTTAAAACCACTAATGTCCATATTATTCATTTAATAGATGTAAGTCCAGGTAGAGCCTTAATTCTAGATTGTTCCATAAGAGATGTTTCTTTTTGACTTATTAACATTTATGCACCACAAACCAAATCTGCTAGGGTAGAATTATTTGGTGATATTAAACCCTTTCTTTTTACTAAACGACATGTTATTTGGGGAGGGGATTTTAATTGTTCTTTAGACACACCTGTAGCTACAATTAAACAAAAGAAAATATATTGTGATTCCAATGCTTTAAAACAAACTTTAGACATTTCAAATATGCAGGATGCTTTCCGAAAACTACACCCTAATGATACTGGTGCTACATATCATAGATTTATTTATGCTACTAGAATAGACATGTTTCTGTTCTCTAAACATTTACACCCCAATGTGTGTTATTATCAACCTACGGAATTTTCTGATCATAACATTTTATTTTGCTCATTTCACTTACAATTTATTTCACCAAAAATCTATTCTAAATATAACCGCTGGAGACTTAATATATCACTGTTTGATAATTTATCCTTTAAAACCCAAACGGAAAATTTATTTGCATATAGAGATTCAGTATTTTGTGCATATTCTGACCCTCTACGTTGATGGATGGACACAAAACAAGAATTAAAAAAGCTATTTGTCTCTTTTGGCAAAATTAAAGCTAATTCCAAATATATAAAATATTTACTTACACGTAACCAATTATATAAACTAATGTCATTTGATTTAAACAATAATCAAGGTTTGCTCTCCCAAATTAAACTATTGAAGGAGCAAATGAAAGAATATCAATATGACAGAGCTAAATCCCTAGAACTAGAGTTTAAATTTGGGATCAAAACTACCCCAGCCTCAGATCCCTTTACAGCATGTAAACATAGATTAGAAACCACTCTTATGACTCACTTACAGGCAACTACTGGAGTTATATACACAAAGGATATGGACATACTAGCTATAGTTCAAGAATATGTGGAAGCATCTTTTAAAAATTCAGAGGTGTCAAGACCTCTGGATTTTTCCTTCTTTTCGGCCCCTGTTCCTGAACTGCCTAGAACTAAAATGATACCGTTGATGCAACCAATTACACCACAAGAAGTTGAATTAGCAATTAAACAATTAAGTAAGGACACAACACCAGGGTGGGATGGCCTACCCAATGAGTTTTATAAACTTTTTCTTTCATATATGATATATTTTTTGCCTAAAATATTTAATTTCTTGTTATTCTCCTCTAGTGAATTGCTTGGTTTTAATACTTCACTATTATTTTTTCTATATAAATCAGGAGACAAGGCTTCAATAACAAACTGGAGGCCTTTAAGTTTATTAAATAGCGATTATAAAATACTTACTAAAATTTTGAATAACAGACTATTGTTAGTGGCCGAAAAACTAATTCACCCAGCCCAAACATGTGCCATCCCCCATAGGAAAATTCAACATAATTTATATCTCTTATGAGAATTATTTGAACTAAGTAATAAGAAACAGATTTCAGGGTACATTGTAGCCTTGGATCAAACCAAAGCTTTCGACCGAGTTAATCATAAATACCTATTTTCAGTGCTTTTGCGATATGGAATCCCATCTCCTTTTGTACACTGGATTTCAACCTTATATAGACAAGCTAACTGTATTCCCATGGTTAACAATTTATTTGGGACAGAAGTACCTATATCAATTGGAGTAAGGCAGGGATGCCCTTTAAGTCCACTTCTATATTCTTTTGCCCTGGATCCCATTATCAGACACATTGTTTGGGATACAAATATTATAGCCTTAACTCCTTCCCCTGGTTTACCAATGGAGAAAATAACTGCATATGCAGATGATATTACCTTGCTCCTAAGAGATATACCCTCATTACGAAGGGCCCTATCTACATTTTCTCATTTTGAGACATTATCAGGAGCCCAAATAAATATGGGAAAAAGTTTCATTTTTATTTTACAACCTACAAACTCAGATCCAACTAGTATTGCAAATATTCCTGTAGAATCATCACACCGTAAGATTTTAGGAATTTGGTTTGGAACTGGTGATCTAGCGACATACAACTGGGAGAAACAATTATACATTGGAGAATTTAAGATTCACAGATGGAAGGGATGGAAATTTGGAAAAAAGAAAAGGGTTATTATTATAAAGAAGTTTGGGTTACCAATTTTTTTATATTTAAGTTATGTGTTTCCACCCCCTATTAATCTAGAAACTAGGCTGTTAAGTATTTTTTTCCAAATGTTATGGGGTAACAGATTAAACCCAGTGCGCAGGGACATTACGTACCTCCCAATTAATAAAGGAGGCCTGGGAATGATTAATCCTATTATTTTTTACCATTCCATTTTTTTATTTGATTCTTTCTCATACTTATGGTCTGATGACGCTAAGACTTGACAAAAATGGTCCAAATCTTTGTGGTCTGTCTATTTAAATAAATGGTCCCTGTTTCCTCCTAAAATACTTGGTAGACACTCTTTGCCGTCATATGGAGTTCTTACATTTAAGAAATTACAACAATGGAAAATATCACTTCCAAAATTGCTTACTTTTTCAAGGAAAACTTTTTATAATTTCGTGGTATTTGAAGTGCAGAAATGTATTCCCCTGTTCCCAGAATGTGTACCTACACAAATGATTTATGCTATTAGAAAATTGACTGATTTTAGAATACCCCCTTTCATCTGGGATATTGTATGGTTATCTATACAAGGGAAATTAGGGGTCCGAGGTAATTTAAAATACAAACCTACCACTGAAAGATTTTGTTTAAGAAACACATGTATCAACTGTGAAGAAACTATGGTTCATTTTTTTGTCTCCTGCCCTTTTAGTCAAAAATTTTGGCAAGATGCTGCTATTCACTGGAATCTCCCTATTTTGGGTAATGTCACATATCAAACTATAGTTTTAGGTAATTATACTGGCTCTTGGAGACGTTATCATAGGAGCACCTTAAATGTTTTTTTTGCTTTCATACAATATTATCTTTGGCAAGCCAGATGTCAATTTATCCTCAACAATTAAATGTGTTAACGAACACTTTGTTTATTCAAATTGAACAGGGTTTACTTTCTGTTAAAACCAGGGATTTAAGTACTTTCTCTAAATCAAAAGTTGATTTATTTTGGAAAAATTTTATTTCTATATGATGTATTAAGTTTCTATTGGGTCGTCTTTGTTTTTCCCTCAGCACTATGTTAAAGAAAAAATATAAGATATATTATCTGTTTGTATGATTTCTTGTGATGTTATGTTTTCTGTCAATAAAGTTCCCCTACTCTTTTCAATAAGTGCCATGGGATCTTTAACATCCACCTGAACTACCACCAATCTAGGTAGATGAGACCTCGGTTTAACATCTCATCCAAAAGACGGCACCTCAGAAGTGCAGCACCCCTCTCATGCTGCACTACAGTGTCAGTACTGGGATATTAACCCAAGTGCCAGATGTGGGAACTGAACCCACAGCCCTCTGATCTCTCAGCCTCAGAGGTGAGTGTGCTACCTACTGAGCCACTGACACTGCTAAGGTTGGCAAGGTTGGAGGAATGGTCAAAGTACGGCAGCTTAGCTTCAATGCAATGAAGTGCAAAGTAACGCACCTGGGAAAAAAAAACCCAGGGGAAGAGTACACAATTGGGGGGGTATTAACAACAACAAAAATAGAAAGGGACCTGGGGTAGTCATATCTGATGATCTAAAGGTAGGCAAGCAATGTAAGAAGGCAGTAAGGAAGGCTGGGGGGATACTGGGATGCATAGGGAGAGGCATCACCAGTAGAAAACAGGAAGTAGTTATCCCTCTGTACAGACAGTTGTGAGACCCCATCTGGAGTACTGTGTGCAGTACTGGAGACCCCATCTCCGCAAGGACATAGATAGGATGGAGGCAGTCCAGAGGAGGGCAACTAAAATGGTACAGGGTCTGCAACAGAAGCCATACAAAGAAAGACTAAAGGAGCTTAATATGTATACCCTTGGAAAGGAAGGATGGGTGGACATGATAGAAATTTTCATGTACCTCAAGGGAATCAACAAAGTCCAAGAGGGTAGCATCTTTCAGAAAAAGAGATGTGCAAGAACAAGGGGACACAATTTGAAGATAGAGGGGGGATGGCTCAGGGGCAATGTGAGGAATTATTTTTTCACAGAGAGGGTGGTGGATACATGGAACGGCATTCCTGAGGAGGTTGTGGGGTTAAAAACAGTGGGAGAATTCAATAATGCATGGGACAGTCATAAGGTAATTCTGATGGTGGGGTAGGATGAAGTAGGCTGTTGGTTAACTAGGATCTGCAGCTTATCCAGTAGGTAGGGAAATGGGCAGACTAGGTGGGCCAAGCGGTCTTTATCCGCCATCAAACTCTATGTTTCTATGTATATGGGTATACAAAAGTAGGGTTGGTATACCACTTTTTGAGATGGAATACCAAATCTTGGGAAATGGTATTCTGTATGGAACACCACTTTTTAAAATTAATTTCTAGCCCTAGACAGGGTAGAGAAGGTTAAAAAGAGGGCAACAAAGATGGTACATGGATTGGGGATTACTGGGCTGGCAGTATAGCCTAGAGGTTAGAGGAACGAGGTGTGAATGAGCTTGATACATCCAGCAGACCAGACCTGAGTTTGAGTCTCACAACCTCCACTTGCATACTGTGTGATTGTGAGCAAGTCACTTAACTGACCAGTGCTCCCAGGTTGCCCCTGAAAACAGGCACTTGTGCCTAGTGGGCTTTACCCTGTTACCAAAAGACTAAAATTAAAAAAAAATAATTGTATCACAAGTCCTATGAGGACAGGCTGAAGGACTTGAATATGTAGTCCCTGGAGGAGAGGAGGGAGAGAGGGGATATGATAGCGACATACAAATACCTTACAGGGAGGAACAGGGAGCAGGAATACATTATTTCCAGAGAAAAATATGCTCCAGGACTAGAGGACAATGGATGAAGTTGGTTGGAGGGCGATTCAGAGGAAACGTGAGGAAGAATTTCTTCACAGAAAGGGTGGTGAACAAGTGGGACACCCTGCCAGAGGAAGTTGTGGGGGCTGAAACAATCACAGGATTTAAGAATGCATGGGATAGACATAAGGAAATTCTGGAGGTCAGGGGTAAGGGGCAACAGACTTCTAGAAAAACAAAGTGAACTTACAAGCTTAAATGAGCAGACTGGGTGTGCCATAGGCCCTTATCTGCCAACAGTATCTATGTATCTATGTATTGTGAAATACCTGGTGGCAAATGGACTGCAGGTTCCGAGGCAGCATAGGTTCACAAGGGGGAGATCTTTCCAGATAAACCTGATTGAATTCTTCGACTGAGTGACGAGGGAGATGGATCAGAGAAGGGCAGTGAGCGTGGCCTACTTGGATTTCAGTAAGGCCTTTCGACACTGTCCCACACAGATGTCTAGTAAACAAGTTGGGCAGCCTGAGAATTGGTATAAAGGTAGTAAAATGGGTACAAAATTGGCTGAATAACAGAAGCCAGAGGGCAGGGGTAAATGGGATTTACTCAGAAGGCACAGTAACCAGTGGGGTGCCACAGGGGTCAGTTCTGGGACCAGTCCTCTTCAATGTCTTCATTAGTGGCATCACAGAAGCGCTGGAAGGGAAAGTATGTCTGCGCAGATGACACAAAAATCTGCAACAGAGTAGACACACCGAGAGGGGGGGATAGAAAACATGAGGGAGGACCTGAAAAGACTGGAAGAATGGTGAAGAGTATGGCAACTAGGATTCAATGTCAAAAAAGTGCAAAATTATGTACATAGGGCACAGGAACCCAGGGACAACATACCATCTGGACGAGGAGAAAGTGTCAGCAACAAAGCAGGAAATGGATCTGGGCGTCATCATATCTGATTACCTGAAGGCAGCAAAGCAGTGTGATGAGACATTAGGTAGGGCTAGCAGAATGCTGGGGTGCATAGGGAGGTGTATCACTAGCAGAAAGAGAGAGAGGAGGTGATCCTCCCTTTGTAGATCAATGGTGAGGTCACACCTGGAGTACTGTGTCCGGTTCTGGAGGCCATATCTCAGGAAAGACATAGATAGGGTGGAGGCAGTACAGAGAAGGGTAACCAAAATGGTGCAGGGACTGCACAAGAAGCCCTTCGAGTAAAGATTAATGGATTTAAAGATGTACTTGTTAGAGGACACAAAGGGAAGGGGAGACATGATAGGAACATTCAAATACCTCAAGGGTATTAATAAGGTACAGGAGGGTAGCATTTTGCACAGAAAGAGATGCTCAGGGACAAGGGGCCATGAACTGAAGCTGGAAAGGGGGAGGCTCAGAGGGAATGTAAGGAAGTACTTCTTTATGGAAATGGTGGTGGATGCCTGGAGCAAACTCCCAGCAGAGGTGGTGGGTAACAGAATAGTAACAGGTTTCAAACATGCATGGGATAAACACAAGAGAACATTAATAACAGCACGGGGAGGAGGGGAAAAGGCAGGAGATCAAGTAGAGTCTGTGGTAACACAGAAGATAGGGAACGTCAGGGCAGACTAGGTAGAGAAAAGTGTCCTTTTCTGCCAACAATTTCTGTTTCTGTTACTGAGGGAGTGGTTTTTCTTACCTCTTGTCCTGTCACATTTGGGTATCCCATGATGACAGTGACTGCAAAAACAGTGAGTCCGAAACGGGCAAAGGAAAACAGAACAGCGCATATAGAGCAATTGGCACAACACAGCGATCATGGGAAACAGTGAAATTTTAGGTGCTGCAGGGCAAGAGCACCAGAAGAGACAAAAAGGCATACAGGACCAGGTAAACAAAATCTGTTGTTAAGTTATTGTTTTTTTGTTTGCTTTTTTGTCCTGTCAGACACTTTGGCCCAGATATTCAAAAGGGTTGCATCATGCGCAACAGGGTTCTGGCGTGTAACTCCAAAATCGCCATTCTGCGATATTCAGAAGGGCCAGTTAAGCGAAAAACATGCTGAGCAACAAGCGCAATGGAAATGAAGGCAAAGCGCAAAGCGAGGCGGATCCATGCATAAAATGCGCAATGCGATATTCGAACACCTGCGCAATGCAAGAGGGGCTCAGCCGGGCAGTTGCGCAGTAGCGGAATTGAGCCAAAATAAAAGGCTCAAGGAAGGGCGCAAGAACCCTAGCAGGCCGCAAAACTGGGGAGAGAGACAGAGACAGAGAGAGAGAGAGAGACAGAAGCTGGAAGGGCAGACAGGGACAGTGGGTCCAGGAGGACAGAGAGGCCAGCGGGGTGCCCGTGCAGTGGAAGCAGCAGTGGGGCAGCGGGGTAACACAGGAACAACAGCCGGGGGCAGAAGCCAGGGAGATGGACAGTGCCAGCTTCCACATGGAAGCTGTAATGAGAGGTGAGACACCATGCTGCAGGGGGCGTGGCGGAGAGGGGCCCGTCGGTATGCCCCAACAGGTGGTATCGGGCCACATCAGCTTCCGAAGCTGTACACAGATGTCAAGATCGTGGGCCGGTACCACCTGAACAGGGCAATACTGAGACGGCTCTGTGAGCTGTGCAGTGATGTGATGCAGGCACCCTCACGACGGAGTCACGCTCTGTCTGTGGAGACCAAGGTGACAGCCTGCATGTGCCTGCTCGCCACGGGCACCTTCCATTGGCCGACAGGGGACACCACAGGCATCATGCAGTCGGCCACGTCACGCATCCTCACCCAATTCCTCAGCACACTGCTGCCTCATGCTGCGGAGTACATCCATTTCCCCAGCACCGCGGCAGAGCGTACAGCAAACATGCAGGAGTTCCACAGGGTAGCACGTATGCCTGGCGTGTTAGGGGCCATAAATCTGCACCCATGTGGCCATTCAGCACGCCCACCTGGCCCCGACGGCCAGGCATCATCGGAACTGAAAGGGCTTTCCAGTGTCAACTGCCAGGTGGTGTGTGATGCCACTGGGCGATTATCAATGTCTGTGCCACACACCCTGGTGGAGCACATGATGCTTCATATGGCACCAGTCTGCACCTGTGCCATCAATTCAGAGTGGGGACATCCCACAGGACATCTAGTGGGTGAGTACACATGTATGGAATGCAAACTCTGGGCAAGGGTGGGAATGACACAGGTGCCATGGTAGTGGCACACAAGGATATGGGCAATATGGACCTGACATGACACTGCTCTCCACTATCTCCACACAGGTGACTGCGGATACCACTCCGTCCCTGGCTGCTCACACGTGCACCGCGCCCACGACCCAAGCGCAGCTATGCTTCAATGAGGCACATGCGCAACACGTAACATCATAGAGCGGGTGTTTGGGATGCTCAAGGCACGCTCCAATGCCTAGACACCTCGCGGTGCCACAGTACAGCCCCAAAAGGCCTGTGGGATATTCCTGGCCTGTTGCATCCTGCACAACATGGCCAAAGACCATGGGATAGCCATACAGGTCGAAGAGGGGGACAGCGATGGGGACGCCAGTGGCGTCGGTGATGTTGGTGATGAGCAGCCCCCCCTAGGATGGAGGGACCCCCGACTGACCCGGCAGACCCAGCTGCACCGGGACACCATTGCAGAAGAGCACTACGCCCAATACAGGTAAGTCAAGGGGACATGTGCAAGCCACACTGTCCATGCACAAACCACAGGCACACATGGGAACACACCGTGCATGAAGGTCAGGGGAGTTGAAGGTTCCAGGCATACCAACACACCATCAGAGAGGGGTGAGCACTCATATGGACATACACACACACCAGGCAGTGTACATGGGCAGAAGCACAGCACTGCGGAAATGACATTGCCAACACACAGCACCACCGACCACCCCACCACCTGTACCGTCCAAGTCACGTGTGTCAGGACCTGGGCACCTTGCACCTTGGTGTACAGTGCAATGCAGGCATCATCATGCACACGCACCTGTGGACAGCAGTTGGGAGAGTGTGCAGGTGGTCCGTGTGTCAGCATGGTGAGCAGAGCACCCAGCAGTGCACTGCCCACCATGACACACATTGCACACAGGGCAGCACCAGACAGGGCCCGCACTGGGAGACAGCTCAGTCAGGTAGCACTGTCCCACGGCCACCACGGATGTGTGGGCAGCCCCACCGTGGCCCAGCAGCACTGGCAGGCTGAGCAGGGGCCACATGGGGTGGCGCTGTTGCACCACCAGGGGTCCCACTGCGCGAACACGACCTTGCCCGCACAGGAGTCTGCATCATGCCGAACAAACGTGCACCAGGGGTGCTCAGGATGCCCACAGCAGAACCCGGCGTCGACAGGCCTGGTGTCGCACAACGCCGGGAATGGGGAGTGGAGAGTGCACTGTGTGGGGTGTGTGGTACAGGGGCACCTGACAGTGTGCCCAATGCATCCGTGACAGAGACCACTGCCTGGGTCAGCCTGTCAATGGTGGCGGTCACATCCGTCCGCATAAGGACCAGCTCGGCTCGGTCCCCGAGCACACTCCCTGCTGTGCCGCTCCACGGACACAGACCGTGCCTCCACGGACCTTGCAACCTGCCCCTGCAGCTGTACTGATTCCTGCAGCAGGCAGGTGTGCGCATCCAATGGGTACTGTGCCCCAATGGCATCGTGACCCCCAGGGTGTGGACGGTCCTGGTGCACAGCACCCCTTGAGGGTGGGCGCTGTTCACCAGGACCAGGTATGGGCGGATCAAAGGGCGGTGGACATGTGCCACTGCTTGACACTGTACCCCCAGACCTGGTGTGCGACTGTACTGCCGCCCCTCCAACTGCTGAGCCCCCAGGTCCACCTGTTCCACCTCCGTGCTGGCAACAGTGCCAGACACCTGCACAGCCAATGGTGCTGCCTCACCGGTGCTGACAGGCACAGCCTGGGACTGTGCCAGCATGCTGGTAAACAGGTGTGAACCAGGAAGGCCCAGGGGCACGTGCTGGCCTGCCATGTGTCCGTCATGGGACACACACCCATCACTGCCCATTGCAGGCCTGCTATCATCAATGGTGCAGGTACGTGCCACTGCCATAGGCACAGCATGCTGGCATACCTGCATGCCAGACTGCTGAGACACAGGCTGTGCACCCCCCCCGCACCCGTATCACTGACACCAGAGTTGTTGGCCCAGCGTGCATGCTGCTGCAGTGCCTGCTGGCTGGTGGCGGAGGTGGATGGTCCCTCCTCCACGTCCAGCAGGTCTGCATCACTGTCTGGACCCACCACCACCACCGTCTCCTGAAGACGAACAGGATCTGTAACAGAAAGAGAGTACATGTGAGTGCATGTGAACAACCGCCCCCCCCAACACCACCACCATGTCATACCGTGCAGTGATGGGCTTCCACCTGTCTGGAATCCTCCGCCTGGTACACCCGCAATGGCACTCAGCTGCATGGCCGCGACCAGTGTCTCCTCTGTTGGGGTCAGCTGCAACACCACTGGCGGGCCCCCACCAGTGCCAGCACGTGCCGCCCTGAAGGCTGCCACCTTCTCCTTCAGCCTCCTGCGGTCAGTCCCCATCTTCTTCTTGCATTCCTGCATGGAGCGCTGGTGGCTTCCATGCAGGTTGATGGCCCGAGCTACCCCCTCCCATGCAGCTGCACATTCCTGAGGGGTGCCCCTCCGTCTACTCAATAATGGCTCATCCTCCAGGTAGGCCTGGAAGAGGGCCTCTGTCTCTGCAGCTGTGAAGTTCGGCCTCCTCTCGCCCGCGTCCTCACCCTCACCTTGTCTCTGGTCAGTCATGGTGATCTGTATGGGTGGAAGTGGACACCTGTCACTGTGCAGTCTACAGCATTTCCCCATGAGCATAGGTGCCAGCCGGGAAGCCCCACGTTTCTTCTCCATATGGCAGATACTAATAGAAAAAGTGCCCTTTGTCCCTTTCTAAGTGCCCTTTTGATTCTCAGCCCCCTCAGCTTTTATCATCCTCCGGCACCCCTGCCCATGAGCATTGTCCTGAGCATCACAAAGCATGTAACTCACCTCTCACCTGCAGTAATCAAATCTGGCCAGCACAACCCACTGTCGCATTTTTATAGCGCAACACATGCAAATGAGGAGTGGCGCAACTTTAATGACATGCTAATCGTGCCACTGCACCTTTGAATGGCTGATCGAATGATTTGCATATATGGCGGCTGAATATGGCGAATTTGCACTGCGCAATCACGGAAAAGGTCGGCTGAGCCAATAGCGCAGGTTTGCACCTGCATGCTACACTGCATTGCGCATGCCCAGACAGCTTACGCATGCGTCTATCGTGCTGCAGACCTGCTGAGCGCGATCGGCAATTCAGGCCATGGCCACCATTGTGCCAGTGGCGCTGTAGCACTACTGCGCGATGGTCCACTGTGGCACTGGTACGCAGCTTGGCAGTCGTGCAGGATGCCTATACGTCCGATGGCGCTGTGCGTAGCCTTGCATCATTGCCGTGACCTTGTGTATGCCCTTTGCCCCGGCGGTTCGCATGCCATGTGTCATCGCTCATTGCGCTGTCTGGTGACAGCGCAGTGGAGTGATGGCGCTGTTCGAACAGCGCCATTGAGCCTGTGGTGTCTAATACGCAACATCTCCACGGGGTTACAGTGCAGCGGAGCACCATATTGCCTGCTGTAAACTGGCTGAGATGGCTAGGAGGAGGGCAGTGAGTTGGAGCCCACTGGGTGGCCAACCTGGTGGCCCTGGTGGAGCCCACTGTGAGGCACTCTATGGTGAGGCCCCCTCACCATGCCTAGGATGCACGTGTGGCAGCAAGTGGCCACTGACCTGGTGGAGGTCACTGGGCGGGCCGGTCTGCTGAGCAGTGCTGGCACAGTCTGCGTGACCTCCGCAGGAGCGGACATGTTGGCCAGGCTGCGGGCGCGTGCCAGGAGGGGCGTGGTGCCTAGGCCAGGTGAGTGTACAATCTATGCACCTATATTCTCTGTAGGGGTGTGTGTGCTTGTGTGGCTGTGCATAGGTGACGGCTCAGACACGGTTGGCTGTGTCAGTGTGTGCAGCTGTGCGATGGATGGTTATGGCTGTGTGGGCAGGCACTCTCACTGGGGCAGGGGGCACTCTGCTTTTGAGTCACACTGATGTTTGTCTCAACATATGTCTCCCACAGGCCGGAATCCGAGGATGCAGGGCGAGGGTGAGGTGGGCGATGCCAGGGCCCCGGCGGAAGGAGGGGTCGCCCCCCCGGATGGGGCATCGGCAGCAGCCGCAGCAACAGCAGCAGGGGCAAGGAGCGGATGATGGAGCTGCTTGAGCAATGTGAGTATCATGACTTCATGGATGCTACTGCATGCTGGGGGGGGGAGGTCCACTAGCCCTGCACAATACAGCCATGCAGGATAGGGGAGGTCATATTTCCACCATACAGGACACTAGTGAGGCCCCACAATGTACATTGCCGGAGACCATACCTACATAAGGATGTACAGTGGCCAGGGAAGGTTCAGAGGAGGGCAACACGGATGGTGCATGGCTTGCATCACGGGTCCTATGACAACAGGTTGAAGGAACTGAACATGCACTCCCTGGAGGGAAGGGGGAGAGAGGGGATATGATGGGGACATACAGGTATCTTACAGAGGGGATCAGGGTGCGGGACACACTGTTTGAAGTGACAAAGATGTTCCAGGACTAGAGGGCATGGGATTAAGATGGAGGGGGGATGATTCAGGGACACATGGAGAAGGACTGTCTTCACAGAGCGGGTGGTAGACCAGTGGAACACCCTGCCAGAGGACGTGGTGGGGGCTGACTTGATCACGGGATTTAAGAATGCACGGGATAGACATAAAGGAATTCTGGAGGTCGGGGTAAGGTGCAATAGACTTATAGGAAAAGAGAGTGAACTTACAAGCTCAAATGGGCAGACTGGGTGGGCCATAGGCCCTTATCTGCCGACACTGTCTATGTATCTATGTATGTATGCATGACACAGGTGACATGCATCACTGTGCAGTATCACAGCACGTCTGTGTATGCGTCACTGGTGGTCCAGGCATGCACTGGGCACATAGCTGTGTAACTGGCATCACACCACGTTGCCACATCACATGACAGCCTTGTTTGTGCTGTGATGCACATGGGCAGTGTGTGTGTGTGCAGTGGTGCGCATAGCTGGTGCCGCCTGTTTGTGATGGCCATATGCATGTTCACTGTGGGTGGGTGCATGCCATCACAGGTGCGGGACATTGGGCTATATGGCTTGCAGGTTGGGTGGTGTTCAGGGTTGTGGTCAGTCTCAGCCATTGACTGTGTTCCCATTTTTCTAGGCCTCAAGGTACTCAGGAGGATTTCGAGGGATATTCGGCACCTCACCCAGATTGGCATGGACAACCAGGCGATACTGCAGGCCATACAGCGCCATGGTTCTAGGAGGAGGAGGCACAGGACGGGGCACCAGCAGGGGGAGGACCGGCAGCCAGCTGAGCCATAGGCCACATTCCCTTTCCACTTCTCCCATCCCTATCACCCTGCCTTCCCTCTCCAGGTTTTTATTCCTTCCCCCTTGAACACCCCTGCCATTTACCCATCCTCCCCCACTTGTACATAGTTTCACCTGTTTTTCTGTTAATCCTTTAAATATACATTTCTATTTTGATATGAGTGCTGTGTTGGTCTCTGATTTGCAGCTGGCTATGGGTGCTCAGTTGCAGGGGTGTACATGCCATCTGGGCTAGTATGGTCCTGGGTATCTGTGTGTGTGTGTGTGTGTGTGTGCATGTGTGTGCATGGGGAGGTATCTCCAGCATAGCAGTGACTTTCGGTTGGTCTTGCCATCTGCTGCCACCCACTGCTGGGTGCACAGGGTATGTCTGGCTTGTAGGCTTCTGTGTTGCACGGGGCTGACGAGTGCTGGAGGGACTGCATGGTTTCCTGCAGTGCCAGTCACTGCACATGGGTGGTGTCTTGGGGTCACAGTGCAGGGTGTGCTGTGTGTCCGGGGGGCTGATGTGCACTGTGGTTGTCAACCCCCTGTGTGTGGCACTCTCCGCCTGCCAGTGGTTGTGCTGGGGTGTCATGGCTCTGCTATGCTTTGTTGGCTTGTCCCCATGGGCAAGTAGATCATCTGTCCCACCCCCAGTGATGCTGTTCTTGGGGTGCACAGGTGTGGTGTGGGTTCTGCAGTGTGTTCCTGTGCCCATGTGTGGCATGGCTGGCGGTGTGCCCCAGCCTGCCTCCCTGGATGTGCAGTTCCATTGCTCGGAGGGGGGGCTGTGCTTGCGCTATGGCAGCTCTGGAATGCTCAGCTGAGCTTCCCTGGTTGCTCCATAGCGCAACATTTTGGCTCAGCTTCTCCTTCCTGGTTGCGCGATGGCGCAGTATGTGCGATATTCAGACGTTGGTTGCTTGCGCAATTTGCTCTGCTCCATGTTTGAATATCGCACCTGTTGCGCATTTGCGCAACTGGTTTGTGCTTGCTCCTGCTGTTGCGCTAGTTTTGAGTGCAGTTTGACTATCTGGGCCTTTATATGTTGTTGCTAACATAATGAGCAGCTGGCATGTTTTTATGCTCCAGACAGGCAACTCATGCCATGTAGTTGCCTGCCCTAGGAGCTTTTTTAGCCATAAATCAATTTTTTTGATCCAGGGAATAAAAAGTAATTTTAATTATAAAGTCTGACTTGTAACTTCTTGATGCACACTGAGCAACAACTGGGCGCTGCAGTCCCGCCCATAAAAACAGCATAATAATGACGTGAGGTAGGCAACAGGGTTGAAGACGCTCTATGGAGAAAGTAATGGAATTGGGGGGGGACTGCCTAAAGGTACTAAGATTATCTTTGCAGACATGTATAAATGTATTGGACTAATATATATGGACTGGTAGTATAGCCTAGACGTTAGAGGAACAAGGTGTGAACGAGCTTGATACATCCAGCAGACCAGACCTGAGTTTGATTCTCACAACCTCCACTTGCATACTGTGTGACTCTGAGCAAGTCACTTAACTGCCCAGTGCTCCCAGGTTGCCCCTGAAAACAGGCACTTGTGCCTAGTGGGCCTTACCTGGTTACCAAAGATTAAAAAATATATATATATAACGTATTAGATCCACACAAGTATACATGTCTGCAAAGATAATCTTAGTACATTTAGGCAGCTCCTGCCCCAATTCCATTACTAGCTTCTGAAGAGCACCTGCAGACCCGTTCCCTACCCACATAATTATGCTGTTTTGAGGGACTTGTGATCTGAACTAGCAGCAAGGCTTGTATCAGGAAGGTACAAGCCAGGCTTTACAAGTGAAATTATTTTTTATCCCTGGATCAAAAAAAGCAAGTTATGGCTACAAAAAGCTCCCAGGGCAGGCAACTATATGGTATGATGAGGTAGTGTGCTGCAGATTCTCGCTCCTGACCTTCACATTGTGTGGCTTCATTTCTAACTTTGGCAAAAGTGCTTTTCAATTCTGCCTCTTTATATGGTTTCAGTTGCTTGCCTGGAGAGTGTCAGAAGCTCTTGAAATTTCATATTTTATTAGTGCTTACCTGTTGTACAATATTTTGATATAATTATCTGTTTAATTAATATATATACACACATCTATATACATTATATATATAGTATATATTATAGGGGTGTGACCCAACCCCTATAGTTAGGATTGAGTAGTCAGCTCAATGTTAAACTCAATATTTTGCAGTTTAATAACTTTGCAACCATTCAATGGATTTGCAAAAAAAAAATTGGCATGCACTGTCCTGTGCTCCTTTAATGTAGCAAATTATGCTCCGGTTGGATGTGCGGTCTCTGAGTTATGGAGAGGTGAAAAAACATGTTTTCACTTGTTGACTTTGCTGGAATTTTTCTTTAACTTACCTACAGCCCAGAGGGTTTGTTTTTTGGGTCTGAAATTTTCAAGGCAGAAAGGAAGGGACTGCCCCACAGATGTGCCTTTTCCTAGTCTGGTTAAAAAATAAGCAGTTTTCAGGTTATAGCAATTTAAAAATTTGAAAAAATTGTTTCTGAACATGCTCAATAATCACTTCAAGATACCTGTATGAAGCAAAATAGGGATCCTGCTTTAAATAAGAAAATTCCTACTTTGTATGCCCTCAATCTTGTTTTCAGTTTTGCCTGAAAAACAAAATTTGGAAACCTTCCAAAATTATATTCTGGGGAGGAACCAGCACATGTAGCTTGCTTATTAGATGTACCCCCTTTGGTGCATTCTGCACTTTATTGGTGGAAATATGCCTGTAAAATGGGTTTTATTTAATCATTTAATTCCTAGTTCATATCGCTGTAGTATGACCTAGAATCCTACTTCGTATGCCGAGGTACAATGTTGAATCCTGTGTCATGAGCTAAAAATAGGATTATTAATGAAAAATTAAATTTTTATGCTGACATCGGGGTGCCCAATCCTCATGTCAGCACTAGATGACCCTCCCACCAGAGTGGGACACTGGGGAACCCACTCCCAGTGTCCCCAACAGAAAAGGCTCCATATCAGACAATGGGGTGCCCAATCCTTGTGTTTGCATTAGCCCCCCCAACAAAGAGGGACACTGGGGAGCCCACTCCCACTGTTCCCAGTTATATCATGCTCCCACCCCAGTGTTCAAAATTTTTTTATTTAAATGATGCCTGAAATGAAGAAAACAGTCTCTCGATGTCTTTTTATTTTTAAAAAATCCTGTAAAAAAGAAAATGGTCCCTCATTGTTTCCCCCTGTCCCGCTCCCCCATCCCCACCCTCCCTCTGCGCAGCCACCTCCCTGCACTCCCCTTACCCCATACTTACCTCTGGAGGTTGGTGGCTGCGATCTTCTCTGGGCTGAGACATGTCTGCACTCTTCAAAGCCAAACCGCAAACTGAAGAATCAAGGTGAGTGCTGTATAATGGCTGTCTATGGCGTTTTGAACTTAAGTTGATATCTTGGGCATTTTTCAGCATTTTTGCACCAGATGTTTCAACCTGAGCTTTTTGGGACCCCACTTCATGAACACTGTCATCTCGTTACTCAGTCGCGAAAGGTGATTTCACAGTCACTGCGGGGAAGCACCTTTCAGGACTGAGTAATGAACTGACTGACAGTGTTCATGAGGGAAAGATCCCAAAGGCTCATGTTAAATTTGGTGCAATAAATCCAAAAACAGCCATGTTACAGGCGTGCATTGCGCAGTTTCTGCACCTTCGTAACTTTGCCAATTTTTATATTTTCACTCCGATTTTCAACATTGCCATTTATTCATCTCCTCATGAACAGTGCAGCTGTAATTTTTCACTTCCTGCCCGAAATGTGTTTTTGAACCTGTGGCACAGAATGGCACAGTCGCTGTATGAAATCAACTTTTGGGATGGATTAACTAAATCACAGTGCCAGTGTTCTTGAGGTGGGGTCACCAAAAGGTCATGTTGAAAATTTGGTGAGAAAATTCCTGAAAATTCCCGAATTACATGAGAAAATTCCCAAATTACATGTTGAATTTATTCTATGCACGTGCATAACTTTGGTGCTTTCAATATTTTGCTGCCAAATTTTCAACATAGCCATTTTATCACACCACCTCTTGAACAGTACAGATGTCCTTTTTCATATCCTGCCCAAATGTATGTTTTTGCACCTGTGGCACAGAATAGCACTGCAGTAGTGCATAATTACATTTTGCCTTGCATTTCACAATTTCTCTGTGCTGGATACATGAGGGGGGGTAATAAGATGGCTATGCTGACAACTGGATCACTACTGTTGGACATATGGAAGCTCAGCACCCAGAAGGCTGTGCACTTCCACACCTACAGTACATACATATGCGCATCTTCGGAGGAAGTGGAGCGCAGGGTCCGAAAATAAGGATGCTATTACTATCTCAGAAAGAAGGGAAATGCAATGCAAAAAAAAAACTCCATTAATGAATCAATTAGAATTTCTATTACAGCAATAAAAGATTGGAAATTCAGTGTTACGGTTACCAACCCTACCAGCCCACCCCAACCCCCTAACCCTCCACACACCAACAGGTGTTGGGGTGTGCCTTGAGGTTGTCTGGCCTAACTCTCGCCCCATTCTCCTATACTGTAACATCTCAGCTTGTTTACACATGGGAATAGGGTGAGAGTTAGGCCCGACAACCCCAAAGCACACCCTGATGCCTGTTGGTGTGTGGAAGGGTGGGGGGAAGGGTGGTAGGGTTGGTAACCCTAACACTGAATTTCCAGTCTTTTGTTGCTGTAATAGAAACCCTAACTGATGCATTAACAAAATGTTTTGCAATGAATATATATATATATATATATATATATAAAATGGGTAGAGACAGTAAAGGAATCTGATTGGCTGGAATGGAATTCAGCCATTTCAGTTTTTCACACATAGCACAGTAAATAAAAAGTGCCAGTACCTGTGAACTCAGAACCAACCATATCTGGGTTTAAAAATTAATAGTATTCTGCCATGTTTTGCATACCAGTTTTCAAAGCAGAGGATCATTTTCATCACACTGGTATTCTCAATAGAATACCACTCCTCCATGCTGCCACTGTGCAGTTTAATCAGTAGCGTAGCTCTTTTGGATAGGCAGAATGCCATATATTAACATGGAATACTAAATTTGGGATTCAGATATTTCACCTCCCACACCAGATTATTTTAATCTTTACCCCTGATATCCATGTGCCACCTGATCCAACTTTTGAAAAGCATTTGCCCGCCATCGTCTTTTTCTAAGCAAGTGTACACTTTAAGCCATAAACTGTGAAAATCACAGTTAAGTTGCATATTTTGTTTAAAAATACCTCCAGTTCTCCCTCCTGACTGGCTCGCTCTGACATAGATTACTCACTGCTGAGCTAACCGCGCTGTCCTGCCACAACTCATGACACGGGCGCACTGGGAATGCTGGCACTTTTGTGAGACTCGCTGCCACAGATAATAGCATGCTGCCGGCAGTACCGAAACAAAATTGTGGTCTTACCAGCATCCTAGTGTAGTGACCTCAAGGGTCTGCTATCGATACCTCAGCTCAGCATATCACCCCTAGTGACAACAACAAAAAATGTCAGTGCCCCTAGTAACAGCTGAAAACATATAAGAAGTGAAGGGACTATTTATGAGAAAAGTAGACTTTTGTTTTACAAATTTTTTAAACAATATTAATTTCTCAACAGATACTCATTTTATAAACATAATAACACACTACAAAGTGTGTGTTATGCTCTGATAAACACATGGGGCAGTAAAGGCAACAAGGTGCTCAGCCTGTGGCCATATGCCGTACTTCACCCCAGTTGTGTGTTTATCAGAGCATAAAGCACACCTTGTCATGTGTTATTGTTTACAAAAATTAAGTGTGATGGGATCTTTGAAACTCTCATTTGTTTATGTCTCCACCTGAAACTTTAAGGGAATGTGTAAATATATTGTATTTTTCTTCATGCGGGACCCTTTGGGGAAGCCTTACTGAGAAGCTCTGTCACTGCATCAAAGTGCCGTCACTTATAGCCAGAGTTTAGCATTAGCGTCAAATATTTTTTTTGTAATGACCGAATCACCATCCTGCGTCTAGGGGTGTTGGATGGCATCCCATCCAGAACAGCACCTGCCTTACACCATGACCACCAGTACTGCACCAAGACCAGTCACCTTACCATCCTGGATCGGAGCACCATAGCCACCATACCCTAGGGCACCATTACTAACTAGATTGTCTATACCAGAGCCGGGATCAAGTATAATAGTATTTTATTATTTAGCTACCAGATGATGCACAGCTGTCCTGGTCTTTTCTTGGCCATTACTGTTTTTCACAATGTTTCTTGAGAACACTTCATTACATTCTCTACCTGGTACATGCTCCATATATACTTTACCTCACCATATTCCTGGGGCTTCACATGTCTTTCCTCAGTACTGGTGTGCATATTACTATGACTGCTGTTACTAAACACTATCTGATGGTACCCAGCTACTTATAAGGCCTATTTGCTGGCCTCACACCTACCTTTATTTCCAAGAACTACCCCCTGAACTAAAAGGCACAATTAAAGTTATATAATATATAGTGGGCCCTTGTTCAGCATAGATTTCCATCCTTGCTGAAATGTTATTGCACCACAGTTCAAAGGTCATGGAACATGGTTGTACCCTTCTGTTGTACAACAGCATATCAGCTGATTGGAAATATGTTGGCACCTGCAATCAGGACTACCATGAACACACTTTTTTTTTGTTTGTTTTTTTATGAAACTGCTGAGCCTCCCGGTGGGAGTGAGAGTGACAGTGAATTAGACCCAAGATTTGCACTCAGTAATACAGTAGTTTTGTTTAAGAAAAAAAAACATACGAAAAAACATTTACACTATAATAAATACTGGTTGAGCAACCACATGCCACCAACTTGGTCTTCTGATTGTATTGCACCTCTTGAACTTCACTCTCGATATCTGATGTAATCAGAATCCCTCTATGCTAGCACAGGCTGGTTGTGCATGGTTACCCAACCAGTATTCTCTGTACGAACATATGAAATTGCCAGCAGATACAAGCCTTACGGTCTGTCTAGTCTGCTCAAGTGTGCAGCACTTCAGTCCATTAGACTGCAGCTGCCCCCCCACACACATTTTCCTTCACGCCCACCCCCTGCCCCCCTCACAGTTTGAACCCTCCTCTTGAGACTGTCCCATCCCTTTTTGAAGCTCCACACTATCTGTAATCATATGACTTCCTCTTGCAGTGCATTCCACCCTGCAACCACCCTTTCAGTGAAATAGTGTCTTCTCATCTCCCTCCTGAACCTGCCCTCTTCCAACTACAGAGAGTGTCCTCTGGTTTTCCTTCCACCTTTTAGACTAAACAAACTCCCAGTGCCTACTCTGGTCATACCCTTCAGGTACTTCAAGGTCTTAATCATATCTCCTCTCTCTCTTCTGTCCTCCAGGGTATACATATTGAGCTCACTCGGTCTCTCTTCATAAGGTTTATCCCCCAACCCCATGATAATTTTTGTTACCCTGCACTGTACCCCTCCAGTAGTTTGATGTCTCTTTTTAAGTAGGGGTGCCAGAATTGCATGCAGTACTCCAAGTGTGGCCACACCAGGGACCTGTACAGGGGCAAGATGACTTCCCCATGCCTAGAAGTAATCCCTCTTGCTATGCACCCTATCATCCTGTGGGCCTTTGCTGCTGCCTTCCTGCACTGGGCTGAGTGGTTCATTTCCCCGGTTACCAGCACCCCCAGATCCTTCTCCATGGATAATTGCACCCCCACAACCAGTAACTGTATCCTGGGTTCCTGGCTCCTAAATGCATCACTTTGCACTTCTTGGTGTTGAATCCAAGCTGCCAAGTATGAGACCATTCTTCCAGTTGAGCCAAATCCTCCTGGAGTACTTTATCCCCCCCCCCATCCCTCTCCACACAGATCTTGGTGCCATCTGCGAAGAGCCTGATCTTACTCTAAATCCCTACTGTGATGTCAGCAATAAAGATGTTAAACAGAACTGGTCCCAACACCGAGCCCTGCGGGAGACCACTTGTTACTGCCATGGGTTCCAATGCCTCATCCCCCACTACTACCTTCTGCTGTTTATCCTGCAGCCAGTTCTTGGCCCATCTGATCAGTTTCCTCCCTGCTCCCAGACTCTTTAACTTTCAGGTCAGCCTACCATGTGGCACCGAGTCAAAGGCCTTGCTGAAATCCAGGTAGAGGACGTCCACTGCGTGACCCCTGTCTAGTGCCCCATTACCCAGTTGAAAAAATCAATCAAGTTCATCTGGCAGGAGCTGCCCAAGACAAACCCGTGCTGCCTGCCATCCTGGAGATCATTATCCTCAAGAAATGTTACCAGCCTTTCCTTGAGGATAGTCTCCATCAGTTCCCTTACAAAAATGGAATATATTGCAATGAATTGATAAATATGCGATAATGTATGTCAATACACTGAGAAATACATTGTCCCAATGTAATATATTATATAGTATATTATGAAAAATATTTTTAAATATACTGACATAACATATTTCTAACCCATAGAATGCAAAAATGTATTTCACTATATTGAGAAATACATTGACTCAATGAAATATAATATACAGCATATTTCAGCATATACTGAAACCATTTATGCTGCCTCATGCATTGCTTGAAAGCATGTCAATCTACTTAGTAATACATTGTCTGAAATAGATTATTAGTATATTTCAAAGTATACACTGTATAATTTGTATATTACGTATATTTTTATATGTTACATATTTTTTATACATGTTGCATATATTGTTATATGTTACATTTATTTTTATACGTTACATGTATTTTTGTAAATGCTTAGTTTTGTCCCATGTGCAAATTTGCATAACTAATTTGCATATTTCAAAAACATAGTTTATCATCCAAAATCATGATCATTTCTAGTTTTATAACACTTTTGAATTTACAACATTAGTTTACAGACTGAAAAGAAAGGTACAAGCTATAAAGCAAGAACATATACGATCTCACCTTGACCTAAAAGTAAAACAAAATGGGGTGATAGAAATACCAATCTGAGCCTTTAACACATGTGTATTTGTGGGGTACGTCATATGTGTAAGTATGAAGGTACAAAATGTATGTTGGAGATATTTACATTGAATTGTTGTTTTACAGTGCAACTTTAACTCGATTAATAACAACACAAACTCCAGTTGTACAGATAAAGGTACGTGTAAATTATAAATAATTTCCTTTGTTTTTGTCTGAGTAAATTAATAGTTATAATTAATATCTATTACACATGTATATTATACTGTATATATATATATATATATATATATATATATATATATATATATATATATTTGTAAATATAGGAAACAACATTTGAAATGTAAAAAAAAAATACATGTATATCTATATTGGCAATATACCAATAACATATATTTGCCATCCTGATTTCAACATATTTGGAATTTAATCAATATATTTTGTAATATACATAATATACTAAAGCGGCAATAACGTGTATATTTACAGTACATTGCAATTAAAGTGCAAATTTTAAAATATATTGAAATATATTGATTTTCCAATACATTACAATATATTATAAAACAAGTAGATTGAAATATATTTCACTATATATAAATATATCATTATTACGTGCCTGAATATAGGCAATACTCTTGTCTAGTATACCTACCCAGTAAAAAAATAAATAAATAATATATTTTGAAATGTATTTCATTTTCATAAGGGTTTTCCCACAATTGCAGTAAGATTCATCAGTCTGTAGTTCCTTGGTTCATCCTTGGGCCCACTCTTATGGAGATGCACCACATGCGCCACCCTCCAGTCCCTAGGCATGCACCCAATTTTCAGAGAGGTGTTGAACTGGTCCACTAAGGGCCCTACCAGGACTTCTGCCAACTCTCTCAGCACGCTGGGATAAACTCTGTTTGGCCCAAGTGCCTTGTCTACTCTCAGGGCCTTAAGGCCCACCATCATCCTTTCCACCATGATTTCCTCATCCATGGTTTCCTCCCCCTCCCCTCTCACCCTTACCCTCAGGTACAGGCGCATCTCTCTCTCTCTCTGGTGAATACTGAACAGAAGTACTCATTGAGTACATCTACCTGCCTGCTCAGACCCTTTTTCTATCCAACCACTGCCTTTCTTGATCCTAACAATTTGCTCCTTGCTCTTCCTCTTCTCCCATATATATCTGAAGACATCCTTTTCCCCTTCTTTGATCCCCTGTGCTAGCCTCAATTCTGTAGCAACCTTGGCTGTCTGTGCCATTCTGCTGCTATATAGTGACTGGGTCTTTTTCAACCCTTGAATACCCTAGCCTCCCTTGCATGGTTCCGGGACCAGTTCAAGAGGTGGTACTTCCTCAGGAAGGGCAAGCATTTCCCTGAGGGACAAGCTATGCTATGCCCTTTTCTCAGTGTACTCAGCAGGACAAGTATAAACAGCATATCAGCATTATGATATCACTATTAAGTGCTCAAGGCATGGTTGATCCAGCCATGTGGGCCTCATTTTGACATTACGCTGATAGTCTTAGTGACCCAAAAAGCAGGCCACCATAGCTGGCCCCATTCCTGGTGGCTTCTCACTCCCTACCCTTGCTAGTCCCCCCTCCTGCCTAATGCCCATTCATTCAGGTACCTAGGTGAGGTTTCTATATGAATGGCCGAAGACTACAAAATGAGCATTACAATTTAGCAAGGTAA
Source organism: Neoceratodus forsteri (assembly GCA_016271365.2). Taxonomy (NCBI): domain Eukaryota; kingdom Metazoa; phylum Chordata; order Ceratodontiformes; family Ceratodontidae; genus Neoceratodus; species Neoceratodus forsteri. Next base: position 686,030,685 of record CM057456.1, on the reverse strand, counting down.
ACTCACAGCTGCCCTGGACAAAGACTTCTTCCATTTTCACTCTACAGCTGGGAGTGAACCCCCAAGGGTTCCAGTGACCACCCTTGAGGCTGGCGGCTCACCACTCTTTCTGAAGGGCTTTTTTGGGAATGCTGTTCTCCATAAATCTCAAGGCAAGTCATGGGACCTCCTTCCCTCCAGCTGCTTCTGATTGTATCCTTCCCTGGAAACCAGACACAAGGGGATGAGCGCCATCCAGTTCCAGGGACTCGTACCTGCCCCAGTCCCTACGGTTGCAGGTCCCACAAGGCCCTGTTGCAGCCAGAGAAGCTGGACTGTTTCTCTCCCAGGCTTCAAACCGCAGCTGGCCAGGCCACATCTCAAGTGTCTTCCACTTTTACAGCATATCAGGGGAAGGGTAGAACTATGCATATTTATTTTTTGTTTATTTAAGGTTATAACCATTGAGCCAAGGCTCATTTATAATGGTGACCTTAGTACAATTTAACATACAAGATAAAACAGTATGCAGACACAAAATACAAAATCATACACTAAATTGCTTAAAAAAACAGCTACAGGGCTTTTGCAAAGGTAATAAATACTTTTTCAAGGTAGACATAGAGAGGGATCTGTTGTGTAGATTTCTAAACTCTAGTGGGAGACTATCCCAACAAGCTATAGCCAGAGCCGGTACGGCTGTGGCGAGATGCCAGATTACTATTTTGAGAGAAAATATTAAAAACTGGCGAAGTTAGGAGTGTACGTAAAAACTGCATGACGCACGCTCATAACGCTGTCATTTTTGGAATTTTTCACCAGATTTGCAACATCGTCTTTTTGGGACCTCACCTCATGGAGAGTGGCACTGTTGTTTCATCAACTGGCCTTGAAAGGTGATTCAGCGCAGTGACCACGAGATCACCTTTTGGGATCTAGTAACAAAATTACAGTGACAGTGTTCATGAGGTGTGGTCCCAAGAACCCGATGTTGAAAATTTGGGGCCAAAATTCCTAAAAATGGCTGATATATCAACATAAGTTGAAAACCCTATTGACTGCCATTATACCACGCTTACCTTTGATTCTTCAGTTTGCGATTCGGCTTTGAAGAGTGCAGACGTGTCCTAGTCCAGAGAAGATGACAGCACTGACCTCTGGAGGTAAGGGGTAAGGCAAAGTGGGTGCTCAGTGGGAGTGTGGGGATGGGGAGGGGACTGGGGCGATGACAGGGGACCGTTTTCTTTTACAGGTAAAAAATAAGATGTCGGGGGACGGTTTTCTTTGTTTACAGGGGGGGAAGAAAACAAAACAAAAGGACACATTTAGGCACACTGGGGTGGGTTCCTAGTGTGCCACATGAGGTGGGGGGGTACATGATCCAGACATGGGGATTGGGCACCCTGACGTTGGTGCGGAGGGAGAGGAAAAAACATAAATTTGGGTACACTGAGGTGGGCTCCCAGTGTGCCACATGAGTTGGGGGTACATGATGCTGACACAGGGACTGGGCACCCCATGTTGGCATGGGAACGGGGAATGGAGGAAGTGGGGAGGACAGCAGCAGTGGGAAGGAGTGGAAGGGTTTTATTTTCTGCCGGTGCTGGGAGGGAATGGAGGGAGTGGGGAGGACAGAAGCAGTGCACAAGATGGCAGCAGCAATGCACTGTGCATGCATGGCATTTGCACATGCGTAGTTGCCGTGAGTGGCATTCTGTCATTCACAATACGACAGTGCCAGCAGAACAGCACATCCATGCAAGGCATGCATGTGCAGTTCTTGTCCCGGAATACGGAAGTAACAGCCAGAATAATGTGACTGTTACTCCACAGCGGTTGATCGTGGTGGAGTGTTACAAGCTCCATTGGGACTTTCGGAAGGATACTTCCAAAAGTCCAATGGAAGGTGCCACCATCACCCATTTTAAGGCAACAGATTGATCTCAAAATGGCTGTAGGCTCCACCCACAGCCGTAATAAAAAACGAACCAATAGACTAAGACAATGCATTGAATGCTTTGTTTTTGTATGAGGGACCATCATTTCTCTTAGGTGACTATTTCATAGTGAAGGGTCTACAATCCTGAAAGATAATCTATTGCATAAATATTCTGGTGCTCCAGTTTTCCACTCTTAGCTAAGTCAGGCCACTCAAGCATGAATTGACATTCTGTCCCTGGGCAACACCCCCCCCCCCAACACACAGAACAGCTCTCAGGTTCTGGCTAAAAACCTCAAGTGCTCTCTAGTAACCTGCCTTGAGCTGGCTGCGGAGAGGCAGGTCACATTTTTATGTTTGCTTGCATGCATGTGCAAGAAACATAGTACAATGATCCAAAATGCAGTGCGGTACAGTTGAAAGGGAGAGCATCGCTTGAGTGAGCAGCGCTCCCCCTCCCCAAACACACATGCGTGCATGCACATTGCGTGCTCATGCGCTCCTACCTCCCCCACACACACACTGTATGGCTGATGGGGGTGCCCAATCCCCCGTCAGCTCTACTGTTCCCCAACCCGCAGTCTGTATGGCCAACAGGGGTGCCAAATCCCCCTTCGGCCTACTGTCTCTCCCAGACTATCAGGTGCCACGCTGAGCGCACCCTCAACGTGGGCAACAGGTCCCTATGGCCGATGTGGGTCCCAATCCCCATCAGCTCCTGCCCCCAACAGCCTTCCAGCTGCCAAGCTGGGAGCCCACCCAGCGTGGCAAATGTCCGCGTAGTCCAAATAAAAAACCTAAGCGTAAAAACCTTCCCTGCTGCTGTCTTCAGCCCCTCTCCCACCAGCGCCCACCCACTGGCACCATGCCTCCCCACCCCACCTCACCCCATACTTACCTCCGGAGCTCGTGTGATCTTGATGGACCAGGAACCGTCTGCACTCTTCAAAAGCTGACCGCTGAACTGAGAAATGCTGGTAAGCTGTATAATGTAATTAATAGTTTTCAACTTTTGCTGCATATCTCAGCCATTTTTTGGAATTTTGGCACCAGATTTTCAGCATGGGTTTCTGGGACCCCTCCTCATGAATTCTGTCACTGTCATGGCGTTAATCGAGCCTGAAGGGTGATTTCGTGGTCACTGCGCGAAATCACCATTCGGGACCAATTAACGAAATGACAGTGCCAGTGTTCATAAGATGGGCTCTCAAAAAGCCTATGTTGAAAATTTGGTGAAAATATTCCCCAAAATGACTATGTTACGAGCATGCATTGCGCTGTTCCTACGCACGCTTGTAAGTTTGCGCATTTTCAATATTTTCACTCCAGATTTTCAACATTGCCATTTTACCACACCTCCTTATGAGCAGTACAGCTGTCATTTCTCACTTCTCACCCAAAATGTGTTTCCGCGCATGTAGCGCACAATAGCGCTGTCGGTGTGCGAACTCAATGTATGTGACACATTAAGAAAATCACAGTGACACTGCTCATGAGTAGAGGTCTTAAAATGGCTATTTTGAAAATTTGGTGAAAAAATTCCTAAAAATGACCGTGTTACGAGTGAGCATAGCGCAGTTTCCACGCACCCTCGTAAGTTCATGAATCTGTAATATTTTCAGTCCAGATTTTCACCAGTGGCATTTTTCCACACTTCCTTATGAACAGTACAGCTGTCATTTTTCACAACATGGCCGAAATGTGTTTTCACACTTTCAGCACAGAAATGCGTGGTCACTGTGGGAAATCATTGTTCAGGACAGATAAAGAAAATCACAGTGACACTGTTCATGACCGGAGGTCCCAAAATGCCTGTGTTGACAATCTGCTGTAAACAATTCCCAAACTAATTACATTACGGGTGCCGTTGCTGGCAGTTTTCTCACTGCAGCTCGTGACTTCACCAGTTTTTATGTTTGCTTGCGCATGTGCAAAACATAATGCCATCATCGGAGATTTCGGAGGTATGTCACCTCCTCCTCAATTCAGGCAGCGAGCTGGCAGGCGCGGCCCTGTAAGCCAATGCATTTTGGGCTGTCTGACACGGCTCCAAAATGCAGTAGCCTCTGATTGAAAGGACTAAGCGGTGAGCGCGATAAAGAAGCTGCTGCCCGCAGCTCCCAGCCGCGCGTGCACCTCCGCGCACGCAGCGTGTAGCCGACGGGTGCCCAATCCCCATCGACTGCGTTACGCCGATCTCCTCCCCTTCCCAGTATTTGGTGCCACGGCTGGGGCCCACCCAGCGTGGCGATCAATAATTTGACCGGCCGGAGGTGCCCAATCCCCCATCGGCAAACGCTCCAAAGTCCTTGTGCCTGCGCTGGGGCCCACCCCAGCGGCAGAAAAGCAACAATAGGTTTTTGCCGACAGGGGTGCCCCAATCCCGTCAGCTGAACGCCCCCACCAAAGTCGTTGTGCCAGCGGGCCCACCCAGCGTGGCAGCGACTCCAGCGATGTCGTTTTTTTTACCTGTAAAACAAAAACTGTCCCATGGCGTCTCCGAACCCCCTCCACAACCCGCACCCACCCTCGCGCAGCTTCCCCACCCCCCCACCATACTTACCTCTGGACTCGTGCGGCGATCTTGGTGGACCGGGAACACGTCTGCACTCTTCAAAGGCGACCATGAACTGAGAAATGCCAGTAAGCTGTATAATGGGCTAGATAGGAGGTTCAACTTTGTGCATATCTCAGGCATTTTAGGAATTTTGCAAATTTTCAACATGGGGTTTTGGGACCCCTTCTCATGAATGATTTCACTGTCATGGCGTTATCGGGCTCGAAGGTGATTTTGCGCAGTGACTGTGCAGTGACTGCGTAAATCACCCTTCGAGACTGAATACTGCCATGACAGTGACATCATTCATGAGAAGGGCCAAAACCCCATGTTGAAAATTTGGTGCCAAAATCCAAAAATGTTTTATTTAGCGCATGCTATGCAGTTCCTACGCAGGCCTCGTAGTTCGGCTGAAATTTCAATATTTTCACCCAGATTTTCAACATTGCCATTTCACCACACTGTCTTATGAGTAGTATAGCTGTCATTTTACATCTCACCCAAAATGTGTTTCTGCCGTTGTATAGAAATTGTAGTCGGTGTCGCGAAATCAATGTACGAGACAAATTAAGAAAATCACAGTGACACTGTTCATGAGCAGAGGTCTTGAAATGGCTATGTTGAAATTTGGTGAAAAATTCCTAAAATGACTGTTTTACGGCGTCGTTGCTATGCAGTTCACTGCGCTCATAGGTTGCAATTTTCAATATTTCCACTCCAGATTTTCAACATTGCCATTTTTCCACACCTTCTTATGAGTAGTACAGCTGTCATTTTTCACATCTCACCCAAAATGTGTTTCCGCCCATGTAGCGCACAATGGCGCTAGTCGTGCGAACTCAGTGTATGGGACACATTAAGGAAATCACAGTGTCACTGTTCATGAGCAGAGATCTTAAAATGGCAATGTTGAAAATTTGGTGACAAATTCCTAAAATGACTGTTTTCGGTGTGTTGCACAGTTCCCATGCATGCTCGTGGGTTTGCGAATTTTCAATATTTCCATCCAGATTTCCAACATTGCCATTCTTCACACCTCCTTATGAGCAGTACAGCTGTCATTTTTCACATCCTGCCCAAAACGTGTTTCCGTTTCATGTAGCGCACAATGGCGAGTCGGTGTGCAAGCTCAATGTATGGGACACATTAACAAAACCACAGTGACACTGTTCATGAGCAGAGGTCTTAAAATGGCTATGTTGAAAACTTGGTGGAAAAATGCCTAGAAATGACTTTTACGAGCGTGCGTTGCACAGTTCCTATGCATGCTCGTAAGTTTGCAGATTTAATATTTTCACTCCAGATTTTCAACATGTCCATTTTATTAAACTTCCTTATGAACAGTACAGCTGCAATTTTTCAAATGTCACCCAAAATGTGTTATCGCACATGTAGTGCACAATGGTGCTGTTGGTGTGCGAAAGCAATGTTTAGGACAGATTAAGAAAATCACAGTTACACTGTTCATGAGCAGAGGTCTTAAAATGGCTATGTTGAAAATTTGGTGACAAAAGTCCATAAAATGACTGTGTTACGAGTGAGCATTGTGCGGTTTCCACGCATCCTCGTTAGTTCATGACTTTGCAATATTTTCAGTCCAAATTTCCACTAGTGGCATTTTTCAACACTCCCTTATGAACAGTACAGCTGCCATTTTTCACAACATGGCCAAAGTGTGTTTTCACACTTTCAGTGCAGAGATGCGTGGTCGCTGTCAGAAATCATTGTTCGGCACAGATAAAGAAAATCACAGTGACACTGTTCATGATCGGAGGCACCAAAATGCCTGAGTTGACAATCTGCTATAAAATATCCCCAACCTACTTATATAGGAATGTGTGCGTTGCACAGTTTCTATGTATCGGTCAGTGACTTCACCATTTATTTAAATATTTTTACTACACATTTGCAACATAGCCATTTTTACACCTCCCCATGACAGAGTACAGCTGTCATTTTTTACAGCCTGTTCGGAATATTTTTGCACCTGTGGTGCTAAATCCCGTAGTCACTGTGCATAAGCAGCTTTCGGCTACCAAACTGATATTCCCCCTGTTCATGAGGTGGGGTCACAAAACAAACATGTTGAAAATTTGGAGTTAAAATACCAACGAATGGTGAGGTATTAGGCTTTTCAACTAAATCGCCCAACCCTATAGAGAATGACAGGAATCAGGGGTGTGACTTGGGATTCTTGCCTGTGATGCTCATACCATTCCACTCCCTGCAGTCACTGAGAGGCATCGAGGTATGCCTTGGACTCTTCGGCCCCAAACTTCACCCCATTCTCCTATATTGCACCCATCTCACCGTATTTCCTAATGAAATGGGGTGCGCATAAGGGCCAAAGACCCCAAGGAACACATGACACTTGTCAGTCTCTACAGAGTGGGGAGTGGTGAAATGGCGTGGCCGTTATGCCTGATGACCCAAATGCACACCCCAATGCCTGTCACTCTCTGCAAGGTGGTGGTGGGGTTGGCTTCAGTTCAATACTTCACTGCCATTCCTATTACGCAGCTCTGTAACTTCTACACTACCACTGCCAATGCCAGTAAGCAAACATTCGGCATTGACAAATGCTTGTTTTAACATTTTCACTGCAGATTTTCAACATTGCCATTTTTTACACCTCCCCATGAACAGTACAGCTGTCATTTTTCACATCCTGTTCAGAATGTGTTTTTGCACCTCTGGTGACAAATGCCGTAGTCACTGTGCAAAAGCAGCTTTCGGCTAACAAACTGATATTGCCACTGTTCATGAGGTGGGGTTCACAAAAAACCCATGTTGAAAATTTGGAGTGAAAATATCAACGAATGCCTGAGGCGTTAGGGTTTCCGACCATAACACCCCACCCTGTAGAGAATGACAGGCATCAGGGCTGTGACTTGGGATTGTCACCAGCAATGCTCATACCATTCCACCCCCACTCACACCCTGCAGCCACTGAGAGGCATCGAGGTGTGCCTTGGACTCTTCGGCCCCAAAGTTCACCCCATTCTCCTATACCACACCCATCTCACAATATTTCCTGATGGAATGGGGTGTGCATAAGGGCCAAAGACCCCAAGGTACACCGTGACACTTGTCGGTGTCTGCACGGTAGGGTGTGGTGAAATGGCGTGGCCGTTATGCCTGATGACCCAAAGGCACACCCCAATGCCTGTCACTATCTGCAGGGTGGTGATGGAGTTGGCTTCAGTTCAATACTTCACTGCCATTCCTATTACACAGCTCTGTAACTCCTACACTACCAATGCCAATGCCAGCAAGCAAACATTCGGCATTGACAAATGCTTGTTATAATCATACCAGTCTTAGGGGTCTATCTGTTGTCTATATCCCACCTTTACTGGCCACCCTTTGTGTATGCATTCATTCTTCTGTACTGTGGCGTTTGCTGTCTTACTAACCCCCCTGCAACCCACATGCACATCAGGTTGACAGTTGCGCAGTTTTTCCCCGAAGTCTTTCTCTCTTTCACGATCTCTTTCCAATCCCCAGCACTATAGAACAGTGAGTGGTTTGCCCAGTAAAATCAAAATATTCACCCTCTTGCCTAGGGCAAACAGAGTCAGAGACTGAATGGTCCCCACATTTGGTCAGTTGTAAAGGAGAATTGTGAGTGTGCCAGCAGGAAGGTGTAATGGACCACTGGGGATGAGGGATGTTGCTGGTATGTGGAGATCCTAAAATAAGACAACTGGTTTTAAAACACACGCAGCAGGATCTGCATTCAAGCACAGCACCTACAATATGCAGACGTTTGCAGAGCTGCCACTAACTAGTCTGAGATCCCACTCTATAAGAGCAGTAACCATGAGACAGTGATGCGGTGATCCCCTCAAACCGCAGGTCCTTATGTATACAGATTTGTATGCTTTATTACATTCTCCATTATGTTTGCCAAGTTTAAACCTAACTTACCCATGTATGGTTATAATACATGTAACCCCTCACCCCTGCCTTTTTGCAAACGACAGGTGGTATGCTGTTGAAGCTGACAGCAGTGCCAGGTGGGGACTGGGTTCAGGGAGGACTAGGTTACTCGGCACAAGGACTAGGTTTGGCTACTTTACACAGGGGCACCCAAGTAAATCCAAACACAGGAAGCAATAACTGTAATGTCCAATACCAGGAATGGGATTCTAAAGTGTGGCTTTATTTACATCCAAGCAGAACAAAACAAAACATAGACGGACCCCCACAAGGCTACACTTCTGGTAATGCAGATTAAGAATAAGAACACTTCCTCAACACTTCAGCCCTCAGGCTCTGAACCCACCAGGCATACGGCCCAGACTTGCATGCTGCTTTGGGTACACAGCCCGACTTGTACACTATTTGGTGATTTCCCTGGCTCGGCTCCCCTGCCGGCCACTCAAACACCTTCCATTTGACATGGACACATTTTCCGGTGGCTCCCTAAACCACCTTAGAGCCTTCGACTCCATAAGGGAAACTTCCTTTTAATCCCACATCTGGGTACTTTCCTCAGCACTGGCCAAGTGCCTGAGGGAAAGTAAAAGGGCCACAGAGCAAATCCGTAGAGGTGAATTTGGTTACTACTGATGGGGGGTCTCCCACCTCTCGCTTCCACAGTTCATACCCGGCCATTTCTCTGGACATTAAACATCTCTTTCTGAAAAGCTTGGCAATGTAGATTAAAGGGTAAATGCATAGCACATTTCCTCTACATGTCTTGGCTTTCCCCTTGTGCTGGACTTGAACATACTTTTACTTGGCTTAGCCTATTCTTCCAGGCCTCCCACTGATTAAGCAGTCCAATCCCCACTTTACAACAGTTCAGGTGAAACAATGGCCCTATGTAAGAGCAGACTCACCCTTTGGTTGCAGGTGCCCCACAGGCGATTCTTGACAGCTTCTGGTGCTGCAGCACAACTTGAAAAATAAGGCAGCTTCTTCCCTAGCCAGGACCAGGAGGGTTGCCCCTGGAATGACAGGCAAACCTTTTCACCTCCATCCCCTCAAGGATGGGGCACAGAGACCAGTAACAGCTGTCTCCATCATTTCACGAAAAGCTTACTGTGTTCCTCTTTTGGTGGAAACACATACCTCTCCCTTAAAGTAGCTCTATATCAGAGCTTTAGGCTCCAAGAGCCTGTGCACAGACTGCTGTGCTCTTCTCTTCAAGACTGCTCACACACAACTCTCTCAAAACTGTTCAAAAAATCCCCAACATTCTATCCTAACTCCCAACTGCAGATTCCAGAGTGGCTCATGCAGCTGCGAGAGTTCTTTGGTGATGTCATCCCTCAGTCTCAGCTGAGACTGAGAACAGAGTGAGACAGTGTGAAATCCATTTAACTGAAGTTTCACAAGCTGCCTTCCCTGCCTACCACTAGGTCTTACTGGGATTCTAGTTACGCCGGGTAACAGTGGTGTTACAGTCACCCTGGGCCAGAAAATGACTGTCCGAAGTCATTATTTACCCGGCTTAGGCCATCTCACCCTACGTGCTACCTGCGGAGGGGGGTGATCAGGCCCCCTCCTACCATGTGCTAGCACAGGCAGGCAACACTAAGTGCCTATAGGCCTTTGGCTGACATATCAGCCTCTACTCTACCCACTAACTATGGGTGCCTAGTGGCTCTGGTAGAACTGTCCAGAGCATAGCCCTAATAGATCAGCACTGCAACTCTTACTGCAGGTCAGGGCCACAGCCTGTCTATCCCCCCAGCCCTCAAGGGAAAACCTATCTGCCTGTAACTCAAATCCCAAAACAAAACAAACAGGGGACCTCCCAGACCTTGGGCACCATGCAACCACACACCAGGAGCTAATACCAACCATTACATTACTCCCTCACTCCCCCACAACCATACCTGTGGAAGAAAAGGGTTACTACAGTAACAACAATAACAGTATTTTAAATACTACACTCTAAAGTACTAGTGAGGAACTCCGATGAGCCCCTCCTCCTCTTCTTGTCTTCTCTTCTATCTTCTTCAGGAACACCTGCAAGAAAAAAGAAAGACAACACACACTCCTAATCTGCATACACAGTCTACCTAAACCCCTACCATCAAAACACTGGAGAATCCCAAAAAGATTGTTTTAGAAAAGATAGAAAAACAGTATATACACTAGAAAACAGTAGAAAAACAATGACATTATTTACAGTACACATTTGGGGGATGGAGTGCCCTAAAAGTCCCATCTAGTGACCACAGTGCCCGAAGGCTAGTCCATTAAAGAGTCTCTCCTGGGCCGGAGCCCAGTGAAGCACAGTTCTAACAGGCCAAAGTCCCGAAGGGGAGCGTCTTTGAGGACAGTTCACACATCTGGAGTCTGCTAATGTAGAGTGTGTATTGCAATGTCATAAGAATAGAAACATTTGGACTTACCAGCCCCTTGTAGAATGAACAACACACACCGACCTGCTCCTCAGCTGAAGACTCTCCCTGGCAGCATTCTTCCGATACAGCTGGGCGGACATCTTCCGGGAACGAAAGGAGGGCACATCTGGAAACTGCTGGGTTGATGTCATCTCTGGAGATGGAACCTTGGAACAGGAACAAAAAGGAACACAGCTGGTCTGACGTTATCCGATTACCAGGCGATGAATCAGGATACAGCTGGGCTGGTGTCCTCTCTGGATCTGAAGTCATCTGGTGGGCCAGTCGATGGATTCTGGAAAGTCAGTACACTGTAGAACTGATGAATATGGGGCACCTGAGTCCTGGATGTCCATACTGGCGGAACAACAAAGGCACTGCAATGGCTGGAGTGGCAGCACTGACTACCACTGCTCTGCTTTCCATCTGGTAGGCATGGGCACATTTGCAGGGAGGTCTTTGCATTGTGGCCAATAGGACAATGGGTCAGGAACTTGAATTATTACCCCGTCTGGGCACACATAATTCACACTGTGAAAGGTTTCACGTCCCTCTCCATCCACTATTCGAACAGTGTCCATAAACAGTGTCCTGCATCTTTTCCACTGGCTATATTTTTCATGAAACATTCTGTTCCTGACATGCTTGTTTGCACCAGGATGCACACATTTTATTGCTTCGGCCCAAATCCAGGATTTCCTGCTGTTCTCAATCTCCTCCTAGACTCTCCGAGGAAAGGTAGGAAAGGACATCCCTTAGATTTCATTTGCCTTTCTACAAACCAGTCTCTCCTCTTTACTAGCTTTGGTCAACCTGAGACCGCTGGCCTGGCTTGGGGGCGGCCAGTCCTGGTTCTGCCAGCTACGCATTCTCAACGAGACAAAGAATGGATCCCTGACTTCTTCTTCTTGCACAGCCAGGGCAGTGGCATCACCACTCTTGTCCATGCATTCCTCTGAGGCAAGAGCTTGAGGCTGTGTACACGTTCCTTTTTCACAAGGCCACAAAGGTTTCCCCTCTTCTTCTTCCTCACTGAGAATCTGTGCCCAGGAGTGAGCAGTCGTCCTCACTCCTGAGACTATCCACTCTTTACTGGGCGCAGAGGTCGATACCTCCCATTCAAAGGCATCCCTCATCTCACCTTCTCCTATGAGACTCGGGCTAGACCCCCCCTCTCCAAGGGTCTACTGATGCTCTGTCTGAATTGTCTGTCTGCGATCCAGCATCTGAAACATCAGCATATTGTCCTGTCTGCAAATCTGCACTCTCTAGCTTTGTGCCACACTTCCACGAGGGGCCTTCTCCAACAGGATCCACCTGGTGCTGTGTGCTGCCAACTGCAGATTCTTGAACTTTTGTCCATGTGGGAGCCAAACGAATCTTGGGCGCTTTAAACAAGCCGTATTTCTCTAAGCACCCCGAACAGTGAGGTACCATGAAGACATCCCTTCCAACATTTAAGCATATTAAACACACTTGCACTGGGTATCCAGGAATTTCCACATGAGAAGGCAGTTGTCCTCCATAGTAACACCTCTCAATGTCCCTTAACTTATTTACTTCTGCTGCTACCGCAGCCTGGGCATGATCCGGGTAGCGGGCTGGTCCTGAGGCCATGACTGCAGAGAAAAATAAACAAACGCTCCCTGTTATTGAAAGTCCCACATCACTGAACACTTTCTTTCACTTTCAAAATGTCTCCTCTGCTGCTGTGTTTACGTTACTACCCCACCCTGTAATGGCGGCGGGAGCACTCCTGTGCATCAACATTCTGAAATTGGGTCAAGCCACTGCGCATCCGATTTACTTACTCTACTGATAACTTTGCTCAAAACTGCACAAACTTGCACTGTTCCTTTTTCTAACACATTTATATGATTTGCCACGGACTTTTCACTTGCTGAAAACATTGCTTTAGCTCACAGTCCCTTAAAGCCTCAGGATTTCAAGCACAGGATTGCCTGTAACTAGTGCTGCATAAATTGATACAACTCACAGTCTCTCTCATGGCTTTGAAACTTTATTCTGACGCTGATCCCATAACTATGCTCACAGTCGATGGCTTAACAGACTTGCTTTAGCTGGTAAAACTTGACACAGTCTTTATTTGCAAAGCGACTACACTGCTGCACACAGATTCAGCTGGCTTTTGGCAAAAAAATCACTTGTTTGAGCAATTATTACTGTTGGTACTCACTGTTATTAGTAGCTGTTTGCTGCGATGGAAAAACGGCCTGCAGCCAGTCTTGGAGGCCTTGGGACATAAGCAGGTTGACAGTCCTGCCGCTCGTCCCTCCGATCACCACACTCACAATCCAGTCGATCGAGATGCGGGTTGAGCCCGATTTTAGACGGAAAAGTCAGTTTTTTGAAACTTTTACAGCGCTTTTTAATCACTGCAACACTCCTCCACTAAGCCAGTACACGCACTCCACTCCCTCTCCTTCTCGAATGCTGGGCAGTCGCTGTAAAGCTGGCTTGGGGCGGGACTGATTGCAGCCTCACCAATCACACAATGCCATGCAAATAAGCCTCTTTCCCTCGCGAGTGCTCTTCTCTCATGGCAATCATTGAGCAGGCAAATTTAAACTGCAGAAACCACTTTTTTTTTTTCTTCAAACTGACTCCACGGCGGGAGCCCATTTCAACCATTTGTCATGGCCATTAACACAGCAAGTCTCTCAGATTACTAAAAAGCATTTCCAACGTCCAGGACACAATTTTCCTGTTGCTACCCCTAGTTTTCCACACTTTTCTTTATCACAACAGTTCACTAGAAAGCATTTCCAACGTCCAGGGCACAATTTTCCTGTTGCTATCCCTAGTCTTCCACACTTTTCTTTGTCACAACAGTTTTTTTAAAAGCTGGCAAAACACTGTAAATATTTGATGCAGGATAAGGGCATACTCTCTCAGGTTTTACTGCTCCTTGGTAAACAGTTGGCATTTAACAGCGGCACATGGACAACAGCACACAGCGACACATTAGTTAACCTTGCTTCAGCTTTTTGGGCTACCCACTGCCAGATAACCAAAACGCTAGCCCCTTGCCCGAGCACCTTTCCTCCCTAAATTTAAAATCCAAAGTGGTGCCTCCAATTTGTAACCCCTCACCCCTGCCTTTTTTGCAAATGACAGGTGGTATGCTGTTGAAGCTGACAGCAGTGCCAGATGGGGACTGGGTTCGGGGAGGACTCGGCACAAGGGCTAGGTTTAGCTACTCTGCACAGGGGCACCCAAGTAAATCCGAACACAGGAAGCAATAACTGTAATGTCCAACACCAGGAATGGAATTCTAAAGTGTGGCTTTATTTACATCCAAGCAGAGCAAAACAAAGCATAGACAGTCTCCCACAGGGCTACACTTCTGGTAATGCAGATTAAGAATCAGAACACTTCCTCAACACTTCTGCCCTCAGGCTCTGAACCCACCAGGCACACAGCCCAGACTTGCATGCTGCTTTGGGTACACAGCCCAGCTTGTACACTATTTGGGGATTTCCCCTGGCTCAACTCCCCTGCCGGCCACTCGAACACCTTCCATTTGACATGGACACATTTTCTGGTGGCTTCCTAAACCACCTTAGAGCCTTCGACTCCATAAGAGAAACTTCCTTCTAATCCCACATCTGGGTACTTTCCTCAGCACTGGCCAAGTGCCTGAGGGAAAGTAAAAGAGGCCACAGAGCAAATCCGTAGAGGTGAATTTGGTTACTACTGATGGGGGATCTCCCACCTTTCGCTTCCACAATTCATACCCGGCCATTTCTCTGGACGTTAAACATCTCTTTCTGAAAAGCTTGGCAATGTAGATTAAAGGGTAAATGCATAGCACATTTCCTCTACATGTCTTGGCTTTCCCCTTGTACTAGACTCGTGTAACCCCTAGATGGCGCTATCCCAGGGGCTACTACCCCTGCCTGATTTGCCACTAACAGGTTGAGGGGCCTGGATCCAATGGCGGGTGCCTCCACCCAGAGGTCAGGGTTTGCAATAGTTAAACTAACTTGGTCACAGCCCTCTGGGACACTGCAACCCCCCTTTCTTCCCACTAGTGGCCCACACAATATATCAGAATTACCTTCACAGTATACACTTACCCCAGGTCTGGTTCCGGCACTGGGACCTCCTGTGAAATGAGATACAGTGCAACAATCACAGTACAGTACTTCAACATAGACAAATACCTCAGGCAGTATAACTTTGCTGAAACAAGCAGCTCTGATTTATTTAGGGGATATAACAAGGACAGGGAAATCAGGTTAATTAGCTTATCACTCTAATACTACTTATGGCTCTGTGCACAGGCCTATCCCTATCAGTTACTGTCCTGGGTACCCAAGCCCTAGTGGCTAGTCCAAACCTCCTGGGCAGCTGGTAGGGGCCCTTCACACAGAGAAAAGGAGAATTAAACAGTCAGCAGTACAGTAATTCCATTTGGATTTAATGTGGCAATTCAACAGGAGCGACCCTGAATTAGTACTCACGACCTCCAAATAAGATAGGGTCCTTCAATGTCAGCAGGGCTCACTTGAGGTACACAAACCTCTTCACACATCCATATAAAGAAAGCACTATACCAGGCAGGCTGCATCTGTATCCCGATTGCAATTACTGCACAATACCGGGAGAACACACAGCAGATTCAGTTCCTGACAGACCCGAGTGCAATTTTCAGCAATTCCTCCAGTCTTCTACAGGGTGAGCCTGGTTTCTACTCTTCAGAGATCCTTTGATTCTTTTCACAGGACGGATTCAGTCCTAACAAGCTGTTACACAAGCTGCAGACCGGAACTCTGGGCCTTACACACGTTTGACTAAAACTGCACACTGAAAAGCACAGGGCTCCTTCCTTCTTCACTGCCAAAGCTCAACTGAAACTCCAACCGACAAAACCGGCACTTCCTTTGAGTTCCTCCCAGTTCTTGACTGGATTGGCTGTCACTCACAATAGACTGCTGCTGTTGGTCCAAAAGGCACTGAAGTCTAAACTACATCTCCCAGAGTCACTGCCCATACAATCCTCTTGTGGCTGGCTCAGATTATGAGTCAAGTTCTGATTAGTCAAGGCACCATTTTAGAGCTAGCTTACCCCACACTGATTGGTCCAGTTCAGCAGTTCAAAACTAGAATGGGGAACTAGCAGACACAGTTCTGACTGCAAAAGAAAGCAGGTTAGACAAACTGTAATTTCATTATTACTCTAAATAATTTCTGGCAAACAGTTACATCTTTCAGATAGGTTCCTTTGCACTCTAGTGACTGCAAAATGAAGTGAATTGGCAGCAGCTCGAGTGGTACTCAGAGAAGCACACAGTCCCCCATACAAACTAATTATGTCTGCAAGCAGACAGCTCTTAAAGAGACAGTACCAGAGGCTCTAAAAACACTCACTGATAAATGGCTTAAATGCCAAACACCATTCAGGCTTGGAGCATTCAAGCAAGCTCCTGGAAGTCTTTTGGGAACCCCCATTTGAAGGGGGGTTACACCAGAACATACTTAAACATCTCTTTCTGAAAAGCTTGGCAGTGTAGATTAAAGGGTAAATGCATAGCACATTTCCTCCTCATGTCTTGGCTTTCCCCTTGTGCTGGACTTGAACATACTTTTACTTGGCTTAACCTATTCCTCTAGGCCTCCCACTGATTAAGCAGTCCAATCCCCACTTTACAACAGTTCAGGTGAAACAATGGCCCTATGTAAGAGCAGACTCACCCTTTGGTTGCAGGTGCCCCACAGGCGATTCTTGACAGCTTCTGGTGCTGTAGCACAACTGGAAAAATAAGGCAGCTTCTTCCCTAACCGGGACCAGGAGGGTTGCCCCTGGAATGACAGGCAAACCTTTTCACCCCCATCCCCTCAGGGATGGGGCACAGAGACCAGTAACAGCGGTCTCCACCACTTCACGAACAGCTTACTGTGTTCCTCTTTTGGTGGAAACACACACCTCTCCCTTAAAGTAGCTCTATATCAGAGCTTTAGGCTCCAGGAACCTGTGCACAGACTGCTGTGCTCCTCTCTTCAAGACTGCTCACACACAACTCTCTCAAAACTGTTCAAAAAATCCCCAACATTCTATCCTAACTCCCAACTGCAGATGCCAGTGTGGCTCATGCAGCTGCGAGAGTTCTATGGTGATGTCATCCCTCAGTCTCAGCTGAGACTGAGAACAGAGTGAGACAGTGTGAAATCCATTTAACTGGAGTTTCACAAGCTGCCTTCCCTGCCTACCACTAGGTCTTACTGGGATTCTAGTAGCCCCAGGTAACAGGGGGGTTACATACAAATATATGAAAAGTGCCAGCAGAAGACCACCCAGTCTATCACGTCTGCTCAGTAAGTGATGCAGGGTCTGACCTTACAGTTTTTGTCAATGATCCTCCCCCCCAACTGTCCCTGCTTCTACCCTTCTTCTCCCCTTCCTTGGTCCCAAGGGTTCCCTTTGTGCTTGTCCCAGTCTCTCTTGAATGCTCCAGCCATCCTTGTTAATACCACCTCCTCTGGCAGCTCATTTAAGGAGGACACTACCCCCTCTATATAGAAATGCTTCCTTACATCCCTTTTGTATCTCCCCCTCATCAGTTTTAGACTGTGCCCCCTAGTGCTGCTGTTATCACTTATTTTAAAGAGACCTTCCTTTTTCACTCAGTTAATTCCCTTCATGTGCTTGAAGGTTTCTATCATGTGACCCCTCTGCCTCCTCTCTTCCAGGGAGTACAACCCCAGGGCACTAGTGGATTACAGGGAAAACAAAAAAAATTTGGAAGACTAGGGTTAGAACCCTGGTCTCTACCCCCATTCTGGCCAAGCTGCTCCACGACTCAGCCCTCTCCACCACAGAAGCAGCTCAGCCAACCTCCCCCATTCCCCATACCATGTCTTTTTCCCTAGTACCACAGACAGCAACATGGGTAGCCCTTACTGCACAACTCTGTTTAACCCCTGTTGCTGTCTGTGATATGCTATTCGGACAGTGCTCTTCTTTCTCGCACTATATCTGTAGCGCTATTCTAACTGGTTACCCATCTCCAGGGCTCCCAGCCTCTCCTCATAGGAACTATCCTACAGCCCTTCAATCATCTTGGTTGCTCTCCTCTGAACCCCCCTCCAGCATGCTGATGTCCATCTTAAGGTAAGGATGCAAGTACCTCACCCCATATTCTAAATGTGGTCTCACTGATGACTTGTGCAATGGTAAAATAACCTCGCTCTACCTACTAGTGAATCCTCTTGCAATACACCCCAGCATCCTGTTAGCCTTCACCACTGCCTTTTTACACTGAGAGGTGTGTTTCAGGTCACTCGTAGTCACTACCGTTAGATTCTTTTCCTCTTCAGAAGCAGTTACGTTAACCCTTCCTATGAAATACTCTGTCCTGGGGTTCTTTGCCCCTATGTGCATCACTTTGCAGTTTTTGACATTGAAACCAAGTTGTCAGATTCCTGACCATCTCTAGTCTGGTGAGGTCCTCCCTCAGGTCCTGTATCCCCTCCTTGGTGTCCATTCTCCCATAGAGTTTGGTGTTGTCCACAAAGAGGTACATTTTGCGTTTATTGCCTTACCTGATGTCACTTATGAAGACATTGAACAACACTGGCTCCAGAACTGATCCCTGTGGGACCCCGCAGGTGACCTCCTTGTTGCTGGAGAACTCATCCCCAAACACTACTCTCTGGGTTCTACCACTCAACCAGTTTTCAGCCCATCTTACCATATTCTCCCTCACCCCTAGATCCCTCAGTTTCATTATCAATCTTTTGTGTGGTACAGAATTGAAGGCCTTGCTAAAGTCCCAGTATATGATGTCCACTGCCTGGCCTTCGTCCACTGTCCTTATGACCCAATTGAAGAACTCTGTCGGGTTCTGTTGACACGACCTGCCTGCCACACACTTGTACTGTCTTTCATCCTGTAGACCGTTCTGTTCCATGTCCCTGACCAGCCTTTCCTTTAGTATGTTCTGCATGAGTTTACACATTATTGAGGTCAGACCGACTGGACTATAGTTACTTGGGTCATCCTTGAGTCCAATCTTGTGGAGTGGAACCACATGTGCCAGTCTCCACTTCAGCAGACCACTCCTGATGATAGAGATCTATTGAAGAGAACAACCAGCAGCCCCACCAGATCCTCTGCTAACTCTTTCAGCACCTTGGGGTGTATTTTGTCTGGTCCCGGGGATTTGTCCACCCTCAGGGCCATCAGCCCCTCACTCACTCTTTCAATCCTGGTAACAGCTATGGCTCCCCCCCCCCATTCCCTCCATCCTTCTCCCTGCTCATGGCACTGGTCCATCCTTTTCCTTTGTAAAGACAGAGCAGAAGTATTTGTTTAATACCTCTGCTTTGCTCCTGTCTTCATCAACCCAACCATCCCTCTTCCTCAGTCTAACAATGCCATCCTTCTTGTCCCTCCTTTCACTTATGTAGCAAAAGAAGACCTTCTCCCCATTCTTTATTTCTTCTGCTATTTGGAGCTCTTTCTGTGCCTTTGCCTGCTGCACCTCCCTTCTTGCCACCTTAGCTAGCCTCTGGTATTCTTCCTCATCCTCTTCCTTTGCTGTTCTTTTAAATATTTTATAGGCTGCCCTCTTTTCTATTACCACTCTGGCCACCTCCCTGGGAAACCAACTTGGCGGTCTGGCTTTTGATTTCTTCCCCCTCATTTTGAAAAAACTGCTTGTGGCCTTCTGAATGGCCCCCTAATGATGGCCCATAATCAGTCTACCCCATGCCCTCCTCCATGCACTCCAGGTTTTCCCGTAACACTTCTCTTTTTTTTTTATTTGGCCTCCTAAAATACAATGTTCTGGTCTTGGTGGAGATGCATTCCTTGCCCATGTCCAAACTGAGTCACACTGTATTGTGGTCACTTCCACCTGGGGGTCCCCTCACTTCGATCTCCTGTATGTGCTTCCTATTGGTGACAGTGAATGTGTATGTTTTGTTTACGCATGGAAAACATATTGGAGGATGTGATATAGTTCATCTGACAAATCTCCAAGGGCCAGCTGTATGAGAGGCACCACTGTGCCAGTCTTGTGTGGTTACCAATCTTTTAAAAGTATAGTATTGGAATATTTGGTAGCAGTTCTTGAACAGTCTGCCTAGGTGCAGTGCTTGAATACAGTTCGCTAGGATGCCACAACATGTGCGTCCATTTGGGAGAAGGAAAGGGGGGTGAGGAAGAATGATTGTCTGGTGTACTGGAAGATGCCTTCCAACTCAAATCATTACTAGACCCCACTGCACAGAGCTGTAAGAACCACAACTCTCACATCCCCAAGTCGATTTGTGACAGGGAAAGCCCTGTCCCTGTAAATGGACTCACTTCTCTCTTAAAACCTCCATTGCAACAGTGCCTTCTCTATCCTGCATATCTGTCCCTACATTTCTAAATCTAGAAGTTTGGCCATTTTTTGGGTCCCCCCCCACCCCCTTACTCTTAATGGTCTCCCTCTAATACTTCCATTTCTCTCTCAAGGTCCATAAATCTGAGAGGTGAAGGAATAATCCTTTCTGTGTAAGAAGAGTTACAGGTGCACCCAAGTGTATGAGTGCCTGTTACAAAAATATGTAAACCTACGTGGGACTGGAAAAGATTAAATAAAAAGACATGTTGTGGTCTAGGTAGTGTGGCCACACATTCAGAGCAGACAGCCATTTTTCTCTATTAATTTATACGGCACCACCATTGCTCCATAACAAATAAAGTAGTAGTAATGAAATGTATTTGTGGAGCTGGCACAACCTTCTTTTTTATTTCTGTACCATGTTTCCCTTGTGCCACTCCAGGGTCAAAATGCAGTGAATGAAAAGCTAGCAAGCATGCTAAACAAGCCTGCTTTTGTAATGTCTGAAGCCGCAGCTATGTTTAAATTACCGCCTTCTGCCCCACAATAGAAAGTCAGTCTCTCTCCTCCCTCTCCTCCCCTCCCTCCCTCTCCCTCCCGCTCCTCTCCCTCCCTCCCCTCCCCTCTCCTCCTAAAAGGATTCCCAGTCCACTTCTCAGCCA
Source organism: Neoceratodus forsteri (assembly GCA_016271365.2). NCBI lineage: Eukaryota > Metazoa > Chordata > Ceratodontiformes > Ceratodontidae > Neoceratodus > Neoceratodus forsteri. The sequence continues at coordinate 686,009,830 of CM057456.1, read as the reverse complement.
TATGTCTGATTTCTTACAGGACTGGACTGTGTTTCCTGGCACTGACCTGCCAGGTCAGGTGTGCCAAGAGAGTATAGACAAAATGTCCAACTACCCTCCAGTGCTACAAGTGAAATATAAATAAACTGGAGCAACATATTTTCTTTAGCCGAAAGCTATGCTGGGAATAGGGGGCCAGAATGAAATATTTAGCCAACTGCTCTACATTTCAGCCGCTGGTCCCCAAGTTAAACACACAGACTGTTCTTTTCTTTCCTTATTTTGTTATTGGCAATATTAAGAGTTAACTGCCCCTGTTTTTTTTTCATAAAATAAACAGGAATAAAGTGGGCAAATTAGAAACATTTTAACATTGGCCAAAACTAACAAAGCTGTCACTCTATTTGTATGAAGGGTTGCAACAAGTTCTTATGTGCCCTGAAAATAGATATAGGCTGATTTTGGAAATAAAGTACCATACTTACTAGTTGTGTACCCAGTCCAGTTCAAAACATCTTGGGACCCTGACTTACTAACAAGTGGTGACTCCATAATTACAAGGGGATGCTCCCTGCAGTGCTGGTTCCTATAGGGCAGCTACGGGCCCTAGTGACCTATTTTATAGTATTCCAGAGGGGAGAATCTTACAGTGCAAAGCTACAAACATTTCTAAAAGCCTAGTCAGTTTTGTTTAGAACAATATGCTGGTAGGTGAAAGAGAGCTTTACATAGAAAACGCTCTAGTATTATATGAATTAAAAGAGAGCTAATAAAAAAGAGTTTTAAAAACATGATGACACTCAAACCACCTGATCAAGTAGGCATGTATATAAGGACTGACTCCTGAACATTCAGACAGATAGGGTCAGTTCTTTCCGGCCATTGTAGGTGAAGGACTGAGGGGAGTCCCTTGCTGCAACCCTTGTGTGGAAACTGGTGAAAAGTTTGCCATAGCCTTGAAAGCCCATTTTTGTTTCTTTTCTGTTTATTGTTTTTGTGGCTCAAGTAAAAGTCTTTATTTTGCTTGAACTGTTTATGAAGCAATAAACCTCGCACCTGGCAAAGTGCATTAAACATATATCTACAGTATCTGTGGTGTCCATCTCTTATCCTACACCATTGCACGGTTCATACTTTTTCTCCCCAAGAGCTAGAAAAGGGGTCCCACTGGGAAAGGGATACTCTGGAGCAGTAGGGTGCCAGGAGGAACACGTGAAGGTGAGCTGCCATGGGTGGCTGTTGGTGATGAGTATGGATAGTGGCAGGGCTTGCAGGGCACATGGAAGCAGCAAAAACAAATTCTGGAGGGAAAGTTTAAGGATTCTGAGGTGTTGTGAGGTCAAAGACTCCAGGGCCAGGATATTCAATGTTCCTGGTTTGTACTCGCACAAAGTTTACTCCAGGAGCAAATCAGTGTCTGGAGCAAACTACAGGTACAGTGCATTGAAACATGCTCGAAGCACATAGCGAGCGCTAAAGGCATGTTCCAATATACCTACCGAAGGAGGCAGGTACCAACTCCTATTCCTCTACAAACCCAACCCTGCCTACCAGCCACATGAGGCATGTGGCCAGTAGAAAGTTATAGGAAGAATCAACAGGAGTAAAGCAGCCTCTAGGGCTCTCAAATGGCAACTGCTTTTGTGGAACAATCTGTCATATTCAAACTTTTCCATACAAATGATCCCATAGCACAGGCAAGGTACTATGGGGTCATTTGCAGCTCATTGTGGCCTTATTACAGGCTGAGAAGCAAACTGGGACTGCACTCCATCACCACTTCTTGTTTAAAAAAGCCCTAGTAGTCTAGTGGTCTCCCTGGTCACCCATTCATGTTCATCCTGGCAAGTCTTGGCAGTCCAGTGGTCCATCCACCCCTGACAAACCATCAGTGTTATTCCTGATAAGCCCTGGCAGTTTAGTGATCCCCCACTCCATGACCACCCATCAGTTTTCATTTTGACAAGCCTTGGCAGTCTAATGGTTCCTCCACCCTTGGTAAGCCATGGCAGTTTAATAATCACCACCCCCTAATCACCCATCTGTATTCATACTGACAAACATGGCAGTGTAGTGGTCCCCCCCAACCTCAATCATCACCATCTCTGTTATAAGGGCCCTACCCCGATCGCTGTAATCAGTATACTGTGTAAAGACCACCCCACTTTCCCCAATAGCTATTCATGCTATCACAAACAACCTCTCTGGTAGTCCAGTGGTCCCCCAACCTCTGATCTTTGAGGTAACCCCCCCTCCTTGATTGCCTTGCAGACCAGCGATTGGGGGTTGAGTTACTTGCACAGCATACTGATAACAGTGATGGGGAGGTACGGCCCTTATAATACTGATGGTGACAGTTTTGGGGGAGGGTCCACTAGACTGCCAGGGCTTGTCAAGATGAACATGGACAGGCATTTGGGTGGAACTATAAGACAGCCAGGGCTTCTCAAACTAAACACAGCCAGACAATCATGGGTTGGGCACCACTAGGCTGCAGGACTTTATAACACTCCATTACCCTCTGGCGACATTTGGGACCATTACACACAGTAATGAGCATCAGAGTTCTTTGTTTCTTCCCCTGACGACACCCCTCCAGTAGGATACTACCTTACCTCCCCAACTGGTGTAGCTAAGAGCTGCCAAGAGAGGGAGAGATGCTGCCCTGGACTGACCTGGAGACCTTCAGGAATGTAAGATACTGACTCTGCAAGCAAGGACACGGATACGTGGATCAATGAAAAAAGAAGGTAAACTTTACAGAAAAAAAATATGAAAAAATAGCTTGTATAGCCACAAATGGCAAAACACACTTTTTTTGCATAAACTTCATGAACAGAAAAACATGAATTGCAGTTTGAATAAACACCTTTTTTTGTCTTCCTGCAGGACACCCCACCCCTGCTTTCCCTAGAGACTGCAGCCACCCACCACCCACTAGCCCTCTAGAACACAGTCGGGTCCCAGTGTAAGCACCCTCCCTGGCCCTAACAGCTGAGCTTGTTCACACTGTAGACTTAAGGGCAAATAGTGGCTACTAGGCCTTATCCCACCTCAGTCAGTCCACTGACCCCTTACACCAGACACTCTCCCTGGTCTCTACATACACAGTTATTCTTTACTTAACTCTTTACTGGCACAGGTAAATCGTTTAACATTTCTCTACAGCAGACAAACACATTTTGCAGGGAAAACAGTGGCATTTAACATCATATCACACACTGGTACATAAAAGCTAGGACATTTCCCCCCCTCAGTCTTTCAAATGACAAAAGTCTTGTAAATGCAGAAGGACATGAGGTAAACTCCCCAAATCTATAGCAACAGGTTTTTACAATATCACATTCTTGGATTACTTGAAGAACCTTTTAAGGAAAACTTCTGCGGAATTCTTCTGAGGACACTCTGGAGCAAGCAGCTGTGGTAATGGAACCTGGAGCAGTGACGAATTCTTCCGATTGCAGCCCTTTGTTTCTGTGAAGAAATCTCGGTACATCTGGATCATCAGGCACTTGAAGCAGCACGCTCTCTACTCTCTCCCTGCTCTCACTCACTGCCCTGTCTGACACTAGACTGGGATGCAGGCAAACCCCTAATCCTATTAGTTTACTTTAGCTGAGGGCTGTCCCCTAGGCCTGTCACCACTGCATGCCTCTTCTGACTGGACGCCCACTTGGCTCGGGTCCCTCCTTAGTAGTCACTCTCCCTGCTTGAACTCTCAGTACACTGGCTGTTAAGCTACTTTTATGCCCCACACTAATTTACACATGCTAAGTTCTGGTCACTGAGTGGACACTGACCTGTCCAGAGACTCAGCACCAATCACATTTCTTTCTACAGCAGCATGCCACAATAGAATACACAGTTTTTAAAATCCAAACTGCCTTTCCCAACATTCTATGGCCTCCTTTTTTCCTTAATTTGAGTCCCATTTATATACACATTCACTTTTTACATTAAAATAAACACTTTCTCTGAGTTTAAGCACTTCCTCACTGTTCTAGCGGGAAAGCTTAGATTCTTTGCTTTCTCCTGAATTTTTTTCTGTAGAAATTGACCTACAGGAAATCTAAGTTGCTAAGGGTTGAACTTGATTGACATTAAACTTTTAAATAACACATTTCTGAACACTTTTACTTATTTTTTCTCAGAAATAGCAGTTTCTCCTTTAAGTACTGTACACTGATCACTACAGTTTTTTTAACTGAACAATCATTTTTCCCCATACTTATCTCCACCTCCTGTGTGACCCACACTCCCTAAAAAGGTTAGCGACTCCTCCATTTCACATTTTTTACTAATAAAACTGTTTTTTCTTGATACTGAACATTTTTATCTACAAGACTGCCAAGTCTGGGATAAATAAAGTAAAAAATGGCATGGCAGCACACTTTGAAAATTAACTGTTTACTGGATGCATTCTCTGACTGTATGTACCTTTCTGACACAGCATCTGTATTTAAACTGCTCTGTTTTTAAAACTAAGGGTAACCGGTTAGAATGGCGCTACAAATATAGTGGGTGTAAGAAGTGCACTGTCCGAATAGCATATCACGGACAGTGACAGAAGTAGAACAACATTGTGCTTTCATCATCCCTAACAGAGATAGTACCACTGGCCTTGCATATTTCTCTATGTAAGATTTCCGAATCAACTTATGTCACGTCCATTACTACTGACCTTGCATACCATGAGCTACCATACTGTCTAATTACCTCCTATTCTTTTTTTTTTTTTTTAGTTGTTTAACCAGGAGTGGTACACTAAGCTGACAGCTTTTTTACAGGTGCGACCTGGGAGCACAGAGAAGTTAAGTGACCTGCTCAGGGTCACACAGTATGCAAGTGGAAGCTGTGAGATTCAAACCCAGGTCTGGTCTGTTGGATGCCACCAGATTTGCAGCTCAGAGCCTTAAGCCACTGTGCTATACTGCCTCCCATTCTCAATGTGTACTGTGTATAATTAACAAACCTAATGTATGCAAGCTGCTTTGCCTCTGTAAGTATTAATTTTCTGTACCACTGTATTAATTAATGTATGTAATTAACTCCAGGTCACCACTGAAAAAGGGACCTTAGGTCTCAGTGGGCTTACCCAGCTACCAAAATTAAATAAATAAATAGTATTTAAATGTACTGGGTGTGACTTCATGCAAAATGAATAGGATACTAGATAAAAGTGTCACCTTCTGCTGTTACTGTGTGGATGCCAGTTTGGTATTTGAATCTACTGGATGTGACCTCGTTTCAAGGTAATTTTGATGCTTGATAAAAGTATCGCTTTTATAACTATACTGGCTGGAACTTTGAATTATTGTGCTGAATGTTCGGGATGTAAAATCCAAGATCTAGCCATGTAGCTTGTCCTGAAATGTTCAGTTTCTGCAATGTGCAGGGCAATCCCTGTCTTCTGTGACGTGCAGGGCAGTCTCTGGCTCTTTGTGACCAGCAGGGTCAATTCCTGCTAATTCCGTTAAATGCAGGGCAATCTCTGCCTTCATTGTACCCAATAATCTACAGCCATTGTAGGAATAGTTCTCCAAGTTTGCCCTTCCCTTTGAATCAAAAGTCGGCCAACTCAACCAGCCGCAACGTCCACCGGGCCTGCAATATCTAGGACTGTGGTATCTGGGTGTCCAGTATGATATGAGATTGCGGGGTTTCTGCTGTATCTGGGACTGGTACCAGTGTGGGTAATCAAACAGTTATTTATGTACCATTGGATTAGTCAGCAGCTAGATAACCAGGCAGGGCTCTGGGTATCGTGTGTCGAACTGAGAAATGTGATTGCCTGTAGTCTGTTAGCATGTAGCCACCCAGCTGGAGGGTTCACCAGCAAAACACCAATCAAACCTGTACATATGTATATAGTAATCAAATAACCTCTACTCCACATCTCCGTTCCTAACTCCTTGTCCCCTAAATAAATAGATTGTTACTGTTTTTTGAAATTCTGAGTGTGAGCTTATTATTAGAGAGAGTCATTCAATGCAAAGTATGGAAATGTGTGGAAATGTTTATTGGGGCATGTCTGGGTAAGGTTGCTGGTTATTGTGGGTGGTGTAGCATCTCAGGGGGCTATACCTGTTACCAGTTCACCCACGTAAGGCACCCTGAGTGGAGGCACTGCACAAAGGTTTTAAAATAGTTATCTGTTAGTGAACCCAAACCCCTCAGCCTAGTTTGTAAGTAGTAGGCAGGGTGTAACTCTGGGGATAGCATCACCCTGGCGTTACAATAGGATCTTTAACACCCACCTGACCATGCAGAAAGACCATGCTTTAACATCTCATCTGAAAGACTCAGGAGTGCAGTAAACCCCTCATGCTGCGCTATAGTGCAAGTATTGAGATTTACTCCAAGTGCCTGGTGTGGGGATAAAACCTACAGCCTTCTCATCTTCTAGCCCCAGAGGCGAGTGTGCAACCTGCTGAGCCACTGACACTGCAAATAGCACTATGCTGCCTTGTTGGCTCTGACTAGAGTTTGTTTAAAAATGTAATCACAAAACAAAGCTTGCAGGGAGAAAATAATTTAAATGTGAGCCTATTAGTCGTATTGTCCCAATAAGGAGTTACGTCACTTTTTGACAAAAAAAGAATTAGTGTAAAGGGTAGTCCATCTAGCCATTGGGATACAGTAATCCAAAGTGAATTCACTATTCTTTGTGCCATTTGCTACCATTAGCCAATATGACCGTTGAATTTTGATCTTTACAATCAATAATATCAAGCATTTGTTGCCATTGTTTTATCTGAAAATCACTCTGCTTGTATCTAAGACATTTCTTGTATTCTTCATGAGCCTTATTCAGTTACCGAAACATAGTGCCATCATCCGACTTTTTGTAGGTGTGGCACCCTGTCTTCCAATTCAGTCTGTGTGTTTGCAGGAATGGCCACAGTTCACCAATGAATGCTGCAGCTGTCTATGACAGCAGTTGAAAATGCAGTGCCCTACAGTTGAAAGGGAGAGGTCTGCTTCAGTGACAGCGATAAGATAGTGCGTGCTCATGTGCTACACACACACACACACACATATTGCGTGCTCATGCGTCCCCCCCACACACACACTGTATGGCCAACGGGTGTGCCCAATCCCCCATTGGCTCTGCTGCGCTGCCCCCCACAACAGAGTTCCAGGTGCCTCGCTGGGAGCCACCCCAGTGTGGCAACAGTCCGTATGCCTACTTGGGTGCCCAATCCCCCCTTGGCTTCACTGTCCCCCAAACAGCCTTCCAGCTGCCATGCTGGGAGCCCACCCCAGCATGGCAAAATTCCCAAGTCATCTAAGAAAAAAAAACTGCAAGAAAAAATCTTCTCTTGCTGACTGTCCTGACCCCCCCACCTGTGCCCATCCTCTGCACACCCTGCCTCCCCACACCCCCACCTCACCCCATACTTACCTCTGGAGTCCGGCGCGATAATCTTCAGTGGTCCAGGAACACGTCTGCTCTCTTCAAAGCTGACCGCAAACTGAGGAAATTCTGGTAAGCTGTATAATGGAATAAACAGGTTTTTTTCAACTTTGATACATATCTCAGGCATTTTGGGGAATTTTTTCACCAAATTTTGAACATGGGGTTTTTGGGACCTCACCTCATGAATTCTGTCACTGTCATTTTGTTAATCGGGCCCGAAAAGTGATTTTGCAGTCACTGTGTGGAACTACCTTTTGGGACCAATTTATGAAATGACAGTGTCACAGTTCAGAAGCAGGCCTCCAAAAACCCTATGTTGAAAATTTGGTGAAAAAATTCCCCAAAATGACTGTTTTACGAGCTTGCATTGCGCTGTTCCTATGCACGCTTGTAAGTTCACAAATTTTCAATATTTTCACTCCAGATTTTCAACATTGCCTTTTTACCATACCTCCTTATGAGCAGTACAGCTGTCATTTTTCATATCTCACCCAAAATGTGTTTCTGAGCATGTAGCGCACAATGGCGCAGTCAGTGTGTGAAATCAATGTTCAGGACAGATTAAGAAAATCACAGTGACACTGTTCATGAGCAGAGGTGTTAAAATGGCTATGTTAAAAATTTGGTGAAAAATTTCCAAAAATGACTGTTTTACAAGCATGTGCTGCACTGTTCCTACACACGCTCGTAAGTTCGCGTATTTTCAATATTTTTACTCCAGATTTTCAACATTGCCATTTTACCATACCTTCTTATGAGCAGTACAGCTGTCATTTTTCACATCTCGCCCAAAATGTGTTTCCGCGCATGTAGCACACAATGGCACAGTCGGTGTGTGAAATTAATGTTTGGGACAGATTAAGAAAATCACAGCAATACAGTTCATGAGCAGAGGTGTTAAAATGGCTATTTTAAATATTTGGTGAAAAACGTCCATAAAATTACTGTGTTACAAGCAACCATTGCGCAGTTTCCATGCATCCTCGTAAGTTCATAGATTTCTAATATTTTCAGTCCAGATTTTCACCACTGGCATCTTTCCATACTTCCTTATGAACAGTACAGCTGTCATTTTTCACACCATGGCCAAAATGTGTTTTCGCACTTCCAGCGTAGAAATGCGTGGTCACTGTGGGAAATCACTGTTTGGGACAGATTAAGAAAATCACAGTGACACTGTTCACGAGCGGAGGTTTCAAAATGCCTGTGTTGACAATCTGCTGTAAAAAATCCCCAAACTAATTGCATTATGGGTGTGTGTTGCACATTTTCTACGCACGCTCAATATATTCACCAGTTTTTTTAATATTTTCACTGCAGATTTTCAACATTGCCATTTTTTTCACCTCCCCATGAACAGTACAGCTGTCATTTTTTCACATCCTGTTTGAAATGTGTTTTTGCACCTGTGGTGCCAAATGGTATAGTCGCTGTGCAAAATCAGCTTTCGGCTAATGAACTGATATTGCCACTCTTTATAAGGTAGGGGTCACAAAAAACCCATGTTGAAAATTTGGAGTGAAAATGCCAACGAACGCCTGAGGCGTTAGAGTTTCTGACCGTAACGCCCCACCCTGTAGAGACTGACAGGCATCAGGAGTGTGACTTGGGATTCTCGCCTGTAATGCTCATACCATTCCACACCCTGCAGCCAGTGAGAGGCATCGAGGTGTGCCTCGGACTCTTCGGCCCAAGTGTTCACCCCATTCTCCTATACAGTACCCATCTCACCGTATTTCCTGATGGAATTGGGTGAGCATAAGGGCCAAAGACCCCAAGGCACACCGTGACACTTGGTGTCTGCAGGGTAGGGTGTGGTGAAATGGTGTGGCCGTTATGCCTGATGACCCAAAGGCACACCCCAATGTGTGTCACTATCTGCAGGGTGGTGATGGGGTTGGCTTCAGTTCAATACTTCACTGCCATTCCTATTATGCAGCTCTCTAACTCCTACACTACCAATGCCAAAGCCAGCAAGCAAACAGTCAGCATTGACAAATGCTTGTTCCTACTGCCACAGTTGTTAGTGTATCTTACTAGTTGAGCAGGGTTTTTTTGCTTTGTGTCAATAATAATCAAACCACAAAAAGGTGGTTTTAGGCCTTGGATTTTTTTTTAAAGATCTATATAGGAGATTTTGTATTTTCTCAAACCAGTTAAATAGCAGAAGCCCAATATTCAAAACTTAGCCCCAGAGTAAAATTAACACTACCCGATATGCAAAGATAGCCCAGAATCATTCACATGCTATATTCAGAGGAATACTCCAGGGGCTAAATCAGCTGAATATAGCATGCAAATGATGGCGTGCAAACAGGGCAGTGAGTGTAGCAAAAATAGCCCAGCAAATAAGACAGCTCTGAATACAGCAACCATGCAGTACAAACTACAACAGCAGCCCAGTGCACACAGATGTGGAGTAAGGCAAAGGTGAACAATACGGCAAATGTGTGTGCTAGCAAAGAACTGGATTCACAAAAACTGCAAACAGTGCAGGCCAAATAGTGCAGAACTGTGCTATGGTTCTAACTGGTTTGCACCAGGCAAACTCGTTTGCCTGGTGCTAACACAGTTGCCCAGCACTAACACATTTGCCTGGGGCTAAATTTTGCTGTATTCAAAAGTGATATGCAAATGAACCTACTTAGGAAGTCCATGGACAAACAGCCACATTAGTATGTCATTATGGCCTGATTTGCATGCATCACCTTGTGGACTGTCCAATGCTACTGCAGGGTGCATAAAGCTCCATCTGTAGGTCAGACTGGAACTACAGGTCGGTAGCTACAGGCTGGGTCTGCCCTCAGCACCACCTATATGTCAAACTGGATCAACATGTCGGTAGCTGCAGGCTATGTTTATACACAGCAGCAGAGACTACTGTGCCCCAGGGGACTAGAACCACAGGCACGGGTGGTGGTGCTGCATGCCATGAACATATTGCAGTCCCTGCTACAGTGCATATCAGATGTTACAGTGACAGAGACTGGTATTATGAGGGACACAGCAATAGCTATGGTATGTCAGGCATCAATGACCGCTGCTCTGCACACAGTGACATACCCAGTTGGCAGGTATGTTCTAACAGTGGACACTACTGTCATGCTGTCCAGTGACCCACATACGCTGTGCTTCTGGCATGGGATATTAACAATAACATATACATGGCTGGCAGTGTGTGCCATGGTGTCTGTCGGATGTGCAGTGTGTGCCCTGGGGGGGGACACATGCCATCAGACAGGCACACTGGTGTCTGGGTATTCCTGACACTGGAACATGTGCACTGTGTGGATGGCCCCAGCCTTGTGGCAACACCTACTATGTGGTGCAGCCTGCCCACCTGTGCACCCTCCTCTCAACACCCTCCATTCCCCCAGTGCTGCATGTGTGTGCTGGATTGTGTTGGTGTACCCCAATGGGGAGACCAGAGGTGTGTGCTGTAAGAACACACTGCCATGGTATCCGCTGGGCACTGGGGCACCCAATAATGCCTGGCAGGGTTGGGATCAGTGCCAGATGATGGTGATATGGACAATGCCATCTGTGTGCAGCATGACTCTACCATTCATTTGTTATTTTCCTTTTTATTTATCACTTAGTTGACCCACTAAGCACACTAGGCCAAGACCCATTGTCAGGAATGACCCAGAGCCACTACATGTGTGGCTGAGATGATACAGTGTACAATGCACACACACAATTAACAACAGTACACAATTCACAAATATCAGCTTAATGTCACATTAAACACAATTACAAATAGTTTGTTGCTGCAAGTGGAGTTGTGGCTCAGAGTTATTATTTCTATGATTGTTATCTTCTAAGCAATGTTGAGGCATCATATTCGACAGTTTGGGTGCCTGTGCATATGAAGTGGCCCAGGGTGCCCTCACAGCCTCCTCGTTGGCTGCATACAGCCTTGTTCCTTGTTACTGCTGTGTCCATACCCCCATCCTTGGTTTGCCCGGAGTTTAGACTACCTTTTGATAGGTGGTAATTTGTGCCATGCTAATGCATGTTGTGTGGCGCTATAGTTTTGAATATACCATTGTGCCTACTCTGCATGTCCCCACCCTTCACTTTGCACCATGCATACATTATCTTTTAGTGTCGGTGCTAACATATTGTGCAGGTGCAGTCTGACCTTTTGAATATAGCATTCTGGCACAGATGTGGTGTAATAGTGGTGCAATCGGTTTACCCCCACTCAAGGTTTTGCATATCTGGCGTCAGGTTTTGTAGTGAGGTGGGATTTTCCAATGGTAGAGTGATATTCAGAGACAGCACATTCTGCAGGATACCCGAAATAATTCTATCGCAACCTTTAGCCCATTTGATTCTATTATGATTCCTGATTTCTGTGTTCTGAAACGAATTATGAAATGTCAAGGAAGGCATCTAGATGTGTGTCATCAGAACAAGTTATTATTAAAGGGAAGTGGTCACTTTTGCATCTATCTTGCACTATAGAAGAACCCCAGGAGGACATGTTACCGTTGCAGAAAATATAATCAAGAATGAATCACTGCAAGTAGAAACCGTGACTGGCTACATCTGTGACTCTCCTGCACTACCTTCCATGATTGGCCAACTCAGTGCTACTGTTGCAGTCTCAACGCTGCTTGCATGTCAGATTTCTGATGAGAGCACAGAGAGGTATCATCCATTTGCGCTCATGTTGTTCAGCTCAGCTGTAAGTAAGAAAAAAATTAAAATTACACACAAGTTGCTGATCTCGTTGTCTAATTTAAATCATTATCAAGAAAGCCAAACTGACTATCTTAGCTGTCCAGTTTGAAAGCGGGGGAAAAGGAGCACGCATAACAATCAGAAGGTGCTTACATGCTTCAATGCTGGCATATTACATGCTGTTAATAAAAGGAAGCAAAACAACATTTTCTTTTAAAAACGTGGCATTATTTATTTTAGGCACTAATTGGATTAGGTCACAGCAGACAGTTTCAGTAGTTTAAACACTTTTTTTTTTCTGTGCTGTCTTGTGTAATCGCTAATATGCTCCAAAGACAGCAAGAGAGTGATCTCAGTGAAGAGAAAATCTGCCAGCGTAAAACAAACTTTTCATTCCTGATTTCTGTGACAAAATGCAGTCGCTGCCTGCTGTTCAGTACATGGTAATAATATTAATAATAATAATTTTATTTTTAAAGCGCCTTTCAAATTGTCAAAGCACTGTACAAAACAGCATATTGAAGAGGAAATACATTATAAGAACCACCCGCCATTTCCCCAGCATCCAACAGAAAAACCTCGACCGCAGAGGGTAGTTGGTCCAGGAGGTTGGCAGGTGGTTAGGAGGAGCAAATCAGGTGCCCCATCACTCTCTGCTCTCCAACACATTACCTCCAACAACCATATAAATACTACAAACAGGTATCTGCCTCTATCTCTGAAATCAAATAAAGAGGCAGAAGACACTGCAGAGCAGGACACTGTGGCACAGGAGCTAGCACAACAAAACTCACCCAAATCAGGAACCAAAACAAAACAAGCACAAAGGAAATCCAAAAACTTCTGATCATAGGAGACTCCATGATTCGAGGAGTTGATACCCATCTCCAGCTAGGTGATGGTCAGATGTCTCCCAGGTACATCAGCATGAGAGACACTGACCGCATTGCCAAAATTGTTCACAAAGTAGGAGAAAACATTGATGTCCTAGTACACATAGGGACTATCGATCCACCAGCCGGTCAGTTGTGGAGACCAAGGAACACCTGACTAGGCTGGGTGACAAACTATCATCTATTTCTGTCCGCATCTCCTTCTCTGAGATCCTGCCAGTCTGGGAGAGGGAGCAGATGGACGGAAGGTCAGAGAAGGGAGACAGGGGAGCTAAACACGTGGCTCAAGGGCTGGTGCCAGGAAAAGGACACAGATTTGTAGGAACTGGCAACAGTTCTGGGAGCAAAAGTTCTTTAAATTTGATGGACTGCATCTGACTAAAGAGGGAGTCAGTGCATTGGGGCAGAAGTTTGACGCCTTGCAGAATATTTAAACTAGCAACTGGGGAGAGGGTGCAGCACCCATACGCCGAATTGGGAAGAACACCTCCCCCAGCTAGTGGTCAAACAGGAATTCAGCATGTTTGCTGCTCATTTGCATCACCAGGTAAGAAAAAGGTTTGTCTCCCCATATGACACACAGGGTAATGCCAAACTTCACCCAACAACTAACACACCAAAATCTGGCCAATGGAAAATCATGTACACAATGCTCACAGCCTGGGAAATAAGATCCCAGACCTGCAGGCACAATGTCAGAGGCTAAACTGGACATAGTAGCATTAGTGAGACGTGGTTTACCAGTAACCACACTGGGAGACTTCAGTACCTGGCTATGTATTGTTCTGAAGAGACCCAGGTGCAAAAGGGGAGGAGTGGCCCTGTATGTTAATGAAAATATCAAAGCTACAGAAATTCAGAATACACATAAGGAGCCAGAAGAACTGTGGGTCACCCTGGAAACAGAAAATGGGACAGCATAAGAACTGGGGTTGCCTACAGGCCCCCAGACCAGAGGGAGGACATAGACACATACTGTTAGAAGATATACAAAACATGACAGCTAAAGGGAGGTTCTGATAATGGAGACTTCAACATGCCAGATACAGATTGGTCAATCACCAGCAGGAACATCTGCCAGAACTAGACTCATAGTGGATTCCCTGCAGGGGGAGGGCCTCAAACAACTGGTACAGCAACCCACAAGAGACAGGGCTATCCTAGATCTAGTACTGACTAACAAAGAAGGGATCACAGAGCTCCTGGTAGAAGGTCACCTGGGGGCCAGTGACCATCACATGGTATGGTTCAATTTGGCTACTACATCTAAATCATCCCATTCTAAGGCAAAAATATGGGACTTCAGAGGAGCTGACTTTGATAAGATGGCCAACAGAGTTAAGCTAGCCCTGGCAAAAAGAAACACAGGTGAGGGGGTACAGGCAAAGTGGGCAAGCATATGATGCAATACTTGAAGCAACATCCCATTGTGTTAGACAGAAAGGAAGTGCAAAAGAAGAAGGAAACCACTTTGGTTCTCAAATACAGTAGCAGAAAAGGTCAGAGCCAAAAGGCTGGCCTTCAGGAAATATAAGGAACACAGCAGGATGAAGATAGGAGGCATACCAAACTGCCCTAAGGGAAGCAGGTAAGGCAGTAAGGCAGGCAACGTCCCAAACTGAGGAAACACTAGCACGAACAGTAAAGAAGGTGACAAGACTTTCTATAGATACATTAGTGAAAGGAGAAAGTCCAGAGGGGTATTGCTAAGCTTAATGGAGAAAATGGAGCATGAGGAGGAGGACCCTGTAAAGGCATCTATCCTAAATAGATACTTTTGCTCAGTGTTTACTGAAGAGAAGGTAGGCAGGGCCCACAGCTCAGCATCATGGACACAGGGGAGGGAGGTGAGCACTACTCTTCACAAAAGAAAGGGTCCCACAAGAGCTTGCTAAGCTCAGGTGATAAGTAATAGGACCTGATGGCATACATCCCAGGGTACTTAAGGAGCTAAAGGAGGAACTAGCAGAGCCATTAGCAGAATTGTTTAGTGAGTTTCTGAGCACAGGAGAGGTCCCAGAAGACTGGAGAAGGGCTCATGTGATCCCACTCCACAAGAGTGGTAGCAGGGAGGAGGCGGGGAACTACAGACCAGTCAGTCTTACCTCAGTAGTGGGCAAGATTATGGAGGCACTCCTTAAGGAAAGGATAGTGCAACACCTGGAATCCATAGGGCACAGGATCCAAGACAGCATGGGTTTACAAAGGAAGGTCCTGTCAAACTAATCTCATAGATTTCTTGACTGGGTAACCAGAGTGGTGGACCAAGGGGAGCAGTTGATGTCGCCTACCTTGACTTCAGCAAAGCTTTGACACTGTTCCACATAGAAGATTGATAAATAAGCTGGGTAGGCTCAGGGTGGGTCAGAAGTTGGTCAACTGGGTGGCAAACTGGTTGACGGGCAGAAAACAGAGAGTGGTGGTAAATGGTATACAGTCAGAAGAGATGCAAGTCACAAGTGGGGTACCTCGGATCAGTCCTGGGGCCAGTCCTCTTCAACATCTTCATTAGTGACCTTGCAGATGGACTAGAGGGTAAGGCTTGTCTGTTTGCAGATGACACCAAGATCTGCAACAGAGTAGATGATCCAGATGGGGTGGGCAGAATGAGAAGAGATCTGGATAAACTAGCAGAATGGTCAGAAGAGTGGCAACTGGGATTTAATGCAAAGAAGTGCAAAATCATGCACATAGGGAAGAGAAACCCTGAAGCCACCTATAGGCTGGGAGGGGAGTTGCTAGCAGTCACAAAGGACAAAAGAGACTTGGGCATCATCATTACTGATGACCTAAAATCATTCAAGCAGACCTCTAAAGCAGTAGGTAAGGCTAGGGGGTGTTAGGTGTATTAGTAGGGTATCACAAGTCGTAAGAGGGAGGTAATAATCCTCTGTACAAGACACTGGTTAGGCCCCATCTGGAGTACTGCGTGCAGTATTGGAGGCCACACCTTCACAAGGACATTAATCAAATTGAGGCAGTCCAGAGAAGGGCAACCAAAATGGTGCAGGACTGCATCAGAAGACATATGAGGACAGATTAACGGAGCTCAATATGTATACCCTGAGCAAAGGAGGGAGAGGTGATATGATCGAAGCATTCAAACACCTTACGGGCATAAACAAGGTGAAAGAGTCTAACATGTTTAAATATAAAGAAAATAGCAGGACAAGAGGACACAGCATGAGATTAGAGGAGGCCGATTAAGGGGAATGTGAGGAAATTATTTTTCACAGAAAGGGTGGTGGATGCATGGAATGGCTTACCACAAGAAGTGGTGGCTATGAATACAGTGCAGGGCTTCAAACAGGCATGGGATAGGCATAAGGGAGCAATACAAATGACTATGAATAGATAGGCCACTGACAGAGCAAAGGCCAATGGCACATTTATAAGGTAGAAAAAAAAATGGGCAGACTGGATGGGCCTTGCGGTCCTTATTTGCCGTCAACTTCTATGTTTCTATGTTTCTAGTAAAAAGAAAACCAAACATTATAATATATTATAAAACATTCATAAAACCACAATTTCAACAACAATTCATATAATACTATAAAAAGACAATTTGGTACAAATGAGTTTTTAAGCCACTCTTAATAACCTTATTTTATCAAAATAATCTGAGCCTGCTTTAGTTTTTAGTCAGCAGCTGGTTCACATAAATCTCTAGATTTGTATTGCTGTTTAGTGAGGAGACCATATCAATAAGGGCCCTAAAAGGGAAAATCCCCTCAGCCTATTTTCTGTATTCCTGTATAGTGTGTAGACATAAACAATGATTCCCTCTCTTGTATCACCAAATGTGATCCTAATTTAAATATAAATGAGGTTGCTTCATCCTGTTTTGCCCTGGTGTGAAAACCTCTTTGTCTCCATTCCAAAGGTCATGACCCCAATAAGCAAGACATCATGAGAGTTGATGTGTACATGCACAAGCCAGCAGAATTTATACTCTCACTCAGCTCTGTTACATGTCTTATGATGTCATCGTATTCTCTAAAAGCATTTTTTTTAACTGAGATACACTTTAAATTATGGAAAACAGTAGGACACTTACTATACCTTGAAAGATGTCATGGCCAGCATAAGACAAGAACACTGGGACTGCAGAGGACAGCAACAGCACTGACTAATACAGTGTAACTAATGTTGGCTTTAGCACCAAAACATCATACAATTCCAAGATGCCTTACATGAGTCAGATCATGACTTTTACAATGGAGTCAAGCAGCTTTTTCACACCAGAGTTAAGTGCCTTCATTTACATTTAAATCCTGATGAAAATTAGGAGGTTGCAGTAGAGGCAATCTTTATGCGTGCCTACAAAGTACACAAGGAAACAGAATAAAAGACTGAGGGCAATTCCCTTTAATTGTAGAGAAGAAAAGATGGATGTACACCACTGTATATTTTTTTTAATTTTTATTTATAAATTGTGTCTTCTCACAAGTAAAAGGCAACAGTTTCATGGTAAAAGCCACTTCATCAGGCGCAAATTGTGTTACTTCATTATATATTCTTTGTCCTTCAATTTAGTTAATAGGTTAAAGCCTTTCAGTTCAAATCAGTTATGAAAACTCCCTGCAAACAGCAATTTGTCTTCTATAAAGGGGCTATACCCAATCTCACTTTGTTGCCCAAACATGGCTTCTGTTATAACTAGGGGAACATAAGATGTTTATGCTCTCCCACTTTGGGTTGCAAAACTCTTATGTCTCAGCGACTGCTTTAGTATTATAACTACAAGGACATAGAACGTTTACACTCTCCCACTTCAAGTTGTAAACCATTCGCATCTCATACTTTTCAATCCTTCTCCAGCGTACTTGATCTGCCTCAGGCCTCGCTCAACCTTTCATGACATGAAACGTTGAGCGAGGCAGATCAAAGACATCCGCAAAGACATAGACAGGATGGAAGCTGTCCAGAGGAGGGCAACTAAAATGGTGCAGGGTCTGCACCGGAGGACATATGAAGAGAGACTTAAGGAGCTTAATATGTATAGCCTCGAGGAAAGGAGGGAGAGGGGGGACATGATAGAAACTTTCAAGTACCTCAAGGGAATCAACAAAGTCCAAGAGGGTAGCATCTTTCAAAAAGAGGTGTGCAAGAACAAGAGGCCACAATTTGAAGATAGAGGGGCGGCTCAGAGGTAATTTAAGGAAGTATTTTTTCACAGAGAGGGTTAGGATGCATGGAATGGCCTTCTGGAGGAGGTTGTGGAGTCAAAATCAGTGGTGGAATTCAAGCATGCATGGGATAGTCATAAGGCAATTCTGGGGGGTGGGGGTAGGAAGAAGTAGGCTGCTGGTTAACTAGGATCTGCAGCTTATCCAGTAGGTAGGGAAATGGGCAGACTGGGTGGGCCAAGCGGTCCTTATCTGCCATCAAATTCTATGTTTCTATGTTTCTAAGTACGCTAGAGAAGGATTGAAAAGCGCTGAGACACGAAAAGTTGAGCTGAGCAGAGAATCACAGCCCGTAGTGGGAGAGTAAAAACAAGCAGTCATTTAAAATACATCAGTGACAACAGGCACAGAGATGCAAGTGTTTTACAACACAAAGTGGGAAAATATGAACATTTTATGTCCTTGTACTTATTATACTAAAGCGGTCACAGAGACACAAGAGTTTTTCAACTCGAAGTGGGAGAGCATAAACATCTTATGTTCCCATAGTTATAACAGAAGTCAAGTTTGAGCAACAAAGTGTCAGTTTGAGCTTGATGAAGTGGCTTTTACCACAAAATAGTTGCCTTTTAATTGTGAGAAGACAAAATTTATCATTAAAAATTAAAAAAATTATACAGTGGTGTACATCCATCATTTCTATCTACATATTTCTTGCTGCTAATGGATAACCCAATTTAAGTATTATTACTGATAGCTGGCACCTTGATATCCTCTTTGTTTTCTATCAATTTCCCTTTAATGCCATCAGTCATCAAAGGGAGAGAAAGGAGGGGGAGGCAAACTGTGTTTCTTAACCACTCTAAGTGTAATTTTTATTTTAATTTATATGTGGAATTATACCATTTGCACTGGAAATGTATGTGTAACCCCAGGTGGTATGCCGCTTGTATCTGACAGCAATACCAGCGGGGCTGGGTTCGGGGAGGGATGGGTCACTTGGCACAAAGGCTAGGTTTGGCTACTCTGCACAGGGGCACCCAAGTAATTCTGAACACAGGAAGCAATAACTGTAATGTCCAAGACCAGAAGTGGGATTCTAAAGTGTGGCTTTTTATTCACATCCAAACAGAATAAACAAAGTATAGATGGACCCAAACTGAGGAAAAGATAGCAACTCCATTAAGAAGGGGGATAAAACCTTTTATAGGTACATCAGGGAGTGTAGAAAGACAAAGGGGGGATAGTGAGGCTGAATAGAATGAACAATGGGTGGGCAGAGAGGGACAGTGAAAAAGCAGGGATACTGAATGAATACTTCTGCTCAGTATTCACAAAAGAGGAGGAGGGGGGTGCCTAATCCTAACAAAAGCACTTTGGATAGGGGGTCAATCCCAGTCTTTTCACAGAAGAAAGAGTTCTGAAAGAACTCCTAAAACTAAAGGTGGACAAAGCAATGGGGCCTGACGGAATTCACCCCAGAATTCTAAAAGAATTAAGGGGAGAACTAGTGAAACCACTGACTACCGTTTTTAACAAATCGTGGGAGGGTGGTGTGGTACCTGAGGACTGGAAGAAGGTGGATGTGATTTCCCTTCACAAAAGTGGGACTAAGACAGAGGCAGGAAACTACAGGCCTGTCAGTTTGACCTCTGTGGTAGGGAAAGTGATGGAATCACTTCTGAAGGAAAGAATTGTTGAGTACCTAGAGGCCAGTGGGGCACAGGACCCAAGGTAGCATGGGTTCACAGCAGGAAGGTCATGTCAGCCGAATCTAATTGATTTCTTAGACTGGGTTACCAAAGAAGTACACCAGGGAGGGACTGTGGACATGACCTACCTAGACTTTAGCAAGGCATTTGACACAGTTCCACACAAAAGATTAATAGTTGAGCCAGCCCAGTGGCACTGAGGGTTGAGGAACTGAATGCCACATCTCACACCATGCTGGCGAGCCAGGTTCAGGAAGGAGCCCGGACCATCAGGGGTTGGCAGGGGAGAAAGAGTTTGAGCATCCGAAGGACTGCTCTCCTCTCTCGGGGAGGGATCCAGGGGTAGCCCATGTAGTAGCGGCTCCCAGTGGAGACCAGCAGCACTGTGATGCACAGGGGCTCACAATCGGGGAAGACACTGGGCAGCTGTCTTCCGGACATGAGTGGGAGCACCCACGTCGTGGGCTGACAGCATTGCATGTCCCATGTCTGGGGTGTAAAACCTACGTACAAAAGCCCCACCAGCCCGGATAGGTGATGGCCATCATAGTGCTGACCTGCCACTCACCCAACACTGGAGTCCTGCCACTGCCCTTTCAGACTCCTTGGGCCCTTCATCTTCCTTGGAGCTCAAGGAGAACGTAACGCTATTGAAGATGACAGGGCTCACAGTGGGCAGTAGAGCAGCATAGGCAAGCAGATAGGCCCAAGAGAGTTCCGGTCCCTGGGGGAGACAAACAGAATAAAATAAAATTAATAGTCAAATTAACCATCCTGGGAGTGGTTTCCAGAGTGGTAGCCTGGGTAAAACATCAGCTGGGCAACAGGACACAGAAGGTAATTGTAAATGGAGTCCACTCTGAAGAAAGAGGGGTTACTAGTGGGGTACCGCAGGATTCAGTACTAGGTCCAGTCCATTTTAATGTCTTTATAAGTGACATTGCAGGGGGACTGGAAGGAGAAGTATGCCGCTTTACAGATGACACAAAGATCTGCACCAGGGTTGATACACAAGGAGGTGTGGAAAGGATGAGAAGGGACTTGGCAAGATTGGAGGAATGGTCAGAAGTATGGCAGCTTGGATTCTATGCAAAGAAGTGCAAAATAACACCTGGGAAACAAAAACCCAAGGGAAGATTACACAATGATAGTAGCAACAACAAAAAAGGAAAGGGACCTGGGGGTAATCATATCAGATGACCTTAAGGTTGGCAAGTAATGTGAGAAGGCAGTAGGGAGGGCTGGGGGAATACTGGGATGTATAGGTAGCGGCAACACCAGCAGAAAACAGGAAGTTGTTATCCCTCTGTACAGACAGCTGGTGAGACTCCATCTGGAATACTGCATCCAGTTCTGAAGACCCCATCTCCACAAGAACATAGACAGGATAAAGGCAGTCCAGAAGAGGGCAACTAAAATGGTGCTGGGTCTGCAAGAGAGGCCATATGAGGAGAGACTAAAGGAGCTTAATATGTATGCCCTTGAGGAAAAGAGTGGGGGGACATGATAGAAACTTTTAAGTACCTCAGTGGAATCAATAAAGTCCAAGAGGATAACATCTTTCAGAAAAAGAGATGTGCAAGAACAAGGGGACACAATTTAAAGATGGGGGGCGGTTCAGGGGCAATATGAAGAAGTATTTTTTCACAGAGACGGTGGTTGACATATGCAACAGCCTTCCTGAGGAGGTTATGGGGTCTAAAACTGTGAGAGAATTCAAGAATGCATGGGACAGACATAAGGCAATTTTTGTGGGGGTTGGGAAGAAATAGGCTGCTGGTTAACTAGGATCTGCAGCTTATTCTGTAGGTAGGGAAATGGGCAGACTAGGTGGGCCAAGTGGTCCTTACCTGCCGTCAAAGTCTATGTTTCTGTATTTCATTGAACTATTCAGCAAGTACATTTACGGTGCAGCACGGACTAAGCATTGAACTACGCAGCAAGTACATTAACTGTGTAGCACCAACTTAAGCATTGAACTATGCAGCAAGTACATTAACAGTGCAGCACCGACCAGCATTGAATTATGCAGCAAGTACATTAGCAGTGCAGCACTGAGTAAGCATTCACTGTGCAGGAATAATGTTTATGAATTGTGCTTGGTGCCACTTGTTTGTACATTTGTTTATTTTGGCCTTACTCGTTCCCATCATGAGTATGAGCTGATAGTTGAAGGCCCTATAGATGGGAAGAGCACCGGAGAAGGAGGAGGGGAGGGTGGAGGAAACTGAGAATGCTAAGCAGAGAGGGCTGGGCGTGTCGGTGTTTAATAGGAATCCCTGCCCCTTGAATTACGGGCTGGCCCTATAATTCACTGTACGGCAATAATGTTTATGAATTGTGCTTGGTGCCACTTCTTTGTACATTTGTTTATTTTGACCTTACTTGTTCCCATCTTGAGTATGAGCTGACAGTTGAAGGCCTAAAGAATAGAATAGAATAGAATCCACCTTCTCCAACTCATGGAGAGTATACCTGGCAGCACTCAGGAGAGGAAAAAAACCCTTTAATGGAGGAAACCTCTGAGGAACCATGGCTACCAAGTTGCCTTCCTTCTAGGCATACTATGAGGAGATGAAAATAAAGGCTGAACATATTACTGCTTCGGGATTAGGAATGTAGGACTCAAAGCAAGATGATGTCCATCTTCCTAGACATTTAATGATGCAGGCTGGAACTTTCTTTCGAGGTAGCAGCACCGATTCTAAATGAATGTCCAGAGTATGCGAAAGGATCAAGTCCCAGGTGTTGCAATAGTGATCAAATGGAATTCACAAATTCTTTGGTGGTTAGAGGAGCATTATTATGAGAAGTAAGTAGGGGAGAATCACGACTGGATTGACTTTGAAGGTTGTATAGCTGGTTCAAGAAGTAGATGGGGCACCAAGCCATATTAGTAGGAAAATATTGAATGACTACACCTTCTTGAAATCTGCCCATCTTTGATGTGGGTAGATGAAGAACATAGTAGTCAGCTTGCTTGGTAAGATGTTTAACTTTGAGAAAGGATGTTGCAGAACTTGATGAGGCTGTAAATTCTCCGAGGCATAGAAATCCGTAAAATGCCAAAGATATAGCTGCAAGTAGAATGGTGGAGTGTGAAGTAGGAGGTTCGGACTTCAGTAAAGTAATTAGCTGTTTGAAAATGATATTGTCGATGGGCAAGCGAGTAGGCATCTTTTTGAATGAAAGTTTTTGGATTGCTGAAAGGAGGAGCTTAACTGCAGGATAAGATATCAAGGAGCCAGATGATGGATCTTGTAAGCAGAAATGACACTGAATGCCAGCTAAGTACTGACAAATGGTAGAATAGGATAATTTACCAGTTGAATGGCAATAGGTCGTGAAAGTTAATATGGTAGGTAAGGAAATCAGGAATGCAGAGTAGGCTGACATGGCGCAGAATTAATAGCATTTTCTCCAGGCTGTGCGGTAAGCTGATTGTGTGCTGACAGATAATGCTGACTACATGAGGTTTTGTGCTGAAGTCAGGTAACTGCTCATGGCATGACTAGGTTTTTGAAACGAGGAGCTGGAGTTGGTAGAGAATCTGCCATAGGAAGGAGAATACGGAATTTCTGAAACTGAAAATGGGAAAGGTAGTCAGCTGCTGTGTTGAGATGACCAGGAATATGAAGACACTGAATACAAAAACTATGAATCAGAGAAAGTCATGTTAATCTCCTCAAGAATAGCATGACTGTAGGAGAAGATGATCTGCCTTTGTTAATAATATCTACTGTCATTTGATTGTCTGTATAAATTAATACTGTAGACAAAGACCAGCAATGACCCCAAGTGGCAGCTGCTGCAGCTACCGGATATACCTCAAATAACAGAGAAGAAGTCGTGGCCATGGGTAAGTGTAGAAATTCATGAGGCCATGTTGAAGAAATCCAGGACTGATGGAAAATAGCAGCAAATCCGTGAGTAGGCTAAGCATCCGTGAAGACTTTAAGAGAAAGCTCTTGAGAAAAGTCTTTATAGAACATGGAGTGACCAGTCCATTGGTTTAGGAAGAGGAACCACATGGCAAGGTCAGATTTTGCAGTGGCTGTAACAGAAATATGATGGTGGAGGGCTGAAGCTGAAGGGAGCAATTTGAGTAAATATGCTATGAATGTACGTCCTTGAGGAATTATTCGTGTAGTGAAGGAGAGATAACCTAGCAAAGATAGGAGTTCATGTTTTGTACAGGATGAGCAATTGGAGAATGAAAGGACCAGAGTCTAGATTCTACGTAACTTGTCCATAGGGAGTCTGGCTTCCAGGCGAATGGAGTTGAGAATGAGGCCCAAAAATTCAAGGGAAGTAGCAGGACCAGAAGTCTTTTCCTCTGAAACACGCACAGCAATTGATGAAATAAATGACGTAAGGCAGAAAGGGATGCCACCGGAGGCGCAGAAGGAGGCTCAATAAAAAGAAAATCGTCAAGCAAATGAATCATTGAGGTCACCCAACAACGATTCAACAACAACCAACAAAGTGTCGAAGAAAATATGTCAAACAGTTTCGGACTGCTTTTGCAACCAAAGACTACTCACACAGCAAAGTAGTGGGAATCTGCCCATTTGATGCCATAGAGATGCCAAAGGGATGGATGAATAGGAAGGAGTTTAAATGCATCGGCAATGTCAGCTTTGAAAAGCCATGTGCCTCTGCCCATCTGTTTGATAGTCAACATGGCATCATCAATCCTGGCATAAGCCAGAGAAAAATCCTGAGAAGGGATAAGAGAGTTGATACTAAGAATGCAAGTGGCACGTGGAGCGGATAAATTGAATATAAGGCTTTGCTTTCCAGAGAATTTGCGAGTAGCAATGCCAATAGAGCTGGCATGAATGAGAGGAAATGGAGGATGGAGGAATGGTCTAATGATATAGCCTTTATCCAGTTCCTCCTGTAAGAGGGAGGAGACCAAGTCCGGTTAAGAGAGAGCTGTTTGCAAATTAGGAGATTCGTAGGAATCCTGAGGAAGAGAACATATGCCAGTATGGAATCCAAAGGTAAATCCAGAGATGAGAAATTGCACTAAGGAGTGAGATGGATGGTCGGCAAGGAAATGAGCCAGCTTGGTGACATTAATAGGAGTAGAGGGATGACTGAATAGTCGGGTCCTGCTTCTAAGGTTAGGGCAGATTGATTTAGCATGAGCTTCACCACGATGACTGCAAACGTGCAGCATACAGCAGGGATGAAGCGAGCAACCCATATCATTGAAATTATTACAGACAGATCTACCAGCCATGAAAGTAACTGGACGACCATGTTTGTCATAGGACAAGCGGGGCATAGCAATATGATTACGTATAGTCCTGGTAATAGTGGAGCCTGAAGAGGAAGTACAGGAAGATAAATCAGGAACGGATAAAGGGCAGAAAGAAGTGGCATGGGAAAAGGAGCTGCAAATCTGGCAAGTGAGCACCTGCTGGCCAGCGAAATGGTGGCAAAACAATTCATTGTCAAGAGAACCCCAGTGAAGGAGGACATTCAGGTGAGATAAAACAGCAGCTGCCTTAGCTGAAAAAGATTTATGGTAGTCGTAAAAATGAGTACCACCATAGCGGACGCCGAGGTCGACTACGAGATATAAATAGGTATCCAGCTCCTCCCTTCGAGACGGAAAGGCAGAATACAGAATGTCTCTGAACAGACTAAAAGACAGGATGAATTCAGGAATAGCCAATTTCTTGGAAAGCCTAGGGTCCTTAGAATGCAGAACAACGGAGAAGTCACCACAAGAGATGACTCTGTTCTCAATAGTCTCATGAGAAGAAATAAGCAAGGAGATAAGGTTGACAACCTTCCCTTCGATGATATCCTTGCGGAGATGAGCGGGAACCAAATGAACAGGGGAGACAGCAGGCATAAAAGAGTTGGAAGCCAAATTACCTGAGTTGGAAGCAATGGCAGGCACTGAAGGAGAGGGCTGAGGCATCAGGGCTGGAGCAGGCAGAGGGGCAGGTGGAGTCTGCAGAAGGGAAGGGGAGGACTGACGATGTTCTATAACATCCAGGCAATTGGAAATATAAGTCACAGAGGAAGCCAGTTGAGGAATCAAATCTTTTAGTTCAGCAAAGGCATCAAGAGAAGGGACAGCAGGGCAGGCTGGCCCCGGGCAAGGATTGCGATCTCAATTCTCAAGCCATAAATCATAAAGCTCCTGCTTTTTAGCACCAGCAGGAACAGGGACCCCAAGAACCTGTAGTTCAGCGAGGAGACGAGGAACAGTCCAGTTCTTTAAGGAATGGTGAGACTTCGAAGATTTTTTCTGGGGGGGGGGGGCCTTCAGGTGAAGCAGGAGTATCCATGAATGCAATTACGAGCCGAACACCAAGAATGAATATCAGAAACAAAAACAAAAAAAACAGCAAATATTTATTTATTTATTTATTTAAACATCAGTTTAATAACCTTTGAGCCAGAGGCTCATTTACAAAGGTACCTCGTCACATAGAGGACAACAGACAGCAGAACACGAAACAACAGTTAATACAGATTCAAGCAAGTTACAATTCAGGGTTACAGTAGGCAATGTAGTAGTCCAGATGTCCAGGAGGTAGTGACCAAGAAATCCAGGATAAGCAAGAGGCCACAAAATACCAAATGAAAAGTAAACGAACCGCCAGGAAAGTGGAATGAAAAGAAAAAGCTGGGGGCAGGTGGGACCAAAAAATGGCCAAACCTGCAGCAGGAAGCACTCCGGAGGAACCTAGGAAGGGCTGGGTGCATAGCAGGAGGAGGAGAGTGAGAATCAAGCTATCCAGCACCTGAAACCTTGGATATAGAAGAGAAGGGGGAGGGCAAGGAGTAGAGAGCAGCAGGAGGTGTTGAAAGAATGCCACAAGCGGCGAAAAGCTGGGAGAAGCAAGGCAACAGGTAAGCCCAGCGAGGAGAGAACCGCACAGTATTTTATAGGAATCCCCGCCCCTTGAATTATGGGCAGGCCCTATAATTGAACTATGCAGCAAGTACATTAACAGTGCAGCACCACTGAAGCATTGAACTATGCAGTAAGTACATTAATGATGCAGCACTGACTTAAGCATTGAACAATGCAGCAAGTACAATAACAGGGCAGCACTGACTAAGCATTGAACGATGCAATACATTAATAGTGCAGTTCTGACTAGGCATCGAACTATACAGCAAGAGCTGCAATGGAGGCTGTGGGCAACTTATCTGGATGATGTAGGAGTCAGAATTACCATTTTTGTTACTGGAGGTTCGGCTCCTGAGAGAGGAGTGCACACTGCTGGGCGGTATGGCCGGCTGATGGCTGACTCCACAGTTGACACCCACAATGTGACACCCTTGTGCTCTGGACATTAGGCTATGGACCGCAGTGGAGGACCACCAGGCTAAAACCTTGAAATGCTATGTGCAAGCCACTCCCCTACAAAGTAGAAGACACTCCTGATTGACTTGGAGGCCCACAGTCAGTTCAGCTGGGTTGTGGGCTGTCAGGGTAACAGTGATCTCCACACACAAGAACACTGTCCAGAAACAACTGAGAGGTGTCAACAAAGGTAATCCACTGTGTCCTAAATGGACAAAATAGTTCCCTCTCACACAGTCAGCTGCCAATTCTGTTGTTCAAATTAAGTTCCGTTCAAAAAGTGCTTCACTGAGCGATGCCCCCACAAGGCAGAAGACACTCCTGATTGGCTCCAGACCCCACAGTCAATTAAGCTGTGCTGTCAGGGTAACAGCAATCTCCACACACAAGAACACTGTCCAGAAACAACTGAAAGGGGTCAGCAAAGATAATTCCCTCTGACTTGTGTGGCCAGAAACAGACTCCTCTAACAAAGTCAGGTGCCAATTCAAAAAGACCTAAAAGGTCTGGATTCAAGCCCCCCCATTCATGAAGATCAGAATCCAGGCCCCTCGACCTTGTTTGAGCCAATAAGGCAGGGGTAGTAACTGCAACACCCACACTGACCTGATGATACTTTCTTTTTAGAAGACCAGGTGCTTGTAGCCTTGTTTATAGCTTGTGGAGCACTGGAGGGTGGATGGTGTCTGGATCTTTTGTTTGTATGCAATCTTGGACTGTGTGTTTTTTTATTTATTTAGCTTTTGTTAACTGGGTAAGTGCACTAGCCATAAAATTACTATTTTCAGGCACGACCTGGGAGAGTATAGACATGCAGAAACTTAACAGGATAACAAAATTATAAGTACTTTACATACAATTGTAGCCTTTGTGGTTTAGAAGCCCTCTAATCGTGTGTTTGTAGTTTGTGTTAAAGCTTGCAGAGCCCCAGGAGGGTGAGGGGAAGAAAGTGTGTAGATCTTTGTTTGCATACAACCCAAGACTGGGTGTTTGGAGACTTTTATATGAGCCCTAGGACTGTGTGTCTGGAATGTTTGCTTGTGTGTGTGTGGGGGTATTGTATCAGGACAATGACTGTTTTCAGCGAAGTCCACCACAGTGACAGATCTCACCGGGTCGAGATTCATTGCTGTGGTGGACTACTGTGTGCCGGCACCACAACTCAAAGTGTTCACCCCACCTGAACCAGCTCCAACACAGAGTTGGTTATTTAGAGATTGGGGGGATGGGGGGGTAAAGCCCCGGCAGAAAAACACTTTCTTCTGTCGGGAACAATGCTGTTGGCATTGTTCCTGTCGCTGTCGGGGGTGTCGATGTCGACACCATCATTTTTGTGCCATGGAACCATGTGTGGGGGGGGAGGTCCTTTGTGTATGAGACCTATTTCAGATCTTGTGTTTGTAGACTGGCTACAAACACGTGGCTTGAGGTAGGCCCCCTACACAGAGGACCCCCTCCACACACACACACACACACACACACACACACACACACACATATACACACACACACACGCATACACACTTACAAAGGCTCCAAACACACAGTCCTAGGGCTCGTATGGGTCTGGCAGCTGAAAGAAAGAACAGACATGGATTGACTATGGCTTCAGATTGGGACTCAGGATACTGAAGGCAAGCGGAGGTCATCACACCAGCAGGTAGGTGGGAGGGGGTGACGGAGTTCCACAGGAAAAGGTGATTTTTATTTTTGTTACTGCCCGGTAATGAGGTTTGTGTCGGACTTGCCAGGTTCTGTTTCCAGCTGGAATACCACCAAAACGAGGTAAACTCAGAGGAATGGGACTTCTAATATAGCACTAACATATAATTTTACTGTCAAGATAATGAAGTGGCAAGTAAAACTCTTAAACGAGGGGAGAACTTCCTATACGTGTGATTCAGGGTCAAAAGTGCAATGTTTTCAAACAGGTTGTTCAGGCTAGAGGATCCTTACACTATAACACTTAATCCACTGTTCAAACTGAAAAGGAGGGCTGCGACAGGGGCTCACTCCTCCACAGCTCTGAAGTGAGACTCAGTATCTCGTACATCTCTACCATCAACTTTTTTATTACTTGTTTTATTCTCCATTATACTGTGGTTCTGCTGCAGGCTGGTTCCATCTCTCTGGCTGTCTACAGTTGCTTTCCTAGTTGATGCAGTCTCTCTGCTGGCCATGGCTCTTGCCCAGGTCTTGTCCCCCCGGGCAGGGTTCCCGTTTCCATCTGTCACATTATAGCGTACTCCTTGGGAGGTTCAGGATTGCTGGCATGGTCAACGAGCATGATCTATCCTTTCAGTGTGCCCACTGGATGCAGGTAATGTACAGCCTAATGTTACTGTGTGCCCAGTGGAGGTTTTTCTCCCCATTTTTCAGCCCACTGCTAGACTGACACCATCCAACAGAGAACCTGCTGCCCTTGACAGATGGGGGTAGATTCCAAAAGTTGAGCCACTTGGACTCTCAGCAGCTTGGTGTAGCTGTCAGTCCACTGCTAGACTGACACCATCCAGCAGAGAACCTGCTGCCCTTGGCAGTTTGGAGCAGATTCCCAAAGTCGAGCTACCTGGACTCTCAGCAGCCTGATAGCTGCCAGCCCACTGCTGGACTGACACTATCCGGCAGAGAACCAGCTGCCTTTGACAGATGGGGGAAGATTTTCAAAGTCGAGCCACCTGGACTCTAAGCAGTCTGACATACTTTCACCCTCACCTAGCCACATCCAGCAGTGGGGCTCCCTGCAGCACCATCACCCCATTCTGGGTTCATTAAATCTGTGGCAGCCTTGGTAAAGGGAAATGGCACTCTTTCTTCTAAACATTAGACAGTTCTATATATATTTATCTTATAGGTGTGCAACTGCATCTTTAAATACACATGTGGAGCAAGAATGTTAATATAGGTGCTCCAAGATCAGGGTAATCCAAGCAGAAGTAGCCTACTGGGAGGTATGTGCAGTCTGCATTGTAGAAGACTGTTTGTGTGTTTATTTAATACATCTAAATTATTGTATGGGAATTCTCATGGACTTTTTAGTGTACAGTAACTAATAGCTTATCTTCCTGCTCTTGTTAAAGTTATTAACATAAATGTGTGTGTATATATTTATCCCTCCTTCTCCCCCAAACACTCCCACTCTTCAGGAGACACCTGGAGCCTGTTGCATCCTTGCTCACCTACCTGGCATTTAGTGTAGTCCATCCCCCATGGAGTCATGATTGTACCCCACAGGTGGGTACGGAATGAGGGCCCTTTCACACCGACGTGTCTGTCCTTCATCGGGATGCTGTCTCTGGTGCCGACAGGTGCATTGAGGATTGGGGCCTGGTCTCCATCTACCAGGAACGCTGAGGGTGTTTTTCCTGGTGTTCTAGGAAGTGCTGTGTGCCCTGACGTCTAGGCATCTGAGGCACCAACATTGAGCACGCCCACTCTGTTTGGACTACAAAGTTGTTGTACCTCGGGTTTCCACCTGAGGTCGCATAAGCACCGAGTCCAGAAACTCCCCTCCCCCCAGAGAAGGTGAGCTGCCCTTGGGGAGCTCAAGTCTCCTCCTCCTGGCTAACCTTCCAGCTCCCAGGCTCGTTCCCGAACCTGGGTCACTGGCCACCCGAACGGAAATCCAACCGCTGCACCGGCAGGCATTCTTTTTTTCTCCTGAGAGTCTTTGTTTGTAGTGGCTGCTGTCTGCGTCTGTAGCTTAGTTTTTGTGGATTTACATGGTTTTCTGCTTGGAGTAACTACACCATTCTTGCTCACTACATCCGTGAAAGTCTCCTGAACTGGATTTCTGCAAAACATCACCAGGTATCTGCATTTTCATTTAAAATCAACTTTTGGAAGCTATCCCTAGCAAAACATAAGTCAAGCAACTAAGTCTGACAAACTCAGTGACTCTAGGGTCTGCTTGAATCCACATTTTCGTCTGACCTGCTCCATGATCTGTATGTGGCTTTTCAACAACCTCTTTGGAATGACAAAGAAGCATGCAGACAAAAGGATTTCACATCCTGCATATGCACAGGCACAGTTCATCACCTTCAGGAATTCTAACACATTCTGTGACTCTGTACCTCAGCTGTTGATCATTTCTTTTGGCTTGTGACTTAACCACCAGGTATATACTCCTGTCTCTACTGTTATGTCTAAACTGGCTAACAACTTGTACATCTCTTGCTACTTATCCCGCATAACAATGATAGTGACTTCAGGTTTTCTAACATCCTGCTGTACTATTACTCAATTCTACCCTGCTCACTCTATCCTCATCAAAAGGGCTGTATCTGTCTGTCTATCACTCCTATCTCTTGAACTATCCATTAGACCCAAAGCGCCAGCTAGGCACTCTCTCTGCCAACCTACTTTCTCTTGCCCGGCAGCTCCTTATGCTTGCCGGAGATTGAACCCAATCTGGCCCTATGGTTTGCGCTTCACCCCTGCAACGGCTGCAACAAAAAGGGTCTGGTTATAGCCTACATGAATATCCGAGTCTCACGAGTCACCTGGCTGAGCTCGAAGCCTGGGCTAAACTGATTAACCCTGACATTTTATGCCTATCAGAGACTTGGCTGAAGCCTTGGGTGCCTGATGCCACTTGTCTTGTGCCTGGTTATAGCATTCTAAGGAAAGACCGTATTGGGTCAAAGGGGCGGAGGGTGTGATTATGTACAAAAATCATCTATCCCTGAACATCCTACCCTGCACTGATTGCCTAACACCTTGTGAAACTCTGCACGCTACCCTGGCACTGGGTTCAAAACTGCTGCACATCATTTGTATCTACAATCCACCTACAAGCAGGATGAGTGGTCTCCAGAATTTGCTACAATATGTCTCCCAGAATGTAAAATCAAATGAGGCTCTACTCCTTGGGGACCTGAACCTTAACTGGCTGGGTCCACAGCACAGCATCCTTGAATCTCTAATACAGAAGCACAATCTACACCAAACTATCACAGGCTTTACCAGAACTATTACTCACACTCAGGGTCCCTACTTGATTGGATCCACCACCAGACCTGATCATGTACTAGATGCCACAGTGCTTGCTGACTCAATCACTGATCATTCCCCACATTTTGTCGATGGCGATCCTGTCCACCTCCTCCTCCTCCACCACGCCTGATTAGGTTTTCAAACTATGCTGCCCTGGACAAACAAGCCTTCCTATTTGACCTCTCTTGTGTTGACTGGTCTAACATTTATACCGCAACCAATGTTGATACTGCCCTCAATTTATTTCTGACTGAATTTGGCAACATCAAAGAAGCACCTCCTACAGTCAAAAGGAGGGTAAGGCCAGCATTCGAGGTGGCTGAAAAAGACCTGCTTCAAAGTTAAAAGTTAGAGACAATCAATGGAAAAGTACAAACAAACTGGACTGCAGTCAGATCTCATTCTGTATAAACAATACAGAAATGACTGTAAAGATGCATCAGGCAGGCCAAAGTAAATACTGCCAAAACCTGCTGATTAATTCTTCCAATGACCCTCGCAAGTTTTGAGGTCACATTAAGTCCTTCTTAGGTTCTTCTAAAGATGTCACTCCCTCAGATATGGTCCTACATGGTGTACACTGTAATGATTCTACTACCATTGCAAATGCTTTTAACCAACTATTTTCTGACTTATCTGCCTACACAGCTTCCCTCCCATCACAATCCTCTGCTTCACAGTTTAACCCCACAGCATCTGAAGGACCCCCAAACTTAACCAACCCCTTCTATTTCAGGGAAGTGTCTAGGCATCAGGTCCTAAAGCTGCTCAGGTCACTCTCTGAAAACACCAGTACTGGCTCAGATGGCCTAGAACCAAGACTACTAAAAATGGCTTCTTACTACATCTCTGGCCCCCTGGCACACATCTTCACCCTATCTCTCTCCAATGACATTGTCCCTGAAGTCTGGAAGGCAGCCAGAGTCACTCCTGTATTTAAGAAAGGCAGTAAAAATGACATATCAAATTACCAGCCTATTGCTATTTTGTCTGTTCTGAATAAAATCCTGGAAAAAATAGTATCCATGCAAATCACTGAACACCTTGAGAAATTCAATTTACTAAGCTCAGCACAACATGGTTTTAGAAAGCATCACAGCACCATGACAGCACTTGCAAAATTCACTTCAGATATCGTTACCAATATGGATAGAGGAAAGTTAACAGGGGCAGTCTTCATTGACTTAACCAAAGCTTTCGATCTGGTTGACCATTCTCTGCTACTATCCGCCCTCAGTACCTTGGCTTCTCTCCCAGTCACTACCTGGTTCAAAAGCTACCTCTCAACAGAACACAAGCTGTTAAGTTTAATTCATCCATGTCAGACAGTGCTGTTATCAACATTGGGGTCCCTCAAGGGTCTATACTTGGCCCTCTTCTATTCTCATTATTAGTCAATGAACTTCCTGAGCTGTTCACCACAGGTCACTCACTTCTTTATCGGATGACCTGGTAATTTATTATCACTCTGATAAGGTCCTGGATCTAAATGCTGCCCTCACTGCAGATTTTCGTGCTGTACAACACTGGTTGAACTCTCAACGCCTGGTTTTAAATACAAATAAAACAAAGTTATGATGTTTGGCCCCAATCACAAGCTTAGATCCTGTCCTCTGACCATCTCTGTCTCTGATATCGATGGGGACCCTATAGAAACTGTCACTTCCTTTCATTACCTTGGCATCCACCTGGATCAAACCTTGGACCTGAAAGCACATATACAGGAAACCTGCAAGTCAATTAACTGCAAATTGGGGCTGCCTATAGAACCAAATACCTGCTCACCCTGCTGCTAAATTGGCGATAGCCAGAGGCATTCTATTGCCAACCTTACATATGGGTGTCCCATCCTGTCCTTGGCCACCAAATCTTCACTGCAACTATGGGATACTACCTTCAATAATGTGTGCAGGTATGCAACCAAAGCACCTCGGCTGCAGCATCATTGTCTCTTATATCAGGACCTTGGTTGGCTCTCTCCTTCCTCTACCAGGCAGTACTACTTGCACAATTTAGTTGATTCCATCCTAAGGACGTCCAAGCCTGCTATCCTGTCTGATCTCCTCAGGCCGGCCATTCCCACAAGGAATCTTAGATCGGCTGATCAGACCTTACTATCCATCCCCTTTGTCGGACTAAAAGGGCATGGGCTCCTTTCCATCATGCTGCCCCCACCTATGGAACCTACTACCCAGGATCTAAGAGATGACTCCACTCATGTGACTTTTAAGAGCAAACTCAGGACTTTCCTCACTACTATGGACAAATGTGTTTGCTTTGACCCTACCTGATCCGCTGCATTTGTACTGTTTCCTCATTGCTAGCACTTTTGCCTGTCCAAATGGGTGTTCTATACTGTGCCTTGTAATTAATGTTTTATTTTGTGCCTTGTAATTAATGTTGCCTTAACCTGTTTCTTTATAAGCCTAATGTTAGCTGTTGACAATTGTAAGTCGCTATTCTACTCCATGACATTCTTATCTTCACTTCACAGCCTCCTCACTTAACCCCACTGCTGCTCTTCCCTTCTGTTATATCCTCTTCCCCTTGCCACTCCCCACCAACTCACCTTTACCTGTTCCTACCTCATCCATGCCCTCCTTAGTCCCCACCCTCCTGGCTGTGCTTAGTCACCCT
The DNA here is from genome assembly GCA_016271365.2 of Neoceratodus forsteri. Lineage (NCBI taxonomy): Eukaryota > Metazoa > Chordata > Ceratodontiformes > Ceratodontidae > Neoceratodus > Neoceratodus forsteri. Next base: position 685,975,034 of record CM057456.1, on the reverse strand, counting down.
CTCCACCTACTACCACCTACTCCCACCCTCTACCGACCCCCTTCCCTGCCCTGCGTCTCTTGGTTCCACTGGCTCGGCTTGGCTTTGACACTTTTGCGCTATTGCCGTATCCTCCGCCTCCTATCCCCCTCTCACGGCATCCTCCTCTCGCCTTGCCGTCCCCTTCGGTTCCACCAGCCCGGCTATATTTTCCTACCTCCTACCGCTGTTGCCGTCTCTGCCGCTCCCCTACCACCCTCTCTTCGCCTGCCGTCTTTCGCTCCATAGGCCCGCCACAGGTTGGTACCTCACCCGCTGTTGCCGTGATCTGGACAGCACTCCTTCCACTTAATCTCTCCCTCCCATCCTTTTGCCAGTTTTCCTTCCTTGTGTCTTTTCTACTGATGCCTATCCTCTCTTATTTTCTGCCTTCTACTATTCACATTTTTGAGTATGTTCCATGATCAAGTGCTAAAGTATATTTTTGTTTACTAATATATGTTACATTGCCATATGTATTTCTCTCTGCATTTTTTGTACTCGTTGTCTTAATAATCTGGCTGTACTCTTTGTGTGTTGTAATTGTACCTCCCGGGTCGTGCCTGAAAACAGTCACTTGCTGACTAGCGCCCTTACCCGGTTAACAAAAACTAAATAAATAAAATAAAATAAATATTAATAATAAAAAAGATCAGGCAGTTCCTTGTGTTGGTGGAATCTGGAAGTTTTTTTTTTTACTGAGTTGAAGTCAGGCACCACGAATCAAGTTCTCCTTAACGTTCACATCATTGATTTCACATTTGTTTCCACAATTCAGCAAGGATAGGATCCAAAGAAAAAACCCTGCCCTGTTTCCAACAACAAACAAAAAAAACATTGCACATTTAATGAATGGGCTTCACAAACACTGCACAATGCAGCTCTTTGCCTGGTTTGAACTTGCGCTGGGCAAGTAAAGGTTCCCACCTCTCTTTTTTTAGTAACTCTGCATTGTCAGCTCCGCCTTTTGTGAAAAAAAAAACTGTAACATGCAGGTGCTGCAGATAACAGCAGACGTGTGGGAAAATGCATGCTGCGACAACATTATCTAAGGTGTTAAGGCTTTTTAAAATATAGATTATACATCAAAGAAACTTGCTTAAAGGGGAATTGTCACCCCTTTTAGCATCCTATTTCTTTCTAGTTGAAAATCTGTTTGCTGATTGCTGGATTTCTCTAAAATTCATTAATGTTGCTGCTTGTTTTATCTGATGTCTAAGCAGAACTGAAATGCATGCAATGGTTTAATTATACCCAACCTTGACTTCTTTCAAATCTTTGCTCTACTTTTATTGAATCCTTTCTGAACATAAGGAACACCCCCAAACAGTGCAATCACTCATGGTATAATGGTATCTTCTCATACCACTGCATTGTTAGTGGCTAGACTGGTGTTGGGGTCTTTCCTAGTCAAGGATCAATGCACTAGGAGTTTATCAAGGCATGTAAACAAACATGTTTTTGTGTGGTAACACCAGTATGGTTGCCAATCTGCTTTTCACCTTAAAAAAAAAACATAAATCAAAATCAAACTACCTGCTACATCAACAATCTCTACAGAATGTGGCCAATCATTAAAAGTGTTTTTTAAATTAGAGACACTTTGAGGCCTAAGAGGACTGACACTATCCCTTTAATGTGATGTGAAGGGATCCACAGACTGGCTTAGTAACTTCTTTTTAACTTAGTTACATAGAAACATAGAAATATAGAAGTTGACAGCAGATAAGGACCGCAAGGCCCATCCAGTCTGCCCATTTCTTTTTCTACCTTATAAATGTGCCATCAACCTTTGCTCTGTCAGTGGACTATCTATTCATACTCATCTGTATTGCTCCCTTATGCCTATCCCATGCCTGTATGAAGCCCAGCACTGTATTCATAGCCACCACTTCCTGAGGTAGGCTGTTCCATGCATCCACTACCCTTTCTGTGAAAAATAACTTCCTCACATTACCCCTTAATGGGCCTCCCTCTAATCTCATGCTGTCTCCTCTTGTCCTACTATTTTTCTTATATTGAAACATGTTAGATTCTTTCACCTTGTTAATGTCCTTAAGGTGTTTGAATGCTTCAGTAATGTCACCTCTCTCCCCCTCCCTCCTTCGCTCTAGGGTATACATATTGAGCTCCATTAATCTGTCCTCATATGTCTTCTGATGCAGTCCCTGTACCATTTTGATTGCCCTTCTCTGGACCGCCTCAATTTGGTTAATGTCCTTGGGAAGATATGGCCTCCAGTACTGCACGCAGTACTCCAGATGGGGCCTAACCATTGTCTTACAAAGAGGGATTATTACCTCCCTCTTATGACTTGTAATACCCCTACTAATACACCCCAACATCCCCCTAGCCTTTCCTACTGCTTTAGAGGTCTGCTTGGATGGTTTCAGGTCATCGGGGATGATGATGCCCAAGTTTCTTTCTTCCTTTGTGACTGCCAGCCACTCCCCTCCCAGCCTATAGGTGGCTTCAGGTTTCTCTTCCCTACGTATGATCTTGCACTTCTTTGCATTAAATCCCAGTTGCCACTCTTCCAACCATTTTGCTAGTTTATCCAGATCTCTTCTTATTCTGCCCACCCCATCTGGATCATCTACTTGTTGCAGATCTTGGTGTCATCTGCAAACAGACAAGCCTTACCTCTAGTCCATCTGCAATGTCACTAATGAAGATATTGAAGAGGACTGGCCCAGGACTGATCCCTGAGGTACCCCACTTGTGACTTGCATCTCTTCTAACTGTATACCATTTACCACTACTCTCTGTTTTCGCCCGTCATTAACTGCTCCCTCTTGGTCCACCACTCTGGTTACTCAGTCAAAGAAATCTATGAGATTAGTTTGACAAGACCTTCCCGTTGTAAACCCATGCTGTCTTGAATCCTGTGATCCTATGGATTCCAGGTGTTGCACTATCCTTTCCTTTAGGAGTGTCTCCATAATCTTGCCCACTACTGAAGTAAGACTGACTGGTCTGTAGTTCCTTGCCTCCTCTTTGCTACCACTCTTGTGGAGTGGGATCACATGAGCCCTTCTCCAGTCTTCTGGGACCTCTCCTGTGCTCAGAGACTCACTAAACAGTTCTGCTAATGGATCTGCTAGTTCCACCCTTAGCTCCTTAAGTACCCTGGGATGTACGCCATCAGGTCCCATTGCCTTGTCCACCCTGAGCTTAGCGAGCTCTTATAGGACCCTTTCTTTTGTGAAGGGAGTAGTGCTCACCTCCTCCCCGTGTCCATGGTGCTGAGTTGTGGGCCCTGCCCTACCTTCTCTTCAGTAAATACTGAGCAAAAGTATCTATTTAGGATAGATGCTTTACAGGGTCCTCCTCCTCACACACTCTTTTCTCCTTTGAGCTATAATACCCTTCTGGACTTTCTCCTTTCACTAATGTATCTATAGAAAGTCTTGTCACCTTCTTTTACTGTTCATGCTAGTGTTTCCTCAGTTTGGGACTTTGTCTGCCTTACTGCCTTTCCTGCTTCCCTTAGGGCAGTTTGGTATGCCTCTATCTTCATCCCGCTGTGTTCCCTTGTATTTCTGAAGGCCAGCCTTTTGGCTCTGACCTTTTCTGCTACTGTATTTGAGAACCAAAGTGGTTTCCTTCTTCTTTGCACTTCCTTTTCTGTCTAACACAATGGGATGTTGCTTCAAGTATTGCATCCTTAATGCTTGCCCACTTTGCCTGTACCGCCTGTGTTTCTTTTTGCCAGGACTAGCTTATCTCTGTTGGCCATCTTATCAAAGTCAGCTCATCTGAAGTACCATATTTTTGCCTTGGAATGGGATGATTTAGTTGTAGAGGCCAAACTAAGCCACACCATCTGATGGTCACTGGCCCCCAGGTGACCTTCTACCTGGAGATCTGTGATCCCTTCCCTGTTAGTGAGTACTAGATCTAGGATAGCCCTGTCTCTTGTGGGTTGTTGTACCAGTTGTTTGAGGCCCTCCCCCTGCAGGGAATCCACCATGTGTCTAGTTCTGGCAGATGTCCCTGCTGGTATTGATCAGTCTGTATCTGGCATGTTGAAGTCTCCCATTATCAGAACCTCCCCTTTAGCTGTCATGTTTTGTATATCATCTAACAGTAATGTGTCTATGTCCTCCCCCGGTCGGGGGGCCTATAGACAACCCCAGTTCTTATGGCTGTCCCATTTCCTGTTTCCAGGGTGACCCACAGTTCTTCTGGCTCCTTATGTGTATTCTGAATTTCTGTAGCTTTGATATTTTCATTGACATACAGGGCCACTCCACCCCCCCTTTTTGCACCTCGGTCTCTTCTAAACAGTACATAGCCAGGTACTGAAGTCTTCCAAGTGTGGTTACTGGTAACCACAGCTCACTAATTGCTACTATGTCCAGTTTAGCTTCTGACATTATGGCCTGCAGGTCTGGGATCTTATTTCCCAGGCTGTGAGCATTTGTGTAGTATGATTTTCCATTGGCCAGATTTCGGTGTGTTAGCTGTTGGGTGAGGTCTGGCATTTCCCCTGTGCATCGTATGAGGAGACGGACCTTTTTTCTTACCTGGTGATACAAATGAACTGCAAACATGCTGAATCCCTGTTTGACCACTAGCTGATGGGGAAGGGGTGTTCTTCCCATTTGACGTATGGGGTGCTGCACCCTTCTCCCCATTTGCTAGTTTAAATATTCTGCAAAGATGTCAAACTTCTGCCCCAATGCACTGACTCCCTCCTTAGTCAGATGCAGTCGATCAAATTTAAAGAACTTTCTCTCCCAAAACTGTTGCCAGTTCCTTACAAATCTGTGTCCTTTTTCCTGGCACCAGACCTTGAGCCACATGTTTAGCTCCCCTATCTCTCCTTCTCTGATCTTCTGTCCATCTGCCCCTATCCCTGACTGGCAGGATCTCAGAGTAGGAGATGCCAGATGAAATGGATGATAGTTTGTCACCCAGCTTGGTCAGGTGTTCCTTGGTCTCCACAACTGACTGGCTGGCGAGATCATTAGTCCCAATGTGTGCCAGGACGTCAATGTTTTCTCCTGCTTCCTGAACAATTTTAGCAATGCAGTGTCTCTCCATGCTGATGTACTTGGGAAACATCTGACCATTACCCCTGGCTGGAGATAGGTATCAACACCCCAAATCAAGGAGTCTCCCATGATCAGAAGTTTTTTGGATTTCCTTTTTACTTTTTTTGTTTTGGTTCCTGAATTGGGCGAGTTTTGTCATGCTAGCTCCTGTGCAGTAGTGTCCTGCTCTGCAGTGTCCTCTGCCCCTTTGTTTTATTTTGTAGACAGAGGCAGATATCTGTTTGTAGTTTTTATATGGTTTTTGGAGGTAATATGTTGGAGAGCACCAAGTAATGTGGCACGCGATTTGCCCCTCCTAACCACCTGCCAACCTCCCTGACCAACCACCCTCTGCAGTCGAGGTTCTTCTGTTGGATGCTGGGGAAATGGCGGTGGTTCATATAATGTATTTCTACTTGAATATGAAATTTGAGGCATGCAATCTCTGCCCATGCTGCCCGGAGCTGAACCCTAAGACCTCCAGTGGCCCAGCATGTAGGACAGTGTCCTAAATCCTGTAAGACTGTCCTTCTGAAAAGTGTTCCACAGTACCTGCAGTTAATGATATCCATTCCAGATAAGTTGCTGGGTTTATAACCTGGTCAGAGTAATTAGAAGGAAGAACATGCAAGTAATGGTTTGATTTTGTGTTTTGTTTTCGTATAACTTGTTATAACAAGTTAAATTACTAGTGCCCCTGTAAATGAGCTCACCTTGTGGATGCCCCACTGATCCACTCCTTCCCTGCTTTGCCACAGGAAATGTCACAACTGTGGTACCCTATAAAAGGAGTGTAGTGTGGGGTGGTTGGGGATGGGTGTGGGTGGCTGGGCCCTTCCTCTGCCGAAAAAGAAGAACCACAGATGAAAGAACAAGGAGGTAAGAGCAGAAACAGCCAGTCAACAATAAGGGCAGTAACCCTGAAAGCTTATCCTAATGTTAGATAAAACTAAAACCTGTAAAGCACCAACTGTAATAATTTCAGAGAAGATATACCCTGTAAGAAATACTTTGCTACAGAGAAAAATAAAGCAGTAACAGAAGATATACCTTGCAAAAGACAATTTGAATCAGAAGATTACATCAGTAATCTGAGCACACACCTGTAGGCATACCTTGTAATAATGCAGAAGAAGGTATACCAGCAACAACAATTTGAATAAGAGAAAAATAAAGCAATGAAATGTTAACAACAAACAGTAGCAATCCCTGTGAGTACAAAATAAAAACAACACCACACAGTAAATCTGCTTAGCCAAAAGAAGTCTTAATCCTTTCCCTTGCTCTGGTAAGGTTCTCTGCTCTGTCCTTTCAAGCAATCTAGAAGGAAAGAGTTCAGGTGAAGCTAGGTGCCTTGGCCAGCAAACCAAGTCTTCTTGATGCAAGTTGATCACCCTAAAATACTCTAGCTGGATCCTTCTGTCAATCGCCCTGTGATAAAAGAAGTAGATCTTGAAATCTAGAGATGTCTTTTTACACATTGTTTAACCTTACAAAAATAGAAAATTACATAAAACATATATAGTTATCAAATTTGATTTAGGTTTGTAGTGAGCAAGATCTAAAAATATTTGCTTACATGAAGGACATATTTAAGCGTCCCTTCCAGTTTAGCCCACAAGGACTATTATATAAGGCCTCCCTGGGACAGCTCTAGCCCCCTGGACCACAAATGTTAAATTATTTTAATAATAATGGGCCACTTGCCCAAAAAAGTCCCCACTAGCCCACCCAGGCTACTACTTTTACTTACTGGCCACTAGGCCATCTGGGGCAGTAAGTGGTTTTGCTGAGCCCCTCCCCCAACCAATAAACACTTTCTCTTCTTTTTTCCTGTTTATTAATTAAGCAATAATGCACAACAAGCTGTGTGTCATACTGGGATAATGTCACACCTCCGGTGGTTGGGCACAGGGCCGCAGGCCAAGTGCATCCAACATCTGAGAAGTTACATTATCCCAGCAGGACACACACCCTGGAGTGCATTATTGCTATCATACAATGATGTCTTTTATTAAAAGAAAAAGATTAAAAAATACAGTTTTAAACATATTTTGTTTTGTTTTTTTGTTGTATGGGTAAGTATACAGTTTAAAAAATAAGTTCTGATCTTCCTCTTTTGAACAGTAGGTGGTGTAGAATTCCTAGTTGTCAGTGTTTTCTTTCTTTCCACCCAGCCATCATGTCTCTATTCTATCTGTGTCTGTTTTTTTTTTTTTTTTTTTGTTTCTGTCTGTTGGCCTCTGCTTTTGTCCCTGAGTTTAATTGAGCTGGTCCTGCTGCCTGTACTGGGACCAGGTAATTGTTTGCATGTTAAATGTGTGTTTTAGGGGCATGAAACTGCGATAGGGAAACAGAGCCAATGAGCCAATTCAGTTGCGGGACCGAGAAATGTGAAGCACTTCATATGTGATAGGTAAGTCATTCGGTCCCATTGGTTATGTTTTTTTGTTTTTGTTTTTTGCTAGTGCTTGGTAAGGCGAGACAGAAGCCACTAAGGGATCAGGAAAGTGTACTAAACATTCACTGACAGAAGAGCAGGAGAGTGCGACTCTAGCTCATGTGGCTGTGTTGTGAGTCATGCCTGAGAAGCCAATCGTAAGACAGTTTAAAAAAAATTGTGTTTTGGTGGCAGCTTTTACTTCTGACTTGGCTCCAGCAATAAGTCCTGGAATAAACATTTAATGTGTATGTAGGGGGGTTGTACAAATCGATGGCAGTTTTGGGAGGGAAGTGTGTAGTCAGTGGAGATGGGGCACAGTTTTTCTCTTTTGGTGCAGTCATGTGTGCTGGACCTTAATACAGTGATGTTATGCTGGGATAATTTCACTGTTTCAGGCACACACTGACCAATCAGAAGCCTATAAATTTTCTTGCCAGTGTTGCCCCCCTACAAATGGGGGTTCCCAAAAGTCTTCCTTGGGCTTGCCTAAATGCCCACAGCCAGGCTGGTGTTATGTGTCCCAATAATTTAAAAGTGTTTGCATGTGAGTGCCCTGTTAGCCTCCATGCCTGTCTCTTTAAGAACTGCCTATTTCGTAGAGTATAATTAAGCTGGGTAAGAGCACCGTAGTTTCAGGCTTGAGTCCCACCCGGGCTGCAGTGTTATCGCTCCATCCTGCCATCGCTAATTGCGCAGAGGGAGCCCTACAGGGATCTGTAACTGTTAGCTGATTATCTGCTTTAATAGTAGACATTGTAGTTTGTCTAACCTGCCTTCCTTTGCAGCATGGACATTCCTGCTAATCACTACTGTCTTGGTTCTGGACTGCTAGTTTCGACCAATCAATACCTTTGGGGACCCTAAAATGGAGTCTGTCCCCAGGGGTCTTGTGGGAGTGAATTTCTGTAGGAATTGTAGTTTTTACACTTTATCACCTAAATGGACCTGGAGGGGGAGCTCTAGCTGTGACAGACGGATGGATCAGCCAACCAAACCATTTTGATTACTGGGGAAAAGTCCCAAGCTGCCTGCAGCAGAAGTCAGTCTGAGTTTGAAGTTGAAAGAGTGAACAGCTCGAGTCATTCAAGCAGCTGCTCCTGCGTAGTAGCACAGGAAACTGGTGGAAAGGCTGTGTTTGGCTTGCCTGCCCCATCTTCCCTGTGAGGCAGTTTTTCAGCATAAAAGAGACACTGGACTTTATCCACATTTGCTGTGATTGTGACTAGAATCCTGAATTGTGAGAAAGTGAAATTTGTCTGGTGTGGACTGAAGATTTGTCTTGGTGCGATTGGCCTGTCAGGACTTCTTTCACGACTGCAGAGCATACAATTTGCGCAGAAACCCCTGTGTATTGCAACCAGACTGTCCTCCAAATTGTGGTATTTCTTTATCTTTGCTATAAGTGTGCTGAATGTTGTTAGTGGGTCGCGATTTGGTTTCCCACTGTATGCTTGTGTCACGCTTGCTGGAAGCTGCATCCAGCAACTACCGGACTTTTCTCTGAACTGTTCACCCAGTCTGGGCCTTGCCACCTCAGCCTAGACAGCCGCTCATGCCAGAGAGAAACAACCGACGAGAGACCCACCTGGGGATTTGGCTTCCTGCTCAACACCAACGAACAGGATCGGCACCACGGTGCTACGTGTGGGCCCTGCTTCTCCTGGCAATCCAGCACTTCATCCTGATGTCTCCATTTCATCCATCCTGCATCCTGTACTGGGTAGTGTGAGTAAACACCAGGGTAGCTCCCTGCAACAAAATTCAAATCAAAGTGTGTCAACTGATTTAATTATTGTTGCTAATCATTTTGGGACTGAGCCATCTGGCTCCGTATTACAAATTGTGGGTTAAAGTGCATGCATGTTTTCTTTCCATCACAGGGCCCCAACCAGTTGCAACGCCGGCCTGCCCTGGGCAATGCTTCAGGCTAGCCGTAGTTCCAACTGGGTACCCACAGTGTGTGTGTGTGACTGTGTTACAGGGACCTTTGAGTGCATGCCTTGTAGTCTGAATTATTCAGATCTTGAATCAATCACCAAATTCTGCCCCCTTCCTTGTTATCGCCCCTCAAATAAATCAGATCTACATTTTTTTGCACTGAAACTGGTAGTGGTGTACCTCTGTATGAACAGCATTGAAATACTGTTGGTTGTTTTGCTAAATCTTATTTTACAGGGGATCTCCAGGGCCGAGCCAGCTGAACCAGCCCTGGTGGTAAGTGCAACAAGTGTGGGGTTAAAACTGTTGTCTGGGGCAAATTGCAGTTGTGTATTCTGTGAATCATTTAGGCCACTAAAGGGAAAAAGGGGGATAACAGTGTCTCAGAGGGTTGTACCCATGTCAGCTATGCTACCACAAACCCTGTCTTCAGGGTGGAGGCACCCATTTCTAGTACCCAGGCCCCCTCAACCTGCATCTGGTTACACAGGAGGCAGAGGTAGCATCCCTTGGGATAGCACCACCTAGGGGTTACACCATTATATAATTGTATTTATTTCTTAATATCTGTATCTTCCTATTGTGCCCTAACTGTAACTTGTTATCGAAAGCTCCCTTTTTCGTTATTCCTATGCTGTCCTATACCCCTTTCATATGTCTCTTTTCTGTCACTGCTCTCGCTACAGGATTTTCTCCATATTAACCTGTTTTTCTCTTTACTTTAACAAGTCTGACAGGATGCTGACTCCTTCCTCATCAGATAAGTATTACTCTATGTCTAACCTGTCCTATCTTTCCTATTTAATCCCTAAGAACTACGGATCCTTTGTGATTCCTTTCCTGTATTTTATTTTACAGGTCTGATGGATGCTGTCCCTTTAAGAATTCTACCTCTTGCTCCCTAGAACCCAGGTAAGAGACCCTCAACATGTTACCTATTGATGCCTTGGGCCATATTTACCTATTATTATTATTGTTGTTGTACAGTAAGATTGATCATTGATCATGCACAAGGGAAATCACAGAGTTTGGAACTCAATGCTTTGGCTTCTCAGAAGGAACTAGAAGGGGGACAGGATCAGATCTACAGTACAGTAGCTTATTGTTGTTTTACATTGTTTCTTGTGGATTCTACTTGGTAGAAGGTTATTTATTTTCTTTCTTACTACTAAGGGGCTAGCAGGGTATTGTTTGGGGCTGTTGGAATTTTGAAACCTGTTTTGGTAGCTATAAGTGGGCTCATTTGTTTGATTCACTGTGTGGCAGGCTGCATTTGTAGATGCCTATTTCTTCTGTTTTAAAATATAATTTGGTGTGATTTAACTGGGTATGTTTCTTTGAATTGGAGACATATATCTTCTAAGTCCAAGCCTATTTTGATGTGTTGTTGGTGAAGCTGTTTGAATTGGAATCCTGTTTCTTTGGGTAGCAAAACTATTTTGGGGGCTTTGAGTAGAATTGTGATTCATTGTTGCTGGCTTCACTAGCTGCAAAGTTTGAGTGCAGAGTGGGAAGGATGCTAATGGTCTGACCAGGTCTCACTCAGTAGGGAGGTAGAGCTGAATCAGGTGTGGAGTCAGTGCTTTGGCTTCTCAGAAGGAACTAGAAGGGGGACAGGATCAGATCTACAGTACAGTAGCTTCTTGTTGTTTTTTACATTGTTTTTTGTGGATTCTACTTGGTAGAAGGTTATTTCTTTTATTTCTTACTACTAAGGGGCTAGCAGGGTATTATTTGGGGCTGTTGGAATTTTGAAACCTGTTTTGGTAGCTATAATTGGGCTCATTTGTTTGATTCACTGTGTGGCAGGCTGCATTTGTAGAGGCCTATTTCTTCTGTTTTAAAACATAATTGGTGTGATTTAACTGGGTCTGTTTCTTTGAATTGGACGGAGACCTATATCTTCTAATTCCAAGCCTATTTTGATGTGTTGTTGGTGAAGCTGTTTGAATCGGAGTCCTGTTTCTTTGGGTAGCAAACTTATTTTGGGGGCTTTGAGTAGAATTGTGATTCATTGTTGCTGGCTTCACTAGCTGCAAAGTTTGAGTGCAGAGTGGGGAAGGATGCTAATGGTCTGACCAGAGGCCTCAGCTACCTGATTGTTTCTGGAAGTCTTGGGCTGATCCCACCTTTGGTACATTATTTCCTTTATACGAGGGGTTCTGACATCACTTCCTCAAACAGGCAAAATAATATGCACCTGTCATAGCAAAAGCAGACATCCAGGAAAGGAACAGCAGCAAGTGAAGAGGTGACTGCTCTCTCAGTGGAAGGGAAGTAAATGCAAATCTAGGAGCTTTCATTATTACTTCTTCGCATTGATATTGCATTGGGGAAAGGAGGAGTAGGAGTTTGAAGAAGGTTGGGCAATGGCTACTTAGAGTCTGTTTTTGAGTGTGGATAGGAAGGATAGGAATACAAAAACCAGTTGTTCTATATATCTAAATGTGTGCAACAAAGGAGGTAAGGAAAATAAAGAAAATGTTTTACACTGATAGAGGAGGGAGAAGAGAGACTTGGGGGAGTGTTTGATATCCTGCATCTGGAAGGGTGGGGGGTCATTGATGGGCAACGACAGCAGTGGTAGTAGTGGTGGCTGCAACAATCGTGTGCACCAATCTTTCTAAAATTGCCTGGAGTGTGGGAGGATGTTTAGTGTGCAACCACATAGAAAAACTTAGAAAGGAGATTGAGGGTCTGCAGGAGGAACTAAGACAGGCAAGGCAGATTGGGGGTGGGATTAGTCCAATACTGGAGGGAGGAAGAAGGGGAGATGAGGGAGGGCGATTTAAGCTAACAGTGGTGAGGAGAGGGTCAGAAGAAGGGAAGCAGAGACAAAGGGGCCCAGGCCAAGAAGAACAATTGCCAGGGAAACCAGGTCAGGAGACAAAAGACAAATAGAAGGAGGAGATAGGGACTTGTGAGAGGAGGTGAAGAAGTGGAAAAAGACATGGAGTGGAAAGAAGAGAACAGGTTATTATGAAGAGAGAGGAGGGCATTTGTGAAGGGCCTTCAGAAAATAGTTGTGACTGCTAGAGGAAGAAGGTGGAGGAGGAAATGATGAAATTAGAGGAGTAATTGATAAATGCCTGGACCAAACTGGAGTAGGGGAAGTTCTGCTGAAGAATTGCAACAGGGGTAAAAGGGGAAATGATGCAGGAGGAAGAAGATGAGCTGGAAATGAGAGAGGAGATGAATGGAAGCAAGCAGGGAGTAAGAGGGGTGGAATCTTAGTGCTGGGGGACTCAATACTAAGAGGAGTTAGGTGGGGTAGCAAGGGGGAGAGGTATAGTTTCATTTGGGTGGAGGCCATGCCAGGAATGACAGTGGAAAGGGTGGGACAGTCTGTTCTGAAATATGCTAGAAGGGGTAGGGACAGGCCTCATTTAATTATACATCTTGAGACAAACGACCTGGCTGACAAGACAGTAGATACAGTCCAGAGGAGGTTTGAGGAACTAGCACAATTATGTGAGGGGGCAGGAAGATCCATAACTTTTTCAGAGATACTTCCAGTGCCAAAGGCAAGCACAACAAGAAAGCTGAGAATAGAGGAATTTAATGGATGGCTAAGAACCTGGTGTTGTGCTAAAGGGTATGGGCTGTTGGGGGGACCTGGGAGGATAGTAGTCTCTATGCCAAGGACAGACTACACTTGAGTGAGGAGGGAAAGAAAGTGTTGAAACAGAGGATGGAGGAGTATATAGAGGAAGTTGAGAATTTAAACTAGGAGTGGGGGGTGGCAGTTGGGGAAGAGATATGCAGAGACCACAGGTTGGGAAACCATATGAGCTTACCCCCCCCCATAAAAGTGACAAAGGACAAATGGCAAGTACTATTGGTGATGCTAGGAAAGGAGGGCAGGATGGGGGGGAAAGGGTGGAAGGTGGTTACCCTTAATGCTAGGAGCCTTGGGAGGAAAACTGCAGTTACAGATTCTCATGGCAGAGGGAGAGGTGGACATTGCAGCCATCACGAGATTGATGGGCCACCAATACAATGACTGGGACCTGTCTGTATCAGGGTACAGGTTATTTCGTGGAGGACAGGGTGATTGGGAAAGGTGGGGGTGGCACTATATGTGAAGGAAGGACTGAAGTGTGTAAGGAGGAAGGAAGGGAGGAGGTAGTACAGAGTCACTTTGGATGCAAACCAGGATTCCAAGAATAGGATTCTTAGAATGGGAGTGATGTACAGGCCACCATCTCAGACAGAGGAGTTAGACAGGGAACTAGTGGGACAGATCAGGAGGACCTGCAAGAAGGGTAGTGTGGTGATTGTGGGGGACTTCAACATGCCAGGAGTGGACTGGAGCACCCCAACAACCAGGAACAGAAGGAGCAGGTGCTGCTGGATGCCTTCCAGGACAGCTTCCTGCTGCAAATGGTCAGTGAACCAACCAGGTTAGGAAATACCCTTGACCTTGTGCTGGCAAATGGGGACTTTGTGAGGGAACTTACAGCGGAGGAATCGCTTCAGGGAGTGACCACCACTCAGTATGGCTCACACTGGATATGGACAAGGAAGGAGGGAATCTGGCACAATAGTGCTGGACTTCAGGAGGGCCACTTTTGGGAGGATGGGAAGTGGTAAAGGGTACCTGGCCAGAATTCAATCTAGTATGGACACTAACCAGAGGTGGGAGCTCATAAAGCTGGGCATAGTGGAGGCAACCAAAACCTGCTGCAAAGCCCAGAGCAAGAAGGCTAGTGCTAAGAAACCGATCTGGTTGAGCAAGGAGGTCATGGAAAAGGTAAGAAGGAAAAGAGCTGCCTTTAGGAAGTACAAGAAAACAGGGAGGGGGGAGGACAGGGAGGAGTACTTGACAGAATCGAAGGAGAAGACAAGGGCAGTAAGGGGAGCCAAAGCATCTACGGAACTCAGGCTGGCACAAGGCATTAAGAAGGGGGAAAAGGACTTCTTTAAGTACATCAGGGGGAAAAGGAGCTGTAAGGACCACATAATAAGGATTAGGAAGGAGAGGGGTTGGGTGGAAGCAGGATGCGATAAGGCAGAAGCACTAAATGAGTACTTCTGCTCAGTATTTACTAAAGAGAAGAGGGGGGTGACACCCAAGGTGGGAGAAATGGCAGAAGCAGGGGGGGAGTGGTGACAGATGGGGAAATCATGGAGAGCAGAGTTCAAGAGGGTTTGAAAGCACTGAGGGTAGACAAGGCGCCAGGCCCAGATGGCATCCACCCCAGGGTACTGAAGGAGCTGGCAGATGTCCTTGCAGAACCTTTGGCAGACCTATTTAATGCCTCACTACATTCGGGGTGTGTACCTCAGGACTGGAGGATGGCTCATGTGGTGCCCCTCCACAAGAGTGGCCCAAGGATGAACCGGGAAACTACAGACCAGTGAGCCTCACATCCATCATGGGCAAGTTAATGGAGACTATCCTGAAGGAGAGGCTGGTGGCCCTCCTAGAGACCAAAGGACTACAGGACAGCAGACAGCATGGCTTCATATGTGGCAGATCCTGCCAAACCAACGTGGTCGAGTTCTATGACTGGGTAAATAGGCAACTGGACAGTGGCCATGCAGTGAATGTCCTGTATCTGGACTTCAGTAAGGCATTTGACTCAGTGCCACATGGAAGGCTGGGAAGGAAGTTAGTAGGCACAGGGGCAGGTGCAAAACTGGTGAGATGGGTAGGAAAATGGCTGCAGGGAAGGCAACAGAGGGTGGTGGTGGGTGGGGAGCTCTCACAGCCAAGGTCAGTGAAGAGCGGTGTTCCACAGGGCTCAGTGTTGGGACCAGTGTTGTTTGGGATATTCATTGCAGACATATCATGGCACATCAAGAGCAAGATCAGTCTGTTTGCTGATGATACCAAGGTAGGTGCGGTGGTGAATGACCTAGGGGGATGGCAGGGGTTGCAGGATGATCTGGCAAAGCTTGAAACCTGGTCAGACACCTGGCAACTGGGCTTTAATGCCAAAAAGTGCAAGGTGCTGCATTTTGGGATGAAGAACCCAAGGAGAAGTTACCAGCTAGGAGGAGTGCAGCTAGCCCAGACAGAGGAGGAGAAGGATCTGGGTGTGCTCATTACAGGGTCAATGAACAACTCTGCACAATGTAGGAAGGCAGCTGCAAAGGCCAGCAAATGCTGGGTTGTATTGCAAGGGGTATATCTTCGAGGAGGGAGGAGGTGATTCTGCCACTGTATAGGTCATTAGTTAGACCACACCTGGAGTACTGCGTGCAGTACTGGCGTCCGTATCTGAAGAGGGACATTAAGTTACTGGAGGGGGTGCAGCGCAGAGCGACAAAGATGATCAAGGGGCTGGGGACTTATCATAGAGAGGAGGTTGAAGGAGTTGAACATGTACTCACTGGAGGAGAGGAGAGATGGGGTGACATGATTGAAACCTTTAAATACATGAAAGGAATAAACAAGATGGGTACAGAGGAGCTGTTCAAAGTAAGGGAGGGGAGGACCACCAGGGTCCATGATATGAGACTGGAGCGAGGAAGGTTCAGGAGGGAGATGAGGAGACACTTTTTTACAGAGAGGGTGGTGGCTGGGTGGAATGCATTACCTGCTGAAGTGGTATGCAATAGAACAATGGACTGCTTCAAAAGAGGATGGGGCAGGACAAGGGGGAGGGTTAATGAAGGGGAAGGGTGGAAGGGAGGGGCAACTGCAGAATAAGGGGTGCTAGTTGCACATTCGAGCAGACTTGATAGACCTCAAGGCCTTCATCTGCTGGAAAATTTTGTATGTTCATATTTATGTTTGTTGAGATCTCCCATGCTTAATTTAAATTCAGGAATAAGAGTGAATGTTGACAGAAAGTGTGGACAATCATCTCACTGTGGGTATATGGTTTGCGGGCTTGCTAAAAAGTCAAAAAATCAAAGTTGGACACCAGGGACTCAATTTTATAACCCCCCCCCCAAGATTGGTGCACCTTGTGCCAAAACCCTGACTGCAGCAAATTCAGTTACACCAGGGACCCTGTGTTTGATTTTGTAAAAATTGATATCATCACACCAAACCACCCACGTCTGCTGCAAGCCATCCTCTGTGATGCACAGCCCGCAGACAGGAGGGGAATGCCACAAGCAGTGGCACTTTCAGACAACAGTGGCAGGGACCCACCGACCATGCATCGGTCAGCCGACAAGTCCTGTAGGGGGGCTGGCCAGGGCACTTGGGGTTTGGGGGTGGGGATGGACCCCAAACAGGAATGGTAAAAGGCAGCCTCAGTGCCAGGGACTAGGGGTGCAGTCATGTGACTGGCAGCAGGGGGGGAGCCCAGGATGTCTCCAGCCACAGCTATTTCATTGCTGGGACACTTGGTCAGGTGTGGGGGTGCTGCAGACATCTACTAGCAGCGGTTGCACTGGGGGCATGGACCATTTCTCACCCTTCCATGGCACACGGAATGGCGAATGAGCCCTTATACCACCGCCTGGCTGGTCTAACTCCTGTGGCTTATGCGGACTGTGGTGGCGTTTCTGGAATGCCATTAAAGGGGATGAGGCAGCCAGGACATGGTGCAAGCCCCTACTACCATGGCTCAGCCGTATGGCTGGTGCAATGTAGTCTGGCACAGGGGGCCCTGGGGCTGCCATAAGCCTCTTTAGAAGATCCCAAATGCTGCAAAGTCTGATGCAGGGTGCTCCTAGTGTCACTTTCTTTTGGTGCAAGGGTCTTGCATCAGACTTGGACCTTTGAAAATCCTGCCCTAGCTATTTATTGAGTACATGTCAAAACACTGGGATTTCTAAAATCAGAAGATGATAACATTTTTAAAGGCATGAAAATACTCTTCACCACACTTTGGGAAGCACAAAAAAAATATTGCATTCCCAGATGTGACTGTTAATATTACTTTGAACTGTGCTGGCTCGGTGGTGCTGAGGGTTGAGGCACTGGACGCCATACCTCACGCCATGCCAGCGACCCAGATTCAGGAGCGAGCTCGGGCATGGTGGGTTGGCAGGAAGGGAAAGGATCGAACATCCTCAGGACAGCTGTCCTTTTCAGAGGGGAAGGTGTCAGGGATAGCCAGTGTCCCAGTGACCCCATGTGGAGACCAAGGGTACTGCAGGATCCCGGACTAGCAACAAGTGGAGCATGGCAGATGCCAGTGGGGTTGCCGTGTGCCATGGTGTCACCACATGTCACGTTTGGGAATCCATGGGAAAAAAGCATCCGTAAAACCCCTGAGGGCTGGAGAGGCAATGGCATCCCAGTGCCTCAACCGCCACACGCCCAACACCGGGCCTCTGCTTCCACTCCTTCATCTCCTCATGGATTTGGGTTGGGAGCCTGCGGGGAGCGCTAACACCTTTGAGGGGGCAAATGATCACAGTGGGCAGTAGAAGCGGCAGGTGAGTGGACTCCCGAAGAGAGTTCCGGTCCTCGGATGAGATAAAGAGATTCAAAAAAAAAAAAGAAATTACTTTGAATACTTTGTTTGTTTTAAATTGTTCTTGTAGTTCTGTAGGTTATACATGTGCTCATAAATGGTTGGGGAATTTAGACTCCCCCCCCCAGCCAGGCCCTTCTTCGCACTTGTTCCCCCAGTCCCATCAGCTGGCTTCTCAAGGACTTACCTTCCAACTCTGTCCTCCACTTGTCTCACCCCTCCCGGGGGTTCGCGGTCAAACCTTGTGCCACATGAACTAGGTCCGAGATGGAGGAGTGCCACATCACAGGTGTAGGTCGTGAGGAAAGATGGCGGTCATTCTGCCTGTCCGGGGCTTTTTCCTTGTTGTGGTACCCCTTAGGAGACCTTCAGCAAGGATGCACATGACCGTGCATTGTCGCATGGCACCAGCCTGCGTCCCCCCTCCCTCTATGCCCCTCTGACTGCACTACCACCTGTGGTTACTGAGGTGGCAGTGGAGCAGCAGAGCTGGCTACCCTCCCTCCTCAGAGGAAGAGAGTGGCCTCTGGGATGTTCGATCCTCCTCCTCCCCCTGGCCGGCCCCTGACAAACCATGTCTGTTTCCGAACACAGGTCACTGGAGTCATGACCAGTAGCACTACTGCTGTGCCAATGGGCTGGCCAAGGGGAATTTTGACCTGAATGAGATTGCATTTGTCTATTTATCCTGCTAGCCCTTCTGTACTTCATTGCCATTCCACCTTAACCCTGACCTGCTTGGACTATACTTCACTCAAACTTTTTGTTTCCTGTATGTGTGAAGATTATCAAAGAACATGCTGTCTCACTGTTCAGTTTTGAATCTGGTTTGAACACCAGCATTTTGCATAAGGGTTCCTTTGTAGATTACATAGAAACATAGAATTTGACGGCAGATAAGGACCGCTTGGCCCACCCAGTCTGCCCATTTCCCTACCTGATGGATAAGCTGCAGGTCCTAGTTAACCAGCAGCCTACTTCTTCCTACCCCCACCCCCTAGAATTGCCTTATGACTGTCCCATGCATGCTTGAATTCCACCACTGTTTTTGACTCCACAACCTCCTCTGGAAGGCCGTCTCCATACATCCACAACCCTCTCTGTGAAAAATACTTCCTTAAATTACCTCAGAGCTGCCCCTTCTATCTTCAAATTGTGCCTCCTTGTTCTTGTACACCTCTTTTTTGAAAGATGCTACCCTCTTGGACGTTGTTGATTCCCTTGAGGTACTTGAAAGTTTCTATCATGTCTCCCTCTCCTCCTTTCCTCGAGGCTATACATATTAAGCTCCTTAAGTCTCTCTTCATATGTCTTCCGGTGCAGACCCTGCACCATTTTAGTTGCCCTCCTCTGGACAGCTTCCATCCTGTCTATGTCTTTGCGGAGATTGGGTCTCCAGAACTGCACGCAGTACTCCAGATGGGGTCTCACTAGCTGTCTGTACAGAGGAATAATAACTTCCTGTTTTCTACTGGTGATGCCTCTTCACCAGATTAACCAGTTCTCTTAGTCAGAGCTGGCTAAATCAAGCTGGCAACCGCACCATCAAAGTCAATGGTTACATTGGCAGTACATCTGCCTTTGGGCCACAGAGTCATGGGTTCTAGCCCCACACTGACTTGAATTCAGAAACCCCAACCACTGGCACACATACAGTAATGTAGTACAAGGGGGAGGCTGTGCTGCCAGAGTGTACCATCCTTCAACATGATTGGGGTGGGGCTGCCACTACCATGCCACTGGCCTGCCTGGGTGGAGCATCTTTAAATACTAACATGAGGAACTGCGTGCAGTACTGGAGGCCACACCTTCACAAGGACATTAACCAAACTGAAGCAGTCCAGAGAAGGGCAACCAAAATGGTGCAGGGACTGCATCAGAGAACATATGAGGACAGATTAACAGAGCTCAGTATGTATGCCCTAGAGCAAAGGAGGGAAAGAAGTGATATGATTGAAACATTCAAACACCTTAAGGGCATTAACAAGGTGAAAGAGTCTAACATGTTTCAATATAAGAAAAATAACAGGACAAGACAACACAGCATGAGATTAGAGGGGGCCCAATTAAGGGGCAATGTGAGGAAGCTGTTTTTCACAGAAAGGGCGGTGGTTGTATGGAACGGCCTACCACAGGAAGTGGTGGATATGAATACAGTGCAGGGCTTCAAACAGGCATGGGATAGGCATAAAGGAGCAATACAGATGAGTATTAATAGATAGGCCATTGACAGAGCAAAGGCCGATGGCACATTTTTAAGGTAGAAAACGAAATGGGCAGACTGGATGGGCTTTGTCGTTATTATCTGCCGTCAACCTCTATGCTTCTATGAATCTTAGTTATGATGTGAGACACTTGAGAGGTATGAACTGCACTTCTGTTTGCAACTTAGGGGACTCAGCAGCTGCGTAGGTGAGGGTATTAGGTACTGTATATATGGCAGTGCATTGTGGGGTGGTTTGATCAGCTGAGTAGAGATCAAACTGTAGACTGCATAGCTGCCATGGGCAGAACATCAAATTTAGATTGGAAGTACTGAGGTTTTTTTACTTTACCTTTGAAATAAATTTGAAATCTCTTGATTCTACTTTTCCACTGAAATAAATCTGACATTTCTTGATTTTTCTTTTCTTAAAATATTCTGTTTATTTTTTTCAAATAGAACAATACAAACAAAATATGTAACAACTATGTATTCAGATATTGACTTAAATTGTCCATCTAGAGTATGGGGTTCAGTACTGGTGCCCGTACCTCAAAAAGGACATTAACCTGCTGGAGGAAGAGGTCCAGAGGAGGGCTACGAAGATGATAGCAGGTCAGTGGGGTAAGGTAAATGAGGAGAGGTTGAGGGCACTGAACATGTACTCCCTAGAGGAAAGGAGAGAGAGAGAGAGGGGGGACATGATTGGGACATTTAGGTACTTGAAAGGGATAAATAAGGTGCATAAGGAGGGTCTCTTTAAGCTGAGTGGCAACCATAGCATGGGGGCATCATCTTAAGCTGGAGGGGGGAGGTTTAGGAGGAAGGTCAGGAAGCACTTCTTGACAGAGAGGGTGGTGGACACTTGGAATGCACTGTCAGAAGAAGTGGTCTCATTGAAGACAGTGAGCAGCTTCAAGAGAAGCTGGGATGGGCATGGGGGAAGGTTGGGATCATGGGTAGAGAAGATAGGAGGATGAGAGGAGTAAGGGGGGCAGGGAGAGTAGCTCAAGCTGTGGACCCTGCAGTACGAGGAGACTAGATAAACCAAATTGCCTTCTTCTGCTGGCTTCTTCATGTGTTTGTATGAGCATATCATGCTGGAGTGATTTCATATAGTGCACTGTGGGCACCAAGCATTAAGGTGACGGTCGCCTACGCACCACAAATATGTGTCACATAGGCAACCCTAAGTCCCTCAGCCATGCTTCAGTGGTCCCACGGAGCCACAGCAGCATGCGCAAAAGGGACATGTGTCCCTTTTGCAGCTGATCCTCAGACTAATTGTGTAGCTAAACATATGGCTGGTCTGGGGTCGTGTCAGGGGGCATGCCTGTACTCTGTGCCATTCAAGAAGGTGTGGAGTGCCAGACAAGGGGAACACAGGATACGGCAGTGGGGATCCTGCCGTATCTGTTACATGCCCATCCCAGTGACACCCACCAGCTGCAGCGGGACAGGGAATCCCTCTGCCATGCTGCCCCAGCCCACTGGGCTGACAGGAAGGGCTGGCAGCAGCCATTCAGCCACTCGTCCGTACTTTAAAATAATTCCAGTCGCACGCCTTCCCAGAATCCCTACTCGTGCGGAGCAGGGGATCCACTACATGACTCAAGATGGGCATCTGACTGGATGCCCACCTGTGTCCCTTGATCCCCCCCCCCCGAGAATCATGCTTGCTGGTGGTGGGACCGTGGACAGGTGCCCTGTGGAGGAAAGCAGTTTTGCATGCTACATATTCTGTGCCTGTCCCCGGTGTCTAGTTAAGATTTGCATGTCCCCAGCTTGCATTAGTGTACGGCCACCTATAATAACTTATACATGAAGATTAAATAAATAAAAAAAATTACAATTGAAAGGCAGCCAAGAGAATCCATGCCTGGAACCCACATAAAATGGCAACTCTGGTTCACAAACAAATGTGGCTATCAGCCACTGGTTAGGCAAAATAACAAACCCATAGCTTGGTTTGTGGTTAAGCAAAACCACAGCTGGTGGGGTGTATGCTGCTGCTGCTGTGGGATGAGTGTGTGCTGCTCTGTGAAATAAAACTATATTGCTTAACCACAAACCAAGCCATGGGTTTGTTATTATGCCTAACTAGTGTCTGATAGCTTCATTTTTGTGCATACTAAATAAACAAAAAACAACTTGCTGGTGTCATTGTTTCACAGTAAACCCTTCAAATGGAGCAATTTATCTAGAGTGTTCTGGCTCATACATGGAAGCAGTGGTATCTGTTAAGGCAACAACAAAGTCATTGGATAGTTTTTAGCAAATCTGTATTTCTGACATCCATATCCACAGGATAACCCTGCTGAGATATATTATCTAATTTTCTGTGGGGCCCTGCTGTTACCCGTTTTTACATTCTTTGCACCCAGGCTAACTTAGCTAAGGTACAATATCTCAGTTTCAGTGAGGTCCAGCTGTTACTTATTTTTATGTTTGCTTGCACGCATGTGCAAGAAACATAGTGCCATCATCTGAGTTTTTGGAGGTGTGGCAGCCGTCTTCCAATTCAGTCAGTGTGTTTGCAGGTGCGGCCACAGTTCTCCAATGGCTGCTGGAATTGTCTATGACAGCAGTTGAAAATGCAGTGGAGTACAGTTGAAAAGGGGAGCTATGCTTCAGTGAGCAGCAATAAGATATCGCCTGCTCATGCATGCTCCCTCTACACACACACACACACGCATACTGCGTGCTCGCCCCCTACGCACACACTGTATAGCCAACGGGGGTGCCCAATCCTCCATCGGCTGTGCTGCATTCCCCCCCAAACAGAGTTCCACATGCCATGCTGGGTGCCCACCCCAGCATGGCTACACATCGTATAGCCGATGGGGGTGTCCAATCCCCCATCGGCTCCACTGGTCCCCCTCCAGAGAGTACAGGGTGCCACGCTGAAAGCCCACTCCAGCGTGGCAACAGATGCTGTTGCCGAAATCAGCTTCACACCCCCTAAACAGCTGTCCTTGTGCTACGCTGGGAGCCCACACCAGCATGGCAAACATCTCACGTCGTTGTCCTTTTTCTTTAAAAAAAAAAAAAACCCTGAAACACAAAAACAGTCTCTCACTGTCTCTGCCCCCATCCACGACCACAGACTGCGCACCCTGCCTCCCCACACCCCCCTTCACCCCATACTTACCTCTGGACTCCGGCACGATGATCTTCTGTGGACCAGGAACACGTCTGCACTCTTCAAAGCCGACCGCGAACTGAGGAAATGTCGGTAAGCTGTATAATGGGATAGATAGGGTTTTTCCAACTTTGCTGCACATCTCAGGCATTTTTTGGAATTTTTGCACCAAATTTTCAACATGGGGTTTTTGGGACCCCTTCTCATTAATGCTCTCACTGTCATGGCATTAATTGGTTCAGAAGGGTGATTTTGCAGTCACTGCACAAAATCACCTTTCGAGACTGAGTAACAAAATTACACTGCTACTGTTCATAAGGTGGGCTCTCAAAAAGCCAATGGTGAAAATTATGTGGAAAAATTCTTAAAAATTACTGTTTTATGAGCGCGCGTTTCGCAGTTCCTACGCACGCTCGTAAGTTTGCGAATTTTCAATATTTTCACTCCAGATTTTCAACACTGCCATTTTATTACACTTCCTTATGAGCAGTACAGCTGTCATTTTTCACATCTTGCCCAAAATGTGTTTCCGCCCCTGTAGCGCACAATGGCGCAGTTGGTGTGCGAAATCAATGTATGGGACACATTAAGAAAATCACAGTGACACTGTTCATGAGCAGAGGTCTTAAAATGGCTATGTTGAAAATCTGGTAACAATCCCTAAGAATGATTGTTTCTGACGTGGATTGCGCGGTTCCTGCGCTAGCTAATCAAGTTTATGAATTTTCAATATTTTCTCCAGATTGCAACATTGCCATTTTATTATACTTCCTTATGAACAGTACAGCTGCCATTTTTCACATGTCGCTCAAAATGTGTTTTCACACATGTAGTGCACAATGGTGCAGTCAGTGTGCGAAAACAATGTTTGGGACAGATTAAGAAAATCACAGTTACACGGTTCATGAGCAGAGGTCTTAAAATGGCTATGTTGAAAATTTGGTGAAAAAAGTCCATAAAATGACTGTGTTACGAATGAGCATTGCGCAGATTCCATGCACCCTTGTAATTTCATGACTTTGTAATATTTTCAGTCCAGATTTTCACCAGTGGCATTTTTCCACACTTCCTTATGAACAGTACAGCTGTCATTTTTCGCAACATGGCCAAAATGTGTTTTCACACTTTCAGCGCAGAGATGCGTGGTCACTGTGGGAAATCATTGTTCAGGACAGATAAAGAAAATCACGGTGGCACTGTTCATGATTAGAGGTCCCAAAAAGCCTGTGTTGACAATCTGCTGTAAAAAATCCCCAAACTAATTACATTACGGGTGTGCGTTGCACAGTTTCTATGCTCGCTCGTGACTTCACCAGTTTTTTTAATATTTTCACTGCAGATTTGCAACATTGCCATTTTTTACACCTCACCATGAACAGTACAGGTGTCATTTTTCATATCCTGTTCGGAATGTGTTTTTGCACCTGTGGTGCTAAATGCCGTAGTCGCTGTGCATAAACAGCTTTCAGCTAACAAACTGATATTGCCACTGTTCATGAGGTGGGGGTCACAAAAAAAAACATGTTGAACATTTGGAGTGAAAATACCAGCAAATGCCTGAGGTTTTAGGGTTTCCAACCATAACGCCCCACCCTGTAGAGAATGACAGGCATCAGGGGTGTGGCTTGGGATTCTTGCCTGTAATGCTCATACCATTCCACACCCTGCAGCCAGTGAGAGGCATCGAGGTATGCCTTGGACTCTTCGGCCCCAAAGTTCACCCCATTCACCTATACCACACCCATCTCATCATATTTCCTGATGGAATGGGGTGCGCATAAGGGTCAAAGACCCTAAGGCACACCATGACACTTGTCAGTGTCTGCAGGGTAGGGTGTGGTGAAATGGCATGGCCGTTATGCCTGACGACCCAAAGGCACACCCCAATGCCTGTCACTCTCTGCAGGGTGGTGGTGGGGTTGGCTTCAGTTCAATATTTCACTGCCAACTTCTACACTACCAATGCCAATGCCAGCAAGCAAACATTAGGCAATGATAAATTCTTGTTACAATTTATTTGCACACGACAGTCCAGCTGAGATGCAATGTTTTGTTTCCCTAGGGTCTTGCTGTTACCTATCTATACAGCTGTGTGGACTGAAGTACTGAGAGAGTCATGAGTTTGCTCAAAGTCATGTGTGGAGTATTTGGCTCTGGTGGGATATGAATGGGTCTCCTGGTTCCCAAGCCCGCAGTTTTAGCTACTAGACCACACTGCCTCATTATTTCTTTTGGCTGTGTTTTGTTAACTTTGTAGGGTAAAACCTGGCCTGCTGCACAGGACAGAATATAGATAGCTGCAAAATGACTTGAAAAGAGAGAGAGAGAGAGAGAGACCTCCCTCAGTAGTTATATTTTCATTGCATGCATACAGTGATGGCCTTTTGTTCACATAGGCCTTTTCATGGGTGCCCTATCAATGCTACTCCATTTCCGTTGTTGGATTTGGCTACAACTGCTGGACAACACCAGATCAAGCATATTAACTCAGAAGCATAGTTAGGTATTTAAAGTCGTAGGGGATAGTAGGTCCATCAGGTTAGTCTCCCTGCTGTGTAAGCAGGGCTAAAGAAATAACATTTCGTGAAAATGTACACTAACTCATAGCTATTCTGTGCCCAGGGTACAAACTGATTCTCAGTAACTATGACACACGGTGGTGACTGAACAGAATTCCATAAGTTTATTAAACTCCAACCACTAACCCTGTGCAGACTGGAAAAAAAAGCAGTAGTATCAAGGGCTGTAATCTTCTTTATTCTTTATTCAGTTCATTTGCAGACATACAGTTGCAGCCAGAGACAAGTTACAGACTCTTCAGATATTCTGTGATATTTCACTGGAAAGCTTAATCATTTCTATGGGATTGGAGTTCTGCGATGGGATTATGGGATTTACGATTCATTGTGGAGTTGGGGAGGGGCCTTAGACCAGTAGCATGTACGGTAACCTTCTTGGAGGTGCTGCCTGTCTATGGCAAGGATGATGCTAGGGTATTCCACACCATGAGATTCAATGAATAGTTGAAAAACTGCTGTGGAGCTCAGGGTTTTGGCTTCATTGGGGACTGAGCAGCCACCTGGAGGGATGCAGGCTTATACTGGCACGATGGTCTGCATCTGTCCAGAGGGGGAACCAGGATCCTAGGTGACAGGTTTAAATGCTTAATTGGCAAGCATTTAAACTAGCCAAGGCGGGAGGCACTGAAAAGGAGCAGGGAAATCCCAGCCTCCCTCCACAACACGCAGTAGTTAGACAGGTAAACACTAAGGTAAAGAAGTCAGTAGGGAGCAGGGCAGGGATAAATGCAGAAAAAGGCGATAAGGACAGGGATGGGACTAAAAGGGGTAAGGCCATAAAAAATAAATCGAAGGTGATGAGTACCAATGCCAGCAGTCTGTGCAACAAGCTCCCTGAACTAGTGACCTTGATGGAAGAGGGATTCCTGGATATTGTGGCAGTCACTGAAACATGGTACACAGAGAACCATGACTGGGATATCAGCATACCAGGATACACAATCTACAAGAGGGACAGTGTGGGTAAAAGAGGAGGAGGAGGAGGAGTAGCTCTCCATGTAAGGGAAGAGATTAAAGCAACAGAACTAAAGAACAGGAAGTTGATGAGTCACTATGGGTCACCCTGGAGACAGGAAATGGCACCACAACCCGCATGGGGATTGTGTACAGACCCCCATCTCAGGAGGAGGAAATGGACAAGGAAATGATAGAAGGCATTCTTAAAATGGCAGAAAAAGGACCGATATTGTTGATGGGGGACCTGAATATGCCAGATGTTAACTGGAGTACCTTTGCTGCAGGCACATCCAAGAGCAGGATCATTCTTGATGCCCTGGGGGGCGGAGGGCATGCCTCAGAAAGCTAGTGTTGGAACCCACTCGGGGGGGGGGAGCAGTCTCAGACCTGGTACTCTCAAATGGGGAAGGAGAAAGGATCACAGATTTAGAAGTGAGTAGCCATCTAGGAACAAGTGACCACCAAACAGTGTGGTTCATTATAAACACAGCCATAGAGTCAAGCCATACTAAAAAAGAGTATTGGACTTTAGGAAGGCTGACTTTGAGAAAATGAGAGAGTGCCTCAGAAAAGCACTAGCAAATGGGCAAGAAGGAAGGGGGGGAGGAACAATGGGGAATAATCAAAACAGCCATCGCAGAGGCAGCAAGTCTTTGTGTGAAGAAAATTAACAAAACAAAATGAAGGAAACAAACACTATGGTTCTCAAAAGAGGTGGCAGGGATGGTTAAGAAGAAAAGGATAGCATTTAGGAAATATAAGGAAACACAGAAGGAGAAGGACAGAGAACTTTATCAGTTAAAGCAGAAGGAGGCAGGGAAGGCAGTCAGAATAGCAAAGACACAATCTGTGGAAAAGATAGCCAACTCTGTTAAGAAGGGGGATAAAACCTTTTATAGGTACATTAGGGAGTGGAGAAAGACCAAGGGAGGGATACAGAGACTTAATAAAGGGAAGGGAATGTGGGCAGAGGGTGACAATGAAAAAGCAGGGATACTGAATGAATATCCCTGCTCAGTATTCACAACAAAAGAGGAGGGGAAGGTGCGTAAACCAAACAAGGGAGAAACTCTGAATGGGGAGTCAATACCAGTCCATTCGCAGAAGAAAGAGTTTTGAAATAACTCTTGAAACTGAGGGTGGACAAAGCAATGGGGCCTAATGGGATTCACCCAAGAATTCTAAAAGAACTAAGGGTAGAACTAGTAACATCACTGACTACTCTCTTTAACAAATCATGGGAGGATGGGGTGGTACCTGAGGACTGGAGGAGAGCAAATGTGATTCCACTTTACAAAAGTGGGAGTAGGGCAGAGGCAGAAAACTACAGACCAGTTAGTTAGACTTCAGTGGTAGGGAAAATGATGGAATCACTTCTGAAGGAAAGAATTGTTGAGTACCTAGAGGCCAGGGGGGCACAGGACGCAAGGCAGCATGGTTTCACAGCAGGAAGATCATGTCAGATGATCCTAATAGATTTCTTTGACTGGGTGACCAAAGTAGTAGACCAGAGAGGGGCTGTGGATATGACCTACCTAGATTTTAGCAAGGCATTTGACACAGTCTCACACAAAAAATTAATATACAAGTTAGCCAGCCTTGGAGTGGGTCCAAGGTGGTAGCCTGGATAAAAAACTGTCTGGACAACAGGACGCAAAGGGTAATAGTAAACAGAGTCCACAGTGAAGGAAAGAGGGTAACTAGCAGGGTACTGCAGGGTTCGGTACTGGGATCGGTCCTATTTAATGTCTTTATAAGTGACATCGGAGAGCACCTGGAATGAAAAGGTATGCCTCTTTGCAGATGACACAAAGATCTGCAACAGGGATACACAAGGTGGGGTGAAAAGAATGAAAAGGGACTTGGGAAGGTTGGAGAAATGGTCAAATATGTGGCAGCTCAGATCCAATGCAAAGAAGTGCAAGGTAATGCATCTGGGAAACAAAAACCCAGGGGAAGAGTGCACAATTGGGTTGTGAGTTAATAACAACAACAAAAATCGAAAGAGATCTAGGAGTAATTATATCAGATGACCTAAAGGTGGGCAAGCAATGTGAGAAGGCAGTAAGGAGGGCTGGGGGATACTCGGATGCATAGGGAGAGACATCAACAGTAGAAATAGGAAGTGGTCATCCCTCTGTACAGACAGTTAGTGAGACCCCATCTGGAGTACGGCGTGCAATTCTGGAGACCCCATCTCCTCGAAGACATAGACAGAGTGGAGGCTATTCAGAGGAGGGCAGCCAAAATGGGGCGGTGTCTGCACCAGAAGACTTATGAGGAGAGACTAAAGCAGCTCAATACGTATACCCTTGAAAGGAGGGAGAGGGGGGGACATGATAGAAATTTTCAAGTATCTCAAGGGAATTAACAAAGTACAACAAGGTAGTATCTTTCAGAAGAAGAGATGTGCAAGAACAAGGGGGCACAATTTGAAGATAGAGGGGGAACAGCTCAGAGGTAATGTTAGAAAGTATTTTTTCACAGAGAGGATTGTGGATGCATGGAGCAGCCTTCCTGAGGAGGTTGTGGAGTCAGGAACAGTGGGAGAATTCAAGAATGCATGGGGCAGGCATAAGGCAATTCTAGTGGGGCATAGGAGGAAGTAAGTTGCTGATTAACTAGAATCTGCAGCTTATCCATCAGGTATGGAAATGGGCAGACTAGATGGGCCAAGCAGTCCTTATCTGCTATCAAATTCAATGTTTCTATGGGATTTCCTGTGATGTGTCACAATAAATGGAGAGCTAGATTTGACTGCTACCATGCAGCATTGTTTCTGTGTTTGAAAACTGTTTCCTGCCATGAATATTACTGAACCTACAGCAAAGAAATACAAGTAAATATCTGTGGTTGGAAGTTTCCATGAACTGCTATCTACTCTGCTTGTACCCACTGACCCCTTGGTAAGAAGAACTTTGCCCAGGATTACCATTCTTTGTGGGCTATTACTATTCTCATAACTCCTGTCTCCACTGGTCAGCTGCTCAAGAAGTTCACTACCCTCTTGGGCAAACAATGCTTGCTAATATTACCCCTGAATTTATCACCTCTGAGCATTAGCATGTGTCTTTACTCCTCTCATCCTACTGGGGGACGGCACTAGGTCATAATGCTGAAATCAGCAACAGCACGGTCAAATACCATGTATGCCAAAACAGCAAAAGTCATGGTAGCACTCAGTAAAACAGTGAGCGCTACCATCCCGATGCCAACACACCACCTAAAATAAATGTTGGTGGAGGCTCTGCCCCCCTCATCCTCCAACATGGGGGCTTCACCCTCCACACCCCAACTAATTATAATTAAGTTAATTAGCCAAATTAGTTCATGTATTGTGAACAGCCCACACAGAGTGAACGGTGTAAATAAATGTTTTCCTTCTTTGAGCCTGATTTTCAGTATGCACGTGCAGAAAGCATCTTGTTGCAGGGTTAAGAACATCATTTAAAGTGTGGGAGATATGATGTGCCATGACCTGTACAAAAATCAACAATGTGAGGTTTAAATTGTTGAATGAGATAAGCAATAATGATCACAGTGGATAATTGAATGTGGATACCCCACCATTTGTTAGTATTGAAATCAGTGCTGATGGTTTATGTAGGCATTTTCATGTTTTGTATAATTAAGGAGTGCATGATGGATATCAAATTCTAACACTAGAGGGTGCACTACACATTGACAAAGCGCCTTTAACGGGCATGAAACATTGGTTTAGTGGGCAGTCCCCCTGAGCTACACTAGTCACTCTGTGTGGACTGTTCACAATAAATGAATGAAATCTGGCTAATGGACCTGTAAGCCTGCAGCTTTGTTTGGGCACAGAGTGTTGAGTCCTTTCTGTTTCTACATTGACAACTGTGGGACTTTCCAGCACCAACCCCGATGGAGCGACCCTTACGTGTTTTATCATCAACTCCGCGGGAGGTGAAAAATGGGGATGAGGAGAAACTTTGTAACTGTGCAGGGTGAGGGGAGAATAACATAAAAAAACACAAGTTGGGGGGTGTGAAGAAAGTAAACACCACAATTGGGAGAACAGGATCAGGACCCTGGTCTCCGGGAAGGTCTGCCATAGCTGCTCATAGTCTTAGCCCCCTTCAGCACGGGAGCAGCTCGGCGAAACACCACACAGCGAACTGCTTTGTCCTCTCCTTAGATGTGATGACAGCTATAGAGGTAGCAGCAATGAATTTTGTTACACTATCCCTGTAACTGTCTTGACATTCACTGTTGTTGCAGCGTGGTTTTTACCAGCACTATCCTTGTTTCAGCATTTTAACCAGGTACACTGGGGGACACCAAATCAAACATCTCTGTATGCTCCATCTTGTTATTAGCCTTAAGTATAGATGCCCATTAATTAAAAGTAAAGATTTCATTCAACGTTTCAGCCATCATCCCAACTCATTCATAGGTTCCCTCAGCCTTTCCTGTTTTAAGGAGCCCAATCTCCTCCTTCACCTTCCTCCTTCTGTTTACACTGTTGCCTACCAAAATGAAGCACTCTGTGATGATGTCACTCTTTCCGATGACACATTGCAGTAATTGTCATCTGATAACACTGTGCTCATGCAGCTCTGTATCTGTAAAATATCACTGGTTGAAACTGTAGGCCACTTTGCACTGTGAATCCTACACCAGTGTGAGTGGTGAAGAGTAGCTGATCCACTGTCAAATGGTAAATGTAAACACATTTGGGACCATTCTAAGCTGATATGTTTCAGCTGCTATGAAACTCTGCAGTGCTGGGAAGCTGAAATAGTACAGGAGTACAGACAGAAGCCAGCAGTATTTTTTTAAGTCATTGGGGGTGTTGAAGACTGAGGCCTTAGCCAACTGTAGACCTGGACACTCCCACAAACCTATGTTTAGTGCAGCATATGGTACAAATACATTTATGCATGATGGCCCCAATTCAATATTAGGGCAGGGGTACATGGAATCCACATGTAACCCACCCGTGTAGCTGGCCACCTGCGGACAGGTGCACACGGGCAGCATTCACAACCACCAGCAACCTGTCCATGGCCTCGCCCTCCAGCACACAGGACTCCACAGGGCAGCTGGGTGCGGTGATGTGGACACAGCCGGGCATCCAACGGGATGCCCAGACTGGGGCACAGAGTGAATCACCTCCATGGCAGGACATGCGTTGTTAGTGCACCCTGCAGAAGACCAACAGCCGGCAACTGAGTTTGTGAGAGGGGAACAGTGCTGCCAGCCCTCCTGCAATGTGGCTCCAGAGTGGGTTGTAGGGACAGGTTGGGGGTCCGCTGGTGGTGTGGGGAGGCACTGTACCCCACAACATGCCTGGGTGGCCTGGGGCAGAGGTTGACCGGTGGTGCTGTTTGGGAAGGCATTATCCATGAGCTGATGCCCATGTGGGTATGGTGTGGGGCACCAGATAGATGTTGTGCACTGATGTGTGCTGGGTGATGCCGGGTGGCCATGGGATAGTCCAGCAGCAGTGGTCCTGTTGGCATAGTAGGCTATCCGCCCCATCCAGGTGGTGCACAGTAGTGGGTGTGGGGCACGCACGGGGCTTACAGCAGGGTTCTCCCTGTTGTACCCTGCTCCCTCTTCCACACCCCCACAGCCAGAACTACGTGCTTTAGTGCATGGTGCGTAGTGGTGACTCTCCCCCGTGTGTTGCTCTTCACGCGGCTGAGAGATCAGGTGCATGGGTGCTGCACACCCCTACTGGTGCATCCTGTGTGGTTGGTCCAACGGGTGCGGGGTGGCTATGTGCCCAAGATACACGGCACGTAGCTACTCCACCCATTAGTGCATAGTGGCCGATATACTTAGTGGAGTAGGATATGGTATAGAAGTATATGATAGAGTGATAAGACATACACATATGATTGCAGCATTGACTGGTGGTAACAACCAGATCCCAATAGGGTTATGTGCTAGTAACTTCTGGCCCCAACAGTAATAGTATTGCTTTTGCAGGTGGCACAGTTCTTTTCTTTGCTATGCAGCTGCTATTATTTTGCAATACTAAACATTTTGTACTGTTACCCAAAACTAGTTTTAGCTAGTTTTACTCTAATCAGAGAGTACATGCAGAGAGAGAGTGATGTGCTAACCGTCCTCTGCGCTGACCTTCTACCAGTGAGGTTTCCTCATTTTCTGATTTTACCTTATATGGCAGTCTGTTACTCATAACATACATTTCTGACACCTAAGCTATATTTTGCTGAATTTAAATCCAGTTTGGAGTTATATCATGATATCTAGGATCCTGTTCCAGACTCCCAGCAGGTATTTGCTGTGTTTTGTGTTTTCTGGTAATAAATGAGTTATTCCTGCCATATTCCTGATAAGCTGCAGGAAAATCCCAGCCTCTCCCTACAAAACAGGGTACTAAATGAGAAAAAGACTGAAGTAGAAAGGTCAGTGGGGGATGCTGCAAAAGAAAGCAAAGCCATCAAAAAATGGAGAGCAATGAGTACCAATGCCCATAGTCTGAGTAACAAGCTGCCTGAATTAGTGGCCTTGATGGAGGAGGAACATCTGGATATCGTGGCAGTCACAGAAACGGTATACACAAAACCATGACTGGGGCGTAAACATACCAGGATACACTATCTACAGGAGGGACAGGGAGGGTAAAGAGGAGGATAGCTTTTACATAAGGAAGAATCAAAGCAACAGAACAAAGGGAAAACAGGGAGGAGAAGAAGCACTGTGGGTAAATTTGGAGACCGGCAATGGCACCACAATCTGCACAGGGGTTGTATACAGACCCCCTTCTCAGGGGGAGGAAATGGACAATGAAATGATAGAAAGTATACTTAGAATGGCAGAAAAAGGGGAGATATTGCTGATGGGTGATCTGAATATGGCAGATGTTAACTGGAGTGCAGTTGCAGCAGCCACTTCGAAGAGTGGGGTTATTCTAGATGCCCTACAGGGGGCATGCCTTAGACAACTAGTATTGGAGCCCACTCGAGAGGGAGCAATCTTAGACCTGGTTCTCTCAAATGGAGATGAAGAGAGGATTACAGATGTAGAAGTGGGTAGCCATCTGGGAACTAGCGACCATCAAACAGTATGGTTCACAATAAACACAGCAATAGAGTCAAGCGGGCAAAAGTACTGGACTTTAGGAGGGCTGACTTTGCCAAAATGGGTGAGTGCCTAAGGAATGCACTAGCAAATGGGCAGGAAGGAGGGGTGGAAGAACAATGGGGAATAATACAAACTGCCATCACAGAGGTAACAAGGCTTTGCGTGAAGCAAATAAACAAAACAAAATGATGTAAGAAACTAATATGGTTCTCAAAGGAAGTAGCAGTGACCGTTCAAGAGAAAAAGAAAGCATTCAGGAAGTACAAGGAATCACAGAAGGAGCAGGACAGAGAACTGTATCAGTTAAAGCAAAAGGAAGCTGGGAAGGCAGTCAGTACAGCAAAGGCCCAAACTGAGGAAAAGATAGCCAACTCAGTTAAGAAGGGGGATAAAACCTTTTATAGGTACATCAGGGAGCGAAGGAAGACCAAGGGAGGGATAGTGAGGCTTAATAAAGGGGAGGGAGGGTAGGCAGAGGGTGACTGTGAAAAGGTAGAGATACTAAACAAATATTTTGCTCTGTATTTACAAAGGAAGAGGGGAGGTACATAAAACAAACAGTAGAAACACTCTGGATACAGAAGTTGATACCAGCCCATTTACAGAAGAAAGGATTCTGAAAGAACTCTTAAAACTGAAAGTGGACAAAGCAATGGGGCCTGATGGGATTCATCCCAGAATTCTAAAGAACTAAGGGTAGAATTAGTGACACCACTGACTACCCTCTTTAACAAATCATGGGAGGATGGGGTGGTACCCGAGGACTGGAGGAGGGCAGATGTGATTCCCCTTCACAAAAGTGGGAGCAAGGCAGAAGCAGGAAACTACAGACCTGTTACTTTAACCTCAGTGGTAGGGAAAATGATGGAATCACTTCTGAAGGAAAGAATTGTCAAGTATCTAGAGGCCAGAGGGGCACAGGACCCAAGGCAGCATGGATTCACAGCGGAAGGTCATGCCAGACAAATCTGATAGATTTCTTTGACTGGGTGACCAAAGTAGTAGATCAGGGAGGGGCTGTGGACATGGCCTACCTAGACTTTAGCAAGGCATTTTGACACAGTCCCACATAAAAGATTAATATACAAGTTAGCCAGCCTGGGAGTGGGCCCCAAGATGACAGCCTGGGTAAATAATTGGCTGGAGAATAGGGCACAGAGAGTAATAGTAAATGGAGTCCACGCTGAAGAAAGGGGGGTTACTAGTGGGGTACCACAGGGTTCAGTATGAGGACCGGTCCTCTTCAATGTCTTTATAAGCGACATTGCAGAGGGACTGGAAGGAAAAGTATGTCTCTTTGCAGATGACTCAAAGATCTGCAACAGAGTTCATGCACAAGGTGGGGTGGAAAGGATGAGAAGGGACTTGACAAGGATAGAGGAATGGTCAAATGTATGGCAACTTAGATTCAATGCTAAGAAGTGCAAGGTAATGCACCTGGGAAACAAAAACCCAGGGGAAGAGTACACAATGGGGGGTGAGATACTAACCACAACAAAAATGGAAAGGGACCTGGGGGTAGTCATATCAGATGACCTAAAGGTGGGCAAATAATGTGAGAGGGCAGCAAGGAGGGCTGGGGGGGATACTGGGATGCACAGGGAGAGGCATCATCAGTAGAAAACAGGAAGTTATTATCCCTCTGTACAGACAGCTGGTGAGACCCCATCTGAAGTACTGCATTCAGTTCTGGAGACCCAACCTCGCAAAGACATAGACAGGATGGAAGCTGTCCAGAGGAGGGCAACTAAAATGGTTCAGGGTCTGCACTGGAAGACATATGAAGAGAGACTTAAGGAGCTTAATATGTATAGCCTCGAGGTAAGGAGGGAGAGGGGGGACATGATAGAAACTTTCAAGTACCTCAAGGGAATCAACAAAGTCCAAGAGGGTAGCATCTTTCAAAAAAGAGGTGTGCAAGAACAAGGGGGCACAATTTGAAGATAGAGGGAGGGGCAGCTCAAAGGTAATTTAAGGAAGTATTTTTTTACTGAGAGAGTTGTGGATGCATGGAACAGCCTTCCAGAGGAGGTTGTGGAGTCAAAAACAGTGGTGGAATTCTAGCATGCATGGGACAGTCATAAGACAATTCTAGGGGGTGGGGGTAGGAAGAAGTAGGCTGCTGGTTAACTAGGATCTGCAGCTTATCCACTAGGTGAGGAAATGGGCAGACTGGGTGGGCCAAGCGGTCCTTATTTGCCATCAGATTCTATGTTTCTATGTTTCTATATCCTTGACTTTGTGGCATGTTTCACCACCAGGTCCAGAACAGTTCTGCTAATAAAGTGGCAACTGTGTCAGGACCTGTTTGGATGGAACAGACGTCATGATACCGCAGGTATTAAGGGTGGGATAATGACAGGTGTTGAGAACTTTTGCCCCTCTTTGGTTCATGGAATGGTTGTCAGTAGCCTCCACTACCAGAACGTGTGGCTGTCTGACTGCCAAGACCAAG
The DNA here is from genome assembly GCA_016271365.2 of Neoceratodus forsteri. NCBI lineage: Eukaryota > Metazoa > Chordata > Ceratodontiformes > Ceratodontidae > Neoceratodus > Neoceratodus forsteri. The sequence continues at coordinate 685,938,793 of CM057456.1, read as the reverse complement.
GTGAGCCAGCACGCCTTAGATCTCTGGTCAGTACAGTTTTACAAAGGGAAGACCCTGATACAATGGCCAATAATTCTGAGCTCAATGTGGACATCCTACAATATCTTACCTCCTTTTTAGGTTGCAAAGATTTTGCATCTGATGCGAACCACCAAACTGACCCAATGTAGTATGTAGGAAAGCTATCTGCTGAGGTCGAGTCTAAAAGTAAGAAACATGAACTAAAGGCTGTAATAGTCGTTGCTTTGTATGCTTTGTGTCAGACATTGGAAACTGAGGTTTCACTTCTACAAAAGGAGCTCAAATTGAGATCCAGTGTGGTGTGTAGGTTAAAGGAAGAGGTTGAGAAGGTTAAAGAAGAGAAAAATAAGGAAATTAATAAGTTGAAGGAGAAGAATGAGAGGTTGCAGCAGAATAAGATACAGCTGTTACAGATGATGGTATGCTTACAACCATGAATGAGTCATTGAAAATTGAGTATGAGGAGTTGGAAGATGAATTTGAAAGGTGTCAGAAAGCATTAGAAAAAGAGATGGAGAAAGACTGCTAAGTAAGTGCTGCATACAGGGTTTTGCAGGATAACGTTAGTAAGGGAGAGTTTCGAGGAGGTGTGGATCATATGGCTTGTAGAATGCAGGTTGCAAAATTACATCAGCAGCTGATGATCCTGAAGGGTCATGTGAGAGCAATGCCATCGACACCACCCATCGTCAAGTCATCCTCTGACAAGTATGACAATGATGATGATTCTCCTTGGGATACCGGAGGATGCAGGCACCACCCACCAGTGGCCACTCTGACCAGGGAGGATAAAACTTAGGTAGAGGCCCTGATCACTAAAGTTATAGAGAAGAGCGAATTGTCTGACAAACAGGCAAAAGCCTTGCAAAAGGCAATGGCAGATGCTGTGTAAAAGGAAATGGAAAGACAGACACTTATCCAGGGTATGACCACCACCATGGCAGAGGCAGTCATTAAAAGCATCATCCCCAGGAGTCCAGAACTCCACTCAAGCCACAGCACTCTACAGTCCATGCAAGCTATTTAAAGCATCATGGACAAAATCGGCCATATGGCCCTGGGTGACAACTTAAGTTGCCACTTGAAGAAGGTGCAACAGCACTGCTGATGCTCAGACTACTACTGGAGCATCAGGTCCAGGTCCTCAAACAAACTGTGGCACCCATGTTCTGAGCAAAACTACTGGAAGTGGTCAGGAGTGCTATTAAGGCTTTTTTCAATAGGGTCACCGCACACCTGCTGGTGGCCTATAATCCAAATATGATCGGCATAATGCTGGCTACACAGGTGAAACAGCGTAACAAGAAAGTGGCCACCCAGTATGATGACCAGCTGTGGCTAGCTTACAGCACTGACAAAGGACTTACCAAGGAGGCGGCAGAGAGAGATTCAATAGAGTGCAAATGTCTGTTCTTGCGAAGCCTTCTTCCAACTATTCTGGAAAAGATTGAAGCCTTAGTTTTCCCTAAAAGGGACAGTTTTGGCCAAATCTTGGAGTGGGTGAAACACATTTATCAGGTTCATGCCAAGGACCTCAGTTTAGGCTCGAAGTCCAAAGTCACTACTGTGCAAAAAGGGCACAGAGCCATTTACTCAGTATGAGGTGGAGGAGAAACCCAAAGGCCTTCAACAAAACAAATCCTTGTACTCGCACAAAAAGAAAAAGCATCTAAAGTCAAACCAACAAAATATGAAGGGAAATAAAGGACAAAAACAGTGGACTGGACCTTCGTACAAGGACTTGCTAGCCAAGGTAGACCAACTTCAGGCATACAAGTCCAAAGTCAAATCAGCAAAGGTTGTGGCAGCCATTCCCGGTATGAATACTGAACCTGGAGAGGGTGGGCAACCAAAAGACCCTGTAATCCAAGGTGTGCCAGAAGATCCATGCAATGGATCCGACACTCTACAATGCCTTGCAAAATTGTGACAATGCAGCATGATGGTGTCAGGCCCCAGTCTGTATACTTACCTCTTTGGTATCTGACGACTCTGGTTGCCCATGTGCAAAAGCGTTGGTCGGGGCCACCAGCTTGAAGTGTTTCTAGACACAGGAGAGGCCATCTCAGTCCTACACCAGACCAACCCCCAACATTCTCCATTGTCTACCAGGAAGTCTACTACTGATCAGACCTTTGAGGGGAACATTGACAACCTATCGGTCCATCCCCATGCCAGTTGTTATCGGAACCCTGGAGGCAGAACACCACTTCGATCTGATGCACCTTTCCCATTATCAGAGCATCCTGGAAATAGATTTCCTCTTTCAGCATGGGTGCATGGTGGATTTAGCCAACCAGCTGCTGCTCCAGGTACCAGGTCTCCCTCGCATGCTGCTCATTTCTGCTTTGAATGTTGTGGCAGCTGTACAGGCAAATGACATGAAATATGACCTAATTGTTATGTTCCAGCACCATCCCCTTGTTGATAGGATGAAGCCTATTTTGGAGTAATGCAGGGACACCTTTCCTAAATACAAGCATGACTGCAGAAGGAAGGACACCCTCATATGGGTTACTGGTGAGGACCCACCATCTCAAAAGCAGTACCCCTTTCCAGAAGAGGCGATTCCATCTCTTATGGCTGTCAAATTGCTCTTAAAGCAAGAGGTCCTCAGGCCTTGTGTCTCCACAGTGAATTCTCCGATTTGGCCTATGAGAAAACCCAATAATACTTGGAGACTAACAATTGATTACCGAAAGCTTAATCAGGTGACACCCATCTGTGCAACAACCATGACTTTGGCCCCAGATGTGCTTAGACTTTTAAAGTTTGAACAAAAATGGCTCAGTGCCTTGGATATTTCCAATAGCTTTTGGTCATTGCCATTGGCCCCAGAGAGCCAATACAAGTTCACCTTCACCTTTGAGGGACATCGGTTCACTTGGACGTCCCTCCCACAGGGTTTTCATAATAGCCCTTTCCTCTTTCACATCCACATACGAGATGCCCTCCAGGGCTTTTCCACACCTGAATGTCTCCTTCAATACGTGGATGATCTTCTCTTGACTACTGTAGAGCAACAGCAGCACCTTCAGTTGCTTGCAGAACTCCTTGTGCTCCTGCAGTGCACTGGTCTAAAATGCAACCCTGCCAAGGTTGTAATTTGCCACTCTGAAGTATCCTTCTTGGGCCTGTGAGTTATTGCAGAAAAGAGGAGCCTCACTCTTGACAAGGTACAAGGTATTCAGGACTTACCACTGCCCACCAGCATGTCCACTCTCAGATGTTTTCTGGGTATGGTAAACTATTTGAGGGACTTTATCCCCGATTTTTCTCAAAAAGCTACACCTTTGTATGAGCTGCTGGAAAAGAATGCCCCCTGGTGTTGGAGCTCAGAACATACCACAGCAGTTGCTGCCTTAAAACAAGCCTTAGCCTTTGGTTAACCCAAATCCAAATTGCCCTCCCATTTAGAAACAACCACCTCTGATATGGCTATGTTTGCCATCTTGGCACAGAAGGTGCATGATTGCCTTAGGCCTATCACCTGTGTATATCTAATCCTTTCATTAGTGGAACAAAAATACTCTCTTTGTGAGAGAAACTTGCTGGCTACAGCTTGAGCTGTAAGGCACTTTACTTACATCAGTAGACTCAGTCCCATTGTGTTACATACCAACCACACCCCTACTAACTTCTTGTTATCAGGTCGAGTAAAGAGTGGAATGTCTCCAATGCGAGACTTAACCATTGGTCACTCCTCTTAAAGGATTGGGATATCACTGTATACCCTCTGGAAAAAAACTCCATTCTAGCCCATGGGTTTCTTTACAATAGAGACCCACAAGAGTGTGGATTGGAACCTCCTTCCATACTGGAACCCAGTCCAATTTTGCCCACCACTGACATTGTCTTGGCAGACCCCCAGGCACCATCAAGCAGCAGGATTTGAAATCTTGTTCCTCTGCTGGAGGGTGGGAGACCATGGAGGTAGCCAGGTAATGTACCATCAGATCCTCACAATATGCAGAGCTGGCAGCCATTGCACATGCAATAGAACTGATACAGGAGGAACAAGAGGAGGAAACTACATTTTGTTCTGATTCTACATGGGTGTGCTACTCCCTTACAGAGTTCCTGCCTTTTTGGAAGACCCATGGGTACACTTCCTCAGTAGGTACCCTAGTCAAACACTGAGACCTTTTCCAATGCATTAACATTATGGCAGGAAAAGTTCACTTTAAGCTATATGTCCACAAGGTGAAGGCCCACTGTAAGTTTGCCCCTTTTGATGAGCAGAATGACTGAACAGATACACTGGCCAAGCAAGGCACATTAGAGGGACAGGTCTGGTTGATGCCCACTCTTGCAGAGGCACAAGCAATGGGCACACAAAGGAAAAAACAAGTCATCCCATTGGATCTGGCTGTAGTGCAAATGGGAGATCCAGAAATAAAAGAGGTATACAACACCTATTACAGCAGACAGAAGTGTCTGGTGACAACTCCCTAAAGAGACACCTCAACCACCTCTCCCTCTGCCCAGATCAAAAACTGGTTTTGTATAACCAGTGGGACACCACACTGTGGGTGGTCCCTACAGACCTTTAGTCAGAATTCATCCACCAGGTGCATGACACACCTACAGGTGGACATCAGGGTGTAGACAGGACCCTGCAAAAACTGAGAACAATAGAGTGGTGGCCTGGTCAAGCAGTGGATGTCCAACATTACCTGGACAATTGCATCACCTGTGCTCAAAACAGCCCAATACCTAGCAACAAAAATGCCAGATTGCTTCCACAGAGACAACTCCATTCTTGAAATGCAGTCCAAATGGTTTTCATTTAAGCAATATACTATGACAGGGTGTGGGTATATGGTGGGATTTACTACACCTGGTGTGGTTTGGTCACAAGGCCGCAGATTGGGTGAGAAAACCACACCAGAAGTGACAAATCTTACCATATACCCACATCCTGGAGTGGTGCATTGAGATTATACAATGGTCCCTTTTCTTTTTTGGGGAGAAAAAATAAAAATAACTTTTTTTTTTGTTTTTTTAAGATTTTTATGGTGCTTATTGCTCCACCACGTAAAATAGTTCCATGTTGCTAGGGAAGTGGAGGTGAGGTGGGAGGCCTTCTAGCAACTTTTATTTTTTAGTTTTACCCCCCAAGCAGGCTTACAGTTGAGGAGTTGAAATGTGAACAAATTGAAAGCAGAGGTTAACTCGGCTGGTAAGTGTACAAATTAAAACATTTTTTTGTTCCTGTTTGCTGGCAGTTTACAGTCTCACAGAGGAGCGGTCAGTTCCCGATGAGACAACAATAAGGGTTTTCATGAGTCATCAGGTCATCATCAGGAGATGGAATGCATGGAAGAGCTCTGCAATAATAAGGAAGTCAACAGAAAATGCATTATGTTTGTTTTTTAAAAAACAAGGGATAAAACATTAAGAAATCACAGCCGAAATATCGAGCCATGATATTGGGTATGCGCATAGCCATCTTCATAGGCGTATGTCCAGTATCATGGGTCAGCTTTTTGGCTGTGATTTATTCATGTTTTAGGCTTCACTTTTAAATAAGAAACACTTCCACTAATTGAGCATTCTGAAAACTGTTAAAATATATGATTCATTGAAGGGTCATGGTGGGAACCAACCATGACGCTCGCAGTGCTTCAGTGTTGTGGTGTCCAGTGCGCTGTCACTCTGGAAGTACGTAAACAGTTTTGAGTGGCATACAGTTAAGAGGTGAGCTGGGATTATAGGGGAAACATTTTATAAAAGTATTTTAGACCCAATGTGGGTTTCGCATTTGTTTATAGCTTTTTGGGAACAGTCGGTGCTGTCAACTGCGGAGTTCTGTGACTGAGCATCTAGCCATCCCTCACCGTCTTTGCTACCACTGGGTTTGGCATGGTCAGAGTGATTTCTGCGGAGGTTCCTGATGTGGCTGACTGGTGGCTGGCGCCTTTTCCCATTGTAATATTGGAGGATTTACAAAGGAGAAAAGGTGCCAGCCAGTCAATCAGAACACAGGATTTTGTGTTTATTTTGGTGCCCATTATAAAATGAACCTTTGCCTACCACTAGCAGAAACAACAGTGTGCATTGGTTATCAATGACCTGTTTCCCAAATGGGGTCATGGCCTTCCCCTGTAAGGCTAGTACTGCTAAAGCCACTGCAAAAATTCTTGTGGAACAAGTATAAACCACAAGGATCCTGCCTCTCAAGATAGACTCTGATAAGGGGATGAGCTTTACCGGACAGATTGTGCAAGAAGTTCTTGAAATGTTAGGCGTAAGGCAGAAGTTCCACATAGTTTTCCAACCTCAGTCTTCTGGTTATGTAGAAAGAACCAACAGGCAGATCAAAGCAATGTTGTCAAAGTTTGTTAATGAGAATGCAAAGAATTGGGATATTCATTTGCCCTTACTCCTAATGGCAGTCAGGGCTACCCCATTAATAGCTACTCAGTACACACCCTTTGAGGTGATGACTGCTTGGTAAATGAGATTGATGGAACACATATGGGTGACTAGCCACACCCCTACCATGGATGTGAAGCAGTTACAGGAAAATTTGGTTGAAATTCACTGCTTTGCTGCTCAAATCTTGGGCAGTGCTCAACAAAAGTAAAAAATGTACTGTGACAGAGTGGTTGCCCGGCCATTTTCCTCCCAATTTTCACCCCTGAGAAGCCAGACATGCACTAGCGTTGATGCGCCTCCGTGCAGAACCCTGCCATGCTCCTCCCCATTTATGCATGCAACTGCAGTGTGCCCAGCCTCCGCACAGTGCAGATCCCTCACCCACCCTGAAGGAAGGAGAGCAGTCATGGAATGCGCAATCCTTTCTCTCCCCTGCCAGCTCCCAGTGGCCCAAGTCTGTTCTTGAACCCAGGTTGCAAGCGTGGAACAAGGTGTGGCGCCTAGCACTTCAACCCACAGCACCACTGGGACAGCTTCCACCACAACCTTTATAGTGCCCTACCCTGGAGACAGGTCCACCTAGTGGCCTGTCTGCAACATTCATTCCTGGGACATTTATTAACACGGTTCAATTTATGCATGTTCCTGTTGTTTTAAATACAGTATATTATATTGGAATATGGCCGAATATTGTCATTGTTCCACAAGTAATGTTTCCAGATTTCATGCTACTATGTTGTTAGACATTGTTGCTTATCAATTGTCAGAGAGAAATTGCCGCAGACATATTTTTATTCACTTCAATCAATCATCAATACAGTCAGCTAGACGTGCGCTGCCAGGTAATCATGGCTGGTGTACATTAGAGTCAGACAACAGCTTTCCCTTCCTTTGAGGGAAGCCACTCAATACTGCAAAACCACATGAGGGATATGGCCTCAGGGGGATGAGGAGTGGCTCTTGACTGGCTTCTATGGAGTCCTCCCCCATTCGGGGACACCCTTATGCTGCAGGCCCCCGCATAGGGAGGTTGCCATTTGTCTACTACCATATTCATAAAGTGGTGAGTCCTGGCTGGACAGCCCAGCACTCCCATCAGCCTGCAGGTGATCTGTCTGCATAAGACCATGATCCCCCTTTATCCCCTCTGCATCAACCAACCAGGACCACCTTGCACCCACAGGGTGAGCCCACCCTGTTTAGCCCCGCCCCACGTGTATCTCTCCAGTACCTTGCGTATGTTCTCTAGGAATCTATCTAAGCCTGTGCTTGACAGTTGTACCCCATCTTTGACATATAATTCTGTTTCTTTAATATGAATGCCATTGTGTCTAATTGAGGTACCACCAGTGCTCCCCATAAAAGCCCTCACTGACACATTGTGTAGCTGCCAAACCTTTTCCAGGGCCTAAGGGTTGCATGAGTGGTGCCACTGCATTCTTTGAATCACATCTGACCACACAATGTGCATCTCAGTTCATATGCCCTTCACGTATTTCAAGTCCTCTTTTGTCTGCCTGAGCAGGTCAATAGATGATGAGGCACCATGTCATTGCCACCCAAATGAATGACCAAGATCAGTGGAGGTCCCTTCTGTCAAGCTTCCTCTAACACCTATGGGAGCAGCCCACGCCTACACATGCCCCTGTGGCCCATCCAATGCACCTCAGAGACACACAGGTCCAAGTACAAATTTCCACCACCCCGGCTCTGTTCCATTTGTCTGGTTGCCCAATACACAAAGGAGTGCCCACACACCCAAATCAGCCTTCACTGGGATGTAGGCCCTGCCAAGATAATAAAAAGAGGGATTAAAGCATGTACAGCCTCACATATCCTTCTAATGCCTGTGACCGCCAATGTCCCAATGCCTAAATCTGTTTGTCTGTGAGCCCTGCTGTCCCGACATGCAAAGCAGTTACAGTCTGAAAGGAGTGGGTGTTGAATCCCTTTGAGTCCATCCTCAGCCTTTCCAAACTCTTGCACAACACGCACCTGAATTGAAAAGCCATGACCGGGAACCCATCTTCATAGTGGAAGAATGCTAAGCCCTGACTTGTCCTCTGAGTGACGTAGTCCTGGACCCTAGACCAGACCTTCCACTGCACCTCTGGTGGGGACCTAAGATAGCACCAGGACCTTCAGGCCAGGTTATCTATCTTGCTCTTACCCAGCCATATGAACACGCTACTTTAGTCAGTGCGATGTCTTCATCCTTTAATGATACAAGAAACCCCGATGTCTTGCTGGGTTGCACTATTTCAGATACCCAGAAGGCTCCATAGAAGGCCGCCATAAAGGCTGTGCCAAAGAGGTGGGCTTCCAACTCAGAGGAGCACATGTCCTCTAGCACTCCCCAGACCCAGCTCAAATGCTACAGGCTGACTGGCCACCTACTGTCCATCCGGTCTCTTTGGGGCCTCTCAGGCCCATCCCTCTAGCAGCTTGCACAGGGGGAAGGTTCCCATGCGATCAATGTACCCCATAACCTTAGAAACCCAGGATATGCCTGCTAAGTATTGCCCAAATACTGCTCGCAGATTCCCTCCTTGCCTCATCTGGAGGACAAAACCACACAAGTGATCCACGGGGCTGGGTCAGGTATTGCCCCACCCTTGCCCATAGCGTACCTCAAAAAAACTGTCAACCCCCTATGGTAGGCTGCCCATGTGCTCAATGCCAATGAACCCCTGATTAATTTCCAGGCTTCAGTGCTACCAAACATCACAGGTACACCAGGACTTCCCTGGGGTATATCTCTGATGTTGGTGCCAGCTACTGAAACCTTTGCCACTGCAAACAAGAAAGAGCATCAGCAATTCCATTGTCCACACCGGACACATGCAGTGCTCTGAATTTAATATTCAATATCAGACATTTTAATATGAAAACCCTCATGAGGTCCTGCTCCCTCTAGCTATCAGTTAATAGTGTGTACTACCCCCATGTTATCTGACCTGAAGATAATTGCTCTGTCCCTAAACTGTTCCCTCCATAATACCAGGGGCCACCACTATCGGAAATAACTCCAGTAGGGCCACCTGTCTCAGCAAACCCCCTGCTTCCCAGGCTATGGGCCACTGACTCACACACCATTGTCCCCAAAAGTATGCCCCAAACCCCAGGCCACCCACAGCATCAGTGAAGAGCTCCGGCTCTGTGTGGTAGAAGGGGTCTGCCAGATAGCCTTAAACATAGAAACATAGAATTTGACGGTAGATAAGGACCGCTTGGCCCACCTAGTCTGCCCATTTCCCTACCTAATGGATAAGCTGCAGATCCTAGTTAACCAACAGCTTACTTCCTCCTACCCCCCACTAGAATTGCCTTATGTCTGTCCCATGCATTCTTGAATTCCTCCACTGTTTTTGACTCTACAGCTTCCTCAAGAAGGCTGTTCCATGTATCCACAACCCTCTCTCTGAAGAAATACTTCCTCACATTACCGCTGAGCCATCCCCCCCTCTACCTTTAAATTGTGCCCCCTTGTTTTTGCACATCTCTTTTTCTGAAAGATGCTACCCTGTTGGACTTTGTTGATTCCCTTGAGGTATTTGAAAGTTTCTATCATGTCCCCCCCTTTTCTCAAGGCTATACATCTTTAGTTCCTTTAGTCTTTCTTCATATGTCTTCCGATGCAGACCCTGCATCATTTTGGTTGCCTTCTTTGGACAGCCATTGAAGCATCTCAGGAAGGCCTGCCACATGCCCAGGTCCTCCCTCATGGATTCTGTTACTATAATCCTATGATAATCCTATGACCTACCATCATTGTAGACCACTGGGAATTGTGCATAGGAGAGGGGGGAGGGCAAGGGGCTACGAACAGGGGAGGATGGATGAGGAGAGGTCACCGTATTGGGGTAGTTGGATCCAGAAGGTGCCCTGGGGCAAAATGGAACCCAGACCATGGTTTCCCATGCCTGGTGCCCATACTCAAGGCCACTACCGAATATGGTAGGTAGATGGTCTGGACAGCCTCTGGGGTTCATTCAACTCAGGCGGTGTTGTGCAATGCCAGGTCCATCTGGAATAAGACAGCTATTATTGCTGATCTTATTGGTTCAGTGGGCCTGGCCTGCATCACTGAGATCCGGCTGGATGAAAATCCAGGCCCCGCTTTGGAGGCTATGACTCCGACTGGGTACTCGGTGATACAACACCCGAGATTGGATCGTGCGGGGATGGGGTTGCAGTCTGTTTTAAGACCAAACTAGGCCTCACGAGTGTACTAGTTCAGGAGGTTGAATCCTTTGAGTGTACTGTGGTAGCAGGTGTAGGCATTCAAATCATTCTCATCTACCGTCCACCTGGGGATGAGAAGCAATTCTTTCAGGAAGTGGCAGACTTCGTCGTCAATGTGGCATTTGAATCACCCAGATTGATGGTTCTGGGCAATTTCATCACCTGGGTCGACGATGAACTCTCGCAATTTAGCCAACACTTCCTCCAGTTAATGACATCTCTGGGTCTTACACAGGTGGTTTCCACTGCTACAAATAAATTTGGACACTCTTTGGGCTTAATCTTCTTGCTAGGAATCGATACCTCTAATATGGGGGTGGAACCAGTAGCATGATTAGATCACTACACCATGAGATTTAGTTCTTGCACCCCCTCTAGAAGGCCTACCCCTGTGGAGATGGTTAGGTACCACCCATTATGGGATATAAATTGCCTAGGCCATGCGGCGCTGCTTGACCTATCATCCCCCGCATTGGTGAGCAGTGATCCAGAGACCCTCGTGTCAGCCTATAACACGGCTGTTATGGTGGCTCTGGATTCTATTGCTCCTGTCCGTGTGTGCCCCCTCTCCCTTCACCCCAAGAGGAAACACTAGCATGAACAGTAAAAGAAGGTGACAGGACTTTCTAAAGATACATTAGTGAAAGGAGAAAGTCCAGAGGGGGTATTGCTAATCTCAAAGGAGAAAAGGGGGCATGTGAGGAGGACCCTGTAAAAGCATCTATCCTAAATAGATACGTTTGCTCAGTATTTACTAAAGAGAAGGTAGGGCAGGACCCACAGCTCAGCACCATGGACACAGGGGGGAAGGAGGTGAGCACTACTCCCTTCACAAAAGAAAGGGTCCTACAAGAGCTCGCTAAGCTCAGAGTGGACAATGCAATGGGACCTGATGGCATACATCCCAGGGAGCTTAAGGAGCTATGGGTGGAACTAGCAGAACTGTTTAGTGAGTCTCTGAGCACAGGAGAGGTGCCAGAAGACTGGAGAAGGGCTCATGTGATCCCGCTCCACAAGAGTGGTAGCAGGGAGGAGGCAAGGAGCTACAAACCAGTCAGTTTTACCTCAGTAGTGAGCAAGATTATGGAGGCACTCCTTAAGGAAAGAATAGTGCAACACCTGGAATCCATAGGGGCACAGGATCCAAGACAGCATGAGTTTACAAAAGGAAGGTCCTGTCAAACTAATCTCATAGAATTCTTTGACTGGCTAACCAGAGTGGCGGACCAAGGGGGAGCAGTTGAAGTTGCCTACCTTGACTTCAGCAAAGCTTTTGACACTGTTACACATAGAAGATTGATAAATAAGCTGGGTAGGCACAGGGTGGGACAGAAGTTAGTCAACTGGGTGGCAAACTGGTTGACAGGCAGAAAACAGAGAGTGGTGGTAAATGGTATACAGTCAGAGAGATGCAAGCCGTAAGTGGGGTACCTCAGGTATCAGTCCTGAGGCCAGTCCTTTCAATATCTTCATTAGTGACATTGCAGATGGACCAAAGGGTAAAGCTTGTCTGTTTGCAGATGACATCAAGATCAGCAACAGAGTAGATGATCCAGATGGGGTGGGCAGAATGGGAAGAGATCTGGATAAACTAGCAAAATGGTCAGAAGAGTGGCAACTGGGATTTAATGCAAAGAAGTGCAAGATCATGCACATAGGGAAGAGAAACCCTGAAGCCACCTATAGGCTAGGAGGGGAGTTGCTGGCAGTCACAAAGGAAGAAAAAGACTTGGGCATCATCATCACCGATGACCTGAAATCATCCAAGCAGACCTCTAAAGCAGTAGGTAAGACTAGGGGGATGTTAGGGTGTATTAGTAGGTGTATTACAAGTCGTAAGAGGGAGGTCATAATCCCTCTTTACAAGACACTGTTTAGGCCCCATCTGGTGTACTGCGTGCAGTACTGGAGGCCACTCCTTTACAAGGACATTAACCAAATTGAGGCAGTCCAGAGAAGGGCAACCAAAATGGTGTAGGGACTGCATCAGAAGACATATGAGGACAGATTAACAGAGCTCAATATGTATACCCTTGAGCAAAGGAGGGAGATAGGTGTTATGATCGAAACATTCAAGCACCTTAACGGCATTATTTATTTATTTAGTTAGTTAGTTTTTGTTGACCAGGTAAGTGCACTAGACAAGTCCTGCCTATTTTCAGGCATGACCTGGGAGAGGGGATACAGATGAATGCCAACTGACCTTGAACCAGATTAAGCTATTGGTGGTATTTTTCATGAATGGAGGAATTTATCCATTGCACCGGGGAAATTTCCCTGCTCTTTTCGAGAAATGCCATGGGATCTTTAACATCCACCTGAACTACTACCAGAACAGGCAGATGGGACCTCGGTTTAATGTCTCATCTGAAAAACAGCACCTCAGGAGTGCAGCACCTCCCTCATGCTGTATTACAGTGTCAGTATTGAGATATTAACCCAAGTGCCTGGTGTGGGGATAGAACCCACAGCCTACTGATCTCCCGGCCTCAGAGGCGAGTGTGCTACCTGTTGAGCCACTGACACTGCTAACAAGGTGAAAGAGTCTAACATGTTTAAATATAAGAAAAATAACAGGACAAGAGGGCACAGCATGAGATTAGAGGGAGACCGATTAAGGGGGAATGTGAGGAAATTCTTTTTCACAGAAGGAGTGGTGGATGCATGGAACGGTCTACCTCAGAAAGTGGTAGCTAAGAATATAGTGCAGGGCTTTAAACAGGCATGGGATAGGCATAAGGGAGCAATACAGATGAGTATGAATAGATAGGCCACTGACAGAGCAAAGGCCGATGGCACATTTATAAGGTAGAACAAGAAACAGGCAGACTGGATGGGCCTTGCGGTCCTTATCTGCCATCAGCCTCTACGTTTCTATGTTTCTAAGTCCCCTTAGTTTGATGGGACATTGAGGGAGATGCGGAGACAGGGACGAAGGTTAGAGCATTGTTGGTGTAAGTCCACCCTCGATACCGACCATCTTAGATTGGTGGTCTATATTTGGTCTATCAATCTGCAATCACCCGTAAGAAGGTAGAATTCCTGTCCAGGGAGATTGCAGTCACTTGGAAACAGCCAGCTCAGCTATTTCGAACTGTAGACAGACTGTGCAACCCAGCCTGTCTGCAAGTTTGGAAAGCTTTTTCGCAATTAGAGTGCGAGGAGCTTGCTCGACTTTTTTCGAATAAGGTGGCCGACATCAGGGCGGATTTGCAGCCAGCACTCTCTAGGGAGGCTGTTGTTGGACAGTTCAAGCTCACTGTACCTCAGTTTTCTTGGAGTTCCTTCAGCCAACTGGACTTCATGGATGTCATGAGGATTATCTAGAGTTTGCACCCTACATGCTGTAGTTTGGACTCTGGACCGACTTCCCTAATTTTGGGTTGTAGTGATATCATCGGTCCAGTCCTTGTGCAAATAGTCTGGTGCTCCTTAGAGTCGTGTGAGTTTCCCAGCTCCCTGAAAGAGGCGGTGGTGACATCACTCTTGAAGAAAGCTACCCTGGACCCAGACTGTTTCACAAACTACAGACCTATTGCTAACCTTCCCTTTGTTGGGAAGGTGATTGAGAAAGTAGTAGCAGCTCAACTGGAGGACCATTTAACCATCCGTGACATCTATGAACCCCTCCAGTCCAGTTTTCGTAAAAGACATAGTACTAAGACAGCACTGGTTCGGGTGCTCAATGATCTTCTGAGGGTGAGAGATCAGAAGAGACGTTCCATCTTGGTTCTCTTAGATGTTTCTTCAGCCTTTGACACCATGGATCACATAGTGTTGATAGAATGCATGAGACATATATGTTGAATATTGGGAACCATCCTTGGATGGTTCACCTAATTTGTCATGGGGAGATCACAAAGAGTTGTGTCTGGGGTTTCTTCCTCAGGCCCAATGGCTTTGTTGTGTGGGGTGCCTCAGGGTTCAGTACTGTCACTCATGTTATTTTCGGTGTATATACTACCCCTCGGAGACATTGTAAGAAGGTATGGGCTGAGGTTTCACTGTTATGCAGATGATACCCAGCTACACCTGTTTTTTGCGCCAGACCAGGATGGGGCTTTCTCAGTGTTAAACAACTGTCTGAAAGAAATCCAGGAGTGGATGGATTCTTGCTGGCTGAAGTTGAACTCGAAAAAGACAGAGGTATTACTTGTGGTCCCGGGTCGACGGATAGAGGGGTCAGATGTTGGTGCGCCCTCAAGAATTTTTCTTGGCAGCATTTCTCCCCCGACCTCTGAACAGGTGAGTAACCTGGGGATGGTCTTTCATGATAGACTGACACTGCAGGCGCAGGTGTCATCTGTCATCAAGACCTCCTTTTACCATCTTAGTAGCATCACCAGGGTTAGGCATCTCATTCCATCTGATGACCTTCCAACATTGGTCCATGCTTTTGTGTCCTCGTGCTTGGACTATTGCAACTCCCTTTACTTTGGGCTTTCAGAGGTTGAAATTCGCCACCTGCAGCTGGTGCAGAATGCAGCAGCCTGGGTTTTGATGGGCTCTTGGAGATGCTGTCATATTTCTCCGGTGCTGTGCGACTGCACTGGCTGCCTATACGGTGGTGGATCACCTTTAAAGTCGGTTTACTGACTTTCAAAGCCCTTCGCAGCCAGAGTCCAGCCTATCTGAAAGAACTTCTGGTTTCCTACTGCCCTAGTAGATCACTCCGCTCAGCTAACGAGGGGTTTCTAGAGATTCCAAGGGTGAACCTAAATTCATCTGGTGCTAGAGCTTTTTCTTATGCTGCGCCCACCCTTTGGAATTCTCTACCCCATCGGTTTTGGGAGTGCACCTCCATGGAGGAATTTAAGAGAGGATTGAAAACTTTTCTTTGGCAAAAGGCCTTTGTGGAAAATTGAGCTGTATTGTTACTATGTTTCTTTATTCATGCTTTAATATTTTGGATTTTAATGTTTGTTTTAAATTGTTTTAATGCTGCAAGGTGCCTTGGAAATGGAAAAGCACTGTATAAATAAAACATTATTATTATTATAAGGCTTGGAGCAATCTGGCCCCACCTGAGCAAGACGCTGCATGAATGTTCTTCTCATGGGCATAATTTTGCATGCAAAATTCAGGTGTCCTACCAACTGTTGCAGCTCATGAAGCATCATGTTTTGTGCCTGTGCTACCTTAGCCAGGAGTGCCCTCCCTTAAAGCTTCCAACTTATGCTGTGGTAGCCTGCACTCCCTGGCCAAGAAGGAGAGCATGGTGGTGGGGCCTTCAGTTTTATCATGGGCCAGTGGCACACCGAGGTCAGAGCACACCTCCTGGAATGTCTCCATGAGTCAGGCACAACTGCTGGTGCCAGCCTGCCCTACAAACAAAAAATCATCTAGGTAATGCACCACCTCTGCTCTCCTTGCTTGTTGCATGGTAGCCCAATGCAGCACCATGCTGAATTGTTCAAACACCAAGCATGCCACTGCACAGCCCATGGGCATGCAGTTATCCCTAAAATATTGCCCTTCAGATTTCGTCCCCAGCAGGTCCCTGTCATCGGGGTGTACTGGCAGCAATCTAAAAACTTACTCAATGTAGGTCTTCCCCAAGAGTGCCCCCTGCCTGGCCGCTCTAATGACCTTGATTGTGTTTTCAAAACATGCATATAACACTGCTGTATGCACAGGATCTATGTAGTGATTCACAGACTCGTCCTCGGGATAGGATAAATGATTGAGCATCCTGATTTCTGCGAGGGCCTTCTTTGGGACCAGCCCAATGGGTGAAACCTTGAATACTGGGCTCGGTGGCTCCTCAAATGGTCCACTTACCCTACCTGCTGCTATCTCTTTCTTAAGTTTCTCTGGCTGATCCCTGTCAGACTTCAGGTTCTCCACCTTGTAAGGGTAGCATGTACCTCCATATGAAATCTGGAAACCTACCCTGAACCCCTTTACCAGGTACAGCACAGATGCCTTATCTGGGTAGTGCATCAGCCTTTCCTTAAGTTGCTCCACCCTTATGGGTTTTGGGAGCTTTGTGCCACCCTTTTGTAAAGGGAAGAAAGGACCTGGACTCTGGGCTCTGCCAGCATTGCATGAGGGGGTGTTGCCTACCATATGCCAAACATTCATGCTTATACTTGCAATGCTCCATCTTGCAAGTGCCCTGGTTGTATAAGTAGTAGTAACCCCTCCATGCTTTCCCATATTCTTGGGTGCCCCTTTTTTAGGGGATCATGACTTTCTGTCTGGGAAACCACTGTCAATATGCTGGACCCCGCCTCCCCCATGTCTATGGCCCATAGCAGTGCTAGGTCTAGTATGCCCCATGATCTACCCGTGTCATACTCTATCCTTCTCCCGAGTTTCTCATCATACTCCATCCAACCTCAACCTGGCTTTGCCACCTGCATGAACATAACACAGCTCAGGTAGACCCATTGGCCTCCCACCCTAGCTGGGTTACCTTGCGTCAGCAGGCCTGCATAAATTGCAAAGTCTGTTTACCATTTCTCCAAGGTTCGCGTTATCGGAACCTTCTATTTTCTTTCCACCCCATCATCTTTTGCTTTTCTGTCTTTTTTCTTCCTCAGGATCTCTGGGTCTATTCAACAGCATAAATACATCAACAAATTCCACCTTTATAATTTGCTGTCTCAATTTTTAAGGTGAGTGAGACCCCGCTTGTTCACAAAAGCTCACAAAGCCCCTGGCTGCCTACTTTCCTGCTAGGGGCTGACCAATAGGAGCTGGTTTCAATGCCAAACCTGTACTGGAGCTGACCAGTCCACCCCTTCCTGGATCACCTGGTATTTGTCCAGCCTGAGCCCACTCCAGAGCTGCGAATAAGGCCAACACTTTATCTAGCTGTTGCTCCAGCCCTGCATCCCAAAGTGACAGGTCTGTTACTGGTTCAGTGCAGACAGGGTCTGTTCCTGCTACTGGGGCCATGGCTGGGGACTGTACTGAACCCGAAGAGGCACTGGGGAGATTAGTCCCTGGCACCTGCTTAGGGCAAGCTGGAGACTGATATGCTCCAGCTAGCCCGGATGTGCCAGCTAGCCTGGGTTCTAGGATTTCCACCCTGCTGGTTGCTCACCAGCTCACCATCTCTATCTGTCACCTAGAGGGGCTTCCTGCCCTGCAGTGTTGGCACCTGCTGAGGGCCCTCTACCGTCTGCCTAAGCAGTACCCTGAATTCATCCATAGACAGATTTTCAAGGTCAGGCTTATCTGTCTGCTATCATGCCCTAACCTTTTTGGGTGGCTGGTCTTGACCAGGATCTCCCATCAGGATTAGTTTTGGCTCCACTTGTACTGGCTACAGCATCTCCGAAGGGTCCAGTGTCTCTGTTGGCTGCTGTTGGTGCTCATTCTTCTTGTTCTGGCCCAAAAATAAGACGTCCCACCATGCCTTGCACTTGCTTCACACAAGGTCTGCCAGTTCTCGAAGGTGCTCGTGCCTGCTCGCCCATCACCATCTACTGTGACTCAAAGTTGCAAGAAAGATTACACACACACACTTGACACCTCCATGGCTGTTTTACCACATCCGTAGCACCTCAACCAGCGATACTGCCAAACCAGGAAAAAGTTAATAACCTTCCTTATTCACTGATATCTTTCTAAGGCTAAGCCACCAAATTTCTGCCTCTACATCCTCCTGTTTTTATTTTAACTATCAAGGTGGTACTCTACCACTTATTTATCTTTCTTTAATGTTATTAATATTTTTGTGTGTGTGTGTGTGTGTATATATATATATATATATATATATATATACACTATTTCTTTGCTACCCTTTGTCACCCTCTGAATCCTCTAGCTTCCTATGCAACATTGCCTGTTCAAATCTGCTTCCATGCAGGTGTCTGCATTAGGCTGAAATCAGAGAACCTTGATCAATAGCAGTTCCACCTGGCTGCCACTAGATAGTGTCCTCACTCTTTGCAATTCGATCCATCTATGAAGCAGATCTGTCTGGAAAGGAACCAAAAGTTAACAAAACAGGCTTTCTTCATTTTTGTTTACTATATGAATGTCCTAATACTGTTGTTCAGCAACTGCAGAGTCGTCTTGAGACAACCAATTGCCATACAGTAAAGCAGAGGCCACATCTGAGCTGCTCTCCGGCTGTAAAATACAGCCTGTTTGGATTTATAAGCCCCCACACCTGCTGGAATTCATGTAAAAACCAGCCCCAGTGAAGAAACTCAAACCCTTTACCTCTCAGGAAACATGAGTGCTTAAGTGTTTACAGACTGGGCTATTACTGTCTAAAGGTAAGTCCTCCTATTATTTATTAACTTATTTCCTTGTTTGTTTCCAAACTTCATCAGCCAGACCGAGTAGTCCTGATGGGGTTATCTCCCACCATGTGGCCCTCAACGCCCTTCTAGTCAGCAGCACCCCGACCCCCCACCTGGAACTCAGCCCCCCATTTCCCCCAGAGCTCACTCTACTCTCTGCATGTTCATTATATTTTATATTATACATTATTTTTTTAACTTATTTATATCCCAACGACAACCACCACTTCTCTATATAAATCATTTTACTGAAGGGGATTTGCGCAGGCAGTGTTGGCAAGTTATACTGAGCCAGAGTAACTGCTGCAAAGGCATGGGGTGGAGGGGGGGTCACGTGGCTGTTGCTGTCCCCCACTCACCAGATATAAATCCCCTGGCCATCAGTTGAAACATTGAGTGCTGTTTGCTTTCTGGAGCCTTCCTGAAAACTGGAGTGTATTGTTGTCGCCCTGATCTCACCCACCGTTGAGCTTTTGCACCAGAGCCCCACTGGGAGGTATGTACTTCACTTCATCTGCTGTTTGTGAGGGGGATTGGGCTCATGCTGAGAGGCCCACATTGTCCTCCACCCGACTACCTGCCAGCCCCACTTGTGACCTCAGTGCCCTATTCTGTCTATACTATCCTCCCACCTTGATAAGGCATAATGTCCAGGGTTTGACAAATCCCATAGCCCGATGTCCTGGGCTATGAGATCTGTCACTCAGACAAGTCTATTTGCAGTCCTCACTTGTCCATGGACAACCAGCTCATGAGTGTGTTTTTTTTTTCTATTTTCTCTGGTTTCCCTACCTGCCTGCTGTTGTACACACTCTGTCCACTAGGTGCTGCCACCCACTGATAAGGAGTTTGGTCACATGTCTGCAGTAAATTTAGTAGCGTGGTCATGACGAGCTGACAAAGAGCCACTGGGAGCGAGCATGGGAGCGTGCGGTAGCTATGGAGTGGGACCCTCCCTCCAAATCACTCTCCACCCATCACAGAACAGAACAGCTTCAGAGGAACCAAGACTGACAGGTGAGTGAATGACTTGAAACTTGAAGAGTACCCTGTCAGTCCTGGTAATTTGCACAGGCAGCAGTAGGTGGTATAGCACAGATGGGGGAGGCAGTGCGAGAGTGCCATTTGCGATAGAGCAGGAGATGAAGTGGCACTGCTAGACTGATTATATGTACTACTACTGACTGTTGTAGATCTCGCCAGCAAAAAATAATTCAGCAAAACGGGAGACAAACTGCCATCTTTTCTACATAGTACTATTGGTGGCAGAATATTAAAAATAAAAATAGCGAGCAAAATTAATAGGGATACTGACTATGTGTTTTATCTCCTGCTTTAAGGGCTCACTTCATGCAGTTTGAGGGGGAGGAAGCTTATCTGTATATCTCCCCACCAGAAGTTACCATTGCTGTGCATGCAACAGGATTGATACACAAGGAGGCGTGGAAAGGATAAGAAGGGACTTGGCAAGGTTGAAGGAATGGTCAGAAGTATGGCAGCTTGGATTCAATGCAAAGAAGTGCAAAGTAATGCACCTGGGAAACAAAAACCCAGGGGAAGATTGCACAATGAGGGGAGAGGTAGTAACAACAACAAAAATGGAAAGGGGTAATCATATCAGATGACCTTTAGGTTGGCAAGTAATGTGAGAAGGTGGTAGGGAGGGCTGGGGAGATACTGGGATGTAAAGGGAGAGGCATTACCAGCAGAAAACAGGAAGTTGTTATCCCCTTGTACAGACAGTTGGTGAGACCCCATCTGGAGTACTGCGTCCAGTTCTGGAGACCCCATCTCCAAGGATATAGACAGAATGGAGGCAGTTCAGAGGAGGGCAACTAAAATGGTGCAGGGTCTGCAAGAGAAGCCATACGAGGAGAGGCTAAAGGCGCTTAACATGTATACCCTTGAGGAAAGGGGGGACATGATAGAAATGTTTAAGTACCTCAGTGGAATCAACAAAGTCCAACAGGGTAGCATCTTTCAGAAAAAGAGATGTGCAAGAACAAGGGAACACAATTTGAAGATAGAGGGGGGATGGCTCAGGGGCAATGTGAGGAAGTATTTTTTCACAGAGAGGGTGATGGCCACAGGGAACAGCCTTCCTGAGGAGGTTGTGGGGTCTAAAACAGTGGGAGAATTTGAGAATGCATGGGACAGACATAAGGCAATTTTTGTGGGGGGTAGCAAGAAATAGGCTGTTGGTTAAATAGGATCTGCAGCTTATCCTCTAGGTAGGGAAATGGGCAGAGTAGGTGGGCCAAGCAGTCCTTATCTGCAGTCAAAGTCTATGTTTCTATGTAAAAGCTACACTACTAAATAAGTTCTACTATCAGAACAGCAGCTAATGATATAAAAAAAATGGGGACGACAAAATAAATAAAGTGAGATGACTGTGTTTTGTCTCCTAGTGAAAGAACTGCATGCAGTGTTAGGAGAAGGTCAGTCGAACAACAGACAGATAAATGAGACTTTTGAGTAACACAAGCCTTGAGAACTGGGGTGAATTAGCACAAAAAAAAATCAGAAACTAGACGTGGAGGACTTGTTTAACTACTTGAATGAACAGTCAGGGCAAAGGAATTTGAAGGACCTTTTCAGGGCAGACTAAAAAAAAATACTTCAAGAAAGTGAAAAAAAAAAAAAGATTTTAAAGAACATACAAAATAGCCTAGCTTTGTGTGAAGGCTATCGCCTTTTGGGTGAGAGGAGTGAAGTGAAGTGTCCTGTCCTGCAGTGTCCTCTGTGACAGAGAATGGACAAGGATATGATAGAAGGCATACTTAGGAAGCCAGAGAAAGGGGAGATACTGTTGATGGGGGACCTTAACATGCCAGATGTTAACTGGAGCACCCTTGCAGAAGCCACATCCAAAAGCAGGGCCATTCTTGATGTCCTTCAGGTGACATGCCTCAAACAGCTAGTTTTAGAACCTACTCATGAGGGAGCAATCTTAGACCTCGTACTCTCATATGAAGACAGTGAGAGGATCTCAGATCTAGAAGTGGGTAGCCATTTGGGAACAAGTGACCACCAAACAGTGTGGTTCACGATAAACTCAGCTACAGAGTCAAGCCATACAAAAGTGAGGGTTCTGGATTTCAGGAGGGCTGACTTTGGCAAGATGGGAGAGTGCCTTAGAAAAGCACTAGCAAACAGGCTAGAAGGAGTGGTGGAGCAACAATGGGCAAATATCAAAACTGCCTTCACAGAGGCAACACGCCTTGGTGTGAAGCAAATAAATCAAAATGAAAGAAAAAGCCATTATGGTTCTCAAAAGGGGTAGTGGTGAAGGTTAGGGAGAAAAAGATAGCATTTAGGAAGTATAAGGAAACACAGAAGAAGCAGGACAAAGAACTGTGCCAGTTAAGGCAGAAGGAAGCAGGGAGGGTAGTCAGAATAGCAAAGGCACAAACTGAGGAAAACTTAGCTAACTCGGTTAAGAAGGGGGATAAAACCTTTTATAGGTATATCAGGGAGCGTAGAAAGACAAAGGGAGGGATAGTGAGGCTGAATAGAATGGATGGTGGGTGGGCAGAGAGTGACAGTGAAAAAGCAGGGATACTGAATGAATACTTCTATTCAGTATTCACAAAAGAGGAAGTGGGGGAGGTGCCTAATCCAATTAACAGAAGGACTCTGGAGATGGGGGTTGATCCCAGTCCTTTCACAGAAGAGAGGGTTCTGAAAGAACTCCTAAAACTGAAGGTGGACAAAGCAATGGGGCCAGAGGAATTCATCCCAGAATTCTAAAAGAATTAAGCAGAGAACTAGTGACACCACTGACTGCCCTTATTAACAAATTATGGGAGGATGGTGTGGTACCTGAGGACTGGAAGAAGGCAGATGTGATTCCCCTTCACAAAAGTGGGACCAAGACAGAGGCAGGAAACTACAGACCTGTCAGTTTGACCTCTGTTGTAGGGAAAGTTATGGAGACACTTCTGAAGAAAAGAACTGTTGAGTACCTAGAGGCCAGTGGGGCACATGACCTAAGGCAGCATGGGTTCATAGCAAGAAGATCATGTCAGACGAATCTAATTGATTTCTTTGACTGGGTAACCAAAGTAGTAGACCAGGGAGGGGCTGTGGACATGGCCTACCTAGACTTTAGCAAGGCATTTGACACAGTCCCACACAAAAGATTAGTAGTCAAATTAACCAGCCTGGGAGTGGGTCCCAGGGTGGTAGCCTGGGTAAAACATTGACTGAACAACAGGACACAGAAGGTCATTGTAAATGGAGTCCACTCTGAAGAAAGAGGGGTTACTAGTGGGGTACGTTCAGTACTGAGTCCAGTCCTTTTTAATGTCTTTATGTAACCCCCCTGCAAATGGGGGTTCATAAAAGACTTCCAGGAGCTTGCTTGAATGCTCCAAGCCTGAATGGTGTTTGGCATTTGCATTTATCAGTGGAGTGTTTTAGAACCTCTGGTACTGTCTCTTTAAGAGCTGTCTGCTTGCAGACATAATTAGTTTGTATGGGGGACTGTGTGCTTCTCTGAGTACCACCTCGAGCTGCTGCCAATTCACTTAATTTTTGCAGTCACTAGGAGTGCAAAGGAACCTATCTGAAAGATGTAACTGTTTACCAGAAATTATTTAGAGTAATAATGAAATTACAGTTTGTCTAACCTGCTTTTTTGCAGTCAGAGCTGTGTCTGCTAGTTCCCATTCTAGTTTTGAACTGCTGAACTGGACCAATCAGTGTGGGGTAAGCTAGCTCTAAAATGATGCCTTGGACGAATCAGAACTTGGACTCATAATCTGAGCCAGCCACAAGAGGATTGTATGGGCAGTGACTCTGGGAGATAGTTTAGACTTCAGTGCCTTTTGGACCAACAGCAGCAGTCTATTGTGAGTGACAGCCAATCCAGTCAAGAACTGGGAGGAACTCAAAGGAAGTGCCGAGTTTAGTCAGTTGGAGTTCAGTTGAGCTTTGGCAGTAGAAGGAAGGAGCCCTGTGCTTTTCAGTGTGCAGTTTTAGTCAAAAAATGTGTGTAAGGCCCAGAGTTCCGGTCTGCAGCATTGTAACAGTTGTTGTAGACTGAATCCGTCCCCAGAAGAACTCAAAGGATCTCTGAAGAGTAGAAACCAGGCTCACCCTGTAGAAGACTGGAAGAATTGCTGAAAATTGCACTAGGTCTGTCAGGAACTGAATCTGCTGTGTGTTCTCCCGGGTATTGTGCAGTAATTAACGTCGGGATACAGATGCAGCCTGCCTGGTATAGTACTTTCTTTTATATGGATGTGTGAAGAGGTTTGTGTACCTCAAGTGAGCCCTGCTGACATTGAAGGACCCTATCTTATTTGGAGGTCGTGAGTACTAATTCAGGGTTGCTCCCTGTTGAATTGCCACATTAAATCCAAATGGAATTACTGTACTGTTGACTGTTTAATTCTCCTTTTCTCTGTGTGAAAGGGCCCTACCAGCTGCCACGGTTTGGACTAGCCACTAGGGCTTGGGTACCCAGGGACAGTAACTGATAGGATAGGCCTGCACAGAGCCAGAGGTAGATTATTAGAGGATAAGCTAATTAACCTGATTTCCCTGTCCTTGTTATATCCCCTAAATAAATCAGAGCTGCTTGTTTC
This sequence comes from Neoceratodus forsteri, assembly GCA_016271365.2. Taxonomy (NCBI): domain Eukaryota; kingdom Metazoa; phylum Chordata; order Ceratodontiformes; family Ceratodontidae; genus Neoceratodus; species Neoceratodus forsteri. The sequence continues at coordinate 685,914,294 of CM057456.1, read as the reverse complement.
AGCAAAGTTATACTGCCTGAGGTATTTGTCTATGTTAAAGTACTGTACTGTGATTGTTGCACTGTATCTCATTTCACAGGAGGTCCCAGTGCGGAACCAGACCTGGGGTAAGTGTATACTGTGAAGGTAATTCTGATATATTGTGTGGGCCACTAGTGGGAAGAAAGGGGGTTGCAGTGTCCCAGAGGGCTGTGACCAAGTTAGTTTAACTATTGCAACCCTGACCTCTGGGTGGAGGCACCCACCATTGGATCCAGGCCCTCAACCTGTTAGTGGCAAATCAGGCAGGGGTAGTAGCCCTGGGATAGCGCCATCTAGGGGTTACATCTTGGAGGCACCGCTGGGATTGTTGTGTCCTCTAGTGGCCATATTTACGAACCACTGTTAAGAAAAATGGGTACCCACAGAAGTGGCTGTGCACCGCTGGTGGAGTGGTGTACTGGGGAGGAGATCGACCCCAAATGCTATGCTTATCCTGGACATCCCCTGGGTATCAATGGACACTGTGCAGGGAGTACTTTCCAAGGTGGAAGGTTTACAAAACCCTGTGGTGGTGGTCGGCATGCTAATCTGCTCACCCACACTTTCCTGGCCCTGTAGAGTTTAAGGATCCCATAGATAGCTCCAAAGTGCCACAGACCATTACCCCAGAGGGAGCCCTCACTGCTTGAGTGATAACTAAGGACAGTAAAGACCGGGGAATCAGCCCCACCACTATCTGAAACTTTTGAGGAGAAATTTGCTGAATGGTTGCTGGGAGAGGGAAAACTGTGGAGGACTTGAAGAAACTATTCTTGCCACCTGGGGTGTTCCTCCCCAACACCCTCTCCTGCTCCAGTGCCCGTAATGGTGGCTGAACCAATGCAGACTCCTATTTCTGCACCTGCCATTAGTCACGACTCTTACCGAAGGTTGAGGATCTTCTCTGGCACCCTCCCCACCCCCAAGGGAGGATGACTGGGAGAACCTGGATGACCTATGTTGCCCCAAGTGCTAGGAATGGCAATGCTTCGGGAAGGTGAAAGCGAAAGAGGGTTAGTGAGAGCCTCCGAGGTCCTGCCCTGGCTACCATCCGTGCTAAACGGGCCAGTAACCCTGAAGCGACTGCACAGGCCTATCTTGAGGCCTTGGAGAATGTGTATGGGAGCCCAGATTCTGATGAGGACCTCTGGTGGAGAGTAAGAGATGCACAACAGTACCAAGGGGAGTTGTTGTCTGTGTATGTATCTCGGCTGGAAAAATTGTTGCAAGAATGCCTCAGAAAGGTAGTTTGCCAGACATTGAACTGGACCAACCAGGCTGGACAGGATCCTTAAGTCTGCCCCTTCTCAGAACTGCTGTTGCTTCAGTTACACCTGGCAGATCGACTGGAATCCCACCCTCCTATGATGAGTTAATGAGAGAAATTCGAGGAGTTGAGAAAAGACGACCTCGGGAGGGACCTGCACCAATAGCTGCGGCTACGACCAGTGACTGAGGGTGACCCATCAAGTGAAGTTCAGGGGGCGAGGTTGGCAGTCAATGAGTGCTCTGACAAGGAAAAGATATGTCACAATGGGGCGAACTGTTGAGAGAGATCCGGGGTTAAAAACAGTCCCTTTATGAAGGCCCACGCCTGCAAGTGCAGGCCCTGACCTATATCGACATGCATCTGCTATGGGGTTGGGGTACCCACCATGTATCTCCTGCTGATAACAGCTCCGAACTCGATTCCTTGACCATGGAAGTGGAGAAACTGACAGATGTCTCCAAATGCTTATCACACCGCAGACAGAGATGGCACCAAGGTTTCCAGTTAGTAATACCCCGCCTGGCTCCCAGTGTGGCTCGGCCAGCTCAAACTCCAGAAAGTATGTTTTGCTATAATTGTGGGAAAGATGGGCACATGAAAGGGAATGCCAGTCCCCAAAAGACACTGACAAAGTTGCATATAGGCTACAAGGAGAGCTTGGAGAAGAAATCAGTGGTTAAGAGGTGCACTTTATGATCCCAGTGAGGGCACCCAAAATGCTAATTCACGTCCTTTGTGGCAAGGTCAGTTGCCCAGGCCCCCACTACCGCCTCTCCAGACTGGTCCAGAATAGTGGGTCCCTCCATGGAGACCACTGTAAAGGTGAACGGAGTGTCTACAAGAGCTATATTAGACAGTGGCTCCCAAGTGACAATTATGTTCCAAGATTGGTATCAGAAGCATTTGTCAGACGTGACCTTACAACCATTAGAAGGACTGCATGTATGGGGTTAAGTGAGAAGGCCTACCCTATTCGGGTATATCCGAATTTGGCTGTCTTTCCCCACCTCCGTGGCTGGAGTGGCCGAACAAGTAGAGACCCTAGCCTTAGTGTGTCCCCCACTGGACTGTATGATGGTGTCCCTTTGTTGATTGGAACAATGCTCATATGTTCGGAAGGCTGGCACTAGTTGTGTTATGAAAAACAGGGGTCAAAGACTAGTAGAGCTTTAAGAGTTCCGGCTTTAATTAAGAAGGCCTATGAGGCACAGAGAGATGCTGAAAAACAGAACCAGAGGAACCGGTCGGAATTGTATGGAAGAAGGATCCTGAGTCTCTGATCCTGGCGCCAAATGCCCAGTGTACCTTACAGGAGAGGTCCGTATCAGAAAGGATGTTAAGAATAAAATATTAATGTTGGATGCACCAGGCGATGGAAAATTGCCAGAGGGACTGCTGGTCAAGCCTAGTATTTTGCCCGCTAGAGCCCATGCTTATGCCAGAAGGTAATGGTCCAAGTTCATAATGTGTCTGAAAGAGACATTCGAGTAAACAGAGGTTGCATCCTGGCTAATGTGCATTGTGCAGACACTGCAGTGCTACCCAGCAGCAAGAGTTCAAGGAAGAATGACAGAGTAACGCCTGACTTGTTTGATTTCGCGACCCCCTGCCAGCTGAATGGAAAGTGAAGATCAGTGAGAAGCTTGCCCAGAGAGACAGGTGTTTTCTTTAAAGGAATGGGATGTAGGATGCGTGCAGGAGCTGAGCACAATATCCGCTGCATGACGAAAGACCATTTCGTGAGAGGTCTCGGCGCTTGCACCTGCTGACATAGATGATGTGAGCAGCATCTGCAAGAGATGTTAGCTGCTGGTGTAATACAAGAATCCAGAAGCCTTATGCTTCCCCATTGTGGTAGTGAGAAAAAGAATGGAACAGTAAGGATGTGTGTGGATTATCTACCTAAACGGCGGACTATCCCTGATCAGTACACAATGCCCGCATTCAGGATGCTTTGACTGCCTAAGCGGGAGCAAGTGGTTCTCTGTGCTGGATCTCCGCAGGGTACTATCAGATCCCGATGGCCCCAGAGGACCGTGAAAAGACAGCCTTTATCTGTCCGCTGGCTTCTATGAATTCATGAGGATGCCTGGTGTGATTTCAGGTGCCCCAGCCACTTTTCAACGATTGATGGAGCGTGCAGTGGGGGACATGAACTTACTAGAGTGCCTGGTATACCTAGATGATGTTTTGTGTTTGGCAGCTCACTGGAGGAACATGAGAGCAGATTATTTAAGGTATTGGACCGACTGGAGGACTTTGGCCTTAAACTGTCCATTGATAAGTGTCAATTTTTCAAACATCAGTAAAGTATGTGGGACACATAGTATCCACCGAGGAATAGAGACCGACCTAAGTAAAGTTGAGGCCTTGACCACCTGGCCACAGCCCAAAAATCTAAAGAACTGCAAAGATTCCTGGGATTCTGTGGTTATTATCGGCGCTTCATCAAGGACTATTCAAGAGTGATCCGCCCTTTACTTAACCTTACTCAAGGTATCCCAACCCACAAAAATACCAAAAGTCAGCATCCCTCAAGACTGAAAGAGGTATTTTCATCCGAGTGAAGTATTTGGGGCCCGCTGGACTCCTGATTGTGAGACTGCTTTTCATGAGATCATATATCAACTTACCCATGCTCCAGTGCTGGCCTATGCTGATCCAAGAAAACCTTCGTCCTGCACACTGATGCTAGCTTGCAAGGGTTGGGGCTGTGTTGTACCAAGAGTACGAGAATGGCCTGAGACCAGTGGCCTTTGCCAGTAGAAGCCTGACCCCATCCGAAAAGAACTATCCTGTACATAAGTTAGAGTTCCTAGCTTTGAAGTGGGCTATTGTTGACCAATTCCATGAGTACTTGTATGGGGCTAAAATACTAGTAAAACTGACAATAACCTTTGGACCTATGTGCAGACCTCAGCTAAGTTGGATGCCACTCGCCATAGGTGGCTTTCTGCATTATCTACATATGACTATGCTCTGAATACCGAGCAGGTCTGAACCACATAGATGCTGATGCTCTCCGGAGGCCTGTTCCCCAGAATGATTGGGTCCGACTGGCAGAACCTGACATTGGGCACTCTGCCGAAGTTTGACAGGGAGGAACAAATGTCCACGGACGCAGTGGACTGCATGGTGGATTGCTTGGGAGCCTCTGAGAATTGCATACCTGCTGCTTATTGCCACTTTTCTGCAATAGACATTGGTGCACTGCCTCAGCTGGACAATGACAGTATTCGGCGGGCTCAATCCCGCGATCCCATGATCAAAGCAGCTTTAGAAGCCCTCTATGCAGGAAAAGATGTGTCCAAATTACGCTCCACTGATTTGAGAACTGCACTGTTATACAAAGAAGGTCCTAAGTTGAAACTGATCAATAAACTGTTATACAGAGAAACAGTAGACAGAGGGGGACAAGTAGACAAACAACAACTAGTGCTGCCCACTGCCTTTCGAGACTCAGTATTGAGGTCCTTGCACAACCACATGGGGCACCTTGGTATAGACAGAACACTTGACTTGGTGAGATCCAGATTCTATTGGCTAAGATGGGGGCTGATGTGGAGCAACACATTCGAACTTGTAGTCGCTATTACAGAGGAAAGCTTTTCCCAGAGGGCTGCCCCTTGTTAACATAACCACCAGTGCACCCATGGAGCTGGTCTGTATTGATTTTCTAAGTTTGAGTCAGATCAAAGAAATATCAGTAATGTGCTGGTGGTCACTGACCATTTCACGAGATATGCCCAAGCTTTCCCACCAAAGACCAGAAAGCATCCACTGTAGCCAAAGTACTTGTAGAAAACTTTTTGTTCACTATGGGCTCCACAAAGAATCCATTCTGATCAAGGAGAGACTTTGAGTCGTCTGATCAAAGAGATGCTTTCTGTGGGGAGGCGAAGTCCAGAACCACTCTCACTACTCCTCAGGGGACCCACAGCCTGAACGCTTCAACCGCCTGCTTGCTAGATATGCTAGGCACCCTGCACCCAAAGGACAAGCCTAGATGGAGCCAACAAATTAGCACCCTGGTACATGCTTATAACTGCACCAAAAGTGATGCCACTGGATTCTCCCCTACCGCCTGATGTTTGGAAGAGAAGCTCGACTACCAGTAGATGTGTGTTTTGGGGTCTCCTGATGGGGTTCAAGCTGACAACTATTTACAGTATGTGCAAAGTTAAAGGCCCAGCTAACTCATGCGTACCAACTGGCTCAAACCATGGCTGCCAAAAGAAATCTGGCCAACAAAGAAAGGTATGATAAAAGGTGAAAGCACAGGAACTCCAGGAGGAGATCGGGTATTGCTAAGAAATCTGGGACTGCATGGCAAGCACAAGATTGCTGACAGATGGCACCATCTCCTCACATTGTAGTGGGCAAACTAGATGATCTGCCAGTGTACAAAGTAAGGCCTGAGAATAATTCAAAGATGTAAAACAATGCATAGAAATCATTTACTGCCCATTGGACAAATCTTAATTGAGTCTGAGCCCCTAGAAGATGCCCCCTCTGGACCAGTGACTAGAGCTGCTGCTAAGAAAAGATCAAGAAAGTCTGCACCTACAGAAGCAAAGTTAAAGTGTTCCTCCACAAGTCCCAGTTGAGCATGACTGTCAGTCCATATCGGAAGAAAGTGAGAGTGACTTTGAATACTATCCTTCTTACGAACTGAGTCAATTGTTTCGGGCAATCCCTAGTCAATACTGGAGATGAAGCTGGGCCTTCTGGACTGTCTAAGCCCCAGCTTCATCCCTGAGCCAATGCTCCCAGAAAGTGAAGTGCAAAGCATCAGATCAGATGAAATGGAATCATTGTGCATGGTTGAACTGTTTGAGCTTTCAGGGAGGAAAATGATAGATTGGGGCAGACTGGTGATACACCGAACAAGAAGAGTATTTTGAGTGCCCTGACAGTCCACTGCCAGTGTCCGAAAGCCTCCATGCGAGCCAAATGTTGTGGACTCAGAAACTGTAACTCCTGGAGCTGAAAGTGCCCCAAGTTCTAGCCTCTCTACCCCATGGAGACTCCTGACAAGTGAGGACAATGCTGAAAATGAGGCTCAGAGTGCAGAGACTATAACAGTTCCCCTAGAAAGACTGGTCGAGCTGTAAAGCCTGTGGTGCACCTCAGTTATGATTCCTTGGGAGGCCTGTGGATTGCCTCTCAATGTTGTCCATAAAGGAGTGTATGTGTCCCGAGCTCATTGCCCAAACTGAGCGTCAGTGCTAACTCCAAGTTACTTGTGTTGCCCTCTAAGTATGGTGCCCTTGCCCCATCCAGCCCCAAGGTAACTGATAGGGAAGGGCCCCCTCTCTTCAGGTTTCATGTACAAGAGGTAATAACTTGAGTTATGGTACAATGTGTGTGTAATACTGTGTAAAGAGTGATGTACTGCAATGTTTCAGAAATGTGTTCTTGGTAAAATGATATATTGACTGATGATTACATGTGCGAGCCTAATGCAAATGTATACGGTTGCAGTTAAAACTTATGGGGGTACTTGCTTGACGCGGACGTCAAGCTTTCCCAGGCCAGGAAGGGTGTAACCCCCCTGCAAATGGGGGTTCATAAAAGACTTCCAGGAGCTTGCTTGAATGCTCCAAGCCTGAATGGTGTTTGGCATTTAAGCCATTTATCAGTGAGTGTTTTTAGAACCTCTGGTACTGTCTCTTTAAGAGCTGTCTGCTTGCAGACATAATTAGTTTGTATGGGGGGACTGTGTGCTTCTCTGAGTACCACTCGAGCTGCTGCCAATTCACTTAATTTTTGCAGTCACTAGGAGTGCAAAGGGAACCTATCTGAAAGATGTAACTGTTTACCAGAAATTATTTAGAGTAATAATGAAATTACAGTTTGTCTAACCTGCTTTCTTTTGCAGTCAGAGCTGTGTCTGCTAGTTCCCCATTCTAGTTTTGAACTGCTGAACTGGACCAATCAGTGTGGGGTAAGCTAGCTCTAAAATGATGCCTTGGACGAATCAGAACTTGGACTCATAATCTGAGCCAGCCACAAGAGGATTGTATGGGCAGTGACTCTGGGAGATATAGTTTAGACTTCAGTGCCTTTTGGACCAACAGCAGCAGTCTATTGTGAGTGACAGCCAATCCAGTCAAGAACTGGGAGGAACTCAAAGGAAGTGCCAGGTTTCTCGTCAGTTGGAGTTCAGTTGAGCTTTGTAGTGAAGAAGGAAGGAGGCCTGTGCTTTTTCAGTGTGCAGTTTTAGTCAAAACGTGTGTAAGGCCCAGAGTTCGGTCTGCAGCTTGGTAACAGCTTGTTAGGACTGAATCGTCCTGTGAAAAGAATCAAAGGATCTCTGAAGAGTAGAAACCAGGCTCACCCTGTAGAAGACTGGAAGAATTGCTGAAAATTGCACTCGGTCTGTCAGGAACTGAATCTGCTGTGTGTTCTCCCGGTATTGTGCAGTAATTGCGATCGGGATACAGATGCAGCCTGCCTGGTATAGTACTTTCTTTTATATGGATGTGTGAAGAGGTTTGTGTACCTCAAGTGAGCCCTATGACATTGAAGGACCCTATCTTATTTGGAGGTCGTGAGTACTAATTCAGGGTTGCTCCCTGTTGAATTGCCACATTAAATCCAAATGGAATTACTGTACTGCTGACTGTTTAATTCTCCTTTTCTCTGTGGTGAAAGGCCCCTACCAGCTGCCACGGTTTGGACTAGCCACTAGGGCTTGGGTACCCAGGGACAGTAACTGATAGGGATAGGCCTGTGCACAGAGCCATAGGTAGATTATTAGAGTGATAAGCTAATTAACCTGATTTCCCCTGTCCTTGTTATATCCCCTAAATAAATCAGAGCTGCTTGTTTCAGCAAAGTTACTGCCTGAGGTATTTGTCTATGTTAAAGTACTGTACTGTGATTGTTGCACTGTATCTCATTTCACAGGAGGTCCCAGTGCGGAACCAGACCTGGGGTAAGTGTATACTGTGAAGGTAATTCTGATATATTGTGTGGGCCACTAGTGGGAAGAAAGGGGCGTTGCAGTGTCCCAGAGGGCTGTGACCAAGTTAGTTTAACTATTGCAAACCCTGACCTCTGGGTGGAGGCACCCGCCATTGGATCCAGGCCCCTCAACCTGTTAGTGGCAAATCAGGCAGGGGTAGTAGCCCCTGGGATAGCGCCATCTAGGGGTTACATTTATAAGTGACATTGCAGAGGGACTGGAAGGAAAAGTATGCCTCTTTGCAGATGACACAAAGATCTGCAACAGGGTTGATACATAAGGAGGTGTGGAGAGGATGAGAAGGGATTTGGCAAGGTTGGAGGAATGGTCTGACGTATGGCAGCTTGGATTCAATGCAAAGAAGTGCAAAGTAATGCACATGGAAAACAAAAACCATGGGGAAGATTACACAATGGGGGGGGAGGTAGTAACAACAACAAAAATGGAAAGGGACCTGGAGGTAATCATATCAGATGACCTTAAGGTTGGCAAGCAATGCGAGAAGGCGGTAGGGAGGGCTGAGGGGATACTGGGATGTATAGGGAGAGGTATCACCAGCAGAAAACAGGAAGTTGTTATCCCCCTGTACAGACAGTTGGTGAGACTCCATCTGGAGTACTGCATCCAGTTCTGGAGACCCCATCTCTGCAAGGACATAGACAGGATGGAGGTAGTTCAGAGAATGGCAACTAAAATGGTGCAGGGTCTGCAAGAGAAGCCATACGAGGAGAGACTAAAGTAGCTTAATGTGTCTACCCCTGAGGAAAGAAGAGAGAGGGGGGACATGATAGAAACGTTTAAGTACCTCAGTGGAATCAACAAAGTCCAAGAGGGTAGCATCTTTCAGAAAAAGAAGTGTGCAAGAACAAGGAGACACAATTTGAAGATAGAGGGGGGATGGCTCAGGGGCAATGTGAGGAAGTATTTTTTCACAGAGAGGGTGGTGGATGCATGGAATAGCCTTCCTGAGGAGGTTGTGGGGTCTAAAACTGTGGGAGAATTCAAAAATGCATGGGACAGACATAGGGCAATTTTAGTGCGGGGTAGGAAGAAATAGGCTGTTGGTTAAATAGGATCTGCAGCTTATCCTCTAGGTAGGGAAATGGGTGGACTAGGTCATCCCAGCAGTCCTTATCTGCCATCAAAGTCTATGTCTATGTTTCCGTGTTTCTATGTGACTGTGGCTTGTGTGAAATAACCACAAAAGAAAGCTAGTAGTACTAAAGACAAGTAGAGAACAGGGAGTACTACTACTGGCTAGTAAAAAAGAAGAGATTGTACTGAAAAAAGCATATTACAGAAGCCTGTGTGGAGCTGTTGGGAGAGAGTCGAGGAGAGTGTAAAAAGCCTAGGAGTGAAAAGGGTTGATGTGACATTGCCCACGGTAGCCACTGTTCAGTGTATTCCTACAGCGGACTCGTGAAAGCCAAAAATTAAAAAGGAAAACTGGGAAAAAAGATTGTCAGGAAACTAAAGTAAGGGAGGAACGCCTAACAGTGGGCTGCTGGCAGGGAGGGAGGAGAGATTGTGTGGAAAGGTCTGAACTAAGAAGGGGGTGACCTGCCCAGTGCCCTTCGGCGTGACTGGCGTAAAGAAAAACAGCTAATAAAAAGAATAAGATTGAAGATTTTAAAGTAAATAAACAAGCGAAGCCTGACTGTGGGCATGAGGGAGGAGAATGTGTGGAAGGGAGTGAAGCGAGGTGACCTGCCCCGTGTCCTGTGGCCAGCTGGCTTGTGGTAGATACAAATAAAAAAAATTAAGAAAGCTATAATAACAACAAAAAAAGATTTTACAGAAAATAAAATAAGAGAAGCCTGTGACTGTGTGAGTGTGTGGGCTCTTGGGATAGACGTGTCATGTGTGGGGTGACCTGCCCCGTGTCCTGTGGTCAGTTGGCTTGTGATAGACACAAATAAAAAAAATTAAGAATGCTATAACAAATTAAAAAAAAGATTTTACAGAAAATAAAATAAGAGAAGCCTGTGACTGTGTGTGGGCTCTTGGGATAGAGGTGTCATGTGTGGGGTGACCTGCCCAGTGTCCTATCTGGCTAGCTGCTGGCTTGTGGTGTTATTAAAAATAATACAAATAAAACAAAACAGTAAGCACTGAGTATCAAGCAATACATTCTTCATCTACACTGTCTGTCGGTGACTCCTGATGTTTCTTTCCAGTCAGACTCATCCCAATCCCTTTCCATTACCTTGCCTTCCTGTTCTTTCCAGTGTGCGCTTTGCAGTGTATAGAAATTAAGCATATCAAACAACCTCAGATCTGTCTAGTTCCCTATCCCTGCCCTCCCATTGCAGTGATCCACCAGTGAAAAAAGACAACATACAGGCCCCGATATTCAAACTGCGCCCAAAAAGTGCGCAACAACAGGAGCAAGCGCAAGTCCATTGCGCCCATGCGCAAGAAGCAATATATTCAAAAACTGTGCAGGCCAAGATGCGCCTGTGGCACTTGACTGAATATCATGCCACCTGCACCATAGTGCAACCAGGGATGTGCAGTTGTGCATTTCAGATGCGTCATAGTGCAACAAGGGATGCTCAGTGGAGCAGTCCAGATGTGCCATAGTGCAACCAGGGACCCCCATGGAACAGGGCAGCAATGCAACAGCACAACCAGGGATGCACAGGGACAGGTTGCAGGGGCCCACCACCCATGCCACAGATGGGCAGAGGAGCACACAGCAGAACAGACATCGCCCCCCACACCCCATGCTCTGCACAACCGGGGGAGAGTTAGAATAACCACCAGCCCATGGATACCAGCAACCAACTCACAGCCAGGGCATGGTGCCCCAGCACACCCCTGGCAAGCTGTGACCGGCACACAAGGAGAGCCGAACACCCATGCCACACCATCCCACCAATGCAGAGCACACCCTGCACCACGATCACCATACACCCTTCCCAGGAGTAGCGCCCAACAGTGCAGGACACCATCCCCACTGTGACAATGCAACCCTGTGCACCGCAGAGTCATGCAAGGCAGCCCCACCATGTGCATCTTGCAGTGGGTGGCAGCAGACAGCAATACAACAATAGCATACACAGTGCCACCCTGCATGTCCCCCCTGAGGTACAGCTGAGAGACCAACCATACATCGGCACGTGAGGTACCCCACATGCGACAGGGCATGACCCAGACCCCACCACCAGCAGTACAGCACCCTGCACACCCTCCCAAGGACACATCCCATCCCAGCACTGGCCACAACAGCCAGCACAGACACACACAGTGTTGCATGGAAGCATGCGCCACACAGGATGCAGCACAGTGCATGGACAAACACCCACCCATACCCAAGGGCACAGCAACACAGGGAAACAATAGCGGGTCAACCAAGCCACTGGTGTGTGGCCACGGCAGCCGTGTACACACGTCCAGCACCCCTACATGGCACAGGTGTACCAGCCACCCTGCACAGGCACCATGAAGCTGTATGCCACCAGCATGCAGCCAGAGCACAAGTGACAGACACTGGAGCACATCCTCTGCAACAGACACAAGCGACAGCGTGGAGGAGGGACAACAACAGCGGAGGCCACAGTGCCACCCAAGGCAGATGTGCACAATACTGGTGATGGGAGGCAACCTGGCATTGTGCCAGGTACAGCGGTTGTCCAGCATGAACAGCCACCACTGACATGCCAGCAGACCGTGCATATCACAGACATGCAAGGGTGTCAGCTGCACAGGCCATGGATGGTCTGACAGGGGTGTCATGCACACAGTGCATGCACCGTGGACCACTGCACACAGGCATCCAGTGCACAGAGAACAACACACAAACCACAGACAGTGACCGAGTCCCCCGCCCACACCATAGGTGGTTCCCTGCCGGACACACACACACACACCTATGCCTGTACCACCCCTGATGCCATGCACACCACTGCAGCTGAGCACCTGTAGCCCGCTGCAAATTAGAGACCACCACAGTTGTCATAACAAAACGCATGTATTGAAATGAGGTAACAAAAAACTATTTACAAGTATTTACAAGGGGGGAAGGGCCACAAACCAGGTGGGGGTGGGCATGGGGCAGGGGTGAACAAATGGGAGAGGGAAGAATGGGTGTGAGGGTGGGTCCAGGGGGTTAGTCGAGTCAGAGGACATGGAGGGCCTATTGCCTGCCCCGCCTTCCACTCCTGTGGTGCCTATGGCTTCTCCCAGTCCAGCTCCATTCGTTCGAGTATCACAAGGGACGCCCTCGCCAGTTGCAGAAGCTCCTGCATTCCCCTTTGCAAGGCCATCCAGTGATGTCTACCTGGGACAAGGGAGCAGAGTCAATATGTGTGACTGTCCATCCCCCTGCAGCCCACCCATTGTGCATGGCATACAGCCATGTGCCATGCCCCTGTGATGGTGTGCGACCACCCACAGTGACCGCGTCCACAAGACCTGCCTACCCAGGCACCCACAGCCATGCGGACCACTGCACACACCCACCGCCCATGTCCCGCACAGCACCACTGTGGCTGTACAGTGACTTGGTTATGCAGTGTGAAGGCAGTGGCACAGCATGTGCCCGGTGCACGCATGGACCATCATTGATGCACTCCCAGACATGCAGTGCCACTGGACAGTGCTGACTGTAACAAGTTGCGTGCATGGCAGTGGTGTCAACGGATGGTGGCCATGCCCCACTGCCTGCCCTGTTACACAGCATGCAATAGTAATCATGGATGTAAGGCACCCACCATAATCAGGCTGGTCCCTGCACCTCTGTGGACCTTCATCCCTCACGGCTTGCTGGTCCTCCTGGTGGCGACTCCTCTCTCTCACCCTCCTGGGCTCCTCTGGGCCTAAGGTGCAAACATGGAGAGAGGAACATCAGTACAATCCAGTAGCAAAGTCCTCCAGCTCCCATGTGTGTGCAATCCCACACAGCCATACCCATCCACCCCCAACTCCGATACCACCACCACAGCCAACACTGGACGGCCCCCCCATGTGCTGGACACATGCAACCATGATACCTGTATGGATGTTAACAGTGTATGGATGGGGCACCTATGTGGTCATGGCACCGTACCCCTCCTAGCACATCCCTGCAGGCGGGCAAGCATGTCCAGGTCCCTGCGCCAGAGGTCCCCATACCTGTGGCGACACTGCTCAGCTGTGTGCCCGATACCCATTGCCTCGTCCAGCGCAACTGCCACTTCTTTCCAAACTGCACTTCTGGCCCTGTCCAGGGGGTGCATCACCATATAGTGCCCCAGCATGGGGCTCTAAAATGGCCACCAAATTGGCCAATTCAATCTGGCTCCACATAGCAGCCCTTCTCTGTGCCATCTCAACAGGTAGTTGGAGTCAAAATGGTGCTCGGCAGCACAGTCTGCTACGTGCAGATGCTGCACGGTACAGCGCTGCCATTCCCTATCGCGCTGTCACTGAACAGCGCAATAGTGGTATACCCATGCCAAACGCATGGCACCTAGGGGGCAAAGGTCGAGCACAGGGTCAAGGGTCTCTCACGCACGGACAGCCACAGCATGATTGGAACCCAATGCATATAGCGTGATTGGGTGCCTGTGTGCCACCTCCTGTAGCGGCCTACAGCGCTGTGGCCCAGGTGTGCCTACAGTGCCCCAGTGCCAGAGCGCCATATGTGTTAACAGCGCAGTAGTGCCACTGGCACAATGGTGGCCATGCCCTGCATTGCCCCCCATGCACAGCATGTCACCAGCATGGCAGGCGTCCAAGTCATTGCCCTGGGCATGCACAGTTCGGTGTGTACTGCGCATGTCACAGAACTGCACCCCTTGCCTGAGCACTTTCAACACAATTGCACAAAGTGCAACAGCGCAATATTCAGCCGGCATATGCCAAATCAGATAATCAGCCATTCAATGGCGCAGACACTGCATTTGCATCCACTTGAAAATGCTCCTCGCCTCATTTGCATGCGTTGCACTATAAAAATGCGACATTGGGCTGCACTGGCCATAGTCGGTTACTGCAGTCTATTGCGGTGAGTTGCATGCTGTTTGGGAGCGTGGACTGTGGTGTGTGGGACATGCATGGGACTGCACAGTCACAGGTAACATCTGTCATTCTCACAGGATGAATAATGACCGATCATGAGGTGGAGGAAGAGGAACAACAGAGACGTGGACGGAAGAGGAGGCCTAACTTTACTAAGGCAGAAACAGATGCCCTGTTTGAGGCCTACCTTGACCAGGAGCCGATGCTCAGTGGAAGCCAGGGAACACCACAGGCCTGTGTTGCTGCATGGAAAGAGGTGGCGCATGCCATCAACCTGCATGGAAGCCACCAGCAGTCCGTGCAGGAGTGCAAAAAGAAGATGGGCACGGACAGGCGGAAGCTTAAGGAGAAGGTGGCTGCCATCAGGGCAGCGTGGGCTGCGACCAGTGGGGGACAGCCAGACGTGCAACGCCTGACCCCACAAGAAGAGCGGGTTGCTGGCAGCATGCAGCGTTGTGCCATCAAGGGTGTTCTGGGTGGTAGCCCGTCACTGCATGGTAGATCCTGGTCTGTCAATGGGGGGGACAGGGTAGGGCAGATACATTAATGCTACTGTTTTTCCCCTATAGCTCCTAAGCATCTACATGGGTCAGTGGTGGTGGGCTTGTCCACTGAGGGTGGTAACATGGAGATAGAGGAGAGCCCATCCACCTCCACAGGCATACGAGGGTCAGGGTGACCGTGGGCCTGCCTGGACATTTAGACTGATCTTGGTGGAGCAGGTGCAGAGGAGGCCCTGCCCATGTCCCAGTGTGCCAGCGTCCATGGATGCCAGCATGCTAAGACTCATGCTGGTGCCGGATCCATCACTTATGATGATGGAGCTAACTTCATGGGCAGTAATACGTGTGGGCCACTGGATGGCCACACAGCAGGTGACATCACGGGCATGGCCGTGGGTGATACTGCCTTGGAGCCGAGTGTGACATCACAGTCCCAGCCTGTGCCTGTCTGCTCCAGTGGGGCAGCATTGGTATGTGTCCAGGACAGTGGGGCTGTTGCTGCCACTACGGTGGCAATGTTGAGCCCTGGAGAGTGGCAGCCGGTGGGGCAGTGTCAGCAGTTGGCCAATGGCCATGGGGGTACAATGTCAGGGGGTGGCATCAGTGCACTACCTGTGGACATGCCCAGGCCTGGCCCTGGTGTGCAGCACCCACCCTCAAGGAGTGCTGACCATCAGGGCCATGAACACCATGAGGGACAGCATGCCAATCAGGCAGATGACCTCTTAGATGAGCACACCCGCATACTCCAAGCATCAGTCAATCAGCAGGTGTGGCTTGTGATGGCGGTGGATGTACTCAGTGCGGCTCTGTGCCAGGCAGAGGAGTGGCACAGCAGAGACACTGCTCTGCTCCTGGCAGGGATGGACCAGATGCGGGAGGATGTGACCGCTGCCATTGACAGGCAGACCCAGGCAATCACAGCTGTCATGGCCACAATGGGCACACAGTTATTTGCCCATGTGTCGCAGACACCGCGCAGTGCAATATCCACCCCTCCTGTTCATGGCGTTGTATGAAACCCTCCTTGTCAACATCGGGGTCAGCTGTGGGCATCCCGAGCACACCTGGCGCAGGCATGTTTGGTGTGCTGCAGACCCCTGCGTGAGCAAGGTCACATTCACGCAGTGGAACCCCTGAAGGACTGTCTGTGCCACCCCATGAGGCCAGTGATCAGTGCTGACAGGTCTTGGTGGGGCCACCCACACATCTGTGGTGGCCGTGGTACTGTGGCGCATGACTGATCTGCTTCCCAGCACTGCTACTGTCTGATGCTGCCCTGTGTGCATTGCCTTGTTCAGCGTGCAATGCACAGGTGGGGTACCCCGCCCTGCACACATGCACACTTACCATCTGCACACCCTCCCAGCTGCTGTCCGCTGTGGTATGTGCATGATGATGCCTGCGTTACACCATCTGCCACTGTGCAATGGTGCCCAGCGTCTGACACACACATAATAACAGGCACTGGGCATGGTGGTCTGTGGACGTGTGTGTGGCTAGGGGTGGCGGTCGGGGTCAGCATGCCTCCTATCCTTTGTGTATGTCTTGTGAGGTTGTGTGTGTGTGTGTGTGTGTGTGTGTGTGTGTGTGAGACCATGTGCCATGTTAGACCTTGCCCATCCCTGATGGCATGTGTGGTTCCATGCTCGGCCAATTCCATTAACGACATGCATCCCTGGTGTTTGTCCATGCATGTTTGTGGGTTGTGCCTTTGCCACTGATGGTTGCACATGACCCCATGACTTACCTGGGTTGGTTGAAGTGCTCCTCTGTGATGGTGTCCCAGTGCAGCTGTGCCATCTGGATCAGTCAGGGGTCCCTTTGACCTAGAGGGGGCTGCCCATCACCATCTTCATCAGCGTCCTCATCGTCCCCATCGCTGTCCCCCTTTGACCTGTACGGCTATCCCACAGTCATTGGCCATGTTGTGCAGGATGGTAACAGGCCAGGAATAGCCCACAGGCCTTTGAGGAGCTGTACTGTAAGGCACTGCCAGACATGTCCAGCAACAGAAATGTGCCTTCAGCATCCAGAACACCCGCTCGATGGCATTGCATGAGGTGGCAAGTGCCTCATTGTAGTGTTGCTGAGATGGGGTCACGGGCCGCTGGTATGGTGTGAGAAGCCAGGGGCAGAGTGGGTATCCACTGTCATCTGCGTGTAGAGGGTGGACGTTAGTTTGGTGATCAGCGTCACCCTGCCTTGGGCCATCTAGGACAATACCCATGTCACCTCTGACTATGCCCCTCCCAAGCTCCATGTCTTTCTGCGTGCTTTGCATACTCACCCACTAGGTGGCCAGTGGGAATGTCCCCACTCTCGAACCTGTGGCACAGTGCTGACTGGTGCCAGATGAAGGCATCATGTGCTCCCCCAGGGTGCGTGGCACAGACATTGATTATGCGCCCCCTGGCATCGCACACCACCTGGCAGTTGATGCTTGCATATCCTTTCCGATTCATGTATGCGGCCCCTTCGGGGCCAGGTGGTGTGCGGATGGCCACATGGGTGCAGTCTATTGCCCCGAGTACGCCAGGCATACATGCTACCCTGTGGAACTCCTGTATGTTTGCTGTGCACTCCACTGGTGTGCTGGGGAAATGGATGTACTCCGCAGCATGTGGCAGCAGTGCGCTGAGGAATTGGGTGAGGTGGCATGACACGGCCGACTGGGTTATGCCTGTCGTGTCCATCTGTTGGTCTCTGGAAGGTACCCATTGTGAGCAGACACATACAGGCTGTCACTCTGATCTCCACTGACAGAGCATGGCTCCATTGTGTGGGTACCTGCATCACATCACTGCACAGCTCACAGAGCCACCTCAGAATTGCCCAGTTCAGGCGGTACACGCCCATGATCTCAGTATCAGTGTACAGCTCAAAGCTGGTGTGGGCTCGGTACTGCCTGTCAGGGGCATACCACCAACAGGCCCTTCCACGGCTGCGCCCCCTGCTGCCTGCCTTCTCACCCCCCTCATAAGTGCCTCCATCTGGATGGTGGCATTGGCCATGTCCCTGGCTTGTGTTACCCCCCCCCAGCAGCTATTTCTGTGTTCCCTCTGCTGTCCTTGCTGCTACTTCCCCTGCACTGGGAACATCTCCCTGCAGTGGACTCAGTGCTGTGTGGCACTTCCCCCTTTTGGGCTGCACTGTGGCAGAGGCTCCCCACACCTTCCCTGTTCCTGGGGGTTCCAGGTGCTCTGTCTCTGTACTGCCCTGTCCTGCTCTCAGTGTGTGTTGTCTGTGTGGCTGCCTATGGTTCAGCAACATGCAGTGTCAGTGGCTCAGTAGGTAGCACACTCGCCTCTGAGGCCGGGAGATCAGAGTGGGTTCAGTTCCCACATCTGGCACTTGGGTTAATATCCCAGTACTGACACTGTAATGCAGCATGAGAGGGGTGCTGCATTTCTGAGGTGCCGTCTTTCGGATGAGACGTTAAACCGAGGTCCCATCTGCCTGGATTGGTGGTAGTTCAGGTGGATGTTAAAGATCCCATGGCACTTATCGAAAAGAGAAGGGGAATTCCCTCATTCACTAAAAATACCACCAACAGCTTAATCTGGTTCAAGGTCAGTTGGCATTCATCTGTATCCCCTCCACCGGGTCGTGCCTGAAAATAGGCAGGATTTGTCTAGTGCACTTACCCGGTCAACAAAAGCTAAATAAATAAAAACATGTGCCTCCCTGTAGGCGTTCTTGCACCTCTTTCTTGTTCTTTTTTATTTTGGCTCATTTCCACTATTGCACAACTTCTGCTTGCTCCCCTATTGCACATGGCGCATGTTGTTGAATATCACACTGCGCCATTTATGCATGGCTCCTCCCCTTTCAGTTGCGCATGCATTCATTATCATTGTGCTGTTGCTCAGCATGATTTGGGGGGCACATCTGCCTCCTGCTGAATATCACAGAATGGCACAATTTCGGACTTGCACTGGCACATCCATATTGCGCAACCCTTTTGAATACCTGGACCACAGTGTTTAAATAAAATAAGTTTATTAGTTCCATTATCAGACTCTGAAAACAAACATGACCAGTTCAGACAAGGGAACAGTTTATTTATTAAGTTTTTGTTGACCGGGGAAGTACATTAAACAAATTCTGCTTATTTTCAGGCACGACCCAGGGGAAGGGGATACAGATTTATGCCAACTGACTTTGAACCAGATTAATGCAGAAGTCCACAAGAAAAGCCAAACAGCAAGTTTCTTATCTCCATGGTCAGCAGCAGCAACATCCTGTTATTTTGCAAGACAACAGTCTACTGCTGCTGGTACTACTGTTTCCACCACAGATAAATGTCATGAAACTGAATCTGCATCTGTGGTCCCGGATATAACTGCTGATCAGTCACTTGATGTAAACAGAGAACCCACAGCCTTATCTGAAAAAGCCCCTGCATCACTTGCTAAGAAACGCAGTTTACTGCTTGATATTGATTGGGTGGAAGTTGGGAGAAGGAAAGATAAGAAATATGACCAAGAAAAAGAGGCCAGACTATCTCAGTGTCATTGGCTGCCCACTTATAAATGGTTGCGATACGATAATAAAAAGGGACTTATGTACTGTACAGTATGTGGAAAGTATCCAATGTTGCAACTGCAGCCTTTCCAAAAAACCAAATGTCTGCCACAGGCTCTAACAACTTTCAGATTGACACGCTATGTGCACATGAAAAGTCCAATCCATACATCCTATGCCAGAACCAACATATTCTGGAAAGTGGCAGAGTAATACACTGTGAGATAAGTGAGTCACCACTTTTCCAAGCCTTTGCACAGCTGGAAGAGGTATGCCCCCCTTACAGTGACACCAACACAGTGAACTACGCTCCTGTCGACAAGATCGACACTTTGCCGACAGGTTGCTGTGTTGGTGTGCCTGAGACAGGGGCATGCTGTCTCCCGGTCCTGCACACCCACCTCGACTTAACTATGACTGAAGTTAAGATTCCTGTAGTGGGGGGGAGTGGCAGGCACAGTCCCCTGCGTTGAGGGTTTGGGGGCAAAGCCTCCCGATGAAAGCAGGACCAGGAGTCTGTCAAGGAATCATGCCGACCACGATTTGCGGTCGACATGATTCCTGTTGCTGTAATGTCAGTCAACATCAGAGATGTGGAACCAGCATGGTAGAGCTGCTGGAAGAGGCCAGGTAGGTGAAGATGAGACATCTGTTTAACGGAGCGTATTCCATTGCCAAAAATCTGCACCCTTTTTCAGACATGGAGTGGCTCTGTGAATTACAAGAGAAAAATGGCATTCAGCTAGGTTCTAATTATACTAACGATTAGTGAGCCTGGGACTTCTGTGGTGCTATATCAGCAGTTATATCCAGAACCCAGATGCAGACTCTTAATAATGTTAAGTAATTGACAGTTCTTTATGACGATAATACAGATTCCAGTATAACTCAGTGGGAAAATGTTTTCTCATGGTTTGTTGCACTGGACTCAAAACAGGTTTGTACATTGCTTATCCAAGCTGTGCCACTGGAACATGCACATGCAGAAGGTGTATTTCATGCAATAACGACTGCAAGTCAGTAAATCTTCCCCTTAGTAACATACAGAACGTTAACAATCCAGGGCCTCTCCTTATTTCAGCAAATTTTGGTGAGGCCAGTGTTTAGATGGGTGAGAAAGGAGAAACCATAACAAAGTTGTGGGAACACTGTCCTCAAATAATTGCGATGCCCTGTGTTGCCCATAAGCTAGAGTTTGCTGTTCTTAATGTGTTAAAAAATCCATTTGTATCAAAGCTTGAAAGTACTCTTAAGGGAATATTTAAATGTTATCATTACAGTCTCAAAAAAATGAGAGAGCTCCAAGAAATTGCTAACCTCGTGGATACAGATCTGGTGCACTTTAGTGCAATTAACAAGTGAGATGGCTTGCCAGTAGGTCACGCTAAGTACATGCAGTTCAGCTTAACCTACATACTGTGTACAACACCTAGAACATGCATCTTCGGCTGCTGGTGATGAAAGTTCAAAAACAAAGGGCATCTTAAAAGAAGTACAGAGTGTGCAGTTTGTAAAGGTTATTCATATACTGTACTGCAAGATTTCCTGCCAGTATTAAAAAACCTGTTACTGCAGTTCCAATGAGATGACAAACTAATACTGGAAGTTCCACAACTTGTTGAGACCTGCCTACTCCCAATTATGGAACTGAAAACAATGCCAGGGAAATACATGGCAGCTTTCTTCCTCAGCCATTGCAAACCTGAACAGAAATGTATGGAGTATGTTGTGTCAAAGAAGGGAGGAGAGGAGAAGTCTGTTCATTTCCCATTCCGAGGCAACTGCCCAGAAATAAATTTTGTGGTAGATGGACAACTGCAGACTTTAATAGATGGAGCAATAATGTACATTGATAATAGATTTAACAATTTCTCAGAGGTGCCTCTCAACTGGTTTCACTGTTTAGATTTCAAGCAGTTTGATCTGGCAAGAGACTCACTAGCAGTGTTTGGGACCTCTGAATTGGCAAACTTGGCTGAATATTTTCATTTTTTTACAGAGGAGCAGCAGGAACATATAAAGTCAGAGTGTGCTGCATTTAAAACACTACTAAAGTCTGCAGCTGAAAAAAAACATTTGCAGGTGTATACCAGATTAGTAAAAAACATGCATTTGTCAATGCCGAATGTTTGCTTGCTGGCATTGGCAGTGGTAGTGTAGAAGTTACAGAGCTGCGTAATAGGAATGGCAGTGAAGTACTGAACTGAAGCCAACCCCACCACCACCCTGCAGAGAGTGACAGGCATTGGGGTGTGCCTTTGGGTCATCAGGCATGACGGCCACGCCATTTCACCACACCCCACCCTGCAGACACTGACAAGTGTCACGGTATTCCTTGGGGTCTTTGGCCCTTATACTCACCCCATTCCATTAGGAAATATGGTGAAATGGGTGCGATATAGGAGAATGGGGTGAACTTTGGGGCCGAAGAGTCCAAGGCATACCTCGATGCCTCTCACTGGCTGCAGGGTGTGGAATAGTATGAGCATTACAGGCAAGAATTCCAAGTCACACCCCTGATGCCTGTCATTCTCTACAGGGTTGGGAGTTATGGTTGGAAACCCTAATACCTCAAGCATTCGTTGGTATTTTCACTCCAAATTTTCAACATGTTTTTTTTTGTGACCCCACCCCATGAACAGTGGCAATATCAGTTTGTTAGCCAAAAGCTGCTTATGCACAGCGACTACGGCATTTAGCACCACAGGTGCAAAAACAGTCCAAACAGTATGTAAAAAAAGATAGCTGTACTGTTCACGGGGAGGTGTAAAAAATGGCAATGTTGCAAATCTGCAGTAAAAATATAAAAAAAAACGGTGAAGCCACGAGCATACATAGAAACTGTGCAACGCACACTCGTAATATAATTAGGTTGGAAATTTTTTACAGCAGATTGTCAACTCAGGCATTTTGGTGCCTCCGATCATGAACAGTGTCACTGTAATTTTATCTGTCCTAGACAATGATTTCCCACAGCAACCACGCATCTCTGCGCTGAAAGTGTGAAACCACACTTCGGCCACATTGTGAAAAATGACAGCTGTACTGTTCATTAGGAAGTGTGGAAAAATGCCACTGGTGAAAATCTGGACTGAAAATATTACAAAGTCATGAACTTACGAGGGTGCGTGGAAACTGCACAGTACTCACTTGTAACACAGTCATTTTATGAATTTTTGTCACCAAATTTTCAACATAGCCATTTTAAGACCTCTTCTCATGAACAGTGTAACTGTGATTTTCGTAATCTGTCCCAAGCATTGCTTTCGCACACCAACATTGTGGCTACATGTACGAAAACATATTTTGGGCGACATATGAAAAATGGCAGCTGTACTGTTCGTAAGGAAGTGTAATAAGATGGCAATGTTAAAAATCTGGAGTGAAAATATTAAATTCGCAAACTTACGAGCATGCATAGGAACTGCACAAAGCACGCTCGTAAAGCAGTCATTTTTAGGAATTTTTTCACCAAATTTTCAGCATAGCCATTATAAGACCTCTGCTCATGAACAGTGTCACAGTGATTTTCTTAATGTGTCCCACACATTGATTTCGCACATCAACTGCGCCATTGTGCGCTACATGGGCAGAACACGTTTTGGGTGAGATGTGAAAAATGACAGCTGTACTACTCATAAGAAGGTGTGGTAAAATGGCAATGTTGAAAATCTGGAGTGAAAATATAGAAAATTTGCGAACTTACGAATGTGCGTAGGAACTGCGCAATGCACGCTCGTAAAACAGTAATTTTTAGGAATTTTTTCACCAAATTTTCAACATAGCCATTTTAAGACCTCTGTTCATGAACAGTGTCACTGTGATTTTCTTAATTTGTCCTGTACATTGATTTCACACACCGAATGCGCCATTGTGTGCTACATGGGCAGAAACACATTTTGGGTGAAATGTGAAAAATGACAGCTGTACTGCTCATAAGAAGGTGTGATAAAATGGCAATGTTGAAAATCTGAAGTGAAAATATTGAAAATTTGTGAACTTATGACCATGCGTAGGAACTGCGCAACGCATGCTCGTAAAACAGTAATTTTTCTTGAATTTTCCACCAAATTTTCAAAATAGGCTTCTTGAGAGCCCACCTTATGAACACTGGTAGTGTCGTTTTGTTAATTAGTCCCGAAAGATGATTTTGCGCAGTGACTGCAAAATCACCCTTCGGGCCCGAATAGTGCCATGACAGTGACAGCATTCATGAGAAGGGGTCTCAAAAACCCCATGTTGAAAATTTGGTGCAAAAATTCCAAAAAATGTCTGAGATATGCAACAAAGTTGAAAAAACCTTGTATATCCCATTATACAGCTTACCGGCATTTCCTCAGTTCGTGGTCAGCTTTGAAGAGTGCAGACATGTTCCCGGTCAACCGAAGATCTAGCGCCTGACTCCAGAGGTAAGTGTGGGGTGAGGGGTGTGGGGAGGCAGGGTGCACAGTGGGTGGGTGTGGGTTGTGGGGGCAGGGAGACTGCGTGGGACTGTTTTTTCTTTACAGTTTTTTTTTTAAATGACAATGCGGAGCGTGCCACACTGGGGTGGGCTCCCAGCATGGCACAAGGACAGCTGGTTGGGGGCGTGGAGCCGACAGGGGATTGGGCACCCCGTCCATATAACATCTATTGCCATGGGGTGGGCTCCCAGGCACCCTGTACTCTGGGGGACAGTGGAGCCGGCAGAGTTAGGCACCCCGTCGGCTATACCATGAGTTGCCACGCTGGGGTGGGCACCCAGCGTGGTATGTGGAAGGTTTTGGGGGGGAGTGCAGCACAGCCGATGGGGGATTGGGCACCCCCATCGGCTACACAGTGTGTGAGTGGGGGGTAGCATGCAGTATGCATGCGTGTGTTTGTGTGTGTGTAGGGGGAGCTGCGCAGGAGCAGGCAATGTCTGATCACTGCTCACTGAAGTGTAGCTCCCTCTTTCAACTGTACACCACTGTATTTTGTAGCTGTCATAGACAGCTCCAGCATGCATTGGAGGACTGGGGCTACGCCTGCCAACACACTGACTGAACTGGAAGAGGGGGTGACACACCTCCGAAAACTCGGATGATGACACTATGTTTCTTGCACATGTGTGCAAGCAAATATAGAAAAACACCCCAGATTACGTGCATTCTTGACCTAGTCGAAGTACTCATGGTGATGAGCGTCTCAACCACAAAATGTGAAATAGTTTTTTTCTGTTCAGAACCTAATCAGAAAAAAATCAGGATATAGCTAGCTGATGATTCACTACAGTCTCTCCTGGAGATAGCAGTAGAAGGTCATGAACTGCATGACTTTGACCCTGATCCAGCAATTAACCACTGGCTGCTCTCTGGTTCAGGCACTCAACATGTTCGTGGGCATGCTGTTGCTGCTACATCTGCCAGTTCAGCTGCTTCTGCTGCTTCTGCTGATAATCCTGATGCTATTACTCCGCCTGCTCCTGCCAGTGATCCAGCATCATCATCTTCTTCCTCCTGGCCTAGCCCTTAACGACAAGTTTGCATTCAACCAATGGCTGGTCCTTCTACCTCATTCTGTAACATTTCTCCAGTCTCTTCTAATGCAGACTTTTGTCAGTACCCTGTATTAACATAAAAATGTAGTAAAATATTGTTTTTCCTGATTTATGAAGTTCTTCTACATCTCTACATCCATCCGACGAAATAATACTACAAATACAAGCCCTGCCATGCCATTTAATTTATTTTTATTCAGTTGGTTGAAAATGTCCATTGAAATGCACTGGACAACCACTTGGAATTTGAGGACTACCATTTTTGTCAAGGCCAGTTGTCCTGAACTAGCATGCCATTTTGAAATTTGTCAATCCCTCATAATGTCTATTGCGCACTTATTATCCAGTACCTCCCCTTAACTAGTTCTTCTTCCGGTATTACTATACTATGTATATATTGTTAATTGCATTCTAGCACTTGCTGGATATTGTACCACAACTAATTGTTTATTGTGTATGTATCATTTGCTATGTTAAAAAAAAAATTTTTAGTTGTATGTATATACAAGGGACCTCCATGCAAATGAGTTTGCTCAACGGATCTCTCCCTTCAAAATAAACTTGAATTTGATCTTGATTCTCCAAGAAAGCTTCCACCCAGGGTGTATTGTTTCCAAACACCTGGGATTGCTGATCCCTCCTAGCCCAATTGATCTTGGGGGGGCAGGGCCCTACCACCCCCAATCAATTAGTACCTGGAGCAGCTCTTCACAGGAGCACTTTGCAGTTTGTTTTCTTTCTTTTTTTTTGCTCTGACTGGAGGCTCTCAGAGACCAGGACCCCAACAGGCAGACCACATGGTGGCGGCAGCCAACCTGGCTTCCCAACCGACTCTCCTCCTCTTCCCACTTCTCTATTTTATGCTCAAGGAAAGTGACTTCGGCCCTACATTCCCAAAGGCCAGCTACTACACAATTTCTTGCTGAAGTGGCTTTCCTGAAGGTCTGCTGGCTCTAAGGGCTAGTTCTACTGCAGTTCCCAAGGAATGTTTCTTCGTCCAAGGAGAGGGGAGCAAAGAAGGAAAGTCCCTATAGCACCAACCTTACATAGGGTGCTGCTCCTCCTCCTCCCCCAGGATCTGAACCATTCCTTTCCCTGGAAAATCACCTGCCTGCTAATCTGTCCCACAACCCCCAATGGGCAGTACTTAGCTGCCTCTTCTATGCCACCTCCCCCTGCCTACCCAGGTGTTACTCAAGGGGGGCGGACATGCCCACAGAAAAATGCCTGTCCTCTGCTATACATTGTGGGCTCTACTAGTACAGGTTCGAGACCCTGTAGGCAGACAGGAAACTGTTTCACACCAAAGGATGTTCTACCCTAGGCACCCTAAATGAGACCTGAGTGTAATAGGCCTGATGGGAAGTATATCAGGTTTACTTGGATTGGGTATGCCAATCTGGAATAGGGAAGACATTGAACAAATATAGAAACATATTAGTTATTTTGCTAATAAACATGTTCAAAATTTGCTCAAGCCCATGCTGCATGATATTGATGGTTTAGCCATGGAGGAAAAGTTCATGATGTATAACATGCATGATATTGCACTTATTTAATGAAACACAGGCCATGATTAATGGATTAATCACTGCCAACAATGCGGAGGCCAGACAGCAACACATAGGCAGAGTAATTATCTGTGCCACTTACGGTAGCTATATTTTAACCACTGTCACTAACCTCTTCCAAGACCTGGAAGCAGGGCATATTCCTGACATTGTCGAGAGCTCACAGCTGGCCAAATGGTATTGTCCTCATTGTCGGACCTTGGCCTACACCTCTAAATGTATGGCCGAGTCCCTGACTTTTTCCCTCACAACTGCTAGGAACTTGGGTTATGTCACACCACATCCAAATCAGGACCTTGCCACTCTTCCCACCACTGCTCAGTCGAGGTTAACAGGCACCTCTCATTTACGGGATCATTGAAAGTGCTCAACAAGGATTCTTCACGCTTCAACAGAATGGCATGTGTTCACTTCATAGGATACCTGAAGGGAGACATCTACAAGGAATTTGTTAAACTTCCTGCACTGCTGGTGTTCCACCCTGTACTGCAAGTCTGGCTGGCACTTCATATAGATTGTTGTTCAGTAAAGAGCTATTAATGCATGTGCAAGTGTGATGTTTTCAATGAAGCTACACTGGTGTGTGGTTGCTCCACTGATGGACTCAATGATCAAAATGTTATTGCACCTACTGATCATGCCACTGAAACAACAAATGCAATGTGACAGATCTAGCCATCCAGCATCCAAAGACCTAGATACTTCCAGAGCAATGCTTATATCACATGCTCCATACAACTCACCAAATGGCATCTTCCTCAAGTCAAGGTTACATACAATATGAATGGACAATACTGAATCATGACAAACATCAAGACCTTTTCTTATGGACACATCACTTGTGGTGTTGAGATTCCTAATTTCTGCTTTGTGAATCATGAATACACCATTATTGGTCAATCTGTAATAACCCCTTTACCTACCCCGGAACAGAAATACAGTGATAGTGCCCCTAACTACCTGGACACTATAGATACACCAGTTTTTAATGTGCATATTGATCCACTCATCCTGAATCTCAAATCCCTATTAGAAAATATATTAATCTAATCCATATCAGTAATACTATTCGGAAAGCTGAAAAGGACTTAAATGATTTAATATATGATGGTGATTTACATTTTGTTTTAACTGATACTTTGCTGGAGATTTCTTTTAATGCCTTTGTCATTCTGTAGGCTATTTTGGATTTTGTTCTTATCATTACCATTTCATTTACTGTTTGTCCTCTAGCCTCAGACACCATAGAAGTCAGCTATGCTTCCTTTATGCTGCCCCATCCACAAAGCTTTTATCCTAACATACCATTTTGTGTTGCTAGTTTAGCAGGCAACAAGAGGGGGATAAGTAGACCTGGACACCCCCACATCCTTATGTTTAGTGCAGCATATGGTACAAATACATTTATTCATGATATACTTAGTGAAGTAGAATATGGTGTAGAACTATGTGATACAGTGATAAGACATGCACATATGATTATAGCATGGACTGGTGGTAACAACCAGATCCCAACAGGGCTATGTACTAGTAACTTCTGACCCTAACCATAATATCATTGCTTATGCAGGCTATATGGCACAGTTCTTTTCTTTGCTATGCAAATGCTATTATTTTGCAATATTAAGCATTTTGTACTGTTACCCAAAACTACTTTTACTCTAATCAGAGAGTATGTGCAGAGAGAGTGATAAGCTAACCATCCTCTGTGCAGACTTCCTACTAGTGAGGTTTCTGCATTTTCTGATTTTATCTTATATGGCACACCGTTATCTAGTCACATACATTTCTTATCTAAGAGTATAAGAATGACACCTAAGCTGTTTCTCACTGAGTTGGAATCCAGTTCAGAGTGATATGATATATGGGGTCCTGTTCCTGACTTCCAGCAGGTATTTGCTGTATTTTGTGGTAATAAACAGGTTATTCCTGCCATATCCTTGACTCTGTGTCATATTTCACCAACAGGTCCAGAACAATTCTAAAAACACAATGGTGTGATTCATTTTAAAATGACTTCAATTATGCACTGTGAGGGAGATGCTCATGAATCTGATCAGGTGGAGTAACTGAGACACAGCACAGACAGATGTTTGACTTGTTAATGTGGAATTGTGTCTGTGTTTTGGTCTGTCAGAGCCCTTTAAAGTCAACAATTTGGTTGGTTACTTCAGGGGAGAGATGACAGTTTTTTCCAGTGTGATAAGGACCTCTAATTTACCTTTATGATTTTTAAATAGACTTTGCTCAACATAGCCATTGTTTACACCACCTCACAAACAAGACAGGTACAATCTTTCAAATCCTCTCTGAAGGATGTTTTCATAATACCTCCGTGAGATCACCTTTTGGATGGAATTTAACAAATTCCACTTGTCTTACTCATAACATGGGGTAATAAAAACACTATGTTGCAAATCTGGGATCAAAATCTTAATTAGGTGTGAAGCAATGTTGAGATTCTTTACCACATTCTCATAACTGCTATTTTTCTACATTTTGTCCCAACATTTTTAACATAGTCTTTTTTCTTACCCCAACTCATGAACATGGCAGGTGTACTTTCTCAAATCCCCTCCAAATCATGTTTTTGCAGTCACTCCACAAAATCACCTGTCAGATGGGATATAAAAAAAATTCACTTATCTTTATCATAAGTATGCGTCATAATAAGCCTATGCTGAACATTTGGGGTCAAATTTTCAAAATATGATGAACTTATGAAGAAACATTGGACCAGTTCTCTTTAATGTCTTCATAAGAAACATTGCAGAGGGGCTGGAATAGAAGATGTGTCTCTTTGCAGAGGACACGAAGACCCACAACAGTATACTGTGATGATAGTGACCACATATGGGTGACTGTCAAAATGACGACCCATATGACGGCACTATCATCATGGGCAATGGTAGGGGGACGGCGAATGTTGTGACCACGAGGGTAGGATGGGCAAAAGGAAGTGAGGGTGGGTGACAGGATGTGGGGGGATGGGGAACAGGGTTGTAACCCTGTAGTGTGCCTGTCTCCACCGAGCCAGCTGTGTGTTGTGGTGTGGTGGGTAGGGTAGTTGGCTCTGACAGAGCAGGTCCTGGGTTTGGGACTGGGGGTGAGTACAATGTTGCTGTGACCCACAGCTGTGAGACATAATTTTTTTTTAACCAGGCTGTGCCCCCCTCCCTGACATGCACCCCCCTGGAGTTGAGAATCTTTAGTTGGGGGTGGGTGGCAAAGCCCCCCAATGGGGGGTTCGGGGGCACAGTCCTCCCACATGCACAGTTTCCTAATCACTTTTAACTGCATATCGCCAAAAATATTTTTTGGTGATAATGTAGGTCGCAATAGTAGGGATCACCTTTCAGCGGTCGCTATTATCACATAGAACCCCTGCAATAGGGTTGACAGTCCAGAAGGGGTAGAGAAAATGA
Organism: Neoceratodus forsteri; assembly: GCA_016271365.2. NCBI lineage: Eukaryota > Metazoa > Chordata > Ceratodontiformes > Ceratodontidae > Neoceratodus > Neoceratodus forsteri. The sequence goes on along the minus strand of CM057456.1, from coordinate 685,884,486 downwards.
GAAGGACCTAGGTATGCTTAAGGAGTGGTCAAGGGTGTAGCAGCTAAGATGCAATGCAACTAAGTGCAAGATCATGCACTTGGGGCACAAAAATGTGGGGGAGGAGTACAGGATGGAGGGAGGTACTGACAGCCATTGAAAGGAAAGAGACTTGGGAGTAATTATATCTGATTATCTAAAGGTTACCAAACAATGTGAGAAGGCTGTGAGGAGAACCACTTGAACGTTGGGGTGCATAGGAAATGGTATCGCTAGCAGAATGAAGGAGGTGGTGATACCACTGTACAGAACATTGGCGAGACCTCATCTAGAGTACTGTATCCAGTTCTGGAGGCTGCATCTCTGGAAGGTCATAGACAGAGTAGAAGTGGTTCAGAGAAGGGTGACATAAATGGTGCAGGGGCTGCTCCAAAAGTCATATGAGGGGAGACTGGAGGTTCTCAATATGTATTCCTTGGAGAAGAGGGGGGATATGATAGAGACTTTCAAATACCTCAAGGATATAAATAAGGTACAAGAGGGTAACATCTTTTAAAAAAAGATGTTCAAGAACAACGGGCCATGATATGAAAATAAAGGGGGGTAGACTTAGGGGTAATGTGAGAAAGTATTTTTCATGGAAAGGGTGGAGGATCCATGGACAAGCCCCCTAGCAAAGACTGTAGGGCCAAAAATGGTAGGGAAATTCAAAAATGCATGGGACAGACATGAAGGAACTCTAGTGACAGGAAACAGAAGGTAAGCTGCAGACCATTTTGGATCTATGGTATATTAAACTGGTAGGGAAAATGGAAAAATTAGGTGGGCCAAGCAGTCCTTGTCTGCCATCAAATTCTATGTGTCTATGTTTCTTCAAGGTTTAGTCCTACTTTTGCCGTTTTACAAAGCTGTGACCAATAGTCATTTTTGTACACCACATAATAAACGTAACATCATTTTTACACCCTGCCCGAAGTATCTTTTCACACCTGTTCCCCAAAATGCCATTTTGAACAGGATTTCATAAATGAGACCGGTCATGTTCATAAGGTGATGTAATAAAATACTATGCTGAACTTTCGAGTTTGAAATTAAAATAACAAAATTATGAGCAAATGTTGAAATTTTTCGAACTTTTACTCATAACTTTGCAATATTTTTTCATCTTAACTTACATTTTCCAAATATTCATGTTTTCTATCCCTTTCAAATGAAAATGGCAGGTGTCATCAAATCCCTGTACAGCAACTTTTTCCATGGCCTTTGCACAAAACAGTGTTTTAAGTTACATTTTATAAATGACACCTGCCACGTCCATGTGCTGGGGCAAAAAAAACTACTATTTTAAAAATTCAAGCTCATAGTCTAAGAAAACACCAGTGTTATGTGTGAACCTCTTTATTTCCCAGTCATGACAATTTCACTATTATAATTTGTGTTATTACTGCACTTTGTTAATTATCACCTCTTCACTATCAATGCCAATTACCTGCACATCAGATACAAGCAATTAAACATTCAGCATTGATAAATGCTTGTCATATCTTTTGTATTATGCATTGCCCTGAAGTTGTGCATGTCAGAAATGATGCACAAGGGATCTCCTACAATAGGAAGCATTTTGAAGTCAAATAGCTACTTTACAGAGCCAAGTGAAGGTTGTGGAGTCGGAGCAGGTCTGAGGGGTGAATCTGACTGAAAGTATGAATTATGTCAAGATTTGCCTGATTACAAGGACTAATACTGTGCTCTGATTTTGTTAACTTTTACACATGAACAGTTGTTGTATTTTAAGGTATATTTTTGGAAGTGCTGGCACATTTTTATAATTAATTGATATGGAAGCACATTTGTAAAGTTAATTGGTATGCATTCACATTTGCACAAGGTGAATTTTACATGTGCTTTGGCAATATAACGTGAGACTGCTCACATCATATTCTTACTCTTGGCAAAGCACAGGGAGCATACATAATGTCGAGTCTTTGTCCTGTGTTTACCTGTATATTTTTTATCCTGATGTTTATTGACCTAGGATAAAACATGTCACCTTTTCCAGTTTAAAATGTGGTGTGAACCTTTTTTATGGGGTTTGTTTGAGTGCTGCATCTTTCTGGATATTGCATTTTGGCTTTTGAATTGAACACCAAACCATCAGACCTGAGCGAGTTTCCCTGCAGTGAAATGTGTGGGTGCATTGATGTTTCTGTTTTAGAGAAGGTCATAACTAAAGATCATAAGAATCTCCTTAAAACATTGAACTTTGTTCTGCCTCTGTTTTGAGGGATGAACTAGAGCAATTGCTCTTTTCTCCTTTCCTCAATGAAAGAATAACAATGTGAATTTTAGATATAGCCCTAACGCAGGAGAGTTGGCTTCCATGGTTGTGTCTGGAGGAGCAGCTCAACTATTCTGGGAAAGGATTTATATTTCCCTTCTTGAAATTCATAAAGTTAACTTTGTATCCTGCTGGTCTTTGAAATCTTCTAGCTGAGATTTAGCTGAGACCTAGAATGGAGATAAATCTGCAAGTGAAGACCAGATTAATGGATTTAGCTAAATGGTCAGAGTTAATGCTAATCCAACAACGTAAGTTACCTATATGATATAAAAGACAAAGAACCTCTGTGCGCAAACACTGAGGCAAGGGTTACCCCAAAGAGCATTTGGCTGGGAAGCCAAGTTTCAAGAAAATACAAAATCACACATGCCCCCACAATGCAAAGCATCATGGGCTGCATATGCAAATCACCACAGAATGTTATGCTGGTCCAACTTTAAGCAGAATTGCATGGTGCCGAAAGGCCTGTCACACAGTTTGCAAAGGGTGCTAACAGAAGACATTCTAATGCTAATCCAGGCCCTCTGCCTCAGAGTATCCATAGACAATGAAAGTCCGTTACCAGTAAGAGACTCTCCTACCTTCACAGTTATGACCCTGCTCCTGTGGCATCATGTAAGGGTCATGTCCCCAAACACATACTTACTCACTGCTCTAAAATTTTCCCAAAACACCCTAAAACCATGCCACCTCACACATTTCCAGTAGCAGCCTTGTTGATTGTTACTGCCTCCCATAATCAAAAATGTGATAAGTCGATTATACTGGGATATGCTGGATTTTGGGGCTCATATGAGGGGACTCTGACAGGGACATTTCCTGCTCGAGGTATACAAAGGCTTATAGTGGATTTAGAGGCCAGTTGGTATAGATCAGAAAGAAGGGGGGATATAGCTATCATACTGAGGGATTTTCGCTTGGCTGGACAAAAATGGCAGGGGAAGTGATTAAACTGCTTTCGCTAAATATTAATGGTATCAATAGCCCAGTAAAGAGAGCAAGACTGCTTCAATACTTGTGTAGACAAGGGGTGGATATAATATACTTACAGGAGACACATTTGTCTCAAAAGGAGCATGCAAAACATTCCGCTGGAGGGAGATATGTTGCCTTCTCTTCCTCCAGTAATTCTGGGAAATGCAGGGGAGTGGTGCTTTTGATTCCTGCTAGTGTTGCCTTTGTAAAAGAGCAGGAATGGTCTGACCCTGATGGCTATTTTGCGATTGTACAAGGCCGATTATTTGAAACGGAGGTCACGCTAGCCAATGTTTATCTCCCACCTGGGGCTAATTCGAACTTACTGAGACAGTTCTTTAACAAGTAGTAAGATTTTCAAAAAGGCGTTTTGTTGATTAGGGGGATTTATTTATTTATTTTTAGTTAGTCCTTTTTACCTTGACTTCCTAGTCTGCCTCACATGTCTAGGCATCCTGTTCCTCCGACCACCAGCCGGTCCTTTCCTGGCTTATGGAGCCCCCACTGCCAATTACCCGCATGGCTTGCCCCCTTACTCTCAGACTGAACCAGGATCCAACAATGCAGCAATGATCCCCGATCAGGCGTCCCATAGACGGCCATCAAGCCGCCATGACCATTCCGCCATTTTTCCCTTTTTTTTTTCTGACTGTGCGAGTGGGGCATGCAATGATGCCAAGGGGGGGGCACGCACACATCTGTACATGCTCCACCTGGCTTCATGCCCCTACTCACCCCTCCAAGCTCATTGTCAGTGCACCTACCCCCAGCCTCCACTAGGGGCCACAAGTGCGCCAGCAACTGAAGATCCCCCTCCCAAGAGAGAGTGAGAGAGCAGTCCACAGACACTCAGTCTCTCCACTGCTGCTGACCAGTGACGGGTCCATTCCCAACCAGGTAATCGGCATGGAGGCGGTGGGCGTCCAATGCCTCAACCTCAGTGCCACCAGGCCAGTCGATTGGGGGGATTTTAACATGATTGTCAACCCACTGAAGGATACAGTACATCCTCAAGCCGATAGGATATTCTTCCACACAGAAATTGCTTTATCTACCACGTTAGGTCTGACTATAGGTACATCAGGGAGCGAAGGAAGACCAAGGGAGGGATAGTGAGGCTTAATGAAGGGAGGGAGGGTGGGCAGAGGGAGACTGTGAAAAGGCAGAGATACTAAACAAATATTTTTGCTCAGTATTTACAAATGAAGAGGGGAGATACCTAAAACAAACAGTAGAAACACTCTGGATACAGGAGTTGATACCAGCCTTTACAGAAGAAAGGGTTCTGAAAGAACTCTTAAAACTGAAGGTGGACAAAGCAATGGGTCTGATAGGTTCATCCCAGAATTCTAAAAGAACTAAGGGTAGAACTAGTGACACCACTGACTACCCTCTTTAACAAATCATGGGAGGATGGGTGGTACCCGAGGACTGGAGGAGGGCAGATGTGATTCCCTTCACAAAAGTGGGAGCAAGGCAGAAGCAGGAAACTACAGACCTGTTAGTTTAACTTCAGTGATAGGAAAATGATGGAATCAATTCTGAAGGAAAGAATTGTCGAGTATCTAGAGGCCAGAGGGCACAGGACCTAGCCAGCATGGATTCACAGCGGAAGGTCATGCCAGACTAATCTGATAGATTTCTTTGACTGGGTGACCAAAGTAGTAGATCAGGAGGGCTGTGGACATGGCCTACCTAGACTTTAGCAAGGCATTTGACACAGTCCCACACAAAGATTAATATACAAGTTAGCCAGCCTGGGAGTGGGTCCCAAGATGACAGCCTGGATAAAGAATTGGCTGGAGAATAGGACACAGAGAGTAATAGTAAATGGAGTCCACTCAGAAGAAAGGAGGGTTACTAGTGGGGTACCGAAGGGTTCAGTATTAGGACGGTCCTCTTCAATGTCTTTACAAGCGACATTGCAGAAGGACTGGAAGGAAAAGCATGTCTCTTTGCAGATGACACAAAGATCTGCAACAGAGTTGATGCACAGGGTGGGGTGGAAAGGATGAGAAGGGACTTGGCAAGGTTAGAGGAATGGTCAAATGTATGGCAGCTTAGATTCAATGCTAAGAAGTGCAAGGTAATGCACCTGGGAAACAAAAACCCAGGGGAAGAGTACAAAATGGGGGTGAGATACTAACAACAACAAAAATGGAAAGGAACCTGGGGTAGCCATATCAGATGACCTAAAGGTGGGCAAGCAATGTGAGAGGGCAGCAAGGAGGGCTGGGGGGATACTGGGATGCATAGGGAGAGGCATCACCAGTAGAAAACAGGAAGTTATTATCCCTCTGTACAGACAGCTGGTGAGACCCCATCTGGAGTACTGTGTGCAGTACTGGAGACTCAATCTCCGCAAAGACATAGACAGGATGGAAGCTGTCCAGAGGAGGGCAACTAAAATGGTGCAGGGTCTGCACCGGAAGACATATGAAGAGAGACGAAAGGAGCTTAATATGCATAGCCTCAAGAAAAGGAGGGAGAGGGGGGACATGATCGAAACATTCATGTACCTCAAGGGAATCAACAAAGTCCAAGAGGGTAGCATCTTTCCAAAAGAGGTGTGCAAGAACAAGAGGCACAATTTGAAGATGGGGGTGGCTCAGAGGTAATTTAAGGAAGTATTTTTTCACAGAGAGGTTGTGGATGCATGGAGCAGCCATCCAGAGGAGGTTGTGGAGTCAAAATCAGTGGTGGAATTCAAGCATGCATGGGACAGTCATAAGGCAATTCTAGGGGTTGGGGGTAGGAAGAAGTAGGCTGCTGGTTAACTAGGATTTGCAGCTTATCCAGTAGGTAGGGAAATGGGCAGACTGGGTGGGCCAAGTGGTCCTTATCTGCCGTCAAATTCTATGTTTCTATGTTTGGTGCCATTTTTATCCTTCGAAAGGAAAGTATACTTTTCTTTCCCCTAGATTTCATACCCTGTCTAGAATTGACTATTTTTTACCTCCTCCAAAAATTTAGATATAATAGTGGATGTTTCAGTAGAAGTACAAGTTATGTCAGATCACTCACCCCTACTTCTAAAGATAAACCTGGGTCAACCAAAGAGGTCTTCACTGTGGAGACTGAATTTATCCCTTTTAAAGGATAAATAGTTCCAATCCAAAATAAAAGCAAGCATCCCTCAAATCTGCAGCGAGAACTCCTCTCTGGGAGTTTCTAAAACAATCCTTTGGGATACAATCAAAGTGGTAATCAGAGGGGAGACAACAGCTTACTTATCCTTCTTAAAAAAAAAAAGGGAAGCCAGATACAGGCAATTGCAAACATGACTTCAGGAGCTGCAGAATGGAGGGGGAGGGGGGACTTTGCAAGTAGAGATCCATAAGGTTCGATCAGAGATGCAAAGATTCTGCACTGTAAGGTGCAGGCTAACCTCCTGTGCCTCAAGACGTTTTTTTATGAGGGTGGTCCGAAAGGGGCCAGAAATCTGGCTAGGAGAGTCCTGGCCACTAGGCACTCCACTACCATCACTAAGAGCAATGATCCTACCTCTGGGAATTTCCTTAGGAAAAAAACTCAGATATTATACAAGTAATCTAGCAGTTCTATAAAACATTTTACACAGTACATGATCCCCCATCCAAAGAAAGTGTCAATGCTTTTTTTGATTTCCAAAGCTTTCCCCTATACAGCAGGCCATATTGCAGAGTCCCATTGCTACTACTGAAATAAAAACAGCTATTGGTCAGACCAAACTGAAATGTCCAGACCCAAATGGACTGCCAGCAGAGTGGTATAAGTCCTTCTCCCCAGTGTTTCTACCTCTGATGTACCAAACCTTCCTGGAGGTCCACGAGGGCACTTTTCCCCCACGTTCTTGGGAATACGGGGTCATTTCAGCTAGCCCTAATCCAGGCAAGGACCCAATGTTTATAGACTCCTATAGACCCATTTCAGTCTTAAATTGTGACTACAAAATATATATGGGCCTTTGGGCCAGAAGACTGGAGAATATTCTGCCTAATTTAATCCACTCTGCTCAGGAAGGGTTTCTTAAGATGAGACAAACAGTGGACAATACCCAAAAAACATTTCATTAAATGGACCACATGGCCCGTGAGGCAAACCCTTCACTATTAATCAGCCTGGATGCCTAAAAGGCATTCAACAGGGTCTCTTGGGGGTTCTTGTGGAGTGTCTTGGGAGCATTTGGCTTCCCAGACAAACTTATTAAATGGGTGTCTCATCTCCAAAGGCCTATATAAGAGTAAATGGTAGTATAACCCTGTATATACCGTTGGGGAGGGGAACACACCAGAACTGCCCCTTATCTCCCCTACTCTGTGCATTATATATTGAGCCATTGGCCATTGCTGTAAGAGGGGCTAGGGATATTGACGGGATACTGGTGGGAGGACAGGAATGGAAGTCATCTTTATATGCGGACGGTGGCCTTTTATCTCTTAGGAACCCTGAACAATCTCCCTCGGCCCTATGGAATTTGTTGGACAGCTTCACTTGGATATCAGGGTATTAAATAAATTCTATAAAGACAGAGGTCCTAACAGTCAATTTTGCTCCATCCCCAGACCTGAAAAGGAGACTGCTATTAAAATGGCATCACACTAAAATAAAATACCTAGGGATATATATACCTCAAAACTTTGAAAATATTACACTGGTCTATTATGAACCCCTAACTATAAGAATTGAGGTAGATCTGCATGCCTGGTCACAGCTTCACCTTCCTTTTTAATCCAGGGTGGAGTTAGTAAAAATGAATATTCTCCCACGTTTGTTATATATGTTCCAGACTATTTCAGACTTCCCACCATTAATGTATTTTAATTCTTTGAATCGCACACTAGCTAGATTCGTTTGGGCAGGAAGGAAGCCCAGAGTTTGTTGGTCAATTTTGCAGCTCCCAAGGGATAGAGGACATCTCGCCCTTCCACATCTGCAGAAGTATGCCCAGGCCACAGTGCTGAGTAGAATATTACATTGGAGTAATCCAAACTGTTCTATACCCTGGAAAGTCTTGGAATTAGCCCTTAATCATACTGTATACAAAACATAATTAAAGTTTGCTATTCTACAGATACCCAGCTCCCAAAAAGAAACAAACTGTACAGTGGGGCAATATCTAGTCTATTAGTTTGGGATAGGCTTAGGGCTTCTCCCAATATGGCACAGACTGGCTATTACTTACGAACATTAGGGGTAGAGCTACATAATCACTCGCCATAAGTGAAACAGGCTATAAATAAATGGCATAATATAGGTGCAAGCCCCCTGCAAGTGGGAGTTCCCTAAAGTCTTCCCAGGAGCTTGCCTGAATGCTCCAAGCCTGGGTGGTGTTCGGCGTCTGAGCTACTTAACTGTGGTTGCAAGTGAGTGCTATTTGAGCCTCCATGTACTGTCTCTTTAAGAGCTGTCTGCTTGCAGACTTAATTAGTTTGTATGGATGGACTGTGTATTTAATGCTTGAATCCCGCCCAAGCTGCGGAGTAATCACTCCATTTTGGGTCACTGAAGGTGCAAAGGGAGCCCACCTGAAAGCTGTAACTCTTTGCCTGTAATCATTTAAAGCATTAGCAAAATTGTAGTTTGTCCAACCTGCCTTTATTGCAGCTGGGACTCTGTGTGTGTTACCTCTCCATTTTGAACCTAAATTGCTGTGCTGGGCCAATTGGGTTAAAGCAGCCCTAAAATGGAGCCTGTGGGCGAATCAGAACTTGGACTCTTAATTTGAGCCAGCCACATGGGGATTGTATGGGCAGTAACTCTGGGAAATGTAGTTTTGACCTTGGTGCCTTTTTCTACCAACAGATGGAGTCTTATTGTGAGTGACAGCTGAATCAGCCAACAGAATAGTGTGGCGCTAAAGGAAATGCCCTGCTCTGTGACTGAAAAGATTAGATTAGTTGTGGCAGTGAAGAAAGAAGGAGCTGTGTGCTTCTGCGGTGTATAGTTTCACACGGGAAGCGCGTGTGAGGCCCTGAGTTTCGGTCTGCAGCCTTTGTGAGTGCCAGTTTGGACTGAATCTGAGTTGTGAGGAGAAAGAAGCACTAGAAGTGTTGAAACCAGGCTCACCCAGTAGAAGACTGGAGAAATTGCTGAATCGCGCTCAGTCTGTCAGGAACTGAAGCTGCTGTGTGCGCTCCTGGGTATTTTGCAGTAATTGCAATCAGGATCGAGGAGCAGCCTGCCTGGTATAGTACTTTCCTTTCACATATAAATGTGCGTAGAGCTTGTGGGGAATTGTTATTTCAAATCCCCTGTACAGTGAATTGTGTGCTGAAGCTGGAAGTAAACCCCAGCTTAACTCGGACTACATCCGTTTGCTATCAACTGCAATGGGGTCCTGTCACAAGGACCTTGTCCTCATGCCCTGCTCTTCTGGCAATCCAGAGGGACATTCTCCATCCGATCCCCAGCTTGGGTGATGTGAGTACAAATCAGGGTATTCCCCAGCAGCTTGTTTTTCAATCACAAGTGCGTCACCTAATTCTTGTTGTTTCGCTGTTTCATGGACTGAGCCCTCCAGCTCCGGATTATAATTGGGTGTTGTGCATATATTTTCTTCTACAGGGCCCTATCCATCTGCACCTGCCAGCCAACCCCGGGCAACAGACCTGGCTAGCCCCCCCCCCAAACCTGGTACCCAAAGTGTGACTTTTCAGACTCATATGTGTGCACAGCACTGTGATTTAATGCCACTAATTAACCTGATTTCCCCATCCCGTGTTACTGTCCCCTAAATAAATCAGATTTATTGTTGTTATACTATATACTGTCTGTGGTGGTGATACTTATGGAAACAGTATTGTGTTTTGCTGTGTATGTTGATTAACCTTACTTTACAGGGGGTCCTCAGAGACGTGCTGCTGAATCAGTCTCCAGGGTAAGTGGTATCTATATGAGTGAACAAGGTATAAATGTGGGGTATTGGGGCTGTAACTCTGGTGTACTGTGTGAACCACTAGGAGGATAAAAAGGGGTCTCAGTGTCCCAGAGGGCTGTGACCAAGTTAGTCTAACCACTACAAACCCTGACCTCTGGGTGGAGGCACCTGCCATAGGACCTAGGCCCCTCAACCTGTCCATAGCCAAACAGGCAGGGGTAGTAGCCCTTGGGATAGCACCACCTAGGGGTTACATCTTGGAGGCACCACTGGGATTAGCGTCCTCTAGTGGCCACATTTACAAATTACTGTTAAAAATAAATGTATACCCCAACAGAAGTGGCTGTACACCAGTTGGTGAAGTGGTATACTGGGCAGGAGATCAACCTCCAAAATGCTATACTTATCCTGGATATCCTGCTGGGTACCAGTACGGACACTGTAGAGGGAGTACTTTCCAAGATCGAATGTTTACGAGACCTTGTGGTGGTGGGGCGACTGGCTGATTTACTCGCCCAAACTTTCATGGCCCTAACAGAGTGTAAAGACCCTGTAGACAGTTCTAAAGTGCCAGAGACTATTACCCCAGGAGAAACCCTCACTGTCTGGAGAGTGATAACCAAAGACAGTAAAGACCCCGGGGAGAATGAGTCTCCCCACTATCTGGAACTTTTGAGGAGACATTTGCTAAGTTGTTGCTGGAGGAAAGGAAAACTGTGGAGGATTTAAAGAAACTATTATTGCTACCCGAGAACGTTACTCCCCCAACATCCTCTCTCGCTCCAGCACGCATTATTGCCCCTCCTTTGGTGCCAGTGCTAGCCACTATGTCTGTACCTGTCAATAGTCACAACTCTTACCGCAGGTTAAAAATTTTCTCCAGCACCCTCCCCACCCCACAAGGGGAGAATGACTGGGAGACCTGGATAGACTATGTTGCCCCTCAAGTGCTAGAATGGCAGTGCTCGGAAGCAGAAAAGCAAAAGAGGGTGAGTGAGAGCCTCTGAGGTCCCGCTCTGGCTAACAACCTTGCCAAACAGGCCAGTAACACTGAAGCAACTGCACAGGGCTATCTTGAGGTCTTGCAGAATGCATATGGGAGCCCAGATTCAGATGAGGATCTGTGGTGGACAGTAAGAAATGCACAACACTTCCAAGGGGAGTTGTTGTCTGTGTATGTATATCAGCTGTGAAAATTGTTGGAAGAATGCCTCAGAAAGGGAAGTTTGTCAGCGATTGAATTGGACCGAATCAGGCTGGACAGGATCCTTAAGTCTGCCCCCTTCTCAGAACCTGATTTTGCTTCAGTTACACCTGGCCAATCAACTGGATGCCCCACCCTCCTATCATGAGCTAATGAGAGAAATTCGAGGAGTTGAGAAAAGGCGATCCGGGGAGGAACTTGCACCAATAGCTGCTGCTACGACCCGAGTGACTGAGGATGACCGGTCAAGTGAAGTTCAAGGGCAGAGGTTGGCAGTTAATGAGTGCTCTGACAAGCAAAAGGGTGTGCCACCATGGCGTGAACTGCTGAGGGAGATTAGAAAAGTAACAGACAGTCTCATCATAAAGGCTGCTCCTACCAGTATGGGCATTGACACTTGCCTGACTGCTTCTGCTATGGGAGTGGGGGTACCTACCCAGGCACCTCATGTTGACAACAGTTCAAAACTTGATGCCTTGGCTATGGAGGTGAGGGAACTGAAGAGATGTCTCCAAATGTCCAAATGTCCAACCCACTGCCGGCTGAGGTGGCACCAAGGTTTTCTATTGATGGTACCAATGCCGCAGCCCCCAATGTGATGCCTCGGTCACCCCAAACTTCAGCAGACATATTTTGCCATAACTGTGGGAAGCATGGGCACATGAAGAGGGAATGCTGGTCTCGGAAAGACTTAGAGAGAGTGGTGAGCCGGCTACAAGGAGAGCTTTGGAGCACAAAACAGTGGTTAAGAGGTGCACGAAATGACTGCAGTGAAGGTCCCAAAAATGCTAACTCACGTCCTTATGTGGCTAGATCATCTACCCAGGCCCTTGCTACTGCCTCTCCAGACCAGTCCAGAATAGTGGGCCCTTCAGTGGAAGCTACAGTAAAAGTGAATGGTGTGCCCACCAGAGCTGTGTTGGACAGTGGCTCCCAAGTGACAATTATGTTCCAGGACTGGTATCAGAAGCATTTGTCAGACGTACCCTTACAACCATTGGAAGGACTGCATGTATGGGGGTTAAGTGAGAAAGCCTACCCCTACTCCAAGGATATATCCAAGTTTGGCTATCTTTCCCTACCTCCATGGCTGGAGTAGCAGAGCAAGTAGAGACCCTGGCCTTAGTGTGTCCCCCTACTGGACTGTATGATGGGATTCTTCTACTAATTGGGATGAATGCGCATATGTTTGGATGGTTGGTGCAGCTGTGTTATGAGAAACATGGTTCAGGGACTGGTAGGGCTTTGAGAATCCCGGCTTGACCTAGAAGGCCTATGAGGCACAGAGAGATGCTGAAAAAATGGACCCAGAGGAACCGGTTGGAATTGTCTAGAAGAAGGATCCTGAGTCTCTGCTTCCAGCGCCAAATGCCCAGTATACCTTACAGGGGAAAGTTCGCATCAGAAAGGATGTCAGGAATAAAATCCTCATGCTGGATGCACCAGGCGATGGGAAATTGCCGGAAGGACTGCTGGTCAAGCAAAGTATTTTGCCTGCCAGAGCCCATGCTTATGCCAGAAGAGTAATGGCTCAGGTTCATAATATGTCTGATAGAGAGATGTGAGTAAATAGAGGTTGCAGCCTGGCTAATGTACATTGTGCAGATACTGCAGTACTACCCAGTAACAAGTGTTTGGGGGAGAATGACAGAGCAATGCCCGACTTGTTTGATTTTGGGGACTCCCCATTGCCAGCTGAATGGAAGATGAGAATCAGTAGAAAACTTGCCCAGAGAGACCAGGTGTTTTCTTTAAAGGAATGGGATGTAGGATGTGTGCAAGGAGCTGAACACCACATCCAGCTGCATAATGAAAGGCCATTTTGTGAGAGGTCTCGACACCTGGCCCCTGCTGACATAGATGATGTGAGACGGCATCTGCAAGAGATGCTATCTGCTGGTGTAATACAAGAATCCAGAAGACCCTATGCTTCCCCCATCATGGTAGTAAGAAAAAAGAATGGGATAGTATGGATGTGCATGGATTATCGCACTTTAAACGGGCGGACTATCCCTGATCAGTATACAATGCCCCTCATCCAGGATGCTTTGAACTGCCTGAATGGTAACAAGTGGTTCTTTGTGCTGGATCTTTGCAGTGGGTACTACCAGATCCTAATGGCCCCAGAAGACCATAAGAAGATAGCCTTTATCTGTCCGCTTGGCTGCTATGAATTCACGAGGATGCCTCAAGGGATTTCAGGCACCCCAGCCACTTTTCAACGATTGATGGAGCGTGCAGTGGGGGACATGAACTCATCAGAGTGCCTGGTATACCTAGATGATGTTATTGTGCTTGGCAGCTCACTGGAGGAACACGAGAGCTGATTATTCAAGGTGTTGGACCGACTGGAAGACTTTGGCCTTAAACTATCCATCGATAAATGTCAGTTCTTCTAAGCCTCTGTAAAGTACATGGGACACATAGTGTCCACCGAGGGAATAGAGACAGACCCGAGTAAAGCTGAGGCCTTGACCACCTGGCCACAGCCCCACAATCTAAAAGAACTGCAAAGATTTCTGGGATTCTGTGGTTACTATCACCAGTTCATCAAGGACTATTCAAGAGTGATTTGTCCTTTACTTAATCTTACTCAAGGTTACCCTCCTACTAACAAAAAATAATAGGTCGGCTTCTTCTGAGCCTGAGAGAGTGTATTTCCATCCTAATTAAGTTTTTGGAGCCAGATGGACACCTGAGTGTGAAGCTGCTTTTCATGAGATTATATATCAATTTACCCACGCTCTTATCCTTGCCTATGCAGATCCAGCGAAGCCCTATGTCTTGCACACTGATGCTAGCCTGCAAGGCTTGGGGGCTGTATTGTACCAAGAGCATGAGAATGGCCTGAGACCAGTGGCCTTTGCCAGTAGAAGCCTGACCCCATCCGAAAAAAACTATCCTGTACATAAGTTAGAGTTCCTAGCTTTGAAGTGGGCCATTGTTGACCAGTTCCACGAGTACTTATATGGGGCTAAGATACTAGTAAAAACTGACAAAAATTTGACTTATGTGCAGACTTCAGCTAAGTTGGATGCCACTGGCCATAGGTGGCTTTCTGCATTATCTACATATGACTATGCTGTTGAATACAGAGCAGGCCTGAACCACATAGATGCTAATGCTCTCTCCCGGAGGCCTGTTCCCCAGAATGACTGGATCAGACTGTCAGAACCTGATATTTGAGCACTCTGTCAGAAGTTTGACAGGAGGAACAAATGTCCACTTACGCAGTGGACTGTATGGTGGATTGTTTGGGACCCTCTGAGAATTGCATACCTGCTGCTTATTGCCACTTTTCAGCAGTAGACATTGGTGCACTGCCTCAGTTGGACAATGACAGTATTCAGCAGGCTCAATCCCATGATCAAATCAGCTTTAGAAGCCCTCTATGCAGGGAAAGATGTGTCCACTGGTTTGAGAACTGCATTGTTATACAAGGAAGGTCCTAAGTTGAAACTGATCAATAGACTGTTATACAGAGAAACAGTAGACAGAGGGGGGACAAATAGACAAACAACAACTAATGCTGCCCTCTGCCTTTCGAGACTCAGTACTGAGGTCCTTACATAACCACATGGGGCACGTTGGTATAGACAGAACGCTTGACTTGGTGAGATCCAGATTCTATTGGCCTAAGATGGGGGCTGATGTCGAGCAACACATTTGACCTTGTAGTCGCTGCTTATAGAGGAAAGCTTTTTCCCAGAGGGCTGCCCCCCCCCTTGTTAACATCACCACCAGTGCACCCATGGAGCTGGTCTGTATTGATTTTCTGAGTCTGGAGTCAGATCAAAGACATATTAGTAATGTGCTGGTGGTCACTGACCATTTTACAAAATATGCCCAAGCTTTCCCCACCAAGGACCAGAAGGCATCCACTGTGGCAAAAGTGCTTGTAGAAAATGTTTTTGTTCACTATGGGGCTCCACAAAGAATCCATTCTGATCAAGGGAGAGACTTTGAGAGTCATTTGATCAAAGAGATGCTTTCTCTGTAGGGAGTGCGAAAGTCCAGAACCACCCCAAGGGGGACCCACAGCCTGAAAGTTTCAACCGCACTTTGCTAGATATGTTAGGCACTCTCCACCTAAAGGACAAGCCTAGATGGAGCCAACAAATTAGCACCCTGGTACATGCCTACAACTTCACCAAAAGTGATGCCACTGGGTTCTCCCCCTACTGCCTGATGTTTGGAAGAGAAGCTCGACTGCCGGTAGATGTATGTTTTGGAGTTTCTCCTGATGGGGTTTGGGCTGACAACTATTTACAGTATGTGCAAAAGTTAAAGGCCCAGCTAAATCATGCTTACCAACTGGCTCAAACCATGGCTGCCTAAAGAAATCTGGCCAACAAAGAAAGGTATGATAAAAAGGTAAAAGCACAGGAACTCCAGGAGGGAGCTCGGGTATTGCTAAGAAATCTGGGACTGCATGGCAAACATAAGATTGCTGACAGATGGCACCATCTCCCTCACATTGTAGTGGGCAAACTAGATGATCTGCCTGTGTACAGAGTAAGGCCTGAGAATAATTCAAAAGATGTTAAAACAATGCATAGAAATCATTTACTGCCCATTGGACAAATCTTGATTGAGTCTGAGCCCACAGAAAATGCCCCCTCTGGACCAGTGACTAGAGCTGCTGCTAAGAAAAAATCAAGAAAGTCTGCACCTACAGAAGCTGAGTTAAAATGTTCCCCTTCACAAGTCCCAGTTGAACATGACTGTCAGTCCATGTCAGAGGTAAGTGAATGTGGCTTTGAATACTACCCTTTTTACGAACTGAGTCAATTATTTCGGGGCAATCACCTAGTCAATCCTGAAGATGAAGCTGGGCCTTCTGGACTGTCTAAGCCCCCAGCTTTGTCCCTGGAGCCAATGCTCCCTGAAAGTGAAGTGCAAAGCATCAAGTCAGATGATATGGAATCATTGTGTATGGTTGACGACCTGATTGAGCTTTCAGAGGAGGAAAATGATGGACTGGAACAGACTAGTGATATACCAGAACAAGAAGAGTATTTTGAGTGCCCTGATGGTCCACTGCCAGTGTCCGAAAGCTCTCCATGTGAGCCAAGTGTTGTGGACTCAGAGATTGTAACTCCTGGAGCTGAAAGTGCCCCAAGTTCTAGCCTCTGTACCCCAATGGAGACTCCCCTGACAAGCAAGGACAATGCTGAAAATGAGGCTCAGAGTGCAGAGACTGTAACAGTTCCCCCTAGAAAGACTGGTCAAGCTGTAAAGCCTGTGGTGCACCACAGTTATGATTCCCGTGGGAGGCCTGTAGCCTTGCCTCTCAATGTTGTTCATAAAAGAGTGTATTTGTCCCTGAGCTCATTGCCCAAACTGAACATCAATGCTAACTCCAAGTTACTTGTGCTGCTGTCTAGGTATGGTGCCCCTGCCACATCCAGCCCCAAGATAGCTGATAGGGAAGGGGTCCCTCTCTTCAGGTTTCACGTGCAGGAGGTAATAACCTGAGTTATGGTACAATGTGTGTATAATACTGTGAAAAAGTGATATACTGAAAAGTTTCAGAAATGTGTTTCAGGTAAGGTGATATATTGACTGATAATTACATGTATAGGCCGTATGTGATACTGATGTAAATATATATGGTTGTATTGAAACTTATGAAGGTACTTACTTGACACGGACACCAAGTTATTCCAGGCCGGGAAGGGTATAACCCCCCCTGCAAATGGGGGTTCCCAAAAGTCTTCCAGGAGCTTGCCTGAATGCTCCAAGCCTGGGTGGTGTTTGGTGTCTGAGCTGCTTAACTGGTTGCAAGTGAGTGCTATTTGAGCCTCCACATACTGTCTCTTTAAGAGCTGTCTGCTTGCAGACTTAATTAGTTTGTATGGGGGGACTGTGTATTTAATGCTCGAATCTCACCCAAGCTGCGGAGTAGTCATTCCATTTTGCGGTCGCTGAAGGTGCAAAGGGAGCCCATCTGAAAGCTGTAACTGTTTGCCTGTAATCATTTAAAGCATTAGCAAAATTGTAGTTTGTCTAACCTGCCTTTATTGCAGCTGGGACTCTGTGTGTGTTACTTCTCCATTTTGGACCTAAACTACTGTGCTGGGCCAATTGGGTTAAAGCAGCCCTAAAATGGAGCCTGTGGACAAATCAGAACTTGGACTCTTAATTTGAGCAAGCCACATGGGGATTGTATGGGCAGTGACTCTGGGAAATGTAGTTTTGACCTTGGCACCTTTTTCTAACAACAGAGGGGGTCTTATTGTGAGTGACAGCTGAATCAGCCAACAGAATAGTGTGGAGCTAAAGGCAATGCCCTGCTCTGTGACTGGAAAGATCAGATCAGTTGTGGCAGTGAATAGAAAAGGAGTTGTGTGCTTCTGCGGTGTATAGTTTTGCACGGGAAGTGCGTGTGAGGCCCTGAGTTTCGGTCTGCAGCCTTTGTGAGTGCTAGTTGGACTGAATCTGAGTTGTGAGGAGAAAGAAGCACTGGAGGTGTGGAAACCAGGCTCACCCTGTAGAAGACTGGAGAAATTGCTGAATCGCGTTCGGTCTGTCAGGAACTGAAGCTGCTGTGTGCGCTCCTGGGTATTTTGCAGTAATTGCGATCAGGATCGAGGAGCAGCCTGCCTGGTATAGTACTTTCCTTTTACATATAAATGTGTGTAGAGCTTGTGGGGAATTGCTATTTCAAATCCCCAGTACAGTGAATTGTGTGCTGATCCTGGAAGTAAACCCCAGCTTAATTCGGACTACATCCATGTGCTATCAACTGCAGTGGGGTCCTGTCACAAGGACCTTGTCCTCATGCCCTGCTCTTCTGGAAATCCAGAGGGACATTCTCCATCCGATCCCCAGCTTGGGTGTTGTGAGTACAAATCAGGGTATTCCCCTGCAGCTTGTTTTTCAATCACAAGTGTGTCATCTAATTCTTGTTGTTTCACTGTTTCATGGACTGAGCCCTCCGGCTCCAGATTACAATTGAGTGTTGTGCATATATTTTCTTCTACAGGGCTCTATCCATCTGCACCTGCCGGCCAACCCTGGGCAACAGACCTGGCTAGCCCCCCCAACCTGGGTACCCAGAGTATGTCTTTTCAGACCCTGTATGTGTGCACAGTACTGTGATCTAATGCCACTAATTAACCTGATTTCCCCCTCCTGTGTTACTGTCCCCTAAATAAATCAGATTTGTTGTTGTTATACTATATACTGTCTGTGGTGATGGTACTTATGGAAACAGTATTGTGTTTTGCTGTGTATGTTAATTAACCTTACTTTACATGGGGTCCTCAGAGACATGCTGCTGAATCAGTCTCGAGGGTAAGTGGTATCTATATGAATGAACAAGGTGTAAACGTGGGGTATTGGGGCTGTAACTCTGGTGTACTGTGTGAGCCACTAGGGGGATAAAAGGGGGTCTCAGTGTCCCAGAGGGCTGTGACCAAGTTAGTCTAACCACTACAAACCCTGACCTCTGGGTGGAGGCACCCGCCATAGGACCTAGGCCCCTCAACCTGTCCATAGTCAAACAGGCAGGGGTAGTAGCCCTTGGGATAGTGCCACCTAGGGGTTACATAGGTCTCTGCTTTATCTTCCAGTAGGTCGATACACAGGGAATAGTCCTTTTTACTACTTTGCAGGGGAAATATGCTCTCCAATGTGGGGATTTTGCTGTTTACTTACAGGTCCGAGAAACATTGCTTCAGTATCCACCTGAAAGGCATTCCCTTCCTAATCCTCTTCCTTTGTTACTGAATATTTTTTAACAACCTTAGGAAGTCAGGTTTGGCCTCACACTATAGGCCTGATATACAAAGGTCTGTAGGAGATTTATGAGAATCGACTGCTGGGATTTAGGGGTCATGGAATAAAGAATTGGAAATCCCTGTCTCAGAAGAAGACTGGTTGAAATTTACTAAGCCTTCCATGGGTATTTCGGGGTCCCCATATTGGAGGGAATTTGCCTGGAAGGTGAGAAATATATTTGTCATCACCCCTGCTAGACTTGCAGAATTTTCAGACTCCTTTCAGGGTCGATGTTGGAGGGAGTGCGGGGAGCATATGGCCAATCACGTTCATATACTGTGGTTCTGCAGAAAGTTGACACAATATTGGACAGAGGTGATGGAGGCATTAGTGGAGTTGGTAGGTGAAGAAGCAATACTAACACCCGAACTGGTGCTTCTCTCTGTCCCTCCGGAGGAGGTACACATCCCGAAGGGTTCTCTTCTGGTTGCTTACTTACTGACTGCTAAAAAGGGAATTACCCACCTGTGGGGTAAAACATCTCCTCCAACAATCCTAGAATGGCAAAGGGTCATGAGGGAATTGTATTCTATGGAGAGGCTGATTGCCAGGGGCAGGAACAGAGAGGGGTCTTTTGAGCTCAGATGGCGTAAATGGATGCTATACGTATCTCAGCATGACCCTGACTTTCTGCCCTAATGATTGCCCTAAAAAGGCGAACATTCTGGAGGGATTTAAGAATAGGTAGAACTGGGGTGGGTATGATGCTAGTATATTTCCCTGGAAAATGTAGGATAAAACTTATTTCCTTTGTTTTATTTGTCAAGGTAACTGAGATCTGTGTTCTCCTTCGTTTGCTATTAATTCGAAGCATTAATTTTAACAACTATAATGTACTGAGCCTGCTCTTAAGATGTATTCTAGACTTTTTATTGGAAAATGATATTAATGAAGTCTGTCTCACATTTACTGTATACGTATTTCTTGTTTATAAAGAAAACAATAAAACATTACAGTTTAAAAACAAAATGTGGTAAGTCAAAGATCAATGACTCAACCAAGGCGACCTGGTCCTATTACCTAATGAAGCTCATTTTGCTAATGCTCCTGTTGTCAAGGAATGTTCCTCCTAACTCTGGCCCTGCCACTGCCAACCCCACCTCAGGCCTGGGCCATCTTAAGACTGTCTCGCTGAACATAGGTAGCCTTCTCCTCAAGCTCCCATAATTCCAGGTGTGGGTAGCACACCTTAAACCGGATGTCATCTCACTAACTGAAACATGGCTATCCCCCAAGATCACAGATTTGACTGTGGCCCTGGGGGGCTATAACATTTTCTGGCAGGACTGAACAACAAAGGGGGGGTGACTGCCTAGTCTACCTTAGGAGCGACATTAAAGGGCAAATACTGCCATGTAGCTTTCACACCGAGGAAGCACAAGTCCTTACTCTAATGAAAACTCACCATAGGTCAACAAAACAAAACACGGATGCTCTCCACTGTTTACCTACCCCCAGGTATGCTCTCCACTGGCTTTCAACAGTTCATCAGCAACCTCGAGCAACACAAACAAAAATGGGAACAAGTCATAGTAGGGGACTTCAACATTAACTAGCAGTCCGAGGATGCTACCACAGCCTGAGACCAAATAGCAAGCTTCTACCTAACCCAGTAGTTACACAAGCCACTAAACAAAACTACCGAACAGACACGTGCTCCCTCATTGACTGGCAACTCTCCTCCTGCCCAGAACACTTCACTGAGGTTACAGTCTTACCTGATTACCTCAGCGATCATCCCCCGGTACTATGCACCTGGACTAACAAGTTCACCAAGTGCAAGCTTAAGGCCTCCAGAAGTTGATCTCTGAGAACTGGACAACTGGAAACATTCAGACACTACCTAAAGGAGACTGACTGGTCCCCACTTGGCAGAGCCAAGGCCGGGAACCAAGTCCTTGACTACTTCATTAGGGTCTTTACAAATGCCTGCGACATCTTCACCCCATACAAAACTAAGAAAGTCAGAGGAGACGCTACTCCTTGGCTATCAGGCTCTCTAATTGAGCATATGCATCTCAGATACCACCTGTGGCATAGGGGCAAAGCTACCGGGAAGCAGACTGACATCTTTGCCTACAAAGCAGCCAGAAATACCTGCACAAAGCTCATACGACTTGTTAAAGCTGCCTACTACAATAATCTGCTAGGTAGGAGCTGGGGCCGTGATAAGGAGTTTTGGGACTCAGTGAAAGCCCTCACAGGAAAAGCCTCCAGGGCACCACTGGACCTCATTGAAACCACCATTGACACACTGCAAGATCCTAAGGATATTGCAAATGCATTTAATATAGCCTTCCCAGACCTAAGCAATGTGCTGCCTAATGATTGTCTCAGTCATATGCCGCCTGGCCAGCCTCCCAACCAGAATTCTGCCTCCTCGACCACCATAGGCCCACCTCCATTCTACTTCAGGCTGATATCTGTGACAGAGACTATAAAATATACAAAATGTGTCCTTAGTAAGACCAGGATGGGAAGTGACCATATAGATATGAAGATGGTCACTTTTATCTTAAATGAACTTGCAGCGCCACTCACCAAGGTCTTCAATGCTTCCCTTAGATCAGGAGTCTTCCCTGACAAATGAAAGGCAGCACTCATCACCCCCATTTTTAAATCTGGGGATAGAATCAACCTGGCCAACTATCAGCCCATGTCAATACTATCCCCCCATCTAAAGCAATTGGAAGGGTGGTCTTTGATCAACTAACTGAGTATCTTGAAAAATACAATCTACTCTGCAAGCAACAACACGGCTTCTGGCAAAACTACTCCACTCTACTCTCACTGCCTTGGTCGGTTACACCGCCCAATTTTGTGGTGCCCTGGACAAATGGTTGGCAGTGGGGTCTATCTTCATAGACCTCACTAAGGCTTTTGACACTGTCAGTCACTAACTCCTCCAGCAAAGCCTCTACGACACTGGTCTGTCCACTGACACTGTTGCTTGGTTCAACAGTTACCTGTCTCACAGGACTCAATGTGTTCGAATCAGCAGTGCAAGCTCTAAGGCCCGGGAAGTGAATCTAGGATTCCCACAAGGGTCTATCCTAGACCCACTCCTTTTCAGCCTCTTTATAAACACCTTATCCTCCGCCTGCCCTGCACACATTGTGCTATATGTGGATAATGCCGTTATTTCAATCCTAGGCAAAGAATTGACAGCAATTAATTCTGAACTACAGAACAACTTACAAATGCTGGAATCCTGGTTCTCTAGTAACAAGCTGCTGCTCAACCATAAAAAGACCAAGTGCATGCTCTTCGATACATCACAGAGTAAGAGGAGAGGGGCCCCACTGAGAATACTTAGCTGCAAAGATTTTACACTTGAGCAAGTCGACACATTTAAATATCTGGAGATTCTCCTGGATGACACCCTCACCTTCTCTGCTCACATCGAGGAACTAATAAAATCCATTAACATGAAACTTGGTAATCTCTACCAACACTGAGCCTCCATGATGCCAGACGCCCTAAAACTTGTCACTCATTGCTCAGTATTCTCTACAGTGGACTATGGACTTGTCATCTACGGGGCTGGCTCTGACACAGTGCTAAAGAGGGTCAAAACCCTCCTGAACAAGACTTGCTGACAGGTCCTAGGTGCTCACCACCTGACACATTCATGTGTTCTTTACATGGAAACTGGCTGGCTCCCCCTCCATCTAAGGATACAATACCAGGCCTGCCTACTAGCTAAAAAAGCTGTGCTAAGGCTCATGCCTGAGTCTACCTCCACCCTCTTCGAAACCACATAACCCTCCATCAGCACTAGAAGAGCAGTCGAGGGAGGGCTGATAGTCTCCTTCAAGCAAACAACCTTGGCCCAGAGACCCCTCTCGTATAATGGCCCCAAGTGGTTCAATGACCTGCCTGCTACCCTAGTTGATTGTACCAGGCTTAGCCAATTCAAAACAGGGTTATGGTCTCACCTTGCTAGCAAAAACACCTGTCATTGCCATTGTTAACTGAATACGCCTGCCAGCCTACGACCTTGCCCTGCCCTCGTCCAACTCCTACCCCATCATCTCTTTGTCTCTTCACTGAACATTGCCTACCTGCCCTCTACCCCCTACCTCCCCCCCAGACTACCATCCCCACAACTCAACCTTGGTCGCAATCCCTATTCCTACTACTCTCACCCTGCACTCATACCCCTCTCTCCTGCTCTCTTACCCTCCTTTCCCTCCCCTTCCTTCTGTCCCTCCTCTGTCCCTCCCCTTTCCCCACCATATCTCTCAATGGATAAAGTAATGCCTGGCTGCACCTAACTGTCCCCCAGTAGCCTAGGGTCCTCTTGTATCTAGATGCTCTTTATACCCAGTAAGTTTTGTCACACTCTTGCAGTGTTGCTTTTGATGGTAATTCCGCAAGTGTAGATGTGTACTACAACTACTTGCTATCCTTGTATTCCTGTATATGATGTAGCTGCACTTGTAACCTTGATGTTAATCGGTGTTTCCACTTGTTTGTACCTATCAATGACCTGTATTGTCATGTATTCTCCTCCGACTTGGAGCCTTTGTAACCGAGCCCTCAGCACAAAGGTATTAATCCTAATCTGATATAAATAAATAAATAAATAAATGTCACTGTTGAAAGTGGAGAGGAAAATGTAGGAGGATTACTACTGTATCTCTAGAGTCAGGGACCTCAAAACAGGAAATATTTCTCCTATGGCCTGTCCCACTGCCTGCCAGTTTGTGGCTTTGATAGGACATGACCAAAAGACATGGGAGTGGGTCAACATTTCAAATCTGCAGTGTCTCCAACACAAAGAGTCCCGTGAAGAAATAAATTTGGCAGTGATTTGTGGTGTGCAGATGAAACGAGATACCACTTTCCAACCATACTCTCGCCAACTGTAGGAGCCCATTGTTTGATGTTGTCTACACCAAATCTGTCACCAATTTTCTGGGGACAGTTCAACTGAAAGTTCTGCATCTTGTTTGTTTGGACCACATCCATCAGGGCAGATGGGGGTCAGAAAGGGCCAAATAGTATCATGAGATAAGATGTGCTGTGGAAGATTCCTGCTGTACTTGTAGTAGCAATTGAAAGATTGGGGGAAATGCCTGAGAGTCAATATTAAAGCCTAGAGTATTTTACAAGAAGTGGCGCATCTGTAAATATCTATAAAACTCCATTCAAGGAAGACAGCACTCTGTATTTGTAAAAAGGGATTGAAATCCCCATTTTGATAAAAGTGGTAAGCATGGACAAGGCCCCTCTGAGTCACCCTCGAAATCTGTGATCCATCCTTGTTGGGAGGAAGCTGGGAACTAGGGCTGGAATCCCTATCCAGCTGGCCCCATTAAGGTTTGCTGGCCTTTTAAGAATGGCCATCCAATGATGTAACAGGTCCACTGTGTAAAGGGATAGTTCTCATACACAGTCTGAACTGTTCGGTTGGAATATTGTAGTACTGTATAATCAAGGGGGAAAGAGGATATACTGTAGTTCATTCTACCTGTACCCATAATGGAGCATGAGTCTCAGAGCAGAACCAAAATGTCATATGATTAAGGTGCAAGGTGTTGCATCTTGGTCAGGGAAACCCTAAACACAGGTACACCCTGGGAGGGGAGGCGCTGGAGGCCTCAATAAGGGAAAAAGACCCAGGGGTCATGGTGGATGCATATATGAATAACTCTGAGCAGTGCAGGAGAGTGGCTAGCAAGGCAAACAGGATGTTAGGATGCATCGTAAGGGGATCACCTCTAGGAGTAAGGAAGTGATTCTGGCTGTACAATGGACTGGTTAGACCACACCTTGAGTACTGTGTACAGTACTGGAGACCACACTTGAAGAGGGACATACAGCTCCTGGAGAGGGTACAGAGGAGGCAACTAAGATGATATGAGGGCTAGGGATTTGGCGTATGAGGACAGACTTGAGGAGCTCTGCCTGTTTTCATTGGAGGAGAGAAGAGATGGGGGGACATGATTGAGGTCTTCAAGTACCTCAAGGAATAAATAGGGTAAACATGGAGGATCTTTAGACTAAAGCAGGGAGGTATCACCAGAGGGCATGGTTTGAAGTTGGAAGGTGGAAGGGTGAGGGGGAAGGAGGAGGTTTTCACTAAGAGGGTGGTGGACCCTTAGAATGCACTGCCTGGTGAGCTGGTTCAGAGATCCACAGTGGAGGGCTTCAACAGAGGGTGGGACAGACACAGAAAGTGGATGTATCAGGTGATGGCCTGTCCCGGGGGGTGGGGATGAATGATAGGGGTTTCTGGAGCACAAGGGATGGGAGGGCCTCAGCACCCAACTAAGGATCTAAGGTTCGAGCAGACTCGATAGACCATAAGGCCTAATCTGCTGGCAAATAGTATGTTAGTATGTTAGATTAAGAAGGGCTGCTATAGCATAGTTTTGAAAATAGGGAAAATAAGGAAGGTCTAAACCTCCCTTAGCTTTTAGCTTAGCTTTAGGTAGGTGCACTTGGGCTACCCAGGGTCCATATGGAGTTTTATCCCTCCCAGTCCACCCCTCTGCTCCCCCGCCCACCCACTGCTACCAACCTGAGCAATCACCAAACTCTTCACTCTGTCCCAGCCATGCTTGAATCCATCTACAGTCTTGGCACCCACAACCTCCGCTGGCAGACAGTTCAATGGCTCCACCATCCTTTCCATCAAACAGAACTTCCTCACATCCCTCTTAAAATCCTCCCCCTCCCAGTTTCCACTTATTACCCTTACTAAGAATTCCTACTCCAGGGGGGACACAACTCAGGGAAGGGGACAAACCCAGGTCACCAGAATTTGTCGGCGCCATTGTTCCATCACCCTTCTGAAAGGTCGCCATTATTCAGTCGACCACTTGACGTGTTACCCCTTACTATAGTACTTGTTACACTAGCTTGATTGTTTGAGGGAGTCATTAGTGATGACTCCCAGGTCCCTTTTCTCTGCTGTAGTGCTCAGTATAACCCCTCCCATCCGGTACTATGACCTGCTTTTACCCCCCTAGGTGCATAACCTTGCATTCCTTGGCACTGAATTTCAACTGCCAGACCTTAGGCCACCTCTCAAGCCTTTGAAGATCCCGTTGCATCTCCCTGATCCCTTTGTCATTACCTTCCCTATCACAGAGCTTTGTGTTATCTGTGAAGATAAACAGCTTGCCCTGAATACCCTCTCCAATGTTGTTGATGAATATATTGATGAGGACAGGACAAAGGAGAGATCCCTGCAGCACCCAGCTCATGACCTCCCTCTCTTCCGATTTGACCCCGTTTACTACCACCCTCTGCTGTATCTCCTTCAATCAGTTTCCTACAAATCTAGCTGCATCCACTTCCTCCAGCTTCTTCAAACAATGTGTGGCACAAAAGCCTTGCTGAACTTGGAGTAAATCCACAGTGTGGCCCTTTTCTGCTACCCTTGTTACCCAGTCAGAGAAGACTATCAGGTTGGCCTGAAAGAACTCCCTGTCTAAAATCATACTGTTTACGATCCTGTAGACCATTGCTCTCTAGATAGTCCACAAGGTCCTCTGTGATCAGTGACCCCATCAGTTTGCCCACTATAGATGTACAGTAAAAGAGAGAGAACGTTATTACTCTTTTTTGTAGATGTGACAAGGTACAGTAGAGCGATGACCTCTTACATGTTATATTGTTATGCCTGCTATAAAAAACATCCAGTAGGAAACAACAGCTGGCCCCTATATTGGAAAACCTATTTCACTCTCCTGAGGTAAATTCTCTCCTATTTATTTCTTTCAAGTGACTGTGAAGCTTTGACAGATCTGACTAGATTTCTCGCATGATCGAAATTATAGTTGCTAAAGTAATGTATAGCTATTTCAGTTTTTAGCATTGAATATGTTTTAGTCTTTGTAGAGATTACCCTACTAACCTCAGGGGTGTGCTTAAGAAGACCCGAACCAGTGGCTTTAGTGTGGGTTACACACCTTGCCTGTGTTTTCTAATGCTCTAACATTATCTGACCTTAACCTTTACACATTCCAATGGATTTTTATAGATTAACAATTATTTTTGTTTTCTTCTTCTAATATTTTGTTTCCTGGGACTGTTGTTAAAACTTCTGTAATTTTTGATTATGGAAGTATGTACACATATTTACAGAAAGGGGGGGGCAGAACTCAGAGAGCAGTTGTCAACAAAAAATACTTAGGAGTTAGAGAGATTGCTAGTGGGGTACCACAGGGATTGGTCCTGGGGCAGGTCCTTCTCAACATATTCATCTGCAATATAGGGAAAGTAACCCAGGGTAAAATCAACCTCTTTGCAGGTGCTACCAAAACTGGTGGCAGGGGTGATGTAGTGGGAGGAATGTGAGGAGTGAAAATGGACCTGAACAGACTGGAAGTGTGGTCCAAGATACTGCATGATAACTCAAATGTAATGCCAAATTATGTAAAGCCATAAACATTGTCAAAAGAAATCCAAAACCAGAATACTGGTTGTGGGTGGGGTGGAATGGGGTGGGGAGAGAGTGGAGCAGACGTCAGAGGAAAAGGACATGGGGATTAGTAATTATCACTGAGAGTCTAAAATTCCATATGCAATGCCAGGAGGCTGCAGGGAAAGCCAATAGGATGTTGGAGTACATCAGAAGAGAGTGTGCTAGTGGAAGGAAAGGGGTGATTATGTTCCTGTACAGATCCTTGGTGAGACCTCAGCTTGAGTATTGTATGCAGCTTTAGAGTCCACTCCTGCAGAAAGACAGGGACCTCTTGGAAGCTACTAAGAGGAGGGCCATGAAGATGACTCAGGGGAAGCAGGGAAAGATTCACAGTATGAGGAGAGGCTGGAGAATCTCAGTGTGTGCACACAAGAGACCAGGAGGAAGAGAGGGCATGACAGAGACCTTTAAGTACCTATGGGGTATTACTACAGTGGACAGGAGTGCCTTATTCATAGGAAGTGATGGCAAGGCAGCAAAAGGCCACGGATGGAAAATGGTGCAGAAAGCTTCAGGAAGGATGTAAGGAAGTTCTTTACAGAAAGGATGGCAGAGAAGTGAAATGCTGTAGAAGCCTCCTAGTCTATGTCTGGTATATTAACTCATTGTTTCCTAGCAGACGCCTGTAGTCGTCAGTAAAATACACTGGTGTGTCCTGAGGACACCTGCAGAAGTCGGCTACTGACTCCCAGTGTGCCCTTGCAACGTCTGGAGAAGTCACTTATATATTTTAATATATAGTGTAATAGAATATAATATATATTTGACTGCAAAGTACCATTAGAAAGGTGATTTTATGCTGAACAACTTTACCACTGATATTTTGTGTATATCATGTATATTTTAGGAGTTATTTGCATTTGTTTATGGTATGGTGTGTATCGCTTATGTTGCCTGTTTTAGTGAAAAAAATATACTTTTTTGCTGTTTCAACCAGCATAGAAAAAAAAAACAAAATTACATATTATTATTTGCATGCCACCATTGGAAAGGTAATTTTATGCTGAACAACTTTGCCACTGATATTTTGTGTATATCATGTATACTTTAGGAGTTATTCGCATTTGCTTATGGTATGGTGTGTATCGCTTATGTTGCCTGTTTTAGTGAAAAAAATATATTTTTTTGCTGTTTCAACCTGCATAAAAAAAAACAAAATTACATATTATTATTTGCATACCACCATTTGAAAGGTAATTTTGTGCTGAATAACTTTGCCACTCATACTTTTGTCTAGCACTTACGGTTCTTGAGCTATTAGGATTTGTTTGTGGCATGCTGACTATAGCTTGATTTTGCTTAGAAAGGCCCAGGATTTACTGTTAACAGTATACAGGTGACACATGGTGCAACATCAGAGAGCTCCTGTAGATGCAATGAGTTAAGGTCCCCACTATCAGCACTTCTCTCTTTCCTGTCCCCCTCTTAATCTCCATAAACAGCCATAAACATTGTCAAAAGAAATCCCAAAGCAGTGCTCACTGTAGCCACCAGAGCTTTTGCCTTTTACCAGTGACTCCTTCTTGGCATGAATGCATGGATTTGTGCTCTTCTCCGCAGCCCTTAAGGTGAAAAAAAAAGGCCCCAGGTCCTGATGACCTACACATAAGTGCTGAAGGAGTTCAGGCAAGAATTGGAAGAGTTGCAAATTGAGCTATTCAGATACTCCCTGAAAAAAGGAGAAGTCCCTGAGGACTGGAGGTCAATGGATGTGGTGCCACCACACAAAGCGGAGACTGGGAAGAAATGGGTAACTACAGAATAGTTAGTCTTATCCGAACTGTAGGTGGAAAGGAAAAGTAAGAGTAGTGAAATACCTAGAGAACAGTGGGTTGCAGAACAACAACCAGCAAGAGTTTGTAGCAGGAAGATCCTGCCAGATAAACTTGTTGGTGTTTTTTGACTGGATGATGAGAGCAGTGGACAAGGGACAGGTGGTAGATGTACTATATCTCGACTTCAGCAAGGCCTTTGACTTGGTGTCACACATAAGACTGTTAAAAAAGCTGGAGGACCTTAGGATAGAGGCAGGGCTCATCAGGTGGATTGGAGCTGGCTGGGGGGAAGAGAGAAAAGGGTAGTCGTAAATGGAGTCAAATCAGAAGAAAGGAGGGTTACAAATGGGGTGCTGCAGGGGAGTGGTTTGGGCTCATACCCTATTCAATATGTTCATAAGTAACATTGGGGAAGGTATCTGGGGCAAAATATGTCTCTCTGTGGATGACACATAGCTCTACAGCAGGGTGGACAACATTGAGGGAGTCAGAGAAATAAGGAAGGATCGCAATATGCTGGTAAGGTTGTCTAAAGTCTGGCAATTGAAGTTCAGTGCCCAAAAATGCAAGGTGATGCACATTGATAATAAAAATCCAATCACAGACTGCTGAATGGGGGGAGGGGGCGATAGCCACAACACTGAAGTAAAGGGACCTAAGTGTGATCATAAGTAATAGCTTCAAAATCTCTTGTCAGTGTAACAAAGTGCACAGTAAAGCATCAAGGATATTGGGTGGTAAAGGGGGAGGGTCTGACAAGTGAGGAAGTGAGGAAATATTGCTTTTTACAGGAACCTGGTAAGGTCACACCTGGAATACTGTACCCAGTTGTGGAGTCCACATCTGAGGAAAGATACGGAAAGGCTGGAGGTGGTGCAGTGCAAGGTTACCAAAATGATCCAGGGGCAGCAAGGCAGATCCTACAAGGACACGCTGGCAGATCTTAACAGGTACACACTGGTGGACAGGAGGGAGAGGAGATATGATCAAAACTTACAGGTTCCTACAGGGAATACACAAAGTAAATGGCGGGGTTGTATTCACCAGTTATGTTAACACAGTGATGATGGATCATGGGTAGAGACTGATGGGGGGATTTAAGAGAGCTATCTGGAAGTACTTCTTTACCAAAAGGGTGATGGAAAAATATAGTGAATTACAAAGGGATGTGGTGGAGGTGGGGTATGTTGTCAGCTGGCATAAACTCAGGGGGCTGGTAGTCCCAGGGGCAGGGGGCATGGATGGAAGAATGGAGAGTGCACGGGCGATGAGAACATAAGATACTCACCTAATCTAGCAATGGATATACTATAATACCCCTACAGTCCAAATGCCGATGCTCAAAACCCCAAGACCGACAACCCAACTCGCTAATTGCCTGACAGACCACCATCCCAATGAACAAAAGTCCAACACTGCACTTATGCTGTGTTTGTAGGTGGGCAGGGGGCTGTGTCCCCCACACCACCCTAAAATAAAGTCATCAACTCCGCATCCTGGCATGTTTTAGTGTCAGGCTTCCATTTGTCAGGATGGTGGTCTGTCAGGCAATAGGCGTGTCGGGATTTGGGGCTTGGGATTTAGAACGTTGGGATTTTGACTGTCGGTATTTTTAAATACTCCCCT
Source organism: Neoceratodus forsteri (assembly GCA_016271365.2). Taxonomy (NCBI): domain Eukaryota; kingdom Metazoa; phylum Chordata; order Ceratodontiformes; family Ceratodontidae; genus Neoceratodus; species Neoceratodus forsteri. The sequence goes on along the minus strand of CM057456.1, from coordinate 685,853,502 downwards.
GGCAACAGACTAGTAAGGTGTAGGTTGGGTTTTGGAGAAGACTGTCATCATTTTTTTTTTTTTTAATGTAAGTGATGCACTAGTGTGATATCAAAAAGTTATGTTGTTGGAAAGAAGGGACATGATAGTAAGTAAGCAAATTTTATTTTCTTACATGCCCAATCCTGGAGGCTCTGGATGCTTTACAAAGAGGTGTAAGAAATATTTAATAAAATGACATACAGGGTCAAAGTGGCAGATATGAACAATAAATAATCAATTCCTCATTCCTACAAATAATCAGTTCCTCCTTCCTATAAATAATTCCTCATTGCTAAAAATAATCAATTCCTCATTGCTACAAATAATCAATTCCTCATTCCTACAAATGATCAGTTCCTCATTCCTACAAATACATGCTGGGATACAACAGGATGGACTCCTCATAGTTAAGGAACACCAATACCACCAGGAGGCCTAACCCTAAATTGATGGGGTGTCAATTCAAGAACATCATCAAAAGGTACTTCTTCACTGAGTGGGTGGTGAACAGGTGGAACATTCTACCCAATAATGTGATTGATGCTGGGACTATGCTGGGAGTATCTAGATGTTCAAAAAAACAGAGACTATTTCTCAGGTTGACAGATAGAGAAGAATGGTCAGCTCTTGTTTTCAATGATCTCTCCTCAGCCTTTGACACTGTAGACCATGAACTGTTGTTGGATTAGCTCAAGAACTACATAAGTCTCACTGGTAAAGTCATCCACTAGTTTGAGTCCTACATCAGGGATAGCATACAGAGGGTGGTGTTAGGGAATTTCTCTTCTCGTCCAGTGTGACTGCCTTGTAATGCTCCCCAAGGGTAGATCCTCTCACTCATGTTGTTTGCAGTGTATATGCTGCCCCTGGGAGGTATCATTAGATTGTAGGGGTTGGGTTTCACTGCTTTGCAGATGATACCCAGCTGTACCTGTCATTTGCACCCAGGAACTCAGGTGCAATGAACATGCTAAAATAGTGCTTGGTGGAGATCCAAAACTGGAAGTCATAGAGCTGGTTGAGACTCAGCCCTGACAAGACTGAAGCACTGGTAGTCCATCCAGGTGATAGGAGGAGAGTGGCAGGTGCTGAGAAGGGGACAGGGCTTTGGCTCAGTTTGTCGAGACTTATGGCTGTCACAAAGGTGAAAAATCTGGGGGTTAGTCTGGATGAAGGGCTGACACTTGATGCTCAGGTGTCGGCTGTAGTTCAGAGTGGCTTTTAAAATCTAAGGAACAATAGCTGGATGGGATCTCTTATCTTATCTATTATTATATTATGAGGTCCAGGCTACCAATCAGGTCTTCTGCATTCTTACATGCCCTCGCACTCTCTTTGCTTCACTTGGGTGGGCCTCTTAATTGTACCGAGGGCCATGATAAAAGCTTCATGAGACCAGACCTTCGAGGTGGCTGTCCCAGTATTTTGGAATTCACTCTAAGGAGCCCTCAGAGAGGCCCCCTCAGTGAAGGCCTTCAAGAGCGGTCTTAAGATGCATCTTTTCCATCAAGCCTTTGTAGACTGATTTATTCCCACTGTCAGTAACCATCCCAGCTGTGTTTTACTTTCGGAATTCATGAGTCTATGTGTACGTACAGTATTTATTTATACTGAGTTGTTTACTCCTGCATTTTACTGTAAGGAGCCCTGGGCTTCCAGGGAACGGTGCCATAAAAAAAAAAAAAAATGTTGCCGGGCCAGTGGGAAAGAAGACTGAGGCGCCTTCCCAGTTCTCATGCCGGCAACCCAGGTTCAGGAATGGACTCGGGTCACTGGGGGTTGGCTAGGGACAGAGAGGATTGAGCATCCATGGGACTGCTCTCCTCTTCTGGGGAGGGGCGGCATGTTGGCCCAGCCTAGGTCCCCCCCCAGGTAGAGGCCTGGGGGCTAGATCAATGCTAGGGAAGCACATAAAGAAGGGAACTGTGGGGATATGTCGGATGGGTGCACCTCCATGCACAACTACAATGTTCTACAGTGGGGTGGGAGAACATTTGGAAAGTGGCATCAGAGGGGCTTAATAAAGCCCAGCACAGCTGATCCATGCTTGTGTGGCCTCCCACTCACCATGCTGGTCCACCTCAGATGTGTTGAAAGGGTAGGAGGTTGGTTCTCTCTTCTGAGCCCTGCCACAAGGGTGATGCTTGTGGGGTAACCAACAGACCAGGTAGGTGACTGGGGTGGTAGGGAGTTGGTACGGGGAGGGGGGGCAGAGGCTGGGCTGCAGAGTCACCCCTCCAGATGTGAGGAAAGAATGTATTTGGGAAAAAAATAAACTCTAATTACTACTTATGAACAGAAGATGGGGGAGGGATGAGCTTTGACAAGGTGGAGTAAATCAATGTGAGAACAACAGGTCGCACTCGATGTGCTCAAAATCTTTTTCTGTCCTTTAGCATCTGTGTATCTATGTGCAAGACAAAAGTCAAGCCCAAGCCCTACAGACCCAATTGCCTGCTACTCTGCTCCTCCAGTGCCATGGGTATTTAGACAAGGATGGGATTGACTGCACGATGGTGGAGCCACTCAAGGCGAGTACACAGTCTACTGCTTTAGTTACCTACCAATCACAGGTGACTATAAAATGTATACTGAAGACTACATCCCCTGTCAGTGCAAAGCACTGCAGGGACAGTGGAGATGATCATGTTAAGATTTGGAAGTCCAAGTTATGTCAAGGAAGGGCCCATCTTGGACATAACAAACCCCAGTTTTGACTCGACCTTGGACAGGGACCCAGTAGACTGACTACAACTCCTTTACACATAGCACAAAGGACTCAAAGACTTCCAATATTGATCTGACCTTAAGTTTTTTTACTTCATCATCATTTGACTATATGTGCAGCAAGAATCATATATATATATATATATATATATATATATATATATATAAACAATGGGGTGAGAGCAATGTCAGTGTGAAAAACTTGGTTATTTCCACTGGAATGTGATATCTGATGATGACATCACCAAAGTTAAAATATCTGACAAATATACATACTCTGTTGATGTCATCACTCACTCACTCGCACCTGAATACTAAACTGAACTTCTTTACAAATCTGTTTCTCACTCCTTCTTGCAAGTAATTCAATTAACATTCAGCTGTTTTCCACAGTGTTGTAAAACTCCCAACCCATTACTACATTTTCAAAAAATCCTGCATTCTAAATAACAGTGCCTCACACTTTCTGTTTCTCACTGCTACTTGCAAGTAACTCACTTAACATTGCAAAGAACATTTAGCTGTTTCCCACAGGGTTTGTAAAACTCCCAGCCCATTACTATGTTATTTTAAGTTCAAGAAAACCTGCAATCTAAATCACAGTGCCTCACAGTTGCTGTTCCTCACTGTTTGCTGAAACTAACTTAATTAGCATTGCCAAACACATTCACCTGTTTCTCATACTGTGTGTAACACTCCCAGCCCATTCAGAGACATTAAAACACACTCAGAACACAATCAGTGTTCTCAGTATAGCTTAGAGGTTAGAATAATGAGCTTTGAACAAGCTTCGTATATCCAGCACACCAGACCTGTGTTTGATTCTCACAATCTCTACATCCACATTGTATAACTCTGAATAAATCAACTCTTAAAACTTACCCAGTTACCAAACAATAAAAGAACACACAAGAAAACATAACTATACTTAGGAAGCTCTCACCCCCATTGTATAAATAGCTCATGTAATAGGCAGATTGTGTGCTATGGATTATATTGTCACTCCTGCATCATGAGCTCTTGATACTCTCATTCTGCAGGAGTGACAATATTATCCATATCACACTCCTGCCCATTATGTATCCTCTATATATATACTTATACAATAGGGGTGAGAGATAACTGAGTGAGATAACATGTGTTATTCTCACTCCTGTTGAATAACCACAGTGATGACATCACCATTGTGAGAATATTTACAAATATACAATAGCACTAAACCACGCAAATTGTACATTTTGCAACAATGAGGCCCCCATGGTATAAACAGGATACATGATGTGCACTCATGTGATATGGGAAATATGTTCAGTCCTGTACAGTGACCTCTGAAACCTCACTCGTAGCTTTGCCACTTGTGAATATTCAGAGGTCACTCTAGAGGAGCGAAAATATTTTCCATATCACATGAGCGCACATCATGTATCCCATATGTATATATAGTTGTTCCAGCAATATTACATTGATGGTCAGGTTAACAGTTCTTTTCAGTGCAGTTTCTCATTTCAAGGTAATTAAAGTGCATAATGTACTATGAGTTCATCAGTGCAATGCATTGTGAGGAGATGGTAGCAGGAAGATGAAACAGTGCTTCACTCCAAATGAACTTCTACAGGTTGAGCATATCCAGGTGACCTGTGCATCCTGTGGCCAAGACCACTTTTGCACCTGCCAGGAGGACCGCTACTGGCTGGGGCTTCTGAGTGAGTAGTAAGCTGAGGAAGCTGATTTTTGTTGTCCAGGGAGCCATGCAGTCATACCCAGGGAGTGCAGGGTCCCAGTAATTGGGACTTACAACAATAGGCATCACTGTTATATGCCCAGGGCGCTATGTAAGCCAGCCTAGGCTGTGACATGCCCAGTTGCTGAGACTAATACCCACAGATCAATGTTTCACAGTACATCACTCTGTTTCATCAGGAATGTTTTTGGCCCTCTAAAGTGTGTGTGTGTGTGTATATATATATATATATATATATATATATATATATATATATATAAACTAATAGATATATTACTTTAAATAATTTCTCATTTTTATTATATTATGCTAACTATATTAAACCTAAAGGCTCAGGCTATCCATACCATATGATATTGTCAGTTTCAATCACTTATTGAAAAAAGTCATATGAAATAACTCATAAAGTATAATCATCTTTAGTTGGCTTAATTGGAGTAATTCAAGTAACATCATATTGTCTTATGTTCATAATGTATATGCTGGTCACTAAAAATCTTCTTCACAAGAAAGAGATTAGACAGTGTTAGTGTGTTGGCTGTCATTACAGATTAGAGCCTGAACGCTGTAAAGAGGACAAGGATGTTTTACTGAGTTAAATAACACTGAATGCACTAAGATTTTAGACAGACTGTAAGGAACAGAATTAAGGAACCGGGGCTGGATTTTCAAATGGCTGAAGATGGCCCAGGGAATAAGTCCTGTGTCGCAACTCACTGGTGCGAAAAAAGATTTCCGCATCAGCGGACATTCCTATTCTCTGCCCTTGGGGTGCACAGGCAGCAGTCACAGCTGCAGATGATTTTATGCCTGGTCCTACCAGGTGTAGCATTTCAACACAGCTATGCATGGAAAATGGCCACAAGCTACCATGACTCATAAGGCTGGTCGCACACCAACTCCACATTCAAAAATTCTGCGAATGTGGCAAAACCTGGGGGAGCAGAGAAGAAGATCTCCTGCTCACAGGTTTTGCTGCTTATGTGTGATTTTCATCTTGATTGAAAATCCAGACCCTGATCTATATACGTTGTACATTTTTCACAGAATGAGGTTATATAAATGAGTCAGAGGAGTGTGAAGAAATGAATAGTGTTTGAGTACCATTTACGGGGTCAGAAATAAGGAATAATGAGACTAAAAAGGAAAAATCTAAGAACCTATTTATTTTTTAATTAAGAGACAAGGTCCCCTGTATAAACAGCCAGACACACTTTAAGGCAATACCTTATACTGTCTTATACTGAGCTGTAAGACAGAAGACGGTCTTGAGCCCGTCATGCATGTCTCCCATCTTTGATGGGGATATTTTCTTCCCCTATTTTCTAGTATGTATCAGTCTAATTTTACCTTACAAACATTGATGATCGTTGCTTGTCTAATATCCCTAGGCAATGCATTCCAATTTCTACCTGCAGTTTGAGTAAAGAACTCCCTTCTGTTGTTTTTGATATTGTTGTCTAGCCCTATTTGCTTTTCATGTGCTCTGAGTGTAATTTCTTTATCGTGGATTATTAGACCAATCTCTTTCACTGAAGCATCATCTTCCATAATTTTGAACATTAATAGAATGTCACCTCTCATTCTCCTCCAGTGTGAACAGGCCTACAGTAGTAGCCACAGATCCTGCCAGCTATTTGCCGAAGTTTCTGTGATATTTCCAGAAATATCTCCTGCTTTCTGCATTTCCGCAGTAGGGGCAGCAGAGAGAAACTCTTCAGAAATTTTGCGAAATATCTGGAAATAGCTGGCAATGTCTGTGGCTACCACTGTAATTTATTAATTCTATCGATGTATGGAAGGCCTTGCATATTTTTGATCATTTTGGTTGCCCAATGCTGGATTTTTTCCACATGCTTAATGTCCTGTCTGAGATAAGGGCTCCAAATCAGTGAACAGGAGTCCATATGTGGCCATATGTCTTATATGCTGGAATAACACATTGCTCAAATCTACTTACAAATGCTCTTTTGATGTTGTTAAGTACTAGATTTGCTGTTTCTGTAGCCCGTTTACAGTGTTTATAAAATATGAGGTTCTTACTGACTATAACACCAAGGTCTCTTTCACAGTCTGCTTTTTTAATAGCAACCCCATTTAATGTGTAAGCAATTTTTTGCATTGGTATGCCCTAACTGGAAGACTGAGCATTTGCCAGTGTTAAACTGCATACCATGTATATGTGGCCATAGTTCAGTTTGTTTCAGATCATCTAATAGTGCATTATAGATTCCTGTGGAGTCAACAATACCACCAAGTTTAGTGTTGTCAGCAAATTTAGCTATCCAATTTGTTGTAATCACAGTATTGGGCCCTGAGGCACCCTACTCAAGATCTCAGCTTCCTCAGACATGTAGCCTTGAATTCTTACTTGCTGCCTTCTGTTATGCAACTAGGTTTGTACCCAGTTAAGAATGTGTATATTTATATTAAAAACTTTCAATCTGTTTATAAGGATTGTATGTGGTAGTAAATCAATGTTTTTTTGAAGCCTAGATAGACAATATCAAGAGGGGTTTTCCTATTTATATGATAGTTGATGTTTTCATAAAAGGTTAACATGTTGGTAACACATAATCTATTTTTTTAATCCATGTTGAGTGTTATCATGTAAACCTTTATGTGTTAAGTCAGTCTGAGATTTAGTCTTAATTAACTTTTCCATGATTTTTCTTGATACAGATGTTAGGCTAATTGGTCTATAATTACGTTTTCTTGCACATACACAAGAAAAATGTTCTTATACTTAATGGTATTTCAGAGGTGTGTCACTGCCAAGCCCATTGAAGCTCAAACTGGAAGAGGCTCAGCAGTCCAGACTAATGACCACGCACTGTAGTCATGACGCCACTCGCTGCTTGCTGGGCAGAAACTTCATGTAGTTGAAAGGACCTACGCCACTCCTATCAGGGAGCTTCAGTCCTTTCATTTAAATGAAGCCAGTCAGCGAGCAGCTGATTAGCTTTCAGCATCAAGAGCCTGAGTGATCATGCTGTCTATCTATCTATCTATCTATCTATCTATCTATCTATCTATCTATCTATCTATCTACCTATCTATCTATCTGTCTGTCTGTTTATATATTAAGCAGAGCAGGGTGCCCACCCCTGCTACTGCTTCTTTCTGCCCATCCCATTCAAGTTTCTTGCCCGTCCACCCTTCACAATCTTTGTAAATATTGTAAAAATATAAGTGGACTGGGAAGCCCACTGCTGGTACCACTTCTTTTGACCCCCCCAGGTTACCCGCCCCCATTTTGAACTAGCTTGACACTGAGATACCCAATCCCAGTGTCGGAATATCCTTAAAATAAAGAAAACCATCCCTTGATGTTTGTTCCCCATGTAAAACAGAAAATCATCCCTCGCTGATCTGCCCCCACACACACACACACCCACCACCCACCACCCACCCCACCCCAACCTCCCACTCAGGAGTCACTACCCTACCCACCACCCCACACACCTCACTCACTCACCTGAACATCTCCCAGGCTGAAGATCCACTCTCCAATCAAATACACATTTTGCTTCTGGAACCATCGATTGCAGTATGAGAAACTAAGGTAAGTGCAGTTGAATGTATTTCAGTAGGGTTTTGAACTCTGATGCATAACTTTGTTATTTTTGCATATTTTGGCCCCAGACATTCAAAATTGCCTTTTTGGGACCCCACCTCATGACCAATGGTGGTGGAATTATGCAAACTGAGCCCAAAAGGTGATTCTGTGTTCACATTGTAAAATCACCTTTCGGGCGGGATTTGAACACTGTCACTGCCCTTGTTTATGAGGAGGGGTCATAAGAAGGCTATGTTGAAAATTTGGAGCTAAAACATGTAAAAATGGCAACGCTATGAACATATGTTGAACATTTTCTATGCTTGCTCATAACTTTGATCATTTTAAATATTTTGACCTCAAATGTTCAACATAGTCATTTTTCACACCACCTCATGAACATGACAGCTGTCAGTTTTTTCAAATCCTGGCCAAAATGTGTTTTCATAAAATCACAAAAAGCAACCGCACTAATATTCATTTCCGTTCACATTTGCCAGTTTCTGTCACAATGCAATCACAATGATTCAAGTTTAAGTCCCGGGGGTCACAATTGTTTCAACCAAGGAGGCAGCAGACTTCTTGTTTTGCTGTTGTGTTCATTGTTTCTGTTTGGGATGGATTACATTTCCCAATGAATCATTCATAATTTAAAACGACATCCCTGGCTCAAACCTGAATAACTGTCATTGCATTGTGACAGAAACTGGCAAATGTGAACTGAACCGAATATTAGTGCGGTTGCTTTTTGTGATTTTGTAGTGTGGGTCGAAGGACCAGCAGCCACACCTCCAGGATCACTGTATCAGAACAGCTGTGATTCATTAAAATGTGTTTTCGTACCTGTGACATGGAATGACATTTTGGTGGTGTGGAATGCCATGTTGGTGGGGATTAGATAACATTCACCTACTGGGTTCATGAGGTGGGGTAATAAGGGTATACCATTAGCATGGTGATTGAAATTTACCACCACAATTAGGGCACAGCAACAACGGTGACAGTCACTGGGGAGATCTTGATTTTAGATCACCCCTCACTGATGCCGTCCTTTGCACCCACACAATTTCTGCCCCCTCCAGGGCATGCCCACCTCTGAGGAGGTTATATTTAGTTCTGGGAGATGTGGGGGGGGGGCAAAGCTGACTGTTTCCTGGAAGGGCACTTTGGCGCTGTAACTCCCGGAAGACATCATGTCTGGTGCTGTAATGCCGGGCAGCATGTTGCCTGTGCCATAAATGGCATTGGCAACATGCTTGTTCCGTCAGCATGGGTGAGCCAGTATTAAGAAGGCTATGCTGAAAATGTGGTGTACGAATATGGTAAAATGGCCAGGTTATGACTGAATATTACACTACTTCAACGTTTAATCATAACTTCGCTAATTTTCAATACTTTGACTCCAAATTTTCAACACAGCCATTTTTCCACACCACCTCATAAACATGATGTGTTATTTTTTAAATCCTGGATGAGATGTGTTTCCTCATCACTGGTGCAAAATGACGTTTTGGACAATATACTATAAATGGTACATGTCATGTTAATAAGGCAAATCATAAAATAAGTATCTTGAAAAGTTGGGGTCAAAATGTTAAAAAATTATAATTGTTTAACAGCCTTTGTGTGCAGTGCCAGCCTTCACCTCAGCAGTCACACCTTGTGATCCCAACCCTGTAAGCTAAGTTTGGGGGTAAGCTCAGAGACCCAGCAGGATGGGGGGAGTGGGTGGGGAAATGCTGCTGTTATGTGACAACCCCACAGCTGGAGAATAAAAGGTGCAGGGTTGTACACATAGGTGTGGGTACCATATAGTGAAGACAACTGCACTCTTGGCATAGGCCCTGCACCTCTCCACCTGTGGGTGGCAGCGTGCCTTGTACATTGGCTGACAGATGCAGCTCTTTGCCCTGTGCATCTCTATCTGTGATCACAAGGAAGTGCAGGAACCAAAGATCCCTGCACTTTCTCAGCCCACCAGACAGCCCCACAAATTCTTCACATTTGTTGCTGCATTGAATGCAGGGCCCTTGGACAGAGTCTTCCCTTGGTGCAGGGCATCTGCATCTGTGCACTACCAATACTAAACACCTGCACAGCACATGCAAGCCAACATTTGGCATTGACAAATACTTGTTTTCTGTCTTGGTTTTGTCACCCTTTTTATGTTCACCATGCATGCATGCGCACTGAACATCTTGCTACAAGAGTGGCTTTTAAGGGGTGTGACACTATTAGTCCAATGCAGAGTGGTCTGCAAAGGGCTCATCAGTATCACACCAATCATCAGCCAGGCTGGTGATGACAGTGTTCTAGCTTATTGGGCAGAAACTTTGTGTAGTTCAAAGGAGAGAGCTAACCTAATCATAACCTCCCCAACCTTGCACATTTCACTTCTGCAGCACTGGGGAGCCCACCCCCTGTGCTGCCAAATATAACACTGACACTGGTGGTCTCCAATGCCCTAATGTCACCACCTGAAATATAGCAATCCAACCCTTGTATTTTTTTTTCCTAAATACACCCTGTAAAAGAGAAAAATGTCCATTGATGTCTGTTGCTGCCACCGCCGTAACTGCCACCCAGCCCAACCTTCGTTAATATTCTAACACAGGGTGCCCGATCCTCCATACTGGCTGCTACCCCACCCCCAACTCCACCCTGTCCATTTTATTTTTTTGCAAAAATATTTTTATTCAACAGTTTACTGTGACAATATCAGATTTTGTATCATTTTCATTCCATCACTTCACATATTATAAATGTGCACCCCTACCCCTAAAAATACTATAAATAGTTACAGCCATGTTCTAATTATCTACTTCAGCATCTCTGTTTCATTTTCTACTTCAGGGCTACATTTCATTTTTCATGTCTTTGTATATTTATAATTGTAATAGTGGAGGTAACATGTTCAAAATAGCATTCCCAGTTATATTGAAAATATCAGTATTTTCTTATATATGGTCCATTAGTCTTTCCAATATTATATTTTGTTTAAAGTTCTGAATCCATTTAGTTAAATTGAATTTCAGTAGATTTGTGGAGTTCCATTCAGCTAGGATCATTCTTGTGGTGGTCATGATGGCTAAGGTAAGTATTTTTTTTCCGAAGTTGTAGGTCCAATCCCTCAAAATCATTCTATAGAAAAATACTAGGGGCCAGATATTCAAAACTTTGCCCCAGGGCTAAATTAGCACTGCCCGATGGGCAAACTTAGCCCGAAGCACAAAGCAAGCCATATTCAAAAGGAATAGCCTGGGGCAAACAGCGTCTGAATATAGCATGGGAATGAGCCCGGGCAAACTAGGCTGGGAGTGCAGGGCAAACTTAGCCCTGGAATAAGACAGCTCTGAATATGGCAACCAGGAAGTACAAACCACAACAGCAAAACAGTGCACAGTGATGTGAAGGTAGGTAGAGGTGAACTATGTGGCCAATGTGTGTGCCAGCAAATGCGTGGACCCAGTACAGCTGCAGGTAGCAGCGCATGTGAAAGTACAGTGTTCAGAACTGTAAAATATTCCCCAAACTGTTTGCACAGCGCTAACATGTTTGTGCGGGTTTAGCACAGGGCTAAACTGTTAGGGCTAAACATGTTTGCCCAGTGCTAAACTTTGCCATATTCAAAAGTGACATGCAAATGAGCCTACTTACGTAGTCTCTGGGCAAACATCCAGATTAGCATCTCATTATGCCCTGATTTGCATGCTGTTTGTGCCGGGCTAACAGTTTAGCCCTGCATTAAACCCACGCAAACGTGTTAGCACTGCGCAAACAGCTTGGGAAATATTATACAGTTTCGAACACTACTTCGGCATATGCTGCTGACTGCAGCTGTACTGGACAACACAGCATAGGCACAGATGGTGGTGGTGCTGCATGCAACTGTCACACTGTAGGTCATGCTACAGTGCACAGCAGGCACTACAGTAGCAAGGAGGCCAGTAGTGTGTGGACACAGCAATGCCTATGATGTGTAGGGCAGTGATGATGACTGCACTGTACACAGTGAGAGTCCCAACCTGCATGTGTTTACTGACAGTGGACATTACTGTTACACTGTTGTGTGACCCACAGATGCTGCACCTCCGGCATGGGATGCTCACAGTGACATATACATGTCCGGCTTTGTGTGCTGTGGCAGTTGTACAGCTGTGCGGTATGTGGCCAGGGGGGCATATATTATCGAAGGCACACAGGTGTTGGGGAATGCCAATACTGGCCCATGTGCACTGCATGATGTGTCCCAGCCTTGTGGCCACACCTGGTCTGTGCACAGCCTGGCCACCCATACACTCTCCCCTCAACATCCTCCATGCCTACAGTGCTGCATGTGTGTGTTGGCATCTGTTGGTGTCCACAGAAGAGTGGTCCTCAGGTGTGTGCTGTATGGCCACACTGCCATGCTGTCCACTGGCAGCAGAGTCACCACTTACTGCCTGGCATGGCTGGGACTGGTGGCAGATGATGGCATCATTGTGATGTCATCAGTTAGCAGCATGTTTCCTCTATGTTTGGCTTTGTCTATGTGTCATATTTATTTGTTAGAGTCGTGCAAAGCTGCACAAAAGCTGTGCAAATACTGTTCAAAGTTAAAGTGTCACACAAAGCTGATTGCCCAGGGTTAAGAAAAGCTTTTCCTGGGTGATAATGTGCACCACGCTAAGTGTTGCGCTAAGTTGCGCAAACCACTCTATGGTAACCAGTCGCTGAAATAGCATTGTGCCTGTATTCACGTCAGTTTGCCCCTTGCATACATTATGATTTTGCCCAGTGCTAATGCAGTTTGTCCGTGCAATTTGGCCTTTTGAATATAGCTGACCCGCGCTAATCCCACGCTAAACCTGTGCAAACAGTTTTTGCCTGGTGCAAAGTTTTGAATATCTGGCCCTAAGTCTCAAAGTCTTTCCATGTAATTTCTCTATTGTTTTCTATAAAATCTCTCCAATGAATTATATTTAGTAACTTTAAATTGTTTGCCCATGAGACTTGTGCACTACTAATCTATATTTTAGAGTTCCACATTATACTGGTTAAAGTTATGGTGTTATTTTGTGGAAGAATCTTATTAATTTTTAAGCAGATTTTATATAAAGAATTGATTATTGAATTTATCACATATAAAAACGTTCCCAGGTATACCAATACATTTTTAATTTTTAATTTGGGGTCTTTCATATTTAGAATTTGTTGGATTTGGGATGTGTATATGCCTCTTGAATTAATTTGTGCATTTGGTGGGTTGGACCAGTAAACAACTTGTTTGAATTTAGTTGCCCAATAATATTGTACAGGGTCTGAGCATCCCATTCCCCCCTCTTTATGTGTTATAATCATTTTTTCTCAGGCAATTCTTGAAACTCCACCTCTCCACAGAAACATTTTTAAGGATTTCCAGATTTGTTCTAACCATAATATTGACATTTGTCCTTGTGTAGCTTGGAATAAATACATTAAATGTGGTATTATCATGATTTTTATGGCTTCTATCATTCCCCACAAATATGAAGATTTATTTTGCCAAAAGTCTAATAGTATGTTATTTCTTTCAGTAAACTTGGATAGATTCACTTCCACTGCTTTCTGTGTTGATTTGGTAATTAGTATTCCTAAATAGGTAAGGACTTCTTCTAATTTCATTTCTTTTAGTAATTCTCTGGTTTCAGGTTGTATTTGATTTATTGGTAATATGAATGATTTAGATTTTTTCAATTGATCTCCATCTATTTCTAAGACTTTTTTAAATTCTGACATAAGAATGGGATAAGTGGTTTAGGAGTTAGAAAGATCAAAATGTAATTTACGTAAACATTTAGTTTTATTTCAGTTGTAGATTTTTTATACCCTTTATTGTGTTATGAGTTCAGATATGGTTTTATAAAGGTTCTAAACTTAAAATAAACAATATTGGAGATAGAGGACATCTCTGTCGTACATTATTTGTCATGTATATTGATTCAGATTGGACTTGGTAATTTTAAAAGAAGCCTCCAGTTTTTTATAAAGTGCTTTAATTGGTCTTAATTTATAATCTGGAAATCTGTATTGTTGTAATGTTTCAGACATGAAGTGCCAATTTAACAAATCAAATGCCTTAATGGCATCTAAGGCAATTGCTGATGTCTCTGTATCTAATTCTTGTACAGATGAGATGACAGCCTGAACTTCACCCTGTCCACTGAATATATCTTAATTTTTTATTAAACCCTTTTGGTCATGATGTATTATTTCAGAAATCTGGTACTGAATTTTCATCACTATTACTTTGATAAATATTTCATAATCTAAGTTGAGAAGTGCAATTGGTCGATAATTTTCTTTATGTGTTATGTCTTTATTTTCTTTTGGAATCAAAATAAAATTAATTTGTGAAAAGGAGCTTGGCAGATCAAGACTATCTTATCTGCCATTTGATGCATCCAAGGGCAAAGATCTTCCAACAAGGCCTAATAAAATTCTGATATGTGTAACCATCTGGTCCAGGTGAAGAACTGTTTTTCATGGAAATAATAGCCTCTGTTACATCTAATTTAGTAAATTTATCGTTGACAATTTTTACAGTATCAGTATGCACTTCATTTAAATTGTGTTGGGTTATTACTTGGTATAATATGGTATTACTTGGTATTGTGGGGCATAAGAACACCCCATCGGGAATGCCCCCCACAATGTTGTGGACCATTGTTTGATGTTAGTGTTCAACCAAAGATCTAACTTAGTTTTAAATATTTCAAAATTAGGACTATTAACAAGGCCACCCGGTAACTTGTTCCATGTCCTTGAAGCCCTTACAGTAAAAAAAAATGTAGTCACTTATTGGTATTTGTCTTAGGGATAGCAAGTTGTTTAGAATGTAGTCTGGGTACGAGTTTTCTATTAGTATAGTTAATCCCGCATTGTTGCATCAAAATAGGGTTTTCTAATGTTTTGTAAAGGAACAGGAGATCTCCAATGTGCCACCTTGTTTCCAGAGATTGAAGTTTTAGTTTTCTTAGCCTGTCAGTATATGATAACTGTGCCAAATGAGGTACCATCCATGTTGCTCTCCTCTGAATGCCTTCAGCTGTTGCTATGTCCTTACTCAGGTACGGACTCCAAAAAGGTGACCCATAATCTAAATATGGTCTAATAGATGTCCTGTAAAGGGGGATGATGCAGTGTTCTAATTTAGTTACAAAAGTGTGATCTATTCTTCTAAGTAACCCATTGGAGTGCTTAGCCAATTTGTTACAATGGTCTCCTGAGGACAGTTTATTGTTGATGATAATCCCGAGGTCCTTTTCACTACTTGTTGCCTTAAATGTAATATTGTTTAATTTGTAAGATTGAAGTGGGTTATTATTGCTTAGGTGAAGTACAGTACATTTATTGATATTAAACTCAATACCATCTGTATTTGCCCATTCCTCGATTTTAGATAAGACTTTAAGCAATTGATTTCTATTGTCCAGTGAATCCACCTGCCTCCCAGTTTGGTATCATCAGCAAATTTTGATAAAAGGGTGTTTGAACTAGTCTGTATGTCAGAAATGAATATATTAAACAGGATAGGTCCAAGAACAGAGCCCTGCGGAACTCCACTTGTCACTTCACCGATGTCAGACAAAAATCCATTAATTTTTACCTGTTGTGTCCTATTTGTCAGCCAATGGTCCACCCATTTTATTAAATTGGTGGAAATCTCCAGGTGTGTAAGTTTGTTAATTAATTTTATGTGGGATACACGGTCAAAAGCTTTGCTGTAGTCTAGAAGAAGAATATTCATGTGAATCCTAACATCCATCTCATGGTGAATGTGATTATAAAAGGCTACTAGGTTGGCAGTTGTTAAGTAACCCTGTTTGAAACCATACTGGGTGATATCACTAAGTTTTTGAGTTTGAAGTTCTGTTTCCATTAAAGTTTTGATACATTTTTTCTAGTAATTTATAGGATACTGAGGTTAAACTTATGGGTGGATAGTTTTCCGGATTTGATTGACTCCCTTTTTGAAGATGGGCGTCACATAGGCTGTTAACCAGTTAGCGGGAACTGTTGATTCCTTAAGTGATTTGTTTAAAATAATAGTTAAGGGGAGAGAGACTGTATTAGTGGTTTTTGACAAAAGCCTAGGGCTAATCCCATCTGGTCCTGGACTTCCTTTTTTGTCAAGTGTTTTTAATGCATCTTTTGTGTGATTAATTGTTATGGAATAATTGGATTTGTTAACTTGTTTGACTGTTTGAAGGGGATATATGTCTTTTTTTGAAAAGACAGGACAAAAATATTTGTTTAATTTGTCAGCTGTGATTTTATCTGATATTATTGGTGTGTCATCAATTGCAAATGGTCCAACTTGTCTAACATTCCCTTTTTTTTTTGTTCGGATAGGAAAACAAAGATGTATGTCCATCTTTAGAATGAGTTATTCTAAATTCCAGATTTTGCTTTGTTTTAAAGATTGCTGATTTTATTTTTTTTACAGAGGCCCTGTATAGTAATAAAATTGTACTATTGTTTGGATTTTTTTAAGTTTAGAAAAAATGTTCTTTTTTTGCTTGATTAGTTTCTTTATATTATTATTTAGCCATGAAGGAATATGGTCTTTGTGGTTATATTTGTTTTTTGTTAGCACATACTTGGATTCCAAATCCAGAATAATTGTTTTAAAGCTGTTCCAGGCTTGTTCCAAAGTTAAAGGTAATAGTATATGTTCCCATTGTATGTTCTTTAGGTGGTTATTTATTAAACTGAAGTTGGCTTTGTCATAATTATTGTTGATGACAAGGTAAACTGAATAGTATAGATTTGTGGGTCACTGTTCCCCAGAGGGCTAGAGATAGATAAGTTGGAAATATGACTGCCAGTGGTTGTCAACAGTAGATCTAATATGTTAGTTCCTCTAGTGGATTCTGATATTAATTGTTCTAGTGCCAGATCAATTATTCCTGAGATAAAGGTCTTCTCAGTTTCTGACCTTCCAGTTAGATTTTCCCAATTGATGTTTGGTAAGTTAAAATCCCCCAATATTATAACATTTCCTTTGCTTGCTAATTTTTTTAATCTCTGCCAATAATAGGTTAGTATGTTCAAGTTTCACATTAGGTGGTCTGTAGCATGTCCCAAAAAGTATTTGTGGTTGCCCTTTAAATTGGATTATAACCCATAGGCTTTCAGTATCTGTTTGTATGTTATTTTCAAAGGAGCGGATGTTATTTCTAATATACATGCAGACTCCTCCACCTTTTTTGTTCATTCTATCTTTGTGATCGAGCTTAAAACCTGGTATATGTCTTGTCCACTCAGAATCAGTGTCCCACCAAGTTTCGGTTATTGAAATAATATCAGTGTTAAGAAAATTGATTTTAGATTCAAGTTCAGCAATTTTAAGAGTGTTTAATAATCTTGCATTTAGAGATAATACATTGCATAGTGTATGACTGTCTGTTTTGTTATTTAGAGCCATGGAAATAGATCCATTCTCCCCCTTTATTTTTAGTTTAAAGTATTGTGAATAAATGAAGCATTTTTTTTTCCCCAGGATGGAACTTCCTCTCCTACTTAAATGTAGGCTGTCCCAACAGTAGAGGGAGGGTATGTTGCAAAAATCTTCCCAATGAGTTAAACATATAGGGCTGGATTAACAAAGCTTTCTGAAGGTGCAAAACCTTCCCTAAGTCCCCAAAACTGCCATAGCTATGGAAACAAAGGGGACTTTGCACTGAGTGCTATTCACAAAAACCTCCACAGCTGCGGAAAACAACACTAAGGACTGTGGAAAAAAGTGTAGCTGCAGAAGTCCCTGAGGAAAAAAGGTGTGAGATAAGTAAGGCACAGCCCCTGAAAGGCTATTCATAGCCCTTTTTTTTCACAGTTGCAGAAAAAATGTTACACACAGTGGAATGAGGTGTAACTCTCCCTCAGCAAACTGCAGTAGTGCCCCAGCAATTGGAAACAATTAAGGTGGAGGTGAGGCACAGGTAATAGCATCACAGATGGTATAACAGTAGCTGCTGTAACAGAAACAAAAGCACACATTGCTATGATATGGCAACAGGCAACAACAACCATCACCAGACACAGTGCGGCCCATGACGAAGCCCCACAAGCAGTAGAGCCTGGCCAGCCTGCAGTGAATGCTACTCCTGCAGGCAACAGGAACACCTCAGGGAGGGAGGACCAGCAGTGACAGTTGGCCACTGTGATGCCATGGTATTGATGGTACCTGTGGTGCTGCAGTGGTCCCAGTTGAGGGACTGGTTGCTGGTCTTTTTGTGGGTGCTTTCAGCTTCGTTCTATGGCAGCCCTGTTAAAATCTGCTATTCCTACTAATTAAGTTCACTGTTGCTGTGCCTATTAAGCTATTTCTACAGCTGCGGATCTGCAGTTGCGGATTTTCAGCACGCGCACAATTTCCGCAGCTGCTGAATTTTCTCAGCTGCTGGGATTTTATGAATTTCCGCACCTGCTCAAAATTTCTTTATGAATATCATGCAACTGCACTTCTACAGTGATGCAGGCCTTTTTCCCGCAGCTGTGGGATTTTTGGCTTTCTTTGTGAATCCTGCCCATGATGTTTTGTTTAAGGCACCACTTCCTAAGACACTCATTTAGAGCCTTAATCTTATTTGTGATGTCTATATAGTGACTCTATGTACTGGGAGAATTTCTGAGAAACACACATCACATCCTCTGTCAACCAGTACATTATTCAGGGCTATGAAGTCCTTTTTAAGTTCAGTTAATGAAGTCCTATTGATGCCATTCATTCCAGCATGGACTATCACTAGTGACCCTTTTGATTGATCTTTGAGTATAGATTTGGTCATTTTGGTACTGTCAGATGTTCTTGCCCCTCTGAAACTAGAGCATGTACAGTTGATTTTGTCTGGATTACATATTAATCTATCTGTGAGCTTAATAATAGTTACCCAGAACAAAAACTGGTTTAGGACTGTGGGCAATTTTGGAAGATTTCAAGCTATCCTGACTATTGGTCCATGGAGTTTGTGATGAAATATGTTCCCTAGATAATGTGTTTGATTGTGGAGCTCATTGTATGTACTAATGTGGGGGGATCAGGATAGTCTGGTTCTATTTCCTGAATTGAAAGGTCATGACCTGTTCCTAGTAATTAAAATCTATTACTTAATTAAAGGTAGAAGTGGGGTACTGGAATGTACTTGACCTCCTCTCCTTTTGGTTTTGCATCTGTTTGTTGGCACCAGGGCCCACGTGTCATCTGTTGTTAATTTTAATGTACTACCCTCCATTACAATGACACTGTTCTCATTAGTTTCAGGGTTTGTAATTTCAAGGTTGGTTACCATAGAATCAATGTAGTTTTCCAAAAGAGTTATGTCAGATTTCATTTCCATCCTGACCTGTAGTTTTCCTATTTCATCATAGAGAGTGGCAATAAGTATATAGTTTTTACAAGTGTATCCTCCTACTTGTTCCCCCAAACTGTACATTTTACATTTTTGACTACAATTCTCAGGGGAATTCATGATTAATATTTTATTAGACCTGTTTAAATAAACTATGAAGAAGTGCTATAATATATTTACCCTTACAATTTGTAGTCCCTGTACTGGTGGCTTATCCAGTTGCAGATTTGGTTGTCCAACTGTTCTGCCCTCAAGTATACTGTGACCCCTGGTCTCTGGCTTCCAAGAATGACACAGTAGACACGCGCTAACACTTGCAGGGTCCTGAAATACTGTGAAACCGGAAGTGAGTTCTGATTCTAACTTCTGGTTTTGCGCTAGCTCTGAGTAGGTAAAAAGCCTTTTATTAGGCACAAATCAGAGTCCCCTGTACAGCAAAACAATCTTAGCAAGGTTCCCAATGCTGTATAAGTGAGTTGTTAGCTCTGGGGGAGTACCACTGGGATGATGTTTTAATTAAGTAGGTCCACCAGTGTCCCACAACACCCTGCATTTGTACCAAGGAGAAATGGCTATGTAAGACACAAGCCACACAATTAGTTATCAGTTAAAACACACACACTATTTGTATATCAAGTATATAGTCTCAGAGCTTTCAGGAGAATATACCACCTCTCTCCAGAGGCACACTACTCCACCACTGGACCACCAGGGTTTCTATTGCTATTTCCACCCATGATCAGGCAATGGGGGGACTTCCACTGGACCACAGGGCACTGGATTATACTTAAGCCCACGATCAGGTGATGGAGGGGTTCCACTGGACTACCAGGGCACTGGATTATACTTATGGTTATGAGTGTATTATTCAAATATGGCTTATTATAAATTGCTTTACAGCATGATACAAAGATCTTAGCAATGTCCTCATCTTTAGTGACTATTCTATCAATTCCATCTCTAGTAGTAGTTATGGTATTATGTTCTTTTTGTTTTATTTTTTTCAAAGCACAGGCTAACAATTTGCCAAATTTATCTGCATGACAGTATAGTTTATTTTTAAGTCTTAAAATGTTTCCTTCAACTTCCTGCAGTAACTTGAGCTTTTTTCTGTGATTGTTTGGTCTAGAAGGTCCTGAATTGTCATGTCTACTTTACTCAGTTCTATCTTATAAATGTAATATTTCTTGTTCTAGTTGTCATTGTTACTTTTTTTTTTTTTTTTTGGGGTATTTTGTATTATTTTGTATGATATTATGTTTGCTCTAATGGTTGTTTTAAATGTATCCAATGTTTTGGTGATTTTTTATGCTTTACTGTAGTTAAATTGCTAGAATTCTTATATACGTGACCTTATTAATTCTAAAAATTATTTTTCCGCTAACAAGGAATTCTCAAATGTCCACAGCGGTATATTTTTGCTGTCTCTAGTGGGTATGCACGTAATTGTAAGTATAGCATGATCAGATTTTGCAATTTCTTTAATTTCTGTTCCATTGTATTATTCACATGCTCTTTATTTATTAATATGCAATCTGTTCGATATACACCTTAATATGTCTGGCTCTGTAGGTGTATTTTATCTTATCTGGATATTTGTTTCTCCATGAGTCACATAAATTATGTTTGTTAGAAAATCTTTAGAATTGTTGGCTAATCTTATGTCTTGCATTGATGGTTTTGTGGATTTGTCCTTATAAGGGTTAATTACAAGGTTTAAGTCACCTCCGAGTATGATGTTCATCACATTCAATTCAATTAAAACCTTGGTTATTGTATTTAAAAATTCTGTATATGCAATGAAGGGACAATAACCTGATCCAAGTACCACTTCCACCCCATACATATAGCCTTTTATAAGAATCACTCTCCCATCATTGTCCGTCCATTGTTGAATGAGTTGGACATATATGTTTTTTTCAATGAGTATGGCAGCTCCTTTACTATTAGAGGTACCATTTGAGAAACATACCTGATTAACTCAGCCTTTTTTAGTCTAAGATGTTCCTTAGTTGTTAAGTGTGACTCTTGAATAGCCAAAATCTATACATTGTTTTGTTTAGCATATAGTAAGATTACCTCTCTTTTTTGTAATTATTTATCTCATTCCCATTTATGGAAGGAAAGGCAACTCTGGGAGAGACTACATTAGTAGGTTGAAACATTAATATCATTTTTCCCCATTCCCCCATCTTCCTTATTTCTTTTTCTATTATATGCGTTGTTTTATAAACTAACGATCTTTTGCCAATTTTCTGGTCTTTTATTTATTTTTCTTCCTTTCCCTTTCACTTCTGTTTGTTTTTTCTCTTGTTTCCTTATCCTTGATAAGTTTTCCCTTTATAACCCAGAGGTTAGTAGAATTTTCTTCCCATATGGCTGAATAACCTTTCTACCCTTACCCTTTATTCTCATAATAAATCATATTACACCACCCTGGTGTCTGTGCTAACTTGTCTTTATTCAGATGTTCCCTCTAAGTCATAAATCCCACCCTTCATAGGGGAGAAATATATAGGAGAGGGGAAGGAGGGATCGAAAGGGTGGCAGGGGAAAGAGGAGAGGGAAAGAAGAAGAAAAATTAAAGCTCTATCTCCTCTACTCCCCCCCACCCAATATCTAAGGCATCCTTACTTTTTTAATAATACTCCCCTCCCTCACATACACACACACTCACACACACACACACTTCTAACTATCTCATATTTTCTCTTTTAGTCTTTTTCATGTTCTGGTAAACATTTCCAGTACATTTTCTTCTAAGTCTTTCTGCTTCTTCTATTGTACTGTAAGTCCATTGTTTTCCATGTATAGTATCTTTCAGTTTGTGTGGTGTCAAGAACAAAGACGTATATTCTCTTTTCCATATTATAGTTCTCAATTGTGCATATTGTTTTCTTTTCAGATATGAATTCATTTAGTAAATCTTGAAATATCAACATTGTTGCATCTCGACTGAAATCTTTTCTTTTTGAAAGCATTCATCATCACTTTATTTGTTTTAAGAAATTTTACAATGATTGCTCTAAGTGGATTATTATCATCAGGTCTTTGTCTAAGAGCTCTATGTATTTGATTGTACTCCATTTTAATATATTCTTTGGGGACTTCCAAAAGATTGGCAATTATGTCATCTATTGTTTGCCTTAAAGATGACAGGAAAACATTTTTAGACCTCTAAATGCCCTCTAGTTGTTCTTTTATTGGCTACCCACTATTCTGATATGTTTTTGACCTTTTCTATTGAATTAATAATCTAATTATGTTGGCTTCATAACTACCCTGAATCCCTCTGTGCTCAGCAGTTGCTGCTGTCTGTTTTCATACTGCCCGAACATTCTATGACATCAGAAACACTCATTCTAGGCCATTCAGATGAATAGCATGGAATGGGAGTTTCTGATGTCATAGAATATCTTAAAAATATGAAAATCAAGAGTGGTAACTGGTGAGAAGAGTGGAACACAAAGTATATCTGAAGGCATGCCCCAAAAGCCAGATTATTTATTTATCATAAAATCATCAAAGTATATCAGAATACTGTACATAACTGGAATGGAAAGGAAGATGGAAGGACAGTTACGTAAGTAAAAATAATTTCCTATCTTCTTTAAAGAAGCTTGGTGGTCCCATATCTCTGGCACGCCCAGCATATGTACATTTTTTCTCCTTGCTCATGTTTCTGCATCTATTCCTTTGTCTTAAAGTTGTTTTATAAGGGAGTCTTGTTGTGAAGTTTGTCTTTTAACTTGTAATAAGTCATCTTCTGTTTGTGTTGATCCATTTTTCAGTTTCATTAAGTCAATCCATTGTTTTTTTCTTAACTGTAATTTCCATATTATTAATAGATGTTTTTACATTGTCCATTTCTGTGACCAGTTTGTCTTGGATTCCATTTTCTCGTTCACCACATGCAATTCCAATAAAATGTTTTTTGCTTAAGTAGGTGGTTCTGCTTCTTGTTTGGATGATCCCCATTGTGATCCCCTTTTTTCTGTTTTATGTTCTGATTTTCATTATCAGTTAAGGATGTCTCCATGTTCAGTAAGGGGGTGAGCATCACCTCTTCCATGGGCTAGCTTTCATCCTGATTCTCCTTATTTGTCTCCATCTGTTTTGATTGTATTTGTCATTCTTCCATTTGTTTTTGTTCAGTAAATTTTTGGTATTTTAAATAGTTGTTTATTTTAAAGTAGGATCTTTGATTTTTTGTTTTAGTTCCTCAGTTACTGAAGGGTCTGTTCCTTTTGGCATTGTGAGGAATTTAAAATTGGATCCTCCCAGGACAGAGTGGTAATTGAAGATATTGGATTTATGAAAGGTAAAGTTGAGGAAGGAAAAAAGAACTGTATTTCTGATTTATCTTCTGTATCTGTTTGTGGTCCAGAAGTTTTTTCCTCTTTCTTTACTTTCTTATGATTCATTAGATGAAGACTGGTCACATACTGTAGTGTTAGACATTTTTGACCCACACCACTCTATATCCTAAATTAAAAACAACTATTCCTACAATATTCATCCAAGGTGTTCTTAAATTGGTTCATGCTAGTACAAGACACCATAGGTGGTGGCAGAGCATTCTATTGTGTCACCACATGCTGCAAGAACCAGATCCCTCTCTGGTTTTTATTGTAATGATCTCCTTTTAGTAGATGCTGGTGAACCCTATTTTTGACTAATAGTTGTCTCTTACTTAGTCCTATACACGTCCAAAGATCTACATCGTGTGTTGCACTACAGATTAGGCACATATTTCCCCTGTACTTTCCATACTGTAGTGAATACAGCCCCAAAACTTCAAGCCTCTCCTCATAGGCCATGCCCTGCACTCCATCCACCATTCTCATTTCCCACCTCTGCAAGCCCTCCACTCACCTCACATCCCTCTACAGGTGCAGCACCCAGAACTGACTGCAGTACTCAACATGAGGGTGAACCAGTGAAGCATATAATTGGACCACTACTTCCCTTGCCATACTCCTAATATTCCATCTTATAGCAGCCAAAATACTATATCCCTTCCTTGTCACTTCAGTACACTGTCTTGAAGAGCTTAGGTCACTACTAATTACCACACCCAGATCTTTTTCAGCATCGACAGTCTGTAGCATGTACCCATCTATATGGTATTTGAATCTCATATTTTTCCTTCCCAAATGCATAATCTTGAATTTTTCAAATTAAATCTAAGTTCCTTTCTTGTCACAGTATCACCTAGTGCATTAATATTGTCCTGGAATATTTTAGCATCCTCTGCAGTTGAAACCAATGCACCCATTTTAATGTTGTCGGTGAATTTTGCCATCCAAGCTTTACCGTTAAAGTTATAGATGCCAATTGGATGTTAAAAAGGGTGCATCTGAGCACCAATCCCTGTGGTACCCACTTGTCACAGAAGCATAATTAAAAAGGTTCCCTTTGACTGTCACTCACTGTTTCCTATTTGTTAGCAAAACACATATCTACCATATAATGCACTTATTTAAATTAATTTCCTTTAGGGATTTAATCAGCTCAGAATGGGAAACTCTGTTGAAGGCCTTCTCAAAATTGAGATAAAGTATATCCACTGGGATATCTTTTTCCATGGCCTCGCTAACCGGGTCAAAAAAGTATATTAGATTTGTCAGACATGACCTTCCCCTTAAAAACCCATGCTGGTAGAAATCTACTTGGCTATATTGTTTAATATGTTCATCTATGGCATCTTTTATAAATCCCTCAAGTATCTTGCCTATAATGCATGTCAAGCTAATTGGCCTGTAATTTGAACTGCCTGTTTTGGGCCCCTTTTTATGGATTGGTACAATATTGGCCAATAGCCAGTCTTCTGGTAGAATGCCTTCATCTAAGGATTTTATTAATATAGCATGAATAGGATCACAGAGTGTAGATGCTAATTCCCTGAGAAGCCTGGGATGCAATTCATCATGTCCTGCTGACTTGGTGAGATCTAGTTTTCCCAGTTTATTCCTTACCATAATCAATGTAATTACTAGAATATTTACTATATCCTCTACTCCATCAAATGTTCCTATGTCACTTGGCTGATAAACACTTGCAAAATAACTACTGAACTGTTCAGCCATAGCCTGACAGTCTGTGATTATGTTATTACCCTGAGTAAGGGGCTCTATAATGTTATTATTATTTTTGAGACTTCCAATATAGTTAAAAAAAAAAGCTTTTTTGTTATTGGCTACCTTGTTAACTAGTTTCAACTCAATGTCACTGTTTTTTTTTTTTTATGTTTTTTAGGAACCTGAGTCTTTTCTTATGCAAATATTTAGAAGTTCCTTCCTTTTTAGCTTTCTTATAAGCTCTATTTTTAGCATTTATCATTTTACTTATTTTGAGATTGAACCACATTGGTATCCTTCCCTTCTAAGCTATCAGCCCAATTCCATTGTTTAGCTAAGGTCCTTAAATAATTATAATCTGCTAATTCATATCTCTTTATTTTACTAGCACCACCCTTGACTTCAGTTCTCGTCTTTATAGTACATTCCACCATATTGTGGTCACTTCCTGACAAGGGTTCTCTGACATGACATTTTTCATTTCATTCTCCCATGTTGCTTATAACAAGGTCCAGTATATGATTGTCCCTAGTAGGCTGCCATACATAGTTTTCAGCACTTATACTGTCGATTGCTTCCAATAATTTACTCTCTACTTCTATAGTAGAAGCCCATTTCTCCCAGTTAATTCCAGGGAAACTGAAATCCCCTAAACTAATACCATTTTGCCTGAGTTCTGGTTCCCTATCTGATTAACAAATTTCGGCAGTTTTAGATCCATTTAAAGACAGAGGTCTATAACATACACCTAAGAGTACCTGTTTATCGTGTGATACTTTGCTCTTCTTTTTTTATGGAGTTAGTTAGATTTCATCTTTGAGCCTGGTGTGAGCTCTATCAGGGCTAGAATCTGAGTCTCGATCGGTGTGTGTGTTTTTATTTTTGCTTCTTGCATACATCAGTATTAATGTTCCTCGTATTTTAAAAAAAGTTTTCTTTAGTCCATATCTTTCTGAGTTAGTATTTAATAAACTCAGAATTGGGCCTTTGATGCTTGTAAGTTATCTATCACCCAGGAAAATTGTGGGTTTTTTGTAAATATCAGGCAACGGCCAATCACGTGGTATTCAGCTGCTGTAATACTGGTAAAGTGAAAAAATTAGTTTGTTCAATAGTTTACATTAGTAATCTGTCTCTGTTGGTTACCAACACTTTGGTTTGAACAGTGTATTCAGTTTTTCCCCTTTCTTTCTTCAATTAGTAACAGCAAAATACTATAGCAAATCCACTCTTATTCTATGTCTTTAAGTGTGGCAATCCCCCACCTCCGTTTATTAACTTTCAAATTTTATAATTTTAGATTAATATTCATTGAAGTTCAGGTGCTTTGCTGAATTCTATTCGTAGTTGCTTACTACTGAATTTTTTACTCTCCATTCTTAGTGAAACAATTCAATACTCTGTATGTTTTTAACATTGATCTGAAATTTCTTCAATGAAGGTGGACTGGGGGGTCCTGCTGTACCTCTTCCAATTCACATCAATTAAACCAGTGCTCTTTGGTATATTGAGAATTTGGCATCTTCACACATGAAATGTATAATCACCAAACGACACCAGACATTTTTCAAAAGTAATCTGATTAACTTAACTGTCTACGGAAGTGGACATACAGATAAAAGTTATTTCTTGTCTTGATAATGTGTAATAAATTCATGTTAGAGACTTTGGTAGCTGTTAGATATTTATCTCAAAAGGAAGTTACAATTTGCAGTGTTTCAGGGTTGTCTGGTAGCAACTAGTCACATGGTATTCCTTCACCTCTCACTCATAAAGCAAGAAGAGAAATTCCTTTCAATGATTTACTCAAAGATTGTTCCTACTAGTTTCAGCTAGAAATAGCCAGTCAGTTAATTAATATTTTAGTTTTTTCCTTTTCTTATATCGGACAATTAAATGCTATGTCAAGACAGTAAATACCGATTACATTTAAATATGATGTTTCACCAACCTCCATTCATTAACTGTCAGCGTTTGCCTCTTCAGCTTAGTTTGGTGTTCAGGGAAGATTCAAATGTGTTACAGTTTTCTTTCTTTGTAGTTATTGCAATTGCTGCATGTGGCTTACCTTCTAGGTTCTCTTCCTCCTCCTCAGTAAATCCATTCAAAACTTGTTCTGAGCATTTTTATGTACTCTGGTCTGGGGAGGGGACCCCACAGTAGTTCTCCCACTCCATACCACTTTACCAAATGTTTTTAATGTCTAGAATGAAGATTTTACCTATTTCAATTTTTCTTCCGGGAGCCACATTCACTTTACTGTGAATCCGCTCCTCTTGCATGTTAGTATATCAATATTGTTTTCTTCACCATACAGGGGGCTGGATATTCAAACTGCACTGGGCAGGGGTGCAAGCCTAGGAGCAGCACATCTGGGCTGCACCAGGGCATGGACCAGGTGCTATTCAATGATGCTGCACCATGGTTCAGCACCATTGAATATGGCATGGACGGCGCATGTACTGCATCAGTGTAAGTGGCAGAACTGGAGCAGGGGGATGCGCCAGCACAAGTGCAGTTGTGCTAGGTGCATCATCCATGATATTCAACACTGGGCATGCAAATGAGGCCATTATGCATGTAAGGCACAAATGGGGCCATTTGTATGACATTATGGCCCTATCTGCATGTGATGCACTGATCCAGGATGACTTGCAACTGGCATCCAGCCAGGCTGCAGCCATTGAGGATCGACACCCTGTGGTCCCAGTGTGGTCACCTGCTCCCTTATATGCCCAATTGTGGGCATCAGTAAATAGAGACTCCCTGGTGGTTGAGTGGAAAACCCCCATTGCCAATTGCGGGCTTAAGTATAATCAAGTTCCCTGGTCATTGAATGGAACCCCCCCATTGCCCAATCGTGGGCATAAGTATAATCCAGTGCTCTGGTGGTCCAGTGGAAATCCCCCCATCACCTGATCATGGGCATAAGTATAATCCAGTGTCCTGGTGGTCCAGTGGAAACCCCCCATCACCCGACTGCAGGCATAAGTATAATCCAGAGCCCTGGTGGTCCAGTGGAACCCCCATTGCCCAATCATGGGCATAAGTATAATCCAGTGCCCTTGTGGTCTAATGGAAACCCCCCCATCACCCAATTGCAGGCAGAAATAGCAATGGAAACCCTAGTGGTCCAGTGGTACCCCTCTCCCCACCCGCCCACTGAGGTGGCCTGCTGTTTTTGACAGAGAGCTTTGCTTTCACAGCAAATAATAGCAGTCTAGAACTGTACAGCTTTTTTACTGAAAAATGAATTCTATCTCAGCAGGAGTTAGTACCTGTTTGGATTAAGCAAACAGATACTCTATTAGAAGAAGGGGTCTCATTTAAGTAAAAAAAAAGAAGAAAGTCACTGTGTGTTTCTCTGAGGAAGGGAGCTGTATCAGCTTAATTTACATAGTCGGAGCAGAGGGAAAATCTAATTGGCGGTGTGGCTTAGTAGCTTAGCAGTACAAAAGCAGCTGTCTCCAGTTACAGCTTCCTGCTGTTTTTGACAGAGAGCTTTGCTTTCACAGCAAATGACAGCAGTCTAGAACTTTACAGCTTTTTTTTCTAATTGCCCTCCTTCCCACCCCTCTACCCTCCCTCCCAAAGCCAGTTCTAGTTTTTTGACTGACAACAGGAATTTCCTGTTTGGCAGTATGAAGGGAAGGATCACTGAGACACATTAGTTTCAGCAACCTTGAAGGAACCTAAAAAAAAATAACTCTTTATCCCCCCCGGCTGCTGGAGGTCTAAATCCAAGCATGGAAGAAGGAGACTACTGAAGACAACAGGAAGTTCCTGTCCCAGAACAAGAAGGGTGAGAGTTGTAAGGGCACATAGGCAGTAGGAAAGTAAATGTAAAAATACATAGAGGGAGGAGTCAGTAAGCATACAAAGCAACAGGAGAGGGGACACAAAATAAGTCAAGATGGGAGTGGTGCAGTCCAATGGCTGTGGGGCAGCAGTGTTCCAGGAGACATTCTGGAGGCTGCGATGCTGCCCTGTTTGCAGGCACCTCTCTGATCTGAGGGAGGAAGTTGCCCGTCTCCAGGCTGACCTGGCTAGGATTCGTGAAACCTCTTCCCCCACCCAGGGACCACCAGGGCCACCATTGTTACCTCAGAGGTTGCCAAGAAAGAGGAGCAGTTGGACCAAGGTGGGCTCAGGGAGGGAGAGGGTGGTGGAACTGAGGTGCATCCCTCCAGTAGTACCTCTCCACAATTCATATGCTGTTCTGGCAAAGAGTGGTTCCTCTAAGGTGGCACTTGCAGTGAAGACCAAGGAAGATGCTGGGAACCTCCACAAAGGAGACCCACAGGAGGGTGGCATGAGAACCCAGAGGGGACAGAAGCAACTCCTGGTGGGGGACTCAATCATTGGGGGGTAGAAGTGGGGGAGGAAGGGGATAGGGTGGTAAGGTGCCTGCCTGGTGCCATGGCTTGGAGGGACAAGAAGTGAATCCTCAGGATCACAGGAGCAGCTTCATGAGGGAGGGAGCTGGATGTCATTGTCCACCTAGGGAAAAATGACCTGGCTGTGAATGGGATCAGAGCAGTGCTAGAGGAGTTTGTGTAGTTGGGAAGGGGCCTTAGACAAGTATAATGTATGGTAACCTTCTCAGAGGTGCTGCCTGTCTATAGCAAGAATGATGCTAGGGTATTCCGCACCATGGTATTCAATGAATGGTTGAAAGACTGGTGGGGAGCTCAGGATTTTGGCTTCATTGGAGACTGGGAAGCCACCCAGAGGGGATGCAGGCTTATACTGGTGTGATAGTCTGCATCTGTCCATGGGTGGAACCAGGATCCTAGGTGACAGGTTTAAATACTTCATTGGCAAGTATTTAAACTAGCCAAGGGGGAGGCACTGAAAAGGAGCAGGGGAATCCCAGCCTCCCCCCACAAAACTCAGTAGTTAGACAGGTAAACATCAAGGTAGAGAAGTTAGTAGGGAGCAGGACAGGGATAAATGCAGAAAAAGGTGTTAAGAACAGGGATGGGGCTAAAAGGGGTAAGGCCATAAAAAATAAATGGAAGGTGATGAGTACCAATGCCCACAGTCTGTGCAACAAGCTCCCTGAACTAGTGGCCTTGATGGAAGAGGGATGCCTGGATATTGTGGCAGTCACTGAAACATGGTACACAGAGAACCATGAGTGGGATGTCAACATACCAGGATACACAGTCTACAGGAGGGACAGGGTGGGTAAAAGAGGAGGAGGAGTAGCTCTCTATATAAAGGGATGGGATTAAAGCAACAGAACTAAAGAGTAAACAGATAGTTAATGAGTCACCATGGGTCACCCTGGAGACAGGAAATGGCACCACAATCTGCATGGGGGTTGTGTACAGACCCTCATCTCAGGGAGAGGAAATGGACAAGGAAATGATAGAAGGCATCCTTAAAATGGCAGAAAAAGGGGAGATATTGTTGATGGAGGACCTGAATATGCCAGATGTTAACTGGATTACCTTTGCTGCAGGCACATCCAAGAGCAGGGTAATTCTTGATGCCCTGCAGGGGGCATGCATCAGACAGCTAGTGTTGGAACCCCATCGGAAGGGAGCAATCTTAGACCTGGTACTCTCAAATGGGGAAGGAGATAGGATCTCAGATTTAGAAATGGGTAGCCATCTGGGAACAAGTGACCACCAAACAGTGTGGTTCACAATAAACACAGCCATAGAGTCAAGCCATACAAAAACAAGAGTATTGGCTGACTTTGGGAAAATGAGAGAGTGCCTCAGAAAAGCACTAGCAAATGGGCAAGAAGGAGGGGTGGAGGAACAATGGGGAGTAATCAAAACAGCCATCGCGGAGGCAACAAGCCTTTGTGTGAAGCAAATCAATAAAACAAAATGAAGGAAAAGACCTCTATGGTTCTCAAAAGAGGTGGCACAGACAGTTAAGAAGAAAAGGATAGCATTCAGGAAATATAAGGAAACACAGAAGGAGCAGGACAGAGAACTTTATCAGTTAAAGCAGATGGAGGCAGGGAAGGCAGTCAGAAATCCAAAGGCACAAACTGAGGAAAAGATAGCCAACTCTGTTAAGAAGGGGGGATAAAACATTTTATAGGTACATTAGGGAGTGAAGAAAGACCAAGGGAGGGATACAGAGACTTAATAAAGGGGAGGAAATGTGGGCATAGGGTGGCAGTGAAAAAGCAGGGATACTGAATGAATATTTCTGCTCAGTATTCACAATGGATGAAGATGGGGAGGTACCTAAACCAAACAAGGAAGAAACTCTGAATAGGGGGGTCAATACCAGTCCATTCACAGAAGAAAGGATTTTGAAAGAATTCTTGAAACTGAGAGTGGACAAAGCAATGGGGCCTGATGGGATTCACCCAAGAATACTAAAAGAACTAAGGGTAGAACTAGTAGCACCACTGACTACTCTCTTTAACAAATTGGGGAGGATGGAGTGGTACCTGAGGACTGGAGGAGGGCAAATGTGATTCCACTTCACAAAAGTGGGAGCAGGGCAGAGGCAGGAAACTACAGAGAAGTTAGTTTGACGTCAGTGGTAGGGAAAATGATGGAATCACTTCTGAAGGAAAAAACTGTTGAGTACCTAGAGGCCAGCGGGGCACAGGACCCAAGGCAGCATGGTTTCACAGAAGGAAGGTCATGTCAGATGAAACTAATAGATTTCTTTGACTGGGTGACCAAAGTAGTAGATCAGGGAGGGGCTGTGGATATGGTCTACCTAGATTTTAGCAAGGCATTAGATACAGTCTCACACAAAAGATTAATATACAAGTCAGCCAGCCTTGGAGTGGATCCCAAGGTGGTAGCCTGGATAAAAAACTGGCTGGACAACCGGACGCAAAGGGTAATAGTAAACAGAGTCCACAGTGAAGAAAGGAGGGTAACTGGTGGGGTATCACAGGGTTTGGTACTGGGACCGGTCCTCTTTAATGTCTTTATAAGTGACATTGGAGAGCACCTGGAAGGAAAGGTATGTCTCTTTGCAGATTACACAAAGATCTGCAACAGGGTTGATACACAAGGTGGGGTGGAAAGAATGAAAAGGGACTTGGCAAGGTTGGAGGAATGGTCAAATATGTGGCAGCTCAGATTCTATGCAAAGAAGTGCAAGGTAATGCATCTGGGAAACAAAAACCCAGGGGAAGAGTACACAGTGGGGGGAGGTGAGTTAATAACAACAACAAAAATCGAAAGAGACCTAGGAGTAATTACATCAGATGACCTAAAGGTGGGCAAACAATGTGAGAAGGCAGTAAGGAGGGCTGGGGGATACTGGGGTATATAAGGAGAGGCATTAACAGTAGAAAACAGGAAGTTATTATCCCTCTGTACAGACAGTTAGTGAGACCCCATCTGGAGTACTGCGTGCAATTCTGGAGACCCCATCTCCGCAAAGACATAGACAGAGTGGAGGTTGTTCAGAGGAGGGCAACCAAAATGGTGCAAGGTCTGCACCAGAAGACATCTGAGGAGAGACTAAAGCAGCTTAATATGTATACTCTTGAGGAAAGGAGGAGAGGGGAACATGATAGAAACTTTCAAGTATCTCAAGGAATTAACAAAGTACAAGAGGGTAGTATATTTCAGAAAGAAGACATGTGCAAGAACAAGGGGCACAATTTGAAGATAGAGGGGACAGCTCAGAGGTAATGTTAAAAGTATTTTTTCACAGAGGGTTGTGGATGCATGGAACAGCCTTCCTGAGGAGGTTGTGGAGTCAGGAACAGTGGAAGAATTCAAGAATGCATAGGACAGGCATAAGGCAGTTCTAGTGGGGGTAGGAGGAAGTAAGCTGTTGACTAACTAGAATCTGCAGCTTATCCATCAGGTAGGGAAATGGGCAGACTGGGTGGGCCAAGCGGTCCTTATCTGCCATCAAATTCTATGTTTCTATGTTTCTATGAGGTCCTCTGCCACCCAGTACCCCCCCATCATCGGTGGGTGGCAGCACCCCAACCGCATGCTGCCTGGCCGCCCGCTGAATGACAGCATACAGTACAGTCTGTACACCTATTGGTCCACTGCATGGACCAATGGCCATGCAGACCATACTGTACTAAACAGGCCCAATGTGTGAATGAACGCATTCATTCACATATTGGGCCTGTGTAGTACTGTATGGTCTGCATGCCCATTGGTTCAAAACAGTGGACCAATAGGTGTATAGACCATAATGTACACTGTCATTTGGCAGGCGTCGGCGGCATGTGGGTGGATGCTTCTGCCTGCCAATAACGGGAGGGTGCTGGGTGGTGGGAGACCTCAGTGGGTGGGTGGGTGGGGAGGAGGGTACCACTGGACCACCAGAGCACTGAATTACACCTATACCCATGATTGGGTGATGGGGGTTTCCACTGGACCACCAGGGCACTGGATTATACTTATGGCCGTGATCGGGCAACTGGGGGGGTTCCACTCAACCACTAGGGAATTTGATTATACTTAAGCCCGCAATCGGGTGAAGTTGGGGTTTCCACTCAACCACCAGGGAGAATTTTAACACATATGCCCACGATCAGGTGATGGGGCAGGGGGGCACATTGCTGCCAGGGCAGAGAGCTTGTGGACAGTGTTCTGGGTGGGCTGGTGGCCACCCACAGCTGGCGGCTGCTGTGTTGCACCCTGCAATATGGCAGCTCGCCTGTGGGTGGCCAGGATTTGTTCCTGGTTTTACTAGGCACATCTTTGCACCCCCCTGAGCAGCACAAGGCAGAGTTGTGCCAGCATATGTGCCACACATCCCGGGCTGAATCTCGGGATGTGCCATATATGCATGGGCAAACCCTCAAACTTGCGCCACATACATTACTGATGCGCCCTGGTGCATCGGGAGTTGCACATTGCATTTTGCCCCTTTGAATATCGTGCCTGGGCGCACTGGTGGGCTGTGCATGGTGCATCCCTATTACACCATGCACAACCCTTTTGAATATCCAGGCTCGGGACTGTAACCTCCATTCAGCCACACTGCATAACCATTAAAAACCATGAAAAGTTTTCTGACAGTAGTCTGGTTAGCGTAAAGGTTGACCAAATACAGTAAGCGCCTGCTGTCAGAAGTTACTTCTGTACTGGCACTTTCAACTTTTCCTCCTTATTTTAGCATTTAAAAAACAAATTACATTGGTGTCCTCCTCCCTCTCAGAGCTGGTAAGATCTGACAGAGTGCTCATCAGTCCTCCTCCTCCTTATCCATCATCCCCCCCCCCAACTTGCCTGTTTTATTTCTGCAGCACTGGAGCACCCATGCTCAGTGCTACCAAACATAGCACTGACATTAGAGGTGCCCATTCCCCAGTGCTGCCACCTGAAATAAAGAAAACCAGCCCTCATAGTTTTTGTTAAAATAAATCCTGTAAAATAGAAAATTGTCAATCGATGTCTGTTGCTGTTGTTACTGTCCCCCCAGCCAACCCTCCCACTCAGCATCCCCCCCCCACAGCCCCCCAAGCCTTTACTTCCCCACCAGGGCTCCAACACCGTAATTCTCTCTGGATCGTAGACACGCCTTCACTCTTCAACACCAGAATGCAAACTGAAGAAACCAGATTTGCAGTTCAATGTATTTCAATGGGTTTTGAACTTACTGGCATAACCTAGACATGTTTTAATATTTTCGCCCCAAATTTTCAACATGCCTTTTTGGGACTCCACCTCATGAACAATGGCAATGAAATTAGGCAAATCTGTCCCAAAATGTGATTTTGTGGTCTCTGTGTGAAATCACCTTTCAGACAGGAGTTTAAAATTTTCTCCACCCTTGGTCATGAGGTGGGTCATAAGAAGGCTATGTTAAAAATGTGGGGTAAAAATATTAAAAATAACAAAGTTATGAGCCTGCATTGAAATTTATGAATGCCGGCTCATAATGTTGGTAATTTTCAATATTTTGACCCCTAATTTTCAACATAGCCATTTCTTCACAGCACCCCATGAATGTGACAGCTGTCATTTTCCAAATCCTGGCAAAAATGTATTTTCACGCTTGTGGTGCAAAATCACATTTTGGGCAGAATTTGAACATTTTCTCCACCCCTGTTCATGAGCTGGGCTCATAGGAAGGCTATGTGAGATCATAATGAGGCTATATTGAAGCGTTGGAGTAAATATATGAGAAAACAATAAAGTTATAAGTCTGCACTGCAGTTTTTCAACACACACTCGTAACTGTGGTAATTTTCAGTATTTTGAACCCAACTTTTCAACATAGCCATTTTTCCACACCACCTCACGAATGTGACAGCTGTCTGTTCAAAAATGATGTTTCTGCCATTGTTTTATAAATGACGCCTGTCATGCTCAGAAGGAGTGATTAAAAACAGATTATTTTGAAAATTTGGGGTAAAAATATGAAAAACCAACTAAGTTATGAGGAAACAAATTGTTCCAGCATTTACTCATAACTTTATTTTTTATAGATTTTGGCCCCTAATGTTCAACATATCCTTGTGTTACCCCACCTCCTCAACATGACAGGTGTAATTTTTCCAGTCCCCTCCGAAACTTGTTTCCACAGTTGCGCAGCAAAATCACCTTTCTGATGGGATTTTAAAAATTTCACCTGTCTTTGTAATACCGTCAGGTCATAAAAAGATTGTTGGACAATTTAGGTGAAAATGTGGGAGCCCACTTAAAAGTAGATATTGCTTCTCCACTTCCTTATCCTGGGTAAAAAGCAGGACACCACTAAAAATGAGACATTTCATCTCATCTGCTCTATCCTAGGAAAATATATAGTAAAAATGTGTACAATACCTGGTATAACAGCAATACCAATGGCAAACATTCAGCATTGACAAATGCTTGTTGAAAACAGGAACCACAATGCCTTTTTTCTAATCCTCTGGTACTTCACTGGATAAGTATGATTATATAACCGTTAGTGATCTGGCTACTCAGTCTTTAAGTTCTTTTAACAACCAGGGATAGAGCTGATCAGGACCTGCTGATTTGTTTCTTTTTAATCAATGTAATAATTGTGTAACCTCCTTAATGTTATTCTTTACAGATAACACAGATTTTTGGCAGTTCATTGTTTCAAAGACAGAGCAGAAGTATTTATTGAAAATGTTAGCTAACAAAGTTGGGTCCCTTATCTCTTCCCCAGATTCCTTGCTTGGACCAATGGTTCTATCAACCTTCTTGTTATTGTTGATATTTTTATTTTATTTATTTAACCAGGTATAGCACACTAAGCTGAAAACTTTTTTACAGGAGTGACCTGGGAGCACAGGAAGTTAAGTGGTTTGCTCAGGGTCACACTGTATGCAGGTAGAAGCTGTGGGATTCAAACCCAGGTCTGGTCTGGATGTCACCAGATTTGCAGCTCAGAGCCTTAGACCACTGCGCTATACTGCCCCCATATACACACAGTACACATAGAAGTTTTTAAATTGTCTTTTGTATGGGCTAGTCTGAATTTCAGTTTTCTCTTTTCAGATCTGATCACTTTTTTGTGGTCCCTTAATATTTTTCTACAGTTGTTAAAGAGATCCACCAAGTTAAATTAAAAAGCATGTGCACCCAATAGATGGGTGCCTTACCTCAGGAAAATATTGTAACTGCATAGATCCCTCAAATGATCTAGTTTATAAAATTCTGTAACACTTGTGGAATTAGTTATACTTGGTGCCCAGGACTTCACGATCTGAAGAGTCACCCATGCTCCGCCCCCATGCACAGCCAAGTTATGACACGATGCTAGGGAGAGCATGGGGATGCACTCCATTATAGTCAATGGGCAGCAGCTTTCCAGTCATTTTTTATACTGTAATGGTCACTTGGTGATGAAATGTGGGCACTGGTAGACTAACAAGGGCCTTGTTAGTCAACCAGTACCCACGTTGCATCACCAAGTGACCATTACAGTATAAAAAAATTATTGGAAAGCTGCTGTCCATTGACTATAATGGAGTGTGTCCCCATGCTCTCCTTAGCATCACTTCATAACTTACTGAGCGCGGGGACAGAGCATGGGCAGCTGTTCAGACCAGGAAGTCCTGGGCACCCGGTATAACTATTTTTTCTAGTGTTAGAGCATTTTATCTACTGGATTATTTGGGGGGCATCTATGCAGTTACAGTATTTTCCTGAAGTAAGGCACCCATATATTGGGTGCACCTACTGAGACTGGTACAGTAAGTCTCTTTAATATTGTACACTGAGCTATTTCTTTTCATAGATATAATGTAGATTTTTTTTAACTACTAGTTTTTTAACTTTACTTGAGAACCAAAGTGGCATCTTTCACTTTTTATTATAAAGCTTTTAACCCAGAATAAACATTTTTTCCAGCAGTAGGATCTTATTTTTTAGGATTGACCAGAAAAACTCTATATGCTGGTTTTAAGTACATATTCCCAATTCCATTTCATAAGATGCTCTTTGATTTTGTTTTATACTCTGCTCTATTGTAATTTTTGTGACAGTGGGTCTTTCTAATTGTGGTATAACTGTTTTTAATTTAAAATTGTAACATGGGGGCCATCCCATTGGCATAGCAGTTGGATTTCCACTTGCAACGCCAGTGGCCCAGGTTCAGAAACAAGTTCATGTTGCTGGAGGGCTGGCCGGGGGGAGGAGGATTGAGCATCCCCGGGACAGCTCTCCTTCTCTGAGGGGGAGGGTGCAGGATAGCTCCGGCACCTGTTGGCTCCTAGCAGAGGCTGGGAGTAGCACAGGACACATGGACCAATGGCAACGGGGGGGAGGAGCAGATGTCAGTGTATGCCTTGATGTCTCTATGCTGCCCTCCACAACACAAGGAGGAAAATGGATGGATGCTTGCCGGATGACAGCCCCTAGATCTTCTGCAGGTATGCATCCTCCAGAGAGCTGTTCCCTGTAGGTCTCAGCAGCACCCTGTGGCCTAGAATGTAGATGCTAGTGTTGCCCCTCCACTGGTGCAATCCCCCTCAGAGGAGGAGGACCCACCTGGTGAAGGGAAATGCCAGGATACCATGGGGAAGACTGCTATGTGGGACCTGCAGGGGGTGACAGGACTCGAGAGAGGATGGCAGAGGCAGGAGGGACCCTTGGGGTGCCTGAAGGAGTGACAGCATCCGAGCAAGGGGGGGGGGAATAAATAGATAATTAAAAAAAATTTGTAGCATGGTATGGTCACTACTTCCAATAATTACCATGTCTACTGTACTGTCACCTCTTGTAGAAAATAAAATCAATTGATGTAAGTCTTGCTGAAAACTACATCTATGAATGTTGTTCCTATAGATTTTTTTTTTACATTTCTTTCCAGTTAGTATATGGCAAATTAAAATCTTTCATGATTACAATGTCACTTATATCAGATGCCCATTTTATTTCCCTGATTAATTGTCATCCTTATCACTGCTGTTGGGTGGCCTGTAACACACCCTCAGAATCAATTTGTTTCTTCCTGATGGATTTATATTGACCCATAGGGTGTCTGTGTTAGTGCCCTCCTACATAATGTCATTAATTTCACAGAAAGTGTAATCCTGTCATATATAGAATGTCATTTCCCCACCTTTCTTGTGCCTTCTGTCCTTATAAGATGAGTTGTAACCAGATATATTTCTTCCCCAACTAGTGTCATTATTCCACCATATGTCAACAATTGCAACAACATCCAACCTGTCCCTAATCATTATAATCTCAAGTTCTGATTTCTTT
The DNA here is from genome assembly GCA_016271365.2 of Neoceratodus forsteri. NCBI lineage: Eukaryota > Metazoa > Chordata > Ceratodontiformes > Ceratodontidae > Neoceratodus > Neoceratodus forsteri. The sequence continues at coordinate 685,814,368 of CM057456.1, read as the reverse complement.
AGTATGTTTAGACTTCTGGCATTTGTCAACAGAATGTTGATCTCTTCATTCCATGTTCTTATAGTTTTCTTTTTTACAATCTTGCTTTTAGCCGGTTTGTGTGGTACTTTAGGAAACTGAGCCACCCTTCTTTCTAGTTTAAATAGCTATTTATCTGAGGTTTGATTATACTGCTCAAAACATGGCTGTCCATTCTACTGATGTGTAATCCTTCCTTACAGTACAGGTCTAGGGTTCCATCAGACATCTCCTAGTGAATTAAACATTTAATTGCATTTTCCAGTGACTGTTTTCTAAGCCAGTGGTCAATAAATTTTATTTTATCATTTCTTCCTATATTAGCTCATGGTGGGGGAAGGGGGGTGATTTCAGAAAGCAAATTATCACCCTGCCATGATTTCAAGTTTTTGGTGATGTCCATAAATTGTTTATTTACTCATCCCTTTGTTTCCCCATATTATTTGTTCCAGTGTGTATTACTACAATTGGCTGATCATGTAATACCCGGGGAATTGTTAATTTCTTGAGGATTTTTAATATTGAGTGTGATTTTTTTAGATGATTTGATCCATGTTAGGAAATTGTACTGTTCAAAAGTGCAGAGCAATCTAGTTTATTAGATATGTTATATTAAATTACATTTAACATGACGATAATAATATTAATGTGGGACTTTGGTCTTATGGGCTTCATACTGGGCCAGAAACATGAGCTGACAGAGAGTTCTAAATGAATTAACAACAGTGAAAGTGTGTTGTCACTAGCTATGACAGTCCAAAGGCTCAAACCCTTACATGTAAACTGAAGAAATAATTTTCCCAATGTATGTAAATTATACACAGGTAAAGTACACAAGGTAAAAATGATGTTAAATGGGGATGGTAGAAGAATGAGCAGGACATCCTTGGCTCTTTTATTGATGTTGGGTGGGGGTATAGAGCCAACCCAGGACCTGGTAAGGCCACAAGTTTAAAACTTGTTCAGGAAAATGCACATAGTGCTGTTCCTAAAATAGATGAACTAAGGGTTTGGATGCAGAAAGAGAAGCCAGATATAAAGGGTCTAACTGAAATGTGGCTACATGAGGGAGAGAAAAATAAGGAAATTCAAATTAAAAATTACAAAGGTCAAAGATTATATAGAGAAAGTAGAGGGAGAGGAGTGATGATGTATATTTTGGAACATCTAGGAAGCTTTAAAACTATTTTGTCTGAAAGTATGAAGGAATTGACTGCCTTTTAATTGAAATACTATCACTTAAATTACTACAGTAATTGGGACAATCTATGCTCTACCTAAAACTAAATTGGGGAGGTTGAAGTACTACAAAATAGATTAGATGATATAGTGAAAGATTCTAAATTTGTACTTACAGGGGATTTCAGTGCAGGATGGGAACAGAATAGGGGCCAGAAATTACCCTCTAGGTATAAAGCAAGTAATTCAGGAACCCACTAGATTTTCTTATCCTTTGACTCAGGGATCAGTCCTGGACTTTATTCTTGAGTCAAAAGTAATGCACCAAAATTTGAGTGGCTGCTGTCTAGTAATGTGCCTGATAAGATGGGAAAGACAAAGCAGAACTGAACCAAAATTTAAATGGATGAGGTAGTTAAAGCAATTTAATATAAATAGTTTTAGAGAAGATTTATGCTCAGTTAGATGGGATAGAATACATCTTATTCCAGATATTAATTTAGCACTGCAAAATCTGATGAATACTTTAACACAGATAATAGAAAAACGTGCCCCTAAGTTACAAAGGAGAATAGATGGTAAGAACCTTCCCAGGATAATGGATAGACTTAAAATGCAGTTAAGGATAAAAAAATAGGTTATGGAAGAAAGGAAGAAGAACAAAAAGTATAGATGATCAGAATACTTACAAAAGATGGTGAAATAAATGCACAGAGAAAATTAGGTTGGCAAAAAAGAGGTACCACAAGACAGATCTTGAACAGTCACATAATCCAAAACATTTTTGGAAATGTGTTAAAGAGTGCAACAACCATTGGTTGAGTCCAATCAAATTCAATTAATAAATAATGGTAAACTGATCCAGGAACAGAAAGAGATAGGAGAAGTGCTAAATGATTACTTCATAAATCGTTCAGATTTAAAAATAACCGCTCCTAAGACAAATACTGAAGACATAGTAGTATCAGAATTAGTACAAATGCTTGAACAGAAAGATGTAGAAACTTTAGGACAAACCAAAACCTCTCCCTTCCCCCTTAGGTTTAGAAGACTGGCTGTAAAGGAGGTTGAGAAGGAGTTAAGGAATTTAACATGTAATAAAGCAGGAGGTATTGATGGAATAGAGTACAGTTTTCTTATGATATGTGCAGATATATTGGTGACCCCTTTGACTTATTTGTTCAACTGGAGCTTGTGTAGTGGGATTTTTCTAGATATTTGGAAGATAGGGCAAGTGGTCCCAATATACAAAGGAGGCGAGGCAACCAAACCCTCTAATTATAGACTTATTGTTCTGTTATCCACCATGTCTAAAGTACTAGAGAGGATGGTTTATAGGCAATTCTATCAGTACCTGGAAGATTATGAGTTATTGTCTGCTGCTCAACATGGTTTTAGGGCTGCAAGGTTCATGGGCACCGCCCTCATGGAGTTTAACAACCTAATAACTTCCGTCATGAATCAGGGGTGTGAAACAGGGGCAGTATTCATGGATCTCAGTAAAGTCTTCAACCTTGTTGACCACCAGACAATGTTGGAGAGATTGTTTGAAATAGGTGTTCATCAGGAATCACTGTATTGGTTTAAATCATACCTATCTAATAGGAGACAGTGTGTCATTAATGGTACCTGTGTCACATAAATGAAGTAAATAATATGGGGGGGTTACCACAGGGATCCATCTGGGACCCCATTGCTCTTTAATATCTATGTAAATGCCCTGGAAAGGAACATCAAAAACAGCAGGGTGCATGTGTACGCAGATGGCACCATATTGGTGGTGTCCACATGCAGTCACCCTCTGCTGACACAAAACCCTCAAGAGTTGAGTATTATTATGGAGATCTGGTTTGAAACATCTGGCCTATCGTTAAATAAGAAAAAAACAAAATGCCTATGTTTCCAATCTGGTAATAAAAAAAACTTCAGGGTGAGACATTGCATGTGAAGTTTAACAATGGGCTCAGGATAGAAAATGTAGCTAGCTATAAATATTCAGGGGTAGAAGTGGATAATAAATTTAATTTCAAAGAACACATAAAAATTAACTGTCAAAAAGACTAATCAAAAAAACTGGGAGCCCGCAGGCGGGTGGCCAATTGCTTAACAATTGAGACCAGAAAGAAAATTGTGAATCTTATGTTAATTCCCATAATGGAGTATGATTTAATTGTGTATAGAAATGCTAACAAAACTGAATTAAATAAGTTAAACCAACTTTACTATAAATTGGCTAAATTTATAACTAGGTAAACACAGGATACATCATTGAACATTGTGTGAGAACTTAGGTTGGTTGCACCCAGAAGAAAAAATAAGTTATATCTGGTTAAACTGGTGTCATAAATCAAGTTATCAAAAGAAAAATATGTAGCAAGGGGGTATTGTAAACCTTATTCATGAGGTGGATAAGGGATATAACCTGAGAAATAAATTAAATATTCCAACTGTCAAATCACATAATAAATTTGGGGATGCCATGTTTCAGACTACTATGTTCAGATCATGGAACAAGCTGCCAAATGACCTAAAATGTATTTCTTCATACTGTACTTTCCAAAATGCATTGAAAAAGTACTTGTATCATACCCATGTCTGTTTTAAAAAGTAATTTTCTCTGTGGTAATGAGATGTATGTGATAGAAATTATATGTTAAATGTATGTTTGTATTGTTAATATATGTTTTGTACAGGAGATTGTTGTAAATAGGGTAATATAGCCTAACAATTTTATTACCTGTATAAAAATAAATTTTATTCATTCATTCATCCAGATTTGATATTATATCTGGTAACATGTTATCAATATCCTTTACTTTGCCCCTGAAAAACAGCATATTGTAGTGTTAAAGTTGATGTCTTCTGATATATACCTGTCAGTATACTTTACGATTGAATCTCCTAACATGTATATCTGCTTTCCCTTTCATTGGGTACATTTTTGGGATGTTGTCTTTTTTCAGCTGTGTGGATGCCATTTCAACTGCTATTTTCATCCAGCCCCTCCAATTCTATTGGTGGCTGATAACTGTTTCTTAGCTCTGTACTAGGAGTCTGTTTCACTCGTACCTGGGGGGACCTGCCTATAGCAGCAGCTGACTCATTCGATCCCACAAAGCTAAGTAAAGCTTGCAGGTGTTTTTCAGTACTTGTTTTATGATCAATTGCACTCCTCTTTTCTTTTGTTTCTCCTCTTTCTGCTGTGCACCATTCACCATTTTTGCCACTATCTGATTTCCTGTCTTTTTTTATTGTTTTAATTGTTGCCTATTCATGCCACTTAACTTGATTCTACAATGTTTGTACTTTTCAGTGACTGTAGTAGGTATTTATTTTGCAGAGATTCAACTTCTGTCTACAGCTCCATTATTTTAATTTTGAGCTACTTAATTTCATTGCATTGTTTACATGTGAATGCCACAAAATTCTGCACTGATTCTGTTCTAGATTACAAATGGCACATTGTACATGAGTTTGCCCATTCTCCAGTTTAATAATCTCTGAATCCATTCCTGGCTTTCTGGTTTCCTTCTGTCTGACACAGGCACTCATGTTTGCCTCTGCCATGCATGTCACTTTTGCTCTGTACTCACTGATGCTTACTAGAGTAGTGCCTTTTATGACACTAGACCAGAAGTGGATGGATGCAACGTCTGATTGGGGAAAATCAAGAGACCAGTGATTAAAAGTCATAAAAAAGGCTTAAATAGACCAAAAACAATACTAGTGGAGTTAAAATTTAATTGCTATACAGTCCTCTGGATCCTGTCCTTCATAGTGTGTGTGTCAAAATTAGGGAGCAGGAGTTGAGGTCCTCTTGTCTCCTAGCAACCTGTGCCCCTAGCAAACACTTTCCTGCCTGGTAGCCACACATCACCATAGGCAGTGGATTCTAAGTATTTAGGATTTTTGTTTGTTTGTCTGTTTTTGTATTTATTTGGTATAGAAGTTCAATTGCCACATACACACATGGCTGCTGGCAGATGCCAGCAGCAATTTTCCCAGTATTACTTCTTTATAAAGAGGTAATACATGTTTGTTTTACAATACTATTTTTTACAGTTTTTTTTTTATTGGCACTATTTAAAAGAAGGAAAAAGCACAACAGTGAATGAAACTGACAGTAATACATAGTATGGCTAGGCAGAGCTTTTTGGTTTAACCCTTAGGCTGCCAACAGAATTAGAACGTATAAGAATTTTGGACTGATATATCAGTCTGCGGCCATGCAAGGGTTAATATAGTTAGCATAATATAATAAAAAGAAACACTGAGTTACATTAACATATATGTATATATATTTATACAATGCCAATGGGTATAACAAATCACAAATAATCACATTGATTTCTACAGGCAGGGGAGCTGGAGCAAAAATAAATTTATTTTTACTCCAGCTCAGATAACAATGGATATTTCCACTCCAGCTCAATAATGTTCTCAGTAGAATTTTCATTTATTCCTAACATTCTGTCCAGGCCTGCCAGTAACAAGTGGTGGGAAAAAAGACACATTAATGTCAACCTTACCAACCCCTGGTATTGTATAAATGCCACATGTCATTAGCTGCATGAAAATAAATTACTTATTTTGAACAGCTGATTATGACTTTTATAAATCTCACTCATGGCTCTGCCACTCATGAGGTCAATAGAGGTCATAACCAGCATCTCAAAATAAATAATTTATTTCCATGCAGCCCATGGCACATCCCAAATGTGTACAACAGGTGTCAGTCTGAATTTATCAATTTAACTAGTGAGATCTTTGAGCTAAGCTGCAAGATACCACCTGTTAAGTACCAAGATATCTCCTATTAGATACATCACAAATGATCTAATCATATCTGACCAATAGCAACAGAACATACCACATTACCTTATTTATGTCCACCAAAAGCTAATACAAATTGATTTGATCAACTGGCATCATTTCTTCCAAACAGTTCAGGATAAAAACCTGATTCTTCTAAGAGACTTCTATGCTGTGGGGGGTAGACCCAGGGGAGACAGGCTTGCTATAAGCCTCTCCTCTCTGGGTCTAAAGTAAATAAAGACTGCACCAAGAAAAGAGACTTTGAACAGCAAAGGAAATATACTCAATCTGATTTTTGTTACACTAGTAGGGTAATACAACCTGACATGCTGTTGGTAAACTTAGGAGATCATAACCCTATCCAATGTACCACAAAGTGGGACAACAATATAATTACAAAAGAAAAAAATATTACAAGCAGCAGCTTCAAAAATTTAAATTCCCTGAACTTTCAGGAGGCTATATTGAAAGAAAATAAGCATCAGGCAGATCTGATCCCAGATGTGGACTTGGCAGTACAGGATTTTACTGACACATTTGTGTCCATATGCAACAAACATGCCACCTTTTGAGGCAGGAAAGCTGAGGAAAATTGTTTATCCTGGATCAAAGAAAAAAATGTAAAAATTAATTAACCGTGTATGTAAGAAGGCCAATAAATCTTTGCAATCGGAGAACTGAGAAGAATTCAAAAACTACGTAACCAGTGTACACTTCAAATTAGGGCATCTAAGAGTAGTTATTTTGCATCATTTGTCATACAGAGCTGTAGGAATGGTTTTCTTTTAGTGCTAACAGTAATATGATGGGACCAACCCTTGTATACCACTGTGAAACATAATTTCATCCTGTTGCTCCAAAAAGTTGAATAAGTGACTTTAAATTAAAGACAAAAAAAGAGTAATTATTTTAGGGACAAGAATAACAGCTTGACAAATCAAACATAATACATAAAGTTAGAGAAAGCACTAGATGGATCAGTAAGACAAAAAAGCTAAAACTGGACTTGTGGATGACAAAGGATAGATCTTTCACAGGGAATAACAACTAATATACTCAATACTTACTTTTACACATTACCAGATTTGCAGGGTCGGGATGGTACAAAGTATAGGGATCTCATACAAGAAGGGATTGAAACAGATCACACAATTGAATCCAAAAACTTTAGTATACTGTATCTCAGTTTACGACTCAAAAAACTTTAATATACCTCACTTTAGATTCAGATTAACTGCTCGGAAGTCTTCAAAGAACTGAACAGGTTAAACCTTGAAAAATCAGCATGAATAGACCCATTCATGCTGGTTAGTTAATACTGTTCTGGAACTGTTTTCATGTAACTCCCACCTTGTTTAACTCATTTCTCTAGCGGACTGGAATGTATTTCCCTGGGTCACCCTGAAAAAGGGATATGTTCATCTCAGTGGGCTTACCCAGTCATCAAAATTCAAATAAATAAATGCATTAATTAATGGAAGGTTCCTGAAACTTGCAAGCAATGGAAATGCCCTCTCCTTGACAAGAATATTCAACAGAAGTTTGTTAGAGGGAATATTCCCTGTATTTTGAAAGTCAGCAAAGTTTGACCCCATTTATTTATTTATTTATTTAGTTAGTTTTTGTTAACCGGGTAGGTGCACTAGCCATGAAATGACAATTTTCAGGCACAACCTAGGAGAGTACAACAATCAAAGACAGGTAAATAGCATGAGTACAATGAAATTACAATAGCATAGGTCAAAACAGTCAATAGTAATGAATACATGCAGCCAGGACAATAACAATCAATGCAATTCACATAGAATTTTTAGGCAGAGAAAACCTACACAGTCTAGGAAGAAATATCACAACATAGCAGCAAAGAAATATTGTTCAAATTAGTCACAGCAATGAAGATTCAAACAGGCAGCGAAACAAGGCAAGGGTAAATTCCTGACTGGACAGGATGCATTATCATGGCTTCTAAAACAAGACTCAGGTGTGTGGGGGTTGGGGTAGATTAGCTCAAGGAAGGAGGGAAAAAATGACCTACCAAATTATTGCCTAGTGAGATCAATTTAGGACAACACCAAAACATATGACCCAGGTCTGCCAAGTTACAGTTACATGCCCTCCAACAGTGTCCATATGAGGCTGGTAGGCATTTATGAGAACCACAGGTGAGTGAAAGAATCTAGCATGGCACTTCCAAGCAAACTCCCTCCAAATATGGGAAGAGGTTATTTTTATGGCATTTAAGAAAGTGTCGTTCCAGTGGGAGAGTGGGATATCAATTGTCAGGTCTTTATTCCAGCTCTCCAGAATTGATTGTGGTGAGTCACCAAGGGACTGTCTTAGGAGTTTATATAACTGGCCTGTAAGGTGGCCCTAGGGGTGGTCCTGGAGTGTGTCTTTTAGTAAAGTCCAGAGTGAGGGAGAGGTGTAGGTATCTTGACCCTATTTCTCATTGTCTTAATATATAGTTTTTCACTTGGGTATAATGAAATAAATCTCTTTCTGGGAGGTTGAATGTCTCCTGTAGTGCAAAGAAGGGGGTGATACCTACTTTTGTTAAAAACTGGTAGATATAATCAAGTCCTAGCTGCCTCCATGACTGAAATGTTATGTCAAATTTTGCTGGGGAAAAGTTATCTTCAGATAGGAGAGTATTCAGGAATGTTGTTTCTTTCAATGCTTTTCTGTTTTATACTGTGCCAAATTTTCAATATTTGGGCCATGTATTTGGTAAAATTTCTTATACATGGGCCCAGATATTCAAAAGGGATGTGCCATGCGCAACAGAGATGCGCCAGCACAAGTACAACAATGTGCCATTGTGCGATATTCAGTGGGAGGCAGCTGCGCAGCACAAGTTGCAATGCGCAAGAGTTCAATAGTAATGAATGCATGCGCAACCATAGGAGGAGGAACCATGAATACATGGCGCAGTGTGAGTTTCAACAGCATGCGCCCATGCACAATAGGGGAGCTAGCGGAAGATGCACGATAGCAGAAATGATCCAAAATAAAAAGGAACAAGAGAAAGGTGCAAGAACACTACAGGAAAGCCAGAGGTGGGAGCAAGGAGACAGCACCAAGGCAGAGGATAGCAGTGAGCAGGAATGGGCAGGAGCAAGACAGGGCACACCTGGAAACAACCAGGAACAGGACAGGAGTAGGGAGCCTGTGCTACTGTGCAGGAGTGACAGGGAAGTGCCACAGTGGACTGAGGGCAGTGGCAGTAGGCAGGACAGCCAAAGGCTGGAGGTGTACCTGGTGCAGGGGATGCATCACAAACGGACAGTGGGGGGAACGGGATAACAGCTGCTGGGGGGGGGACACCAGCCAGGGATATGGCCAGTGCCACCTTCCAGATGGAGGCAGTAATGAGGGGTGTTAGAAGGCAGGCAGCAGGGGGGCACGGCTGTGGAAGGGCCTGTCGATGGTACACCCCCAACAGGCAGTACCGAGCCCGCACCACCTTTGAACACTACACTGAGACAGAGATTGTGGGCCGGTACCCCCTGAACGGGCGATCCTGAGGCAGCTCTGTGAGCTGTGCAGTGATGAGATGCAGGCACCCACACGACAGAGCCATGCTCTGTCAGTGGAGACAAAGGTGACAGCTGTCATGTGCCTGCTCACCACAGGCACCTTCCAGACACCAACAGGGGACACAACAGGCAAAACCCAGTTAGCCACGTCATGCCTACTCACCCAATTCCTCAGTGCACTGCTGTCACGTGCTGTGGAGTACGTCCATTTCCCCAGCACACAGGCAGAGCGCATAGCGCACACATACAAGAGTTCCACAGGGTAGCACAGTTGCCTGGTGTGCTCAAGGCCATTGACTTCACCCATGTGGCCATCCGCACGCCACCTGGCCCGGACAGTGTGTTCTACATCAACCGGAAGGGTTATGCCAGCATCAACTGCCAGGTGGTGTGCGATGCCAGGGAGCGCATAACCAATGTCTGTGCCACGCACCTTGGGGAAGCACATGATGTCTTCATCTGGCACCAGTCCACACTGTGCCACAGGTTCAAGAGTGGGGACATCCCCACTGGCCACCTAGTGGATGAGTATGTACATCACGCAGGATGACATGAGCAGATGTGGGGGGGGCATAGTCAGAGGCGCCATGGGTACTGGCCTTGATGGCCCATGGCAGTGTGATGCAGACCACCATACTAATGTCCACCCTCTACACACAGGTGACAGTGGCTACCCACTCCATCTCTGGCTGCTCACACCATACCGGCGCCCCACGACCCCATCACAGCAACAGTACAATGAGGCACATGCCACCACATGGAATGTCATCGAGTGGGTGTTCAGGATGCTGAAGGCATGTTTCTGGTGCCTGGACACGTATGGTGGTGCCCTACAGTACAGCCCCTCGAAGGCCTGTGGGCTATTCCTGGCCTGCTGCATCCTGCACAACATGGCCATCGACTGTGGGATAGCTGTAGAGGTCAAAGTGGGGGACAGCGATGGGGACGATGGGGCGCTGGTCCAGACTGTGATGGGCAGCCACCCCCTGGGTGAAGGGACCCTCGCCTGATCTGGATGTCACAGCTGCACCAGGACACCATCACAGAGGAGCACTTCGGCCAACACAGGTAGGTCACAGGACCATGTGCAACCACCAATGGCAAGGGTAAACCCACAGACAGGCATGGATGAACCCCAGGGGTGGATGGTGGCAAGGGAATGGGTCTGAGCGTGGAACCACACACGCTGTCAGGGATGGGCAGGGCCAAACCACCACACACACACACACACACACACACACACACACCACAAGACATGCACAAGGGGTAGAAGGCATGCCAACCCTGACTGCAACCCCTAGCCACACACAGGTCCACACACGACCACACCCAGTAGCCGTCACTGTGTGTGTCTCAGATGTTGGACACTGGTGGACAGCATAATGCAGGCATCATCATACACACACCACAGTGGCCAGCAGCTGGGAGGGTGTGCACATGGACTGTGTGTGTGCAGGCCCGGGTACCCCACCCGTGCATCACATGTTGCACAACACACTGCACACAGGGCAGCGGCAGACAGTGGCCATGGTGGGAGACAGGTCAGTCATGCGGCACAGTGCCATGGCCACCATGGATGCATGGGCAGCCCCACTGAGACCTGCCAGCCATGCCAGGCTGACTATTGGCCTCATGGGGTAGCACCGGCTGTACCCCGGGGTGATGCTGCAAGAACGTGACCATGTTCGAGCAGGGATCTGCAGCTCACTGAACATGCCCACGCCAGGCGTGCTCGGTATGCCCACAGCCGAACCCGGTGTCAACATGGAAGGTGTTGCACAATGCTGGGAACGGGGGGTGGATGTGACACTGTGCGGTGTCTGCAGCGCATGGGCAATGAAGTGGGTGCCCAATGTGGCCATGACAGCTGTGAATGCACGTGTCTGCCTGTCAATGGCAGCTGTCACATCCTCCCGCTGCCAGGCCATCTCTGCCAGGAGCAGACAATGGTCTCTGCTGCGCCGCTCCTCTGCCTGGTGCAGAACAGCACTGAGTGCATCCACCGTCGTCACAAGCTGCAACTGCTGATCCACAGAAGCCTGAAGTAGGTGGCTGTGCTCATCAAAGAGGTCATCCACTGGATCAGCATGCTGTCCCTCGTGGTGTTCCTGGCCATGCTGGGCAGCACCCCTTGATGATGGGTGCTGCACACCAGAGCCATGCCGGGGCACATCCACACGTGGTGCACTGATGCCGCCCCCGACACTGTCCCCTCGTCACCATTGGCTGCTGACACTGCCCCTCCGGCCGCCAATCGCCAGGGCTCACCGGTGCCCTGCAGCAGCCCCACTGGCCTGGACGCACACCAGTGCTGCCTCACTGGGGCATACAGGCACAGGCTGGGACTGTGATGTCATGCAAGCCTCCATGGTGGCATCACCCATGGCTACGCCCGTGCTGTTTTCTGCTGTGGGACCATCCTGCGGCCCACACGTATCACTGTCCGGGATGTGTGATCCATCATCATTGGTGCCGGATCTGGCACCAGTCTGTATCACAGCACGCAGGCATCCATGGCCGCTGTCACGCTGGGACACAGGCAGGGCCTTCTCCGCATCAGCACCACCATCTTCAGTCCGGACAGACAGGCAGGTATGCTGTGGTCCTGACCCTCAGACACCTGTGGAGGTGGATGGGCGCTCCATGTCCAGGGTATCACCCTCAGTGGACACACTCACCACTGCTAACCCATGTAGACGCTCAGGAGCTGTAAGAGAACACAGTAGCGTTAATGTCTCTGCCCTACCCTGTGGCATTCCCGCCCCCACCCACCAAACAGTGACAGCACAGGACCTACCATGCAGTGATGGGCTGCCACCCGTCTGGAAGCCACCACCTGGATCGCCCTCTAGGGCACGACGCTGCATGCTGCCAGCCACCCGCTCCTCCTGTGGCATCAGGCGTGGCACATCCGGCTGTCCACCACCGGTTACAGCACATGCTACCCTGATGGCAGCCACCTTGTCCTTAATCCTCCTCTTGTGTGTGCTGACCTTCTTTTTGCACTCCTGCACGGACCACTGGTGGCTGCCATGCTGGTTGATGACATGCACTACCTCACCCCATGCCGTAGTACAGGCCTGTGGTGTTCCCCGCTGTCCACTGAGCAGCGGTTCCCTGTCGAGGTAGGCCTCAAACAGGGCATCTGATTCCACCTGGGTGAAGTTGGGCCTCCTCCATCTCCCACGTCTCTGTTCCTCCTCTTCCTCATGTTCGGTCATTATAGAGCCTGTGGGAATGACAGGTGTTAACTTTGAATGTGCAGTCCCATGCATCTCTCACACACCACAGTCCACACTTCCAAACAGCATGCAACCGACCACAATAGTCTGTAATATCGTGTGTGGCGCTCGTGCCCTGGAGCGCTGTAGGCGCCATGCTACCACAGCGCGGTAGGTCACCGCAGGGCGTCACACACAGGCACCCGACACGCTACATGCAGGGATTCCCTATAGCACTGTGGTGGTCCATGCGTGACAGACAATTGACCCTGTGGTCAATCTTTGCCCCCTAGGCACCATGCATCCGCATGGGTGCACCCCTATCGCGCTGTTTGGTGACAGCGCGATGGGGAATGGCAGCGCTGTACCCCACAGCATCTGCACGTGGGGGACGTGTGCTACAGAGTGCCATTTTGTGACCTGGCCTGCATGTATGATGGCATGCAGGAGAGCAGCACAGTGGAGCGTGCTAGAGCTGGCCAATCTTGTGGCCATTGTTGAGCCTCATGCTGGGGCCCTGTTTGGGAAGGACAATTTGGACAGACCTAGAAGCATTGTGTGGGAGGAGGTGGCAGAGGCAATGGAGGAGGCCACTGGGATTGCCCTCAGCGCTGAGCAGTGTCACCACCACTACAGGGACCTCCAGCAGAGGGACCCAGATAGGCTGGCTCGACTATGGGCATGTGCCAGGCGAGGTGCAGTGCCACAGCCAGATAGGTGATCCATCCATACACTGATAGCATCTGTCAGTCTGGGTATCATGGTGTGAATGTGTCCACCATGCAGGGAGGTGGGGGCCATCCAGTGTGGGCGGTGGTAGTGGCGGTGGGGTTGCAGCATGGCTGGTCTGTGCAGGATCGTACACACTGGGAGGGGGCTTTGCTACTGGTTTGTACTGATGTTCCCCTCTCCGTGTTTGCACCCTAGGCCCTGAGGAGAGACGCCGTGCTCAGGAGGCATGGGCACAGTGAGACAGGGATGCTGCGCAGCAACAGGGACAAGGTGGAGGGGCCATAGTACAGGAGGGCCCAGCTGTTGCAGATGCAGGTGAGTGCCTTTTCTTCCAAGAACTTCTGTGCATGCTGTGTTGAGGGGTAGGCAGCAGGGCATGGCCACCAGCCTTTGACACCACCACTGTACACTCCACACGGTACACTCAGCACTGTCCTGTGGCACTGCATGTGTGGGTGTGCATTGCTGGTAGTCCGTGCATGCACCAGGTACATGGCTATGCCACTGCCTTTGCACCGCATAGCCATGTCGCTGTACAGCCACGGTGGTGCTGTGCGGGACTTGGGCAGTGGGTGTGTGCAGCAGTCCACATGGCTGTGTGCGCCTGGGTAGGCAGGTCTTGTGAACACGGTCACTGTGAGTGGTCACACACCATCACAGGGGTGTGGCCCATGGCTGTATGCCATGCACAATGGGGTGGGCTGCAGGGGGATGGACAGTCACACGTATTGACTCTGCTCCCTTGTCCTAGATGGACATCACTGGATGGCTTTGGAATGAGGCATGCAGGAGCTGCTGCAGCTGGTGCAGCTGTCCCTGGTGATACTGGAGAGAATGAAGCGGGATGGGGTCTGGAGACGAAGCACCCGGAGGCACCACAGGAGTGGAGAGTGGGGCAGGCAATAGGCCCTCCATGCCCCCTGACTCATGTAACCCCACCCTCTTCCATTTGTTCACCCCTGCCCCATGCCTGCCCCCACCTGGTTTGTGGCCCTTCCCCCCACCCTTGTAAATACTTGTAAATAGTCTGTTTATTACCTTTTTCAATACATGCGTTTTGTTATGACAGCTGTGGTGGTCTCTGATTTGCAGTGGGCTACAGGTGCTCAGCTGCAGTGGTGTGCCTGGCGTCAGAGGTGGTGCAGGCATGGGCATGTGTGTGTCCAGCAGGGAACCGCCTATGGTGTGGGCAGGGGACTCAGTCACTGTCTGTGGTATGTGTGTTGTTCTCTGTGCACTGGACACCTGTGTGCAGTGGTCCACGGTGCATGCACTGTGTCCATGGTACCCCTGTCAGACTGTCTATGACCTGTGCAGCTGACACCCTTGCATGTCTGTGCTATGCATGATCTGCTGGCATGTCAGTGGTGGCTGTCCATGCTGGACACCCCTGTACCTGGCAAAATGCTGGATTGCCTGCTGTCACCGGTATGGTGCACGTCTGCCTCGGGTGGCACTGTGGCCTCCGCTGTTGTTGTCTCCCCTCCATGCTGTTGCTTGTGTCTGTTGCAGGGGATGTGCTCCAATGTCTGTCACTTGTGCTCCGGCTGCGTGCTGGTGGTGTACAGATTCATGGGGCATGCACAGGGTGGCTGGTACACCTGTGCCATGGAGGGGTGCTGGCCATGGGTACATGGCTGCTGTGGCCACACGCCAGCGGGTTTGCTGCCCCGCTACTGTGTCCCTGTGTTGGTGTGCCCTTGGGTATGGGTGGGTGTTTGCCTGTGCACTGTGTTGCATCCTGTGTGGCACATGCTTCCATGCACCACTGTGGGCATCTGTTCTGGTTGTTGGGGCCAGTGCTGGGATGGGGTGTGTGCTTGGGAGGGTGTGCAGGGTGCTATACCACTGGTGGTGGGGTCCAGGGCAGGCCGTGTTGAATGCGGGGAACCCCGTGTGCCGATGCAGGGTTGGTCTCTCAGCTCTACCTTGGGGGGGTCCGTGCAGGGTGGCAGTGTGTCTGCAGTTGTTGCATTGGTGACTGCTGCCACCCACTGCAGAGTGCTCACGGTGGGACTGCCTTGCACAGCTCCATGGTGCACAGGGTTGCATTGTCACAGTGGGGGTGGTGGCATGCATGGGGTGACATGCACGGTTGGGCACTGCTCCTGGGCAGGGTGTCTGGGGATCGCTGTGCAGGGTGTGCTCTGCATTGGTGGGATGGTGTAGCATGGGGTGGCCGGACCTCCTTGTGTTCCAGTCACAGCTTGCCAGGGGGTGTGCTGGGGCACCATGCCCCAGCTGTGGGATTGTTGCTGGTGTCCATGGGCTGGTGGTTCTTCCAGATCTGCTCAGGTTGTACAGTTCATGAGGTGTGGGGGGCAATGTCTGTTCTGCTGCGTGCTCCTCTGCCCATGTCTTCCATGGGTGGTGCACCCCTGCATCCTGTCCTTGCGCATCCCTGGTTGTGCTGTTGTGCTGCTACCCTGCTCCAATGCGCATCCCTGGTTATGCTACTGCACATCAGACCTGTGCCACTGTGCATCCCTGGTTGTGCCATGGCACAGTTGGCACAATATTCAGTTGTGTTGTGCAAGCGCATCTTGTCCACGCAGTGTTTGACTACACAGCCAAGAGTAGGCTAATTCGAGAACCTGCACCTGCTCCTGCTATTGCACTACTTTGTAGCACAGTTTGAATATCTGGGCCCTGATATTTGTTCCCCTGTAGAGAATGTTAATTTCTCAATATCATAAAGATCATTAATTGCTAACTCAATCATTTTCCAGGGGGCAGAGAAAGAGGGGGTGAACCATAAGAAAAGGATTTTCAAACAGGGCGCTTTAACATAAAGCATAAGATTTGGAAGATTGCGCCCCTTGTGAAAGAGATTGTTGAAGAATTCCTAGGTGAATTCTGAGTCTCTGTCCACCCCATATAAAGTGAGAAATTATTCTGTTCCATGATTTAAAGTATAATCCAGAAGGGAAAAAGGGGATATTTTGGAACAAGTAAAGAAGTTGTAGGACAACATTCATTTGAATAATCTCTATTCATTGAAAGAAGGTAAGGATGAGATTGTCCCATTTAGTTAGGTCATTTTGGATAAGAATAGAAAGGGCCTCATAGTTGACCAACTCAAAGTTCCCGAGGTCTTTGGGAATATAAATACCCAAAGAAGCAGGAGGAAACGCGAGCATGTGTTGCTATAGCAACGAACGCTCGCGAGTCCTCCTGCTTCTATGACGCTGCCGACTCACACTCTGTCTTCTGAACATAGTCGGCAATTTCTCACAAAGTAAAACAGAATTGCACAGTTTTTTTAACTAAATGGGTGCAGAGCTCTTTATTATAAACTACTGTAATGTCCTAAGGGGTCGATCTTCACACCGCTCGGTCACGCTACTTGGAAGGGGGAAAGTGAAAGTAATATGCTCCGCTGACTATCACAGTGGCAGGATCAACCAGATAAGTGCTTAAATTACATTTTTAGAAAAAAATAATTGGCAGGATCAACCAAATAACATTATTTATATTTTGAAACTGGTAGAATCTACCATATATATGTTTTTATTTTTGAGAACATTATCCCTTGTGTTCTGGGTTGTGGGTGTGTTTTGATTTGTGTTCAGGGAGGGGTTCCATTACAATTCAGCCCAAACATATGTTTGTATAAACAGAATATGACATGGCCTGAGTGAAGATATCATATTTATCTTCACTCAGGCCATGTCATATCCTATATATATATATATATATATATATATATATATATACATGGGAGTTATATATATCTTGGATCCATTTTAAAATAGAATCACAAAAGGAAAAGTTAGCTAATGTATCCCACAAAAAAATCCCAAGACACTTTGTCAAATGCCTTGTTAGCATCTAAACTCAACAAGACAGTAGGGATTTGTCTCAAGTGAATATATTCTAGTAACAATATAGTTCTTCTAATATTGTCAGTGGTACTTCTTTATTTAATAAAGCCCGATTGGTCTGGGTGAATAAGTGTGGGGAGGATGCATTCTAATCTTGCGGCCCATATGGATATATAAATTTTGTAATCTACATTTACGATAGAGATAGGGTGATAAGAAGATGCCTCCATGATATCTTTACCTGATTTAGGGATGGGAGTTATTATGGCATAAACCCAAGAAGGAGGAAGAAGTCACCCTCCCCCACTGTTCTAAAGGTAGGCACAAGTATAGATAATAGCAAACCTGCAAAGGATTTGTGCCATTCAGATATAAAACCATCCAGGCCTGGGCATTTTAAGGTATGAAGGGCTTGTATATGTTCTAAAACTTCATTTGACCCAATTGGGGATTCCAGAGTGGCCCTTTGTGTTTCTGAATGCTTAGGAAGTGAGAGGCGGGAAAGAAAATTGGTCCTGTCCTGCAGAATTCTTGGTCTCTAATGCTATCAGTTGAATGTGAATGGCACTACAAACTGCACACAATTCTCAGACATAAAATTATATGCCAATGATACGTTACTACTGACCAGAACAAAAAACTACAACAAGAGTTTGATCACATGCAAATATGGTTTTAGACTGAAAATGTACTAAGGGATACTTGTAAAAGACAAAATAAATAACTTTTTAACAGAAAACAACTTATGGAATGTTACACAACATGGATTTAGTCAGGGGAGATCATGCCTGAGAAACTTAATTTCTATGAAAGGGTTAGCCTGGCTCTTGACATTGGAAAACCAGTGGATGTCATCTATTTGGACGTTAGTAAGGCATTTGATACTGTACCACTGGCAGAACTAGTCAGGTGTCTAATTAAAATTTATCTCAATTCTAAAATAATAAATTGGATTAGGTCTTGGCTTACTGATAGGACACAGGTTGTCAGGGTAGATGGATATGAATCGAGTGTGGTGGAAGAGACCAATGGAGTGCCTCAAGGGTCAGTCCTAGGGCCAAAGCTTTTCAATATATTCATTTCAAGCATGCCAGTGTCACAAGGGGGGGGGGTTGATGAAGATGATGCAAAAATCAAACATGTGGTTGATACGCAAGAAAATGCAGACAGACTACTGAATGAAATAAATGAGTTACACAGGTGGTGCCTTTTAAACAGAATTAAATTCAATCCTTAGAAATGTGCAGTGATACATTTTGGTTACAATAATCCAAAAACAAAATATACCATGGGAGGCACAATCTTAAGGGATTCATACTGTGAAAAAGATTTTGGTATTATGGTGGATAGTTGTCTTAAACACTCTAGGCACTGTGATATGGCAGTTGAGAAATGCAATTGAATATTATCATATGTAAAGATAAATATAACTAGTAGGGCAGTGAGATAATACTGCCTACCTATAGGTCTATGATACATTCACACCTGGAGTATTGTCAGCAGTTTTGGGCACCACTAAATAGGAATGATATAAACAGAGTGGAACAGGTCCAGAGGAAATCAACAAAGATGGTTAGGGGATTGGAAGATTTAAACTATAACGAAAAGATAGATAGTTTAGGCTACACAAACTTGAGATGAGAAGACTGAGAGGGGATATGATAACAGTTCATAAATCATGAACTGATCCTAATTTGTGAAATTGTTCATATCTAGAGTTTATCATGATGAAAACGACAAGGGGGCATAAATTTCAATTGGTGGGTAAAAACTTTAAAAGTGAAAGAAGAAGGAGTTGGTTCTTCCAGAGGGTTGTGGGTGTAGAATAGTCTTCTATCAGCTGTTGTGGAATGTGAAACTTTACAAAGCTTCAAGCCAAGACTGGATCAATATTTACGAGAGAGGGAATAAATTGCTATGTCAATTTTTAATTAAACAGCAGACAAGCTTGACAGGTGCACAACTGCTGTTTGTCTATAATTTCCTATGTTCCTATAAAAACAAAGTGCAAAGAAAACCAAAACCATATGTTTTGATCGACAACGTTTGAAAGACTTATTGAACAGGGTGTCTAGAATACACATATTTGTAGGGGGGTACTGGTAGACAATAACCTCAAATTCAAAAATCACATAAATATGCTGGTCAAGAAAGTGAATACAAGGATTGAGGTCTTAAAGAGGAAAGTTATCACCATACTTTTTTTTTTAACTTTTTATTTATAAGATTTTGTAAACTACAGCATATACCATATTTGCAAACCTTATTACAACAGTAATTTTACACTCCATCATTATAAAATGTACAGATGTTTAAAGGAAGAGAAAAAAAAGTATTGCCCATTCTTCACAACTGAAGCACCTTGTAGTACCCAGGAGTCAATTTCTAGCCCGATAATAATGTAGGAGAGTACGCTGTCGCCAATTTGTAGGCTCAAAGGATTTTTGCCATTATTTCTGCTCCACGTAGGATAGCGATGTGAGTGGAGGGCTGAGTAACCCTTACAAGAGAGCTTCATGGTCCTTTAATAGGTTGCCTGGTCTCAATTAAGTTGCATCCCACCCCTGCCTCTTAGGTTATACCAGATGACTGTTAGGGAGACATGACATTTGTCAGGTTTTATTCTAAATTAAAAGTTCACAAATTGAGTGAGGTACGATCCCACCCCTAAATAAAACTGCTCACTTTATAGGCAGAACAAACTTACATGTCAGGTATATAAACAGAGGAACACTGCCAACATGCTTAAGGTTATATACAACTGATTACCATATATCATCTCTGAGAGCAGCCCCTTTATTCAATAATTCCATACAAGTATGGAAAAGAAAGTAAGGATCCAGCAAGGAACCCATCTATGTTCAGTTATTAGTGTCTGAGTCATTCTTTTAATTTTGCTGCAAATGCAGCCGCCACTTCTGGGTCTGGAAAGGAGATGCATTTTGTTTGCATAGCAGATTTGAAGCCTCGCTGGGAAAAGCAGCTGGGCTGTGATGCCATTCTCAAGCAGGAATTTTTTTAGTGAGTTGCAGCGTTTTTTTCTTATTCTGCATCTGAGTTGATATGTCAGGAAAAAGTGCAATTTTGCTGCCCTCCCACACTATTTCCCCAAGTTGCCTGGCTGCCTGTAGTAACAGAATTCAAGCCTCTGGGCTGAGGGCCTTATAGTCCCTGGAAGATCCAGTATTGCCCATAATGCCCACCCTGGAGGGTATTATTGTGCTTAGAAAATGGGCAACCAGTGGCATTTTTTATGGGATTAAAAAACCTTTAAAATAAATTTTAAAAAATAAGAATGTACTTTAAGTAGTCCCTCCCTTTCTCTGCTGTCTTATCTGCTGTCGCCCCACACTTGTACTTATCCCTTTCTTTGCTGCTCCATCTGCTGTTACCCCAACACACACACACTTCTAGTTATCCCCTGACACACACGTAAACACACACACACACGCTTCCATAAGGAGATAACAGGCATATGGAGTTTGTTGTACAGTCCCCCCACCAACCAGTCGCTTGTCAGTGTAGTTGTAGGACGGAGCAGTATTTTCTGCTACTCCTGCAAGAGTCTGTTGGGTTTTTTTCTGTCGCTTGGCATTTGCGGTGGTTACAGCATGCAGGTCTGATGACCCTGTCAGGAAGTGCAAACCAGAAAGTATAATGTGAAATGGGAGCACTTAAATTGTTTTTATGATTATGTTTTAGACAGCAGTACTGTTACAGCGTTCAGTTTCGGGAGATAACAACGTGAAGCAGGACTGAACCCGATTATGGCAACAGCCAGGGTGAATTGTTTGCCACTTCTGTGTTTGGATGGACATCGGGGATGTAGTTGTTACAGAGGTGGAGTTCTGTTGACAGACTCATGGAAGGAAAAGTAAGGGGAATATCCCGTTTCTTTAACAGGCAGTGTTTTTCCTTTTCTTTTCTTCCCTATTATTTACTGAAGGAAAGTAAGACCGATGGGGACAGGGGGATTGGCCAGCCACCAAGTGATCTGCTAAGTGAGAGAAAAAAATGGTGGCTGGTCACTTTTAAAATTCGGGATGCCCAATAATACCTAAGGTTATGGGGCCCTTGGAATGGACACTTGTTTTTCACAGGGCTCTGTCTGGTAGTTAATGCATCCCTCTCAGCCAATCATCTGTCTTATATTTTAAAACCCATTTTTTAATATGTTGTATTTTATGTCACTGTTTACTTTATTGTTAGGCACCCAGAGCCTCTGGGATGGGCACCATAAAAATAAAATGTGCCTTGCCTTGCCTTGCCTAGTTAACTAGACCAGTACTTGAATATGGCAGTGCAGTCTACCAACATGCAGCAGGTTACTCATAAAATAAGCTGAATATAGTTTAGAACAACTTAGGAAAGTTTGTCCCACACTACCTCTATAAAATGTCTCTACAACATGCTACAGGTCCTTAAAAACTAAAAGCATGTGAACCTAGGGTTGTATTATAGTAAGATCCAGATTTGAACCCCCAAGGATTTACCAGAAGGGGAGTACAGGTCCCGAAATTAGGAGACCTCAGAGAGTAATACCTGGCAGATGAAACCTGGACAGAAGAGGGCTCTCTCCTCACAGCATACAGGAAGTGTGGACGTCCTTGAATAAAGAGAGAGAGAGAGAGAGAGCTCTAATTGTGCTCCGGAGCTGCTCAAAAGAGTAAATAGAATCTGCTCGGAGTTGCTGGCAAAGCACTGAGTACTCATCCTTCCTGTAAGTAGGATGGGATCTCGAACTCTGAGGGGGAGAGATTTAGAAGAGCAGTTAGCTATACGCACCTATGAAGGGGGGGGGATCGGCTGAGGCTATTCGATGCGGGATTCCAGGACTCTGGAACAGTTAAGAATGAGCACCTCATCGATTGACGAGTTTTGTAAAGTAAGAGACCCCTGGAAAAGAGAGGAGAGGGGTCTTCTGTGAGTTTTCTGAGACACCCTCCTCCCCATATCAATATAAAAATAACTGATAAGCTCAAGAGAGGGAGGGGGGAAGAAGATCTGAGCTGACTATTAATGACCTAATCGCTCATCGGGAAATCAGGGAGAATATGAGGAATGACAAAGATATTCTCTAAAACGGAATCCAGATGAATTCCTTAAAAATGGGGGAACACGGGGCTTGGTGGGGGGTTCAGAAGAATAAGGGAGCAGAGGGTAACTTAACGAGTCTCTGGGGAAATTGGAAATGTCAGGACAGTCCCTGACAAGTACCAAAAACTCTTTATACCATAACCTGAGAGCGATTTAATAGTTGATGGTCCGCTTCTCCTTCCCCAGCCCTCATGGGCTAGAGAGATGGAGGAGAAAAGGAACAATAGGAGAGGGTGGGATCTAATTCTTGGTATGAAGATATTCCGGAGAGGTGACCTGCAAGAGGATGGCCACAATAGTAATCATGTAATATGGCCAAAGGAGAACCTCATTGCACTACCGAGCTCCCCTTCAGGTCCAGAAAGGACATTTCCTCCTCTGTTGAGTCTTTTTACTCAACCACACCTAGGAAGTCCACTACAAGAAAGTAGAGACTCGTGGCTCCGAAGTTTGGTAGCCACGGGCATTATTTCACTCACATTGCTTAGGGCTAGATATTGGATGAGGCCAAAGCAAATATTTAACTGGTTTATGCAATTCATGTTAAAGTTAACAGAAAAGTTGTTATGTTATGAGGGTTCTTGGTTTAAACTAAGGCAAGGTACGTACAATGATCAATATTATTTTACTAAAACTACAGTGTCTCAGTGGTTAACAAATAAGATTAAGAAAAAATGCAGGTATGATTAATCACTACTCAAAGATAGTCTCCTTCAACATAAACGGATGCTCAAGCCCTATTAAGAGGAAGAGATTACAGAGATACTTGGGTGCCCAGAGGTGTGAGGTGACTTTCCTGCAAGAGACACACCTTACCCCTCTGGAAGTTCAGAAATTAAGGTGCCCAGCTTTCCCCCATTTGTTTCACTCCTCTCTGCCGGGTGGAAGAAAGAGGGGGGTGGCCATCCTTCTTTCAGCCAAATTCCCTCTGCAGGTGCAGGAGGTGGTCCAGGACCAGGCAGCGAGATATATTTTAGTAATAGGAACAATACAAGATCAGGTGATTACTCTGGTCAATGTGTATGTCCCGCCTGGGTCTCCGATCTCCTTTTATTCCGCCCTCCTACAGCTGGTTGCAGAGAAAGCAAAAGGCATAACAGTGATGGGTGGGGATTGGAATATAATTCTCAACAGAGGGATGGACACCACATCTCAAATACCCAGACCAGAAATTGGTAAAGCCAAAGCATTCACAATGCTCACTCAACAACTAGGTCTGGTGGATGTATGGAGGGAAAGGTACCCGGTCACTAGGCAGCTTACATGTTATTCCCCGAGGTTCCATATATACTCAAGGTTAGACATGTTTTTCGCTTTTACAAGGGACCTACCCCTCTTTTCCTCGATGTGGGAGGGAACGACGGTTTTGTCGGACCACAGCCCGCTCTTTGTAGAGATTAATTTGGGTCTCCCAAAAAAACCTTATGGAGGTTGAACACCTCCCTTCTGCAAGATAAAGAAATTGTTGAAGAACTTAAACAATTTCTCAAAAAATCATTAGAAGAAAATAACACGCCAGGAATTTCTCCACAGATACTGTGGGACTCTCTGAAGGCGATGGTCCGAGGCAAACTGATACAGATTGCCACACATAAGAAAAAGATCATAACTCAAAAGCAGCAAGAATTAATCTCCCAGATTCAAGAATGGGAAAGAAACCAGAAAATTAAATGGGACCCCGAGAGGGAGAAAAATATAATAGAAAACAGACACCAGCTGCAAAAAATACAAAACCTGGAAGTAAAGAAAGCCCTGTTTTACCTCAAACAAAAATACTACGAAGGAGGCCATAGGGGGACTAAGATTTTAGCTTATAGACTTAGGCAAAACACAGCGAAGGCGACTATCACTAAAATAAAGCCCCCTGATAATAACAAAGAAACCACTCAAGCCTCACAAATAATGAGGGTTTTTAGGGCCTACTATACTAAACTATACTCACCTCTAGAAACAACCTCTTCTCAAGAGAAAAAGAGATATCTACAGGCTGTCCCCCTTCCCCCCCCCGATGCAAAAGCACGTATCAATCCGATTACTGCGCAAGAGCTTAAACACACAATAAAAAACCTAAAAACAGGTAAATGTCCAGGTCTTGATGGATTTGGCGTGGAATTCTATAAAACCTTTGAGACGGAGATTTCCCCTGTCCTCTCGGAGGTGTTTGCAGCGGTATGGACGGGAGACAAACCGGTCTCCCCCTCATGGCAATATGCTACCATTTTGGTGATTCACAAGGAAAGCAAAGACCCAGCATACTGCAAATCCTACTATCCCATATCCCTATTAAACACTGATTATAAGATATTTACGGCAATAATTGCATCAAGGCTAAATCTTATACTACCTAAATTAATACATATGGACCAAACAGGCTTTGCCTCAGGCCGTCAAGCTCCAGACAGTGCTAGAGCGGCGATAAACTTAATAGACACTATCCAGAGGTCAGGAACACCAGCGTACTTAATGAGCTTAGACGCTGAAAAAGCTTTCGACAAAGTCTCCTGGAGCTTTTTATTCGCTGTCTTGGAACATAGAGGTTTCCCTCTCCCATTCATAAATGTCATCCGAGCGATTTACTATAATCCACAGGCCTACGTCAGAGTTAACGGAGGCATTTCAGACAGGTTCGATTTGGGCAGAGGTACTCGCCAAGGATGTCCCCTGTCCCAGCTGCTGTTTGCCCTCTACATCGAACTGCTGGCGGAGGCAGTGAGGAGAGCGGAAGAGATATCAGGTGTACAGGTAGGTGACCTCCAAAACAAAATCTCACTATATGCAAATGATGTCCTCCTAAGTCTCACACAGCCTAACCGATCCATAAAAAAAGTATGGACAATATTGTCGGAATTCGGTAGACATGCGGGCTATTCTCTTAATAAAAATAAGACAGAGGTACTTACCTTTTACTACAAACCTAGTCCAGAGTTGTCCACCCTCTTCCCATTAAATTGGAAGGCCAGCAAACTGAAATACCTAGGGGCCTACATCACGAAAAGAGTACTCCCAGCTATTTGCTGCAAACTATCCTCCCTTAATAAAAAACCTGCAAAAAGACTTTGAACGATGGTCATTACTAAACTTCCCAATGTATTCAAAAATACACACACTGAGGATGAATGTACTTCCAAAATTCTTATATCTATTTCAATGTATTCCCTTCTACATACGTAAAGCGACCTTTCAAACCTGGAATAAGATGCTAACTAAATTTATTTGGAACCCTAAGAAACCTAGAATTAACTTGAGAATTCTTCAAACGCATCAGGAGAGGGGAGAGCAGTCCCTCCTGGACCTTGAGGACTACTTCTTGGTGATCCAACTAAAAAATGCCATGATCTGGTCCAATTCCAGTGCCTCTATGGGCTGGAAGCTCATGGAGAGGAGAGAGGAATGGGCCCACAATCCTTAGATCCTGCTCTCCTGACCCTCAATGTAAACAAAGACTCACATCCACAATTGGCCTCAGTTAGGGACACAACTAGAGCAGTCCATAGAATATGGCAAAAATATAAACTTAAAAACTCATTATGGCCACTGAGGAGACTGGCCTGGGACCCAGATTTTACACCAGGACGCCTGGATAATAGATTCCATACCTGGGATGCGATGGGTCTCAAATTCCTATCCCAGTTCTGGCAGGGAGAGACTCTATTAGACTTTGCTTCCCTTAAAAATAAATATAACTTACAGAACTCAGACCATTTTAGGTATTTACAAGCCAGAAATTATATCCTCACACTAAAGAAAAAGGATGCAGACCCAGACAGGACTCAGCAGCTACTAGATGACATACAGAAGGGGATAACAGCCATAAACCAAAAAGGAATGATTTCCTTCCTTTACAGGCCGCTGGCATCATTAAAGGAAGACCCACTAGCCAAAATTAAGATTAAAATAGAGCCAAGAAGCCACTCAGAGGTTGAGTGTGCCTCAATGAGGCCGAATATTCTCCCTTACTAAAAGAACGACCCAATCACCATATTGGCAAGAATTTTCTTGGAGAATAAAGGTTCGATATTTCCTAACCCCTCAAATAATTAACAAAAGAAATCCAGCTGCTCCCACCCAATGCTGGAGAGGATGTGCCTCACTGCAAGTGGACCATTTACATATTTTTTGGTCTTGTGATGCCCTACTGAACTATTGGGGTGACATCACTAGAGCATTCACAGAAATATTTCCAGTGCAGAGCCCGTTAGAATGGCCCACAATGGTCCACCCAAGGAGATACGAGGTGCTGACTCACTGTACCTATGGTCTATTCTAACAACGGCTGCACATAAGGCTATTAGGAAGAAGTGGCTCTCTTCCAGTTCCTCCGCTACTAGGGAGTGGATAACAATAGTGAACACTATAGCAGAACTGGAGGAACTCAATTATAGAATCAACAACAGAACCTCTGTATACCTGAGAAGATGGGCTGGGTGGGTGATATGGTGAGCCACAAGGCAAGAAAGGGACAACTGATCAGCGCCTGGCTCACGAAAAAGGGGAAAAGACTGAGCCTTGGCTTCTGAGGGAAATCTTAAAATCGCTTGAGGGGAGTGGATGGTTTGGAGAAGGAGAGCGGTGATCCGTTTGTTGTCTGAGGGAAGACTCTGCTGAAGTAAGAAAGGGCTTGGAGAATAATGAAGCCCTTCCTGTGATAGATTACTACAATATATTGATCAAAACTGAACTGAATTGATTGAGACTTACTGTATAAGGAATAAGTAAGAAATGTATAGTATTAAAAAATATGATTGGAATATTAACACATATGATTGAAAGAATGTACCTGAGTATTGTTAATAAACTTGAATTAAAAAAAAAAACTAAAAGTATGTAAGGAGTCGTAATGACAGTATAAGATACTAAAAAGTTCCATTCTGACCACCAGAGATGATTGCTTGGACTTTCCAGGCCACAGATACAAGCTAAGGGACATTAGAAACAGTGGCTATAGGATTCCCAACAGACATAACCATTTTGGAAACATGGCATCTAACTTGTACGTATCCAAAGTATAGAACTCATTCACCCCAAAGATGAAAAACCTTGTTTGTCAAGTGGTGGCCTTGTTTAATCACACAGTGATCATCATTATGCATAAGAAAGTAATTAATTCCAAGCCCCACTAACTTTATTGGGGCACACCCCTGCACTCTTTCTGGGCTCATGTCATTAAGTGCCTGAGTATGGGGCAGTGTGGAACAAAAGATAAGTGGAAGGGATCATCTGGCTACCTGGTCAGAGCCAAAATACGATCCTATCCCACCCTGCGCAGATTGCAAGTAAAATTTTAAAAATGTTGGGAAAAGGCTTCCGAAGGCAGAGTGTTTTACCCTGCAAACAGAAGCTTAGAAAAACACTTGAAGATCCTACAGGACAACTTTGTAAGTAGGACTTTGGTCCTTAAGTTCACTTTGTATAAAAATTTAGTGTTTACTACTACTGCTACTATTGTCATCTGAAGTTTAATTTGTGTGAAAAGTCAGTCTGATTTATATCACTGTGCCACTTCTCAGAGCAGAAAACTAGCAATATGGCTCCTTTTTGTTTTAAAACTGCCTTACTTACTTGTCTGTGGGTTAAGCTCTGTACATGTTAAAGAGACACTGTCAGCTTTTGCTGACTATTTTGTGAAGTGTTGAAAGGTAGTTCCTCTCCCCTAACTGTGCACTGATACTGATAACATGCAGTATATGGGAAGTCTGAGCACTAATAAAAACAAGAAGGTATTTTATGTAAACTAAGCGTATCAAGCATCCCAATCTTAATTCACTTGTCTGCACCTCCTGTGTGTCCCTAAATGACTAGTTAAGTTAGTTAATTAGTTTTTGTTTACTGGGTAGGTGCACTAGACAAGAGCATTGCCTGTTTTCAGGCATGACCCGGGAGAGTTACAGACAACATAAACATCAATAATGGGTGCTACAACACAACAAAGCATCAACAATGTTCAAGCATTAAAATTAGTTACCATAGAACCTTGTACCATAAAGAACAGGTCGGAGATAAATTAGATTTAGTGCAAGTAGACTTATGGAGAGAAGGTAAGGCCAGGTTAAGTAGTAGTATGCAGGATCAAATTACACAAACATAAATCAGTGCTCCTGAGTTTATGAAGCTTGCTCATAAAGACCTGGTGAGACTGAGCATGAATTAAAGTTACAGGGAGGGAGTTCCAGAGTTTGAGCACAAAAGCAGAGAACACTTGCTCACCCATCTTTGTCACACATTTTGGGACATCAAGGAGAGACCTGTCTGCAGATCTCAAGGGGTATGCCTGTAGGTTGCATCTTAACATGTTGGCTAGTGTAGATGGTGTGCCAGTTCTTATAATACTATCAACTGTACAGCCTGCAGTGTAAATTTGATAGGAAGACGGGGACAGCAACCCAAGACTAGAGTATAGATCACAGTGATGGGTACTCTGGGGCACAGATAGAAAAAAGCAGCAAATACTGTTATAGCACATCTTCCATTTGTTTAGGATCCTCTTGTTGGCATCTAGGTAGGTAATAGGACTGTAGGTAAGTCTCGGCCACAGGACACCCTACACAATAGCCAATCTAGCAGCTGTAGTAAGGGTATGTTTGATTTTATAAGTGAGTCCCAGCTTAGTATTTACAGACTTGCAGATATCTGACAGATGGAGGCTGATGTCCAGAGCAAGGTTAAGGGTAATTCCATGGTGCTTAATGGACCTTACAACATCAAGTGGTGTACCATGTGGACCAGGGATGGTAAGAGTGGAAGAACAGGCTTTGGGTCTAGGTGCAGAGCCAAATAGCATGTTATCTGTCTTCTTGAAGTTCAAAATGAGTCTGTTTTGCCTAAGCCAAGACTGTGTGTAATCAAAAGCCTCAGTCAGGTTCAAATTAATGAAGGACATGTCTGTGGCACTGTTGTACAGCACCATGTTATCTGTGTAGAGTAAGACTGAGCATGGGCCGGCTAGTGTGGGCAACTTGTTGATAAACAGGGAGAAAAGGGACCTAGTATGGAGCCCTGGGAGAAACTGAAGCTAGTGGGGGAGAGTTCTGATTTGACTTTATCAATTAGA
Source organism: Neoceratodus forsteri (assembly GCA_016271365.2). Lineage (NCBI taxonomy): Eukaryota > Metazoa > Chordata > Ceratodontiformes > Ceratodontidae > Neoceratodus > Neoceratodus forsteri. Next base: position 685,784,898 of record CM057456.1, on the reverse strand, counting down.
ATAAACTGTTGTTGACTAGATAGGTAGCTTGCAAACCAGGGAGTAGTAGGAGATGAGAAACCCAGTGCAGTGAGTTTAGCAAATAACAGGGTATGATCCACAAGGTCATACACCTTCGTGAGTTTGATGAAAACTTCCCCTGTTAACATGCCCTTATCCATGGCCATCTTTACGTCATTAGAAAACTGGATGAGGGCAGTAGATGTATTGTGTGCCTTCCTGAAACAGTGTTGAGCTAAGAATAGTAGGCTGTTTTGTTGAAGGTGTTCAGTTACCTTGGTGGCCACGACCTTCTCAAGTAGCTTATTTAGAACTGATAGAATGGCAATAGGTTGGTTATTTTTTGATGTTCTTGCTGTCACCCTTTTTGTGGATAGGTACCACCCAAGCAATTTTCCAGAGCATAGGGACAGTCCCTGTAGCCAGGGAATGACTGAAAATCCTGGTGACTGGAGCAGCTAGTTGAGAGGTTGCAGTTTTTATAAACCTGGGTAGAAGTCCATTCGATCCTGCCGATTCACAAGCTGAGATGGTTTTTAGTAGATGAAGAACCTCAGTTTTGGATACAATCCTAAGATTAAAAGGAAGGGAGGCCATTTCATCAGTGCTAGCTATAGTAGCAGATGACTGACCCATCTGCTGAGTATACTCCAAGAGGTCCAAGAAATGGGAGTTAAGAGCATTTGCAATCATGCCAGTGTTGTTGCAGTTAACCCCATCCAGTGTCATGTCGGATACTGATTTTTTTTTACCCTGACTCATGAAAGATTTAATGTGGCTCCAAAACCCTTGAGAGTCACTTACAGGTGCTTGGAGAAGCTGTCTGCAATAGCTGGTTTTGTGGTTCACATGGCTTGCTTGCATTCTTTTCTCATCCTCCTGTATTCCACCCAGTCAGATGGACGCTTAGAGTGCCTGGCTTTGGCCCCGGATTTATCCCTACTTCTAATGGAAGCTAGAAGGTCGCTGTGCATCCATCTGGTCACTGTATCTCTAACTCTTCATTTTTTTAAGGGGGACATGTTTATCTTGTGGAGCCTGTAAAGTGGTTAAGAAGATATTAAAAGCTTTTTCAATGTCCGATGTCCACTATAGAGGGGACCAATCCGTATTGTAGAGATCTGTGAATAAGGCATCAGTGTTTTGGTTGAAGAAGTCTCTAAAGAGAATTCCCTTGGGTGGGATCTTAGAGCACATGCCCTCCAGATACAGAAAACTGGTGAGTGGTCGCTGACTGAGTCTGGAGGAGCTCCTGCAGCCAGTACATGCTCAGTCCTATTTGTAATGATCCAGTCTAGTAGAGACTGGTGATTTCTTAGCAGTGAAATCTATGTTGGGCAGGAGACCAGTTGTAATAGGTTGAGCTTCCCTAACTCGGCATCAAACTTGCCCGAGTTATTCCTCAACCAATCAAGACTGAAGTCACCTAATAAGAGAAGATAATTTTTACCCTGTAGTGATGTCAGGTAGTTTATAATGGCTGTTAAATGGTATATGGCGCCAGAACACAACAAAACTCTATCACAAGCGAGTTTGGACTTTTGCAAGGTATAATTTTTTAACGCAAATATGTACACTAGAATGAACATTGAGCTGACCAGTGTAGGTTATTTTTAAAGATAAACGCTATTTTGTAACTCTTCTTTGAATGTGAAAGCCATGACTGGGCATGCCCGGAACCATGGCTTTCACTTTCAAAGAAAAGTTTTAATATGAAATAGTGCTCATTTTTAAAAAAATAACCTACATTGGCCAGCTCAGTCTTCATTCTAGTGTGTATGTTTGCATTAAAAATGTATACCTGCTAGCTTTTAGCAGAAAGCAATCTTGCTATCAGAGCACGGAGGCAGTTGACTAAGGAGAACACTTCTGACTCCGCAAGAAAGTCAGAGTCTGTTAGGATTAAGCAAACAGATACTTTATTAGACGTGTAGGATCTTAGGGTAAAATAAAAGAGTTCATGTGCTTTTCTGAGTTGGGGGAAGGGGACTTCATCATCTGGCCAGTTTGCTAAGTCAGGAGTAGAGCTGTTAATTGGAAGGCGTGGCTTAGGCATAAAAAAAAATAGGTGACTACAGTTAGACTTCCCTTCTGCTAGCTTTGGGACAAGAGCAATCTTGCTATCAGAGCAAGGAGGCAGCTGACTAAGGAGTTAGAACTTTACTGCTAGAATACTTCTGACTCAGCAAGAGACCCTGTTACACATCTGTATTGCCCTCCTACCCTACCCTACCCTCCACCTCCCAGCCACACCCTTAGCCAGTTCCACTTTTATAGGCACTGGGTTTGACTGGCAACAGGAACTTCCTGTTTGAGAGCAGGAAGGGAAGGATCTCTGAGACACATAAGATTCACAATCCTTGAAGGAAAGGAGTAGCTCTCTCCCCACCCAGCTGCTGGAGGTCCGACACTGAGCAAGGAATAAGGAGACTGCCGAGGAATATAGAAAGTTCCTATCCCAGAACAGAAAGGGCAGGAGCTGTAAGAGCACAAAGGCAATAGGAAAGTAGGTAGAAAAAATAAAAATATAAATAAATAAACAGAAGGAGGAGAGAGTAAGCATACAAAGCAACAGGAGAGGGGCCAGAAATAAGATATGATGGGAGTGGTGCAGTGCAGTGACTGTGGGGCGGCAGTCTTCCAGGAGACATTCTGAAGAATGAAGTGCTGTCCAATCTGCAGGCACCTCTCTGGGCTGAGGGAGGAGGCTGCTCGTCTCCAAACAGAGTTGGCCAGGATTCAGGGGACTTTGTCCTACTTCCAGGGACCACCGAGTCCACCCCCACTGCCTCAAATGTTTCCTGGGTGGAGGAGTGGCTAAACTACAGTGGGCTCTGGATGGGTAAGGGTGGTGCAGCAGAGGCACATCCCTCCTATGGTTAAACTCCACAACTCCTAGGGGTGGGACTCGCAGGGTGGGACTCTCCCATGGAGGCATCACAGTGGAGACCAAGGAGAATGTAGGTGTCTTCCATGGCGGAGACCCCAGGGGAGAAGGCAGAAGACCCCAGTGGAGGAGGAAGCAACTCCTAGTGTAGGATTCTATTATTTGGGGGGTAGAATGGGGGCAGATGGTGTGGGAAAGAGGGAGTTTAAGTGCCTACCCAGTGCCATGGCTTGGAGGGATGAAAAGCACATCCACAGGATTGCTGGGGCAGCAGGATGGACTGGTCAGACACATGGCAGCTGGGGTAATACACAGAAGGTGATGGCAGATAAGGACTGTATGGACCACCTAGTCTGCCCCTTTTCCCTACCTTATGCATTACCTCAAACCCTAGTTGACCTGCGGCCTACCCTCTCTTCCCTATTGCTAGAGTACTCTTATGTCTGTCCCATGCATTCTTGAATTCCCCTACTGTTTTTGCCCCCACCACCTCTGCGGGGAGGCTGTTTCAAACATCCACTACTCTTTTTGTGAAAAAGGGCTTCCTCATGTTGCCCCTGAGCCTACCCCCAGACTCATATCATTCCCCTTGTTCTTGTGCATCTTCTTTTCTGAAAGATGCTACCCTCCTGCACCTTGTTTATCCCCCGATGTACTTGGATGTCTCTATTATATCCTCTCTCTCCTCTCCTCTTCTCCACGAAATACATATTGAGGTCCTCTAGTCTTTGCGCATATGACTTTTGGCACACTCCTTGCACCACTTTTTTTGCCCTTCTCTGGACTGTATCTATTTTCTCTATGTCCTTCCGGAGATGCAGTCTCCAGAACTGGACACAGTACTGCATATGAGGCCTCCCTAGTGATCTGTACAGTGGCATGACCACCTCCTACATTCTGCTGGTTATACATCTCCCTATGCACCCTAGCATCCCACTGGCTCTCCCCACAGCCTTTTCACATTGTTTGGTTGTCTTTAGGTCATCAAATATGATAACCCCAGGTCTTTTTCTTGACTTGTGGCTGTAAGTACCTCGTCCCAATCTTGCACTCTTCCCTTGGATTTCTGCACCCCAAGTGCATGATTTTATACTTCATTGCACTGAATCTTAGTTGCCAAACTCTTGACCACTTGTCAAGCATGTTTAGGTCCGGGCGGGGGGGGTCAACTCTGTTGCAGATCTTAGTGTCATCTGCAAAGAGGCATACCTTCCCCTCAAGCCCCTCTGCAATGACACTTATGAAGACATTAAAGAGGACTGGCCCCAGCACGGATCCCTGTGGCAGCCTGCTGGTTACCCCACTCTCCTCGGATTGAATGCCATTTACCACTACCCTCTGTGACCTGTCACTGAACCAGTTTCTGACCCAGGTTACCACCTTAGGGCCCACTCCCAGGCTGCCCAACTAATTTATCCACCTCCTATGTGGGACAGTGTAGAAGGTCTTGCTGAAATCTAGGTAGGCCACATACACCGCCCCTCCCCTGTCTACCTCCATGGTCACCTAGTCAAAGAAATCATCAGATTTGTTTGACAAAACCTGTTAAAATGAGCAGCAAGGAGATGAGGAGCATAAATGAGCCTATGAGATGCCCGAGTGAAGTGGACAGAGGGAGGTGGGACAGAAGCCCCTCAGTGCATCAAGGTGGATCGAGGTGGAAGGGAGCAGGCTGCACCCAGGAGGCTGGGGAGTGATGGAGTGGGGATGACCAGCAAAAGGGAGAGTTGGAGAGGGGGCAGGGAGAAGGACAGGAGGAGAGAAAGGTAGATGGTGGAAAGGAGAGGGGGACTAGGAGGGGTAGGACAGTGAGGGTAACTTACAGCATAATGGACAAGTAGTAAGCAGTTACCAGAAGTAGTTGAGCAGGCACAGGGAAACTGATAAAGCAGAAGACTGTACCCAGAATGGTGGTCTGACTAGATTAGGGTTGGGGGTGCAATGAACTCACAAGAAGCAGAGAACTCAGGTGGGGGTGAAGTATGGGAGCTACATCTAGATAGGTAGTAAGCTAAATGTAGGGTCTACATCCAGTATGGATGGCAATACTAGTAATGAGAATGGGGGTGTGAGCTGCACCCAGATAGGGAGAACAATATAGGTATCACTAAGGGAGGGCAGAGCAGTGAGGCATTAGAGCGATGAAGTAACACTAACCAGCAACAGATAGTATGATTTGAGCAGTGAAGTTTTTTTTTAACTTTATCACCTCTGAAACCTCCCAGGCCTCCTTCGGGAGTGCCCTCTCGGGTGTGCCTCTACTCCCGGCCTGAGCCCCCGCATTCCCCTGGTTCTCCCCCCCAGGCAACATTGGCAAGTCCGACCCCCCGATCACCTCCAGGGCTGGGTCCGCCCTCCCTTGGTGGCTCTTTGTAGCTGAGTGTGAAGGACCTACCTTTGTCACTGGGTCAGCCCTTGGAGAAATCTGGGTGTGCTGGGCCAGCGTAGGGATGTGGGCACTCCACCGGGGCCTCCGTCATCTCACTGGGTAGCCAGAGGGTTTTTTCCACTGTTTTTGTTGACCTTCCCCCTTGGAGTGTGGCGTAGCAAGGCAACGTCATGCCTCAATTCCGTCCCTACATCCGCTGCGTCGCCACGCTGGGCGCCCCTGATTTCCACCAGAGGCTGCTCCAGGAGCGATCACTTCTCCCTACCCTCCCTGGGAAGACAGAGTAGTCCTCCGGACACTCAATCTCTTCCCCCCCTTGCTGACCTCCAGCGGCCCGGGCTCATTCCTGAACCCAGGTCACCAGCTTGCACGAGGTGTGGCGTCCAGCGCCTCAACCCTCAGTGGCACTGGGCCAGCTCTTGAGCAGTAAATTAATAGACCAGTTACTGAAACATAACTACAGCATAACTATATAACTACAGCAGCATAACTAAGGAAGGAAATGGCACTAATCAGCAGCAGGCAAAATAATTAAGCAATAAACCATGACAGGGTGTAGGTGATGCTGGGTTTACCCCTGCCTGGTGTGGTTTGGCGGCCTCATGAACAAACCATGACAGGCGTGGGTAAATCCCAGCATCACTCACACCCTAGAGTGGTTTATTGCAATTATACAATATCCCCATCAGTTTTTGGTATAAAAAATAAAGAAAAATACATGTTTATTTTGCATTTTAGATTATTTTTATTTAATTTATTTTTAAACCAGAAAAAAAATAGTCCGGTTCTCCCCCTGTCAGCTTTGTCTAGTCATCATGTTAAATTGCTTCCCACCCATCCCCCGCTGCTGAGTCGTCTGCCCCCCCAGGCATCCCTCACATACAGGGGTATTATTATTAATTTTCCCCCTTTAACCGAAAGCCTGGTGCGAGTTATGCTTAGTGCACAGTAAATGAGAGAGTAGAGCTGTGAGCACTGGTTGAGTGTGGTTGGTTAAGCAGGGGTTCTGTGGTGAGTGCAGCGTTACCATTCGGGAGGAGCTAGCTGACTTTTTTTTTACATGTTTACATTTACATCACATCAGGAGATTATCCACGCTGGGCACAGGAACATTTCTTGTGGAGGTGAGTGAGTGGTATATGCTGCTAACTGCTGACCAGTGCTGCGCTTGAGCAAGAGGGTCACTGTTCTTCATTCACACTCTGGGTGCTGTGGAGCGAGCTGCTAACGGACCACGACGTTTAAGTTTCCTCTTCTGGATTCTAGTATGCAGTCACAGGTTTAATGAGCTCTCAGGGGGCAAAACCAGTGGTGGGGCAAAAACAGGAAAGGTACTGCTGAAACAAGGAATGGCGGGAAGTCCCATTTTGGGACAGAAATATTTGAAAGTCACGGGGCAGGGAAATTATGCAATCGACACTAGAGGGAGTGGATTAATGAAATAAGAAGAGATCAGAGTGAACATCACGACTAATGACCGCATCATTAAACGTAGAAACAGAGACTTTGATGGCAGATAAGGACCGCTTAGCCCACCTAGTCTGCCCATTTCCCTACCTACAGGATAAGCTGCAAATCCTAGTTAACCAACAGCCTATTTCTTCCTACACCCCACAAGAAGTGCCTTATGTCTGTCCCATGCATTCTTGAATTCTCCCACAGTTTTAGATCCCACAACCTCTTCAGGAAGGCTGCTCCATGCATCCACCACCCTCTCTGTGAAAAAATACTTCCTCACATTGCCCCTGAGCCGTCCCCCCTCTATCTTCAAATTGTATCCCCTTGTTCTTGCACATCTCTTTTTCTGAAAGATGCTACCCTCTTGGACTTTGTTGATTCCACTGAGGTGCTTAAAAGTTTTATCATGCCCCCCTTTCTTAAGGGTATACATATAAGTTCCTTTAGTCTCTCCTCATATGGCTTCTCTTGCAGACCCTGCACCATTTTAGTTGCCCTACTCTGGACTGCCTCCATCCTGTCTATGTCCTTGCAGAGATGGGGTCTCCAGAACTGGATGTAGTACTCTAGATGGGGTCTCACCAACAGTCTGTACAGAGGGATAACAACTTCCTGTTTTCTGCTGGTGGTGCTTCTCCCTACACATCCAAGTATCCCCCCAGTCCTCCCTACTGCCTTCTCACATTGCTTACTAACCTTAAGGTCACCTGATATGATTACCCCAGGTCCCTTTCCCTTTTTGTTGTTGTTACTACTTCCCCCTCCCATTGTGTAATCTTCCCCTGGGTTTTTGTTTCCCAGGTGCATTATTTTGCACTTCTTTGCATTGAATCCAAGCTGCTATACTCCTGACCATTCCTCCAACCTTGCCAAGCCCTTTCTCATCCTTTCCACACCTCCTTGTGTTGCAACCCTGTTGCAGATCTTTGTGTCATCTGCAAAGAGGCATACTTTTCCTTCCAGTTCCTCTGCAATGTTACTTATAAAGACATTAAAAAGGACTGGACCCGGTACTGAACCCTGCGGTACCCCACTAGTAACCCCTCTTTCTTCAGAGTGGACTCCATTCACAATTACCTTCTGTGTCCTGTTGTCCAGCCAATGTTTTACCCAGGCTACCACCCTCTGACCCACTCCCAGGCTGGTTAATTTGACTATTAATTTTTTGTGTGGTACTGTGTCACATGCCCTGCTAAAGTCTAGGTAGGCCATGTCCACAGCCCCTCCCTGGTCTACTACTTTGGTCACCCAGTCAAAGAAATCAATTAGATTCGTCTGACATGACCTTCCCACTGTGAACCCATGCTACCTTGGGTCCTGTGCCCCACTGGCCTCTAGGTACTCAACAATTCTTTCCTTAAGAAGTGATTCCATCACTTTCCCTACCACAGAGGTCAAATTGACAGGTCTGTAGTTTTCTGCCTCTGTCTTGCTCCCACTTTTGTGAAGGGGAATCGCATCCACCTTCCTCCAATCCTCAGGTACCACAGCATCCTCCCATAATTTGTTAAAAAGGGTAGTCAGTGGTGTCACTAGTTCTTCCCTTAATTCTTTTAGAATTCTGGGGTGAATTTCGTCAGGCCCCATTGCTTTGTCCACCTTCAGTTTTAGGAGTTCTTTCAGAACCCTTTCTTCTGTGAAAGGACTGGGATCGACCCCCATCCAGAGTGCTTCTGTTAAACATAGAAACATAGAATTTGACGGCAGATAAGGACCGCTTGGCCCACCCAGTCACCCATTTCTATGATGGATAAGCTGCAGATCCTAGTTAACCAGCAGCCTACTTCTTCCTACCCCACCCCTAGAATTGCCTTATGACTGTCCCATGCATGCTTGATTCCACCACTGTTTTTGACTCCACAACCTCCTCTGGAAGGCCGTTCCATACATCCACAACCCTCTCTGAAAAATACTTCCTTAAATTACCTTTCAGGCCGCCCCTTCTATCTTCAAATTGTGCCCCTTGTTCCTGCACCTCTTTTTGAAAGATGCTACCCTCTTGGACTTTGTTGATTCCTTGAGGTACTTGAAAGTTTCTATCATGTCCCCTCTCCCTCCTTTCCTCGAGGCTATACATATTAAGCTCCTTAAGTCTCTCTTCATATGTCTTCAGTGCAGACCCTGCACCATTTTAGTGCCCTCCTCTGGACAGCTTCCATCCTGTCTATGTCTTTGCGGAGATTGGGTCTGCAGACTGCACAGTACTCAGATGTGGTCTCACCAGCTGTCTGTACAGAGGATAATAACTTCTTGTTTTCTACTGGTGATGCCTCTCCCTGTGCATCCCAGTATTCCCCAACCCTCCTTGCTGCCCTCTCACATTGCTTGCCCACCTTTAGGTCATCTGATATGACTACCCCAGGTCCCTTTCCATTTTGTTGTTGTTAGTATCTCACCCCCCATTGTGTACTCTTCCCCTGGGTTTTTGTTTCCCAGGTGCATTACCTTGCACTTCTTAGCATTGAGTCTAAGCTGCCATACATTTGACCATTCCTCTAACCTTGCCAAGTCCCTTCTCATCCTTTCCACCCACCTTGTGTATCAACTCTGTTGCAGATCTTTGTGTCATCTGCAAAGAGACATACTTTCCTTCAGTCCTCTGCAATGTAAACATAAAGACATTGAAGAGGACCGATCTAATACTGAACCTACGGTGCCCACTACTAACCCCTTTTTCAGAGTGGACTCCATTACTATTACTCTCTGTGTCCTATTCTCCAGCCAATTCTTTACCAGGCTGTCATCTTGGGAGCCCACTCCCAGGCTGGCTAACTTGTATATTAATCTTTTGTGTGGAACTGTGTCAAATGCCTTGCTAAAGTCTAGGTAGGCCATGTCCACAGCCCTTCCCTGATCAACTACTTTGGTCACCCAGTCAAAGAAATCCATCAGATTTGTCTGGCATGACCTTCCCGCTGTGAATCCATGCTGCCTTGGGTCCTGTGCCCCTCTGGCCTCTAGATACTCAACAATTCTTTCCTTCAGAAGTGATTCCACCATTTTCCCTACCACTGAGGTTAAACTAACAGGTCTGTCTCTGTTAATTGGATTAGGCACCTCCCCCTCCTCCTCTTTTGTGAATACTGAGCAGATGTATTCGTTCAGTATCCCTGCTTTTTCACTGTCCCTCTATGCCCACCCACTGTCCATTCTATTCATCCTCACTATCCCTCCCTTTGTCTTTCTACACTACCTGAAGTACGTATAAAAGGGTTTATCCCCCCTTCTTAACTGAGTTGGCTATCTTTTCCTCAGTTTGGGACTCTGCTATTCTGACCTCCCTCCCTCTCTGTCCTGCTCCTTCTGTGTTTCCTTATACTTCCTACATGCTATCTTTTTCTCCCTAACCTTCCCCGCCACCTCTTTTGAGAACCATAGTGGCTTTTTCTTTCATTTTGATTTGTTTATTTGCTTCACACAAAGGCTTGTTGCCTCTGTTATGGCAGTTTTGATGTTTTCCCATTGTTGCTCCACCCCCTCATTCTAGCCTGTTGGCTAGTGCTTTTCTAAGGCACTCTCCCATCTTGCCAAAGTCATCCCTCTTGAAGTCCAGAACCATCACTTTTGTATGGCTTGACTCTGTAGCTGAGTTTATCATGAACCACACTGTTTGGTAGTCACTTGTTCCTAGATGACTACCCACTTCTAGATGTGAGATCTTCTCACTGTCCCCATTTGAGAGTACGAGGTCTAAGATTGCTCCCTCACGAGTGGGTTCCAAAACTAGCTGTCTGAGGCATGCCACCTGTAGGGCATCGAGAATGGCCCTGCTCTTGGATGTGGCTGCAGCAAAGGTGCTTCAGTTACATTTGGCATATTCAGGTCCCCCATCAACAGTATCTCCCCTTTCTCTGCCATCCTAAGGATGCCTTCTATTATATCCTTGTCCATTCCTTCCCCCTGACATGGGGGTCTATATACAACCCCTGTGCGGACTGTGGTGCCATTTCCAGTCTCTAAGGTGACCCACAGTTCCTTCTCTCCTCCCTGTTTACTCTTTTGTTCCATTGCTTTTATTCCTTCCCATAGTTCCTGGTGTCAGATGAGGGGGGCTAAGGAAGAGAGAGAATATTAACAACAGGCATGCGTCTCAACCTTTGGTCCCCCAAGCATGGTATAGTACCTTGCAAACTGCAAGATAAGTATTAAATTCCCTACATGTAAAGTTCAGAGAGCTGATGCGGTGTGCACCTCTCAGTTTACAAGTTAGTTGTTGATACAACAATCTATGGTTCACAGTGTCTGACTTTGGCTGGTGTTCAATCGTGGTTTAGCAGGCATGCAACATGGCAGCTCAATGTTTTGAATTTTCAGGGTTGGAATGATTTTTATGAAGATGCTGCTGACTGGCACCTTTTGCTGTTGGTAATGCCAGGATTTACCATGGCTGAAAGGTGCCAGGTTTAAGAATTATAGGACCCTTTGTATAATTAGTGCAAATCATACAGAAGTTAAAGGCTGGGAGGCACTACCAGTTCCATGAAGTTAGCTGACAAACATCTCTATTGAGCCAGCCCAGTGGTGCTGAGCATTGAGGCGCTGGATGCCACACCTCGCACCACACCGGCGACCCATGTTCAGGAATGAGCACGGGCCACCGGGGGTTGGTGGGGATTTGGAAGGATCACGTGTCCAAAGGACTGCTCTCCTTCCTCGGGAAGGGAGGATAGCTCTCACCGGTGCAATAGCAGCCCCTGGTGGCTACCAAGGTTTTGCATTGCCTGGCCATCAGATGTAGAGGATTGGGGCTGTGGCAGATGCCTTTCGATTGCGCATGGAGCATGCACACGTTGAGCAGGGCATCATTGCACATCTGAGCCCAGGAAACTATAAGCTCAAAACACCTCTCCCTACAGCAGCAGGATAGCCACCGACAGACCACCTATCCAGTGTAATAAACAATGTCCCATGTCTGGAGACAAGGGCTCAGTGTGATGTGGTCTCCTCTCCTGGTTTCCACCACTGGGGGTGACCCCACTGTAGGGGTTAAGCTGCAGTCCTCCTCTCTTCAGCTGTTGCGGCGGAGGCTGGCTCCACCTAGGATCAGTTGATCATCTGCGTACAAGGCTAGATGGGGGGATAAGTACTCCTTGCTGAAGTGAGTGAATAAAGAAAGTCTAAAAAAAAAAATCTCTGTTGCAGTATAATACTCATAAGCATGAACTAAACATAGGCCGGATCCCTTTAACCCACTTTATAATATGGGGTAGAGGAAGACAGGTACCTGATTGGTACAGAACCATCAGGTGACCATTGATTAATCCCTGATATACGCACAGCTGATGTGACAGACAGACAGGATCACTGAGCTGAACGGGACTCATTTTGTGGTTGAACAATTGAAAGTGCAATGCAGCCATTTGCAAACCGATGGAAGCGAGAAGTACGTAAGGACAAGTGTCTCATATCCTGCTGCTAACCTGTGCGACAGTCTCCTGGTCGTGAGACAAACTCCAGCAGCACTAGTTGTTCACTTGTCTATACTGAGGGATTGTGATAGAGTTGGGGGGTTGCCATAGCAACAGACTCTGTTCAGGAAGCAGGTCGGGTGCTGTAGTCCGTGCGCTTCTCCCCGAGAACTGCAAAACCATCATTTGTCTGAGTTTTGGGCTCATTTTTAAATCTAAGGCTGCCCTATTATTCGGGTGTGTTGTAACACTGAAAGGGGTCTTTTTAAAACTGATTTTTACCGTAGACATTCACTGGAAGTGGGCTGACCTCAGTGGCTACTTCCAGGTCGACTGGATTATTTAAACTCACCCCTCTACACTGACCAGTTTTGATACCCTGCTGCTAACCTGTGCGATGGCCTCCTGGTTGTGAGACAGGCTCCAACAGCACTAGTTGATAACTTGTCTGTACTGAGGGATTGTGATAGTGTTGGGGGTTGCCACAGTAATGGACTCTGTGCAGAAAGCAGGTCAGGCACTGTAGTCCATGCGCTTTTCCCCGGGAACTACAAAACCATAATTTGACCGAGTTTTGGGCTCATTTTTAAATCTTTTTTTTTTTAATTCTTTCTTTTTTCTGCCCACAGCTGCCAGTACATCATCCCGGTCATGGACCCTTGAGCTCCCACTTCCATCAGCTGTGACTCCCCCGACACCCCCGGCTTTCCCCCCAGGGTGGGGTTGTGGCACCTTGGCTAATGCTGCAATCGTAGGACTGGATCTGGGAGTCCAGCCTGGAAGCTGATTAGAGCCGAGGACGGGCTTCACACGTGGTGGCCGTAGGGTTATTTTTTTAGATTACCCCAGGGCGGTGACGTGCAATGACATCCTGTGTCCGCCCCGCCTTTCTCCGATTTTGGTGCTGGTGCTTGCGATTCCCCCCGGCCTCCACCAGGAGTCATACACATGCCAGGCACTCACCCAACCCTCCCCACAAGAGGAAGAGAGCAGCCCTAAGAGCACTTGATCCTTCTCCCCCCCCCGGCCAGCCCTCCAGCTCCCCAGGTCCATTCCTGAACCCGGGCTGCCAGCGTCACAAGTGGAAATCCAACTGCTGCACTAGCAGGCCAGATCTCATTTTTACATCTAATGCTGCCCTATTATTCAGGTGCATTCTAACACTGAAAGGGGTCTTTTTAAAGCTGATTTTAACTGTAGACATTTGCTGGGAGTGGTCTGACCTCAGAGGCTACTTCTGGGTCAGCTGAATTATTTAAACTTGCCCCTCTGTGAGCAGGGTGAGCATGGGAGGGGTGAGCATGTAGCTCTGTGTGCAGAGACGCAGGCAGAGACAAGCGCATCAGCATGTGTTTGGCATGTCTGGCGGGGACAGGAAGATAGGGGCCAGAGAGGATTATTGCCAGTTAGGAGAAAGGTAAATATTATTCTCTCCAACTGGAGAGACTAATAACAGCAGTCCATGGAATATCCATCAATTCTACCTAAGAGTCGCCTTCCTAACAGGCATACTTACAGGCTGTAACACTAACCAGTCACACTGAATAACATTAGTAGACATGGAGCAATCTTTTAACGTGTGAATCTTACAAAATGTTTGCAAAAGGGGAACATGTCGACAAGTTCATATGTGACAAATACTTGTTGGTGGAGACCTTAAAACTGGAAATAGAAGGATTACAGAAAAGATTACAGGTACAGAGTGATATTATTTGCTAGGAGAAATGTATTGATAGTGTGGAGCAGGATGTTGTAGGAGCAGCTAATACAGGCACCTTCTTAGTAAACAGAACAGAGGATAATGAGATTACAGGGAATGATAAATGCAAAAGGGTTAATAATGAGGAACAACTAGAGAATGGGGAGGGGGAATACAATGGAATGGACCAGAATAAGGGGGTGACTAAAAGAAGGAGGAGACAAAAGTATGACCAAAAGCCAATCGAACTACAAAATAGCTTTGGAATTCTTGCCATGGTGGATGAAAACACTATAGGGGGAGTTGCAAGCTACTCCACAGATGCTTCAGCACTAAATAAGGAAAATAAGAGCCCAAAAGAAAGAAGAACAGAAAGTCAGGGCCAGGAGGGAAATAAGGTAATTAATATGAGAGAGCTACAGAGCATACGGAGAAATTCTAATGAACAAAGAGACACATTAGTAATGGGAGACTCAATGCTAAGGCATACTGACAGTATCATAAGTAAGGGTCTCAAACAGACAACGGCAATAAGCAACCTACCAGGGGCTAAGATAAGTGATGTTAAAGGGTTGCTGAAAGGATTCTTGGAAAATACTGAGGAACTTGTAGTGGTTATGCACTTTGGGGTAAATGATGTCGGAAGGAAAAAACTGCAGGACATCCAAAGAGATTTTGAGGAAGTTGGACATATTTTAGTGGTGAAAAACTGTGATATTATAGTTTCAGGAGTGCTTCCAGTTTCAAAGGTGGGTGTAACAAAAATGAGAGAAATAGAATCATTAAATGGGTGGCTGCGTAGGTGGTGTAGAAAGGAAGGGTCTAGATTTCTGGACAATTGGGAAACATTCTTGGACTATAGGTATTTTGGATTTAACGGTCTGCACTTAAATATACATGGCTGTAGGCAACTGGCATATGGCATAAATAGAGCAATCTCACATTATTTAAACTAATAAGTGGTGGGATGAGAGAGGGACACAAGGGACCATCTGAGTGGGACAGTCATGGAAAATGAAGAAACATCCTGGAAATGTATGTTAATTAATGCAAGAAGTCTCATAAATAAAAAAGCTGAACCAGAGCATATAATGCATAGGGACTCAGTTAAGATCTGTGCTATTACTGAGACATGGTGGGCCAAGGATGACAGCAGAGATAGGAACATATCTGGGTATACAGTCTATAGTAAAGATAGATCAGACAAGAAGGCTGGGGGAGTTGCAGTTTATGTGGCAAACTCAATTAGATCTGAGATTATGGACGTAACTCTTGATAACTTAGAACAAGTCTGAATTAAAATCTGTCCTAGAAATGCAAACACAGATTATCCTAGGTATCGTTTATAGACCTCCATTACAGTCCAAGGAGGATGATGAAGTATTATTTCAGCAATCAAGTAATTTAAACCCTGATGAAAACATAATAATCCTGGGAGACTTCAACGTGCCCGGAATAGATTGGGAAATGCAGAAAAACAACTAGTGTGACAGAAGATAACTTTATATACGTCATACATAAAATGGGCATAAAACAGTATGTAAAGGAACCCACTAGGAGGGACAGCATTCTCAATCTGGTTCTAAGCAATATGGGTGATGAGGTTTATAATTGTGCAGCCACCATCCAGTTGGGTAATAGTGATCACTCGATCGTGTTGTTTGAGCTAAAGAAGATGGCAGATAGGTCATAAGCAATACAGAAATTAGTCAATATGAAAAGGCTGACTTCCAATCTATCAAGCAAGAAATACAACAATGGAACTGGAAATCTGATTTTCAATATAAAACTTTGGAAGATAAATAGAACTTGCTAACCAATAAAATCAACAGCTTAGTTAATAGTTATGTCCCTACCATAAAGAAATATAATACTAATAGGAGACTACCGGCATGGATGAACAAAGAGAAAATAAAAACAACCCTGATTAGGAAAAGGAAACTGTATATAAGGGTGAAGAAGAATAAGAATAGTAAAGATTGGGAGAAATACAGGAATATCCTGAGAAAATCTAAAAGAATTATAAGGCAGGCCAAAAAGGCCTACGAATTTAAATTGGCATCCAGAGTTAGGGATACTTATAAAACTTTCTACTCTTACAAGGAACATTACAATTGAACCTAAAGAGATAGCCAATATTTTTAACAATAACTTTAGTTTGGTATTTAACAACAAAATACATAGCACTGTGCAAGGTCGGGTAAAATCAGATGATAGACCCATAGTGATATCAATTGAGGAATTAAAGACAAGGCTAATGAAACTAGATTCAGCTAAGTCTCCTGGATCTGATGACTTACATCCCTGGGTTTGTAAGGAACTGGCCAGTGAATTGGCTGAGCCCTTGGCAAATATCTTCCAGGAATCACTGAATACTGGTAGGGTAATAGTGGCCTGAAGACTCGCAACTGTGGTCCCTGTTTATAAGGTGGCAATAAAGAAGAGGCAAGGAATTATAGACCAATGAGTTTGACCTCTGTGGTGGGTAAGATCTTGGAGGAAATTATTAGAGACTACACTGAGGAAAATATTAATAAGGAGGGTATGACTGATAGCACACAGCATGTGTTCACTAAAGGGAGATCCCGTGAGACTAACTTGTTGCAATTCTATAACAAAGTTAGTAAGGAAATGGAGTAGGGTGGTTCATGTTGGATTTGACTAAGGTTTTTATCAAAGTTCCACATGGGGGAATTAGTTGATGCCTTAGCATTGGCAAATATGGATATCCACGCCAATCTGATAGACTGGGTTATTGCATGGTTGCGGGATAGAAGAAAAAGGGTGACCATTCAAGGAATGCTGTCAGATTGGGTTGAGGTGAGCAGTGAGGTTCCTCAGGGGTCAGTGCTAGGATCTATCTTATTTAAGATTCATACAGCCTCAATGAAGCATGGAGTTGACATATGGATGGCCAAATTTGCCAATGATACAAGGATGGGGACTGCAATAAAAAAAAACAAGAGGACAGTGTTAGGCTTCAAAACAAACTAACTGAACTTGAGCACTGGGCAAAAAAGACAAAACTAGAGTTTGATACCAACAAATGCATAGTTGTGCATTTTGGCAAACAGAACATCAGGGCAGAATATGAGCTAAATGGAGTCAAACTAAGGGAAGTCAGTGAGGAGATGGACTTAGGTATAAGAATCAAAAATTATTTATCCTTCCAAAATCCTTGCCATCTGATAGCAAAGAGGGCTAGAGCAGTACTGAATAACATTTTGAGGCTTATAACTTCTAGAAGTAATGCGGTGATATTGCCACTCTATGATGCACTCGTGAGACCACACTTAAAGTATTGTGCTCAGTTTTGGGCACCCAGTACCAAAGGAGAAACAAGAGTTCTTGAGGGGTGCAAAGGAGGGCTACTAAGGTTATTAGAGATGTTAAAAATCTTACCTATGCAGAAAGAAGAAAGGAACTGGGACTCTGTTCACCGGAGTATAGAAGATTATGTGGGGACATGTACCTACTTTATCGTGCTCTGACCGATGATGATCTATGGGAACATTTAGGACTAGAACTAAGTCCCTCTAGTTACAGGAAGATCCATGACACCACATCGACAATTTCTTGTTGATGACGCAACGTTTCCCTGACACCACTTCATTGACCGCAATTGTGGTTGGGATGGTGCCGATGAGAGAAATCTTCTTGTTTTGCAGGGGGTTGCACCCCCCATGCAGGGGGCTGTGCCCGCTGCACCCCCTAATTAGGATTCTCAACTCAGAGATGGAGCCTGGTCAGGGATGGGGTCCCAGGTGGACTTTACAGCAACGCAGCGATGTTGTAGGTATCGACCATGTCGCTGTAAAGTTGTTGCTGTAGCAATGGTACACCATTACAGGACACGCTGTCATGCACTACAATTAAAAGGAGAATTCTGTCACTCAAAAAAGAGGAAACTTTGGTTCAATCAGAGAGTGGTGGCTATTTGGAATTCCTTGCCTGAGGATATTGTGGGCAGCATGACTATGAATGAGATTAAGAGAAAGCCTGACTCTTACTGTACAAACAACAATATTGAAGGGCACCTATAGACTAATGGCGAGCACAATGGACACCCATGTCTACCTTGCTCTGGATATACCGATGATACCGATGATAGTGTTGTGTGTCCTTCCATCCCTTCCGCAGCTTTTGTGGGTGCCGTGCACCTTGGTTAAAGCCACTGAGCCTCCCTCACTGCTGTCCTGTTTGTCTGTTTCATCTGGCCCATCCCATTCCTTCTCTGTGCAAGTAATCCCCCATGGCCCATGGATCTCCGCTATCGGCCGAGTTACAAGATAATAGTTTCCACGCATGGCTCTAAAGCTCCTTTCCCCATAGGACTCCATGGCTTCCAACCCCCCCTCCGGATCTCCATTTATGGGGTGACACACTGCTGTCCCTCTGTGGTTTGGGACCATTACATGTGCTGCAGGGCTACCAAGCCACCCACTTCATGGAGCTCTGTTCTCCCAGCCACTGTGTGTCACCTATAGCTGTGCGGTCATATGTAGCAAGAAGACAATACTGTTCCCTGCACAGCTATATAGCTTCTGTTCCCACAGAGGTACCTGGCTGCCCACTCACCCACCCTGTGGATCTTCGATTACCTCATGACACACTACAGTGCCACTGTATTTTGTCTGTGTCTCTGTCGCTCACCATGGCCTACTCCCTTACGCTCCACAGAGCAACCTGCATTTTTCTCTGCTGCAAAGACGGCTCTGGGCGGTCAGGGCACTGGCAAATAGAGCACCAGCAGGAGGTCACCAGCAGGCACAGTGCCACACAACAAAGCCACAGAGGACCGGGAGCTTCAACAAATACATCGAAGCTGGGCAGTGCCATACATCGCACACCCGCAGACCCGCCCACCTAAAGCTGATGGGTGGCAGGAGGCACAGCAACACCGAGGAGCTCAAAGGAGCCCAATGCATCAGTGGCAAGGCCCCCATGGACACAAAGCACAAGGGACCGGGGCACCATGCAGAAGACCACATGGCACAGCCACTGTCCTATATGCACAGTGCCACAGTGATGCTGCGCACACCACCAAATGGCCGCTGACAGTAGCACCAACCACTGCATGGCAGAGAGCCATGCCCGGCTAACAGGCCGGCTAGCAGTGTGGCCCCCCTGGGACCATGGTGCTGTGGGTGGGCAGGGGCAACACGATGCACAACTGGGAGTAGCAGGCACTCAGATGACAGACACCTGCAGGTTCAGCACCAGTGCACTTGGGAAATAACAGGTTCAGTGCATTTTAATTTGATCCTCCAGAAGACAACATACAGCACCAGCCGAATACCTCAACCACCGAAAGCTTGCAGCACTCACATATGAAGATTACATCCTGGGCTAAAGGCGCAGCCTCCACCAGGCTCCCTGCGAGTGGCTCCAACAGTGTCAGGGAATCCAGGGAGAGACATTCTAGGGCTACATTTCCATCTGTTGCTGCTTCCTGATGTTCGTAAGTGACGACTGGACTCAGTGTGGGTACCTGAAACATGGGGTGCTTTTGCTTCCCTCAGATTGATGTACACAGGCATTTCCATGTAAGGTACACCTCCTCTGGCCTATCAGGACTCCTAAGTAATTAAGGCACCCTGCCACCATAAATGGGTGAGGGAAGTCAGTGGAAAGTGCATTGAGTGTGTTAATGTAGAGCCCCTCTAAGTAACAGGTCCCCAGGAATTGCCTTATGCCTGCGGCACATGGACCCTGCCATGAGCTGGCTGATTTTATCTGCTTCCTTACCGTTTCCCTTAATCCTGCTCTTTCCCCCCTCAGCCCACCTCAGGCAGGGCTGCCATTTTCTGGGGACAGCTGCTTTTGCCTCCGTCCCCTCCTCTGCAGATATGGTGCTCATCCAAAGTAAGCAGTGTCAACATTATATGGGCCTTTGGGGCTGCGAGCTGAGACGGTGCAAACTGAATCTCATAAGGGAAATCACAGCTTGCCAGTGAGTCAGGTGAGCAACTGAGTTAGGGAATGGCAGGAGAGGAATGGGAGGCTCATATTAGGGAGGGGCTCTTTTCTGATGCTACAATGTCTAGGGGTCCTATGTAGGACCACTGCCTGTCCAGGAATTGACAGACATTGGGGCACAGCCTCACAGTCAGCCCTGAAACTCTGATGATGGATATTACACCCAGGTCTGAATATAGCTCCTGT
Source organism: Neoceratodus forsteri (assembly GCA_016271365.2). NCBI lineage: Eukaryota > Metazoa > Chordata > Ceratodontiformes > Ceratodontidae > Neoceratodus > Neoceratodus forsteri. The sequence continues at coordinate 685,764,892 of CM057456.1, read as the reverse complement.
GTACTGCCCAGGTGGGTGAATTTGGAGACATAATCCACAACTCAATGAATACATATGTGCCTAAGTAGCAGAGAACAGGGGTTAGCAGAGGAGATGATGGAATGACATTGGGGGGAAGTTACAACTGCACCAATCTGGGGCTGTGTACAGGTTGTGGCCACTGACAAGGGCAGCACATAGTGATGGGGGATTATTGGCTGCTGTGAGGCAAATGCACCTCAACTGCCTTGAGAAATCTGATGGAATATTAGCTACTTCATCAGCAGTGCCAGAGCCGCTGTCATGGCCTGAGTTGTGCAGTCCATTCCCACTTGTGGTGGTCTTCCCCTGTGCCCATTGGTGGTCCTGCCATGTCGGGTGTGCCTGCCGGCACTGGACTTCTCCATGCCTGCACCATGCCGATGATTGGTACTGGGGCTGCCCCGGTCATCCCAGCGGGTTCCATCCGGTCACCATGGTTACAGCTGCTGCTGTGCATGCACCCACAGTGCGGGTGCTGACACCTCCTGGCACTCTAATCACTGGTGCCACTTTGTACCACTGGGCACCAGGCACCCTCTTCCACTGGTGCTCTGCTTGCAGGTGTGCTCTTGTGGTCTATGCCCTCCCGCCAACACTGTGCTTGAAGCACCCTGATGCTGGCACCCTGACCACTCGGAACCACACAGACACAGCCCATAGCAACAGAGAGAGAGAGAGAGAGAGAGACACACACACACACACACACACACACACATACACACACACACACACACACACACACAATGTCCCAGTTCTGCACTCCCTCTCCCTTTCTCACACTGTCTCTCCCCCCTCTCACACTTACTGTCTTACTGTCTTACTGTCAGCATCTCGATTTTCCATTTGGACACTGCCTGTCACAGCTCGCTACATGTGTAGAAATGTTATGCAGCACTTCGGGGGGAGAGATGGAATAACAGCATGAAGTACCTGTGTTCCCACCAACCCCTTCCTTGGATCTCATACTTTTCAATGCACACAGTGACAGCAGAGAACTCCAGATAGGAAAGTCGATAGTGTGTGGAGAGACCCAACGACCGAGAGCACACAGACACCCACTGCGAAAGAGAACAATGGGAAAGCATAGCACTGCACGCTGTACCTGACCCGTTACCGTCTGTGACCCAGCACCAGTCCCTAGTCACCCGTAACTGCAAGCTGCACTCTGACCTGCAGAGACAAACAGAAGTTACAGACAGAGTGCCTGTGCACCCCCCACCTCCCCTACAGAATGCATCAGTCTAGACCCAACAGCAAAGGGTCCATTACCAGGAGTGTGTCTTCCCCTGAGGAAGATGGTTTGTTCCATCGAAGCACTGGGGCCTGTTTGTTTGTAGTAACCACAGTAAAATATTTAAATTGGAGTTCTTGTGTTGCACCGATCTTCTTTGTGTTTCCAGTGACTGTTTTGCCTACCCAAGCAGCAACACTGCATACACCGTAAGTGCACCTGTTCTGTGTTTTTTAGTGTGTCATTCCCCCCCCAAAAGCAGGCAGTGCGGTGAACTTCTGACTTACTGTTTCTGCTCCCGTCCCATCCCACAACAGTTGTAGTCGCCATACTCCCACCATCCTCAGTGCCACATAATACTTCAGCAATGGAGCCGGTAGGGGCAAACAGAGACAGCAGAACTGAGCAGTGCAGTTAGGATGCTGATGTAACTTTTTCCATCTGTTAATGTAATCCTTCTGTACAAGTGACAGCTGAGACATCGGAGCAGTGTCTGTCTCTCTGTATCCCTGAGTCAACAAATGTGTGTATTGCGAGTGAGTGCTATTAAATGGGACCTGATATCCATGGAGTGGTGCAGAGACAGAGGGAGGGAGAGAGAGAGACACAGACAGACAGACACACACACACACACACAAAGGGAGTGTCAGTGGTGTAGTTTAAAGGAGAAGACTCCTGTATATTTCTGATTTGGATATGTCTGATGTATTTATTATACATTATATCAGTTACTGTACATATGTCAATAAGAGATCAGTCATTTCTTCTGTTGCAACACATATCTACAGTCTGAGGCTGTGAAGCAAGGTAGTAAAGTGTCAAGCAAGCCTCCATTTACATGCAAATGAGTAACTTGTAATACAACCCCTCCCATTCCCTGATGTCACTGCAGCAACAGTGCAGAAGAAAACATAAGGGTATCAATGCTGTCTATCCTGATTTTAGTTTAAGTTTGCAATGGCTTAAGAAAGTTCTGTTATGCAGCTTACATAGGGAGTAGTACTTGTAGCCTTAATATTGTATGTGTAGAGCAAATAATACATCTAATAGTATTTCATTCACAGGAAACAAAATATGTTTCTTTATACTGCTCATTTCTCTCTGTGAGACAGTTGCAACATGTTGTGGAGAGCAGTAGATAGAATCAGTCAACCAATCAGACAATCAAGCAGTCAATCTGTATTGAACCAGGTGAACACCTTTGAGAAGATTAATTTACAAGGTAGGCCTGGGCAGTTTCCCAAAGGATCACACAAGACTGAATTCCTCCATTGCACAAATGATACACCCCCTTTTCAGCAGCCTGAAAGTGGAGAGCTAGACCACTTACTTTATAAAGTATATTGTTTTACATTTCAAATGCTCCTTAAATCTGAGTTTCTGACTGGAAATACCAAGACACAGAATGCATATGACATGGGAGGAATGAGCTAAGCAAATACAGAGTACTACAAACACTGAGACTGATTAGTTTCTTTGCCTACAACAGCTGAACTGTAGCATCTGATTTGTGAGGGACATCCTACTTCAAATGCTGGCATTACAAAGCAGGATGGGGGGGGGGCTGCCACAGCTTATCCTCAGTACCTTCAAGGTGAAGTGCTGTAGCTCTCACATCACTGCTAATGATTTATAATGGGAATGGATCACTTTTAATGTTATGGACCTGAGGGGCCATCACAGTTCCCAAGGAGGTTTGGGGAACTTGTTAAGGGTTATAAAGTAAGGGACTCTAGTAGGATTTGAATCAGCCTGTGCTTTAACCACTAGACCACCCTTCTTCCATATGCTGCAGCTGATACTGTCCTAGTTACCTATTCCTTGTTGTACCTGAACTCTTTATTGCCTTACAGCAGCCATCCAATCACTGACTGGCTAGTTACACAGGGAAAGGGGCATATTTGCAAGATTGTTTCTCACCGCTGGTGTCAATGAAAACAGAGAATGCTAGCACACATAGAACATAATACAACAGCTGTATAATACCACTGAAAACTCTTGTTGTACCCAGAGTCATTTATTGGGTAAATTCTTTTTGCTAACAGAAGCAGTAAAACAACACATACAGGCACTTCCTTATATGAATACTGTATATACTTGTCAAATCAGTACTGCATCACACTCACATGGTCTTAGTCCCTATTAGGCCTTCACTTCAGGATGTGCACAACACTTAAAGGGTTCTTCCATTACTCATTAGGGAACCAAACATTGTGGGTTTGGTTTACTGGTGGAACTGCATTTAGTATAGCACCATTATCTGTTGCTCTGATTACATAATCCTCCAGCAGCATTGATGGTAAAATGGAGGACAAACACATTGATAACTTCTGGGAGCTGTATATTTTTATTTATACAATAGGGGTGAGGTGATACACAGTGGAATAAAACTGTGTATTTTCACCCTCATTGAATAAATGACTGCTGACGTATGCACAGTGGCATCCTCATAGAAATATTCATACACTGCATACGTCACACAAGTAATATCTATTCTTTGCATAGGTCAGCAATCAGTACAGCTGTCTTCTAGTATAGAGAAATGTGTGAGCAATTGATTAAATTACTAATTAGCTGCAGCTCAATAGCAGCACAAGTTACTAACCTGCAGTAGCTGTTTCAGTTTCACACCAACATCTTGCACATCTGAGGAGCCGCATCATGTCCAACTTGCACCCTGCAAAAAGAAACCGCTGTAACGATGTTTTCTAAAGTGTCTATCGCAAACAAAAATGTTTTGTTACCGAAAAGCGCTGAACAACACACGGATAATAAATTAAGTCTTAAACGAAAAAAAAGCTGATAAATATTCCAGAAGAAGTAATCCTTAGTTGCAGTCAGTTTGAGCAAGATTAAGAGCCACTACTAGATCCAAATGAAGAGACCTACAACACTGTTCAAACTAAAAATACAGGTGAAGGCAGTAGTAATAAAATAGCTATGGACAGCGAAGAAATAGACCATTTCATTAAAAGTAAGAGAAATTAAAATACAACCCGAAAAACAAGTGCTGATGTAAATGCCTTACAAAAATTTATGGAGACGCTGCAGATTCACATTGCAATTCAGCATATACCTCCTGAACAGCTAGACAAAATACTTTACCATTATTTCATTACTTCTAAACGCCAAGATGGTAGTGACTACGAACCTCTGACACTAAGATCCAGATTCCAAAGCATGGAGAGATATCTTAAAGATTACAATTACCCTGAATCAATCAGCACATCGCAGAAATTTTTAAAAAGTAGACAAGTATTACTATAGAAACAGAAGCAACTGAAGGAGATAGGAAAAGGAAATCGTCCTCAAACTGTGGACGAGTTAACTGATAATATCATTGACCAGCTTTATGCAGAGAAACAACTTGGACATGATGGCCCTCAAGCCCTGCTGAATACAATGTGGCTAACAGTAACACTGTATTTTGGCATTAGAGGAAATACAAAAACAAGAAACCTCAAATGGGGAGATATCCAACTAAAAAAAGATGAGCAAAACAATCAGTATTTGGAGTATACAAAGGAAAGACAAACCAAAACAAGAATGGTATTAATCCAAAAGATACTAGAGCAGTAAAACCTAGAGCGTATGAAACTAAAGACAGTAACAAATGCCCTGTATTAAATTACAAACTGTACCTTCACAAACGTCCAAACAAAGCAAACAATCCAGATGCACCATTTTTTTAGCTATCAGTTATACTCTCACTGCACAATATCCTACAGGTTGGTACAAAAATCAACCACTTGGTATTAATTCACTCAGCAAAATAGTTAAAAATATGGTTGACAAAGTTAGAATCACCACTGACAAACGGCTCACAAAGTATTCTATTCGCAAGCATTTAGTGCAAAAACTGATCGATTCTAATGTCGCCCCCAATTATATCATACAAGTTTCTGACCACAAGAAATTACAGTCTCTCAATGATTATTCCAAATTGAATGACGAGAAACATCAACAGATTTCCCACATACTGAGCACATCAGATACTGATCCTGGAACCTCCAAAAGTAGTAGTCCTCCAGACACAGGAAAAGAATGCAGTGGAAGCTGGCCAGACATAATGTCTGTGTGCTTTAACAATCCTACCATAAATGCAACGAATATCACATTTAATATTGTGCAAGGTACCATAAAGTGCTATTATCGTACAGTATCAAAGTAAATGTCAAAGACAGCATGATGCATAATTGACAGTTGTGCTTTCTTTCCACAGGTCACAAATAAGAAACCCAGTGCCAAAAAAGAGTCAGAGTGATAGAGTCAGATACTGATTCCGATTGAAATACCTGCTCACCAATTCCAGTCACCGAAGTAAAATATTTTTCTTCAGTCACCTGAAAAGAAGCAGCTTCAGAAATATGCTAGAAGTGCGACAACGTAGAACAGATACATCGTTAGACGTTAACAACATCCGGTGAAACAAACCAGACGAAAGTACACAAAAGCACCACATACCATGTAATCTCAGTAAATAAAAGGTGTTCCACCAAAAAATAAATAAAATACTTCTCCAAAACTCCCCAAGAATGAATAAAGTTTCCAAAATGAACCCATGTCAACCAAACTTTTAGGAACATGCGAACTTGCTAACAGCCATGCCAACATAGTCCCACCCACGCATGCATCACAACCAATCACAACACAAATCACACAGCAACAACCAATAGTAATACAGCACACACCTGCCCATTGCACCAACTCCATAACAAATAACCAACCGAAACACACACAGCCACATTACAACCAGTGGAACAGCAGACCAAAAAACAGCCAACCACTACAAAGACCACACAACATGAACCAATCAATCGCCACACCAGAACTAGTAGCAAGTCACAGAACAGGCAGCCAGCAACATAAACGAAGAACTACACAAAAAAATCACCAGAACTGTATGATTTTTCACAGTTTTATTTCATTGTGTATCACCTCACCCCTACTGTATAAATCACACACATGATGATCAGGAGTGTGATATTGAAAATATTCCCACTCCTGCATCGTGAGGCATTGATACCTCACTCTGCAGGAGTGGGAATAGTTTCCATATCACACTCTTAATCATCATGTATCCCCTATTTATAATCTAGATTTGGACTGCAATAGGACTGCTGGCAACTGGAGGAGGCACACAACACTTACAAATAAGGAGTTGGGAAAATATTGGTGTGACACTATGGGAGACTTCCCCTTTAAGGCTGACATTGCCACAGGGTCCCTCTCTCTCTCTGTATGTATTTGTCAGTAATTGCATGCATTGTCCTCCCAATCCTGAAAGAATCTGTGATAGCCACAGAGATGATGGGGATGCAGTGTGAGATAGATAGATATACACAAAGCAGGACCGAATGTGCAGAGAGGATGCAGCAGTAAGTGTTCCCATTCATTAATGTACTTAATCTGTGCAGCAGCACAGACGTGCAGAACAGTATGCCTTCTATTGTCTGCACAACTGAAGTCCTGAGAGATATCACAGTGGCACATTCCTTTGTATTTGTTTTGTTTCCTGCATCACGCTGATGGTATTCTGTTGTGCTGCTTTTCTTGCAGCACTGACAGCAGCACAGCCATTCTGCTGGTGGCAGAACACATAATAAGATTCCACTGTTTTGATGACACAATTATGCATTCCATGTGTCATTCCATGTCTTTCTCACACTGTTCAGGTACCCCATGTTATAAGCACAATAACCCACTCCAGGTTGTGCTGTTATTGGGAATTAATACACTCAGGTGCTGTGAGGGTACTCGGCCTATAGCCTCATGCCTCACAATGCACCCAGGTGCTCATTAATCCCCAATAACAGCACACACCCTGTCGTGGTTTACTGCTTACTTAAGGCACAACATCAACAGAACTATAGCAAGTTGGGCCCTTTAACCCCCCTTAAGGCACAACATCACTAGAACTGTGGCATGATTGAAACAAGCAATAACAAGCATTTGTCAATGCCGAATGTTTCCTTGCATGGTGTATGGATCACAGGTGCATTGTGTTATTTGAAGTAAAGTCAAGATTTACTTATAAATGTCATGAAGTGAACTGTATAGTTTGGGAGCATTCAGTATTAGTGAAAGGTGCTACTCAAATAGAGAACAGATGCTACATAATAAGGGGATACATGATGGGCATGAGTGAGATATGGAAAATATTTTCACTCCTTCAGAATAACCTCTGGATATTCACAAGTGTTGAAACCACAAGTGAGTATCCAGAGGTCACTGTGCAGGAGTGAAAAAATGTTCCATATTACATGAGTGCACATCATGTATCCCTTTTATACAATAGGGGCGTGATAACTGGAGAAAACTCCTGTTATCACACTCTGATGATGTCAGCAGAGTGTGATATCTCATGGTGTTAGTTTTATGCTGAAATAAAGAATGGCATATCATCTCACCCTACTGTATAAGTAGCATTTACAGGAGAATTAATAAAGTTTACTTGATTAGATCAAGCTCAACAGACATACTCCAATGACAATTAAAGTCTTCCTGTTTGTAAGGAATGTAAATTGACTGTAAGGCTTTGATATGTAAACTGCTAGTCCATATTCTGAATCCACAACCACCCTCTATATCTGTCATGTTGTTCAGCTGTTTCCACTTTGACCTGAGGAAGAGGGTTTTATCTCTCGAAAGCTAGTCTTAGAAATAATTTTGTTAGTCCAATAAAAGGTATCACCTGCAACATTATTTGTTGGTTTTTTCTACCTTGATTAGATCAAAAGCAAAGGACTGGCGCAGATTTTTAGAAATGTTGTCTGCACAAGAAAATAAGGTTACGTTAATGTTCAGTAAAAATGGGCCTGGGATGAGTAGAATAAAGAAAATGTGTTCAGTATCTGTAAAGAACTGAGGTAATTTTCTTTTTTCAACTAACCCCATATTTGTTAAATACTAGTGTGGCAGCTGGCCCGGTGGTGCTGAGGACTGAGGCGCTGGATGCCTTACCTCACAGCATGCCAGCGACCCAGATTCAGGAATGAGCCTGGGCTGTCGGAGGTCGGCGGGGGGGGCGGAGCTGGATGGAGCTGCCAATAGGCAAGCTCTCCTCTCCAGGGAGGTGCAAGGGGCTTCCTCCGGCTGATGGCTGCCACCTGGTGGAGGCTGGGGGCAGCACGGACCGGGAGGAGCCAGGTGCTAGGGCTGGGGTGGGAGAAAAGGGGCCATTACTGGGGCCGTGGGACTAATGCATGCCTCCACACGCATGCGTACCCACTCCTGGGGTCCCTGGGGTAAAAAAAATGGAGGAAAAAAGCCAGCAGCAGGATGGCGACCGACTACCTGCAGGCTCCAGTCCTGGGCCGTGCATAAGGTAAGCCCCAGTAATTCCGGGTGACGGGACTGGGGGGGAGGGGTCGGTCAGATGGGGCTGTCCTGGGGTGACAAAAAAAATGTTAAATGATAAATACTAGTGTGGCCCTTTTTTCTTGTACAAATGAACAGAACATTCCAAAGGCTGCAGTAATTCTTTGCTGCTTATCTTCGTTCAACCAGCATCCAACATACATATTTTAATTGTCTTCCAGGGGGATGACATTTCAAAGAAAAGGCCAAAACTTTTACCACAATCAAGACATTTTACAGAAGTGCTGCTGACGATAAATTTAGGAATGTCTGCATGTCACTCTCTGACAGCATTCATAAAACAGCAGGCAAAGTGATTTGGTAGATATGCAGTCCAAAGTGCACTTTTCTTATGACAGATCCTGAGCCATGACTCCAATAGAATGTTTCTAGTCTGTGCTCACAGACTCACAAAACAGCAGCAGGCAGGTGCAGAAAACAGTTTCAAGTCAGTGTTGGCAGAAGAGGGGCATAGCAGAGCGCGTGCTTTCTCTCTCTCTCTCTCTCTCCCCTCTCCACCTGTGCTTTGTTTCTAATCCCACTTTTTTCATTCATAAAAACACCACTTGGCAGACTGACAGTGAGCAGGGGAAGGAGGCAGCCAAGACCAGAACAAAGGTGCTGGACTTCAGCCTGTCACAAACCCAGTCCTAGTGGGTCAGGACCACTAAGCTCACAGTGCCTACCCTTAAATGCAATCTGTGATGGGGGCAGGGATACCCTCCTCGTCCTTTAGAATGCTCACCGAGGTCATGACTGCACCTCTGCCACAAGGATCCTGGGCATCCCTCTAGCTCTGAGATAAGGGCACAATACCAGTCTCAAGTCTTGTGGCCAAATACTGTATGAACCTTTCCTTGGCTCTTACACAAAGGAGGAACAGCCAGGTGTCACGCTGTCTTCGGGGTAGCAGTGTAAAAACCTGATTTGGCTTTCTCCATACAGGACATGCAACAGCCTAGTCACAATCTCTGCAGACTCATATGAGACTCTGGTATTCTCCCTATCCTTCCAGATGTCCCTTACAGACCCTTTTTTCAATTTAGTTGCTTGCGGTGGCCCCTCTAAGCAGTTAACAGTTGTCACAGATTATTAATAAACTTTTTACAGTCACACATGCAATTTAAGAACTCTCACACAGGCAGAAATCCATTAGGAAAACAAGTGTTACTAAACTATGAAATGAACTTGTTCTCAAATGTGTTATTTGAAATTCAATAAATAAATTAAAAATACTTAAATACCAGTACAACTAAAAAGAGAATACAGTATGCTCCGCTTGTAACGGACTAGTTTGACATTGTGTTCATCGTCCGTTACAAGCGGCATCCGCTGCATCCTTTCCACTTTTTTCCTGGTGTAATACAGTACACACAAAGCAAGCATACATTACAGTACTGTGCTGAGGTCTGCATTCAGGATTACAGTTCTTTTGTGACTCTTTATATGTGCAACCTTTGTTGGAGACACTGGAAAGTAAACAGAAAAAATAGAATTTAATCTGCGCTCCCAACTGCTCTGTGCCAGCGAGGGATGATGTCACACATCTGCGGGGGGTTCACTATATCAGGCAGTCTGTTCCAAACTTCATCAGCTCCAGAACACAGCACAGAGCGACACGACAACTGAAGGAAACCACAAGCAAGTAAATCCCGCAGCAGCTCATCTAAAAGTTAAAAGACCATTCCCACATGAACATCGGACGGGTCACTCAAACCACTTCATCTTTTGGTTCTTCCTTCGCTTCTGCTTCCTCTGCTTCCTCCACCAATCCTAAAACTGCTTCAGAGCATAGCACAGAGCACAGAGTGACATGACAACAGAAAGAAACTATAATTTACTACAGAGCCATTAACAGGTGACATAAAAGATTATACTCACACTGCTCTCTCTGCTCTATGTGCTATGAAACTATGTTAGAATGCCACTGGTGGTGACACAACGCGGACTTTAAATGCGGAATCCAAGGTCCACTCTAACTGCAATTTTTAACATTAACCTCCTATACAAATGGTATTTGGAAATTGGAAATTGTCCGTTACAACCGGCTGTCTGTTACAAGCATGGAAGGTCTATTTGGTGCATACTGTATTAATTTGGGTTACAGTATATAGGAAAAGAAAAATGGAAAGATGTACAATGAAACGCACTCAAACTCTTAGCTAATCTACCTGTGGTAGGAAGATTTCAAAGTCCAGAGAATAGCTGGTTTGCAAAATATTGCAGTCTTTCTGTAGACTTTGGTTCTTAGGCAGTCTCTGTGCTGACAGGTATTCTCTGTGATCAGAAGTGAGGATTCAAGCAAACTGTGTGTCATGCCCTGAGCAGAAGGCTTTAAATACTTCCGTAACTTGCAGTGTCAGCAGTTATTCCAGTTCCAAAGACACTGGTCCATTTATCAGAGCAACTACTCTGCTTGGCCAGGAGATGTCACCGTTCCACTGTTTCCAAAATTATCAAAACTCAAATCCTGACATATAATTAACATGGATATGACATTCAGAGATTAAGCCTTTGAAGTCCCTACTATCTTACCGAGAATACAATTGACATGTAAGAGAAGTCACACAGGTCTACCAGAAAGGATGTGTTTCTTTTCCTTTTACCTCACACAGACCTGTTAGAAGGATCTTTCCTGGCTAAAACATTCCTGGGTTTTTGAACTGGCTTAATTTAATTAGTTATAAGGAAGATCCTGTAAGTTGCATGATTATACTACCTGATTTTATTACTTCTGTTTCCCTCGGCCGGTTAACATTAGAGGAATACTCTTTGATCTGTCATCCCCAAAGCCTTTGACAATAACTTGTCAGATTCCTGGCAAGCAGCTGGCCTCTCAGGTCAGAAGAAGGTCAAACCACTTTTAAAAAAAAATCCAGTCTTTCCTCTATGTGCCTTGGCTGACATTGGCATGTACATAGAATTACAAATAAAAACATATATCAATCAATCAATCTTTATTTTATCAGGCGATACACCACTGAGGTAAACTCACTTACAAGGTGGACCTGGACAGACACATGAAAGAGATACAACAACACAGTAGAACATACAGTGATAATGTATATATAGAAATATAAACAGAGGTAACAGCAATCGTGATCACATGGTAGAATATCATATAAGGTAATAACAACAAATACAGTTTTCAGAACTAAGCAAACAAGTTCATCCTAATGCAATACAGTTCTCAAAGCTAAGTGATTAAGGTCAACAACAGAATAATATCTACAAATAAGGGCTAGCAGGTGGGCAGCTTGCCACACAGGTGGGCAGAATTTAGAAGGATGAAGATCATACTGTCGGAGCGTCTAGCCTGCATTGGCCCGCACATGGATGCTAACCAGAGGTGGAAAGTAATCAAGCATGGGCTACTGGAAGCCACTCACTTGTGCACAAAGATGCAGAGCAAAAAGGCCAGGGCCAGGAAACCAAGCCTGATCAACAGGGAGGTGTTGGCAAATGTGAGGGGAAAAAAAGAAGCCTTCAGGATTTGTCAGAGATCCAAATGAGGGAAGGGTAAGGAGGAGTAGTAGAGGAGAAGTAGGAAGATAAGCACAGCAGTTAGGGCAGCCAAGGCTTCAAGTTAGCTGAGGCTGGCACAGGGTATTAGGACGGGGGAGAAGGAGTTCTTCAAATATATAAGGGACAGAAGGAGCTGCAAAGACCAAATATTGTAGCATGAATAAAGAAGAATGAAGGGTGGGCAGAAAAGGGGGATAAGCAGGCAGAAGCACTCAATGAATACTTCTGCTCTGTGTTTACCAGGGAGAAGCAAGGGCCAATGCCACAGGGGATGGGCAGGGTGAGCACAGGAGGGTTGGATTTTACAGATGGGGTGATCTCGGTCAGCAGGGTGTTGGAAGGCCTAAGAGCACTGTGGGCTGATAAGGCACTTGGACCAGAAGGCATACACCCCAGGGTTCTGAAGTAATTGGCAGAGGTCCTGGAAGAACCACTTGCAGGCCTGTTCAATTCCTCCCTGAGAACTGGATGTGTGCCACAGGACTGGAAGAAGGCACATGTGGTGCCCCTCCATAAGAGTGGATCCAAGGATGAACCAGACAACTATAGACCAGTCAGTCTAATGTCCATTGTTGGGAAAATGATGGAGGCTATACAGAAGGAAGGGTTAATAACCTTTCTGGCAGGCCGACCTGGTGGTGCTGAGGATTGAGGCACTGGATGCCACACCTTGTGCTGCGCCGGTGACCCAGGTTCAGGAACAAGCCCGGGTTGTCAGGGGTCAGCCTGGGGGGAGGGCAAGAAGTGAGATCAAGCCACCACAAGGCAGTTCTCTCCTCCTGGGAGGGAGGGAGTGGAGGCTCCCAAGTCACTGGCCCCACCTGATGGAGGATGGATGGTGGTGCTGACCTAGGGAGCTCTGGTACTAGCCATGGGAAGGGTTGGAAGGAGCTGAGCTAGCATCACAGGGTGTGCGTGTACATGCACACATATCGCCCATGTGTTGGTGCCCTGGAACCAGGGGAGCAAATGGGCAAAAAAAGTACACAAAATATAAATAAAAAATTAATAAATAACCTTTCTGGAGGTGAACAGACTCCAGGATGACAGCCAGCATGGGGTCGTCTCAGGCAGATCCTGCCAGACAAACCTGGTTGACCTTTACAACTGGGCAACCTGGGCACTTGACAGGGGTCAAGCAGTGGATGTCCTGTACCTGGATTTCAGCAAGGCATTTGATTCTGTACCACATGTGAGGCTGCTTAGCAAATTGAACTACCAGGGCATGGGGAGAAATTGGTGGACTGGGTAAAAAACTGACTCCAGGACAGGCAGCAGAGAATGGTGGTAGGAGAGGAACTCTCAGCTCCAAGTGGATCTATGTGATAATGGTGAAATCCTAAAGATAATTGCCGTTATCTAGAAGTCAAGAGTGCTGAATATTTATTTCAGCACTCTGGCACAGCAAAAGGGCGCAGGGGACTTCATTTTTTAATGTTTTATGTGAGGGCTGTGCTCCCACACCTCCTACTTAGGATTCTCAGCTGTAGGGGGTGCATGTAGGGGTGAAAACATAAAAAAAAAGGTACAGGCCAGGACAGCAAAACGACTAGCGCCTGGACCCAAACCCAGTTCCCTGCCAACCAATGCCACGAACCCACCCACCACGCCACTTGGTCAGCTTGGCAACCTACTGTGGCACCACTCCTCACATGCCCTCCTGCCCCTTCCTGTGCATGCCCGCTCCCCTGTGCACATACGTATAGCGACATCCTGTCACTTTATTCACCCACCCCCCCATCCGTCCGCCTTACCCTATCGTAGCCATCCATGTAATGCGCTGGGGAGTGGGTCGCGGTTATTGTAGGTGCCCATTCCCCAGCACTAATATCATGGGAACCCACTCAAAGAGGTGTAACCAGTGGAGTGCCACAGGGCTCAGTACTGGATCCAGTGTTGTTTAGCATATTCATAGCAGACATCTCACATGGCATGAATAACAAGGTAAGCCTCTTTGCAGATGGCATGAAGTTCGGGGCAGTGGTGGATGATGCAGAGGGGTGGCAGGGACTGCAGGGGATCTAGCTGAACTTGAGAAATGGTCAGAAACACAGCAGCTGGGGTTTAATGCCAAAAAGTGCAAGGTCATGCATTTGGGAGCAAGGAACCCAAGAAAGGGTTACTGGTTGGGGGGGATACAGTTGTCCATTACAGAGGAGGAAAAGGTTCTGGGGGGTACTTATCACAGGGATGATGAACCACTCAGCACAGTGTAGGAAAGTGGCAGCTAAAGATAACAAAATGCTGGGATGTATAGCAAGAGGAATCACCTCCAGGCATGGAGAGGTCATTCTGCCACTGTACAGATCGTTAACGAGGCCACACCTGGAGTATTGCGTGCAGTACTGGTGCCCCTACCTGAAAAAAGATGTCTTATTGTTAGAAGGGGTTCAATGCACAGCAACCAAGATGATCCTCTCTGCTTGGAGGACAAACCCTAATAAGAGAGACTGAGGGTACTCAGCATGTACTCCCTGGAAGATCAGATGGATGGGGGGACATGATAGAAACCTTCAAATATATGATGAGCATAAATAAGGTTGGTGCTAGTGGCATTCTTAAGCAGAGGGAGGGGAGGGACACTAGGGGACACAGTCTGAGGCTGGAGGGAGGTCATTTCAGGAGGGAAATGAGAAGGCATTACTTTACGAAGAAAGTGGTGACAGGGTGGAATGCTGAGCCAGAGGAGGTGGTGTCCTGAACACTGGTTGGTGGTTTTAAGAGGGGGTGGGGCAGGGTCAAGGAGAAGTTCGCAAAAGAGGGCAAAGGAAGAAGTGGTGTCAGCAGACAGGGGCTTGACTACAAAAGAGCGGGTGGGGAGGGGCAGCTGCAGCATAATGGTCTGCTGGCTGCACACTCAAGCAGACTTAATAGACCACAAGGCCAGTATCTGCTGGCAGTTTTTGTATGTCCATATGTTCATAATCACGTGACACACTTTCAGCAAAGCAATATATGAACCCCATTGTGTGGAAAAGGCTGCTCAAGTGCTCTTTCTGAAGCAAAAGTGTGACTGAACACCGAAACAGATTGAAAAACTGTAAATAAAAGTCACATTCTTTTTAGTAGTTGGTTTTTTTTTGGCCTTTCTAAGTGTTGCCACGAGACACAGCAATGAACTGCTGATTAGTTCACTAATAAGACTCAGTGAAATGCATAATAAAATATCACTGCTTTGGTTATCCGAGATGCATAAACATTTAAGCTGAATAAAATGCTGCTGTGCCGAAACTGGCAGTAGATTCAGTTTATGGATGGAGTTACAGCAGCTCTTGTTTCAATGTAATTTGATTTTCTGATATATTTCTGTGAGTAGGCATAGCTTTGAAAGTGAGATGAAGTGTGTGTTGTTTGGGATTCTGTGGGCTGTGGTGGTGTGCAGGGAATAGTGGTTGTGTAATACATTATACAAATAATTTCATTCAGTTTAAACTTTTATACATTTTGTATAGCAAAAGAAAGATAATGGATAATATCTCATGCATTTCACGGAGTCTTAACATCCACAGTGCAGCATACAAAGTAAAAGAATGATGTCTACCATTCTCAGCACACTCTCCGAGTACCTGGATGAAACTCACAACATTTGGGACTGCTTTGTTCCCTTCATTCAATTTACCTAGAGCATCAGCCCTTGTGTTGACAGTACAGAGTAGACCCATTTTTCTTGGTCCATGGACATCACCTAAGAATTCCACTGGACCAGAATCTCTCACTGCTAGAAGCTCCAAAATCAGCTTCTTCCTTCATTATTCCTGTGCTGGAACAGCTTGAACTTGCCAGACATGTTACAGCCACCACTTTGGGCCACAGAAAATCTGCAATGGAGAAAATGTCAGCAGCCAAGTCGCATGAACCTTCATTTTCTGTTGGGGACACTGTATATTTGTACCGACCTGTCCTTGTTCTGGGTGCCACCAAGAAACTGCTTCACCCTTGGACTTGTCCCTTCTACATCGTAGAAAAGCTTCCTCCTGCTCACATCTGGTTGCAACACATATCAGATGTAAAGCTGGTACACAATAAAATCCACATTAACAGACTGAAACATGGGTACCAGAGCAACACCCTCCCAGATGATTCCAGTCCCTCCAACAATGAAGCTGCACTTGAACCTGCTATACTCCCTGAAGGTGAAATTCCTTCAAACAACTTGAAACCAGTTTCTCTAGACCTTCCCACTCCTGACACTCTCCAGCCGGATTCTGTTTTGCCCAATAAGCCAGATGAACTTCCTGGGACTGCTTCTTCCTCTCAGCCTTCTTTTTTCTTCTCAGAGCTCTGTCATTCACACACCAATGTACCAGATCAAGAAGATCTTAAGAAAGAAGTTTACCAAAGGATCCTAGATTTATTGTGTCAAGTGGTGCAATTTTGACAGTGCAGAGAACTACTGGGTCACTTTTAATGACCTGACCCTGTCCTGTCAGGAACTGGCACAAGCCACACATGCCTCCATTCCCACTGACCGGAAATGTTGATGGAGGTCTTGAACTTTGGCAACTGGACTCAGTGTGCTTGGGACTAATTTCTCTGGTGGTATTCTCTTGGTTAATTGTTTTGCAGTAAATGTTTTCTTGTACCTCCAGCAACTGTTTTGAATGGTACTGCATGCAGTGCATTAATCCTTTTTTCTTCCAGGAATGCCCCTTCAGATGGACAGTTCCATGTGTTCTTTTTATTGTTCTGCATCTATTTATTGCAAATTGTCATACTATGATTCTGGGTTTCCTCTAGCTGCTACCCCTTCCCTCACTTCCCGCACTGTGGCCCTTATTGCCCTGACTAATCTGCAGGTTGCTATGGCGTTTCCCCTTCCCTTGGTAATATTCTGATTGGTCACCATTGGAGTCCAGCTCCTTTCTTTCCCCCTCCCCTTCAGTGGAGTACTGTTTTGTCATAAATGTGTCATGCCTTGAAATGCTTGAAAAAACATTTTTGGGGAGGGCTTTAAGCCTGTGGTTCGATGGGCAGAGCAACAACATCACTCCCCTATCAGGCTTAAAAGTCACAACATCCTGGGCTGCCAGGATTCTTTTCATTACTGCCGGGCCTGCCCTCCTTGCTCATTTTGTGTTTAATTCCCAGTCGCTTCTGGCTGTCTGCCTATTTCTGTTTCCCTCCTCACTCCTCCTGAGCTGCTCCGGTTCATTTCCTGCTGCTTCCGGCAGCCCTTCCTCATCCAGTGCTTCCCCTGCCGTCCTATGCCTCTGCTCCATGGGCGTCCTGGTGTCCACCTCCTCCTGCATGGTTCTGTGTTTCCAGATTCATCTCCCCCCATCCCTTTCAGTGCTTTCGAGAGCTCCTTTCCCTCAGTGTGCTGTCTCTTCCCCTCCTCCACCGCTCGTTTATACACCGTTCTCGTTCCTCCATTGGGGTTCATCGCCCGGTGCTGCATTGCCTCCTGCTCTCCTGGCATTGCAGTTCTGTATCTCCTGCTGGACTCCCATGCTGCTGCTGGCTTCTGCCGTTCGGTCTGTCTTTGGTATCTGTACGGCGCTATCTGCTCCTTATTTTGCACATCGACCTGTCAGTTTGGTGCACTCATGCGTAGGCACATCAACTGCCTGCTTATTTTACAATTGCAATGGCTCTGAAGGGAGTTTTGTGTTCAATGCTTCATGGTCTATGAGACGACGAATCAATATGGCAAGGGGTGGCTGTACGGTGAGTAATAGTTGGTGCTGATGAAATCCCAGCTGCTGTGGGCATTACTTCACTTCCAGTAGCGTGCCTAATTTTGACATTATTTTCTTTAATTCTATGGCACCATTTGTATCTTGGCTGTTACTGCTGGCACGCATTTGTAGTTCTGGTTTTCCAGAACTTGAAGCTTGTTATAGCTTAACCAGTCTCCTGACACCCTGCTTGAAGGACAACCTTATATTGGGGATGGGCAAATTCATACGATTATTGGTCCGCCTTCCCCATTAGCCTTTTGGAGGGGGCTGGGAATGTTTCTTTTGCTGCTCCACTACAGTCTCTGTTCGGGTCTGGCTGTGTGCTGCAGCTGACTGGTGGTATTAAATTCTTTTTGATATTTCTTCTTGACCAATGCAATGTTTTTAGCAGCCTGAAAGATAATGCACCTCTTCCGTACATGTTCTAGCCCCTTGCCCTGTTTTGTGGGCTTGTGCTTTCCTTTGCAGGCTGTATGGTTGGGGGATGCTATTGGTTTCATAGTGTGGCCTGCTCTACTCCTCTGCCCAGCAGCTTCTCTTCTCCATGGCCGCCCATCCCCTCCAGGGCCTTGCTTCGCTCTTCTTTGTCTGCACTCCTGGGACATCGGGGCGCTCATTTTCCCTCATTGCCCTGCTACACCAGGCCCTACCTCATTCATTGTCCTGCCTCCGATATGGCCTTCTGTGGTCCTTCTTGCCATCGTTTCTCTTTGACTGCTCTCGATTTTTGGGTCTTCTCTATATCATGCCGTCAGCCCCAGCTGATTTAGTCTGGCTTGCATTCATTATTTCTTTTTGGGCATAACTATCATTACTCATATGCCAACCCCCGGCCCTCACACCGCATGTATCAGGCTCTGGATTCCATCCGTCATCAGCCGTCAAGGATGCACTCCAGTCATTCCGTATCTCATCATGCCACATTTTTTTCTATTAGCTTGCTCTGCTATTCACGTAATTGGGCCATACATGGCTGACTCCCTCTGGCCTTCCATCGAACCTGGCCTGCATGCCACCTCCTCCAGCTCGCCTTGCTGCCATTCTCATCCCATCTCGGCTGGGTCCTATGCTACCCCGTTGACCTCCTTCCGTCCTTTATCATTTCATACCTCGCTTTCCTGTTCCAATCTCCATGGCTTCATTCCCTCATTGTACCTCATCTGTTTCCTAATTTACTTTCCTTGTATTAGTGCCTTTTCTAGTACCAGCAAAGAAAGACAAACACTGGGTGCACTCGTTCTTCTCCCTCTCCTCAGCCACCATTGCGGTCATCATTCACTTCGTTCTGTCATTCTGCCTTCCACTCGGGGCTTCCCTATGTCGCCATATGACTCTACCTGTCTCTCGATGACTTGTTCCAGTTCATTTAGTCCTCTCTTCTCTGTGATGCCTCACGCTGACCTGCTCATCCATTTCCATTGCTAGATCGGTCTACCTCGGCTGCCCAATCAGTATACCTTAGTAGGCTCCATCTGGCCTCCACTCGAGATTTCTTTTTGCTTCCTCACATCGCTCATTTGAGCTCATCAGCCAACTGCACTGCTGCAGTGATCCTCATCATCTGGCATCATTTGTCTGTCCCTGGCTGATTCAGTTTGGCCTGCAATTGATATTTCTTTTGGGCATACCTACCATGAATCGTATGCCACATCATCGCCCCACAGTTCTCTTGCCGCATGTTTTAGGTTCCTGTCTCCATATCAGGTTCATGACTCCAGTCTTCACTCACTCCTCATTCCTTCCTGGTTCCTCTCTGTGCATCGCTTACTTGAGCATTCTATCATTGAATCCTATGCCACGCCTCCACCCAAGGCTTCACTGCATCTCCATATCACTCAACCTGAGCATACCCTCTGGTTACAGGAATGCCTTTTGTAGTGCCAGCCATCAAGGATTCATTCCACTCATAACTTCATTCCTCATCCATCCCTGCTTCCTCGATTTGACTATACCTCCCCTCAACAGCCATGCCTTCCTGTCTGTCGCCCTTTGCTAAGGGCTGGCTGGAGGCTCTCCACCATCATTCAAGTTCCTTTCACAATCATTTTCGAATCTACCTCCTTTCGAGGAGTCTGCTTAGTCACATTGCTCTATCAAGCATACCATCCTTCTAGTTCGCATACCCTCTGGTTCCGGACATGCCTTTTTGGCCTCGGAATATATCTCCTTTCGAGGAGCCTCATTCCTTGCATCACTCTATTGAATCCTATGATATCTCATCACCCACACCATCAGGATCTAATCGTTCGCATTGCATGTTCATGCCTTTTTGGCTTCAGTGTCTACTTCCTCAATCAGGCATACCTCTCATTTGATCTTATGCTACCTCACCGACCTGCCACCATCTTGTGGTAATCACCATCTGTATTCATCTTTCCCTCCTGTTCCTTCGACCTGTGTGCAGCCTCATGTTCCATATTCAATCTGTGCTTTCTGTTCTGTCACTTGACCACAAATTTTATGAGGGACAGAGGACTACTCTGCTGCAAACTCAGGGACGTCCCTGAAAACTTGGGCCTGTTGTGAGGTATGCATTTTCATGCTGTTTCCTACATGCACTGTTTCCTGCCTGTATTGAACTCCTGCAATACCTTTCTTGTCATTTGCCTAATGCCGTCAACATCTCTTACTTGTCCCTGCTGGAGTCCTGTTCTCATTCACTGACCCCTGGTTCTCTCTCTGTCTGTCCTCAGGGTCCATTAATTTACATTGCTTGTTCATGCATACCTATCCTTGGATCAGATGAGTGCTCTCCTTCCTTCCTTGTCCAGTGCTTTCTGTGGGGTTTCCTCTATCTCCTTATATCCCCTGGTCCATCTGATGTTCAGGTGCCTACGTCTGGTTCTCCTTCAGTCCAATCTTAGAGTCCATTTATATTCCACTGGACATCTCTATCAGTATGCCTTGCCATCGTTCGCTGCCAAGTCTGTGCTATTCACTTGTTCCATCTGACCTGATAGCCATATTTCTTTGGGCATACCTACCATGGATCATATACTACCTAATCCGACTCACCCCATACAGTTCTCATACCGTATCAGCTGGGTCCTCTGCTACCCCATTGCCCTCCCTACCGTCCTTCGTCCTTTCATACTTTGCTTTCCAATACCTGCCTTCATGGCATCAATCATCTCACTGTACCTCATCCATTCCAGTTACCTTCTTCAGCCTAGCGCTTATTCTCGTCCTGACCATCATGGATTTTTTTCACTCCTCATCGTACATCGTCTGAATAGACTCCAATTAATCACCGTCCTGAGCTTGCCCTCTGGTTCGCAGACACTCTGGTTCCTGACACACCTTCTTGGCTTCGGTGTCTGCCTCCTTTCGAGAAGCATCATTGTTCATTTCACTCCATAGACCATGATACCTTCATTCAAATTCTTTTCCAGTTCATTCCCATCTCCTCTTCTTCCAGTTCCATACCGGCTCTTCAGGATTCAGCCATCATGGCTTCACTCCACTCTTAGCTTCACTCCTCATCATGCATCATCCAATTTTGCTCACTCCTCATCATACCTCATCTAGTTTTGAACCTCGATTGCTTAACCTGAGTTGCCTCTAGTTCCAGATCTCCCTTCTTGGCCTCGGAATCTACCTCCTTTCAAGGAGCCTACTTCTTTTCCTTCCTTCGCACAAGTGCCTTTTCAGGTTCATTCCTGTCTCCTCCTCTTCCTGTTCAGTACCGGCTATCCAGGCTTCACTCCACTTCTGGCCTGCTATTGATATTCTTTTTGGGAATACTACCATAATTCCTATGCCACCTATCAACCGTGGCCATCCTACAGCATGTATTGAGTTCATAATTCCAGTCATATTGAGTTCATAAATCCAGTTATCATTCACTCAGCATTACCTCAAGGTTTATCTATTTACATCCTTTACTTGTACCATCCTATTACTGAATTCCATACTACCTCATCGACTACAACCTCAGGGTCTAATCGTTCAGAGTCTAATCATTTACATTGCATAATCAAGCATGCTTCTTCAATCTCAGTGTATGCTCACTTGCATCGCTCAATCAAGTGCATCGCTTAATCAAGCCAGTCTGCATTATCATCTGCCTCCTCATCAGCACATCTGGAATCTCCTCATGAGCACATCTGTATACCCTTGCTCCTCTGTCTCATACATGGATTTACTCCTTCCCATCCTTGCTCATCTGATCTACTAACTCTCATTGACTACTCAAGCGTATTCTCCTTGGGTCCCTGCTACCTTATGTTCCTTATTTTATCTGTGCTTCTTTTGAGTTTTTCCCTATCCTATCATCATCCTCCTTACTTATATCCCTCATCTATGAGCCATTCTCTTTACCAACATGTGTCCTCAAATCAAACGTCATCTGCCTGGAGGGAAGGCGACCTAGGCCTTGGATCCCCCCCCGAGGTTTCCTCCTCAAAGGGGGTTTTTCCTCTCCTCCATGCAAATGGTCATAATATTAATTAGAGTTAGTGCTTTCTTCTTGTTAGTTAGTTAGTTAGGTTCCGCTGTTGGATGGAGGCGGATGGTGGACCAGCTTTCCTCTCTCTCTCCTTAGGAAGTTAGCCCTTCTCTTCACAGAATTCATTCATCATCCTCGCTTCTTCGAAACTTGACATCTTTGGGTATACTTTTTGGGCATCTTTCTAACCTACCTTTAGCCGACGTATTAATTCCTGGCACCTGTAGGGGGAGAACCCTCCTCTAGGGTTCCTAGCATCATACCCCTACAGGGTGGTATATCCCACGGATAGAGAGGCAGAAAGACACAAAGCAAATCAAGTTACACAAGCATCATCTCCTATTATCTCATTCAGTTGTGTAAGCACATTGAATGGGAGGGCTTTAAGCCCGTGGTTTGATGGGAAGAGCAACGTCACTCTCCCATCGACCTTAAAAAGTCACAACATCCTGGGTTTTGCCAGGATTCTTTTTCGTTGCCCACCATCCACCCCTCCTCCTCCAGCGGCTCGTCTCTCTTCCCCGTGGGCTTCTTCCTACCCTACCTTTAGCTGATGCATTCATTCCCGGCACCTGTGGGGGGGGGACCCTCCTCTAGGGTTCCTTGCGTCTTACCCCTACAGGGTGGTATATCCCATGGATAGAGAGGCAGAAAGCCACAAAGCAAATCAAGTTACACAAGCATCTGATGCAAGGAAGGTCCTGTCAAACTAATCTCATAGATTTCTTTGACTGGGTAACCAGAGTGGTGGACCAAGGGGGAGCAGTTGATGTCGCCTACCTTGACTTCAGCAAAGCTTTTGACACTGTTCCACATAGAAGATTGATAAATAAGCTGGGTAGGCTCGGGGTGGGTCAGAAGTTGGTCAACTGGGTGGCAAACTGGTTGACGGGCAGAAAAAGAGAGTGGTGGTAAATGGTATACAGTCAGAAGAGATGCAAGTCACAAGTGGGGTACCTCAGGGATCAGTCCTGGGGCCAGTCCTCTTCAACATCTTCATTAGTGACCTTGCAGATG
Organism: Neoceratodus forsteri; assembly: GCA_016271365.2. NCBI lineage: Eukaryota > Metazoa > Chordata > Ceratodontiformes > Ceratodontidae > Neoceratodus > Neoceratodus forsteri. The sequence goes on along the minus strand of CM057456.1, from coordinate 685,741,611 downwards.
GACTAGAGGGTAAGGCTTGTCTGTTTGCAGATGACACCAAGATCTGCAACAGAGTAGATGATCCAGATGGGGTGGGCAGAATGAGAAGAGATCTGGATAAACTAGCAGAATGGTCAGAAGAGTGGCAACTGGGATTTAATGCAAAAAGTGCAAAATCATGCACATGGGAAGAGAAACCCTGAAGCCACCTATAGGCTGGGAGGGAGTTGCTAGCAGTCACAAAGGAAGAAAGAGACTTGGGCATCATCATCACTGATGACCTAAAATCATCAAGCAGACCTCTAAAGCAGTAGGTAAGGCTAGGTGGGTGTTAGGGTGTATTAGTAGGGTATCACAAGTCATAAGAGGAGTATTAATCCCTCTGTGCAAGACACTAGTTAGGCCCCATCTGGAGTATTGGTGCAGTATTGGAGCCCACACCTTCACAAGGACATTAACCAAATTGAGGCAGTCAGAGAAGGGCAAGCAAAAGTGGTGCAGGGACTGCATCAGAGACATATGAGGACAGATTAACAGACTCAATATGTATACCCTTGAGCAAAGGAGGAGAGGTGATATGATCGGGGCATTCAAACACCTTAAGGGCATAAACAAGGTGAAAGAGTCTAACATGTTTAAATATAAGAAAATAGCAGGACAAGAGGACACAGCATGAGATTAGAGGAGGCCGATTAAGGGGAATGTGAGGAAATTCTTTTTCACAGAAAGGGTGGTGGATGCATGGAATGGCTTACCACAAGAAGTGGTGGCTATGAATACAGTGCAGGGCTTCAAACAGGCATGGGATAGGCATAAGGGAGCAATACAAATGACTATGAATAGATAGGCCACTGACAGAGCAAAGGCCGATGGCACATTTATAAGGTAGAAAAAGAAATGGGCAGACTGGATGGGCCTTGCGGTCCTTATCTGCCGTCAACTTCTATGTTTCTATGTTTCTATCATCTCATATTATCTGATTCAGTTGCATAAGCACATCGAATAACTGTTTATACTGTTATTGCTTGTTCTAGTGGTACTCACTTTCATGACCCTGGAAATGATATAAATACACATCAAGAGTGGGGCTTAATGTTAGCTGCCACCCCTTTAAGAGCACTTAGAACTCACATGTTACTATTTGTTGCACTGCCTGACAGTGCCATGTAAGTCCTGTCAGTCAAATAAATCCATTCAGTCTGGGGTTAGACCTCATGAAGAGAATATGTTCTGCTGTACAGAACAAAAGCCATTTTATTTATTTATTTCTGCGTCCATCAGTTTATTCGCACAGTCCAGCAACAAGACCACCAATACAGCAGCAAGACATGGGCCTGGCAGATCTGAAAAGAAGGTAAGGGTCCTCAGTGGCAGACCAACACCAAAACACGACAGATAACTACTAAAGCCTGTGTCATCCTTTAAACCCTTGGGAGCCATGGTTTGCAACTCATAAATCCAAAATGCCTCTCTTTGGAGCAAGAGGTCTTTAAAGAAATATACCAAGCTAATGCAGAGATCTATAGAGTCCAGTCACTGGAGAGAGACACACAGCAATATCGCAACTGCAGCACACAGGAAAACATGCCAGAAAATAAAAATAAAAAAAAAACAAAACAAGAAAGCACCCACGAACCCGGAAGTGTTTAAGCGTGACATGACCCACCTCCACAGTGTAACATCTGACCCAGCATCCCATAAACGTCACACCAGGGAAACACAGAGCAGTCTGTGTGGTGACAGAGAGACCAGAAGGATGGTAAGTGGAGAAAAAACACACACAGACACAGAAAGCGGGCAGCTACATGCCGCACAGGAATACAGTGGATATGTGCAAATTACACAGGAGGAGGGCTCTGGGGAAGAGCAAATACAAAGGACACGAACCAGGCAACTGGAGGCCGCTGAGCATGATCTGGCAGGTGTACGGCAACAAAGCCATGCAGAAGGCACAGATCCCAACAGTGGAACAGCAGTCAGTCCCAGGCTCAGAGGAACAAGAATATGACGTACCACAGAGAAGTCAGTCCCAGGGCACACAACAACACCATGCAGGACTGTGGGACATGAGCTCAACCCAGGGCTCACCGAAAGAACAGTCCGCGGTACTGCACAGCAGTCAGTCACAGGGCACAGATGAACACTGTGCAGGACTGTGGCAAATCAGTCCATCACAGGGCTCAGAGTAGGAACAGTCTGAGGCGATACACATCAGTCAGACCCAGGGCACAGAGGAACACGGTGCAAGACTGTGGCAAATCAGACAGTCACAGGACCCAGACCAAGAACACGCAGAAGTGCACCACAGAAGACCATTCTGAAGTCTCAGAGGAATACTTTGCAGCAGATATGCCAAGCAGCCTGAATGAGGGCTCTGAGGACGAATGGGCAGAGCCTACTGCAACCACACAGTCCCAGGTGTCAAACCAAGAACAGTCCACTGAGGAAGACACCTCTGTAAAGCAAGACAGCACACAGTCTGAGGGCTCACAGCAACATGAACAGAGTGGGGGCAGAAGTGAGGAAGTGAGTGACAACGAGACACTCACACCAGGAATGGCAGTGCTGAACCCATACCATGATGACCTGTACCTATTAGGTGTAAAGTCTGACAGTGAGAGCAGCAGTCATGAAAGTGGTGACGGTTATGGCACAGTACATCGTCTGGGACACAATAACCAGTGAGTGACACACAACAAGCAACAGCATACTGACCACCGACAAACTACAAACAAACATAGACTGATGCAAAAATGTAGAATGTGTAGGGAGCAGACAGTGACAGCAGCACACATGCCAGCAGCAGGTAATGCATACTGTAAAGCAGGGATGTCTATGGCAGTGCATAGCACCAGTGAAAGGGGTCGTGATCAAGATATTGAGATATCGAGATACAGGACTGACAAGTCTGTGAAAGAAGTGACCATTGACTGGCAAACAGCTCCAGACAGGCACCCCTGAGTGTAGTCAATGCAGTGAGAGGCCTCCCCCCATTGTGTACAGATGTCTGCCGCACAGCAGTACATACAGTGTGTGATATGTCACAGTGCTGTACTGACCATGACTGTGAGAGTGTATAACCACAGCAGTGTGCACACAGCGGCAACCCAGAGGGCTCGCAGAGTGTCAGGCAGTGAACAATGCACAGTGCAAACAGGTGCACATGACCATGCTGACGGTGTACAACTGAACCCAGAACATATGTAACCGCAGGGAGCCCCCCCCCCGGTGACATCCACAGCACTGTCACTAGCCAAGCAGCCACACCCCAACCTACAGTGACGCACATAGATGTGTGCACAGCCACTGCATGTGTAGTATGTTGCACCACATGGGGTCACGACACTGTGTGGAAGAACAACCACCCCAGCTGCAGGAGCACTACACATGAGAGTGCACGACGGATGACATGTGTCAAGCACGGCAGCGTGCAGACAGGTGGAGATGCACAACATAGTAATGCACAGATGCCTGCACTACACCCAGTACTGCCCTGCCCCCCCAGTGAATGCTGCATGATGAGCACTGTCAGAGGTCACACAACACAATGTCACGGTGCCACCAATGCATGTGATTGTGGAGGCACCCAGCAGTGAACAAATGACACACATGGGGTGTGTCACCAAGAAGTGACATGGACAGCAACACAGGCCAGGCACAGGTGAAACAGATAAAGACAGAAACCCCCCTACACCCCACACCCACTGTGTCACAATGGGAAGTCAGAACCAGCCCACCTCCCTGGAAGCATGTTGTGCAGCACAGCCATGCCCAGCATGTGTGCACCATGCCCAATCAACTACATACCACCACACAGATGGCAGTACAGACATGTAATGCATGAAGCACCAATCATGAATCACAGACAGAGGTACACACCACCATGCCCTGTTATAGTCACAACAACAGAACACTGGACAGTACATCACCCGTGGGATGTATGACCCACCATCCAGTAAAGGCAAACATCCAGACCCCTGAGGCACACCAAATATGAACATGTGAGCATGCAGCAAACCAAAGGAAGGCCAGCGTCAAGGGGGACATGGCTGTGCTGACACTTGCAGACCATGTATTGGGCCTGCGACGCAGCACTTTCGATCAAATTGTATGTCACAGACACGTTGTAATGCTTTACCACCATGCAGACCACATATAATGGTGGCATGGGAATAGCCATTGTACATGTCCACCCTTGTCCATACCATGGTGTGTATGCAGCACCCGTAGTGTCACCAAAACACTGCAGTAATGTGTCAAGTGTGTGTGTGGGACTTCAGACATGTCATGTACACAGTGCTGAGCAACATCATTGGCCGGTGAGACATGCCCCTCTGATGCAGACACGGCTGCCCTACAGCAGTGAACAGTGCATGTGCATGGTATAACACACACAACTGACAGTGGCAGACACTGGTGTACATGTACTGCCAATGCTGTGTGCCACAGCAAACTGACACATATGATGTGTGCCATGTATGTGTCACTGGGACATGTCAGCCACAGAGTGTGAAGCGATGCTGCCACAAACCACCTATCCCAACTACATGACACATATAGGATATGGCCAGCATAAGGACACCATAGCAACAGACTGGAAGTGTGTGTAGTGTGGGATGCATGACAGTAGGGGTCACCTGCATATCCACAATGTGTCCATGCTGTATGTGTGCATACAGCACACATGTCATGGAATTGCTGTGTGCAGCTGGACATAGGGTACATGTGTCAATATACAGTGGATGTGTCATATGTACAGTATGTGTGATGCTGCAGTAATCACACAGTGTACAGTATGGGAACATGTACCTGTGAAGATGCGAGACGCTGACCACACCAGGAAGGGCGCTGTGATGCAAAGCCACCAGTGCTTGCCGGCACGGTGGTGCTGAGGGTTGAGGCACTGGATGTCACACCTCATGCCATGCCTTCAACCTGGGTTCGGAAAACAGCCTGGCTTGTTGGGTGCCATCAATGGCGGGAAAGGAGTGAGCAGCCATTGGAGTGCCCTCCAGTACCATGGTGGGGGACACGAGCCAGGCTACCAGCATTGCATGGGCGCGCTGCACTGGACATCTGATGAGGGTGCACAGGAGCACATACCCTGCATGCAGGACATCATGGCACATCTGCACTCAAGGCACCACAGAACCAGGAAAAAGACCTCGAACCTAGTAGGCGACGGCAAGGTCCAGGGGCCACCCACCATGCTCAGTGTCTAGTGCATTGGCAGTCCCCAGTGACCCACCTGGTTCCTGGGCAGCTGCCCAGAGTCCCAGAAAAGCCCAGCAGAGAAGAGGTGGAGTCCCACCCTGGGCAGCATACATCCGGGAGAATGGATGCCAGAGGATCAGAGCTGGAGAGAGGGCATATGCAAGACAGGCCTGTGCCCACAGATGGGTGGGATGGAGGTATGCTGGGATTCCCACTGGAGAGAGGCTGGGGTTGGAGAGAAGGTGAGTGAAATAAAGTCCACCACAAAACAAAGGACAATCAACAGTGCTATGTAGGATGCAGTGTGACACAGCTACAGCAATACTGCTGGAACGTTACCTGTACAATGATAGTGCAGTGTCCCATGTGATATGAGTAATGTCACATGTCCACAGAGCAGCGTACACCAACTAGCACCGCAAAGCACATGCGGTGGTGGGCTGCACACACCATGCAGCACGTCCACATCAGGTGCTCCTGCAATAAACTGCCACATGACATTATTGGGGCACCACACACCATACACTTGTTGAGATATGCGCATGCCCATGTGTGGCGTGACCCACAGACAATCGCCAAATGGCCTACAATGCCATAGGGAATGTAAGATGACAATACCCAACGAACATGTGGTATGCAAAACCAACATACCAGACCACTGGCAGGAGTACACAAAGATAGTGTGGACCACCACAGCACCAACATGCAGCATTCACAATGGTAATATCAGAACAACTACCAAGAGCACAACACACACACACACACACACACAACCATCAAAAATAACTGTAGGCATGTGCAACAGTTCCTGTAGTGATGCAATGACATGCTGTGACACAGCAGCAAATGAACAGAGCAGCATATACAATGGTGGCTGACACAGAGACAGCAAGGCCCATGTATAGTGTCCCATCAAGTGTCAATCAGTGTATACCATAAACACTACTCAGAATACACCAATGACCACACGTCCCCATAGCTAGTAAATATCATGCCTGTCACATGCAAGCTCCAATGCACCCAGCCGTAACATCACCAGCAATGCTGTGGTGACACATTACCATGCACACACCATACACATTGTGTGATATGAGCCATGATATGTGTGAGCAGCACAGCAATGCACGCGTCAGAAACACACACCACAAACAGAACACAGCATAGATTGCCACTGTACCGAGGGTCACCTCTCAAGATGGTCAAATACGTGAACATGCAGACTCACAACGTACAATGCCAGGGCTCCGCCAATGTCAATAAGGACATCTATGTGCCATAGATCTGACACAGACAGCAATATCAGTATCAAAATGCACACCCATAGCACGTTGCCAGCCCACAGTGGTCAAGCAACAGTGCCCATACAACAAACATGCCACACCTGGTACGTACTCGTGGCATAACAATGGTCCCCGGAAACACCCACACAGTAACACAGGCATGACTTTCTTCACAGAACGGGTGGTGGACAAGTGGAACACCCTGCCAGAGGAAGTGGTGGGGGCTGAAACAATGACGGGATTCAAGGATGCATGGGATAGACATAAAGGAATTCTGGAGGTCAGGGGTAAGGGGCAACAAACTTCTTGGAAAACATAAACTGAACTTACAGACTTAAATGGGCAGACTGGGTGGGCCATAGGCCCTTATCTGCTGACACTGTCTATGTATCTATGTATCTATGTATGACTGGCAATGACACTGATAGACCAGTACCAACTACAACATCAATGGTCCATCCAGCAGCCATTCTATAATGGTCATGGCCAGTAAAGCACACAGCGCACCCCTATGATGCTCATGAGCCACTAGCATGTAACAGGGGGCAATGCCATGCTGATGTGCAGGTATTGTGTATGATAATGTGCTATAGTCCACCACCCATGCTGCAACTCGAGCACACGTACAACAGTCCGAGCCTCACATACTATGAATGCACTGTAATGAAGCAGACAACTAGCATGTAACATGGGGGCAATGCCATGCTGATGTGCAAGTATTGTGTATGATAATGTGCTATAGTCCACCACCCATGCTGCAACTCCGCACCACGTGCAACAGTCCGAGCCTCACATACATACGAATGCACTGTAATGAAGCAGACAACTAGCATGTAACATGGGGCAATACCATGCTGATGTGCAAGTATTGTGTATGATAATGTGCTATAGTCCACCACCCATGCTGCAACTCCGCACCATTACAACAGTCCGAGCCTCACATACTACGAATGCACTGTAATGAAGCAGACAACTAGCATGTAACATGGGGGCAATGCCATGCTGATGTGCAAGTATTGTGTATGATAATGTGCTATAGTCCACCACCCATGCTGCAACTCGCGCACACGTACAACAGTCTGAGCCTCACATACTACGAATGCACTGTAATGAAGCAGACAACTAGCATGTAACATGGGGCAATGCCATGCTGATGTGCAAGTATAGTGTATGATAATGTGCTATAGTACACCACCCATGCTGCAACTCGCACACACGTACAACAGTATGAGCCTCACATACTACGAATGCACTGTAATGAAGCAGACAACTAGCATGTAACATGGGGGTAATGCCTTGCTGATGTGCAAGTATTGTGCATGATAATGTGCTACAGTCCACCACCCATGCTGCAACTCGCACACGCACAACAGTCCGAGCCTCACATACTACGAATGCACTGTAATGAAGCAGACAACTAGCATGTAACATGGGGCAATGCCATGCTGATGTGCAAGTATTGTGTATGATAATGTGCTATAGTCCACCACCCATGCTGCAACTTCGCACACGCATAACAGTCCGAGCCTCACATACTACGTAATGCACTGTAATGAAGCAGACAACTAGCATGTAACATGGGGCAATGCCATGCTGATGTGCAAGTATTGTGTATGATAATGGGCTACAGTCCACCACCCATGCTGCAACTCGCACACACGCATAACAGTCCGAGCCTCACATACTACGAATGCACTGTAATGAAGCAGACAACTAGCATGTAACAGGGGCAATGCCTTGCTGATGTGCAAGTATTGTGTATGATAATGTGCTAAGTCCACCACCCATGCTGCAACTCGCCACACGTACAACAGTCCGAGCCTCACATACTACGAATGCACTGTAATGAAGCAGACAACTAGCATGTAACGGGGGGCAATGCCTTGCTGATGTGCAAGTATTGTGCATGATAATGTGCTATAGTCCACCACCCATGCTGCAACTCGCACACGCACAACAGTCCGAGCCTCACATACTAAGAATGCACTGTAATGAAGCAGACAACTAGCATGTAACAGGGGCAATGCCTTGCTGATGTGCAAGTATTGTGTATGATAATGTGCTATAGTCCACCACCCATGCTGCAACTCGCACACACGTACAACAGTCCGAGCCTCACATACTACGAATGCACTGTAATGAAGCAGACAACTAGCATGTAACATGGGGGCAATGCCATGCTGATGTGCAAGTATTGTGTATGATAATGTGCTATAGTCCACCACCCATGCTGCAACTCGCGCACACGTACAACAGTCCGAGCCTCACATACTACGAATGCACTGTAATGAAGCAGACAACTAGCATGTAACGGGGGGCAATGCCATGCTGATGTGCAAGTATTGTGTATGATAATGTGCATAGTACACCACCCATGCTGCAACTCGCACACACGTACAACAGTCCGAGCCTCACATACTACGAATGCACTGTAATGAAGCAGACAACTAGCATGTAACAGGGGGCAATGCCATGCTGATGTGCAAGTATTGTGTATGATAATGTGCTATAGTCCACCACCCATGCTGCAACTCGCACACATGTACAACAGTCCGAGCCTCACATACTACGAATGCACTGTAATGAAGCAGACAACTAGCATGTAACAGGGGGCAATGCCTTGCTGATGTGCAAGTATTGTGTATGATAATGTGCTACAGTCCACCACCCATGCTGCAACTCGCACACACGTACAACAGTCCGAGCCTCACATACTACGAATGCACTGTAATGAAGCAGACAACTAGCATGTAACAGGGGGCAATGCCATGCTGATGTGCAAGTATTGTGCATGATAATGTGCTATAGTACACCACCCATGCTGCAACTCGCACACACGTACAACAGTATGAGCCTCACATACTACGAATGCACTGTAATGAAGCAGACAACTAGCATGTAACATGGGGGCAATGCCATGCTGATGTGCAAGTATTGTGCATGATAATGCTGCAGTCCACCACCCATGCTCAACTCGCACACAGTACAACAGTCCGAGCCTCAATACTACGAATGCACTGTAATGAAGCAGACAACTAGCATGTAACATAGGGCCAATGCCATGCTGATGTGCAAGTATTGTGTATGATAATGTGCTATAGTCCACCACCCATGCTGCAACTCGCACACACGCATAACAGTCCGAGCCTCACATACTACGTAATGCACTGTAATGAAGCAGACAACTAGCATGTAACAGGGGCAATGCCATGCTGATGTGCAAGTATTGTGTATGATAATGCTACAGTCCACCACCCATGCTGCAACTTCGCATACGCGTACAACAGTCCGAGCCTCACATACTACGAATGCACTGTAATGAAGCAGACAACCAGCATGTAACAGGGGGCAATGCCTTGCTGATGTGCAAGTATTGTGCATGATAATGTGCTATAGTCCACCACCCATGCTGCAACTCGCACACACGTACAACAGTCCGAGCCTCACATACTACGAATGCACTGTAATGAAGCAGACAACTAGCATGTAATGGGGGGCAATGCCATGCTGATGTGCAAGTATTGTGCATGATAATGTGCTATAGTACACCACCCATGCTGCAACTCGCACACACGTACAACAGTCCGAGCCTCACATACTACGAATGCACTGTAATGAAGCAGACAACTAGCATGTAACGGGGGGCAATGCCATGCTGATGTGCAAGTATTGTGTATGATAATGTGCATAGTCCACCACCCATGCTGCAACTCGTTACACGTACAACAGTTCGGGCCTCACATACTACGAATGCACTGTAATGAAGCAGACAACTAGCATGTAACATGGGGCAATGCCATGCTGATGTGCAAGTATTGTGTATGATAATGTGCTACAGTCCACCACCCATGCTGCAACTCGCACACACGTACAACAGTCCGAGCCTCACATACTACGAATGCACTGTAATGAAGCAGACAACTAGCATGTAACAGGGGGCAATGCCTTGCTGATGTGCAAGTATTGTGTATGATAATGTGCTACAGTCCACCACCCATGCTGCAACTCGCACACACGTACAACAGTCCGAGCCTCACATACTACGAATGCACTGTAATGAAGCAGACAACTAGCATGTAACGGGGGGCAATGCCATGCTGATGTGCAAGTATTGTGCATGATAATGTGCTATAGTACACCACCCATGCTGCAACTCGCACACACGTACAACAGTCCGAGCCTCACATACTACGAATGCACTGTAATGAAGCAGACAACTAGCATGTAACGGGGGGCAATGCCATGCTGATGTGCAAGTATTGTGTATGATAATGTCATAGTCACCACCCATGCTGCAACTCGCACACCGTACAACAGTCCGAGCCTCACATACTACGAATGCACTGTAATGAAGCAGACAACCAGCATGTAACATGGGGCAATGCCTGCTGATGTGCAAGTATTGTGTATGATAATGTGCTACAGTCCACACCCATGCTGCACTCTCGCACACACGCATAACAGTCCGAGCCTCACATACCACGAATGCACTGTAATGAAGCAGACAACTAGCATGTAACAGGGGCAATGCCTGCTGATGTGCAAGTATTGTATGATAATGTGCTATAGTCCACCACCCATGCTACTCGCGCACACGTACAACAGTCCGAGCCTCACATACTACGAATGCACTGTAATGAAGCAGACAACCAGCATGTAACATGGGGGCAATGCCTTGCTGATGTGCAAGTATTGTGTATGATAATGTGCTATAGTCCACCACCCATGCTGCAACCTATTAACACGCACAACAGTATGAGCCTCACATACCACGAATGCACTGTAATGAAGCAGACAACTAGCATGTAACATGGGGCAATGCCTTGCTGATGTGCAAGTATGTGTATGATAATGTGCTACAGTCCACCACCCATGCTGCAACTCGCACTTCACGTGACAACAGTCCGAGCCTCACATACTACGAATGCACTGTAATGAAGCAGACAACTAGCATGTAACGGGGGCAATGCCATGCTGATGTGCAAGTATTGTGTATGATAATGTGCTATAGTCCACCACCCATGCTGCAACTCGCACCGTATAACAGTCCGAGCCTCACATACTACGAATGCACTGTAATGAAGCAGACAACTAGCATGTAACATGGGGGCAATGCCTTGCTGATGTGCAAGTATTGTGCATGATAATGTGCTATAGTCCACCACCCATGCTGCAACTCGCACACACGTACAACAGTCCGAGCCTCACATACTACGAATGCACTGTAATGAAGCAGACAACTAGCATGTAATGGGGGGCAATGCCATGCTGATGTGCAAGTATTGTGCATGATAATGTGCTATAGTACACCACCCATGCTGCAACTCGCACACACGTACAACAGTCCGAGCCTCACATACTACGAATGCACTGTAATGAAGCAGACAACTAGCATGTAACATGGGGGCAATGCCATGCTGATGTGCAAGTATTGTGTATGATAATGTGCTATAGTCCACCACCCATGCTGCAACTCGCACACACGTACAACAGTCCGAGCCTCACATACTACGAATGCACTGTAATGAAGCAGACAACTAGCATGTAACAGGGGGCAATGCCATGCTGATGTGCAAGTATTGTGTATGATAATGTGCTACAGTCCACCACCCATGCTGCAACTCGCACACATGTACAACAGTCCGAGCCTCACATACTACGAATGCACTGTAATGAAGCAGACAACTAGCATGTAACAGGGGGCAATGCCATGCTGATGTGCAAGTATTGTGTATGATAATGTGCTATAGTCCACCACCCATGCTGCAACTCGCACACACGTACAACAGTCCGAGCCTCACATACTACGAATGCACTGTAATGAAGCAGACAACTAGCATGTAACATGGGGGCAATGCCTTGCTGATGTGCAAGTATTGTGTATGATAATGTGCTACAGTCCACCACCCATGCTGCAACTCGCACACACGTACAACAGTCCGAGCCTCACATACTACGAATGCACTGTAATGAAGCAGACAACTAGCATGTAACATGGGGGCAATGCCATGCTGATGTGCAAGTATTGTGTATGATAATGTGCTATAGTCCACCACCCATGCTGCAACTCGCACACACGTACAACAGTCCGAGCCTCACATACTACGAATGCACTGTAATGAAGCAGACAACTAGCATGTAACAGGGGCAATGCCATGCTGATGTGCAAGTATTGTGTATGATAATGTGCTATAGTCCACCACCCATGCTGCAACTCGCACACACGTACAACAGTCCGAGCCTCACATACTACGAATGCACTGTAATGAAGCAGACAACTAGCATGTAACATGGGGCAATGCCTTGCTGATGTGCAAGTATAGTGTATGATAATGTGCTATAGTCCACCACCCATGCTGCAACTCGCACACACGTACAACAGTCCGAGCCTCACATACTACGAATGCACTGTAATGAAGCAGACAACTAGCATGTACAGGGGGCAATGCCATGCTGATGTGCAAGTATTGTGCATGATAATGTGCTATAGTACACCACCCATGCTGCAACTTCGCTCTTACCGTACAACAGTCCGAGCCTCACATACTACGAATGCACTGTAATGAAGCAGACAACTAGCATGTAATGGGGGGCAATGCCATGCTGATGTGCAAGTATTGTGCATGATAATGTGCTATAGTACACCACCCATGCTGCAACTCGCACACACGTACAACAGTCCGAGCCTCACATACTACGAATGCACTGTAATGAAGCAGACAACTAGCATGTAACGGGGGGCAATGCCATGCTGATGTGCAAGTATTGTGTATGATAATGTGCATAGTACACCACCCATGCTGCAACTCGCACACACGTACAACAGTCCGAGCCTCACATACTACGAATGCACTGTAATGAAGCAGACAACTAGCATGTAACGGGGGCAATGCCATGCTGATGTGCAAGTATTGTGTATGATAATGTGCTATAGTCCACCACCCATGCTGCAACTGCGCATCACGTACAACAGTCCGAGCCTCACATACTACGAATGCACTGTAATGAAGCAGACAACTAGCATGTAACGGGGGGCAATGCCATGCTGATGTGCAAGTATTGTGCATGATAATGTGCTATAGTCCACCACCCATGCTGCAACTCGCGCACACGTACAACAGTCCGAGCCTCACATACTACGAATGCACTGTAATGAAGCAGACAACTAGCATGTAACGGGGGGCAATGCCTTGCTGATGTGCAAGTATTGTGCATGATAATCTATAGTCCACCACCCATGCTGCAACTCGCACACCGCACGTGCAACAGTCCGAGCCTCACATACTACGAATGCACTGTAATGAAGCAGACAACTAGCATGTAACAGGGGGCAATGCCATGCTGATGTGCAAGTATTGTGTATGATAATGTGCTATAGTACACCACCCATGCTGCAACTTCACACTTACGCATAACAGTCCGAGCCTCACATACTACGAATGCACTGTAATGAAGCAGACAACTAGCATGTAACAGGGGGCAATGCCTTGCTGATGTGCAAGTATTGTGTATGATAATGTGCTATAGTCCACCACCCATGCTGCAACTCGCACACACGTACAACAGTCCGAGCCTCACATACTACGAATGCACTGTAATGAAGCAGACAACCAGCATGTAACGGGGGCAATGCCATGCTGATGTGCAAGTATTGTGCATGATAATGTGCTATAGTACACCACCCATGCTGCAACTCGCACGCAGTACAACAGTCGAGCCTCACATACTACGAATGCACTGTAATGAAGCAGACAACTAGCATGTAACATGGGGCAATGCCTGCTGATGTGCAAGTATTGTGTATGATAATGTGCTATAGTCCACCACCCATGCTGCAACTCGCACACGCACAACAGTCCGAGCCTCACATACTATGATGCACTGTAATGAAGCAGACAACTAGCATGTAACATGGGGCAATGCCATGCTGATGTGCAAGTATTGTGTATGATAATGTGCTATAGTCCACCACCCATGGCAACCGCTACACACGATAACAGTCCGAGCCTCACATACTACGAATGCACTGTAATGAAGCAGACAACTAGCATGTAACATGGGGCAATGCCATGCTGATGTGCAAGTATTGTGCATGATAATGTGCTATAGTCCACCACCCATGCTGCAACTCGCACACGCATACAACAGTCGAGCCTCACATACTCTGAATGCACTGTAATGAAGCAGACAACTAGCATGTAACAGGGGGCAATGCCTTGCTGATGTGCAAGTATTGTGCATGATAATGTGCTACAGTCCACCACCCATGCTGCAACTCACACACACGACAACAGTCCGAGCCTCCACATACTACGAATGCACTGTAATGAAGCAGACAACTAGCATGTAACGGGGCAATGCCATGCTGATGTGCAAGTATTGTGCATGATAATGCTATAGTCCACCACCCATGCTGCAACTCGCACACACGCATCAACAGTCCGAGCCTCACATACTACGAATGCACTGTAATGAAGCAGACAACTAGCATGTAACATGGGGCAATGCCATGCTGATGTGCAAGTATTGTGTATGATAATGTGCTACAGTCCACCACTCATGCTGCAACTCGCGCACACGTACAACAGTATGAGCCTCACATACTACGAATGCACTGTAATGAAGCAGACAACTAGCATGTAACAGGGGGCAATGCCATGCTGATGTGCAAGTATTGTGTATGATAATGTGCTATAGTCCACCACTCATGCTGCAACTCGCGCACACGTACAACAATATGAGCCTCACATACTACGAATGCACTGTAGTAAAGCAGACAACTAGCATGTACCATGGGGGTAATGCCTTGCTGATGTGCAAGTATAGTGTATGATAATGTGCTATAGTACACCACCCATGCTGCAACTCGCACACACGTACAACAGTATGAGCCTCACATACTACGAATGCACTGTAATGCAGCAGGCAGGGACAATCAGGAATGACAACATATGTCACAATGAATGGCGATAGTGACACAAACTGTGAGGCCTGTACATACATTCACAGCAGTGTGAGACTGTGCATCATGTAGGGGATGTCAAGTGATGTGCCATGCCTGTGTAATGAATTCTATTATCTCTACATCTGCAGGTGCACATGTGGTCTGTGTCCAGTCATGGAGGACATGTTAGAGTGCATCTACTGCCAGGAAATCGAATGGATGACATGGAGAAGGGATGATGGAGAACTGCAATGTAGCACCATAAATCCAAGCTTCAGCAATGTTGTATTGGATCTGGATGTGCTTCAAATAGCCTACTACGTGTACCGTCAACATTACAATGGTGGTAATGCACCACGCAGCATCCATGAGTAAGTATGTGTATCTGTCCTGTGTGTGAACAATCTAACATGTTGCCTCCACAGAACTGACACAGGCACCAACGGCAGCATGGTACCTGACAGTACACAGTGCCCCGTGCATGTTGTGCATGACACATGTGCAACACCTTGAAAGGGACCACCATGGATGGCTCATGTCCACCAAAGACTGTCCAACCATCCACTGTCACCAGCATGCCACAAAAACAACAACGAAACCACGCTGCCTACTGAGACAGAGGCAAACAACACACATTCAGCACAGTCAGACAGGCATACACAGAGATGCTGATGTGTGTACGGGCATGACAGCATGCAGGCTGCCACCAACACCCATCAGCATGCCACAAAAACAACAACGAAACCACGCTGCCTACTCAGACAGAGGCAAACAACACACATTCAGCACAGTCAGACAGGCATACACAGAGATGCTGATGTGTGTACGGGCATGACAGCATGCAGGCTGCCACCAACACCCATCAGCATGCCACAAAAACAACAACGAAACCACGCTGCCTACTCAGACAGAGGCAAACAACACACATTCAGCACAGTCAGACAGGCATACACAGAGATGCTGATGTGTGTACGGGCATGACAGCATGCAGGCTGCCACCAACACCCATCAGCATGCCACAAAAACAACAACGAAACCACGCTGCCTACTCAGACAGAGGCAAACAACACACATTCAGCACAGTCAGACAGGCATACACAGAGATGCTGATGTGTGTACGGGCATGACAGCATGCAGGCTGCCACCAACACCCATCAGCATGCCACAAAAACAACAACGAAACCACGCTGCCTACTGAGACAGAGGCAAACAACACACATTCAGCACAGTCAGACAGGCATACACAGAGATGCTGATGTGTGTACGGGCATGACAGCATGCAGGCTGCCACCAACACCCATCAGCATGCCACAAAAACAACAACGAAACCACGCTGCCTACTGAGACAGAGGCAAACAACACACATTCAGCACAGTCAGACAGGCATACACAGAGATGCTGATGTGTGTACGGGCATGACAGCATGCAGGCTGCCACCAACACCCATCAGCATGCCACAAAAACAACAAGCGAAACCACCGCCTGCCTACTCAGACAGAGGCAGAACAACACACATTCAGCACAGTCAGACAGGCATACACAGAGATGCTGATGTGTGCATGGCATGACAGCATGCAGGCTGCCACCAACACCCATCAGCATGCCACAAAACAACAACGAAACCACGCTGCCTACTCAGACAGAGGCACAACACACATTCAGCACAGTCAGACAGGCATACACAGAGATGCTGATGTGTGTACGGGCATGACAGCATGCAGGCTGCCACCAACACCCATCAGCATGCCACAAAAACAACAACGAAACCACGCTGCCTACTGAGACAGAGGCAAACAACACACATTCAGCACAGTCAGACAGGCATACACAGAGATGCTGATGTGTGTACGGGCATGACAGCATGCAGGCTGCCACCAACACCCATCAGCATGCCACACACACACAGTGCTGTGGATGCTCATGTGCATGGGCAGACATATGCATGCAGTGACCTTTGCCACACACCCCCTGTCATGCACACCAGTGTGTAATACTGTGTAAGCCCTACCCTGTGCATCCCACATGCATGTCGCAACACCACACCCACACAAGGGATGAGCAGTGACAGACGAGTGACCATTGCCACCTGTGGTCACCTGCCACAGATGAAAACAATGGTACATGCTGGGGAACACAATGTTAGATGGTGTACCGTGACATCACATGTACAACGGTGCTGCAAGCACCACACTGTGGCGAATAAACACACAATACACTGTTACCAGTACATGGATGTGCCCCTGACAATGTGCATAATATCACAACACGTTGACCAAGCACACAATGGTACACCCATCAGTGATGGGCACTGGTGGTACTGGAGGACTAGTTCCACACAAAATGCAGGTACACCAAGGACATGTACTGTGAGTGTGGCACTATCACATGCACTATTCAATGTACAACCATGACTGGTGCAGCCAGAGGACATGCTTTGCATGATGGACAGGTCACATGTGTGTCCTGTCTGTGTCTGGTCATGCATGGGACATGGATGTAGTGCCATAGCACGGAATGTGTGCCAGGTGCTGTTCCATGACACGCTGTGGGTTGTACCCATGCACAGCAGTGTGACATGACACCACATGACCCTCCAAATGTAGGTACACACCTTGTGTAGCCCTGGACCATCTAGTTGATCTGACAGAAGCAACTGTAACAATGTTGGACATGTACCATACAGTGTCCAGTACACATCAACAGTGGGATGCGCGGTACACTGTCGACTATGTGTGCTATGATGGGGCCACGGCACTGCTATCCTGTGCCCGGCCCCCACAACAAGATATGCACCCAAACAACACTGCCTCATGCAGGACAACAACAGAGCGGTGCAGGTGACAGTGACAGTTACACATCGGCCCCTGCGTAATCTGGGTCATGACGAATACCACCAATTGATATTGTCCAGTAATGTTGACACCGCACATGTATTGCAGATACGAACCCTGTGGCTGACAATGAACCCCAATGTCCTGATATTGACGTGTGTTTTTCTGTCCCACTACTTACAGGAAGTATCGCTATACAGCATATCGCCAGCTGGTCAGATGGTGCTGGGGATACCTCGGCAGGGATAGCAGGGTAGCACTGCCACCCGCTGCCTGAACAAGATACACTCAACATACCCGAACCAGGGTGGCGCTGCCTACAGACATTTGAAACTGGAATGCATGTTGCCGCTATGAATGCAAAGCTATGGCATGTGTCTATCTGCATCCAATAGAGCAACAGTCATGTGAACTGTCAAGTACAGGCTATATGTTAAGCTGTGATCAACACATGTAGATGTACATAAATGGACCTCCCCGACAGTTGTTGTATGACAGCCAGATACTGCAGGCCAGATGGGTACTGTTGGCTTGCATCCATTTAGACAGATGATCAAGCATTTATATATGTACAGAAATGTCTTACGTTCTTTTGGCCACACACATAGCACTGCAACATCAGTGACTCAGGAACAAGGGGTACATGATGATGGAACAGCCACTGCACCGACACGTTGACACACATGTCGTGTAAATGGTCACACAGCCGAACACTGTTCGGTATCAGCACACATGCAATGGAAGACACTATGTCCACAATACCACTGCGTAGGTGACAGACCTGTGCCCATAACACTATTGGACACGGAAATCATGGATGTTCATGTGTGCAGCTGCCACATCCGTGATGGTCCATGCAGTGCTCAGTACTGTGATGTTGCTGGACAGTGGGCAAGGTCCGATTAGATGGCTAGGCTAACCATCACCTGCCATGGGCACCAATGTGCCGGTATCATACCATTGATGTTAGGCATCATCCCGCATCACATACAGTGGCACGCAACATCTCCAGTCGGATCCGTGTGATGCCACCACTCCCAGAACAGGACACCAGAGTACACCTGTGTGTTGCACTACAACAGACAGTGGGCAGTTCAAAGGCTGCTGTACAGATACCTGTCAGGACATGAATGTCTCGTGACAGGAGTGTCATAGCCAGATGTGTGCAGGACACATATGGGCTTGCATCTGACATCCACGTCATCATGGAGCATCACTGATGCACAGTACAGTGTATATATCTTTTTATTTACAACAGTGCTTTATATACATTCTTCTTCCCTTTCAAAGGTATTCCATGAATTACATGATCAACATATCCTTTGTTGAGATGATTTGGGGAGACAACTGAACAATGGTATACAATTCAAATAAAGAGCCTGATATTGCGTGTTGCTGGTTATGCAGTGTACAAATAAAACTTAATGATGAACAAAACATCATGTCTGCCACCTTTCTACAGTACTGTGCACAGAAACTTGTACATACCTTATGGTACCTCCCTGTCTATATTGCAGTGCACTGTCATTAGAGTGATAACGACATTATTGACACATCAGTGTAGTTGTAATGGAACACATGGTGCAGTGCACCATGGATGTGACAGTTATCACTGAGGGGACGTGTGACAATGTGTCATGTCATGCACTGCAGTGACAGTGTCACATGGTCACAGATTCAGATACAACCGTGCACTCATCACTGTGGCACACACACACAGAGCGACGGATGAAGTAATGGCCATGATGGCATCACAGACAATGTTGACCAACTACCAACAGTCATGACAGGATATGCATGCCAGGAACAGCATACAGTACAGGTCCACACACTTTTATCACTGTGTACAGCACAAGACAGAGTATGTGGGCATGATGCAGTTGACATGTGAAATACACTGGCCATGGCAGAGAATACAAGACAAAATCAATCCACAAAATGATGTGACATGGAGCATTACGCTGGGTCATACCCAACAGTCATGGAAGGGTTGTGCAGCATGTAGGGTGCATGTACTGTAGGTGGTGGCTGTGATTGATCAGGGTGACAGTTGCATGTACTACATCACATAGACTGTGCACTGCAGTCCTCCCAGTGTATGCTGCTCTGCAGTGGTCAGCAGATGTTACATACATGGGTCACATACTGCACAGACAGTAATCAGCATCATTCATCCCTGCAGGTATGTAGCCGCATACTGTGGTTTTGTACCAATGTCGCCATATGTCCCACAATATCATACCCAATAACAGAAACATACCTACACAGTAGGTGCCCAATGATAACATATGTCATGCACAACACCCCATCCAACATCAAACACTACCTGTGACACAATATATGTACAGTAACAGGAAATGCCCATCACCTGACACCTTGCATGTCGGCTCTGTGACAGTCTCCACATGGTTCCTTATCTGTTAGTGATGATCAGCCAAAGTATAAACTGTGTGCTGTGTCCCACATGTGTACTTGTTAACAACCGTGTTGACTGCAACTGTGTCGAACAGCTGTCCGACTGTATTGCACACAATGGATGATTACAATGATGATGTGTAACTGTTGTCATATCCATGATGCCTATCTGCACTGTCTATCACTGTCATGACTGGGCCACAGTCCTGGGCCTGTACCCGTGCCGTTGACACAAATGTCACATGGACTTGTTGGGAAATCTTGTCTTGTATGCCCGTACAACACACATCCTGTCTATCGCGCTGTATCTAGTGGCCACTGGTGGTGGGCCGCTGGTGGACATGGCAACCTGCTTCAACTCCTCCCTCCGCTCTCTGTCCTTCATCACACGTAGCACCTCGGACATTATGTTATGTGTGCTGCATAACCTGCAAAACAAGATGTACATTTATTTATTTTTATTTATTTATTTAGTTTTTGTTGACCGGGTAAGTGCACTAGACAAATCCTGCCTATTTTCAGGCACGACCCGGGGGAGGGAGATACAGATGAATGCCAACTGACCTTGAACCAGATTAAGCTGTTTGTGGTATTTTTAGTGAATGAGGGAAATTTGGCCAGGACACCGAGGAAATTCCCCTACTCTTTTTCGATAAGTGCCATGAGATCTTTTAACATCCACCTGAACTACCACCAGTCCAGGCAGATGGGACCTCGGTTTAACGTCTCATCGGAAAGACGGCACCTCAGAAGTGCAGCACCCCTCTCATGCTGCACTACAGTGTCAGTACTGGGATATTAACCCTAGTGCCAGATGTGGGAACTGAACCGACAGCCCTCTGATCTCCCTGCCTCAGAGGCGAGTGTGCTACCTACTGAGCCACTGACACTGCATGATATATATATTCAACAATGAGTATAGTGACAACCTCTATATATGCAATGAGCACGATGTGGACCTTGTTTGTGTTCCACTGGAAGGTACACACTGTGCAGTACATGTCTGTTATATTGTCTGTGATGTGCCCTACACTGTGTTTGTGTATGATCCTGCAACCGTGGGCATGGGTAGCATGCTGTACATTCAGGACATGTTCCAATGTACACCCTGTGTTCAGTGACAGTGACTCAGCCATAGGTGTCACCTGCTGTGTGTCCATACGCAGCATACATATGTGTCTGCCACATGACACACTGTCACTATACATATCATGAATACATAGCCCTGAGTTGTGGGACAACATTATCATCGATGTAGGCCGATACCAGTGTGTGTGTATGCACTGTGTGCACTGTCACATTGGTCTGTGGCATGTTTTCCAATACCTGTGTCATGTGCTGCACAACTGCAGTGCTGAACAGCATGCAAATACACACAACACTGGCACTGTGTCACCATGACAATGTCGACATGTGGCAGTCGGTGACAATGACAAGTGTCAGGCAGATGACATGCCTCCCACGTGCGGCACACAATTGGGGTTATGAGCACACATGAATATGGCAACAACAGTGGTTTGTGTACTGTCGATGACAAGGTGTTACACCTGCACACTGTCCATGTGTACACACAATGTTGCCCCCCCACAATAAGTCAACACTATACATCCATGAAGAACAGATGGGAGGCAGTATAGCGCAGTGGTCTAAGGCTCTGAGCTGCAAATCTGGTGACATCCAGCAGACCAGACCTGGGTTTGAATCCCACAGCTTCCACTTACATACTGTGTGACCCTGAGCAAGTCACTTAACCTCCTTGTGCTCCCAGGTCGCTCCTGTAAAAAAGCTTTCAGCTTAGTGTGCTATACCTGGTTAAACAACTAAAAAAAAAAAAGAACGTATGATCTGTGCTGTCACAGGTTACATGTTGGATATGCATGGTGTCATCACACTATCATAATCATCTCACAATACACATATCTAATTGGCACAACACAACAGTGGTCACTACAACATATGTCTGATATGACATATGCATATATCACCCCTACATCTGGTATTGCTGTGACATCTGATAGCAAGTTGCAAGTTGTCATCTGACAGGATGATGAACAGAGGTACCACATGAGACTGCTAGCGTGTGTGCCCTCTGCAGCAGACTACATGCATAACATAGGGCTACACATAACATAGGGCTACACATACATGGCCGGGTCAATGGTACAATGCAGGGGATGATCAGGCAACATTCCCAGGTGCTACAGTCAATGGACCTCATACCATGTTGCATGCTGGACACGTGTCGGTCATGACACAACGAACAGTGGAGGTGCAGAGATGTCATACAATATAAAGGTGAACACATGGGTGGACTGGATGGTTCTTGCGGTCCTTATCTGCCATCAACATATATGTTCCTATGTTTCTGTGTATCAAGAACCTGCACTATCACAGGTGTCATGCATGTGCAGGGTGATTAGCATTGCAGTGTCTGATGCTGGACAGGTACTGATGCACTAGTCTAACTTTGGAGTCATTATGACTGCATTCAATGTGTGGTGGCACAATGGTGTCACGTGCACTATGTACAGTGATATGTCACAGACATGGATAACAGTACACACATGATGTAGGACATGTCAGTGCTGGACAACACAACACCGCCCTGTCTAACACTGTATCCGCAGTGCAGGAGTAATGTTGACATGACGTGTGTGTGACAGTGATACAGCACAGGGGACATGTTTACCTGACCAGTCACTACAGCCATACAACTGACAGTGATGTATAGTTATGCCACTGCTGGATATGACACACACCTACCATAGTTTGCAACAGTCCTGCATGGACGTACAGATGGCTCTCCTTTCTTACTCTTTGGGAAATACACATCCATTTTGTCATTCCCTTCGTCATCAAGTAGCGGTGGCTGTCCAGCATTTTCGTTGTAGTGTAGGGCAGCCAGCAACAACCTGCAGAAGAAACAACGTGAGACAGGGATCAGTTGAGCGATAATGTCATAGACATCACACATGCATTAGTCGAAGCTTGACAGGTACTACAGTGTTGCGATGATAGTGTTATATGCAGGTCTCACTGTCTGTGACATGCAGAGCTCACAGTCCCACTGTGCACGGTGGAGCTGGTGTTCAGATGCCCAGTCAGTAGCTTTGTGTGTCAGGCATTGTCCAACACTGTGCCCATTGTAGTTATGATTTACTGTGTGCTGTTCATGGGCCTGTGACTGTGCCCTTGTAGTACAGCCCACAGCAGACACATCGCAGGTACATACTGAGTGTCTGAATATTATATGGTGTGTCATATATTCCCTACTCGCATGCAACATTCACACAGTGTGATTGTAGCATCTTTCCAGCATTGTTTGTCATCGTCGGCCATGATGTCGAGCATACACATGGACAGCATTGTTCTGGTTATCAATGTTGTGGTATGTGCAACTTCACATGTGATCTGGTGCCCAGTGTGCAACGCATGTACTTGTGTACCCAATGTTCATACAATGCACATACTGTCATGTCGACACATGCTGTGTGATGACTCGTGCAACACTGTACACAAACATTTGCTGTTGTCAGATGACTCCACTATCGAACACTACCAGCTGCCTGACCACCATGTGTCCTTGGCTGACTGTGTGCTATGCAGTGTGAGATGTGATTGGCCCATAACACCATCTGCAGTCAGCACACACACATTGTGTATGTTATGTGCTCCCAGGTACAGAACCAGTGTACTGTATGTGATCCATGGTACAGCGTGCACCGGAGGAGCGCAGCAGATGGCACACAGGGACACACAGTTGTCATGTTGTCACTGCATTGTATATGTGATCCCCTGATGGTCACCACTGCATATGTAGAGTTGCATTTTGTGGCAGCCCCATGTGGATATTTGCAGGATATATGCTAATACTGTTACTGCAATGGCACATGTCAACTGACAATGCGTCCAATGGCATGAATGCAGTCTGTATCAATAGTAACATCAGCCATCTGTGTGAGTGGCTGGCACATGAACCACACATTGCATGTGGGCCTGGCTACAATGGCTATGAACACATACAGTATGTTGGACACCGTGGATGTGACAACCTGTGGTAGCTTGGGAACAGTGACTGTTGTTCACTGTACAGTTCCATTCAATCTATGTGCACATGACTAGTGATGATGACCATCCAGCTGATTGCATTATTGTTGTTCACGTCCGTTTGTGCCACTGATGGTGAGGTTGCTGTACCGCAGCTACTCAACTATGGCCGTGTACACCTCTATTCACTGTGTTGGCTGTCTTGTTGTGTCACTGTACACAGCAGGCCTATGACAACAGTTGCACACACAGGCGCTACTACATCTACAACAACACATAGCGGAGTGCAACCCTGTAGTCATGTCCCACGTGCTATGTAACCAGCACACCGCAGCAGTGTCAGTCAGGCTGTTGACTCCACAGCAGACAGGACAGTTTGGCACTGATGGTTATTATGTGTTGCTACACAGTCCGTCATGCACATACCATGGAATGCACCAGTAAGACAGGCTGTAGAACGACACTGTGTGTTGCCATGTGTCATTGTGTATTACGAGATGGTGTGATATTGTGTAATGAATGTTACTCACTGGCACTTCATCCCTTGGAAGGCATATGCTGTATGTTTCAGAGCAGAGTATAGTATCGTTGCGTGGAAGGCCTCCACCACCAATGTCTGTTCATGTGGTGATAGTCTGCAAATGTCAACAAGGAGCCAGCGGTTCTCAAGTATGTTCACCAAGGAAGCACCAAGATATCTTGTCAACGAGAATGTCGACCTCCCCCACAGCAACTGCACAATACTGAAGCAGGTATTGTGCCTCCTCTTCTATCATTGTTTTCTGTGAGGGCTATGCCCCCCATACCCCAGGGGCTCTAGGATTCCAACTGCATGTCAGAGTTGGTCCGGGGAAGGGGCGGAACACTGGGGAAGGTGAAACACAGAAAAAGGACCATTACCGCAAATGTCGCCGTGATGGTTTTTCTCTGTGTTTCACCATCGAGGTGTCGACCACAAGGGGTGATACGGTTCATCAACCTCTCAGTCACCCGTTCACCTCTGGGTACGAGTAGGGAAAGTGAGACATCTACCCATGTGTGTGTTCAGTGGACATGAACATGACACAGCAATTATATATGTACTGGGGCCTGTGACATCACTGCATGTCGACAGAGGTGTACCCAGACTACATGACATCACATTGTAGCAGCAAACTAATAGCATGTTGGTGTTTACCACATGTAAATTCCCACACTGCATGTGTCTGTGTGTGGCACATACACGTCATTGACACATCTGTGTGACAACGTGACCATGCAGTACATGAGACGTATGTGTCTGCATGATCAGTGTATGTTGACAGACAGCTGTACATGCCATATTGTGACACAAATATAGAGGCAACTCACTGGGCAGCAACCATTTCTTCTTCCTCTCACGTCCCGACAATGGTCCATGCTTGCACCTTGGGAACAATGCACTGTGGCCCTCATGAATGTTCTGTATGTGATTGCGTAGGGTCTCCCACTTTGCCTATCTCATGCCAGGACTGCAATTTGGTGTAAATGATACCACCCAGTATACCCAATTGTTTATGGATCTTTACCATGTATTCACACCCTCACATCCCTTCTGTTTACCCAAGGCATCCATCTTCTTCAAGAGACCTGTGATATTTGTGTGGACATGGGTTACACATCGTGTTGTACTGCAACACTGTGTATATCAGAGGACCAACACATCATGCAGGTGTGGGAACAGTGTATCAGAGGGGTGTCCTACCTTTTGCTACATGTCACACATCATAATAGTGTGTTCCTCCACACATCAACAGGTTGTTCCGGAGCCATGCGTTGATTTGTTTAAGTCTGTCAGTCACCAGACAGCTGACTCTGAGTGTGTTTGTGTTAACAAGATATTCCAGCACACGTTTCAGGCCTTCTATTTCCATCCACATTTTGTTCTTTACTCCATTGCTCTGATGATGGGATAAGTGACAGGATAATCAGGTCAGACACATGGATGGCATACATAGGTGTGACTACATGGAAGGCTACTTTGCAAGCGTACCAACCTGCACAAGCTCAAGATACATGACCTTGCCAAGCCTCAGTTTAATCATGATGTACGAGACATATTTTGCATAGTGCCCAGGGCAGTCGCAGCACCCGTCACCAGCCAACATGAGACCACCATCCATTGTTGAGACCTGAGTGACCATTTTGCGCTGATGTTCATTCCACAAGTGTTGTATAGTCAGAAGAAGGATTTCACATTGATGGTTGTCCTACGTGGTCCTTCAAATGGCTGGTATCCTCATATACTGGAATAGCCGCACTGCCTTTGCAATGGAACAGCCAGATGTGAGGATTGCTGCTGTCAACAGGATATTTAGAGGTGGTAAGCATCCCAATAGTTGCTGTTTGCACCACTCACATCTGTGTGCACATTCCCTACATGTTGTCGTCCCAACCAGAAGCATGCCCAGTCGTATATTGACGTCATCTGTGGAGAACCTTACATGTGCAACACCATGGCACACAGGGCATTGTCGGAACAGCTCTTCAAGACTTCATCTGGACATGATGAACCTATCCTCCTCATTCACGTCACATGTTGGTGGGATATCACTGTGGGATGCAATGGGATAAGAGGTTGTTATTGACAGCACGTGATCACTTAGTCAGGGTCTGCAATTTATATGAATCCAATGTGGCTCTGTATTGTGACCTTCACTGTGTACATGTGGACACAGACAGGCAAAGTTGATGGCTACATGATGGCACATGTTGGACACTAATGATGTGCATGACATGTTATACTCACATGTACCTACATGTGTCCAGCTGACATGCCAGTGCATGACATGTGTACCATGCTATTGTGTGAAGTGTGCACATACAGATCATGTGACCATTACAAATGGTGTACATGTACAATGCATCATTGTAGCATCAACATGCATATCCCACAATGGCATGACATACTGCTGTACTGTCGGGGACATTCTGTGTGTGGGATGGGGCCTGACATGCATGTCAGGTACTGTGTTGCAGGGCTGCACACACCAGTAGGGCCATGCATGTCCTTGCATCATGTGTCATACAGTCACCACATTCAGTCTACAACAGTGTTCATAAGTGTATTTCCACATGTGTGTGTTGTGTCGTTGCCTGGCACCAATGTTGCACGGACTGTAGCATTTCTACAACATATGTTGGGGATACATGTTGGTTCACTGTATGCATCTGGTCCATGCTCAGTGTGACAGGGTCAAAGTCATGGCCACTGGTCCTGGGACTAAATGTGTCCACCACCATGACACTGCCATGGATGTGTCGGCACAGGCAACACACGCCAGCATTTTGTGTTGCCATACATGCTCAGGGAGGATGTGTGCAGGGCACCCTGTAGTGGCCTATGGCCCTATATCTGTGCATGTGTGACTCACAACAGACCTTTGTTATCAGCTGTGACAGATTTGATTGGTGGACAGTGTCACAGGTGACTTGCAGTTGAACACGCTTATCTGAACATGGCACTGTTAGGGAAAGGTTGTGCTGTGTCAGTGATGACACTCCAATACATGTCATGATGGTCACCTCTCATTTTCCTCTCCAACTTCACTGGCTGCCTCATTGATGGAGTCCTCACATGGTTCATAGTCAGAGTCACTGTCCAGGGGTTGTGTGTCACATGCCGAGAGGGAGGACGTATTCATAGGTGTGGAGCAGTGTGGACCAACAACATCAGTTTGACAGGCACAGACTGCATGACTGTCTTCAGGCAGGTTGCACTCGACACCAATAGACATCATATTACACTTTGCTGTCACTTCTGCCACAGTGGTACAGAGGACATGTCATCATGTCAGATGCCTGTGTTCACATCTTCATCACACATGGGTTCTTACAGACATGTTTTGTTGAACACATGCAACATTGTATTTGGGGGTTAGTGGTCGGTTACATGCAGGCCCCTTGACACATGTTCCATGGTGGCACAATGTTACTGCATTACATGTGTGATGGGTGCATTACCTAGGGGTACATCCTATAAGCTGAAGATATTACCCCATGTTGTCTAACCAACTGTGTCACAACGATGTATGATGTGTGCATTGTCACGGCATAGCACATGGTTACACATTGCCCATCATGTCATCCCTGTATGACATTTGTCATGCATACAGTGGTGATTTGTGAGGACATTGTGGTTGGACTGTGACGTGGGACCCAGGTATGGGAACAGTACACATGGTGTTATGTGCAAACCTTTCTCCGTGGTCAACACAGCTGTCTGTGTTGTGACTGTACATCTCTTTAGTGCATCATGTTTCTGGATGTCTGTTGGTGGTCTGGCATGTCTGTGTACATCACCAGCAGGTGGAGTGCAGTCCGATGGTATCACAAGTATGATGTGCCTCTCCGCTG
Organism: Neoceratodus forsteri; assembly: GCA_016271365.2. Classification (NCBI taxonomy): domain Eukaryota; kingdom Metazoa; phylum Chordata; order Ceratodontiformes; family Ceratodontidae; genus Neoceratodus; species Neoceratodus forsteri. The sequence goes on along the minus strand of CM057456.1, from coordinate 685,712,527 downwards.
TTTCAGTACTACATTCCATGGACTGCCTCAGGGCTGTATCTGGTACTCCCCCTGTTACCTGTGAGGGTCATCAAGAACACTGTGTGACTGCTGTGTAGTGTTGTATATGCTGACACTGTACCATGTTGTGTTTGTGTGCACTCACAGTCATGGATGTCGATGGCAATGGAATTGCGTAATTGTGGTCCTGCATGTCAGGTCCCATACTAGTTGCACTGCTGTGTGTCGATGATGTATCTGGCACATCCTCTGTTACCTGTGTGGATCAGCATACACACTGTGTGAGTGGAGAGCACTGTTGCATCCGGTGAACCCGTACTATGTGCGGTATGTGTGCACTCACTGTCATGGATGTGCTGGGCACTGGCATTTCGTCACTGTTTCCATGCTGGTTGGTCTCACACTCCATGGCCTCAGCTTGCTGTTGGTTACCAATGGCAGCTGCGTGCTCTGTAAGCATCTGTGGATGACACAAGAGTCACATGCATTAGCTACTGGTCACAGTACTGTGTATTGGCCACACATTGCAGGCATCGTCAATGTTAACATCTGGATGTTCAACCAGGCTATGGTTTGACATGTGCAATAGGTGTCTGTTTCATTGAAAGTGTGGTATACTGAGTGGGGCCATGGTGTGATGTACTGAACATCACATGTGCATGTTGTTCACTGTGTTTACTACTGTATGTGTTTGCTTGACTGGTACTGGTCATAGATGTTAGTCAAGGTATATCAGTCTCATTGGCCTGAGTTATGTACATGTGTGTGGTGAGGGGGACAGCCTTTTGCCTCATAGAGGTGCTGGCAGGGTGGAGGGTATCGCAGACAGTGACATGTTGGACACGACATTCCATACGAGCAGTGTCAGTGTTGGCAATGGATGGCGTGCATTGTCATGGCCCATGATGTGTGGTCCCACATCATGGGCATGGTGCAGTCACGCCACGCATGGAGCACATGTGATAATGCAAACCATCTGTGCGTGTTGTTGGTTTGTGGGCAACGGCTGTGTCTCATGCGCACTTTTGTGGGACCGCACGGCCTGTACAATGTGGTTTGTTATGTGGGAACTCACATGTTTTTTGCTGTGACATGCACCTTATCCATGTTACATACCTCTGTGTTTGTTGTACTGTCTGTGAGTGTTAGACAAATCACATTTGTCAGGGTTGTGCGCCTTGTTGCTCACACCAGCTGTGATTCCAGTGGACTGTTGTGGGCCACCTATTGACACAGGCCCATCATCAGTAGCTGTATGGGTGCAGGGCTGTAGTGCCCACTATGACCCACATTGTCAGTGGTGTGCTGAGTCTTGGGGTGCATGGCACATGTCCGCTAACACACCCAGACTGGGACATTTCCCATTAAGCAGTGTGCCACTGACTTGCATCAGTTGCTCTGTGTGTTAGGCATGTTTTGTGTACTGTTCCTTCCATGTCACAGGGAGCACACATGGTGTTGGTTTCATTGTCTGTGACATCGATTGTGGACACTTGTAACATCCTACCAAACATTGGCCAGACAGGCTACACATGTGCACACAGTGTCTCCACGTCTCTGACAGTTTGATGCTAGGAAGACTGCATGCAGGGATCCTGTACGCATTCCATTCAGTGTTGTACTATGGGTGACTGACAATGTTATGCAGTGGTCAATCCGTTGTACACTCTTGGTCACTGTTGCCCTCTGTGATGTGATTGTTCAGCTGCACATGTCTCTCTGTCTATGTGTTTGTGTGTTCCGACATATATATGTGCAGGACATGTGGTGGGCATGTGGCTGGCACCTAAGGGACAGTATATGTCAATGTTGCTATGTACAGTGTGTTCCATGTTTTGGACTGTGATGTACTGCAGTCCAATGGTGGTGACCATGCTAATGTGCCCTGGATGTGTGGGTTGGTGCTGACAGTCAACACAGACATGGGTACTGGTGTATTGCATATGTCATACTAGCTAAGGTTATCACTGCCGGTGTCACACAGTGCACTGTGTATCACTGCCCCTCTAAGTTTGGTTCCAGGTGGCAAGTCGCATACAGTGGGTTGTGTTACACAGGCTGTTTATGACGGTGTGATGGGCACCTTAGTCATGCTGCGTGTCATTCAGGCAGCCTCCCTTGCAGAGAGGGGACCTTGATGTTGTTTGCAGTCCATGTGTGTGTGGCACCCTGTGCGCTTCTTGCAGTGTTACATGTGTATCACGATAGAGCTGTGTGTAATACGTACTCACTGGGACTGTTGCTGTACATGTGTCATATCTGTCCGCTGGTGTGGTCTTCAATGACTGTGATTGTTTGCATTGTGCTGCCCCAGTCACATGTTGCTACATTTGCACAGGGCACACTGTATGCTCCTGGTTTTGTTTGTTGGCAGGCACAGATACATGGTTGACCTTCACAGACATGGTGTAATGCACATGTCCATGTTGGCCATCATGGTGTGTTGCGGTCACAGAGGTGTATTTCCAGCCTTGACAGGCACTGTTTACGGTGATGTTGGCTGTTACTACACTGATTCCATTGTACGTATGTGTATTGCAACGCCATATCTGTGGTTGGCATCCAAGCAGCATGACTGCGCCTGTCATTCACACTCTGACTACACTGTGCATGTGTGATGTGTGCTGCATGTCCACTGATGCGTTACTGCCACAGTACACATTATTGTACATCTGTATGTGGCATCACACTATGATGCTTTATAGGTCTGTTGTCTGCCATGTTGTGATACAGTGGTTTCAGTTCAGGGTGTTATATCAGACATATTGCAGGGCCTGCAGGGCTACTGATGTGCTATTTGCTGTGTAGACTGTCATACGTGCCAGACAGCTGATATACAGCACTGACATGCATTGGTGTATGGTGCAGACATTGCATTATGGTGTGGCCCGTTGTTCACCAATCCCTGTCCCAGACTGGCTGTGCATGCCACACTGTCATATTGTGATACAATGATGTGTACCATGCTGCCATGTGCTGTTTCTGCTGACTGTGTTACAGCATTGCCACATTCAGGTGACACTGTCAGGTACAATCCATGCTGACTCATTCAGTCCAGTACCTGCCTTGGCAGAGTGTTGTCCAACATGTTCATGTTTCACAGACATTGTTATTTAGCATCACCACATGTCTGGCCAGCCTGACTGTTACAGGGTGCTTGTTGTGGTGCTGTCTTGTGGGTGTGTGGCAGACAGTGCTCCAGCTGGTGTCGGCAGCCGGCTACACTTACTCCCTACATTGTTAGTTGTAACAATTACCTGCTGTGTTGTGAGCCCTTTGTGCTTTTGGTGTACACTGTCATTTGCTGTGGCTTTCTGGTACATTGTCCCTGTCTCTGTTTGTGTTACTCAGCGCTTTACAATGGTGGACTGCATACTGACATTGCTTGTCCTTGTATTCATGGTCATTGTGCCATGCATAGTTCATAGCTTGCCTGCTGGGTGTGTATCACATCACGTTGCATGTTTTGGACAGGCGGGTGTTCTGTTTCCCTTGTACATCATGATCTGTACCTGATGGATTGTATCTGCAGGGGTGTACTGTTGGGACTCATGATGTGTAGTGGTACATGTATGTGTCACACACGGGGTCTGGACAGTGTTTACCATATCACTGCACAGTATTTCCTTGCAACTGTGCACATTGGCTGTTGCACAGCTATGACCTGTGTCAATACATTCATTCATTCCTGGCCATTCGACACCAGTGCATTCCCTCTGCGCCACATCTTGTGTGACCCTGTCACCCACATACGTGTTGCACCTGAGCTCCACCGTGCCATCTATTAGTATTGGTCACATTCCTCTGCATGGCCACCTCCTTCTCATGCCACTACATGTACTGTGGGGGTGTCTTCCATGACTCCACTGCCCTCTCCGTGTGGAGATGCACTTTCCTGTGACCTTCATGCCATTCTCCCTTCACTGCTGACCATGGCATGTTTACCTGACTAACTACATCCCTCTTATATGGCATGTACCCTCCAACTGATACATCCCCTTCTTATCCTGCTCTTTGTCATTGTGGTACCACCTTCTCCACATACTGTCTTGTTACATTCTGGTGTCACCTCCCAGACCCCATGTGCACCTGTTCTGTTTTCATGTGCCGTCCCTTTCCAGACACATGTGTCCCCCTGCATGTCCTGCAGCATCCTGCTGCCCTCCTCTGTACCCTGTTACCACTGTGTACCTCTGTCCATCACTGTGTTATGCAGGCCTTGTTTTCATACTCCATGTGTTGCTTCGCCATGTCAGCGCTGGGCTGCCCCCACCAGTGCACATGGACTGCATGGTTCTGAGTCTGCATATGCATTGCTTTCATTACATGCTTGTAGTATTTCTCTGTGTTTGCCTGTTCTCCTCTCGTGTGTCACTGCAATACACACAGGGTGCCTGTGTGTACAGTCATCCCTGTGTAGTTGACTAAACATAGTTCACTCACCCTTGCTGTCATCAGTTTCTGTGCTGCACGGCTCTGACGCTTCACACCTCCATCATTGTTGGTCTGCCACACACTTGCATGGGTTCTCCACAGCCATCTTCCTCTGTGGTCTGGGAGGCTATATGGATGGTATGGCATCCTTGGTTAGCGTAGGTGTTTGCAGAAGCCCATTCGGTGCTGCATGGCATTTGTGAAGCATTCATCATTGAAATGGGCTGAGCATATTGTGGGTGCAGCAGCGGACTTCCAGTCCCAGTCCCTATCCATGCATACACATGACACCCATTTCATGAATCGCACTGGGGACTTTTCCCGTTTTGGGAATTCAAAGAGTGATATGTTTCTTGAGGGCTTGTTGCTGCACCCAGAAACTACACAGTAATTGACCATTATTATCTGTGCTGTTTCACACTGCTGGAGGGGGGCAGTGGCAGTCCAACTATACAGCAGTGTGGCGCTGGCACACCAGCTGGTTGGCTGATTGTTGCTGTGAGTCACTTTGCGGTATGCTGCAGTCCTGCTGTTGAATTGGGATGGTGTCTGTTTGCTGTGGCACTTGCGGCTATGTTGCAACATGGTGTGTGTTGCTACAGGTGTGTTGCTGTGTACAGTGGTACCACTACAGGGGTACACCACTAAGGGGCCACTTGGGCATACATGCCTCGGCCGTGCACCAGTTCACCACATCCAGTCAGGCACGGCACAGTCCTACAGGTTAGGTGCTCATCTGTGTCATTCACACCTATGCCTGTACATAGTTTAGTGCCGTGCTCCTTGGGCTTTTGTTTAGTGCTCTTGGTCAAGGTGCAGCTCCAATGGGGGGTTTATGTTCCTTTAACTGTGTACATGGTGGTTCACCCACACCCACCTGTGTGGGATCATGGTGTTTGTGCAGCACTGCTGGTGTGCTTCTGTTCCTGTTCACAGACAGTCACTCCTTCACAGAGCTGCTGTCCTGTACACATCTGTTTGGACCAGGTACACACGTGGTGACAGTCATTGTGAGGGGTGCCTCAACAGGGGTTGTCCACACGGGAGGGTCCATGGGGCCTGGTTTGCACATGCCATGGGTACTGTTGTGCTGCTGACACATGCATTCACGCATGTGTTTGTGTCAGCTCAGCACTCTGCTCAGTTTCCGTTGTGGTGTTCTTTTACAGCAGCCAGTTCAGCTTCTGTGTCATTTTTGTATGTTTGCAGGGTCAGGCAGCTATGCAGTCACACTAGGTTCTACATAGGCTTCACTGTGGCTCCTGTTTCTCTCCTGGCACGGTTCCTTCAGTGCTGCTGACACATGCACACTTACATGTGTCACTGTCTGCACTGTACTCTACCACGGCTACGTTGTGCTGTTTTGTCGGCTGTCTGTATTCACTGCCACAATTTTGCCTGCTAGGAGTGGGACATGCATAGCTCACTGTTATCTGTGGGCGAAGATTAGCGATGGTATCCTGGCGTGATGTCATTGCCTGGTTTACTCTCATGCGGGTTTGCTGCTTTAGAAAAAATGCTCCATGGATGCGGGTCACTTTGCCACAGTTCTCCCACATTACCTCTTCATGTTTTTTTGTTTTTTCTGCACGGATCACTTGGGATACCTGTACTGGATTCAGCACTACTCATTGTTGCCATTCTGCGGGAGCTTGGTGCATCGCTTTAAGGTCTCCCCCTCTACTTGAAATTTCCACTTTTTCAATTCCAATGTGCACTAAAGACACAGGAGAGCCATGTCCTACATCAGCATAGTGCTTAGCGATGGAATATTTTATAATAATTTATATAATTTTAACAACTTATGGCAGTTTTATGTTCATTCACTCTTTGTTTTAGAGCTATTTTAGTTTGTCCTATGTTCACAAACCCTCAAGGGTACATAAGCATATATATTACACCTTCAGTTGAGCAGTTTATAACGCCTTTTATTTTGTATTTTTACCAGAACGTGGGTGGTTAAAGGTTTTTGTATTTTTGGTACTACTCCAATGTGCGCAGTGTAGTAAAAGTAGGGACCATGTTTTGCATTCCTTGCTGTCTGGAGAAATGTGCTTTCAAATGTAGTTGTCTATAAGTTTTATACAGGTCAATCTTTACATTGAAAGCTTTAACTTTTTGTTATGGAACAAAAGTTAAATCTTTTTTCAGCACCTCGTCTTGTGTTTTTGTTAGACTATTGTTAGTAAAATTTTCAGTTCCATTTCTTTGATGAATAGTCTGGTAATTGTTAATAACCATTACAGAGAAGGGACAGATGTTTCGGTACAAAAGAGGAAGGAATTTGAAAGGTATGTTTGTCAAAACTTTATTTATAGACAAGAAAATCAGCCAAAGACCAGACTGGATGCCAGCTGCATCAGAGGGCAACGACAAATGTGGAAACTGCGCACACTGTAGTAGTACCAGAAATACAAAAACTTTAAACCATCCACGTTCTGGAAAAATTAAAAAATAAAAGGCTTTATAAACTGCTCCACTGAAGGCACAATATATATGCTTACTTGCCCTTGAGGATTTGTGTACACATGACAAACTAAAAGAACTCTAAAGCAAGCAGTGAGCGAGTATAAAACTGCCATAAGATGTCACAATTCTAAATATTCCATGGCTAAGCGCTATGCTGAAGTAGGACATGGCTCTGCTGCGTCTTTAATGCACATTAAAATTGAAAAAGTGGAAATTCCAAGCAAGGGGGAGACCTTAAAGACTCCTTGCTCCAAAGAGAGGCATTTTGGATTTATGAGTTGTAAACTATGGCTCCCAAGGGTTTAAACGATGACACTGGCTTTCGTAGTTATCTGTAGAAGATGCCGGCAGGTACATAATCATCACTATCTTTGTACAACTACTCATTTTTACATGGAATATGTCTGCAAAAATAAAATCGTCTCATTTTATGGGAGGTCCTTATCAACAAAACTTTGGCCAAGATTTATTGTCTCAGTTTATGGGAGGTTCAGAAAGTTGTATCCCCTGGAACATTAAGAGGGCACTGAGAGTGGTTGATACACATTAACATGGAGGGTAAAATAAAAAAAAAATAATATGAAGCAGGAAGCCAGAATTTATGAGAATATGCCTGTAGGTACATAACCTACCACTATCCATATACAACTAATCATTTATACACAGAAAATAACAGCAAGAACAAAATCATCTCATTTAACGGGAGGTCCTTATCAGAAAGCCTGCTAGGATTTCTTGCTTCAGGTTATGTGAGATCCAGTAATGTGGTATTATTTATTTGAGACACACAGGGGCACTAAGAATGGACAGAATATTCAAACTGGATTGTTAAAATAAAAAACAATCAACAGGAAACCCGAATTTATGAGGGGTCCGGATTCTATGTTTGAATAAGGCATGGCCATTGATACTTAATCAGAATTGAGACATATCGTGGTGTCGTTAGACTAGGGTTTCCAGCTGTAAGGAATGTGTGCAGTATGGAATAGCCCCTTACTACTGTAAGTTCTCTAGCAGTCACGAACATCCAGTTCTCATAAGAAAATCATAGAACACAGCACACATCACCTAGCAACAACTCCACTCTGATTGCCTAAGTGTTCCCGAAACATGATAAATAAGCAAAAGAAGGATGTTGTAATATTATATTGGTTTTAAATGTTTAAAAGGTTTGATTAACCAGATACAGAATAAGATTAAAAATAAGTATAAACTCACTAATCAACAGATATGTGTATAAAGAAATTTAGGACTGAGCACTTAAACAAACAATGTAGGATTTGGTCAGGATGAGGGTTACAGTATGTAGTAATGTTATTCGAATGTATTTGACAAATGGAATCTGAAGGTACTGTTGCACCATATACCCCTGCACTTGTAGTCATGATATATATATTGTTTGTATTGTGTTTATGGCACATGTCTTTGACCATGCTTGATCTTGTTGATGAATGACTAATTGGTTGCTATGGCGACCTACTGATCTAAATGGGCACTACTCCCACCAATAAGCCAGCTCTGAGTGTGAAATATGAGTAATTCCAAAATGTCAGCACACTGATATAAGCTGACCATCACACGGGTGGAGGCCTTCCAGAAGAAACACCTCTTGCCTGGTGTTGGTAGCGGTTTACTCTGCACACAGAGGGAGAAGGCCACCCAGGATCTATTTTTCAGCTAGGTTTGTGCACTGGTTTGGATCAGTGCTTTTAAACACCAGCACAGATAGCATTCGTTTACTACTTAGGAATATCAAAGTTGTACTGCAGAACTTGGACTAGGCAATTGAGCCATGAAATTTCTACAAGCCTGAACACCAAAGGGACAGAGTTTGGCTATAGTAACTCTTTAGACTTAGAAATGCACTGACTTTTTATGTTTTGAGAATCTAAAGATGCACTTCAGCAAGGTCACTATTTAAAACTGCTTTCATAATTTATTTATTTATTTATTTAAATCTCGGAATTACAATAACCTCTGAGTCAGAGACTCATGTACAAAGGTTCCACGTTAGACAGTGCATTAATAGTACACTATAAAAAATACACAAAATATATTACATAAACGGTTTCAGGCAAACGAGTACAAGTATGGGAGTAAAGATGTGCATATACAGTGTGAACGTGAATTGCAGTCAAAATACAGACATTAGCAGGAAACACAGATGCACACTATGTCTACATATGGAGAAAATTTGAGGAAAACACATGAAGCAATCCGAAAGGACTTTGTTAAAATAACAGGTAAGAAATAACAATGGTATAAAAGCAGTACATTAGAGGGGGGAATAAAAAAGAATAGTCAGAGTACCAGGGTGAGCGGAGGAATACATGGTGAGCAAAAACTGAGTTGACATAGTCAGCATAAGTAAGATGAAGGAGAGATTGGTGGGAGGTGGGAGGGCTGGGCACCAGCCCAGGCCAGGGGCAGTCACAGCTGTTGATATCAAGCAGGTGCTGTCGGAGTTTAGACTTATAAGGACCAAGATTGGGTTCTGTCAGGATGTCAGAAGGGACAATAATAAATGTAATACATGTTGTAACTTTCTCTTAAAACTCCTGGTAGAATGCCTATTTATGTTAGTAGTGCAGATAGAACTATCCCTTTGGATTACTGTTTCTAGGCAGAGTATATGTCCCTGCTATCTGTACCTAGACCCTTTTTGCCTTGATAAGGTTTTTGAGCACAACTACCTTTTTCATTTGTACTGTTTTCAACCCTAACTCCACTTCCACCCTTTTTGAAACTACACAACCCTCTATCAGCACCAGAAGTACAACAAAGGGGGGTCTTGAAGTTCCCTTTAAGCGCACCTCTCTTGCCCAGAGATCCCTTTCGCACCATGGACCCAAGTGGCTCAATGACCTACCACCAGCCCTAGTCAAATGTAACAAGCTCAGCTAGTTCAAATATGGACTACGTACACACCTAGCCAACAATTACTCATGCGACTGTGCTACCTAACCTAAGAAACACCTTCAGTATCTGGTCCTGCACAACCTTAACTTCCTATACCTTCCCTCCTCCGCCCCAATCCTTTTCACCCCTCCTTGCACCCTGCTCTGAAGTCCTCCCTCTTCTCACCTCCCTCTACCCTTTCCTCTCTCCCCATGCTCTGCCCCTTACCCCCACCACCTCAACTTTGCAATTGGACAAGGCTATCTCTGGCAGCTTCTACCACTTTCTCTTCTTCCCTTCTACCTCCAGAGACTCCCCATACTTCCCCGCCCTCTACCTCTCAATTGGACAAGGCTATTCACTGACTGCTTCCATCTTACTTCCTGATCCGTCTTTTTACCCCTCTGACTGCTAACATGCTGCCTGGTTCCCTTAGACAGGCCACCCTAGTACTCCTCAATGCTTTGGACCCTCTCTCCCTAGTGTGTTAAACTGAGATATTGCTCTGGCTAGTCTTTATTCTTACACACGGGAACTGTAATCCAATAATACTATTCTTTTTTTTTTTTTATTTCTATTTATCCGCCTCGTCGGAGCAGCCTTCCCAATCTCCAGCCACTGACATCTGCACCCCTGGGCCCGGTCGTGCATGCGTGACACATGAACCCACACCATCAGGGACCGGCCTTTCATCGCTTCGCACCCCTGGGAAGGCGCCTCTCTCAGGTTCCGGGGGTGCAAGGCACAGCCATCAGCCACAGAGATCACCCCCCGCATTTTCCACTTTTTTCCCCTTGGGGAGCCAGATGTGTAATGGCGTCTGAGTATGTACTGCTGATGCCTGCCGTGCTCCCCCCATGTGTGCACATGCCACTGTAGTGTGGTTGGCCTCTGCCAGTCGCCACTGCAGAGTAATACAATTCCCTCTACCCACCTCACAGGAAGGAGAGTAGTCATTGGATGCTCGATCCTTCCTCCCCCCTGCCAGCCCCCAGCGGCCCGAGTCTGTTCCCAAAAATGGGTTGCCTGCATGGTGCAAGGTGTGGTATCCAGCACCTCAACCCTCAGCACCACCAGACGAGCTCAATAGTACTATTCTGCTGTAAAAGCACTTGTTTACTTGCTGAACATTTTATGTTCACTGTATGTACTGTTATGTCCTGTTTTGTCCTGCTTTGTACTGTTTTACTATGACGTGGAGCCTTTGTAAATGAGCCCTTGGCTCAAAGGTATTAATCCTAAACTGAAATAAATAAATAAAATAAATAAACTATATTGGTGCTGTAGTGCCAGTATAGTTAGTGCCGAGTGACAGGTTCGGTGTTAAATCCCTAATTTTGTACCTTAATAGCTCTGACAGCGTTTGACAAAATTAGTTGAATTTTGCATGCATTGTCAAGTAGGTCAAAATACGTAGAAAGTTTTGTGATGGCAGCTTGTGCTATTTCTGAGATCTGCATATGTCAATTTACTGTAAATGTCTAATGTTTTTCTACACTTAACATGGATTTTTGGTTTTGGTCTCACGTACAGCCTATATGGAATGGAATTTTGTTCCAAAACCTTCAGGCCCAAAGCGTGCTGAGCCAAGGCAGTGCCTTTGGAAGGTTTTGTGAGAAAACATTACACAGTTCCAGAGTTATAAGGATTTACTTTTTTTTTTCATTTTTGCTGCTCTGAGCATGCTCAGTAGTTTTTTTTTTTATAACATTCTGATATGACATGAAAATTCATGTCACAATACAACTGTTATTTCTCACCACTTGCTTCTCACGGCACGAAAAAGTTTTTCGTGTTATGAAGGCTGCCATCTTGGTTTTTTTTTCCCTTGAACTAAAAAAACATGGAAACAACATACAAAATGATGCAATTTAAAAACAAACAAACGGCTAAACCTAGCTAAACAGGACCCATTTAGCTAGATTCTGGTGTATGTTTGTTTTTTAAAAATGTCCAGAAATACCCTTTCTAGGCACCTCGAAAACCAGGGTGCCCAGCTTGCCGAGAGAAGCTGTCCACTCATGTTCTCTGTATCAGAACAGTAGGACTTTCCTGAATTCTGAATCCACAGCTGGAGTTGAGCTGCCGGCTTCAGTTGAAGCAGTGAGTCAGTAACCCCCTATTCTTTCTATCCACCCTATCTACCTGTCTACCTGTCTGTCTGTCTGTCTATCTATCTATCTAAAAATGCTTGTTACGTGGACAAAGGTGCCCACCCCTGTATCGCTTCTTTCTCCCCTCTCCTGTCCAGGTTGCCTGCCCACCTTTTCCAATGTTCATGTATTTTTTACATCTAACGTAAGTGAACCTGGGTACCTACTCCCAGTACTGCTTCAATTGACCTCCTCCCCTCCAGGTCACCCACCCTCTTTCTCTGAACAGCAGCCCAACACTGGGGTTCCCAATCCCAAGTTTTGGAATGTTAATGTACCCTGAAAGAAAGAAAACTGTCCCTCAATTTTTTTTACCTGTAACAAAGAAAATGGTTACTTGATGATCTGAGCCCCCCACACACACACACACACCCTACCCGACCTCCTACTCAGCACCCAAAATCCCACACACCCTCACTCATCTGAACATGTCCCACAATGTGTTTCTGGGCACCCAAACATCATGCATTCTAAGCTTAGAGAGAGAAGCCGTTCACCCATGTCTTCTGTATGAGAACAGCAAGTCTTTCTGGAATTCTGAACTCTCAGGTTGAATTGTGCTGCCGGCTTCAGTTGAAGCAGTGAGCTGGCATTTCCCTCCTCTCTCTGTCTCTCTTTGTCTGTCTGTCTATCTGTGTCTATCTATCTATCTATCTACCTATCTAATTAAAATATTTGGTAAGTGAATCAGGGTACCCACCCCTGATACCGCTATTTTCTTCCCACTCTCATCTATGTCACCTGCTGGCCCTTCCCAATGTTGATGTACCATTACATCTAATAAAGTGGACCGAGGTGTTCACCTCTGGTACCGCTTCTCTTGACCCATCTCCCCTCCAGGTGACCTTCCCTCATTCCCCAAACAGTAGCCTGATACTGGGATGCCCAATCCCCAGTGTCAGAATGTCAATGTACACTGAAAGAAAGCAAATCATCCCTATTTTGTTGTTAGTTGCAACAAAGAAAGTGGTCCCTCACTGATCTGACCCACCCCACCCCGACCACCACTCCAAACTCCCCCATACATAGCCTCACTCACATGAATATGTCCCACAACATAGATCCACTCTCCAATCAAAGACATGTTTTGCTGCTGGAACCAGTAACTGCAATGTGAGAAAATAAGACAAGTGCGGTTTAATGTATTTCAAAGGGGTTCAAACTTCTATTGATAAATTTGTCATTTTTATAGAATTTAACTCCAAATTTTCAAAATAGACTTTTTGGGGCCTGTGACAGAGTACGTCCCTGCCATTGTAGTAGGACCCCTTTATTGTTCTAAGGTTGCAACCTTTTTCTATATTCCTATCTGCTAAGGGTATCCCTTTCTTTCTGTCTGGAGGCATGCCACCTCCAGACAACCCTCTCTTCTACACTTTATCTTTTCTTTATCTTCCTTCAATGGGTTCGTCCTTATGGATGTCAACTTTCAGTGACCCCGAGCTCCCAGAATAAACGGGACAGCAGAATGCCAGCTACAGCTATGCAGTGTGGCTGTTTCAGCCAGAGTAAAAGATGTTAGCAGAGAACCCTTATGAATAAAGGGTTGCAGTGTATCATGACGTAGGCAGACAGTGGCATACAATATTAGGCTGTATATTGGTGTATATAGCAAAGTGGCAACCCCCTTTCCCTGTTTATTTTCTGTGTCCTTGTTGCTGCTATTTGTGAGTGTCTATACAGTAGAAACGTCTGTACTAAGTTGGTCAGAGAGGCCAAAGCCAACTTTTATCAAACCGAGCTACTCTCTGCGTCAAACTGCCATACCAAGTTCTGGTCCACCATAAAAGAGCTATCTGGCCACTCTCCAGGAAATGCGCTTCCTTCCAAAATTACTACTGATAATATTATCATTAACGATAAATTAGAGATACTGCAGGCTTTCAACAATCACTTTGCCACTGCTGGCCTGGTGTTTGATAACACACCTGTAAGTAGCCTTCTTCCTCAGACCAACACCCAGCCTTCGGAAACAAGTAGCAATAACATGGACTTCTCCTTTTCACCTACCACCATAAAAGAAGTTGAAGATCTTCTTCTACGACTAGATACTAAAAAAAGTGCTGGGACCGACTCTTTCGACCCATATTTCTTGAAAATAGCATACCATATACTTGCTACACCTATAACACACCTATTCAATCTGTCCCTAGCACAAGGCTCCATCCCAAGACATGGAAAACTGCTCATGTCATTCCCCTGTTTAAAGCAGGGGACCCCGTGACCTAAATAACTATAGACCAATCTCCCTTCTTCCCATACTTTCAAAACTTCTGGAAAAAACTGTGGATACGCAGCTGAGATCTTTCTTAGACAATGCTAGACTACTCAATCCAATGCAGTCTGGCTTTAGAGCTAAGCATAGTACAATTACAGCACTGGCAAAAGTTACTAATGATTGGCAACAGGACCTAGGCAACAAAAAATTAGTTTGTGCCATGTTTCTGGACCTCAGTAAGGCTTTCGACACTGTTGACCACTGCCTGCTCCTCTCCACCTTAAAAACTATAGGCATTGGCTCTACCACACTGGGATGGTTTCAAGACCACATTTCTGATAGACAGCAACAAATTAAGGCCGATGGAGAGATTTCTCCACTTAAACCGATAAAAAGAGGTGTCCCCCAGGGCTCCATACTAGGCCCATTACTGTTTGCCATTTATATCAACAGCTTGGACTTGGGCATCAAAGATGCCAGTATTCACTTGTTTGCTGATGACATGGTGCTCTACTTAATCTGTGAATCTCTTGAAGCTGCCTGCGCTGAGTTACAAGCTGACTTTAATACTCTGCAGTACCAGCTCCTTAGCAAAAAGTTACTACTAAATGCAAAAAAAAGCAAGGCCACTCTTTTCTCACCATCAGGCCCGGGGCTTACTCTGCTGTCGCTAGTCCATTACCATCAATCTCTACCTTATTAGGAGAAAATCTTGAATTTGTGACTAAATTCAAATACCTTAGTATTTGGCTAGACAACAAACTCTCTTTTGTGGAACACACAGAAGAACTGCTGAAAAAACTGAGGCAGAGACTTGGTCTTTTTTTCAGAATTAAACGCCTCTTGACCACAGATGCAAAAAGACAGCTTATCCAATCTACATTCCTTTCATTAACTGACTACGCCGACTTCATTTATGGCCATTGCCCTGCCTCATATCTTGCAAAACTGGATGTATTATATCATAGAGCACTGAGATTTATAACTGGCCTCCCATACTCCACACATCACTGCTCTTTATACGCAGCCGTAGGGTGGCCCTCCCTTCAATACAGGCGATATAGAAATGCAGCCCTATGGACGCTCCGAGCCCTTACCAACAAACTCCCACAATATGTTGTTGACTGTCTCCCTCTTAGTCCTATTAGGAACTATGCCTTAAGAAGTCAATCGCAGATTTCTTTGAATGTCCCAAGGGCCAACACTCGCTTTGGAAGGGCCACCATAAGCTATGCCCTGCCTACTCTCTGGAATAGGATCCAAAAATTGTTGAGACTTATCTCACCTGTCAGTCTTGCCTTCTTTAAGACCCTCTATGACAGAACGTTCGCTGAAATCTGTAATTGCTTCTATCACTCCTAGCAGCTTGACTATTGTTCCTCTCTTCTTCAACACTAGTCCCAGCTGCTTATCCAAATCAGTCCTTGCCACTACTACTCCCCCCTCCTCTGCCCCACTTGCCCTTAGCACCCTCTGCATCCCTCTCATTCACCACCCCCCTTCTGCGGCATTTACCTAAGGCTTACACACTGTTATGCGCACCTCCATAGCTTAGGAATTTCCATCCAGGCTTATAACGTGTTTCTGCTGGACAGGAATATAAATAATCTTTCTTTTTTCTTCTATGGTTTGTATATGACATCCATACACATCCTGCTCCTGTGGAAACTGTATATATATATATATATATATATATAACGTTTGGGTTGTGTAATGTATATCTTTCTTGTACATGTGACTTCGATGTAAATACTCTGCTCCTATCAGTATTGTAAACATGCTGTTCCTTTTGTATTATGTATATTTATATGTAACTGTACAATGTTCCCTGCCAACAGCAGGTTCACCTTGTAAATGAGCTTGCTCAATGGTGATCGCCTGGATAAATAAAGATTTGACTGATTGATTGATAATTACTGTACAAGAAATGAAGGTATATGCTAGGTTAGCACGAGCCTGTTAATATGGTTTCTCCTTACTAGTAGCGCTTAATATTGTCAGTAGCATTCTGACATGGGAAAGCAGTGAACCAGCCCAGAAAAAGAAAGGTACTGGTTGGTTTGTACACTCGCGGTTGCAAGGCGCAGGTGCTCCCTCGTTGTGCTGCATAGTTGTGAATTAGAATCTCTGTTCTATTTTAAAAGCACTCACTGCACCAGAATGTGTTTCAGGTGTACAGTGTGAGTATTGGGTGTGCTCCCTGTGAGAGCTCTGAATTATAATAAGGGAAGAACTGGTACAAAGAAGTGTCAGCCGTCAGCTTGACATTTCAGCCATGGGTGCCCAGTCTTGCTCCTGTAATTGAAGGAAATGCCTTAAAAAAACCTTCTGGTTATGCACTAAGGGAATAGCCAGCACGAAGAATCAATGTTTTTATCCTGTTTCAGAAGGGATATTAAATGATAAATATTAAATGTCTAACATTTAAAAACCAAGCAACAAGCAACAAACTTAAAGAAAGAGAATAAAATGCTAGGATATTTGAAAGGGGTAAAGAAAACCCAAACCTTTTTGAGAACCATAATAAAATGCTTTGTCATTTTGGACTAAATGAACCCAATAACTTTTTGGGGTAGTGTGTAGAAATAAGTCTGCTCTTACCAGAAGCTGGGTAATGGATGAGAATTGTCTATAGGGGAACAGCGGCCCCTTGTGACCCCTTTTTATAATTAGCTAGCTAGTGGAAAGTTCCCCACCTCTTCATAGATGCAATTCACTCAGAGAAGGTCTTTTTTAGAATCCAAAAGCTGCTTCTGACAGTAGTAGTGCTCATAAAGCCCTCTAGCCTGTTATAAAATTAAAGGAAGGGCTTAATAAAATATTTGTATTTTTGGTGATGCTTGGTCACCTGACCCATGTGGGCGGGTATATAAGGACTGCCTGAGCAAACAGAAGGCAGATAGGGTCAGTGTCTTCTGACTGAGTGTAGGTGAAGGACTGGGAGAGTCCAATGCTGCACTAATGTGGAAGTTGTAAAAGTTATTTACAAAGTCTTTTCTTTTGAAATGTTTTGATTGTTCTGTTTTACTCTTTGTGGTGCAAAAGCTATCGCTGTTTACTGAGAAAAAATAAACATCCTGCTAAGGAAAAAAGTGGGTTGCACCTAAAAACACTTGTGTTGTGTCCATCTGTATTTCCCATACCTTTACAAGTGGTGGCAGAGTGGGATTTACAGCTGCTAGTGTCTTGCCAAGGATGAGAGACATTGCGGCGGATACATCCAGTATCCCAGGTGGACACATGGCAGAGGGTGTCCAAGTGACTGGCACCCTTACGAGGAAGATGACTCAGACAGGAACACCATTTCTATCAGGCCTTCCATTGGATATCAGACCTAAGGTGAAGAAACAACCTTCAGAAGATGATAATGACCTCAGCAATCGAGTAGAAGAGGATACAATTGATAAACTGCCGGAGACTGAGGAAGGTGCAGAAGTTAACACCTCTTGTCCAGATTTGGAACATGCTCCACAGGAAGATGTGGGAGAACTGTTAAAGTGGCTTTGTGTCCGCCAGGTCCAATTGGACAGGGAAAGAGAGGTGGAAAAAAGAAAATAAGATGTGAAATGGGCAGATACAATGAAAGTGCTCCAAGCCATTCATGCCAGAACAACAGATCATACGCATAGTCCAAGAGACATTAAATTATCATAACTAGAGGACAATGATAATACAGAGGCCTATCTAATGACGTTTGAGAGGGTAGCTCAAACGTGTGGGTGGCCATGTGACCAGTGGGTAATCCATCCAGCCCCTCAATTGACTGGTAGAGCACAGGTGGTGTATAGTCACTTAGACATAGAAGTGGCTCAGGACTATGAACATGTGAAAAGAGAGATACTAAGATGGTACGACATCAAGTGGATTCCTTTAAATATCTGGGCATCACCTTGGACACAGGCGTTACCTATCACGAGCATATTCATCAACTATCTAAGGCCCTAAATATTAGGCTTGGGCTTCTGCATTGCTTCAAACATTGCCTTACCCCGATGCCCTTAAGCTTGCAGTCTCCTCCTCTGTACTCTCTCTCTGCTCGACTATGGCTTACTGATTTTTGGAGGGGCAAGCACCTCAGCCCTTGGTAGACTTTGACTTGTCCTAAACAAGGCCTGTCGTCTTGTTTTGGGGTGTGATAGACTCACCCATACCTGTTCACTATATAAGGACACCAACTGGCTTAACCTGGACAACAGAATCAGATTCTACACCTGCATTCTGGCAAAAAATCACCTTAGGCCTCTCCCCCTCGGACTCCAAAGTTAAACACACTTGTAGCTCAGACACCCATCTCTTCTCTATTCCTTCCTGTCATACCGCTCAATTCCAAAGATCCTTCAGCTATAGGGCCCCCTTGTGGATGAACAACCTACCCTCCTCCTTGGTTTATGTACAAAGAATTGGACAATTTAAAACACACCTTAGGGCCCACCTCCTGTCCACAAGTAACTGCGATTGTAACTGAACCTGGCCTTTCCCTTCCCTTTACCACTGACAACGGCCTCTGGCCCGCCTCCTACTCATAGTTCTTAATCCTAATCTCCCTGAGGTTGTTATGCATCCTGTTTTTAATTGTCTTAAACTGCTCTAGTACCTGAATGTTAGCCTGACTGTTCCTTGTAACAATCTGAACTTTTACTCTATAACAATCATTGTAATGCTTGTCTGTACCTAATCTATGTGATGTGGAACCTTTGTAAAGGAGTCTTTGACTCAAAGGTATTCTTCTAAAACCCGAAATAAATAAAAAATAAATAAAATATGGAAACATATCAATAGCATTTCAGGTATCTGAAGATGTAATCTGCAGATACCCCAAGGGAGACATTTGCTCACCTTAAGGACCTCCGCTATAAATGGCTGCAGTCAGAAATGAAGACGACTCAACAACTTACAGAAGCCATAATAATTAAGCAATTCATCAAGATACTTACCCAAGATGTTCAACTGTGGGTGAGAGAGCACAAACCCGAAGGAACCGAAAAAATGATTGCCCTAGCAGAAGACTTCTTGGCAGCCAGACCTTCAAAAGAATATCCAAGGAAGCCCATCATCATCCACAACCACGAATCTGGTAAGACCTCCTAATATTGTAAATAGTAATAAGGCTGACTTGAGACCAGACAGAAAAGGGAGGTTGCCCCTGTCAGAAATTGTTTGCTACGGATGCCAGAAAAAGGGGCACTTGATAAGAACCTGCCCAAATGTTAAGTTCCAAGTTGCCCTGATTGTCAAAAGGTAGCCCAAGTAGGAAGAAAAGACATGGAGCCCCTAAAAAGTAACCCCATGGTCACCCAACCTGTTGACCACATAGCTATGGATGTGGAAGGCCCCTTGGAAACCAGCTCAAAGGGAAACCGCTTCATCTTAGTTATATGTGATTACAGTACATGGTATCCTGAGGTCATCCCCATGAGGACAGTTATAGCCCCAAGGGTGGTGGAGGAACTGGCAAAAGTGTTTAGCCATATGGGAATTCCCCAAGTTATACTTACCAACAGGGGAAGCAATTTTACTTCTGTAATGTTATGCGAGTTATATCACTTATTGGGAATTCAGACAGTTAGAACCTCCCCTTACCACCCCCAAACAGATGGTCTGGTGGAGAGGTTCAACCAAACAATGAAGAAAATGTTGCAAAAGTATGTAAATGAGGAAGGCAAGAACTGGGACACATTTCTACCCTACCTTTTCTTTTCTTCTAGAGAGATCCCTCATGCATCCATGGGTTTTTCTCCCTTTTCCTTGCTCTATGGATGTAACCCCAGAGGACCCCTTGATGTGGTCAAAGAACACTGGGAGGAGAATAAGAACATTGGTCATAGTGGGGTATTAGAATATATGACAGCTTTGAGGAAAAGGCTGATGAAATATATCAGAGTGGCACATCAGACACTGCAGGAAATGCAAAACCAGCAAACATACTTGTATGACAAAGAGGTGTGGGCCAAACAGTTTAAAACAGGTGATCAGGTGTTACTTTTACTCCCAACAACAGAGAACAAACTTTTGATAAAGTGGCAGGGCCCTTACACCATCACCCGACAGGTAGGCCCTGTCAACTGTGAGATAGAGATGCCAAATAGGAGGATCACTAAACACACATAGCATGCTAACCTACTTAAGGAATGGCATGAGAGACCACCACAAGACAACCTTGAGTGTTATGTCCACACAGAAACACAAGAAACAGAATTGGATGTTGCCTACAGAAGGCTAGAAAAGCCCGGGCACATTCTAGAAGTAAAAATCAATTCTACCCTAACAAACTTGCAAACTGAACAAGTGCAAAAGGTTTTAGAGAAACATGCAGACACGTTTACCAATATTCCAGGTAGGGCAACTGAAACTGAACATGACATACGAGTCACACACGGAAAGCCCATCTATCAAAAACCTTACAGATTGCCCATACATGTGAGGGAGGGAGTCATTCACCAGGTGAAAAAACATGAATGCTTGGGAATACAGTATCCTCAAAGAGTGCATGGTTGTCCCCCATAGTGGTGGTTAATAAAAAGGAGGGGGCATTCGTCTTTGCTTAGACTTTCGGAAGGTGAATGCAGCCTCTCTTTTTGACAGGTACCCTATGCCCCATATTGACAACATTATAGATCATTTGGGGAATGCTACATAATAATAATAATAACAATAAACTTTATTTCGCATAAGCGCCTTTCAAAATACCAAGGCGCTTTACAAAAAATTAAAACAGCAATAATAACATCAATAAATACAATACAGAACAGTGACAATAGTCTGACGAGGTTCACTCATAAAAAAGTTTTTAACGCCTTTTTAAAACCTCCCACAGTCATGCACTCCTGCAGCCGACGGGGAAGAGAATTCCAGAGGGTAGAGGCCACTCACATAAATGCACAGACCCCAGAAGACTTCAAAAACACCCTCGATTCTCCAGCAACCCCTCATCAGCCGAACGGAGCTGTCGCTCAGAACGATAGGGAACAAGAAGCTCTTTCAAGTAGTCAGGGCCAAGTCCATGTAGGGCTTTATGAGTCAGTAAACCAACTTTAAAGGTGATCCACCACCGAATTGGCAGCCAGTGCAGACTGCGCAGCACAGGGGTGATATGAGAACCTCGAGAAGACCCCGTCAATAATCATGCAGCTGCATTCTACACTAGCTGCAGGTGGCAGATATCAACCCCAGGAAGCCCTGAGTACAGGGAGTTGCAGTAATCAAGGTGCAAGGTCACAAAGGCGTGGACCAATGTAGGTAGATCCCCAGACGGAACAAGGTGCTTGATCCTGGTGATGTTCCTAAGATGGTAAAAGGAAGACTTGATGACTGCTGACACCTGAGATTGTAAAGTCAGCCTGTCATCAAGCACCACCCCCAGGTCCCGCACCCATTCAGAGATAAGGATCTGGGAGCCCCCTGGATAAATTCCAGAGGGCTGACCAGTCCTTAACACCTCTATCCAGTGACCAAGGTCCACAACCATCATCTCGGTCTTTCCCACGTTCAACTTCAGCCAACTCGAATTCATCCAGTCCTGAATTTCAGTAAGGCAGTTGTTAAATACCAAGAGAGCACTATTTTGGTCAGGTGCAAAAGACAGGTAAAGTTGGGTATCATCAGCACAGCAGCGAAACCTCAGCCCATACCATCTTACAATGTCTCCGAGGGGCAGCATATACACTGCAAACAACATGGGGACAGCACTGAGCCCTGAGGAACCCAACATGACAGAGAGAATGGGTCCGAGGAAAAATTCCCAGACACCACTCTCTGAGTTCTGCCAGTAGGGAAAGATGTAAACCACCTGAGGACCTTACATATCAAGCCACAGATGGACCTCAAACGCCTAAGCAATACCCCATAGTTGACAGTGTCAAAGGCTGAAGAGAGGTCAAGGAGCACCATAATGGAATGGCTTCTCCGATCTCCCGCCATCAGGAGATCATTGAGCACCCAAACCAGCATGGTCTCGTACTATGCCTGCTTTGAAAACCGGACTGGAGAGATTTGTAGATGTTATGGATGGTCAAGTGGTTCTCCAATTGTACCGCCACTACTTTCTCAATAACCTTCCCTATAAAGGGGAGATTTGAGATTGGTCTGTAGTTGGCCAGACAGGGTGGGTCCAAAGAAACTTTCTTCAGGAGGGGTGTTACCACCACCTCCTTCAGGGAGCTTGGGAACTCACCCGAATCAAGAGAGCACCAGACTAGCTGTACCAGGACTGGGCCGATAATGTCACAACATCCCATAATCAGGGAGGTTAGACCCAGATCCAAACTACAGCCATGTAGGGTGCATACTCTGGACAATCCACATGACATCTGCAAACTCCGGCAGGTCAAAAGAACTCCAGGAAGTACAAGGTGGGGTGACCAAGCACCAATCACCAGCGTCCCCGACAGAGCGAGTCAAGAGGATCTCCAACCTGATGTCGTTCACCTTATTCGCAAAGAATCAAGCAAGCTCATCGCACTCCACTTGCGAAAAAGGTCTTCGGAACTACAGACAGGTTGGGTTGCACAACCTGTCCACGGTTCGGAAGAGCTGAGCTGGTCGATTCTGGGCGGCAACAATCTCCCCAGACAGGAATTCTGCCTTCTTATGGGAGATCGCTGATTGGTAGGCATGATAATGCTCTACCAATCTAAGGTGGTCGACCTGCAAGGCGGATTTCCACCAACGTCGCTCTAACCTATGTCCTAGTCACCACAACTCCCTCAAGGACCCATCAAACCAAGGGGCCCAAGGGCAAAGGGAGAGAGGACGAACATGGACAGGAGCAATCAAGTCCAGAGCTACAGAAATGGCATTATAGGCCAAAATCAAGGTCTCTGGACTTGTGCTGGCCACAGGAAACTCCAAGAGTTCAATCACCACCACAGGCCTTCAGAACTCACCTCCTGTATAGGGCAGTAACTGACTATCTCCACAGGGACAAGCCTATGGAGGGGGGTGCAAAAGTTGAACCTCACAGTGTAGTGATCGGACCAACCGACAGGTTCCCCCTCCAAATCGGAGCCCTCAATCCCAAGGAGGAAAACCAAATCAAGAGAGTGATCATGTTGATGGGTAGCAGAGGTAACAATCTGTGTAAGGCCCAGCGATGTCATCAGCTGGAGGAAGTGCTGTCCAAATTGTGAGAGTTCATCATTGACCTAGGCATTAAAGTCGCCCAGAACCATCAGTCTGGGCAACTCCAGTGCCATGTTGACCACGAAGTCCACTTCTTCCTGTAGGAATTGCTTCTCGTCCCAGGTGGACGGTAGACAAGAGCTATCCTACAACCTACACCTGCCACCACGGTACACTCAAAGGATTCAGCCTCCTCAATTGGTACGCTCGTGAGGCCTAACTCAGTCTTGAAACACCGCCACCTCCCCCCTTTGTGGTCCAGTCTCGAGTGGTGTATCACTGAGTGCCTGGCCAGAATTACAGCTTCCAATATGGGGCCAGCATTTTCATCCAGCCAGGTCTCGGTGATGCATGCCAGATCAGTAGTCCCAATAAGATCTGCAATAATTGCCGTCTTATTCTTAACAGATCTGGCATTGCATAACACCACTCGAGTTAGGCTTCAATGGCTACCCTGGCTACTTGCCCACCAGAAATGGTAGTGCCCTTGGGTATGAGGACTAAACATGGAGCACCACTCTCCAGACTCCATTTCACCCTAGGGCATCTTCTAGAACCTAACTACCCCAATATGAGAGACCCGCTCATTCATCCCCTGATGTCCACACCCCCCACCCCCACCTCCTCTCCTATGAACAGTACCCAGCGCTTGACAGTGCTGGTAAGTTGCCAACATCAGCGGGGGAGGCAGGAATGGGTGGAGGGAGTGGAGCCCAGAGGACAAATAGTGCATGACCGGGGGGAAGACCTACACATCCTACAGGCTAACCAAACCCAAAAAACAGCACTCAGGCAACTAACCCAAGGAGGAAACTCCAAACAGACAATAATAAAATTACCCAACCTAAATAAATAAACAAATTTCGACGTTAGATTTAACGAAGGGATACTGGCAAATCCCTTTGACAGCAAACTGTAGGGAGAAAACAGCTTTCAGTACCCCTTCACGATTATTTCATTTTGTCATGATGCCATTTGGTCTCCATGGGGCACCAGCAACCTTCCAACGTTTCATGGACCAAATGCTTAGACCCCATACTGACTTTTGTACCACCTACCTGGATAGCGTGGTGGTGGTGTTTAGCCCAGACTGGGAAACACATGTACAACACCTTGACCAGGTGATACCCACAATCCGAAAGGCAGGATTTACAATAAACCCCACAATATGTGCATTGGCAAATACTGAGACAAAGTATTTAGGACTTATTACAGGAAATGGTGTAATTAAGCCTGAGACAGATAAAGTGACTGCAAATAGTACTGTTCCCACAACAAAGAAGCAGATGAGAGCTTTTTTGGGATTAGCAGGATACTATAGATGGTTTATAATACTGAATTTCTCTGCTATGGCATGCCCCATGACAGATATGACCAAAAAGAGTTGTACTAGTAAGATACACTGGACCCCAGAGTGTGAAGAAGGCTTTAGAAATATTAAGGCTAGCTTATGTTCCTACCCAGTGTTAAGAAGTCCAGATTTTAGCAAACCTTTCGTAGTACAGACTGATGCATCAGGGGTGGGTATTGGTGCAGTACTAACCCAGTACATCCAAGGGGAGGAACACCCTATAATATTCATCAGTAGAAAATTACATGAGAGAGAGCAGAAATATGCCACTGTTGAGAAGGAGTGTCTGTCGCTCAAGTGGGCAATTGAATCACTAAAATACTACCTTTGGGGCACCAAATTCCAGGTAGTGACAGATCACAACCCCGCTGTGCTGGTTACAGCAAATGAGAGAGAAAAATCATGCGTTGGTACCTGCCTTTATATCCCTATCACTTTACTGTTACCCTCAGGAAAGGTAGTGAACATACCAGTGCTGACTATTTGTCATGGTATAGAGCAGGGGTTGGAAACATAGACACTGAAACATGAAAGTATACTGTTTTTGGTTTTTTTTAATATAGCTTTTTATTTTATTTTGAGATAGAGTATCACATACATAATCACATTTTATGCAACATATTAATTGTTGAGATTCCTTGTTACAGCATATATAGGCAATTAATTTACAGGCACTTAATTTATACACACAGGACTGTTTAACATATCCCTGAAATAGCATCCTACTATCTTTCTCTGTTTGGGAAATAGACCAGAATAAGATCCCACAGACTGCAGTCTTAAATAAATAATGTTCCCTAGCTTCCCCCTCCCATATTTTCCAGATCAACCTCCACCTCGGTCTGGATCCCATCCCTTTAGTACGAAAGACTCCAAGATAATATACTACCCAAACTATGAGTAACTTGGGAATCGTAAGATACTCATCTTTTTGTTTCATGGTACAAAATCCAGCTAGGTCTCTAACTGATATGCAACCCACAATCCCCATCTAGTAATGAAGGCGTTTATCCCGTTATTTATCTTACATGAGAGACGTTCCAAGTTATATAGTTCATAGGTGAGGTTTCTCCAAGAGGCTTTATCAGGGGCCATTTTAGTGAGACATAATCTGGTAATAACTTTTTTAGCTATTAAGATTAAAAGTGTGACAAGTTTATATTGAGACCAGTTAATCTGGATGTCCTGTGGTGGTGTCGCCGTCAGGACAAATCCTGGGGTAAGTAGATCAGGAGTGCCAAATATATTGTTAAGTTCCACCAGGATATCCCTGCAGTAATCAGATAGGAGGGGACAAGACCATAATATGTATTCTTGGCCTGCAGGGGAATATCCACATCCTCTCCAGCAAAGACTCCCGTCTGGAGCCCCCAATTTTACCAGGATATAGGGAGTTCTAAAAAAATCTAACCCGGTCTTTCAGGCAAATTCCCTCCAATAAGACGTTGATGAATTCTTAGAATAAAAGTAGGTGGATTGTAACCATCTATCTGGGTCTAATTCTAATTTAAGTTCCCTTTCCCATCTGACTCTCGCGTGGTCATGTTCCTGTGCCGTCATAGGGCGCATTGCCTGATATATATATTACTAATAATATGTTCCTGTGATCCACCTTCTATGGCCTGGATAATCAACTGTACCCTTTTGGATGGGGCTTTTGTTATTCCAGTTAAAGAGTCAACCATCCCAAGCAGAGCAGCATGTAGTGCCCTATAGGTTAGGAGCTCTCCCTGAGGTAATCCATATGAGGATTGTAAATATGGGAATGGATGAATTCCCGAAGGGCCCACCAGTTGGAACACATATCTGATGGAGTAGTGCTCCCATCTTAGTAGATCTGTCTCCAGCGAGGATGGGTAAAGATCTTTATTACAAGCTAAGGCATTTAAAAAGCATTTCTCCTGAGAGGTTAACCTAAACTGAGTCACATAAAGCCAGTTTTTTAAAAACTCTGCAGTCATTTTCAGAAACCGGGACAGGGCATAGCAACTGGTGAGGTCTCCCAATAGGTA
This sequence comes from Neoceratodus forsteri, assembly GCA_016271365.2. NCBI lineage: Eukaryota > Metazoa > Chordata > Ceratodontiformes > Ceratodontidae > Neoceratodus > Neoceratodus forsteri. The sequence continues at coordinate 685,685,875 of CM057456.1, read as the reverse complement.
CTCTGGTAAAGATTCCAGTCCATGTAAGGTTACTTCTATTGTTTTCCAGTGTGCCTTGTAAGAGGGGTTAAGGAGTAATAGGGCTGTACGGGTTTGAGTTGCTCTGGAATATTCTTTCAGGTTGGGTAAATTTAGCCCTCCCTGTGTTCTAGGCAATTGTAATAAGGTGTATTTTACCCTTGGGGATTTTCCTCCCCAGATAAACCTAGAAATGAGCTTATCCCATGATCGGAAATAAAAGTCCAAGGGAACAGTTGGCAACGTTTGTAGAAAAAATAATAAGCGAGGGAAAATATTTTGTTGGATTGTTTCCACTCGGTTGATTAAACCCAGGGGTAATTGTGTGCACCTAGACATATCCGAAATGATTTGCTGTGTGATTGGTTCCATATTCACCATTTCAAAGTGTATTAACTTGGCTGGGATTTTTATCCCTAGGTACCTCATCTCAAGTTTGTGCCAGCAGAAGGGAAATTCCAGTTTCATTCGTCTAGAGGGGGAGAAGGAAAAATGAAGTACTTCAGGTTTTGAACAATTTATTTTATAGCCAGATAAGGTGCTAAAAAGCTGAAGTTGTTCCCATACCACTGGGACAGATGTCTCTGGGGAAGTCAGGGTCAACAAAATATCATCTGTGAAAAGGGATAGTTTGAACACTTTGCCTCCTAGCGGAATTCCCTGAACATTACCGTTCTCCCTTAATTTGGCGGCTAGAGGTTCCAAATAAAGTGCAAAAAGAAGTGGGGATAAGGGGCACCCTTGTCATGTACCTCTGTATAAATTAAATGGTGAAGAAATCGAGCTGTCTAATTTCAGATAAGCCAATGGAGAGTGGTACATGGCCTGGATTTGGGATATAAACTTTTCAGGGAAATCAAATTGTTTAAGGGTAGCCCATAAGAAGGGCCATAACACCCTATCAAAAGCTTTCTCTGCGTCAAGCCCAAGTAAAATTAAAGGGATTTTTCTTTGAGTGGCATGTTCAACTAATAGTAGAACCCTTCGTACTGCATCATGGGCTTGGCATGTCATAATAAATCCCACTTGATCTCTGTCAATTAGCTGAGGTAGAAATCTGTCTACTCTATGGGCCAGGATAGACATAAAAACTTTATAGTCACAATTTAATTTAGATATCAGATGATAGGAAGCGGCCAGGGTAGGGTCTTTTCCAGGTTTTGGAATAGCTGTAATTTCAGCATACCGCCAGGATAGAGGGAGAGGACCTCTCTCCTGGATTTCCCTGAAAGCCGGTAACATAATGGGTATAAGTAATTTCTGAAATTGTTTAAGAAACTCATTCGGGTATCCATCTGGTCCCGGGGCCCTTTGTGTCTTGGTCAACTTAAGGGTAGCTATAATTTCTTGGTCAGTAATAGGACATGTCAGGGACTCAGCTTGGTGAACATTTAGACGTGGTAATTTAATGCTCTGGAGATATGTGGCCAGTTGATGTGGGTTCGGGGAAATATCTTCAGTGTATAAAAGTTTGTAGAAATCAGCCATAGCTTGTCTGATGGCAGAGGGCTGGGACAATAACTGATTAGTTTGTGGATGCTGAAGTTTGGCAACTGCAGCCCTGCCTCTGGACCCTTGAAGACGTCTCGCCAAGTTCCTGGCTCCCCGGGAACCCCCTTCCACTGAATTAAGCTTCAAATATAGCAGTTGTTGCTCTATTTTTTGAAGTTTTTGCTTAATTATTAACATCTCAGGTTTGACAGAGTTATCACCCTGACACAACTTAGCCTGTAGCCTCGATAAAGCCTCTTGCAATTCCTGTTCCCTTTTTTCTCTACCTCTTTTTTTAAAAGAAGAGTATTTGATAATATCACTCCTGAGCACTGTTTTGAGGGTGTCCCACTTAATAGTAGCTGTTATATCAGGAGAGGCGTTATCTGCCTGGATAATCGGTATGTGGGACTTAACCAGTTGAATGAATTCTGGGTTCTGTAAGTGGGTTATATTAAACCTCCAAAATTTTGTTTTTAGGTCTCTCCACATCTATTTTTAAGAAAACAGAGTGTGATCTGATAGAAGGATGTATATATATATATATATATATATATATATATATATATATATATATATATATATATATATATATATCCCTAACATACTCAAGGTGTTCAATCGAGGTTAGAAAATAATCTAGTCATGCTGAGGTATTAATTTTGGGAGAGTAATGTGTATATGCCCTTACTGAGGGGAAGAAGTGGCCCCAGGTATCTATGAGCCCCAGGTCAGGGAGGGTTTGTCTTAAATATTTCTGGATAGCTGACCGCCGATGCTTAGTGGGATTAGATGAATCCAGCTTAATATTCAGCACAATATTTAAATCCCTTCCAATAACACACATGCCTTGGATGGCTGGCAATAAGGTATCCAGAAATCTTTGCACCATTGTCACCTTGCTCCTTGGGGAAGGTAGAGCGAGGCTAATGTGATCTGCCTCGAGTAAAGTTCACCCACAACTATTACATAATTTCCATCCGTGTCTATAATCTGTTTCTGCATTTGGAACTGCATACCATGTGGAATTAGGACTGCAGTACCTCACCTCCATCCAGAGACATGAGCTGAGGCCACCACTTTATCAAACCCCCACACCCCTAATTTTGAATGTTCCAACTGAGAGATATGCGTCTCTTGAAGCATATTCACATCTGGCTTACTTTGTTTAAAATAACGTAGTAATCTTCTACGTTTTACCGGATTGTGAATGCCATTTACATTAAAGGTCATAATAAGAGCAGAGTTACCCGTAGTTACTTATAAAGAAAATAATATTTTTCTGAAAAGGGACTCTCCCTCTTTGTCTCTCCAGCCCTAACAGGGATCCACAGTCCTGTCTATTCTGATGTGTATAAGGCCTAGGTCTAAATCTCCCAAAAGTTGTTTTTTTATAACATCGATTGGCCCCTGTCAATTTCTATTTAAGCAGGACAGAAATAGTAGGCCTCTTGCCTGGCACCTTAATAAGCTGTGTTGCATATTGTCGAACCTTAAGCCATAACGAAAGCTGCCCCTGCCGTTGCAGGCGATCAGCCCATGGAGACACTGAGACTCTCTTTACCTGAATTTGCTCATCGCAGGTACCCGACCTGTGCCAGTGGAAGCCATTCTTGCCCATTCCTTTATTGATGGAGCGGGAGCCCTGCCACGTACATTACAGCTGCTGGGGACTTGTTTGTACTTTTCAATTTGGTGCCTTTTCCACTCTTCCCTTATTGGACCCTGCCGCAGTGACACGCCAGCTCTTACTCTACCTGCTGGACAGGAGGCGTGGGTGACCTGTGCCTGGTGGGTCCCCCCAGCCCACTTCACACTCCAAGTCCTGTCCGTCTGCCGAGTTGAGGTGCCGGCTTGCAAGCCAAGCTCCGGCGGGCCTCCTCGGCTCAACGAAAAACCTCCAATGAAAGCTGCCCCTGCCGTTGCAGGCGACCGACCTACAGAGTGTCTTTTTCGGCCCTCCTACCCACCCCATTTCTTCCTCCCATTACCCACCCACCCCATTCCTCCTCCCATTAAATGCTCACTTGCCCCTCCTCCTGTGGCGGCAATGCCCTATCAGATTGCTGAGGATGGTACTGTAAAGTATGACATATTACTACTAATAGGACAAATATGAGACATTAATCACTGCCAATGTACTGTGCTGCCTTGAACTGTCTTATCTGCCTGAAGCGTCCCTTCTGTACTAGCCAATCCCCTCTGGGTGTGGACAACCCACTGAGGGCTTCCATCCCTCTCCTAGCTTAACGAATCCTGCCTCAAAGTGCTTTGCTAATTCTTGCCATAATTGTTGAGACCTCTCTCCCTTAACGACGAATATTGTCATACTGTGCTTTAATTGCTGCTTATTGCTATAGTCTGTAGCTCTCCCCAGGTGACACACAGTATACAGCCAATTGCATTTTGCCCTTGTCCTCTTACTTCCCTAGGGTATTCATTTTATACTGCCCCACGCACGCTGCATTCTCCTGTATACTCTCCCGGGTGCTGTATTGGGTGACTGATTGATAACTTAAATACTAATATTAGCCCTCCCTGGGCTTTGGCACCCTGTTCTAGAGTAGTCTGTACAACTCTTATGAGTCAGCTCTGGTACCCATTCCGAGCGGGTGACTGCCTGCCCACGTCCAACAGCCCTTACCTCAGGAGTCGTTTGTCCCACCTATCCTGCTTACAAACTGGTAACGCTGCCTTGCCCCCTCTAGGCCATTCCCTTTGTAGTTCTGTAGGCATTACCAATGTGGTGACCCAGGGAACTGCAAGGTTCTATCCCAAGAATGGAGTCTCCCAAGTATACTAGGGGCAGTGTCCTGCCCCCCCCCCACCTTGCTCCGTCATCCTCGCTGGCCTCTTTCTGGGACTAGTTCTCCTCCAAGTGGTCACTGTCCCCTCTCAGACAATGTGGGACAGCTGGGAAAAGGCCTCCCCTTGCAAGGTGCCTGACTTCACCTTCTCTAATCTCCTGGCACACACTGGGAGACCCTGCTATCTCACATGCTGTCTGGACCTAAGACCCCTACTGTACCACATCTGGGTAAGGTGACGCCTAGCCCGCAAGACTACAACCAGTAGTTCCACCTCTAGATGGCACCTTCTTTGGCTTTTCCTGGTGATCCTAGCCCTACCTACCAGGTCTCCTCAATTCCTCTAGAATGGAGGTTGGGTAAGGGGTTAAAAAGTGGCTCATTGTAATATTCGTAGTCTGCTACCCAATCTGGACGAGCTTGTCACATGGGTCACACTCTATAAGCCCGATATTCTTGGAATAACAGAGACCTGGCTAAAGCCCTCGATCCCTGACTCAGTCTGTGCGCTCCCAGGCTACGAGCTCATATGACTGGATAGGTCTCGAAACAAGAGGGGTGGAGGCATCCTGATATACTTCAGGAGCCACCTTAAAGTATCTCTGGTGACACACCAGCCATCCCCACTGTCCCCCTGTGAGCTGCTCCATGTTATGCTCCTACTTGGAAATACTAAGAAACTACATGTTGTATGCACCTATAACCCCCCCAAAGGGTGGGCTTCCTGGTCTCACCCACCTCCTGGACACTGTTGGCCCCAGTATTAGAGATAACGAACTCTTAATCCTGGGAAATGTGAACCTAAACTGGGCTGGTGGCAATGTCAAGTAGTTTGAGCCTTTACTTGCAAACCTAACCCTGACACAACTTGTACAGGAGCCTACCCGATGGTCAGCAAATGGAGCCTCTAGCTCTCTACTGGACTGGATCCTGTCTAATTGCTCAGAGAGGATCTCCTGTGCCGGAACTCTATCTGACTCCATCTCAGATCACTCCCCGGTCTTCTGCATTTGGTCAAATCCCTTCCCCAAAGATTCCTCACAAAATCATCCACATCAGAAACTTCTCCAGGGTGTATCCAGATGCATTCATGGAGGATCTGAGGCTCACTGATTGGTCAGAGGTATACAGTGCCCCGATCCCTCTACAGCCACAACCCAGTTTCTCAGCATCTTTGGTGCCTGCAAGACAGCCATGCCCCAATTATTAGGCGGAGAGTAAGGGGGTCAGCCACAAAATGGCTGAATGGGAGCCTCCTTGCCCTAATGTGGGCTAGGGACAAGAGCTGGGCCCACTTCAAATGCTCCCTTGAGCAGACTTCATTTCAACAATATAGAAAACTTAGAAATGAGTGTAAAAAAGCTATTAGGGTTGCAAAAAATGGCTTCTGCAAGTCCGCCCTACTTAGCTCTGCCAATGACCCAAGAAGGTTCTGGAGAAACATAAAAACTCTTGTCAGTGGTTCTTCTAACTCAGGAGTAACCAACATGATTATTGGTGGGGTCTCCTGCAACAACCCACATACGATTGCAAATGCTCTCAATTCCCATTTTACTGACCTGCCAGCTCTCTCCTTACTCTCCCCTATTGATGAGAGTACTAGTGGCCCCTTACCCCCAGCCTGGCAGGAGTCTGACCCTCCAGAACACCTTTCTTTCTTAGGGCTGTGTCAGACAAGGAGATCCTGAGTCTCCTCTCCGGCCTCTCCCAGTACTCCAGTGCTGGCCCTGATAACCTGGAGCCCAAGCTTCTGAAACTAGGAGCCCCTCACATCGCCTCCCCAGTGGCCCACATCCTCAACCTGTCCCATGCCACGGGGGAGATTCCCGATATCTGGAAGGTGGCCAGGGTTGTCCCCGTACTGAAGCAGGACAACCCAAAATTTCTGGACAACTATCAGCCGATCGCCATCCTATCGGCTATTAGCAAGCTCCTTGAAAAAGTAGTGGCTGAACAACTCTCTGAGTACATTCAAGCCCATGAGTTGCTGTCCCCCGCCCAGCACGGTTTTCATAAAGGGCATAGCATGACCACGGCCCTGGTCTCTGTCTCGTCCAGTATCAGAGCAGCCATGGACCGGGGGAAACTCTCTGGATTGGTATTCATTGACTTGTCCAAGGCCTCTGACCTTGTTGACCATGCACTGCTCTGTACTCAGATGAGGTCCCTTGGCCTGTCTCCTCCTGCTCAGAAATGGTTAACTGACTACCTGCATGGCAGAGTACAGCTGACCAAATTCAATAAAGTCCTCTCAGATCCCTTATCTGTGACCCCAGGTGTTCCTCAGGGCTCGATCTTGGGACCCCTTCTCTTCTTCCTCTTTGTTAACCATCTCCCAGCCGTAGTAACAAACTGTAATGTCACCCTTTATGCGGATGATCTGGTTATCATGGCCCACTCCCGGGACATTGCTACTCTCAATCACCACCTGTCTGAGGACTTTAACAACATTCAGTCTTGGGTAACCAAACATAAGTTGGTCCTCAACCTGAAAAAAACACAGGCTATGCTATTCAGATCATCTGCCAAGATACATGCCTCTTCAGCCCCTTTGCGAATCAATTGTGCAGATGGAACTCCCTTCCTAACTGTGACCTCCATCAAATACCTTGGGGTGACACTCAACCCCCAACTGGACCTAGGGAGTCATATCCTCAATGTCTATAGAACTGTAAGTTGGGTCTGGCCTATAGGGCCAAATATAACCTGACACCTGCTGCTCGCCTGGCACTTGCTAGGGGTGTACTACTTCCCTCCCTCAGCTATGGTCTCCACCAGTTTTCACGTACCTCCAAAGCTCTTCTTACTCGGTGGCACACGATGTACAAGAATATCTGCCGCTTTGCACTGGCCGCCTCCCGTCTCACCCACCATTGTGAGCTTTATGACAAACTAGGTTGGCTTTCCCCGACCAACCACCTGAACTTTGGGCTGGGGTGCCTCGTGAGTAAAGTGATCAGTACTGGCACCCTCCCGGGGCTGGCACTATTTCTCTCTCCCCCTGACCGCCCCTCCTACCCTCTCAGATCCCAGGGTCCTGGGACTCTAAAAGTACCCCCTACCCGAACCCTCATAGGGGACAGGGACTTTGCTGCATGTGCTCCTAAGCTCTGGAACTCCTTTCCTGAACAGGTTCATTCCGCCCCCTCCCACCAGTGCTTCCAGAAATCCCTGTGGGGGCATCTGAAGCTGGCCTCAGGGTGAAAGTGTCCCAAGCCTCCCTAGCACATTGTCCTATGTACTGGACCCTTACATTGGTCATTTACTCTGAACACAATCTAAATCGAGGACCTGCTAATGATCTATTGTTCGTTTCTGGTGATCCAACTTCTGTTTTAGGCACTTGTCTACACTATGTGTGTTTCAGTACTACCTACTGTTTGATCATTATGTACTCTACCAATTCCTGTCATAGTAGATCACCACATGCCTTATTGTTTTTGTGACTCAGTGTATTATGTTACTAATTGTACTTGCTTACCTGCTGTGTTGTGCTGATGTATCTGTAATACCTGTTGTACTCTTCCGGGTCGTTCCTGAAAATAGGCATATAACTTGTCTAGTGTACCTACCCGGTCAACAAAAGCTAAATAAATAAATAACTCACATGCCAACAGGGCAAGATTGAACATCAAGAAACTCATTAACCCTAAAAAAAAACTTTTAGTATGGCCATTATTATTAGGGCTTTCATAGACTGATCAAAAGTAGTTATCTCTTTTGACATATTTCTTGCAAATAATTTGAAAATAAAAAATATAAAAGCTTCCAAGGTAGGAGAAACTATTACCGGTTTCCCTTTTAAGTACTGGGTGTATATTGGTGTAGTAAAACTTAAACCCAGCGGGAGGGTTAAGGTCGGGGCATATTTTGCCTCGGGCCCTCCGTGAGCTGGTAAGGCCCACAAATAAAAAGAGGGACAGAATGTGTAATAACAAATCAAAAAAAGAGTAAACACTATGTCCCAAATTATAAAAATCGGTTGATGGTTGTCCCATAAGGATGTTGTACAAAGCTGCACAAAGTCCACCTCTAACACACCAATCCCCCTCCTGCGTGAATTGTCCATGTAAGAAAGTCGATGTACTTTGGGTCTTCATGTTCTAGTCCCAGTTTCTTAAAGTACTCCTAGTCTGTTTTCAAGCAAGCTTTTGCCCGGGACAATTAGTTAAGAAGTCCGATAAGTAAGTATGGATATGGGCATAATTCAGCCATTTGTGCCTCCCATAGGGAGAGAGGAAGGATTAGACCAGTTCCAGGTGGTAACCTTAATTTGTGCCTCCCCTCGAAGCTGCATGGTATCAATATTGGAGAGAGTGTGTCAGGAAGCATGGAATGCTCATTTCAGGGCTCAATTATGTTATTTCCTAGGGTCCATTAAGGAAAGGTTGGAGCGAAGGGAAAAGCATCACAGCGGGAACGACGCCGTCCGCATATCCCCAACAAGTGTCAAAATGTCTCCCAGATTTAGAGGGCCAAACATTAGGAGCTAGAGTCAAGGGCAGCCACCAGGCCTAGTTTGGATGTGTCCGAATTAGCTCCTCATCGCTTCCATCTCACCTCCAGCCCCCCCCCCCCAGAGCCACTAATCGTGGATAATGCCTCCAAAAAGTACCTTTAAAAAATTTCAGACTTCTTTCTCAGGAATAGTGGTGGTATCCCGAACAAATTTTGCCAACTGCTGTCTGGGGTCCCTCATATTTATCTGGTTTCTCTTTTCTTCTGTGGCAGTCGGTTTTGGTTGTGCTGTTTGCCAGCGCGATGGCTGTGTGGAGCGGGACATACCAGGCTGCGGCCTTTCTGGGAACTTCAGACCTTTCGCCGTCAGTAGCTCATGGGCCTCCTCAGCATTAGAGAACTCCATCTTTCCCTCAGGCATGAAGACAACGAGCTTCGCCGGATAAGCGGTCTGAAACTTGATGCCCTGGTTTTTCATCGTAAGGAATAATGGGAGGTAGGCCCTTCGTTGTTTCATTGTCCGGGGTGCATAATCATGATCCACATAGAATCTGGTTTGTCCATAAAAGATCTTTTGTTTACGCCAAACTGTTAGCAGAACATGCTCTTTCACTGCATATTTATTAAACCTGGCAATTATGGATCTGGGTGCAGCAGTCACCGTGGAGGGTTTTGGAGCCAGAGCTCTATGCACTGTCTCAAAATCAAACTGGTAGTCCTCAGGGAGGTCTAAAGCTGAGCGGAGTAGGCCAGATACGAATTCTTTTATTTTAGAGCCCTCACTTCCCTCCTGAATACAATAGAGACAAATATTTCTATGACGTGCTCTATTCTCAGCATCTTCTTGGTGTGCTTCTAAGAGGTCTTGTTGTTCCTGTATTTGTTGCATTGCATTTTCCAAGTCATCTGCTTGGTTCTCCTTTGCTGTAATTTGGTGCTCCGAATCGTCTGCTCGCTATTCCAATTGCTGCACATCTCCATGAATTTCAGCTGTTTAATGTCCGCCCTGAATACACACAATTCATGGTATATCGTATTTAGCTTAATTTTTTTTTGTTTTGTTCTTTGGTGTGCGATATTCCAACTGGGTAGCCTTAGCAGACGATGGCGCATTTTGTGGCTGAACCGATTCGGACTCTGAGATCTCAGACTCCGATCTGACATCATCCTCGACGACATCATCCATTTTCTTTAACTTTGTACAGTAGATGCAGGACCTTTGTTCCCCCTCTTGTGCATGTTGTATTCATATTATTTTGAGGATTCTGAATGTAAGAGGGAAGATTATCTCGGAAGGTGGATCGGAGCAGTTCTCTTAGGCTACCATCACCATTGGGGACGGAACCGGAAGTCCAAAAGTATACTGTTTTGAAGGAAATGTTTTGAAATACTGGTAAAGTATATGTCTTGATTTTAGATCCCAGGGTAAAATTATGATTGATGAAACATAGAAATACATGAGTGTTTGGCTACACTGTATATGTACTTAAGTAGCCAGGAAAATGCTGTTTAAATGGGATCCTGGGATGAAGCTTCACGGAGAGGGTGGGTCGGAGCTACTCCAACATCCCAATTCAGGAGGTGTTATACCTTTAAGGTATTTAGAGGAGATATCCATTGTTGACTATATAATATGAATGGTATGAGTCTCAACCCCTTAACATACTGCTTAAGCCTTAGAGGTCTTGTTGATGTCCCAGGGTATGTAGTAAGATCAGTACGACTGGTCAGTGTCCAGTAGAGTTAAAAGGGACCCTGGGATGAAACTGCGGAGAATGGGAGGGCAGACGTTCCACTCCTTCCAGAGGTTACTGGAAGGGTAACTAGAGGTTCACAATTCTCCTCATAAAAAGGGGAGGTAAGTGTGACAGGGTACGTTCCTGTCACTGTAGTAGGACCCCTTTACTGTTCTAAGGTTGCATCCTTTTTTTATATTCCTATCTGCTAAGGCCATCCCTTTCTTTCCATCTGGAGGCAGGTCACCTCCAGACAACCCTCTCTTTTACGCTTTACCTTTTCTTTCTCTTCCTTCAATAGGTCCGTCCTTATGGATGTCAACTTTCAGTGACCCCGAGCTCCCAGAATAAATGGGACAGTAGAATGCAAGTTAGAGTTATGCAGTGTGGATGTTTCAGCCAGAGTATAAGATCTTAGCAGAGAACCCTAATGAATAAAGGGTTGCAGTGTATCATTACGTAGGCAGACAATGGCATGCAGTATTAGACTATAGCTTGGCAGAAGACACCAGGAGAAAGGACTGCTGTGTGACTGAACTTCTCTGCTGGGACTAAAGTAGAAGAACTTTTGTATTTGACCTTTAATTTAGGGTAAAAAAACTAACATACAAAAAAAAAAAGTGTGTGTTTGGGTTAACTGAACTGAATGGGTATCTGAAGAGTTATCTAGGTGTAAATCTCAGGTGACTGAAAGGATATAACTGCTGTGAGGTTTAAATTACTTGTAGAAAGATCTGGTAAGTAGGGGGAGTGGCTTAGCTAGAAGGAAGCTACATTTAAAGACTGCCTTAGAAAGTTTCTGCTAATAGCTTGGCAGAAGACACCAGGAGAAAGGACTGCTATGTGACTGAACTTCTCTGCTGGTACTATATTGCCCTCCTTCCCTTCTCTCCACCCCCCCCTCACCCAAAGCTAGTTCTATTTTTATAGGCACAGAATTTGACTGACAACAGGAACTTCCTGTTTATGGGCAGGAACTGAGTGATCACAGAACCACCAAGGACCCACCATCCTAGAAGGGCAAGAGTAGCTCTCTGGCCCCCTCTAGCTGCTGGAGGTCTGCCTCTGAGCAAGTAAGTGGTCTACTATGAAATATAGGATATTCTTGTCTCAGAACAGAACAATCAGGAGCTTAAAGGGCACACAGGCAGAAAGTAAGGAGAGAGAGAAAAAAAAACAGAGGAAAGAGTAAGGATTGCAAACAGTTAAGGGGCTGGAAATAAGACATGATTGGAGTGGTACAGTGCAGTGGCTGTGGAGCAGCAGTCTTCCGGGAGATGTTCTGGAGGATGCGGTGTTGTCCCATCTGCAGGCACCTCTCTGGGCTGAGAGAGAGGTTGCTCATCTCCAGGCTGAGTTGGCCAGGATTTGTGGGACCTCCTCTTCCATCCAGGGACCACCAGTGCCACTGCTGTTGCCTCAGAGGTTGCCAAGAAAGAGGTGGTTGGACCACAGTGGGCTCAGAGAGGGTGAGGGTGGTGGAACAGAGGTGCATCCTCCCACTGTACCTCCACACATCCTATGCCATTCTGGCAAAGTGTGGTTCCTCTATGGAGGCACCCACAGTGGAGACCAAGGAGGATGCTGGGAACCTCCACAAAGGAGACCCACAGGAGGATGGCAGGGGACCCTGCAGGAAGGAAACAACTCCTGGTGGGGGACTCCATTGTTAGGAAGGTAGAACTGGGGAGGAAGGAGAGGGAGGAGGTGCCTGCCTGGTGCCATGGCTTGCAGGGACAGGAAGCAGATCCTCAGGATTGCGAACAGCTGCACAGGGAGGGAGCATGTCATTGTCCACCTAGGGACAAATGACCTGGCTAAGAAAGGATTAGAGAAGTGCAGGAAGAGTTTGTGGAATTGGGAGGGGCCTTAGTCAAGTAGCACGACGGTAACCTTCTCGGAGGTGCTACCCATCTATGGCTTAGGAGAGGCTAGGTGTTCTGCACCATGGGATTCAATCAGTGGTTGAAAACTGGTGTGGAGCTCAGGGTTTGGCTTCATTGGGGACTGGGGGTCCACCTGGAGTGATGCAAGCCTATACTGGCATGATGGGCTGCATCTGTCCGGGAGGGGAACCAGAATCCTAGGTGATAGGTTTAAATGCTTCATTGGCAAGCTTTTAAACTAGCCAAGGGGGGAGGCACTGGAAAGGAGCAGGAAAATCCTAGCCCCCAAATAATCACGGTAGTAAGTGCGGCAAACACCAACATACAGGTGTCGATAGGGAGAAGGGCAGGGGTAAATGGAGAAAGTGACAAAGGCAAGAAGGACAGGGATGGGGCAAAAGGGAGTAAGGCCATCAGGAAATGGAGGGTAATGAGTACCAAAGCCCATAGTCTGGGCAACAAGCTCCCTGAGCTGATGGCCTTAATGGAAGAGGGATGCCTGGATATCGTAGCAGTCACAGAAACATGGTACACAGAGAACCATGACTGGGATGTTAACATACCAGGGTACATAACCTACAGGAGAGACAGGCAGGGGAAGAGGGGAGGAGTAGCTCTATGTAAAGGAAGGGATAAAAGCAACTGAACAAAAGAGTAAACAGGGAGGAGAGGAGGCACTGTGGGTCACCTTGGAGAATGGAAAGGGCACCACAATCCGCACAGGGTTGTGTACAGACCCCATGTCAGGGAAGAATGGACAAGGATATGATAGAAGGCATGCTTAGAATGGCAGAGAAAGGGAGATACTGTTGATGGGAGACCTGAATATGCCAGATGTTAACTGGAGCACATTTGCTGCAGCCACATCCAAGAGCAGGGCCATTCTAGATGCCCTACAGGTGGCAGGCATTAGACAGCTAGTTTGGAACCCACTCGTGAGGAGCAATCTTAGACCTCGTACTCTCAAGCAGGGGTAGTGAGAGGATCTCAGATCTAGAAGTGGGTTGCCATCTGAGGACAAGTGACCATCAAACAGTGTGGTTCACGTTAAACTCAGCTACAGAGTCAAGCCATACAAAAGTGAGGGTACTGGATTTTAGGAGGGCTGACTTTGGCAAGATGGAGAGTGCCCAGAAAAGCACTAGCAAACAGGCTAGAAGGAGGTGTGAGCAACAATGGGGAACTATCAAAACTGCCAACACAGAGGCAACAAGCCTTTGTGTAAAGCAAATGAACAAATCAAAATGAAAGAAAAGCCACTATGGTTCTCAAAGAGGTGGCTGTGAAAGTCAGGAAGAAAAGACAGCATTCCGGAGTATAAGGAAACACAGAAGGAGCAGGACAGAGAGCTGTACCAGTTAAGGCAGAAGGAAGCAGGGAGGGAAGTCAGAATAGCAAAGGCCCAAACTGAGAAAAGATAGCCAACTCAGTTAAGAAAGGGATAAAACCTTTATAGGTACATCAGCAGGCGTAGAAAGACAAAGGAGGGATAGTGAGGCTGAATAGAATGAACAGTGGGTGGGCAGAGGGGACAGTGAAAAAGCAGGAATACTGAATGAATATTTCTCTCAGTATTCACAAAAGTGGAGGAAGTGCCTAATCCAATTAATAGAAGCACTCTTGATAGGGGGTTGATCCCAGTCCTTCACAGAAGAAAGGGTTCTGCAAGAACTCCTAAAACTGAAGGTGGACAAAGCAATGGGTCCTGATGGAATTCACCCCAGAATTCTAAAGAATTAAGGAGGAACTAGTGAAACCAATGGCTACTCTTTTAATAAATCATGGGAGGATGGTGTGGTACCGAGGACTGGAGGAAGGCGGATGTGATTCCCTTCACAAAAGTGGGTCCAAGACAGAGGCAGGAAACAGACCTGTCACTCTGACCTCTGTGGTAGGGAAAGTGATGGAGTCACTTCTGAAGAAGAATAGTCAAGTACCTAGAGGCCAGTGGGGCACAGGACCCAAGGCAGCATGGGTTCACAGCGGGAAGGTCATGTCAGGCGATCTAATAGATTTCTTTGACTGGGTGACCAAAGTAGTAGACCAGGGAGGGGCTGTGGACATGGCCTACCTAGACTTTAGCAAGGCATTTGACACAGTCCCACAAAGATTAATAGTCAAATTAACCAGCCTGGGAGTGGGACCCAGGGTGGTAGCCTAGGTAAAACATTGGCTGGACAACAGGACACAGAAGGTAATTGTAAATGGAGTCCATTCTGAAGAAAGGTGGGTTACTAGTGGGGTACCGCAGGGTTCAGTATTGGGTCCAGTCCTTTTTAATGTCTTCATCAGTGACATTGCAGAGGGACTGGAAGGAAAAGTATGCCTTTTTGCAGATGACACAAAAATCTGCAACAGGATTGATACACAAGGAGGCGTGGAAAGGATGAAAAGGGACTTGGCAAGGTTGGAGGAATGGTCAGAAGTATGGCAGCTAGGATTCAATGCAAAGAAGTGCAAAATAATGCACCTGGGAAATAAGAACCCAGGGAAGAATACACAATGGGTGGGAGGTAGTAACAACAACAAAAAGGAAAGGGACCTGGGGTAATCATATCAGATGACCTTAAGGTTAGCAAGCAATGTGAGAAGGCAGTAGGGAGGGCTGGGGGTATACTGGGATGTATAGGAGAGGCATCAGCAGCAGAAAACAGGAAGTTGTTATCCTTTGTACAGACAGTTGGTGAGACCCCATCTGGAGTACTGTGTCCAGTTCTGGAGACCCCATCTCCGCAAGGACATAGACAGGATAGAGGCAGTCCAGAGGAGGGCAACTAAAATGGTCTAGGGTCTGCAAGAGAAGCCATATGAGGAGAGACTAAAGGAGCTTAATATGTATACCCTTGAGGAAAGAAGGGAGAGGGGGGACATGATAGAAACTTTTAAGTACCTCAGTGGAATCAACAAAGTCCAAGAGGGTAGCATTTTTCAGAAAAAGAGACTTGCAAGAACAAGGGGACACAATTTAAAGAAAGAAGGAGGGCGGTTCAAGGGCAATGTGAGGAAGTATTATTTCACAGAGAGGGTAGTGGATGCATGGAACAGCCTTCCTGAGGAGGTTGTGGGGTCTAAAACTGTGGGAGAATTCAAGAATGCATGGGACAGACATAAGGCAATTCTTGTGCGGGGTAGGAAGAAATAGACTGTTGGTTAACTAGGATCTGCGGCCTATCCTGTAGGTAGGGAAATGGGCAGACTAGATGGGCCTAGCGGTCCTTATCTGCCGTCAAAGTCTATGTTTCTATGTTTCTATGTATATAGCAAAGCTGCAACCCCCTTTCTCCCTGTTTATTTTCTGTGTCCTGTCGCTGCTATTTGTGAGTGTCTATACAGTATGTTTAAATATTTAATTACTGTACAAGAAATGAAGGGATACGCTGGGTCAGCAGGAGCGTGTTAGTATGGCTTCTCCTTGCAAGAAGCACTTAACATTATTTGTAACACGGCTAACCAGAGAGCAGTGAAATGCAGCAGCCCGGATTAGCCAAAGTAGCACAGGTGACAGAAACCAAGCAGGTATTAACCCACAGTTAACGCCCGCTCGGTTAGTACCATCTGTCGTCACGGCAGCACTAGAGGGGAGCCGCCTGCTCCATCACCACCCCCTGAGGCCACCCGTGGTGCTCGAGAGCCGCAGCCCCCCCACTACTCACCCCCAACGAAGCGTGGTGTCACCAGTGGGTGACCAACAACAGGTGCACAGTGTTCCGGTGTTTGGAACTGTAGCAAGACATGGGGAGCAGCTGAGCACATCCAGATGTGCACACCGTAGGCAGACAGCAGCAGCAGAGTGATGGAACGGTGTACTGCAACGTTCTACCTGTGCGGAGTCCGAGGCATCCGCCGATGGGTCGAGGAGGAGTTTGGCGCTGGCTCCACGGAGCGTACCACAACGGCAGCTGCCAGCACAATCACAGAAGTCCCCAAAAGCGTTGGCAGCAAGACAGTGGACCCCAGCCCCTGGGTGGATGAGCTGCTGTGGAAGCCGAGTCCCTTATGGCCCCCAAAGACAGTAGTCCTGCTCCCTGCAGCAGACCTGGGGTCACCAGACAGGGCAGCTGTGCGCGACTGAGCTGTGGGAGAGACCTGTGGGCAGCGCTGGCCACTCACCGGAGCCCCAGGACATGGGATGGAGCACTCTGGCACATGCAGCAGTAGTGAGGCAGCAGGGTGTCAGCAGGACAGCAGTGTGTCCATGGGCAGAGACCCCCGTGAGCGCCACACAGACATGCAGGCACCCTGGCACAGAGAAAATGGTGCTAGTCCTGTAGCCAGCAGCAGCTGCAGTGGCCCTGGCGTGGCAAGCACCAGCAGTGGGGGGCCATGCAGCACACCGCAGAGACGCCACGCCACTGTCAGCGAGGAGGAGCTGGATGGGCTGGAGAGCTGACAGGTGGAGGCCAACACCCACAAAAACACAGCGCAGGCCTCAAACATATTTTAAGACTGGCTGAGAGGCACAGCTCAGCAGGTGGACCTCAAGACTGCCCCCCCAGCTCAGTTGGCAGCCCTGCTACACCAATTTTACGCCTCAGTCCACACGGAACAGAGGGGGCAATACAACCTAAGCTCCTTCGTTGGACTGCATGCGGGGCTGCAACACTACCTGACCAGCCCACCAAACAAAAGAGTCCTCAACATCATCATGGACAGTAAGTTCGTGGCGGCAAACAATGTGTTCATCGCTGTCCTAAAGGACTACCGGCGTGCAGGGCAGGACACAGCTAGCCACTGCCCCAGCATCACTGCCAGCGACCTAGCAAAAATCCACAGCTGCGACAGGCTGGGCCCCGAGACCCCATATGGCCTGGTGCGCAGGCTGTGGTTCGAAGTGCAGCTAGGTCTTGCTCAGAGGGGCAGAGAGGGGCAGAGAGAGCTGTGCCAGGACTCCTTTACCATCCAAGTAGATGAGGAGGGCAACAAGTTCCTGGCGTTGTCCTTCAACGAGCAGACCAAAAACCATGGGCAGCTGGGGGACTCCACACAGCAGAGTCTGAGGGGCGTACTGTACGGCAGCCCTGGCAGCAGAGACTGTGTAGTGGGACTGTCTCATGAGTACATTCAGCGGTGCCAACCTAATGCTCCTGCCCTGTACCTGCACCCACGGAGAGTGGACCAGCTGGGTCCCAGAGAGTGTGACTGCTGGTACACTTGCCAACCAATGGGCAAGAACTACCTCAGCGCCCTCATGCCCCAAATCTCCGATGACGCTCAGCTGTCCATGCGTTACACCAACCACAGCATCAGGAGCATGGCGGTGACCATGCTGTCCCAGGCCGGACTGGCGAACAGGGAGATCATGTCAGTCATGGGGCATCGCTGTGAGACCAGCCTGCGCAGCTACTGGTCTCCCTCAACATCTGACCGCAAGAGGTGGTCGTCCGTCCTCTCCAGTGGCAAGACAGCAGGGTCAGGCCCTCTCCCAGCCCTGTGGGTGACTACCAACCACTTCCAGACAGCAACCGGGGCCCCCATCTTGTGCCACACCCAAGGACAGCATGCCAGAGACACCAGGCCCTGGACAGCATGCCCCCCCCAAACAGCCCCCAGCAAGCAGCCCAAGGCACACAGGACCCGCCGCTGCCAGCCCAGACAGAACTCCTGGAGGGTGGCCCCCCATGAACACATCTAGCCACTCCGCCAGAGGTGAGGCAGAGAGTGCCCACAGACTGCCGAGCAGCACACAGCACATCACCCTGCAGGCCCCCGCCTCAGCCCAGGACAGCACACCAGAGACAGCAGGCAGTGAACAGCAGGCACCCCCACTCCCTGACCAGCAGCCTGCAGGCGGCCCGCAGCACACAGCAGCCCCCAGTGCCTGCCAAGCCACGTACCCCAGAGGTGCACCCACCGTGAATCCCAGCACCCGACCTGCGGGACGTAATACAGAGGACCCCCACATCCAGCCGACCAGCGCACCATGGGTATCCTGGGAACTCCCTGCCGCTCAGACAGTGCACATCCACACCATGACTGTCCACAGCCCGGTTACCTTCTCTTGTGCCCCGCAGGACAGCCGGGCTCTGTAACACTGCAAGCACTATGACGTGCTGGAGAGAGCAACGGCATCCTGCACGTACTGTGAACCCGCCCACCTGGAGAGAATCTGGATAGCTGTCTCCCGGCAGTGGCAGGCACCCAGGATCATTGTGCCACACAGCCGCCTGCCGCCCAAGACGTTATCCACCGCACGGATGTAAGCAGGACTCACCGGCGCACCGCGATCATTGACGAGTGCTCGAGTGACCCGTCTCACCACTGTACCTATGGCCTCTCACTGTAAGTTTAATAAACAGCTGTTCCTCAATGATCTGTCTCCGTGTTCCTCTTTCCATAGGGTAGCCAGCCGACGGGTGGACACACCGGTAACATAGGCTCATTGCCACCGCAAAGAGCCTATGTTACAAGTGCATTAATCACCTCCGGCATCGGGCTCTGCCGGCGATTAATGCCAGCTGGGCAGTTGGACCCCTCGGGCTTCGACCTCGTGCACCAACCCCCCCAGCGGGCATTAATCCACCGGCAGAGCCCTCCTCTGTCAGTGATTAATGCTTACCAGTAGCACTCTGACATAGGAAAGCACACTAAATAGTGCTTTTCAGGTGAACCAGCCCAGAAATAGAAAGGTACTGGTTGGTTTGTACACTCGCGGTTGCAAGGTGTAGGTGCTCCCTCATTGTGTTGCATAGTTGTGAATTAGAATCCCTGTTCTATTTTAAAAACATTCGCTACACCAGAATGTTTCAGGTGTACAGTGTGAGTATTTGGTGTGCTCCCTGTGAGAGCTCTGAATTAAAATAAGGGAAGGACTGGTACAAAGAAGTGTCAGCCGTCAGCTTGACATTTCAGCCACGGGTGCCCAGTCTTGCTCCTGTAAGTGAAGGAAATGCCCTGAAAAAACCTTCTGGTTATGCGCTAAGGGAATAGCCAGCATGAAAAATCAGTTTTATCCTATTTTAGAAGGGATATTAAATGATAAATATTAAATATCTAACATTTAAAAACCAAGTGAAATGAACTAAAAGAAAGAGAATAAAAGATATTTGAAAGGGGTAAAGAAAACCCAAATCCTTTTGAGAACCATAATAAAATTCTTTGTCATTTGAACTAAATGAACCCAATAACATTTTGGGGTAATGTGTACAAATAAGTCTGCTCTTACCAGAAGCTGGGTAATGAATGAGAATTGTCTATAGGGTAACAGCGGCTCCTTGTGGCCCCTTTTTATGTTTGCTTGCGCGCATGCGCAAGAAACATTATGTGGCAGCTTAGGAGAGAAGCGGGTTGTGGAGGCCTGGCACTGTGGCAGCCAACGTAGGCATTGCATTTGGGGGTTTGGCACTGGTGGACCAATAGAGGCACAGTATGTTGATGACACTGGCCTCCAAAGGTGCCACCAAGTTGTAATGTTTTCGCTGCAGCAATCAAGGGCTGCTTCGTCATTGCAGCATCAGCCATTCCACTGCAATGAAGGAGTGACCCATCATTGCAGGGCAGAACGTTACCTAGTGTAATATTGTTTGTGAACGCAGCAGCAAGCCGCCACCATGTTCACAAACAATATTATACAGCCCTCACTGCCGAGGGGGTGCCCAATCCCCCTTGGCAGCACACGTCCCCCCAAAAACAGTCTTTATTTGCCAACGGGGGGCCCAATCCCCATCAGCTTCAGTCCCCTGTCCCAGTTTAATTTGCTGATGGGGGAGCCCACTCCCCATCGGCATAATATCCCCCAATTGGTTTGTGCGGTGCCCAATCCCCTCGGCTCTTGCCTATGTGCCAGCGGAGGTACCCAATCCCACGCCGGCTACAGCCCCAAAAAACACTTGGGTGGTATGCTGGGAGCCCAGCCCAGCATGCCAAATGTCCCTGTGAAAGAAAAAAAAATCCCACAATGTTTTTTTTTTACCTGTAAATCAGAGAACGGTCCCTCGTTGAGTCTGATGGCCCGGCACCCCAACCAATGCCCACCCTCTGTGCACCCAGCCTCACCCCACCCCCTCACCCCATACTTACCTCTGGAGTCCAGCGTGATGATCTTCGGTTGACCGGGAAGAAAAAATTACTCACTTTAGTAATGTTGTTTCTTCTAATGGAGTCTTGCTATATTATACACATTAGCAGTTTGATCCAGCTCTAGAACTGCCCCGGAGTGAAATGGTTAAAACCATTCCAAAATAGAATTTTGGCACGAGAGCAGCTCTATCTGTTTCATTTCAAACTTGAACTGTCAGATCTTTACGAGCCTAATTCACTAAGGTCTGTGTGGAAGCTGTAACCTACACTAGCCAAATGGCTACCTAAATAATAACAACCATTGATGGTCCCAACACCCAAGACTCAAGTCAGGGGACCAGAAATACTAACACCATTCTAATAATATGAAAATGGAACATAAGTATAATAAAACACACACACGTACACGTACACACCCAAAGTCCCAAAGGGACAAAATGCTAACAGGACATAAGTAGTGCCCACACTAAGTTGCCCGCACCCCACCAAGTAGAGGTTCTGAGAGGGGCAGGTTGGGGGGGAGGTCTATAATATAGCAAGACTCCATTAGAAGAAACAACATTACTAAGGTGAGTAATTTTTCTTCAAACAACATGAAGTCTTGCTATATTATAGACATTAACAGAATACACAGCAGTACCTCCATGGAGGAGGGGCAGAACCTACTTAGGGAATAGGCTCTGAAGAACAGCTGTGCCAGACACGAGCATCTCTCCTGGCCTGGACATCCAGGGGTAATGCTTGGTAAAAGTGTGTACCATTTTCCAAGTAGCAGCCTGGCAAATCTCTAATAAAGGGATATCTCTGGCAGCAGCTAGAGGCGCAGCTATACCCTGGTAGAATGAGCCCTCAAACCGGAGGCTCACCCACTTTCTGATAACAAAATTGGATACAAGAGACAATCCACCTGGCTATTGATCTCTTAGTGGCAGGTTTGCCTTTCCCAACTTCACCATAGGTAAGGAAAGTTGAGGGATTCAACCTGTGACCTTTGGTACGCTTATATAATAACTAAGAGCTCCTTAACATCCAGACTGTGCAACCTCCTCTCACCTGAAGAGGGTGATCAGTGAAAAATACTGGAAGGGAGATAGATTGATTAAGATGGAAATCTGAAACCACCTTAGGCAAAAACTTCCTATTAGTCCTAAGGACTACCTTATCCCTGTGGAAAGAAATAAAGTCAGTCTCCACTGACAAGGCTTACAATTCACTTATGCGTCTGGCAGAAGTGATAGCCACTAGAAAAACAGTTTTCCAAGTTAGGTACTTAAGCTCTGCAGAAGACAGAGGTTCAAAAGGGGGTTGCATTAACTGGGCAATGCAAACATTAAGGTCCCAAGCAGGGGCCGGTTCCCGAAAGGGAGGATTAGTATGGAGTAATCCCTTAAAAAACTTGGAAAACACAGGATGAGAGGAAAGAGGGGATGACTTTCCTGCTGACACAAAAGCAGACACAGCTGCCAAATGAACTCTCAGGGTAGCTGGTCTGAGACCCAAGGAATTAAGATGTACCATGTAATCTAACAAAATGGGCAATTCAGCAGATTCTGGGAAATATTTTCCCAGCACACCAAATGGAAAACCTTTCCATTTAGAACTATAAGTAGCCCTAGTGGAAGACTTTCTGGAAACCTTTGGATCTCAAGAACACCCTGAGAGAGGTGTAAATCAGCAAACTCTAACTCCTCAAGAGCCAGGCCTTGAGGTTGAGGATTGAGGTCCGGATACCAAACCCTTCCCTGGGCACAAGTCAACAGATTGTGATTCCTGGGAGGCACAGGGAAGATGGACTGTCAGAGACAGAAAGAGTGGTACCAGGGCTGCCTGGCCCAATCCGGGCAATCAGAATCACCCTGCAAGGCTGAGATCTGATTTTGACTAGTACTTTGAATAGAGAGGAAAGGGGGAAAGCATAGAGGAACTTCCCTCCCAATCCAGAAGAAGGGCATCCAGGGAACTGAGCCCAGCACTGGAGGCCTGCAACAAAACAGAGGAAGTTTGTGATTGGGGCTGCAAAAAGATCTATCTGAGGGATGCCCCACCTGGCAAAAACTATCCCCAGCACTTGAGGATCCAGGGACCATTCGTGATGGCCCTGGGAAATCCTGCTGAGGGCATCCGCTAGGACATTGTCCTTCCCTGGAAGATGAACTGCTATGAGGGAAGTGTTCAGGGAATAGGCCAGAGACCACAACTTCATTGCCTCGGTGCACAAGGCCGAAGACCGAGTGCCCCCCTGTTTGTTGATGTACCACATTGTTGTGGTGTTGTCTGTTCTGACTTGTATCACCTTGTCGTGGACAAATGCAGAAAAAGCTTGAAGAGCTAAAAAGACAGCTCTGAGTTCCAGCAAATTGATGTGGAGCAGAGATTCCTGGGGGGACCAAACTCCCTGAGTGGAAATGTCGCCCATGTGGGCTCCCCAACCCAGAAGGGAAGCATCTGTAGTGAGAGTCAAGTCGTGAGAAGGGAAATGAAGGGACCCCGCTCTTAATTGCTCTGATCCTGCCACCACTGGAGAGCTAGGATCAAGGTTGAGTCACTGGGACCAACTTGGAAAGGGGTCTCTTCTCTGAGACCAAAAGGTTCTCAAGTGAAACTGAATGTCTCTCATCTGAAATCTGGCTCCCTGCACAACAGCTGTGGATGCAGCCATGTGCCCCAGGAGCTGCAGAAAGTGTCTTGCTGGTCGAGAGACCTGCAGAGTGAAGGAAGAGGCCAGAGCCACTAAATTCCTTACCCTTTCTGGGGGAAGAAAGGCTCTGGCTAGCTTTGTGTCCAATTCTGCCCCTATAAAGGTGAGTACCTGGACTGGTTCCAGAACCGACTTTGGTAGGTTTAGCAGAAAACCCAGGGAGGTGAGAAGCTGCTGGGTGACCTGCAGGTGAGATTTTACCTGTTCTGGGGACTGGCCTACAATGAGCCAGTCGTCTAGATAGGGAAAAACAGCACTCCTCTGCCTCCTTAAGTGGGCCACTGCCACTGCTAGACACTTTGTGAATACCCTTGGAGCAGAGGTAAGGCCGAAGGGCATTGCTCTGAACTGGTAATGACCTGAGGGCAGTTGAATCTGAGGTACTTCGATGGGATCTTCTGATTAGGACATGAAATAGGCATCCTTGAGGTCCAGGGAGGCTAGCCAGTCCCTGGCCTTAGGGAAGGTAAAATCATTACCAGAGTTACCATTTTGAACTTTGGTTTCAAAGATGCTTGTTCAGATATCTGAGATCTAAAATGGGCCGCCATTCTCCTGTCTTTTTTGGGGTAAGGAAGTATCTGGAATACAGACCCCTGCCCTGATGCAGGGGAGGAACCCTTTCTACTGTTCTGAGAGCTAACAGGGATGAGACCTCTGTTTCCAGAGCGAGGGTCTCGAAGCACTTGCAGGTAGAAAAAGTCTGCTTCTCAACTTGGGAAACTTTTTGAAGCTGAGAACCAGACCCTGGCTTACTACTTCCAGAACCCACTTGTCTGAGGTTAAAGAAGCCCAATTCTGACTGAAGTAAGCCAGCCTGCCCCCACTGGTACAGGAGAATCGGCCTGGGCACCCCATCAGGGTGCCTGTTTATGGAGCTTTAGGCTGGGGTGAGGCAGGTCTGCCCACCCTCGTCTGCCCTGCCTCTGAAGAAGCCCCTCTGAGCAAAGGCAGAGGAGGCCTGAGTCTGGTAGAAAGGCCTGTGAAAAGGCCTACCCCTACCCCTGGGGGCATGCCTTTGAGGAGTGGCTTGCCGCTCCTTAGCCTGGGCACTCTTGTAAGTAGTCCTATATTCATCCATCTTCTTCATGTAATTCTCTGTCTGCTCTCCAAACAGAGAATTTCCCACCACAGGAAAATCCATAGCCTTAGTCTGGGTATCCTGTGACAAACTAGTACACCTGAGCCAGGCCAACCTACGAAAAGCTACAGATGTGGCCATGACCCTAGAGGAAACATCATTAACATCCACGCAGCATGAAACTGAACCTTAGAGGCTTCAATGCCATCAGCAGCCACCTGTTCTAGTTCACTAGCCAGCTGGCCATGGGCCTGCTTGGCCAATTGCATAACAGTATCCCATCTAGATTTCTGATACCTAGCTACATAAGCCATATAATTTGCTTGCCTGAGTCCCAGAGAGGCTGTCATATACTGTTTTTTTGCCATGGCATCAATCTTCCTGGAATCCTTGTCAGGAGGATGTGAAGCCAAGGGAATATTAGCTTTATCACAGGCAGCAGCCTGAACTACCCCAACATGACTGCATTGCTGAGAAAGGAATTCTGTAACAGGGCCTGACAATGTATACCTTCTGTCCATCTTTTTATCTACAGGAGGCACAGAATTAGGAGCTTTTAAAATTTTAATTGTTTGTTTCTAAAGACTTATGTAAAGGAATAGACAATCTCCTAGACTCTGGAATATCCATCATTTCTACAAAATCAGGCTCCTCTTGCTCATCCACAGCCTCTTCTAAAGGAAGCTGGAGGGTTTCAGCAACTTTTTTATAAAACATAAAATGAGATAGGGACTCAGACAGCATAGGGGGAGATTCTAAAGGTCTGTCTGGGGAGATGTCCAGTTCAATGGGCACACCCAGACCTTCCCAGCCACATTCATACTGTTCATAATCCTCCTCCCCTCCTCTGGTTCATAAAATTCCTCAATATCATAATCTTGAACCACTGGGACCGGACAAACCGACCTTTACCAGATAGTGGTGGTTGGACGGACCCTGAGACAGTGACTGGACAATTTGTATGGCTTTTGCTATCTCTGCAGCAGTTGGAGAAGGAATTTTGGACTCCAGACCTGTGATTTTCTTGTTTTCTTTACTGGAATTGGTTCCTCAGAACCAGCTTTTCTTTGGCCCGAGGAAGTCTGGCCCTGGTCAGAGGGCACTCCCTCTGGTTCGGTTGGCACCGAACCGGGCTGGCCATCCGGGTCAGCGGACTTTTTGGCCTCTCGTTCCCTGAGCCTGCCCAATCTTTTTTCCAGGGTGGCTGCAGGGAAATTCTTACATACCTGGCAGTCTGACTGGAGGTGGTCAAACCCCAGACAATAAACACATGTGGTGTGTGGGTCAGCCTTGGCAAAGACTTCCCCACAAACATCACAGTGTTGAAATCCAGTGGGCCCGGTTTTTCTTTTGGGTTTCTCAGACATAATGCCAGCCTAACCAAAAACTTGCCCTTTTAACGGCAGTGCCAGGCAAGACACCCTTATCGGTTCCCTAACGTATGTCGATATTGGAAAAACCGAATAAATCCGGTTTTAGAACCGATAAGAACCGGGAACCGCACTCTAAAATAGTAACTTTTAGTTTTAAATGAGTTTTAAACCCACTGATCGGTTCAAAACTGAACCGATAACTTACAAGTTCCACACAGACAAAACCTTCATTTACTTACGGTTACCACAGATAGAGCTTGAACCGAACGGTTTTGCGGTTAAAATAAAACTATTCTCGGTTAAATCCAACCGAGAAAACACTTTTTAAACCGAGAAATGAACCGAGCAGAAGGAGAAATCTCCGGAGCGACTGTTCACTGAGCGGAGTAAAGAATCTGACAGTTCAAGTTTGAAATGACACAGATAGAGCTGCTCTCGTGCCAAAATTCTATTTTGGAATGGTTTTAACCATTCCACTCCGGGGCAGTTCTAGAGCTGGATCAAACTGCTAATGTCTATAATATAGCAAGACTTCATGTTGTTTGAACACGTCTGCACTCTTCAAAGCTGACCGCGAACTGAAGAAATGCTGGTAAGTTATATAATGGCATAAATAGGGTTTTTCAACTTTGATGCATATCTCAGGCATTTTGGGGAATGTTGGTACTAAATTTTCAACATGGGGTTATTAGGACCCCTCCTCATGAATTCAGCCACAGTCATGGTGTTATTTGGTCCCGAAAGGTGATTTCGTGGTCACTGCACAGAATCACCTTTTGGGACTGATTAATGAAACAACAGTGCCAGTGTTCATGAGGTGGCCTCTCAAAAAGTCTATGTTGCAAATTTGGTGGAAAAAATTCAGGAAATGACTGTTTTATGAGCGTACATTGCACAGTTGCTATGCACGCTCGTAACTTCATGAATTTGTAATATTTTCCTCCAGATTTTCAACATTGCCATTTTCCACACCTTCTTATGAACAGCATAGCTGTCATTTTCACATCCTGGCTGAAATGTGTTTTTGCACTTCCGGCACAGAATAGCGCAGTCGCTGTGGGAAATCAGTGTTCGGGACACATTAGGAAAATCACAGTGACACTGTTCATGAGCAGAGGTCCTAAAATGCCTATGTTAAAAATCTGGTGATGAAAGTCCTTAAAATTACTATGTTACGCGCATGCATTGCACAGTTTCCATGTATGCTCAGAAGTGCAAGCATTAATATTCCCACTACAGATTTTCAACATTGCCATCTCTTCACACCTCCCTATGGATGGTACAGCTGTCATTCTTCACATTCTGCCCAATCTGTGTTTTTGTACATGTGGCGCAGAATGGCACAGTCGCTGTTGGAACTCAAAGTTCGGGACACATTGACAAAATCACACTGCCACTCTTCATGAGAAGAGGTCCCAAATGCTTTCATGAGGTGGGGTCACAAAAAGGCCATGTTAAAAATTTGTAGTGCAAATACCAACAAAAGCTCGAGGCATTAGGGTTTCTAATCATAACGTCCCACCCTGTACAGACTGACAGGCATCGGGGTGTGCCTTTGGATTGCCGACTGTACTGCTCATGACATCCCACCCCCACATCCCAGCCACTGACAGGCATCGAGGTGTACCTTGGACTCTTCAGCCCCAGACTTCACCCCGTTCTCCTATGCTGCACCCATTTCAGCGTATGTCCTTATGGAATGGGGTGACTGTAAAGCCAAACACCCCAAGGCACTCCTCAACACCTGTTGGTGTCTGCAGAATAGGGTGAGGTGACATGGCATGACCATCATGGGCTCGACCCAAACACTTACCCCAATGCCTGTCCGTCTCTACAGGATGGAGTTGGCATGAAGCTCAATAGCTAACTGCCATTCCTATTCTGCATCTGTCTAACTCCTGCATTTCCAATGCTTATACCAGCAAGCAAACATTCGGCATTGACAAATGCTTGTTATAATTAGCTAGCTGTCACTCATTACCTAGTGGAACATTTACCACCTCTCCATAGATGTAATTCACTCAGGAAAGGTCCTTTTTAGGAACTAAAAGCTGCTTCTGATAGAAGTGTACATAAAGCCCTCTAGCCTGTTATAAAATTAAAGGAAGGGTTTAATAAAATGTTTGTATTTTTGGTGTTGCTTGGTCACCTGACCCATGTGGGCAGGTATATAAGAACTGCCTGAGCAAACAGAAGGCAGATAGGGTCAGTGTCTTCTGACTGAGTGTAGGTGAAGGACTAGGAGAGTCCAATGCCGAACTAATGTGGAAGTTGTACAAGTTATTTACAAAGTCTTTTCCTTTGAAATGTTTTGATCGTTTTATTTTACTTTTTGTGGTGCAAATGCTATCGCCGTTTATGGAGAAAAAATAAACAACCTGCTAAGGAAAAAAGTGGGTTGCACCTATAAACACTTGTGTTGTGTCCATCTGTATTTCCCATACTTTTACAGGGCCCCACCTCATGACAAATAGTGGTGGAATTATGCAAATCTGGCCTGAAAGGTGATTTCGCAGTCACTCTACAAAATTGCCATTTGGCTGGGATCTGAACATTTTCATTGCCCTTATTCATGAGGTGGGGACATAAAGAACAGCTAAGTCCCCTTTGAAACAAGCCACAAGGTAGCCATGCCTCTGGTGGAATAAGCTTTGACAGCACCAGGCAATTCTTTGCCGTACTTGTTGTAGCAGAACACAATGCAATTTGCCAACCATTTAGATAAACATTGCTTAGAAACTGAAGTGCCCTGTCTACCTGGGGCAAACTGCTTAGACTTTCTGGACCCCTTAGTCCAAAGGAGATAATACTTTAAAGCTCTGCGCACATCTAGCTTATGGAGCAGTGCTTCCCCTGGACTGGCATTCTCTGGAAAATAAACAGGAAGGTGGATAGACTGATTAAGTATAAACTCAGAAACCACCTTGGGAAGAAACTTAGGATTTGTGCACAAAGATACCCTGTCTTTGTGAAAAATCAAATAAGGCTCCTTGCACCAGAGGGCTTGAAGCTCTGAAATTCTTTAAGCAGAAGTAATTGCAACTAAAAAGAGCGCATTCCAAGAGAAAAAGCGCAAATTGCAAGTCGTGATTGGCTCAAAAGGAGACAGGGTCAACTTTTCCAAAATAAAATTCAGGTCCTAAGCTGGGACAGGAGAACGGATTGGGGGTTTCAGATATAGGATGCCCCGGAGAAAGGTACAGGAGACATCCAGCTGAGCAATAATGCTGTCACCCACGGGCTCATGGAAGGCAGAAATAGCGGAAGGTAGACCTTGAGGGAGGAATACTGGAGGCCTGAGTTGGACAAAGAAATCAGGTAATCCAAGACATTCTTCACCGGACAGATGAAGGGGTCAAGGGAGCGTTTGGCAGCCCAGATGGCAAACCGCTTCCACTTCATGGCATAAGTGGTGCGAGTGGAAGGCTTGCGAGCGGCCACTAGGACATCTGCCACCCTGTTGGAGATCCCAAACCTGGCAATGGCTACATTCTGAGGAGCCACACATGCAGATGGAGGGACCTTAGATTAGGATGGACCAGGGTCCCCGATCCTGGGTCAGCAGATTCCTGCAAAGAGGCAGAGGGACCGGAGGTCCTTCTGTCAGCTGCTGAAGTAGAGGGAACCATATCTGGCGAGTCCAGAATGGGGTCACCAGAATCATACTGGCCCCATCTACTGCAACTTGATTAGCACCCTCTGGATCAGAGGAAATGGAGGGAATGTGTACAGAAATCTCCTGCTCCACGAGAGGGACATGTCTCACCAGAAAACTCGAGGTCCTGATCTAGTGAGCAGAAATTGGGCAGTTTTGCGTTGTGTGAAGACGTAAAAAGGTCCAACTCTGGACGACCCCATCTGTCAAACAGATCTTCTGCTATGGATGAGAGAAGCTCCCATTCATGCATGCTGGACTGAGTCTGGCTGAGGCTGTCCGCCAGGGTGTTTAAGATGCCTGGCACATGGACTGCTGAGAGTGACAGACTGTGCTCCAGAGCCCAGTACTACACTCACATTGACTCCGTGCAAAGGGGATAGGAGTGAGTCCCGCCCTGTTTGTAGATGTAGTAGATTACACTCAGATTGTCTGACTGCACTAAAGTTGACCTGGGGCTAGATGCTCCTGAAAGGCCTGCATGGCGTAAAGCACTACTCTAATTTCCAGGACATTGATGTGCAGGGTGGACTCCCACTGGGACCAGGACCCCTGAGTTTGGAAGGGACACAGGTGTGCCCCCAGCCCAAGCCCAAAGCATCCGTGGTTAGGATCTGATTCAGGGAGGAGAACTAGAAAGGAACCCCTTGAAGAAGATTCCAGGGGTCCATCTACCACTGGAGTACCTTGCATACTGGGTAGGAGACTAGGACTAGTTGGTCCAACTCATCCATGTGCTGGTCCCACTGCACTCTGAGGGCCAGATATTCAAAACTTTGCCCCAGGGCTAAATTAGCACTGCCCGGCAGGCAAACTTAGCCCAGAGCACAAAGCAAGCCATATTCAAAAGGAATAGCCCAGGGCAAACAGCTTCTGAATATAGCATGGGAATGAGGCTGGGCAAACTGGGCTGGGAGTGCAGGACAAACGTAGCCCTGGAATAAGACAGCTTTGAATATGGCAACCAGGAAGTGCAAACCACAACAGCAACACAGTGCACAGCGATGTGAAAGTAGGTAGAGGTGAACTATGTGGCCAATGTGTGTGCCAGCAAATGCGTGGACCCAGTACAGCTGAAGGCAGCAGCATATGTGGAGGTACAGTGTGCAAAACTGTAAAATATTTCCTGAACTGTTTGCACAGCGCTAACACATTTGCGTGGGTTTATGCAGGGCTAAACTGTTAGCCCGGTGCAAACACGTTTGCCCAGCGCTAAACTTTGCCATATTCAAAAGTGACATGCAAATTAGCTTACTTAGGTAGTCTCTGGGCAAACATCCAGATTAGCATCTCATTATGCCTGATTTGCATGCAGTTTGCCCCAGGCTAATGGTTTAGCCCTGCGCTAAACCCATGCAAACGTGTTAGTGCTGCGCAAACAGTTGGGGGAATATTATACAGTTTTGAACACTGTACTTTCACATGCGCTGCTGCCTGCAGCTGTACTGGGACAACACAGCATAGGCACAGATGGTGGTGGTGCTTCATGCAACTGTCACACTGTAGGTCATACTACAGTGCACAGCAGACACTACAGTGGCAAGGGGGCCAGTAGTGTGTGGACACAGCAATGCCTATGGTGTGTAGGGCAGTGATGATGACTGCACTATACACAGTGAGAGGCCCAACCTGCAGGTGTTTACTGACAGTGGACATTACTGTTACGTTGTTGTGTGACCCACAGATGCTGCACCTCTGGCATGGGATGCTCACAGTGACATATACATGTCCAGCTTTGTGTGCTGTGGCAGTTGTACAGCTGTGCGGTATGTGGCCAGGGGGGCATATATTAACAGAAAGGCACACTGGTGTTGGGGTATGCCCAATACTGGCCCATGTGTACTGCATGATGTGCCCCAGCCTTGTGGCCACACCTGGCCTGTGGCACAGCCTGACCACCCATACACTTTCCCCTCAACATCCTCCATGCCTACAGTGCTGCATGTGTGTGCTGGCATCTGTTGGAGTCCACAGAAGAGTGGTCTGCAGGTGTGCGTTGCATGGCCACAATGCCATGCTGTCCACTGGCGGCATGGTCACCACTTACTGCCTGGCATGGCTGGGACTGGTGGCAGATGATGGCATCATTGTGATGCCATCAGTGAGCAGCATATTTCCTCTATGTTTGGCTTTGTCTATGTGTCATATTTATTTGTTAGGTTCGCGCAAAGCCGCGCAAACACCGCGCAAAGTGAGGGTTAAGACTACCTTTTCCTGGGCGGTAATTTGCACTGCGCTAAGTGTCACGCTAAGTCATGCAAAACCACTTTGCATGGTGCTAGTCACTGAATATAGCATTGCGCCTGTATTCATGTCAGTTTGCCCCTTGCATATATTATGATTTTGGCTGGCGATAATGCAGTTTGCCCACGCTATTTGGCCTTTTGAATATAGCAGACCTGCACTAATCCCGCACTAATCCTGTGCAAACGTTTTTTGCCCGGTGCAAAGTTTTGAATATCTGGCCCCGAGAGTCCACTGCAGAGTGCACATGTAAAGCCTGGCTAGTGGAACAGTAGGAATAGCTGCAGCCATGAGGCCCAGAAGCTGGAGGTACAGTTTGTCAAGGACATAACGACTCTGAAGATACTTTTCCTTCACAGGCCTGCACAGCCCCAGACACTAGCCCCCATCCCTTCCCTTTGTTGCCTGATACTAACTAAGTCTTCTTACACAGCCCCAGATTCTAGCCTCATCTCCTTCCATGGCCCCTAACACTGCCTGCCCTCCCTCCGCATCCCCCACAGCTCCCTCCACAGTAACCGTTCTATCTACAACCCAACACTGAGTCCCCTTACCACCTCCTCCTTCCAGGACCCATCACCCCGTAGTTCCCCCAACACATCTGCTGTCTCCACAGTCTCCTAACCCCTCTACCACCAGCCCACAATTTGCCACCAGTGATACTGACCGAGAGAGGTTTGAGCGGGGAGTCCGGTCAGGGATCTGGAAGGGGAATGTAGGGGTGTGGAGTGTAGTCCGTCAGGGGGAAGGGTTCCAGTTACAGAGAGTGGTCAGCTGAGGGGGTGGTGAACTTGGGGCAGGTCTAGTTGCAGGGCATTTTGGGGGGTGGAGGGTGGTTGAGGTGTAGGGTGTTGATTCAGCTACAGGGAGGGTGGTTAGGATGCTACTCCAGGTGATGATAGTTGGCTAAGACAGGGAGGGCAGTGTTGTGGGGGGGACAGCATGCAGAGTGCAAAAGAACTCACTAAACCCCATTGGTTGTTGCCATGACAACTGTCATGGAAACAATGTTGCCATTGTTCTTGTACTATGCTCTTGACCTGAATCTCCCCTCTCTGATGACATGTTTAGTCAGTCAGTGTTGCCATGGTAACTGTGTTGTTTTTTTTCTGTTGTTTTTTTTACAGCACACGATTGGCAACTAAGCCATTAACCCCACACATTCACACTAAACTGGCACTTTTTTTTCATTTTCCCAGTCAGACAAACCTGCTGGCTAGTCAAAGCTGACATCAGCATGATGTCAGAATCTGACATACTGTTTTGCAACTGTGCAGATGTTATTAATGTGCTCTACAGCTCTGCAGAAGCACATATGTCTTTGAACATCTGCAAGCTGAACTGGAACATAAA
This sequence comes from Neoceratodus forsteri, assembly GCA_016271365.2. Classification (NCBI taxonomy): domain Eukaryota; kingdom Metazoa; phylum Chordata; order Ceratodontiformes; family Ceratodontidae; genus Neoceratodus; species Neoceratodus forsteri. The sequence goes on along the minus strand of CM057456.1, from coordinate 685,653,059 downwards.
CAGACTGTGGCTGGACTGATGACCAGATGGTGGAAGGAGTGTTTGAATATAAAGTCAGGTACAATTAATAAAAAAAATGTAAACGGCTGGTTTGAAGAATTTTTTTATTCACATTGCTAAAAAAAATAAGGTACTCACAGGGGTTGTGTAACCCCCCAGTTCCCAGGGGTTACTAGAATCCCATTAGAACCAGTGGCAGGCAGGGAAAGGCAGCTTGTGAAATGCCAGGTAAATGGATTCACAGTGTCACACTCTGTTTTTCAGTCTCAGCTAAGCTGGAGTGATGATGTAATCATGGAACTGCCGCAGCAGCACAAGCCACACTTGAGCTAGCTGCAAGGGAGATAGCTTTAGAATGTTCATTCAGTCTGTAGAGTGGAGTTCCTGGAGGAGGCTGCAGCTTGCAGCAGCTCCTCAGTTTTAGCTCTGACAGAGAGCTACCACAGTGTTTTGGGTAGTTTGTTCTCACCCTAGAAGAAGAACATAGAAGACAGAGACTGAAGTGGTGGAAACCGTTCCAAGTGGGTTTTCCTTTGCCCCATCCCAGGAGGGATGGGGGCGATCTTCAGGGTTCAGGGGCAATCCCCTCACCCAATCTGTCTAGTGAAGCTGCCTGTGACAACTTCAGAATCAGTGAGTACTTTTGTTTTCAGCCCAGGAGGGGCACCTGCATTCCTTGGTGAATTTTCTCTGACAAAGAGACTCTGACACCTAGACAGTTTCTGTTTTTAAAAGTGTCTGCCTACGGTGGAGTCTAGAGAGAGACTGTCCAAGTACAGAACTTTTAGTCATGTAGTATGTTAAGTGTGAAAAACATTTAAAAATAGCATCTACTAGTTTTCTGTGAGGGTGTTATTAACCAGATGAATGGCCGAGTATAAACTTGAAAGCAAAAGGTGTGAGACCCCCTATCTGGAGTAACCAGTTTACCTCTCTGGGTTCAGTTTTGGCATCAGTTCAATTTTCATTCAGTGCATTTGGCCAGTGCCTGATGGAAATAGTTACCCAGACATGGGTTGGATTTTCTGTGAGCCTAGATGTGCTCTTTGGTGGTCATGTGTGCCACCAGTATTCCTCAAGAAATATGGGAAAGTCTCCTAGTATTGGCCGTGTGTGCCTAGTCAAGGGAAGTGTACCAGTAACTGACCGTGTGTTCCAATCTCCTAATTCAGAACCAGAGAGTTTGCTGTGTTATTCAGAACCAGAGTATTCGCTGCTCAAGTCAGAACCTGAGGGTTCACTGTGTGTGTGTTCTCTGTACCTCAGTAATCTGCATTACCAGTAGGAGTAGCCCTGTGGGGGTCCATCTTCGCTTTGTGATTATTCTCTGTGTATGTGAATAAAAGCCACACTCTAGAATCCCAACCTGGTTTGGACAGTACTGTAATTGCTTCCACTGTGTCTGGATTTACTTGGGTACCCCTGTGCAGAAGTGCAAACCTAGCATAACTGTGAGCAAACATTTTCTCCCAGGGACCTAGGTTGTTGGCCATGGTAAATGGTCTCACCAGGTGTGAGCCAGGTAGTTGCCTCACTTGGTTGGCCTGTCTGTGTATGGCAGACTCAGAAGTAGATGTACTGTAAACTGCTTGTGTACACCCCCATCCCTCTCTTGGGTGACATGTGAGAGGAGGAGCAGCCCTGCTAGTTAAACAAGGGGGGCCGGTGGGGGGTGGTTACAAAATGGAGGTACCACTGTCGATGTGTTTTGAATTTGGGAGAAAACAAGAGATGTTTGCTCAAGTTGGGGCTAGCATTTTGTCTGTTTGGCAGTTGGTAGCCCAAAATCGGAAACTTTGTGCATAAGGGATTTACCCAGAGAAGTGCCATCCGTATGTGCCGCTGTGTGCCTGCTGTTCATGTGCTGATGTGATTGTGCCAATGTTTACCAAGAAGCTGTAAAGCCAGATTGTGAGTTCCACTTGTTCTGCATCAAAAATTGAACGTTTACCAGCTTTAATTTTCAAGTTGTGACAGGAAAAAGTATTGTGAACTGTGGGAAACAAAGAGACTATTGTGCCCTGAAAGTTTCAAATGCTTGCTGTGTGAACTGGGGGAGTCACTAGAGAAATAGCCAAGAAAAATGGTTCAAAATGGTGCTCCTGCCGTGAAGTTACAGTTGAAAGAAAAAAAAAGTTGTTTTACAGTTTAAATTTTGCCTGCTTGAAGGTTGCCGTGAAGGAGAAGAGCACGAGAAGAGAGAGAGAGGTCCATTTGCATGGCGTCGAGTGATTGGTGAGACTGCAATCAGTCCGGCCCCCTAGCCACTTCAGAGTGCTGTCCAGTATTCGAGAGGGAGAGAGCGAGTGGTGTGCGAGCTGGCTAGCCAGGAGGGTCATCGTGGTGACTGAACGTTCTAAAAGTTAAAACAACAGACTTTTCTGTGCTAAACCAGGCTCAACCCGTATTCCGATCAACTGGGGAGAAAGCGTGGCATTCGTAGGGAGAATTGATGGGATCGCCCACTTCAACCCAGAGGCTTTCCAGGATCAGCTTTAGGCCAAGAATTTTCCATCACAGCAAGCCAGTTACCGATTCAGTGAGCACCATTCAGCAAAACTGAGCTCAAACTGTGTGTGATTTTTCAAAAGCCAGCTGGAACTGTATGTAAACAGTGTGATTATTTTGCAAAGAAGGACTGTGTAAAGTACTCAAACCCAAGCAAGAATTCTGAGCAATAGACTGTGAGCATGTATTATGGATTCAGCAACAGTGTAATTTTCTAAGCAACTAGAGAGACTGTAAGTTGTATGAGAGGCTGCAACAAGCAGGCAATCCTGTTCAAGAAATACTGTGGCTTTAGTGACTTTAAGCAAGTAAAACTGATCGAAAGCTAATAGTAAAGTCCTATAAAATCATATAGATGTGCTGTGGAAGAAAAGCAGTGCAGTTAGTGCAGTTTGAGTAAAATGTATCAGTATGCAGTAAATCGGATGTGCAGTGGCTTGAGTTAGATGCAGATTGTTGATGCTCCAGGAGTGCTGCCTCCCTGTGTGGGGCAGTAATGTAAACACAGCAGCATGGAACCATTTTGTGAGACTGTTCAAAGTAAAGTGAACTCAGTAATAACAGTGAACTTTTGTGTTTATCTACAGTCATGGCTTCAGGACCATCCCACTACCTGGATCATGCCCGGGCTATGATAGCTGAAGAGGTTACCAACTTAAAGAAATAGAGAAATGTTTCTACGGTGGAAGTTTACCTCCTCATGTTGCAATTCCCGGATGCCCTGTGACAGTATGCATAATGTGCCTCAAGGCTGGAAGGGACGTGTTCATGATTCCTCACCATTCAGGGTGTTTAAAGAAGCAATGTCTGACCAAGACACCCAAGATTCATTTGGCTGCCACGTGGACAAAGCTTCAAGATCCTGCAAGTAGCAGCACACAGCACCAGGTTGAACCTGTTGGGGGAGGCCCAGCAGAGTGTGGCACAAAGGAAGAGGGTGTAAGTGTACTGCCAGAGCAGAGTCCTCGAGATGTCTCCATGCCTGTGCCACAGATGGACAGTGTGGAGGGAGAATATGTGGATGCATGGAGAGAGGGTTCTAGTCCTAGCCTCATGGGAGAGAATGAGGTTTGAGAAACCTTACATTGGAGGTGTCTACCTCCGCACCCAGCAAAGAGAGGACTGTCTCAGGAGTGAGGATGACTGCTCACTCCTGGGCCCAGATTCTAAGTGAGGAAGAGGAGGAGGAAGCTATGTACCTTTACGTTGAAGGTCCTAGTCCACAGCCTCAGGCGCTTGCCTCGGAGGAACCAGAAGAAATTGGTGACTCCACAGCCCTGCCCTCAGAAGGGGTTGGGGACAAGTTCTACGTAACTTTGAGTATGCAACACTGGCAGAACCAGAACTGGCTGCCCCCAAGCCAGGCCGGGGGTCGTAGACTGATGAAGAGTAGTAAGAAGGAAAGACTGGTTCATAGGAAGGCAAACGATATCTGTGGAATGTCTTTTCCTACCTTTCCTTGGAGAGTCTAGGAGGAGATTGAGAAAAACAGGACAGCCTGACTAGTGGAAGATGCAACTAAAGACCTGCATCCAGGTGCAACTCAATATGTCAGAAATAAAGTGATACGAGACAAACTCAAGTTCTGGAAGTTGGGCAGGACACTGTTCATAGACACTGTACATTTTGTGGCTGATAAAGGAAACAAGACTTTCCATAATGTGAATTATGAGCGCCCAGACAGGGTCACAATTCTTGCACCTGACCCACTGTGGTACTACCCTCAATGTTACCACCATTCTGTGAAAGTGCCCATGCCTACCAAGTGGGAAACAGAGCAGTGGTAGCCAGTGTCTGCCATCCAGCCATTGCTGTACCCATGTTGTTCCACCAGTCTGGTATTCCAGGATCCAAAGGTGCATCCAGATTTGTCAGCCTTGCAGTGTGCCTTTCCAGTTCCATCACCTGGCCTTCCAGATGATATTAGTCCAGATTACATCATCCCAGCTGTTTTCCTGGTTCATTGCCTGGGATTTCATATGACATCAGCCCAGCTGTTCCTTTTCTGTTCCAAGGCTCCATCTCCTAGATGACATCAGCTCAAGATGACATCAGCGCAGCAGTTTCCAGATGTCCATCCTGTTTTCTGGAAGATTTCTGCCCAGCTGTATCTGAAAAATGCTGCCAGGGAGAGTCTTCAGCTGGAGATCTGGGTGATGTACATTTTTTATTCTTCAAGGGACTGGTAAGTCCAGACTTTTCTTACTTTATTGACATTGCAATACACATCCTACACCTGGCAGACTACAGACTGCCAACTGTCCACAAAGACTCTCCCCTTTGGGACTACAGTACTTCAGGAACTTTTTGGGATTCTCCAGTGTTTTGATGGTAAGGGTTACTGTTGTCATACTGTGTGTTTGCAGATTTTGGGGAGGTTTTGTCTCTTTTTCTCTTTCAGGTGAATCCTGGTGAAGAAAGAAGAGAGACAAGAAGAGGACTGGAGGGACTCGTCGGAGTTCCTCTGTGCTTTAAAGTGTTTTTTAAAGTACTGTGTAGTTGTTAACATGTGTTAAACTTTTTCCTTCCACAGGTGTATTTGTGGGGGAGTGTGGGAGTGTAATACTTATGTATAGTGTTAACTCTGTGTTTGGTTTGCAGGTGTCCTGGGCTGGGGGGAGATCCTCCTGTAGGATAAGTTTTTGTGTAGATAGGTTTCCCTAGAGGGCTGGGGGATAGACAGGTTGTGGTCCTGATCTGCAGTAGGGGCTGCAGTGCTGGTCTATTAGGGCTATGCTCTGGACAGTTCTTCCAGAGCCACTGGTTATCCATAGTAAGATCGTAGTGTAGGGGATGATGCATCAGCCAATGGCCTGTGGGCCCTTAGTGTTGTCTGCCTGTGCCTGGCACATGGTAGGGGAGAAGGTAGTGCTACCTCCCCATAATCAACACATAGGGTAGGATGGCCTGGTGCCAGGTAGGTAATGACTGGGGACAGTCATTTTCCTGGCTGAGGGTGGGTGTAACCCCCTTGTTCCCAGGGGTTACTAGAATCCCATTAGAACCAGTGGCAGGCAGGGAAAAGCAGCTTGTGAAATGCCAGGTAAATGAATTTCACAGTGTCACATTCTGTTTTTCAGTCTCAGCTGAGCTGGAGTGATGATGTAATCATGGAACTGTCACAGCAGCATAAGCCACAATCGAGCTAGCTGCAAGGCAGCTAACTTTAGAATGTTCACTCAGTCTGTAGAGTGGAGTTCCCGGAGGAGGCTGCAGCTTGCAGCAGCTCCTCAGTTTTAGCTCTGACAGAGACATACTACAGTGTTTTGGGTAGTTTGTTCTCACCCTAGAAGAAGAACATAGAAGACAGAGACTGAAGTGGTGGAAACCGTTCCAAGTGGGTTTTCCTTTGCCCCATCCCAGGAGGGATGGGGGTGATCTTCAGGGTTCAGGGGAAAGCCCCTCACCCAGTCTGTCTAGTGAAGCTGCCTGTGACAACTTCAGAATCTGTGAGTACTTTTGTGTTCAGTCCAGGAGGGGCACCTGCATTCCTTGGTGAATTTTCTCTGACAAAGAGACCCTGTCACCTAGACTTTTTCTGTTTTAAAAAGTGTCTGCCTACATTGGGGTCTAGAGAGTGAGACATTCCAAGTACAGAACTTTTAGTCATGTAGTATGTTAAGTGTGAAAAACATTTCAAGATAGCATCTACAAGTTTTTTGTGAGAGTGTTATTAACCAGATGAATGGCCGAGTATAAACTTGGAAGGAAAAGGTGGGAGACCCTTCCCTCTGGAGTAACCAGTTTACCTCGCCGGGTTCAGTTTGGGTACCAGTTCAATTTTCATTCAGTGCATTTGGCCAGTGCCTGATGGAAATAGTTACCCAGAAGTGGGTTGGATTTTCTGTGAGCCTAGATGTGCTCTTTGGTGGTCGTGTGTGCCACCAGTATTCCTCAAGAAATATGGGAAAGTCTCCTAGTATTGGCCGTGTGTGCCTAGTCAAGAGAAGTGTACCAGTAACTGGCCGTGTGTGCCAATGTCCTAATTCAGAACCAGAGAGTTTGCTGTGTAATTCAGAACCAGAGTGTTCGCTGTTCAAGTCAGAACCAGAAGGTTCGCTGTGTGTGTTCTCTATACCTCAGTAATCTGCATTACCAGCAGGAGTAGCCCTGTGAGGGTCCATCTTCATTTTGTGATTATTCTCTGTGTATGTGAATAAAAGCCACACTCTAGAATCCCAACCTGGTTTGGACAGTACTGTTATTGCTTCCACTGTGTCTAGATTTACTTGGGTACCCCTGTGCAGAAGTGCAAACCTAGCATAATTGTGAGCAAACATTTTCTCCCAGGGACCTAGGTTGATGGCCATGGTAAATGGTCCCACCAGGTTTGAGCCAGGTAGTTGCCACACTTGGTTGGCCTATCTGTGTATGGCAGGCTCAGAAGTAGATGTACTGTAAACTGTTTGTGTACACCCCCATCCCTCTCTTGGGCACCATGTGGTGAGTGGAGCAGTCCTGCTAGTTAAACAAGGAGGGGCGATGCGGGGTGGTTACAGTTACAAATAAGATACTCACACCATTGGGACATGGCACTCAGCTTCACCTTATACCACATTACCTCACAAGGATGTGATTTATGTATGGTTAATGCAACCCCCGGTCATTCCTTATTGCTTAAATATTTCAAGCCTGCCACAGTAGCTTCCTGTTCAGAATCAACTATGACAATATTTGATCTCCCAAGACTCTATTCAATTATGAAGACTTGTGCAGAAAAGCAGGACTTCACTGAAAAGGAGATCCTTAATTTTTGACAACCCTAGGTAAGTAAATGTTAAATAGAGCAAGTCCTCTGAGATAAAACCTTGTGTAATTGTCCTTATGACTCATTTTTTGTATAAACAATTTGGAACAACTTGCAAAACTGACAGCTTGCACTTGCATGTTGCTTTAAAAATCTACTCAGCAAAGACTTAATTTCCCATGATTCTTTTGCTTTTTGGCAGGATGTGATACTGCCAGAGAGAAGCACTTCCTAGTTCCTTCCTAGTTTGAACACAGTGTGTTGGCAGTTACAACTTCTTTGTGAGACCAGTGAAACAAGATATGCAGAGACTTTTCAGGTATTTGTTTTCTACAGTTTTGTAAAAAGTTTAACTCAGAAAGGCTTTTTTGTTTTAATCTAGAATAGTTCTAGAGAGTCTCTTAGCTTAAATATAGTGCCAGCCTGACTTCAGGAAAGTCCTCCAGGAGCTGGGGAATCACAATGAGTACCTTAAGAGGCCTCAGCCAGTCTCCCCTCCCCACACAGACGCCAGCCCGATTTCAGGAAGCTCATTCAGGAGCTGGGGGATCGCAATGCGTGCCTTAAGAGGTAGAGCTACCTCCACCACTGCAGCTTCTCTCTTGTGGGGTGTTAGCCAGTCGACGCTGTGTGTAGACTGCCCCCCCGCCCCAGCCACCCTTCCACCCAAGCCCACCCCTCAATATATTGTCCCTAACCTATGATGCCACTTCCTACCATTTGTTCAAAGTTCCCACTTCTCCATTTGCATGTTATATTTGCCAGCCACCAGAGGGTATTCCTGCTTTGTCTGCCTATCAACTCTGAATTCTCACTCCTCTTTACTGATTCCAGCTCTTCTATCTACAGCTGCTACTCTGCTGCCTTCACCCCATCCCTGCTTAGCCCATATCACTGCTCCATACCTCCTTCTACTCTCAAACCTGGTCACCCATGCTACTATTAGCCTCCCCCTACACACCTGCCCCCTGCTGTTCATCTCCCCGCACAGCTTTCCATTTCCCCTGTGGTCACTAGGAGTCGCTATTTCACCCCCTCCACCCTGCATCTGAACCAGGACTAGTCATAGGATCCTGGTGCCCAGAGAGTCATTGCTGGGGCTACTGCTGCCTAGTGCTTTTAGCAGGTACAGTCTGGCTTCTAGAGTGGATATTTTGCATAGGTGGAACCGAGGACGTTGTAAGACAGGGGCCTAGGATTCAGGCACTGGGTCAAAGAAACTACTGGGGAGGACAGAACTAAGATCCGTGAAGGTGGTGTTAAGGCAGTTTGCTATGTTGAGAGGGTCCGTGGTAACAGAGCTGTCAATAGAGAACTGGGATGGGGGGGAACGTGATTTCCCATTCAGCTCTTTAATGTTATCCGAGAAGGTCCAGGATGACCCCCAGGAGGAGGAAAGCGGTGGCCTGGTAGTGGTCCTCTTTGGCCTTGCATATGGCCCAAGTGCACTTGTTAAGTGCGGCATTGTAGGCTTGTCTATCCGCTGCCTTACCTGACTCCGTGGCAGTGTGTCAGAGGTTATCCCTCTTTCTGAGTTTTTGGAGTAGGGAAGGGGTGACTCATGGCGCATTTTGTTTTTTGGTGTGGAGCCTGGTGAGCAGTGCATAGAGATCACAGACCTTGTTAAAAGCCTGTGTGAAGAGGTCGAGCGCTGTGTCAATGCAGGGAGCGAGGTTGATGGGGGACCAGTCAATCTGGGTGAGATATTGCTTAAGTTTTTTAAGGCCACCAGGGTGGAGGTGCCTGCAAAGTGAGGTCTGAGCCACTGGTTTGGGGGTGGAGGAGGACCAGTGGAACAGGATAGGGGAGCGGTCACTTAAAGAGTCAGGAAGAATTTTGATGTCCTGGGCTTTTTGGGGGTGGTTGGAGATTATGACATCCAGGAGGGTGCTGGTTCCACTGGAGGGGTTGAGTCTAGTGAGCTGGGAGACTAACTGGGTCATGTCAAGGGTGGCGAAGGAGTCCCTTGCATGGGAAGCAGAGGTGTCAAGCCAAGTGACGTTAAGGTCCCCTACTATGATTTGTTCTGCTTTGTGTGGGAGAGTTGAGATACAGTCTGTGAGTGACAAGATTGCCGGGTTTTGGTTCCTTGGGGGAACATATGAAACCATGAAGTAGAGCTGCCCCCTGGTGGGATCAGGGATGATTTGAGAGTGAGGGCCTGGGCTCCATTGTTGAGCTTGGGAGGGGGGAGCACATGACCAATAATGGTGTCACGTATGAAAACAGCACAGCCACCCCTGGGTTTGCCTACTCGATCCTCACGATCCATGGAGTGAGACAAAGGAATCGGGGGTGGATTTGGAAAGCCAGGTCTCCACAAGGGCAATGATGTCGGGTTGGTGTAGAATGACCCAACACTGGAGCACAGCAGATTTTTTCAGCAAGCTGCAGATGTTCAATGAAGCAACGTGGAGTCCTGAGGACGCTGTCTTGGGTGGGCTGGAGGGTGCAGAGCCCGGGTTGGGGTGGACATTTCCAGAGAGTAGCAGTAGCAGAGTGATAATTCTAACCAGAGGGCGGTGGCAGTTGGCATCCTTAGCTGGATATAAGGATGAGGGTGTAACCTCAGGGGTACAGGGAATGGGTAATGTGTAAAGCATTGGAATGGCAGTGAGGAGGTGGGTCCAGGGGGGCCCGGGTAGGCAGAGGGGTCAGGAGACCTGCCAGGAAGTGGGTGCCAGGGCCCAGGGCGTGAGTCCAGAGTGGGAGGAGGTCGAGATAAGACAGAGTGGTCTGGGGGGTGCAACCTCTGACACTTTTGTTTCCAAATCCTTCACTGTGCTTTCCTTTTAGATACTACCAGAATACCCCAAACCCAAGTCAATCCAACCCTGGTCGCTATGATTCGAACAGAGCAGGTAAGTCATATTTATTTAGGGGTCAAATTTTGGTTTTGCAGCCACTAGCCAGCAGAGTTAGTGACTGGGAAATTGATTTTCTTGTTTGGTAACCAGGTAAAAATCCCCACAGACTTCTCCACTGGCCCTGCTAGTGTACTTACTGAATTTTTTATTTATTTAAACTTTTGTTTACCAGGTAAGTACAATGAGCCAAGGCCCGTTTTCATGTTCGACCTGGGACCATATCTATACAGTCAAGATGGTACAAAAATTGTTAAACATACATTACAAACATTACAATAATGACACATAACAGAAACACATTCAAAAACATTAACAGTACAATTTGCTAAGAAAATAATTCTTTAGCTTAACTTTAAAAGTTTGATGGCTAAAATTTCCATGCAATAAAATAGGAAGCTCATTCTAATTTTTAGCTGCAGAGCAAGAAAAAGAACCATCCCCATTTTAGTCTTAGTTTTTGGGAACAGTTAATTTTATCTGGCCATTTGACCGAAGTTCCCTTGCATGCATCTTAATGGATAATAATAAATGCAAGGGAGAATTTGTGCCCTGGCGAAGAATATTATCAAGTCAGACAACAGAGACTATAGAGACTATTCAGTCTCAGTGGAAGCCAGGCAGAAAGTCTGTATAATTCACAATGATGAGTAGAGTAAGGTAATTTAAAAAGAAATCTACAGATGCCATGAAATACAGAGGTAAGGAGAGATGATTCTTTCTTGGACAAATTTGAAAAAAGAAATGAGTTATAGTTTAACTGTGGAAGTAATACACCCTTGGCTATTGCCTTCCTAGCCGGCAAAGTTAACGATTGAAACTTAAATAGAACACCCGGTCTTTGATTTACTTGATGAGTAATAAAATTAACATGATTGGAAAAAGTAAAATTTTGGTCCAGTAGGACTCCCAGATATTAAATTGTTTTACCTGCTCCAATTTATTTCTTAATCTATCCATTATCAACAAATCTTGAGCTCTATTGATTCTCAATCTGGACCAGAAAAGCATACTTCTCCAGTATAAGTCCACAGGGCTAGCTAAAGAAAAATCTTACTAGCCAGATACAAAGTCCACTACATTTAGCCAGTGAAGGAGGTAGGGCTAGTGTCATGTGCCAAGGAAGGAAGTGAGGCTATTGTCGGGGACTGAGGGGGGCTAATGTCTGGAGAAGTGTGATGTTAGTGCCTAGGGCTTTGGAAGATGGGTCAGCTAGGGTCGGGGTTGTGGAAGGAGGGAGGGAGGCTAGTTTCAGAGCCTGTGGAGGAAGAGTGTAGAAGAGGGTGTATGTATGCCTCAGGTGTCTGAAGTAGTGTCCAGAGGGGGCCTTGCAGGGCAGGTGGGTAACAACTGTATATATATGATTCTAAAATGGCTGAGGAGGAAGGGGTGTTGTTTCTGGGAGTCAGGGGGGCCCAGAAGGGAGGGAGGTGATCTCCATGGGTTTAGAAAAGTGGGATGCCTAGAGAGGGAAGGGTGTTCAAAGAGACTGTGGTGAAAGAGAAGGAGGGGTGGTGTGTGGGGGTTGAGTCAGGAAGTAGAGACAGGTGGTTGGTGTCTGGAGCGATGGAGGAAGCCAGGGTAGTGTTGGGGTTGTGGAAGGTGTACAATCAAGGGGCTACTGTCATGGGGGGCTGTAAGGAAAACATGCTAGTGTCAGGTGCTGTGGAGGGAGGGAGCTAGTATCATGGAGGCTGTGGAGGGAGGTGGCAGGTGTTGGGTGCTGTGGACAGTGGTGGCTGGTGCTTGGTGCTGCGGACACAGGTGGCTGGTGTTGGGTGCTGCTGATGAAGGTGAGCTGGTGTAGGGTACTGAGGAGTCAGGTGTGCTAGTGTTGGGTGCTGTAGAGGGAGGGGGCTAGTGTCTGGAGCCATGGAGGGAGGAGGCTAGTATTGGATACTGTGGAGGCAGGTGGCATAGTTTGGGGTGGTTCGGAGGGAGGGGGATCATGTTGGGTGCATAACACTGTGGGGATGATTAAACACCAAACGCATGAGTGAATAAAGTTTTCAGACCCTGCTTAAAAGCCTCTACGCCTGGGATGCAACATATCCCCTCTTGGTCATGTGGTGTTGGACCCACTTCCCTCCCTGTGCCCCTCACTAGGGAATCCCTTGAAAGAATATACAATGTGAACTACGAGGAACTGTTTAGCCTGAGCAACAGTTAAAGGACATGGGGGATATTTATTCATTTTGGCCTGGTAATGACAGCTATTTTCAGGCTCCAACCTACCTGGCGTTTGTTGGCAGTCTCCTGACCAGACCCGACTTTGCTTATGAGATTTGATAGAAGGCTGCAGGCACATACAGAGAATAATGAACCCCCTACCATGCAGAACAAGCCACACTGACTGAGGTTAGTGACATAATGGGCATCAGGGCAAAGCTTGAGTGCCCTCAAGATGTCGCTAACCTCACAAATTGTGAGGTTACCAGAGCTTCTGAAATGAGGTGGGTTCATTATATATGATGATATGAGCAGGGAGATTCCAAAACCTACAAGTGACAGACAAACCCCCTCATGAGTGCTGAGTTTAAAACAGCGCCTGGTACTGTTTTTTACTAGGCACTATTTTGAAACTGATGCTTGTGAAGGGGTTTTCCTGTCCTAATCAGGATGTGCTCCAGGCCCTGTGTCTGGTTTACTGGAGCGTGAGTGTGACTGTGCAGCTGTTCGGAGAAATAATTCATGTTCTAAATGGTGAATTATTTCTGTGAGCATTCTAAAAGGTGGATTACTGGGTTTAGAAACCACTGCAGAAGCTGGCTTTGTACTGATATTCAGGATGGCCCAATTACAACCCCCCCCCCCCAACAACCCAGAGCATGGCCACTTGCTCGATCTGTCTGCTGCAAAAAACAGCAGGAAAGCATCGATTGAGAGGGAGTGCCTAGAGTGACAAGTCTCATTGATAATATTAGGAAAGATTAATTTCTGCATTTTATGAATGACGTTTAGAAAATGGGTCTCATAAAACCTGCACACTGATTGGCTAAGGCCCCCTGCCACAGGTGGTATTATTTTTTAACAACGCCCGATAAAAAAAAACAAGTCCCAACTTGGGGTGCCCCATTACTTACAATATTATTGGGCACCCTGAACTGTCACACCGAGCAGCTGCCATTGTTTTGCCTCGCTTCCTGTCTCACCAGACCCCCACCACCATACCACTATCTACAAAAAATAATTAACTCCCAGCGTGATGCTGCTTCTGTTTCTCCATGACTCCACACAGAAAAAAAAGAACACATCCTGATTTGCACACTTCCCGATGTCGGCTCACTCGACCTCCCTGAAAGTGAAAGCGCCTGACCTTCCTTCTGGTCCTGCTCATGTTACATTTTTATCGCCAGCACAGCGCTACAATAAATTAACCTTGTACACCCCTCAATGAATAAAACACATTGTTTCTCTTTACAGTTTACCTTCTTGTAACGCTGCTGGCTCCCTCGATCTTCATCCAAGTAATGTTCCCGACCGTCCTTCTAAGTCACACACACTTGTGTGCCTATCCAGTTCCACCCAAAAAGAAGCCACGCAGGTCACCACACAAGTAAATGGACTTATTTGTTTCTTCTTCGGGACTTAGTACAAACAGATCAACACACAGCTCACAATACAACACTCATGCTCTTGTTTTACTGCTGGAGGTGGACACTAGACAGAATGACTCAGTTACCGGCTGAGGGAAGCAACAGTAAATGGAACAGCACACAAACACAGGGACTACTTTATAAAAAAATAAAATAAAATATTTACACTTTTTGAGTTTTCAGAGGCAGTTCCTCTATTATTTGATTACTTAAAATGTACACACATGTCCATTTTCTAAGTGTAATAACACCCTCCAGGGTGGGTGTTATGAGATACAATGGACCTTCCAGGGGCTATAAGGCCCTCTTCCTGTGGTGTCAGGCCTCATTACACCCCTGGACAGTCCATTATATCCCAAAATAGCCCACCCTGGAGGATATTCTTACTTACATACTGCTCTGCCTCCCCCCCCCATTACAGTGGTAGAATTCTGGCGCTGACAAACTCTGTTTGTTGGAGGGTCATTGGGGGTCGAGAAGGCTCGAACATCCAAAGGACTGCTCTCCTCCCAGGGGAAGGATTGCAGAGCCTTGCTTGGGATGGAAGGGGGGGAAGCTGCAGTGGAACAGAGGCATGGCCATGGCAGCTAGTGAGCCACATTAGTCCAAGGCAGGGAGGTCTGGAGTAGTTAAGGGGCATGGTCATGGAAACAGAACAGGGGTGGGCCAGAGCAGCTGAGACCTGGAGTTGTCCGGGTGCAGGGCTATGGGAGCTAGGGAGCAAAGTAGACCAGGGAAGTTGGAGGCAGAGGGAGCAGGTGTGGACTACGGATAGAACCAAGGCAGATGGTGGCTAGTGCAAAGTGGAATGTAGTGGTCTAAGGGCAGGGCCATGGGAACTGGGGCCAACCAGGACATCCTAGGGATCGTGCAGGGTGGAGCTGGGATAGGTGGGGGCCAATGGGTGGGCTAGGGATGAGGGAGGAAGGATGGGTGGCTCAGGTATAGCAGAGGAGCTAGGGTGGTCCACAGGCAGGACCAAGGGAACTGGAGTGACCCAAGAGGATAGCATGAGCCAGGAGAGACTGGTGCTGGAATGGGGCAGGGTCATGCAAGCCTGGGACAAGGGGAGCTGATGTGGTCCAGAAGAAGGTCCATTGGAATGCAGAGTGCCAAGGTGGGCCAGTGTAGCCTGGTGCTAAGGCAGAGGGAAGCTTGTGTTATCCTGGGGCAGGACTATGGGAGCAGGAGGTGAGGCAGGTTGGCCTGGGTTGACTGTAGCAGGGGCGTTGATACCTTTGGGGGGACTGGAGGTGGGGTGGTGGGGGCCACTATCCACCCATGTAATGGTTGTATATATTTACAGATTCTTTTAATGGTAATAGAGGGCGGGGGGGAAAAGGAGGTGGGGCAGCTGCAATATAAGGGTGCTAGCTTCGCATTTGAGCAGACTAACTTAATAGACCATAAGGCCTGTTTCTGCTGGCAGATTTCGTATACAGTACCACTTAGTCTTCTTCCATACTTTCTAGTTTCTGAGAAATTAAGGCACACATTGGTCATGTATCTTTGCTGTAAAGTTTACTTTGAGCAAAACAGCCTTCAAATATATCTCTCTATCTCTATCTCCTGGATTTCAGCAGGACAGACTTTGTTGAGATGAAGGACTAATTCAGGAAGGCTATGCAGGGATATGATGACATACGGTGAGTAGTGGAATAGTGGGATAAGATAAGGGAAGCCCTGCACCTGGTAGCAAACCATTGTGCCAGACCCTGCAGCAAGAGCAAAAGAAAGAGGAGACCACTGTGGTTCTCGAGGGAGTAGCAGAGCTAGTAAGAAGAAAAAAGATGCCATTTCTGATGTACAAGGCAACACAAAGCAAGGAGGACAGGCAAGAATACTTGGAAAAATGAAAGGAAGCGAATAAGGCAGTAAGGACAGCGAAGGCCAAAACTGAAGAAAAGCTAGCTAAATCAGTGAAGGAAGGAGAGAAAGCATTCTTTAGTTATATTAGCAAGAGAAGGAAGATAGAGGAGGGACTGTGAGACTTGGGGCAGAGGGAGGCAGGGTAGTGGAGAAAGACATTGACAATGTGGTACCAGGGGGCTTTGTGACTTAAGTTGGAAAGGTACCTGTTTAGGGGATTTTGCTGGTGCAGCTGAGTGTCTCAGTGAGGGTCTGCTGGGATAGCTGATTGTCTCTCTTTAGTACTCAGGAGCGACCCAACCTCCACCACTCACCTCTAGCGCATTACATCCTTTATACTGGTAGTTTGTGACATCATACGGTAACTGATGTCTGCATACACACACTGTTAGCTGGACTGGACACACACTGGACTGTATGTGTTTGTGAGACTTGGGAACGCTATTGGTGGGTTTATGATTGGGTTTGTAAATAACTGCAGTCAAGTGTAGAGAGACTGCATTCCACTGTCCTGTATAGGTAGTGTGAACCATGGGTAGGATTGTGAAGTGCAGTGGTTGTGGGGCAACAGTGTGGATGAACATACTGTGGAGGCTGGGAGGGTGCCCAATATGCCACAGGCTAAGGAGGGTCAAGGAAGAGGTTCAGTGACTTGGCAGGGAGCGGGGGAGGTTGAGGGGTCAGGTGGGGGTTGCATTGGTAGAAGGGCTGACATCTGAGAATATCGGGGGGCACCACAGAGAAGGAACAGTGGGTCAAGGGAGGGGGCAAACTAGACAGGAAGCCAGTTGATGAAGGGTGGACTCTAGTAGGGCCTAGCAAAAGAGGAGCAGCAGTAGGTAGGAGAGAGGAGAAAACACATAGTAAGACAAAGAGTAGGGAACATGTTTGCTGTACCACCGACACATGGGGAAGAGGATGCAGGAGGAGATCTCACAAGGGATAGTACTCACAGAGAGGAGGGTGAGGGGCATTGCTAGTGGAGAGATTGAGCATGGTGTGGCAGGTGGAGGGATAATACTCAGAGAGAAGGGAGAGGGAGGTTGGCAGTCAAATAGGAGGAGGGGAGGGGTCTTAATTGAGAGGGGCAGGGGGGAAGACATTGGGGCAAATGGTAAAAGCATCTTATTGAGTGGCCTTGGAAATGAGAACCTGGGTGGGGGGTGGCGACGGGCACAAGGAAAGAGAAGGGGGTGTTCCGGTGTTGGGGGACTCCATACTCAAGGGGCTCAGATGGGTCAGCAAGGGGGGAGAGGCACAGTCGGATATGAGTGGAGTCCATACCAGGATTAAAGGCAAACAAGGCAGAACAGGCAATCCTAAGGTGCACAAGGAGCGGAAGGAGGAAACTGCACATTGTAGTACATGTGGGGACAAATGACCTAGTGGGGGAAACAGTTGAGGTAACAAGGGAGACGTTTGAGGAAGTGGGAAGGTTGTGTGAGGAGACTGGGGAGTCTGTGGCCTTCTCAGAGGTGCTCCCAGTACCCAGCGCAACCACAGTGAGAAAGAAGAGGATTAGAGAGTTGAATGCATGGTTGGTGGAATGGTGTCAAATTAAGGGGTATGGGGTCATGGGTGGCTGGGGCAGTACCTGGGGTAATAACAATCTGTTTGCAAGGGCTAGGTTGCACCTGAGTGAGGAGGGGAAGGAGGTATTAGAGCAAAGACTGTAGAGGTATATTGTGACAAAGGTAGATTTAAAGTGGGGGTGGCACGTGAACAGCAGATAGGCAGGGATCCGATAGAGTGGAGTCATAGCCTACCCCCTTCAAGCTAGCAGGGAAGGACTCGGGGCAGCCATAAAGGGAGGGAGTAGAAGGGAAGAGATGGAGGGCGATGAAGGGAAAGGGGCATGATGGAGGGTGGTCTTGCTGAACGCGAGAAGCTTGGGCAACAAATCAGCTGAGCTACAGGCATTCTTCGCAGTGTGGAGGGTGGATATTGCAGCTATCATGAAAATGTGGGCAAGTGAGCACCGGGATCTGGCAATCCCAGTGTACAAATTATACAGATGTAGGTATTGCAGCACTCACTCCAAAAAAACAAAACCACCATAAAGTCAACTAAATTGCTGATTTATTTCAAACTCACAGTGCGTGCCCCTAGCGCCTCAGCTACTAGCCTTCAAGGGGGCGTAGGTCATAATAATTAGTGTGCTCATTTTATACAATTCATAATAATGTGACAACATTGCAAATAACATTTTACCAATCACAATCTTAACAAGTAACTAAGTACAATTTAATAACAAAAAAAGATACATCTACATAAATAACCTGATGTTATTTAAATACAGAATTCACAACTAAGTCACAACTACACAACACATTTTGAAAAAGACCCTCTTAAGCTAAAAACCAGGAAGCAAGTCACTGTAAAGAAAAACCCAAAATTTCAATCTCCAATTTATGGCTACTTTTCACATTATTAACGGGTTCTCCAAAAAATGGGACACACCAAAATGATAGTTTAAGTTTTATGCATTTCTTTCATAGCCATTTGTCGGGTACCAGAATAACTGAAACTAGCACAGAGTATTCACTACAGTACAAGAAAGGAGAAAAACACAAAACTACACTTTCTTCACTTGAACTTACTATACATATCACTTGCTAGCATTAAATGGATGTCGGCAAATAAACCTCCAGCATTAACTTGTACAAAAAGCATTCCTAAATTCTCTCTCTATATAAACCACTTTTTACAAACATAATAAGAAGGGAGGAAACATCAAATCCATGGTGCATTTTCATATAGATTGGGATCAGAGAAAAATTGTTTGGATTTTCTCTTTTATGCTTGGTCTTGTAGAATGAACAAAGAAGAACTCTATAATAATAAAGTACACACATTTTTTTTTTACGTTAAACATACATCAAAATAGACCAAATAAAAAATGTGCTATCTATTCATTTCCCCACTTAACCCAACTACAGAATAAAATTCACAATCAAGAAGCGGACTGCATAGAAAGCAAAACAGGGAAGAGAATTGCAAAAGAAGGGGAAGGGGGGAGAGGGGAGTGGAAGGGGGAAGAGAAAGGGAGAAAAAAGAAAGAAAAAGCAGAAAATAAAAAAAATCCAAATGAGTAACAATGCCTCTTACAAGTCTCTATAAACACAGGTAACAATCGGTTAACAGTTTTACCTTTTATATTTCAGGAAAGGCTTTAGGTCCCATTCCTCATTCAGGCCATTTGGCCTTACTGTGGCTGCTTTAAAAATCCAGAAGCTCTCTCTTTTCATTAGGAGATTCTGTCTGTCACCTCCTCTAGCTGGGCTATGCACACATTCTAAACCCATGAACTTAAGGCTCTGAGGATCAGAATTATGTTTTTCTACAAAGTGTCTACTCACAGGTTTATCCATCTTCCTATTAATAATGGAACGAACATGCTCTTGTATTCATTCCTTCATCATTCTTACTGTCTTCCCTATGTAGTAAAGCATGCAGTCACGCCATAAAACATACACTACAAACGTGGAGGTACATGTCATAAAATCATTGATCTTAATACTGGTTCCATTTGGCATAACCAATTCACTCCCTGTCTGCATATATTTGCATATATTGCATCTTCCACATTTGTGTAGCCCAGAGGGTTTAACTGGTAAGTGGCTCCTAACTAAATTGTCCTACAGACTGTCTGTTTTCCTAAATGTTATTCTGGGATTCTCTGCAATCACTTTCCCTAATGTTTCTTCACTTCTTAAAATACCCCAGTTGTTCCATATAATGTTACCCACACGTCCTGCCAAAGCATTGTAATCTGTGGAAAATGCAATTTCCTCTCTCTTCTCCCTTGATAAGCTATTTTCCTTCCATTCAAGTAATGATGTCTGTGTGAGATTCTGGACCCTATTAAGAGCTTCCATGAGAATCTGCTCCCCATAGCCTCTCTCTTTAAATCTAACCATTAGTTCTTCTGCTTGATTGAAAAAATCTAATTCTGTAGTACAATTTCTTCTAATTCTTAACAGTTGGCTATACGGAATAGATTCTCTTAAATTTTTAGGGTGTGAACTACTGATCTTACTTCGAGAGGGCTCTTGCAGTAGGTAATTAAATATAGGACTGATGCCGGTAGGCGGCTGGACCCAACGGAAAAATTTCTAGCTAGCAGTCCCTGGCGAGGGACCTCCCCCATGTCAGGTGACCAGCGTCAGGAGACGTTGGTATAAAGGAGCGGTCCCTGATGCCCGCCTTCCAGTTCTTTCCGGCCGTTAGCTCATGCAGCGCCTCACGGAAAGGTTCGTTGCTTCGTCAGCCTCCCTTCGTCGGTTTTTACAGAATAATTTTGCCTTTTTTCGACATTTGTCAGGTCATCGTCGGTGTATGTCATCCCTACACCCACTCGAGCACAAAAATAGATGCGACTAGATGCGGTATTAACTCCCGCAAGGACGGACATTCCCTGTGCCTGTTCTGTCTAGGCCCCGATCACCCAGTCGAGAAGTGCCAGCACTGCCTCAGCTTCAATGCGGCTACCTGGAAAAGGTGGCAGCAATCCCTGGAAGCCCACATCTTGAAGAAAAAGATGAGTTCGATGGAGGAGCTCAGAAAACTGAGGCAGGCGTCCACTTCCCCCGAAGGCCATTGGAAGAAGAAAGACAAGGAGAGGCACCGGGACAAGGGTTCCTCCACTGCGTCTCCCTTGGGAGTCGCCAGGACTCAGAGTAACGTCCTCAGGGACCGCTCCTCGGCAGCCGCTTGGAGCTTCTGAGGTGGCGTTAGCCCACCCGTCTGGCTCATGCCGAGGCTTGGTGCCTCCGGTCAGTGGAGGCCTCCGCCCCCAGTTTGGTCATAACCCGCAGCCTACTGTCGTGGCTCCGGTAAGCTGGACGTCGGCTCCTCCGGCGTCGGCAGCGGGAGAAAGCGATGAGCGCACGACCCGCCCGGGCAGCGCGCGGCTCCTCTCCCGCCAGACCAGGCCGATCCTTCTTCTCGGTCTACCTCCAGCGAGGGGTCCTATAAGTCGGACACAAGCTCCTCCGGCGCCCGCCGGGATCTCACTGTAAAACCGCACGTCTGCTCTATCTATGGCCATATGGAAGCACAGGGACCAGAGGGCTCTGCACTTCCGCAGTCCCCCAGACAGCCCCATGAATTCTTGACATATGGTGTTAGGGGGATAGAGTCTTCTCTTTGTGCAGGGCTTCTGCATGTGTTCATCAGATCATGAAGGGATCTAAGTGAATGTGGATATGATTCCACTATGCCCAAGAGAAGGGAAATTCTTTGTATAAAATGTTATTAATGCGCAGTTAGGGTTCTAGTTAATGTCACAGAAGTAGAGAAATGTGGCTCCCCCCTGCCCCCCCAAGCAGCAAAAGACAAAAACATTACGGTTTGGGTCTTTGGAGTCTTGGCGAATCAGTGATGGGGTCTTCCTTGGGGTTATCAACCCCAATGTTCACCACATTCCCTGAGCAAACAATGAGACATGATCTCCTTTCTTCAAGAAGGGCAAAACCTAAAGAACGCTACAACTGACTGTGTTGGCAACATCTGGTGAGACATACTTCTGTCTCTGAAGAGTGTATCACTATGAAGCATGTATTACTATGAAGCACTGGCTTGGAGCTGTACCTTGTGCATCGGACAGGAGGCTATGGGCTGTGGGGAGGGTGACCATAAGGGCTGACAACCCCAAGAAAGACTCCATTGTCATGAACCCACTCCTGGGGGCTGGGTCCACTGAACTCACAGTGCCCACACCTAAGTGCAATCTGTGACAGAGAGAAACAGGAATACCCTCCATGTGTCCTTTTAGAGTGCTCACTGAGTTCACAACTGAACACTCACCATGAAGGTCCAGGGCTTTCTCTCTAATCTGAGTAAAGGTAGAATACAGTTTCCAGTCTGTAGCCAGGTAAGAACTCTCCTTGGTTGCTGCATGGGAAGGGGGGACCCAGGCATTACGAGCTCTTCAGGGCTGTCCTCGTAACCCTGATTGTGTCTTCTCCCATTGGTGGTGCAGAAACCTAGTTCAAACTCTACAGAACCCTCCTGAGACCCTGTGTATTCCCCCTATTTTAGGCACCCAGATTCCCTTCTGAGATACTAGTCTTTGGTAGTGATGGTGACACCTTGCATTAAACAGGCTGTTCTCACCTACACACACACATCACTCACAGGCAGTTTTTAAAAGCAAGTGCTTTTTACTAATACTGTACTTACATAATTACCATACAAGACTTACAAACAAAAGATTCAGAAATTTGGTTACAGGACAATAAACAAAAGCTGGAAAAATATACACATAAACACACTGTAAAATGTAACTGTCTAGTTTCTACTTTGTCTGTAGAGAATTAAAGTCCAGAAAATACAGGTTACTCACCTGTAACAGGAGTTCTAGGAATGGTATATGTTGTTCATCCACACTTATTGGCAGGTTCCTTGCCGCTTTAAATCTTGCCGGAAGGTCTTCAAGTTGGCTCCTCCCACCCATCCGGGTGGTGACCTCGACTCCGCCCCATGGCCTTGAATCCTAGCCACTGGAATGCAGGTTGTCGTGCCAAAGCCGAGAGCTGGTGGAGTCGTGTGGATGAACAACATATACCATTCCTAGAACTCCTGTTACAGGTGAGTAACCTGTATTTCTACGGACATGGATACGTTGTTCATCCACACTTTCTGGCAGACTCCTAGCAGTTCTCCGGGAGGAGGGAGGCAAGGTGCACACCCCTACTTAGGTATAAAGACTGGAGAACCGAGGCCCTGACCAACATCCTGGTGTGACCCAAGGTCGATGTGGAAGGGGAAACGGTATAGCCTGCTTCCAGGTAGGAGCCCTACGGATATCCTGGACAGGAGTATCCTCGGAAGCAGCCACCGATGCAGCGGAAGGGTGGGTAAAATGAGCACTTATCCCTCTGGGAGGCTCCATGCCCGCCCACCTACAGCGGAGACCTATGCAGGAGGTGACCCGCCTGCTCATCATCCACTTGGCTGCAGGTCTGCCAGGTGCGGCTTCAGTGTAGATGACAAACAGCTGGCGAACCTCTCCCGAACATCAGCCCTACGCTCCCTGGGTAGGCGAGCATTAAATAGGGTCCCAATGGATCCTATATACGGCCTCCGAGGCGTGAATGGGGATGAACCCCGGCAAAGACAATACCCAGTTAGGGAAAGACTCTGCCACCCCCTACGGAAGGAACTTCGGGTGGGGCGCAGGACAACCTTGTCCCTGTGGAAGGCCAGTTAGGGAGATTCAAAGGAGCGCCTGGAACTCTCCCCTCCTTCTGGATGGCAGAGAAGCCCCAAGAAGGTGTACTTCCACAACAGGTGGGGAAACTTGCACCTGTGCAAAGGTTCGAACGGCTTGCCCGTGAGCAAAGCCCATACCAGCGCAGATCCCACAGAATGGGGATAATCTCCCCGAAGGGGAGGTGTGATCGAGGCCTAGAAAAGTGCCAGACCACCTTTTCTGCGCCACCGGATGCCTTCCGGCCAGCGCCCGGAAGACAGGGGTGACCAACAGAAGCACCTAGAGGGTCATCAGCCGAAGCCCCAGTTCAAAAAGAACAGACCGCAGATGGTCCGGAATGCTCGCCGAGGGACAGGAGAGGGGCCCCAGACCCTATCCCAACACCAAATGGAGAACTCTTCCATTCGAAGGCGAGCATGTTTGGCCGACTCCTGGCAGGACGCCTCGAAAACGTCAAGGACCTTGCCGAAGGACCCAAGGCCTGGTCCCTAGCTGCACAGGGACCAGGCCTTCAGGTGCAGGGATTGAAGGTCCAGATGGAAAACCTTCCCCTGAAACAGAGATCAGGACTGGGCGGGCTGGAAGCTGCCTCGGGAGCATGGGGCTGAGACTGAGGAGAGCTGGATACCAGAGCTGGCAAACCAGTTTGGGGCTACCAGCATCGCCTGTGCCTAGTCCCTCCTCGCCTTGCCCGTGGGTCAAGGGAAATGGGGGAGAGGCGTAGAAGAGGCCTGGGGTCCGCGGCCTCGACGGCATCCCCTACAGCGAACCTTGCTGAGGGGGTGGGCATGAGACAGTCTCGGCCTCGTATTCTCCCTGGATGGAAGGAGGGAGAAGATCCTGTGCTACCTCCGGCAGGGGAGACCACTCATGAGGCGCAGCCTATGTCTGGCTTAGGGCATCAGCCAGGGTGTTGGAGGCTCCTGCCATCGAATGGCTAGGAAACCGCCTCCCGGCTGCATGAAAGACCCAATGCGGAGAACCTCCTTACGCAGAGGCAAGGGGCTCATCCGAACCTGGCAGGGTAGGTAGCACATGGTCGTGGTGTTGTCTGCCTGGACTAAAACCACTAGACCCTGCACAAACGGAGCGAGCGGTGCAAGCAAAGTGGACCGCCTGGAGCTCCAGCGGGTAGGAAAGACATCGGGACTCCCGAGAGGACCAGAGGCAGAGCACTCTGTATTCCCCTAGATGGGCACCCCCAACCATCCGAGAAGCATCGGTCGGAGAAGACCGTCGACTCGGGGTGGACGAACAGGATGTTCTCCTGCAAGAGCTGGAACGGTCCGAGGGAGAGCATTCCCCTAACTCCTGGGCTGTAGTCACAAACTGGTCCGAAGGAATGCAGCACTGTGACTGCTGGCTAGCCAGTCCCCACTAGGGGGACGCATGAACCAGCGGGTCCAAACAGACCACGCTGGAGCTGGCCGTCGCGAGGCCCAGGAGCTGCAGGAGGTCCTGGCAGGGCGTAATTGCCCAGTCAGACCTGACTAGGTAAGGGAGGAAGAACCTCAGCCCTGTCCGCCAGGAGCCGAGCTTGGACTCAAGAGTCGAGCCTCGTCCCGAAGAAGGATCACCCACTAAGACACGAGTTCCAACGTGGCTCCGATAAAGGGAGACCAGTCTGAGAGCCAAAACTCTGGATCATCCCCTTCCGTCCGGAAGGGTTGCAGTCAGGCCGCCATCTGGGTGGGGTTACGCCCGGACCCCTCGATGCCACAGAAAGCTGCTGAGCAGAGACCGAAGGGCCTGGCCTGGAACTCATAAAGAGATCCTCCGCTTAAGGGAGGAGTCTCCCCAGAAACGGACGGAACGAAGTGTAAGTATGTCCTGGAGGTCCAGGAAAGAAGCCACACGCCTCGTTCTGAGGATGGGATATCTGAGGCAGAGAGACCATCCGGACATGCGGGAGAATGGGGCATGAGCCCCCCATCCGTTTGGGACCAGGAATACCTGGACACGAACCCAGGGTCTGAAGGAGGATCCACAACCTTCCTGATCGCATCTAATTAGAGGGCCAGGCAAGTCAGCTCAGCGGGCCGACAACGAGACTGTGGACCCCAAGACCCCCGTGGGGAAACAGCTCGAAAAGGTGGTGCCTGCTCGCAATCCCGAGGCAGGCCTTTGCACCTCCGACACCCGAGGTCCCGGGGCGGACCAGGTGGAGGCTGATGCCCAGGGG
This sequence comes from Neoceratodus forsteri, assembly GCA_016271365.2. Lineage (NCBI taxonomy): Eukaryota > Metazoa > Chordata > Ceratodontiformes > Ceratodontidae > Neoceratodus > Neoceratodus forsteri. The sequence continues at coordinate 685,628,077 of CM057456.1, read as the reverse complement.
GAACCTGGGTAGGAGCGACGAGGCCGGGGATGGCGCCCCTTAGCCCGTCACTGAGCAGGCTTGGAGGAGGAATTGGCCGAGGGAGCTCCTGGGCCTTTACCTCCCTGCTTCCTTTTAGAGGAAGACGCTGGCTTGGAGACAGGACGCCCAGCGCAAGCCTGCTGGCCCTCGTGCTAGGCCGGTCGAGCCGCAGGGGCCGGGGGGCAAAGGGGCTTATGCAAAGGCTGCTGGCTGCCCTTGTCCCTCCAGGCGGGAGTGACCGAGTCCGGAGTGGCATTGGACTTCTCGGTTCCCTGGAGGTATCCCTCCACTCCAGGGCCGAAAAGGTCAGCCCCCAAGAAGGGGATGTCCACCAACTTGTGCTGGGTTTCCAATGAGAAAGAGGACAACCTCAGCCATGCCCTGCAGCGCATGGCCACTGCGGCTGCCACCGACCTGGCACAGGAATCACCTACGTCCAGAGCAGTCTGAAGCTGCTGCTTTGCCACCGCCTACCCTGGTCCCGCACCCGCCGGACCGTGGTCCGCAGGTCAGCCGGGAGATGAGAGAGCACCTCATCCAGGGAGCCCAAAAGGGCGTGGGAAAAATGTGCCATCAGTGCAGCCGAGCTGGCCTGTCGGAGGCCTAGGGAGGACGCAGCGTAAACCTTGCACCCAACATAGTCCATTCTTTTGGACTCTTTGTCAGGAGGCTTATCCACATCCCGAGCATTCCCAGAACACTGGAAAACATTGTCGGTAACTAACCCCTCAGCCGAGGGGTGCTCCGAGAAACCGGGCAAAGAACCGACAGGGACAGAGTACTTCCTGGCCATCCTGGCCGAGGGCGCAGGGCAGGAAGTAGGCCGCCGCCACAGTTCCAAGGCCGGGCCCACGATGGCTTCGCCACCGGAAGGCCTCCGGGAGGGTGAACCCTCGGTCTAGAATCTCCGCCAGACAGGGCCAGTTTGGACATCGGCTCGAGCATCCCGTGAACTCCGAGATGAGCTGAAGCAGACCCATGAAGAACGATGGGCTGTCGTCCGCAGATCATTCTGGAGAGGACCCCGGGTCCTCCTGACTGGGGAACATAGAGGAGTCGATTTCGGACTCCAAGGGGTCTGCAAAGAGCTGCCTCAGGCCTGAGTCACTCTTCGTCCGCCGAGGGCGGGCGGGAGTGAGGGGGACAGACAACCTGCGGGACAGGTCGTGACCCGACCGAGGTTCCACCGAGGGCGGTGGTGCAGCAAGGTTCGGACGAACAACCGGCCCCGGAGTGGGCACCTTGACTGCAGTGAGCGGTTGAGTCGGCCGATCAGGTGGCAGCTGCTTGCTGGACGGGGAATGAATCGGTGTCGATTGATTCCCGGACAACAACAACTGCTGCCACATGAACTCCTCATAATGTCGACGCCATCTGCATTGAAGCCACTCCTCATCTGAGGAGGGAGACGAGGAAGAACGGTAATGCCACTTAACTCGATGCCCCGACCGAGAATGCCGAAGTCGGCGTGAGCGGCTTGACTGAGAGGAGGACCAAGACCGAGACCCGAATCCCCGGGGAAACCGAGGGCGGGCCTGGGAAGGAGCGGGGTGCGCCCACTCCTCCCTCAGCTCAGAAGAAAGGGCCGAGGCCTGTCGACCCGAAGGTACCGGCAGAACCTCAGCATCCGCCGGGGGACCCGGCGAAGGGATGGCGGCTCCAGCAGAAGACAGCCCAGATGACGGGTCGAGAGACTCGACAATGTCACGGGAGTCCTGGCCAGCCTGAGCCGCACCTTCGACCGAAGTCGAACGTCGGCCAGCAGGGGAGGGGGAACTCTCCCGCTCCCTCCAGCGCCGACAATGGGACTTAGCCTGCGACTCCTTGGACTTGGGCCGAGAGGCAGGTCCCGAAGGTCCCTCTCCCTTAGAGGAAAGGGACTGGTGAAGCTCCTTGAACGAAGCTGAATGGGGAGAACTCAAGGAGAGCGGGATAAGCGCCGCGACCGAGGAAGAAGGAGGGGCAGCTGCCCCCTCCCTGGAGGAAGGAAGATCAAGCTGCTCAACCGAGACAGCCAACGTGGACACTGACCGACGAGTCTCAGAGGAATTTTCCGAAGCGGGAAAAATTTCAGGTCGCCCGAGCCCCAAACAGGCCGCACGATCCTCCAGAAAGCTGGTCGAAAGGGCACAGCAAAAATCGCAAAGTTGTGGATCATGATCCAAGTCGAGGCAGTAGACGCACGTGGAGTGCGGGTCTTTCCTGGAGGGATTAACAGGGCACCTCCGAGAGCCTGAAAACGAATGAGTCATCGCCGCAGCGAGAGAAGAAGATCGAAGTTTTAGAAAAACTTCCAATTAAATACGAAGACCGAAAATTTCAGGAACCAGTCGAAAACGCAGAGCGCTAAGGAGGTAACCTGAGCTTCCAAGCGGTAAGGAAGATCTGGCGTCATGGGGCGGAGCCGAGAGTTTTACCACCCGGGTGGGTGGGAGGAGCCAGCTTGAAGACCTTCCGGCAAGATTTAAAGCGGCAAGGAACCTGCCAATAAGTGTGGGTGAACAACATATCCATGTCCCTAGAAATAAATGATGTTTTCTGCAAATTCCTTTTTCCTTCTGGCTGCCACTGTTCTCAATAGGTCTGCTTGGCAGTGTGGTTCTGTGTGGTGTCAGGAAGGGGGTCTCAGGAAATGTGTGTGCAAAATGCTGTGTTAAGGGTCTTTTATACCCTAGTTCATGCAGTCTGTAACTCTTTGGGGGCCTTATCTTTTTGGGCCAGCAGGGGCCTCTCTTTCGCTTTCCAAGATTTTAAGGGACTCAGTATTATTAATTAATTAGATGCCCTACAATCTCAACTTCCTGGACCTTTGATCTCCAGCATCCTTCCTGCCACTTATAAAATGTAATTAGACTTAGGCAGTTTCCAGAACTTGACACTGGGTTCACAGATTGGCCATTTGCATAACTCCTGCTCTAAAAAACATTTTCTCTTTGATTTAGAGGTTTATGACTAAAGGAGATGTTTTTCATCTCCTGACAGGTTATAACATCTTTTTCCCTTTGATTGATTTACCAAGGAAATACAAGTCTTCCCCCTTTGAAATGTAACTTTTAGTTTCCTACTAAACCAGCCTTTCCCAGACTGAGGAATATGTGACCTTTTTAGTAACCCTGGACATCCTTCTGGTAAACCTGATATCCTGGCCTTCTTGAGGACTTGCATATAAGAAAAAATACTGAAAAATATGACAAAATTATGTCTGAAATATTACAGCAGCGGCCGAATCGCCACATCCATCACTGATTCGCCAGGACTCTGGAGACCCACAACCCTAGTGTTTTTCTTTTTGCTGCTTGGGTGGTAGGAGTGAGGAGTTAGGGTTGGAAAATCTAATACGTTTCCCTACTTTTGTAGCATTAACTTGAACCCTTACATATGCATTAACAAAGTTTTTTTTAAAGAATATATAAACATTCATATACACAACAGGAGAGGGGGTAATAATGACAATATAAAAATGATACCTTGGCTAGTGACATCAGTAACAGCAACATAGCAAAAATATGTTGTAATATTGTCACAATGGATATTTTTAAGGTAACTGTCATCAGAGTGGAATACTGAATCAATCAGAGAAGCTTTTACGATGCTGATGATATCGCTATGCCTAGTGCGACAATGAAGCCAGCTCTTAAAGAGCAACTCTGCAATTCAGCCTGTACTTTCATAAATAACATAATTCAGGTATTGCAAGATACAATAGAATACTTTTTTTTTTCATTTTCAATGTTCCTTTCCAAGGTCTACAGCACATCTTGGTAGTCTATCTAAAAAGTCTGTATAAAACATATGCCTCCCCCCTGTTAATCTCACAGTGTCTTTGTTTATGACATAGTACTCATCATGACAAGAGAATGTGATGTCACAAATGGCAATTGTGTGGTTTAGCAGGGGAGGGTCAGATACATTTTTAAATACTCAGTGAAATAAGTAAAGTACTGCATTATCTATAATATGTAATAGACCAGCAACAGGGAAAGTAAACAAATACATAAATTAACCACAATAAAGTTCCAACAAAACTGGTGTAAATCTAGTGCTTTTATGCTTTTTATTAGAGTTGCTCTTTAAAGTCAAAGAAAAACAGCTAACTCTTAAACAAACTGCAGATTTAAATGCTGCAACATGTAAACTACTGTTGTATATATGTAACCCCCCAAAAAACTGTGGGCTTACCTTGGGTCGTCTCCCTGGGCACTGCGTTGCTCTCTGCCTGGTAAAGATCCAGCATGTGTCCTGCCTCTGAACCTGGCCATATCCAGTGACATAAACAGTAAATCCAGACGTAAAGTGTTGCTGTATTACTGGTTCCTGTGCGAATGTGTGGACAAAAGCCATCACGCTGTGCCTTTAAGAGGTTCAGCCTTGTGTATACAGTGTATAGCATGGTCTGGGTCTGAGTGAAACGAAGCTCACAACCGGCCAGGCAGCACTCTCAATTTCTCCATTATACAGTCACTTACTAGTACAGATGAAGCTCTATTAAATGCTGTAAAGATTTATTGCAAAATCTGAACTGTTGTACTAGAAATGAACTTTAACGAATGGGACTGTTTACATTTTATTCAGCTAGTGACCATGTTGATACTTTGACCTTGCTTTTGAGCCAGTCAGAACTCAAGGGGTCCTAATTTGTCGTTTTACAATGGCTGCTGGGAGAAACTGCGGACTGCATACCTGGCACTCATTTTAATCAACCAGGATGCAAGAACTGTGACTGACAGCCTGGGAGCCAACCGGATTACTGAATTCCGTTTTCAGTCAGTCGAAAGAGACCCTTGAACCATCTATCTGGCTCAAGCTTCCAGTGTGAAAGGAGGCTCTGTACTCAACTCGGAGAGTTTGGGGAGAGGTCTGTTTACCTCTCAGCATTAAATCCTGTGTGAATTGTTTTGGACCGTCAAACCTGCAACTAATTCTTTAAGCCTCAAAGCAGAGAAAAGAGGTGATATCTGCTGAGCCGAAATTCCTGTCTGAAGTGTGTCAGAGGTTCTGACAACCGCTAAGCTGTATCTCGGTGACAGACTTGTTGCCTGAAAGACTGCAGCCTGAAACTGCAGCCCTGGGGTTATCAGAATTGACTCCTGCCCATTTGCTAAAGGGGGAGGCCAGAAACGTATTTCTGCCAGCTTACCTACCAGAGACTGTGGATTGCAAGCAGGTAAATTGTGTGGCCTAGCTAAGACAGTTTCAGAATTTAAACCTGTGATGCCAAACAACTTTTCTGAGAGACTGTTGCTGCCTGTGAGACAAAAGCTGCTAGAAGACCAGTTTGGGGAGTCAACTCCTGCAAATAAGATCATAGTGGGTTGCGGCCACCCTTGGGAGGGAAGCTGTGATGTGGGGGTCAGTCGTTCTAGCCCTGGTCCCTGTTTGCTGGTCCTTGCCAAAAAGGATGAAAATCCTGCAGCCCAGAACCAGACAGCCAAATCCTGCTTCGGGGTGAACCAACATGGCAACCATCCCAGATCCCAAGGTCCTGGTTCTGAGAGTAACCACAGGGCTTGTCCCTGCAACTCAAAAATTAAAAGCATTTCTTGCCATCTGATTTGCCTTGTGGTTTAGAGTGTTTTGCAGGCAATCGGGCCTGAGGATTATAATTTTCTGGGTGTTCAAAAGTTTCTGTTTATGTTGCTACAGCCAAGAGCTAAAAGAGTAATTAGTATTTATTTGTTTAAGGGCCCCAAACAGCTGCAACACCGGCCAACCGGCTGCAATGCTTCAGGGCTGCAACTATTTAACTTCTGGGTACTCAGTAGTATTAGCTGGACTGTCCAGGGTGTTAAATGTGGTATTTAAATGTGTTTTCAAAAACAAATGAATTGCCTTAAATTCTACGGCAGGCACTAAGGACGAACAAGCAACACAAGCAGCTCACCTGAGGAGCTGAGGAAGCCGAATTTCCAGCCTGATAACTTTTGAGGCAGCCCCCTCCCCCCAAGCTCACTGCCAACCGCGGCAGGCACTTGGGATGAACAAGCAACACAAGCTGCTCACCTGAGGAGCTGAGGAAGCCGAATTTCCAGCCTGATAACTTTCAAGGCAGCACCCCCCAAGCTCACTGCCGACCGCGGCAGGCACTTGGAGACAGACAAACAACACAAGCAGCTCACCTGAGGGAGCTGAGGCAATTTCAGCCTGATAACTTTCGAGGCAGCCCCCAAGCTCACTGCCGACCCGGCAGGCACTCGGGACAAACAAGCAACACCAGCAGCTCACCTGAGGAGCTGAGGAAGCAATTTCCAGCCTAGCTTTCAGGGGGCAGCCCCCAAGCTCACTGCCGAACAGGCAGGCACTTGGGATGAACAAGCAACACAAGCAGTTCACCTGAGGAGCTGAGGAAGCCGAATTTCCAGCCTGATAACTTTCGAGGCAGCCCCCCAAGCTCACTGTCAACCGCGGCAGGCACTCGGGACGAACAAGCAACACAAGCAGCTCACCTGAGGAGCTGAATTTCCAGCCTGATAACTTTCGAGGTAAAGAGAGCCTCTTCTCTTCGTCTGGACGCCTGCAAGGGGGTGCTACCTGATAAACACTTATATTTTATGAACTTTGTTCCCTGTTCACCGCTGGGTGGGCTTGTTATTTGCTTCTCTTTGTGCTACTAATGCTAAAGTGTAAAGCTAGGGATTCACTGGGTGCCCTAGAGTTGCCTTGCTGATTATACCTTAAAGCCAGATATCTAAGCAGCTAATATAGAGCAGACTTGTTTAATTTGTGGTATTGGATCTAATTGTGCTTGTAACTGAAGGTATTAGGATAGCTGGGTCCTAGTGTGACCTCATTTTGGATTAGCCCTGTTTGGTTAGAGTGGAGCCCCTTTGTGTAAGTCACAATATATTCTCCTGCTGCATAGTAATGAGAGGCTTTGTTTTCTCCACTACATAGGCAGCCCCCCCCCCCCCAAGCTCACTGCCGACCGCGGCAGGCACTCGGGAGACAGACAAGCAGCTCACCTGAGGGAGCTGAGGAAGCCGATTTCCAGCCTGATAACTTTCGAGTAAAGGCCTCTTTCTCCCGTCTGACGCTTGCAGGGGTGTTAGGCTAGACGACGCCAACACCTGCCTCGCGCCGAACCACCCACTCCACCCAGGGGCGGCTGTCAATTTAAAGATCCACCCCGTGACATCACATCCGGTGACATCACATCCTGCTGCCCAGAACCTATCTCCCCACTTTCCCATTTGCAGGTTATACCTGCTGGCCACTAGAGGGACCTATGCTCTCGCTACTTCCTACTCCTACCCGTACAGTACTACTTCCCTTGGATCTTGCTCACCACAATGTATTGGCCCTACCTCACATTCTGCCTGTGCCTATCCCCACTAGCAGTGCACTTGCCCACTTACCCATCTGCTACTCCGCACTGTGCCCTGGCACCCCTCCCTCCCATTGCTCCTGAACCTGCTCTCTTGTCCCTTGGGACCTGTGTGTGTCTTGGTCCTCCCTGCCCTCCCCCTAGCTTCCTCCTCGCCTCAGGCACACCTGGGTGTCTTCTTATTCTTGCCTTCCCTTCCTGTACCACCCTGCCCACCCCTTGCTCCCTTAACCTCCCCTCCCCATGTCAATCGTAGGAAAACCTTTCACCATCTCCCAGCCAGGGTGTTAGTCATGCTACTACTCCTGTCAGGGAACATTCATGCAAACCCTGGCCCGGTTCCCAGGAGCTCCCCGACTAGCACCACAGGCCTATGCATGGTTTCCATGAATATCTGTAGCCTCCTAAAAAAGTTTGACTCACTACAATGCCTGGTCACTTCAATTAACCCTGATGTCATCACTCTGGTTGAGACTTGGCTGTCGAAATCCTCCTGACTCCCTAGTCTCCCTTCCTGGTTTCACCCTCTTCCGGTCTGACCGTGTTGGGAGACGGGGCGGCAGCTGCGCTCTATATGTCAAGGAATCTCTCCCCGTACTAGCCCTGCCTGCTCCCATCCTTGACTCCAGGGCCCAGGCGCTTACACTGAAATTAAGCCCTGACCCTTTAAAGGGACCCCTTTATCTGACTACTGCATACGTGCCCCCCAGGCCATCGCCTCTCTTACAGAATACCTTTCCTCGCTACCTCCTTCCGCTGATCAAATTCTGGTGGGTGACTTACATGTCAACTGGCTCAGCCCCCCCTCCTCCTCTACCCATGACTCCTTTTCTGCAATAGACCTAACGCAACTAGTTACCCACCCTACCAGGACTAACCCCAAGAGAGGCTCCAGTACCCTGCTTGATGTGGTACTCACCAACCGCCCTAATCAGATCCCCAATGTACAAGTCCTCCCAGACTCTCTCAGCTATCACTCCCCCATTCTATTCCACTGGTCATCCTCAGTCCCCAAACCCATAGCACAGTCCACATGCCAGCGGTGCCTAATACCTGGTGGACTGATAAAACTTAAGGAACTTCTGTCCCAAATTGACTGGTCTCCTATACAGGCAACTCCTGACATCGACACAGCTCTCTCCTTCTTTACCCGAACTTTTAATAATGCCTGTGATATCTTTGCCCCAATGTCGACCTGCCGTTCCTAAAAAGGCAGAATGCCCCTAGGCAACCAGCTTTGATCCACCAACTCAAACATAGGGACAACCTATGGCACGTGCCATTGAGACTGGCCGGCCCAGTGACAGGCAGTTATATGCTGCCGCCGAAACAAATGCACTCGGACATCAGAAAGGTCAAGTCTGAGCACTATCGGTCCTCACTCACTGCCTCATGGGGAACCCCAGAACCTTCTGGGATAACATTAAACAGTTAAATGGGAGTGCACACTCCCCCACCCTCCCAGATCAACATTAATGGCGTGATTTCCTCAGACCCAGCCCTCATAGCCAACCACTCAACACCTCATTCACTGACCTTAGCCCCATCCTCCCTACAAATTTTTTTGACCTCCTCCCCAGCGCCTGCCGTAAATCTTTCTCACCCTTATTTTCCTCCTACCGTGTTTCTGCCCAAGAACTTAGGCCGCACCTGTCACTGCCCCTCAGGAGTAATAGTACAGGCAGTGACACCCTGGATCCGTATCCTACGGCTGGTCTTAGACACAGTCCTTACCCCGTCACGTGCCTCATCAACCACTCTCTTTGCCTGGGGAAGGTTCCAACTGCCTGGAAAGTCGCCACTGTCACCCCTATCTTTAAAGGTGGTGATAGGACTGTGGCTGGAAACTATCAGCCAATCTCCATTCTCTCTCCTCTCTCCAAGGCCTTGGAAAAAGTGGTGGCCTCTCAAATCTCTGACTACCTCTCCACCTACAATGCCCTATGTCCTGAGCAGCATGGCTTCAGAGCGGGACACAGTACCAACACAGCCCTCCTTGAGTTCTCCAACTTTCTCCACTCCTCCTTAGACTCTGGTTCTCTGGCTAGTGCAGTCTTCATTGACCTCTCTAAGGCTTTCGACACTGTCTCCCACCCCCTCCTTCTTGATGCCCTTAGTCTCTCTGGTTTTGCTGCTGGGCCTATCTCCTGGTGCACCAGTTATCTGTCTGACCGCTCACAGCGTGTAAAAATTAATGGGACCTACTCAGACATCTGTCCCATCATTTCTGGGATTCCTCAGGGCTCCATTCTGGGCCCCTTACTATTCTCCCTTTACCTTAACACCCTTCCATGCTCTTGCTCGGGGAACATTCTATTGTACGCTGATGATGCAGTCATCTTTGCCTCAAGTCGTAACCCTATTGCCCTCCAGGACTCGCTGCAGAAGTCCTTCGCCGAAGCCGAGGGCTGGTTCAAGGAACATAGATTGGTGATAAATCTTAAAAAAACAAAAACCACGTTCTTCACTCATCCTCAAAACAAGTCCTGCAACTTCAAACTCCTCATTCACTCTGGGTCCTCTTTCCCACTCGAACAAGTTTGCTCCTATAAATACCTAGGGATCCATTTTGACCCCTCTCTCTCCTTCCATGGACACATCGCTGCCCTAGCCACTGCCACTAATATTCAATTGGGCATCTTACATCGGTATAAACACTGCCTCCCCCCGGAGGCTCTTCGTCTCGCAGTCACCTCCTCTGTCCTGTCCCTAGTGAACTGTGGACTATGGACTGCCGGTGTATGGTGCTGCCGATCAGACTGCACTCCATAAAATTTGCACTACTCTGAATAAGGCCTGCAGGTTAATTACTGGGGCACCTAGGCTAACACACACCTGTCTACTGTACGCTAAAGCGCTGGTACTTGATCTTGACGAGCGCCTCAAATATTTGACCTGTACCCTGACAAAAAAAGACCCTCCTTGGGCTATCCCCGCCAGGATTGACCACCACCATCCACTGCTCTGTCCCACTAGTTCATACTCGGACCTCTGGGAAAATCTTTCTTGTTATCCCTAGAGCTAGGACCTCTCACGGCCAAAGAGCCTTCAGCTTTAGGGCTCCCTCCTGGTTCAACACACTGCCCACCTCCATCTCCGAAGCTCCAACTATATCATGCTTCAAAACGTCCCTACGGAACCACCTTGTTAACACCTGAAGCTGTAATTGCCACTAGTCAAAGCCGTACTCAATACTTATGACAATACTTTGAAAAGCTACTAAGCTGCTAAGGACAACATAACTCTGGTATTGTTTGCATCAATCCTACCTGTACCAGCTTGTTTGTATCTATGTACTTATTGCTGTCTTAGTTACTGTTATACTGTGCATTCTCATTTGTCTTACTGTGACAAGATACCTTTGTAAATGAGCCTATGGCTCAAAGGTTTTCCAAACTGCTGTCTAAATAAAATAAAAATAAATAAAATAAATAAATCTTGATCTACATCCCCTTCCCCTTGTACAAAATCCCCAAATAAATCACTTTTATTGTTTGAATGTTACACTGGCCCATAAGCATATTATTACAAAGCACTGGTTTATTGTGGGAAACTAAAAGGTGTGTTGTTGTTATTAATAACCATCCTTTACAGGAGGATAGGGTGTATTTAAGAAATCCAGACCCTGTTGGTAAGTGTGGTTGTCGTGAGTATATTATTAGCACACAACACTAATTGTACCAGTTAATGCCAAGTAAAGTGTTTTGAGCAAATTCATGTGTGGGACCACTGGTTGGGGCAGTGGGTAGGTACAACATCCCAGAGAGATGTGCTAGCTTGACATCAAACTCACTTAAATGTCACTCTGGGTGGAGGCACCGCACTAATAGTTCTACTGTTGGTATAGAGCCACTTGTAACAACCAAACCAGAACCAAGGCCCCTCAACCTGCGTACTGGGCAGCAGGCAGGGGTAGAAGCCCATTGGGAGATGGTGCTCCAGTTACATATATCGGGGGGACATGATTAAGACTTGTAAGTACCTAACAGGGGGTGAACAAGGTGCAGGAAGACAGTCTCTTTCACAGAAGGAGGAGCACAGGAACATAGAGGCATGCTATGAAGCTTGGGGGGTGATTAAGAGGTATGTTAGGAAACAGTTCTTCACAGAAAGGGTGGTGGGCACCTGGAACAGCCTGCTAGAAGATGTGGTAGGGAGCTTTAAACATGCCTGGGATAGGCACAAGGGTATAACAAGTAAAGGTAAGGGAGGGGGGACGAACACCTGGTACCAAATAGGGTTCAGGGTGTAGCAACAGGCAGGTAAAAATGAGAATTGCGTACCTACCGTAACTATTGATCTTCTTGTCTACCTTCACCATTCATCACTGGTGGGTATATGCTGGAGGCACTATGACCCCGCAGGAGCTATTAGCTTACAAATTGTTTTGTTTGGGGGAGGAGTTGGCACTGAGGCTAGTGCTGCCCTCAAGGACGATGCACAGCATGATGCTCGAGCGATAGCCAGTAACCAACGCCAGCTCCTCCCCCACCTCAGTTCTGTCTGCCAGACAGACAGTAAAATTAGTAATAGAGAAAAGAAGGGAGGGTGGGGCAAGGGAGTCCAAGAGACAGTAAAAGGAAAATACAGAAACAGAAAGGAGAAAAAGCTGACATAGAAGGAGAGGGGAGGCTACCTGATGGTGTGGCATGGGGGGGGGCCCAATCACTGGACTGTCCTAGGGATTACAGAAGTAGGAAGGGTTAGGAAGAAGAATAAGGGATAGCAAAGAGATTAGAACCCATTCAACACCCTACCCTCTTCAGGGAAGGAGAGTCAGGGCTGCCTCCACCCTTACCTTCACAGAAGCTCTCAAGGGAAAAATCGGCCTGTTTTGAAGAAAGAGACCAGGCTGAATTGAACTAAGCTAGCCCCCCAAAAATCCCTAGGAGGAGGAGCAGGAGACTCCTGATCAAGTCCCTAGAAGGTAGGTTACTAGGGTCCCCAGAGATGTCCTAGAGCACTGGAGCGGGAACAGGGTCCACCCAAGGACGAAGGACCTCTTAATAGAATTTTACATCCAGGAGATGTTATTCTGAACTGATTCCTAGCAGGGTGAGGGAGAAGGATCCTGGAGGAAGAGGCACTGCCTTAGGACAATCAAACGGCTCATGGAAAAAAGAGGGGGATTCTCGGGTTTTCTGCTGATCCTCGGGTTTTCTGCTTCCTTTTTTTTTTAATGCCTACCAGATCAAGATACCCGGAAGGACCAAACTCTCATCTTGAGACAAAACAGAAAGAGAGTGAGAGAAAAGAAAAAGATCTGAGGAGCCCCCCTCGCCATAAGGCAAAGGAGACCCTGCTTGACCTCCCCTCATACAAGGAAAAGAGCTCCTGAAGGAGAACAGATGGCAAGCAGGGCTTACCCAAAAAGGTCCCCACAGATGAGAGAGGAAGCAGGGAGGAGGTACTGCTCAGAGGTTGAGGCACCAGAGGGGAAGGTGGATGGCAAGCAGTGATGAATGGTGAAAATATACAAGAAGATCAAGAATTACAGTAGGTATGCAATTTTCATATCTTCCTGTATGTATCTTCACCATTCATCACTGGTGGGTGAGTACCTAGCCCCCCAAAGGGGACTCGGCACGTCCCTGAAGGTAGACCTTCCCTCAGCCCTCTGTGGAGGAAGACCACAGGGGTAGAAGCCCCTTACAGGCCTGGAGAGGCCTGAGACTGGTCAGGGTGAGATGGGGACTCCCGAGACCTGGGAGAAGGAAGATGCCCCACCAATTCCCATCTCACCCTGTGGGAGAAAAAATGGGCTCCTTGGAAAGGGGAGGCAATCACCCTATGCTGGGCCAAGCGTGACAACCTGGAAATGTGAAGCCATGCTGCCCATCTCACACAGACTGCAGATTCTGCCAGCCTAGATGCTATCTTGTCAGCATCATAAGATGCTCTACAGAGATGCCTTGGTAGCTCTAGGCCAGAAGCAGAAAGACAGATGGCCTGCCTGGTTGCCTCCATATCAGGCAAAGAGGCTAGGCACTATCCCAGCACCATCCATAAGTGCCTAGAACAGACAGCCATATGGGCCTGATGCACCAAAATACATAAGACAAGACACGCTGAGGAAAGAATCCTTCTCCCACAGTGGTCGAACTCAGCTGAGTCAGACTCCGGAGGGCGGTCATGTCTTGGGCGACGATGCCCAGAAGGGGTATCCAGCAACTCTGTCCTAGAAGTGGGATGAGGCATGGAGCCTGGAGACCCCAGGGGTGCATGATACTTGCGCTGGCAGTCCCTCGGCACAGGAGAGGGGGTAGCTGAGGACTGCAAGACCTGATGGGACGCTTCCTGAAAATGAACAGGCCACGGAGGGATGACAATATTCTCCAAAGAAAACTCTCCCAAGAGAGTAAACATCGCATGGCAGGATCACGAACTTCAAGAGAGGAAATGTGGAGTTCCTCCATCAACCTCGACAAGAACAGTTGATAGCTGGTGGTATCAGCGTCTGAGGACAAGTGGACTGAGGTGTCTTGTTCCTCAGGAGAGGAAGATAAGGAGGCGGAGGAGCTCGGTTCAGGAGAGGGTGCAGCAAGGAGTTGAGGTCTAAATATGACCTGGTCCAGACCTCTAAGGTAGCAGGGAAAAGCTGCAGCTGAACCCCTGAACTGGTCCCATGACAAGGGCCCAAAATGTCTGGAAGAGCAGACAGTCTGGGCCGAGGATCCGAAGGAGGAGGAGAAGAAGACTGGCAAACCAAGGGAGGATCCCTGCTAGGACTTCGGGAATGTTCACGCGACCCCTCCAGGAGGGTGGGACTGTGCAACAAACCCACAGGAGGTCACACAACTGTACAGGTGTGGCCCGATTGGTGCCCTAAAAAGAAGTCCCTAAGTGAGGAGATCGGGGCTGGGCTGGCACTTGCGGGCGGCCCCTAACCCCACCAGATGCAGGCCCTCCCCACTGAGAAGTGTGAAAATGCAAGGGATCAGCACTGTGTCTCCTACCAGAGCCACCAGCAGTTCTGACAGAAGACCTCCGGGCCATCTCAGGTGCTCTCAAGCCCTCCCCTTCAGAAAAGGACCTGCCCCTCATCTGTCCCTGTTGTATTGAGGGGGATAACCCCAGTGGAGCGACAGGTGTCTGTGAACCTGCCCTAGCAATCCCCAGGTTAACCCTTAACAAGGGAATAGGAGCTGCATCACTCCCTGCTTCAATGCCACTCAGCCCCTACCGAGATGCCAATCTCCAATTCAGCATCGGGAGCTGCGCCACTTCCAGACATGGCATTGTCCTCCACCCCTGCTCCGTCACTGGCACTGGCCCTCCCCATGGGGCTGTCCCATTTCACAGCACTGGAGGTGACGCCATCAGAAGGCACGGCACTGGAGATGGCGCCATGAGAATCCCCGGCGCCGCAAGCGGCACTGGCGGATTTGGAGACAGCAGCCCCAGAGACAGACAGAGAGAAAAAATCCCTGAAGCCGTGCTGCTAGGCCTTGTAGAGAGAAGTATGCCTCTTCAAATCCGGAGCTCTCAAGAGGGGTGGCCACTCCGGTCAGAGCCTCCTCCTCAAGAGAAAGAAAGCATGGAAAATGTGAGGCCACCGCACCCTACTAAGTATGGAGCCGATCACAGCACTGAACAACGGCTGTGCTGTACCTTCAGCACCACCCTGTTCACTGGCTCCAGAAATGGTGCCAGGAGAAAGAGCGGAGCCGGAGGACAGAGTCAAGGACCCCACCGGTACGGATCCAGCTTGTAGCTCTGACCGTGACACTGGGGGTGGTTGTGGCTCCCAGGAGGCCAACAATCGAGAGGGGTGCTCAACTGACCCCCGGAAGAGGCCGATTATCCTCCTGACCTTCTAGTGAACTGGAGACACCAGTGAGGCCCATGTCACTGACGACTTGCAGCCCTCCGGTATGAATAGTAACAGAGGGGGACCCAGGGGAACGGTCAAGTGATCTCGTCTTGGCATCTCAGGACCAACAGTGCCCTCTGAAGGTAGGAGGTTTCTGACCCACCTTCAACGCACGCGTTTCAAGGACACAGTAGTCCATGGAGAACACGTCGCAGTTGTCCATGTTGTGCTGCGGACCCAGGCAAGAAAGACATTGATCATGACAATCCATAACGGATATAGACTTGCCACAGGGGCACCGACGCATAGAGGGACATCCTGCCTTGGATTTTGATTTAGGCCCCAGACCGGACATGATCAACCGCGCACAAAGAGAATAAAAACAAAGAAACAGACTCAGCACCATAGAAATAATGCAATAAAATAAAATAAAGAACAGTCTCACCCATTAGAAGAAGTCTACGGCATTGAGTACGACAGAACTTTGGTGGCATTGAACTAATGAACTATGCAGTTGTCTTCAGCTCCCACAAGGTGCACTCTTGATGGCGGGAAGAACAGAACTGAGGTGGGGGAGGAGCCGGGGTCGGTTACCAACTAACGCTCAAGCGTCACGCTGTGCATCATCCTCGAGGGCAGCACGGGCCTCAGCACTGACTCCTCCCACAAATAAATTTGTAAGCTAATAGCTCCAGCAGGGTCATAGCACCTCTGGAGTATACCCACCAGCGATGAATGGTGAAGATACATACAGGAAGATCAGGACAGACTACATGGGCCTACCGGTCCTTTTCTGCCAACATATTCTATGTTTCTATAAAATACTGTATACAATAGTTTGATTCAGTATCCCGTGTACAGGGCAACCACGACTGAATGCTTTCAAAAAAGGGTGACTCAGTCATGGTGCCTGTGCACATGGCTACCTGGCAGGGCAGTGACTGGATACAGGGGTAGGTAACTATAGTGACGGTATGTCACTATGTATACACATGCATGGGCGGGGGAGGAACTACGCCGTGTGATGGGTGGAAGGGTTTGTGGGGCATAGTGTGGCAGTGGGCTGCCGAGTTGGCCGTGTGGCATGGTAGGCAGATAGCAGATTGTGGTTGGGAGAGTGCCGGGTTCAGTTCTGGGCACCATCGTGTTTTTATGCTGGGTTGGGATTTGCACCCTCCCTGGAGTTGAGAATCCTTTATTGGGGGTGTGTGCAGGGGGAAAGTACAGTTACGTAAGACCTTACTGTAACAGTAGATCTTCGAGAACAGCTCTTGCAGCAGGTTACACCATTAGGAATGAAGCTGGCAGGCGCCAGGACCCCACGGAAATTTTCTAGCTAGCAGTTTTCAGCGGGGACCGCCTCCGACGTCGGTCCCACCCCCGACGCTGGGCGTACTACATAAGGAGGCGGTCCCCCCATAATCCTCAGTTCTCCCACCGAAGACTCCCAGCCGCTAGATGACATCAGAAGAGGAGACCAAGGATCCGCCACCAGATGGCAAAACAAGTAAACAGGAATGTCCCATCTAATAAGATGGGTGCTTGACTCCGACCTACCTCCAGCGGGGATGGTGGGAGGAAAGGTACCTGCTGGAAGAGCTGTTCTCGAAGATCTACTGTTACGGTAAGTTCTTACGTAACTGTACTATCTTACTTCGAGATACAGCTCTTGCTGCAGGTTACACCATTAGAACTGATTTCCAAGCAGTAGTGGCAATCATGCACCATCAGGAGGAGGAAAGGTGGAGACCTCGAGATAACTCGAGCCTAGGACAGAAGTCCCTGAAGTACAGCTAGACCAAACCCTGCTCTTCGCCTCGATGCAATGTCCAGACTGTAATGCCTGATAAAGGTATGCACAGAGCTCCAAGTAGCTGCAGCGCAAATAGCTGAGGTGGAGACGTTCTTTAATGCCGCAAAGGAAGTAGCCACCCCTCTTGTGGAATGACCCTTGACCGCGCCCGGTAAGGGTTTAGTGTGCTTGTCATAACAAAAAGTAATGCACTGGATGAGCCACCTGGAAAGTGACTGTTTGGAGACAGGAGCTCCTTTCATCCTGTGAGCAAAGGAGACGAAAACTTGGTCCGACTTTCGGAGCTGTTTGGTTCTGGTCAGGTAGTATCTGAGGCACCTGTGCATGTCTAGGGTGTGCAGAAGGGCTTCTCCTCGATTAGAGTACCTTGGAAAATACACTGTTAGATCGATATCCTGATTAAGGGTGAGAGCTGAGACAACCTTAGGCAAAAACTTTGGGTTTGTCCTTAGGGATACTCTGTCCTGGTGGAAAACCAAATAAAGCTCTTTGCACATAAGAGCATGCAATTCCGAAATCCTTCTGGCAGCAGTAACAGTAACTAAAAATAACGTTTTTCAAGAGAGAAAACATAGCTCGCAATCCGCGGTTGGTTCAAAGGGTGGCAGTGTGAGCTGCTCCAGGACGAAGGGTAAATCCCACGGATGGATTGGATCCTTAATCGGGGGCCTAAGGTGGAGGACGCCCCTCATGAAGGCATGAGTAGTGTCCAGCTGGGCCACCATCCGATGGCCTATGGGGGCATGATAAGCAGAAATGGCACAAAGGTGCACTTTAATCGAGGAGTAAGCCAGTCCAGAGTGGAAGAGGGAAAGCAGGTAGTCCAGAACCAGCTTTTCTGGACAGTCTAACAACGGAAAGCCGCGTGCTTGAGCCCACAAACAGAATCTAAGCCATTTCATGGTGTAAGTTGCGTGGGTAGCCGGTTTTCTGGCGGCAGAGAGTACGACTGCCACTTCTTGTGAGACCCCGCATCGCATCATGGCTATGTTTCTAGAAGCCAAGCGTGCAAGTTCAATGAGCATAGGTCCGGATGGACCAATGAGCCCGCCTCCTGAGACAATAGATGGGAGCTGACTGGCAAAGGAACTGGAGGTTCCCGGGATAGCTGGTGTAAAAGAGGGAACCAAATTTGTCTGGGCCAGAAGGATGCGGTCAGAATGAGCGTCGCTTGCTCCCTGCAAAGTTTTAAGAGAACTCTCTGGATCAACGGGAAAGGAGGAAAGGCATAGAGGAATCTGCCCGCCCAGGACAGGGACAACACGTCTTGCCAGAAAACACCAGGCCTTGGATCTAGTGAGCAAAAATTAGGCAGTTTTGCGTTGGATGGGGACGCGAAAAGGTCTAATTCTGGAGTACCCCATCTGTGAAACAGATCCTCTGTCACCTCCTGCAGAACTTCCCACTCGTGGACTCTGGCCTGAGAGCAGCTCAGACTGTCTGCGATGGTGTTGTCCACTCCTGGGATGTACTGCAATTAGGTTTGCGCCGTGTTGCAATACCCACTCCCACACTCTCATGGCCTGCCTGCAAAGCGGGTAGGAGTGAGTGCCTCCTTGTTTGTTGAGGTAATACATCACCATAGAATTGTCTGTTTGTAACAGAAGTGTACCCGGTGGAATCTTCGACTGGAAGGCCTGCAGAGCGTAAAGGACTGCCCTCATTTCCAAGATGCTGATGTGGAGATGTGACTCCTGGGCTGTCCACAGGCCCTGAGACCAAATACTGTCTAGGTGTGCTCCCCACCTGAGCCCTGAGGCGTCTGTGGAGAGAGTCACAGTCGGGGACGGCGCTGTGAATGGAACCCCCGCAGAGAGGTTCCCTGGATGCAGCCACCATTGCCAATCTCAAATTACGGCTTTCGTGATCCGGATTGAATGCTACAGATGGTCTTGCCTTTGGTCTCACTGCACCCGTAGCATCCACTGGGTTACTCGCATGTGGAGACGGGCTAGTGGGACTGTCGCAATGGCCGCAGCCATGTCCTGAGCAGGCAAAGAACCAGTCTGGCTGGGACAGTCTTCTTCGCTGACAACTCCGATGAGGGATCTGATGTGTTCCGCTCTGTCCGAGGGAAGGAAAGCTTTCCCTCTGACGGTGTCCAGAACTGCTCCTATAAACTGCAGTTTCTGAGACGGAACCAGATGTGACTTCTCGTAGTTGATGAGAATACCCAGTGATTGAAAAAGAGACTGGGTGCAATGAGTAGACATCAACAAGGCCTCCCTGGAGGGCGCCATGAGAAGCCAGTCGTCCAGGTATGGGAACACGTAGTGGCCCTGTCTCCTCAGAGACGCAGCCACGACTGCCATGCACTTCGTGAATACGCGAGGTGCCGACGACAGCCTGAAGGGAAGAGCTCGGAACTGATAATGGCGGCTCTGAAACTCGAAGTGCAGGAACCTCCGGTGCGCTTGAGCACTAGGAATGTGCAGGTAGGCATCCTGCATGTCCAAAGATGCCAGAAAGGCATCCTGCTTCAGCATGGGAATTAGGCCCAGAAGGGTCGCCATGCAGAAGCGCTTGTAAACGACCGAAAAGTTGAGGTCGCTGAGGTCCAGTATTGGACGGAGGTCCCCGGTTTTCTTTGGAACCAAGAAGTGAGAATAGTACCCAAGTCCTCTCTGGTTCTCTGGGATGTGCTCTAAGGCTTCCTTTTCCAGAAGCATGAGCACTTCCTGCTGTATGCGCAGGGCATGCTGACCCGAGTAACGGGAGAGCAGGGGAGGTCTTGTAGGTGGGCTGCCTACAAATTCTATATAATGGCCTTTTTTGACCAGCTGCAGAACCCACCTGTAGGTGGTGATCGATTGCCACCCTGGGAAGTGGCATGCGTTGCGACTCCCGACTTTCTTTTCCCGTTGATCCTGGGGAGGGGCGGGGGCCAGGAAGGCGTCATGCTGTGGCAGCGTTTGATCCAGCAGCTGGGCCGACTTTGAAAATCGTTGGCCTCTGCCTGGGGATGACTTGGCCTGGGCCTTGCATGTGAAAGTACCCCTCTGCTGCTGACCGGAACGTTGCTGTTGCCTTTGTAGCTGGCCACGGAAACGGCTCTGGTTCCCTCTGAGGAACTAGGCGAGACCAATACATAGCTTGTACAGATCGGACTGCCTTCCGGCATCCTGGAATTTGGTGATTACTCTCGGAGGCTTCACCAGATGAGGACCTTGCCGCTATAAGGGACTGCTAGGATGTTCTTCTCTGACGTCCGGGGTAAAGCCGGAGACACGGAGGCAAGAGTGTCTCCGGAGACACACACCGGAGGCTGCAGCTCTGGCTGAAGAGTCCGCAGAATCGTATGCGGCTCTGAGCACTTGGGTCCCCACATCTGAACCCATGCGGAGGAGGTTCAAGAGCTCCTCCTTGTGATCGCCATCGGGCATCTTTTCAACCAGGTCTTGACCCTGTTTCCACAGTGCGTTCTGGAACTGAACCATGTGGGTCAGGTAGTTCAGTGACCTGATGGCGCAAGTCATGGCCGCGTATGTGCACCTTCCCAGGACATCCAGTTCCTTGGATTCCTGGTCCGGTGGCTGAGTGCTCAAATGCTGAGGTCTCTGAGACCAGTCATGCGAAGCGGTGATGACCAGGGAATCAGCCAGAGGATGGTTCGCCAGATACTGGTCCTCCCTAGGGGCCTTGTATAGGCGGTCAGCCTTCTTCAGCACCGCGGGAGTGGAATGCGGATGTTTCCAGGCAGCTCTGGTGACGTCCGCAAAGGTATCCACCAAGGGCGGCACTACCACAGGCTTCGGGTCTTTTTGCTGAAGGTAACGGGCAAGGCGTTGTCTCTCGGGGTCAAGCTCCTCAGCATCCCACAACATGTTCTCCTGGATGTGCCTCATGATCTCTGCGAAGGAGGGATCATCCGGAGACCTGGGTAGGTCATGTGGGTCAGGAAAGGGAATGCTGACAGGAGAAGGTGATCTGGAACACTCTGAAGTGTCAGATCTGGAATCAACCCCCGACAGAGTGTACCGGCGTCGTCTGGATCTCTTGGGGCTGGGTGACCCTGAGGGGGATTTAGAGGGAGGCCTTCTCCTTTCTGAAGATCTGCCCCTAGGAGGTGGCGTCTGCTCCTTGGGGGTAGGAGGTCGCCCTACGGGCCCCCTAGGTGGAGGAGGGGGTGAAGGAGTGGTTGGAGGCAGAGTAGGAGTAGGGGGAGGACGTGTGGTGACATCTTTTTTGATGGTGTCCCACCAGAAGGCAAAAAGCTCTTTTACCTCTGCTAGATTCATACCCGATGACGGGTCTGGTGCCAGTGGCCTGTGACCGGGGTCGGGCTTCGGGTCCCCGGGGGTCTCCCGCTCCGGGGAAGGTACCTGTGGGAGCCTGGCGTCTCCGGTGTTGCCCGCCTGGTCCTCGGGCTGTGTGGCGTCCTCCTTAGAAGATTCCTTCTGACCGGCGTCCACCGGCGACGGTGGTGCGGTCCTCTTCTCTGGGGTAGCCGACGTTGGTCCCCTGGCCGACGTCTTCGGGGGCAAACACCTGGCCGGCGACGGGTGTCTAGGTGTCGTCGGCTCCTGGGAGCGCCGGTGATGTTTGGCCGACGTCGGGTGGGCCGACATCGGGTCCGACATCCGTTTAAGGGACGTCAGGTCCTTGGTTTGGATCCGAACCTCGGAGAGGCTGGGAAACTGACCTGGCGTTGGTGTTCCGGCGACGGGAGGAAGATTTATGGCACTCCCTGGACTTCAACGAGGCCTTGGAAGCAGTAGAAGAGGCCGACAGCCTGGAAGTCTTCAGAAGCTCAAGAGAAGAGGAGCCGCTGGATGACCTGACCTGGACAGGGGGAGATTGCGACCGAGCCCTGGAGGGAGAGCGGTCCGATTTTGAGCTGGAGCTTTGGGAGTCCAAGGCCCTCGCAGGAGACCTGGATCTTTCCTTTTCCCGGTGCTTGTGCCAGTGCTTGTGGGTTTTGCTCGAAGGCTCTCCCCGGGAGGAAGGTTCCTTGTCCGTGGTTTTAAGTTTCTCTTCCAGGAGAAACGCCTGAAGTGCCTTCTGGCGGCGGATCCTGGTGCGACCGTTGAAGCCCTGGCAGAAGGAGCAGGCCTTGGTGTCATGCTCTGGGCCTAGGCAGCGCACACAGGCTGAATGAGGATCCATGAAGGGGATCTGTTTGCCGCAGGCGCACTTCGTATGATGACCCTCTAAAGAAGTGGTTGGAGAGGACATCAGTTGTTCACAATTCGGAAAATAGACCGAAAATTGTCATAGTTCTTTATTGGGTCGCCACGCCAGAAAAGGAGACCGAGAGGCCGATACTGGTGAGTCGACGGCGGAAAAAGAACTGAGGATTATGGTGGGACCACCTCCTTATGTACTACACCTGACGGGGGCAGGACCGACCTCGGAGGCGGTCCCCGCTGAAAAATTTCCGTGGGGTCCTGGCGCCTGCCGGCTTCAGTCCTAATGGTGTAATTTGCTGCACAAGTTGTATCTCGAAGTAAGATCAGCCCTCTTGCAGTTCGCCGCGAGTGCGCATCGATGAAGTTCATTTCTGGTGATGTACACTCGCTGAAACGTGATCACTGTTCCATGATCGCCATTATTACATGAAACCGTTTGAGTCACATTAGGCAACTGACCATCAATTTTGGGTGGGCTGAACTTTCACTACTCACTCATGGCTCTGCCTTTCATGAGTTATGGTCCTGCCTCCTCACACTTGAAGATAAACTGCATATTTTGACTCAGCTCATTGCATATCCCGTATATACTTGTTAACAATATGTATTTTAGATGGTCAGAAATATTTCTGCTGAAGCACTATGATGTACTGTGAAACACTGAATAATTTTAATGATCAGTTGGCATATATACCCTGGTTTGTTGGGCCATGACATGCTAGTGCTGTAATGTTGTTCTGCCTGCAGCCTGTGGAGTGCTTTCAGTTCTTGGTGCTATGCATCATAGTTAAGAGAATGTGCCATCACTACTGATTCCCCCGATGGCACAGTTTCAGGGTATACAATTCATCCATGCAGATGCCTTTCACTGTGGGTTCCTGTATGTGTGACTAACGCATATATCTCTTGGCTCGCCCTTGGAAGGGACAGAGTGGCAAAGCTGAGTGTGTACATGAGAAGCACACAACCATACAGCATATGGTGTGCTCTATTGATTCGTGTCCAGTCAACTTTCATAACTTTGTCATCGAAGCGCCTAAGCATTGCCACTACAAGGACACATGGTACATATGCACCATTTCCGGACTGAGCCAGTAGCAAACAAACATTTTGTTGCTGGTGCTGTGTGTGCTGAGCCTTCAACAGGTAAAATGCAAACCTGACCCATTAATACCCATGACTAGATGAGTAGAGCCTAACCAGAAAAAAAAGACAGCAACTGTCAAATGGCAAACAGTCTGATACGGAGATTAACTTCAGCTATTTAAAAAAAAAAAAGACAGTAATGCGCAGTGATAATTCCACTCTTTATTGAAAACCTGAGTATAGAAAACACCATCATCATCCCAGAAACATCCTACTACACAGCAAACTACTGCAGTTCACATCTCTATACATTCAGCTTACCACATAGGAATTATTTTTCTAAAAATATTTAAAATTGTTTTTAAAAATTAAAATGCTTTGGTAGATACCTTGATTTCTTAGACCCCAATATCAGAACAGTCTTATAAAACTATAAAAAATAGTTGGTAAACATCATCAGCATTTGATGAATTACTCTACATTATTGCTTTATAACTATATGCATCCTATGTGAGTAGGTGGCTGTGCCAGGGATGTGTGGTTATGCTTCATTCACAGCATGGGATGTCTACTACACAGCTCGTGTGGGGCGACACAGTCCAGGTACGCTCATCTGGAATGTACCTGGGCCACCTTGATGAATAGAGTCCAATATTAGGAGATGAAATCAAAGAAATACATAGGCGCAGAACAACAAAAGTTTTTAAAGCTACCTGTGCACTCGAGCAGACTTGATAGACCAGGTGGCCTATTTCTGCTGGCAAATTTGTATATTCATAAATAAGTTGTAGACTCACTGGTTTATCATAATTTATAGAGGCTAACATACAGAAGGGAACTGCTAATGTAGCTGTCAGTAAGGGATTCTCCACACTATCATGTAGTTTGTATGCCCAAAACTTTTTTGACCACTAATTTACCTTAAGAAAATGAACACATAATTTTGATACATGTCCAACAAAAACAAGCTAATTAACAACAAGGATTATAGTATAGAAAGGAAAAGAGAGAAGAGCATTAGAAGAGGAAGAGTGAAGAAAGTGTAACAGTAATTTAAGACTGGAAGGATCTCTGGGTCCCCCGGCTTTATAAGCAGGAATAAATAAATATGCTTTGCAAACATGCACAAATTTTAAAGGCAAGGTACCTAGTAGTTTCCTGAAAGAAGAAATATGTTGAGGCTTGCAGTGAAGGCATTTACTGTCTTCATGTCCACTGCCTCAATTAGTAGGCTGTTTCACAGTTTCACTCCCAGGATAATAGGCTGTATTCAGGAAGCTTATGCACTACATGTATGTGATGTGTAGACTACAGTACATTCCCTTGCCATGCAGCGGGGGAGGCACAGGACCCTGCACATTTACAACAGGGACCTGCACTTCATTTGCTCCCTCACCCATGTTTGACCACCTGGCTATGCCTACGGCCTGGCAGGGAGGGTGGTTGGAGGTGGATATGGCTACATGCAACACATGATCCAAGTTCTGTGGCACAGAGTGCTGATAGAGGGGGCACCGGCTACGTAGGAAGGGGCCCTGCAGTGCCATATACATGTCCTCCCCCATCAACTACAGGGAGTGGCAATCATGGCATTGACCTCACCACCCTGCTACTACTGACCCTCTGAGCCTACCGTGAGGGCCAGAGACACTGTGGACCACAGACTGACAGGAGGCCCCTTTAAAGGATATGGATAGTTCCAGAAGGGCCATCTGTATCCCACAATTCCCCAGTTTGTGCAGAGCAGGGGATCAATTTTGCCTACAGGCAGGCCATCCAAATGGACAGCCACCACTGATTGCTGGGCCACCCCAGCCATGCACCCTTAATCAACCATGCTACTATGTGGCTGGGGGGCTGTGCCAGGGATGTGTAGTTATGCTTCATGCACAGCATGGGAAGTGTACTGCACAGTCAGTGTGGGGCATCATGGCCCCGGTACGCTGATCTGGAATGTACCTGGGCCGCTTTGATGAACAGAGACCCATATTAGGAGATGAAATCAGAGAAATATATAACAGCATAACAACAGTCGTTTTTAAAGACAAGCAGTAACATTTTAAAATTGATCCTGATAGAGACGATGCACCAATGGAGACCACAGAGTATAGGAGTGATGTGATCATTCTTTTTGGTGCATGTGAGGAGGCAGCTAGATGATTTCTGGACTTTCTGAAGTCTTGAAAGTTGAGATTAATCTATACCAGAGAAAGAGGACTTGCAGTAATCCATGCAAAAGGACACAGGACCCTGGATAAGAATCTCTGCAGAGGGACTGTCAAGATAGTGATGGACAGAGATGATGTCATGGAGTTGATAGCAGGCAGAAATACAAACACTGAAGATGTGAGAAGACAATTAGAGCTCAGGGTCAAGCAGAAAACTGAGATTATAGGAATAGGAGGTGAAAGCATGGTCAGGTTTGAGGAAAAGGAAGAGAAAGAGCTGCAATTAATAAAGTTTTTTTTTTTCCACAAGGAGGACCTCACTCATGGTTACGTTAAGCTATAGAAATTTTAGAAGATGCCAAGCAATAATGTGATTATAATGTGATTAAGGCAGGATGACTGAGAGAGAAAGGAACAATCACAAAAAGAGGCAAAGGAGATGTAGAGCTGGGAGTCATCAGAGCAGAACTGATTACTGAGGTTAAATGAAGTAATAAGTTGCCCCAAAGGAAGAACATAGCTGAATAAGAGATGATCAAGAAAGGAGCTCAGATGAATACCATGTAGCTGAGGAAACAGGAACAAGATACACAGTAGTTAGTACAAGAGACATAGTATGAGCAGTTAAAGCATTAAAGGCATAACCTGGAAAGGAGGATTAGTTACACCTGCACAGTGGCTGAGGTGGTCAAGAAGGACATGGCCACTCCTTTCCAGGATAATGAGAGAGACAGCCATTGTTAAATGAGAAGGGTAATCCATCAACAACACGGACATAAGCAGTTTCAGTGCTGTGACTAGGGCAACCACTAGACTACAAGCCATCAAGACTCTCATAGTGTCAGATGTGGTCAGAGATGTGAGTTAAGACCTCATTTTCAGACTGAGAAAGGGAAGGTTAGAAACAGGTTGATAACTGATGGGACATGCAGAATTGAGAGAGTTTTAAGAGAGGGGTAACAAGAGGTTGATTTGTGAATCAGGGAAAGCCCTAGAGGCAAATGAGTAGATAACAACTGAAGCAATATAAAGGATATGATTAGGCAGCCAGGAGGGGACCAAGAAAGAAAAAGTAACGGTACAGATAGTATTTTTCATACAGCCAATGACACTGGTACAGACCCTAGGGGAAGGTGGAGGAGGACAGCAGATAAGAGGAGATTAAATATAAAAGAAACACAATTATTTTCTTCTTTAAATTAGGCTAGTGTTACACATTAGGGAGGCAGTGTGGTCTACTGGTTAGAGAACTGAACTGGGACTAGGAGGTCATAGGTTCAGTTCCCATCATAGCTACTGGGACACTGTGTGTCCTTATGCAAGGCAGTATCCATATGGTTGAGTTTTTTTATCTCCTAGCCTTGACATGTCCAGGCATCTTGTGCCTGCTCTCCCACTGTTGTAAATTCCTACGTTTGTCTAGCACTATGTCTAAGAATTAATGTGTACAGTTATATATTGGACTGTATGCTACTCGATTTTTGTGCACTGTATTCTTCTGTGTACTGTAAATAACTCTGCGTCGCCCCTGAAAAATAGACTTTCAGTCTCAGTGAACCTACCTGGTTAATGAAAGTCAATAAATAAACTCTGATCTAACTTCAATCTTGTATTCTAATACGGCAAAACAGGGGTACATGTGTGGGGAACTAATGCATGCCCTAAGTGAACAGTGAGGCATGAGGCACAGTTCAGTGATTTCAGCTACATAGGCTGTACACTGTTCCCCAAAGTGCAAACCCAGAAGTGAATATCTGATTTTTCAAGGCCAGTTTATAAAAGAGATTTTTTCACTCCTTAGTGCTTTTGAATCAACATTTAGTTAACACTGTATTTCCTCTGGCTTATAGTCTGGAGGTCAAGGTTCTTTGGGTCACCTGAGTTTTGGAGTTGTAGGTAGAAGATACAAAAGTAATGTGCTTAATACATTTAGTTTAATTGCTGGATTTAAAAAGACTGCTTTCTATATTTTTTTAATAACTGCTAAATGACAGTCATTTTCAATTGGCTGCTGTATACTGTACTGTAGTGCTATGATCAGGAGCCCTGTGGAGTGCATCTTTTTTTTTTTTTTTTTTTTATTTAGTTTGGAATTTCCTTCCCTGGACAGAGTCTTTCAAACTGCAGCATCTCATTTAAAAGAAGGTTCTGGTGCCACAGCGAAAAGACACAGGTTGTATGAGTAACACAAGACTACAATACGGATAACGAGAATTATATAGGACATGCAGAACAAGTTATAGTGCGGTGCATAGATCTGAAAGGCTAGGCTTATAAAGTGCATGATAAAGTACAGGGTCAGCTGCAGTCAGGCTCTGTGGCATCTGGCTTGTTGCTACAACTGTGAATGGGTGGTTGGTGTTAAAAATGCAGGGACCTGTCTTTGTAGCTGGGTTTTCTGCATATCCTTAAATCAGGACCACCAGCTTGTCACGTAGAAAACAGTGTTTCTCTTGGTTCTCAATTTCAAAGGTAAAAAGTGTGACAGAACTACCATGGCTGTAACATTTTTGTGTTCTCCCTCCTACGAGACCAGATAACAAAGGTGTCCATACATCTCAGCCACAGTTTTAGTTTTTAGGGACAGGGCTGAGTACGCTTCCTAAACCTTCCATGAAAACACTGGTGACTGCTGGGGAAAGGAGTGAACCAATACCAGGCCCCTCCAACCACATTACAAAACTATTTCTGAACTATTATTGTCAAGAAGACAGTTTGGCTGATTCAGACACACTTAGGTAGCACAATACACAATACAGCCTTTCTCGTCAGATGAACATCCTAAAATAGTTTAAGCACTAGCCAAGGTTTTTTGAGGGTAGTCATGTAAAGCAAAACACTTGATAACAGCTAAGAGAGTCGCTGATGGACAGGCACATCATCAGTTCTGCTGTATGGAAACACCAGGATTTGATGGCAATCAGTTTCTTTGGTAGCTTTAATTTATAGTTACAAGTTATTGTGCCAAAGTCTTTTACCTGGCTTGTAAAAGACAATATCTTAGCAAACTAAAGTAAAGCTGAGGATGATCGACAGTGGGAAAAATAACTGAGGAGTGATGGGGCCACCCACGTTTATATAAATGTAGATGTGGCACATCATGGTGGGTGGCCCCTGGCTAACAAAAGTTTACACAGGGTCCTAGCGCCGCTGGCTCATAGTTCCAAAGACGTGGCCTAATGGAGGGGATATCCTCGAAGAAGATCATATATTATAGTCTTAAGATAGTCAAGGAAATCTAACTGGTTCGAAAAAGCTGTGATTCCTAAAGCAAAATTGATGCATAGCGGCTTAAGCCCATTTAACATACAATAAATAACTCTAAAAACATTTCTTAAAGCGTCATTAAGTATCCTTGCTCCTTATTGCTTTTTGTGGCTATATATTCCAGCAAAGGACTTTCAAATGAAGTTTCAGTAAACTAAAGGATTACAGTCATAACATCATTCATACTGCGTACATTATTTTCATAAAATATTGCAATACTTGGTATTTTATTTGTTATTCTTCTCTGATGATTTAATTCCTATGTCATATATATTCCTCTGTGAAAGGCTTTTAAAAAGACTGGAACATCCATGAAATTCCATGATGCCAATATCTCAAACTGACCCATGCACAGCAGTGGGCCTTGTGGAGTAACGGAAAGGAATGCAAGTGGCACCACTCTCTGCTGAAGATTACTCATTATTTGCAGTAAACACCAAAATGCACGTGCCTGGATATTGGAAAATTGTTGTATAGCCCTAGCCTTCTTCTGCAACCTACGAGGCAGCATGTGGTTTACAGGAAAAGGGTGTGCTGCTAGAAAGGAACATGTTTAAGGTTGCTAGAGCATGTCAGTTTAGTGCAGTTCAACTGCTAGTGTTTTTACAGTGATATGGTACCCTGTTTTGATTCCCACAGCTGTCCAATGTAGTAAACAAAGTGAGTATTCTCTATTCAATCTTACTGCATAGTCAGATGATTTCCCTGCCTGAAATCCTATTGCAATATAAAAATCAAACCCCATGATGTAACAAGGCAACTTCAATAATCGACATTAATACAGAAATGGATGTTTGTAACCATAGTGCTCTCGGAAACCAGAGGCTTGGTGGACAATATGACACCTTTTGGGGTCAATCAACATAAATATTCCTAACAAAGTGTAAGGTTTATATAGGTCACATCGACTGAGGGACTATTGTGGTCTCTAGAACTACGTACTATGCTGAACTTTTAAAAGATAATGACAGAGCCACCAAGTCAAATCATTATAACCCTCCCTTTGAAACCCAAGCTTGAAGCCGACTGGTACAGTATTTATGTTCTCAGCTGGGAATCAGACAAAAAAACAGAAAGTGAACATTAAAACTAACACTAGATAGCAAGAAACATGTGAAAGCCAAGATACAATATTTGTCACTGCATGTGCTTAACGGCCGGATATTCAAAATCTGGTCAAGTGGGCATGCACTGTCAAATGTGCGGACAAAAAGAAGTAGTCACTTTTTGTAATGGAGTATTCAACAGCAAAAGTGCATAAAACCATGGACAAGCTCCCCAGCTTTTGAGAGCCTAAATCACCTTTCAGAATCCAGATGTGCATGCCATTTGGGTTGATCTGTATGAGCGCAGCCATGCAAAATCCAAACTGCCACATTATTTGAAATGGATGTAAATGGACTTTTTGGGAAAAAAACAGTCTGTTTAGCAGCAACAGACATTCATTTTCCCCAATGGATATGAGTAACCAGAAGTGATTCTTTCTTTCTGTTATAAATACATTTTTCCCAGCCTGGCCATGGCCTGTCATTACAGGGAGTTCAGCAGTGATATGCACTTAGGGCCATCTGAATGTAAAACACTATGTGTGTATTCCCAATTTTATAGCAAAGCTGGTATAAATGGGCTGCCAGTGGTACACACATTGCCCCCAAACCATCTCAATATCAGGCCCTGTACATTTAACTGTTCTTTATACATTGTTATGAATAGTGACTGTCCCTGTAACTCCATGCTTCTTTTGCATGTATATTTGCATATTACATCACAGATAGTGTATATTTCTATATTACAGCACAGAAATAGTGTATTGTTAGTATTGCACTCAGTTCCTTTTCCATGAAGACTTAAACCAATAGTGTTTATTTACAAGCAAAAAAAAAAAAAAAAGAGCTCTGGGAGTTATGGAAAATCACTTCCATCGTAGATCACAGGCCGCTCAACTGTCAAGTGATAAGATACGGTCTTTGAGATGAACCTGTGTGTAAAAGAACAAAAACGTGCATGGTTAAAACAATCAAAACTCACACGATAGATAGACTAACAAATTACTGAAGTAGACGGCAACTGTTTTCTTTTTCATGATCAGTCCTGTTCCCCCCTCAGTAAGCCCAAAGTGAACCTGAGCCTACATGATAAAACATTCAACATTCCATTGCTAAAAACAAACTGGGGCCATAAAACCTTCAGATACACTGCAGGGAAAGTATGGAATGATCTACTCCTGGAGTTACATAGCATCGGATCCAGTAAACTGTTTACATATAATTACAAAAACAACCTCACAATAACACTTAATAGTAGTTGTCACACCACTTCACCTCTCACTGGCTGTGATAACACAGTGTGCCTTACACATCCTTACTGTAACCTACTACAGTCTATGTGATCCGCTGTAACCTCTGTACTCCTACTGAATCCTACCATATATTGTGTAGATTCTGTAGCCCTACTGTACCTTGCTGCATGCGGTTTGCATTTTATTCCTAACTGTAATCCCTGACTGTATTGAAATGACATCTGTATTTCACCAGTAAAAGAAATCTAGGTTCCAGTAAGCCTACCCACTGAACAAATGAACAAACACACATAAATAACAAGACCACACTGAGTCACAACAGAAATGACTACAATTTCACTTCCTTCAATTATGGGTGTGTTACTGAAGGGACTTGTATACTGCTGTTCATAATTTTCTGGGTTTTTTGTTTTTTTTAGAAATCAACTACAATGATGAATTTGTTTAAAACCTATGAAGGATTTCCAGTCTGAATTACTTCCTTATGGTTAGACATAGTCGTGGTGGTGGTGTTTTGGGGGAGGAGTATTCTGTTAACGTGCAGCAAAGTCCCAGTCTCCATTCCATGAGGTGAAAACTTCCGTTACAGACACCACCTAAAAAAAACAGGTTACTCACCTGTAACAGTAGTTCTAGGAATGGTAGAGTTGTTCATCCACACTTCTTGCCATGTCCCTTTCCCTTTAAAGATTGCCGGAAGGTCTTCAAGATGGCTCCTCCCACCCATCCGGGTGGTATAATCCTCGGCTCTGCCCCATGATGCCAGATCTTATCCCGCTGGAAGCCAGGTGTGTGCGCCACAGCCAGGGAGGTCGGGTGGGTCCGTGTGGATGAACAACATATACCACTCCTAGAACTACTGTTACAGGTGAGTCACTTGTTTTTCTAGGGATGTGCATATGTTGTTCATCCATACTTCTTGGCAGACTCCTAGCAGTTCTCCAGGAGGAGGGAGGCAAAGTGCACACCCCTTCTGAAATATTTACTTGGGGAACAGAGATTGGAGAACTGAGGCCCCAAAATCAGCATCCCGGCACAGAAACATAGACTTTGACGGCAGATAAGGACTGCTTGGCCCATCTAGTCTGCCCATTTCCCTACCTACAGGATAAGCCGCAGATCCTAGTTAACCAACAGCCCATTTCTTCCTACCCCCCACAAGAATTGCCTTATGTCTGTCCTATGCATTCTTGAATTCTCCCACAGTTTTAGACCCCACAACCTCCTCAGGAAGGCTGTTCCATGCATCTGCTACCCTATCTGTGAAATAATACTTCCTCACATTGCCTCTGAACCGCCCTCCTTCTATCTTTAAATTGTGTCCCCTTGTTCTTGCACGTCTCTTTTTCTGAAAGATGCTACCCTCTTGGACTTTGTTGATTCCACTGAGGTACTTAAAAGTTTCTATCATGTCCCCCCTCTCCTTTCTTTCCTCAAGGGTATACATTATAAGCTCCTTTAGTCTCTCCTCATACGGCTTCTCTTGCAGACCCTGCACCATTTTAGTTGCCCTCCTCTGGATTACCTCTATCCTGTCTATGTCCTTGCGGAGACTGGGTCTCCAGAACTGGACACAGTACTCCAGATGGGGTCTCACCAACTGTCTGTACAGAGGGATAACAACTTCCTGTTTCTCTGCTGATGCCTCTCCCTATACATCCCAGTATACCCCAGCCCTCCCTACTGCCTTCTCGCATTGCTTGCTAACCTTAAGGTCATCTGATATGATTACCCCAGGTCCCTTTCCTTTTGTTGTTGTTACTACCTCCCCACCCACTGTGTATTCTTCCCTGGGTTCTTGTTTCCAGGTGCATTATTTGCACTTCTTTGCATTGAATCCTAGCTGCCATACTTGACCATTCCTCCAACCATGCCAAGTCCCCTTTCATCCTTTCCACGCCTCGTGGATCAACCCTGTTGCAGATCTTTGTGTCATCTGCAAAAAGGCATACTTTTCCTTCCAGTCCCTCTGCAATGTCACTGATGAAGACATTAAAAAGGACTGGACCCAATACTGAACCCTGCGGTGCCCCACTAGTAACCCCTCTTTCTTCAGAGTGGACTCCATTTACAATTACCTTCTGTGTCCTGTTGTGCAGCCAATGTTTTACCCAGGCTACCACCCTGGGACCCACTCCCAGGCTGATTAATTTGACTATTAATCTTTTGTGTGGGACTGTCAAATGCCTTGCTAAAGTCTAGGTAGGCCATGTCCACAGCCCCTCCCTGGTCTACTACTTTGGTCACCCAGTCAAAGAAATCTATTAGAGTCGCCTGACATGACCTTCCCGCTGTGAACCCATGCTGCCTTGGGTCCTGTGCTCCACTGGCCTCTAGGTACTCAACTATTGTTTCCTTCAGAAGTGACTCCATCACTTTCCCTACCACAGAGGTCAGACTGACAGGTCTGTAGTTTCCTGCCTCTGTCTTGGTCCCACTTTTGTGAAGGGGAATCACATCCGCCTTCCTCCAGTCCTCGGGTGCCACACCATCCTCCCATGATTTATTAAAAAGAGTAGCCAGTGGTTTCACTAGTTCCTCCCTTAATTCTTTTAGAATTCTGGGGTGAATTCCATCAGGACCCATTGCTTTGTCCACCTTCAGTTTTAGGAGTTCTTGCAGAACCCTTTCTTCTGTGAAAGGACTGGGATCGAACTCCTATCAAGAATGCTTCTGTTAATTGGATTAGGCATTTCCCTCCTCTTTTGTGAATACTGAGCAGAAATATTCATTCAGTATCCCTGCTTTTTCACTGTCCCTCTGCCACCCACCGTTCATTCTATTCAGCCTCACTATCCCTCCCTTTGTTTTTCTACGCTCGCTGATGTACCTATAAAAGGTTTTATCCCCCTTCTTAACTGAGCTGGCTATCTTTTCCTCAGTTTGGGCCTTTGCTATTCTGACTTCCCTCCCAGCTTCCTTCTGCCTTAACTGGTATAGCTCTCTGTCCTGCTACATCTGTGTTTCCTTATACTTCCGGAATGCTATCTTTTTCTTCCTGACTTTCACAGCCACCTCTTTTGAGAACCATAGTGGCTTTTTCTTTCGTTTTGACTTGTTTATTTGCTTCACACAAAGGCTTGCTGCCTCTGTGATGGCGGTTTTGATGATTCCCCATTGTTGCTCCACACCTCCTTCTAGCCTGTTTGCTAGTGCTTTTCTGAGGCACTCTCCCATCTTGCCAAAGTCAGCCCTCCTAAAGTCCAGTACCCTCACTTTTGTATGGCTTGACTCTGTAGCTGAGTTTAATGTGAACCACACTGTTTGACGGTCACTTGTCCCCAGACGGCAACCCACTTCAAGATCTGAGATCCTCTCACTGCCCCCGTTTGAGTGTATGAGGTCTAAGATTGCTCCCTCACGAGTGGGTTCCGAAACTAGCTGTCTGAGACCTGCCACCTGTAGGGCATCAAGAATGGCCCTGCTCTTGGATGTGGCTGCAGCAAATGTGCTCCAGTTAACATCTGGCATATTCAGGTCTCCCATCAACAGTATCTCCCCTTTCTCTGCCATTCTAAGAATGCCTTCTATCATATCCTTGTCCATTCCCTCCTCCTGACATGGGGGTCTGTACACAACCCCTGTGCGGATTGTGGTGCCCTTTCCAGTCTCCAAGGTGACCCACAGTGCCTCCTCTCCTCCCTGTTTACTCTTTTGTTCAGTTGCTTTTATTCCTTCCTTTACATAGAGAGCTACTCCTCTCCCTCTTCTCCCCTGCCTGTCTCTCCTGTAGGTTATGTACCCTGGTATGTTAACATCCCAGTCATGGTTCTCTGTGTACCATGTTTCTGTGACTGCTACGATATCCAGGCATCCCTCTTCCATCAAGGCCACCAGCTCAGAGCTTGTTGCCCAGACTCAGGGCATTGGTACTTATTACCCTCCATTTCCTGATGGCCTTACTCCCTTTGCCCCATCCCTGTCCTTCTTGCCTTGTCACTTTCTCCATTTACCCCAGCCCTTCTCCCTATCGACACCTTACGCTGGTGTTTGCCACACTTACTACTGTGATTATTTGGGGGCTAGGATTTCCTGCTCCTTTCCAGTGCCCCCCGGCTAGTTTAAAAGCTTGCCAATGTAGCATTTAAACCTATCACCTAGGATCCTGGTTCCCCTCCCGGACAGATGCAGCCCATCATGCCAGTATAGGCTTGCATCACTCCAGGTGGACCCCCAGTCCCCAATGAAGCCAAATCCCTGAGCTCCACACCAGTTTTTCAACCACTGATTGAATCCCATGGTGCGGAACACCCTAGCCTTCCTATGCCATAGGTGGGCAGCACCTCCAGAAGGTTACCGTGCATGCTACTTGACTCAAGGCCCTCCCCAATTCCACAAACTCTTCCTGCACTTCTCTAATCCCTTTCTTAGCCAGGTCATTTGTCCCTGGGTGGACAATGACATCCAGCTCCTCCCTCGCGCAGCTGCCCTGGCAATCCTGAGGATTCGCTCCCTGTCCCTCCAAGCCATGGCGCCAGGCAGGCACCTTACCTCCTCCCCTTCCTCCCCCAGTTCTACCTTCCTAACAATGGAGTCCCCCACCAGGAGTTGTTTCCTTCCCTTGCAGGGTCCCCTGCCACCCTCCTGTGGGTCTCCTTTGTGGAGGTTCCCAGCATCCTCCTTGGTCTCCACTGCGGGTGCCTCCATAGAGGAATCACACTTTGCCAGAATGGCATAAGAATTCTGGAGAGGTACAACTGGAGGGATGCGCCTTTGTTCCACCACCCTCATCCTCCCTGAGCCCACTGTGGTCCAACCGCTCCTCTTTCTTGGCAACCTCTGAGGCAACGGCAGTGGCACTGGTGGTCCCTGGATGGAAGAGGAGGTCCCACAAATCCTGGCCAACTCAGCCTGGAGATGAGCAACCTCCTCCCTCAGCCCAGAGAGGTGCCTGCAGATGGGACAACACCGCATCCTCCAGAACGTCTCCCGGAAGACTGCTGCTCCACAGCCACTGCACTGCACCACTCCAATCATGTCTTATTTCTGGCCTCTTAACTATTTGTAATCCTTACTCTTTCCTCTGTTTTTTTTTCTCTCTCTCCTTACTTTCTGCCTGTGTGCCTTTAAGCTCCTGATTGTCCTGTTCTGAGACAAGAATATCCTATATTTCTCAGTAGACCACTTACTTGCTCAGAGGCAGACCTCCAGCAGCTAGAGGGGCTGAGAGCTACTCTGCCCTTCTAGGATGGTGGGTCTTTGGTGGTTCTGTGATCACTCACTTCCTGCTCCCAAACAGGAAGTTCCTGTTGTCAGTCAAATCCTGTGCCTATAAAAATAGAACTAGCTTCGGGTTGGGGGGAGGGAAGGAGTGCAATATAGTCCCAGTAGAGAAGTTCAGTCACACAGCAGTCCTTCTCCTGGTGTCTTCTGCCAAACTATTAGCAGAATCTTTCTAAGACAGTCTTTAAATGTAGCTTCCTTCTAGCTAAGCCACTCCCCCTACTTACTAGATCTTTCTACAAGTAATTTAAACCTCACAGCTGTAAGTCCTTTCAATCACCTGAGATTTACACCTAGATAACTGTTCAGATACCCATTCAGTTCAGTTAACTCAGACAAACACACATTTTTTTCGTTTTTTATACCCTAAATTAAAGGTCCAAGTACAAAAGTTCTTCTTCTTTAGTCCCGGCAGAGAAGTCCAGTCACACAGCAGTCCTTTCTCCTGGTGTCTTCTGACAAGTTACACATGACTCAAGGTTGATGTGGTAATGGGTGATGAAGGTGTTTGCTGACTTCCAGGTAGCAGCCCGACAGATTTCCTGTATGGGGATGTCCCTGGAAGCAGCCACTGATTCAGCGGTATGGCGGGTGGAATGAGCTCTTCTCCCTCTGGGAGGCTCCTTGCCCGCCAACTCATAGCATAGACTAATGTAAGATGTAATCCATCTTGCAATCGACCACTTTGCTGCAGGACTGCCAGAAGCGGCTTCAGCATAGGTGACAAATAGCTGGCGAACCTCTCCCAGAATTTCCCGCCGTCCTCGCCTTATAATAGGAGACAGCTCATCTCAGGTCCAAAGTATGGAGCCTATACTCAGCCTCTGAAGTGCAACTGGGGTAGCACACCGGCAGAGTCAATCCTTGGTCAAGGTGAAGCTCTGACACCACCTTCGGAAGGAATTTCAGGTGAGGGCGCAGGACAATCTTGTCCCTGTGGAAGACCAGATAAGGGGAGTCCACCAAGAGCGCCTGGAGCTCCCCTGTCCTTCTAGCAGACGTGACAGCCACCAGGAAGGCCATCTTCCACGACAAGTGTGACAACTCACACTTGTGCATTGGTTTAAATGGCTTGCCCATGAGCTGTGCCAAGACCAACAGTAGATCCTACGGAAGTGGAGGTTCACGAACCGAAGGGGATATGTGATCCAGGCCTTTGAAAAAGCGCATGACCACTGTCTCCTTTTCCCCCACGTCTGCTGACTGGCCCATGTCCAGTAAGCAGAGATAGCTGCCAGGTGCACCCTAAGGGTCGATGACTGAAGACCCCCTTTGGAGAGCGACCACAAGTAGTCTAGAATATTAGCCACTGGGCAGGACAAAGGGTCCAGGCCCTTGCCCTGACACCAAATGGAAAACCTTTTCCACTTAAGGCATAACATTTCCTGGGTGACTTCTTCCTGGATGCTTCCACTACTGTGAGTACATCCACGGAGAGACCCACAGCCTAGAACACTAGCTGCTCAGGTACCAGGCTGTCAGGTGCAGGGATTGAAGGTCTGGGTGGAGAACCTTCCCCTGACTGAGACCAGGCCTGGGCGTACTGGAAGACGCCTCGGGAGCCTGTTGCTGAGGCGATCTGGATACCAGAACTGGTAGGACCAGCCTGAGGATACCAGGATCACCTGCATCTTGACCCTCCTCACCTTGAGGAGCACCCTGTGGATCAAGGGAAATGGAGGGAAGGCACAGAAGAGGCCTGGGGTCCGACGTTGAGAAGGCATTCCCGTGCAGCGAGCCCTGCTGAGCGGGGCGGGCATGAAACAGCCTCAGCTTGGTGTTTTCCCTGGAGGCAGACAGGTCCACCATTGGTTTGCCCCAGTGAGAGAACAGGCTGTACGCTACCTCTGGATGGAGAGACCACTCGTGGGATGTCTCACCTATGCAGCTGGGAGCATCCCCCACTTGATTTGAGGCTCCTGCCAAGTGGATGGCTAGGAGATCTGCCTCCAGTCGACTCACGAGTGTCCAGATGCAGAGCGCTTCCCTGCATAGCAACTGGGAGTGTGTGCCACCCTGCTTGTTGAGGTACTAAATGGTCATGGTGTTGTCCATCTAGACTTGAACCACTTGACCACAGAGCTGAGGAGCAAACACTGATAGAGCCAGTCTGACCGTTCTGAGCTCCATCAGGTTGACGTGGTAAAGGAACTCCTCGAGGGGTCCAGAACCCATGGGTCCTGTTGTCCCAGATGTGGGCTCCCCAGCCCATGAGAGAGGCACTGGTCATGAGGACGACCGTCGGCTCAGGGTGAACAATAGGGATCCCTTCCTGCAACCAGTTTAGGACAGTCCACCACTGGAGAGTGTCTCACATCTTCTGGGTCACAATGATCAGCTGGTCAAAATGACCTAGGCACTGAGTCCACTGGGTGACCAGCCCCCACTGAAGGGGGTGTGTGTGCCACTGGGCCCAACGGACCACGGAGGTGAAGGCCACCATGTAAACCAGAAGGCACAGAAAGTCCCGGGCAGGGCACAACTGCCCAACCAGAAATAATTGGGCAAAGGAGAAGAGAACCTTTGCCCTGTCCACTGGGAGTCGGGCTCTGGCTCGGCGACAGTCGAGCTCTGCCCCCGATGAAACATATCACCTGAGAAGTCACGTGTTCCGACTTGGCCTCATTGATCAGGAGGCCGAGCTGGGAGCAGGTCTGGAGGGCCAGGTCCCTGGACCTCTCCACCTCCTGTTGGGTGAAACTTGCTAAGAGCCAGTCATTGAGGTAGGGGTATATTCTGACCCCCAGACACCCGAGATGGGCTGCCACCACTGCAATGCATTTGGTGAAGACCCTTGGGGCTGATGACAGGCCGAATGGCATAGCTCAAAACTTGTATAGGGTTCCCTCTGCCCTGAAGCAGAGGAACCTCTGGTGGGACGGATGAATTGGGACATGATAGAACGTGTCCTGGAGATACAGTGAGCAGAACCACATGTTTTCCTTCAAGGATGGTATGATCTGGGACAGTGTTACCATTCAGAAGGTGCGTGGCCTGAGATATTGATTCAGGTCGTGCAGATCTAGAATGGGGCGCCAGGCACCCCATCCGCTTCAGAACCAGGAAGTACCTGGATATGAACCCTGGGTCTGGTGGAGGATCTGCCACTCGGCCTACTGCCTCCTTCAGGAGGAGCTGAGCAATGTCGTCTCGAAGAGCCAACTGAGTGTGGGTGGAAACTCTCTCCTCCCGTGGGGCACAGGCTCAGTTTGGAGGGTACTGCTCAAATTCCAGAGGCAGACCCTGGCCGACCATTTCTAAGACCCACCTGTCCGTGGTAACAGCGGACCAGGTGGAAAGGAATTGGTGGAGCCAGCCCCCCCCACGGGAGGACCCACAGGGGACGTGATGGGAATGGGATGGCAACCCTTATACCATCACTGGGCAGGCTTGGAGGAAGTAGGTCCAGGGCCTAAACCCGACCTCCTTTATGGGCCTGGAAAGGTTCGGGCTTGGTATGGGGGTGCCAAGCCTGAGCCTGCTACTGACCTCCCTGAAAGGAGGTCTGCTGCTGCTGAGCCACAGGGGAAGAATGCCAAAAAGGATTCTTCATCTGCTGCTGCTTCTTCTTGGGACCAGAAGAACTCTGAGCAGAAGTGGCATCCAAGGTGGCACTGGACTACTCAATGCACTCCAGCCACACCTGGGCCAAAGAGATTGGTGCCCAGGAAAGGCACATCAGCCAGTTTGTGCTGGGTATCCACCGGGAAGGAGGAGAGCCTCAGCCAAGTCCTGCGGCAGGAGGCAACTGTGACTGCCAATGAATGGGCACGAGTCCTCAATGTCCAGGGCCATCTGGAACTGCTGCTTAGCAATGGCACGGCCTTGGTCTCATGGCTGCTTGACCGTGGTCTGCAAGTCCATACAGAGGTGTGGGAGGACTTTGTCCAAGGTCCCCAAAAGGGCATGGGAAAAGTGTGCCATGACAATGGCTGAGCTTACCTGACGGATGCCTAAGGAAGAGGCCGCAGAGACCTTCCATACAGAGTGATCCAATTTCTTGGACTCCTTCTCAGAAGATCTGTCAGTATCAGCAGAACTGCCTGTACATCTGAACACAGAAATGGTCACTATGCTCTTGGCCAAAGGGTGCTCTGTGAATCCCAGTAGGGACGCCTATGGGCAATGCATACTTCTGGGCCATCCGGCAGATGGACCTGGACAGGAGGCAAGGTGCTGCCAAAGTTCAAGGGTCAGGCCAATGATGCTTTGGCAACAGGAAAGGCTTCCATGAGGGTATCCCCTCTCTTGAGAATATCTGTGAGAGGGTACTCTGCCTTTTTTTGGATAGGTTCCATGGGCATCCCTGTGGACTCAGAGATGAGGTGGAGAATGCCCTGAAAAGATGAAGGGCCTTCCTACGTCACTAAATCATCAGTCAACTTGTCATCCCATGGATGAGAATGGACGCCAGTATGATCTGAATCCAAAGTATCCAGATACAGCGGTCGACGGCCCAGATCACCCTCAACTTGCCTAGGGTGGTCGGGGGTAAGAGTGACTGAAAGACGTCAGGGGAGCCCGGTGTCTGGCCAAGCTTCCTTAGACGGAGCCCCTCCCATGGGCTACTTAGGTGGCGGTTCCACCAGAATCGGTGGAGAGACCGGTTTAGGCCAAATCGGAAGAGGTTTAGCTGGTTCGCTGGTGGGGGAATCAATTTTATTGGTCCCTGGGAGTCGGCTCAACCTGGAGGCCAAAGCCAAGTAATGGTTGTAGGAGATGGGTCGGTTATGCTTGACAAAATCAGCCAGGTCACATGAGGTCCTCATAGTGTCGATAGTTTCTTCAAGCCTCCCTCATCTGAGGAGGATGAAGATGACAGATGGTGTCACCTCTTTTTGGTGCGCTTGTGCGCCTTCCTCGGCCTGTCAGTCGAGGGGGTCCAAGACCTCGATTGAGATCGGGCGGGCCAACTTGGTTGCTCAAGAGATGCCGGTAAAACTGGAGACTTCCAGGGGTCAGGGACCACTTCCTCGTCGGGTTTCCCAGTGGGCTTGGCCTCCTCACCAGGGAAAGAAAGGACCGGAGTCTGACTGAGGGAGTTGTTGACCGGAGTCAGTGACAATGGGTCGATCAGGTTGAGAACAATCTCAACTTTGTTGATTGAAACTTCGGTCAACTGTCCCAACGGCAAAGCCAAGAAGCCAGCGGCCGAAGAGGCAATTTTGACCAAGGTTGAAATGGCCAGCTCCTGGGACCAAGATCCTTCCAAATCCCAAGAGTGTTTATGTCGAAAACGAAGATGGTCCTGGTTCCTCTCTTGCTTATGGGACCGAGAGGAGTGCATGCCGGCAGGACTCTCACCCTTAGTCAGGAGAGAGTAGCACAACTCTCGGAAGGGATCCGAGAAAGTAGAGCCCAAGTTGAGTGGAATGAAGAAGCCCCGAGAGGAAGATTCTGCGGAGCGAATTGCTTCCTCCTTGAAGGCCTGCATGCGCTCTAACTGCTCAGCGGATCCCACGGCCATGGAAACCACCCACCAGGCCTCCTGAGATTTCACCAGCGAGTTCCATTTTTCGGACCGTCCCAATTTAAGGCATGTGAGATGGTTGTTGAGAACGTTGGGCTGAAAAGCGAGGCAGAACTTGCAGGTCATGGTGTCATGGCCGACACCAAGACAGTAAATGCATGGGGTGTGCGGGTCTGGACATGACATCTTCTGGCCACACGGGTACCAGTGAAATCCAGGGGAAGACTTGTCTTCCATAATCGAGAAGCAAGAGTCGCAATCTCTAATGTGAGTAAGTCTAATTTTCGGAATGACCGAAGGTTGGGAAGCCAGGGCCTACAGAATGCAAGAGCACGACAGAGGCAATCTGAATCTTCCAGCGGAAAGGAAGATCTGGCGTCATGGGGCGGAGCCGAGGTATATAACACCCGGGTGGGTGGAAGGAGCCAGCTTGAAGACCTTCCGGCGATTCTTAAAGGGAAAGGGACGTGCCAAGAAGTGTGGATGAACAACATATCCACGTCCCTAGAATGAGGACTTTACGTCCTCATAAGCATACACTGAGTTAATCACAGTGGAGGCAAGAATAAGTGAAAAATGAACAAATAAATCACAATTTGCAATGATATCACTTGAACTCCATTACACATTTCAAACTAACTGCAATTTTAATGTCATTAAATTATTATTAAAGGCTCCAGACTGCATGAAAACAGGATCTTTGTCCTACAGAGTTCAACAGCTCCTGATAGTTTCAGAGCCAAGGTCATCATCTGCAGTTTGTGACATTACTGTGATTTTCTCACAACAGATAGCGGCACTAAAAGCTAGGAATATGCATCAGAATCAGTCTATGGAACAAGAGTCAGGTTTCAGTACAAATGTCATAAGTAAAAAAGAATGGAATGACTCGAAGTTCAGCATTTTTTGTACTGCCACATAATTTAATTCTGCTGATGCCAGGTATGTATTATTCCTCCACAGATCGGAGCTCCTCATCAAAGGGAACATAAACCCTGCTGTTTACATATTTTAATACAATTGTAAATTTTGGTGTGTGTGTATTGTCGGTTTAGTAACTCCAGCTGTGTAGTTTTTTTTGTTTTGAAACAGTCCTAGTTTTTTCCCTACCCAATATTCAGTTTTCAAATATGTAACCCCCAACCCCACCCTTAAGGAGGTATGTGGCTATACTCTCCTGCTTCACAGCCCTGAATGACTGTGGGTATGGCCCAGGGAACTTGCTGTGTCTACAGGGATCTTTTTCTGCTTGCCAGGTCTTCCCCTGCACTTAGTACCATCTTTTTCCTTTTTTATTCTTGTGGGCTTCAGTTATTATTGACTGGTGACTGGTGTATTTGTTCTCATTTAAGGCCGGCAAATTGCTTTGAGACTGCCTGTGGTCGGCTACCTATTGTTGTATTTAATCTTATTCCATTATAAAGTAATTTGTTTCTGGTGGCCTTATCCTGCTCTACTGCACCTGTAATTGTATCCTGCCTTGCTTTACCTGTAATTCCTGATTAACTGTGATGCTGATTTTGTTATGCTCTCCTAGGTTGTACCTGAAAATAGACATTTATCTGTCCAGTGTGCCTACCTGGTTAACTAAAGCTATATTAATCAATGAATCAATCAATCCATAAAGTAAGTTCTGGGGCA
Organism: Neoceratodus forsteri; assembly: GCA_016271365.2. Lineage (NCBI taxonomy): Eukaryota > Metazoa > Chordata > Ceratodontiformes > Ceratodontidae > Neoceratodus > Neoceratodus forsteri. The sequence continues at coordinate 685,584,826 of CM057456.1, read as the reverse complement.
CTCTGAGATTCTGCCTGGTATAAAAGAAAATACACATATACACTTAGAGATGACCAAGAACTTGACTTTTACCCAAGAATGGCTGCCAAAGTTGATTTGTACACGTGACCATGGATCCAGGGATCCCAAGTCATGTTTAAATGATCAGTACTTTATACAATCCCACACATATCTCATAGGGTTCATGGTAGTCTCCCGACCCCGCTGTCATGGCCAATACACTTCACTTCATAGCTTTGCACTGGGACATACTGTATGGTAACTCTTGTCTCGTTCCAGCATGCTCCTGTCTCATCTGAATCTTTGATTAGCATAATTTACTCTGTCCTGTCTAAATAACACTCACTTTGTGCTGCATGTCTGCAACAGCATGGCTCTGCCAGAGGATTCCTATTCCACCTCCGATTGTCTTGTAGTTACTTCAGTTATGTTTATTTCATCCACTGAATTGCTTCAGTTACCTCCACATTAGCCATGTAACCCCCGTGCTTCCATAAAGCAGGGATTCTACTTTGCTGCAAAGTTTACTCTGATATTCTATGTCACACTGAAAGGGCATTTATCCCACTGAACTGAGGTCAGTACTGCCCCGGGGAGACCATCGGGGGTGGATGCCTTTCCCTGCACACAACCTACCGATTCTTCTCCTCTACTGATCCAAGCAAAAGCCCACCGGATAACAGTCACACACATCCTTGTGTGCTGTATGGCAACCCTCAGTCTGCCTCCTTTGATCCCTTTAATGGTGAGTCAGACCAATGGTGCCGTTACTGAAAGACTTGCCTTTTTTTATCTCTCTTATGCTCATAGGTGACTCTCTTACCTTAGCTTGTTACTTCAGGTATGATGATTCTGTATAGGCCACTCTCCAGGGTTGCCCACTCTAGGATCTCCCTCAATATCTTCAGGGAAACTCTCTGCTGGCCAGCTGGCCACTTGGTTGTCTCTCTTGAAAGGAAATCCTACTGAGGTACCTGCACCCTCCTGGTGGTTCCTTTCTCACTCCCGTTCTATGGGTAGCACCTCTGACGTGACCCTCAGATTCCCAGTTCTTTGGGATCTTCCCTCAGTTCTTGAAGTCCCTTTATGGTGGCTACAGGGTCGCTCTTGCTGTCACTCTGATTACCTCAAATCCTCACAGTATCTAGGACCTCGGCCAACCTCAGAACACCAAGAATGCTTTGCACTCAACTCCTGCCCAAGCTTTGTAGCAGGAATCTCCTCCAGATGCCACCCAGGCCATTGGTCTGCATCCTGCAACTAGCTACTACCCAGGCCAAAGCTTTGACATAGCCTCCTCCTGCTGCTAAGGTGAAAATGGTACAGTAAGTACCAGCCAATACCCACTATAGGCAGCTACTTACTACCAGCTTTACTGCTTGCAGTACCCTTTAATCCTTGATGTTCCCTCCAAAACTTGTCCTTAAACTGCTAATAGCACCTCCTGGACATCCTATTTTTACTGCTTTATAAACTCTCCCCCACCCCAACTAAACCTTTGAGGAGAATGTCAGAGTGTCAGTCTCCACTTTCTCACACCAGTGAACAACCACCACCTCCTTCTACTGTAAGGAGGGAGTTGTTGTTACACCTACATATCAGTTCCAGAACCGAAATACATCAGCTGAGCTGAAGCTTACACCAAAGCTTTCCATGAAGGGATTCCACTTAAAGAGCTACTGATGCCTCAAAGAAAACTTTAAAAAACATAATAATTAGGTAAAATTCTGCTTGTACTCCATTTATAGTTCATATATTTCTTCTCCCTATAATTTATTACTAAGGAAATGTGTATGACTATATGATCTTTATCTCTGAGAGTTAATTTTGAGTTCATCTGCCTCTGTAGCTTACTCCCTACTTAAAGTTATAATCTTCTGTTGTGACATTACAATCTGTTGCCATGGGAGTAACTGTGATACCACAAGCAGTGCTCTATTTCAGGTAGGGAGAAAGAAGCAGGAATAGATTAACTCTTCAGGAGCAAAGATCCTGTTTTCATGCAAATTACCTCAGTAATAAATAATGGGGAAGAGGCACACAGAACTAATGGGAAGTACAAGCTGAACTTTGTCTCAATATTATGTTTTGTTAAAGTTTTCCTGAACATGTCACCAGCTCTTCAAGTGATGTCACTGGATTCCGGAACTCCTAACTAATTGAAAAAGCAATACTGGGCAGGAAAACGTCTGCATTAAAATGGGATTCTAAATAACGACAAAATTGGATTGTCTCAGAACAAGCACAGAAAACACTAAACTGTGTGATTAAACAGACTTCACGCATGTCCCAATTTATAAATAGATTATAAAATCTAAGCAGCAGGGGTTATGTTCCTGCTAATAAAGTCCTAAGGCAGAACAGGAAAGCGTCGTATGGTAGGGAACAGTGGCATGCCTATCAAGTGTTACACATCAGCTTTAGCACTACACTGTTTCCATCTAAATTTACCTTCATTCACAAAATGTCTGATGTTTCAGATTGTGCTGGTTCTAGTTGTGAACATACAAACTAGTAAGAGCTGAAGACAGGTCCTGTGTAAACCTGAAGACTTTCATACTGAAATGTTTCCATACTGCATATGAGGACATCTACAAGGCAATATAGTTCTCCTGTATTTCTTCAAGGTTTTTCTGCAACTTATGTCTAACAGCAGCTGATCAGCTTCTGTCCCTGCTTCTTTGAGTCAGCCCCCGCCTCCCCCAGGACTCAACTCGATTAGTTTTTTGTTCCACAAAGTGTCCATCAAGGTGGGGCTGGAGGGGAAGGGTTATCTTCCCTCCTAAGTCAACAAATCCTGGTGGACCAATGGTGAGTTGCTGGGTAGTAGTACGGACCTGGTGACGAGCAGACAGAGCTTTATCCAATCCTGTCATCCCTTTCTGCTTATCTTCCTACCCCTGCCATGGGACGTCAAGGCTTCATGCATGGAGGAGCACACACTTGATGTTACCCACAGTGCCCTCCCTTATTTTGCCACCCATGCTGCATCACCACTAGGCCTCCACCTGGTGGCAATCTACAGCTGGGCCAACAGGCCACCACTACCTGAGAGAGGAGAGCAGTCCCTCAGATGCTCAATCCTCTCCCACCCCGGTCAACGACCAGTGACCTGAGTCCATTTCCAAACCAACGTAGTTTTCTTTGATTGAAATTGCATTTACTGATTTAATCTGACAAGTTAAATTTGGGGAGGGGATTGACACTGTAAGACTACTATAATATGCAGGATCATATACTATATAAAATAATGACTGGTTACTGGCCCATGTGGTGTGGTGGTAGTACTACCAACCACCACACCAGTAACCAGGGATCAGATGCAATCCTGGGTTGCTGGGCGGGAGAGGACTGAGCATCTGCTGGATTGCTCTCCTCTCCTGCAGAGGGAAACTTGCTGGCTCTGACACGAGAGTGCCATCAGGTGGGGGCCTGGTGGTAAGACAGAACAGGAGTAGCATTGTAGGGAGGGAGCTGCAAGACTTCTGTGGTGCATGCCTGCTTCCATATGTACGCTCTGATGTGTGCACCCCAACTGTAGGGGAGGGACTAGAAAAATGGAAAAGTGGCTGTGGAGAGAGTCATGAAGCCATGCCGGTTGCTCTCTGGCCCACAACATCACCTGTCAGTCAGAATTTGGATGTCTATACCAGGCAAAGGGGAGGCCCCCTCCTGGCCCCGCCAAGGGGGCAAACCGCAGGGGACTCACTGGTGGTCCGCAGAGGCCGGTGGCAGTTGGGGGAACAAAACATGTTTGATAGCTGCCCACCTAGCTAACATAGAAAACCCTTTACGGCAAAAAAATGAATAAATATCATACAGTCAACCATACAGTTTTGTCCCATATTTCCATATAACCTCTGTGAGATCATCACAACCCCTCAATGGAAACATAGCCTTGTTGTGTAGAGTTGCACACACATTATTCAATATATTCTGTTAACTATGGAATTATTGTCTCTTTGCAGACGACACAAAGATCTGCAACAGGGTTGATGCACAAAATGGAGTGGAAAGGATGAGAAGGGACTTGGCAAGGTTGGAGGAAAGGTCGAATGTATGGCAGCTTAGATTCAACGCAAAGAAGTGCAAGGTAATGCACCTAGGAAACAAAAACCCAGGGGAAGAGTACACAATGGGGGGTGAGATACTGACTACAATAAAAATGGAAAAGGACCTGGGGGTAATTATATCAGATGACCTAAAGGTGGGCAAGCAATGTGAAAAGGCAGTAAGGAAGGCTGGGGGGATACCGGGATGCACAGGGAGAGGTATTAACAGTAGAAAGCATGAAGTTGTTATCCCTCTGTACAGACAGTTGGTGAGACCCCATCTGGAGTACTGTGTGCAGTTCTGGAGACCTCATCTCCGCAAAGACATAGACAGATTGGAGGCTGTCCAGAGAAGGGCAACCAAAATGATGCAGGGTCTGCACCAGAAGACATATGAAGAGAGACTAAAGGAGCTTAATATGTATACCATTGAGGAAAGAAGGGAGAAGGGGGACATAATAGAAACTTTCAAGTACCTCAAGGGAATCAACAAAGTCCAAAAGGGTAGTATCTTTCATAAAAAGAGATGTGCAAGAACAAGGGTGCACAATTTGAAGATGAGGGACAGCTCCGAGGTAATGTCAGGAAGTATTTTTTTCACGGAGAGGGTTGTGGATGCATGGAACAGCCTTCCTGAGGAGGTTGTGGAGTCAAGAACAGTGGGGGAATTCAAGAATGCATGGGACAGACATAAGACAGGCCTAGTTGGGGGTAGGAGGAAGTAGGCTGTTGGTTAACTAGGATCTGCAGCTTATCCGTTAGGTAGGAAAATGGGCAGACTAGGTGGGCCAAGCGGTCCTTATCTGCCATCAAATTCTATGTTTCTAGTGTGTCTTGTATTGCAATGTAAGAATTAAACAACACCTACCTGGAAAAAGTGTTGTCAAATATCAGCAAATAAATGCCAGTGTTTCTGGCTTTCAGCTGTCCTTGAATAGTCTCCTTGTGGGAATTGCACCGGGTTAAAGGAATTAAAACCTAAAATTGGAAAAGACACATGAAGGATCTGCACAAAACTCATAAAGCAGGTATAAACAGCAAAGCTCTGTAGTAACACATAAATGTTCATTGTCACCTTAATGGTATATACAGTATACTCTCTTCCTAACTCTTCTATCCTTTCTTTCACTATTCCTTCAAGAAAATCTATTGTTGGCCAATCTTCTTTTTCTTACCGCTTTCCTAAACTTTGATCTTCTCTTCCTCTTTCTCTTTGTTGTGTCTCTTCCCCTTCTTCCCTGAAGTCTCTTCTCTCTGACCTTCGTCATCCCTCCTGCAATTGCCTCTAATCCTTCCACTTCTCTATTTCTGGTGACGTGTAATTGCCTTACTGTTACTATTTTTGTTCTCCTTCTGTATATCTTGAGATTGTTTTATTTTTCTACTTGCTTCATTTGCTATTTTGTCTGTAATATGATTCAGCTTGTAATTTCTGTATTTTGTATTTTACCTCTTAGTTTATTGTTAGCATTCTTCTGCTCCCCTCTCCCTTTCTCCCCAGGACTCATCTGGAAATGAGCTGTTGTCAGTTCAGTATGTACTTCCTAGCTGAATTTTTCAATACATAAATAAATATTTCCACTGTCCTCTGAAGGTTACATGAAACACACTAATAAGGACAGAAGAGACTCAAGTCCATCATGTCCATCCCCCTCCTTCATATGCAGGTATAAATAAGCAGATTGTGCAGTTAGTTTAAAGTAGTTCCCTAACAAGTCTGCTACTCAGGGTATCCAAGGTATTCCTTTTTTTATTTGTAATTTTTTCATTTTTTGTCCCCGTTTTCTCCACAGACCCAGGATCCCAGCATGTACGTGTCCGTGTATGCTGGGTACCAGCTCGGATCCTTCCTCACTACTCCTGGCAATCGCCCCCCCCCTTCCGACGCTTCCAACAGGACCTCCACTCAGCGACAGTAGATCTAGAGGGGGGCAAGCAACCACCCTCGGAGGGGAGAGCTGCCTAGCGGCTGCTCAATCCCACTCACTCCCTCCCTCTCCCTCACGCTGGCTCCCAAATGACCCGAGGTCCCTCCCGAACCTGGGTTGCCAGTGTAGCACGAGGTAAGATGTCCAGCGCCTCAGCCCTCAGTGCTACTGGGCTGGCCTAGTATTCCCTTTTTTTAAACACAATTTATCCCCCAGGTGGTTGATTAGGACCTCCTTTCACCTTCTGCCAAGCCCTGCTCACCGAGACTGCTCCACATACCTTACCAGGGCTCCAAGGTCCACCCACATCTCACTGCTGTGCTGCCAACCTGGCCTGCCCCCTCGCCCCCCCGGACTGAGTATGTGCACCCACTGCAGCATTACTTTTCCGCCATCCATCTGGCCATCTGCAGCAGATATGAAGACCTGGATGTTTTCCTGGCAGGCTGTGGATGCAGTCCAGCTCTGAGCATGGTGGACCATACATTTGTGGTCTTGCCAAAAACTCACAGCGTATTCCAATCCAACTCCAGTGGCTTTACAATAACACAAAATTGGTGCTCTTTAAGACTAGAGAAAATAAATCCTGCCTCAGAGTCTTTCAAAATTATATCAAGTGTATTAAAATAATCTCTCCCTCCTCCTGTAGGAAGGAAGGGAGGAGGGAAGGTACTGCCTTTCCCCTAGCCTCTGAAAACTGCAACTGATCCTGTTATTCTTTGATAACTCCTAGAGTTGTGTTTTTGAAAGAAAACAGCAAACAAGGTGTTTTACGGGCCTAGTCCACACAACAGTACAGAGGGCAATCTCTTCTCATAGGCAAATTATGAAGGAGACAAACAAACCTGGCTTTACAAAACCAAAAATCGGTCATGAGAAAAATGACTTACGATCTGTCTTGTCTGCCCTGTGTGGGTGGTGCATGCCTTCTAAGGAGTCATGCCCATCCAGCTCCCATTCCCACCCTTCCCTGCTTCCTTCACCAACCCATTGTATCTGTCCAACCCTCTCATGAAACTCTTCACTATTTTTTCACCCCTTCTCCACCCTTTCAGTAAAAAACAGGTTACTCACCTGTAACCATAACTCTAGGAGTGGTATATGGTTCACATCCACACAACGGCAGATCTTCCAGAAAAGCCGATTCATTCTAACGTCTTTAAGCAAAGCAGCTCCCACAACCCGAGCAGTATATCCCTTGGCTCCACACCATGACATTAGATTTTGTACACTGGAAGCAGGGATCCGTGTGCCACTTTCAAGGGGAGGATGTATGAAAGTGAACCATATTCCATTCCCAGAACTATGGTTTTCATAGATTCATAGATTCTGTCGGCAAATAAGGAACTCTTGGCCCATCTACAGGTTATAGGTGAGTAACCTATGGGGAATGGACATGGTTCACTTATTCACACAATGACAGACTTCCAGCAGTTCCGTGGGAGAAGGGGGCAAGGCATGCAACTCTAACTGGAAAACGCATTGGAAAATCAAGGTCCCAAATGCAGCATCCCAATGAGACTCCAGGTCAATACTGTAGTCGGAGATGAAGGTGTGTGCTGACTTCCAGGTAGCAGACCTGCAGATCTCCTGGATAGGGATGTCACTGGAAGCAGCCTTCGAGGCACTGGTATATCTTGTGGAATAAGCCCTGAGCCCTACAGGAGGCTCCCTACCAGCCAGCCTATAGCAGAGGTCAATGCAGAACGTACTTCACCTACCAATCATCAGCTTAACTGACTGTCTGCTACGTATGTCTTCAGCATATATGACAAAGAGCCGGCGAGCCTCACCACAAACTCAGGCTCTGCACTCCACGTCGGAGAGGGCCCGCCTCAGGTCCAACGCATGGAGCCTGCAGTTGGCCCTGAAGATGGGTTCATAAAGTACACTGGAAGGTTCATTACTTGTTAGGGTGAACTCTTAGACAATCTTTGGGAGGAAATTCAGGTGGGGGCAAAGGACTACCTTGTCCCTGTGGAAGACCAGATATGGAGGTTCCACTGAGAGTACCTGGGTCTCACTAATCCTTCTAGATGATGTGGTGGCCACCAAGAAGGCCATCTTCCATGACAGGTTTGGAATCTTGCACATGTGCAGAGGCTCAAGAGGCTTGTCCATGAGCACTACTAGTACCAGCATTAAGTCCCAAGGTGGTGGTGGTTCACACAATGGCAGGGTCAAGTGGTCAAGGCCTTTAAAAAATCAACTGACCACCTTGTCCTGTGCCCCCGTTAGCATACCAGCTTATACCAAGTATGCAGAAATGGCTGCCAGGTGTACCTTCAGGGTTGTAGATTACAGCCCCAGCTGGCACAGGGACCAAAGATAGTCAAGGATACTAGCCACACAGCAGGCAAGGGAATCAAGCTCCTTGCACTGACACCAAATGGAAAATCTTGTCCATTTAAAAGTATAGCAACTGTGAGACAACTCTTTTTGGGAGGCCTCCACAACATGGAACATGTTCTCCGAAAGACCCAAATCCTGGAACTCTACCCATTTAGGAACCAGGCTGAGAGGGGCAAGGACTGAAGGTTAGGGTGCAGGACTGTCCACTGCTGCCTGGTCAGCAGATCCAGATGAAGAGGCAGTTGCAGCAGAGGTCTGCTGCAGAGGCTGAGGAGATCCAGGTACCAGAACTGGCGTGACCAGTCTGGAGTTATCAGGCTCATTCATGCCTTGTCCTTTTGTACCTTGACCACCATCTTGCGGATTGGGGAAAGACATATAGGTGGTCCGGGTCAAGCACCTTGCAAAGGCATCCCTCACCAATGTCCCAGACTGTGTGGGGGGGCAAACAATAGCCTCAATTTTGCCTTTCCCCAGAAGGCAAACAGGTCCACCAGTGGTGTGCCCCACAGGAAGAACAGGTGCCTCACCACCTCCTGATGCAAGGACCACTTATGCAATATCTCCCCCACCCACCTGAGATCCTCTACTGGCTGACTGTCTTCTCTGGCGACATGGATCACCAGGAGATCTGCACTCAGGCTGTGCATGAGGCTCTAGGTGTGGAGGGCTTCCTAACACAAAAGAAGGGAGTGCGTGCCATCCTGCCTGTTCAGGCAGAATGTGATTGTGGTATTTTCCATCTGGACTTGCACAATCTGACCCTTGTCTAGAGGAACAAATTCCAATACAGCCAGCCGCACTGCTCAGAGCTGCACCAGGTTGATGTGGTGACGGGACTCCCTGGGTGACCAGAACCTATGGGCCCTGTGGTCCCCATGAGAGCTCCCCACCCCACCAGAGACACATCTATAAGGAGAGAGAGAGAGAGACAGACGGCTCTGGATGGACAAACAGGACTCCTTCATCCAAATGTTCAGGGTCAACCACCACTGGATGGCATCCCACATCGACTGGGTCACTGTGACCAGCAGGTCTAGGTGACCTAGGTGCCAGGACCGATAGCTAAACTCCCACGGAAGGATACCTTAGGAAGTCCCAGGCAGAGCATGAATGCCCAACCTGAAATGAGTGGGCAAAGGAGGTAAAGTCCAATGCCTGATCTGCGGGGGGGGGGGGTGCCTTGGCACCTAGGAAGTCTAACTCTGCCCTGATGAACTGAATCACCTGCAAAAGGATCAGTTTGGACTTGGCCAGGATGACTAGGAGGCCCAGATCTCTGCAGGTCTGGTGGGCCAGATTCCTGAACAGCTCCACAGCCTCTGTGGATAGCCCAGTTATCAGCCAGTCGTCCAGGTAGTAATAAACCCTGATGCCCTTGTGCCACAGGAATGCTGTCACCACTGCCATGCACTCGGTAAAGACCCTCAGCATGGATGAGAGGCCCGCATGGCAGGACATGGAACTGATGGAGCACCCCTTCTGCATGGAACTGAAAGTACCACGAAAGAGACAGATGGGACTGGGATGTGGAAGAACGCATCCTTGAGGTCCAGGTAGCAGAACCACATGCCCTGCTTTAGTGAATGTATGATCTGTTTCCAGGGCCGGCATCACATTTTGTGGGCCCTGGGCAATGGACCACCAGTGGGCCACGCTGAGACCCAACCGTCCATGTAACAACAACAACAACAAAAAAATACAACAAAGCAGCCCCAGCCAGGGTCACCCAGGTGCTGATGCCAGCCCTGACTTCACTAGCCACTGCCCAGCCCACCCTTACACACCAAACTAGTCTTCTTCATCCCCGTAGAACCCCATAAGTAGCACACAGTATGGCATATAACTCAAGAGGCACAGCCATGATCTTGGCACCAGGCAGGGTCAGACATTAATGCAAACTGAACAGTTATGCAGCAAGGCAGCAAGCAATAAATACATCCCTCTGGCCCCCCCGCCCTTCTTACCTTCAATTCCTTCCAGTTCCCCAGCTCCACCGGCACCAGGCACAGTCCAGCCTTTTTCCTGGCTGGCTGTGGCTCATGGCCTCTTTCTCTCCCCAGCCTCAGTGGCTCACTTGCTCTCTCAGATCGGATGATGGTAGTAGGTCCAGATATACGATTATGGACGGTCGTCGGTCAATGCAATGCCCCCCCCATTTTAATATTGCTCCGCTGCTAGCTCACCTCTCATGAAGTGGCAGTGCAGCCTGTGCACTCCACCACCAACCACCTGTGACTCCTTTCAAATTAGCCAATAACAACACAGTCAGTGCTGCACTCAACTGCTAAAGTCAGCCACACGGCCGCTAAGGCCTGCCCCTCCATCACACTCTGTTTCCAGCGATTGATCTGCAGTGCTGCCATAGAAACACAGAAGTTGACAGCAGATAAGGACCGCAAGGCCCATCCAGTCTGTCCATTTTTTTTTTATATCTTATGACTGTGCCACCAACCTTTGCTCTGTCAATGGCACATCCACACCCCACAGCCAGCCCCATGGAATGCTCCCCTAGCATCACAAAGGATCAGAGTCCTGCCAGTCTAGCAAGGTGGGCTGGCCACTGGGCAGGGCTTCAGTTGTAAACTTTTTTTTTCAGGGCGGGGAATTCGACGACGAGCCCTGCCTGTCTGTCTGCAGTGCCTGAGAAAGGAAGCATGGGTTCTGTAGTTTTTCAGGCTTGGCCAATTTGTTATCACTGTGATTGGAGGAGCGGAAACAGAACCCATGATAGTTCAGCAGCTGCCAAACTGAGCTCCTGGTAGGCCCCGCTCTGGTGTCAGGGCCCTGGGCATGTGCCCAGGTGCTGACGCCAGCCCTGTCTGTTTCAGAGTTACCATCAGGAACTTACACTTCTGTATAAAGTGATTTAGATCCTGCAGATCCAGTATGGGGCACTAGCCCCCCACCCGTCCAGTACCTGGACATACACCCTTGACTTGCAAGGGCATCTGGGACATAAGCTATGGCTCCTTTTCCGAGGAGCTGAGCAACATCCTCACTCTGGGCAGACAATGTGTCCAGCGTCACAGAGGACTCTACTGGAACACTGGATTGGTAAGGCAGGAGAGCCTAAAAGTCAAGAGGCAATCCTCTGCCTACTGCCTTGAGAACCCACCTGTTCATAGTAACGACCGACCAGTGAGGCTAAAAGTGGCAAAACCAAGCCCTCACCGAGAGCTGGGTCATGAACTGGACAGGCAGAATGTACAACATCCCCCGACCAATCACTGGGCAGCTTTGGAGGGGCACCGGACACTGTAGCCAGAAGGCATCACTTCCACTACCTCCGCCTCTTTTTGGCCCCTAGCCGAAGAACTTGGCCAGGGGCACTAGGACTGGAACTACCCCTGCTGGAGCTGCTGCAGCCGAAGCTGCTGTGGCTGAAAGGATTGAAACTGAAAGGCCTTGTTCTTCTGCTTCTGGCTTTTCAGGTTCTCCTAGGACAAAGCCACAGAATCCAGAGTAGTATTGAATGTCTCAGTGCTAGTAAGATAACCATCCACCGCGGGCCAAAGAGGTTGGTGCCCAGGAACTAGACCTTGATCAGCTAATGCTGAGTGTGCACCGGAAAGGTGGAGGGCCTCAGCCAGGTCCTGTGATGCACTGTGATGGCTGCTGCCATGTCACAGGCACAGGAATCTCCAATGTCCAAGGCCATCTAGAGCTGATGTTTAGCCAGCACTTGACCTTGATCTCTGTTTACTTTTAGAAGTAACTGCTTGTCAGCAGGAAGGTGAGGTAGTACATTATCTAGCACTCTCAACAGGGAGTGATCAAAATGATCCCTCACCAAGGCATAGCTTGCCTAAAAGGAGACAAAGTGAGGAAGCAGCATAGTCCTCAGCTGCATGATCAAGCTTTTTTGACTCCTTGTCAGTGGGCTTGTCCATGTTCCCAGTATTCCCAGAAGACCAAGTCCAAGATCAGTCTGTCGGCTGAGGAGTGGTCCAAGAACCTAGACAGAGTGTCAGTAGGGAGCACATATTTGTGGATCATATGGTCTGAGTGTTACGGGCAGGATGCTGTATGCTGCCAAAGCTCCAGAGTCGATCACATAATGGCCTCAGCCATGGGAAAGGCAACCCCCAGGGTTTCTTCCTTAACCAGAATGTCTGTAAAAGGGACTTAGTCCTTTTCTGAACACGCTCCAGAGGGACACTAATGGACTCCGATAGTCTGAGGTGAGCCCTAAATGACACCGGCCTGTGATCAGTGGTCAATTTCTCAACTGATTTCCAGTCACGAGTATGCATCTTCAATGACAGCATAGAAGACCCATTGGAGTCATCAGAGGATTCACCAAAGATGGCCCTCGACAATTTCCTGCCTGAACCACTCTCAACTCATCTGACTGGGTATCTCCACAGATAACCAGCCTGGCAAGCCGAATCTAGCATGGGAGTCCTTAGACGGGGATCTCCATAAGGGCTACTATGAAGGCGGTTCCACTGGCAAAGGTGGAGAGACAGATGTCAGTTACAGCTATCTCAGAAGGACTGGCATGGACTTCAGCAGCACTGGCCAACTGACCACAGGGGTTGGAGTGGAGCCCTACTCTACCCTGCCAAGGCCCACTGTTGCCAGAGGCGTTGCCACCAGACTGCAAGCTTTTCCAGCAAACTGCTGCATAGACTGCATCCACAACATTAAAACAGCAGGACTTTCAGTCATCTTTACACACAGCAGTGTGTACTGGCATGTGAGGGCTCAGGGGAGCCAGCAGCCAGTTAGACTGCTGTTGGGGCGGGGCTGCTATTTTCAAAAGCCCACGCTGCTTGGAACACAGCAACATCAGCAGGCAGCAACATCAGCATTACCACCAAACTGCCTGCAAGCTTTTCTAGCAAACTGCTGCACAGATGGCATCCACAACATTAAAACAGCAGGACTTTTAGTCATCTTTACACATAGCAGTGTGTACTGGTGTGTGTGTGTGGGAGGGGGGATGAGGCTACTATCTTCAAAAGCTTGCACCATTCATGACACAGCAATATCAGCTGGCGGCAACATCAGTATCACCACCAAACTGCCTGCAAGCTTTTCCAGCAAACTGCTGCATAAGCTGCATCCACCACATTAAAACAGCAGGATGTTCAGTCATCTTTCCTCGGAGCAGTGTGTACTGGCGTGTGGGGGCTCAGGGAACCAGCAGCCAGTTAGATCAGTTTTGGGGTGGGGCTACTATCCTCAAAAGCCCGTGCCATTTGCTGTGCGTGAGTGTGTGCGCAGGCACGCGAGTGACTCCAAGGAGAAAAGTTGATTGATCTAGATATATAATTCAGGACTCTGATTTTTGTCGCTTAGAATAAAATTACAAGATCTATTGCCTGACACAACGGTAAGTTATTTATACTAAATAATACAAAGATTTTTTTAATAATTATTTTAATATTATTTTTCTATTATTACAGCATTACTACTATTGTGTCACGCATTGCTCAAAGACCATCTTGGTCTTAACTATAACGACCATCTACAGCATTTATTTAAAAAGGGACAAATATTCCTTTTAAAATGTCTTCCTTTTCCATATTAACATACTAAAACGCAAGCAGAATATGCCTAATGGTCTTTCGAGTCTGCTCGATTTTCGGCACCCACACTGAGGGCCGATTTTGGTGTCCCCTCCCCCTAATAAAAACCCTCGGGTGGGTCTTGAACCTGCATACCTCAGTGCCTAGCTCCTCCACAGACAGCAGCTCTCTCCTCTAAGCCACGCTACCCTATTGGGACACTTGCTTTTGTGTTGCTTCCTGGGTATTGCTACCTCCAGTGAAGTAAACAAAAATGAACCAGGGACTCATTGGATATCTACTCCAGTGTCTCTACACAAAACCATAAATGGGAGGGTAAACAGAAGAAACACATTTACTACAAACTAGAGGCAGTATATCTCAGGTGGCAGCATCATAACTCTATGCATACATGATTTTTATAAACCAGTAAAAAATTCCTAGGGGTATGCTGCACAATTTTAATAATGGGGGAGACACAGAATTAAACCCAGGTCCTGATACCTCTGTTACCATTAAAATTCTACATGATAATGCCCGCAGTATAGCTGCAAAAACTGATCTTTTGGCTACCGTGATCTGTGAACAAGATCCTGGTACCTTGGGTCAAAGTGAAACGTAGAAACATAGAAGCTGACAGCAGAAAAGGACCGTAAGACCTATCCAGTCTGCCCATTTTTTCTACCTTATGAGTGTGCCATAGGCCTTTACTCTGTCAATGGCCTATCTATTCATACTCATTCTGTATCGCTCACTTATGCCTATCCCATGCCTGTTTGAAGCCCTGCACTGTACTCATATCCACCACTTCCTGAGGTAAGTCGTTCCATGCATCTATCACCCTTTCTGTGAAAAAGAACTTCCTCACAGTACCCCTTAATTGGCCTCCCTCTAATCTCATGCTGTGTCCTCTTGTCCTGCTATTTTTCTTATACTGAAACATGTTAGACTCTTTCACCTTGTTAATGAACTTAAATTATCTACCTGTCAAAAAATAAAAGTTTTTATCTATCTATCTATCAAGATGTTTCAATCATATCACCCCTCTCCCTTCTTTGCCCTAGGGTGTACATGTTAAGCTACGTTAATCTGTCCTCATGTGTTTTCTGATGCAGACCCTGCACCAGTTTGGTTGCCCTTCTCCGAACTGCCTCAATTTTGTTAATGTCCTTGTGCAGATGTGGCCTCCAGTACTGCATGCAGTACCCTATATGGGGCCTAACCAGTGTCTTGTAAAGAGGGATTATTACCTCCCTTTTATGACTTGTGATAGCCCCTACTGGTGTAACCCCCCTGCAAATGGGGGTTCCCAAAAGACTTCCAGGAGCTTGCTTGAATGCTCCAAGCCTGAATGGTGTTTGGCGTTTAAGCCATTTATCAGTGAGTGTTTTTAGAGCCTCTGGTACTGTCTCTTTAAGAGCTGTCTGCTTGCAGACATAATTAGTTTGTATGGGGGACTGTGTGCTTCTCTGTTTGAGTACCACTCGAGCTGCTGCCAATTCACTCCATTTTGCAGTCACTAGGAGTGCAAAGGAACCCATCTGAAAGATGCAACTGTTTGCCAGAAATCATTTACAGTAATAATGAAATTACAGTTTGTCTAACCTGCTTTCTTTGCAGTCAGAACTGTGTCTGCCTAGTTCCCCATTCTGGTTTTGAACTGCTGAACTGGACCAATCAGTGTGGGGTAAGCTAGCTCTAAAATGGTGCCTTGGACGAATCAGAACTTGGACTCATAATCTGAGCCAGCCACAAGAGGATTGTATGGGCAGTGACTCTGGGAGATGTAGTTTAGACTTCGGCGCCTTTTTGGACCAACAGCAGCAGTCTATTGTGAGTGACAGCCAATCCAGTCAAGAACTGGGAGGAACTCAAAGGAAGTGCCCGGTTTTGTCTGTTGGAGTTTCAGTTTAGATCTGGCAGTGAAGGGGAAAGAAACCCTGTGCTCCTTCAGTGCACAGTTTCAGTCAAAAAATGTGTGTAAGGCCCAGAGTTCCGGTCTGCAGCTTGTGTAACTGCTTGTTAGGACTGAATCCGTCCTGTGAAAAGAATCAAAGGATCTCTGAAGAGTAGAAACCAGGCTCACCCTGTAGAAGACTGGAGAAATTGTTGAATTGCACTCGGTCTGTCAGGAACTGAATCTGCTGTGTGTTCTCCGGTATTGTGCAGTAATTCGATCGGGATAGAGAAGCAGCCTGCCTGGTATAGTACTTTCTTTTTACCATATAAATGTGTGAAGAGTCTCGTGGAGCTCAAGAGTAGCCCTGCTGACGTTGAAGGACCCTATCTTGTTTGGAGGTCATGAGTACTAATTCAGGGTCGCTCCTGTTGAATTGCCACATTAAATCCAAATGGAATCACTGTACTGCTGACTGTTTAAACTAATTTTTCGCTTCACTGTGTGAAAGGGCCCTACCAGCTGCCACGGTTTGGACTAGCCACTAGGGCTTGGGTACCCAGGGACAGTAACTGGTAGGGATAGGCCTGTGCACAGAGCCATAGGTAGATACTAAAGTGATAAGCTAATTAACCTGATTTCCCCCTGTCCTTGTTATATCCCCCTAAATAAATCAGAGCTGCTTGTTTCAGCAAAGTTATACTTCCTGAGGTATTTGTCTATGTTAAAGTACTGTACTGTGATTGTTGCACTGTATCTTATTTCACAGGAGGTCCCAGTGCCGGAACTAGTCCTGGGGTAAGTGTATACTGTGAAGGTAATTCTGATATATTGTGTGGGCCACTAGTGGAAGAAGGTTGCAGTGTCCCAGAGGGCTGTGACCAAGTAAGTTTAACTATTGCAAACCCTGACCTCTGGGTGGAGGCACCCGCCATTGGATCCAGGCCCCTCAACCTGTTAGTGGCAAATCAGGCAGGGGTAGTAGCCCCTGGGATAGCACCATCTAGGGGTTACACTAATACACCCCAACATCCCCCTAGCCTTACCTACTGCTTTAGTGGTCTGCTTGGATGATTTCAGGTCATCTGTGATGATGATTTCAAAGTCTCTTTCTTCCCTTGTGATAGCCAGCAGCACCCCTCCCAACCTATAGGTGGCTTCAGGGTTTCTCTTCCCTATGTGCAGTATCTTGCACTTCTTTGCGTTAAACCCCAGTAGCCACTCTTCTGACCATTTTGCCAGTTTATCCAGATCTCTTCTCATTCTGCCAACCACATTTGGATCATCCACTCTGTTGCAGATCTTGCAAACAGACAAACCTTACCTTCCAGTCCATCTGCAATGTTACTCATAGAGACACTGAAGAGAACTGGCCCCAGAACTGATCCCTGAGGTACCCCACTTGTGACTTGCATCTCTTCTGACTGTATATTGTTTACCACCATTCTGTTTTGTGCCTGCCAACCAGTTTGCCACCCAGTTGACCAACTTTTGACTCACCCAAGCCTACCCGGCTTATTAATCAATATTTTATGCGGAACAGTATCGAAAGCTTTGCTGAAATCAAGGTAAGTGACATCAACTGCACCCACTTGGTCCACCGCTCTGGTTACTCAGTCAAAGAAATCTATGAGATTAGTTTGACAGGACCTTCCTACTGTAAACCCATGCTGTCTTGGATCTTCTGTGCTCCTATGGATTCCAGGTGTTGCACTATCCTTTCCTTAGGGAGTACCTTCATAACCTTGCCCACTACTGAGGTAAGGCTGACTGGTCTGCAGTTCTCTGTCTCCTCCCTGATACCAATCTTGTGGAGCAGGATCACATGAGCCATTCTCCAGTCTTCTGGGACCTCTCCTGTGCTCAGAGACTCACTAAACAGTTCTGATAGTGGCTCTGCTATTTCCACCCTTAGCCTATTTAGTACCCTGGGATGCATGTCATCAGGTCCTATTGCCTTGTCCACCCTGAGCTTAGCGAGCTCTTGTAGGACCCTTTCTTTTGTAAAGGGACTAGTTCACACCTCCTTCACTCCTGTGTCCATCGTGCCGAGCTGTGGGTAACGTTTTTTTGTTAGTTCAGTGAGGGGAGTAGCTAACTCAGCAAAGCTGGGAACAAATCTCCGATAATAACCAGCCAGCCCTAAACATGACCTGACATGTTTCTTTGTTTTAGGTACAGGGCTGTTAGCTACAGCTTCTATGTTAGAAATCGCTGGCTTAACTTCTCCATTTCCCAACACATAACCCAAAAATCTGGTTTCCTGCATGCCGAATGCACATTTGGTAGAATTTATAATCAGATCTGCATTTTTGATAGCTTGGATAATTACTTATAGGTGTTCAGGTGGCTTTTCCAGTCTGGACTGTATACCATGACATCATCCAGGTATGTAGCACAACAACCAGTGTGAGGGGATAAAATGACATCCATGTACCGTTGGAAAGTAGCTGGCGCACCATGTAAACCAAAGGGCATGGTGGTGAAATGACAGAATCCTATAGGGCTGGCAAATGTAGTTTTATCTCTGGATTCTTTAGCTAAAGGTATCTGCCAGTAACCCTTGATGAGATTGAGGGTACTGATATACCTTGCACTCCCCAGCCTGTATACCAAATAATCTATTCTGGGCATAGGATAACTACCAAATTCTGACACTTAAATTTCCTAAAATCAAGGCAGATTCTAATACCCCCTTCTTTTTTGTTTACAATTACCATAGGAGATGACCAAGCACTCCTTGACTCCTCTATGATATCCAATTCTTTATTTTTTTTATATTTCCTTAACCACATCGGCTCTTAATTGTTCTGGCAACCTGTATGTCTTTTGCCTAATAGGGCGTGCATTCCTTGTCATTATTACGTGCTCAGTCCCTTTTGCTCAGCCTGGTACCGTGGTAAAAGTACTGTTAAATGTCTTTAGCACATTACAAATGTCTGCAGTTTGTTCTGAGGTTAAGGAAACATTTACTTCAACAGCATCAGCTTTTATAGTTTGTTCCAGTCTTATCATAAGCTACATCAATATCTTCCTTATCAGTTTCTGGTAAAACCAGCAAAGCAGCTCTAGGCATTTTTTCAACTCATTTCTTGAGGAGGTTAGCATGGTATATCTTAGTAGGATTTTTTTGTCAGGGGTCTCAGTCTCATAGTTAACACAGAGAATAAAGTATGGGTCTGGGTGTGTAACGAGAATTTACACACACACACGAAGGGTTTATGCATAGCATCGATCTAACCCCGATGGTGTGTGTAAATTTGCGTTTACACACACCCAGAGCCATACTTTATTTTATATAATTGCCGGGATGTCCTTTTTCCCCACAGCAACTACTGTATATAAAATAAAAAAAGATGCTGTTGTGCGACCGCAGCAGTCTGCTTAGCTGTCAGCATGTGCTCTACGTTTGTCGGTCGCTTGATTTTTATTTTATTTATTTTTTATTTCATTTTGAGGGCATTTCTCTCAGTTTGAGTCATTTCTGCGTGCCAGCACTTACCAGCGTTAAGTGTAGCGGTCCAGAGGGGGGAAAGATGAGGCGGACAGTGGCTGAGAGGAAGTGTGTCACAGGTGAGGGCACCTGCACAGTGCGAGGGAAACTGGGCATGTGTTCGCCGTTATAAACGCTCCTTTATAACAGTGAATTACGCCACGGTTTCCCAATGGGAAAAAGGACATCCCGGTTATTACAGTGCCAGTACGCCTAAGAATCTTATATGGCCCTTGCCACTTCATTAACAGTTTATTTTCTGTTGTGGGCAACAGTAGCAAAACATTTTCTCCTGGCTCGAAAACTTTCTCTTTTACCCCATTGTCATAATCAGGGCCCCTGGTGTTCTGCGGCAGAATTTCCCGATTTCTGCGGCAGGGCTCCTTGGCTTCTGTGGCAGCATTTTCTGATTTCTTCGGCACAATTTATTCATTTCTCTGGCAGAATGCAGTCCTGTCATTGGCTATATATGTGATGTCATTGATGACATCATATGCTGAGCATAGAGGAGGGGCTTCAGGATAAACGAGGTGGGGAAGAAAGCCTGACACTATGGAAAAAGTATATTTATATGAAAATTCACCAAAAACAATGAATTCTGCAGCACTATATATATTCTGCGGCATGATGCAAATTCTGCAACTGCAGAACCGCAGAATTCCAGGGGGCCTTGGTCATAATATACCTTCTGCTGGTTTTGAGCCTCTTCCTGATTTCTATGGGCAATTTCAATATATTTTGCCAGCTTGTTTCTTAAGGCACACATGTAAGGTGCTACAGATTGTTTCTGAGTGGGGTTATCTTTCCATGTTTCTTTTATCACATTCAGTGGCCCTCTTTGCTGCCTACCATATAGCATTTCAAATGGTGAAAACCCTGTTGATGCCTGTGGCACTTCTCTGTAACTCAAAAGTAGGTAAGGCAAGTATTGGTCCCAATCTTTCACCTTTTACAAACCTTTTTAACATGCGTTTTAGGGTTTGGTTAAAATGCTCAACAAGACCGTCTGTCTGAGGGTGACGGGGAGGTTCTTACGGCAGTGATACCTAGCAATCTGTACAGCTCTTTAAGCAGTGCAGCACCAAAATTACTACCCTGATCAGTAATCATTTCTTTAGGTATGCCCTCTCTGCAGAAAATTTTGGCCAGCTCTACTGCCACTTCTGGGGCTATAACAGCACGCACTGAAACTGCCTCTGGGTATTGAGTAGCACAGTCGCATACTACCAGGATAAATCTATTACCCTTTTTACTTTTGTCTAAAGGACCAACCGCATCCATTGCAATTCTCTGAAAAGGAACATCTATTAAGGGTAGAGGCACCAGGGGGACCTTGTCTTTTTTAGTAACTGGGTTTACCTTCTAACACTCAGCACAGGAATTACAATAGGTGGCAACATCTTCATGAATTCCAGGCCAGTAAAATCTATACAGCAATCTGGCAAGGGTACGATTCCTCCTGAGTGACCAGCCATAGGACTATCATGTGCTACATGTAATAACTGTTCTGTACCTCTGTGGTATAACCAACTGTTCTGTCTGTTCCTGTGTCTGAGGTTTAGCCCAAACTCTGTACAGTAACCCATTACATTTTTTAAACATTGGTCCACCCTGTTTTGGTTTTACCCCCAGCTGCTTAAAATAACCCTGGAGAGAAACATCATTGGCTTGTTCTGAAAGAAAATCATAATCAGTTATTAATTTAGTTTCAATAGTTTCATATTTTAACCCTTCACATCCACCAGTCATGTGCTGCCACAGTTTCTTCAGGCTTCGTCTTTCTTTCCTGGATTTCTGGATCTTGGAGCTGTGCTCAAACAAGTCCAAATCAAAATCTTTGAAAGGAAAAGTGTCCCCACCATCTGAACTTGTCTTTGCCTGAGCTCGTCACCACAGCTGCTGAAACATCAAGATTTACTCCATCTTTGAGCAACTCAGTAAAACCTGGAAAGTCATTTCCGATAATCATAGGTACAGGTAACTTAGGTACTACCCCCACTTATAATCTGGTGCGACATACCCTAATGGTCAGAGTCACTTGGTTGGTGGGATAGTATCAACTGTACCCCATGGGTGCAGATGACACCAGTACCTGGTCCCTTTGCACAGTGTTTTCCCACTTTAACATGCACTAGGGTCTGTCTGCTTCCCAAATCAATGAGTCCCTTCAGAGTCTTATTCCCCACCTTCACATCTGTTATGTACTTGCCCCAATTTACCAAGGACAAATCTGCTCCAGTGCCACTCTCCTTACTATGGCAGTTTCTTGCAAAATGGCCTGGCTTATTACAGTTATAACTGCTAATGTCTTTGGGCAAAGATTTGTTACTGCCACCAGAGTTCTTATCAGGCTTGGAATTTAAATGGGAAAAAGAGTGTCTTACCGGTGCTTGACTATTACCTCACTGCTGTGGCTTCTGTCTGGCCATTTGGTAGTCCTCAGCCAAAGAAACAGCCTTTTTCCCACTCTCTGGTCGATTTTCCTTTACCCACAGCTTCACATCTGTAGGCAAGATGGTGATGAATTGCTCCATGGCAAATGAGTCGATGATCCGTGGGACTGCTTTGCTCTCTGGTTGGATCCATTTTATCAGGAGTTCTCTGAGTTGGGTGAAGGTTTCTCGAGGATTGTCGACCAAGGTGTATTTCAGAGATTGAAATCTCTGCCTGTAGGTCTCTCCGGAGATGTCATACCTTTTCAGGATATTGCTTTTCACCAGATCAAAGTTTTCTGATTGTGCAGTGTCTATATTGCTGTAGGCAAGTTGGGCTTTCCCTGTCAGGTACGGCATTGCTGCTTTGGCCATTGGCAGGCTGTGGCAACTCTTTCAAAGGTTGTCAGGTATGCCTCAATATCATCTGAGGGACACAACTTTGTAAGTTTAATGGTCTTTAAGTTGCTTGCACTTTGTTGCTCATCTAGATCTGTGCCGGATCCTCTGCCTTTGATAGCTTGCAAGGCATCCAGCCATCATTGCTCCAGTTGCTGCATCTCTTCTCTCATCTGCTCTTCTATACGTTGAATCTCTTTTTTCTCCGTGCTACTCAGTCTCTTTTTGTTGTAGAGGCCACCATTTGAAAAGTCCATCAGGCTTTCAGGTTCTGTCACTACCTGTTCTTTTTCCATAACTTGTGCTGGCTGTACAATCTCAGATTGGACTTCTGTTGCTGTTAGTTTGCTTGCCATGATCCTGGTAACCACTCCAGGATTTGCTGCTGCAGAATCCATATCCTCTGTGCTTCCCTGGTACAAGTCCAGTACCCATGCACAAAACTCCTGTCTTAGGGTATGCATGGCTTAAATCCCACTCAGGCTGATACCATCTGTCATTGAGGCACAGATCAGGAAGCAAAGGAAAACCAGGAGCAATTGTAGAATTCACCAAAAATAGTTATTTTACAGTTGCAGTAACATAAAAAAATAAACTTGTTCAGAATAGCTATGTACAAAGGCAAAATAAAATAAAGTTTTCTTTCAATATCTGTGTCCCTTGTTCTTCCAATCTTTTAGGAACTGCAACTCAGCTCTTACAAGTCTTTTCAACCCCCACTCGTAATTCAAGCAACCTGTTCTTACCCCTTGTATATTTCGGGTAGGATGAACACAATAGAACACAGCGTGCTTGAGGCCCCTTTTGCAAAAAGGCCTAAAATATGAACTCCGGTAACCTCTAGTTCTCAATACCTTTTTTCAGTTACGTCAAAACACAATTATAAGCCGGACCGGTGGCGCCGAGGGTTGAGGCGCTGGACGCCACACCTTGCGCTACGCCAGCGACCCGGGTTTGGGAATGGACCCAGGTCGTCGGGGGTCGACCGGGGGAGGAAGGATGGAGCGCCCCAACGGATGCTCTCCTCCTCGGGTGATGCCAGGGGCACGTTGGAGCGCCTGACGCCCTGGAGAGGGTCGGTGGATGTACCTGACCCCTGGGGACATCGGCGGTCTGGCCTTCCGGAGCCGGGAGGGGACGCCGTTAGGCACTTGAGAGGAGCATGCGGGTTAAGGGGAAAGACTACTCAGAGGAAAATGCCTCCGTTGCCTAGATGAAGTCCTCTGGAGTCGGCCTCACCACCCTTCGACCAGGGGCAGACCCCAATGTGCAGCTGCCGAAGGGGGAAAGGGGGGAAAAGGGGGACTCTCCTTGCCCTGCCCAGGGGGGTAATCCGGGCCATCAAAAGTGCCCCCAATGGTAGCTTGGCACTCTAGGGGCAGACCAAGCTGGTCGGCAGAGGTGGGGGGTCGTCACTCCTTGTAGGACGGAAGGAGTGGTGATTGGAAGGGACAGTAAGGAGTAAATAAAAAATAAGTAGAAAAAAAAAACATAATTATATACATTTCAACAGTAATGCTATATATTTTCCAAACACAAGGGATCCCAATATCAGTTACATTTCCATACATTGATTTGCACGTATTTTTATATTAGCTGATATTGATATGCAAGGGAGAAAAACAGACAGCAAGAGAAAATTGAGAGACAGTGTGAGGCAAAGAATTGCGAGACTGTTCGGGACGACCAAGCCCAAGGTTGTTCAGGAAAATTTGGTTGCGCAACCAGACAGGGAAGAGACAGAAAAGGAAAGATCCTTGCATTTAAACACTTTCTTCATAACAAATGGAAAAGGGTCCTATTCTACCCTGTCACACTATGTCCAGTTTAGCCTTTGTCATTGTTGTCTGCAGGTCTGAGATCTTGTTTTCCAGACTGCGAGCATTTGTGTACATGATTTTCCATTGGCCAGATTTCGGTGAATTAGTTGTTTGGCGTGGTCCGGCGTTTCCCCAGTGCACCGTATGGGGAGTTGGGCCTTTTTCCTTATCTGGTGATGCAAATAGAAACATAGAATTTGACGGCAGATAAGGACCGCTTGGCCCACCCACCTAGTCTGCCCATTTTCCTACCTAACAAATAAGCTGCAGATTCTAGTTAACCAACAGCTTACTTCCTCCTACCCCCCACTAGGACTGCCTTATGTCTGTCCCATGAATTCTTGAATTCCCCCACTGTTCTTGACTCCACGACCTCCTCAGGGAGGCTGTTCCATGCATCCACAACCCTCTCTGTGAAAAAATACTTCCTCACATTACCTCTGAGCCTCCCCCTCTATCTTCAAATTGTGCCCCCTTGTTCTTGCACATCTCTTTTTCTGAAAGATGCTACCCTCTTGGACTTTGTTGATTCCCTTGAGGGACTTGAAAGTTTCTATCATGTCCCCTCTCTCCCTCCTTTCCTCAAGGGTATACATATTAAGCTCCTTTAGTCTTTCTTCGTATGTCTTCTGGTGCAGACCCTGCACCATTTTGGTTGCCCTCCTCTGGACAGCCTCCACTCTGTCTATGTCTTTCCGGAGATGCGGTCTCTAGAACTGCACACAGTACTCCAGATGGGGTCTCACTAACTGTCTGTACAGAGGGATAACAACTTCCTGTTTTCTACTATTGATGCCTCTACCTATGCATCCCAGTATCCCCCCAGCCTTACTTACTGCCTTCTCACATTGCTTGCCCACCTTTAGGTCATCTGATATAATTACCCCAGGTCCCTTTCCATTTTTACTGTTGTCAGTATCTCAACCCCCATTGTGTACTCTTCCCCTGGGTTTTTGTTTCCCAGGTGCATTACCTTGCACTTCTTTGCATTGAATCTGAGCTGCCATACATTTGACCATTCCTCCAACCTTGCCAAGTCCCTTCTCATCCTTTCCACTCCATCTTGTGTATCAACCCTGTTGCAGATCTTTGTGTCGCCTGCAAAGAGACATACTTTTCCTTCCAGTTCCTCTGCAATGTCACTTATAAAGACATTAAAAAGGACCGGTCCCAGTACTGAACCCTGCGGCACTCCGCTAGTAACCCTCCTTTCTTCACTGTGGACTCCATTTACTACTACCCTTTGCGTCCTGTTGTTTAGCCAATTTTTTATCCAGGCTACCACCTTGGAGCCCACTCCAAGGCTGGCTAACTTGTGTATTAATCTTTTGTGTGGGACTGTATCAAATGCCTTGCTGAAATCTAGGTAGACCATGTCCACAGTCCCTCCCTGGTCTACTACTTTGGTCACCCAGTCAAAGAAATCTATGAGATTTGTCTGACATGACCTTCCCATCGTGAATCCATGCTGCCTTGGGTCCCAGTCCCCACTGGCCTCTAGGTACTCAACAATTCTTTCCTTCAGAAGTGATTCCATCATTTTCCTACCACTGAGGTCAAACTAACTGGTCTGTAGTTTCCTGCCTCTGTCCTGCTTCCACTTTTGTGAAGAGGAATCACATCTGCCCTCCTGCAGTCCTCAGGTACCACCCCATCCTCCATGATTTGTTAAAGAGAGTAGTCATCGGTGTCACTAGTTGTACCCTTAGTTCTTTTAGAATTCTTGGGTGAATCCCATCAGACCCCATTGCTTTGTCCACCTTCAATTTTATTAGTTATTTCAGAATCCTTTTTTCTGTCAATGGACTGGTATTGACCCCCATCTTCAGAGTGTTTCTCTTGTTTGGTTTAGGTACCTCCCCCTCCTCTTCCTTTGTGAATACTGAGCAGAAATATTCGTTCAGTATCCCTGCTTTTTCACTGTCCCCCTCTACCCACATTCCTCCTTTATTAAGCTCCTCAGTATCCTCCCTTGGTCTTTCTTCGCTCCCTAATGTACCTATAAAAGGTCTTATCCCCCTTCTTAACAGAATTGGCTATCCTTTCCTCCGTTTGGGCCTTTGCTATTCTGACTGCCTTCCCAGCCTCTTTCTGCTTTAACTGATAAAGTTCTCTGTCCTGCTCCTTCTGTGTTTCCTTATATTTACTGAATGCTATCCTTTTCTCCTAAACCTTCCCTGCCACCTCTTTTGAGAACCACAGCATTTTTTTCCTTCGCTGTGTTTTACTGATTTGCTTTCCACAAAGGCCTCTGTGATGGCTGTTTTTATTACTCCCCATTGTTCCTCCACTCCTCCTTCTTGCCTGTTTGCTAGTGCATTTCTCAGGCACTCTCTCATTTTCCCAAAATCAGCCCTCCTAAAGTCCAATACTCTTGCTTTTGTATGGCTTGACTGTATGGCTGTGTTTATCGTGAACCACAATGTTTGGTGGTCGCTTGTTCCCAGATGGCTACCCACCTCTAAATCTGAGATTCTTTCTCCGTCCCCATTTGACAGTACCAGGTCTAAGACTGCTCCCTCCTGAGTGGGTTCCAATACTAGCTGTCTGAGGCATGCCCCCTGTAGGGCATCAAGAATGACCCTGCTCTTGGATGTGCCTACAGCAAAGGTGCTCCAGTTAACATCTGGCATATTCAGGTCCCTCATCAACAATATCTCCCCTTTTTCTGCCATTCTAAGGAAACCTTCTATCATTTCCTTGTCCATTCCCTCCGCCTGAGATGGGGGTCTGTATACAACCCCTGGCGGATTGTGGTGCCATTTCCTGTCTCCAGGGTGACCCAGAGTGCCTCATCTGCTCCCTGTTTACTCTTTAGTTCTGTTGCTTTGATCCCTTCCTTTACATAGAGAGCTACTCCTCCTCTTTTACCCTCCCTGTCCCTCCTGTAGATTGTGTATCCTGGTATGTTGACATCCCAGTCATGGTTCTCTGTGTACCATGTTTCTGTGATTGCCACAATATCCAGGCAACCCTCTTCCATCAAGGTCACTAATTCAGGGAGCTTGTTACACAGACTACAGTCATTGGTACTCATCACCCTCCACTTTTTGATAGCTTTACCCCTTTTAGCCCCATTCCTGTCCTCACTGCCTTTGCCTTTTTTTACATTTACCTCTGTCCTGCTCCCTAATAACTTCTCTACCTTGGTGTTTACCTCACTAATTACCATGTTTTGTGGGGGGAGGCTGGGATTTCCTTGCTCCTTTTCAGTGCCTCCCCCCTTGGCTAGTTTAAATGCTTGCCAATGAAGCATTTCATACCTACTAGCACACTTCTCACCTAGGATCCTGGTTCCCCCCCCTGGACAGATGCAGACCATTGCACCAGTATAGGTTTGCATCCCTCCAGGTAGCTCCCCAGTCCCCGATGAAGCCAAAACCCTGAGCTCCACACCAGTTTTTCAACCACTCATTGAACTCCCTGGTGAGGAGTGCCCTAGCACCACCCTTGCCATAGACAGGCAGCACCTCCGAGAAGGTTACCGTATGCGCTACTTGTCTAAGGCCCCTCCCCAACTCTACAAACTCCTCTTGCACTGCTCTGATCCCATTCCTAGCCAGATCATTTGTCCCCAGGTGGACAATGACAACCAGCTCCCTCCCTCGTGCAGCTCCTCCCACGATCCTGAGGATTCGCTTCCTGTGCCTCCAAGCCTGGCGCCAGGAAGGCACCTTACCTCCCTCTCCCCTTCCTCCCCCATTATGATAGAGTCCCCCACCAGGAGTTGTTTCCTTCCCCTGTGGGGTCCCATGCCACCCTCCTGTGGGTCTCCTTTGTGAAGGTTCCCAGCATCCTCCTTGGTCTCCACTGCAGGTGCCTCCATAGAGGAACCACTATCCACTAGAAGAGCGAATGAACTGTGGAGAGGTACAGCTGGAGGGATGCAACTCTGTTTCACCACCCTCTCCCTCCCTGAGCCCACCCTGGTCCAGCCTCTCCTCTTTCTTGGCAACCTCTGAGGTAGTGGCATTGGCCCTGGTGGTCCCTAGGTGGGAGAGGAGGTTTCACGAATCCTAGCCAGGTCAGCCTGGAGACGGGCAACCTCCTCTCTCAGACCACAGAGATGCCTGCAAATAGGGCAGCATCACAGCCTCCAGAATGTCTCCTGGAACACTGCCGCCCCACAGCCATTGCACTGCACCACTCCTATCATGTCTTATTTTGTGTCCCCTCTCCTGTTTCTCTGTATGCTTACTCTCTCCTCTCCTTACAACTCTCACCCTTCCTGTTCTGGGACAGCAACTTCCTATCTTTTTTAGTAGCCTCCTTTTCCTTGCTCAATGTCAGACCACCAGCAGCTGGGGAGAGAATGAGCTACTTTTTCCTTTAGGGTTGACAAAACCAATGTTTCTCTATGATCCTTCCTTCCTACTGCCAAACAGGAAGTTCCTGTTGACAGTCAGATCCAGTGGCTATAAAAGTAGAACTGGCTTTGGGTGGGTGGGATGGAGGGCAATTAGTAAGAAAAAAGGCTAGCAACAGGAAGTTGTAATTTGAGTCAACTGCTTTTATAGTGTCTAAGCCACACCCCCAATTAAGCTCTCTCTCTCCTTCTACTAGTTTAGCAAAGTCAGCTGATACAATAACCTTCCCAGCGCAGAACACACACTGACTTTCTTTCTTTTTTTAACCCTAAATAAGACCCCTTCTACTTCTAATAAAGTGTCTGTCTACTTAATCTCAAAAGACACTGACTCTTGCTGAGATATAAGTTTTAAATTAATAAGAAAATGTAGCTTTTTTAGTTAGCTGCTTTCTGCTCTACAAGCAAGGCTAGCAACAGCTACATGCTGAACTCCTGTTTGATCACTAGCTGAGGGGGGACAGGTGTTCTACTCGTTCGACGTATCGGGTGCTGCACACCTTTCCCCATTTGCTAGTTTAAATATTCTGCAAAGACGTCAAACTTGTGCCCCAATGCACTGACTCCCTCCTTAGTCAGATGCAGTCCATCAAATTTAAAGAACTTTTGTTCCCAAAACTGTTGCCAGTTGCCTACAAATTTGTGTCCTTTTTCCTGGCACCAGCCCTTAAGCCACATGTTTAGCTCCCCTATCTCCCCTTCCATCCGTCTGTCCCTCTCTCCCAGACCAGCAGGATCTCATAGAAGGAGATGCTGGACAAAATGGATGACAGTTTGTCTCCCAGCCTAGTCAGGTGTTCCTTCGTCTCCACAACTGAAGCTAGTAGGGGTCTTAATATGTTGTATTCCTAATGCCGTAACCTGGTTGTCAGAAAAAATAGGTGATAAAGAGCTTTCCATTCTTGGGTACCAATTTTTCAGATCAGATAGAAAGAAAAGGGGAGGGAGGTATGTTTTATATAAAAAGCACTTTTGGATATGTAACGGTTTTATTTCGTGGAAGTGACAGCAATATAGAGTACCTGATTATAAACACAGAACAACTTAAAGTGGCTGTAGCAGTAGTATACTCCCCTCCGATATATAGTCTAAAAGCTACTGAAGAGGTATTAAATAAAACAGAAGATTGTGGTGGGGACAGACCACTGATCCTAATGGGTGACATGAATTGTGACTAGCTCAAACCTCAGGGCAGGCAACTAAAAGAGATAGTTACAGCATTAGGGATACAACAACATATTAAGACCCCTACTCGCTTCACAAATACCCAAACTCAGGGGACTACTTTTGATTTGATATTTGCATCTTTTCATATTCAAGTTGAAGCCACAGGTACTTTGCCACCTTACCTGGGGGATCACAATCCAGTCTGGGTTACCCATACTGTAGGTCCCAACTTTCAAGACCTTTTGAACATTTAAACACAAATTGGACCAGAGACATGCGAAGATTTTCAGAAGACAAGTTCCTGGTAAGTGTGGGTACCAAGGATTGGGACCATTGTAGGGTAATTCCAGACTTGGATTTAACTGTAGAATATTTCACGAGTACCTTTCAACCAACCTGTGATTTACATGCTCCTAAGATAAAAAGAATCCTAAGGAAACAACCCAGACTTCCTTGGATAAATGAGAAAATTCTCAAAAAAACAAGGGTTAAAAATAGAACTTGGAAGAAAGCGTTAAAAACTAAATTAGCTGGACTGGGAATTGTTTAAAATCAAACAGAACCAATGTAAAAGTCTGATAAAAGGGCTAAAAATTTATATTACAAAAAAAAAAAAAAAAAAGGACTGTAATATAGGTCCAACATTTTTTTGAATACCATAAATCATTTAACAAACCCGTGGGGGGAGGCCTCCAGAGCAGTGTAAAGCTAAGGGATGGAAATAGTCTAACTGAGGAACTGGCAGCAGTTTCTGATATATTAAACAACCTTTTATAGATCTCCCAGAATACGAGGGTCCAACTGACCAGAAGGAGGGGGCAGAATTGAAAGATACAAAACCTGCTGTGGAACAGCTGCCACCATTTAGATTCAGGAAGCTTACATTGTCAGAGGTTAACAGGGTGTTAGTAAAAATAAATCCATACAAATCAACAGGACCTGATAAGTTGGTAGGGGATATTTCTGAAAATAGCAGCATACCACATAGCCCCAGTAATTACATATATTTTTAATTGGAGCCTTCAGTTGGGCTACTTCCCATTATCTTGGAGGGAGAATAAAATTATACCCATTTACAAAGGTGGGGACACAGCAGAGGTAAACGATTATAGACCAACTGACCTACTGCTAATCTTATCAAAATGCATAGAAAGGTTAGTAAATGCTCAGATTCGAGAACATCTGGATAAATATAACTTGTTGACTTCTCATCAATCAGGTTTTCGAAAGGGTTATTATACTACTGCAGCCCTTCTGGAGTTGAATGATCTGATTTGCAGGTCACTGAACTCTGGTCAAGAAACTGCTGTTGTTTTTATAGACTTGTCAAAAGATTTTGACCTAGTGGACCACTACACTGGATGACATCTTACTTAACTAGACGGACTGTGAGGGCAGCAATGCTGAGGTGTCTGTCCAGGCCTTGAACAGTAACTGGGAGAGGGGGGGCCTCAGGGGTCCATACTGGGGCCCCTGCTGGTTCTGATTTTTAACAACGAACTACCATCAGTAGTTCAGCATACAGCTATTAAGTTGTATGTAGATGATACTGCTATAGTGGCCACGAGGGATAACACTGTAGATCTTCAAAACAAAATGCAGTCTTATTTCACAAGAGCAGAGGAGTGGTTCACCAGGTCACAACTGATTATGAATACTAAGAAAATTAAACTGATATACTTTGTGCCAAAAAATAATGGCACTTCACAATTACAGATCCTCCCAAATAACAAAGTAAGCTTAG
Source organism: Neoceratodus forsteri (assembly GCA_016271365.2). NCBI lineage: Eukaryota > Metazoa > Chordata > Ceratodontiformes > Ceratodontidae > Neoceratodus > Neoceratodus forsteri. The sequence continues at coordinate 685,553,660 of CM057456.1, read as the reverse complement.
ATATGAGGATAGTTATTGTTATTTGGGAGTAGTATTTGATTTGCAACTAACCTTTAATAAACATATTACTATAGTTACTGGAAAAGTAAACAGGAAATGAGGAGCTTTCAGAAGAACTACAAAATGCCTAAAAACTAACTATAGGAAAAGGGTGGCTGAGCAACTTATACTGCCTACCCTGAAATATGGGGAAGTATATCGTACTGCAAATAAGCAACTTTTAGATCGACTAGATACATGACAATATTTCAATGGCCTATGCAACCAGTATAGTGTTATGCCTGTGCAACTGTGTTACTTTGCTTTGGTCATTCACACTCCCTGTTCCATGAGGAATTACCATTCTGTAAGGCTACTGAGGGCAAGGAAGCCTGGCAGAGGGTTCCACCCCTAGAGGTGTCACTGGAAGGTTCCCTTGGCTAAAGGTACTTTAGGAAGAATCCCCTAGAGGACAGAGGCATGCCGCTGGGGGAGGAGGGGAGGATGGTGGGACAAAAAAAAAAAAGTGTTTCAGGAAGAGGCTGGGAGGAACTGCTTATACAGCTCAGGAAGGGGGAGTGGCTGGCTGCTTGTCCACTGAACTACAGATATGGCCTTTCAATTCAATGACCTATGCAGCCAGTATAGTGTTATGCCTGTGCAACTGTATTACTTTTCTTCGGCCGTTCGCACACTCTGTTCTATGAGAAATAACCACACTGTAGGGGTACCAAAGGCAAGGAACCCTGGAAGAGGGTTCCACTTCTAGAGGTGCCACAGAAAGGTTCCCTTGGCTAAAGGTACCTTAGGAAGAATCCCCAAAAGAAACTGTAACAACACCAAAGAACATTAGCAATCAGAGGCCATGAGGCATAGAAGTAGAGTGACAGCAACAGCAGTTTGATGAAACATTAGGACATGTGCTGATTAGCAAGATAGCATGCGTGCAATGGAATACATTGGAGATTGAGGGGGGTCTTCTAAGGAGAGAGGAATGGCACACTGGGACACCATCCACTTCCATCTAACAGCGGAATCTACCAAAAGGAAAGTACAGTTACGCAGGAACTTACCGTAACAGTAGATCTTTGAGAGAGGTTCCTTCAGTAGGTCATCACAAATTGGACTGACGTCACCAGATGTCGGGCCACACGGCAGACTTTTCTAGAAATCCCTGAGGGGGACCGCCTACCAAATGTCACGAGACCAACGTCAGCGTGACGGTATACAGTGGGTGGGCCCGATTCCCGCCCTCCAGTTCTTCTGCCGGAGCCAGGAACAGGCCTAACAGCAGAAGCGAACAGGTTTGGAGATCCTGTAAAAAATAAAATGAGGGGAAGGTTGGAGGGAAAAATATGACCTACTGAAGGAACCTCTCTTGAAGATCTACTGTTACGGTAAGTTCCTATGTAACTGTACTATCTTACTTCGAGAGGGTTCCTTTAGTAGGTCATCACAAATAGGACCGAGTCCCAAGCAGTCCCTCTAAGGAGAGACCGAGAGAAACTAGGGAGTGGGCAAAACAAGATCCATGGAAAAGACTGAAGTCCGAAAGGACCCAGCCTAGGACAACAGACCCTGCAGGACAGCTAGGCCAAAGCCAGCCCTCCGCCTAGAAGCAATGTCCAAACTATAATGCCTGGTAAAGGTATGGACAGCACTCCAAGTAGAGGCAGCACAAATATTCACCTCAGAAACATTACGAAGGAAGGCTGCAGAAGCATCCATGCCCCTAGCAGAATGACCCCTGATAGAACCGGAAGGGGTTTATCATACTTTTGATAACAGAACCTAATGCAGTTGCCCAACCATTTGGAAAGGCCCTGCTTGGAAACCGGTTTGCCTCGTGTTTGTTGTACGAAGGAGACAAACAATTGATTGCAAGAGCGAAAATCTTTGGTTCAGTGTGTGTAACACTGGAGAATCTGGTGGACCTCCATCGTGTGGAGGAGTGCCTCACCATTGTTAGCGGGAGCCGGATAATATACTGGAAGCTCTACTGATTGGTTTAGAGTAGTTTCCGACACCACCTTTGGAAGGAACCTTGGATGGGTTCTGAGAACCACCCTGTCCCGGTGAAAAATCAGATAAGGCTCCTTATAAACCAGCGCATAAGGCTCTAAAATTCTTTAAGCTGAAGTGATAGTGACCAGAAACAACGCCTTCCAAGATAGGAAGTGTAGGTCACAGCTCACTGCTGGCAAGAAAGGAGGCAAGGTGAGTTTTTCCAGGACGAAATTCAAGTCCCATGGTGGTGTTGCGCTGTGGATGGGGGGTTTTAGGTGAAGAATCCCTTTCAAAAAGGTCTTTGAGATATCCAACTGACCCACGGGTTTACCATCCACCAGCTCATGGTATGCGGAGAGGTGCACTTTCAGAGAGGAATAAGCTAGACCAGAGTCCGATAGATGAAGGAGGTATTCCATGACTTGTGGGGCCGAGCAAGAAAAAGGGTTCCAGCCCTTCTCGGCCGTCCAAATGGAAAACCTCTTCCACTTCAAGGCATAAGTGGAATGGGTGGAAGGTTTTCTGGTTTCGACAAGGACCTGTGCCACTCGAGAGGATACCCCAAAGCAAGAGATGGCTATGTCTGCAGGAGCCATGCATGGAGATGCAGGGTCCTGAGCCCCAGATGAACCAGACGGCCTTGATCCTGATATAAGGAGGTCATGTGTCAATGGAAGTGGAACCGGTGGTTCCCTGGACAGCTGCTGAAGCAGCGGGAACCAAATCTGTCTCGGCCAAAGAGGAGCGATGAGAATCATCTTGGCCTTCCCTGCGTGTAGTTTGACGAGGACTCTCTGCAGAATGAGAAATGGAGGGAAGTTGTACAAAAATTTCCCTGTTCAGGATAGAGATAATGCGTCATTCCAGAAAGCACCTGGCTCTGGAATGAGCGAGCAAAACTTGGGAAGTTTTGCATTGAATTGAGAGGCGAATAGGTCAAGTTCCGGCCGCCCCCAATTTTGGAAGATGGATTCCGCCACTTCCTATTGAAGTTCCCAATTGTGAGCAGGGGTCCGTGACCTGCTGAGATTGTCCACCAGGATGTTTAGAACCCCCGGTATGTGCACGGCCACTAGGGACAAGTGGTGCTGGACTGCCCAGTTCCACACCCTGGTCGGATCCCTGCCAAGTGGGTACGACCGGGTTCCTCCTTGTTTGTTGATGTACCAAACCACCACATATTGTCTGTTTAGATCAGCAGTGTTCCCTCGGGCAGCAGAGGTTGAAAGGCCTGTAAGGCATACAGGACCACCCTGAGCTCTAGAACACTGATGTGAAGAGAAAGCTCCAAGCCAGACCAAAGTCCTTGGGCTTGATGTTCCCCCAGATGCGCACCCCACCCCATGTTCGAGGCATCCATGGTGAGAGTGGCATCGGGTGCTGGGCTTTGAAACGGAAGCCCCAAGGAGAGATTGTGTGGGTTCATCCACCATAGGAGATCCTTCCAGACCGCTGAAGAGATGAGGAATGGTCCAGATCATCCAGAAGCTGGTCCCATTGCACCCTCAGGCACCACTGAGTGATCCTCATGTGAAGCCTGGCCAGGGGAACAATGCAAATGGAAGGTGCCATGAGGCCTAACAGGCGAAGGACCTCCCAGGCCGAGATGGTCCTGCAAGACGCCACCTTGGAGGCCTGGTGGACCAGAGTCTCCATTCTATCTGAAGGAAGAAAAGCTCTGCACTGGACTGTGTCGAGGACCGCCCCAATAAACTGCAGTCTCTGGGTGGGGATAAGGTGTGACTTGGGCATGCTTACAGTGATCCTGAGTCGACTGAACAGGTCCAGGGTAAACAACAGAGCCTCCAACAATGCCTCGCTGGATGGGGCCGCTAAGAGCCAATCGTCCAGGTAAGAAAACACTGCAATCCCCCAGCAGCGTAAAAATGCCACAACCACTGCTAGGCACTTGGTAAATACCTGAGGTGCCGAAGACAGTCCAAAGGGAAGCTCTCAGAACTGGAAGTGCTCCCCCCAGAACAGGAAATGCAGGAATCGACGGTGGATGGGGAAAATAGGGATATGTAGATAGGCATCCTGCAAATCCAGGGCGCAGAGCCAGTGATTCTTCAACAGGAGCAGAAGGCGGCTCTGGACTGTCAGCATGCAAAACTTCTTGTACTCAACATAGTGGTTCAGCTGACTGAGGTCTAGAATGGGTCGGAAGTCCCCGGTCTTCTCTGGAACCAGGGAAAAAATGGGAGTAGAAGCCTTTTCCTGTTTGCCCTGAGGGGACTTGCTCGATTGCTTGTTTTAGCAAGAGTGGATTTATCTCCTCTTGGATGAGGATAGCCTGATCCCGAGTATAAGAGGACTTCAATGGAGGATTTCCCAGAGGAAGCTCCAGTGACTCTATGGTGTAACCTAAGGTCACTAGTTGCAGGACCCACTCGTCGGAGGTAATCGCCCTCTGCTCCTGCACATGGAGAGTGAACCTCCCCCTGACCTGCTCCTCGCCGAGAGGCTGAGGAGGCAATGGTGCTGGGAAGTCAAGAAGTGGCGGGTCGGTCAGGGGCAGGACCCCCTAAACGTCACAGTTTCTTGGAAGCAGGAGGGGTGACGGAACCCGTGGCCTTCCGCTTACCCTGGCGACGCACCTGAGCGGATTTCCCCTGCCTCCAGGTCCTCCTCCAAAAGGGTTGCTGCTCTCATCGCTGAGGAGCACCTGATCGGTACATAGACAGAACAGATCTAAGGGCAACACCTTTGCCCTGTAGTTCTGTAATGATGTCTTTGGTGTCGCCTCCAAAAAGGACCGAGCCCCATAATGGGACGTCCTGAATCGCCGACTGAACCTCATTAGTGAGGCCCGAGAGGCGAAGCCAGGAGTGCCATCTCAGGGCAACGGCAGTCGCCGAGGTATGGGCCACGGAATCGACTGAATCGTAGGTGGCCTGTAAAGCATGCCTACAAGAGATCTTGGAGAGGTGGAGATCCTTGGGGAGTTCCTCCTTGGGAGGTGAAGGATCCATAGACTGGACCTTCACCTTCAACCTGGCCATAGTCGCTTTTTGGTGGGACACCATATAGGCCATGTAACTGAGGGAGTGGAGCACACACGTGGCAGAAGAGTAGATTTTCTTGCCAAACTGGTCCATCTGCCTCAACTCCTTATCTGGAGGAGTAGTGCTCAAGTGTCTGGGCGTAGCAGAGCAATCATGAGCCACTGAAATAACCACGGAGTCAGCCTTCGGATGGGTCTCCAAAAAAGGAGCATCCTTATGTGCCCAGTAAAGTCTGTCCATCCTCTTGGGGACAGCTGAGATAGAGTGAGGCATCTGCCAGACAGTGGTGCTGAGGACTTGGTGGGGAGCCATCCATGGAGGAACTGGGATGGGAGCCAGGGACTCTAAGTCGAGGTGCTCTGCGAGTCGCTGCCTCAACGGGTCCTGTTCCTCCGACACCCAATCAAAATAATCTCAGAGGGCCCTCAAGAGATCCAAGAAGGAAGGATCCTCATGTGGCAATTTCGGTGAGGACTTGCCTCTCGGCTAGGGCTCCTCCACAATTTCCTCCTCCAAAGAGTCCTCTCTCCCATCCAAACTGTCATTGTCGGCCTCCTCAACTGGATGACGTTAGAAGCGAGAAAGGGGGACGTCCAGTCGAGTCTTCCCCGAGAGGTGGACAATCGGACTCGAACTGCTCGGGGAAGGGGACCTAGGAAGCGGCGGAGGTGGGAGCCTCACTTCCAGGTCTTACTCCCTGCACCCAAGACTGTAGGAAGGACTTGAGATCTGGCATAGCCGGAGGGGGCGGAGATGGGGCTGGTTGAGGCTGGGGTGGGGGAGAAGGTGGAGGGGAACAGCGACTGGAGGAGGGTAATACCCATGTGGACCAATGTAATGGGTATAGGGGTGATAACCCTGGTAAAGCTGTTCCATTGGACTCCATCCAGGAGTGGGAGCCTCCAGGTTAGGATCCCCAGGATACCCGTGGGGGTAGGGGGACAGTGAGGGGACGGTTATAAAACCCCATTGTCAGCCCTGACATCGGGGGAACACGCATCGGACCTGCTGTGGTGTAGATCAAGTTAGGATCCGGCATCGAGACAGTCCATGTTATAGGGACCAACGTCGGCACTGGCACCACAAGATCTGGAAGGGAATCCGGCATCAGCACTGGACGAAGTGTCTCCGTTGTAGGAGTCGGGTCCAGCATCGGGGCTGACGGAACAGGCCTGACCACCGGTCCCGGCATCGGGATTGTTGTTGGAACTGGCGGCATTGGAGGCACCAGCGGTCCCGGCATCGGGGCGGTTGTAGTGACTGAAGGCGTTGGAGGAGCCGTCAGTCCACCCTCGGGCTGAGGGGGGGGTCTCCAGAGAAAGGCCTTGTGGCCGAGAAGGAGCCTCCTGACCATGGTCCCTGGCAGGGAAGCGCAGGGAAGAACCCTCGAAATTGGCTGGTTCACCAGCGTCCCCATCGGCCTCGCTGGACGTGTCCGTGGTGGAATGCGAGGACACAAGCGAGGGAAGAAAAGGAGGGAGTGAGGCTGTTTCCCTTCGGTCCCGCCGGACGTCAGTTGTTGCGCCATTATGCCCCGACGGGGGAACCAAGCCCGTGCGGTCGTCGGGGAAGGCCGACTTAGCGGGCGTGGTCGGGGAGGAGACCCCTAGCTGACTTGGCAACCCGAGGCGGGCGACTGCCCCAGCTGGGGGTGTCAACCTAATGGCCGCCAGGCGGTCTCCAGAGGAGCTGGAGGCCAGCTTACCGGCCGATGCAGTGCGGTCACCGGAGGAGCTGGTGACCGACTTATCCGCCTGAAGTTTCTCCTTACCTGAGTGCTTCACCGGTGGCTAGGCCTTGCTGGTAGAGGGCCTGACATCATCCGCGGAGCGAGCCAGCTCCCCAGTCTTCTCCTTATGCTTTTCAGGGGAAGATTTTTTGGACGAGTCCCTAAGCTTGTCCATCTTCTTCTCAAGCGAAAGTAAGCGGACCTTGAGAAGATGGGCCTCCAATGCCTGCTGTCTCCGCTTTTTGATAGCCTGACTGAAGGACTGACAGTCAGGGCAGGAGGAGACTGGATGGTCTGGGCCTAGACAGATGACGCACTTGGGATGACAGTCTTTGTGCGGTATCTGAATGCCACACTTGGAGCACTTCTTCTTCGGAGAAGACATGAACTAAACATAAATGTTTGAAGAAAAATAGCGTGTTTGAAAAACCGCGCGAAAAAACAACTTTCCAACGAATGCTGAATGAAGTCTGCAAAGCGACTAGCACGAGGCGATGGCAGGAAAGAACTGGAGGTTGGGCGTGGGGACCACCCACTATCTACCATCACGCTGACGTCGGTCACGTGACGTCGGGTGGGCAGTCCCCATCAGGGATTGCTGGAAAAGTCTTCGGTGCGGCCCGACGTCAGTCCTATTTGTGATGACCCACTGAAGGAACCCTCTTGAAGTAAGAACTAGGGAATACTAACTAAGACTAACTAGGTATTATGACATTCGGCACAGAGGAGAGGGAAAAAAAAAACCTTTGAGGAGAAAATCTCTGGAGATCCAAGGCCTAGGTCACCTTCCCTCCAGGCATGAGATAATTTAATTAGTGACAGCTCTACTACTGCAATTTGGAAAGCCCAATGAAAGGGGGTGGAAAATGTTCCAATTTGGAGGGAAGCTCTCACTCTACCCTTCTAACAGGAATGCCATGAAGGGTTGTGAGCTGGTTTGCTCTGCAACAAGCCACATCCAAGGCGGGAGGAGGAGGAGAGTATCTACCACCGAGGCGCTCACCCGGCCTACTGACCTAAGAACTAACCAGGTGAACCAGAGCTGGTTTTAGGGAGATAGATTGAAAGGGTGCCTCCAAACCCATTAAGGCAGCTAAAGGGGCCCTCAGTCAGAGCCCTACCTTTTAGCCGCTGAAGTCTTAAATTCTATAACTAGAGGTGCGTCGGTACGGTTGATGACTGAAGGTCCACCCAGAGTGAGGACATTCCAAGCTATGGGCCAGGTGAAAAGGACCCCGCCCTAAGCTTCACATACTCAAGATGCAGACTTCAGGGTGCAGAATGAGAATGTCAGCTGCAGGGCGAGGTAGGCATGCCTATTTATTCATGTACTGTACATATTTATTATGTATGCATTCATTCTTTCATTTATTTAGTATACTGAAGTTATTTATTTATTTTGCTGAAGTTATTTAGTCTGCAGAAGCTTTACTGCAGCAAGTATAGGATTAGCAGGGGCAAGCCAACCAAGTCCCAATAAGGAAGTCAATTAAAAGGTGACATAATACTCAGAGGATTTTAGTAGCAGAACCAGGATTTGAACATGAGGTAATAGGCCACACAGGGCAATGGCTCTTCAACAACACCCCCAGTCCCCCACCATAGAAAAAACAAGCAATGGGAAAGCGCTGAGACCCACATGCAGCATTTAAAACTAGTACACAGCAACAGCAGTAGCCAAGCTGACCACCAGAGTATAATAAAGCAGTATGCAAATTAGATGAGAAGCATCCAGCAGACCATAACTATAGCTTGAAGGGGTAGCAATCTGAATGAATATAGAAACTGTAGGGAGAGGCAATGTGCTGAAACAGCAGCAATGATTTATTGGTGTTAGTTCAGGAAACAAGATTGAGTTCCATGGACCAGGTTGCAGAGTTAGCCTGAACCAGATGATAGCAATTAAGGTGGATAAGCACTGAGACAAGAGAAGCAGATTTCTTTTATAGCGAGCACATATTGTATATAGCATTAGTAGCAGAAGCAGGGAAGCAGCTCTGAGCTAAAACACACAGATAACTGCAATTGCACTATGTGAGTAAATGGGAGCAAATTAGCATGAGCTCAGGATTAGCAAAACACAAGCAAAGGCAAAGGATTCAGGCCCACTCTGAAAGGGTTTTGGGATTTTGTCTCGTCCTCCCTCCCCCATCTCTGACCTTTATTAAATACAACCCGCCCATTCCCCTGTGTGAACACACCCCTTCCCCTGTCTGTCACATCACCAGACTCTCTCTTAAAGTGCCACACCCACAGGCTCTCTCATAAAGGGCCAAACAACCTAAAAAAGCCCTTTTTACCTGGTGCACTCACGCTGCAAGAGCACCTTTCTGAACAACTGGGCAGCATAACTGACCTAACGCATAGCCCAGTACCGTGTGTTTTGCTGCATGGACTCCAAGATGGGTTTCCACACTGCCCTCAGAGGTAGTTCCATGCAATTATTTCTTATTCTGATGTTAACCCTGACTCTGAGGGGCCCAGTCCCAGATTCCTTTGCCAACCAATAAGGCCACCCTACTGTATAAATGGGGACACCAGTACAATGGGAGATCAGCAGCAATACCCCCTTGTGCCTCCAACCCTCCCATCCCCACTTTGGGATCAATATCTCATCAGGGCTGACTATAACGGTTTTATGCCTCTACCCAGACTTCGTTGTGCCCTTGGCACCCCACCAACCAAGCAAATACTTGCACTCAGTGGCATGCCGGGTGGACCTACCTATTCCAAAAATTATCAAGGAAGCTCCTCCTGATCCTACTGTTGATCTCTGGAAACATTCAGCCCAACCCTGACCCCATGTTGGCAAACACTCAGACCGAGCCTCTTGCTGGGAGGTTGAAGACTGTGTCCTTGAACATAAGCAGCCTATTGGCAAAACTTACTCAGTTTGAAGCATGGGTGGCACTTGTTCAGCTGGATGTGATCGCACTGAGACCTGGCTAATGCCCAAAATAGCAGATGCAGCAGTCTCCCTCCAAGGTTACAACCTGTGTAGACTTGACCATGCTGGAAAAAGAGGAGGCGGATGCATGATCTATACCCGAACTACGTCCAATGTTACACAGTCCAGCTGGATGCTGCCAGCAAAGACTGTGAATGTCTTACAATAACAATCATTCTAGGTAAGGAACAGAAAAGGCTGACCATCATGGCAGTGTACATCCCACCAGGACATCAGCAAGCAGGGTTAAATGACTTTGCCAACCTCTATTCTCAGGCTAGCAAGACTAGGAGAACTATTGTGCTTGGGGAATTTAACTCCAACTGGCTGGCTAGCTCATGTGCCTCCCACAGGGAACTGATAACACGACTATATCTAACACAAGTGGTCCAGAACTGCACCAGAACAAACTACAAAACAGTAATCAGCACCTTGACAGACTGAGTGCTTACCTCTCATCCTGAGAGGCTCATCAATGTTCAGGTGCTCCCGGATGCTTTGAGTGACCACTCTCCCACACAATGCAATTGGTCCTCAAACCTGCCTAGGAGGAACAGAGTCATCAGAAATAGCTCTATGACCAATTTCAAGACCCACCTCGCCGGCATAAACTGGATTTTCTTGGATTCCTGTCCCTCTGTTGACTCTGCCCTCCAGCTCTTTATTGCTCATTTCAACTTGGCTGCGGATAAGTACACTCTGTATCGCAAGAAAATGATAAAGGGGAGGAGCATGGCCCAGATTACCCTTAAACTCCTTGGCCTGAAGAGAGAATGGGATCTCCTCTGGTAGCGAGCAGGGGCCTCAGGGACAGTCGAGGATGTCCAAAATTATAAAGCTGCTAGAAATGGGTGCACTTGGGCTATAAGGCAGGCCAAGGCCTCATATCACAAAAATCAGCAGTCCCATAGCTTTAGTGATGGGAAAAAAGTCTGGGCATCCATCAAGGACCTCCCCGGGGCAGGTGACAGGACCACCCCTACCATGCTCACTCACAATGACAGAGTCATTCTTGAAAATATCTCCATGGCAAACATCTTCAATTAGGCTTTTACTGACTACAGTGCAGTCCTCCCAGCCAAAGCCTCTACCAGCCCAGGGAAAACACTAGCCCCTGAACTTCCACCGCAACATACCAACACCAGTCCAAAATTCTACTTCAGGCAGGTGACCGCCAGGGAAACATCTAAATATCGCATCAGAGTTCTTGGCAAAACAAGGATGGGAGGGAATGGGGTTGATATGAAACTTATCTCAACTGCCTTACCTGAAGTAGTTGTACCTATCACCAAGATTTTCAATATGTCACTCCAAATGTCAACCTTCCCATCTTCCTGGAAAACTGCCCTAGTCACTCTGGTGCTAAAAGGGGGAAACTGCTCACTGGTGTCCAATTATAGACCCATTTCCATCCTGTCCCCTCTCTCCAAGGTGCTGGAAAGAATCATTGTTGACCAGCTCACTGACCACCTACAGTACATAAATACAATCTCCTTAGTCCTCAACAACACGGATTCCACAAGTTGCATAGTACAAATTCAGCATTCAACTTCACAAGCTATGTACATGAGGCACTCAACCAGGGTCAATTAGTCGGGCTATCTTTATTGACCTATACAAGGTTTTCAACCTCGTTGACCATCAGCTGCTACTTTGCAGGCTAACTTGCCTTGGGTTGTCCTCAGACACAGTTGTGTGGTTCCATAGCTACCTGTAAGGGCGCTCACAACAGGTAAAGATCAATGGAGCCATATCTGAGGCCAAGAAAGTCAACAACTGGGGTCCCGCAAGGGTCCATACTGGGCCCACTCCTGTTCAGTCTCTTTGTAAATAACCTTCCAGATGCGTGCCCCTCCTCCAAAGTTCTGCTCTATGCAGATGACACGGTACTTTTTCTATGAGGCCCCTGTCAAGAAATCCTGACTGGGAACGTACAGACTTATTTCGATCTACTACAGGAATGGTTTAACTCCAGCCTACTAGTCCTCAATAGCAAAAAGACAAAGGCCATGCTCTTGAAGAGAATATCTACCACACCTTTTACAAGTGCCCTCGATTTGGGCCCTACTCTCGAATAGGTCCACTCATTCCGGTGCCTGGGAGTCACTATCGATGAGTCTCTTTCCTTTGATGAACACGAAGGTAATATCACCACGGCACCAAACAGGAAGTTGGGGGCACTCTATAGACTATGTTTCTGCCTCACACCCGAGGCCAGACTCCTGGTAGTATGTGGCACAATCCTGCCAATCTTTGATTATGGAATTGTAGTGTATGGTGCGGCCATGGACACCAACTTACTCAAAGTCCACCTGACCCTCAACAAAGCCTGCAGATTCATCTTGGCTGCAGATCGCCTTACACATACATGTGATCTCTACATAAGGGCAAAATGGCTCCCCCAATGGATAGAATTAAGATCCAGACCTGCCTACTGGGGAAGAAGGCCCTACTGGGAATTGCACCTGCCTCACTGCAGGGGCCGTGAAGGACAGCACCAGATGAACCTGCCACAAGAAGCAACACTAGGCATGTCCTTGTACCCTTTAGGAAAACAGCCCTGGGAAGGCGTGCCTTTTCAACTAGGGCACCCACCTGGCTAAATGAGCTCCCCTACTCCACCACTGGCCTCCCATGACTAGGGTTCTTCAAATCCAAACTCCGGAAGTGCATCTCCACACCAGACAGCTGCTTCTATAAATCTTAACCACCCACTGAAATCCGGGTGGACATCCAACTGACCACCCTGGCCTTGGATGAGTACACTTATTGCCCTCCCCCACTACACCCTCCTGCTTCAGCCCTACCTCCTGCCACTTGGCTCACTCTTAAGCTCCCCTGTACCCCACCCCACAACTCACCCAACCCTCCTACACTCCCACCCCCCATCATCCACCTGCCTTGATCAAGACCCCCATGGTTCCTGCACATAACCTATTCTCCAGTTGTTCAATGTGGTCTCTAATGTGATTGACAACGCCCCCAGCTGCTGTATCTGTACCTGCCATGAGAATTTGTAACATGGATTATGTTGCAGTTGTGTCCAACTTAAGTGACATAATCTCAAAATATGATGCCCTCCTATGAATATAAACCTGAATATGTTGATCTTCCTATTAATTTGGAATGTGTAAGCTTTCCATTGCTAATGTGTAAAATTGTCTGTTTATAAGTATGTTGCTACAACTAAGTGTTTGTCTAAATGTTTTGATGAGGATCCTTTGTAAATGAGCTCTCAGCTCAAAGGTGGTAATTCCAATCTCCCAATAAATAAAATGAACAAAAATAAAACAGAAGCCCACTGAAAAAGAATGCAAAACAAAAAACACACACAAACACAGAAGAACAGGAAACAAGCAACACACAGAAGCGCACAGCCAGAAGCAAGCAATACAAACCAAATGCAGGAGAACATAAAACAGAAGTCCATCATAAACGAAGCAGAGGCCAAAACACAGCAAGTGGGGGGGCGCGGGGGGCAGTAGGCTGCAAAGGTGATGACAGACTGATAGAGCCTCTGGGTGCAAAGAAAAAAGTGCTTCAGAAAGAGGCTGGGAGGAACTGTTTATATAGCTCAGGAAGGGAGAGTGGTTGGCTGTTTTTTTTTTTTTTACCCACTCTCTTTATCTCCCTCGGACACGGAAACTCTTTGAGGCCTCGACTCATCTCCAGCTCTACCACCCGCTGAGGCCCCCACCAACCTCAAAGTCATTACGGTTCTCCCATGAAGCCACCCTCTCTAAAGCCCCTCCAGAAGATCGAAGGGGCGGTTGTGAAGGTCCAGCGTTGGGCGTGTGGCTGGTGGATACTGCCGCCATTGCCTATCCGGGCCGAGGGTTTTCCTTGTAGAGTCCCCTGCTTGTCCTCCCTCCCGCTATGGACACTCCTGACGCCAGGCGCACGGCAACCCCTGCCAGTGTCAGCCACGCTGAGACCTGCAGTCTGGGTTTCTGCAGCACCCCTGATCTCCACCACGGGCTGCTGGAATACTGGACATACAACCCTCCCCCCGGGAGAGGAAAGCAGCCCTGCAGGCGCTCAATCCTCTCCCTCCCCTGCTGAACCCTGGTGCCCAAGCTCACTCTCGAATGCAGGTTGGCAGCATGGCGCAAGGTGTGGCGTCCAGTGCCTCAACCCTCAGTGCCACCAGGCTGGCCCTGCAGAGTGGCTGGCTGCTTGTCCACTGAACTACAGGCACAGCCTTTTAAACAAACTCTGGTCACAGCTGATATGGCTGTGCCGAACTATTACTTGTAAAGTGGCAGCACAGCTCTTGGTACGGCAGCAGCGATATTGGAGTGGTGGCAGCGGCAGTTTCTGTGCGGATGGCACAGTTGTCGGAGCTGGTATGGTGTCCCATTCGCAAGATGGTGGCAGTGACGAAACTGTGCATGCACAATACTCGCGCATGCACAGTTTTCCCAGAAGTTCGCTCCTGAAATAGTGTGCCCATGGGGAAGGGGAGCAACTGGGCTGTGGAGGGCAGCTCCATCGTGGACAACAGGGCCAATGGAGACAGCGCTATCAGACATTGCCGCATCACTGTAAGAGAATACAAGGTCATGTTTCAGTTGTGACCCTCTGTTCCACTACAGAGATGGCAAAACTTCTGCGAAGCTACACCCGCGCAGCCGTAAAAATTGCAAGGTACGTGCTACAATGTAGTTACAGAACGCACCATTGTGTGCTGTTGAGCAAAATGGAATGGCAGCCCCTTGAAATAGGTTACACTAGGGACTGGCTAAACCTAATCCATAAATTTAAGATATCTCATTCTGAACATAAAATTTCTTTGCTCCTTTTTCCAGAGGACACACATAGCAAAAGGGGTCTATTGCTCAGTGCAGGAAGATGGCTGTGAATCAAACAAGATGCCGGGGTGCATAGCAAAGGGAATCTTCTCCAGAAGCAGGGAGGGGATCCTTCCCACGTACAGGTCACTGGTTAGACCTCACCTGGAATACTGTGCACAGTACTGGCATCCATTCCAGAAGAGGGACATCAGGTTGTTGGAAGGGGTGGAGCGTCGGGCAACGAAGGTGATCCAGGGACTGGAGGGAAATCCTATGAGGAGAGGATGGGACAGCCGAACACGTACTCACTGGAGGAGAGGAACAGAAGGGGGGATATGAACAAAACCTTTAAATACTTAAAAGGGAATAAACAAAGACTAATACGGAAGAGATTTTCTAGCTCAAAAGGGGGTGGGACACAAGGGGGCATTGGCTGAGACTTGGGGGGGGAGATTCAGGAGGGAAATCAGGAGACACTTTTTCATGGAAAGAGCGATAGACAAGTGGAATATTCTGCCCAAGGAAGTGGCATCCTGTAGAACAGTGGGCAGATTTAGAGAAGGGGTGGGACAGAGTCAGGGGGGTTGTTGTGAGGAGGGATGGGAAGGATGGGGCAGCTGCAAGATGAGGAGCTACAGTAGCTGCACAAAAAAGCAGACTTGATAAACCATGAGGTCTGTTTCTGTTGGCATTTCATATGTTCATATGTATGTATTAAGATCAGTATACTTAAGTAGAATTCCCCAAGATGAAAGAAAGAACAAATATGGGGATAGAACATTAAAATCCAGGGCAACCATATTACGGAATAAACTTCCACCTACACTTCATGCACTTCAGGGACAACGAGCCTTTGAACAGATAGTTAAGGGTTTGTTCTTCAGTACTTTTCAATGTACATGATAGATTGGCTGAATAGTTTATAACAAGAATATAAGTAATTGTACATTCTGGCCTAGATATTCAAAGGAGATATGCCCAACACAACTGAGTTTCACTGGCACATCCCCAAAGTGCACCCCAGGTTCATATTCAAAAGGCAGGGATGAGACACACAATTCCAGATTCGCCGCAGCACAAAGATAATGTATGCGGTGCATCCGGAGGGGGTATTCCCCTGCAAGTGTGGTACATTGCTATATTCAGCTGAGATGTGCAGCGTAGCTGCTTGTACGTCTTGGAGATGTGCCTCACAAAGTTATACCTGGAAAACCAGGTGTAAGTCATAGCCACCCACAGGCGGGCAGCTGTACTGCAGAGTGCAAAATAGCAGCCACCAGCCCCTGGGTGGCTACCCACCTAGCCCCAATGTTAGTGAACAGTCGAAACGGGCTGACTAGCTGGGCCAAGCAGTTCTTATCTGCCGCCAAAGCCTATGTTTCTATGTATGTTTCTATCACATCCCTGGCAGTCTAGTGGTACCCCCTCCCATTCCTGAACACGATCACAGTGTGATACACAAATTCCCAGTGATGCTGGTGATTCAGTGGACCCCCCACCCACTAAGGGACCCACACGCCACCCCGCTCCCTCCATCTCAGACTGGCCACTCGGCCATAGTTTCGGCAGGCAGCACATCCCTCCACACTCCACCACAGCTGCCTGACAACTGAGCTGTCAATGAATGACAGCATACGGTACTCCTATAAGCCCATTGGTAGACACTGTTGACCAATGGGCCTGCAGTGTGAATGACACAAAGTTGTGAATGAAAGTGTACAGTACATAGAACTAGTCATCTGCCTCTCAATCAATCTGGGCTTAGCCAAAGCTGGCCACTCCACGTGCTTCAAGTGGTCAGGCGAGTCGAGGAAGCAGTAGGAGGGCGATCTCTCCTGGCCCCAATACTGACAATATTGTTTCTTATGCTTCTACCAGTTGTTTGAGGCCCTCCCCCTGGTAGAACAACCCATAAGAGACAGGACTACCCTAGATCTAGTACTGACTAACGGGGAAAGGATCATAGATATCCAGGTAGAAGGTCATCTAGGGGCCAGTGATCATCACATGGTATGGTTCAATTTGGCCACAGAACTAAATCACCTCATTCCAAGGCAAAAATATGGGACTTCAGAGGAGCTGACTTTGATAAGATGGCCAACAGAGTTAAGCTAGCCCTGGCAAGAAAAAATACAGTTGGGGGGGTACAGGCAAAGTGGGCAAGCATTAAGGTTGCAATACTAAAAGCAACATCCCACTGTGTTAGAGAGAAAAGCAAGAGCAAAAGAAGAAGGAAACCACTTTGGTTCTCAAGAACAATAGCAGAAAAGGTCAGAGCCAAAAGGCTGGCCTTCAGGAAATATAAGGAAACACAAGGGAATGAAGATAGGGAGGCATACCAAATTCCCCTAAGGGCAGCAGGGAAGGCAGTAAGGCAGGCAAAGTCCCACACCGAGAAAACACTAGCACGAACAGTACAAGCAGGTGACAAGACTTTCTATAGATACATCAGTGAAAGTAGAAAGTCCAGAGGAGGTATTGCTAAGATCAAAGGGGATAAGAGTGAGTGCGTGGAGGAGGGCCAAGGAAAAGCATCTATCTTAAATAGATACTTCTTTTCAGTGTTTACTGAGGAAAAAGTAGGTCAGGGCCCACAGCTCACCACCATGGACACGGGGGAGGGAGGTGTGCACTAGTCCCTTCACAGAAGAAAGGGTCCTACAAGAGCTTGCTAAGCTCAGCATGGACAAAGCAATGGGGCCTGATGGCATGTACATCCCAGGGTACTAAAGGAGCTAAGGGTGGAACTGGCAGAGCCATTATCAGAACAGTTTAGTGAGTCTCTGAGCACAGGAGAGATCTCAGAAGACTGGAGAAGGGCTCATGTGATCCTGCTCCACAAAAGTGGCAGCAGGGAGGAGACAGGGAACTATAGACCTGTCAGTCTTACCTCAGCAGTGGGCAAGATTATGGAAGCACTCCTTAAGGAAAGGATAGTGCAACACATGGAATCCATAGGATCACAGGATCCAAGACAGCATGGGTTTACAACAGGAAGGTCCTGTCAAACTAATCTCATAAGATTTGTTTGACTGGGTAACCAGAGTGGTGGACCAAGGGGGAGCAGCTGATGTCACCTACCTTGACTTCAGCAAAGCTTTTGATGCTGTTCCATATAGAAGATCGATTAATAAGCTGGGTAGGCTCGGGCTGGGTCAGAAGTTGGTCAACTGGGTGGCAAACTAGTTGGCGGGCAGAAAACAGAGAGTGGTGGTAAATGCTAAACAGTCAGAAGAGATGCAAGTCACAAGTGTGGTACCTCAGGGATCAGTCCTGGGGCCTGTCCTTTTCAATATCTTCACCAGTGACACTGCAGATGAACTGGAGGGTAAGGTTTGTCTGTTTGCAGATGACACCAAGATCTACAACAGAGTAGATGATTCAAATGTGGTGGGCAGAATCTGAAGAGATCTGGATAAACTGGCAAAATGGTAAGAAGAGTGGCAACTGGGGTTTAACGCAAAGAAGTGCAAGCTCATGCACATAGGGAAGAGAAACCCTGAAGCCACCTATAGGTTGGGAGGGGAGTTGCTGGCAATCACAAGGGAAGAAAGAGACTTGGGCATCATCTTCACAGATGACCTGAAATCATCCAAGCAGACCACTGAAGCAGTGGGCAAGGCTAGAGGAATGTTGGGGTGTACTAGTAGGGGTATCACAAGTCGTAAGGAGGAGGTAATACTCTCTCTTTACAAGACAGTGGTTAGGCCCCATCTAGAGTACTGTGTGCAGTGCTGGAGGCCGCACCTGCACAGGAACATTAACAAAATTGAGGCAGTCCAGAGAAGGACAACCAAAATGGTTCAGGGACTGCATCAGAAAACATATGAGGACAGATTAATGGAGCTCAATATGTATACCCTAGAGCAAAGGAGGGAGAGAGGTGATCTGATTAAAACATTCAAACATCTTAATGACATTAACAAGGTAAAAGAGTCTAACATGTTTCAATAAAAGAAAAATAGCAGGACAAGAGGACACAGCATGAGATTAGAGGGAGGCCAATTAAGGGGGAACGTGAGGAAGTTCTTTTTCACAGAAAGGGTGGTGGATGCATGGAACGGCCTACCTCAAGAAGTGGTGGATATGAATACAGTGCAGGGCTTCAAACAGGCATGGCAGAGGCATAAGGGAGCAATAAAGATGAGTATGAATAGATAAGCCATTGACAGAGTACAAGCCTATGGCACATTCATAAGGTAGAAAAAATTGGAAGACTGGATGGGCCTTCTAGTCCTTATATGCCGTCAACTTCTATATTCATATGTTTCTATGTTTCTGTGGTGGACAGGGGTCTCCCCAAAAGTCTGGAGGACTGACACATTTCTTGAAACTCCCCTGTGAAGGACAGTCTGACGCTGGCCCCAGCTGGATACAACACTGAAGCCAATATGGTGCCTGCTGCAGCTTTTGCCACCGACTCTTCCATGGCCATGAGTTGGGCCAGGGACCCGGCCACAGCAGAGACTACCTAGTGACTGCCCTTAGGCTGCAATTTAGGGCCTCTGTGTGCTGGATGGCAAAGGAGAAAATGAGCCTTTTAAAGATGACAGTAGCATTGTCTAACAGAATGCACCTGCAACATCATTTACTGTCTCTAGGCAGTAACAGCACAACATGTGCAGCTCCATCTGTGACGTCTTCTGTTGGCATGTGACATGCTGCCTGAAGCTAGGAGCTTGCTTCTCTCCCTCTTGTTCCATCTTCCATCACCAAGGGCTGAAGAAGTACTGAGTAAAGAATAGAATACTGAAATGTTGAGGAAACTGACTGAAGTTTGCCAGTAATGCACTTTTTAGACCCTACAAGATGTGGAGCTGTGAAGGAGGAGATCAAACTCTTCTAGCGGAAAGCAAGATCTGATGGCATGGGGCAGAGCTGAGAGAATATACTGCCCGGGTGGTGGGAGCAGCTTTGCTAAAAGACTTTGGGGAATGAGCTCTTCTGGAAGATCTGCCATTGTGTGGATATGTGAACCATATTCACGCCCCCAGAAACAGTACTTCCTAGCATCCCTCATGTACTTACCCCCACTAGCTGAGTGCTGTTATCTCCAGTAGCCTTCTTTCTACTGGCCTCGAATAGCGTGCTTGAGTTCACCTTATTGCTACACTTAAGTATCCCTTCTTGTGTCTAATGAGTACATGATGATTACAGCTGCTGTTCGGATATCCTCCCACCAGTCCTCTACCATCTTGGTCAGCCTCCTATGCACTAGTTCCAGCCTGTAAATGTCTTTTTTAGATTTTGGGGGTGGGGGGAGAGAAGGAGGATTGAGCATACATAAGACAGCTTTCCTCTCCTGGGGCAGGTAGACAAATTGACTCGGCCCTTGGCTGCCACTAGAGCAAGGCTTGTGGGTAGCGCTGGAAGCTAGCATGACATCCAAGGGAGGGGCCACAGCTCTGTAACATGTGTGCACTTCCATGTGCACATGCACATGTGTTGCTGCAGATGGGGACCCAAGGGGAGAATATGGAAAAATGGCCGATGCAGGCTTCAAGAAGCCCTTCTTGCCTACTTCCATCCAACGCCACTACCTGGCTCATCGGCCCAATTCTGGATGTAAGTCACCACTCGGTGGGAGGACAGACCTCCCCTTCCTGGCCTTGCCACAGGGCACAATCTGTGGGGCACTTTAGATTCAGTGCGTCTGGGGAAGGTGAATGCAAAAAGGTGGCGAGCACAGGGCTGAGAGCCCATCTGTGTCGACCACCAAGGCAAAACGCTTTAAGAAAAAAGACTGTGTTTATCCTTCTGTCCAGTGATAAATATGAAGGAGTAGGCTGTCAGCTGCTGCCATTTGTCATGCCACTGACTCTACTTCATGCATCTAGTTGATGACATAATACTGGGCTGGCTGGTGCCACTTGTTATGCCAATGACTCAGGTTAAGTCTTGGAGCCAAGGACATCGCAGTGGGTTGTCTCTGGTACTGTTTGCTAAACCCATGACTGAGGTTCAGGCTTTGAACTGAGGACACTGAGGTAGGCTGGCTGGTGCCATTTGCTAGGCATGTGACTGGTGTTCAGGCACTGAGCTCAGGACATGACAGTGGTCTGACTTGTGCCATCTGTCATGTTGGAGACTCGGGTTCAGGCTCTGTGCTGAGGACATTTCAGTTGGCTGGCTGGTTCTGTTTGCAATGCTAGCAACTCTGGTTTAGGCTTTGAGCCAAGCATATTGCAGTGGTCATGCTGGTACCATTTCCGATGCCAGTGATTCAGGTTCAGGCTTTGAGTGAAGGACACTGCGGTGGGCTGGCAGGTTCCACTTGCCATGCTGGTGGCCTGGGTTAAGGCTTTGAACAGAGGATATCGTGATGGGCAGATGGATGCCATTTGCCGTACTGGTAAGCTGGATTCAGGTTCTGAGCCACCAAAGACACCGTCGTGCTTGCTGGAGCCATTTTTCATGCTGGTGACCCAAGTTCATGAACCAAGCACCAAGCTGAACACTTTGTGGAGGACTGGCTGGTGTCATTCACCATGGAGATTACTCGGGATGAGACTTTGAGCGAAAGACATTTTGGTTGGCTGGCTGGTGCCATTTGGCATACTGGTGACTCGGGATTAGGTTTTGAGCCATGGACAAAGTGGTAAGCTGGCTGGTACCATCTGCCATTCCAGTGATTTGGGTTCAGGCTTTGAGCCAGTTTCACTTCTGTGGGCCAGCTGGTGCCATTTGCCATTATGGTGACTCTGCTTCAGTCTTTGAGCAGGGAACACTGTGGACGGCTGACTAGTATCATTTGCCATGGTTCAGGTTTTGAGACAATGACACTGTAATTGCCCGTTTGGTGCCATTTGCCGTGCTACTGGCTCAGGTTTAGGCTTTAATCCAAGGACATGCAAAGGGCTGGCTGGTACCATTTGTCAAGTAACTGGCTCAGGTTCAGGCTTTGAGCCAAAAACATTGTGGCGGGCTGACTGGAGGAGGCTTGTGCATTCCAGAAGATGATCTCTTCCCTCTGAGGTGGGATACGTCATCTCCCAGTGCAGTACCGTCAACTAGGTGACAAAAGACAATGGTGCAATCGGCAAGATGTATTGGTAAGAGGATGCTTACACTGGCACATTTGGTGTGCTAGCCGCACAGTGCCCCTGTGTCTTCAGGGTGGGGTCTCTAGGGGAGAAAATAGAAATTACGTTCTTACCGTAATTATGATCTTTCTGTGTATCTTCACCATTCATCACAGATGGGTACTGGCTGGAGATCAGGACCCCGCGGGAGCCTTTTTTTTTTTTTTTTTTTTAAAGGATAGGCGGAGCCGACCCAGCATTGGCGCCGCCCCGACGTACTACGTGGCGCTCGAGGATTAGCCGTTAAGCTGTGTCGACTCCGCCTGCCTACCAGTTCTGAGTCGCCAGAGAGGTAAGAAGAAGGGATGGAGGGTGGGACAAGAGAGTCCAAGGGACAGAAAAAGGAAGAGAAACTGAACTAAAAGGAGAAATAACGACTGAGAGGACAGCATAGAAGAAGTAAAACTAAGGGGATTGGGTAGGGGCCCCAATCTCTGGAAAAGGAAGAAGGGAAGGGGAGAGAATTTAGGAGAGAGTGAGAGGTAACAAGGATCCAAGACCCTTGTCCGTCACCAGACTGTATAGGAACTGCAAGGAGTGGCAAAGCTCATCTGCCAGAATTCAAGGCATAGAATAACTGGCAATACTCCCAAAAGCAGAGTCGGCTATTCTGGAGAAGGACAGGGTACAGGGACTCAGTACTCTCTCTGTAAAGATTTTTGGTGAAAAAAAAAAGGGTTGTCTTTTTTTTTTTTAAATAGAAAGATAACAGAAGGAGGGCAACCACCAGTTATCACCCCATAGGGGTGAGGATAAATAGTAGAGAGGAAGTGCCACTCGAACTGTACCCCTTGGGGAAGAAAATTACCCCCCTGTGTGTCCCAACTTTACCCCGCTCAAAAGAGGGGTAGGCACAGAGGGAGGAGGATTCAGAGACTGGAGCCCCAGGGGGATGGCGGGTGGGATTGTGATGAATGGTGAAGATACACAGAAAGATCATAATTATGGTAAGAATGTAATTTCTATATCTTATCTGTGTCAGTCTTCACCATTCATCACAGATGGGTGAGTACCAAGCCCCCCCGAAGGGGGTTGACTAATTGCACCCTAAGGGACAGTGTCCCTTAGCCCTCAGTGGGTGACACACTAAGGGGGGGAACCTTCTGGGCCTGAGGAGGCCCGAGAGTGGGGAGAGCGAGACGGGTTCCCCCCGGAGGGGGAAGGAATTTGCCCCGACAAACGTCGTCTCGCCCTATGGGAAAAGAGACAGGTTCCCTGGTGAGTGGAGCAGATCACCCTACGCCGAGCCAAGAGTGACAACCAGGAAAGGCAAAGCCACGCCGATCTTCTGGTGCAGATCGCTGTCCCTACTACCCTGGTAGTTACCTCACTGGTGTCGTAAGATGCCCTTGCTTGGTGCCTTGCTAGCTCCAGGCCACGTGCAGAGAGTGTGATGGCTTGCCTGGTTTGCTCCCAGTCAGGCAAAGCAGCTAGGAATTGACCCAGTGCTGACCACAAGAACCTGTTGTAGGCTGCATAGTGGGCCTGATGAGCGGAGATGGAGAGAAGCAACCATGCCGAGTAGAAAGTCCTCCTCCCCCAGAAATCAAAATCCGAAGAGTCCTGATCTGGGGGCCGGTCACGTTGGAGGGCGCGAAGCCTATCAGGAGTGTCCAGGTGCGTCAATCCGGACTGTGGATGAGGCACAGAACCTGGAGACTCTGGAGGAGCGCAATACCTCTGGCTGAGGTCCCTAGGGGCAGGAACTCCGGAGAAGGGCCTCTGCCAGAAATGCATGGACGCCTCCTAAAAGGGAGCAGGCCAGGGAGGCACCACAAGGGTGGCCGCCCCAAAATCGCCTAGAAAGGTGTGCGCCGCATGCTCTGGATTGCTCGCGGATAGGGGGGAAAGGTGAAGGTCCTCCAACATTCTCGCGAGGAAACGCTGATACTCGGAGAGATCAGCGGCAGGAGAGATGTGGACAGATGGTTCCTCTCCCCCAGAAGAGGGGGATGAGGAGCTGGAGGTCACCATATGCTCCGAGGGTGGCTGCTTGGGGGAAGGTTGAAAAACCTGACTGTCCAAGGCCCTAACGTAGGCAGGGAACCGAGAAGCCACCGCTCTGAACTGCTCCCAGATGAGAGGCCGGTGGGACCAAGAATGCCAGGGGCTGGAGAATCTTGACAGAGGGGTAGGGGCAGAGCCGAGGAAGGAATCGGCTGGCCTCCGCCAGGGCTAGGAAGCGGACCATGGACACCCGGGGAAGATGTCCCGGAAGACTCCGCAGCCGACAGCTGTACAACCACGTTGGTACTGCCTAAGCTACACCCAGAAGAATCCCCCCAGTGAGGCGACCGGGGCCGTATGGGTCCAGAAGGACGGTCCCCTGCCTCCAAAGAATGGGACCCTCTCAAGGACCCGGAAGGGGAAGGACAGAAGTCCGCACTCCGGCTTCGTCCAGGACCCGGGTGGACCCCAGAGAAAGGCCTACGCTCGGACCCCGCACCCCTCGAGCCCGAGAGAGTCCTGGTCCTCGGGAGGGTCAGCCTAGGTTGCTGGCAGCCCTGGGATGTCCCTGAGGGGGAAATCCAGGGCACAGCACCCTCCCCACCCGTAGGCTTCTCGATGGGCCCCAAAGTCGGGCGATCAAGACACACCACGGGAGGGGGTACACCTGCTGAGGGGTCCAGGAACCCCCCCAGGCCAGGTTGCATGGCTATAGTGGCACGCACCATAGCCTGCTGGTCAGTGCCACTGACCCTGACCTGGAAGGGAACCAGATGCTCCTCAAGAGGGGGCTGACTCCGACTCGTCGAAGAGACCACTGGTTCACCCTCCCGTGCAGGCAACCCCGAAGGGTGTGACTGCTCGTCCGACTCTGAGCCTGACTCCGACCCCGAAGAGGTGGAATCCGAGGCCCTAAGCCAGACAGTTGGAAGGCGAGGAAAAGCGACCTTCGCGAAGGGCCCAGAAGTTGTGGCAGTGGTCGAGGCAGCACCCGCGCCCTCCACGGCCCCATGGGCAGGGCTGGCAGAAGGTGGCAGGACGGCCAGGACCAGAGGTCCGAAGCTAGGGCCAGCCGCGGTGCCGTCAAGTCCACCGGCACTGGGAGCGGCACCGGGGACAGAGACGGCGCCGGGGTGGCCCCCAGCGGCGGCCTCGAGTCACAGGCACCGCAGACCCCGCTACCGAGAGCGGTACTGAGGGTCGAGCTGGCGCCACCGCCCGGGGCCGCCCGCATTACAACCGCCGCCCCGCGCCGAACTGAAGCGGCATCGACGGGTTCAAAATGGACCTGGCACTGAAGGCGCACTGCCAGGCTTTCTCGGTTGTAAGCGTAAAGGCGGCACCCCATCAGTGACCCCATGGGTCCGCGCGCCGCGTTTCAACCTTGGTGCCGAGGCGAGACATAGCAAAAGGTGATGCCGGATCCAGGGTCGTGGCGCCGCGAGCAGTACCAGCATCGCAAATGGCATAGACAGAGCCCACGGCGCCGAGAGACGAGGTGGTGCCGACATCGGCGCCGACAAGGCCCTCGGCACCGCGAACGGCACCGGAGGCCTCGACAGCACTGACCGACGGTGACCCGGGCCTTCTGAACCGCAGGAGCGACACCGGGGGGGGGGCCTTCACCCCCAAAGGGGTGACTGCCATAGCGGCGCCTCCCGCCCGCTCCCAGGAGGAAGCGGGACGGGCCTCCTGCGCCGCGGGAGGAGCCTCAACCAAGGCTAGGCTATGGGGGATTGAGACTCCCTCCTCCACGGTCCGTATAGAACCGGGAGGGGACCCGGAGGAAAGGCTGAGAAAACGCGGCTTAGCCCGACGAGTGCGGATCCTACCTCCGAAAGTCGGCGGAGCTCGTCCAACTTTCCACGCGCGCTGTTCGAGAACACGGCGGTCCATAGAGAAGCAGCGTCGCCGCGAATCCATGTAGTAAAGCGGGCCAAGACACGAGAAGACACCGGTCATACTGGTCGATCCCGCGGAAGTTCTGCCACACGGGCACCGACATGCATAGGGGCCGCCCGCCTTTAGATGATTTCTTGCCCTCCAACCGCGACATGACCTGCGGAAAAAACACCAAAATAGACTCGGCGTCGCCAAAACTATAAATAATGGAAAGATCTTACCAGCGACGTCAGGTAGGGCAGACTAGAACTAGTAGACCGACGAACTATCGACGATAGAAGGCTAAGGCCTAACGTTTGAAAACACTTCTTCAAGGCTTCCCATGGCGACCTCGATGGCTGGAGGCGAAGAACTGGTGAGCAGGCGGGTCGGCACAGCTTAACAGCTAATCCTCAGCGCACATAATGCGTCGACGCGAGGCGGGCGCGATGCGTTGGTCGGCTCGCCATCCTTTAAAAAAAAGGTTCTTGCTGGTCCTGATCTCCAGCCAGTACCCCATCGGTGATGAATGGTGAAGATTGACACAGATAAGATCAAGAAAAACTGGCCACGCATTAAGCAAAAATGCTCTGGTCCACCCTCCCATTTCCAATGAGGCTTGCAACAACTGGATATTGAGGTCGCATGCTTGAGTGCTGAATAGTGTGACCTCACCCAAGGAGAAAGAGCGAGGTGGTGTACAAGGAAGTGGGTCTGCAGTGCAGTGTCCTTGGTCCCTGGGTCATGGTCAGAGAAGCAAAAACTCTGGCGGGAACTGAACAAGGTCCAGCTAACAGGTCACAGTAGGTGGTGAAAAATAAAGCTGAAAACAAATATATTCAAGTGCACAAATATAAAAAATATTATAAAGTAATATCTTACTTTGCTCTGTTCCAAAGGGCTCTCGGCAGACTCTTGGTACACTACACTGAATGACACACTTTTTGGATCAGAGGAGAACACCCAATTTATTGTCAGTCCAGTTTCTGTGACCATTACGGGAATCACACTGTAGCTGCTGGATTTAATCAATAGCTCCCTTTTGTCCTCTCCAAACTCAAAGATTTCTTCTGTAGTCAGAGGCACTCTTAACCTAAAACAGAAAACACAACACAGTTCAGAATTATCAATGACTTGCTGCTCATTCCACCATTTACTGTTGCCCCCACTGCTGTTAACACTACGCACTTTCCACAATTTACTGCCAACACATTGCTGCTAAAACTTCATACAGCTTTATGAAATACATTATCCTCGCGGATGCAAATGATGAATATAAATTAAAAAATGTGAAAAAAATCTTGTGGTAAATATTAGCATAATGATAACTGGAAGGTTCTGCCTGTATTTCAATGGACTAGCAGCCAGCCATTCCCACTTCCAGACCTATATCAGCAGTTCCTCTCAGCCTCCTTCTGAAGCACTTTTTCTTTGCCAGGTGGAGGCTCTGTTGGTGTCGGTCTGTCCTCTGCAGCTGGCTGGGGCCTACCCCCTCCCCCCCACCTTGCTGCTGGACTTAACTGTTTTTCCTTCTGCTTCTGGTTTGTATTTTGCCTCCGGCTGTGTGCTTCCTTTTGTCACTTTCCCTGTTTTTCTGTGTTTGTGTGTCTTGGTTTTGTTTTGCTTTTTTTGGGGGGGGGCGCGGGGGACTTGGTTTCTAAGCTCCTAGCATATTGCTAATCCACAGCTCAAGCTACTTACCTTCAGTTACTCACATTGCTACTGCAATCATTATCTGTCTTCAACTCAAACCAAAGCTGCTCCCCATGCTACACCCCTAATTATTTTCACCTGATTCAGGCTCACTCTGAACCCTAGCTATGCAGCTCAATCATGCTTTCTCAGCTTAATCTACCTCCCACATGGTTATAGCTGCTTTCAGAGCACTGCCCTTCCCTCCATTGTTTATTGAATTACAGCTCATAGTTACTCATACACAGACGCTGCTCTTCATGTTTATACACTGCCCCTCTGAGCTGAACTTCATTGCTGCATATGCTGCTTATTAATGGATACTGCATTCTACTTGCACCCTGCTTTATTATACTCTGGAGGTCAGTTCTGGCTACTGCCAATTCTGTAAACTAGTTGTTAATGCTGCATATGGGTTATGGCCCTTCACCATGGCTTTCTTGTTTTTCCTACGGCAGGGGACTGGGGGAGTTTGGTGGGGAGTCGTGGCCCAGTGTGGCATATTGCTTCACGTTTGAATCACGTCTCCGCTGTTAAAAATCCTCCGAGTATTATGCCACCTTCTAATTGGCTCCCTCTAGACTTGGATGCCTTGCCTTTGCTTATTGTATGTTCACTATAGCTTCTGCTAGCTGCATAACTTCAGCAACTCACTGAACAACTTCCATATGCTAAATAAATTTAACACAAATGAAATAATGAAACGACTGACAAAATGAACAAGAACTAAACAAACATACGTGAATAAGGAAGCACCTAAAATACTGCTCCATGTCAGAAATACTAAGCGAATGTATCAGGCATGCCAACCTCGTTCTAGTATTTTATTTAGTTTTTGTTAACCGGGTAGGAACACTAGACAAGTTATATGCCCATTTTCAGGAACGACCCAGGAGAGTACAACAGGTTCAACAGTTAACGGTGACAGGGTATAGTAAGTACATCAAATACAGCAAGCAGTAGAGAAAGACAGTTTACAATTTACATTGGATTGGAAAGGTACACACAATTAGTGAAATAAGAGTGCAATGACCAGCAGGGCTGGCGGTATAAGCACGGGCAAGGTGAACAAGGCTCCCCCCTTTGCACCGATGGTCTCACTCTGCACCACTAGTCCGCAGCTTGAGCATGCGAAGCTTGGGGCGGGGTCCTCCTCACCTGGTCCATAGCTGGGAATGTCCTCGCTCCAGGTAGACTTTCAGTCGTTAACAGTACCGACAGCACCTCAAGTTGTAGAATTTAAGACTAAGCTGTGTACAGCGATGTCCTTTGGTTCTAGTGGTTTCCACTACAATGGTTGTCCATTGACTTTAATGATTCCCTAGCAAAGCACCTTCACTGCATTCTCCCTAAGACCACCTCTTGTTCACCTAGTTTGTTTTTAGATCAGTAGGCTGGGTGACTGCCTCAGTGGCTGTTACTCTTCTTCTCCCGCCTTGGAGCGGTGGTTGCAGAGCAACATCTTGCAACCCTCCACATCGTTCCTGTTAGAAGGACAGAATGAGAGTTTCTCTCCAAATTGGAATATTTTCCATCTATTATTAATTGAGTTTCCAAAATGCAACAGCAGAGCCATCACTAACGAAATTATCCCATGCCTGGAGGGAAGGCGACCTAGGCCATGGATCCCTAGAGGTTTCCTCCTCCTAAAAGTTTTTTTTCTCTCCTCCATGCCAAAGGTCATAATATCTAGTTAGTTTAGTTAGTATCTCCTAGTTTCCTTAGGTATGTTCTGCTGTTGGATGGAGGTGGATGGTGTCCCTCTTGCTGTTCCCTCTCTCCTTAGGAGGCCCCCTTTCCATTATCAATGTATCCAAAGCACTTATCTATATCTTGTTAATCTGTTTCCTTGTATTATGAAGCTACACTGTTATTATGCTCCTGTGCCCCTTGACTTGATTGCTTTTGTTTTTGGTGTTAGGTTACTTAGGTTGAGGCAGACAGAAGGAAGCCATAGGCCCATCGTGACTGTCCCCTGCCTATGAGGGCCATTTATTCCTATTTGTTTAAATGAGCCATTCATCTACTCTTTTTTATAAAAGAATCTGGATTGTCTTCATCAATTAGGTCCTGAGGGAGAGTATTCCAGAGTTTAGCCACTCTGCTATTGTAAAAAGTTTCTCTTTTAGATGTGTTGGCCCTCTGGACGTCTAAGATTTTATTATGCAATCTGCCTACTTTCTTTTGGGGGATCTTCCTAAGGTACCTGTAGCCAAGGGAATCATCCCGTGGCACCTCTAGGGGTGGAACCCTCTTTGAGGTTTCCTTGCCTTTGGTACCCCTACAAGGTGGTAATTCCTTTGGAATAGACAGTGTAAGTGGTCAAAACCTAAGTTACATAGTTGCACAAGCATAACATTATACTGGCTGTGTAAGCCATTGAATTGGAAGGCTCTACCTATATTGCAATGGACAAGCAGCCAGCCACTCCCACTTCCAGACCTATAAAAGCAGTTCTCCTTAGTCTCCTTCTGAAGCACTTTTTCTTTGCCCCTCCATCCTCCCCTCCTCCTCCAGCAGCAATGCCTCTCTCCTTCCTTAGGTACCTTTAGCTAAGGGAATCGTCCCGCGGCACCTTTGGGGTGGAACCCTCTTTGAGGGTTCCTTGCCTTTGGTACCCCTACAGGGTGGTAATTCCTTTGGAAAATAGAGTGCGAATGGCCAAAACCTAAGTTGCACAGTTACACAAGCATAATATTATACTGGCCACATAAGCCATTTAATCAAAATGTTGCATGATCTCACGCTTATTTTATCTGAACAGAAAATAATTACAGAAGTCTGAATATTGAAAAATCAAGTTTTCCATTCTTTTGTAGGTGTACTCTGCACCCTAGCTAATATTTGCAATTTACCTTATAAATCTAAAAAGTGCATTCGGCCAATTTGGAGGCAAGTATATGCACCATGAAGTATCTGCGACTTCAAAGAGGAAGAACTACAAAAGAGAATGGCATCTGTAGGAGCATCCATGGGGGACTCTGCCCAGGAAACCACAGGACGAAGACATGACAAGCTGGGGCAGGTGAGGTGACATAGGGGGAAATGCAAAGTGCACAAACACCAAGAAAAACAAGAGGCTAAGAGAACATGGGAAACTCGGTCACAAATGGGAACAGTAAAGTGGGGTCAGGGGTCAGATAGAAAGAAGTATGCTTTAATGCCAGCAGC
The DNA here is from genome assembly GCA_016271365.2 of Neoceratodus forsteri. Taxonomy (NCBI): domain Eukaryota; kingdom Metazoa; phylum Chordata; order Ceratodontiformes; family Ceratodontidae; genus Neoceratodus; species Neoceratodus forsteri. Next base: position 685,523,427 of record CM057456.1, on the reverse strand, counting down.
CTGGGTAATCAAATCAGCGAGCTACAGGCACTGATGGCAGACACCAAGGTAGACCTTCTGGCCATCATGGAAACGTGGACTACAGAAAACAACAACTGGGACCTGACGATTGTACTCAATGTTTGGGAGGGGAGTAGCCCTCTATCTCAGGGAAGGCACTGAAGTGGTGGAAGATGGCTGCATCAGGGTAATAACAGGGAGTCACAGTTTTTGTGGGTGCAGCTTGGGCAAGAAAGTATGCTTGGCGTGCTCTATAGACCCTAGAGGCAAGGAGAAGAGAGGGACTGAGAGCTTAGGGAAGAACTTGAAGGGGGGGGGGGTAGCAAAAGAGGAAGTAATGGCAGTGGCTAATCTGAACCTGCCTGACATTGACTGGTGTGCTCCTCTGGCCAGGAGCACCACAAGTCTGGTATTTCTGGATGCATTCCAGGATTGCCTCCTGGTATAGCCAGTTAAAGAATGCACAGGGCAGACTGCCACTCTCGATCTGGTTACCAGCTTAGAGCTGGCAGGAACAGTGAGAGCACGGGAGCCACTAAGGAACAGTGAACATAACTCCATTTGATTTGACCTGGTCCTTGAGACTGAAAAGCCTCAGCTGAGAACTGAAGTCCTTGATTTTAGAAGGGCAGATTTCAGCACACTGAGGGAACATGTCAGGGAAAAGTTAATCTGGGTAGATGACAATTTAGATGGGGTGGAAGAGAGATGGGACAATAAAGGTGGCCATTCTCAAGGCATCTTAGTTATGCATGAGAATGGTAACCAAAAGGAATAGGTTCAAGAGATCATCATGGTTCTTGGCTAAAGTCAGGTAAGTGGTGGGAGCTAAGAAAAGGCCCTTCTGCAAGTACAAAGAAAAGCAGGGGAAGGAAAAATGGGGAGAATATTTACTGAGAAATAAGGAGGCAAAGACAGCGACTAGGGAAGCAAAAGCAGACACAGCTGCGTACTGCAGAAGCGGTCAAGGGCGGAGCAAAACATTTCTTTTGCAAGGCTACGCCTGTAGTTCAATGGGCAGAGCAGCAAACCATTTCCCCATCAGGCCTTTAAAGGCCGCTCCTCCTGGCTAGTCCAGGATTTGTTTTTTTTGTTGCAGCTGGAGGCTCGATCGTCCGCACTACCGCTCCTGTTTCTCTATTTGGGTTTCTCCTTAGTGTATTCATTAGTCCTCACTTCATTCGTCTTCACCCTCTGTTCCCTGTTCTGTCGCCTCCTCTGTCTCTTTGTTTCCCCTCAGAGCCCAAGCTCTAGCTGTAGCCTCTGTTACATGTTTCCCCAGTGCTTCCTGGGTGTGCCTTCATCTGTGCTCCTGCCTTTTCTGTTCTCCCCGCCTACCTTCTTCTATTGCACTCGCCCTCACTGCCTTTTCTCTTGTTTCATTCTAACTCTTTTGGAGCATTTCACCCTGCCCTTGCTCACTTTCCCAGAGCTGGTTCTGGTCCCTTGGCTGCAGCAAAGCGGCGGTTTTCCATTCGACTCACTGGCTCACCTCCTCCCTTGAACGCTTCGGACTACTTTCTGCCTTCCCTCTCCTCTCTGGCACATCTCTTCCCTCCGTGGAGGTGACTCTCTTCGGTTCCTCACTCAGTTCCTTTTTCTGGTCCGTTCATGGCAGTTCTCATTCTCAATTGGTGCTGCACTTGTAGCTGCCACAGCAGTAGGCTTTCGCTGTTCACCCCTTCCTGCTGCAGTGCTCCTGTTTTCTCATTGCTGTGTTCCTCAGTATTTGATCTTCCCTCTCCTACGCCTACCTCCTTGTGCTTTTTTGCTATCTGACCATGACTTTGCTTGTCCCTCACTGCCTGACGCTCCTCCTGGTCTGAGCTCTATTCAACTCTTTTGGGGTTTCCTGCTCCCCTATCTTTTTCCCTACCTCTGTCTTGTCATCTTCCTCCAGCCAGTATCTCCCCTCTGGTAGTTTCCTTCGTAGCCCCGACCAGCCCCCTTATTCCTCGTCGCCTTATCTGGCCATCTACTTTTCTCAGTACCTCCTTGTTTACATTTCTTCCCTGCTAGGGCATTAGCCCCTTTGCCCCTTGCCCGACATTTTCTGCTTCTGCAGGCCAAACAGATTTTGGTCTCCTTCTGTGCTCGGCCTCGTAGTCCTCCTCATCATATCCTCTCCCTTGTTCCTTGGTTTTTATTTTCAGCTCCCCAATTCCCCTTGCATAGTTTATTTCCTATTGTAAAAATGGTACCAGGATTCTGTATACTGCTGTGTGGCTTCTGTCCAGCATATCCTGGTGGGGACAGTGGTACTACCAGCTTATGCTGGTAGAGATAGCGCCTCACTACCTCATGCCATGTGCTCCGGCATTGTGGATGCCTCTCTAGTGATCTCAGTTCAAGGTAGTTGACGGAGTATGCGTATGTTCACGCAACATTACCAGCCTGCTCTGGCTGCCTGCCCGGCTCCAACAGACATCCTGCTACCACACAGTCTCACTGCCCTACCTTTCCACCACCCTGATATACTTGTCCTTACGTGGCATGCTTCTGGGGTCCGGGGCTGTTAGGTAGTCAGCTCCAGCTCTCGCTTGCAGCCCACTGTTTGCATGTATGTCTTTCCATATGCCAACTCCCTCCTCGGTAGGTTCGCTGCCTATGTTGCCATGAATTCCTTTCTCCTGCAGTTTATTTCACTTCTTGGTGTCCCGGTGCCCAGTTCATAGCTCTCTGTTTTTCCCATGGAGGGGGACTGCTGGGTCACGTGGGCAACGTGGCTCCAGGCAGCCAGCTTTCTTCCATATCCCACTCACACCAATACCAGCCTCCTTCGCCTCGGCGCATCTCCTCTTTCATTCGCTGCGGCCTGCAGTATTTCCACTGCTTTGTGCACATTCCAGCCTTCCTGGCTTTCACACTCCCACCTTCCTCTGTTTCCTCAACCCTCACCTCTTCTTCTTCCTCATCCTATGCTTTCTTTTGGGCATATTTCCCTAACCTGCCATCACCATACCTATTCGTATATTCCTCTTACCCTAGTCCTACAATCTGGACCACTCAACTCGTGTATCCTCCACTCCATGTCAACCTCCATCATTATCAAACCTCTATCCTTACTGACCCACATCCTTCCTATACCCTTCCAGGCTTTCACTCTGTTATCGTACATCATCCATTTCATACCTCACCTTACACCATTCTGGCCTTCAAGACATTTCAAGCCATCATCCCCTATCATTCATTCATTCTCGACCATTCTACCCCCATATTGACTTTGCAACTCTTCATAGGCTGCAGGCTTCACCCAGCCATCTTAGTCTCTCCCCCTCGTACCATTCATTCCAATTCTACAATCCTTGCTAGCCATCAAGCTTCCCTCCATCGGCTTACCTCGTATATCATCTCGAACCTCCACTCGTTCATTCTGATTTCACAGCTCCAACTTCTCTATTCCTGGTATTTCACCCGGTTGTTCTCGTTCCTACCTTCATGATGCTTGCTCCACTCCTAATTTGGTTTCTCAATGGACCCAGCTGGCATGCACTCCCATGGTTGCTTCTGTAACCTGCCTCCTCAGGAACCAAGTCAGGTTTTCCCCTCAGTCCAACCTCTCTGGGGGTCTACTCGTTCACATCGACTACTGGAGCTTACCCCTCATATGGGTCTCATGCTACCTTGACTTAATCTGCTCTCCACTCGGAGACATGCCTTCCATGTCCATTGCTCCATGGCTTGGGGCTATCCTGCAGCCGAAGGTCTCGCTCTGCACCCCAAAGTCTGCAGCTAGAGCATGGGAAGCTTGGAGTGGGTCCTTCTCCCTGGCTCATAGCGAGAATGTCTTTGCTCTGGGAGGACCTTCAGTCATCCCTTGTTTCGGCAGCACCTCTGGATGTAGAATTTATGACTTCCAGCTGCGAGGAGTGGGGTTCTCATCAGCAGGGCCCCTTTGGCTGCCCAAGCTGGTTCTGATGCACCCTCTATGCCATTCTCCATTTGACTGCCTCTGGTTTACCTGATCTGTTTCATGGGCTAGTGTAGGCCGTCTGAGTGCCTTGGTGGTCATTTCTCTCCTCCTTTGCTTTTGGGCATCTAGCTGCAGAGACATCGCCTGCAACCCTCAAAAGCTTTCCTCTCAGAAGGACAGAGCGACAGCTTCTTCCAAATTGGAATCTTTTCCTCTTCTCTCAGTATCTACTCTAAATTGCAGTAGCTGAGCCATCACTAACCAAAACGTCCTTTAGCCTGGAGGGAAGGCAACCTAGGCCTTGGATTCCCAGAGGTTTCCTCCTCAAAGTGGGTTTTTCCTCTACTTTGTGCCGATAGTCATAATATTAGACAGGGTTAGTGCTTTCATAGGTTCCATAGTTAAGTTCCACTGTTGACAGAGTCAGATGGTGACCCCAGCTGTTGCCTCTCTCCTTAGGAAGTCTGCCCTTCTGCATCTTGTCAGCTTTCATTTCGTTCATCGTCCTCGTCATATCTCGTTCCTCCCCTGTCTTTCCCATTTATGTCTATCACCTTCATTTCCAGTCTTGATATCTTCTGACTTTTCACTGCTTCGATGCTCGATATCCTTTTGGGTATTCTTTTTGGGCTTCTTCCTAAGCTACCTTTAGCCAAGGGAATCATTCCTGCGGCACCTATGGAATGGAACCATTCACTAGGGTTCCTTACCATCATACCCCTACAGGGTGGTATATCCCGCAGACAGAGAGGCACACAGCCACAGCGTATCTAAGTCACACAAGCATACATCATACCAGTTGCGTAAGCACATTGAATTGCAGGGCTATGCCTGTAGTTCAGTGGGTGGAGCAACAAATCACTCCCCCATCAGGACTTTAAAGGCTGCTCCTCCTAGCTAGTCCAAGATTTGTTTCTTCCACTGCCCCACCATCCTCCCCTCTTCCTCCAGTGGCACATCTCTCTTTCCCGTGGGCTTCTTCCTAAGCTACCTTTAGTCAAGGGAATCGTTTCCGTGGCACCTTTGGGGTGGAACCTTTCACTAGAGTTCCTCGCCATTGTACCCCAACAGTGTGGTATATCCCACGGACAGAGAGAAGAACAGCCACAATGTATCTAAGTCACACAAGCATACATCATACCAGTTGTGTAAGCACACTGAACCTATGTATTAGGGGAAAAAAGAAAGAAAGGAGGGGGAATCATTAAGTGGGACAGGGTGATAGAAGAGGACAGGAAAAATGCTGCTGTCCTTAGCGATTATTTTTGCTCCGTTTTCACCAGTAAGGAAGGAGGGTCCTTGCCTGAGAATGGTGTCAAGGGGGCCAATAAAGGTGTCCTGGAGATGAGGCAGCCAATTTTTACAAGCAACAGGGTGAAGAAAGGCCTGGCGGCCCTAAAGATATTTAAGGCCTCGGGACCAGATGGGCTGCATCTGAGGATACACAGGGAACCGGGAGCAGTACTGGCTGAACCTCTGGTAGGACTATTCAACCATTTACTAAGGACAGGGGTAGCGCCAAAGAACTAGAGGGTGGTGGATGTCATTCCGCTGCATTGGGGGTTGGGGGGGCAAGGAACAAGCAAGAAACTATAGACTTGTCAGACTGACCTCCACTGTAGGGAAGCTGATGGAGCCACTAATCAAAGAAGACCTTATGGACTACCTGGAGAACAACAATCTCCAGGAGAGTAAACAGCATCAGTTTGTGGCAGGGAGGTCCTGTCAGACAAATCTGATAGTTTTCTTTGATTGGGTGACGAGGGAATTGAATAAGAGCCACACCATGGATTTGCACTACAGTATTTTGACTTCAGCAAGGCTTTCAACTCTGTGCCCCACAGACACTTGCTGAAGATGAGGAAGGATCTGGGTATAGCTAAGGACATAGTTAACTGGGTAAGAAACTAGGTAAGGGGTAGGCACCAGAGGGTTGTGGCCAACGGGGTCAACTCAGCAGACAGGAAGGTCACAAGTAGGTTGCCACAGGGACCTGCCTTGGGCCTGGTCCTCCTCAATACTGCCAGTGGCTTTATCGTTTATGTCCAGTTACCTTAAAGTGCTGTGTTTACATGACTCTGTTTATTTATTGCATTTTGGTAACTGGGTGAACCGACTGAGACCAGAGGTCCCTTTTTCAGGGGAGACCTGGAGTTAATTACATACATCATTTATACAGTTCATATACATCCCACATAGCTCAGCAGTTCACAATATACATTTGACTCAGAAATTACAATAATAGCAGCAATAGACAATGGATTCACATATAGAGTACTGCAACAACAATTAGTCGTGAAGGAAGGAGACAGTTGGACAGTGACATTAGAGTGACAACAATACATGGTTTCCACAAGTTCTTATGCTAGGAGGAATGTGTCACATGTGTCAAAGACCTACGGTAGTGTACAGGCCCTATTAGACCATTGAGAGTGTACAGGAGAATAGCATGCAGGGCTAGGAAAGGGAGTTAAAGGTAGCAGCCCCAAAGACACTGCCCCGGCATGTACGCTTTTAGGTTTACCCATATGAACTTTATTGTCATGCCTATTTGATTCCATTTCCATTGCCTGATTGCTCCATTGTCTGTATCTGACCAGGATCTACTTGAGTTAGTACTGTTATTGTTTTTAAATGCATTGTAATCCTTTATTGACATGGAACCTTTGGAAAAAGCACTTGTACTCAAAGTTGTTATCTGAAATTCCAATAAATAAATGTGTTCATCAGCAACATTGAAGAAGGTATCCGGGGCAGGTTGTGTCTCACTGCAGATGACATTAAGCTCTTAAGAAGGGTGGATAGCGACAAGGGAATCAGACAAATGCAGAGTAACTTACAAAAGCTAGAGGAGTGGTCTAAGGTTTGGCAGTTGAAATTCATCACCAAAAGATGCAAAGTGATGCACCTAAAGAATAAGACTTCCAGGATTGAGTAGGGGTGAGACTTAGTACTATGGCTGAGGGAAATGACCCAGGAGTTTATTTATTTTATTTATTTATTTGTTCTAGGATTACAAATACCTTTGAGCCAAGGCTCTTTTACAAAGGTTCCACGTCATTGGTACAATTTGAGACAATCATGAGCAAAGATAAAAGTTTATAAAATAAAAAAACAAGTCTTGTAGATGAAAAAAGAACAATAAGGTGAACTTTGGGGAGGGAAAAGAGAAAGGAGGAGGGTGAAATCAGGGAGACTAAGTGGATGGGAGAAAAGGGGAGGTAGGTTGGGGGGGACAGAGAGAGGAGAGGTGAAAGGCGGATAAGAATAGAGGTAGTGCAGCCGGGTGGCATTTGTCATGGGCCAGCAGGGGAGGTGAAGATAGGACGGGGGGTGCTGGCAAAGTGCAGGAGTAGATGTGGATCCAAAAAGGGCATCTTTAGCTATGGAACCAAAAGACATGTTTAGCCACAACAGTCACAGAGGCTGGAGGCAGTGAGTGTTAGGCGGAGACGAGTCTTAAAAGTGCTGAGCGACAGTGAGGATGAGATGTCGCTGGGAAAACCATTGTACCAACTAGTGGCCCGGTAAGCAAAGGATCTTTGGCCTTGTGTTGTGCGGCAATGCGGGACCTGCAGAAGCTGAGGTTTCGATCCCCTGGTATGTAATACAAGTTTGGTGTTTTATTCGATTGGCAAGATTCAACCATCCAGTTTGAGAATAGAGGTCAAAGGTGTGAGTTAGGCGTTGGGAGCCAGTGACAAGTCGACAGGCCTTGTTGAGGGTGGTGGATACACGTTTGAGTGCGGTGGTTGTAGCAGAGCCGTAAATGATAATGCCATAATCAATGACGGATATGATGGAATTCTGGACAGTGACAGCGAGGGCTTCAGGTGTCAGGTTTTCCTATGATGGACTAGCAGGCCTAACCGGGAGTTAGCAGCTTTGGCGACATGGTCGATGGATGAGTTATCATCAGCGACACCCTCAAGCAATCGAAAAAATAAAACAAGGCATATGGTAAGGCAAGTTGGACACTGGGATGTATAGGGAGGGGTACTGACCGAAGGAGGAAGGGAGTAGTACTACCCCTGTATAGATCTTTAGTCAAGACACACCCGGAGTACTGTGCCCAATTCTGAAGCCCTCACCTCAGGAAGACTAGGGATAGGCTGGAGATGGTGCACTGCAGGGTAACAAAAATGATTTAGGGCCAACAGGGCAGGACTTATGAGGAGCACCTCAAGGCAATGAACATGTACTTGCTGGAGGGCAGAAGGGAGAGGGGAAATATGATAGAGACCTTCAAGTTCCTAAAAGGATTAAACAAGGTAGCCAGCCCAGTGTCATAAAGGGTCAAGGCACCAGGCACCTTACCTCTTACCATGCCAGCGACCCGGCTTCAGGAACGAGCTTGGGTAGTGGGGGTCAGCCAAGGTGGGAATGAGCATCCGATGGACAGCTCTCGTCTCCCAGGGTTGGGGGTTTGCTGACTTGGCCCTTGGCTGCCCCTGGGTGTAGGCCTGGGGTAGTGCCAACAGTCCAAGTGACAATAACATGGGGGGGGGGCATGGTTCCACAGCATGTGCATGCCTCCATGAGTACACTTATGTGCCAGTGTGGCAAGGGAAGACTAGGGGAGAAAAGTGCAAAATGGGCTGGTGCAGACTACATGAAGCCCTTCCCACCCTCCACTGCCCCTCAAGGCTGCTGGTTCATGTGGCCAATCTTTTTTTTTTTTTATATTTATTTTATTAATTTTTACAAAGAGAAAATCACTCATCTCCATTTTCAATAACATTAAGAGTACCATAATAAATACATAATTTTACAAATGGTTAACCATACCGGTAGTTTTACAATTAATTCAGAACAGAAAACACATGCTAAATTAATCAGACTAATAACTTTTCTGTTAGGTTGACTGCCTAGGATATTACTCGGTTAGAAAAAAGTGGAAGTAGGCACTAGGCCCATCGAGACCACTTTCCTCACAACTGTGGGGAGAATCTAAATAATTTGCCCCAAAAGAAATGTGTCCAATTTAACTTGAAATTTCTTGCAAGATGACAGCTCCACTATATGGATTTCTGTACAAAAATGATCAGAGAAGCAAAGGCTGCTTTCTACCATAAGGAACTGGACTCCGCCACTAAATCCCCCTCTACTTTTCTGGAGTACTATTAAGGAAATGTCGGGGCACACACCTGGCAATTCCCTACCTACAAAAATCACTTCAGGGAACACTACCATATGTGAGAAAAAGGGGATCCATGACTCCTTTAACAATCATTTTGCTATGGCTGGTCTTGCGTGTCACAGCTCTCCTGCATATCTGGCACGCTCACAATTAGGGGGGGGTACAAGATGATGACTATTATGTCCCTGCTCCTGATTTCTTCTTCCAACCTGTATCTCTAAAAGAGGTCGAAGACCTCCTACTTCAGCTGGGCTCAAAGAAAACTGCGGGTGCTGATTCACTAGATCCCTACTTCATTAAGATTGCTTATCATGTCCTAGCCGTGCCAATCACTCACCTTTTTAATCTGTCTTTGTCGCAAGGGCTTATTCCCTCAATATGGAAAATTGCACATCATTCCTTTATTCAGGTCAGGTGACCCTTGTGACCTGAACAATTACAGACTGGTATCTCTCTTGCCAGTTCTATCAAAACTTATAGAAAAAATAGTGAGTACCCAGCTCAGGAGTTATCTTGAATCAAAAAAACACTTAAATCCTTTGCAATCTGGTTTCAGAACAAGACACAGTACTATTTCAGCACTGGCTAAAGTGACCAGTGATTGGTACCGTGATCTGGACAGTAAAAAATTTATCTGTGCCGTATTTTTAGACCTGAGCAAGGCTTTTGACACTGTGGATCACAGCCTGCTTCTCTCATCATTGAGGAGCATAAGACTGGACACAGTAGCACTGATTTGGTTCACCGATTACCTCTCAGGACGTTTCCAGTAGATGAAGGCTGAGAATGAGCTCTCCCAACTAAAACCTCTCCAGAAGGGAGTACCACAGGGGTCTATACTTGGCCCCCTAGTATTTGCTATCTATATTAATAATATCGATGATAGCATATCCAAGGCAAATGTAACCCCTAGATGGCGCTATCCCAGGGGCTACTACCCCTGCCTGATTTGCCACTAACAGGTTGAGGGGCCTGGATCCGATGGCGGGTGCCTCCACTCAGAGGTCAGGGTTTGCAATAGTTAAACTAACTTGGTCACAGCCCTCTGGGACACTGCAACCCCCCTTTCTTCCCACTAGTGGCCCACACAATATATCAGAATTACCTTCACAGTATACACTTACCCCCAGGACTGGTTCAGGCACTGGGACCTCCTGTAAAATAAGATACAGTGCAACAATCACAGTACAATACTTTAACATAGACAAATACCTCAGGCAGTATAACTTTGCTGAAACAAGCAGCTCTGATTTATTTGGGGATATAACAAGGACAGGGGAATCAGGTTAATTAGCTTATCACTTTACTCATCTACCTATGGCTCTGTGCATTAGGCTATCCCTACCAGTTACTGTCCCTGGGTACCCAAGCCCTAGTGGCTAGTCCAAACCGTGGCAGCTGGTAGGGCCCTTTCACACAGAGAAAAGAAAAATTAGTTAAACAGTCAGCAGTACAGTAATTCCATTTGGATTCAATGTGGCAATTCAACAGGGAGCGACCCTGAATTAGTACTCACGACCTTCAAACAAGATAGGGTCCTTCAATGTCAGCAGGGCTACTCTTGAGCTCCACGAGACTCCTCACACATTTATATGGCAAACTGCAACAGGCAAAAGTCCTTTAATGGCAGCAGGATTCACTTGAGCTACACAGCCTCCTCACACATTTATATGGTAAACAGTCACAGGCAAAAGTCCTTTAATGGCAGCAGGATTCACTTGAGCTACACAAGCCTCCTCACACATTTATATGGTAAAAAGAAAGTACTATACCAGGTAGGCTGCTTCTCTATCCCGATCGCAATTACTGCACAATACCCGGAGAACACACAGCAGATTCAGTTCCTGACAGACCGAGTGCAGTTCAGCAATTTCTCCAGTCTTCTACAGGGTGAGCCTGGTTTCTACTCTTCAGATATCCTTTGATTCTCTTCACAGGACAGATTCAGTCCTAACAAGCAGTTACACAAGCTGCAGACCGAACTCTGGGCCTTACACACGTTTTTGACTAAAACTGCACACTGAAAAAGCACAGGGCTCCTTCCCTCTTCACTGCCAGAGCTCAACTGAAACTCCAGCAGACAAAACCGGCACTTCCTTTGAGTTCCTCCCAGTTCTTGGCTGGATTGGCTGTCACTCACAATAGGACTGCCCTGTTGGTCCAAAAGGCGAAGTCTAAACTACATCTCCCAGAGTCACTGCCCATACAATCCTCTTGTGGCTGGCTCAGATTATGAGTCCAAGTTCTGATTCTGTCCAAGGCACCATTTTAGAGCTACCTTAACCCACACTGATTGGTCCAGTTCAGCAGTTCAAAACTAGAATGGGGAACTAGGCAAACACAGTTCTGACTGCAAAGAAAGCAGGTTAGACAAACTGTAATTTCATTATTACTCTAAATGATTTCTGGCAAACAGTTACATCTTTCAGATAGGTTCCCTTTGCACTCTCTAGTGACTGCAAAATGGAGTGAATTGGCAGCAGCTCGAGTGGTACTCAAGCAGAGAAGCACACAGTCCCCCCATACAAACTAATTATGTCTGCAAGCAGACAGCTCTTAAAGAGACAGTACCAGAGGCTCTAAAAACACTCACTGATAAATGGCTTAAACGCCAAACAGCATTCAGGCTTGGAGCATTCAAGCAAGCTCCTGGAAGTCTTTTGGAAACCCCCATTTGCAGGGGGGTTACACAAACATACACCTGTTCGTAGACGTCACGGTTCTGTACCTTAGTCGCATGACTCCTGAAGCCGCCTGTGCAGACCTCCAGGAGGAATTCAACCATCTTCAGAATCAGCTCTTATTCAAAAAAACTCCTGTTAAACGCAAAAAAAAACCAAAAGCGATGCTTTTCTTGCCATATAGTCGTGCTGTGAACCTGGTTAGTACTGGAGCGCTACGTCAGATCACCACAGTCCTCGGAGAAAACCTGGAGTTTGTCACGAAATTCAAATACCTAGGAGTGTGGCTGGACCAAAATCTTTCATTTTCGGAGCACATTAAGGACTTGCTTAAGAAGCTAAGGCAGAGGCTGGGCCTCTTCTTTAGGATTAACCGGTTCTTGACTACAGATGCTAAAAAGCATCTTGTCCAATCAACAGTCCTATCACTGGTTGACTATGCAGACTTCTTATACAGTCAGTGCTCAAAAGCTTCCTTTGCTAAACTGGACACACTTTATCACAGAGCTATCAGACTTATAACAGGCCTTCCTCTTTCTACCCACCACTGCTTGCTGTATGCTGCCGTAGGGTGGTCCTCTCTTTTGTTTAGAAGAAATAGAAATGCAGGGTTTTGGACTCTTAGAGCTGTCACAAAAAAGCTTCCCCATTATATCTCTGACTGTCTCCCGCTTAGCACACCAGGAGCTTATGCCTTAAGAAGTGCCTCATTTTTCACACTTTGTATTCCTAATGTCTATTCCTGCTTTGGTAAAGTGGCATTTAGTTTTGAACTGCCAACCTTATGGAATAAATTGCAAAAATCTCTGAAATTGAGCATACCCATCAGCTTGGATTCCTTCAAGACTTTATTTGCTCGTACTGTGAGGGAACACTGTAACTGTTTCCCTCGCTCTATAACCTATCCTGAGTCCTAGGCCCCCAGCTCTCAGCTGCCTTCAGTGCAGACTAGAGTACTGCTGGCCCTATGGATCCATCCCAGATCATGAGCAAACCCTTTAATTTCTTGCTGCCCAAGTAGGTTGCAACTGCACGCTAGCTACCTGTATTCTGACGTAGGCCCCCTTGCCTCCCTCCCCTCTGCTCTCCTGTACCCTCCGTGCCCTCCCAGCTCCCCACCCTTACTTTTCCCTTCTGTTTTGCTCTGCTGCTGCATTGAACACCTACCTTATATTATTGTTTCATATGATGCACTGTCACTGTTATATTTAAATCTATTGTGTCCTGGTGTTAACCAGGTCATTCTGTAAATGAGTTCTGTATTTAATTGCTGCCCTAATGATGTATTGTCACTTTTGTTTGTAACTGTATTTCTGACTGGCCTTAAGCAGGTCCATCTTGTAAATGAGCTTTGTGCAACGATGTTCGCCTGGATACATAAAGATTTGATTGATTGATATGTTGGGATAAGGTGTTCCATAATTTAGTGTCCCTGAGTGTAAAATAATTCTTTCTTTTATTTGTAAATGCCCTCTGGATTTGAATATGCCTGTTACTACATCTTAATCCATGTTTTTTGTCAGAAAATTGTAGGTTACAGACATTCTTAAGGTCTTCATCATTCAGAATATTAAATAATAGTAATACATTTCCTCTATCTCTTCTCATTTGTAAACTGTATAATCCCAAGGAGATCACCTTTTCTTGATAGGGTAAACTTCTCATTCCTGATATTATTTTGTTGCTCCCCTCTGTAAACTCTCTTATCATTGTTTCGTCTTGTTCCAGGTATGGGGCCCAAAAGGAGACTACATAATCTGTATGAGATCTAATACAAGACTTATACAGTTGAATAATACATTCTTTATTTTGTGTTATGAACAATTTTTTAATAGCGGATAAGACGCGATTTCCCACTTGGGTAACTTTATTACATTGATTGCTCCAACTAAATTTATTGTTTACTGTAACAACCAAGTCCTTGTCTATGTACACTGTCTTGATAATGAAATGCATAAAGTATACTTGGTATGGGAGTTTTTTTCCCCCAGGTGTATAACCGAGCACCTTTCTGTATTAAAGGCCATATTATTCTCCTGTGCCCATGCCTCAATAATTTGAAGATCGTTTTTAAGTCTGATCATTTTTATTTCTGTGTCCACCTCCAATGATATTTTAGTATCGTCAGCAAATCTGCTTATCTAACTAGTTACACCCAAATGTAGGTCCTCTATAAATACACCGAAAAGTGTTGGGCCCAATACGGAACCCTGTGGCACTCCACTGGTAACTGGAATATTACTTGAGATTATATCAGCTATTCTGACATTATGTGACCTACTTTTCAGCCATCCCTCAACCCACTTGTTGGTGTAACTATTGAATTTCATCTTTATCAATTTATCAATATGTACCAGACTCCTCCAACCCATCCAACCCCCTATCCATTTCCTCCCAGCTTTCCTCATGGGACAAAAGAGGGGTCTCGTTCCGGAATAAAAAACACCCAAAGGTGCCATCTAAGTTCAAATTGTGTGAATTTATTGTTGCACATGGCTATCAACCATTCCATGTTATACAACTCTATCATTATTTTAAACCATTCTTGAATTGTAGGGGAGTACTCTTTCTCCAGAGGGGAGTAATTGCCTTCTTAGCAGCCACCATATACATGAATAGGATGAAATCCCTCTGGAGGGACTGAGAGGAGGACCAATTCTGGAGTAAGCACTGCCTTCTCGGCCAGCAAATCGATCAAGGAATCTGCAATTTCCTGCCAATATAACCTCAATGCTGGGAAAGCCCAGAAAATATGTACCTGCTTGGCCATCTGCTTTCCAGATTTCCTCCAGCAACAACCTATGAGAGTGGGAGAAAGTTCGCCAAATTTTGCAGGTGTATTATAAAAGTGAGAATGTGCCTTTCAGGCAAATTCCTGCCAATATGGAGCTAAGGATACCCCCGGGGGTTCCCAAAAAAGTCTTCCTTGAGCTTGCCTAAATGCTCACTGCCAGGCTGGTGTCCAGCGTTTTAGCAGTTTAAATGTTATTACCAGAGCCTGTATAGCCTCTGTGTACTGTCTCTTTAAGAGCTGCCTGGTTGCAGCATAAGTAATCTGAGAGGGAGCTCTGTTGAAAGATGTAACTATTTGCTGAAACTCATTTAGAGTGATAATGATAATGTAGTTTGTCTAACCTGCCTTCTTTGTAGCAAGACTGTTTTGCTTGTCTCCACTATCTTGGTCCTGGACTGCAAATTGGACCAAACAGTACTGGTGGGACCTAAAATGTAGCTGGACTACAGGAGCTGTCTGAAGTCAAAATCTATAGGAATTGTAGTTTTGGTCTTTTTGTGCCTTTTTTGCAACTGAAGGGGGAGCTCTTTCTTTGACTGAAAGCTGAAATCAGCCAACCGAACCTTTTGGATCTGAGGGAATTCCCCAAGCTGCCTGCTGTTGAGGGCAGATCTAAGTTGGGAGCTGAAGAAGCAAGATGCTTGAGACAGTCTCCATGGAAAGGCCTGAAATTATGCCTTGCATGTCTGCCTGCTACCCTGAGAGGGGAAAGAGAACTGTTTTCAGACTGAATCTAAGTTGTGTGACTGAAGAAAGCTATTGAAGTGGGCCAGGCTCAACCTGAAGAAGACTGAAGATTGTGCTGAATGCGATCGGCCTGTCAGGAGTTCCAGCTACCCCTAAGCTCCCAGTGTGTGCAGAGATTTTGCGATTGTGATCGGGGAGCGGTTTGCCTGGTACAGAATTCCCGTACATGTAAATGTGCCATGAGCTGCTAGTGGGTTGTAAGTTAGTGCCCCACTGTGTGAACTGTGTTCTGCTTGCTGGAAGCTGTATCCAGCCCAAAATGGACTGCATCCGAATTTGTCTCCATGCGGTCTGGGACTTGCCAGACTGGCCCAGCCAGACTACCCGCTGCACAGAGAAGCCATTGATGAGAGTCCTGCCTGGGGATCAGCCCCCTGCTCCACGCTTGAACAGGAATGATGCCTCTGCGACTCGTGTGGGCCCTGCTTCTCCAGCATTCCAGATCAAACACCTGCAGCCTCGATTTTCATCCAGCCTGTGTCCAGTCTTGGGTATCGTAAGTAAATACCAGGGTAGATCCCTGCAACAACAGCTTCATCTGAGTGTGTCATCTTATTGTCTTGTTGTTTCGTTTCCTTTTCGAACTGAGCCCGCTGGCTCCAGATTACAAATATTGTGTACTGTGCATGTTGTGTTTTCCATCACAGGGCCCCAACCAACTGCGATGCCGGCCAACCCCGGCCAACAATCCTGGCTAGCCCATCTCTTCTCCACCTGGGTACCCAGAGGTGTGACTGTGTGGGGGAACTCAAAGCGCATGCATAACTGCTTCATTGATATAACCTTTAAGCTAATTCACCTGATTTTGCCCCCCCCCCGTTCAACTCCCCTGAATAAATCAGATCTAACTTTTTCTGCATGTAATCTGACTGTGGTTCCAGTTTGTGCTCAAAGTACTGTACTGTTGCTATTTGCTGTGCATAACCTTGTTTTACAGGGGGTCCCAGGGTCGAGTTAGAGGAACCAGCCCTGGTGGTAAGTGCAAACAGTGTGGGTACTTGTGTGGTATACCAGGGGTATTGTGAAAGTGATTATTGTACAGTGTTCAGGCCACTAGAGGGGAAAGAGGGGGGTTACAGCATCCCGGAGGGCTGTGCCCAGGTTAGCTTGCCCACTACCAACCCTGACCTCCAGGTGGAGCCACCCATTTCAGAACTCAGGCCCCTTAACCTGCTACTAGTCAAGCAGGCAGGGGTAGTAGCCCTTGGGATAGCGCCACCTAGGGTTACATCTTGGAGAGCTCATCGCTGGGATTTTGTATCTTCTAGTGGCGGAAATTACGAATTATTGTCAAACATAAATGGCTACCCCAACAGAAGTGACTGTGCACCAGTTGGTGAGGTGGTGTACAGGGCAGGAGATTAACCCTCACAATGCCCTTCTTGTATTGGATATTCCCCCGAACATTGGTAAAGACGCTGTAGAAGGAGTACTTTCAAAAGTTGAATGTTTAACAAACGCTGTGGTGGTGGGGCGACAGGCTGATTTGACCGCCCAAACTTTCATGGTGTTAGTAGAGTGTAGTGACCCAGTGGACAGTTCCAAAGTGCCACGGACTACTGCCACAGAAGGGGCCCCAGCCACCTGGAGAGTGATAACTAGAGAAGTAAAGACCCCAGGGAGGATGAGCTCCCCCTATTATCTGAGACTTTTGAGGAGAAATTTGCTCAGTTGTTGCAGGAGGAAGGGAAAACCGTAGAGGTCTTTAAGAAACTATTCCTGCCACCTGGGGGTGTTCCCTCCCCAACACCCCCTCCAGCACCTGTTACTGCCCCGCCTTCTGTGCCCATGCCAATGCGGGCCCCTATATCTGTACCTGCCATTAGTCATGACTGCTACGGAAGGCTAAGAATCTTCTTGGGCACCCTCCCCACACCCCGAGGGGGGAGGATGACTGGGAGACTTGGATAGACTATGTTGCCCCTCTAGTACTTGAATGGCAATGCTCTGAAGCAGAGAAGCGAAAAAGGTTGAGTGAGAGCCTCTGAGGTCCTGCCCTGGCTACCATCTGTGCCAAGCGGGCCAATAACCCCGAAGCAACTACACAGGACTATCTTAATGCATTGAAGAATGTGTATGGGAGCCCGGATTCAGATGAGGACCTGTGGTGGAGAGTAAGAAACGACCAGCAGTACTCAGGGGAGCCACTGTCTGTGTATGTACCTCGGTTTGAAAAGCTGCTACAAGAGTGCCTCGGAAAGGGTAGTTTGCCATCAAATGGATTAGATCGAACTAGGCTGGACCAAATCCTTAAGTCTGCTCCGTTTTCAGAATTGTTACTGCTTCAGTTGCACCTCGCCAACCGACTGGAATCGCCCCCCTCTTATGACGAGCTAATGAAAGAAATTCGGGGGCTTAGGCAATGGCAACCCCGGGAGGGAATTTCACCAATATCTGCTGCTACTGCGCAAGTGACAGAGAGTGATCATCCAAGTGGGGTTCAGGGGCAAAAGTTGGCACCTAACGAGCACTCTGAAAATGCAAATGACTTCCCACCCTGGGCCTAGTTTTTGAAAGTCGAGCTAGAAAAAGGAAGTCCGAGAGCTGAAGGCGGGTGCCTCTGCAAGGGTTCCTCCCATGGAACAAGATTCTGGTTCCTCTCAGGACGTGACTGCCGTGGGGATGCACCCTCAGGCATCCTCTACCGAGGGTAGCTCCCAGGCTGAAATCAAAGAATTTACTGCCACCCTAAAGGAACTATTGAGACACGCTGCACCCCTCTCACCGCTGCAAGCAGATATTGGACCCCAGGATCCCTTGCTACTACTTCAGTTCCTCATGCAATGTTCTCTCCAAGGATGACCCAGGGGTCTATCATTTGTCACAACTGTGGAAAGAATAGCCATATAAAGAGACAATGCCGGTCACAGAAAGACTTAGAGAAAGTGGTGAACCGGCTTCAAGGAGAGCTTCGGAAAATGAATCAGTGGTCAAGGGGTGCACGAAATGACCGCAGTGAAGGCTTCAGACATCCCAACTCAAACCCCTTTGTGACTAAATCGTCCATCCAGGCCCCTGCACTGTCCCTCCAGACTGGTCCAAAACAGTGGGCCCTTCAATGGAGATTACCGTGACTGTGAATGGTATTCCTACTTGGGCTGTGCTGGACAGTGGGTCACAAGTGACCACTGTATTTAAGGACTGGTATGACAAACACTTATCTGCTGTGCCCTTACAATCCCTGGAAGGCCTACATGTGTGGGGGCTGAGTGACAAGTCTTATCCCTACCTAGGATATGTCCACCTCTGGTTGTCATTTCCTGCAGCTGTAACTGGCGCAGAGGAGCAAGTCGAGACACTGGCCTTAGTGTGTCCCCCTACTGGACTGTATGATGGGGTTCCCCTGTGAATTGGGATCAACATCCATATGTTTGGGACACTGGCACAACTCTGTCATGAGAAACAAGGGCGACGGACTGGGAGGGCCCTAAGAATTCCCGCTCTGATCAAGAGGGCCTATGATTTGCAACAGAACCCCAAGGCAGTGGACCAGGATGAACCGGTAGGGGTCGTGTGGGAGAAGGATCCCGATTCAATGGTACTAGCACCTAATGTCCAGTGTACCATTCAAGGGGGGGGTCCGCCTCCACAAAGATGTCAAGAACAAAATACTGATGTTGGACGCACCAGGCAATGGAAAATTGCCGGAAGGATTACTGGTTAAGCCCAGCATCTTGCCAGCTCGTGTTCATGCCTATGCACGACGAGTGATGGTCCAGATTCACAATGTGTCAGATCGGGAGATCTGGGTGAACAGAGGATGCACCTCAGCTACGGTACACTGTGCAGACACTGCAGTGTTGCCCAGCAAGAAGCACCCTGGCAAGACAGACAGAGTGACTCCTGACTTGTTTGATTTTGGTGACTCCCTGTTGCCAGCTGAATGGAAGACTAGAATTAGTCAGAAACTTGCCCAGAGAGATCAAGTGTTTTTGTTGAAGGAATGGGACATGGGATGTGTCCAGGCTGCGGAGCATCACATATGCCTGCACGATGAACGGCCATTTCGAGAGAGGTCTCGACGCCTAGCCCCTGCAGACACAGACGATGTGAAAAGACACTTGCAGGAAATGCTCGCAGCTGGTGTGATACAAGAATCCAGGAGCCCATATGCTTCTCCCACTGTAGTTATGCATAAGAAGAATGAATCTGTGAGAATGTGTGTTGATTATCGAACTTTGAATCGGCGGACCATCCCCGATCAATACACCATGCCCTGTATACAAGATGCTCTAGATTGTCTGAATGGGAGCAAATGGTTCTTGGTGTTGGATCTTTGCAGTGGATATTACCAGATTCAGATGGCTCCAGAGGAGAGTAAGAAGACAGCCTTCATCTGTCCTACGGGGTTCTACAAATTCCTGAGAATGCCACAGGGGATATCGGGCGCCCCAGCCACCTTCCAGCGACTGATGGACGGTGGGAGACATGAATTTACTGGAATGCTTGGTGTACTTGGACGATGTCATTGTGTTTAGGAGCTCCCTAGAGGAACATGAGAGTCGACTGCTCAAAGTACTAGACCGACTGGAAGAGTTAGGCCTCACGCTGTCCACTGACAAGTGCCAGTTTTTTCAAACCTCTGTGAAGTATGTCGGGCACATAGCGTCTACAGAGGGGATAGAGAATGATCCTAGTAAAGCTGAAGCCTTGACTACTTGGCCCCAGCCCCACAATTTGAAAGAACTAAAACATTTCCTGGGATTCTGTGGCTACTACCGCTGGTTCATAAAGGACTATTCCAAAGTGATTCGGCCACTCTTGAATCTTACCCAGTGTTACCCTCCAACCAATTGGAAATACAAAAAAGGGGCCATCAAAGAACCAGACAAAGTATATGTCCACCCAGGTGAACTTTTCATGTCCCGCTGGATGCCTGACTGTGAAGCAGCTTTCCACGAAGTCATATACCAGCTCACCCATGCCCCCATCCTCACTTATACTGATCCCACCAAACCCTATGTGCTGCATACTGACGCCAGTTTGCAGGGGTCTGGGAAGCTATACTGTATCAAGACCATGAGGATGGTTTGAGACCAGTGGCATTCACCAGTAGGAACTTGACCCCGTCAGAGCAAAACTACCCTGTGTACAAGTTGGAGTTCCTTGTGTTAAAATGGGCCATTGTCGACCATTTTCATGATTACCTCTATGGGTCGAAAATATTGGTGTGGACTGACAATAACCCGTTGACCTATGTACAGACTTCGGCTAAGTTAGATGTCATGGGGCACCAGTGGCTTTCTACATTGTCAACATATGATTATTCTGTCAAATACAGACTGGGCCTGAATCATACTGATTCTGATGCCCTATCCCGGAGGCCCATTTTCAAGAGTGACTGAGTCAGGCTGTCTGAACCTGACATCCGAGCATTGTGCCAAACATTTGATAGAAATGAATAGACGTCTACGGACTCAGCGGACTGCTTAGTAGATTGCTTGGGCCACTCTGGCACCTGCATGCCGGCTGCGTATTGCCACTTTTCTGCTCTAGATATTAGTCCACTACCTCAGTTTGACAATGACAGCATTCAGTGGGCTCAATCCCGAGATCTTATGATTCAGCCAGCCCTTGATGCCCTTTGTGCAGGAAAAGATGTGTCCAAGTTGCGTTCCTCTGATCTGCGAACCGCTTTATTGTTTAAAGAAGGCCCCAGGTTGAAGCTGCTTAATCAGTTGTTGTGTAGAGAGACAGTAGATCGGGGTGGCCAAATAGACAAGCAACAATTGGTCCTGCCCAGAGCCTTCAAAGATTTGGTACTGAGGTCCCTCCACAATCATATGGGTGTAACCCCCCTGCAAATGGGGGTTCCCAAAAGACTTCCAGGAGCTTGCTTG
Organism: Neoceratodus forsteri; assembly: GCA_016271365.2. Taxonomy (NCBI): domain Eukaryota; kingdom Metazoa; phylum Chordata; order Ceratodontiformes; family Ceratodontidae; genus Neoceratodus; species Neoceratodus forsteri. The sequence continues at coordinate 685,502,312 of CM057456.1, read as the reverse complement.
AATGCTCCAAGCCTGAATGGTGTTTGGCGTTTAAGCCATTTATCAGTGAGTGTTTTTAGAGTCTCTGGTACTGTCTCTTTAAGAGCTGTCTGCTTGCAGACATAATTAGTTTGTATGGGGGGACTGTGTGCTTCTCTGTTTGAGTACCACTCGAGCTGCTGCCAATTCACTCCATTTTTGCAGTCACTAGAAGTGCAAAGGGAACCTATCTGAAAGATGTAACTGTTTGTCAGAAATCATTTAGAGTAATAATGAAATTACAGTTTGTCTAACCTGCTTTCTTTGCAGTCAGAACTGTGTCTGCTAGTCTCCATTCTGGTTTTGAACTGCTGAACTGGACCAATCAGTGTGGGTCATGCTAGCTCTAAAATGGTGCTTTGGCCAATCAGAACTTGGACTCATAATCTGAGCCAGCCACAAGAGGATTGTATGGGCAGTGACTCTGGAGATGTAGTTTAGACTTGAGCGCCTTTTGGACCAATAGCAGCAGTCTATTGTGAGGACAGCCAATCCAGTCAAGAACTGGGAGGAACTAAAAGGAAGTGCCCGGTTTTGTCTGTTTGAGTTTCAGTTTTAGATCTGGCAGTAAGGGGAAGAAACCCTGTGCTCCTTCAGTGCACAGTTTCAGTCAAAAAACGTGTGCAAGGCCCAGAGTTCCGGTCTGCAGCTTGTGTAACTGCTTGTTGGGACTGAATCAGGCCCTGTGAAAAGAATCAAAGGATCTCTGAAGAGTAGAAACCAGGCTCACCCTGTAGAAGACTGAAGAAATTGTTGAATTGCATTTCGGTCTGTCAGGAACTAGATCTGCTGTGTGTTCTCCGGCATTGTGCAGTAATTGCGATCGGGATAGAGAAGCAGCCTGCCTGGTATAGTACTTTCTTTTTACCATATAAATGTGTGAAGAGTCTCGTGGAGCTCAAAAGTAGCCCTGCTGACGTTGAAGGACCCTATCTTGTTTGGAGGTCGGAGTACTAATTCAGGGTCGCTCCCTGTTGAATTGCCACATTAAATCCAAATGGAATCACTGTACTGCTGACTGTTTAAGCTAATTTTTTTTCACTGTGTGAAAGGGCCCCCTACCAGCTGCCACGGTTTGGACTAGCCACTGAGGCTTGGGTACCCAGGGACAGTAACTGGTGAGTAGGCCTGTGCACAGAGCCATAGGTAATAGTAAAGTGATAAGCTAATTAACCTGATTTCTCCTGTCTTGTTATATCCCTAAATAAATCAGAGCTGCTTGTTTCAAGTAAAGTTATACTGCCTGAGGTATTTGTTATGTTAAAGTACTGTACTGTGATTGTTGCACTGTATCTTATTTCACAGGAGGTCCCAGTGCGGAACCAGACCTGGGGGTAAGTGTATACTGTGAAGGTAATTCTGATATATTTGTGGGCTACTAGTGGAAGAAAAGGGGGTTGCAGTGTCCCAGAGGCTGTGACCAAGTTAGTTTAACTATTGCAAACCCTGACCTCTGGGTGGAGGCACCCGCCATTGGATCCAGGCCCTCAACCTGTTGGTGGCAAATCAGGCAGGGTAGTAGCCCCTGGGATAGCACGCCATCTAGGGGTTACATCTTGGAGGCTCACCGCTGGGATTGTGTGTCCTCTAGTGGCCATATTCACGAACCACTGTTAAGAAAAAGAATGGGTACCCGACAGAAGTGGCTGTGCACCGGCTGGTGGAGTGGTGTACTGGGGAGGAGATTGACCCCAAAATGCTATGCTTATCCTGGACATCCCCTGGGTATCAATGACGGACACTGTACAGGAGTACTTTCCAGGTGGAAGTTTACAAAAACCCTATGGTGGTGGGTCGGCATGCTAATCTGCTCACCCACACTTTCCTGGCCTAGTAGAGTTTGTGATCCCATAGATAGCTCCAAAGTGCCACAGACCATTACCCCAGAGGGAGCCTCACTGCCTGGAGAGTGATAACTAAGTACAGTAAAGACCCGGTGGGGAATGAGCCCCACCACTGTCTGAAACTTTTGAGGAGAAATTTGCTAAATGGTTGCTGGGGAAGGAAAACTTGGAGGACTTGAAGAAACTATTCTTGCCACCTGGGGTGTTCCTCCCCAATACCCTCTCCCGCCCAGTAATTCGTGAATGGTGGCTGGAACCAATGCAGACTCCTATTTCTGCACCTGCCATTAGTCACGACCTCACCAAGGTTGAGGATTCCTCTGGCACCCTCCCACCCCCCAAGGGAGGATGACTGGGAGACCTGAATAGACTATGTTGCCCCCAAGTGCTAGGAATGCAATGCTCGGAAGCTAAAGCGCAAGAGAGGGTTAGTGAGAGCCTCGAGGTCCTGCCCTGGCTACCATCCGCGTAAACGGGCCAGTAACCCTGAATGACTGCACAGGCCTATCTTGAGGCCTTGGAGAATGTGTATGAGCCCAAATTCTGATGAGGACCTATGGTGGAGAGTAAGAAATGCACAACAGTACCAAGGGGAGTTGTTGTCTGTGTATGTATCTCGGCTGAAAAATTGTTGCAAGAATGCCTTCAGAAAGGTAGTTTGCCAGCAATTGAACTGAGACTGGAACCGAGGCTGGACAGGATCCTTAAGTCTTGCCCTTCTCAGAACTGCTGTTGCTGCTTCAGTTACTTGGCAAATCAACTGGAATCCCCGCACCCTCCTATGATGAGTTAATGAGAGAAATTGAGGAGTTGAGAGAAAGCGCTACTTTCGGGAGGGACCTGCACCAATAGCTGCGGCTACGACCCAGGTGACTGAGGTGGCCCATCAGAGTGAAGTTCAGGGGCAGAGGTTGGCAGTCAATAGAGTGCTCTGACAGGGAAAAAGATATGCCACAATGGGGCTAACTGTTGAGAGAGATCCGGGAATTCAAAACAGTCCTTTATGAAGGCCACGCCTGCAAGTACGGGCTGGGCCCTGACCTATATCCGACTGCATCTGCTGTGGGGGTGGGGTACTCACCATGTATCTCCTGCTGATAACAGCTCCAAACTCAATTCCTTGACCATGGAAGTGGAGAAACTGACGAGATGTCTCCAAATGCTTATCACGCCAGACAGAGATGGCACCAAGGTTTCCAGTTAGTAATACCCCCGCCCTGGCTCCCAGTCGTAGGCTCGGCCAGCTCAAACTCCAGGTATGTTTTGCTATAATTGTTGTAAGGATGGGCACATGAAAAGGGAATGCCGGTCCCAAAAGACACTGACAAAGTTGCATATAGGTTACAAGGAGAGCTTCGGAGAACAGATCAGTGGTTAAGAGGTGCATCAAATGATCCCCAGTGAGGGCACCAAAATGCGTAACTCACGCCCTTTGTGGTGTTGTCAGTTGCCCAGGCTCTCTACTATCGCTTTCCAGACTGGTCCAGAATAGTGGGTCCCTCCATGGAGACCATACTGTGTAAAGGTGAATGGAGTGTCTACAAGAGCTGTATTAGACAGTGCCCCAAGTGACAATTATGTTCCAGGATTGCATTGAAGCATTTGTCGTGCCCTTACAACCATTAGAAGGACTGCATGTGTGGGGTTAAGTGAGAAGGCCTACCCCTATTCCGGTATAGTCAGAATTTGGCTGTCTTTCCCACCTCCGGTGGGCTGGAGTGGCTGTAACAAGCAGAGAGACTCTAGCCTTGGTGTGTCCCCTCTCACTGGACTGTATGATGGTGTCCCTTGTTGATTGGAACAAAATGCTCATATGTTCAAGGCTGCACAGTTGTGTTACTGAAAAACAGGGGTCAAAAACTAGTAGAGCTTTAAGAGTTCCAGCTTTAATTAAGAAGGCCTGTGAGGCACAGAGAGATGCTGAAAAAATAGAACCAGAGGAACTGGTCGGAATTGTATGGAAGTAGGATCCTGAGTCTCTGATCCTGGCGCCAATGCCCAGTGTACCTTACAGGAGAGGTCCGTGATTGTAGCGATGTTAAGAATATAAATATTGATGTTGGATTACCAGGCGATGGAAAATTGCCAGAGGACTGCTGGTCAAGCCTAGTATTTTGCCCGCTTAGAGCCCATGCTTATACCGAAGGGTAATGGTCCAAGTTCATAATGTGTCTGAAAGACATTCAGTAAATAGAGGTTGCATCCTGGCTAATGTGTCATTGTGCAGACACTGCAGTGCTACCCAGCAAGAGTTCGAGGAAGAATGACAGAGTAGCCTGACTTGTTTGATTGTCGCCCATTTCGCCAGCTGAATGGAAAGTGAGGATCAGTGAGAAGCTTGCCCAGAGAGACAGGTGTTTTCTTTAAAGGAATGGGGTGAGGATCGTGCAAGGAGTTGAGCACAATATCCGGCTTGCATGATGAAAGACCATTTCGTGGAGAGGTCTCGACGCCTGGCACCTGCTGACATAGATGATGTGAGACAGCATCTGCAAGAAATGTTAGCTGCTTGTGTAATACAAGAATCCAGAAGCCCTTATGCTCTATTGTGGTAGTGAGGAAAAGAATGGAACAGTAAGATGTGTGTGTGGATTATACGCATCTTTAAACCGCGGACTATCCTGATCGGTACACAATGCCCGCATTCAGGATGCTTTGGACTGCTTAAGCGGGAGCAAGTGGTTCTCTGTGCTGGATCTCCAGCAGTGGGTACTACTAGATCCCATGGCCCCAGAGGACCGTGAGAAGACAGCCTTTATCTGTCCGCTTGGCTTCTATGAATTCATGAGGATGCCTCAAAGGATTTCAGGTGCCCCAGCCACTTTCAACGATTGATGGAGCGTGCAGTGGGGACATGAACTTACTAGAGTGCCTGGTATACCCTAGATGATGTTATTGTGTTTGGCAGCTCACTGAGGAACATGAGAGCAGATTATTTAAGGTATTGGACCGACTGGAGGACTTTGGCCTTAAACTGTCCATTGATAAGTGTCAATTCTTTCAAACATCAGTAAAGTATGTGAGACATAGTATCCACTGAGGAAATAGAGACCGACCCAAGTAAAGTTGGGGCCTTGACCACCTGGCCACAGCCCAAAATCTAAAAGAACTGCCAAGGATTCCTGGGATTCTGTGGTTGTTATCGGTCGCTTCATCAAGGACTATTCAAGTGAGCCGCCCTTTACTTAACCTTACTCAAGGGTATCCCCCAACCCACAAAAATAATTTACCAAAGTCAGCGCCTTCAAGACTCGAAAGAGTGTATTTTCATCCGAAAGTGAGTATTTGTGGTCTGCTGGACTCTGATTGTGACACTGCTTTCATGAGATCATGGCATCAACTACCCATGCTCCAGTGCTGGCCTATGCCGATCCAAGAAAACCTTACGTCCTGCACACTGATGCTAGCTTGCAAGGGTTGGGGGCTGTGTTGTACCAAGAGCACGAGAATGGCCTGAGACCAGTGGCCTTGCCAGGTAGAAGCCTGACCCCCATCCGAAAAGAACTATCCTGTGCATAAGTTAGAGTTCCTAGCTTTGGAAGTGGGCTATTGTTGACCAATTCCATGAGTACTTGTATGGGGCTAAAATCTCAGTAAAACTGCAATAATCCTTTGATCTATTTGCAGACCTCAGCTAAGTTGGATGCCACTGTCATATATAGGTTTCTGCATTATCTACATATGACTATGCTCTCGAATACCGAGCAGGTCTGAACCACATAGATGCTGATGCTCTCCCGAGGCCTGTTCCCCAGAATGATTGGGTCCGATTGGCGGAACCTGACATCGGGCACTCTGCATAAGTTTGACAGGGAGGACAAATGTCCACAGACGCAGTGGACTGTATGGTGGATTGCTTTGGGACCCTCTGAGAATTGCATACCTGTTGCTTATTGCCACTTTTCTGCAATAGACATTGGTGCACTGCCCTCAGCTGGACAATGACAGTATTCAAGTGGGCTCAATCCCGCGATCCCATGATCAAAGCAGCTTTAGAAGCCCTCTATGCAGGAAAAGATGTGTCCAAATTACGCTCCACTGATTTGAGAACTGCACTGTTATACAAAGAAGGTCCTAAGTTGAACTGATCAATAAGCTGTTATACAGAGAAACAGTAGACAGAGGGGGCAAAGTAGACAAACAACACTAGTGCTGCCCACTGCCTTTCGAGACTCAGTACTGAGGTCCTTGCACAACCACATGGGGCACCTTGGTATAGACAGAACACTTGACTTGGTGAGATCCAGATTCTATTGGCCTAAGATGGGGCTGATGTGAGCAACACATTCAACTTGTAGTCGCTGCTTACAGAGGAAAGCTTTGCCCCAGAGGCTGCCCCTTGTTAACATCACCAGTGCACCCATGGAGCTGGTCTGTATTGATTTCTGAGTTTGAGTCAGATCAAAGAAATATCAAGTAATGTGCTGGTGGTCACTGACCATTTCACGAGATATGCCCAAGCTTTCCCCATCAAAGACCAGAAAGCATCCACTGTGGCCAAAGTACTTGTAGAAAACTTTTTGTTCACTATGGGACTCCACAAAGATCCATTCTGATCAAGGCAGAGACTTTGAGAGTCGTCTGATCAAAAGAGATGCTTTCTCTGCGGGGTCGAGAAGTCCAGAACCACTCCTTACCACCCCAGGGGACCCACAGCCTGAGCGTTTCAACCGCACTTTGCTAGATATGCTAGGCACCCTGCACCCAAAGGACAAGCCTAGATGGAGCCAACAAATTAGCACCCTGGTACATGCTTATAACTGCACCAAAGTGATGCCACTGGGTTCTCCCCTACCGCCTGATGTTTGGAGAGAAGCTCGACTACCAGTAGATGTGTGTTTTGGGGTCTCTCCTGATGGGGTTCAAGCTGACAACTATTTACAGTATGTGCAAAGTTAAAGGCCCAGCTAACTCATGCGTACCAACTGGCTCAAACCATGGCTGCCAAAAGAAATCTGGCCAACAAAGAGCGGTATGATAAAAGGTGAAAGCCTCAGGAACTCCAGGAGGAGATCGGGTATGCTAAGAAATCTGGGACTGCATAGGCAAACACAAGATTGCTGACAGATGGCACCATCTTCCTCACATTGTAGTGGGCAAACTAGATGATCTGCAGTGTACAAAGTAAGGCTGAGAACAATTCAAAAGATGTAAAAACAATGCATAGAAATCATTTACTGCCCATTGGACAAATCCTGATTGAGTCTGAGCCCCAGAAGATGCCCCTCTGGACCAGTGACTAGAGCTGCTGCTAAGAAAAGATCAAGGAAGTCTGCACCTAGACAGAAGCAGAGTTAAAGTGTTCCCCTGCACAAGTCCCAGTTGAGCATGACTGTTCAGTCCATATCAGAAGAAAGTGAGAGTGACTTGAATACTATCCTTCTTACAAACTGAGTCAATTTTTTGGGCAATCCCTAGTCAATACTGGAGACAAAGCTGGGCCTTCTGGACTGTCTAAGCCCCAGCTTCATCCCTGGAGCCAATGCTCCCAGAAAGTGAAGTGCAAAGCATCAGATCAGATGAAATGGAATCATTGTGCATGGTTGAACTGTTTGAGCTTTCAGGGAGGAAAATGATAGATTGGGGCAGACTGGTGATACACCGAACAAGAAGAGTATTTTGAGTGCCCTGACAGTCCACTGCCAGTGTCCAAGCTCTCCATGCGAGCCAAATGTTGTGGACTCCAGAAACTGTAACTCCTGGAGCTGAAAGTGCCCCAAGTTCTAGCCTCTCTACCCCCAGGAGACTCCCCTGACAAGTGAGGACAATGCTGAAAATGAGGCTCAGAGTGCAGAGACTGTAACAGTTCCCCTAGAAAGACTGGTCGAGCTGTAAAGCCTGTGGTGCACCTCAGTTATGATTCACTTGGGAGGCCTGTGGACTTGCTCTCAATGTTGTCCATAAAGGAGTGTGTGTCCCTGAGCTCGTTGCCCAAACTGAGCATCAGTGCTAACTCAAGTTACTTGTGTTGCCCTTTAAGTATGGTGCCCTTGCCCCATCCAGCCCCAAGGTAACTGATAGGAAGGCGCCCTCTCTTCAGGTTTCATGTACAAGAGGTATTAACTTGAGTTATGGTACAATGTGTGTAATACTGTGTAAAAGAGGACGTACTGCAATGTTTCAGAAATGTGTTCTTGGTAAAATGATGTATTGACTGATGATTACATGTGTGAGCCTAATGCAATGTATATGGTTGCAGTTGAAACTTATGGGAGTACTTGCTGACGCGGGACGTCAAGCTTTCCCCAAGGCCAGGAAGGGTGTAACCCCCTGCAAATGGGGGTTCCCAAAAGACTTCAGGAGCTTGCTTGAATGCTCCAAGCCTGAATGGTGTTTGGCGTTTAAGCCATTTATCAGTGAGTGTTTTAGAGCCTCTGGTACTGTCTCTTTAGAGCTGTCTGCTTGCAGACATAATTATTTATTATGGGGGACTGTGTGCTTCTCTGTTTGAGTACCACTCGAGCTGCTGCCAATTCACTCCATTTTGCAGTCACTAGGAGTGCAAGGAACCTATCTGAAAGATGTAACTGTTTGCCAGAAATCATTTTACAGTAATAATGAAATTACAGTTTGTCTAACCTGCTTTCTTTGCAGTCAGAACTGTGTCTGCCTAGTTCCCCATTCTGGTTTTGAACTGCTGAACTGGACCAATCAGTGTGGGTAAGCTGGCTCTAAAATGGTGCCTTGGACGAATCAGAACTTGGACTCATAATCTGAACCAGCCACAAGAGGATTGTATGGGCAGTGACTCTGGGAGATGTAGTTTAGACTTGGCGCCTTTTGGACCAATAGCAGCAGTCTATTGTGAGTGACAGCCAATCCAGTCAAGAACTGGGAGGAACTAAGGAAGTGCTCGGTTTTGTCTGTTGGAGTTTCAGTTTTAGATCTGGCAGTGAAGGGAAAGAAACCCTGTGCTCCTTCAGTGCACGTTTCAGTCAAAAACGTGTGTAAGGCCCAGAGTTCCGGTCTGCAGCTTGTGTAACTGCTTGTTAGGACTGAATCCGTCCTGAAAAGAATCAAAAGGATCTCTCGAAGAGTAGAAACCAGGCTCACCTGTAGAAGACTGAAGAAATTGTTGAATTGCACTCGGTCTGTCAGGAACTGAATCTGCTGTGTGTTCTCCGGGTATTGTGCAGTAATTCGATCGGGATAGAGAAGCAGCCTGCCTGGTATAGTACTTTTTTACCATATAAATGTGTGAAGAGTCTAGTGAGCTCAAAAGTAGCCCTGCTGGCGTTGAAGGACCCTATCTTGTTTGGAGGTCGTGAGTACTAATTCAGGTCGCTCCTGTTGAATTACCATTAAATCCAAATGGAATCGCATGCTGCTGACTGTTTAAGCTAATTTTCTTTTCACTGTGTGAAAGGGCTAACTGCCCGCAGTTTGGACTAGCCACTGGGGCTTGGGTACCCAGGGACAGTAACTGTAGGGATAGGCTATGCACAGAGCCATAGGTAGATAGTAAAGTGATAAGCTAATTAACCTGATTTCCCCTGTCCTTGTTATATCCCTAAATAAATCAGAGCTGCTTGTTTCAGCAAAGTTATACTGCCTGAGGTATTTGTCTATGTTAAAGTACTGTACTGTGATTGTTGCTGTATCTTATTTCACAGGAGGTCCCAGTGCGCGAACCAGACCTGGGGGTAAGTGTATACTGTGAAGGTAATTTTGATATATTGTGTGGGCCACTAGTGGGAAGAAAGGGGGTTGCAGTGTCCCAGAGGGCTGTGACCAAGTTAGTTTAACTATTGCAAACCCTGACCTCTGGGTGGAGGCACCCGCCATTGGATCCAGGCCCCTCAACCTGTTAGTGGCAAATCAGGCAGGGGTAGTAGCCCCTGGGATAACGCCATCTAGGGGTTACATGGGCCACCTCGGTATCGACTGGACCCTTGACCTAGTATGATCTCGATTCTGCTGGCCTAAGATGGGGGCCAATGTTGAGCACCATGTAAGGACTTGTAGTCGCTGCCTGCGGAGAAAAGACCTGCCTTAGAGGGCTGCCTCCCTTGTCAACATTACTACCAGCACCCCAATGGAACTAGTCTGCATAGACTTCTTGAGTTTAGAGCCTGATCAGCTAAACACTGGCAATATGTTAGTGGTTACGGACCATTTCACACGGTATGCACAAGTTTTTCCCACCAAAGATCAAAAAGCATCTACTGTGGCCAAGGTGCTAGTCGAAAATGTCTTTGTCCACTACGGTGCCCCCCAGTGAATTCACTCTGATTAGGGCCAGGACTTTGAGAGTCGGTTAATCAAAGAAATGCTCTCTCTATTGGGGGGGTTGCGAAAGTCAAGAACCACCCCTTATCACCTGCAGGGGGATCCTCAACCAGAACACTTTAACCACACACTGCTAGACATGCTAGGCACCCTCCAACCAAAAGATAAGCATAAATGGAGCCAGCAGATTAGCACCTTGGTACACGCATACAATTGCATGAAGAATGATGCTATCGGGTTCTCTCCCTACTGCCTCATGCTCGGGAGAGAGGCCCAGCTGCCTGTTGATGTTTGTTTTGGGGTTTCACCCGATGGGGTCCGAACTGAAGATTACCTGCAATATGTACAAAAACTGAAAGCTCAATTGAACCATGCCTATCAACTGGCCCAGCCAATGGCCGCCAAAGAAATCTAGCCAACAAAGAGACATGATAGAAAAGTAAAGGCTCAAGAGCTTAGGTCCGGAGACCATGTGTTGTTCTGATTTAGGATTGCATGGTAAACACAAAATTGCTGATCGATGGCACCATCTTCCCCATGTCGTAGTTGGAAAGTCGGATGATTTGTCAGTGTGCAAAGTGCGCCCAGAGAATAACTCCAAAGTTGTCAAGACCATGCACCGTAACCACTTGTTATCTATTGGTCACGTTATAATTGAGACTGAACCCGCAGAGATTGATTCCCCTGGACCAGTGACTCGTGCTGCTGCAAGAATAAAACAGAGTCAGCCTGCCCCTGTGGTTGCCGATTTAAGACTTCCCCTGCAGCAGGCCCAGAATGATAGTGACTGCCAGTCTAGCTCGGATGACAGTGAGTGTGATAATGCCTATTACCCCTCATATGAACTGAGTCAGCTGTTTCGTGGAAATCCTGTTTTGAATTATGGGGATGAAGCTGGGCCTTCTGGACTGCCTAACCCCGCCGGCATCATCCTTGGAGCCAAAGTTCCCTGAAAGTGAAGTGCAAAGTATCACGTCTGAGGATGTTGAGCCTTTGTGTATTGTGGAACTGTATGATTTGCTTGAAGGAGAGGCTGATGGTAAGAGTCTTTCTGGTGACATGCCAGAACTTGAGGAACACTATGAGACTGCTGACAACCCCACTTCAGTGCCAGAGTATCTTCAAAATGAGCCAAGTGTTGTAGAAACAGAGACTACAGAACAAGGGGCTGACAGTGCTCCAAGTTTGGACATTCCTACCCAGGTAGAGGTACCCCTAACAAGTGATGAATGTTCCAGGACCAGTGCTGAGAGTACAGAGACTGTGGTTGTTTCCCCAAGAAGGACTGGCCGAGCTGTCAAGCCAGTGGTGTACTTCAGTTACGATTCCCCGGGAGACCAGTGGATTTGCCTCTCAATGTAGTCCACAAAGGTGTTTATGTCTCTCAGAGCTCACTGCCCAAATTGAGCTTGACAGCCCATTCCAAGTTACTTATTCTGCCCTCTCACCATGGTACCCCTGCCTCATCTAGCCCCAAGTTAGCTGACAGGGAAGGGCCCCCTCTTGTATTGTTTACAGTACAAAAAGTTATTACATGATTCTGTATAGTAATGTACAATTTACCTATGTGAAATATGCATAATGTATTGTCAGAATGGAAATGATATAGTGGAGTACATTGAAATGTATAGTAAAGTGACAAGTTATGCCAAGTGATGAATCAAATAGAACTGGTAGAACATGCTAATGGTATAAATGTCTTGTATATGTTGCATTTTCAATGTTATGATGGTACAGACTTGATGCGGATGCCAAGTTTTCCCAGGCAGGGAAGGGTGTAACCCAACTACAAATGGGGGTTCCCTAAAAAGTCTTCCTTGAGCTTGCCTAAATGCTCACTGCCAGGCTGTTGTCCAGCATTTTAGCAGTTTAAATGTGACTACCAGAACCTGTATAGTCTCTGTGTACTGTCTCTTTAAGAGCTGCCTGATTGCAGCATAAGTAATCTGAGAGGGAGCTCTGTTGAAAGATGTAACTATCTGCTGAAACCCATTTAGAGTGATAATGACAATAATGTAGTTCGTCTAACCTGCCTTCTTTGTAGCAAGGACTGTTTTGTTTGTCTCCACTATCTTGGTCCTGGACTGCAAATTGGACCAAACAGTACTAGTGGGACCTAAAATGTAGCCGGACTACAGGAGTTGTCTGAAGTCAAAATCTGTAGGAACTGTAGTTTTGGTCTTTTTGTGCCTGTTTTGCAACTGAAGGGGGAGCTCTTGCTTTGACTGAAAGCTGAATCAGCCAACCGAACCTTTTGGATCTGAGGGAATTCCCCAAGCTGCCTGCTGTTTAGGGCAGATTTAAGTTGGGAGCTGAAGAAGCAAGATGCTTGAGACAGTCTCTGTGGAAAGGCCTGAAATTGTGCCTTGCATGTCTGCCTGCTGCCCTGAGAGGGGAAAGAGAACTGTTTTCAGACTGAATCTGAGTTGCATGACTAAAGTAAGCTACTGAAGTGGGCCAGGCTCAACTTGAAGAAGACAGAAGATTTTGCTGAATACGATCGGCCTGTCAGGAGTTCCAGCTACCCCTTAGCTCCCAGTGTGTGAAGAGATTTTGCGATTGTGACCAGGGAGCGGTTTGCCTGGTACAGTAGAATTCCCGTACATGTAAATGTGCCATGAGATGCTAATGGGTCGTGAGTTAGTTCCCCACTGTGCGAACTGTGTTCTGCTTGCTGGAAGCTGTATCCAGCCCAAAACGGACTGCATCCGAATTTGTCTCCATGCAGTCTGGGCCTTGCCAGACTGGCCAAGCCAGACTACCCACTGCACAGAGAAGCCATCAACGAGAGTCCTGCCTGGGGATCAGCCCCCTGCTCCACACTCGAACAGGAACGATGCCTCTACGACTTGTGTGGGCCCTGCTTCTCCGGGCATTCCAGATCAACCACCTGCAGTCCGGATTTTCGTCCAGCCTGTGTCCAGTCTTGGGTATCGTGAGTAAATACCAGGGTAGATCCCTGCAACAACAGCTTCATCTGAGTGTGTCATCTTATTGTCTTGTTGTTTCGTTTCCTTTACGAACTGAGCCCTCTGGCTCCAGATTACAAATACTGTGTACTGTGAATGTTGTGTTTTCCATCTCAGGGCTCCAACCAGCTGCGACGACGGCCAACCCCGGGCAACAGTCCTGGCTAGCCTATCTCTTCTCCACCTGGGTACCCAGAGGTGTGACTGTTTTGGGGGACTCAAAGCGCATGCATAACTGCTTGACTGATATAACCTTTAAGCTAATTAACCTGATTTTGCCCCTCCCTTGTTCAAGACCCCAAAATAAATCAGATCTAACTTTTTCTGCATGTAATCTGACTGTGGTTCCAGTTTGTGCTCAAAGTACTGTACTGTTGCTACTTGCTGTGCATAACCTTGTTTTACAGGGGTTCCCCAGGGTCGAGCGAGAAGAACCAGCCCTGGTGGTAAGTGCAAACAGTGTGGGTACTTATGTGGTGTACCAGGGGTATTGTGAAAGTGATTATTGTACAGTGTTCAGGCCACTAGAGGGGAAAGAGAGAGGTTACAGTGTCCCTGAGGGCTGTGCCCAGGTTAGCCTGACCACTACCAACCCTGACCTCTGGGTGGAGGCACCTGTTTCAGAACTCAGGCCCCTTAACCTGCTACTAGCGAAGCAGGCAGGAGTAGAAGCCCCTGGGATAGCGCCACCTAGGGGTTACACAAGGATTTGCGAGCATACTTTATCCAGCTATCATAGGGAACCGTGTCTGGTAATTCCCTGTTCCAGGCCTCCAAAATTCCTCTGGTTGAGCCTGACAGATACTCGTTAAGACCCTTGTGGGGCTGGGCATGCTGCCGGCTGCATTTTGCTAGCGCAGTCTTTGTGTTTTGTTTTCCTACTCTGCCTGCTCTGTTTACACTACTTTGAATTTTTGATTTTGACTTCTGATTTTTGCGACCTTGTAGATTTGACCCTACTTATTCAGTTTTGTCTTGATTTGGACTGTTAACCTGCCTCATTGTCCTGCACTCTGAGCTAGTGTCGGAACGGCGGTAAAGTGCAGATCAACTTACAAGCAATATTGGGAGGTTTTCTATGACTACCTTGAAGTGTGCACAGGGCTATTATTTCTTCAGCCTATTACCTGCCTGTTCTGCTCGGCTTGCTGGGCTGACTGCGTTTGCTCCTGTAGATTCATTCGATGTTGGATGCTGCTTACTTCATTTTTTTTTGATAAGTTGAACTGGTGTTTGGGCGCAGCAGAATCATTTGCCACTGAGATTCTTGTGGAGTTATATTCTAAATCGCTTGTTGAGACTGGGAGCCTGGGATTGTGAGCCGACTGTTGGCTGATGCCGTTTTGGAACTGTGTTACGGACCTAGTGGAGTGCTGGGAAGACATCGGGTTTGTGAGCTGATTATTTATGGATTTTATGAAGGGATTTTGAGGCTGGATTTTCTAAGACCCTTGTGACCTCTCCTCGAAGCCCTACAGATCGCAGTATTGCCGGTTTCTTCTTTTGGAATGGTGCTTTTACGGCAAGTATGCTGAAAGTCTGAACCCAGGGCAGTTTGCTGGGGTGGTTATCACGAGGGGGGATCGGGGCTGGTGCTGTCGAAGGACAGGTCCCAGTGTGCCCGTGGTTCCTGGGTTTGGTGGGTAGGCTGGAGAGCCTATTTGCTTGGACCTATTTGTGTGTTTGACTAGCCCGGTAACTGCTCGGGGGACGACTGAGGTGAAAACTTCTTCAGCTGGGCAGTTTTCGTAGAGGGGAAAGCTGCATACAATTTGAGGAGTCGAAGTGATTTTCTGGCTACAAGTCTGATCATGTTACTGTGGAGAGACTGAGAACCATCCAGGTCAGACTGTTCCCTTTCTGTCTTATGTACTTTGGTGAAGCAGTGAGAGTGCTTCTTTCTTCTCATCAAGATAATTTGTGCAACTGTTTAACTATTATTACCCTGCCTATTTGAGAGATAGGTTTGGGTATAAATTCCCTAGGGGGGAGAGCCCCGAGGGTGTATAGCATTTTTGCTTCAGTGACTTATAGACGGAAAACTGATTGGAACTTTGGGCCTAGATCAGTTAGACTCCCCTAGATGTGTATAAAATTGTTTTAATATTTTAAGGGTATTTTATTTTACTCATTTTGTTATTATTATTATTTAAGTTGAAGTGGAGGTTGTTGTTTGTATGAGGGTGAATAAATTGGTTTTAAAATATGTGTTGGGTATAAGTAAAATGGTTAGCAGTATTCCCCTCAAGACTTCGGGATCTCCGTCCCTTTGAATTACCCCCACTTACAGGGGAGGTTTATGCTAGATGTCCAAACCTTGGCATTATAAGATCAAAAAGTAGAAGGATACGGGGATCTTGGAACTGTTGGGGGATGGGAGGGAAGAGAACGGATAAGGGCAGTGAGGGCTAGGAGGCCTGGGGCTAAATGGGTACTGGAGTGAGGTCCTCCTTGCCTAGTTCCCATACCCAAGGGCACTGACCTGGAGTGTGTCAGGCAGGAAGTGGGATCACCCTTGGATTTCCGTCCCTTTCGGGCGGTGTTAAGCAATGCCAGGTCGATTAGGAATAAGACTGCAGTGATTGCGGATCTTGTTTCCTCAGTCGACTTGGCTTGCATCACTGAGACCTGGCTAGATGGAAATGCTGGTCCTGTGCTGGACTCCGCGGTTCCGGCTGGGTTCTTGGTGATTCACCGCCCGAGAGTGGACTGGAGGGGCGGGGGGGTTGCTGTCTGTTTCAGACAAGATCTGGATCTCAGGGAAGTGCCAGTTGGTGATACCAACTCCTTTGAATGCATAGTGGGTGCAGGTGCAGGCTACAGGACCCTTCTTATCTACCGTCCACCAGGGGATGAGAGGGAGTTCCTGAAGGAGGTTGCGGACTTCATCGCCGATATGATATTGGAATCTCCCAGATGGATAATTCTGGGGGATTTCAATGCCTGGGTCGACGATGAACTCTCGCCATTTTGTCAAAACTTCCTTCAATTAATGGATTCATTGGGCCTGTCACGGGTAATTACCTCTGCAACCCATGAGGGGGGGCATACATTGGACTTGGTGTTCCATCTGGGGATGGAGATATCTGATGTGGAGATGGAGCCAGTTGGATGGTCTGACCATCACGCCCTGAGGTTTAGATTTGTGGCCCCCTGAAACAGGCCTGCCCCAAGGGAGTTAGTACAGTTCCGTCCTTTAAGAGGGGTTACCTCAGAAGGCCTAATGACGGAGCTGGACTTCTCGGATTTTCCAAGGGATAGCATGGATCCAGGGCCATTGGCCTTAGCCTATAATAGGGTTGTGACTGAGGCCCTGGATGCCATTGCTCCAATTCGTGTTCGTCCCCGTACTCTTCACTTAGGGGCTCCCTGGTTTGATGGGAGG
The DNA here is from genome assembly GCA_016271365.2 of Neoceratodus forsteri. Taxonomy (NCBI): domain Eukaryota; kingdom Metazoa; phylum Chordata; order Ceratodontiformes; family Ceratodontidae; genus Neoceratodus; species Neoceratodus forsteri. Next base: position 685,485,867 of record CM057456.1, on the reverse strand, counting down.
TCCGTGAGTGGAAGAGGAAGGACGAAGATTAGAAAGACGTTGGCGTGAAAACTCAACTGGAGTTGGATAGACTTGAATTGTTAGAACATTATAAATTTACCAATCAGCAATTTCCCATAAGAAGGCAGAGTTCCTGTCCAGGGAAATTGCTGCAGCTAGAATAGACCATCCCAGCTCTTCCGGACTGTGGACAGACTGTGCAATCCAGTCTGTCTCCAGACCAGTAGAGCATTATCACAGGTACAGTGTGAGGAGTTTGCGTAAATTCTTTGCTGACAAGGTATCCACCATCAGGGATGAGATCAGCCAGTGTCCTTCTATTGAGCATTGCACTGATCAATCGGGTGGTACTAATGCCCAGTTGTACTGGTCTACCTTTAGACTACCAGCAGTAATAGATATTGTGAGGATTATCCAGACTCTGCACCTACCTATTGTAAGTTGGACCCAGGCCCTACTCACCTGGTGGTAGGTGTGCAGATGTTATCGGCCCAGTCCTGGCTGGATAGTGGTGGTGTTATTGAGAGAGGGATCTTTCCGATCCCTTAAAGGAGGCGTGTAATATACCCCTTTGAAAAAGCCCTCTTGACCCCGACTGCCAAGCAAATTATAGACCAGTCTCTAACCTCCCTTTGTAGGGAAGGTTATTGAGAAGGTGGTCGCTCGCAACTGGAGATCATTTGTCCAACCACAATATCTATGACCCTCTCCAATCCGCTTCAGGAAGAGGCACAGTACAGAGCGGCTCTTGTTCGGGTACTGAATGATCTCCTGATGGCAAGAGATCGGAGGACCCGTTCCATCTTGGTTCTCCTGGATCTCTCAGCAGCATTTGACACCGTGGATCATGGGGTATTGCTCGCCCGCCTGTGGTTTCTCTGTGGTCTGAGGGGAGCAGTCCACAGTTGGTTTCGATCTTTTTTGGAGGGCAGATCTCAGAGAGTGGTATCTGGAGTTAACACCTCGGCCCCTCACTGTCTGCCCTGTGGGGTACCGCAGGGGTCGGTGCTGTCCCCTATGTTATTCGCGGTGTATATGCTTCCATTGGGGGACATTATAAGACGGTATGGGCTGAGTTTTCACTGTTATGCTGATGATTCTCAGCTCTACCTGTCTTTTATGCCTGATCAGGGTCAGATTTCATCACTATGTTTAATAACTGCCTCCTGGAGATTCAGGACTGGATGAGTGCTAGTTGGCTTAGGTTGAATCCAGGGAAAACTGAGGTGTTGGTTGTGGACCCTGGAGGGAGGATAACACGGGCTTGGATGGGGAAACCCTCGGGTTTATATCTTGGGGGGGGCCAGCTTCTTGCCTCTGGCCAAGTACGTAACCTGGGCGTAATTTTTGACGAAAGCCTGACTATGAAGATGCAGGTGTCGGCCGTAGTCCAATCTGCCTTTTTTCAGCTGAGGAATATTGCCCGGGTGAAACACTTGGTTCCACGGGAAGATCTTCCCATTTTGGTCCACGCCTTTGTTACCAGCTGTTTTGATTACTGCAATGCGCCCTATCTAGGGCTGCCGGGGGTGGATATCCGCCGCTTGCAGCTTGTGCAGAACGCGACAGCCAGGGTTGTTGATGGGAGTTTCAATGATCTAGCCATATGACACCTGTGCTGCGTGGATTTGCACTGGCTGCCAGTACAGTGGCGGATCACCTTCAAGGTCGCATTATTGACCTTTAAGGCCCTACATGATTTGGGGACCCCACTACCTGAACGAGCTCTTGGTGCCTTATTGTCCTGCCCGTTCTCTTCGCTCCTCTGATGAGGGATTGCTAGAGATTCCCGAGTGCACGCTCTAAAGATGTCTGGAGGTAGATCTTTTGCCTATATGGCACCAACCCTGTGGAATTCTCTACCTCGTCAGATATGAGAATGCCTAACTGTTGAAAGTTTTAAAAAACAATTAAAAACTTTCCTTTTTGCCTTAGCATTTGCTGGTACATAATGAGTAAGTGTACTGTATGGTTGTTTGATTTATTGTTTGAAATGTGATTTTAATTGTTTTATTGTAAAAGCGCCCTGAGCTTGGGAAGGGCGCTTAATATAAATAAAATATTACTTACTTACTTGTGTAAGAGCCCAATTACATGTTGCCACATAAATCCACATAAAGTAGTCATGAACATGTTTAACAGAAGCAGCATGGGTTCCAGGAGGTGGTTCCTCTTGAGCCTTTATGTATCAAAAAAGTCTGAACCTTTAGGTACCTAAAATACTCTCTATTGGTCAAGCCATGTGCAGCCTGTAACTGTGTTAATGGAACAATTCCCTTGGAGTCTAAAAATTGAAAAATAAATAAGAAACCCCTCTGATGCCACCACTGGAAAGTATAATCAGTTCGGGCAGACAAAAATTCAGTTTCTGACGCGACTAACTGTAGAAAATGTAAAACTGGGGCTAAGGGAGGGAATGCTCTAATTTTATACCAGGTCTGAAAAGTATGCTGAGACCCTGTATAGAAACCCCCTAATCTGGGTAAGGATGTCAAAGGTGCAAAAATCACCCATGTAACATTCTGTTAAGTCACTGAGTGCATGCTCAGTTTGTTTTCATATTACGTTACAAGTCGGGTTCAACCAACTCAAAGTCACTCGAAGAACTGCCGCATAAGCATAATGTAGTATATTAAGAAAGTTTAAACCTCCTTTTTCTTTAGGAAGCTGGAGAACAGACCATCTGATGTGAGGCTTACGGCCTGCCCAGACAAATCTTGCTAGCATTCTATTCCAGGAGGTGAAATATGAAGCCGGGGTAAATATGGGAATTCTCTGGAATAGGTATAACAATCTAGGTAGAATGTTTGTCCCAGCTGTGTTTATTCTAGTATAAAAGGGGAGACGTAGTTGCGCCCATCTATGAAGGTCTGCCTCTAAATTTTGTGTTAGGGGCTTGAAGTTTACTAGATTTAAATTCTGCAGATTCTGGGTAGATTTACTCCCAGGTACTTAATTTTCATGCTTCTCCATCTAAACCAACGTAATTTCTTAAGGGTCCAGGATGGGGTAAAGTTCAGAGTCAGGATCTCTGTCTTAGTCGAATTAATCTCATAACCAGGAACCTTGGCAAAATCTCCTAGTAAGCTCCATGCCACTAGAAATGACTGTTCTGGACCTAAGAGGGTAAGCAGAGTATCATCTGCATGTAGGGCTAACTTATTAGTCTCCTTCACCCACTCGGATACCTCGTACATCTCTGGATCTTCTAAAAGCTATTGCCAGAGGCTCAACATATAGAGCAAAAAGAAGGGTGGAGAGGGGACAACCCTGCCGAGTGCCCCTCTCCAACACCATCGGGGTTGAAATGGTCCCATTTATCCTAATATATGCTGCGGGGGAGGTGTTTATGTTTCCCAACCAAGTAATCATCTCATCCGAGAAGCCAAAAGAGGCCAAGACTCTCCACAGAAAACCCTAAATGACTCTATTGAAGGCCTTAAAGGTATCAAGGCCCATGAAGGTAGCTGGCAAGGACCTTCTATTAACATAATCTAAAAGGCGAATGATTCCACAGGTGTTGTCAGAGGTTTGTCTAAATTTTAAAAAGCCTGCTTGGTCCATATGAATCACTTCTGTGAGGACATTCTCCAAGCCCAAACTGCCATATAAAATTTATAATCACAGTTAAAGGTGGCAATAGGTCTATATGAATCTACTGACCGGGGATCTTTCCCTGGTTTCAAGACTGCTGACAACACCACAGAAGACCATGAAGCTGGAGGAGGGGTGTCCTCCTGTACCTCTAAAAATGGTCTCTCATGAAAGGCAATACATGGGGTAGAAATGCCTTGTACCATTCAACGGGAAACCTGTCTGATCCTGGGCATTTCAAGTTTTTGGCTTTGGATAATACCATTTTTATCTTCTCTTCTGTTATGGGGCATAGTAAAGAATCCTGCTGCGGCTGGGTCAGCTTCGGAATAGGAAGGGAAGGGGCAAAAAAGCCTGTATCTGGTCTTCGGGGGGTGATGGGTCAGCATACAGTGTTTCAGAAAACTGCTGTAAGACCTCCAAAAACTCACCAAAAGTGCTCGCTGATGCACCTGGGGAGGAAGAATAGGAGGGAAACTTACTCCCTTGGGGGGTTGATGATTAAGGAGAAGGAAACAGAAAGGGACCTGGGGATTATCGTATTGCATGACCTCAAGGTGGGCAGCCAGTGTAGCAGGGCGGTGGGAAGGCAAATGGAACACTGGCCTGCATTGTGAGGGGTTTTAATAACAAGAAGAGGGAGGTGCTAATGCCATTATACAGAACCATGGTCAGGCCACATCTGGAGCATGGGGTGCAGTTCTGGAGGCCTCACCTAAGAAGAGATGTTGAGCTGATGGAGATGGCGCAGAGAAGGGCAACCAAAATGGTATGAGGGATGCAGGATGTATGTACCCTATGAGAGAAGATTGAGAGGGCTGAATTTATACCCTCTGGAGACTAGAAGGGAGAGGGGGGACATGACTGAGACCTTTAAGTATCTGAAGAGAATAAATAAGGTAGAGGGTAACAGCTTGTTCAAATTGAAGAAGAGAGCGAACATAAGGGGACATAGCCTCAAACTGGAAGGTGGGCAATACAGAGGTAATGTCAGGGGACAGTTTTTCATGGAGAGGGCAGTGGAGGCCTGGAACAAGCTGCCGGAGGAGGTAGTGGCAGCTGAAACGGTGGACAGGTTCAAGAGGGCTTGGGATAGATTTAAGGGGTTGGGAAAAGAGGGTGGAAGCATAATAGAAGGGGGGAGGTAGGGTGTTGGGCAGACTAGATGGCCGTGGTACCTTTCTCTGCCGTCACATTTCTGTGTATCTGTGTATCTCCAATATAGTGGAGGTTGACTGGGCAAATCCCCACGCCTGAGGATTTTAAATTTTTGGTATACTAGCTGCCTGCCAAAACCCCCTAAGGTGCTTTGCTAAATTTCAAATCCCCATTGCCCCACCGTCATAGTAAAATTTCTTCAGATACATGCAGACAGGCTGGACCTTCCAATCTAGAATATCCTGTAACTACGACTTCAGGGAACGAATCTCATACTTTATGTCAGCTCTTCCACCCAGTCTCTCCTGCTGCTGCAATTCCCTTAATTTATTTTGCAATTGTTCAAATCTAGCTTCCTGCTGCTTTTGCATTCAAGAGGCATAGGCTATAATTTCCCCTCGGACTACTGCCTTCAGGGCATCCCAAATTAATACTGATGGTGTTTCCGGGGAAGGTTTGTCTTGTATAATATGAGGTATATGCTGTGTCATCTCATTACAAAACTCCAGATCTTTAAGTAAAGAGAGATTTAGGTGGCATAAAGTAGGTTTCCAGGGCTTCCCTATGTATATTTTTAACAGGAGGGGGGGGATATGATCTGACAAACAAATGGGCATGTAAAGATAGATCCCTTAACCGGTCTGTATGTTCTATGAAGACAAAAAATAATCTATTCGGGAGGATGTCTGGAGTCTAGGCAAAAGGTATGTGAAGCCTCACAGAAGAATAAAAATGCCTCCATATATCCACCAGCCCGAGAACTGGCAGTTGAGCCTTGAGTAATTTCTGGGTAGCTGTGATTCTATGTCTCTGAGGGTGGATTGTACCCAGTGTGGGAGACAGTCTTGCATTAAAATCTCCTCCTAATACAGGGTTTTATTTAACTCTAAAATTTGATTCGCGTTTTGCTCATAAAAGTGCCAAAACATTGTGAAAATGCATAGCACTTGCCTCACTGTGTTTAACAAATATAACACTTCTAGAAAACATATATAAATACTTTCTGTAATATTAGAATCCCTTTTTGCATTTCCACCAACTTATTAAAGAAGTGTCTCATCCTCGAGGGAGGTGAAGCAGGAGGAAAATACACGTTTGCCAGAGTCACCTCCATTCCAAACATCCTCTCCTGCGTAATCACAAAGCATCAATTAGGGTCTACATCTTCCTGTTCTACAGCACAGGGCATTGAAAACTGGACCATAATTGCCACTTCTCTCCTTTTTCTGTTGTTACAGAAGAAGAAATTACAGAGTACTGGCCCCCAAAAGACAACTTTAAATGCTCCCCCGGGGACAGGTGGGTCTCCTGCAGATAAACCAAGTCCACCCCCTGCCTCTGTATATACTGGAGGAGTCTGGCTCTCTTTGCTGGATTTTTGATCCCACTGATATTTAAGGATAGTACTTTAAAGTACAGTTACGTAGGAACTTACTGCAACAGTAGATCTTTGAGAGAGGTTCCTTCAGTAGGTCATTACATAGGACTAGTGCCACCTGGCATCTGGGCCACACAGCAGACTTTTCTAGCAATACCTGACAGGGGACCGTCCACCCAACGTCACGTGACTGACATCAGCGTGGCCGTATATAGTGGATGGTCCCCATGCCCGCCCTCCATTTCTTCTGCCGGAGCCTGGAAGAAACCTGACAGCAGGAGTAAACAGGATTTGGAGACTCTGTGTAAAGCACAAAAAGGGGAAAGGAGGGAGGGAAAAATATGACCTACTGAAGGAACCTCTCTCGAAGATCTACTGTTACGGTAAGTTCCTACATAACTGTACTATCTTACTTCGAGAAGGTTCCTTCAGTAGGCCATTACATATAGGACTGAATCCCAAGCAGTCCCTCAGAAGAGACTAAGAGAGACTGAGAGAAACAAGGGAGAAGGAGAGAAGCAAACTCAACAAAACTGGGAACAAGAATGGACCCAGCCTAGGACAGAAGGCCCTGCAAGACAGCTAGGCCAAAACCTGCCCACCGCCTAGAGGCAATTTCCAGACTATAATGTTAGGTAAAAGTATGGGCAGAACTCCCAAGTTGCTGCAGTGCAAATGTCAGCTGCAGAAACATTCCGCAAAAAGGTAGTGGAAGCAGCCATGCCCCTGGTAGAATGACCTCTGATGATACCAGAGGTTTGCCGTACTTTCGGTAACAGTAAAGGATAGAGTTACCTAACCATTTGGAAAGGCACTGCTTAGAAACAAGCTTTGCCTGCCAACCTGGGGGCAAAGGAAAAATTGCTGATCACAATTCTGGATATCCTTAGTTCGGTGTGTATAGCACCGAAGGATCAGATGGACATTCATGGTGTGCAGGAGTGCCTCACCTCTGTTCGCAGGGGACGGAAAATAAACTGGAAGCTTCACTGTTTGATTCAGTGTTGCTTCCGAAACCACCTTGGGTAAAAAACTTAGAATTTGTCCTGAGGACCGCCAGTTCCTTGTGGCAAACTAGGAAAGGCTCTTTACAAACCAGAGCCTGCAGCTCCGAAATCCTTCGAGCTGAAGTAACAGCAACCAAAAATAACGTCTTCCAAGAGAGGTAGCAAAAATCACAGCTCATTGCTGGTTCAAAAGGAGGGAGAATGAGCTTCTCCAACACAAAATGTAAATTCCAAGGGGGTGTAGGGCTGCGGATGGGGGGTTTCAGATGGAGAATCTCTTTCAGAAAGGTTTTCGAGACTTCCAACTGAGCCACCGGTTTACCATCCACCAGCTCGTGATACGCCAAGACTGCCGAAAGGTGAACCTTCGAGGAAGAATACGACAGACCTGAGTCTGAAAGATGGAGGAGGTATTCTATGACTTGCAGGGCAGAACAAGAAAATGGGTTCCAATTCTTGGAAGTCATCCAAATAGAAAAACGTTTCTACTTCATGGCATGAGTAGAACCTGTAGAGGGTTTCTGAGCCTCTATTAAGACTTGAGCGACTCGAGAGGAGACCCCAAAGCGGGAAATTGCTATGTCTGCAGGAGCCACGCATGAAGATGTAGTGTTCTGAGCCCTGGATGAAAAAGACAACCTGGATCCTGGGTCAGGAGGTTGTGAGTCAGTGGAAGTGGAACCAGTGGTTCTCTTGTTAGCTGTTGCAGCAGCGGGAACCATATTTTTCTCGGCCAGAGAGGGGGGCGATGAGGATTATCCTTGCCTTCTCTGCCTGAAACTTGAGCAGAACCCTCTGAAGAATGGGAAATGGAGGGAAGGCATACAAAAGTTTCCCTGTCCAAAAGAGAGACAATGCGTCGTGCCAGAAAGCACCATGCCCTGGAACAAGCAAGCAAAAACTGGGAAGTTTTGCGTTGGAGTGAGAGGCAAAGAGGTTGAGTTCCGGATGCCCCCACTTTAGGAAGAGGGACTCTGCCACTTCCTGATTTAGTTCCCATTCGTGATTTAGGATCTGAGATCTGCTGAGACTGTCCACCAGGACATTTTGAATGCCTGGAACATGCATGACCACTAGGCCAGATTGTGCTGAACCGCCCAGTTCCACACCCGCATCGCCTCCCTGCAAAGGGGGTACGAACGGGTTCCTCCTTGTTTGTTGAGGTACCAAATGACTGACATGTCCATCTGGACCAGCAGTGTTCCTTGGGAAGGAGGGTCTGAAAGGCATGTAAAGCATATAAGACCGCCCTCATCTCCAGAACACTGACGTGTAATGATGATTCCAAGCTGGGCCACCGTCCTTGCACTTGGTGCTCCCCTAAGTAAGCCCCCCATCCCATATTTGATGCAACCGTGGTCAGGGATGCGGAGGGGGTTGGTCTCCTGAAAGAAGACCCAAGGAAAGGTTGCAGGGATTCCTCCACCACAGCAATTCTTTCTGAACTGCAGACGAGATCAGGACTTGGTGGTCCAGGTCGTCCAGGAGTTGATCCCATTGCACCTGCAAGGACCACTGAGTGACTCTCATGTGAAGCCTCGCAAGGGGAACAGTACTGATAGAGGCTGCCATTAGGCCAAGAAGGCGGAGGACCTCCCGGGCCGGGATGGTCCTGGACAAGGCCACCAAAGAAGCTTGACAGACTAGGGTCTCCACCCTGTCTGGAGGAAGAAAGGCTCTGCATTGGACCGAGTCCAAGACTGCCTCAATGAATTGAAGTCTCTGGGATGGTATAAGGGATGATTTTGGAAAACTGACTGTAATCCCCAATTTGCCAAAAAGATCCAGGGTGAAAGACAGAGCCTCCAGCAAAGAGTTCCTGGCCGGGGCTGAGATCAGCCAATTGTCCAGGTAAGGAAAAAGCACAATACCCTGGTGGTGTAGAAGGGCGCCACCACCACCAAGCACTTGGTGAATACCCGAGGTGCTGAAGACAGACCAAAGGGGAGAGCCCAAAATTGGAAGTACTCTCCCTGGAATAGGAACTGCAGGAAACGGCAGTGGCTGGGGAAGATCAGGATGTGCAGGTAAGCATCCTGTATGTCCAGAGCGCACAGCCAATGATTCTCTAAAAGGAATGGAAGAAAGCTCAGGAGTGTAAGCATCCTGAACTTTTTGTATTTGACGAATAGATTGAGACTGCTCAAGTCGAGGATGGGTCTCAAGTCTCCCGTCTTTTTTGGAACCAGTAAAAAATGGGAGTAAAACCCCCTTCCCCTTTGTCGGAGGGGAACGCACTCTATTGCTTCCTTGAGCAAGAGGTTTTGAATTTCCTCTCGAGCTTGATCCCTGGGGTAGGAAGACCTTTTTGATGGTGTTTCTTGAGGGAGGTCCAGAAACTCTATTATGTGTCTGACGGACACTAGTTGTAGGACCCATGCATCGGAGGTTATGTCCTGCCAAGCCTGAGCATGGTGGGCGAACCCCCCCACCACTGGCTCCTCGCCGTGAGGCTGAGGGGTTGGTGGGGGTAGGGACTCAGGAGGTTGCAGGGCATTCAGGAGGAGGGCCTCCCGAGCGTCTCTGGTTTTTGGAGGTGGGAGGAGTGGAGGAGCCCATGGCCTTGCATTTGCCCTTGCGTCGAGCCAAAGCTTGCTTCCACTGCCTCCATGTCCTTTTCCAAAAGGGCTGCTGCTGTTGTAGAGTGCCCGATCAGTAGATAGACCGCACTGATCTTAGGGTGAGGCCTCTGTCCTGATGATCTGTGATGATATCTTTGGTATCAGCACCAAAAGGCACCGAGCCTCTAAAAGGGGCATTGTGGATCGCGGACTGCACCTCATTAGCGAGGCCAGAAATGCAAAGCCAGGTGTGCCTTCTAAGAGAGATGGCAGTCGCTGAGGTGTGGGCTACAGAGTCAATAGAGTCATATGTAGCCCGCAGAGCATGCCTACAGGAGATGTGAGAGAGGCGGAGATCCTTGGCGAGCTCCTCCTTGAGGCTCGAGTGTTCCATGGTCTGGACTCGAGCTTCTAGCCTGGTCAAGGTGGCTTTCTGGTGTGACACCATATGGGCCACATAATTCAGAGACTGAAGTGCACAAGCGGCAGAAGAGAAAACCTTCCTGCCGAACTGGTCCATCTGCCTCGACTCCTTGTCTGAAGGAGAGGTGCTCATGTGCTTGGGTGCAGAGGAGATATCATGAGCAGTTGAAATAACGACGGAGTCAGCCTTAGGATGTGCCTTAAGAAAAGGGGCTTCCTTAGGCACCCAGTACACTCTGTCCACCCTCTTGGGGACAGCTGGGAGAGAATGAGGCATCTGCCAGATTGTAGTGGTGAGGTCTTGGTGAGGTCCGATTCAGGGAGTAACTGGGACCGGCGACAGAGACTCCAAATCCAGATGTTCAGCGAGTCTCTGTCACGTGGGGTCTTGTTCCTCGGACTCCCAGTCAAAAAAATCCTTCATGGACCTCAAGAGGTCTGAAAAGGCAGGGTCCTCCGGGGACACCTTGCCCTTCTGATCTTCGGTTCGTCCAGAATCTCCTTGGCAGTCTCGCCAGAATCCTCCTCCTCATCGTCTGCCACCTGATCTGGAAGGTCGCGAATCTCCAGGAGAATCAGCAGTCGGCGGACCACCCTGAGACGCCGATCAGGACAGAGGAGACGAGCTCCTCAAGGATGGAGATCTGGGACAGCGTGGGAGTGGAAGCCTGCTTTCCAGATCTGACACAAGCTCCGAACGCGCCCCCTGCCACCAAGACTGAATTAGAGTCTTAAAGTCCGGTGTGGCTGGAACTGGTGGGGGGGGGGTGGAAGATGTTGAGGTTGGGGGAGAGGAAGAGGAGGGTTTACCGGGGGAGGTGGGTAATGGGACCCCTGGTAACCTGGGAACTGATAACCGTGGTATGGATTAAAACCAGGGTAATACTGTCCCAAAGAACTCCTGACCAGCTGAGTAGTGGTCTCCAGGGTACCCCGAGGGGTAATGAGGGACAGTCTGGGGTCTAGAATAAATTCCCAACGTCAGACGGTCGGACAGAGGGAGAACCCACGTCGGGCCCACCGTAGTGAAAATCGGTGGTGGATCGGGCGCCGGGAGAGCCAACATCAGGGGTACCGATACCACCCGATCTGGCGCCAGAAAGGGATCCGGTGCTGCAGGGGACCCAACGTAGGGACCATGTCTGGTACCGGAGCCAAGGGCTGGGGCAGACGACTGGGCCCAGGCTCGGAGGTTTCCGTTGGAGGTTCCAGCTTGGGGCTGGGTTTAGCCAGATCTGATGGTGGGATCGGGACCGGGATATTAGCCGGATCTGGGGGACCCCACCCAAGGGGAGAGGAGGGACCTCCACTGGAAGACCAGATGGCTGAGGAGGGGCCTCCTTCCCTGTGACCCCGTCAGGGGAATGCGTAACGGACCCTGAGGAAGGGTTTTCTATGTCGAGGGGTTCCGCACTGTCCTCACCAGAGGTACCCATTGGAGAAGAGGAGAGGAGAGGAGAGGAGAGTACCAGCAGGGAAGAAGGGGAAGAGGGGCAGTCTCCCCCTGGTTCTTCTGGACATCGGATGAGACGCCGTTAGGCCCTGACGGGAGAACCACATCTTACCAGATGAAGCCGGGTGGGCGGGGAAGGAGCCCCCGTCTGACTTATTGGCTGGAACCGGGTGAGTCCCCAAGGCTTGGGAAGCCGACTTACCGGTGGCCGGGCAGTCCCTGGAGGAACCGGGTGCCGACTTAGGGGCAGGAGCGGTGTGTCCGTCGGAGGAGCCAACAGACAACTTACCTGCGGACCTTTTGTCCAACTTACCATCTGACATCTTTACCTTTAGCGGTTGAGATATGGCCGTGCTCATCGAGGGCCGAGAGGCCTCTGACTGGGCCTCCGCTGAGTGCTTCCGCTCCTGAGATGTTTCCTTGCGGTGCTCTTTCTTTGAGGGAGAAGATTTCTCAAAAGAGCATGCATGGATCCGGTCCATTTGCTTTACTAAAGAAGCAAGATGTACTTTTAAAAGGTGGGCCTCCAAAGCCTGCTGTCTCTGCTTTCTGGTGGCCTGACTTGAACAGTCGGCACCTCAGGCAGAATGAGACAGGGTGTTCTGGACCGAGACAGATTATGCATTTAAGGTCAGCGTCTTTGTGAGGAATTTGTGTACCAAAGGACAAGCACTTCTTCTTGGGTGAAGACATTAAGCAGATGTAGAATTCATAGAGAAAAATTTAGCAAAGGACAAATCCGACACAAAAAATAACACGACGATTGCTGATGGAGGTCTGCAATGCGACTGACAAGAGGCGACGGTGGGAAAGAACTGGAGGGCAGGCGTGGGGACTGTCCACTATATACAGTCAGTCACGTGACGTTGGGTGGGTGATTCTTTCATCAGGTATTGCTAGAAAAGTCTGCCATGAGGCTCAGACGCCAGGTGGCGCTAGTCCTATATGTAATGACCTACTAAAGGAACCCTCTCGAAGTAAGATCTGGTGTTATCACCATTTTTGATCTATAATTAAAATACCAAACTGGCTGACCCCTTTCATTTGTACCTCTTCTCCCCATCAAACTCACTGTCTACCCCTAAATTATTCTGCTTTTTTTCCTTTCCCAATACATAAGATCACCCTTGGCCTCTCCCCTGCATCATTCACCTCCTTAATCACCTTGAGCTCTAAAGCTAAGCACACCCGTAGCTCAGATACCCATCGTTTCTCCATCCCTTCCTGTCGCACAACTCAATTCCAGAGATCCTTTCGCTACAGGGCACCTTTGTGGATGAATAACCAACCCCCCTCCTTGCGTCTTGACCAAAGCATTGGTCACTTCAAACGCGCTCCTTAGGGCCCATCTTCAGTCCTCAAGTGACTGTGACTGTATGTAAATCGGTGCCCGGCCCTCTGTTACTGACAATGGCCTCTGGCTTGCCTCTACACACTGCTCCTAGCCCACTAACTTAGGGATGTTAATCTCCCAGTCTATTTTTTAAATCTGTCTCGAACTGAACTAGTTCCTGAATGTTTAGCCTTGCATTCCTGTTGTACATATCTTTACTATGTAACAATCACTTTATTTGCTTCTGTAGCTATGTCTGTACAAACTGTTGTTGTGTAATCTGATTTACTATATGTGACGTGGAACCTTTGTAAAGGAGTCTATGACTCAAAGGTATTTCTGATTCTTATGAAATAAATAAATAAATGACAGTATACAACCTCTTGAATCTGGTTCTGGTTGGAACTAGAACAGCAAAAACCTTCCCAATTCTCACAATTAAATATATTGTCCCAAAAGAAAAGCATGTTTTGACCTCTAATTAGAAATATGCGGTATTTTAAATGAAGTATCATCTTATTAACTTAATCACTTAACCATATAACACTGTAAAACTAGTAAGGAAACTGTATCCTCTCAAAACAAAATTTAGACAACAATATTACTTCATATTGTGTCCAATAAAATTCTTTCTTTTCAGACTGACTATACCATAAATTTATCAAAACCTAAGACTTTCAAGGTAGGGTAGGTTAATAACACACTCCTTATACTTTCCAAGGGGACTTCACCATGAGTAATAGTCCACTTAGGAGAGGAGGCAATTCCTGAGTTAAATCCACTCAGGGCCTTCTGGGAACCTAAATGGTCCCAAAGGAAAAAGAATATTGTACTGGAGGAAACATAAAAAAATTAGGAATAGGGAAATCACCCTCATTAGTAGGTTCCCAAACCTGGCACTCCTTAATGCCGACCTCCGTGTTATTAAATATCAAACTATTTAAGTTTTTGTAAGGGGTGGCCCCTTAAAACCCTTAATTAAATTTCCCCCATGGCCTATTAAAAGTGATCCTCCCAGAATTCTTATGCATCTCCAAAGGACATATGTGATCAAAAGACCTAATCTGCCTAACCCAAACAGTATTTTCATTTTGCATTAAACCTTAATTGTCCACCAGGATGTTCTTATTAAGAAATTAAGTCCGTACAGATGATGTCCACTCTTAATACACGAGGAACTTAAATAAAGTTTGCCTGAAAGTCAAGAAGGGCCATAAGTATTTCCGAGTCCAAAACAAATGTGGAGAAAATCTGTAGTCAAGAGTTATAACCTCCATCTTATTATTCATTAAGCTGAAGCTTATCTCCAAGTCCAAGGGTACCAGAAGGAAGGAGGTGAAGGCCAAGTCTCCACTCTACCATGACCAGATAAGTGGCTGAACCATACCCAGATTAGTAGAAGGCCTTCAACATTATATTTTTATTGCCTAGAGTCAAGGCCAGGGGAGCAGGAAAACATGAGGGACCCCCTAAAGGGAATTAATACCCTGCCCCCCTTCAGTAAACGCACCTGAATGCCTCCCAAAATTTCAGCAGAATAACTCTCCACAGTCAGGAAAATGGGAAACCAGTATGTCGATAAGCTGCCAGCACTTGCTTCGGGTCTCAGGAAGTACTTGGCCCATTCTGGGACTTTTTAGAGATCGTATGACACTGCGGAGATCATTGTGGAGCCCCTCTGAGGCCTCTGGGTGATCTGAAAAGTGTAGGCCCATCTTGGTCAATTCAGCTCTGGCCTCCTGTGCAGTTTGGAACTCCTTCTTTCCTTCTAGCAAATTAACTACTAAATGAGCTGGATAGGAAGCAGAAAATTTGTACCCTTGGGCTTTGATTAGAGGGTAGCAGTGGAAGATATGATTTTCTGAGACACATTGTCTTTGGAGCATAGTCAGGATCGAGATAAAATCTCGTTTGTCCATAAAAAAAGTACAGTTACGTAAGAACTTACCGTAACAGTAGATCTTCGAGAGAGGCTCTTGCAGTAGGTACTTACATATAGGACTGACGCCGGCAGGCGCAGGACCTAGAAACATTTCTAGCCAGCAGTCCCTGCAGGACTGCCCACATCAGGTAACCGCATCAGGAGGCGATGGTATAAAGGCGGTCCCGGATGCCCGCCTTCAGTTCTTTCCGCCACAGGCCGAGGCGGGGCCGAGAGAGGAGGATGTTTCTCCATATGGAAAAGGCTGAAAAAGCCTAGGGGATGGAGGGGGAAGGTGTTACTACTGCAAGAGCCTCTCTCAAGATCTACTGTTCCGGAAGTTCTACGCAGATCGTACTATCTTATCAAGAGGGCTCTTGCAGTAGGTAATTACATACAGGACTGAATCCCAAGCAGTCTGGAACAAAGAATGGCACGGGAGGAGAAAACTACTCCAAGAAGTAGTCTAGCCATGCAAGCCTCAAGACAGGAGGCCTTGCAAAACAACTAACCCGAGCCTGCTCTGACAGAGGCAATATCAAATTAGTAGTATCGTGACGGTATGGGCGGAAGTCCAGGTGGCAGCGCATATGTCTGCCGCAGACACATTCTTGAAACAAGCTGCAGAGGCAGCTACTCCTTTTGTGGAGTGGCCTCTGACTTGACTTGGGAGGGTCTTGTGGTATTTGTCATAACAGAAAGTGATGCAATGAGCCAACCACTTAGACAGGCATTGCTTGGAAACTGCATTGCCTTCCCTTTCGTGAGCAAAAGAGACGAACAACTGATCAGTCTTTCTGAGATCCTTTGTCCTGTTGGTGTAGTATCTCAGAATCCGGTGAACATCCATAGTATGGAGTAAATATTCCCCTTGATTAGAGTACTGCGTAAAAAAAGGCAGGTAGCTCTATGGACTGATTTAAGGTAGACTCTGCTACTACTTTAGGTAGAAACTTAGCATTCGTGCGAAGAGCAACTTGTTCCTTGTGAAAAATCAAGTGCGGGTTTTACACATCAGGGCCTGGCTCGGAAATTCTCCGAGTCAAGTAATGGCCACCAAGAAGAGAGTCTTCCACGAAAGGAACTTCAAATCCACAGAAGCTGCAGGTTCAAGGAGGGAGAGTAAGTTTCTGAGAACAAAATTCAAGTCCCAAGGGGGAGCAGGAGTGCGGATGGGGGGCCTCAGATGGAGGACCCCTCTGAGAAAGGTCTTGGAGACCTCCAGTTGAGCAAAGGCCTTGTCTGCGAAGGGAACATGAAAGGCTGAAATGGCCGCCATGTGTACCTTCAGAGAGGAATGGCTGAGACCCAGGTCAAACAGATGACGTAGATACTCCAGCAGAAGACCCGCTGAACAGGAGAAAGGTTCCACGTTCTTGAAAGCGGCCCAAATAGTGAATCTTTTCCACTTCATGGCATAAGTGGATCTGGTGGAGGGTTTTCTGGCCTCCACTAAAATCTCTGCCACTTTGGGGGACACTCCAAAACGGGATTGGGCTAGGTCTGCAGGAGCCATGCATGTGACGAAGCACAAACTTTTCCGCGAGGTGCTGCATGAGCTAACGGCGGGAAAGAACTGGAAGGTGGGCGTCCAGGACCACCCTTTATACCGGCGATCTCCGGCGGTCCCCTGACGTGGGGCGGTCCCCAGGGACTGCTAGCTGAGCCAGGGTCCTGCCGCCTGCCGGCATCAGTCCTATATGTAATTACCTACTGCAAGAGCCCTCTTGAAGTAAGATCTTTTATTTTCCATCAGGCTATTAGGAGGATTTTCTCTTTGGTTGCATAGTTATTCAACTGGGCTATGGTGGACCGAGGTGGAAGATTAGGGGTCGCAGGTTTCAGGGTAAGGGCTCTGTGGTCCCGTTTCAGCTGCAGTTGTAATGTATATGGTTGTTCTAGAGCTGCTCTCAATAATACTTCTATAAATTCTCTAGTGTTGTTCCCTTCAGAGCCTTTCAGAATACATATATATATATATATATATATATATATATATATATATATATATATAGTATGTTCTTCTGACGAGCCCTGTTCTCAGAGTCCTCCTGTCCAGCTTACATCTTTTCCTGTTGTTCTCTGAGCAACTGCACTGCATTTTCTAGGTCATCTGCCCTGTTCTCCATATCTGTACCCTGCCACTTCATATCATCCACTCTCTGCTCCAGTTGCATGACATCGAAGTGTAGTTCCCCGTAAAGTTCCTTAACTTCGGCTCGAAAGGACACCAGTTCCTGGTATATGGTGTCTAACTGTACTCTTTTGTTTTTAAGTTTGACCGATTTCATTAAACTTTTTGCTGAGCCATGCCGGGTGTCTAACAATGCCATTAGATGCTGGGAACACGGCTCAGAGGCCTCCGAGTCGGAGCAGACGTCTATCTCCTTCATCCACCTCTTCTTCGGGTTGGGACCAGATTTTTCAACTTGATTCTTCTCTGGCTCAACTGTAGGGCTTATTTTGTTTTAAATTTGAGACAGTTTCGTGCCAGACAGAGGGGAAATTGCTCAGAGGTCGGGCAGAGCGTGTCATTTAGCATTTTGGCAGTGTCAGTGGCTCAGTAGGTAGCACACTCGCCTCTGAGGCCAGGAGATCAGAGGGCTGTAGGTTCAGTTCCCACATCTGGCACTTGGGTTAATGTCCCAGTACTGACACTGTAGTGCAGCATGAGAGGGGTGCTGCACTTCTGAGGTGCTGTCTTTCGGATGAGATGTTAAACCGAGGTCCCATCTGCCTGGATTGGTGGTAGTTCAGGTGGATGTCAAAAATCCCATGGCACCTATCGAAAAGAGTAGGGGAAATTCCCCGGTGTCCTGGCCAAATTTCCCTCATTCACTAAAAATACCATCAACAGCTTAATCTGGTTCAAGGTCAGCTGGCATTCATCTGTAACCCCCTCCCCTGGGTCGTGCCTGAAAATAGGCAGGATTTGTGTAGTGCACTTACCTGGTCAACAAAAACTAAATAAAATTTAGGCTGCTATTCTTCAGGGCGGAACCGAAAGTTTTCATGTGGCCCAATCTTGATCAGGGAGAGGGAAGGGAAATTCAGATATGACAGTTCATGCAGGGACGCTCTGTCTTCAGGGGATTTAGGATCATGAGAGAGAAATTCAGGGTGTTGGGCAGAATGCTCAAGGCAGAAGAAGCTGAAATAGCCTTCTCAGAGTTCCTATCGGGGCCACTGTGAAAGGACTGAATAAGGCTCTGTCCCAACTGTTATGCAAAAAGAATTAAAAGCAATGATCTTGTCTGTCTTCTCTTTTTCTTCCTTTTGTCTGTCTGACTGTGCAATCAAATTTTCATGTGAAATCTAGGACTTGATCACTCCGACAATTTCATGTTCCTACCCCACTATCTCTCTGCCTTTGTTTCTTGATGTATCTACCGTGCTTATATATGGTAATAAAAATACGTGTGGATTTTTATATGATACTGGGTTCCCTGGTTTACAAATATATATAGTTAACATTTTTGAAAATGAATGCAGAAAGATATGGGGTTTCTTGAAGGGAACGGCAAGTTATAACACAGTTTATAACATGGGATAGACAAACACGGTACCTGACTGGTGCAGAGCCGTCAGGTGACCACTGATTAATCCATGATATACGCACAGTAAGTGGTGAAGCGTCTGCCCTGAGTGATCAGTTAGCGCATCAGACCTAGTTACTGTGCCAAAAATCCAGTCTCAGCGGCAGTCATTGATATCCTTGCTAAGAGAACGAGAGGCGAAGCCTGTCATGTTTACCTGCGTTTCTGTAGCCCATATTATGATGTATGTAGCACAGTGCACAGAGCCTGTCTCCACTGTTCAACCATGCTGCACTGTTTTCTCTGTCTCTCTACTGTTACCCGCATGGTAGCACAACATACCTCCCCACTCACCCGCTCCGTCAGTCTCCGGGTATCATGCCACTCACTGTATCAGTGTACTGTGCTGCTAGTGTTACAATATCAGCTTCGCTTCCTGCACTCACGAAGAGCGGGAGTGACAGTGACAGCCAGGCATGTGTGCCCCCCCCGACCGACCTGCAGTTGCAACGATCTTCACTGCCCATCATCGGCACTAAAGGAGAGTGAGGGAACGCACTGTAGTGACAGTGAGTCAGAGTCCCCACTGAGAAGCTGTGCGCTATTCTATCTCAGGTGCAGCACTGTAGTCCTTCGCCCCTGGAATCTCCGGGTACTGGTCATGCGATTCTGCTCCCTCCACTCACAAAGACCTGGAGTAACAGTGACAGTGAGGCATGTAACCCCCCCCCAACCTCTGGTTCCGACAATCTCGGGAGTTCTTCTCTGTGGCTGTTTTGTCTTCCCTTTGTAGCATGCTGATTCCCACAAAGACAGACTCTGTGGAGAGAGAGACAAACAGGAGTAGGTGTGGTGCGGCACTTCCATTTCTAAGGTAAGTGGCATGAACTGCACTAGAACTACACCAACCTTCCCGTGCTTTTTTGGCCCTTGGCGGGAAAGAACTGGAAGGCGGGCGTGGGGGACCGCCCCTTTATACTGACGTCGCATGACCTCGGTCACTGGGAGTGTCTGTCCTTGTGCGGGAGCTGGGCGCCGCAGGAATCACACTTTTTGTACTCGGAAAGAGTAGGGGACGACATGCATGGCAGCTGAAGAGAAAAGCTGACGAAAATCGAATAAAATTTGACGAAAAGATGGTAAAACTACTGACAATAGACTTGTGAAGCAGTGAACTTAACCGCGAAGAGCTACTCGAGCTAACGACGGGAAAGAAATGGAAGGCGGGCATGGGGGGCCGCCCTTTTATACTGATGTCGCATGACGTCGGTCACCTGACATGGGGCCAGTCCCCTGACAGAGACTGCTAGCTAGAAATTGTTCTGTGGGGTCCTGACACCTGCCGGCTTCAGTCCTATATGTAATTACCTACTTCAAGAGCCCTCTTGAAGTAAGATCTACTGTTACAGGTGAGTAACACGTTTTTCTAGGATCATGGATATGTTGTTCATCCACACTCTTTGGCAGACTCCTAGCAGTTCTCCAGGAGGAGGGAGGCAAGGCACACACCCACTACTTAGGGAACAGAGACTGGAGAACTAAAGCCCCAAAACCAGCATCCCAGTGTGACTCAAGGTCGATGTGGTAATGGGTAATGAAGGTGTCTGCTGACTTCCAGGTAGCAGCCCATCAGATTTCCTGGATAGGGATGCCCCTGGAAGCAGCCACCGCTGCAGCGGTATGGTGGGTAGAATATGGAAATCACGTACCTACCGTAATTCTTTTTTTTTTTGGTAGCATTTCTTTATGATCCCCCTGGGCCAGGCATCCTTCCGAGGTGCACTCGTGGCTAGAACTGCTACTCCCTGCCTGAACCCTGCTAATCCGATGGGACTCCCCTGACAACCGGGCAACCCTAGCGCTCCGGTTCACCCACTGGACTGGGCCTGCTCTCCCTCAGCGGCCTATCTGTAGTTAGAGAGGGCTTACCGCAGCTGCCGGGTCGGCCAGGAGTCCATCGGCGATCGGGCCGGCTGTGGGATGTGAGTCCTGCCTCTGGTGCCCCTCTCATCTCCACGGTCCCAGACGGGGTTTTTCTGTTGTGTTTCCCCTCAGGAGTGTGACATACAGTGACATCCGCGCACTGCTCACCTGCTGACATCTGCCACACTCCCGCCCTCTCTCGTTCTGGCTGGCGTGCCCGTGCTACCCCCGATCTCCATCAGGGGTTGCTAGGATGCCGAGCTGTCCCGGAGGAGAGCAGTCCTCCAGATGCTCAATCCTCTCCTTCCCCTGTCGACCCCCGGCGCCCCAGGCTCGTTCCCAAACCCGGGTCGCCGGCATGGTGCGAGGTGTGGCGTCCAGTGCCTCACCAGTCAGCGCCACTGGGCCAGCACCTACCGTAATTCTTGATCTTCTCTTGTATCTTCACCATTCATTACTGCTTGGGAGTAAGCCGGAGGCACGCACCTGCCACAGGAGGTCCCCCCCCCCCAGAAGAATCGGCACTGACAATGCCGCCCTCGAGAGTGACGCATTGCATGATGCACATGGGCCGGCCGTTACGAACCGCAGACTCCTCCTCCATCCGAGTTCTGTTAGCCGGAGAGGCGAAATAAGGACAAGAAAAAGAGAGCGAGGCAAGAGAGCCGAGGGATAGAAAAAGGAAAGGATGCAAACTGAAAAAGGAATAAGCCAGTAGAGGACAGAAAAAGGATTGCCTACCCATAGGGACCACAGGGCCTCACTCCTGGGGTGGCTCCAAGGGAGGAACAGACAAAGGAGAGAAAGAAGGAGGAAGGAAAGAGGAAAAGAGAAAGAGGGATGTTGGAAGGAGAGAACAGAACTCTGCCAATTGAGAGATTGGTTTAAAGGTTTATAAGCTCGGAGCCAAAAACAAGGGAGCAAGGATCCCACTTGATAAAACAAAAGAGAAGGTTCAACCAAACCGCTTGTACAGCTTGGACTCAAAAGACAGATTCTCTACACCTCCCGCCTTCCCCAACCCCTTAAACTCTAGGTGAGAGCTCACAGACTGCCAAGGCAGAAAATCTGTTCCAAAAGGAGATCGCCCAACTAGGAAGAGGAAGGAAGCCCACTAGCACCTTGTTAAGTGTTAACACAGATGTGTGTGGGGAAGGGGGTATATTTGAAGCCCTACAGAGGGCACCCCTTTACGTGAAGGACACAGTGGGAACATAATCGGACTCCCTGAAGGCAAGGCAAAAGATCACCAGCTCAAGGTAATTGTAGTGTCAGGACAGCATTAAACCGGCAGAAGCTGACTCAATAGGAGATTGGGAATGCCATAGGGGACCCAGAAACATGGAACAGAGCCATTTAAGGGACTGTCTCTTTAACTGTGAATTGAACAACATGGCTAAGAATGAGCCAAGAGGTCATCCCTGGGGCAATCAGAAAGAGTTCCCTTTTCCCCCAGGAAACTGGATCCATCCAGAGAAGAACGGAAAAAAAATCAAGATTTTTTTTTTTTCATTTTGGCTTAAAGGCCAAAGAAAAAGAGGGGAGAAACAAGCAGGGAGGAGGAGACGCCGAAGTAGGAGGCCCTTGAGGGGAAGGTGTGCAGGTATCATTAGTGAATGGTGAAGATACAAGAGAAGATCAAGAATTACGGTAGGTAGGTAATTTCCATATCTTCCCTTGTCAATCTTCACCATTCATTACTGCTTGAGTGAGTGCCAAGCACCCCCCCCCCCAAAGGGGGGACAAGAGAAACCCTGAGGGAACAAGACCCTCAACCTCCTGCTGGTGGAAAACAGAAGGGAGAGACCCTGGGCCAGGGGTGACAATCTTGATAGACTAAGCCATGCCGTCCCCTAATGCATATCGCTGTGAAGCGACCTCACTGGAGTCGTAAGATGCCCTTGCCTGGTGCCTTGCCAGCTCCAGGCCTATAGCAGAGAGGGCAATGGCCTGTCTAGATTGTTCCGTGTCAGGCATTGATGTTAGAAGCTGAGATAGCATCGACCATAGATGCCTGTTGTAGGCAGCACGGTGTGCCTGATGTGATGCGATACATAACAGCGCACAAGAGGAAGAGAACACTCTTCGGCCCAGCTGGTCAAATTGTAGGGAATCTGAGTCCGGTGGTCAGTCGTGCACCAGGTGGCGGCGCCCGGAAAGAGTATCTAGGGACACTAATCCCGAGGGTGGGTTTGGAAGAGAACCTAGGGACTCGGATGGGGCACATTACCTCCTCCTGCAGTCTGCAGGGCTGGGACAGGGTCGGCTGGCGACTACCAGGAATGGATAGACGCCTGCTGGAAAGGAATAAGCCAGGATGGCACCACCAGATGTTGCGCACTGAATTCACTGAGGAATTCATGCGTCTCCCGCTCAGTATTGTCTCGCCTAACATAGAAGATACGGAGGTCCCCAACCATCCTCGAAAGGAAAACTGATATTCCGTGAAATCAGTGTAGGAGGAGAGGTGAGTAGGGGGTTCCTCTCCCTCCAAGGAGAGAGACGAGGAGTATGGGGAACTTGAATGCCCAGAGGACTCCTGCGGCAGTGGGGATAGGCGAAACACCTGCTCATGCATATATCTAACATATGAGGGGAAGGCCGCCACAGTGCCTCTGAACATCTCCCAGGATAACGGACCGGTAGGACTGACATGGCCCGGGAATGATGGGGTGGCTGCAGAGGAATGGGAGAAGGGCACCTACGAGTAGGTAACTGACCTCTGCTAAGGATCTGGAATCCGGGGAACACAGCCCGAGCTGGCGGGGTCCTGGATAACAAACCAGGTCGCAGAACGGAACCCTGGGGATACGAACCTTGGAAAAGCCTGGAAGGGGGTCCTCCCTTGTGACGTACCTGGGGCTGCATGGATCCAGAAGGGCAGCCCACAGCAACGCCACCGGAGGGGTCCCTCGAGCATAAAAGGGAGAGGTGGGGCTCGGCACTATGCTCCTACCTGCACCCCGAGGGGTAGCAAGCGGAACTTGGTGTGCCTCACCTCGGCCCCTCAACCCCTCAGACTCTGAGGACGCCCTCCTCCTCGACGCCAGCAGCAGAGCCCGTCGATCCGGGGTTCTCTCAGGGGAGCCCCTGAAGACAGGGCCTCCAGTCCCCTGAGAAGGCACAGCAGCACCGGGACGGCAGCACAGCTCCTCTGGGAGAACAGATCCCCACTCCCACGCCGATCTCCCCCAGGGACCACAGGCCACCCCCAGCCTGGGAGTCCTCAGAGGAAGACTGTTGTGGAGACTGAGGAATGGGTGCACTGGGCCACCTGGCACCGTGTCCCACAGAAGACTCCGATCCCGAGGAATTGGGGAGCCAGGACGGGTCCACATCTGAGTCATCCGCTTCCAAGGAAGAGCCGACCAGAAGGACCTCAATACTGGCCATCCCAGGAGTCCCCTGAGAAACGGCATCGCGAACGGGCCAGTGCCACCCATGGTGCCGTTCGGCATCGAGCAGCACGACAACACCGGAACCTGGCCCGACCTGCCTGCAGCTCCAGCTGAGTCCCCAGCACTGCCCTCTGCACAGGGGTCTGACACGAGCGCCACCAACGGAGTTGACCAGGTCAGTGGCACCACCAATGGTGCTGAGAGCTAAAACAGTGCCGCAAGGGTGCCGCTATCACTGGTGCCACAAGCCGCGCTGGGATCTGAAACAGTGCTGGAAAGTGGCGTCGATGGGCCGCCCACGCTGGGCCCAGCAACCGTGGGCCACGACACTGGGGGAGCCTGCACCTCCAAAGAGGTGACTGCCGAGGCAGTGTCCCCACTGTGGCCCTGAAAAGAACCATGGCATTCCCCCAACACCGCGAAAGAGGCCTCCTCCTCGGCAAGTCTTGAAGATGAGGAGGCCTCCTCCTCTCCAGATCGTATAGGCCTGGGAGAGGACCTGGAAGAAGGGTCTAAAGATCTGGCCTGGGAGTCCCGAGAACGACGTTGTCCTCCAAAAGGCGGCGGAGCCTTGCCGATTTTGAACGCGCGGACTTCGAGAACACGGCAGTCCATCGAGAAACAAGCGTCGCATCTATCCATATCATGGCTGGGTCCCAGGCACCGAAGGCAGACATCATGCCGGTCCGAAACGGAAAATTTCCGGGCACAGGAGCATCGACGCATAGGGGCACGGGCCGCTTTCAACTTACGTTTAGCTCCTGAACCAGACATGATGCGAAAATAACTCTAAAACAGAAAATCTCCCGGCGTCGTCGAAAAATAATAAATTAAACGGTCTTGCCAGATAGACGACGTCAGGAAACGAACCAGGATGCAGGAGATAACAAGGCGTCGAACTTCAACAAAATGGCCTAGTGGCGCAGTAAACTTTCCCACTCCGCACAGCAGGTGTAGCCACGATGGCGGGAGAAACAGAACTGGGATGGAGGAGGAGTCTGCGGCGCCTAACAGCCACCCCTCGCACATCACGAGATGCATTACTCTCGGGGATGGCACCGTTGGCGCCGACCCCTTAGGAAAAAAAAAAACCTCAAACTCCCATGGCGGGTGTACGCCTCTGGCTTACATCTAAGCAGTAATGAATGGTGAAGACTGACAAGGGAAGATCAGCTCTTATCCCTCTGGAAGGCTCAATGCCCGCCAGCTCATAACACAGACTCATGCAAGATGTAATCCACATTGCAATAGTCCATTTTGCTGCAGGTCTGCCAGAAGTAGCTTCAGTGTAGGTGACAAACAGTGGGCGATCCTCTCCCGGAATTTCCACCATCCTCTCTTTGTAATAGGAAAGAGCTCGTCTCAGATCCAAAGTATGGAGACTGTACTCGGCCTCCGAGGTGTAATTAGGGTAGTAAACCGGCAGGGTTAACACCTGGTTAAGGTGAAACACTGACACCACCTTCGGATGGAATTTCGGGAGGGAGCTCAGGACAACCTTGTTCCTGTGGAAGACCAGTTGAGGGGAGTCCACTGAAAGCGCTTGGAGCTCCCCTGTCCTTTTGGCAGACATGATAGCCACCAGGAAGGCCACCATCCATGACAAGTGTGACGAGGCACACTTGTGCATTGGTTCGAATGGCTTGCCCATGAGCTTTGCCAGTACCAGCAGTAGATCCCACAGAGGTGGAAGTTCATGCACCGGTGGGGATATGTGATCCTGGCCTTTGAAAAAGTGCCCGACCACTGTCTCCTGCACCAACATCGGCTGACTGACCTGTGCCTGGTAAGCAGAGATGGCTGCCAGGTGCACCCCAAGGGTCGATAACCGAAGACCTCTTTGGACAGAGACCAAATGTAGTCGAGAATGTTAGCCACAGGACAGAGGGTCTAGGCCCTTGCCCTGACACCAAATGGAAAACCTTTTCCATTTGAAGGCATAACCGATACCTTTCTGGATGCCTCCACCAAGGTGAGGACATCCTCAGAAAGACCCAAAGCCTGGAACTCTAGCCGCTCAGGTACCAGGCTGTGAGGTGCAGGGATTGAAGGTCCGGTTGGAATACCTTCCCCAGGTTGACTGAGATCAGGTCCGGGCGGGCTGGAAGCCGCCGGAGCCTGGAGCTGAGGCTGAGGAGATCTGGATACCAGAACGGGCGGGCCAGTCTAGGGCTACCAGAATCACCTGCGCTTGTCCCTCCTCGCCTTGAGAAGCACCTTGTGGATCAAGGGAAATGGGGAAAAGGGAGAAGAGGCCGGGTCCACGGCCTCAAGAAGGCATCCCCCTGCAGCGAGCCCTGCTGAGGGGGCCGGGCATGAAACTGCCTCAGCTTCGCATTCTCCCTAGAGGCAAATAGGTCCACCTGAGGCATGCCCCAGTGGGAGAACAGATCTTGTACTACCTCCGGCAGGAGAGACCGCTCATGGGACACAGCTCCTATCCAGCTTAGGGCATCAACCAGAATGTTGGAGGCTCCTGCCACATGGATGGCAAGGAAATCTGCCTCCAGGCTACGCAAGAGGGACCAAGTGCGGAGAGCTTCCCTGCACAGAGGCATGGAGCGCGTCCCGCCCTGGTGGTTTAGGTAGTACATGGTTGTGGTATTGTCCGTCTGGACCTGGACCACTTAACCCCGTACAAACAGAGCGAAGGCGGTGAGGGCTAGATGAACCGCTCGAAGCTCCAGCAGGTTGATGTGGCATCGGGACGCATGAGGGGACCAGAGGCCGTGTGCTCTGTGCTCCCCCAGATGGGCACCCCAACCCATCAGAGAGGCATTGGTCAATAGAGAGACCGTCGGCTCGGGGCGGACAAACGGGATGCCCTCCTGCAGATGAGCTGGAATGATCCTCCACTGGAGAGCGTTCCACATCTCCCAGGTCACTGTCACTGGCTGATCCAAAGGACCGGAATGCTGTGACCATTGGCTGGCCAGTCCCCATTGTAGGGGACGCATGTGCCAACTTGCCCAACAGACCACGCTGGTGCAGGACGCCATGAGGACCAGGAGGCGCAGGAAGTCCCGGGCAGGGCGCAACTGCCCAACCTGAAATGATTGGGCAAAGGAGGAAAGAACCTCAGCCCTGTCCACCGGGAGCCATGCTCTGGCTCGCAGAGAGTCAAGCTCTGCCCCGATGAATTGGATCACCTGCTTTGGCATGAGTTCCGACTTGGCCTCGTTGATGAGAAGGCCAACTTGAGAGCAAACCTGGAGGGCCAGATCCCTGAACCGCTCCACCTCTGGTCTGGAGGAGGCCGTAATCAGCCAGTCGTCCAGGAAGGGGTACACCTGGACACATCAGCACCACAGGAATGCTGTCACCACTG
Organism: Neoceratodus forsteri; assembly: GCA_016271365.2. NCBI lineage: Eukaryota > Metazoa > Chordata > Ceratodontiformes > Ceratodontidae > Neoceratodus > Neoceratodus forsteri. The sequence goes on along the minus strand of CM057456.1, from coordinate 685,458,854 downwards.
CCATGCATTTGGTAAAGACCCTGGGAGCTAGAGAAAAGCCGAAGGGCATGGCCCGGAACTCGTAGAGGGACCCCTTTGATCTGAAGCGGAGGAATCGCTGGAGGGATGGATGGATTGGGACGTGAAAGAACGCATCCTGGAGGTCCAGAGAACAGAACCAAATGCCTCGTTCCAAGGATGGAATGATCTGAGCCAGAGTGACCATCCTGAAGGTTCGAGACCTTAGGAACCTGTTCAGGTCGTGCAGGTCTAGAATGGGGCACCAGCCCCCCGTCCGTTTCGGGACCAGGAAGTACCTGGACACGAACCCTGGGTCTGGTGGAGGATCCGCCACCTTCCTGATCACCTCCTTCTGAAGGAGCTGGGCAACGTCGGCTCGATGGGACGACAGAGAGGCTAGACCTCAGAACTTCCGTGGGGACGATGTGCTCGAAAGGTGGGGGCCTGCCTAACTCCAGAAGCAGACCCTTCCTACCACCTCCAACACCCAATGGTCCATGGTGATAGAGGACCAGGCGAGGAAAGTGGCGGCGCCTGCCTCTCCACGGGGAACCCAGGGGAAGTTGACTGCTGAGGGAGCGATCACCCCACAACCCGTCACTGGCAGGCTTTGAAAAAGGACCGCCAAGGGACCTCCTGGCCTTTTTTCTCCCGGCTTCCTGCTACAGGAAGCTGCAGGCTTGGCTTTGGGGTGCCGAGTGCAAGCCTGCTGGCCATGATGCTGATGTTGCTGGGCCGGACGTGCCGCAGGGGCAGAAGGGCGAAAGGACTTATGCTGCTGTCAGCGGCCTTTGTCCTTCTGGGCAGACATGACTGTGTCCAAGGTGGCATTGGACTTCTCAATTCTCTGGAGGTGGCCTTCCACCCTGGGCCCAAACAAGTCGGTACCCAGGAAGGGGACGTCTGCCAACTTGTGCTGGGTATCTGCCGTAAAGGTGGAGATCCGCAGCTAAGCTCTGCGGCGCATGGCCACTGCAGCCGCTACTGACCAGACACAGGAGTCTCCAACATCGAGAGCCATTTGGAGCTGCTGTTTTGCCACTGCCCTTCCCTGATCCCGCATCTGCTTGACCGTAGTCTGCAGATCAGCCGGGAGATGAGGGATCACCTCATCCAAGGAACCCATAAGGGTGTGGGAGAAGTGCACCATCATTATGGCCAAACTGGCCTGACGGAGGCCGAGGGAGGACGCAGCATACACTTTACGCCCAGCATAGTCCAGCTTTTTGGACTCTTTGTCAGGGGGCTTGTCCACGTCCCTGGCGTTCCCGGAACGCCGGAAAACACCGTCGGTAACCAACCCCTCCGCAGAGGGGTGCTCCGAGAAACCAGACAGAGACCCGGTAGGGACCGCACACTTCCTGGCCATCCTGGCCGAAGGAGCAGGACAAGAAGTCGGCCGCTGCCATAACTCCAAGGCTGGGCCAACAATGGCTTCAGCCACCAGAAAGGCCTCTGTGGGAGAATCCCCTTGGTCCAGTATCTCCGTGAGGGGATACCTGTCCCGCTTGGATACAGGCTCGAGCTGCATCCCGCTGGACTCCGAGATGAGCCGAAGCAGACCCATGAACATTGATGGGCTCTTGTCCATCGACTGTCCCCTGGAGGACTCCAGGTCAAGGGGCCTGGAGAACAGGGAGGAGTCGTCGTCAGACTCCGAGGTGTCTGCGAACAGCTGCCTAGGGCCTGAGCCACCTCCACCTGCCAAGGACGGTGGGAGTGAGGGTGACCGACAACCAGTGGGCAGTCCTGACCCGGATCGAGAATCCTGGTTGGAACCCCGATTTTGGTTGTGGAGGTAGGGACCCACCGCAATCGGTGGGTAGTGGGTTTCGCCGAACAACCGGCACCAGTTTGGGCACCTCGACCACCGCGAGGGGTTGTTTCGGCCTTTCGGGTGACAGACACTTAATGGCTGGGGAAGGCGACGGCATTAGCTTGTTCCCGGTCAGAAGGAGCTGCTGCCACATTAAGTCCTTGTAGCGTCGACGCAATTTGCGCCGAAGCCTCTCCTCCTCCGAGGAGGAGGAAGACGAGGACGAGCGGCGCCACCACTTTCCTCGGTGCCGAGACCGAGACCGCCGGTGCCGGCGGGATCGGCTGGACCGAGAAGAGGTCCGAGACCGAGACCGGCCGGTGTTCCGAGGTGGGTCTGGGAGGAGCGGGGAAACCTGCTCCCTCGCTCGGAAGCCTTAACCGGGGACTCCGGCACAGGAAAGTCCTCGGTTTCCACCGGGGGAACCGGTGAAGAAGAGCTGTCGGCTTCTCCAGTCGACAGCCCATCCGACGAGTTGAGAAAAATCTCGACCGCGTCGACGGGTGTCTCGGCCGGCTGACCTGACGGGGACACCGTGAAGCCAGCGGCCTTAGCCGCAACCTCGACCGAAGTAGGTCGATGGTGGGACTTACCCTTCGAGTCCTTCTTCTTGGACCAAGAGGAGTGTCCCGATGGGCCCTCACCGTGGAGAGGGACTGGCAAGGCCCTTAAACAGCTGTACAGGAGGATCCCAAGGAGAGCGGGATAAATGCCACGACCGAGGATGATGAAGATGCGGCCTGGGCCTCCTCCTCCTCCAGGGCGATCATCTTCCCGAGTTGCTCAGCCGAGTCAGCCACCATGGAAACTGCCCAACGGGCCTCCTTGGACTTCACCGGCGGATAACGCTCGGGCGCCTGTTGGAACCGCAGCACGGTTCGAGGACGCTTGTCAAAAGACTTGCACAACTTGGTAGGCTCATGGATCGCGGTCAAGCCTAGGCAGTAGACGCATGTGGAGTGCGGATCGGTCCTAGACATCTTCTGCCCAGCAGGAGCACCGGCGAAAACCGGGAGTCGATTTGTCCATCGCAGCCATGAAGGAAGAAGCAGACCGAAGTCTAGAAAACTTTAAAATTATTTTCGGGTGAACCGAAGAGTTTGGATCCAGTCTAAACGCAGAGTGCTAAGGAGGGAACCTGAGCTTCCAAGCGGTAAGGAAGATCTGGTGTCATGGGGCGGAGCCGAGAGTTTTATCACCCGGGTGGGTGGGAGGAGCCAGCTTGAAGATCTTCCAGCAAGATTTAAAGCAGCAAGGAACCTGCCAGACAGTGTGGATGAACAACATATCCATGTCCCTAGAATTGTTATTTAAAAAAAAAAATCATTATTTTATTTAATACCTTTTGTACATTGGCACAATGCTTTGCACCTTTGCACATTACACCAAGAGTGTTGTAGTGTTGCACAGAATAATTCCGTCTGCACATCTGCACAATGCTTGAACATTAATAAAGGTTAACCAATGCTTTGCTTTGATTTTAAAATTAATTAAAAATTATTTTAAAATGATTTTCACTAAATAAAGCTTAATTTGAAACCTTTGAAAGTCTCTTGTGTACTGTTGGTCGGTGGGACAGGTCGATTATTTGAAATTCTCCCTTTATAAATGGCGACATAATGTAATATCAATCAATCTGGTCATCACCAATTTGAGTGCCACCGATTCGTCCGTGCGACAACTGATGCATGGCGTTTGGACCACGACTACTTGTTCGGGGACTAAATGACCGCTCACGGCAGAAGCAGACTGGGAGACTGGAAAGTCAGAGCCTAGGAAAGTAGGCCCTGCAGCACAGCTAAGCTGAAACTGGCCCTAAACCTAGAGGCAATGTTCAGACTGTAGTGTTTGTTGAAGGTGTGGATAGTACTCCAAGCTGCAGCCACACAGATGTCTGCAGCTGAAACATTCCTGAAGCATGCAACAGAAGTGGCCATGCCTCTGGTGGAATGACCATGAACCACGCCAGGAAGATCCTTACCATATTTCCTGTAGCAAAAAGTAACAGAGTTGGTCAACCATTTGGACAAGCATTGTTTAGAAACAGGGACGTCCTCTTTACCAGCAGCGAAGGAAACCAATAACTGCAAAGACTTCTTACAGTCTTTCGTATGGTGAGTATAGTAAAGCAGTATTCTATGTAGATCTAAGGTATGAAGCAATGCTTCCCCTGGACTGGCATGCTCTGGAAAATAAACAGGCAGGTGGATGGACTGATTTAAAGTAAATGCAGACACCACCTTAGGAAGGAATTTGTGATTGGTCTGCAAAAATCAACTAAGGAGGCTCACACATGACAGCCTGGAGCTCTGAAATCCTTCACGCAGAAATAATGGAAACTAAAAATAATGCTTTCCACTACAAAAAGCGCAGCTCAAAATTCATGGCTGGCTCAAAAGGAGCCAAAGTAATTTTCTTTAATACAAAATTCAAGTCCCAAGGCAGGACTGGACTGCGGATAGGAGGCTTCAAAGGAAGGATACCTCTGAGAAAAGGATGGACCAACTCCAACTGTGCCACCATATGGTCTTCAACGGGCACACGGTAGGCTGAAATTGCTGACAGATGCACTTTAACAGAGAAGTACTTCAGACCAGAGTCTGAAAGGGACAACAAGTACTCCAGAACCTGATTTACTGGACAAGTGAAAGGGTCCAATTGATCTGATGCAGCCTATAGAGCAAAACACTTCCACTTCATGGAATAAGTGCCATGAGGAGGCCCACCCTGTCCTGCGGCAGAAAAGCCATACCCTGAGCTGTATCCAGGACTGCCCCTATATACTAGTTCAAGATGAGCTCCTCACCCCAAATGCGAAGTATGTGTGGTTAGAATTGCTGAGGGGAGGGAGTGAGGAAAGGAATCCCTCTCAACAAGTTTCTGGGTTCCATCCACCACTGCAGACCTTTTTTGACTGCAGAGGAGACTAGAACCTGCTGGTCCAGGTCATCCATATGCTGGTCCCACTGGACTCTCAGTGTCCACCGGGGAATCCTCATATGCAGCCTGGCCAGAGGCACTGTTACTATGACCACAGCCATCAGACCCAAGAGCCGGAGGAAGTCTGTGCCTGGAATAGAAAGGAATGCATGAGAAGACTGGATGGGCCTTGCAGTCCTTATCTGCCATCAACTCCTATGTTTCTATGAATAGATCTGCTATGGAACAGTGGGTGGGCCTGGGCCATGAGGAGGCCCACCCTGTCCTGAGACAGAAAAGCCATACCCTGAGCTGTATTCAGGACAGCCCCTATATACTGGAGGCGATAGCAGGGGAGTAAGACTGACTTGGGCAGATTGATAGTGATACCCAGGTCCTCAAACAATAGAATGGTATGTATGTTCCAGAGTCTGCTACTGGTTTTCCCTGAACTGAGCTTTGAGGAGCCAGTCATCCAAGTAGGGGAAAACATAAAGCCCCTCCCTCCCTCCTGACGGCTGCTGCCACTACTGCCGCGCTCTTGGTAAACACCTGAGGGGCCAAGGACAAGCCAAAAGACAAGGCCTGGAACTGGAAGCGAGCTACCTAGAACTGGAATGTAAAGTACTGTCGATGAGAGGCACACACCTTGATACGTAGGTATGTGTCATTCATGTCGAGGGAGCATATCCAGGCTCCTTGATGCAGGAGTAGCAGCAATCGCTGAAGAATTACCATCCTGAATTTCTTGTACAGGATAAAGAGATTTAGCTTTCAGAGGTCTAGTATGGGTCTGCGATCCCCTGTACACTTGGAGACCAGGAAAAGTGGGAATAGAACACCCTGCATTGCTGGGTCTCTGGAATGGGTTCCATCTCTCTTTTTGTGCAGCAAGGTATGGCTCTCCTCCCAGAGCACTGGAATTTGGTCTGAAGGGTAAAATGGACTGACCTGAAGGTTTTTCTGGAGGCCACTTCAAGAGCTCCAGAGTGTGGCCGTGCTTTATGATCTACAGAACACAGGCATCTCTGGTAATCCTTCTACACCTGTCCAGGTGTAGGGAGAAGCGACCCCTGACCACCACCTCCAGCTTGGCTGGGGTGGGGGTGGGCAAGGAGTGAAGCTGCAGTGTAAGGCGCATCCAGGGCCTCTGAGGGTTTTTCCCAGTAGTAGAGGTAGGGGCAGGGAGGGCTGCTGCCCTGCATTTACCCTGAGACTTGGCTGAGGGTGTGGGTCTAAGAGCAGCACACCAAAAGGACTCCTTCTGACCACTTCTAGGTTGGTTAGTGTGGCACACAGAATGAACTCACCACAACGTGCGACCAGAAGACTGCAGGTTCGACAGAATATCCTGCACATCCACCCCAAATAATCTGTACCCTCTGAAAGGGGCATTCATGATAGATTGCTGGATATCCTGGGCAAAACCTGACACTCTCTGTCAAGGGTCAAGGCATCCACAGCATCATAGGCAGAGCGAAGGAGATGCTTGCTGACATCGGCCCCAGACTGGATAGTCTGGAGCAGCTGTTGCTTCAGGGGATCTGCTAGGAGGATTTTAATGGCGTCTCTGGCCTGAGCCCACAGTTGGTTCTGAAACTGGAGCATATGGGCAATGTAGTTAAGGACCCTTATGGCCAAGGTGGCAGAGGCTCTTACCAATGTGATCCAATCTCCTGGATTCCTTGTGCGGGGGAAGGGAACTCGGGTCTTGGTATAGTTGTGGGCAGGATTGATAACCACTGAGTCTACTTGAGGCTGTTCAGCAAAAAAAGGGCTTCCAAGCTGGAGCCTGGTAGAGCTTATCCACCTTCCGGGGCATGGCTGGGACCAAACTAGACCAATGCCAGGCAGCCATGGTGGCATCCTCAAAGAGTTCAGTTAAAGTAAAGGTGTAAGATTTTACATAGGGCTTCACAGCCAACTAGCCTGGGGCAGTGATAGCCCCTCTGTGTAAAAATGTGAAACTGTAATGCACGTGATTAGGGAAGGGATCGTAACAGTAGCCGAACTGCCGGCCAGGAGAACCCTTTCCACTTCTTCATGTTTATGCCCCATATTAGCTCTATGGAACTTATTTCAGATCAGCTATAGAAATACATTGTCGTTTAGTAATGAAAGCCACCACCAACCAATAATGTCCCTATTAGTTGAGCGTGCCTTCATTTATATCGAACGGTGTCTTAATTTCTATAAAAACAGTCTGAAAAAATTAGCTCCATAGACTAATATGGGGCATGTCCCCATGCTTTCTCTGGGCACACGTCACAAGACGTGGGAGGGCGGGGGTGGAGCAGGCATAGCAGGAAGTAGAAAGGGATCTCCTGGCCGGCGTTTCAGCTACTGTTACAATCCCTTCCGTTCCCTAAACATGTGCATTACAGTTTAAAAGTTTTACACAGAGGGGCTATTGCTGCCCCAGGCTAGTGGGCTATGACGCTCAAAATCTGTAGAAAAATATAATCACACCTTTACTTTAAAGGGGGAATGACCAGAGGAGGTGTGCCCGCAGTCCAAGGTATGTGGACAGACAGCGCTGTTCCATCCTATGGCTGCCTGCAACTGTCTCAGAACTCAAACAAAGGATGGATCATCCGGGGACACCAAGGGATATATTTGGGGGGTCTCCTCACTATCAGGTGACACCATGAAAGTGGAGGGGGAAGTGCCTCCCTCGTCTCCATCATTTCCTCATCATCCAGAGGAATGAGCTCTGGGCGATACTCATCCTCATCTCCCATATTCTGTGGGGGGCTAGAGGGCATGCCATCCCGCGGTGCATGCCGCACCCCCATAGGGAGAGGGAGTATAGGAGCAGGCACTGAAGGCCCCTGCAGTGTTAGCCCTGGTGGGACAGCAAGTCTAACTGGCAGGAAAGCATAGCCTGGAAATGAACGGTGACCAATGAGGGGCCTAGTGGCATTGGCTGAGGAGGTATAGGGGCCGGCTCCAGTGCTGGGGCTGGGGAGGGCGGCTTAGCAGGGCGAGGCCTGTGAGATATCTCTTCTGCCTGGGTCATCATCAGAGAGGGAAAAATGACTGAGTAACAACCCTGGGTGACGCCGAAGCCAGCAAGGGCCCTGACACAGAGGATTAGGCTGAGGAAATGGTTGTGGTCAGTGCCAGAGTAGCCTGTGGGCACTGAACCAGTTCCAGTCGACGCTGAGCCAATGGAGCCGCCAAACTGTTGGCCTGCAGAAAATAAGGGAAGAAACAGAATGGGCTAAGATGTTGCTAAGGCTCCCAAGCCTGAAGAATCGACGTCAACCAAGGACAGATTAGCAAGATTAGCTGCCAATGGTATCCCTGAGGGGAGAGGGCATACGATACAGAGGGGGGCGCACCCAAAGAGGAAGATGACCCAGCGAGAGGGAGCAGGTTGGGGCTTATCGTGGTCCTGGTCCTTTTGTTTGTGCTTCCCGCTCACTTTGTTCTGGGCAATAGGAGAATGGCAGCCCGAGGACAGGACCAGGGAAGTGGAGGCACTCCTGGCCTGTAGCTCCTTCTCCATTCAGGCAACCTGCTGCTTGAGTAAGAAGGTTTTCAGAGCTTTCTGTTGGCAGTGCCTGGTGGCCTGGTTGAAGCCATGGCAAATCTCACAGGCCTGGGTGTCGTGATCAGGACCTAAGCAGCAGATACAGGCGTCGTGGTCCTCTTTGTCAGGAATCTTCTTAATGCAGGTACACCTCCTAAAGAGCTTGTTGGAGACGGAGCGTGTCATAAATGGTAAAGAAAAAAATCGCTTTCACAATAAAGTGATATAACACTAGGGACAGAAACCAAAAGGGAATTGAACAGCAAAGAAATGGCGGTCGACTGAAGCTGGGCGGAATCTCAGAGGTCCAATGTGTGATGGTCAACGGTAGGAAAAAACTGAGGAGGGCATGGGAGCTGCCCACTCTTATAGTATACGGCAACGTTAGTGTGTGACATCAAAGTCCCCTGGTAGACTGGGAGCTAGAAAAGTTCCGTGTGGTCCCGATGCCTGGCGGCTTCAGTTCCATAGGTGTGGCCAGCTGCAAGAGATACCCTCGATGTAAGATTTGCTGCTTTGTGACATAATAGTCTGTTTCCATGGTGAGCACCATGATGTCATCAAGGTATTGTGAGGTTGACAGAGGAGAGGAAGAGGTTTTACATACAAACTTTTTAGTTAGACAACAAGATGTGTTGTAAACCTCCGAAAAGTAACACTGAAAATTTAAAAAAATATATTTTTTAGTAAATTGTAATAGCTGAAACATCTAATTTATGAAAGTACATGCTGGAGTGCAGAGTTGCTCTTTAAGAAAGATGTTAGGGAGACAGTGAGGACAAGGACTTCAGCATTGAAAGCAAAAAACACATCAAAGGAGCAGAAAGATGGTGCGGGAAGAAAATATCTGAAATGTGGATAACAAAGGGAGTCAAGGAAAATATTAAAGCGTTCTTCCTCTACATAAAGGAGAAAAGAAAATCTAAGGGTACAGAAAAAATGATGGGGTGTTCGTTGGGGGGAGGACAGCTGAGGATAACATTGAGAAGGCATGTCTGAAATGTGTTTTTCAGCTCAGTCTTCACAGTGCAAAATCTGTAGTTTGTTATTACAATTTCTAAATTTCATGATGGCAAAAACTGACCCATCTCTCCCTGCTTTAAGCAAATTACAGACCATACTGCCTATAGTTTGCTCATCTCTGTCTTTCAGTAGTAGCCAATTCAATATTTTTTATGCCACAGTTATGCTCTTGTTTCTTTGATCTAAGGAAGAACCTGCAAATTAAGTTACACAATGTTATTTGCCTGAATAGTATTTTATTTTAACAACCCCCCACCCCCCACCGATGACATTTCCATAATTCACAGAGGAGAGTAGGTAGCTCTGGGCAATTATCCTTCTTGTGTCATCCATAAGGAAATCTTTGATCACATACAAAGCCCCAAATGTTTTGTGCAATTGAGTACTGAAGTATGAGAGGTTGGAGTCCAGCTAAAATCCTACATAACTAAACTCACTCACCACCTCTAACCTATCATATCTGTCTGTCGGAACCTGATATTCAGTTTTATCACCTCTTTCTTTAGAGCCAAACTAAAAATCATGGTTTTCTTCTTGTTAACCATTAATTTGCTGTCTTTAAACCAAGTTGCCACACTAACATATTCTAGTTCTAATGTTTTATTTAGCTCCCTAATGTCCTTTTTTGCTGAACAGAGGAATGCATCATCTGTGTAAAGAACGCGTTTTGAATCATCACAGACAACTGGCTCATTATTTATGCATAATGAGAATAACAGGGGTCACAATATGAACCCTGAGGAACTCCCAAAGGATACTGGACATGAAGTTAAGAATCCATTTACTTTTAATAGTTGTTTTTGATTTGTTAAATAACTTTGAATCCAGTTCACTGCAGGTGGGCCAGAACCCAATCTGGGCAGCCTTGGCTTCAGTAGGGAGTGTCCAATCCAATCAAATGCCTTGATGTGGTCGATGAACACAGCAGCCGTTTATAGGTCCCACTCCATTTTAGGTGCAGGTGGCTTGTGAATTTGATCAATGCACTTGAGGTACTACAAAACCTCATGAAGTCATGCTGGGTTGATGACAAGACTATATACATTTCCAAGTAGTCTGTTAACATCATGTGTAGTAATCTTTTCTAGGTTTTTCCTAAAAATGACAAAAGTGATATTGGTCTCTAGATCCCTACTGAGTTAACTGGACCCCCTTTATGTATGGGAATAATGAAAGTTGTCTTTCATAGGTCGGGTACCTGTTGCAAGCTCAGTGATAAGTTAAATATTTTTACCAGCAGAACTGATAACTCTCTGACCACTATTTTAAGAAATGTTGCCCTTACATATTTTACCCATGCCCTTAAGATGCATCAAGACTGGCCAATAATTTACTTACTTCATACAGTAACATCCTTCTAGAATAAAACTTTGGTCTATGTAATACTATGTCAGTCTCCTCATTATCAGTTCTTGGTAGGTCAGTTACATAACTTTCTAAATTGGTGAAGGTCTCATTTAAGGCATTCTGGTTACCGAATTTAAAATGAAATAAAAACAAGTTGCAAGTACTTCTCTCAGAAAATACTGAATAAGACAGCATACCACTTTTGAACAAACTACAATTTCTTCACACAGCTACAAGTAACATGCATTGTACTTACGACAATTCTCCAGACTTAAGCAAGCATATCTCAGCATCTTGCACAACAGGTCCGATCTCCTCAGTGTTTTCAGGTGTAGCAAGATTGGGGGTCACACTTCTGCAAGAGAAGAAGAGGGTGGGAATGATTAGATGTGATACACTTGCAACTACAAATATATTCAACCATATGCTAAGAGCTGACTACCAGTTTTCCGCATGTAACCCTAGATGGCGCTATCCCAGGGGCTACTACCCCTGCCTGATTTGCCACTAACAGGTTGAGGGGCCTGGATCCAATGTCGGGTGCCTCCACCCAGAGGTCAGGGTTTGCAATAGTTAAACTAACTTGGTCACAGCCCTCTGGGACACTGCAACCCCTTCTTCCCACTAGTGGCCCACAATATATCAGAATTACCTTCACAGTATACACTTACCCCAGGTCTGGTTCCGGCACTGGGACCTCCTGTGAAATGAGATACAGTGCAACAATCACAGTACAGTACTTTAACATAGACAAATACCTCAGGCAGTATAACTTTGCTGAAACAAGCAGCTCTGATTTATTTAGGGGGATATAACAAGGACAGGGGGAAATCAGGTTATTTAGCTTATCACTCTAATAATCTACCTATGGCTCTGTGCACAGGCCTATCCATATCAGTTACTGTCCCTGGGTACCCAAGCCCTAGTGGCTAGTCCAAACCGTGGCAGCTGGTAGGGGCCCTTTCACACAGAGAAAAGGAGAATTAAACAGTCAGCAGCACAGTAATTCCATTTGGATTTAATGTGGCAATTCAACAGGAGCGACCCTGAATTAGTACTCACGACCTCCAAATAAGATAGGGTCCTTCAATGTCAGCAGGGCTCACTTGAGGTACACAAACCTCTTCACACATCCATATAAAAGAAAGACTATACCAGGCAGGCTGCATCTGTATCCCGATCGCACTACTGCACAATACCGGAGAACACACAGCAGATTCAGTTCTGACAGACCGAGTGCAATTTTCAGCAATTCCTCCAGTCTTCTACAGGGTGAGCCTGGTTTCTACTCTTCAGAGATCCTTTGATTCTTTTCACAGGACGGATTCAGTCCTAACAAGCTGTTACACAAGCTGCAGACCGAACTTGGGCCTTACACACGCTTTGACTAAAACTGCACACTGAAAAAGCACAGGGCTCCTTCCTTCTTCACTGCCAAAGCTCAACTGAAACTCCAACCCGACAAAACCGGGCACTTCCTTTGAGTTCCTCCCAGTTCTTGACTGGATTGGCTGTCACTCACAATAGACTGCTGCTGTTGGTCCAAAAAGGCACTGAAGTCTAAACTACATCTCCCAGAGTCACTGCCCATACAATCCTCTTGTGGCTGGCTCAGATTATGAGTCCAAGTTCTGATTCGTCCAAGGCACCATTTTAGAGCTAGCTTACCCCACACTGATTGGTCCAGTTCAGCAGTTCAAAACTAGAATGGGGAACTAGCAGACACAGTTCTGACTGCAAAGAAAGCAGGTTAGACAAACTGTAATTTCATTATTACTCTAAATAATTTCTGGCAAACAGTTACATCTTTCAGATAGGTTCCCTTTGCACTCCTAATGACTGCAAAATGAAGTGAATTGGCAGCAGCTCGAGTGGTACTCAGAGAAGCACACAGTCCCCCCATACAAACTAATTATGTCTGCAAGCAGACAGCTCTTAAAGAGACAGTACCAGAGGCTCTAAAAACACTCACTGATAAATGGCTTAAATGCCAAACACCATTCAGGCTTGGAGCATTCAAGCAAGCTCCTGGAAGTCTTTTGGGAACCCCCATTTGCAGGGGGGGTTACAAGCAGCATGACCTTTATTCATGAATATGTTTCAGTTACGCTCAAAAGGAGACATAACTGAGGCACGTTGCCCTGCACCTGCAATGCCACACATCTCTCTCCATATTAACGTACACAGGGGGGGGGGTTGCATCACCAGTGCTGCCTACCCTACTCACTTAGCTGTGTGGGGGGCATGTTGGGTCCAGCACAGCGATCAACTACGGTATCTAATCAGATGGCCCAGCTGCCGTGTTAGTGGATCTCCACTCCGCATGGTGCAGGGGACTGTGGGACATGGCCCATATACTCCAGGGACTGGTGTATCCCTTAGGAAGTTCTACAAAGATGTGCTTTTTGGCCTATTGGCATTAATGTACCCCTGGCCCTCCCAGTATGTTCCAAGGTCCAGGGATAGCAGGTGAAGTAGGGCAGTGTGCTATCCGTAGCCTCATGGTGCCGGCGGGAGGGTGCGCATAACCAGTTACTACAGGGCCCCAGCTAGCATAGCTGGAGCCTCAGATGTGTACTCTCCTCCATGAAAAATGTGTGTCATGTACGGCGTGCAGCCAAGGCATATCCTGATCCAACCTCTCCATTGGCTGCATGCATAGTATGCACTTGCTGTAGGTCATGGGTGCGCAAGCGGCATGGAAATCCCAGTTGTAGATGCATGGGGTTTCCATACCACCTCCACTGTGCGACTTACTGCCGTGACCAAGTCTATGTGCCACATATCTGGGGCATGTAGGCTTTAGGAGGTTTCCTGAATACAGGGCCATATTAGAATACATTTAATTCATGGCAAAATGTGTTGTGTGGGCATGCAAAAAGTTTTATTAGTAGGTAAGATATTGTTTTGGGGATTTGGGTAACTTTCAAACACTACGAACAATAGTTAACACTTAAAAAATTATCGCACATTTGGTTTTCTGACAAAAATGAAAGCTCCCACAAAGGGCACTCAGTGGGACACTCTGTAGTTCCTCCTGTGAAACCACAGAAATGGTGCATGGTTCCCCATGCTGTTATACCCAGGTTTCAAACTAGAAACACCTGACATGTTTGCAAGTCAGATTCCCTACAATTATTTTGTTTGTGGAAAGAGGTGTGTCAATAGTGTGTAAACTGTTGCAGGACGTTTTACATTATTTTGTATTTTACTGTTTTTGGTCGAGAGAGGCACAGTGAGACACAGGTCCTTTCCAGGTGCGTCACAGGAGCACAGTCACATGAAGGGACTTCCTCAGGGTCACACAGCATGCAAGTGGAGATTGAGAGAATCAAATCCAGATCTACTGGCTGTGCCAAGCTCATTCACGGCTCCTTTCTCTAACCTCCAGGCTACACTGCCAGTCATGTGTGTATTCATATGAAGAATTGATCTGTTGTTGTTTTCACCTACTGAAAGGTATTTGTAGAGACTATAGGTTTAACTCAGCAAAATGGTGGATGCATTTCTCCCCAATGTTTTACAAAGGAACTGATCAAGATTATGTAAAGCATGCTTAACTGCTGTTGAATACAGTCCTTAGTGGTGCTTGTGTAGGGCTGTTTCCTTTGGGTGAGGTAAAAATGGATACTAAATTACATTCCAGCTCCACCCTAGCCTCACACCTTTTTTCATGACTGATGAGTATATTACACCTCTACCAATGTCAATGGTTATATGCTGAAGATTACATTTACAGGACAGTACATTACCATGTGTAACCCCCCTGCAAATGGGGGTTCCCAAAAGACTTCCAGGAGCTTGCTTGAATGCTCCAAGCCTGAATGGTGTTTGGCATTTAAGCCATTTATCAGTGAGAGTTTTTAGAGCCTCTGGTACTGTCTCTTTAAGAGCTGCCTGCTTGCAGACATAATTAGTTTGTATGGGGGGACTGTGTGCTTCTCTGAGTACCACTCGAGCTGCTGCCAATTCACTTCATTTTGCAGTCACTAGGAGTGCAAAGGAACCTATCTGAAAGATGTAACTGTTTGCCAGAAATTATTTAGAGTAATAATGAAATTACAGTTTGTCTAACCTGCTTTCTTTGCAGTCAGAACTGTGTCTGCTAGTTCCCCATTCTAGTTTTGAACTGCTGAACTGGACCAATCAGTGTGGGGTAAGCTAGCTCTAAATGGTGCCTTGACGAATCAGAACTTGACTCATAATCTGAGCCAGCCACAAGAGGATTGTATGGGCAGTGACTCTGGGAGATGTAGTTTAGACTTCAGTGCCTTTTGGACCAACAGCAGCAGTCTATTGTGAGACAGCCAATCCAGTCAAGAACTGGGAGGAACTCAAAGGAAGTGCCCGGTTTTGTCGGTTGGAGTTTCAGTTGAGCGTTGGCAGTGAAGAAGGAAGGAGCCCTGTGCTTTTCAGTGTGCAGTTTTAGTCAAAACGTGTAAGGCCCAGAGTTCCGGTCTGCAGCTTGTGTAACAGCTTGTTAGGACTGAATCCATTCCTGTGAAAAGAATCAAGGATCTCTGAAGAGTAGAAACCAGGCTCACCCTGTAGAAGACTGGAGGAATTGCTGAAAATTGCACTCGGTCTGTCAGGAACTGAATCTGCTGTGTGTTCTCCGGTATTGTGCAGTAATTGCGCATCGATACAGATGCAGCCTGCCTGGTATAGTGCTTTTTATATGGATGTGTGAAGAGGTTTGTGTACCTCAAGTGAGCCCTGCTGACATTGAAGGACCCTATCTTATTTGGAGGTCGGAGTACTAATTCAGGGTCGCCTCTGTTGAATTGCCACATTAAATCCAAATGGAATTACTGTACTGCTGACTGTTTAATTCTCCTTTTCTCTGTGTGAAAGGGCCCTACCAGCTGCCACGGTTTGACTAGCCACTAGGGCTTGGGTACCCAGGGACAGTAACTGATAGGGTTAGGCCTGTGCACAGAGCCATAGGTAGATTATTAGAGTGATAAGCTAATTAACCTGATTTCCCTGTCCTTGTTATATCCCCTCAATAAATCAGAGCTGCTTGTTTCCAGCAAAGTTATACTGCCTGAGGTATTTGTCTATGTTAAGTACTGTACTGTGATTGTTGCACTGTATCTCATTTCACAGGAGGTCCCAGTGCCGGAACCAGACCTGGGGGTAAGTGTATACTGTGAAGGTAATTCTGATATATTGTGTGGGCCACTAGTGGGAAGAAAGGGGTTGCAGTGTCCCAGAGGGCTGTGACCAAGTTAGTTTAACTATTGCAAACCCTGACCTCTGGGTGGAGGCACCCGCCATTGGATCCAGGCCCTCAACCTGTTAGTGGCAAATCAGGCAGGGGTAGTAGCCCCTGGGATAGCGCCATCTAGGGTTACATCTTGAGGCTCACCGCTGGGATTGTGTGTCCTCTAGTGGCCATATTCTGAACCACTGTTAAGAAAAAATGGGTACCCGACAGAAGTGGCTGTGACCAGCTGGTGGAGTGGTGTACTGGGGAGGAGATCGACCCCCAAATGCTATGCTTATCCTGGACATCCCCTGGGTATCAATACGGACACTGTGCAGGGAGTGCTTTCCAAGGTGGAAGGTTTACAAAACCCTGTGGTGGTGGGGCTGCATGCTAATCTGCTCACCCACACTTTCCTGGCCCTAGTAGAGTTTCAGGATCCCATAGATAGCTCCAAAGTGCCACAGACCATTACCCCAGAGGAGCCCTCACTGCTTGGAGGTGATAACTAAGGACAGTAAAGACCGGGGAATCAGCCCCACCACTATCTGAAACTTTTGAGGAGAAATTTGCTGAATGGTTGCTGGGAGAGGGAAAACTGTGGAGGACTTGAAGAAACTATTCTTGCCACCTGGGGTGTTCCTTCCCAACACCTCTCCTGCTCCAGTGCCCGTAATGGTGGCTGAACCAATGCAGACTCCTATTTCTGCACCTGCCATGAGTCACGACTCTTACCGAGGGTGAGGATCTTCTGGCACCTCCCCACCCCCAAGGGAGGATGACTGGGAGACCTGGATAGACTATGTTGCCCCCAAGTGCTAGAATGGCAATGCTCGGAAGGCTAAAAGCTTAAAGAGGGTTAGTGAGAGCCTCCGAGGTCCTGCCCTGGCTACCATCCGTGCTAAACGAGCCAGTAACCCTGAAGCACTGCACAGGCCTATCTTGAGGCCTTGGAGAATGTGTATGGAGCCCAGATTCTGATGAGGACCTATGGTGGCGGTAAAGAAATGCACAACAGTACCAAGGGAGTTGTTGTCTGTGTATGTCTCTCGGCTGGAAAAATTGTTGCAAGAATGCCTCAGAAAGGGTAGTTTGCCAGCGATTGAACTGGACCGAACCAGACTGACAGAATCCTTAAGTCTGCCCCTCTCAGAACTGCTGTTGCTTCAGTTACGCCTGGCAAATGACTGAATCCCCACCTCCTATGATGAGTTAATGAGAGAAATTCGAGGAGTTGAGAAAAGGCGACCTCGGGAGGTACCTGCACCAACAGCTGTGGCTACGACCCAGTGACTGAGGGTGACCCATCAAGTGAAGTTCAGGGCAGAGGTTGACAATCAATGAGTGCTCTGACAAGGAAAAGATATGCCACAATGGGGCTAACTGTTGAGAGATCCGGAATTCAAAAAAGTCCTTTATGAAGGCCACGCCTGCAAGTACGGGCCCTGACCTATATCCGACTGCATCTGCTATGGGGGTGGGGTACATCACCCATGTATCTCCTGCTGATAACAGCTCAAACTCAATTCCTTGACCATGGAAGTGGAGAAACTGACAGATGTCTCCAAATGCTTATCACGCCCAGATAGAGATGGCACCTAGGTTTCCAGTTAGTAATACCCCGTCCGGCTCCCAGTGTGGCGCCGCCAGCTCAAACTCCAGAAAGTATGTTTTGCTATAATTGTGGGAAAGATGGGCAGATGAAAAGGGAATGCCAGTCCCCAAAAAGACACTGACAAAGTTGCATATAGGCTACAAGGAGAGCTTCGGAGAAGAAATCAGTGGTTAAGAGGTGCACGACATGATCCCAGTGAGGGCACCAAAATGCTAATTCACGCCCTTGTGGCAAGGTCAGTTGCCCAGGCCCCCACTACCGCTCTCCAGACTGGTCCAGAATAGTGGGTCCTCCATGGAGACCACTGTAAAGGTGAATGGAGTGTCTACAAGAGCTGTATTAGACAGTGGCTCCCAAGTGACAATTATGTTCCAGGATTGGTATCAGAAGCATTTGTCAGGCGTACCTTACAACCATTAGAAGGACTGCATGTATGGGAGATTAAGTGAGAAGGCCTACCCTATTCCGGGTATATCCGAATTTGGCTGTCTTTCCCACCTCCGTGGCTGGAGTGGCGAACAAGTAGAGACCCTAGCCTTAGTGTGTCCCCCCACTGACTGTATGATGGTGTCCTTTGTTGATTGGAACAAATGCTCATATGTTCGAAGGCTGGCACAGTTGTGTTATGAAAACAGGGTCAAAGACTAGTAGAGCTTTAAGAGTTCTGGCTTTAATTAAGAAGGCCTATGAGGCACAGAGAGATGCTGAAAAACAGAACCAGAGGAACCGGTCGAATTGTATGGAAAAGGATCCTGAGTCTCTGATCCTGGCGCCAAATGCCCAGTGTACCTTACAGGAGAGGTCCGTATCAGAAAGGATGTTAAGAACAAAATATTAATGTTGGATGCACCAGGCGATGGAAAATTGCCAGAGGGACTGCTGGTCAAGCTTAGTATTTTGCCCGCTAGAGCCCATGCTTATGCCAGAAGGGTAATGGTCCAAGTTCATAATGTGTCTGAAAGAGACATTCGAGTAAACAGAGGTTGCATCCTGGCTAATGTGCATTGTGCAGACACTGCAGTGCTACCCAGCAGCAAGAGTTCAGGGAAGAATGACAGAGTAATGCCTGACTTGTTTGATTTGGCGACTCCCGCTGCCAGCTGAATGGAAAGTGAGGATCAGTGAGAAGCTTGCCCAGAGAGACCAGGTGTTTTCTTTAAAGGAATGGGATGTAGGATGCGCAAGGAGCTGAGCACATATCCGCTGCATGACTAAAGACCATTTCGTGAGAGGTCTCGACGCCTGGCACCTGCTGACATAGATGATGTGAGACGGCATCTGCAAGAGATGTTAGCTGCTGGTGTAATACAAGAATCCAGAAGCCCTTATGCTTCCTCCATTGTGGTAGTGAGGAAAAGAATGGAACAGTAAGGATGATGTGTGGATTATCGCACCTTAAACCGCGGACTATCCCTGATCAGTACACAATGCCCCGCATTCAGGATGCTTTGACTGCCTAAACGGGAGCAAGTGGTTCTCTGTGCTGGATCTCCGCAGTGGGTACTACTAGATCCCGATGGCCCCAGAGGACCGTGGAGAAGACGGCCTTTATCTGTCCGGCTGTTTCTATGAATTCATGAGGATGCCTCAAGGGATTTGGTGCCCCAGCCACTTTTCAACGACATTGATGGAGCGGCAGTGGGGGACATGAACTTACTAGAGTGCCTGGTATACCTAGATGATGTTATTGTGTTTGGCAGCTCACTGGAGGAACATGAGAGCAGATTATTTAAGGTATTGGACCGACTGGAGGACTTTGGCCTTAAACTGTCCATTGATAAGTGTCAATTCTTTCAAACATCAATAAAGTATGTGGGACACATAGTATCCACCGAGGGAATAGAGACCGACCCAAGTAAAGTTGAGGCCTTGACTACCTGGCCACAGCCCAAAAATCTAAAAGAACTGCAAAGATTCCTGGGATTCTGTGGTTATTATCGGCGCTTCATCAAGGACTATTCAAGAGTGATCCGCCTTTACTTAACCTTACTCAAGGGTATCCCCAACCCACAAAAATACAAAAGTCAGCCCCTCAAGACTGAAAGAGTGTATTTTCATCCGAGTGAAGTATTTGGGGCTCGCTGGACTCCTGATTGTGAGACTGCTTTTCATGAGATCATATATCAACTTACCCATGCTCCAGTGCTGGCCTATGCCGATCCAAGAAAACCTTACGTCCTGCACACTGATGCTAGCTTGCAAGGGTTGGGGCTGTGTTGTACCAAGAGCACGAGAATGGCCTGAGACCAGTGGCCTTTGCCAGTAGAAGCCTGACCCCATCCGAAAAGAACTATCCTGTACATAAGTTAGAGTTCCTAGCTTTGAAGTGGGCTATTGTTGACCAATTCCATGAGTACTTGTATGGGGCTAAAATACTAGTAAAACTGACAATAATCCTTTGACCTATGTGCAGACCTCAGCTAAGTTGGATGCCACTGGCCATAGGTGGCTTTCTGCATTATCTACATATGACTATGCTCTCAATACCGAGCAGGTCTGAACCACATAGATGCTGATGCTCTTCTCCGGAGGCCTGTTCCCAGAATGATTGGGTCCGATTGGCAGAACCTGACATTCGGGCACTCTGCCGAAGTTTGACAGGGAGGAACAAATGTCCACGGACGCAGTGGACTGCATGGTGGATTGCTTGGGACCCTCTGAGAATTGCATACCTGCGCTTATTGCCACTTTTCTGCAATAGACATTGGTGCACTGCCTCAGCTGGACAATGACAGTATTCATGGCTCAACTCACGATCCCATGATCAAAGCAGCTTTGAAGCCCTCTATGCAGGAAAAGATGTGTCCAAATTACGCCCACTGATTTGAGAACTGCACTGTTATACAAAGAAGGTCCTAAGTTGAAACTGATCAATAAACTGTTATACAGAGAAACAGTAGACAGAGGGGACAAGTAGACAAACAACAACTAGTGCTGCCCACTGCCTTTCGAGACTCAGTACTGAGGTCCTTGCACAACCACATGGGGCACCTTGGTATAGACAGAACACTTGACTTGGTGAGATCCAGATTCTATTGGCCTAAGATGGGGCTGAGTGAGCAACACATTCGAACTTGTAGTCGCTTACTTAGAGGAAAGCTTTGCCCCAGAGAGCTGCCCCCTTGTTAACATCACCACCAGTGCACCCATGGAGCTGGTCTGTATTGATTTTCTGAGTTTGGAGTCAGATCAAAGAAATATCAGTAATGTGCTGGTGGTCACTGACCATTTCACGAGATATGCCCAAGCTTTCCCCACCAAAGACCAGAAAGCATCCACTGTCAAAGTACTTGTAGAAAACTTTTTGTTCACTATGGGGCTCCACAAAGAATCCATTCTGATCAAGGGAGAGACTTTGAGAGTCGTCTGATCAAAGAGATGCTTTCTCTGTGGGAGTGCGAAAGTCCAGAACCACTCCTTACCACCCCCAGGGGACCCACAGCCTGAACGTTTCAACCGCACTTTGCTAGATATGCTAGGCACCTGCACCCAAAGGACAAGCCTAGATGGAGCCAACAAATTAGCACCCTGGTACATGCTTATAACTGCACCAAAAGTGATGCCACTGGATTCTCCTCACCGCCTGATGTTTGGAAGAGAAGCCGACTACCAGTAGATGTGTGTTTTGGGGTCTCTCCTGATGGGGTTCAAGCTGACAACTATTTACAGTATGTGCAAAAGTTAAAGGCCCAGCTAACTCATGCGTACCAACTGGCTCAAACCATGGCTGCCAAAAGAAATCTGGCCAACAAAGAAAGGTATGATAAAAAGGTGAAAGCACAGGAACTCCAGGAGGGAGATCGGGTATTGCTAAGAAATCTGGGACTGCATGGCAAGCACAAGATTGCTGACAGATGGCACCATCTCCCTCACATTGTAGTGGGCAAACTAGATGATCTGCCAGTGTCCGAAAGCTCTCCCTGCGAGCCAAATGTTGTGGACTCAGAAACTGTAACTCCTGGAGCTGAAAGTGCCCCAAGTTCTAGCCTCTCTACCCCCATGGAGACTCCCCTGACAAGTGAGGACAATGCTGAAAATGAGGCTCAGAGTGCAGAGACTATAACAGTTCCCCCTAGAAAGACTGGTCGAGCTGTAAAGCCTGTGGTGCACCTCAGTTATGATTCACTTGGGAGGCCTGTGGACTTGCCTCTCAATGTTGTCCATAAAGGAGTGTATGTGTCCCGAGCTCATTGCCCAAACTGAGCATCAGTGCTAACTCCAAGTTACTTGTGTTGCCCTTCTATATGGTGCCCTTGCCCCATCCAGCCCCAAGGTAACTGATAGGGAAGGGCCCCCTCTTCAGGTTTCATGTACAAGAGGTAATAACTTGAGTTATGGTACAATGTGTATGTAATACTGTGTAAAGAGTGATGTACTGCAATGTTTCAGAAATGTGTTCTTGGTAAAATGATATATTGACTGATGATTACATGTGCAGCCTAATGCAAATGTATATGGTTGCAGTTGAAACTATGGTACTTGCTTGACGCTGGACGCCAAGCTTTCCCAGGCCAGAAGGGTGTAACCCCTGCAAATGGGGTTCCCAAAGACTTCCAGGAGCTTGCTTGAATGCTCCAAGCCTGAATGGTGTTTGGCATTTAAGCCATTTATCAGTGAGTGTTTTAGAGCCTCTGGTACTGTCTCTTTAAGAGCTGTCTGCTTGCAGACATAATTAGTTTGTATGGGGGGACTGTGTGCTTCTCTGAGTACCACCGAGCTGCTGCCAATTCACTTCATTTTGCAGTCACTAGAGTGCAAAGGGAACCTATCTGAAAGATGTAACTGTTTGCCAGAAATTATTTAGAGTAATAATGAAATTACAGTTTGTCTAACCTGCTTTCTTTGCAGTCAGAACTGTGTCTGCTAGTTCCCATTCTAGTTTTGAACTACTGAACTGGACCAATCAGTGTGGGGTAAGCTAGCTCTAAAATGGTGCCTTGGACGAATCAGAACTTGGACTCATAATCTGAGCCAGCCACAAGAGGATTGTATGGGAGTGACTCTGGGAGATGTAGTTTAGACTTCAGTGCCTTTTGGACCAACAGCAGCAGTCTATTGTGAGTGACAGCCAATCCAGTCAAGAACTGGGAGGAACTCAAAGGAAGTGCCGGTTTTGTCGGTTGGAGTTTCAGTTGAGCTTTGGCAGTGAAGAAGGAAGGAGCCCTGAGCTTTTTCAGTGTGCAGTTTTAGTCAAAACGTGTGAGGCCCAGAGTTCCGTCTGCAGCTTGTGTAACAGCTTGTTAGGACTGAATCTGTCCTGTGAAAAGAATCAAAGGATCTCTGAAGAGTAGAAACCAGGCTCACCCTGTAGAAGACTGGAGGAATTGCTGAAAATTGCACTCGGTCTGTCAGGAACTGAATCTGCTGTGTGTTCTCCCGGTATTGTGCAGTAATTGCGATCGGGATACAGATGCAGCCTGCCTGGTATAGTGCTTTCTTTTATATGGATGTGTGAAGAGGTTTGTGTACCTCAAGTGAGCCCTGCTGACATTGAAGGACCCTATCTTATTTGGAGGTCGTGAGTACTAATTCAGGTCGCTCCCTGTTGAATTGCCACATTAAATCCAAATGGAATTACTGTACTGCTGACTGTTTAATTCTCCTTTCTCTGTGTGAAAGGGCCTCACCAGCTGCCACGGTTTGGACTAGCCACTAGGGCTTGGGTACCCAGGGACAGTAACTGATAGGGTTAGGCCTGTGCACAGAGCCATAGGTAGATTATTAGAGTGATAAGCTAATTAACCTGATTTCCCTGTCCTTGTTATATCCCCTAAATAAATCAGAGCTGCTTGTTTCAGCAAAGTTATACTGCCTGAGGTATTTGTCTATGTTAAAGTACTGTACTGTGATTGTTGCACTGTATCTCATTTCACAGGAGGTCCCAGTGCCGGAACCAGACCTGGGGTAAGTGTATACTGTGAAGGTAATTTGATATATTGTGTGGGCCACTAGTGGGAAGAAAGGGGTGTTGCAGTGTCCCAGAGGGCTGTGACCAAGTTAGTTTAACTATTGCAAACCCTGACCTCTGGGTGGAGGCACCAGCCATTGGATCCAGGCCCCTCAACCTGTTAGTGGCAAATCAGGCAGGGGTAGTAGCCCCTGGGATAGCGCCATCTAGGGGTTACACATGCTTTAGATGTAAAGTGAAAAGATTACATCTATTGGCTGGTTTTGCAAGAAAGTGTTTATACACATCAGAAGTGGAGGTAGGCAGGAAAGACTCACAGCATCCATGCAGGCACTCTCCTCCCAGGTGGTATGGGTGCCTGATGCTGCTCTGTCTAGATTGGCACCTGGTGTTGTGCTAATACTGGCACAATGTGCGCACACATTGCCACTCAAAACCAGCGGAGGACTGTTGTGAGAATATACCAGCAGGATGGATGGGTCCTACCCTCATGGTTTGGTTCAGAATTAAGTCAGAACTGTTTTTATTCCTCGGTAACTGGGTAAGGCCCACTAGACACAAGTGCCTGTTTTCAGGGATAATGCAAGAGCAGTGGGTGGTTAAGTGACTTGCTCAGAGTCATGTAGGGTGCAAGTGGAAGTTGTGGGACTCAAACCCAGGTCTGTTGGATGTACCAAGCTCATTCACAACTCATTACTCTAACTTCTAGGCTATACTGCCAGCCGACAACCTGCTGCATGCTGAAACAATGCTCAACATAGTATACCAAATACCCATCTGGCCCCCCAGCACTGGGTAGCTACGTCAAAGCATCCAGACTCTCTCCAAATAGGACACGGCCAGGCCAAAAGGGGAGCCCTGGACATAGGGACACACTGGCACACATGGCAGCTCATCAGACAGCCAGCTAATTTATTTTATTTTATTTAAAATCGTTGACCGGGAAAGGCACACTGAGCCGAGGCTCGTTGCCAGGTGCGATCCAGGTACAAAGTGTACAAGGTGGGAGGCAGGGAATACAAGCAATATCAAGTATCAGACAAATAGTACAGTATACTACATTTCATAGAGTTAGGCTGTGAGGTTACACTTTTTGTTTGAACAGCCGAGTGGAAAAAAATCATCACATTTCATTTCTAAACTGTTTTACAGTATATTACAAGTGTGTGTCTAGACATATTTACAGTAGTGGTTGTCCAAAAAGTGGACTAGCAGAGAGAAGGTACAGGTGGGGGGGGGGGTTAAGCAGTATGAGCTGGCATGTGAAGTTATAGTTTACCTGGCATGGCCACTGAGGGTAGTACTAGGCTCGGGTAAGGAGGGATTAGTTGCACAGCTTCGGCAGGGAGTGGGAAGGAGAAGCCTGAGTAGCTGTTTAAAGGCTGATAGGAAGGGGGCCTGGTGGAGGTTGGGTAGGAGGTTGTTCCACAGGAGTGGGAGCTGTAGGGAAAGGCAGCTTGCCCAGAGGCAGAGAGGGGACGTGAGAGGTGGAAGGTACGTGCGTGTCTATGGTGAAGTGAGTAGCCGGGCAGATGGCTTGAGAGAGGCAGGAGGAGAGGTAGAGGGGAAGGGAGCCAAGCCAATATTTAGCTATGAGTGAAGCGCTGTTGACGGTCCGCCTATGCAAGAGTGGCATCAGTAATTGGTAAGAAGGAGGTCTGGGTCGCTAGACGATGACCTCCAGAGGGTGCTCGGCGAAGAGGAACCAGAAAGTAAGCCCAGAATGGAGGTTTACAAATAGAATTACAAATTGTATATATGCAACCTGAATGTACAGCTAAAACAAGGAATGATTTGATTCCATGGGCCAGATTCTAAATTGCAAAAGTAAGAGTTGCAAAATGTGGTGCACAAGAGATGTTCGACTGTGACAAACCTTCCTTTGGCAAGACACAATAATGTCCTTAGCTGCTCTGGGGAGGTGTTCCGATAATTCTAAGGCAGATTGTAAATACACAGTTACTCACCTGTAACTACTGTAAGCTGCTGGTATTCCTTCTACAGTCACAAGTGTGCAGTCATCTGAGCATGAGTGAAGTCCTTGGAAAGCCTGTCGGATAGAAACAACTCCTCCTATGTATCTAATTTTCTTGTCCCTCCATGCCTCAGACCTTTCGACATGAATCACAGGAATGTGAGGCCATGCCAATAGGTAACCTGTGAGGGGCCAGGCTAGTTAGTGTGACTGCAGAAGGAATACCAGTAGTGAAGCAATAGTTACAGGTGAATAACTTTGCCTTACAACTACCTGGATCCCTTCCATATAGTCACACTTGTGCAGACAACTAGCAATACCCAGGCTGGAGGGAGCTAAAATCTCAAGCCAGGCAAAGAGAGACCTTAGGATGAAGTATCAAAAAGCAGCATCCCTCTTGACCTGGAAGTCTAGGTTGTAGTGAATTGCGAAGTGTTGGCAGATGCCTAGCCTTGCATATCTCAGTAACTAGGATGCCTCTGACAGTGGCAGATGAAGAGGTCATATACTGGTAGAGTGGACAAAGATGCCCTCAGCCAACATTACAGAGGTCAACAGATACAATGCTGTCTACCTGAATCAAGCACTCTGTGTGAGATTTCAGTTTACTATGTAACAGACTGCAGTAACTGAATTGGATTACATTAAGTTCCTGCAAGATACCACAGCAAAAACTGTGATAAGGGCACTTGGTCCTGCTGGACAGCACTGTAGCAGTGAGCAATAGTTTGCTTGGTAGCAAGAGAGATTCAGGACTGTTGGCGTGACCGGTGTGGGTTACAAACAATTGGGTAATGGTGTCCCTGAATTCCTTCATTCTTTGACGGTAGAACAGCAGAGCATGCTTAAGATCCAGATGATGTAGCTTCTCCTCAGCAGAGCTAGCATGTAGCTTGGGAAAACTCATAGGCAGTTACAATAACTGGTTTAGATGAAACTCAGAAACAACCTTGGGCAGGAATTTCCTATTGGTGCTCAGCACAGCCTTGTCTTTTTTTGGAATACCAAGCTGACAAGAGTCGATCAAGTGGACTTATAGCTTGCTGACTCATCTGGCAGAAGTGAAAGTGACATGAAAAAGCACTTTCCATGACAAGAAAGGTCACATATCACCAGTGTCTCAAAAAAGCTTCTCCAGTAGCCTGACCGGGAAAAGACCCAGGTCCTATGTAGGTGGCAGCTCGTGAACAGGTGAGAACATATGGTTAAGGCCAAGGCCCCTAGAATTCTGCGGCCGCAGAATTTTGCGCAAAACTTGCAATCTACCGCAGAACTTCTGCAGTGCCGCAGAATTCACTCTTCTTGGTGATTTTTTATTAATATTTCTGTGTATACATAGAATCAGGCTCCCTTCTCCTCTTTTTATATCCAAAACCCCCCTATATGTTCAGAATGCGATGTTATCATTGCTATAACATTATACATTAGCTAATGAAATGGCTGCATTCTGCAACAGAAATGAACAGTCACTTATCTACCACAGCTCCCACTGCCAGAGACGGTGGCAGAGTACATCATGCATGATGATATTTGCTCAATCTGCACTGCAGCCTAATACAATTTTCAGTCTTACATTGTTGCACTATGGCCAACTTAAACAAAACCTTGTCAATAGCATAGACCTGTTATGTCCATACCTCACTTTGTACAAACTATTTGTGCCTTTAAGGTACAGAGTCGCTATCTGAACTGAATAACTGGTAAAATGAATTTAACTGTCTAAATTTTTAAGAAAAATAAAGTAATTATGCCCAGAAACGTGAAAGATAATAATGTGTAGACCAGCTGAAAGAATAGACCTGTTAAATAAATAATTGCACTGTGCACATTTTTGCCAGGGTTATTGATTACATATTGTCATTGGTTGATAGAATCACCTAAAAGTTATTGAGAAATGTTGTGTGCAGGGACAGCTGTTGGGCCAGAGGGTAGCATGCTGTGTTTCCATGCCGGTAACTCAGGTTCAGAGATTAGCTCTGGGAGCTGGCTGGGCAGCACAAGGATTGGTGGAACACATCACTGCTCGGAGCCTGGGAAGGTATGATGCAGTGTTCTGTCACATGGTGGATACATTGTCATGGGCTGGAGAGCTGTATCTCACAATTGGTTCACATGCATGTCATGGCCTGATGGTGTTACACAGTGTGTCAGGGAAAGCAGGTTGACATGATAAATGAGTTTTGCAATAACTCCTCTGTTCCATTTCCAATGGGACCTGTATGAATAAGGATGCAAGTTCATGGAACTTAAAAAAAAAATATATATATATACACACACACACACACACACACACACACACACATCTCTGTCTCTCTCACCACACACACACACGCATATTTGTATGTATGTTACAGATTGCATATAAATATACAAGTGATAGACAGTGGAAACCTCATGAGTGGTGCAGAAAGCACATACAAATATATAAGTGATAGATAGTGGAAACCTCATTAGTGGGATAGATAGCATGTATATAGAAATACCTTATTTATCACATAAGATCCCTTCTGCATATGACATTTATGCAACAGGCTAGGACCTTAATGGTGAGACATTTGTTTTGCTTTTTTAGGCATAAAATTATTTTTATAAGTCTGTTATTATTTGAACTAGTGTTACTGTGCTTTCCACCATCCTGACTGCTATAACCACTGCCATGAAAGTGAAGTCAAAATGACAAGCTGACACTGTGATGTGGTAGTTTGTTAGTGCCGCAGAACTTCCTCAGAAATTACAAACCACCGCCGCAGAAGTTCTGTGGCAAATGGTAGTCTTGCCGCAGAACTTGGTCCCACTGTGCCACAGAAAAGTAGGGGCCCTGGTTAAGGCCCATGAAACAATGACCAACCACCTGCTCTAAAGTCAAGATGAGGAAACCTGCTTTAACTCAATACACCGAGATGGCCGCTAAATGCAGCAACAAAGAAGTCTCACAGAGGTCTGTAAGGGACTAGATTTAAAGGCAGTCAAGTATAAACCCAAGAGGGCTCTCCATAGGTGCCAGACCATGGCCCTGGCAGCATACGGAGAACCTCTTCCACGTAACGTGTCAGGTGGAGCTTTTCCAAGAAGCCTCCAACATTGTGAGAACCATCTACCAGAGACCTAAGGATGCAAACTCTTGCCTCTCAGGAACCATGCTGACAAGACGCAGGCACTCAAAGCTGGTTTGCTGAATTCTCCTCTTGAACCCAGGGGACCAGATTAAAGGAGTATTTTACCTTCATGTATGTATGATTTACTTCCAGTTTCTGATTTTAGAAATGTGTTTCCCGGTTTCAGGATTCATTGATTGACTGATCAGAAGGGCTGTTGCAGCATGGTAAATGTTAAAAATAATATCACAGCATTATATAGCAGTGAGTAATTATCTGAAAACTCCATGGCAGCATTTGGCAAAGAGGGTCAAGGCCTGCAGGTTCCCAGTGGGTTTGAGTCTTGGTTTAGAGACGGGAGTTTGTGATGGGTCTTGCCCATGGCGTTATTACCATTTAGATGAAAACACTACCAGATAGAAGAAGCTTGCAGTAAACACTTTCCAGTTCTAAAAATTATGTGGGCTCCTGTTTGAACTGAGTGAGAAGGTCTGGCTTGGGCATGAGCATGATCAGGCACTCTGCCCTGAGGCAAAGAATGTCCTAATAACAAGACTGGTGTGGGATCCCCTGCAGCTATGAGTATCAATATGCTTTTTTGAGGCAGGCCTTCTGCAAGAATTTGTGCACACGAGGAAGAGGCAAGAAGGCTTACAGGAATTTACCGGCCTATTTCAGGGCACAGACTGCATCCCAAACTGTACTGTGATGTGGAGGATGGGCACAAAACAGTGGACCAATTGTTTCTTTAAGTTAACCATGATCCTGGGCAGTATCCTATTCACCCCTTGGGATTTAGCTGGCTTGATCTCTGCTAAGTTGTCCACTACCAGGGCAGGCATAATGTCAGCAGGTTGCATCATCATCACCCTTGCTGTTACTGATGACCACCCCCCCCACCACCACCAATTAGCACCCTTTCCCATTTGGGCCATTCAGTGAACATCAAAGTAAAGTATTCATTCAACATCTCAGTCATGTCCCCTGGCTAGTACACAGGTTTCTCCCCCTTTTCCTTGTTTTCAGGGGCAAAATCACCTCCCTTACTGGATGTTCCTCTTTCCATTTATTTACTGGGAGAAGGCTTTGGTGTTACCTGTAGATCCTACGGCTGCCTGGTTTCCACACCCCCTGCGTCTTCCTTAATTCTATTTTTTCAGTAACACAGTTGTTGCTTTGTATCTCTCCCTTGCCTGGGGATAGCACATCTCTCGCCAGCTGTAACAGACCCTTGTTTTTTGCAGGATCAATTGCCTTAGGTCCCTGTTAAGTCAGGGGGCCACTTCATGGCACTTTTCCCCATACTGATTACAGGAATGCAAACCTCCATGGCTGATTCAAACATCTTCTTTAACAAACTCCAAATGGGCTCTGCATTACCAGCTTCTTCAGACCACTGGTCACCAGATCCCTCATCTTAGCAGAGTCTGCCTTTCTGAAGTTCTGGGTCTTGATGACTGATGTCTGACTAGTATTCCCGGGCACCAGGGAGAAGGTTGCCCTGTTGTGGTCACTGCCTCACACTGGTTCCTTGCTGGACATGATGTTCATCTAGGAAGCAGTCCTTGAAAGTGGACAGGAGCTTAGTCTTAGCCCAGCCCTTTAGTCTTCTCAGAATGCCAGCCTATGTCCGGGAGACTGATGTCCCACAGAGTCACCACAGCATCTGATTTGACTGTTGTCATAATTTCCCCAGCTGGATATCCTGCTCTGCTGAACTTTTTGTTACTACAAATGACTATGTCTGAAATATATAATATGCAACTTGCCACCTATTGTACAGCTTCTTGAAGCTTTGTGCACAGGATTTTCAATGTAAATGAGCTACAGTATGGCTTGATGGAAACTCCTTGAGCAAACATAATCTACTACTACCACTCACCACCCACCCACAGGTGCCTGGGAAACTGCATCATTCACAGGAGGCTTATACATTTTTGAAAACATTATTGCTTGTCCTCAAACAAAAATAGAGCTGTACATTTCCACGCTGGTATTCTTAGCAGTGTAGGCGTGGTCTCCCTTACAGTCTTAGGGTGTTAGAACCACTCACTTTCAGTTTGCAGTTTTCATACCCTAAGAATGCATGAGACCACATTCACACTGCTAACAGTGCTAGTGGGTCCCGAGATACCCACAATGAAGTTAGACCATAAACTAGGCAATAATGGAATTTGATCCCTCAGTTTGTGGTTGAAGCTCCTACCCTTGACATCTTTAAAACAAGACTTGGCAACTATCTCAGCTGGGCATAAGCCATATTAATTTCATTTCACCCACGCAGATGTGGGAGACAATCTCTATGGACCCCGGCCTTCTTCTTTCTTAAACACCTAGTAACCTAGTAAGATTTATATACACATTCAAGCTACACGAGTCCCTAGATACCTCACAACAAGGTTTAGAGGAAGGGAAGGTTATGGTTCAAGGTGAAAACGAGGGGCATTATAAGAACAAAATCTGGCCACAGCTGATAGGGCTGCAGGTAAGGAATTTGGGCCAAACTGATTCCACTGTAGGATGGTGGTCCCTTGTGAAGCACTACATCAAGCAGGTTACCAAACCCGAGCGGTAGGAAAGAGAACAAAGCCAGAGATCAAGTGGGGTCTGTGGTTTCTGCAGCAGGTAGAGAAAATGGGCAGACTGGGTAAGCCTAGCGGTCCTTATCTGCTGTAAATTGCTATGTTTAAAGTGTGGCTTTTGTGATATGCAAAATGCAAGGATCCTGATAAAAAAGCGAGATGCAATCATATGGTTAAGTCTGCTTGTGTGACTATAATTGAAAGCAAACTTAATGCACAAAAACCTGATTAAACAGTACTATACAAGAGCCTCCTTTGTAAAGCAAAGCAAAATAATAAATGATTTATTCTCAGAATGCTCCTTTACTCACATTGAGTCTATGTTTTAAGGGTCTTAACTGAGCCTCTTTTGTGCAATCTTCAGGATGGATGGATTGTTCACAGCCTAAACTTCCTTACACAAGAGAAGTGTAAGGCGGGAATGCAGCAGCTGGTATTCATCATCTTCAAATGTTTTCTATGGCAAGCACAGTGCCAAGTATCTCTTATACTAACCAGGAGGTGGCACCTGAAATCCTGGTTGGACAATTTTAAGTCTTAATTAGGTTGCTATATTAGGAAGAATTGCTAATAATGGAGACTGAAGCTTTCCATAACTAATGGGAAAAACTTTTTGATACCCCTGTAATGATGCCACTAGAAATACTGTGTAGCAGAAATTGTGTAAAAGAAGTGCATATAATAAGGTGGTGGGTCCTAGAGGTAGGAATTAATTACATGATATATTTATAAATATTGTATTATAATTTGCTAACTGATTTTAAAATAAACATTCTTTGACTTTTGCATTAAGTTCCATGATATCTTTAACTTCCACCTGGACAACCAGAAAAGATGGGACAGAATGGACCTTGGTTTAACATCTCATACAAAGGCTAGCACCTCAACATCAGTGTAGTACATCCCATACCCAGGTGCTACATTACAGTATCAATACTGGGTATTAGTCCAATTTCCTGGTGTGGAGCACCAGCCTATGTCCTTCTGGCCCCAAAGACAAGCATGCAAACTATTGAGTCAATAACACTAAACATCCAACATGTTCACAACAACAAAGAATTTGTTATTGATGAGGACTGGATGTCCCCTCAAGGCCCAACCCTTTCACTAATCCAAAGCCAGTGTTCATTATCTCTGCATAGGTGAGAATAATGACTATCAACCATTTACTCTAGAGCAAGAAACAAATTAAAGTTACAAAAGAGCAGCTTCATTGTTCCTCCATTAAGGGTGTTGATCATAGCCATGAAAGAAAATGGAGGCATGGAGGCTCCGAGGTTTGGCATTAGGTTTCAGAGCTGTGATTTGAATCAGTAAGTGTCTAAAAATGTTGCACCTGTAAACAAGCTTTCAGTTTAGTGTGTCTCACCTGGTTAAACAATTGGAAAAAAAAATGTGTATTTTCTTGATTTTTATTATGAATGTTATTTGTTTTGTCTGCCAATTTTGTATTGTAACCTTCCGGGTCGTGTCTGAAAATAGTCATACTTTGTGGCTACGACACCTTACCCGGTAAACAAAACTAAAATAAAAAAATTAAAAAAACAAATTGTTTACAGAGGTTCACGTCTATATATAGTTGCAGTACAATACATACAGTAGTTACAATACATAGTTACAGTACATCATGTAGATGCAGTATAATATGTAGTAGCAGTGAAACATACATTAGATACTAGTTGAGGGTAGTGAAAATACAACAGGGGAGGGAGCCACACTTAGAGAACATGATACAGTGAGGGAGATACAACAATAGTGCAATACAGGCTTTTTTACAAGCATGATCATCAGCACATACCACTGGTAGTGTGGTTCGAGCAGTCACAGTTGACACTGTCAGGAAGTAGTGGGAGTAGAGTGGAGGGGGCAAAAAAGAGAGGTGGTGCAGGGTGGAGACAATAGGGAGGGGGAGGAGGAGGAGAGGGTTTGTGGTGTGGGGAAGGGAGGAAAGAACAAATGAGGTGCAGATGTTATAGGGGAGGGCACTAGTCGTGAAAGAAGGGCAGGGGGGGATAAGCAGGATAAGTGCTGGTAGTCACGTATATTCGGATTGGGCCAGAGTTTGCAGTAGTAATGAGGGTTAGGATTGGCAGTCACAGGAACTCAGCACAGTCAGGTGTCGCTTTAGTTTGCACTTGAAAGGGCCCAGTCTAGGTTCTGTGGCTATGTCAGCAGGAAGAGCATTCAACCAGCTTAGTGCTCTGTAGGCAATGGAGCGCTGTGCTTGGGCTGTACAGTGGAAAGGGATAGACAGGGCATTTCTTGACATCCCTCTTGTCTGGTGCCGAATATTAGTCATTATGAGAAGGTTTTGGATAATGGGTGGTGTTTGCCCAATGGTAGATTTCTTCCCAAAAAGGCAGACCTGGTATTTGATTCTTGCCTGGAGGTTAAGCCAGCTGGTTTGTGCATACAGGTCACAATCCTGTAATCTATGACAGAGAGGATGGAGCTGTTGGTTGCTATGGAGAAGGCCTCAGGGGTCATACAGTGGTGGTGTCTATAGATTAGGCCTATTTGTGTGTTTACAGTCTTTATGATGTTGTCAATATGCTGCGTGCATGAGAAGTGACTGTCCAGTGTGATACCCAGATATTTAAAGGTAGTTACACAGTCAATTAGTTCTAGTTTGCTATTGAGAATTTTAAGCTGATGTGATTTGTGTTTGTTGTGAGTGTTTGAGAAAATAATTGTTTTGGTATTCTTATAGTACATGGTAACATTTATTTGTACATTATACCCCCCCCCCACACACACACACACACACACACACTGTTATCCCTCTCCCCGTGATATTCCTGGAAAAGAGCCATGGCTCAATGTGCCTTATCCAGTCAACAAACAAACATTAAATAAATGCATATACTGTATACGCAACACAGAACACACAGTGCTTAACATTTCCAGTACTCTTCAAGGTACGCTGACCAAGTTGTGCATGCTTCAGTTACAGCATTTCTAACTCTAAAGTGTTCTTGCTACTAAAACCATAATTCATGCCATTGTAATATGGTGGTAGTCATTTTTATCCAATTTATTCACCACTACTGTGATATATATCTAGCAATATAGCAAGTTTGCATCCAAGGGTAGTTTCAAGCGCAGAATCTTTTAGAGTGCAGGTTTTAAAGTATTACAGCTCTCTTTGTTTTAAGGTCCTGTGGTATTTTACCCTGGATCAAAAACTAAGTTTAAAGTGATACAGCTTTCTGTGAACACTTCTCTGTTTAGACCAGGTTTCATTTGTGTAACAGCTATAAGCTATGCCTTGCAACCAATCCCATTTCTGTTTCACTTTCTCTTCTTCCAGCTTGAATTTTTCACCCCCAGTCTTTATTACTCTCCTTCCCCCAGGGCACCACCCCTAGGCAATCTTCATCCTCCCCTCTCACTAATATTGCAACTCCCCTTAAAGATACAGATGCAGTTACAGGGCCTAATACTTGTCAGTGTTAATCTTAACACTTTAAGTTAGAAGACAGCACACTGAACTCTAAACCAGCCTAATTTCTCCCCATTCTAAAGGCATCCCCGTGACTACTCACTTTCTACTCTCGGAAGACACCATACTGAACTCTAAACCAGCCTAATTTTTTACCAACTTAAGGGATTTGTGTATCTCACTGACCTGCAGACACAGCTGTATTAATTATTAAACTGCACATACTGAAAGCCACAGACCAGTGCCCAAGGTCAGCTCACAAGTTGGTGCTGCCTGACTGTGACTAATGACCGATTCCTGCTGAAACCAGGAAGAAGAATGGGTCTTGACTATACTCCCCCAAGTCCTCAACGACAGTTTATCATTCTCCTGATGGTAACCCTACCTATAATGGGCCCGTACCTGGATAACACCTCAAACCACCAAGACTGTATACTTGCAGAAAAGAGTCCTCCAGCCCAGTGGAAGACCTTCAGTAACACCCAGCTGTTTGACCATCCTCCCCTACCCCATGTCAGGTACCACAACCCCCCCCAGGACTCAACACACCAATACTGTGCCTATACCCAGGACTGCTTAGCAGCCTTTGCACCCCTCAAAGAACACACAAGGCACAGACTCACCGGAGAACACGGACAACCCGTCTTTTCCCTAAATTACCTAGGATGCTCATCCTGATCCTACTACTGATCTCGGGAAACATTCACACCAACCCTGGCCCTATGCTTGCCAACACCCAGACCCAGCCACCCACAGGGAGGTTGAGGATTGTTCCCTTAAACATTGGCAGCCTGCTGGCAAAGCTCACTCAATTTGAAGCCTGGGTGGCACTTGTTCAGCCTGACGTTATCGCGCTAACCAAAACCTGGCTCACGCCCAGAACTGCTGACATGGCAATCTCCCTGCCTGGGTACAACTTGTATAGGCTTGATCGCACGACAAAAAGAGGGGGTGGATGCCTAATCTACACCCACGACCGTCTCTAGTGCCATAAAGTCCAACTACCAGCAATGACTGTGAATGCCTTGCAGTAAAAATTCTCATGGGCAAGGGGAAGAAAGGGCTGATCGGCATGTCGGAATACATTCCACCTGGACA
The DNA here is from genome assembly GCA_016271365.2 of Neoceratodus forsteri. Taxonomy (NCBI): domain Eukaryota; kingdom Metazoa; phylum Chordata; order Ceratodontiformes; family Ceratodontidae; genus Neoceratodus; species Neoceratodus forsteri. The sequence goes on along the minus strand of CM057456.1, from coordinate 685,423,290 downwards.
CCAACAAACAGGGTTAAATGATTTCACCAATCTCTATATCCAGGCAAGTCACAATAAGGAAACTATTGTGCTAGGTGACTTCAATTCTAACTGGCTAGCCAGCTCCAGTTCCTCACACAGGAGCGGATTACTTGACTATACCTAACACAGGTGGTCCAGAGTTGCACAAGAACCAGCTATAGAATGGGAACAAATACTTCGATTGACTGGGTACTGACCTCCCACCCCGAGAGAATTACCAATGTCCAGGTACTCCCAGATGCGCTGAGTAACCACTCCCCTGTCCTATGTGAATGGTCCTCCAAGCTACCAAAACTACCCCCAAGGCTGGTGAGGAACAGAGTTATCAGAAATTGCACTATGGTCACCTTCAAGAAACACCTGGCCAACACAGACTGCAGCACCCTGGATACCTGTCCCTCTGTTGACGCAGCCCTCCAGCTCTTCCTCGATCAGTTTAACTAGGCTGCAGACAAGTATGCCCCCTTTCGTAAGAAAATAATAAAAGGGAGGTGCATGGACTGGATCACCCCCCCCCCCAAAGTCCTTGGTTTGATGTGGGAAGTGATCTACTATGGCACCGAGCAAGGGTATCAGGGACAGTAGAGAATGTCCCAAATTACAAAGCTGCTAGAAATAGGTGCACATGGGCAGTCAGGGACAGATTAGGGCATAGGCAACATAGGCACAGACCTAGGGTCCCCAGCAACCCCCAACATATACTTACTATGTATCCTTTCTTTCTGCCTGAGCTGCATGTTTTTTGTAAAGGACTCAGCCACTGAGTAAGTCAGAGGCTGAACTGTGACATGACTCTCACCTCCCTGATTAGGTGTCAAGTGCAGCTGACAGCTTCAGGGGCCCCACTCAGGATGACCTTTAAGGTATGAACAAGCCCATTTCCTTTGCTTTGTCTCCCACACCCACTTAGAATCCTAGCTTTGAATCTTACTCTTAACTATAAAAGATTAACAGTGTAATTCAGTGTGTATGCTTTATATTGTATCTTAAGTATCTGTTTTATTGGCTTAGGAAACCTTGTATCATCCTTGAAATTTGAATGTAAGAAAAAGATTAATTTGCTTGAAACCTTTATACCATGTTTCACTCTGGGTTGTTTTACCCTCCGCATTCAGATGAAATAGCTTTCAATGTATTGCTCATTACCTTTGTACCATACTTGACTCTGGGTTGTTTTACCCTCCTCATTCATTTGTAACACCTTTAATTGTATTGTCCAGTTCTCTTGTTTTGTAATTCCATGACATGGAGCCTTTGCAAAAGGAGTCTCTGACCCAAAGGTTTGTAGTTCCAATATCTCGATAAATAAAGCATAAATATTTTATCTCACTCCTAAAATTAATAAATCTACAATAAGTTTCAGTGGTACAATTAAAAACCATACTCTCTCTCTCTTTTTTTAATTCTCTCATCTCGTTCATACTCATGTTCTGACCCTGCTACAGCTCTGTTTTCAGGGTGAACAAATGAATGTATATCAAGATTCCCATCAGTAAATCTTGCCATTTATGGATTCTGGCTTACTTATCAATGACAGAAATGTTTGATCCTGGGAAAGATTTCAAATCCTTTCAATAATCACTCGCTTTGCAGTATAATCTCTAAAGTTCATAACCCCCCTAGTAAACCACAAACTTAACTCCTACACCACCCAGGACCTAGCCTGTTTTAGAGATCGGTCCTTACCCAACCCAACAAAACTCCCACATCCTGGTTCATACTACCTGACTGGACAATATGATAACACCCAATCTGCAAGTGCACATGTGTTTTGGGGGCTTTGGAGAAGTGCAAATCATGACATTTCGCATACAAAAAATTATTTTTATTAGGCCTATTATTATTTTCTCTAAATTATCAAAACTCAGGCTATTGTTATTTTTCCATACTGATAGTATTAGTTTCATTAATTTTGAAGCATTTTATGCCACTTTTTAGGGACAGTATGAACATTGTTTTCATGTTTCAGTAACAGATATGCAATTTCCAAGAGGTGCAGTCATGGCGAAGGGGCATTTTATTTATTTATTCATTCTCAGATTAGAAATACCTGTGAGCACAAAGGGGCTCATTTACAAAGGTTCCATGTCATAATGGGAGAGGGTTAACCAAACAGACAGAGGAGGAAACATATACATTCTAGTGTACAGCGAAAACAAAATCATTAGACATAGCTATTAACATTTCAAAAACAGTAGTGTAAGCAAAAGAGGGAGGTCATACAGGAGATGGAGAGGGGTAGGGGAAATAAGGGAAGGGGATAGGTGGCAGGGCATAGTAGTGGAAAAGGTTGCAGCCATGAGGCATTGTCAGGAAAATGAAGCGAGATAGGAGGGGAGTATGAGGGTAGCTGGGAGGAAAGAGGGGGGGCAAGGAAGACATCAGGAAGGACAAGGGTGTCTAAATGGTAGGGGTGTTAGCAAGAATTAAATGAGGGTGAGAAAGGAGGCAGCACATTTAGTGGTCAGAGAATAAACCAGGTAGAGTAGGAAGAAGGTAAGAGGCGAGAGGGAAAGGGGTGAGTGGGAGGGGAAATTGGTGCAACTGGAGGAGGAGGCAGCCAGGGCCACTGTCATTGTGGTAGATGTCAGCTGGGAGGTGGCAGATGGTAAGGAGTACGGTTAATTGAGGCAATCACAGGCAGCTTCATTCATGATGTGCTAGTGCAGGAGATGCTTAAATTGGGCAATATACGGAACATTGAACAGCTGGAGGCCCAGACCATTAAACCAGTTAGGGGATCTATAGATGAAGGATCACTGGCATTGGGTAGTCCATTCTGTAGGAACAAGAAAAATTTCTGTGTCAGAGGTCCGTGTGTGATGGGACCTGAGGGACTTAGACAAAAGACAGGTGATACCAGCTAGCATGACTCCAAGTAACACTTGTTTGGCAAGTACGCACGATTGGTATTTGATCTGGTCTTGTAGTTTTAGCCAGCCAGTCAGGGTGTAGAGCTCACAAGTGTGTGTCAGCTGATTAGCCCCAGTGACAAGTCGGCAGGCTTTGTTAAGAGTAGTGCTTAGCCTTTTGAGAGATGTGTCTGAGGCAGAGCCAACAGCAAGTTTAAGTGCCTCTTGAGTCAGACTCCTATGTCTGAATAGTTGACCTAGTTTAGTGTTCACATTCTTAGCAACATTTTCGATGTGAGGTGCATAAGTAAGGTGATTGTCCAAAGTAAGGGGTTACAGTGTGGGGGGAGGCAGATTTCTCTTGGGCCTAGGGCCCCATGTTGCCTTAATCTGGCCGTATGGGCACTACAGCAAGCCAAGGCTTCCCACCACAGAAATCATCAGTCCCAGTGCCTGAAAGATGGCAAAAAATTGTGGGCACCATCAAGGACCTCGTAGGGACTTGTGACAGGTCTCCACCAACCATGCTCCACCACAGTGAAAAAGTCATAGTTGACGAAGTTACCATAGCCAGTATTTTCAATAAAGCATTTACTAACTACAGTGCAGTCATACCATCTAAAACAACTGCTCACAAGGACAAAAGAAAAAAATACCATAGTAATGTTGTTTCTTCTAATGGAGTCTTGCTGTATTCTGACATTATGCAGTTAGCCCCAGCACTTGAACTATCCCGGACAGGAAAGAGTTAACTCTATGCATGAACATAGAACGTTGAGCTCAAGCTCGGTTTTCAAACCTCGGTCTCTGGTACTTACCAGTGTAACCGTCAAATTCTTACAAGCAAACTAACTAAGTACTAACATATGGAAATTGTGTGGTATATGGCCAAAAGGCAACAATTTGGGTCCTAAAAGACTCAAGTAGAGAACCCAAGAAAAAAAGAGGTAGTGACAATAATACAAATATATATATATATAGCACAACATAACAACATTAACCAAAACAAATACCTCACCCTGAAAAGGGAGGGTACAAGGTACACCCTTGAGGTGCAATACTGAACCTGCCAGCCCACTTCCCAAAACTAGGTTCTGAGAGGGGAGGCAGGGAAGGAGGTCAGAATACAGCAAGAATCCATTAGAAGAAACAACACTACTATGGTGAGTAATTTTCTTCAAACAACATGAAGTCTGCTGTATTCAGACATAATGCAGACTACCAAGCAGTTCCACCAGGAGGAGGGAATGCAGAACCTACTTTGGGAAAAAGCTCTGCAGTACTGCTGTGCCAAACCTAGCATCACTCCTAGCCTGGATGTCCAGAGAGTAATGCTTGGTGAAAGTATGGATTGTTTTCCAGGTGGCTGCTTTACAGATTTCTAGCAAGGGTAAATCTCTGGCAGCAGCCAGAGTAGCAGCTGTACCCCTAGTCGAGTGAGCCCTCAGGCCTGGAGGGGGTGTTCTACCCAATTTGTCATAGCAGAATTGTATACAAGAGACAATCCACCTGGCAATAGTTCTTTCAGTAGCAGGCTTACCTTTCCCCACTTCACCATAAGTGAGAAACAATTGGAGACAGTCATTTCTGTGTGCCTTAGTATGCTCTATGTAGTAGCTAAGAGCCCTTTTAACATCCAAACTGTGTAATCTTCTTTCCCCTGAAGAAGAATGGTCAGTGAAAAGCACTGGAAGAGACAGAGACTGGTTCAGATGAAAATCTGATACCACTTTGGGTAAGAACCTCCTACTGGTTCTTAGGACCACCTTATCCCTGTGGAAGGAGATGAAGTCAGGTTCAACTGACAGGGCCTGTAATTCACTTGTAACCCCCCCCCTGCAAATGGGGGTTTCCAAAAGTCTTCCAGGGGCTTGCCTGAATGCTCCAAGCCTGGGTGGTGTTCGGAGTCTGAGCTGCTTAACTGTGGTTGCAAGTGAGTGCTATTTGAGCCTCCATGTACTGTCTCTTTAAGAGCTGTCTGCTTACAGACTTACTTAGCTTGTATGGGGGGACTGTGTATTTAATGCTCGAATCTCACCCGAGCTGCGGAGTAATCGCTACATTTTGCGGTCACTGATGCTGCAAAGGGAGCCCATCCGAAAGCTGTAACTGTTTGCCTTAATCACTTAAAGCATTAGCAAAATTGTAGTTTGTCTAACCTGCCTTTATTGCAGCTAGGACTCTGTGTGTGTTACCGCTCCATTCTGGACCTAAACTGCTGTGCTGGGCCAATTAGGTTAAGGGAGCCCTAAAATGGAGCCTGTGGACGAATCAGAACTTGGACTCTTAATCTGAGCCACCCACAAGGGAATTGTAAGGGCAGTGACTCTGGGAAATGTAGTTTTGACCTTGATGCCTTTTTCTACCAACAGAGGGAGTCTTATTGTGAGTGACAGCTGAATGAGCCAACAGAATAGTGTGGAGCTAAAGAAAATGCCCTGCTCTGTGACTGGAAAGATCAGATCAGTTGTGGCAGTGAAGAGAGAAGGAGCTGTGTGCTTCTGTGGTGTATAGTTTTGTGCGGGAAGCGCGTGTGAGGCCCTGGGTTTCAGTCTGCAGCCTTTGTGAGTGCCAGTTTGAACTGAATCCGAGTTGTGAGGAGAAAGAAGCACTAGAAGTGTGGAAACCAAGATCACCCTGTAGACGACTGGAGAAATTGCTGAATCGCACTCAGTCTGTCAGGAACTGAAGCTGCTGTGTGTGCTCCCGGGTATGTTGCAGTAACTGCGATCGGGATCGAGGAGCAGCCTGCCTGGTATAGTACTTTCCTTTTACATATGAATGTGCGTAGTGCCTGTGGGGAATCACTATTTCCAATCCCCTGTGCTGTGTGCCGAAGCTGGAAGCAAACCCCAGCTTAGCTTGGACTAAATACGTTTCCTATCAACTGCAGTGGGGTCCAGTCACAAGGACCTTGTCTCAATGCCCTGTTGTTCTGGCAGTCCAGAAGAACATCTACCATCCGGTCCTCAGCTTGGGTATTGTGAGTACAAATCAGGGTATTCCCCTGCAGTCTGTTTTCAATCACAAGTGTGTCATCTAATTCTTGCTGTTTCCCTGCTTCATGGACTGAGCCAGATTACAGACTCCAGATTACAACTGGGTGTTGTGCATATATTTTCTTCTACAGGGCCCCATCCATCTGCACCTGCCGGCCAACCCCCGGGCAATGGACCTGGCTAGCCCCCCCCCAACCTGGGTACCCAGAGTGTGACTTTTCAGACCCTGTATGTTTGCACAGTACTGTGATTTAATGCCACCAATTAAGCTGATATCCTCCTCCCGTGTTACTGCCCCCTAAATAAATCAGATTTGTTGTTGTTATACTATATACTGTCTGTGGTGTTGGTACTTATGGAAACAGTATTGTGTTTTGCTGTGTATGTTGTTTAACCTTATTTTACAGGGAGTCCTCAGAGACGTGCTGCAGAATCAGTCTCGAGGGTAAGTGGTATCTATATGAGTGAACAGTGTGTATACGTGGGGTATTGGGGCTATAACTCCGGGGTGCTGTGTGAGCCACTAGAGGGGAATAAAAGGGGGTCTCGGTGTCCCAGAGGGCTGTGACCAAGCTAGTCTAACCACTACAAACCCTGACCTCTGGGTGGATGCACCCGCCATAGGACCTAGGCCCCTCAACCTGTCCGTAGTCAAACAGGCGGGGTAGTAGCCCCTGGGATATCGCCACCTAGGGGTTACACACTAATCCATCTGGCAGAAGTAACAGCTACCAGGAACACAGTTTTCCAGGTCAAGAACTTCAGCTCGGCCGGAGCCAGAGGTTCAAAGGGTGGCTGCATAAGCTAGGCAATGCAGATGTTAAGATCCCAAGCCGGAGCAGGCTCTCGAAAGGGAGGATTAATGTGAACCAGGCCTTTGAAAAACTTACTAAAAACAGGATGAGATGCCAGGGAAGAGCCCTTCCCTGCTGAAAGGAATGCAGAGACAGCTGCTAGGTGAACCTTCAGAGTTGTAGGCCTAAGGCCTAAACCATTACGATGAACCAGATAATCTAAGGCTATAACAATGCCTGCAGTCAGGCGCAATGCCCTTCTGAGAACATCAAATGCTAAATCTTTTCCATTTGGAATTGTACGTTTTTCTAGTGAAAGGTTTCCTGGAAACCTTCAAAATATCCAAGACTCCCTGAGAAAGATGCAGGCCTGCATATTCTAACTCTTCAAGAGCCAGGCCTTGAGGTTGAGAGACTGGAGACTGGGGTACCAGATCCTCCCCTGGGAGGAGGTTAGGAGATTGTGTCTCTTGGGAAGAGACAGGGGACATGACACTGCTAGAGACAGCAGCAGAGGATACCAAGGCTGTATGGCCTGATCTGGAGCTACCAGTATCACTGTGCAGGGTTGAGATCTGATTTTGATCAGGACTCTGAACAACTGAGGGAAGGGAGTGAAGGCATAGAGAAACCTGCCCTTCCAATCCAGAATGAAAACATCCAGAGGAACAGTCCCTAGGACTAAAGGTCTGCAGCAAAACAGGAAGTTGGTGATTGTCCAGGGCTGCAAAGAGATCTATCTCTGGAGTGCCCAATCTGGAGAAGATGACCTGAAGTATGGGAGGGTCTTGCGACCATTCGTGATGCCCCAGAGAAATTCTGCTCAGAGCATCTGCTAATACATTGTCCTTCCCTGGAAGGTGAACTGCTATCAGGGAAGTCTGAAGAGAATAAGCTAGGGACCACAGTTTCATGGCTTCTGTGCACAAGGCCATGGACCGAGTGCCTCCCAGCTTGTCGATATACCACATTGTGGTGGCGTTGTCTGTCCTGACTTGGACCACCTTGCCCCTGACTGACTCTGAGAAGACCTGAAGGGCTAGAAAAACTGCCCTGAGTTCCAGGAGACTGATGTGAAAGAGAGACTCTTGTGGAGATCAGACCCCTTGAGCTGTAAGGGCTCCCAAATGGGCTCCATAACCTAGGAGAGAAGCATCTGTAGTTAAGACTACTGAGGGAACTTGAGAGACAAATGGAACTCCTTGTCTGAGGTTGTACTGGTCCAGCCACCACTGGAGAGCTTGGACCACAGTAGTGTTATCAGAACTAGTTCGAGAAAGATTCGAACCCTCTCTGTGAACCTAGTGTTCGAGTTCTAATTCTCGAACACTACAGGGTTCGCAAAAGGGTTCGAATCATCAAAACAAATCTTACGTTTGTGTGCTTTTTCTTTTTGCTGGCATCATCCGTGTCCTGTTCCCGTTCCCAATCTTGGCACCAGCTGAAGAATGCAGCTCAATTCCCTGCCCTCTCCATTCCCTCCCATCCTGTCCTGAGTGTTACTGTCGGGGGGGGAGGCAGCTGTTCTCAGCTTTCACGCTTGCGATCTCAACCACACTCAGAGTGTACCACCTGACCATCTGCTATGTGATCAGATGGTGGTGGCTGAGAGGAGTTAGCGAGTCTCGTGAGTTGAGGGATCAGACAAAGAAGTCATCTGCACAGCTGCGGCTCCATTTTATTGCCATTCAGTCATAGTCTCACAGTGGAGAAGGAGCCGCAGCCTGAGTGTGTGCGCTCTCAGTTGTGCGACTGTGTCCTCTGAACTTGTGGCTGCTTGGCTTTTTGTTAGAACCTTACTGCCACTGAACAAAAAAAAAGTTAACTGGCTGGTGGGGAAAGGAAGGGGAGTCGGGGGAACTGAGGAAAGAAAGGGAGGAGGAGTGAAGAGCATAACTTGTTGGGACTGAAGTGAAGTCGTAGGGAGTGGGACTCTTTCGGGAGGAAAAACGGATTGAAATATCTGGAGGAATTAGTTCATTTGCAGACTGCTGCCTGCCTGTTTATGTGTGTGAGACGTGCTTAGTCTGCACAGTACCACTCATCCTCTGGTTGCTTGCTGAGTTCTAATCTTCACAAATCTTATATCTAGTGTGACTTGTGGCACTCATGGGAGGAGGGAGATCACCCTGGCTGGGAGAGGGGTAAAAAAAATAGATCATATTTGGGGTTTTCCTTTGTTTGAGGGAGAAAAAAAAAAGAAGTTAAAACACTTTACTGATAGTGTGAAACTTGATGTTACTTCTAAGCCCACAAAAAGGAAACAAGGAAAGAAAAAATTACTCACCTTAGTAATGTTGTTTCTTCTAATGGAGTCTTGATGTACTCTGACATATGCGGTGATGTCCAACCTTTGAACTGCCCTGGAGAGGAAAGAGTTAACTTTCCATGCAAGGCATGGAACCCTGAGCTCAAGTTCGGTTGAGACTCTTGTCTGTTGTTGTTTGAACTCAAACCGCCAGATCTTTACAAGCTATACTCACTGGGTGTCCCGTGTGGAAACTGTAAACTTACACTAGCCAACTGGCTACTAAATATAATAAAAATATTTTTTGGTTCCAAGGCAAAGACTCAAGTCAGGAAACCCAAAAAATAAAACAAAACACAACACACACACACAAAACTAAGAGGGTGAGAAAAGAGGGCACCTCCAGAGTGCCAACACTGTTGCTGCCTCACCACATCCCAAAACCCAGGTTCTGAGAGGGGAGGCGGGGAGGTCAGAATACAGCAAGACTCCATTAGAAGAAACAACATTACTAAGGTGAGTAATTTTTTCAAACAACATGAAGTCTTGTTGTATTCTGACATATGCAGACTACTAAGCAGTACCTCCATGGAGGAGGGACAGAACCTACTGTGAATAGGCTCTAAAGCACTGCTGTGCCAAACCGAGCATCACTCCTAGCCTGGATATCCAGAGAATAATGCTTGGTAAAAGTATGTACTGTTTTCCAGGTGGTTGCTTGACAAATCTCTAAGATAGGAATATCCCCGGCAGCAGCTAGGGAAGCAACTGTACCTCTGGTAGAGTGAACCCTCAGGCCTGAGGGTGGATCCTACCTAATTTTCATAGCAAAATTGTATGCAAGAGACAATCCACCTGGCAATAGATCTCTTAGTGGCAGGTTTTCTTACCAACCTCACCATAAGTGAGGAACAGTTGAGGGAGTCAAACCTGTGACCCTTGGTGCGCCTATGTAGTAGCTAAGGGCCCTTTTCACATCCAGTGTGCAGCCCTTCTCCCAGAGGAGGAAAGGTCAGTAAAGAAAACAGGAAGAGACATAGACTGGTTAAGGTGGAACTCTGAAACCACCTTAGGCAAAACTTCCTATTAGTCCTGAGGACCACCTTATCTCTATGGAAAGAGATAAAATCAGGCTCCACTGACAGGGCCTGTAACTCACTTTACGTGCCTGGCAGAAGTAATGGCTACCAAGAACACAGTTTTCCAAGTCAAGTACTTAAGCTCTGGCTGAGGACAAAGGCTCAAAAGGGGTTGCATAAGCTGAGCAATGCAAACATTAAGGTCCCAAGCAGGGGCAGGGTCCCTGAAGGGAGGATTGGTATGCAGCAATCCCTTGAAGAACTTACAGAATACAGGATGAGCTGAAAGGGAAGAGTGCTTGCCTGCTGACAAGAAAGCAGAGACAGCTGCCAGATGCACTCTAAGTGTAGCTGGTCTGAGTCCCAAGCTATTGAGATGAACCATATAGTCAAGGAACCAGCAGACTCTGGAGAAATATGCTTCCTAGAGCACCAAATAGTAAACCTTTTCCATTTTGAGTTGTAAGTCTTTCTGGTGGAAGGCTTTCGAGAAGCCTTTAAAATATCCAGAACACCTTGAGAGAGATGCAAATCTGCAAATTCTAACTCTTCAAGAGCCAGGCCTTGAGATTGAGAGATTTGAGATTCGGATACCAGACCCTCAACTGAAAACATGTTAACAGGTTGTAATTCCTGGGAAGAGACAGGGGAAGGTGGACTGCTAAGGACAGCAAGAGGGGGTACCAGGGCTGTCTGGCCCAGTCTGGAGCAATCAGAATCACTCTGCAGGTTTGAGACCTGATTTTGACTAGTACCTTGAACAGGAGAGGGAAGGGGGGTAAAGCATACAGGAACTTCCCTTCCCAATTGAGAACTAGGGCATCCAGGGTGCCCCATCTGGAGAAGATCACCTTCAAAATCAGGGGATTTAGGGACCATTTGTGATGACCCTGAGATACCCTGCTGAGAGCATCTGCCAGGACATTGTCCTTGCCTGGGAGGTGTACTGCTGTGAGGGAGGTGTTCAGAGAATAAGCCAGAGACCAGAACTTCATTGCTTCTGTGCACAAGGCCATAGACCGAGTGCCCCCCTGCTTGTTGATATACCACATTGTGGTGGTATTATCTGCCCTGATCTGAACTACTTTGTTCTGAACAGACTTGGACAAAGCTTGAAGTGCTAGAAACACTGCTCTGAGTTCTAAGAGACTGATGTGAAGTAGAGATTCTTGAGGCGACCACAACCCTTGGGTGGTCAGGTCCCCCAAGTGGGCTCCCCATCTCAAGAGGGAGGCATCTGTAGTAAGGATTAGAGAATGAGATTGAGTGACAAAGAGAACTCCTTGTCTTAGGTTGTCCTGATCCTGCCACCACTGCAAAGCCTGGAGCAGGATTCGAGTCACTGGGATTAGTTTGGTCAGAGGATCCTTTCTCTGAGACCAGAAGGCTCTTAAGTGGAACTGAATGTTCCTCATCTGAAATCTTGCTCCTTGAACTACTGCTGTAGAGGCAGCCATGTGGCCCAGGAGCTGCAGAAAATGCCTTGCTGGTCGAGACACCTGGAGGGTGAATGAGAGGCCAGTGTAACAAGGGCCCTTGCCCTGTCCAGGGGAAGGAAGGCTCTTGCCTTTAATGTATCCAGCTCTGCCCCTATGAAGGTGAGGAGCTGCACAGGCTCTAGAACTGACTTTGAAAGATTCAGAAGGAATCCTAGAGAAGTGAGCAGTTGCTGAGTTATCTGTAGGTGTGACTTGACTTGGTCTGGAGACTGACCTACTATAAGCCAGTCGTCCAGGTATGGAAAGATGGAGATCTTTTTTCTCCTCAGGAAAGCAACCACTACTGCCAGGCATTTTGTGAACACCCTTGTAGCTGAAGTTAGGCCAAAGGGCATTGCTCTGAATTGATAGTGACCTGAGGGCAACTTGAACCTGAGGTACTTTCGGTGGAAGCTTCTGATGAGAATGTGGAAATAGGCATCCTTGAGGTCCAGGGAAACTAGCCAGTCTCCTGACCTTAGAGAGGGTAGAATTATTCCCAGAGTCACCATTATGAACTTTGGCTTTAAAAGGTGCTTGTTTAAATATCTGAGATCCAGGATGGCCCGCCATTCTCCTGTCTTTTTGGGAGCTAGGAATTACCTGGAGTACAATCCTTTTCCCTTGTGTAGGGGTGGAACCCTTTCTATGGCTCTCAGAGCCAAGAGGGAAGAGACCTCTGCCTCTAAGGCAAGTGCCTCTGAAGGATCTGCAGGTGGAAAGGATCTGGTTCTCATCTTGGGAAATTTTTTGAAGCTGAGAACCAGTCCCTGGCTCACTACTTCCAGGACCCATTTGTCTGATGTTAAAGACATCCAGTCCTGGACAAAGTAAGCCAGCCTGCCCCCTACAGGTGGTGGAGAATCGGCCCTGGCAAACCCATCAGGGTGCCTGTTTGGCAGGGGCTTTAGGCTGAGGGGTGGTAGCAGGCCTGCTTGTACCCCGTCTGCCTCTCCCTCTGAAGAACCCCCTCTGGGCAAAGGCGGAAGAGAAGGCCTGGGCTTGGTAGAAAGGCCTATGAAAAGGCCTGCCCCTGGAATGCTGCCTCTGGGGAGTGGCTTGCCTTTCTTTGGCCTGAGCACTCCTATAGGTGGTCCTGTATTCATCCATTTTCTTCATGTAATTCTCTGTTTGCTCCCCAAACAGAGAATTACCCACAACAGGAAAATCCATGGCCTTAGTCTGGGTATCCTGAGACAGGCTAGTACATCTGAGCCAAGCCATCCTATGAAGGGCCACAGATGTAGCCATGACTTCAGATGAAACATCATTGGAGTCCACTGCAGCATGAAACTGCACCTTGGATGCCTCAATACCATCAGCAGCCACCTGCTCCAGCTCCTTGGCAAGCTGGCCAGGGACCTGTTTAGCCAGAGCCATTACAGTGTCCCATCTAGACTTCTGGTATCTAGCTGTATAGGCCATATAATTAGCCTGCCTGAGTCTCAAAGATGCTGCCATGTACTGTTTCTTTGCCATGGCATCAATCCTCCTGGAGTCCTTATCTGGGGGGTGTGAAGCCAAGGGTATATTTGCCTTATCACAGGCAGCAGCCTGCACTACCCCAACATGGCTGCATTGTTGGGTAAGGAACCCGGATCTGAGCCTGAGAGAGTATACTTTTGTCCATTCTCTTGTCCACAGGAGGTATAGAATTAGGGTCTTTAAAATTGTTATTGTCTGTTTCCCAAAAGACTTATGAAGGGGAATAGACAGCCTCCTGGACTCTGGGATATCCATCATCTCAACATAATCAGGCTCCTCCTGATCCTCTACAGCTTCTTCCATAGGAAGCTGAAGAGTTTCAGCCACTTTTTTGTAAAACATAAAATGGGAAGGGGACTCAGAAAGCCTAGGAGGAGAAACCCCTGAAGGTCTGTCTGGGGAGATGTCCGGGTCAATGGGCACATCCAGACATAGAAACATAGACTTTGACGGCAGATAAGGACCACTTGGCCCACCCAGTCTGCCCATTTCCCTACCTACTGGATAAGCTGCAGATTCTAGTTAACCAACAGCCTACTTCCTGCAACCCCCAACTATAATTGCCTTGTGTATGTCCCATGCATGTTTGAATCCCCCCACTGTTTTAGACCCAACGACCTCCTCAGAAAGGCTGTTCCATGTATCCACCACTCTCTCTGTGAAAAAAAATTTCCTCACATTGCCCCTGAGCCGTCCCCCCTCTATCTTTAAATTGTGCCCCCTTGTTCTTACACATCTCTTTTTCTGAAAGATGCTACCCTCCTGGACTTTGTTGATTCCTTGAGGTACTTGAATGTTTCTATCATGTCCCCCTTGTCCCTCCTTACATCAAGAGTATACATATTAAGCTCTCTCAGTCTCTCTTCATATGGCTTCTGCTGCAGACCCTGCACCATTTTAGTTGCCCTCCTCTGGACTGCTTCCATCCTGTCTATGTCCTTGCGTAGATGAGGTCTCCAAAACTGCACACAGTACTCCAGATGGGGTCTCACCAAATGTCTGTACAGAGGGATAGCAACTTCCCTTTTTCTACTTGTGATGCCCCTTCCTATGCATCCCAGTATCCCGCTGGCTCTCCTTACTGACTTTTCACATTGCTTACCCACCTTTAGGTAATCTGATATGTCCCTTTCCATTTTTGTTGTTGTTAGTACCTCCCCTGCTATTGTGTACTCTTCTCCTGGGTTTTTGTTCCCCAGGTGCATTACTTTGCACTTCTTTGTATTGAATCTAAGTTGCCACATGTCTGACCATTCCTCCAACCTTGCCAAGTCCCTTCTCATCTTTTCTACTCCCACTTGTGTATCAACTCTGTTACAGATCTTTGTGTGTTCTGCAAAGAGGCATACCTTTCCCTCTAGACCCTCTGCAATGTCACCTATAAAGATGTTAAAGAGGACTGGACCCAGTACTGAGCCCTGAGGTACTCCACTAGTAACCCCCTTTCTTCGGAATGTGTTCCATTCACTATTACCTTCTGTGTCCTGTTGTGCAGCCAGTTTGCTACTCCAGGCTACCACCCTGGGACCCACTCTCAGGCTGGCTAACTTGATTATTAATCTTTTATGCGGGACTGTGTCAAATGCCTTGCTAAAGTCTAGGTAGGCCATATCACAGCCCTCCCTGGTCTATTACTTTGGTCACCCAGTCAAGAAATCAATTAGATTCGCCTGACATGACCTTCCTGCTGTAAATCCATGCTGCTTTGGGTCCTGTGCCCTGCTGGCCTCTAGGTACTCAACAATTATTTCTTTCAGAAGTGATTCCATCATTTTCCCTACCACTGAGGTCAAACTTACAGGTCTGTAGTTTCCCACTTCTGCCTTGCTCCCACTTTTGTGAAGGGGAATCACATCTGCCCTCCTCCAGTCCTCAGACTTTCCTAATCACCATCACTATCCTCATACTCTCCTTCCTCCTCCTCCTCCGGTTCATAAAATTCCTCTAAATTATAATCTGGAACCGGGGGAACCGACCGAACTGAGCCCCTAACCGATGGTGCCGGTTCGGCTGGAACTGGGGTTAGTGATTGAACAATCCTTATCGCTTTGGCTATTTCATCAGCGGTCGGAGAAAGAACTTGTGGATCCGCACCGGATGATTTATCCCTTCTTTTTCTTTTAACCAGAACCAACTCCTCTGAGTCGGTTCTCCTTTTGCCTGAAGAAGTTTCGCCCTGGTCAGAGGGCACTCCTTCTGGTTCGGTTGGAACCGAATCGGGCTGGCCATCTGGGTCAGCGGACTTTTTGGCCTCCCTTTCCCTGAGCCTACCAACTCTCTTTTCCAGGGTTGCTGCAGGAAAATTCTTGCAAATCTGGCAGTCTGAATCGAGGTGGTCAAACCCCAGACAATAAACACAGGTGGTGTGGGGGTCAGGGTCAGCCTTAGCAAAGGCTCCCCCACACACACTACAGTGGTGAAACCCAGTGGGCCGGTTTTCTCTTGGGTTTCTCAGACATGGCCAGTCCTAACCAAACTTACCCTTTTTTCGGCAATCCGCCAGGCAAGACACCCTTATCGGTTCCTGACCGTGTTATGGGTCATGGAAAAAAACATAATGAAATCCGTTTTTTTTTAGAACCGATAAGGACCGGTTACCACACTCTAAAAGCAGAACAAACTTATTTTGAACAAACCTGATCGGTTCAAACCGAACTGATTCAACGTTTACAAGTTCCACACAGAATAAACAATAATAACCTATCTAGTACTCACGATACCACAGACAGAGACTGAACCGACAGGTTAAATGGATTAAATTCGGTTAAAACCGAGGAAAAACGACACTTTAACTGACTAAATTGAACCCGGCAAAGGAGAAATCTCCGGAGCGACTGTTTAGTGAGGCGGAGTAAAGAATCTGGCAGTGTGAGTTCAAACAACAGACAGAGTCTCAATCGAGCTCGAGCTCAGCGTTCCATGCCTTGCATGGAAAGTTAACTCTTTCCTCTCCAGGGCAGTTCAAAGGTTGGACATCACTGCATATGTCAGAATACAGCAAGACTTCATGTTGTTTGAAAACATAATTTCTAGTCCCAGTCCCACACACAACAAAGTGAAAAACTGTCTGAAGGACAGGGGTCTCAGTCAGGAATGTGCTGGGGGGATTCTCTAAACATTCACCCTAAGAAAAACCTCCAGTGATGTTGTGTTTGTCTCCACTGCATCTTCTGTGAGGTGGCCAGCCAGTCACCACTACTGCTGTGTGCCATTTGACTGCACTATACCCTATTATTACCCAGTGTGTGCTACCGAGAGAAGCCTAGTGGCCAGCTAAAGTGGCATTATCCTTAAATACATGACAGAAGCTCTAAAAATATATTTCCCTGTTGGGAGGAGAGACAGAAAAATCTCTTTCTTCGGTTTGTGTGTGTAACTCCGCCTCTTGTGGTCAGCCCATCACCCTGCTGCTGTGCGCCCCTTGACTGCACTGTACCTTACCCAGTGTGCGTTATTGTGTGAAGCCTAGTGGCCAGTTGTATGGTGGTTCACCTGGATTCAGAATTGCAATTATTGACCTTAAACCTTGCCCAGCCTGCTATGCATATGCCTATGTCCAGTGGTTCAATCATTCTGTAAGCCTTGAACCTGGGATCGTTTAGTTGCAAACCATCATATTCGTCAATTACTTTCAGTCCACTGTATCACACTGTCATACAGCCAAAACCACATTTTGGAGTTGTATCCAGCGAGCACAGATCACATTGCTTTCTTACACAGGAACTGTGTGGGTATGGGTGTGTGCAGTACTGGTACTGTTATGACTGACACCAACACAGATGAAGCATCTGGTGCTGGTGGTGGAGCAGGTGTTGGTGGTAGTGGTAATCCTGGTGCTAGCAAAAATAACCAAAATGTTTCACGTGATAAAAATTCAACAAACAGCAAAAGAGCAACAACAAAATGCAGTAAAGGGGGACCTTTTAAGAAAACTTGTGCAGCTGCTGGGGTTACACGGAGAGGCACCATAAGGTATGCTGTTCATGCTGTTAAAATCCCTGTGACAAGCAGCAATAATGCAAGTGACAATGAGTCCCTCTCCGACTCAGACAGTAGCTCTTTGTCTCAGTCTGACACTGTTGTGTCTGGTGACATATCATTACTTCCTCAACGAAGTGAAATGAGCAAGTCTGCTGACAATGAATCAGGTAGTGCAGTTGCAAACAGAACCAGCACTGTTGGCAATGAAAAAGGACATATCCATTGAATCCACCACTTCTAAATCGGCCAACAAGGAAACCCATCAAACTCCCCTGCCCACTCTTCTAGCACCAAGGAGCATGTTCCGGGTTCTATTAGGACAGGTGAAAAGACACAAACAGTCTTTAGCTATCTTTCTAGCACTCGAACAAAAGCTATCTGAGGTATGGAATTATTTCTCTGTCAGTAAAACTGATCCATGCAGAGCAATTTGTTCCCTGTGTAAACAGAGTGTAAGCCGTGGTAAAGTTGCATCATGCCTTGGCACTACAGCTCTTAAACGCCATCGAAAAGCATTCACTTTTGCTTGATCATCTAAAACTCATGTCCTCCATCTTCCAGACCGCACGTGAGAAGGGTCAGGACTCTGAAATGGATACTGAATTGTCTGAACTTGATGCGGACAGAACCAGTGCCAGCCCTAGGATCACAATTACCACCAACACCAGCACCATTAGTACCAATTGCACATCCAGTGATGGTACTGAATGTATAAGTCCAAGTCCACCATCCCAGCGTCCATCTGCCCATCGAAGCTCGGTGTATAATAAACCAGCAGGGACATGTTGTAAACAGCTAACACTATCTCAGGCTTTTGAAAGGAAGAATACTTTTACTAAAAATCATCCAAAGACCCTTCATCTTAATCACAGAATTGGTGAACTGTTAGCTGGAGCCCTTCTCCCATACTCTTTAGTACATCATGAGGATTTTAGGGAGCTAATGAAACTTGCAGAGCCTTGTTACAATGTTCCTCATCGAAGGTACTTTTCCTGTGTTGAAATACCAAACACTTATCAGGCTTTAAAAGCAACAGTGATGCTTGCACTTAAAACTGCAGAGGGTGGGGTTATTCATGTCACAACAGATATGTGGACCAGCACCCAGAAAATAGATTACATGTCCCTTACCGCTCATCGGGTCTCGTTTTCTTGTGCTTCTTCAAAAACAAAGACACCCCAGAAGATGGCACTGCTGCATATAAAGAAGTCTGGCCAAAGTCATACAGCTGCAAACATCTTGCAGGAACTAAATGACCTCCTTGACGAATGGGTTTATTCTCACGGTCTAAAATGTGGCTTCATAGTAAATGACAATGGAGGCAACATCTTGAAAGCAGTACAGGATGGGAGGATTTATGCATGCTTCTCGCTTTGCACATTGCTTACATTTAATTGTCACGGGATTTCTCAGCAATGAAACACAAGTGGATGGTACGATTGCTGTTCGCAAAAAATCTGTGACTCACTTTTCACATTCAACCAAGGCTATACAGACATTGTCCGAACTGCAAAAAAAAAACACAAGCTGCCCCAGCAAAAGCTGATTCAAAATGTTTCCACTCGTTGGAACTCAACGCTTTACATGCTGCAGCACCTCTTGGAGCAAAGGCAAGCTGTACATTAGTACTGCTCCAGTTACATTATTGGAGGTAGCATTATGCTGTCTGTGCTGCAGTGGAAATTAATGGAGACAGTGTGCTGCATCCTAGCTCCTTTTGAAACAGCTACAAGGGACATGTCTTCTGAAGGCACATCTGTGAGTCAGGTTATCCCACTCATCATGCTGATTTCACATCATCTTAGTGTTCTAAATCTGTAGATAGAAAAAGACAGATCTGAAGCTCAGAAAACATGTCGCCTGTATCATGGGAATCTCATAAAGAGAATGAGCGAGCGCTTCAAAACCAATGACAAATTAGTTGCAGTGACGAAATCAAAACACTATATCCTTGCAACTCTCTTGGATCCCAGGTTCAAGGCTATACATCTTCCAAAAACAGATGATATAGAGCAGTACAAATGTCTGTTGCTAGATGAGCTGCAGCACTCACAGGAGTCAAACACAGACACGCACAGTACCCTCAGGTTGTCATCACCACAACATGCAGGTTCATCTTCACAACGGGATACAGAACTGGAAAAGTCACCAAACATTAACAGTAGCTGTTCCACAACTGCCACTTCTTCAACCCTTAGTAGCAAGCTAAATCTGTGGCAAAACCTTTCCCAAATTGCTGCCATACCAGCTTATGCTGATTCCTCTTCTGAGCGGTCTCTGTCCATCAGGGTAGACAGTTACCTGCAAGAACTGCCTATTCCTATTGATGCATGCCCTTTTGAATACTGGAGATCAAAAAAGTCGATTTGAACAGAGCTGTATGATGAAGCCTGTAAATATCTTGGTTGTCCTGCAACAAGTGTCTCTTCAGAACGCATGTTTAGTACAGATGGCAATATTGTGACAGACACCAGAAATGAGTTGCTGCCAGAAAATGTACACACGTTAACTTTTATTAAAGTTAATAAGTCAAGATTTTTGTATCCCTACAAGAGTACACAAACTGATCCTGAAGTGATTGATGTTGTGGATGTCGATGGTGATGACAACTCAGATGGTGGTGGCTGGTAAATACTGTGTGGGACAGAGTCTCTCTGCACCAAAAAGGAAACTTTTACAGACTGTGATGACTTTGGTTGTCTCTCTCCTTTCTCGATCTACTACCTTGGACTATATAATATATACCCCCCCCAAAAAACTTTCACCATTTCATGGCAAACTGCTTTGTAGCTATGGTCTAAAGTCAACAAGTTTTATATACAGGGCAATCTTAACATCAGTGGGAACAGGCCCAAATTTGGCATAAAAGGGACTCTGTCATGTCAATCATTTCTGTATCATATTATTTATAGTTAAAGTGCAAACATATATTTTTGGATTTACCTTCTGTGACTTTGTGGTGCATCAGTATGGGCCGAGACCGGGGCCGGTCTATTTTTCAATTTTAAAGAGGACAAAACAATGAGTTCTAATTGGTAGCTGTTTATTATTTTTTCAATTACAGAAATGTTAGTCATAAACCAAAATGATCCATATGTAACTTATCTTACTGAATAAAAAATTATGGGAAAAACTGTATTTTGTATTGTTATGTTTCTGTGGGCAGCATCCTGTTACAAGCCTCTTCCGGGAAACAGAGTCATCTGGAGTTTTAGCTATGTCATGGTTGAGCACATAACATTCTGTAAGCATAGGTCTCATACCACAATAGCTTGTGTTTAACATTCTGTTGTACACAGACCATGGCATAATAGCAACAACTCTCACATTACTGGTTCCACGAACAGGACTGTACAGAATGTTGTCCATAAGAAGACAGTTTTTCACATAAGTGTTGTTTATCAAGGGACAGTTAAGTATGGCTCATTTTGAGGCAAGAGTTTCATTTTTCTTGAGTAAGCATGTGGTAGTTTTAGCATTTGAGAGGAAGAGGAGGGTAGAATGGGTGCTGGAGGGTGGGAAAGGGCTGGAGGTTGGTTTTAACATGGATGCAAGAGTGAGAAAGATGGCATGGATGCTAGTGCATGGGTGAGGGCTGGGAGTTGGTTTTAACATGGATGCAGGAGGGAGAAACATGGCATAGTTGTTAGTACATGGGTGATGGTTGGGGGAGTAGGTTTTAACATGGGTGAGGGACGGAGAAGGGTGACATGAATGTTAGTTCATGACTAAGTATGAGAGTAGTTTAAACATTTGGGTGAGGAAGGAGGGAGGGTGGAATATGTGCTTTGGGGGGTGAGGGTTGTGGTTTGGTTTTAACATGGGTGTAAGGCTGGTATGGGTGCTACTGCATAGATGAGGGTGGTGGAAGAAAAATGGAATGGGTGCTAGGGTGAAAGGTGGGTGTTGTTTTAGTCCTTTAGTTTACAGATTCGTGATCGGCTGGGGATGGTGAGGAAAACGATGATGACAGACCAGTAGTATGGGAGGGCTGTACCGATTGCCCACTGTGGAACCTACTATATATATATATATTTTTTTTTTTTTTCTTATTAAAAATATTGCAAACTGCTGCCACCTAGCACAAGTGTCCTGCCCCCTTTAAAAAAAGGAATAAAGGAACCAGAAATAAAAGACAATCTGCATCAGTAGTTTTCACAGAATGTGACCTATCATAAAGTGTTTTTGCTTTGCAAGTAGTAATAATATGATACATAAAGGGGTTGACAGACACTGTCCCTTAAACACCCCATGTCAACTGCTGCAGCTACGTTAAATGTTCCTTAAGTTAGTATGTGGTGAGGAAACCGCTTTTTTTTATTTATGTGACTGAAATACAGATTTTATTGATGTATCAGCTGGAAAAATGCATCACCTTAGAAAGTTGTATGTATTACTTCAATTTGCCAACAAGAATGTTGGTATATGTACGCATTATCTTAGAAAATTGCATGCATTTTTTGCCAGCAACAATGACTGTCATATTTTTTTTATTCAAATGTCTTGACTGACTACGTTATGACATAATATGTTTTGCAACAGTTCCACGTGCTGCGTCTGCAGTACCTTGGCTTGACTTTGTTATAAAAGCTTTCTTTTAAACATAGCAACTTTTGATTTACTCATTTAAAACACAAAGCAGCAAATAGCTGAGATTAGGTAATATCAGTTATTTTTCTAATAATTCATGACGATGAGTATATATAACTAAGTACATAAATGGCTAATGTGCTTCTTTCTTTCACTAAGGAACTATGATGCAGCTGCAGCAGGAAAACGTTTAACATATGGGTGCGTGGGTGGGCCTGTTACATATTAAGTTGCTGGCTTTAGCAAACAGAAGAAACCATAGATAAACCTAGTTGTAGTCCTATCAATGTCACACATGATCATTTTTCTCCCCCTTATATTAAACAGTTTTTCCTTTACATGTATTTCATTACTATCTTCATTACTGGCAGCACAATTAAAAAATAGGGTTTGAGTTCTAAAAAAGATTAGAACCTTAGAACATTTTCAAAAGTTCTAGACTAGAACTAGAACCCAGAACCTCAGAGGGTTCTGACAACCCTAGACCAGAGTCTGAGTCACTGGAATCAGTTTGGTGAGAGAGTCTCTTTTCTGAGACCAAAAGGACCTTAAGTGGAACTGAAAGTCCCTCATCTGGAATCCGGCTCCTTGCACCAATGCAGTGGAAGCTGTCATGTGACCCAAGAGTTGCAGAAACTGCCTTGCTGGATGAGAGACCAGAGGATGAAAAGAGGAAGCAAGATGTGTTAGGACCTTTACTCATGTGAGAGGAAGGAAGGAAGGCCTTTACTTGGATAGTATCCAACTCTATCCCTTTGAAAGTAAGGAGTTGTATTGTTTCGAGAACAGACCTTGGGAGATTGAGGAGAAACCCCAGAGAACTGAGCAAGTCTTGAGTGACTTGCAGAGCTGACTTGACCTGGTCTGATGACTGACCCACAATTAGCCATTCATCCAGATATGGTAAGATGAAAATGCCCTGCCTTCTGAGGCAGGCAACTACTACTGCAAGGCACTTTGTAAACACCCTTGGAGCTGATGTTAGGCCGAATGGCATGGCCCTGAACTGATAGTGGCCTGAAGGCAACTCGAACCTGAGGTACTTTCTGTGGGAGCACCTGATAGGAATATGGAAGTAGGCATCTTTGAGGTCCAGGGATGCTAGCCAATCTCCTGGTCTTAGAGAGGGAAGAATCATTCCCAGAGTCACCATCTTGAATTTTGGTTTGGAGATGTGTTTGTTCAAATACCTTAGGTCTAGGATGGGTCACCACTCCCGTTTTCTTTGGTGGTAAGGAAGTACCTGGAGTACAGACCTTTGCCCCTGTGTTGAGTAGGAACCTTCTCTACAGCTCTGACAGCCAGAAGAGAGGACACCTCTGCCTCTAAGGCGAGGGTCTCTGGGATGGATGCAGGTGGAAAAGACCTGGCCCTCAGTTTTGGAAATCTTTTGAAGCTGAGGGCCAGTCCCTGACTTATTACCTCCAGGACCCACTTGTCTGAGGTAACAGACTTCCAGGCCTGGAAGTAGTAAGCCAGCCTGCCTCATACTGGAATGGGGGAATCGACCTGGGCTGACAAATCAGGGTGTCTGCTTGGCAGGAGCCTTGGACTGGGAAGAGGATGCAGCTCTGCTCATCCCCCTCCTGCCTCTCCCTTGAAATAACCCCTTTGAGGGAAGGAAGAGGAAGCCTGGGCTTGGTAAAAAGGTCTGTGAAAAGGCCTGCCCGGGACTTCCGATGACGTCACCTAGATGATAGCAGCCTAAAGGAACGAGCTCCAGACTCCCCAACTATATAAAATTTAATTTTTACCTCATCTGATTAAGAAAGTTCTGAAGTTGACAATCCGGGGCTGTTTTAATGTCAGCGAAACAAATCAAGCCGAAAAGGTCGAGGCAAGACCAGAAAAGCAGTAAACTAAAGCAGCTCACTCTCCACAAAGGCATGGAAGGCCTAGTGACCAAGACGACAGTGCGGCCCCCCTCGGTATCATCGATTGACTTCGACGAGGATGACTCCCAGGCCGAGGTGCCAATGGAAATTGCAGTGGCCAAATCCTAAAATCTGTACAAAAGATCGAGACATCGATCGCAGATCTCAAAATGGAAGTTAAAAATATAAACAGAAGGGTCGAGGGAGTAGAAAAACGAGTGACACAGACTTCAGAGAGACAAGATGCATCGGACAGATTGATTCTTCACCTCCTACACAGAGAAAGGCAAATGCATACCCGACTGGAAGATTCAGAAAATAGCGCACGACAAAACAATTTTCAAATTTATGGGATCAAAGAAAGAGAAGATGAGGGTTATCCCTCTACAGCAGATTTTATCCAACATGTGCTGAGATCGATAATAACTACACCTTCAGACTTCTCCCTCACAATCGAGAGGGCTCACAGAGCTTTAGGGCCTAAGCCGGTGGACAAGAATACCAGACCATGATCTTGGGTAGTGAGAATGTTGAATTTCCAAGAGAAAGACTATATCCTAAAAGAAGCTTGGCGAGTTAAAAACATCACATTTGCAGGGGAACAAGTGTTTCTCGACCAAGATTTTTCTATGGAGCTGCAATATCACCAGAACCAAGTCAGAGCAGTCATAAGAGAACTAAAGGAAAAACACCAAATCAAAGCGCAGATAAACCATCCAGCAAAACTGAAAGTATTTACAGGATCCTCATTTAAAGTATTTCCGACCTTGGTAGATGCGGTTCCATTTTTGAAGGAGCGACAAATAGTGATCCCGAATCTGGATTGCGACCTCCTGGAGCAAAAACTGATAGAAGGGGCATAGGGCCTGGTGAATCAAGGGAAGAAGAGGGGCCCTACTTGGTCGTGGCCCAAGTATCTGATGCCAGATCTCACGAGGATGCTTAACATGATAGATGGTCAAGAAACAGAAAAACGGATAGATGAGTGAGAAAGACGTCTACAAGTAAAAGCAGACTCAAGAGGATTTAGAGATGAAAGCCGAAGGGACTTTCTGAAAGACGGAGTAACGAAGGGATGGGACTTGGGAGAAGCTTTTGGGGGAATTAATGTGACACAGATTATTCCTTGAAAGACTTCAGATAATCTAGTAAATGATTCAATAATGGTATGAGGTAATCTCTTGCTAGAATGTAAAGTCAGTTGGGGAGGGGGGGCACTAAGGTTGGGCTGCTGCTAATTCACTCTTTGCTTAAAATTTGTTTTGGCTGAGAGTGTTAATACTGGGGGACTGCTGCCGTTCTTTATAACATCTAGAACGAATCCCTCATTAAGGGATAGGCGGGGCAGTGGCCTAGCGAGCCCACTCATACAGGCTACTGGGAAAACAAAAAAGCAGTAGCTGAAATGAGCAGTAGCACCGAGGAAGCATAAAGAAGGGGATTGATTTAAGAGGGGAGGCAAGCTCTACGAAGCAGCTGCCATGGTGTTAAAGAGTTATACAAAGTTGATGTATGTTAAACGATGTTTACTTAATGGTTCAGTAAGTTTACATGTAAAAGCAGGATGGAGTCCTACGAGAAATATACAAAGCGGATTGAGAAGGTGGAAAAGGACAAATCAAGATAATGGTTAACCTTAAAATAATAACATACAATGTTAAAGAAATACATGCCCCGGTTAAGCGTACGAAAATCTTAACTGAACTGAAACGACTGGGATGCGATGTAGCTCTTATTCAAGAAACGCATTTAAGAGAAATAGAGGGTTTGAAATTAAGACAGTCGTGGGTGGGAGAGATGTATGCCTCGCCGAGTAGAGATGGGAGGAAGGCGGGAGTGGCAATTCTGGTGAAAAGGGGGTGCCCCCTAGTGGTTAACTGGACGGACACAGATAGGGAAGGGAAATATGTCAGAATATCTGGTACTGTCATTGATGCCCCTTTCCACATTGTCAATCTCTATGCTCCGAATGTCAAGGGGGTCAGTTTCTTTAAAGAAACTTTGGACAAACTGATAATACTGCCACAAGGACGAGTACTGGTAGGAGGGGATTTTAACTGTGTGCCATGTCCATCCCAAGACGGATCATCAGGTTGCACCCAGACAAATAGAAAAGCGACTAAATGGCTTAAGTGTTTACTAAGAAGTTTAGATTTAGTTGATGGGTGGCGATCATGCTTCCCCGAGACACGGGACTATACTTACTATTCGACTATTCAGAGGTCATATTCTAGGATTGATTAATTTCTCCTTCAGAAATCATGCATGTATATGGCCTCTGGATCATGAATACACTCGATCACTAACTCAGACCATGCTCCAGCTGAGATCATCCTGAGGGTGGAACAGAAAACGAGGCACCCTATCTGGAGACTGAATGTCTCTCTTTTGACAGACAAATCCATAATTAAAAGGACAGAGGATAGATTTAAAGAAATTTTTTTATGCAAAAGAGAATAAGGATTGCCAACCTATAATCAGATGGGATACAGCAAAAGTAGTAGTTAGGGGCGAACTGATAAGTGTAGCCTCCAGGAATAAAAAGTTGGCCAGTCTTACCCAAGAACGACTCCTACGAGAGGTTCAACAGAGGGAAACGGAACATAAACAGGACCCGAAAGATGGGGAAAGGCTACGACAACTGGAATCAGCCACAAAGAAAATAAATGAATATGAGGAAAAACAGGCAGAGAGATGGATAAGATGGCTGGGATATAAGTACTCGGAGATGGGACATAGGGCAGCTCATACATTGGCACTTAGATTGAAACAACAGGAAGCAAACCATACGATTAAAAAAATAATAATCAATGAGAAAACAGGAGAGAGGCGAAGCAAACCAGCGGAAATTGCACAGGCCTTTAGGACTTTCTATCAGACATTATATACAGAGTCGATAGCTCCAGAGCAGGTAGCAGAAGAAACACATCATTTTCTTAAAGATCTTAAGTTGCAAAAATTAAGTCAAGAGGACAAGGTAGGATTAGGAGCCAAAATTACACAGAAAGAAGTAGTCCAAGTAATAAGGGAATTGAAGCATGGGAAAGCACCTGGGCCAGATGGGTTCAGTAGCGAATTATACACAAAATGTTGTGGAACTATTGCTCCCATCTTGACTGAAGTTTTTAATAACTGTCTGGAAGAACAGGCCCTCCCTCCAACATGGTACTCAGCAATTATAACGGGACTACCAAAGAGGGAAACCAGGGATAGGTGCGCCTCCTACAGACCCATCTCCCTCCTGAATCAGGATTGTAAAATCTTGACCAAGATTCTGGCTAATAGGTTACAAAAAGTAATCTCTAAGTTAATTCATACGAATCAAATGGGGTTCATTCCGGGGAGGCATCTAGCAGATAACATCCGGAGATTACTGAATGTTATTACGGGAGCGAGGGAATTTAAAGACCAGGGAGTAGCCATTTTCTTAGATGCCGAAAAAGCGTTTGACCACCTGAATTGGCAGTTTTTGATCGCTGTTCTGGGGAAGATGGGTCTGGGGGATGAATTCTTGAACTGGATAAAACTACTTTATAATAGACCAACAGCAAGAGTGAAAGTAAACGGGGTGGTATCCACGCAGATCCAGATACAAAGAGGGACGAGACAGGGCTGCCCCCTGTCTCCGTTACTATTCGCAATCAGCATTGAGCCCCTGGCTCAGGCTATAAGGAGACATCCTAAGATTACTGGTATAATGGTAGAAGGGTTCTTAAACAAAATATCACTTTATGCGGATGACGCATTAGTTTATGTGTGTAACCCAAAACAGGCCATACCTCACCTTCTGGCCCTGATACAAAAATTTGGCAAAATGTCAGGATACAAAATAAATCAGGAGAAAACTGAAATAAAATTAATTTCGGGAGAGTGGAACCAGGAGTTAAAAGATAGTTCACCATTTAAGTATACAAAAAAGCCAATAAGATATTTAGGAATTAAAATTCCATATGATATGAAAGATCTGTACAAAAATAAACCATGGGGCCTTAAAATCACAGATCTCGAAAGATCTGGACAGATGGAAACCATTATCGCTAGGGTTTACTCAGAAAATAGACACTATTAGGATGAACATCCTACCTCGTTGGTTATTTCTTTTTAGCACCCTCCCGATAGATATACCTTGCAAGGATTAGAAAGATTTAGAGAAAGAATTAGTTAACTTCATTTGGGCAGGGAAAAAAACCCGGATTAAGAAGCAAGTGATGTCAATACCTAAAAAGGAAGGGGGGGAGTGTATGCCACACCTGCGGACATATTATTATGCAGCCCAAATGATGCCGCTCTTGAAATTCTTAATACAGGACGAACCTCCAGATTGGGTAGAAATGGAAAGGAAAGCCCACACAAGTATCTTAGTACAAGTTCTCCCATGGACCATAAAGAAAGCAAACCTGACTGAGGTCAGGAATAGCTGGACAAGACAAACTTTGGGGTATGGCTCCAGATCCGACAAAAGTGGGAGATGCCTATACCGATATGGTGGAAAATTCCACTGGAATATATACCAACTATAGTTGGAAAGAAGGGATTTGTTTCCCTCGAAGGGTGGACTAGAAAAGGTATATTGACACTAGCTCATTTGGTGGAGGGGGAAGGGGTGAAATCTTTTATGAAGTTACAACAAGAATTCCAGTTGCAACAGAAGGAATTATTCAGATTTTTTCAGTGTAGAAATATAATAGTAGGGGAGATAGGAGTGGCACAAGTTGCTCGCCCCTTAACTGAGGAGGTAGTTATGATACAAAACAGAATGACTTTAAAAGATACAAAGGGGATAGTAGCACAAATGTATGCTCTATTGTGCCAAGGAGAAGGCAGGATATATGGGGAAAATGTACAAGCAAAATGGGAAAAGGAGATGGGGTACAGAATCCCACCAGCAAAATGGGAAGGGATTTGGGAGGGTATACAGAAAACTACTAGTCTACAAACTTGGAGAGAATTTAGATGGAAGGTGGGCATTAGATTTTTTAGGCTCCCGACAATAACTAAGCACTATGATGGACAGAATTCAGACAAATGCTGGAGAGGTTGTGGGGGAGTGGGCTTGCACTTCCATATCTTTTGGGGATGTCCAATGTTAGTTGAGTACTGGATCCGGTTTTAAGAAATTATAATGAAAATGTTTGAGCTGCACCTACTCCCTCACTTTGAAAACTTGGTCTTGGGCCTCCCCCCAGTACAACTGATTAAGGAAAGATAACAGATACTTATACTATATATGTGTGGCGGTGGCAATAAAAGCAATTACACAGAAGTGGCTTACACTGATTCCACCCTCAGTAGGTACATGGGAACATAACATGGAAAGAATCAAACAATTAGAAGGCATAGTAGCAAAAGTCCAGTTAAAGACAGAAAGGTTTAATGCCAGATGGCTACCCTATTACAAATACATCCAAGAAAAAAAACAGACTCTGGTATTGGACCAATATTTAACGTAGGAAAGTGCTGAAGAGGATGAGAGATAGAGATAGGAAGAAACAAGACAAGAAAACAGAAGGAAGGAGAGTATGACATGAATAGAAATTGTTGAAATGTTGGGGGTATTCCGAAGGCTGGTTGGGGAAGGGGGAATTAACTCGTGGACACATCCTGCTGAAGGTTATAAAGTTGATTTTATTGTATTAGATAAAATGATAGTTATTAACAAATCTTAAAGTTTGCAATATAAGATATGAGGACATGGTACAAAGAAAACGGAGATTCCTGGAGATCCGAAGGTTGATTAGGGAGGGGAAAGGAGAGACCCAATCAATCAATCAATCAAGTCTTTATTTAACCAGGCGTTCATCGTTGAGCAGAAGCTCATTTGCAAGATGGACCTGGGTGGAGCATGAACAATTGTATATACAGGTCAACACAGGTATTTACAAGGCAATACAGATAATACTCTTTACAGAGAGGAAGAAAAAGAAGTTCATATGTACATAGAATTATACAGATATTGTACAGATTACACGGTATTTACATACATAGAAGTGTCTATAGGAAGATAAAGCAGGTTATCTAAGGTTGCAGGAGGAAATAACGGAAGAAAAAAAAAAATAAAAATATACACAGGTAGAGGTGAAGGTAGGGGAAGATAGGGAGGGAAGTAGGGAGAAAGGCTAGGAGGCACGGTGCACAGAAAGAGTTGGTAAGCTGGGATGTAGAGAAGGTGGATGGAGAAAAGGAGTATGTGTGAGCCCCGGGATTGAATGCTATAAAGTATGGGGCATGGTAGGATGTCACAACCCAGGGTAGGGAGCTCCTATCCGAGGTTGGGAAAGGAAGAATAAGGGGATGGATGGGCCTAGCGTTGATAAGACAGGGGGATAAGAGAGAGAACAATTAGGCTGGTGAGGAGCAAGCTGGGGGGGTCAGTACTTAAAATTGGGTCTAGGAGGGCTATATACCAGTGCAGACACCGTACTGGGTCTGAGTGGGTGAAGCAAAGCATACTTCTCTGATTGTACAGAAATAAAGCATCTTGAAAGCATTTATACCGATTAGAGTGCTTAATTTGAGGGTTTTTGTAGATCGCTCCATAAGGTAGGTAGAACGAAGCTTATGGCTGCCCTGCCGAGCGGGATTTTGCTTTGGGTACTTTAAAGTGTAATAGCTGAGTAACTTCTTGTCAAATGTTCCCAATTATACTCAGGGAAGACAGCAGGAGATATAGTAAGGCAGCTTATTAGAGATGGCTCTATAGGTCCAGAGCGGCGTTCTGTGGCGCCTGAACTTTAGTGATGTCCATCCGCACCGCATAGGGGTGCAGTGATGTGTGTCGAAGGAGTCCGTTATAAACCTCAGTGCTCGATGGTAGAGTGTGTCAGAGTTTAGCCATGTAAGAGTTGGGGCATTGGCTGTAGAGGAAGTCAGCGTAATCAACCAATGATAGGAAAATGGATTGGACCAGTTGTTTCTTGGCATCTCTGGTGAGAAATTGGCTGATTCTAAAAACAGTCCAAGCCTTTGCGAGTCGTTTTAGCAAGTCCTCGATATGTTCAATGAAGGAGAGTCTTTGGTCTATCCAAACTCCCAGATACTTGAATTTTGTAACAAATTCTAGTTTTTCACCTAGAACTGTGGTAATTTGGGGAACTGTCCCACTGGACACAGGGTTAGCTGTATGGATAAAAGGAGAGGACCATCGCTTTAGTTTTTTTGGCATTAAGGAGTAGCTTTTTTTGGAGGAGTTGGCTTTGCAAAAGGTTGAATTCTGACTGTAAGTCATTGCAGGCAGCTTCAGGTGTTGGGCGACTCACGTAGAGAACTGTATCATCTGCAAACAGATGGATGTTGGCTTCTTTTATACAGTAGTCGATGTTATTAATGTAGATTGCAAAGTAAGGCCCTAATATAGAACAGCAGGTACCCTCTTTGCAGAGTTTTTAAGGGGACAGGCCTCTCTCGGCTTTAACTTGTTGAAGGCGCCTGTAAGATAGTCAGTGAACCAACGCAGAGAGGAGGGGTCCACACCTATGGTTTGAAGGGAGGAGAGGAGCAGACTATGGTCGACGGTATCAAAAGCCTTGCTTAGATCAAGGAAAACAGCACAAATAAAGTTTTTGCTCTCAAGATTACGCTGCCAGTCGTTAGTAACTTTGGCGAGGGCTGAGATAGTGCTATGTTTAGCTCTGAATCCGGACTGCATAGGATTTAGCAGTTCCCTAGACTCAAGGTGAGTCCTCAGCTGTGCATTTACAATTCCCGATAGAGAAAGAATGAAAGAAAGAGTGGATAATGGGTCAAAGCTGGAAAAGTTAAAACCTTGGACTCTTAGGGTACTATAAGATTGAGTCAGGAATGATTTAGACATGAAGAAGAAAAATAAATTAACATGATTTGGAAATGACATAAGAAGACTGTAATGATCACAAGGTTGATTTTAGACCTTACTTTCTTAATGTCTTAAGAACTGAAGATGTACTTACCTGTAATGAATAGACTTTGTATCATGATTATTATTTTTAAATAAAAAGACAAGTTACAAAAAAAAAAAGAAAAGGCATGTCCCTGCCTCTAGACTGCTGCTTCTGAGGAGTGACTTGCCTCTCCTTGGCCTGTGCACCCCTGTAGGTGGTCCTGTATTCATCCATTTTTTCATGTAAGCCTCTGTCTGCTCCCCAAACAGAGAGTTACCTACTACAGGGAAATTCAGCCTTGGCCTGGGTGTCCTGCGAAAGGCTAGTACATCTGAGCCAAGCATGTCTCCTAAGAGACACAGATGTAGCCATGGCTCTTGATGCCACACCACTGGAGTCCACAGCAGCATGAAATTGCACTTTGGATGCCTCAATTCCATCAGCAGCCACCTCCTCCAGCTCTTTGGTTGGCTGGGGGGAGGCCTGTTTAGCCAGTTCCAGAACCATATCCCACCTGGATTTCTGGTACCTGGCTGTGTAGGCCACGTAATTTGCCTGCCTGAGTCCCAAAGAGGATGCCAAGTATTGTTTCTTAGCCATGGCATCAACTTTCCTGGAGTCCTTGTCCGGGGTGTGTGAAGCCAAAGGTATGTTAGCCCTGTCACAGGCTGCAGCCTGCACAACCCCAACATGGCTGCAGTGAGTGTATAAGAACTCCGTGCCTGAGCATGACAACATATACCTCCTGTCCATTCTTTTGTCCACAGGAGATAATGAGTTAGGAGTTTGCAAAAGTTTTTGAGTCTGTTTCCCCAAAGACTTGTGGAGAGGGACAGACAATCTTTTGGACTCTGGAATGTCCATCATTTCTACAAAAGCAGGCTCTTCCTCTTCCTCAGCAACTTCAACCATAGGGAGCCGGAGGGTTTCAGCCACCTTCTTGTAAAACAAGAAGTGCGAAGGGGACTCAGAAAGCCTGGGAGGAGAGATATTGGAAGGCCTGTCTGGGGAGATGTCTGGTTCAATGGGCACATCCAGACCTTCATATTCATTGCTTTCGTCCTCGTTGTCAGGATATTTTTCTTCTCTCTCTCACTTCTCATAGAAAGCATCTGGATCGTAATCCGAAGGAGTCGGATCCAACCAAACCAACCGCCTAACCAGCAGTACCAGTACGGATGGAACCGGGCAAAGCGACTGAACTATACTAATCGCTTTGGCTATCTCATCAGCAGTTGGAGAACACGGTGTTGGATCTGAACCGGTGACTTACATTTCTTCTTTGATGGAACCGATCCCTCAGAGTCGGATCTCCTTTTACCCAAAGAGGTATTGCCTAGGTCAGTAGGCACCTCCTCAGGTTCGGCCACAACCGAACCAGGCTGGCCATCCGGATCTATGGACTTCTCAGCCTCCCTTTTCTTCAGCCTACTCAACCTTTTTTCAAGAGTGGCTTTAGGGAAGTTTTTGCAAATCTGGCAGTCTGTTTTGAGGTGGCCAAACCTCAGACAATAAACACAAGACGAGGTGGGGGTCAGCTTTGACAAAGGCCTCCCCACACTCAGTACAGTGTTGAAACCCAGTGGGACCGTTTTTTTCCTTGGGTTTCTTAGACATGGCCAATCCTAACAAAATTACCCTTGAAGCTTTCAAGCCAGGTAATGAAGAACTGATCGGTTACGAACCGTGTCATGGGTTCTGTAAAAAAACAAGAAAAAGTCTGGTTCTTTTGAAACCGATCAGCACTGAAACACCACAGTAATCCCAGAAAATTACAAAAAATAAACAGACGAGTCGGTTCCTAACCGGACCGACTGATGAAGAACCGAGACAAAAACACAATTTCCACAAAAACCACAATAAACGAGTCCCCACTTATCTACCACACTACCTGTACCGTAGACATAGGCTGGAAATCTGAAAAATAACAAACAAATCAGTTTAAACTGATGCTTTTTAAAACTTTACTGAACTGACAGCAGAGAAAATTTCCGGAGCGACTTCACTGTTAGGCGGTGTAAAGAATCTGACGGTTACACTGGTAAGTACCAGAGACAGAGGTTTGAAAACTGAGCTCGAGCTCAATGTTCTATGCTCATGCACAGAGTTAACTCTTTCCTCGCTGGGGCAGTTCAAGTGCTGGGGCTAATTGCATAATGTCAGAATACAGCAAGACGTCGTGTTGTTTGAACACTGAGCTGTGAACACCTGCCCCCGCGCCAGCCCAAAATTCTGCTTTCATCAGGTGACCACCAAGAAGACTGTGAAATACCTTGCAAGAGTGCTGGGTAAAACAAGGATGGGTGGGGACGGGATTAATACGAAACGTATCTCAATTGCCCTCCCTGAAGTGGTCGTACCAATCACTAAGTTTTTTAATATGTCATCTCGGATGTCAGCCTTCCCATCTACCTGGAAAACTGCCCTGGTCACTCTGGATCTAAAAGCAGTGGATCATTCGCTTGTGATTAATTGCAGGCCCATCTCCATCCTGTCTCCTCGCTCCAAAGCGCTGGAAAAAATGATTGCAGACCAGCTCTCTGCCCACCTACACAAATACAACCTCCTTAGCCCGCAACAACATGGGTTCCGCAAGTGGCACAGTACCAACATGGCCTTCACTGAATTCACAGGCTATGTCCACGAGGCACTAGACCAGGGACAACTAGCTGGAGCAATCTATATCAACCTATCCAAGGCATTTGGTCTTGTGGATCACAAGCTGCTGCTCCACAGGTTAACCTGCACTGGGTTGTCCTCAGACATGGTTGGGTGCTTCTGTAGCTACCTGCCTGAGCCCTCACAGAAGGTAAAGATTAATGGTACCATCTTAGAGGCCAGGAAAGTCACAGTCGGGGTCCCGTAAGGGTCCATACTGGGCCCCCTCCTGTTTAGCCTCTTCATAAATGACCTCCCAGCTACGTGCTCCCTGCCAAAGTCCTGCTCTATGCAGATGACACGGTGCTGTTCCTTAGAGGCTCCTGCCAAGAAACGCTGACCAGGAACCTACAGTACAACTTAGACCTGCTACAGGAATGGTTTAACACCAGCCTCCTAGTACTCCATAGTAAAAAGACTAAGACAATGCTCTTTACCAGTCGCCAGAAGAGGAAATCCACCACAGTGCTTAAAATAGCACTCAATACAGACTTCACCCTCGAACAGGTTCACTTTTTCCAGTACCTGGGGGTCACAGTCGATGAGTCCCTCTCTTTCAACGAACACTTAAGTAATATCACTAAGTCGGCAAACAGGAAGTTGGGGACACACTACAGACTCTGTTTCTGCCTCACCCCTGAAGCCAGGCTCCAGGCGGTCAATGGCACAATCCTGCCAATCCTGGACTATGGAAATGTAGTTTATGGTGCTACCATGGACACTAGCCTACACAAAGTCCACCTTAGCCTCAACAAAGCATGCAGATTTGTCCAGGATGTGGATTGGATCGCATCACACACACCTGAGAGCTCTACATAAGGACAAAGTGGCTCCTCCTCCTCCTCTGGGATAGAATAAAGCTTCAGACCTGCTTACTAGGAAAGAAGACCCTACTGGGACTGGCACCTGTCTCCCTGCAGGCACTACTCAGACCTGCCCAAGGTAAGCATGCCACAAGAAGCGTCTCCAAGCATGTCTTAGCTGTTCCCTTCAGGAGATCTGCCCTTGGGAGGCATGTCTTCACTGTAAGGGCTCCCATCTGGCTAAATGAGCTTCCAAACACAATCACCAGCCTTCAACACCTAGAGCACTTCAAATCTGAACTCTGTAAGTCCCTCTTCTCCAGTCCGCTGCCTGTGTCAAATGTAATCCCAGCATCCGGTCCACCACTCAACTGCCCACTTGCACTGGCCGAGTAGCACCTACTCCCCTCCCCCCTACCAACTCCCCCCCCAACTTGTCCTTTGTCCAGTGCCCCCTCACTACCTCCCCCTGCCCTCTGTCCAGTTCACCCACACTACCTCCTGCCCGGTCCCCTGTCCACTTCCTCTGCCTCCCTACTCCTCCATTCCACCTGCCCTCTGTCCAGTACACCCACACTACCTCTAGCCCATTTTCCTGACCTCTTCCTCCCCCTTCCACTCTCCCCCACCTACCTGCACTTGCCAAACCCCAACCTGTCTCTCTGCACTTAACTTCTCAGATGGCTGCACATTTAGCACCTCCACTGGGAAATTGACAATGCTACCAGCTGCTTCATTCATGTCTATACTTGTATAAACTGCAACTGTATTTGCTACCCCTTTCTATGTAAACTCCATGTTAGTAGTACAACCCCAGTGTCAATTTGTCTGCTGTAATTATGCTGTTGCAAAAAAATGTATCTCCTTAAGTGTTGACAAGGATCCTTTGTAAATGAGCTCTTAGCTGAAAGGTTTGTAATTCCGAGTTCCCAATAAATAAATATATCTAGATATTTACTGGGATGCATCTGTAGCTACCTGGTACTGTATCTTATTTAGGTTATACCAACACTGTTATTGTAACCTTATTTTTACATACAAGTAAAATAAAGTCATACCTATCATCATCATAACAATAATAACAGTACTATTTTCCACCTGTAATTAAATGGCAAATAGAATGTCTTATTTAAAGTCATACACTAGATGGCACTGCCGGCAAGAAAACAAGCAATCGCATCAATCTGCATGGATGGCCTTTTTGTAGGTGTTTTTGTAAAATACACAGCAAGGATACAGCTGTATTCAAAATAAAGTGATGCCAACATGTGAAGAAGTGCTTGTCCATAATTAATTAACTAAATGTACTTTTTTGCCTTGATATATATAGCAAGTTTGAACAAAACCACTTTTGGCCACAACAATGTTGACAAACAAATCATGTACAGTGGTGTGAAAAAGTATTTGCCCCCTTCCTGATTTTCTCTATTATTGCATATTTGTCACACTGGATGTTTTCAGGTCTTTAGACAAAATGTAATATTAGATAAAGGGAACCTGAGTGAACAAATAACACTTGTTTTTTTTCTTATTTCATTTATTTAATGAAAAAAGTTAACCAACACCAACTGGCACTGTGTGAAAAAGTAATTGCCCCCTTACACTTAATAACTGGTTACGCCACCTTTAGCTGCA
Organism: Neoceratodus forsteri; assembly: GCA_016271365.2. Classification (NCBI taxonomy): domain Eukaryota; kingdom Metazoa; phylum Chordata; order Ceratodontiformes; family Ceratodontidae; genus Neoceratodus; species Neoceratodus forsteri. Next base: position 685,386,937 of record CM057456.1, on the reverse strand, counting down.
ATGACTGCAACCAAACGCTTCCTATAATTCAATATCAGTCTTTCACATCGCTGTGGAGGAATTTTAGCCCACTCTTCCTCGCAGAACTGCTTTAATTCAGTAACACTGGTAGGTTTTCTAGCATGAACTGCTCGTTTCAGGTCCTGCCACAGCATCTCTATTGGGTTTAGGTCTGGACTTTGACTAGGCCACTCCAAAACTTTAATTTTACTTCTTTTCAGCCATTCTGATGTGGACTTGCTTTTGTGTTTTGGATCATTGTCTTGCTGCATGACCCAACTCACGCTTCAGCTTCAGCTGACGGATGGATGACCGGACATTCTCCTTAAGAATTTTCTGATACAGAGTAGAATTCATGGTTCCTTCAATTATGGCAAGTCGTCCAGGTCCTGAGGCAGCAAAGCATCCCCACACCATCACACTACCACCACCATGTTTGACTGTTGGTATGATGTTCTTACTGTGGAATGCTGTGTTTGCTTTACACCAGACATTATGGGATCCATGTTGTCCAAAAAGTTCCACTTTGGACTCATCTGTCCATAGAACATTTTCCCAAAAGGCTTGTGGATCATCCAGGTGCTTCTTGGCAAATGAGAGATGAGCATTTATGTTCTTCTTGGTTGCAGTGGTTTCCACCTTGCTACTCTCCATGAAGCCCATTTTGCCCAGTCTCTTTCTGATTGTGGAGTCATGAACACTGACCTTAGCTGAGGCAAGAGAGCCTGCAGTTCTTTGGATGTTGTTTTAGGATCCTTTGAGACTTTCTGGATGATTTTACGCTGCGCCCTTGGAGAAATTTTGGCAGGCCGCCCACTCCTGGGAAGATTCACTACTGTTCCAAGTGCTCTCCATTTGGAGATTATGGCTCTCACTGTGGTTCGATGGAGTCCCAGAGCCTCAGAAATAGCTTTGTAACCCTTTCCAGACTGATAGATAGCAACAACTTTTTTTCTGATCTTTTCAGGAACTTCTTTTGATCGTGGCATAACATGCTTGTTGAATCTTTGTGCTGGCAACGTGACTCTGATGGTAAGGGTCAAAATAAGTGAGGTTTATATTGAGCAGGGCTGGCTGTAATCAAGCCTGGCTGTGCTCAATCAGCTGACTCTAATTATCCCTTTAATTGGGTTGATTTAACTAGGGGGCAATTACTTTTTCACACAGTGCCTGTTGGTGTTGGTTAACTTTTTTCATTAAATAAATGAAATAAGTAAAAAAAAACAAGTGTTATTTGTTCACTCAGGTTCCCTTTATCTAATATTACATTTTATCTAAAGACCTGAAAACATCCAGTGTGACAAATATGCAATAATAGAGAAAATCAGGAAGGGGGCAAATACTTTTTCACGCCACTGTATTTCCAAATATCAGTGAAGTGCAGCATATATTTCAACAGAAAATACAGCGTCAATTTAAGATAGGGCTCCATCCCACAACACAGAGAACTAAACCACTGTATAAATTGTGGGAAATCTGATTGTCACAGTACTTGTACCTGCTGCTTTCTCCACTGCTTTAACTTCTGGTTGTCACTGGGCATTCAGTCAGTGGTCATCCCTCCCTCCTTAACAGAAGACAATGTTCTAACAGTTCTAATTCATTCTACTGACTTTTTGAGCATCTTCTCTAATTCACCTTTGGACAAGGGACCTGTCATTCTGCGACACCTCTAGAGAGTAGAACACTCCACAAAAGGATTCCTGTGTCACCAGTACTCCAGAAGGGTGGTAAAGTCTTTGGAACCAACAGCATAAATGGCCACATTATATTGCACATTTCCTACAAACAACCTCAGTCTCCCAACTTCTGCCAACAATCTTCTTATCAGCTGTACTGAGCTACGGACAGTTCTCAATAACCGCATCCAATTCAGTTGTACAAGGAAGATGCAAAAGCATTTACTATAGTTTTAATTATGCAATCAACAGTAGTAGTTACTCAATACTTAGCAGTCTGCTGAACCAGTGAACTGTTAGGCTATCCCTGGGGTTCAGCTGACCTTCAGTGGGGCAGCAAGCAACACTTGACATGCCTCTCACCAAGCACTATATAACGGCACATGCCCCAAGCATCTTTCAGACACTTACTTCTTTGCTGCCACCATTCATTCCTCCTCCTTCTGCAGCACACCTCTCTACTTCTGGTCATCTTCCCAAAGGTACTTTTATCAAAGGATCGAAGGGACCTGACATCCTGATGAACCTCTAGGGGTAGAACCCTCCTTTAAAGGGTCCCTGTGCCACCATTACCCTATAAGGTAGTTCCTTGAAACAGAGCGCATACAAAGCTGCACATATCCAACATACCCCACAGATGACTCCCATCCTGTGAGTTCTGCCAACAGTCTTACCAATTGTACTGAGCTGAAGACAGCACTCAGTAGCCACATCCAATTCAGTTGCACAGCACTATACTACATTAAGCGATCAACAGTAGAAGTTGCCTACTTAAGCAATCAACAGCATAAGTTATTCGATATTCCTCAGAAGCCCGCTGAACCAGTGAAATTAATTTTGTATTGTGACTCCATTTTTGACCCACCTGCCAAGTCCACTACCCCAGTTCTCCTCTTTATTTAATGCTGTTGCTACTATGGCCACACCTACTTTCCATTAAGTTCTATAACGTCACAGTCCTGATGGGTTGGCCCCCAACCTCTTTCTGCTCCACCAATCACTACATCTGTTGCTGCCCTATTAAACCTCTCATCAGTCGTAGGTTAGTTCCATGGACCAGAAAACAAGCTACAGTCCTCCCCCTCCACAAAGATGGTGACTCCTTTTCTCCGGAAAACAACTGTCCTATCCCTCTTCTCCCTGCACTCTTCCTTCCTTGATTCGACTTTCTTTCTTTCTGTCCCCTTCCATTCTGGCTTCTATAAACCTGACTCCATCATTTCTTCCTTTCTCCGATTTATTGACACCATCTTTAAGAAGGATGGACCAAGGTATCATCAATACTGCCATAGTCATCGAACTAGCCAAGATCTTAATACTGCGGGCCACCCTATCCTTCTTGAAATTCTGGTGAGGACTGGATTGCCTGAACCTGCCGTTGGTTAATTCCGCTCCTACCTCTCTTGTCATCAGGCAGTCCAAGTTGCTGATGCCTGTTCCACCCCCTAATCTCATTCTTAATCATTAAGGCTATGTTCTGGTCCCTATCCAATTTTCCATTTGTCTGAATGGCCTTCCTCAGTCTGGATCTACTTACACAATCACGTTTATGTGAATGACATTGTACTTTTTGCTGTGGCAGTTCAATCCCTAAATTAAAATCTTTGCTCCAGTCTGACTGTAACAATATCCAGTGCTGGTTCTGCTCAAACCAACTCTCTCCCTCTCTCTTACTGCCTAAAAAATGGATTCCATGACCTCTGGCACTAAGCAGTGGCTTACCTGGCTACCCACCCCTTTGGTCTTCACGACTATTGATGGTACCCCACTTTAAATTGTTCCCCACTTAAACACTTAAGCATTAAGTCACGACCAAGGGTGGGTTACCTTGTCTTAAACTGCGGACAAGAGGCTTGAGACACGATGTATAGCCGAGTGTCCCATGCCCCCGTTTCTAGATTAACATGTAGATGGGGTCCATGTCTAATTTTTTTTCCCTTTTGCCCCCCCCTCTGGACCTTGGCCCAAACATAGCTGCTGAACAGGGCTTTCTGAAGATCCACACTCTATGGACAGGGACCCTCCCGCTGCAGCCAGCCACCCACCTGACTAGCCCTGGAGCCTGAAGGCCTTCGGCCCAGCCACAGCCCCTGAACTGGGCTTCCTGAAGACCTGCATTCTGTGGACATGAACCCTACCGCTTCGGCCAGCCACCTGCCCAACTAGCCCTGGAGCCTGAAGGTATGCAAACAACAGCCGCACTGTTCACCTTTTTAATTTTGCGCCTTCCTCGGAATTCATCCCTGCTGCTCTCCTATGCTTACAGTAACACGCCATACAGCACCTCTACAGCTTCAGTTGTTCCCTGTGCAGTACATAACCTAGCCTCAGTATTTTGTGTTCCTACTTACATGAACTGCACCAATTGATTCTTTTTATTGTTACCCTCTTGGTTGATTGTTGCTAATGGGGACATATCAATGTAAGACTGCTGTTAATTTGATTATGCAGCCTTTTCATTTAGTTAGTTCACTCTTTTTACTTCAGTCTGTCAATTATTTCTAAGTCCAGAGTTTAGAGTGTTATACCTCGGCCCAGCATTCAGTTATATTTTTCCATCTGCTCTGTCCTGTGGCCTGTCTCTCTGCCTCTCCTTTTTTGCCTCCCCCACCAGTCTACTCCCATCCAAACCACTGCGTAGCTGCTGCTCCAAATTCAAAACCTTTTCTGTAGCTAGAAGCCTGCTAAATTTCTCTCTGCCTACATCTTGAGTGTTCCCTCCAGCCTTCTCCTGCATCCGTCCCCCCTCCCACTAACATCCTTTTTTTATTCGGAACCCTCCCCGATTAGTGCTAGTCCTGCTGCCACTTAAAGAGCAGCTTTCTAGTAGCTGCCTGCCCAAGCCCGTTCAATTCCTTACCTTACCAGAACTAAAGTGGCGAAGTCTGGCATAAAAAGCCCTTTTCTACAAAAAGTTATATCCCTTGTAAATTGGGTTCCAATTAGTCGATTGGTCGCTTTGATAGAATAAAATCCCAACATTAAAGAGTATAAATATATTTGAAAATACCGGCCCCACAGAAAGCAACGGGGCGTTCTCACCCAGCCTTTTGTTATGTGACATCACAGAACAGGGCTGCGTGGGCCGATGTGGGGGTATGTTTTTTGGACTGGGAAGTCGGTGCTTTTTTTGCCAGCAGAGTGATTTGCAAGTTTACGAGGGTATAACTTTTTTAAGATAAGGAATCGAATGGGCTGGGGGAGAGCAGAAACACTGACAGCAAGAAGCTGCTCTGTAAGTGGTATCCACCTCTAATTTTTTTTTCCCCCTTTTGCCTCCAGGACTTCGGACCAACCACAGCTCCTAAACAGTACTTCCTGAAGATCCACACTCTGTGGACACAAAACTTCCTGCTGTGGCCAGCCACCTGCCCAACTAGCCCTGGAGCCTGAAGGTATGCAAACAGCAGCGCTGCTCACCTTTTGAATTTTGCACCTCCCTCTGAATTCGTCCATGCTGCTCTCCTGTGCTTAATGCCATACAGCTCCTCTACAGCTTCAGTTTTTCCCTCTGTAGTTCCCACCCACCCTAGTTGGGCATGTACACTTACAGACAGCCCAGGTCACATGATTGGACGTGGGCTGTGCGTGTTTTCCTTTTCCCATTTGTTCGATATAGTATTGGGCCACTAGGGGCAACAGAAGCCTCACTGTACCATTGTAGTCTGCTTACTCAGTGCAGTTTGCATACCTGTCCTTCACTTTTGCCACTCTCAGTGAAACAGGGTGCATGCAATATTTTTAATATTATTATTATTGATCCATTACTCCCAACCCCACGTTAGGCCCAATCCCACAGTTTCACTCAGCCTAAGCCCTGTTGCAAACACAATTCCCTATCCTATGTGGGACACTCCAGTTAGGCTATTTACTCACATCCTCGTCTTAAATAACCCTCTGTTTTCAGGCCATCCTACTCCTTTGCGCATCATCATGCCACCCCTTCTGTGTCCACTACAGCTGGAAAGCCACCCGTTGCTACCCCCAGGGGCCTAGACACAAACTTGAATATATTTACCAGAGACTCTGGCTATGACAACTAATTTATATGCTCCTACTCTGTTCTGGTAACATAGAACTTAACTCAGGGCCCGCTTCCCTACTAGCGTCCCCTGTTAATTTCACCATAGCAAAAGGCCTAAAACTTATGCTTATAAACATCTGTAGCCTGCAAAAGAAACTGTCCGACATGCAACCTTAGGTATCCCACATGACCCCGGATATTTTGGTCTTGACAAAAACTTGGCTGAAGGGTGACACACCAGATCAAGCTTTAGCTCTCCCATTACATACCTTATTCTGTGCAGATAGAGCCACTGGTGGAGGCGGGGTGGCCATTTATGTTAACAATAGGTTATCTGCCACTGTCCTCCATGCCATTTCCCAACCAAAGGAATTTGAATGTCTGGCTCTAAATCTCTCTATCTCCTCTACTGAATCTATTAACATAATAGGTTGCTACAGGCCACCCTCTGGTGGATTTGCACTTTTACCTCATTTGCATAATGTTATAGACAGCAACAACAATGAATCAATAATACTTAGCAATTTTGAATCTCAATTGGCTCTGTGATAATTCTAACCCCCTTAAGGACCTCTGCAATAATGTAGGACTATTCCAGTTTATTACTAAACCCACTAGACCCAACCGTAAGAATTCTTCCACTAGCTCACCATTAGACCTCATTATCATGAACAGACCACACAAAATAACCTAGGTGTCTGTCTTCCACACAATCTTAGTGACCACTGAATAGTTTTGTGAGTCAGAAACCTAGCCAAGATGCCAATCATTATCAAGTTTGTGACTAAAAGGAACTTTAGGAAGTTTATCCCAGCCAACTTCCTAGCGGCCTGAGGGACATTAACTGGCAGAGCTTCTATTTAGTACCAACTATTAACGAGGCTGTGAGCATCTTTAATTCCATCCTCAGCTGTATCATAGACAAACATGCTCCGCTGATTACTCACAGAATAAGGAAGGCCTCCTGTCCTTGGTTTAATGGGGATATTAAAAAAGCCCTATTAAACAGGGATCAGGTATGGACAACCGCGAGGTGCACTAAATCATCCAGTGACTGGCCAGCATTCAGGGCAGCCCACAATGCCTGCACCAAGTTGGTGAGGAAATCTAAAGAGAACTACTGTCTGGTGCATCTTTAAATCTGTGGAGGGATGTACTGTCCCTCCAACCCTGCCTACTAAAATCACCATATGTGGTTCTACCTTCACTGACAAAGCTACAATTCCAGAAAAATTTAATGAACACTTTGCAACAGCTGGTCTTGCCTTCAATTGATCTCAGGCAGTTTCCCTGTGACCTTCTCTTATTTCTGTGCCCAGAGAACCTAATCCTGCCACTGGTACCATTTTAACCTTCTCTTCCATTACTTATAAGCAAGTGGAAGACCATTTACTTAAACTGGATCTTAATAAACGCACCATTGCCAACAATATCGACCCCTTCTTTTTGAAATTAGGCTATTGTTATCCAACGGCTCCCATAATCCACCTGCTTAATTTATCACTCTCAGCATGTACTGTACTAGAGGACTGGAAGGTCGCACACATACTCCCCCTCTTTAAATCTGGAGACCCCTGTGATGTTAACAATTACAGTCTTATTTCAATCCTACCAGTACTCTCTAAAATTTCAGAAAAACTGATTAATATGCAGATCAGAGAATATCTTGACAAATATCATTTGGTCAACCCCCTGCAATCGGGGTTCCAGTGGCAACACAGCAGTACATCTGAACTGTCGAAAGTAACTAATGATTGGTTGGTGGCCTTAGGCAAGAAACTGATTACGGGGTGGTGTTTCTGGACCTTAGCAAGGCCTTCGATACTGTTGACAACGGTATTCTCTTAGAAAAGCTCAAGGATGATGGTTTTGGGCATCTTGTGGTGAACTGGTTCGCTAGCTATTTGGTCGACAAGCGTCAGCAAATCAAAGCTAGTGGGACATTCTCCTCCCTACTTTCCTTGCAGAAAGGGGTCCCCCAGGGCTCTATTTTGGGGCCCTTACTTTTTCTTCTATATGTCAACAACTTGGATAGCAATATTACACACTCCAAAATTCATCTCTTCATGGATTATACTGTGCTCTATACCTCTAAACCCTCTTTCGACCAAGTCAGCATTGATTTACAAACAGACTTTGACCAGCTACAGCATACCTTAATGTGATCCAAACTGCTATTAAATGAGAAGAAAACCAAAATAATGTACTTCCATCACCCACTCACTTCAAGCTCCTCTCAAAACTGTCTCCCCCGTCTATCACTACACTGTTCGACGACATGTTGGAAGTGGTGGATAGATTCAAATATCTGGGGTTCGTACGCAGACTCCCAAATCTCATTCTCCTCCCAACTTGATCGTTAGCCAAAAGCTGAAATCAAGGCTTGGCTTCTTCTTACATCCAAAAGGTATACCGTTGTTATAGTGGTATTTTATAGCATGTGTTCGATGCCAACAACATCGCTCATGTAGCTGTAAGTACCTGGGACCCCAGCACCTTTTCCAAGGTCCTGCACCCCATCCCTGAATCAGCTCCATCTCGGAGTTGATAATCAAAAGTGTGAGGGTGGGGCGCAGGGGGCACAGACCCCACGTAAAACAAGAACTCTGAACTCAGCGGCACCATGCCGACTGCAACTGCGGTTGATGTAGTGGTGTCAGGGAAATGTTGCATCGACAAGAAATTATTGATACGGCATCATAGATCCCCTCCAAATTACACTCAGATTGCAATCCTTGTTGTCATTAAATGCCTTCAAATCCCTTATTGCCAGAATGTTTATCAAGTTTGTCGCGGTCATTAACCTGTTTTTCCCTGCTCTTACCCTTCCTCCTACTCCTCTGTCTTACTTCACCCAATCTTTACGCTATGCCCTTGGCTGCTTATCTAAGTGGCGCACCTAGGGCAAAGTTTTTATGTGATTGATTTAGGATGCTACACGGATCTGCTTCTTACTTACAAAGTCATTTTTCAGCATTATCTTATTTCATTTTTATAAGTAATCAGTTTAAAAATGTTCTATTACTCCAGTAGATACTTGAGTATTTATGATTATATTATATTTGAAGGACTTCTGACTTGGAGTTGACATGCTTGACATGTGTATTGCTTACTTGAACTTTTCTGTGTTATCTGGTTATTTCTAAAGTAATAGTAACACTATTTAACATGTATAAGGACATGACTGAATCTATTAGAAATGAATGCTGAAACATCATTTATAGATGTTAGATGAGGTAATGTTTATTGAAGCATGTTAATTTACTTCATATATGAACTGATGACTATATTTTATGTACTGTTTTTTTCTATCTTAAAAGGACAAACATTTCTTTGACAAAAAATAAGTGGCACATCCCTCTCTTTTGCAATGGATCCTGTTTCATCATGTATATATTGTAAATATCAAACTGTCATGTATACAGATTATTCTTGTATATATTTCTATATTACCTGATTACTGAGTTGTTACTGTTTCATTACTGCATCAGCTATGCTGTTACTTGTTTATATTGCTTGTACTGTTCTAATGGACCGCCTTATAAATGACCTTGCTCAATGGAAATATCCCTTCAATAAACCTGAACCTGAAGATATCACAACTCCTTAAGTGCCTTAATTTCATTATTAAACTATTCAATTGTTTTAAACTGAATGCTTTAATAGCTACAATTCTTTCATTGTATGTGAGGGGTTTCCAGCTAACAGAACCCTCTTAGAATGCTGACAGCCAATTCGACTGCTCTCTCTCCAGCCACAGTTTTATAATTTACTGCAGCATGTGGTTACAGCGAAACCTTGATTCTCTACCCACACTGACATTTTGCATCAGAAGCTTTGCACCACACTTGTCGCGCTGTTTTGCAATAAGACCTCTCTCTCACTCCCTCAATGTGAAATCATCCCTAAGGTGATCCTGTCCAAGTTGGACTACACAGATGTAATCTATAGTGCTACCTGCCCGAAAACCACCTTTTTCAGGCAGAAGCCCTCTTTGCTTTCTTCTGCTGCACCCCCCCCCACCCCCACTCACCAATGCTCACTTTACTTTGATCTTCCTATCTTTTCTTGAGGCTAGGCATCTTATGGTCTGTCTAGTAGTAATAGCAAATAAATGCATTCATGAAACAAAAAAAAGGAGTACCTGATTGAGTCAAGGCTAATTTCGAAGGGATCTCTGTGTCATACAAGTAATATTCATATCTTACAGAGTTCCCATCATGTAAAATATCAAGTTGAACATCATATGCATTAACAAAAGAAAACAACTGACTGTATCAAAATTTACACAATAATTTCTTACTCACCCTCTTTCCTTGCCAAACACTAGTTCTTTCTCGTCCTGTTTTTTATATGTATGTTCAGAATACAGTGAATGATTAATAGTTCCAGGGGCACCGTTTCTCTCTTTTCCCCTACTGCTTCTCCTCTCCTTTCATCTCTCTCATCCCCTCCCTCCCCTCTGTGCTCTTAGCTCTTCTGAAACCCATTTTTTCCCAATCTCCTGCTGTAGAACCACTACTGGAAAATGAGACTCCGCCTCCAGCCTCTGGATCAGCCTATCCCCGATATCTGCTCCTTATCCTCCTCCCTTCCTGTCCTTGCCACTTAGCCCCCCCCCCCCCCGAATTCCCAAGTTTCTGCCTGTGGCATGCTTACCAATTTTATTGTTGCTCCTTCTGTAATCTTCAGTTTTCGACATGCTGCGCCTGTTACTTTGTATTTTTTGCACTATCATGTATTATCTGTTATTGTACATACAGTACCACTGTAATTTACGTTGCCTAATATTATTTATTTTGTTTTGGATTTATAACTCCTCCCTCGGTTTGTACTTGGAAATTAGCTCTGGCATAGCGTACATTTCCTGGTCAGAGTTTAAACAAATAAATAATTTATATGGGGGTCACATTTCATTTTATACTCACTTTTTTGCAGATTATTCTTTTGTGTCCTAGAGCTCATTTATTTGTATTTGTTCTTTATGCTCGCTGACCTTGAGTCTCTCTCCTTCTGAGTGAAGCCCCAGCCCCATCACTCTTCCTTCTCTGAGATTTACGCTCCTTTGTCCCTGTGGGCTACCATGGTTTGCCCATCATGGTGAGGCTACTAGGACCGTCGGTACACCTCCAGAGACAGAATCTAGCACTGGACAAGGGGGCTGAGGTTACTGTCTCCTGTTCTGTCCCAAACCTCAGGATGGCGCTGCTAATGTGTTCCTACATGCACACACAATGGGCATGTGCAGCAACTAGTCGCATGTCCTTCCCTTTCCTGACTGAGCTGCCATGCCTTGCCCCTATGGACCCTAGGAGAAGCCTGCATGGCAGTTTTGGAAAACCATCTACCCTAGAAGAGGCAAGCATCCATTGGGTCATTCAAGCCTACTGCCCTGCTGCCCCTAGTAGCCATGTCTCCCTACTGAACCCAGGTCACCAGCGCTGCAAGCAGTAGCACTGCTGCTGTGCTGTCAGGCCGGCATTCTTTGTGATGTACAGCCAGCCCAGGGGCCCAATACATAGCTGGAATTATAGGTGACGTAAAGTGATTGCCATGGTCGCTTTGCACCACTGTTCAACCTTGCATTCCTTTGTGCTAGACACAAAGGGGTCGCAAGTATTTCCCTATGCCAAAGCAACTGCACTGCATCAGCAAAAGGAAAGGAGAGGGGACAGCTGAGGTACTGAGTGGGCTGTCATGCAGCTACCTGGAGGCACTGTTGCTTGGTTCCAACAACCTGGACTCAGGTAGAACTTGTTTGGAGCAGTTCTACTGAGGGTAAATGGATTCTAAAAGGGAATGAACATTTAACTGGGGGGGGGTACAGCCAAGATGCTTATGATAAGGGGCAGGGAGAGGGATCCACTGTACAGCAGGGAGTGTATTAAACGCTGTAACAAGGATCAGTTGGCCACTGAACCACTAGGAGGAATCAGCATGCGACCCAAAAATCGCAGCATGATATGGCTCACAAGTGGGCCTTATTGTACGGATGTCGGGGAATGGAAGAAGACTGCTGCATTCCACCATCTTAGGGGGCACAACCACATTAGCACTTCCTTATATCTGGAATATGCATTGCCATATGAAAGCCAAGCAACACTGACACAAGGGGCACTCCAACCCCTGCCCACAGCTGTCTGACTTGTGCATCCCAATACTGTGAGCAACATTGACACAAGGGGCACTCCACCCCCTGTCCACAGCTGTCTGACTCGTGCATCCCAATACTGTGAGCAACACAAGGGGCACTTCACTCCCTGCCCACAGCTGTCTGACTTGTGCATCCCAATACTGTGAGCAACACTGACACAAGGGGCACTTCACTCCCTGCCCACAGGTGGCTGGCTTGTGCATCCCAATTTTGTGCCAGTACACCTTGTGACTGTGTATCAGGCTCCTGACGTCCCCAGTGCACCATAAGGTCAGGGAACTATGTCTGTTTCACGCTCATTCATCTCGGCCACAACAAAAGTGATGTTGCACTGTGAGTGCTGAAATACAGAGAATATTGATACAAATTTTGTGGCAGGCACAGTAAAGGAAGTTCTTCATTATTTCAAGTGTAAAAACACTACAACGGTCTCAGAATGGGGGGCTAAATGGGCATTTTACAAAGTAGGAGAAAAATGGCAATCCAAAACAGAATAAAAAGACATGCAGTAGATTGGCACTTCTTGGTCCCCTGCTGTTTAAGAGAAGACACCAGTGTGGCTGGTCTCTTCGTGGCTTCTCTCCAGAGCACTACATATTAATGTTAGCCACTGGTACAGCTGGTCTCCTAATCTCCCCCCCCCGCAGAGGGGGCCACATTAACATTAACTGCTGATTGATGGCCCTACTCAAGTTTTTGGCTAATCCTCTGTATGAAGCATTGTACTGTACTGTGACCTGTAATTGCTGTTCCTTTGTCTGTAACTCTCCTGAGCCGTGCCTGAAAATAGGCAAAGGTCTTATTTAGTGCACATACTTGGTAAACAAAACTGAAATAAATAAATAACTGGGCCTTCTGACCCAGACACCAACAATGAAGCTCTCTGGGCAACACTCCATTCCTGGTCCCCATAAAAGATTAAAAAATAAATAAAATCGTATCTCCCTCTGATCAGCAGTTCCTGCCTCCCTTTGTTCCTGGTCCCACTGCCTACCACTATAATGTAATTTACATCTATTCCTGATATCCAGTGCCCCACTTCCAATCCCAACAGATTTTATTTAAATGTTTCTCTGGTGTCCAGTCATCCCCAACCCCATCGCTACAGTCTGTGCTCTCCCCACCCTTTGACTAGGTACCAGTGAAAGCAGCTGACACAGACCCAACACGGTTTTCTGCCACTCACAAGGTCCTGTATCTTCCTCATACTCTGTATAGGAGTACAGTTCATGGAGGATGTCTTTCAACAGATGAAGGAAACACAGCCAGGTGCAGATTGCAGCACAGCTGACATGCAGTGCTAGAGATTGTGTCAGTTAACAACCCACTGCTGTGGTCAGACTGCTGTTTTCTATCCACTGATGCCGGACTTCATCCATGAGCCTCCACACTGGTATGCCCACAGAGTCACTGTACTTCAGGGGGAGAAGGATCACAGGTAGTGCCAGACTGCAAACAAACAGGTAAGAGTTGTCTTTTACCAACGCCAATCTGCTGCATCTTCTCTCTCCCTGGCCTGCCAAATTCAGCCTGCCAAACAGTCCCAAATGTTTGCTGGCATTTCCCATCAACTGCACGCTAGTCTCCCTCTCAAGAGGGGGACATGTTAACATCAGCTGCTGGAGCTGTTCTCCAATCGGTCCCTCGCTCCTGAGGGGGACAGATGACAGTGAGCCTCTGTGGCTCTTTTCTTCCTCATCACCCAAGTCAGAGGAGGCATCCTAAAGTCAGCCACCACTGTGGCTGTTCACCTACCAGTACGTGAACATGTAGTCAGTGGGCACAGCAGATGTAGTCAGTGGGTACAGCAGTGCTTGGTTTTGTGTGTGTGTGTGTGTGTGTGTGTGTGTGGTGGGGGGGTGCTGGTGCAAGTCCCAGGCAGTGGAGGGGTGACAGAGATTGGAGAAGGTATCAAGAACTGGGATGCACCCTCTCTAACCATGTGGGCCCGGGGGATAGGGTTGAAGTTAAGCATTGCCAGATGTGCCAATACCAAGGTAGGGAGGACAGAACTGGAAGAAGTACACAACATTCCAGCTACATTTACGGCAGTATGCTGCGGGATCTCAAAGTTCTGAAGCTAGTTTCTGCTGTACATTGCTTGAATCCACCTATTTTTGCTGCTATAGTTATTTTATAATGTGGCTAAAAACTCCTTGTAGTGTGAAGCTGGATCACTTCCGAGAGCAGATCTTTTGCATGCTGTATCTGACTAATCTTAGAGTCAAACCACAGATACACAGCAACTGCAGAATTAGAAAAAAGAACATCTAATGAACCTAGATTTCTGTAAGGCCTTTGGCACTGTTCCACATAGGAGATTCATAAATAAGCTGGGCAGCCCAGGAGTGGGTCCAAAGATGGTAAACTGGGTAATAAATTGGTTGGGGGACAGGCGACAGAGGGTGGTGGTAAATGGAATTCACTCCAAGGAAGGGAGGAAGGGTGAGCAGCGGAGTGCCACACGGATCTGTACTTGGACCAGTCCTCTTTAATGTTTTTATTAGAGACATTGCAGAAGGGCTAGATGGGAAGAAATGCCTTTTTGCAGATGATACAAAGATCTGCAGTAGGGTACACACTCCCGGGGGGAGGGGGGGTGGAAAAATGAATACAGATCTAAGAAAGCTTTAGGAGTGGTCAGAATTGTGGCAACTAAGATTCAATGCAAAGAGTGCAAAATCATGCACTTGGGGCACTTTCTAGAAACCTGGGGCAGAGTACAAGATGGGGGCAAGTGGTACAGATGAACCACAAGCAGGAAAGAGACCTGGGGTAATTATAACTGATGACCTAAGGGTGGCCAAACAGTGTGACAAGGCAGTGGGGACAGCTAGTGGGGTACTAGAGTGCACTGGGAGGAGTGTCACCAGCAGAAAGAGGAAGGTGGTAATACCCATAGGTGCCGACTCCATAGGTGGTGGAGTGCTCAGTCACCCACAAAGCTGAATAAAGCACCCTAAATGGTTTAAGGGCAGCATGTAAAAATGGACAACTAGGGAAACTGGCAATAGGAAAAAGGCTACCTACTGGCAGTGAACACCTGCAAAGGTTCATATAAGTTGCCATCCCTGGTAATACCACTGCATAAATTGTTGGTGAGACCTCACCTAGAGAACTATGTCCAGTTCTGGAGACCACATCTCTGAAAGGACCTACAGTACAGGCAATCAAAGGAGGGCAACTACAATGGTGCAGATCCTACATCAAAAGCCCTATGAGGAGAGGCTAAAGGACCTCAATATGTACACCCTAGAGGAGAGAGAGAGAGAGAGAGAGAGAGAGAGAGAGAGGGAGATATGAAACAGACTTTTTAGTGTACAAGTAGGAAGCATTTTTTAGAAAAAAAGACACTCAAGAACAAGGGGTCATGCAATGAAACTGGAGGGGGGGATGTGGGGAAATACGAGGAAGTATTTCTCTACAGAAAGAGTGGTGGATGCCTGGAATAGCCTCCCAGCAGAGGTGGTTGGGGCAAAAAACTGTAATGGGATTGAAGCACACATGGGATAGGCATAAGGGAACCTCATTGGTTGGGAAAGGGTGGGTAAAGCCGGAAATCAATTAGGGTCTGCAGTATTGCAGTAGGTAGGGAAAATGGGCAGACTAGGTGGGCCAAGTGGTCCTTATCTGCTCTCAGTTTCCATGTTTCTATGTAATGGGCTTCCTAGGAAATGTACTCTTTGTAGTGTTGCTGTCAGAAGACGTGCCTTATCAGTGCAGTGCAGTTTGCATGTTGTCCAAAGGTATCACTCAATTTGTGCCTTTTCGGTTAAAGGGAAGGTCCAAGATTTTAACATGGGGTTTTTCATGGGGATTTCAATACAAAAAAACGTTACCTTATGCTGGCAATAGTCTTTTAATGCAGAAAAGGAATTGATTCAGTACATCCACTGTGGGAGGGAAAGGACTGAAAATCGTTCTGAGTGGATGGCCAGCTCATCTCTCCCACTTCACAGTCTGCCAGCCCCGCCCCTGCACTGAGATGTTTTGTGATGTCTAACCAGAGACAGCTTGGGGGCATGCCACATACAAGTGAATGAGGGAGTTTTTCAGAGCTGTTTTTATGTTACTTAAAGCAACCTTTGTATTAAAATCCCATTTTATAATGCTGGAATGTCTCTTTAATGACGTGAGCTTTATACATTTTGAACTGACTTGACGGATCCAGTATTGGAGTTGTGAACACAAGATTTGTTAGCAACTGATTGTTACCTTTGTCTCTGTTTTTGTTTGAAAATACAAAATAAACATGTGCAGAACCAGGACACTACTGGAAAAGAGATACTGCACTTCAGCTGGAATATCCGGGAGAAAACACACAGTAAAGATGTATAAAAGCTGGACCCCACTGAAAATGAGAGACTGCATCTCATCAGGTCTATAGTAACAGCAGCTGGGGTTGAAAAATATAGATTCAATTGGACCCAACAGTGTAATGAATGTGGGTCAAAATTCAATTTTGTGGGGTCCAGAATGTAAAAAGCCTCTGAAACACTATTAAAGAAAAATCAAACAGAAAGTTCTCTTTGAGTTTACTATTGTTTTGTTACGGGCAACACTCAGCAGTACTTAACACATATGCAGCCTGAGCCAGCACTCCATGCAGCTCTGTTGATTTCACATTTATTCCACGCCATTCCGACATTGCTGTCTCCTGCAGTTGAGGTGAATACTGCCTGTCACAGTAACACTGTACAATGAGGGACACGGAGGTGAAAAGTGCTAAATTAGTGGGGTGTCAATATCCCTACTCCCAATGTACAAAAGGGATGTTTTAACTGTCCCTGAATTGGAGCCACATTTCTTCACTCACATTTCTCCCTCCCACCACAACTGATGCCTTTAGCCTTTCCTCCTTTGTCACTGATGACTGAGAGTAGAAGTCACGTCACATCATTCACGTGCTTCCGTAGTTAACATTTTCTTTTAAGCAGAAAAGTAAATTTCACATAAAAAAATTTAAATCAATCAGTTATTCAGTTGCTTCCCCAGTTAATAGCAAGCAAATAATGTTTTGTAATGGTAGCAGCCCACCCAGCCCAGCTACTTCTGTTACTATCACAAGATGCATAGAGAACAGTGATTATGTGCTGTTAATCTGAGTGTTATACACAATTCATAACTCTTAAAGGTGACAAAGGTATGTAGTACAGTTCTGTCCCTGTAATATCTTCCAGCTGATGCCTCCATTAATTTTGTGTCAAGTGCTAAGTTTTGTATTTTTAGTTTGCAGAGTTATCGGGAAACGTGGAGGAACTGGAGGTGGCTTCCTGAGGAGCCTGACCATAAAGACAGGGCATGCTTTAACGCCCACCTCCAACTTTCAATTCTGGTGACCACTGCTGTACCACCCACCTACCACTAGCTAGCAGCCAAGCAGCAGTGCACACTGTCCCCTCATCCCGAAGGAGATCCACAGAGGGATGCTTAATCCTCCTTAACCTGCCAGCTTCCGAGTGACCTTGGTCCTTTCTCGAATCCAGGTTGGCCGTGTGGTGGGAAGCGCTTCACCTCTCCATGTCATTGGGCAGACTACAGGTTTTGTGCAGCTCTGATTTTCTTAGACAACACTATTTGTGGCCCTGAGACTAACTGAACCTGCAACCCACTGTTGTAAAGTTCTGTGCTTTTACCCTCTGTACCATTCAGCCAGAACTTTTTGCAATTCTTTGACCTTTTTCTTTCTTACTGAGGGAACCTTTTTTCTTTATTACTGAGGAAAGTGACATGAAAACAAGATTATTGTCCCATGGACTTTATTAGCTTTGGCTGCTAGTCCACACTTGACGTCATAATGCCGTTTATCACATCATAATTATCTCCACAGCAACAGACTCAGGATGTCATAAACAAAATTGTGACTGCATACAGAACAAATAGGGCAGAGACTGTGATTCCATGCAAATGTCCTTAGTCATAAACAAATAAGGGCAACAATTACAAAAAAAGGGTTATTGTCTAATTATTATATTTTCCAGAGTTACCCCAACAACATCAGGGGTTCTTTAATGCCCTGTTTCACTGCAAGCAAACATTCGACATTGACAAATGCACGCTTATGGTGGACTATTTGAGTCCCCATATTATCTACCAGATAATTACTGTCTCTACGGAGCAGTCATTTGTATTAATTAGATTGCACAACCAGGATGCACTGAATAACAGAAACACCGACGCCAACTGACTGCACTGCTTGGTTACAGCACCACTGTCCAGCACAGCATAGATTTATGTTTAGATAACGATTTACATAAAAAAAAAAAACTAAGCCTGTTTATCTCTACCTAAATAAGCTGCACCTTCAGATAAAAATACGGTTTTTTCTCACCCATGAACAGCACAGGCTGAGAATCTATAATTACAGCCACATGGTTGTCTAGAAGTGCCAGACAGAGAAGTTTGATGAACACTGATAAATGCGACCAACATGTTCACTGAATACAGTCTGTAATTTTAATTCACTGACCCTTTCCATCAAATTGCCCACCTGTGTATAATCCAGTGTATTCTTCTGATCAAAAATATGTGCTAACAGTCAGAACCAAAACTTATAATGAAAAGTATGATAAATATTAAAGAACTGTTTTGTATATGTGTGTATTTCTTATTCGGTGTGGATTTGCATGCATATATATATTCTTTTTCAGTTTCTTTACAGAGTGCTGGCACACTGCAATGTAACATCTCGGTTCCAGCGGGGTTCTGCTTTTACCCATTTCCACAGCTGGGTGGACTGGAGCAGATCAAGTGACTTGGAGAGGGTCACACTGTGAGTACTGTGACTCTAGTGAGGTTTGCAGTTTTAATCTAGTGGTTCCTAAGCTGGTGCTCCAGCTACTAGACCACCCTGCCTCAAAAACCCAAATAAACTGGTTACAAGTTTTTTTTTTCCTTGTTTACAGTACATACATAGCACAAAGTCACAGTCAGGGAAAACAAAAGAAATAAACACTATAGAATAAAAAAGTCATATTGAACCCCCTGTGTACTGGTACAGTATCTGCATGATGTAAAATCATGGAAGTACATATTGATGTGCCATCTTTAGAGACTCGTGACAGTCTTTTTATTTTTTATAACTGTTCTTTTTATGTTTCTGGAATTTCTTGTTATTTCTTTTTATCCACTAAAATTTTAGTTTTATTTCTTGTTATGACATTTACATTCATAAACTACCTCAAAATGACATTATACACACTAGAAATCATATTCCTAGTATACTACGTTATATTAAGCAGTATTATGCTATGGTCTTGAAAGGATTTGTGAATGAAAATGTTGTCACTTCCTTGTGGACTATCTCTGTGGTAACAACAGAGCCTAAACAACAACTGCTGCAAGCATTATTTAGTTATTGCCCCCCCAAAAAAGCTATTTTTTTCACTCTATTCATGTTTTTTTTTGTTTTATTCTTTTTATAAGTTAAACATGTTATGTTATTTCTTTTTATACCTTGAATTTCTAGTTATACCTAGCATTTCTTGTTATTTCTTTTTGTACTTGAATTTCTTATTTCTCATTTAAGAAAAACACAGGTCTCTAGCCATCTTCCTGTGTATCAACACAGGACACTTGTGTTCTGTGTATTTCAGATGGCTGAGGTGGTATGCGGAGAGTCTGAGACGGTCACTGTTTGACTGCAGGTGGACTGACTGGGTGAAGCAGGGTGGGATGGGGGATGATGGGAAGTGGGGGTGGTAACTATTTTACACGGTTAACTGAAGAATTCTTACACAAGCTTTCAAGACCTCAAAAGTCCCTTCACCAGGTATAGAGGAAACCAACCAGTATTTCACAATACATGCAAGAGTCTGTGAATCACAGATTGTTTAATAAAGTGGAGGATGTAGAGGAAGTCATTTATTACAACAGAAATGACTACGGGGGATAGGCCCCATGTCACTTAAGAGGTGAGAGATCAAACGTGTAAATGGTGAGCTACGTCAGAGTGGTACCACAACAAAAGGAGCAACTGCTGAAAAAGTTCAGTCAAGTATGCAGGATGTGCGAAGCTGACAGCTCAGAAAGTTAACTGAGCTGTGTCTGAATAGGTAGCTCCTACATATAGTCAATAATGTCCCCAAATCAGAAGGGGGATTAAAAGAAAATCAACTGTAAATGGTAGAGCCCAGAGCTACAGTGGAAAAGGTTAAAACTCAATTTCGGACTGGGCAATGTGTGAGGAAGCCTAAATGTTTATGTTTATTGCAGTATATTGTAATATACTGCAGCATTACTGCGTTGCAACCTTACTAGCATCACTGAATGTCGGTTCAAAAAAGTCTCATGAATTTGGCTTGCTAGAGAAATCTTGTCTGAATGTCTTTGAGGTTTCCTCTCAGAACTGCCAATTTAAGATCCTCTAGGGAATGGTTGTTCTGGGAGAAGCTCTTTGCCACTTGTGTCTGGTTGTCTCAGTGTTTGACTGTCTGTGCCCATTCGTACATTTTCAGGGTGTTTGTCCTGTTTCACTTCTGTACCATCTACATGGACAGTTTTGGCATAAGTCAAATTGTTGGTTGCAACATAAATACCTTTTTATTTTGTATTCCTCTTTGGTAAATGAAAAGTAGACAGAGCCACATGTGTCACAGAAACATAGAAACTGATGGCAGATAAGGACCGCCAGGTCCATCCAATCTGCCTGTACCCCACCTTTACTTAGCTGCCGCTGACCTTACTTGGTCCCTGGCTGCTGCCTCCTCTCCCCCCAAAGGTTCACCTATGTCTATCCCATGTGTGTTTAAATCCCCACACTGTACCTGCCCCCACTACCTCCTTGGGAGGCCATTCCAAGCATCCACCACTCTTTCAATGAAAAAGTACTTCCTCTTGTTGCTCCTTAGTCTACCCCCTTCCAGTCTCATGTCATGCCCTCTTATCATTTTAGAGCAGCTTCTCTTCTGAAAGATGCTGCCCTCCTGTACCTTCTTAATCCCCTTGAGATAGTTGAAGGTTTCCATTATGTCTCCCCTCTCCCTCCTCTCCTCCAGGGTGTACATACTGAGTTCTTCCAGTCTCTCCTCGCATGACCTGCGGTGCATGCCCTGCACCATTTTAGCTGCCCTTCTTTGAACTGTCTCCACCTTGTCTATGTCCTTCCTGAGATGTGGCCTCCAAAACTGGATGCAGTATTCCAAATGAGGTCTCATCAGTGATCAGTAAAGTAGCATTATGACCTCTTTTCTTCTGCTGGTAATAACTCTCTCTATGCACCCTAGCATCCCACTAGCTCACCACTGTCTTTGCACACTGTTTGGTCACCTTTAGATTGTCAGATATGATGGCCCCCAGATTTCTTCTCAGTTTTGTTGCCGCTAATGCTTCCCCCTTCATAATGTAGTGTTTCCCTAGGTTCCTGCGCCCCAAGTGCATGATTTTGCACTTCTTTGCACTGAACCCTAGTTGCCACACTCTGGACCATTCCTCCAATCTAGCTAGGTCCTTCTTCATTCTTTCCACCCCTCCTGGGATGTCCACCCTGATGCAGATCTTTGTGTCATCTGCAAAGAGGCACTCTTTGCCCTCCAGCCTATCAGCAATATCACTGATGTAGATATTAAACAACACTGGTCCAAGAACTGAACCCTGTGGCAAACCGCTGGTTACTCTCCCTACTTTGGATTTAGCCGTTTACCACCACCCTCTGTGTTCTATTCTTCAACCAATTTTCTACCCAGTTCACCACCTTTTGTCCCAATCCCAGGCTGCCCTGCTTATTTACAAGCCTTCCATGTGGAATGGTGTTGAATGCCATGCTGAAGTCAAGGTAAGCCACGTCCATTGCTCCCCCGATCCACCTCCCTAGTGACCCGGTCAAAGAAATGAATCAGATTAGTTTGATATGACTTCCCTGTCGTGAATCCATGTTGCCTCGGATCAAGGCCTCCACTTGATTCAAGGTGCTCTACTATCCTTTCCTTTTGCAGAGATTCCATAATTTTACCCTCCACTGAAATCAGGCTGACAGGTCTATAGTTTCCAGCCTTCTCCCTGTTCTCACTTTTGTGGAGAGGGACCAAATCAGCCTTTCTCTAGTCCTCTGGAACCTCCCCTGTTTCCAGTGACTTACTGAACAGGGCTGCCAGTACCTCCCACAACTCCTTTAATATTCTAGGGTGTATCCCATCCAGTCCCATAGCCCTCAGTTTCATAAGTTCTTCTAGGACTCTCTTCTCTTTGAATGGATTGTTGTCCACCTCCCCTCCCTTCCTGATTCTTAACTGTGGTCCCTCTCTATCCTCTTCATATGTGAAAACTGAACAGAAATATTTGTTTAGGACTGATGCTTTATCCTGGTCCCCTTCAACTCTCACCCCTTCCTGCTTTACAATCCCTTTCCTTGTCCTTCTCTTCTCACTAATGTATCTACAGAAGGTCTTGTCCCCTTTTTTAACCTAATTTGCTATATTTTCCTCTGTCCTTGCCTCGGTGCCCTGACTGCCTCACCTGCCTCACAGATACATAGACACTGTCGGCAGATAATAGCTTATGGCCCACCCAGTCTGCCCATTTGAGCTTGTAAGTTCCCTTTACGTTTCTTCTAGAAGTCTGTTGCCCCTTACCCCTGATCTCCAGAATTCCCTTATGTCTATCCCATACATTCTTAAATCCCGTGATTGTTTCAGTCCCCACCACTTTCTCTGGCAGGGTGTTCCACTTGTCCACCACCCTTTCTGTCAAGAAATTCTTCCTCAAGTTTCCTCTGAATCGCCCTCCCTCCAGCTTCATCCCATGCCTTCTAGTCCTGGAACATCATTTTTGCTGGAAAATAGCACCCTGTTTCTCCCTGTAATGTGCTTGTATGTCTCATCATATCCCCTCTCTCCCTCCTCTCCTCCAGGGAGTACATATTCAAGTCCTTCAGCCTGTCCTCATAGGACTTGTGATGCAGTCCCTGTACCATCTTTGTTGCTCTCCTCTGAACCTGCTCAACCCTGTCTATATCCTTACGTAGGTAAGATCTCCAGAACTGTACGCTGTACTCCAGGTGGGGCCTCACTAGTGTCTTGTATAGTGGAATTATGACTTCCCTTTTCCTGCTGGTGATGCCCTGCCTATGCATCCCAGCATCCTATTTGCTTTACCTGCTGCCTTGTCACACTGTTTCCCTACCTTGAGGTCATCAGAGATGATAACCCCAAGGCCCCTTTCCTGCTTGGTGCATACTACAGTATATCCCCCCCCCCCAACTGATACGTTGTTCCAGGGTTTATGTGCCCATATGCATTATCTTGTACTTCCTTGTGTTGAATTTCAACTGCCAAACCCTTGACCATTTTTCAAGCTTCTGCAGGTCCCTTCTCATTCTGTTTACACCCTCTGGTGTGTCTACACTGTTACAGAGCTTTGTGTCATAAACCAAGAGGGAAACTCTGCCTTCTAAGTCCTGCACAATGTCACTGATGAAGATGTTGAATGGGACCGGTCCCAGCACTGCTCCCTGTTATGCCCCACTGGTCATTCTTCCCTCTGTGGAGTGACAGCCATTTACCTCCACCATCTGTGTCTTGCCGCCCAGCCAATTACCCACCCACTACACTAATGTCCTGCTCACTCTCATATTCCCCAGTTTGTTTAATAGCCTTGTACGTGGCACAGTGTCAAAGGCCTTGCCGAAATCCAGATAGGCCATGTACACTGTTCTTCCCTGATCCATCTCCCTTGTCACCCAGTCAAAAAATTCAGTGAGGTTGGTCTGGCATGACCTCCCCCTCATGAAACCATGCTGCATTGAGTCCTGCACTCCACTGGCAACCAGATGTTCCCTCTGTTTTTCCAGGTATACTGCTCTGTCCGCCTCCTTTTGGATCTCCTTATAGTTCCAAAAGGCCAACTTTTTCACCCTTACTTTTCCTGCCAACTCCTACAAGAACTATAATGGTTTTCTTTTCCTTTTGCCTTTGTCTATTTGCCAAATACAAAGGTTTGCCTCCATAAGGGCTCCTTTTAGATTTGCCCTTTGTCCTTTGACTTCCCTCCATTTCTCTCACCTATCTAGGGCCTCCTTTAGGCATATCTCCATCCTGCTGAAGTCTGCCCCCCTGAAGTCCAGAACCCTTGCCTTTGTGTGGCATGTCCCTGTTGTAATTTTTATACTGAACCACACTGTGCGATGGCCACTGGACCCCAGGTGTTCACCAACCCTGACATCTGTAATTATGTCACTGTTGTTTAGTAA
The DNA here is from genome assembly GCA_016271365.2 of Neoceratodus forsteri. NCBI lineage: Eukaryota > Metazoa > Chordata > Ceratodontiformes > Ceratodontidae > Neoceratodus > Neoceratodus forsteri. The sequence goes on along the minus strand of CM057456.1, from coordinate 685,362,896 downwards.
CAGGTCCAGAATTGATTCCTCTCATGTTGGCTCCAGCACAAGCTGCTTGAGACATGCCCCTTGCAGGGAGTCTAGAATGTCCCTGCCCCTGGCTGTTGCAGTCACTTGGGTGCTCCAATCAACTTCTGACAAGCTGAAGTCATCCACCAGCAACACCTCTTCCTTGGCTGCCATCACATGAATGGCTTCTAGTAGATCCCTGTCCAGTTCCTCTCTTTATGCTGTGGGTCTGTATATTACTCCTGTGTGAATGGTTATACCACTGCCTGTCTCCAGGGTGACCCATGGTGCCTGTGCTTCTGCCTCCCCTTCATTCCCCTCACCTCTGTAGCCTTTATACCCTCCTTGACACATACAGCCACCCCTCCTCCCTTTTTACCCTCCCTGTCCCTCCTGAATAAAGTATACCCTGGTATAGCTATGTCCCAGTCATGGTTCTCATTGTACCATGCCTCTGTAACAGCTATAATACCCAAGTCAGCCTCTGATGCCATGGCTATCAGATCTGGAATTTTGTTACCCAGGCTGCGAGCATTCACGCACATACCCCTCCATTTACTGCAACCACTCCTCCTGCCATCCTCCCTAATCCCTGTGTTTCTCCTGTCCTCCCTCCCGCCCTCCCTCTTTCATCTGAAGTGTTTACTGGCAATTTGGTATCCTTATTGTCCTCCTTGTTGGCTTTGTTATCCGGTGGGGGTGGGTAATTGGCATTCCCCAGCTTCCGTCCTCCACCCTCCTTGGCTAGTTTAAATGCTTGTCAATTAAGTATTTAAACCGTCAATCATGCTTAATGTTTTGCATCTGGACTTGTTGAATGGTCTTGTTCATTGTGTGTCTGACGAAACTGCTGGGGTGGTCTTTCTAGATTTGATAGTGAACAGTATGTCATTGCTGTGCTGAAGTGGCTGTAATTCTCTGATGATCTTCTGTAGTGGTCTGATTGATTGTTGCATGTCACAACCAGCAGCATGTGTTTTGGTTCTTTCTGTATGTCAGTAGCTGATCATGGCATTTGTCTAGCCTGCACAATCTGTCAGTTTTAAGCGAGGGGTAGTTTTTTGCTGATGAAGGTTCCTCGTAGTATTTCAAAATCGTTGCTCCTGTCCCATTCATCTTTATATACACGTTGATATCATAAGGCTTGGTTGCAGACAGTTGCTCTTTCTATATGATGGTGCAGTTAAAATTAACTTTTGGTTTTCCATATATGTATATTTTTGTTTTGCTCTGCTGCAGTTCAACTGCTGTGTCCATAAGTTGATTTTACTCCACTTTCAAACTGATTGAGGGATAAAAATTATTTAAGGCTCTGTAGAATTCATGTAGTTTGTCCTCACTCTCTGTCCATGCAAGCAAAATGTCATCAATAAAACGGTAGTTGACCAATGGTTTTGTTCTCTGCTGTGGCATAAAGCTCTCCTCTAATACAACCATGAAGATGGACTGGAGTGTCAGTGGCTCAGTAGGTAGCACGCTCACCTCTGAGGCTGTGGGACCAGGCACTTGGGTTAAATTCCAGTACTGACACTGTAGTGAAGCATGAAGTGGGTGCTGCACTCCTGAGGTGCCGTCTTTCGGACGAGACGTTAAACCAAGGTCCCATCTGCCTGGATTGGAGGTAGTTCAGGTGGATGCTAAAAATTCCATTGCACTTATCGAAAACAATAGGGGAATTTGTTTATTAAGAGAATAAGACAATCCATATAAATCATAACAAATAATATAAAACATAATACAAAGGTAAAAAAAACAAGAAGTACAAAGATGAATAACAAAAAATTCCAAGCAAGTACAGAAGAGGGAACAGAAACAAATAAATCAGAATAACAAGTCAGAAATACAAATAGGTAATGTAACAGGGACATCCGTATCTGTAATCCATGGGAGATTTCTCCAATTTTGTTGCAAAACCTGGGACTGATACCCCTTAGCTTCAGATAAATAAACAGATCTGATTTTGACTGTAATTTTATATAGTAATTCCACATAAGTTAGATCTTTATGTTGTAAAATAAAAAAAAACATTGATTGTTGCAAAGGAACCATTTAAACACAGCAAAAATAACATGAAGGGAACTCTTCTCTCACCTATTCCATGCAGGACAGTACAACCCATATATAAGGTTCACATAAGTGAAAGATGCAAACACAGGTGCCTGCTATTCCAGTGATACATACTGCCAAAAGATCCCAATATAAGAACAAGAAAAAAAATATCCTCCAAAAGTTGAACACAACCTGGCCTAGAACAAATCCTGTCCGTCACCAGTTTGTGTTTCTGGTTGCTTATGACATTCAGCTTTTCATGGCAACAAAGCCATAGTACATCCTGAAACTTTTCGAGGATGCGGGGTTCTGTAACCAAGCAGGTAAGGGAAGGCAAAGAAGCAGCAGGACAGTTTGGAAACATCACCTGTTCTGTAAAGTGAAGACCAATAATACGATCACAAATTTTTTTTTTTGTATGAGATTGAATCTGCACCCCAGTACCACTCCAAAGTCTCAGTTTTACAAAAATTTCCCCAAGATAGGGAATTGTATCTGGCCGCATTTTAGCAATCCTATGATTCCAGACCTAACCAAGAAACCAAAAGAAACCAAGAGGTAAAAAAAAAAATCGAACCAAATTTTCCCTGTATGGAGTAGTAGTGGACGCAGATTTGTAACCCAAAATTGATAATGGAAGAACACCACAGGGTTAATCATGTTCACCTGCCCCCCTTTTAATTTTAGGGAGATATAAAATATTCCTCTTCAGGGGATTGAGGCGACTTCTACAAAATGCCTGGAAAAAAATACTCAACAAGGTAGTTTCCTTAGATTTCGGAGGAGGAAGTACATGGCTTAGATAAATTAAAATAGGCAACAGAAAAGTCTTAAGATAAATTGTCTTAGATTTACTTGTGGTCCATTTATTCCAATGGCAGACCATCTCCTGTCCCCTAGCAAGCGTAAACTCCCAATTATGTAAATCTTGGGCAGGGGCGCAAAATTTAAGACTCCAAATCCTGATAGAAAAATTAGAGATCTTGATGCCCAGCGCGTCCCGACACAGTATACCACTATTTCCCAGAGCAAACCCTATGCATTTGTCCATATTCAGAGATGCCCCAGAAAAAACACCAAATTCGTGGCAAATCCTAACAGCTCTAGCAGCAGCGGTACCAGAAGGTGCCAAAATACAAACATCATCTGCATTGGCCATTGCGGAAAAGGGAACTATATCTTTTGGGGAATGTATACAAGGTATACAAGTATTTAGAAAACGAATTCAAATTCTATGAAGTAGAGGATCCACGCTAAAGATACATAGAAGTAGGCTAATAGGACAGCCTTGTTGAACACCTTTCTGAAGGGGTAGAAGCAGCCCACAATAACCATTAACAAAAGGTTATAGTACCTTGTAAATGGTAGCCATCTTATAGAGGGTCTGAAGCCAAGAAACAAACACCTCTGGAATACCATATGTCCGTAAAGTGAGCAATAAAAAAGTACAATGTACTGAATCAAAAGCTCCCCGTTGATCTAGAGAAAGGACACAGCCTGTCTGATACAATAAGTGACTCCTTTCAATCAATCAATCAATTTTTTATTTATAAAAAGGCGCCTTTCCAAAACCAAGGCGCCTGTACAATAAAATAAAACAAAGTAAAATTACATACATTATATAAATTCCAATAAATATGAAACCACATAAAAACACTTCAGTTACCAAAAGCCAGATCAAAAAGATAAGTTTTTAATGCAGTTTTAAAACTCTGGACAGTCAGGCAATCTCGTACCCGATGAGGTAGAGTGTTCCACAGGGACGGAGCAGCAAAGCTGAATGCCCTTGCTCCAGATGTCTGCAAACGTACCCTGGGAATCTCTAGCAATCCCTCATCGGTGGATTGGAGAGGACGAGAGGGACAGTACAGGCAAAGGAAATCTTTCAGGTAGCTCGGTCCCTGGTCACGTAGGGCCTTACAGGTTAACAAAGCAACCTTAAAGGTGATCTGCCACTTAACTGGGAGCCAGTGCAGACCACGGAGCACAGGCGTAATATGACTGGCTCTTGAAGCACCAGTCAACAGCCTGGCAGCCGCGTTCTGCACCAGCTGCACGCGGCGGATATCAACCCCCGACAGCCCTAGGTAAAGGGCATTGCAGTAGTCAAGGCAGGAGGTAACGAAGGCATGAACCAACACTGGAAGATCATCGGGAGGAACCAGATATTTCACCCGGGCAATGTTTCTCAGATGGTAGAAAGAGGTTTTAACAACTGCTGACACCTATGATTTCAAAGTCAGACAGTTATCAAACATAACGCCCAGGTTCCATACCCAGTCTGAGGTAGCTAGCTGGACACCTCCGAGCCACAAGCCCGAAGGTGAACCTGCCAACACACCTGCCTCTCGACAACTCGGGTTCACAACCAACACCTCAGTTTTTTCAAGGTTCAACCTTAGCCAGCTCATATTCATCCAGGCCTGGATTTCAGCCAGACAGCTGTTGAGCACCGAAATGGCATCATCCTGTTCAGGGACAAAAGACATGTATAGCGCAGTATCATCTGCATAGCAGTGAAAACTCAAGCCATACCATCTAATAATCACTCCTAACGGCAGCATATACACTGCAAACAACATGGGCGCTAAAATGGATCCCTGCAGAACCCCACAGGGCAGGGAGAATGGGGCTGAGGTACAAACCCCAGGCACCACTCTCTGAGTCCTACACGTGAGGTAGGACTGAAACCATCTGAGGACAGCCCTTGATAGTCCACAGATAAACCTCAGGCAATCCAGCAGCACACCATGGTCCACAGTATCAAATGCTGCAGAGAGATCAAGAAAGACCAAGATGGAACGAGTCTTTCGATCTCTCGCTATCAGGAGGTCATTTAGTACCCAAACAAGAGCCGTCTTGGTACTATGTCTCTTCCTGAAACCGGACTGGAGAGAATCATAGATATTGTGGCTGGTCAAATGGTCATCCAATTGTAAAGCCACCACCTTCTCAATAACCTTACCCAAAAATGGAAGGTTAGAGACAGGCCTGTAGTTTCTAAGACAGTCAGGATCCAAGGAGGGCTTCTTAAGAAGAGGCCGAACCATGGCCTCCTTAAGAGAAGCTGGAAAAATTCCACTCTCCAAGGATAACCTGACAATCTCCTCGAGGACTGGGCCAATAACATCAATGCAGCGAACAAGCAAACGTGTAGGGCCTAGATCCAAACCACAGTTGGCAGGACGTAAACTCTGGATAACCATCACAATATCACTGATTGTAGGCTGATCAAAGTCACACCACTCAAACCGAGGGTCCGACATCTCCTGCCGACCACTGCTACTCCCTAGAGAAAGGGTCGTGTGGACCTCAGACCTGATCATGGCAACATTATCCACGAAGAATCGAGCAATCTCCTCACACTGCTCTTGTGAAAAAGCATTTCTGGGCTGAAGAGAGTGGATTAAACTATCTGTCCACGGTCCAGAAAAGCTGAGCTGGTCGATTCTGCGCGGCAGCAATTTCCCTGGACAGGAATTCTGCCTTCTTATGGGAAATTGTTGATTGATAGACCAAATAATGGTCCATCAAACTAAGCCTGTCACACTCCAGGCCCAATCTCCGCCTTCGTCCAACTCTCCTCAACTCCCTCAGGTCCTCATCAAACCATGGAGACCTAGGGCGAAGGGAGAGTGGATGAACACGAACCGGAGCAATGGAATCCAGGGCCTCTGTCACTGCCTTATTATAGGCAAGCACAAGATCCTCTGGATCCACGCATTCTCTCTGCATGCTCGATAGGTCAAGCTCTGCCATCAGGCCATCTGGGGATGAACCCCTCAAAATGCAGTATTTGACCATCTCCATACGGGCAGACCTCTTAGGGGGGACCTCACAACTGAAGCTGATGGAATGATGGTCCGACCACCTGACTGGTTCCACCACCAAGTCGGATATCTCCATCCCCAGGAGGAACACAAAGTCCAATGAATAACCACCAATATGGGTTGAGGAGGAAACAATCTGTGTGAGGCCCAGTAAATTCATTAACTGGAGGAAGTCTTGTCCAAACTGTGAGAGTTCATTGTCGACCCAAGCACTGAAATCTCCAAGGATCAGATATCTATGGGGTCCCAATGTTAGGTCGTCGATGAAGTCCGCAACTTCCCACAAGAAAACATTCCCGTCACCTGGTGGACAGTAGATGAGAAGAATCATGCACCCCACACCCTCTCCCACAAGACATTCAAAGGAGTTGGTGGTTCCAACTGAGATTTCCATCAGGTTCAGTTCTGATTTAAAACAAAGGGCCACACCCCTGCCCCTACGATCGATCCTCGGGCGGTGTATCACCGAGTACCCTGGAGGAATCGCTGAAGCCAAAACAGGGCCAGCATTTCCATCCAACCAGGTCCCAGTGATGCAAGCCAGGTGGACCGAATTAACAAGATCCCCAATTATGGCGGTCTTGTTCCTAATCGACCTGGCATTGCATAACACTGCCCGGGTTCGATGAGCAGCCAGGGGAGATCGAGTTACCTGTCTGCAATATGCAGAGCCCTTGGGTATGGGAACCAGACAGGAACAGCCCCTTTTCTGGACCCATTTCACCCCAGGGCGTCTCCTTGTCCCCACTATCTCAATCCGTCCACTCCTCTCCACTCCCCCTGCAGGCCGAGTCTGCGCCCTCCTTGCTATTCCCAGACCCCAACAGCATCTATACACCTCAGGAGGCAAGGGGGGGGCAAAAGAAAGGGCAAAGATCCCTCAGCCTGGAGAGCAAATAATACCTAACCGTCAGCCCTGGCCAACACATTTTCTAAAACCAAAACCAAACAAATATATAACCATACAACTAACACAATTAATAACAAATAAACCCCCACCCCTAAAAACAAAAGCAGAACAATTTGAACCAACAGTTTATCTCTAACATAAAACTCCTCAAACAATATCCCTCACATATTGTCAGAACAGAGCTTTAAATAAAATGGAAGTTTGATATTCTTACAGTCTGTATTTTCGTGCAAAATAACTAAAATAAAACGTAAATACACCCCTCTCTCACTGAGGTGTACTAAATAATATAAACAAAATCAATGAAATAATAAATAAAGTTCAGATCCCCAGGCCAAGTAGCAACAAAATAAGGCCCTCTCACAGCCTTTCAAAGTTGAACCATGTGTATCCTCAGAACAGTCCCAGCCCCAGATTGTAGAGTCATGAATAAAATATCCAAGGGGATGAAAAGTTCGAATTTTCCAAAAAGTCATAAACCACTGCAAGAAATGTCAAAGACCCCTGCCACATTCGGCTAAAAATCCTGGTGAGACATTCGGCCAAAGAGCAGTCGCAAACTCCATGAGAAACTAATCCTGTGGCAATCCAGCACTTGCTGATCCACTTGGCCAAAGCCTACCCAACCCCAGAGCAGGCACCCAGCCCAAGCGTCCCCCAAATCAGAGCCGCCTCCGAGCACTCAAAATTAACTAAATGCCCGACGGCGACCCCAAGGCAAACCAGAAAGCACCCACCTTCCAGACAACACCACCTGATTCCCTTAGGGCAACAACCAGGGCCATGCACCCACCCTGAGGCAAACAGGCCAGGCCCAGCTTCTCCTTTCAACAGGTACAGCAGATCCTTCCCCCTGCTCAGCAGCCCGGTTCGATCAAGCAGCACCTCGCCAGTCAATTCCTCCAGAGGCGGGACCTTTCAACAGCGAGAACTCCTCCAGGAAATTCCTCAACCTCTTCCAATGATGTCCAGCAAAAAGGCCACAAGTTCTACCCCAGGACACACCAGCGTATACAGACAGGGCTGGTAACAAATCCGAGGAACCGTAAAAATAAATCCAGGTAAAAGCCTGATAGAATGAGCGCTACTCCAACATCGCACAGAAAGCTCCACCAGGACAAAAAACACTGACGGTAACATAAAAAGTGTCCCGCAGATGATATCCAACAGTGAACTAACTTAAATAAGAAGGCAAAAATAACTTAAATTAGGTTCAAAGCTAAAGTGCAGCGGACGGCTGGCTCAGCATGGCCGCCATTTTTCATCAGTCAGCGACATCAGTCAAAACGTTCTCAGAACAGAATACCCTGATCAGTAACCCAATGACCAGGAATGGCACACGATTGTTCCGAAGAGATTAAATATGGAGCCATGGTAAGGAGACATCTATTCAAAATTTTCGGCAATAATTTGAAATCTACAGTCAAAAGACTGATCGGCCTCCAATTAGTCAGCGAGAGTCTATCCCCCTTTTCATATAAAAAAAAAATCAACAGACCACCGCCAGGTCAAAAGGGATATCAGAGGAATCCAACATAAAGTTAAAAACATCAGCCAACTACGAGGAAAGTTTTTCCCCCCATGAGTTTGTAGAATTCCACAGTTAAGTCACCTTTCCCTGGGGCTTTCCCACACTTACATAAAGAAATGGCCAATAAAACCTCCACTTCTGAAATAAGGAGGTATAGTCTATCAAGAAGAGGCACTGGGCAACATGGGACTTCAAAAGAGGCAAAAAAATTCACAGGTCGATTGGGACAGTGGAAAACATAGCCTGCACATGAGATGTGCCTTCCAACATAACGTTCTTGGGTGTTGACACAACCCGATCATCAGAAGTCCGTATACATTCTATGGTTCTTTTCCGAACTCTGTCCTTGCAGCTTAAAAAGGGACAAATATTTGGGAGAGAACCTTGCATACCAAACTCTTGCTGATGAATAAGAGCAGAAAGTTGCTTATTATGAAAAAGTTTCATAGCATCCTTAACCGCCTTAATTTGAGCCGTGAAGACATGTCTTGTAGATTGCGCTAAGGACATGAGGTGTTGCAACTGTTTACGAAGTTGTAAATACTGAACATATTCAGTATTACGGAATGCATGCCCAAGAGACTGCAATAGCAGAAGCAACTCTATCTTAGTGTCCCTCCTCCAGAGTACAGGATCCTCATACATAACATAAACAGATTTTCTTCAGAGAAAAAAATAACGAATGTGCTGAATGACCTCAGATTGAAGAAGTATGGAAAATTCAATTTCCATAAACCTGGATCCTGGGGAAATGTGAGATGCGTTCCTATCTTAAGTAATAATAGGCAATGGTGTGAGAATTCAACCATTTTAACCTGGGCTGATTGCAAGGGCAATGCTGATGTCATAAAAAAAGCAATCCGTGTTGCCAAACCACCCCTGTGAAAGGTAGGATCTGCTCTAGACGCCAGAGAATAATAAGCATCCTTTAAATTACCTATCTGCAAAACAGATTTGGAAAAAAACGTATCACAGAACAGCTTTGTAGCAGTAGTAGTGCCCCTACCTCTATCCCTGAAAGACAACTCACAATTAAACTCTCCCCCCAAAGGACATTATGAGGGGTATGGAGATATGGCTCCACCAGTTTAAACAGGGACATCCGATCTGCCTTTTTTTGTGGAGCGTAAGTATTAATGAGGCGTAACAACATACCTTTGAATTTAACATCCAAAATCAGAACACGACCGGGCACCAGATCAATAAGTTTTAATAACTGGACAGTAGAGGTGTTAAAAAGAATCACAACCCCAGAACAAGGCTCTAACCCCAGAGACCAATAGGACACACCCCTAGTCCATCATTTAGTGGCATGTGTGAGTTCAGCACAGTGTGTAATCTAGTGTCCTGAAGGAAGAACACTTCTGCTTGTGTGGAGAGTAGAGAGGCAAAAACTGACAGTTGTTTTCAGTAGTTTTTAATGTTGTTCATGTTAATCGTGCAGCATAAGACACAGGAAGCCAGGAATCAAACTAGAGAATCAAGGGGGTTTACGTTTAGTAGACTTTACGGCCTTCCCCTGTGTCTTCATGCCCCCTTTTGGTGGAGGAATATCTGGCACAGAAGAAACTTCCTCTAGGTCAGGCTGGTCCCCACCAAAGGAATCCCCATCCGCCTCCTTAGTGATCAGGGAACCATCCAACTCCATATCTGAGGAGTCAGGAGCCCCATGCAACAACTGAAATCTCTTAGATGTGGGGGTGGGAGAACTCTTAGGGACCTTTGAGGCCGGTTGGCCTTTTGGTGGACGCTTACGAGTCACCATTTATACCAGTGGAGAAAGAATTACAGACTGAAGGGGGGGAGCATAGCCTGTGACTCTGTAAGTACAGAAGTTTCCACCTGTCGAGGTGCATCAGACATTGTTTCCTCGTACGTACTACCATCACTATCTTGCTGAAGGGGGACAGAGGGTTCCATGACTCCTGGAGTAACCATCCCTGGGTCAACCAACGTTCCTTGAGGTTCATGAACAATGGGTGCAGTGCTGGAAAACTGGGTAGCCAGGGAAGCATGGGCTCTCTGTGCTCTGGCTACTGTAAAACATTGTTCCTCAAAATCACTCGAAGGCGACTGCTATGCGCCTTTGGGCATGTGGTATAGGAAACACAGAAACATAGAATTTGACGGCAGATAAGGACCACTTGGCCCACCCAGTCTGCCCATTTCCTACCTAATGGATAAGCTGCAGATCCCAGTTAACCAGCAGCCTACTTCTTCCTACTCCCACCCCTAGAATTGCCTTATGACTGTCCCATGCATGCTTTGATTCCACCACTGTTTCTGATTCCACAACCTCCTCTGGAAGGCCGTTCCATGCATCCACAACCCTCTCTGTGAAAAAATACTTCCTTAAATTACCTCTGAGCCGCCCCCCCCATCTCTAATTTGTGCCCTCTTGATCTTGCACACCTCTTTTTTTGAAAGATGCTACCCTCTTAGACTTTGTTGATTCCCTTGTGGTACTTGAAAGTTTCTGTCATGTCCCCCCTCTCCCTTCTTTCCTCGAGGCTATACATATTAAGCTTCTTAAGTCTCTCTTCATATGTCTTCTGGTGTAGACCCTGCACCACTTTAGTTACCCTCCTCTGGACAGCCTCCATCCTGTCTATGTCCTTGCGGAGATTGGGTCTCCAGAACTGCACGCAGTACTCCAGATGGGGTCTGACCAGCTGTCTGTACAGAGGGATGATAACTTCCTGTTTTCTACTGGTGATGCCTCTCCCTATGCATCCCAGTATCCCCCCAGCCCTCCTTGCTGCCCTCTCACATTGCTTGCCCACCTTTAGGTCATCTGATATGACTACCCCCAGGTCCCTTTCCATTTTGTTGTTGTTAGTATCTCACCCCATTGTGTACTCTTCCCTGGGTTTTGTTTCCCAGGTGCATTACCTTGCACTTCTTAGCATTGAATCTAAGCTGCCATACATTTGACCATTCCTCTAACCTTGCCAAGTCCCTTCTCATCCTTTCCACCCCACTTGTGCATCAACTCTGTTGCAGATCTGTGTGACATCTGCAGAGACATACTTTTCCTTCAGTGCCTCTGCAATGTCACTTATAAAGACATTGCAGAGACTAATCTATCTGAACCTCGGTCCCCACTAGTAACCCCCTTTCTTCAGAGTGGACTCCATTTACTATTACTCTCTGTGTCCTATTCTCCAGCCAATTCTTTACCCAGGCTGTCATCTTGGGACCCACTTCCAGGCTGGCTAATTTGTATATTAATCTTTTGTGTGGGACTGTGTCAAATGCCTTGCTAAAGTCTAGGTAGGCCATGTCACAGCCCCTCCCTGATCTACTACTTCGGTCACGCAGTCTAAGAAATCTATCAGATTTGTCTGGCATACCTTCCGCCAGTGAATCCATGTTGCCTTGGGTCCTGTGCCTCTCTGCCTCTAGATACTCGGCAAGTTCTTTCTTTCAGAAGTGATTCCATCATTTTCCCACCACTGAGGTTAAACTAACAGGTCTGTGGTTTTCTACTTCTGCCTTGCTTCCACTTTTGTGAAGGGAATCACATCTGCCCTTCTCCAGTTCTCGGTTCACCCCATCCTCCATGATTTGTTAAACAGGGTAGTCAGTGGTGTCACTAGTTGTACCCTATAGTTCTTTTAGAATTCTGGGATGAATCCCATCAGGCCCCCATTGCTTTGTCTACCTTCAGTTTTAAGGTTCTTTCAGAACCCTTTCTTCTGTAAATGAGCTGGTATCAACTTCTGTATCCAGGTGTTTCTACTGTTTGTTTTAGGTACCTCCCACTTCCTTTGTAAATACTGAGCAAAAATATTTGTTTAGTATCTCTGCCTTTTCACAGTCACCCTCTGCCCACCCTCCCTCCTCTTTATTAAGCCTCACTAGCCCTCCCTTGGTCTTCCTTCGCTCCCTGATGTACCTAGAAAGGTTTTATCCCCCTTCTTAACAGAGTTGGCTACCTTTTTCCTCGGTTTGGGCCTTTGCTGTTCTGACTGCCTTCCAGCTTCCTTTTGCTTTAACTGATACAGTTCCTATCCTGCTCCTTCTGTGATTCCTTGTACTTCCTGAATGCTTTCTTTTTCTCTTGAACCTTCACTGCCACTTCCTTTGAGAACCATAGTGGTTTCTCACATCGTTTCGTTTTGTTAATTTGCTTCACACAAGGCTCGTTACCTCTGTGATGGCAGTTTTGTATTCCCCATTGTTCTTCCACCCCTCCTTCCTGCCCATTTGCTACTGCATTCCTTGAAGCACTCACCCATTTGGCAAAGTCAGCCCTCCTAAAAGTCAGTACTTTTGCCTTTGTGTGACTTGACTCTATTGCTGTGTTTTTATGAACCATACTGTTCGATGGTCGCTAGTTCCCAGATGGCTACCACTTCCACATCTGTGATCCTCTCTTCATCTCCATTTGAAGAACCAGGGTCTAAGATTGCTCCCTCTTGGTGGGCTCCAATACTAGTTGTCTAAGGCATGCCTTGTAGGGCATCTAGAATAACTTACTCTTTGAAATGGCTGCTACAACTGCGCTTCAGTTAACATCTGGCATATTCAGATCACCATCAGCAATATCTCCCTTTTTGCCATTCTAAGTATTCTTTCTATCATTTCCTTGTCCATTTCCTCCCCTGAGAAGAGAATCTGTATCTAACCCCTGTGTGGATTGTGGTGCCGTCTCCAAATTTACCGACAGTGCTTCTTCTCCTCCTTGTTTTCCCTTTTGTTCTGTTGCCTTGATTCCTTCCCTTATGGAAAGAGCTACTCCTCCTCCTCTTTTACCCTCCTGTCCCTCCTGTATATGGTGTATCCTGGTATGTTTATGTCCCAGTCATGGTTTTGTGTGTACCATGTTTCTGTGACTGCCCAGTATCAGATGTTCCTCCTCCATCAGGCCATTAATTCAGGAGCTTGTTATTCATACTACGGGCACTGGTACTCATTGCTCTCCATTTTGATGGTTATGCCTTCTTTTGCAGCATCCCCCATGACCTGTCTGCCTCGGTCTTTTCTCATTTTAGTACCCTGTTTTGTAGGGAGAGGCTGTGATTTTCCTGCTGCTTATCAGTGCCTCCCCCTTGACTAGTTTAAAAAGCTTGCCAATGGAAACATTTAAACCGAGCTGCTCAAAAGACTTGTTCCTTCCTGGACAGATGCAGACCATTCTGACAGTATAGGCTGGTGTCCTCCAGGTGAACCCCAGTCCCCAATGAGCCAAACCCTGTGCTCCACACCATTTTTTTCAACCATTCATTTAAACTGCATGGTGCAAAGTACACTCGCCTCACTCATGCAGGTGACAGGCAGCACCTCAGAGAAGGATATTGTGCTGCTGGTGTCTTAGGGCCCCAAATAATACTTCCTCACATTGCCCCTGAACACTCCTCCTTCTATGTTTAAACTGTGTCCCCTTGTTCTTACAAGTCTCTTTTCTGAAAGATGCTACCCTCTTGGTAGGACTGAAACCATCTGAGGACAGCCCTTGATAGTCCACAGATAAACCTCAGGCAATCCAGCAGCACACCATGGTCCACAGTATCAAATGCTGCAGAGAGATCCAAGAAAGACCAAGATGGAACGAGTCTTTACGATCTCTACGCTATCAGGAAGGTCATTTAGTACCCAAACAGAGAACCGCCTTGGTACTATGTCTCTTCCTGAAACTGGACTGAGAGAATCATAGATATTGTGGCTGGTCAAATGGTCATCCAATTGTAAAGCCACCACCTTCTCAATAACCTACCCAAAAATGGAAGGTTAGAGACAGGCCTGTAGTTTCTAAAGACAGTCAGGATCCAAGGAGGGCTTCTTAAGAAGAGGCCGAACCATGGCCTCCTTAAGAGAAGCTGGAAAAATTCCACTCTCCAAGGATAACCTGACAATCTCCGAGAGGACTGGGCCAATAACATCAATGCAGCGAACAAGCAAACGTGTAGGGCCTAGATCCAAACCACAGTTGGCAGGACGTAAACTCTGGATAACCATCACAATATCACTGATTGTAGGCTGATCAAAGTCACACCACTCAAACCGAGGGTCCGACATCTCCTGCCGACCACTGCTACTCCCTAGAGAAAGGTCGTGTGGACCTCAGACCTGATCATGGCAACATTATCCACGAAGAATCGAGCAATCTCCTCCCACACTGCTCTTGTGAAAAAAGCATTTCTGGGCTGAAGAGAGTGGATTAAACTATCTGTCCACGGTCCAGAAAAGCTGAGCTAGTCGATTCTCTTGCCGCAATTTCCCTGGACAGAATTCTGCCTTCTTATGGGAAATTGTTGATTGATAGACCAAATAATGGTCCATCAAACTAAGCCTGTCACACTCCAGGCCAACCTCCGCCTTCTCGCCCAACTCTCTCCTCAACTCCCCAGGTCCTCATCAAACCATGAGACCTAGGGCTAAGGGAGAGTGGATGAACACGAACCGGAGCAATGGAATCCAGGGCCTCTGACTGCCTTATTATAGGCAAGCACAAGATCCTCTGGATCCACGCATTCTCTCTGCATGCTCGATGGGTCAAGCTCTGCCATCAGGCCATCTGAGGATGAACCCCTCAAAATGCAGTATTTGACCATCTCCATAACGGGCAGACCTCTTGGGGGACCTCACAACTGAAGCTGATGGAATGATGGTCCGACCACCTGACTGGTTCCACCACCAAGTCGGACATCTCCATCCCCAGGAAGACACAAAAGTCCAATGAATAACCACCAATATGGGTTGAGGAGGAAACAATCTGTGTGAGGCCCAGTAAATTCATTAACTGGAGGAAGTCTTGTCCAAACTGTGAGAGTTCATTGTCGACCCAAGCACTGAAATCTCCAAGGATCAGATATCTATGGGGTCCCAATGTTAGGTCGGCGATGAAGTCCGCAACTTCCCACAAGAAAACATTCCCGTCACCTGGTGGACAGTAGATGAGAAGAATCATGCACCCCACACCCTCTCCCACAAGACATTCAAAGGAGTTGGTGGTTCCAACTGAGATTTCCATCAGGTTCAGTTCTGATTTAAAACAAAGGCCACACCCCTGCCCCTCCGATCGATCCTCGGCGGTGTATCATCGAGTACCCTGGAGGAATGCTGAAGCCAAAACAAGGGCCAGCATTTCCATCCAACTAGGTCCCAGTGATGCAAGCCAGGTGGACCGAATAACAAGATCCCAATTATGGCGGTCTTGTTCCTAATCGACCTGGCATTGCATAACACTGCCCGGGTTCGATGAGCAGCCAGGGGAGATCGAGCTACCTGTCTGCAATATGCCAGAGCCCTTGGGTATGAGAACAGACAGGAACAGCCCTTTCTGGACCCATTTCACCCCAGAGTCTCCTTGTCCCTACTATCTCAATCCGCCCACTCTCTCCACCCCCCTGCAGGCCGAGTCGCGCCCTCCTTGCTATTCCCAGACCCCAACAGCATCTATACACCTCAGGAGGCAAGGGGCAAAAGAAAGAAGAATCCCTCAGCCTGGAGAGCAAATAATATCACCTAACCGTCCAGCCCTGGCCAACACATTTTCTAAAACCAAAACCAAACAAATATATAACCATACAACTAACACAATTAATAACAAATAAACCCACACCCTAAAAACAAAAGCAGAACAATTTGAACCAACGAGTTTATCTCTAACATAAAACTCCTCAAACAATATCCTCACATATTGTCAGAACAGAGCTTTAAATAAAATGGAAGTTTGATATTCTTACAGTCTGTATTTTCGTACAAAATAACTAAAAAAAACGTAAATACACCCTCTCTCACTGAGGTGTACTAAATAATATAAACAAAATCAATGAAATAATAAATAAAGTTCAGATCCCCAGGCCAAGTAACAACAACAAAATAAGGCCCTCTCACAGCCTTTCAAAGTTGAACCATTGTATCCTCAGAACAGTCCCAGCCCCAGATTGTAGAGTCATGAATAAAATATCCAAGGGGATGAAAAGTTCGAATTTTCAAAAGTCATAAACCACTGCAAGAAATGTCAAAGACCCCTGCCACGATGCACTAAAAATCCTGGTGAGACATTCGGCCAAAGAGCAATCTAAACTCCATGAGAACTAATCCTGTGGCAATCCAGCACTTGCTGATCCCACTTGGCCAAAGCCTACCTAACCCCAGAGCAGGCACCCAGCCCAAGCCCCCAAATCAGAGCCGCCTCCGAGCACTCAAAATTAACTAAATGCCCGGCACAGCCACCCCAAAGCAAACCAAGCACCCACCTTCCAGACAACACCACCCTGATTCCCTTAGGGCAACAACCAGGGCCATGCACCCACCCTGAGGCAAACAGGCCAGGCCAGCTTCTCCTTTCAACAGGTACAGCAGATCCTTCCCCTGCTCAGCAGCCCGGGTTCGATCAAGCAGCACCTCGCCAGACAATTCCTCCAGAGGCGGGACCTTTCAACAGCAGAACTCCTCCAGGAAATTCCTCAACCTCTTCCAATGATGTCCAGCAAAAAGGCCACAAGTTCTACCCCAGGACACACCAGCGTGATACAGACAGGGCTGGTAACAAATCCGAGGAACCGTAAAAAATAAATCCAGGTAAAAGCCTGATAGAATGAGCGCTACTCCAACATCGCACAGAAAGCTCACCAGGACAAAAACACTGACGGTAACATAAAAGTGTCCCGCAGATGATATCCAACAGTGAACTAACTTAAATAAGAAGGCAAAAAATAAACGAAATTAGGTTCAAACTAAAAATTGGCCAGATGACCCAGCTCCAGCATGGCCGCCTTTTTCATCAGTCAAGCGACATCAGTCAAAAGCAGTTCTCAGAACAGAATACCCGATCAGTAACCCAATGACCAGGAATGGCACACGATTGTTCAGAAGAGATTAAATATGGAGCCATGGTAAGGAGACATCTATTCAAAATTTTCGCAATAATTTGAAATCTACAGTCAAAGACTGATCGGCCTCAATTAGTCAGCAGAGTCTATCCCCTTTTCATATAAAAAAAAAATCAACAGACCACCGCCAGGTCAAAAGGGATATCAGAGGAATCCAACATAAAGTTAAAAACATCAGCCAACTACGAGGAAAGTTTTTCCCCCCATGAGTTTGTAGAATTCCACAGTTAAGTCACCTTTCCCTGGGGCTTTCCCACACTTACATAAAGAAATGGCCAATAAAACCTCCACTTCTGAAATAGGGAGGTATAGTCTATCAAGAAGAGGCACTGGGCAACATGGGACTTCAAAAGAGGCAAAAAAATTCACAGGTCGATTGGGACAGTGGAAAACATAGCCTGCACATGAGATGTGCCTTCCAACATAACGTTCTTGGGTGTTGACACAACCCGATCATCAGAAGTCCGTATACATTCTATGGTTCTTTTCCGAACTCTGTCCTTGCAGCTTAAAAAGGGACAAATATTTGGGAGAGAACCTTGCATACCAAACTCTTGCTGATGAATAAGAGCAGAAAGTTGCTTATTATGAAAAAAGTTTCATAACATCCTTAACGCTTAATTTGAGCCGTAGAAGACATGTTCTTGTAGATTGCGCTAAGGACATGAGGTGTTGCAACTGTTTACGAAGTTGTAAATACTGAACATATTCAGTATTACGGAATGCATGCCCAAGAGACTGCAATAGCAGAAGCAACTCTATCTTAGTGTCCCTCCTCCAGAGTACAGGATCCTCATACATAACATAAACAGATTTTCTTCAGAGAAAAAAATAACGAATGTGCTGAATGACCTCAGATTGAAGAAGTATGGAAGAATTCAATTTCCATAAACCTGGATCCTGGGGAAATGTGAGATGCGTTCCTATCTTAAGTAATAATAGGCAATGGTGTGAGAATTCAACCATTTTAACCTGGGCTGATTGCAAGGGCAATGCTGATGTCATAAAAAAGAAAGCAATCCGTGTTGCCAAACCACCCCTGTGAAAGGTAGGATCTGCTCTAGACGCCAGAGAATAATAAGCATCCTTTAAATTACCTATCTGCAAAACAGATTTCGAAAAAAACGTATCACAGAACAGCTTTGTAGCAGTAGTAGTGCCCCTACCTCTATCCCTGAAAGACAACTCACAATTAAACTCTCCCCAAAGGACATTATGAGGGGTATGGAGATATGGCTCCACCAGTTTAAACAAGGGACATCCGATCTGCCTTTTTTGTGGGCGTGAAGTATTAATGAGCGTAACAACATACCTTTGAATTTAACATCCAAAATCAGAACCGACCGGGCACCAGATCAATAAGTTTTAATAACTGGACAGTAGAGGTGTTAAAAAGAATCACAACCCCAGAACAAGGCTCTAACCCCAGAGACCAATAGGACACACCCCTAGTCCATCATTTAGTGGCATGTGTGAGTTCAGCACAGGTGTAATCTAGTGTCCTGAAGGAAGAACACTTCTGCTTGTGTGGAGAGTAGAGAGGCAAAACTGACAGTTGTTTTCGTAGTTTTTAATGTTGTTCATATTAATCGTGCAGCATAAGACACAGGAAGCCAGGAATCAAACTAGAGAATCAAGGGTTTACGTTTAGTAGACTTTACTGCCTTCCCTGTGTCTTCATGCCCCTTTGGTGGAGGAATATCTGGCACAGAAGAAACTTCCTCTAGGTCAGGCTGGTCCCCACCAAGGAATCCCCATCCGCCTCCTTAGTGATCAGGGAACCATCCAACTCCATATCTGAGGAGTCAGGAGCCCCCATGCAACAACTGAAATCTCTTAGATGTGGGGTGGGAGAACTCTTAGGGACCTTTGAGCCGGTTGGCCTTTTGGTGGGCGCTACGAGTCTCATTTATACCAGTGGAGAAAGAATTACAGACTGAAGGGGGCATAGCCTGAGACTCTGTAAGTACAGAAGTTTCCACCTGTCGAGGTGCATCAGACATTGTTTCCTCGTCATTTACTACCATCACTATCTTGCTGAAGGGGGACAGAGGGTTCCATGACTCCTGGAGTAACCATCCCTGGGTCAACCAACGTTCCTTGAGGTTCATGAACAATGGGTGCAGTGCTGGAAAACTGGGTAGCCAGGGAAGCATGGGCTCTCTGTGCTCTGGCTACCAACAAACATTGTTCCTCAAAATCACTCGAAGACGACTGCCTATGCGCAGCCTTTGGGCATGTGGTATAGGAAACACAGAAACATAGAATTTGACGGCAGATAAGGACCACTTGGCCCACCCAGTCTGCCCATTTCCCTACCTAATGGATAAGCTGCAGATCCTAGTTAACCAGCAGCCTACTTCTTCCTACTCCCACCCCTAGAATTGCCTTATGACTGTCCCATGCATGCTTTGATTCCACCACTGTTTCTGATTCCACAACCTCCTCTGGAAGGCCGTTCCATGCATCCACAACCCTCTCTGTGAAAAAATACTTCCTTAAATTACCTCTGAGCCGACCCCCCCATCTCTAATTTGTGCCCTCTTGATCTTGCACACCTCTTTTTTTGAAAGATGCTACCCTCTTAGACTTTGTTGATTCCTTGTGGTACTTGAAGTTTCTGTCATGTCCCCTCTCTCCTTCTTTCCTCGAGGCTATACATATTAAGCTTCTTAAGTCTCTCTTCATATGTCTTCTGGTAGACCCTGCACCACTTTAGTTACCCTCCTCTGGACAGCCTCCATCCTGTCTATGTCCTTACGGAGATTGGGTCTCCAGAACTGCACGCAGTACTCCAGATGGGGTCTGACCAGCTGTCTGTACAGAGGGATGATAACTTCCTGTTTTCTACTGGTGATGCCTCTCCCTATGCATCCCAGTATCCCCCCAGCCCTCCTTGCTGCCCTCTCACATTGCTTGCCCACCTTTAGGTCATCTGATATGACTAACCCCCAGGTCCCTTTCCATTTTTGTTGTTGTTAGTATCTCACCCCCCATTGTGTACTCTTCCCCTGGGTTTTTGTTTCCCAGGTGCATTACCTTGCACTTCTTAGCATTGAATCTAAGCTGCCATACATTTGACCATTCCTCTAACCTCGCCAAGTCCCTTCTCATCCTTTCCACCCCACTTGTGCATCAACTCTGTTGCAGATCTGTGTGACATCTGCAGAGACATACTTTTCCTTCAGTGCCTCTGCAATGTCACTTATAAAGACATTGCAGAGGGACTGATCTAATCTTCAACCCTGCGATATCCCACTAGTAACCCCCTTTCTTCAGAGTGACTCCATTTACTATTACTCTCTGTGTCCTATTCTCCAGCCAATTCTTACCCAGGCTGTCATCTTGGGACCCACTTCCAGGCTGGCTAATTTGTATATTAATCTTTTGTGTGGGACTGTGTCAAATGCCTTGCTAAAGTCTAGGTAGGCCATGTCCACAGCCCCTCCCTGATCTACTACTTCGGTCACCCAGTCTAAGAAATCTATCAGATTTGTCTGGCATGACCTTCCCGCTGTGAATCCATGTTGCCTTGGGTCCTGTGCCTCTCTAGCCTCTAGATACTCGACAGTTCTTTCTTTCAGAAGTGATTCCATCATTTTTCCCACCACTGAGGTTAAACTAACAGGTCTGTAGTTTTCTACTTCTGCCTTGCTTCCACTTTTGTGAAGGGGAATCACATCTGCCCTTCTCCAGTTCTCGGGTACCACCCCATCCTCCCATGATTTGTTAAACAGGGTAGTCAGTGGTGTCACTAGTTGTACCCTTAGTTCTTTTAGAATTCTGGGATGAATCCCATCAGGCCCCATTGCTTTGTCTACCTTCAGTTTTAAGAGTTCTTTCAGAACCCTTTCTTCTGTAAATGGCTGGTATCAACTTCTGTATCCAGAGTGTTTCTACTGTTTGTTTTAGGTACCTCCCCCACTTCCTTTGTAAATACTGAGCAAAATATTTGTTTAGTATCTCTGCCTTTTCACAGTCACCCTCTGCCCACCCTCCCTCCTCTTTATTAAGCCTCACTAGCCCTCCCTTGGTCTTCCTTCGCTCCCTGATGTACCTATAGAAGGTTTTATCCCCTTCTAACAGAGTTGGCTACCTTTTCCTCGGTTTGGGCCTTTGCTGTTCTGACTGCCTTCCAGCTTCCTTTTGCTTTAACTGATACAGTTCCTGTCCTGCTCCTTCTGTGATTCCTTGTACTTCCTAGATACTTTCTTTTCTCTTGAACCTTCTGCCACTTCCTTTGAGAACCATAGTGGTTTCTCAATCGTTCGTTTTGTTAATTTGCTTCACACAAAAGCTTGTTACCTCTGTGATGGCGTTTTATTATTCCCATTGTTCTTCACCCCTCCTTCCTGCCCATTTGCTACTGCATTCTTCAGGCACTCACCCATTTTGTGAAAGTCAGCCCTCCTAAAGTCCAGTACTTTTGCCTTGTATGGCTTGACTCTATTGCTGTGTTTATTGTGAACCATACTGTTCGATGGTCGCTAGTTCCCAGATGGCTACCCACTTCCACATCTGTGATCCTCTCTTCATCTCCATTTGAGAGAACCAGGTCTAAGATTGCTCCCTCTTGAGTGGGCTCCAATACTAGTTGTCTAAGGCATGCCCCTTGTAGGGCATCTAGAATAACCCCACTCTTTGAAATGGCTGCTGCAACTGCCTTCCAGTTAACATCTGGCATATTCAGATCACCCATCAGCAATATCTCCCCTTTTTTTGCCATTCTAAGTATTCTTTCTATCATTTCCTTGTCCATTTCCTCCCCCTGAGAAGGGGGTCTGTATACACCCCCTGTGTGGATTGTGGTGCCGGTCTCCAAATTTACCGACAGTGCTTCTTCTCCTCCTTGTTTTCCCTTTTGTTCTGTTGCCTTGATTCCTTCCCTTATGGAAAGAGCTACTCCTCCTCCTCTTTTACCCTCCCTGTCCCTCCTGTAGATAGTGTATCCTGGTATGTTTATGTCCCAGTCATGGTTTTGTGTGTACCATGTTTCTGTGACTGCCACGATATCCAGATGTTCCTCCTCCATCAAGGCCATTAATTCAGGAAGCTTGTTATTCATACTACGGGCACTGGTACTCATTGCTCTCCATTTTTTGATGGTTATGCCTTCTTTTGCAGCATCCCCCACTGACCTGTCTACCTCGGTCTTTTTCTCATTTAGTACCCTGTTTTGTAGGGAGAGGCTGTGATTTTCCTGCTGCTTATCAGTGCCTCCCCCCTTGACTAGTTTAAAAGCTTGCCAATGAAGCATTTAAACCGACTGCTCAAAAGACTTGTTCCCTTCCTGGACAGATGCAGACCATTCTGCCAGTATAGGCTGGTGTCCCTCCAGGTGGAACCCCAGTCCCCAATGAAGCCAAACCCCCTGTGCTCCACACCATTTTTTCAACCATTCATTAAACTGCATGGTGCAAAGTACACTCGCCTCACTCATGCCATTGACAGGCAGCACCTCAGAGAAGGATATTGTGTGTGCTACTTGTCTTAGGCCCCCTAAATAATACTTCCTCACATTGCCCCTGAACCGCCCTCCTTCTATGTTTAAACTGTGTCCCCTTGTTCTTGCAAGTCTCTTTTTCTGAAAGATGCTACCCTCTTGGACTTTGCTGATTCCACTGAGGTACTTAAAAGTTTCTATCATGTCCCCCCTCTCCCTTCTTTCCTCAAGGGTATACATATTAAGCTCCTTTAGTCTCTCCTCATACGGCTTCTCTTGCAGACCCTGCACCATTTTAGTTGCCCTTCTCTGGACTACCTCTATCCTGTCTATGTCCTTGCGGAGATGGGGTCTCCAGAACTGGACACAGTACTCCAAATGAGGTCTCACCAACTGTCTGTGCAGAGGGATAACAATTTCCTGTTTCTGCTGCTGATGCCTCTCCTATACATCCCAGTATACCTCCAGCCCTCCCTACTGCCTTCTCCACATTGCTTGCAACCTTAAGGTCATCTGATATGATTACCCCCAGGTCCCTTTCCTTTTTTGTTGTTGTTACTACCTCCCCCACCCATTGTGTATTCTTCCCCTGGGTTCTTGTTTCCCAGGTGCATTATTTTGCACTTCTTTGCATTGAATCCTAGCTGCCATACTTCTGACCATTCCTCCAACCTTGCCAAGTCCCTTCTCATCCTTTCCACGCCTCCTTGTGTATGAACCCTGTTGCAGATCTTTGTGTCATCTGCAAAGAGGCATACTTTTCCTTCCAGTCCCTCTGTAATGTC
Source organism: Neoceratodus forsteri (assembly GCA_016271365.2). NCBI lineage: Eukaryota > Metazoa > Chordata > Ceratodontiformes > Ceratodontidae > Neoceratodus > Neoceratodus forsteri. The sequence goes on along the minus strand of CM057456.1, from coordinate 685,339,505 downwards.
ACTTATGAAGACATTAAAAAGGACTGGACCCAATACTGAACCCTGCGGTACCCCACAAGTAACCCCTCTTTCTTCAGAGTGGATTCCATTTACAATTACCTTCTATGTCCTGATGTCCAGTCAATGTTTTACCCAGGCTACCACCCTGGCACCCACTCCCAGGCTGGTTATTTGACTAGTAATCTTTTGTGTGGGACTGTGTCAAATGCCTTGCTAAAGTCTAGATAGGCCATGTCCACAGCCCCTCCCTGGTCTACTACTTTGGTCACCCAGTCAAAGAAATCTATTAGATCCGTCTGACATGACCTTCCCACTGTGAACCCATGCTGCCTTGGGTCCTGTGCTCCACTGGCCTCTAGGTACTCAACTATTCTTTCCTTCAGAAGTGACTCCATCACTTTCCCTACCACAGAGGTCAGACTGACAGGTCTGTAGTTTCCTGCCTCTGTCTTGGTCCCACTTTTGTGAAGGGGAATCACATCCGCCTTCCTCCAGTCCTCGGGTACCACACCATCATCCAATGATTTATTAAAAAGAGTAGCCAGTGGTTTCACTAGTTCTTCCTTAATTCTTTTTAGAATTCTGGGTGAATTCCATCAGGACCCATTGCTTTGTCCACCTTCAGTTTTAGGAGTTCTTGCAGAACCCTTTCTTCTGTGAAAGGACTGGATCGACCCCCTATCAAGAGTGCTTCTGTTAATTGGATTAAGCTCCCCTCCTCTTTTGTGAATACTGAGCAAAAATATTAGTTCAGTAATCCTGCTTTTTCACTGTCCCCCTCTGCCCACCCACCGTTTATTCTATTCAGCCTCACTATCCCTCCTTTGTCTTTCTCGCTCTGATGTACCTATAAAGCTTTATCCCCTTCTTAACTGAGTTGGCTATCTTTTCCTCAGTTGGGCTCTTGCTATTCTGACTTCCCTCCCTGCTTCCTTCTGCCTTAACTGGTACAGCTCTCTGTCCTGTTCTTTCTGTGTTTCCTTATACTTCCGGAATGCTGCCTTTTCTTCCTGACTTTCACAGCCACCTCTTTTGAGAACCATAGGTGCTTTTCTTTCATTTGATTTGTTTATTTGCTTCACACAAGGCTTGTTGCCTCTGTGATGGCAGTTTGATAATTACCCATTGTTGCTCCACACTTCCTTCCCAGCTTTTGCTAGTGCTTTTCTGAGGCACTCTCCATCTTGCCAAAGGCAGCCCTCCTAAAGTCCAGTACCCTCACTTGTGTAGAAGCTTGACTCTGTAGCTGAGTTTAACGTGAACCACACTGTTTGATGGTCACTTGTCCCCAGATGGCAACCCACTTCTAGATCTGAGATCCTTTCACTGCCCCGTTTGAGAGTCGAGGTCTAAGATTGCTCCCTCACAGTGGGTTCGAAACTAGCTGTCTAATGCCTGCCACCTGTAGGGCATCAAGAATTGCCCTGCTCTTGGATGTGGCTGCAGCAAATGTGCTCCAGTTAACATCTGGCATATTCAGGTCTCCATCAACAGTATCTCCCCTTCTCTGCCATTCTAGAATGCCTTCTGTCATATCCTTGTCCATTCCTTCCCCTGACATGGGGGTCTGTCACAACCCTGTGCAGGATTGTGGTGCCCTTTCCAGTCTCCAAGGTGACCCACAGTGCCTCTTCCCTCCCTGTTTACTCTTTTGTTCCGTTGCTTTTATCCCTTCCTTTACATGAGAGCTACTCCTCCCCTCTTCTCCCTGCCTGTCTCTCTGTAGGTTATGTACCCTGGTATGTTAACATCCCAGTCATGGTTCTCTGTGTACCATGTTTCTGTGACTGCTACGATATCCAGGCATCCCTCTTCCATTAAGGCCACCAGCTCAGGGAGCTTGTTGCCCAGACTACAGGCATTGGTACTCATTACCCTCCATTTCCTGATGGCCTTACTCCCTTTTGCCCCATCCCTGTCCTTCTTGCCTTTGTCACTTTCTCCATTTACCCCTGCCCTTCTCCCTATCGACACCTTTATGTTGGTGTTTGCCACACTTACTACCGTGATTATTTGGGGGCTAGGATTTTCCTGCTCCTTTCTAGTGCCTCCCCCCTTGGCTAGTTTAAAAGCTTGCCAATGAAGCATTTAAACCTATCACCTAGGATTCTGGTTCCCCTCCCGGACAGATGCAGCCCATCATGCCAGTATAGGCTTGCATCACTCCAGGTGGACCCCCAGTCCCCAATGAAGCCAAATCCCTGAGCTCCACACCAGTTTTTCAACCACTGATTGAATCCCATGGTGCGGAACACCCTAGCCTCTCTTGTCATAGATGGGTAGCGCCTCCAAGGTTCCACTGCGTGCTGCTTGACTCAAGGCCCTCCCTAATTCCACAAACTCTTCCTGCACTTCTCCAATCCCTTTCTTAGCCAGATCATTTGTCCCTAGGTGGACAATGACATCCAGCTCCCTCCCTGTGCAGCTGCTCTGGCAATCCTGAGGATTCGCCTCCCTGTCCCTCCAAGCCATGGGCGCCAGGCAGGCACCTACCTCCTCTCCCCTTCCTCCCAGTTCTACCTTCCTAACAATGGAGTCCCCACCAGAGTTGTTCCTTCCCCTGCAGGGTCCCCTGCCACCCTCCTGTGGGTCTCCTTTGTGGAGGTTCCCAGCATCCTCCTTGGTCTCCACTGTGGGTGCCTCCATAGAGGAACCACACTTTGCCAGAATGGCATAGGAATTGTGGAGGGTACAACTGGAGGATGCGCCTCTGTTCCACCACCCTCACCTCCCTGAGCCCACTGTGGTCCAACCGCTCCTCTTTCTTGGCAACCTCTGAGGCAACGGCAGTGGCACTGGTGGTCCCTGGATGGAAGAGGAGGTCCCACAAATCCTGGCCAACTCAGCCAGGAGATGAGCAACTTCCTCCCTCAGCCCAGAGAAGTGCCTGCAGATGGGACAACACCGCAGCCTCCAGAACATCTCCCGGAAGACTGCTGCTCCACAACCACTGCACTGCACCACTCCAATCATGTCTTATTTCTGGCCCCTTAACTGTTTGCAATCCTTACTCTTTCCTCTGTTTTTTTTTTCTCTCTCTCTTTACTTTCTGCCTGTGTGCCCTTTAAGCTCCTGATTGTCCTGTTCTGAGACAAGAATATCCTATATTTCTCAGTAGACCACTTACTTGCTCAGAGGCAGAAATCCAGCAGCTAGAGGGGGCCGGAGAGCTACTCTTGCCCTTCTAGGATGGTCAGTCCTTGGTGGTTCTGTGATCACTCACTTCCTGCCCCCAAACAGGAAGTTCCTGTTGTCAGTCAAATCCTGTGCCTATAAAAATAGAACTAGCTTTGGGTGCGGGGGTGGAGGGGAGGGAAGGAGGGCAGTATAGACCCAGCAGAGAAGTCCAGTCACACAGCAGTCCTTTCTCCTGGTGTCTTCTGCCTAGCTATTTAACTTGTATTGTGTACAAAAATGTATGAAAATAGGTATACCTTGGCTAGGGTAGCGGGATAATAAGATTTTGGTGAGGAATATTACTTTAGAAACTGACAAAAGAAATGTTCAGTTTGCTTTCATTGATTTTGCACCTTTTGCTGTGGCTTACTTGGGGAACAAGAGGAAGACTGACATTCCTCACATATAACAGAACACCAGTGCTAATTTATTGAATCCTGGATCCCAAGGGTACATACTGGTACACACATTCTGCTACTGGAGCAGGCAGCTGAAGTCCGGTAGTAAATCTTCCCCATCTGGTGGACCTATTTCTACTCCCAGTCTTGGTCCTGGGCTTGACCTCCACCTCTAGCCCAGTACATTCCTTATTTTCCTCCTCCAGGGCTTGTCCACCACATTCTGCTCCTTCACTGTCAGCAGCTTCTTTCTCCTCCTCAGCATGCAGTGGTTTTCAAGTACTGTTTATAGTTTCAGACGCCGTCACCTTATTTTGTTCTTGATGCCCTGTTCAGCGCATTCAGCCCTTTGACCCACTGCCTCCCATTCCACCTATACACTGACAACTACAATTTACACCTACTGACCCACTCCAACTACTGTATGCCCTGCTTAGCTAAATGTAGTACTGCTTTGCAGTTCCATCTCACTGCCTTTTACTTGCTATGAAGTATGGCTCTGCCTAGTTCCTGCAGCTGTTCAACCTCGTTGTCCTCTACCCATACTGGTAGTGCTGCACAGATCTCTGTTTTATATATTTAAATTTACCAGGCTCGTAAACTACACAAATCTGTCACTCTTCAGGAAATAGCCAGATCAAGTCAGCACAAGAATACAATAGATATACAACAGATAACAGTGTGTGTATATATATATATATATATATATATTTATTTATATGTAACCCCTGCAAATGGGGTTCCCAAAAGACTTCCAGGAGCTTGCTTGAATGCTCCAAGCCTGAATGGTGTTTGGCATTTAAGCCATTTATCAGTGAGTGTTTTTAGAGCCTCTGGTACTGTCTCTTTAAGAGCTGTCTGCTTGCAGACATAATTAGTTGTATGGGGGACTGTGTGCTTCTCTGAGTACCACTCGAGCTGCTGCCAATTCACTTCATTTTGCAGTCACTAGGAGTGCAAGGAACCTATCTGAAAGATGTAACTGTTTGCCAGAAATTATTTAGAGTAATAATGAAATTACAGTTTGTCTAACCTGCTTTCTTTGCAGTCAGAACTGTGTCTGCTAGTTCCCCATTCTAGTTTTGAACTGCTGAACTGGACCAATCAGTGTGGGGTAAGCTAGCTCTAAAATGGTGCCTTGGACGAATCAGAACTTGGACTCATAATCTGAGCCAGCCACAAGAGGATTGTATGGGCAGTGACTCTGGAGATGTAGTTTAGACTTCAGTGCCTTTTGGACCAACAGCAGCAGTCTATTGTGAGTGACAGCCAATCCAGTCAAGAACTGGAGGAACTCAAAGGAAGTGCCAGTTTTGTCGGTTGGAGTTTCAGTTGAGCTTTGGCAGTGAAGAAGGAAGGAGCCTTGTGCTTTTCAGTGTGCAGTTTTAGTCAAAAAGCGTGTGTAAGGCCAGAGTTCGGTCTGCAGCTTGTGTAACAGCTTGTTAGGACTGAATCCGTCCTGTGAAAAGAATCAAAGGATCTCTGAAGAGTAGAAACCAGGCTCACCCTGTAGAAGACTGGAGGAATTGCTGAAAATTGCACTCAGTCTGTCAGGAACTGAATCTGCTGTGTATTCTCCCGGTATTGTGCAGTAATTGCGATCGGATACAGATGCAGCCTGCCTGGTATAGTGCTTTCTTTTATATGGATGTGTGAAGAGGTTTGTGTACCTCAAGTGAGCCCTGCTGACATTGAAGGACCCTATCTTATTTGAGGTCGTGAGTACTAATTCAGGGTCGCTCCTGTTGAATTGCCACATTAAATCCAAATGGAATTACTGTACTGCTGACTGTTTAATTCTCCTTTTCTCTGTGTGAAAGGGCCCTACCAGCTGCCACGGTTTGGACTAGCCACTAGGGCTTGGGTACCAGGACAGTAACTGATAGGGATAGGCCTGTGCACAGAGCCATAGGTAGATTATTAGAGTGATAAGCTAATTAACCTGATTTCCCCTGTCCTTGTTATATCCCCTAAATAAATCAGAGCTGCTTGTTTCAGCAAAGTTATACTGCCTGAGGTATTTGTCTATGTTAAAGTACTGTACTGTGATTGTTGCACTGTATCTCATTTCACAGGAGGTCCCAGTGCCGGAACCAGACCTGGGGTAAGTGTATACTGTGAAGGTAATTCTGATATATTGTGTGGGCCACTAGTGGAAGAAAGGGGTTGCAGTGTCCCAGAGGGCTGTGACCAAGTTTGTTTAACTATTGCAAACCCTGACCTCTGGGTGGAGGCACCCGCCATTGGATCCAGGCCCCTCAACCTGTTAGTGGCAAATCAGGCAGGGGTAGTAGCCCCTGGGATAGCGCCATCTAGGGGTTACATATACAACATGTGTTTTCGGATAAATGTGGGGATAAAAATTGATATCTCAGATAGGCAGTGAAGATATCAATGATATCTCCACGTTCCTGTATGTCATAGTGATATCTCCATGTTCCTATACGTCACTGTAAAGAAAGTGAAAGTATGTTTCACTCTCTTTACAGAGACGTCTCTCTCTAGTTCCTGCTTCACCCCCAAAAAAAAAGACACACACACCTCTCAAACCTATCTGGTTAATCCTGCCGTCATTTGTAATTAAAAATAGTAATGTAAAGCGGTACCTGGTTGATTATCCCTGTGTTACCGACAAAATCCTGTAATACTTTCACTTTCCCTCGAATTGTAGCGTGACGAGCGGCTATGTAAAGAGAGCAGATTACTGGCACCAGAGCTTTAAAATAAGTGTCTGCAGTGTAAAGAAAATCCTGGCTTTTACCTCCGATAACATGCTTTACTTTTTAATAGAAGGGACCGTCTGTACTAACGAAGCACAGCGAGCGAGTAGTCCGCTTTAAAACAGGAGAAGGAAGCTGAGTGTACGCTGCTTACACTGCGGCTTCCTTCTCCTGTTTTAAAGCTGACTACTCGCTCGCTGTGCTTTCCTGGTACAGACGGTCCTTCTATTAAAAAGTAAAGCATGTTATCGGAGGTAAAAGCCAGGATTTTCTTTACACTGCAGACACTTATTTTAAAGCTCTGGTGCCAGTAATCTGCTCGCTTACATGCTGCTCGGTCACGCTACAGTTCGGGGGGGGGGGGTTGAAAGTATTACAGGATTTTGTCGGTAGCACGGGGGATAATCAACCAGGTACCGCTTTACATTACTATTTTTAATTACAAATCATACCAAGCTCAATGAAATAACAATATTTCAAAACAAAACTGTAAATTAACAGGATCAGCCAGATAATTTATTTTAATACAGTATGGAATCTGTGATGTTGCTGAAGATTTGGGGATGGGGGGGTGCTTTAGAGGATCATGCTACAAAAAGCCCAAAACACATGTCATATAAACAGAATATGACATGGCCTGAGTGAAGATATCATATTTATCTTCACGAGAGGCCAATGAAATCAAGATATCTCACTCGTGGCTTCGCCACTCGTGAGATATCATAATATCATTGGCCTCTCGTGAAGATAAATATGATATCTTCACTCAGGCCATGTCATATCCCCTATATATATCCCACGTATAACAAATACAACAGATAGATAGATAGATTACGGTGTATTACAAGGCAGTAAGACCATTGAGAGTTCTGAGGACTTGGAACCTTGAGGGCACAGCTCGAGAGGTTCCCAAAGTCCTAAAAACCTCAAGATGGTCTTACTGCCATGAAATACACCCTCATCTATTTTTTACTTTTTGTAATATATGGATCAGTTTAAAATTTCTGTGGCTTTTTGTGAGGCGTCCAACTGTGCGCTGTGCTGTCCAGCTGAAGAATGTCTCCCTCACTTGCTCCCCATCACCCCCGCTGCCGCGCGTCTGTTAGTTCAATTTGGAATTGTGTTTTGTGAGGCAGTGAGTCCTACCTTTCCTTTCCTAGTCCTTGAGAGGATGGAGCAGATAATTTGATTATTGGAAAAAATACGGGTGACTGTCTGCTAAGCGAAAGTGAATAGCCGCCATGTTTTAAAAAGTGTTGTGCCCACCCCATAGAGGAAAGCTGCCAATAAGAAGGCACACCAATACTTCAGCTCTGCAGAAAGGAACGTGGCACCTTGATAACTGGGTCTGTGTGGCAGGCAGACTTGCACATGCGCTGTGTAATTTGTGTGATAATACTATTGTTCAGAGCTGAAATGATAGTATTATCAGCTCTGAACAATAGTATTATTATGGAGCAATGATGGTATTATCACTTTGGCTACTGTAGTATTACTGAGATTTTTTTGTATGCAATAGGATGGTATTATTTGGCCATCTCCATATATTACAAATAGAATAATAAATAGGTGAGTGTGTATTACAAGGGAGTAATACCATCAAGTAGTTCCCTTGTCCCCAGAACCTTGAGATGGTTTTACTCCTGAGTGATATACGCTCACCTGTATTTTATTTTTTTGTAATATGTGGATCCAATTTAAAAGTTTCAGCAGCTCTGAATTTTTCTTGTCAGACATGCTGCCAGGCCGACTGACAGCTGCACTGAAAACTCATTCGCTCTGTCTCCATCCCTATCCCACAAACTTCTGTTCAATTGAAAGGAGTCTACTTTTAAGTGTTTTTAGGGTGCGCGAACACAGGACCAACCAGATAACTGTTTAAACTTTGGGGGAGTATGGGCGAAAGAGTGAAGGTGAGGAATTTCTCTCGGCCAGCGAGAGACAGTCACCATGTTTTCTGAATTGTTCTGCCTCCCCACAGACAGAAAGGAGCCAATCACAAGGTGTGCTTTGAAAATGGTAAAGTTGCCCATCTAGGAAGCGAAGTTAGGAGCTTAGCAACCAGTGATAGTAGTGCACTTGTGCTGGTCAGTTTCTTTGATAATACTGTTGTTTAGAGCTCCAAAGCACAAGGGAAGAGACAGAGTTTGGTACTGCTTGATTTGGACTGCAGCACCAGGGAAGTCACAGAGCTTGGAATTAATTTATTTTGAAAGCAGCACGAGGGAAGTGGCAGAGTTTGGAACAGTTTGATTTTGAAAGCAACACAAGGGAAGAGACAGATTTTGGAACTGTTTGATTTTGACTACAGCACAAGGGAAGTCACAGAGCTTTGTATATTTCTGTTATATATTTTTGTTCTGATTGTTTGTCAGAGCAGGACCAGCTGGTTTGCCCAATGCCACCCTCCCCCACTCCACCCACCCCCATCTCACCTAGCTTTATAGATGTAACCCCTACGTTTCGCTATCCCAAGGGCTACTACCCTGCCTGCTTGGCTAGTAGCAGGTTAAGGGGCCTGAGTTCTGAAATGGGTGCCTCCACCCGGAGGTCAGGGTTGGTAGTGGTCAAGCTAACCTGGGCACAGCCCTCCAGGACACTGTAACCCCCCTTCTTTCCTTACTAGTGGCTGGAACAATGCACCACAATCACTTTCACCATACCCCTGATACACCACACAAGTACCCACACTGTTTGCACTTACCACCAGGGCTTTCCTCTGGCCTGGCCCTGGGGACCCCCTGTAAAACAAGGTTATACACAGCAAATAACAGCAGTACAGTACTCTTGCACAAACTGGAACCACAGTCAGGGTAAATGCAAAAAAGAGTTAGATCTGATTTATTTAAGGGGCTTGAACAAGTGAGGGGTGTAATCAGGTTAATTTGCTTAAAGGCTCTATCAATCAAACAGTTATGCATGCACTTCAGGGTCCATAAACAGTCACACACTCTGGGCACCAAGATGGAGAATAGACAGGAACGTTGCAGCTGGTTGGGGCCCTGTGATGGAAGAAAACAACATGCACAACACACTATTTGTAATCCGGAGCCAGGGGACTCAGTTCGTGAAAAGAAAACAACAAGACAATCAGATGACACACTTTTAGATTAGGCTGTTGTTGCAGGGAGCTACCCTGATGATTACTTACGATACCCAAAACTGAACACAGGCTGGATGAAAATCGAGACAGCAGGTGGTTACTCTGGAGTGCCAAGAGAAACAGGGCCCACATGATTCGTCAAGGCATTGTTCTTGTTCAAGTGTGGAGCAGGGGGCTGATCCCCAGGCAGGTCTCTTGTCGGTGGCTTTCTCTGTGCAGCGGGGTAGTCTGGCAGGGCCAGCGTGGCATGGCCCAGGCCGAATGGAGATGAATGCAGATTCAGTCCAAATAGGCTGGATAAAGCTACCAGCAAGCAGAACACAGTTCACACAGTGGGGAACCAAATCACGACCCACTTTCAATACAGAGCACATTTACATGTAAAGGATTCTACGGTACCAGCAAGCAGAACACAGTTCACACAGTGGGGAACCAAATCACGACCCACTTTCAATACACAGCACATTTACATGTAAGGAAATTCTACTGTACCAGGCAAACCACTCTCCAGTCATGATCGCAAAGTCACTGCACAAACTGGGGATTCAAAAGCAGCTGGAAATCCTGACAGGCTGATCGCATTCAGCAAATCTTCAGTCCTCTTCAGGTTAAAGCCTGGTCACAGTTCAGTGGCTTAAACAGTCCTCACAACTCGGATTCAGTCCAAATAAACTCTATTTTTCCTCTCAGGGACAGCAGGCAGACAGGCAGGCCAAAACTCAGCCCTTTCACAGTTATCCCTTGCAAAACTACACAGAACTGCTGCTCAAAATCACTTGAGCTGTTACTTCTCCACTTCTCAGCTCAAAACTGAAACTAGCTGCAGCAGCCTGGGAAATTCCCCAAGATCCAAAAGGTTTGGTTGGCTGATTCTCCTGACAGTCACAGCAAAGGCTCCCCCTTCAGGTGCAAAAAGGCATAAAAAAGCCCAAAAGTACAATTCCTACAGATTTTGACTACAGACAGCTCCTGTAGTCCGGCTCCATTTTAGGTCCAATTCGCAGTCCAGGACAAAGATAGTGGAGATAAACAAAACAGTCCTTGCTGCAAAGAAAGCAGGTTAGACAAACTACATTATCATTACCACTCTAAATGATTTTCAGCAAATAGTTACATCTTTCAACAGAGCTCCCTCTCAGATTACTTATGACCGCAATCCAGGCAGCTCTTAAAGAGACAGCACCCAGAGGCTATACAGGCACTCTCTGGTAAACACATTTAAACTTCTAAAATGCAGGACACCAGCCTGGCAGTGAACATTTAGGCAAGCTCAAGGAAGACTTTTCGAGAATCCCCATTTGTAGTGGGGTTAGATAGGCTTACACAGGAAGGTGTGACACCTTCCTGCTCTAAATTGAACCAGGGTGTGGTGAATCACAGAAGGCAGCCAGGCAGTGCTGCATAATCTAGGATAATAGTTAGATATCTGGAGTTAGTCTGTGTTATAATAATATGTATGCTCATGAAAGACTATTGGGAGTGTATTACTGGGAGTAAGCTTGTTATGAACGATTGTTACAGTGTACACCTTTGTGTGGGGGTCATTACATGTTTAGATACAACATATATTGAACAACTCAGTGCAAAAGGTTAACAGGTAGCACCACATTAAATAAGGTAAAGGTACATTTTCCTGCCTCTGACCAAGAAGTAACAGTTCAAAGAAAACGAGGAGGAGGGGAAGAGAAAGCAAAAGAGGAAGAGAAAAGACAAAACAACAACAGCATAAGCAAATCAAACTGAGAGACTAACAACAGCAGCAGGAGAGGTTAAATAGTGTTAAAGGAGGGAATACAGACATATTAAATGGAGATGATTCAGGGAGTGGTGCAGTGCACACGATGCAGCAGTATTCAGGAAGACATTCTGGGTAATGTGGTGCTGCCCCGTATCCAGGCACCTTGCTGGGCTGTCGGTGGAGGTGGCCAGTCTCTGGGACGAGCTGGCAGGAGTACTGGCGACCTTCATCCCCATCCAGAGGCCACCATGTCACCAGCCATTGCCACAATGGCTGCTCAGGCAGATGGACTACAGTGAGCTCAGGGAGGTTCAGGGAGTGGGGAAGAGACACATCCCCCATCCAGTCAAGCTTAAGAACTCCTACACTGTCTTGGAGGCATGGGAGAGTCCTGAAAGGGAATCCAAGGCTGCAACCAGGGAGGATATGATGGTCCTCCAGAAGGGGGACCCAGTGGGGGGAGGAAGAGGACCCCAGGGAAAGAAGAAGTTACTCCTGATGGGGGACTCGATTGTCTGGGAAATGAATCTGGGCAAGGACAGCAGGGAAGAAAGGGAGTTTAAGTGCCTCCCAGGAGGCACAGCTTGGAGGGAGGGGGAGTGGATCCAGAGGATCCCTAAGGCAGCGGCAAAGAGAGGGGAGGTGGAGGTCATTGTCCATCTGGGAACGAATGACCTATCCAAAGACAGGACAAGGGTGGTGCAGGTGCAGGAGGATTTCAACCAATTCGTAGGGCAGCTGGGGAAGGCAGCAAGCTCTGTGACATTTTCAGAGGTGCTGCCAGTCCACAGCGGGGGGATGGTAATCTCTGTATCAGAAGCTTCAACGCATCATTGAAGGGCTGGTGCAGCGAGAAAGGGTATGGATTGATTAGGGACTGGGGACCCACCTCGAATGCTGTGGCTCTGTACTTGAGTGATGGGCTACATCTATCCAGGAAGAGGAAAGTAGTCCTAAATGAATGGTTTCACTGCTTCTTTGCTGAGTGTTTAAACTAGCCAGGGGGAAGGCAACATGAACAGGAAGACTCTAGCTGCCCCAACCCCACAAGATAGAGAAGTCAGAAAAGAAGAACAGAAAGGCAAGATGCGGGCAGTACCATCTAAATTAGACAAAAATGGAAAGGCAGAGGTTGAAAGGCAGCATAAAAAGGTAAACTGAAGGGAGGGAAGAAAGCAGCGGAGCAACGGCAGGAGTACAGAGCAGAGAGGCAGTAAAACACGGAAGACCATGGTTACAAATGCTCGCAGCCTGGGAAATAAAATCCCAGACCTGGAAGCATTGTTAGTAAAGGCAGACCTGGATGCATCAGCAATAACAGAGACCTGGTACACCACAAATCATGACTGGGATGTTAATGTACCAAGGTATGTTTTATTCAGGAGGGACAGGGGGTGTAAAAAAGGGGGAAGAGTGGCCATGTGCGTTAGGGAAGGTATAAAGTCAACAGAGGTATTGGGTAGACAGGGGGAGGCCGAGGCACAATGGGTCACCCTTGAGCCAGGCAATGGCACAGCACACGGAGCAGGGGTGATCTACAGGCCTCCAGCACAGGTGGAGGAGTTGGATAGGAATCCAGGGGATCAAATTCATGCAATGGCAGCAAAAGGTGAGGAATTACTGTTGAGTGATTTCAGTATCCCAGATGTGAACTAGACCATCCCAGCAGCTGCTTCAACCAGGAGCCAAGACATCTTGGATTCCCTACAGGGGCAGGCCTAGGACAGCTGGTGACTGATACCACCAGAGGTGGGTTGATTCTGAACCTAGTACTGACCATAGGGGACAGTATCACAGACATCCAGGTGGAAGGTCAACTGGGTTCCAGCGACCATCCCATAGTGTGGTTTAGCACAGGGAAAGAGACACAGTATAGTCACATGAAGGCAAAGGTCTTAGATTTTACGAGGGTGGATTTTGCTAAAATGGGGAATTGTATCAACGAGGCATTGGCGAGAAGAGAGATGGGGGGGGAGTTGAGGAGCAGTGGGAAAATCTGAAGGGAGCCATAGAGGAGGTGACAAGCCAATGCATTAGGTTGGTAGATAACAGCAAGAGAAAGAGGAAACCACTATGGTTCTCCAGAGAGGTGGCAAACAAGGTAAGGACCAAAAGAGCAGGTTTCAGGAAACATAAGGAGACTCTAAGTGAGGAGGACAGGGATGTGTACCAAAGGAATCTAAGGGAAATAGGGAAGGCTGCAAGGAGAGCAAAGGCACAGACTGAAGAAAGATTAGCAAAGAAGGTAAAGAAAGGGAACAAGGCATTTATACTGCAGGCACATTAGCGAAAGAAGGAAGAGGGGGGACTGTAAGGCTCTGAGGGATACTGGGGAGTGTAAGGAGGAGACATGGAAAGGCAGAAATACTGAACAAATACTTCTGTTCAGTATTCACGGGGGGGGGGGGCAGGGACCACAAGCTTGCTAACAGACACCCAAAGATATTGAGGGAACTACAAAGAGAGCTAGCGGCACCTCCTGCAGCATTGTTCACCGAGTCTCTCAACACAGGAGTTGTTCCAGAGGACTGGAAGAGGGCACATGTAGTCCTTCTACACAAAAGTGGTAGTAGGGAGGAGGCAGGGAACTACAGTCCGGTCAGCCACACCTCAGTAGTGGGTAACATCATGGAGGCACTGCTTAAAGAAAGAATAGTGGCACACTTGCAATCCAGTGGTACCCAGGATCCAAGACAACATGGATTCACAGCAGGGAGGTCATGTCAGACAAATCTGATGGATTTTCTTTGACTGGGTGACAAGGGAGGTAAATCGGGGGCGGGCGGCAGATGTCACTTACCTCAGTTTCAGCAAAGCCTTCCACACCATCCCACATAAAAGGCTGCTCAACAAAATGTATAGTCTGGGCATGGGGCACAAGGTGGTAAACTGGGTTAGGAGTTGGCTGACGGACAGGAAGCAGAGGAGGGTGGTGGTACATGGGATCCAATCGGGGAGAGGGGGGTGACCCATGGGGTACCGCAGGGATCAGTCCTTGGGCCAGTCCTGTTTAATGTCTTCATTAATGACATTGTGGTAGGACTAGAGGGAAAGGACTGCCTGTTTGCAGATGACACCAAGATCTGCAACAGGGTGGATATTTGGAAGCTGTGGAGAGAATGAGGAGGGAACTGGGGAAGCTTGAAAATGGTCTGAGTGTGGCAACTGATATTCAGTTCAATGAAGTGCAAAATAATGCACCCAAGAAGAGGGAACCCTGGAGAGAGCACAGGATGGGGAGTTGCTGATCCATCATCAAAGAAGAAAGGGACCTGGGAGTTGTCATTTGGATGACATAAAGGTGTCTAAGCAGAGTACAAAGGCTGCAGGGAGGGTCAATAGCATGCTGGTGTGCATAGGCAGAGGTATCACTAGCAGAAGGCGGGACGTAGTGATGCCACTGTACAAAACGCTAGTGAGGCCTCACCTAGACACAGTTGTGTACTCTGTGCAGTTCTGGAGGCAGCACCTTTGTAAGTATATTGACAGGGTGGAGGAGGTCCAGAGAAGGGCGACTAAGATGGTACAGGGCTTGCACCGGAAAACATATGAGGAGAGACTAAAGGACCTCAATATGTACTCATTGGAGGAGAGGCGAGATCGGGAGGACATGATAGAAACATTCAAGTATCTTAAAGGCATAAACAAGGTGCAGATGGGAGACATCTTCCAATATAAGAGATGTACAAGAACAAGGAGGCATGATATGAAATTGGAGGGTGGCTGGTTGAGGGGAAATGTGAGGAACATTTTCCTCACAGAGTAGGTGGTGAACACATGGAAAAGACTGCTACATGAGATGGTGGAGGTGGGCACAGTGGAGGGTTTTAAACATGCATGGGACAGGCATAAGGGTACCTTGGAGGTCGGAAGGAAGGGTGAAAAGCCATTAACCAGGCAGGGTCAGAGGCCACAAACTAGTGTAGGGCTTTCGGAAAGACTGAATGGGCCTGGTAGTCTTCATCTACTGATGAGTTCTATGTTTCTATTATGGGTTCGGAACTATAGTATTATCACTCTCCATCGATGGTATTATCACTTCCGGGTGATGGTATAAGAAATTTTTGTTTGCTTTAGAATGGTGTTAAAATAGCTTATCCATGTATTCCAATATTGTTTGTGGGTTACATACAAACCATAAGAAAAACATTGTGAAAGCAATTATAGAAATGAACATTGTGCCTTTTGTCTGAGGTGAGTTAATAGTTTGGTACAAAACACTGTGTGACTCTCACTAAAATGCTGGTTAAGAGGCTCACAGGTGCAGGTGTGGTGCACACACACTACCCCAAGTTGCGGCAGTTGGAGGAGGCAAGGCTTGTGGTGCACAGGGAATACACAGATGCCATCCGTCTGCTAACCCGTGTGGTCGTGGGTACTGCATGGGGTACAGACGGCATTGGGGATGTGCTGGACACAGTTGTGGACAGACAGCTGGAGGCGATGGGTGCACACACACACACACACACACACACACTCATCCAGCGCCACACAGACATGCAGGGGTGCAACAAGGGATGTGGCCACGGATGCACTACCGCCATGCACACCAACCGTCGGCCCACTAGCTCACAGTACACCATCACCCTGTGACCATGCCGCTGAGGGCATGTCAGCACACGTCTCTGCCACCCAACCAATCCACCCACCACCGGCGGGACAACAGGATCAAGGCCTCGACGTACCTGGCAGCCCCCGCAGTACCCAACAATGCCCCATACATGCAGGAAGACCCCAGGGGCCCTGCGCGATGCTAGGTCTCATGGCATGGAGATAAGAAACCAGGGATGGGATGCCACCCGAAGCCCCAGTGCCATGTCATGGACCACCACGCACATGCAGATGGGGCGCCAGCAAAAAGAAGTGACAGTCACACTGGCGCATCACGCGCCATGGCAGGACAGATGGTAGGCATAAATGAGGTACACACACTGCACACACAGAGGTCACTTGGGCAGAGTCCACTGCATACCCAGTGGTGCCCATGTCACATTGCACAATGTGTACCGGGCGAGCCTGTAACACGCATGGAACACAGCACTGGTCATAGTTCGAGACATGGCCGGGGCACTCAGTCCACATGATCATCCCTGTGCCCATGGCACACAGGACAGTCAACCAAAGGTACCATGTGTCACAGTTTGGCGGACAGCACGCCCAGCTGGCATGTCCTGGTCCCTGTCTGGTGCCAGTGGAATGTCAGGGGGCTGCATGTTGCATTGGGGCAGGGGTGGGAACAGAACCCCATGAGGGACACAGATGTGCAGCATGGCACACACAGTGAACACTCTGCAGGTAAATCCTGGTGCATGCATCATCATGCCACCTGTGCGGTCCAGGCACCAGAACCACATCTTCAAGATGCCAATGGTGTGCTCCACTCACCCATGTGTCCTCCGATGCGCTTTACTCAATGCCATCTCAGCCTGGTCCTGTGGCGCAAGGTATGGTGTCATCAGGTAATGCCTCCGGGGATATCCGCTGTCACCTTGGAGGGGAGGGAGCATACGCATGAGTGCCTGTACCACTGCTATGGGAGCTTACACTGCATTGCTGTCACACACACACACACACACACACACACACGCCCAAGCATGCCTGTACACATCAGCCAGGGTGCCACTGACCCAGAAGCCAGCTGTCCCCACCAGCACTTACATCCAGGCGTGCACCAAGCCCAGAGTTGTCAAACATATGTGTGTCATGGCAGGAGTCTGGGTATCGTGTGCACATGTCCGTGATGCAACAGCGGGCATCACACACCACCTGGCAGTTACGGCTATGGTAGGCCTTCCTATTATGGTATGCAGCTTGATCCATGGATGGTGAGATCTCTAGCACATGCATGCCATCCGTAATGCCCAATATGTTAAGCATTCCGTGCATGGCATAGAATGCCTCCTTCATGACCCACTGTTCCTGAGGCGTTGAGGGGAAACATATGCGGGCACCCACCACTCACAGCAGTGTGTCAGTGACCTGGTATAGGGTACGGGACACTGAGGACTGGCTGACACCTGTGACATCCCACACACCCTGGAATGATCCAGTGGCATAATAGGACAGGGTACAGAGGACTCTTGGTCTCCACTGACATGGCACATGAGTGCATTGTCTGTGGCTGCACCTCTCTCTGATGATGGCACATAGGTGTGCCAACATACCATGGTCAACAAAGAACCGGTCCATGCTCTGCTGCTCCCTATGGTCTGAAGCCAGGAGGCATAGGCAGTATGTCCTGGGCCTGTTCTTAACACACCATGCATGGCGCTCAGTGATGGCAGTGTCCAGTAGGGCAACATTCATTAGCATCCAGGGGCACATTGCTGCTGACCACTGGCGTGTGCAGCTGTGCCCTTGTGCTTGCAGTCCAGTATACTAACCCAGGGCCATGCAAACGTCTTTTGTACCACACCCTCACGTGGCCGCCACAGGGGGGATATCCACTACCTGCATGCCACACCCAGTGGGCATGTCCCGTGGTTGGGCATGGCATGCCATCAGCATTACATCTCAGGACCATGGCATCGGATGCAGGTGCAGGAGGGCATGGTGTGCGTGTGGGCAAGCTTGCGGCCTACCCACAGAAGCTGTGGCATGTCGCATCAAGATACTATCAGGATGGGCTTGAGGGCAGTGCAATCTGGAAGGTCACAGAGCCACCGGAGGCGAGTGTCCCACTGTGTGTGTGTAATCCATGGGGGAGACCTCTTATGTGAGCATTGGACAACCATGTCCCTGTGCTGTGCTTTGATGCAGAGTGTTTCTGGGCAGCTGGAGTGCTTCACTGAGGAGCTCTGCGACCTTTGTGACAGTGTAACAGGCCAAGTGGTGGTGAAATGGAGGGACTGGCCACAGTGTCTGCCTGAGTTTATCACCCTGCATGTTGGGAGCACAGACGTGTACTACAGGGATGGCTGGTGATAGTACCGGAGTGTCGTGGAGCTATCAAAGGTAGGCTGCTAACCGTCATGTTTGTATGGGTGTGGCTGCCTCTGGATGCATGCTGGAGACTGATGGGGCTCTCTTGTGTGTGTTCTCTCCCGGCAGGGGTACCAAGGCCCATTATGGAGGATGCTTCTGGCGGTGCGGGACTACTCAACCACTACACCAGAGTGCTCGTCCGATGACCTGAAGGATGATGATGAGGCCATCTTGGGACAGCCGGAGTGCAGGCTGCTCAGTGGTCATGTCTAGATGGGGTGTGGGGGTGTTGTTGGTGACATTCCTGTGCTGGACTGTTCAGTTTGGGTGAGAGACTGGCCATCCACTGTGATTGTATTTTGTGTGTGAGGGTGTACTGTATATGCAGAACTGCTCTCTGTGTGTTGGGGGGGGCACAACGCTCGATAACATGTGCTTGTTTGAGGGGGTATATCTATGTGGTGTACTGGTCTGGGTGGGTGGTTGGTTTCCAGGTTGGTTAGATGTGCTGTTTGGGGGAGGGGCATGTGGTGTGTTGCACTGTGCGGGGTGGGGGCATACTACCTATTTACATTGTCAATGGGGGGCAATAACCTGCTGTTGTACAGGTATTGGTGGGTGGGAGGCATACGGAATGTTTACATTTGCTTGTTGGTTGGTCCGTACATATGTTGTACTGGTCTGGGTGGGTGGGGGGCGTAATGGGTGTTTACATATGCTGCAGGGTGGGGTTACTGCCTTGTGTGGTTTTGCACTGAGTGGGTGGGGGGCATTCTGCATACTCACCTTTGCTTTCTGTGGGTGTATGTTGTCTTGTGTTTCTTCTGTCAGGGTGGTGGGTGTAGGGCTAACATGTGTACTTGGTCTGTGTGTGTGTGTGGGGGGGGTTTACATGAGTCCATGTAGTTTTATGCAGATTGACATTACATTGCGTACTTGTGTCCGCACGTGTCAGTAAACAGTTTTAGCAGTTACTCCGGTGTCCGTATCTCCCAGTGTGCCTCGTATGTGCTGTGTGCACGTGTGTGTGTGTGTGTGTGTGGGTGTCCTAACCATGCATGGGACCTCTGGGGCATGTGCTCTGTGCCAGACACCACGCACCCGTCTGCAGTTGCCAACACGTGCAGCTGTTTACGTCTCCCCCATTGGGGTGTACAGCAGCGCTCACCTACGCACACCTGCTTTTGACGTACAGGCATTGGAGCATGTGCGTAGGCCATCAACGCGGACTGCATTGCATGGCCACACCACTCAGCATGTGCGTGGTGGCGGGTGCATGGGGGTCCTTCCACACTTCTGATATGCACTTCTGCACAGCGTTTGTGCATGCCGCTTGTCCAGTTGCACGTTGTGTTTCACACATTTCCAACCCTGCACACTATTTACACGCAGTGGGCACATTGGAGAATAGCCACCATTGAGCTGTATCGCACTTTATTCTTTGTACATTCAATTTTGGTATTTATTTTAATTTTTTACAAACTTTTTACCAAATGTTGTCCCACTGTTTTGCTGCTCTATTTTGTGCTGCTCTTCTTTCTGTGTTCCCCTTCCTGGGTCACACCTGGAAAGGAAATGAGCCTTGGCTCAGTGTGCCTCTCCCGGTTACCAAGTTTAAAATAAGTAAATACATACATAAACAAATAAATAAAAACTGATTATAGTCCTTATAGTATCATGCGAACAGGTAGGACAGATAGAACAGAAATAGAATTTGTCAGCAGAAGGGAGAAATTCGATCCCAGACCTACAGGCCATCATGGTAGAGGCCAACCTGGATATCATAGCCATTATCGAGTCATGGTGCAGTAGGTGCACTAACAACCATAACTGGGACTTGGCCATACCAGGCTACACTCTGTTCACAAAGGACAGGATGGGAAGGAAAGGGAGTGTGTGGTGCTTTATGTCAAAGAATGCATAAAAGCAACAGAGTCACAGGGAATGTTGTGGGGGGTTACTGTGGGTTTCCCTCTAGTCCAGAAACGAAGCTGCAATTCACACAGGCATGATCTACATACCTTTGATACAGGGGAAGCAGCTAGCTAAGAAACTGCTGGAGGTAACAGGCAAAAATGACTGAAAAGGGTAGGTGCTGCTGGTGGGGGACTTCAGCCTGCCAGATGTGGATTGGAGCTTCCCAACTGCCGTGTCAAAAAGAAACACAAACATCTTAGACTTCCTGCAGGGGGGTATTGCTCTGGCACCTAGTCAGTGAATCAACTCATGATGGATGGCAGTCCAGAGGAGGGCAACTAAAGTGGTGCAGGGTCTGCAACAGAAGCCATATGAAGAGAGACTAAAGGAGCTTAATATGTATACCTTTGAGGAAAGGAGGGAGAGGGGAGGACATGATAGAAACTTTTAAGTACCTCAAGGGAATCAACAAAGTCCAAGAGGGTAGCATCTTTCAGAAAAAGAGATGTGCAAAAACAAGGGGACACAATTTGAAGATAGAGGGGGGATGGCTCAGGGGCAATGTGAGGAAGTATTTTTTCACAGAGAAGATGGTGGATGCATGGAACAGCCTTCCTGAGGAGGTTGTGGGGTCAAAAACAGTGGGGGAATTCAAGAATACATGGGACAGACATAAGGCAATTCTCATGGGGGGTAGGAAGAAATAGGTTGTTGGTTAACGAGGGTCTGCAGCTTATCTAATAAGGCGGGGAAATGGGCAGACTAGGTGGGTCAAGCGGTCTTTATCTGCTGTCAAAATCTATGTTTCTATGATGGGGCAATACTGGACTTGGTTCTCACTAACAGGGACAGTGTTGCAGACGTCAAGGTGGGAAACCACCTGCGGACCAGTGATCACCCGTATAGTGTGGTTCAGCATAAGGACAGCTGTGGAAACAAGCCACATAACAGGAAGGGTCCTGGACTTCAGGGTGAATTTTATAAAGATGGGTGAATGCCTCAGGGATGACCTGTGGGGCTGTTGAGGAAATGTGGGGCAAATTGAAAGCGGGCATAGTGAAGGCAACAAATCACTATGTCAAGCAAGTCAGCAAAAGGAAGAGGAGTGAACTACAGTTCTCAAAAGATATTCCAGAAAAAGCAAAGGCTAAAAGGACAGCATTCAGAAGGTATAGGGAAACGAAGAGGCAGGAGGAGGATAGGGAGGTACATCAGGAGAAACAGAGAAGTAGGGACAGCAGTAAGGAGTGCAAAGGAGAACAGTGAAGAAAGAACAGCCCAGGCAGAATTAAAAGGGGACAAGATATTTTTTAGGTATACAAGTGAAAGAAGAAAGACAAAGGGAAGGATTTTATGGTTTTGGGGTACTAGGAAAAGGCAAACATCAAGAACAAATACTTCTGCTCAGTGTATCAAGTGGAAAGGGAAGTGGAATGACAGCAGGAAAGCAACAGAAGCTTGGATGGGAGGGAATTGGACACTAGTCCTTTTTTTGAGGATAACCACCTGAAAGCGGACAAAGTCATGGGACCTGACGGGGTGCATCTAAGGGTGTTGAGGGAGCTCAGGAGCTACTAGCTGCACCTCTGACAGTCCTATTAAACAGCTCACTGGAGACCGTAAGGTCCCAAAGGACTGGAGGAGAGCAGATACAGTCTCACTACACAAATGTGGTAACAGGGTAGAGACTGGCAATTACAGGCCTATCAGCCCAACATCGGTGGTGGGAAAAGTAATGGAAACACTGCTAAAAGAAAGGATAGCAGAATATCTTGAATTCAGCTGGTTACAAGGTCTGAGGCAGCATGGTTTCACAAGGGAGAGGTCATGCCAAGCATATCTGAGAGATTTATTTGACTAGGTGACTAAGGAGATAGATCAGGGAGGAGCAGCTGTCATGGCCTACCCAGGTTTCAGTAAGGCTTTCGACACTGTTCCACACAGGAGACTGGTTAACAAGCTGGGTAGCTTGGGGTGGGCAACAAGGTGGTAACCTGAGTAAGAAACTGGTTAGGCGATATGAGACAGGGGATATTGGTAAACTGAGTTTGTTCTGAGAAAGGGAGAGTGATCAGTGGGGTACCCACAGGGCTCAGTGCCGGGACCGGTCCTCTGTTAATATCTTTATAACGGCATAACAGAAGAGATGGAAGGGAAAGTCTGCCTCTTCAGAGAGGGCACTAAGATCAGCAACTGGGTGGACAGTCCTTGGGGATGTGGAACAGATGAGCAGAGACCTGAGAAAACTGGAGGAGTGGTCAAGGGTATGGGAGCTGTTTTTTTTTTTTGTTTGTTTTTTCAAAATATTTTTATTAAAAGCTTTTTTTTTGTTATAAACATTAACAGATCAACAGTAACATTTCATTTTCCATTCCATGGAGCTACTGTATTCCCATCAAAACAATAACAATGACAAACAAATAACTTCCATTATGGGCCTGAGTCCATTATCACTAAGCATTTAAAGACAGAAAATAAAATTAACATAAGTGGCTAAAATCAGAATTACTTTATTTTAGGTCAGATTAAATGAAACTATTTGTGGGTCTGTTGATCATATCAGGTCATATAATTTCATACCCATGGGGTGAGTGTTAGCTGGGAGCTGGGTTTTAATGCAAAACAGTGCAAAATAATGCACTTAGGGCACAAAAACCCAGGGGCAGAGTACTAAATGGGGGGGAATGCTACTGACAATAATGAAGCAGGAGACCTGGGATCATCATACTGGATGACATAAAGGTGGCTACAAAGTGCAATAAGGCAATCAAGAGGGCTATTGGGATGCTGGGGTGCATAGCGAGGGGTATCACCGGCAGAAAGGGAGAGGTGGTGTTGCCCCTGTATAGATCACTGGTAAACCACACTTTGAGTACTGTGTCTAGTTCAGGAGACCACATCTACGGAAGGACACAGACAGAGTGGAGGTGGTCCAAAGGATGGCAATTAAAATAATGCAGGGTCTGCATCAAAAGCCCAAAGAGGAGAGACTAAACTACCTCAACATGTATACCCTAGAACAGAGAACTGTTCCCCTGGGGTGTCACACAGACAAGGCACACTGATGAGTCCTGGGCAGGAAGAAACACGTGCCTGTGTCTTCTGTTTGCACCCTCTGCAGACTGTGTGAGAGGCCCTTTGGCACCATGCATTCCTTCTTAAAGCCGAACCAGCCTAAAATTTCACGGTGATTTGCATATACAGCCCATGATGCTTTGCATTATGGGGGTATGTCTGATTTTGTATTTCTCTGAAACTTTGCTTTATGGCCAATGCCCTTTGGGGTAACCCTTGCCTCAGTGCTTTTGCACTGAGGTTCTTTATCTTTTAGTTTGTTTTTTTGGGGGGGCTGATCGTGACCCAAACCCATAAGACTAACTTAGGTCAGCTGATTCATTTACCCTAGGGGTGTCATACAGATGAGACACACTGATGAGTGCTGGGTAGGACAAAACACGTGTCGGTGTCTTCTGTTTGCACCCTTTGCAGATTGTGTGAGAGGCCCTTCGGTGCCATGCATTCCTGCTTAAAGCTGAACCAGTTTAAAATGTTATAGTGATTTGCATATACAGCCCGTGATGCATTGCATTATGGAGTATGTGTGATTTTGTATTGCTTTGAAACTTGGCTTTATGGCCAGTGCCCTTTAGGGTAACCCTTCCCTCAGTGCTTTTGCACTGAGGTTCTTTGGCTTTTAAGTTTTTAAAGTGTCAGCTATTGATTGGTCATATGCATCTCCAACAGATGAAATTACATCACACAAAACTTTTTTTTCTACTTCCTGTTTTTGGCCCTGATCTCCATCCCTGCTTCCTCTCAGGACCTCCAGGCCCTTCCCAATCCCCCTGCTTCCCCCAACCATGGCCACCTACCTCCAAGGAGCCTTAGTTTACCCCCCCCAAAGCAGAGGTGTGGTGGGGGACACCACTGGACATCTAGTCATGTCATGTGGTACTCTGCTGGGGAGGCAGGGGACCCAGATTTACTAGGGCCATCATCGCAGAAGTGCTGGGGCTGTGTTCCTTTTCCCTGGTTTTCAGTCCCTGTGATGTCACGTGCATTGACATTAAAGTGTGCCCATGTGCACCATTCATACGTCCACACACTAACGTCTACAATGCCCCCCCTTCCCTATCCATCTCCAGTTGTACTGCCACTGGTGGTCACCTAGGTGGCAGTACTGCAGCGGAGGATGAAGCCCTCCCTCCTTGGAGAAGGACAGCATCTTCTGGGACGCTCGATCCCCCCGGCTGGCCCCTGACAACTTGAGCTCATTTCCAAACTTGGGTTGCCAGCATTGCTAGCAGTAGCGCTACCTCTGCACCGACAGGCTGGCCATCATACAAAACCTTTAATCTCATTTTTTCAAGAATAGAAATCATAGAAAAGCATATTGATCCTGTCCTCAATACAGCAGATCATGCACCGTCTACAAGATCAAGTTCTGACACAAAGAAACTAACATTTATATTATTAGCTTAAATGAGAATATCATAAGTCTTGTAAACATGTATAAATGTTGGCAACACCAATGAAACCACTGTACCAAAAGCAGATGAGACAGTGTCATGATTACTCACAGGCGCTAACCACAGCTGTAAAAGCCGCTGCAGTGTTACTGTGGAGTAGGCAGGCGAAAAAGATAAAGACCAGACACTAGATTATTTGCACGTGGGTGTCTAAGTACCAGGTCTTGCAGACCAAATAGAAGAGCTGACAGAGCAACAATTAGGTTTATATCACACCTCCTACATACGCTAATGTGCTGAAGTACTTTACAATGAAACAAAGGCAACCAAGCATCCAAACGCCAGATTACTAATAACAAATGTTTGAAACCTTTCTAACTGAAGCAACTACATTTTTGGCTTTGTTCCATTATCTGCCTTTGAAATATTTAAAATTAAAAAAGTACCATTTACATTTCTGTTTGGGAAACAGCTGTCTCTGACCGATCTTACAACTGCCATGTTTATGAGATCTTAGCAAATGCACTATGAGGTCAAAAAATCTGTATGAAAAATTTCATGTAGACGTAGGGCTGAATTTTCAACGAGTTGAAGCATGATTTCCTTGCCCTTGCACTACATAGGACATGACTGTTAGGTCACAGAAATCATAAAATAACTTCATATCGCAAGAATACCTCTCAACCCTTTGTCACTGATATTAAGGGAAAATGACACTCAAAATGCAGGACAATTAAAGCAGCAACCATTATAATGAGGAGCACATCCTGAACCATGGATAGACAAGCTCAGAGCACTGTGGAAATCACTGTGTTTACCCATACAAAGTTCAGTTTGGATTTAACATCTTAGAATACAATGAATTTCTGAAATAATGTCTGAAGTTACAGCACATTTTTTGTGTTCCATGAGTGAGTGATAAGAGACACAGAAACTGTAAAGGGTAAAACAAGGGATGTTCCTTATAATCAGGGACAGTTGAGTAAATGCAAGGATTTGAGGGCATCTGCCACGACACAGGTTACATCCAAAACATGGACTTGCACTTGCGCCATGAGGTTTGAAAATCCAGTACATAATGAATAAGTTAGGAAAAACATACTGCAAAACCTGGAAAAGGTAAGTTATATTTAAAACGGGTGTTCTCTATGTGGCGACTGCCTGGGTCTCTTGGGGTCCATCTTGCCAGATTATCCGAGGAGGCCGACCTGGGTTGCAGAAACTGCTTCACTGGGCACTCGGGTGTAATGGTGACGTGGCATCTCCACTTGGCGTAGTAACAGGGGTTACCTGGATGTTGCACACTATACTTTCACTACCCAGGAACCACAGAATTACATTTGTCCACACAGTCCCTTCCCAAACCTGTGACACTGTACCACAATAACAACTCCCACACAAGGAAATGGGGTTCATCAAATAGTTTATTAAAATGGGAGGGTAAGGGAAGAAAAAAAAAAAACAGGAGGGCAAAGTGGGAGCAGTGTGGATGTAGATACATTTTTATACACTATGTGTCAAACAATATCCTCACACAACCTGGCTACTATGGCAGTCCCACCAAGTTGCAATGTGGGTCCACCCAAATTAGTCCCCCCCTCTCACACAGACCATGGGTGAGAGCTCTCTAAGTTGTAGTGGGTACCTCACTGGGGACACAGGTGCTGCTAGCAGACAGGTGGCTCGGTAGTGCACTTAACTGTGGCAGGCACACTGCTGAATCACAAACAGGTGAACCAAACAAACTAAACTTGTTGAAAGATGGGTCCCTATTTGTAATCCAGGGATAGTTGGACAGTTGGCCTTCTCAGATCTTCTGTCTGGGCATACCAATTGTTACACAGTCCACCCAGGGTTTTATCCCTCTGTTCAAAATGCACTGTCAATACCCCCAGTTGCAGGGCTGAAACCCCAGTGGTTACTCACGGTTTTGCTGACTTATCAGATACCGCTGGTGAGTAGGTAACTGAGCAGGCGACATGCTGGACAGGCTCCTGGCTGGAGGGTAGACTTCTCCAGGGCGGGCTGGGCTTCCTCACTGCTCTCTCTTGGTCAGTCTTTCAGCTGCAGGGGGGGGGGGGTCCAGAGACCCTGTAATAGGCATGGCCTCAGTCAGCTGGTAGCTTACTTGTGGAGACTGATCCCCTGTGGTGGTGATGGAGTGAGTCATTGATGAGGAAGGGGACCAAAAAAAACAGCTCCACTTGTTGCCTTTCTTTCAGTTTTGAGTAAAACTGCTTCATTTAGAATGCATCAGGTGTGCACACTCTGCAGTGACCTGATGGGGCTCAAGCTCCCGGCAACCAGCAGATCGCAGGCTAAAAGCTTCCTTCATCTTGTAGACAGACAGACTTACCCCAGATCCTTGGTTACAGTCTCTTCTATACTGTACTGAACTCAACTTCTCATTGGGGAGTCTGTTCCCTGGCTGACAAAGCTTTGGAATGTCAGCCCATCTGTACAAAGCTTGCATGCAATCCCTGGTGCTGTGCAGCATTCCTAGTAGCCCAAATTCCCCGGACAGATTCTTCTGTCACCTCCAACCCCTTCCAAGCAATTCTTATGGGATCAGAGGGCTGGGGAACAGCATGGCTGCCACTATATTTGTTTACACTTTAGTCGCATGTATCTGCAGCCCCTGCTGCTGTTCTGCAATCCTAGGTGGATGTTTTCTTATGTCTTGAGTCTGACCTGAGGCTAAGACTCTACTTATTTTTTTGGGCACAGCCCACTGCACAGTCAGGCAGTGGGGGGAAGTGCCGGTGGTGGCCTTGGAGCCACTTTTCCTATTGCTGGGCATGCAGACCGGCATGGTAACACGTAATAACAGTGAATACAAAATAGCAAAACAATAACAGCGATGCACTAAATAGCAACCAGTACATTAGAGCAACTGTCACATATGAGCGACTGTAAGTTGCCAATACCCCCACCATCAGTCAGCGGCATGGAGTAAGAATCCTAGAGATAGGAGGTTGGGGGCATAGCCCCCTGTGGCGGGTGCCCCCGGATTAAATACAATACAAAACTGCTGGCAGGAATGGTATAAATGTTGCTGTGTGAGCTGCAGTAGCTGTTATGTGCTGTGCTATCATGTGTATGTGCTGCTGTTGTAGTCGCTATTTTGGATTCGCTGTTCTGACGCTCGCTCTTATTGATGTGCTATTTTCACATGGAGCAGACGGGCATAGTTTCTCTGGTACCTACTGTAGCTACACTTCCCACCCTGGTGCTGGGAGACACCTACATGGGTGCTCAATGGCTCCTTTCCTCTTCAGTCCCAGCTCAGCTGCCTGCCCTGGAGTCAGAACCCTTGCTGGTGCATCACATGGCCTAATTTTATTAAGCAGAGCTCCAGCTCCTTTAATTGGTGGGTTGGTACCTCCTTCAGTGGTCCTCTGCAACTTCATTTCCACAACCCCGCTGCCTGCAAGGGGTCAGGGCCTCAGTAAGGACTGCTCTGACTGATGGCTCCCAGTGTGGCAGTATGCTTGCTTGATTTAGAAAGGTCCATTTAGATTTGTTCTAACCACCTTAGAATAACTCTGAAAGCGTACACTGACACTGTTGAGGCCTTTGATATCATGTCTGTTTCATGCGCCTACCTGTCTCTTTAGCTCTCTTGTCTGCAGGATCCTTGAGTGCTGTACCATAGAAGCAGACTCTAATAGCAGATAAGGACCGCTTAGCCCACCTAGTCTGCCCATTTCCCTACCTACTGGATAAGCTGCAGATCCTAGTTAACCAACAGCCTATTTCTTCCTACCCCCACAAGAACTGCCTTATGTCTGTCCCATGCATTCTTGAATTTCCCCCACTGTTTTTGACCCCACAACCTCCTCAGGAAGGCCGTTCCAAGCATCCACCACCCTCTCTGTGAAAAAAATACTTCCTCACATCACCCCTGAGCTGTCCCCCCTTACTCTTCTAATTGCGTCCCCTTGTTCTTGCACATCTCTTTTTCTAAAAGATGCTACCTTCTTGGACTTTGTTGATTCCTCTGAGGTATTTAAAAGTTTCTATCATGTCCCCCCTCTCCCTCCTTTCCTTAAGGGTATACATATTAAGCTCTTTGAGACTCTCCTCATATGGCTTCTGTTGCAGAACCTGCACCATTTTAGTTTCCCTCCTCTGGACTGTCTCCATCCTGTCTATGTCCTTGCGGAAGTGGGTTCTCCATAACTGGATGCAGTACTCCAGATGGGGGTCTCACCAACTGTCTGTACAGAGGGATAACAACTTCCTGTTTTCTACTGATGATGCCTCTCCCTATACATCCCAGTATCCCCCAGCCATATCTACTGCCTTCTCACATTGCCTGCTAACCTTTAGGCCATCTGATATGATTGCCCCCAGGTCCCTTTCCATTTTTGTTACTACCCCCCCCCCCCGAATTGTGTACTCTTCCCCTGGGTTTTGTTTCCCAGGTGCATTACTTTGCATTTCTTTGCATTGAATCCAAGCTGCCATACTTCTGACCATTCCTCCAACCTTGCCAAGTCCCTTCTCATCCTTACCACACCCCCTCATGTAACAACCCTGTTGCAGATCTCTGTGTCGTCTGCAAAGAGACATACTTTTCCTTCCAGTCCCTCTGCAATGTCACTTGCAAAGACATTAAAAAGGACTGGAACAAGTACTGAACCCTGTGATACCCCACTAGTAGCCCACCTTTCTTCAGAGTGGACTCCGTTTCCTATTACCTTCTGCGTCCTGTTGTCCACCCAATGTTTTACCCAGGCTGCCACTCTGGGACCCACACCCAGCCTGGCTAATTTGTTTATTAATCTTTTGTGTGGGACTGTGTCAAATGCCTTGCTAAAGTCTAGGTAGGCAATGTCCACAGCCCCTCCCTGGTTTACTACTTTGGTCACCCAGTCAAAGAAATCTATCAGATTCGTTTTACATGACCTTCCCGCTATGAATCCATGCTGCCTTGGGTCCTGTGCAACAATGACCTCTAGGTACTCAACAATTCTTTCCTTCAGAAGTGATTATTCAGAACTGATAGAATCACAATGGGGCAGTAATTCTCAATGTTCTTGGTGTCACTGGACACAAGCTGGACGACAATCGAGACTGCAGGTGGTTGATCTGGAATGCCAGGTGAAGCAGGACCCACACGAGTCACAGAGGCGTCATTCCTGTTCAAGCGTGGAGCAGGGGGCTGATCCCCAGGCAGGTCTCTCGTTGATGACTTCTCTGTGCAGTGGGTAGTCTGGCTGGGCTAGTCTGGCAAGGCCCAGACCGCATAGAGAAAAATTCGGATGCAGTCCGTTTTGGGCTGGATACAGCTTCCAGCAAGCAGAACACAGTTCACACAGTGGGGAACTAACTCACAACCCACTAGCAGCTCATAGCACATTTACATGTACAGGGAATTCTACTGTACCAGGCAAAGCACTCCCCGGTTACAATTGCAAAGTCTCTGCACACACCGGGAGCTAAGGGGTAGCTGGAGCTCCTGACAGGCCAATCGCATTCAGCAAAATCTTCGGTCTTCTTTGAGTTGAGCCTGGCCCACTTCAGTAGCTTACTTTAGTCACACAAACTTGGATTTAGTCCAAAATAATTCTCTTCTCTCACTCTCAGGAGCAGCTGGCAGACATGTAAGCCAGAAACTAAGCCCTTTCACAGTTTTCCCATGCGAATCCACTCAGGATTGCTGCTCAAAACCACTTTAGCTCCTCTCATTTCACTTCCCAGCTCAGAACTAACTGAAAACTGCAAGCAGCCCAGGACTTCCCCAAGATCCAAAAGATCTGGTTGGCTGATTTGGCTGTCAGTCAAAGCAAGAGCTCCCCCTTCAGTTTCAAAAAAGGTGCAAAAAGCTTAAACTACAGTTCCTACAGATTTTGAATTCAGACAGCTCCTGTAGTCCAGCTACATTTTAGGCCCCACCAGAACTGATTGGTCCAATTTTCAGTCCAGGACCAAGATAGTGGAGACAAACAAAACAGTCCTTGCTACAAAGAAGGCAGGTTAGACAAACTATATCATCATTATCACTCTAAATGACCCTCAGCAAATAGTTGCATCTTTCAACAGAGCTCCCTCTCAGATTACTTTGGCTGCAATCCGGCAGCTCTTAAAGAGACAGTACACAGAGGCAATACAGGCTCTGGTAATCACATTTAAACTGCTAAAATGTAGGACACCAGCCTGGCAGTGAGCATTTAGGCAAGCTCAAGGAAGACTTTTTGGGAACCCCCATTTGTAGGGGGGTTACATCCTTCCCTGCCTGGGAAATCTTGGCGTCCACGTCAAGTCTGTACCATCATAACACTGAAAATGCAACATGTACAATACATTTATACCATTAGCATGCTATACAAGTACTATCTGATTCATCAATTGGCATAACTTGTCACTTTACTATACATTTCAATGTACTCCACTATATCATTTCCATTCTGACAATACATTATGCATATTTCACACAGGTAAATTGAACAATACTATACAAAATCATGTAATAACTTCTTGTACTCTAAACAATGCAAGAGGGGGCCCTTCCCTATCAGCTAACTTGGGGCTGGATAGGGGCATTGGCACCATGGTGAGAGGGCAGAACAAGTAACCTGGAATGGGCTGTCAAGCTCAATTTGGGCAGTGGGCTCTGAGAGACAAACACCTTTGTGGACTACATTGAGAGGCAAATCCACTGGCCTCCCGGGGGAATTGTAACTGAAGCGCATCATTGGCTTGAGAGCTCAGCCAGTCTTTCTGGGGTGAACAACCACAGTCTCTGTACTTTCAGCAATGGTCTTGGAGCTTTCATCACTTGTGAGGGGTGCTTCTGCATGAAGGGGAATGTTCAAGCTGGGAGCACTGTCAGCCCCTTGTTCTGTAGTCTCTGTTTCTACAACATTTGGCTCATTTTGAAGACACTCTGGCACTGAAGCGGGGTTGTCAGCACTCTCGTAGTGTTCCTCAAGTTCTGGCATGTCACCAGAAACACTCATACCATCAGCCTCTCCTTCAGGCAAATCATACAGTTCCATAATACACAACAACTCAGCATCCTCAGATGTGATACTTTGCACTTCACCTTCAGGGAGCATTGGCTCCAAGGATGATGCCGGGCCATTAGGCAGTCCAGAAGGCCCAGCTTCATCCCCATAATTCAACATAGGATTTCCACTAAACAAATGACTCAGTTCATATGAGGGATAATAGGCATTATCACACTCACTGTCATCCGAGTTAGACTGGCACTCACTACCATTCTGGGCCTGCTGCAGGGGAAGTCTTAAATCGGCAACCACAGGGGCAGGCTGACTGTTTCTTTCTTGCAGCAGCACGAGTTACTGGTCTAGGGGAATGAATCTCGGCAGATTCAGCCTCAATTATAACTTGACCAATAGCTAGCAAGTGGTTATGGTGCATGGTCTTGACAGCTTTGGAGTTATTCTCTGGGCGCACTTTGTACACTGGCAAATCATCCAACTTTCCAACTATGACATGGGGAAGATGGTGCCATCGATCAGCAATTTTCTGTTTACCAAGCAATCCTAAATTTCACAACAACATGTCTCTCTTTGTTGGCTAGACTTCTTTTGGTGGCCATTCTCTGGGCCAGTTGATAGGCATGGCTCAATTCAGCTTTCAGTTTTCGTACATATTGCAGGTAATCTTCGGCTCGGACCCCATCGGGAGAAATGCCAAAACAGACATCAACAGGCAACCAGGCCTCTCTCCTGAACATGAAGCGGTAGGGAGATAACCTGGTAGCATCATTCCTTGTGCAACTGTATGCATGTACCAAAGTGCTAATCTGCTGGCTCCATTTATGCTTATCTTTTGGGTGGAGGGTGCCTAGCATGTCTAGTAGGCTGCGGTTAAAGCACTCTGGTTGAGAATCCCCCTGTGGGTGATAAGGGGTGGTTCTTGACTTTCACACCCCCCCCCCAGAGAGAGCATTTCTTTGATTAGCTGACTCTCAAAGTCCTGGCCCTGATCAGAGTGAATTCGCTGGGGGGGGGCACCATAGTGGACGAAGAAATTTTCAACTAGCACCTTGGCCACGGTAGATGCTTTTTGATCTTTGGTGGAAAAAACTTGTGCATACCGTCTGAAATGGTACGTTACCACTAACACACTGCCAATGTTTCGTTGATCAGGCTCTAAACTCAAGAAGTCTATACAGACTAGTTCCATTGGGGTGCTGGTAGTAATGTTGACAAGGGGGTAGCTCTCTGAGGCAGGGCTTTTCTCTGCAGGCAGCGACTACAAGTCCTTACACAGTGCTCAACATTGGCCCCCATCTTGGGCCAGTAAAATCGAGAACATACTAGGCCAAGGGTCCAGTCAATACCGAGGTGGCCCATACGATTGTGGAGGGACCTCAGTAACAAATCTTTGAAGGCTGTGGGCAGGACCAATTGTTGCTTGTCTATTTGGCCACCCCAATCTACAGTCTCTCTATACAACAATTGATTAAGCAGCTTCAACCTGGGGCCTTCTTTAAACAATAAAGCAGTTCGAAGAGCAAAGGAACGCAACTTGGACACATCTTTTCCTGCACGAAGGGCGTCAAGTGCTGGCTGAATCATAGGATCTCGGATTGGAGCCCACTGAATGCTGTCATTGTCAAACTGAGGTAGTGCACTAATATCTAGAGCAGAGAAGTGGCAATACGCAGCCAGCATGCAGGTGTCAGAGGGGCCCAAGCAATCTACTAAGCAGTCCGCTGTGTCCGTAGACATCTGTTCATTTCTATCAAACTTTTGGCACAATGCTCGGATGTCAGGTTCAGACAGCCTGACCCAGTCGCTCTTGGAAATGGGCCTCCGAGATAGGGTGTCAGCATCAATATGATTCAGACCTGGTCTGTATTCAACAGCATAATCATATGTTGACAATGCAGAAAGCCACCGGTGCCCCGTGGCGTCTAACTTAGCTGAAGTCTGTACATAGCTCAATGGGTTATCGTCAGTCCTCACCAATATTTTTGCCCCAAAGAGGTAATCATGAGACTGGTCGACAATGGCCCATTTTAACGCAAGGAACTCCAACTTGTGCACAGGGTAGTTTTGCTCTGAAGGGGTCAAGCTCCTACTGGTGAAGGCCACTGGTTTCAAACCATCCTCATGGTTTTGATACAGTACAGCTCCTAGACCCTGCAGACTGGCGTCAGTATGCCGCACATAGGGTTTGGTGGGATCAGCATAAGCAAGGATGGGGGCATGGGTGAGCTGGTATATGACTTTGTGGAAGTTCCTTGACAGTACGGCGTCCAACGGGACCCAAAAAGTTCACCTTGGCAGAAATATGCTTTGTCTGGTTCTTTGACGGACCCTTTTTTGTATTTCTAATTGGTAGGAGGGTAACCCTGGGTAAGATTCAAGAGTGGCTGAATCGCTTTGGAATAGTCCTTTATGAACCAGCAGTAGTAGCCACAGAATCCCAGGAAACGTTGTAGTTCTTTCAAATTGTGGGGCTGGGGCCAAGTAGTCAAAGCTTCAACTTTACTAGGATCAGTCTCTATCCCCTCTGTAGACGCTATGTGCCCCACATACTTCACAGAGGTTTGGAAAAACTGGCACGTGTCGATGGACAGCTTGAGGTCGAAATCTTCCAGTCGGTCTAGTACTTTGAACAGTCGACGCTCATGTTCCTCTAGAGAGCTCCCGAACACAATGACATCGTCCAAGTACACCAGGCATTCTAGCAAATTCACGTCTCTCACTGCTCATTCCATCAGTCACTGGAAGGTGGCTAGGGCGCCCGATATCCCCTGTGGCATTCTCAGGAGTTTGTAGAACCCCAAAGGACAGATGAAGGCAGTCTTCTCATGGTCCTCCGGAGCCATCAGAATCTGGTAATATCCACTGCAAAGATCCAACACCAAGAACCACTTGCTCCCATTCAAACAATCCAGAGCATCTTGTATATGGGGCATGGTGTATTGATTGGGGATGGTCCGCCGATTCAGAGTTTGATAATCAACACACATTCTCACAGATCTGTTCTTTTTACGCACAACCACAATAAGAGAAGCATATGGGCTCCTGGATTCTTGTATCACACCAGCCGCGAGCATTTCCTGCAAGTTTGTTCCCACATCGTCTATGTCTGCAGGAGCTAGGTGTCAAGACCTCTCTCGAAATGGGCATTCATCGTGCAGGCGTATGTGATGCTCCGCACCCTGGACACAACCCACATCCCATTCCTTCAACGAAAACACTTGATCTCTCTCGGCAAGTTTCTGGCTAACTCTAGTCTTCCATTCAGCTGGCAACGGGGAGTCACCAAAATCAAACAAGTCGGGAGTCACTCTGTCTTGCCAGGGTGCTTGTTGCTGGGCAACACTGCAGTGTCTGCACAGTGTACCGTAGCTAGGGTGCATCCTCTGTTCGCCCGGATCTCTCGATATGACATTATGAATCTGGACCATCACTCATCATGCATAGGCACGAGCATGAGCTGGAAAGATGTTGGGCCTAACCAATAATCCTTCCGGCAATTTCCCATCGCCTGGCACGTCCAACATCAGTATTTTGTCCTTGACATCTTTGCGGAGGCGGACCTCCCCTTGAACGGTACACTGGGTATTAGGGGCCAGTACCATTGAGTCGGGATTCTTCTTCCACACAACCCCTACCGGTTCATCCTGGTCCACTCCCTTGGGGTTCTGCTGCAAATCATAGGCCCTCTTGATCAGAGCAGTAATTTGTAGGGCCCTCCCAGTCCGTCGAAACTTGTTTCTTGCAACAGAGTAGTGCCAGTCTCCCAAACATATGGGCGTTGGTCCCAATTAACAGGGGAACCCCATCATACAGTCCAGTAGGGGAACACACTAAGGCCAATGTCTCGACTTGCTCCTCTACACCAGTTACAGCTGCAGAAAATGACAACCAGAGGCAGACATATCCTAGGTAGGGATAAGACTTGTCGCTCAGCCCCCACACATGTAGGCCTTCCAGGGATTGTAAGGGCACAGCAAATAAGCGTTTGTCATACCAGTCCATAAATACAATGGTCACTTGCGACCCACTGTCCAGCACAGCCCGAATAGGAATACCATTCACAGCCATGGTAGTCTCCATTGAAAGGCCCACTATTTTGGACCAGTCTGGAGGGACAACAGCAGGGGCCTGGACAGATGATTTAGCCACATAGGGATTTGAGTTACTACTTCTTGAACCCTCACTGCGGTCATTTTGGGCAAGCCTCGACCATTGATTTGTTCTCCGAAGCTCTCCTTGAAGCCTGTATACAACTTTATCTAGGTCTTTTGTGGACCCGCATTCTCTCTTCATGTGCCCATCCTTCCAACAATCATGGCAAAATATGTTTTCTGGGATTTGGGGTGGCCAAGGCATCATACTGGGAGCTGGGGCGGTGGTACTACCAACTGAAAATCTTGGTGCCATCTCTGTCTGCTGTGTGGGGAGCATTTGGAGACATCTCGTCAATTCTCTTACTTCCACAGTCAAGACATCGAGTTTCGAGCTCTTGTCAGCAGGAGATGCCTGGGTGGACACCCCCAACCCCTAAGCAGATGCAGTTGGATAAGGGTTGGTGCCTGTACTTGCAAGAGCGGCCTTCATAAAGAGACTTTTTTGTTTCCCTGAACTCCCTCAGAGGTTCATCCCATGGCGACACACCCTCATTGGTCCTCACTCCGGAAAAGGCCTTCCGTTGCAGTGATCACTTGGGCTGCATTCATTCTAGAATTGCAATCCCCCTCTTCATCTTCAACCTCCCGGAGTTCTTTTATCAAGTCACAATAGTCTGGTGGGTTACCCCTTCTATCTGGGAGCCTTAATTGAAGGAGCTGCAATTTAGAATGCTTTGCATGTTGCAGTATGTGCCCCAGCCTCACATGGTTTAAGTCACTGGCGGCTACCCCACCTTTTCGGTAAGCCTTCTGCAGCGCTCTTTCCAGATGAGTAACATATGCAGACAAACTTTCCCCTTGCCATTGTTTTGTACCTTGAAATTTCCACATCAAGTTCTCCCCTGACTCAATGGTCCCTAAATTGCCTTCGAGTGCAGAGAGGTACTTCTGGGCAGATTCATCAGGGTTTGTGGACCTCAGAAACTTAATGGCCTCGAGGGAGGTACCTCTCAAACTTTCTATGATCCTTTTCTGTTTCTCAGCCTCCGCATACTGCCATTCAGGTACCAAAGGGGCAACACAATCTATCCAGATCTCCCAATCATCCTCCCCTTGGGGGGTGGGGAGGGTGCCAGAGAAGATTCTCAACCTTCGGTAAGAGTCATGACTAATGGCAGGTACAGACATAGGATCCAGCATTGGCATGGGCACAGAAGGAGGAGCAATTACGGGTGCTGGAGTGGGAAGGGGTGTTGGGGGAGGAACACCTCCAGATGACAGGAACAGTTTCTTTAAGTCCTCCACAGTTTTCCCTTCGCCCAGCAACAACTTAGCAAATTTCTCCTCAAAAAGAGTCTCAGATAGTTGGGGGGGGGGGCTCATTCTCCCTGGGGTCTTTACTGTCTTTTGTTATCACTCTCCAGACAGTAAGGGCTCCTTCGGGGTGATAGTCCGTGGCACTTTGGAACTGTCTACTGGATCCTTACACTCTACTGACGCCATGAAACTTTGGGCGAGCAGATTAGCCTGTCGACCCACCACCACAGGGTTTTGTAAACATTCAGCCTCGGAAAGTACTCCCGCTACAGTTTTCTTATTGGTACGCAGGGGAATATGCCGGATAAGTACAGCATTTTGGGGGTCAATCTCCTGCCCAGTACACCACCCCACCAACTGGTGTACAGCCACTTCTGTTGGGGGTAGCCATTTATTTTTAACAGCAATTCACAAATCTGGCCACTAGGGAGACACTAATCCCAGCGGTGAGCCTCCAAGATGTAATCCCTAGGTGGCGCTATCCCAAGGGCTACTACCCCTGCCTGCTTGGCTAGTAGCAGGTTAAGGGGCCTGAATTCTGAAACGTGTGCCTCCACCCAGAGGTCAGGGTTGGTAGTGATCAAGCTAACCTGGGCACAGCCCTCCGGGACACTGTAACCCCCCCCTTCCCCTCTAGTGGCCTGAACACTGTACAATAATCACTTTCACAATACCCCTGGTACACCACACATGTTCCCGTACAGTTTGCACTTACCACCAGGGCTGGTTCCTCTGGCTTGACCCTGGGGACTCCCTGTAAAACAAGGTTATGCACAGCAATTAGCAACAGTACAGTGCTTTGAGCACAAACTGGAACCACAGTCAGATTACATGCAAAAAAAGTTAGATCTGATTTATTCAGGGGACTTGAACAAGGAAGGGGCAAAATCAGGTTAATTAGCTTAAAGGTTATATCAATCAAGTAGTTATGCATGCGCTTTGAGTCCCCCCACACAGTCACACCCTGGGTACCCAGGTGGAGAAGAGATGGGCTAGCCAGGACTGTTGCCCGGGGCTGCAGCTGGTTGGGGCCCTGTGATGGAAAACACAACATGCACAGTACACAATATTTGTAATCCAGAGCCAGAGGGCTCAGTTCGTTAAGGAAACGGAACAACAAGACAATCAGATGACACACTCAGATTAAGCTGTTGTTGCAGGGAGCTACCCTGATATTTACTCACAATACCCAAGACTGGACACAGGCTGGATGAAAAATCGAGACTGCAGGTGGTTGATCTGGAATGCCAGGAGAAGCAGGGCCCACTCGAGTCGTAGAGGCGTCGTTCCTGTTCAAACATGGAGCAGGGGGCTGATCCCCAGGCAGGTCTCATTGATGGCTTCTCTGTGCAGTGGGTAGTCTGGCAAGGCCCAGACCGCATGGAGACAAATTCAGATGCAGTCCGTTTTGGGCTGGATACAGCTTCCAGCAAGCAGTTCACACAGTGGGGAACTAACTCACAACCCACTAGCAGCTCATAGCACATTTACATGTACGGGAATTCTACTGTACCAGGCAAAGCGCTCCCCCTGTCACAATTGCAAAGTCTCTGCACACACCGCGAGCTTAGGGGTAGCTAGAACTCCTGACAGGCCAATCGATTCAGCAAAATCTTCGGTCTTCTTCAGGTTGAGCCTGGCCCACTTCAGTAGCTTACCTTAGTCACACAAACTTGGATTTAGGCCAAAATAATTCTCTTCTCTCCCTTGCAGGAGCAGCTAGCAGACATGTAAGCCAAAAACTCAGCTCTTTCACAGTTTTCCCATGCAAATCCACTCAGGATTGCTGCTCAGAACCACTTCAGCTCCTCTCATTTCACTTCCCAGCTCAGAACTAACTGAAAACTGCAAGCAGCCTGGGACTTCCCCAAGATCCAAAAGATCTGGCTGACTGATTTGGCTGTCAGTCAAAGCAAGAGCTCCCCCTTCAGTTGCAAAAAGCTCAAACTACAGTTCCTACAGATTTTGAATTCAGAC
Organism: Neoceratodus forsteri; assembly: GCA_016271365.2. Taxonomy (NCBI): domain Eukaryota; kingdom Metazoa; phylum Chordata; order Ceratodontiformes; family Ceratodontidae; genus Neoceratodus; species Neoceratodus forsteri. Next base: position 685,300,700 of record CM057456.1, on the reverse strand, counting down.
AGCTCCTGTAGTCCGGCTACATTTTAGGTCCCACCAGAACTGATTGGTCCAATTTGCAGTCCAGGACCAAGATAGTGGAGACAAACAAAACAGTCCTTGCTACAAAGAAAGCAGGTTAGACAAACTACATCATCGTCACTCTAAATGATCCTCAGCAAATAGTTACATCTTTCAACAGAGCTCCCTCTCAGATTACTTGGGCTGCAATCAGGCAGCTCTTAAAGACACAGTACACAGAGATTATACATGCTCTGGTAATCATATTTAAACTGCTAAAATGCAGGACACCAGCCTGGCAGTGAGCATTTAGGCAAGCTCAAGGAAGACCTTTTGGGAACCCCCATTTGTAAGGGGGATTACATTTATATTTAACAAGAAGGGACTAGGTTACAACATGGAAGGGGTGTGTCTGAGAGTTTAAGCTATTCTGTGTCTGATCTTTAGACACATTTTCTTTGTGGGCTCTTAGAAACAAGAACTAACTATAAGCACTGTAAGGAGGAAATGCATTAGACAGGAAAATCTAATTGTAGTAGGAGTTTATGTTTGTACTTTGAACTTGTTTTCTTTTAAGTGATGGTATGCTTTGTGATATAGTGTTCTGTGTTTACATTTTACATATTTTTATCCATTTTTAAGTAAACCTCTTATTTTAAAGAGACTGCCTGGGTCTTCGAAGTTCTTTCTTTTGCATGTGAAGTATAGACGGTTAAGACTGACTGACTGTTCAAAGCTTGATGGTGTACTAAACTGGGAAAAGTTAAGAATATACCCAAGGTCTTTAATACAGTTTTAAGGGTTCATTTTGGAGACCTGGTTAGGTGCCCTTAGGCGAAAGATATCTGACATCCCCCGAGGAGCAGATTATCTTAGCATATAAATTTGGGTACGCTAGCATAAGGTTCACAGTTTGAATCCCCCCCCAGAACTTGAGACTAAAGGTGATTCGGACCAACAAGCAGACAGGAGGGTTACCCTGTTCTGTTACCTGTTCACAACACTGCACTTGGAGGTTGACACTGTGGGAGCAGAGGGCCTGATCTGCTGAGTGGGTTTGTGACATCGTGCATGGGCCTCTCCACAGTAGGTATAAATGTGAAGCATGGTGCAACCATGTAAAGGGAAGCCTGACTCGTTGAAGTTATTACAAACTGGCTTTCCGCCAATCTATTTGATGAGGTGACCACGGATATCTACCTTAGCTGCTGGGTTAGAAAAGGTACATAGAATTCTGGGAGCTGCAATAGCTGAAGATGAAGTTTGTCTTTCTGGATGTTGGTGATATGGGGCTGAAGCACCCGATGACGAAGCGGACAAGGAACACAAAGAGGCAAAATGGTTAAATGATTCACATAAGGAGCATGAGTAAGCGCGTTAGCAAGCAAAGTGTCTGCAAAATAATTCCGTATCTAGGACGGCCCAATTGATTTTAAAGGCATAATGTCGAAGGGAGGCTGCTGCTTTGGTGGAAAAGGATTTATGGTATTCATAGAAATGCGCTCCTCCGTAGTGTACACTCAGATCCGTAATAAGGTAGAGATAGGCATCAAGTTCCTCACATCTAGCTGGAAATGTGGAACATAGGATGTCTCTATAGATGCTAAAGGCTAGAATGAATTCTGATAAAGTAAATTTACAAAGAAAGCGTGAGTCTTTGGACTTCAGAACTACAGAGACATCACCACAGGAGATTGTGCAATTTTCAACTAGATCTCGGGAGGCAATCAAGAGAGAGGCCACGTTGATGTATTTTCCATCTATGATATCCTTACAAAGATGAGCTGGAATTAAGTGAGCTGGCATTATAACAGGAGATGGCATTGCTGAGGACATACCCAGTGGTAATGCTAGGATGGGAGCTGGTACTGGTGGAACAAGAGGAGATGCAGGGGAAGGAACTGGCACGTTTAGAATTAGAGCTGAAGGTGCAGGAAGAGGTCGTCTAGGAGACACAAGAGGACTGGAAGTCTGAGGCAGGTGAATTTCTATGGCAGTCATTCACGTATCCAGTAGAGATACTGAGGCCGAAATCTGAGCCATAGACTCTCGGATTTCCGATAAGAGTAGATGAAGGAGTAGATGTATTGCTGGAGGCAGAAATGTGGGAACGAGCAGAACCAGCTTGCGATCCAATGAAAAGATCGTAGAGTTCCTGCTTTTTTGCTGATGAAGAGAAAGGAAAGCCATGTTTCTTCAATTCTGCCATGAAGTGAGGTACTGTCCAATCTGTGATGGAGAACTTAGTCTTTGCTTGTCGTTTTCAAGGGGCAGTAAGAGGAGCTTCAGGAGGCACAACAGGCACTAGAGTATCATTGGGATTGTCTGAAGGTGAAGGGCCATCCATGGTAAGCCGATGGCTAGATGCTGGCGAGTAGATGAATACAGTCATTGTGACCTATAGGCAATGAGGAATAAATATAGGTGGCAGTCTGATGGGGGGGGGGTTACAGTAGGAAGGAGGATAGGGGGACTAGGAGGGCGGGAAGGAAGGACAGTGATGGTAACTTACAGCATAATGGACAGGTGGCAAGCAATTGCCCGAGTAGTTGAGCAGGCACATGGATGTTGTTAGAGCAGAAGGCTGTACCCGGAATGGAGACTTGACTGGATTAGGGTTGGGGGTGTAATGAGCTCATAAGAAGCAGGGAGCTCAGGCAGAGGTGGAGTATGGGAGCTACACCTAGATAGGTAGTAAGCTAAATGTAGGGACTATACCCAGGATAGATGGCAATACTAGTAATGAAAATGGGGATGTGAGCTGCACCGAGCTAGGGAGAACAATATAGGTATCACTAAGGGAGGGCAGAGCAGTGAGGAATTAGGGCAATGTAGTAAAACTAACCAGCAGCAGACAGTATAATTTGAGCAGTAAATTAATAGACCAGTTACTGAAACATAACTACAGCAACATACCTAAGGAAGGAAATGACACTAACCAGCAGCAGGCAAAATAACTAGTAACAAATTTAAAAAACATAATAATTGGGTACAATTCTGCCTGCATTCCATTTGTATTTTATATACATATTTTCTCCAATATTTATTACTAAGGAAATTTGTATGAATATATGATCTTTATCCCTTAGAGTTCCTTTAGTCCATCTGCTTCTACAGCTTAATCACTACTTTAAGTTATAATCCTCTGTTGTGACATCACAATCTGTTGCCATGGGAGTAACTGTGAGGTCACAGGCCGTGATCTAAGACTTCAGGTAGGGAGAAAGCAGCAGGAATAGATGAACTCTTTAGGAGTAAAGATCTTGTTTTCATACAGATGACCTCAGTAATAAATAGTGGGGAGGAGGAATACAGCACTAAGTTAGCAATAACCCACAACAGGGTGTGGGGTTTTAGGCATTTAATCCATGCTTGGGGTGTGTTGTGAGGCATGAGGCTGCAGGCCGACTGTCCTCGCAGCACCCTGGGCATGGATTAAGTAAGCAATAAGGCACTACAAAGGAGGCTTCTACTAAGGAACTAATTCATGGTTGGTGGGGGGGGTGGAGCATGAGGCCACAGGCCAGGTGCCCCAACCATGTATTAACTCCCTAGCAGATGCCTCTGTTGGAGTGCCTTAATGCCCTTTTAACATGGAAAGCACTAGATTAGTAATATTTTGATTAATGAGCAAGTTAGGGTACAATAACAACAAGGAGAAACAATAATTTGTAATTTTAAATACCAATTCTGCTGTTTCTGTGACAGTGCATAGAATAGGCAATGTGCGCGTGTATGTTGCACCCGGTCACATGCATTAATGTAGTGTCTACGAATTCTGCAGGGAAACTATGAGGCACTTCCCATACATAAATATGCTGAACATGGCATTTTAAATAACCTTTTGCTGTCTCCTTTAATAAAAAAAGCTCCTGTGAACTTGTCCCCTTCGTTTTTCACCGTCACTCAGTGCTGCATTATGGGAAAGGTACAAAGCTTTGCATATCTCTGTATTTGATAACATGGGGTAATACGGATATGCAAATCTTTCTGCTGAATCCAGAATGCATTGCTGAATGGAAAGAAATAATGACACCAGACACTTTCTCAACCCAGGTAACAAATAAATCAGCAAGCTCCTTTAACAGTGAACTATTTTGCTTTGCAATTACTCACTGTACAGTCCTAATTGTGTGCCTCATGATTCCCTCATTTGCAGTGTGCATTTTAAACCACTGCAGTCTCTGAGGTTTGCTGGGCAGGCTAGTGGGTGGGAAGCAATGCGATCTTTTCCAATAATCTGCAGTATGTTTTGGACTCCAGTGGAGTCTCCAAGGTCCGCAGGGAGGGTGGATGGGAGAGAACGACACGGAGATACATGTACAGAGAGGACCACGCTGACTGCATGTTTAGCTTGCTCCCGGGTGCAACTTGTAACATGGTGATAAAAAATGTGCTCGCTCCCAGGAGTGTCTTGTAACATGGCAATAACTGTCTCAGTGCAAAAAGGGATTTACATTCAGTGCGTTTCTGATGGCAACTGGGCATTACTAGGGAATTAATGCATGGTTGTCTGTTGGTCATGTGTTGCTGTTCAACTAATGTAAACCCCTTATTGGTCTGTGACATTTGTTGCCATGTTACAATGGGAAATACAAGCTGGACTGTGTCTGAATATTAGGTTTTGTTAAAGTTCTCCTGAACGTGTCATCAGCTCTTTAAGGAACAAGACTTTGGGACAATTTTCCCTGGTTATTGTGGGTTGTAATTGAAAGTGTTTTCTGTTCATCCAGTTACAAAATCACGCTCTCAGGCTTGCAATGGATCCCCTCATCATGCATGCAAGGGCTGTTGGAAGAGCTCTCATAGGGACTGTGGGACACACTGGTGCACCAGTGTCGCTGGGCCAGTCACAGGACTATACGGTTGTGGATGCATGGAACAGCCTTCCAGAGGAGGTTGTGGAGTCAAAAACAGTGGTGGAATTCAAGAATGCATGGGACAGTCATAAGGCAATTCTTGGGGGTGGGGGTAGTAAGAACTAGGCTGTTGGTTAACTAGGATCTGCAGCTTATCCATTAGGCAGGGAAATGGGCAGACTGGGTGGGCCAAACGGTCCTTATCTGCCATCAAATTCTATGTTTCTATGTAAATTATTCAGAGGTTAAAGGCTGGGTGGTGCTACCAGCTGCATGAATTTAGCTGACAAACATCTCTATTGCAGTACAATACTAGTGAGCATGAACTAAACACAGGCAGGATCCCTTTAACCTCCCTTTAAGGCCCAACATCAATAGAACTATAGCATGGCTCGGAGCCCTTTAATCCCCCTTAAGGCATAATTTAACAGGACTGTGGGATGGTTGGAACAAGTAATAAAGACTCTTGGATACAGAGAGGGAGTTGGTCAGGGTGCCTTGGTGACTTATCTCCCCTGTGGTGATTCCCCTCAAGGAGTCCCACTACTGCTGTTCCACTCACACTGGGACCACTCATGCAGGACTGCTGTGTGGAGCAGGATTATCAGATGAGCGAGTCCTGCCTCTGTGCTGTCTGAGCACTGGCGGAGAGGAAAAATTCAGGAAAACAGCCGCTGCTGCTCTTCTAGGCATGGTGGGAGAGTGGAAAGAAAATAAAATGTCCTGGGAAGCCCTGTTGGAATGAGGGCTCATGACCCCCATTCAATGTGGCAGCTACAGCTGTGTGGCTGGTGTCCTGTTGGCTGTGGTCACCCTGAGCTCCTTCAGGAAGACTGATGGGGGTTTACATGTCCTGAGGAGCCCTGACTGGACCTAGGTTCATACATCTCGTGCAAGACAGTGGTATCCAATTGTGAGGCTGGCTGGCATCTGATTTTATATAAACAGATGTTTTATATGCTGACTTTATTGAGCATGAGCTGTCTGGTTTTTTCTGTAGCCTCCTTCTGCCTGGTAAGATGGAGGAAGCCCATCCCAATTAGTTCTGTGTGTGCTCCCTTATTTATTAATTATTTGCAGCCCTGTACCTAAATCACAATCCTGGTGCTTGCCGCCTGCCAACTGAATGATTTCTTTTGTATTTATTTATTTTAAGAATGGTCCATTGTTGCTAGGAGTGCTCCTGCTTGCTGACATGGACACACACACACCCCCACAGGCTGCAGCCTGTCTAGTGATCACACAAGAAGTTTGCTCTCACCACTCCTCTCTAACATGAGGGGGATTCCCTTTCAGTGTGGAAGCACTAATCACTAGAGCCATTTCCTGGTGCTATTCTCTCTATACTTCAAGTGCACATGGCACCACCTGCAATACAAATACACAGTTATCTTTCTCTGTGGCACAAATACATACATTTTTTTTTTTTTTAGCATAAAGGAAAAAACAATCTGCATTAAGCGATGTTAGACTGGCCACTCCATTTTACCACTGGACCACCAGGGCTACACAAGCATTAGCCAGGGTGACCTTCTACAAGCCCACCAGCCACCAACAATTACTGCATGAAGATCTATGTAATAGTGCCAAGCACCTATGCTGCAAATAACTATTTATTATGATGAAATGTGTGTATGTAGGGTGTAGGCAATCACTTCCCCCCCCTTAGCTTAAAACTATTCTGTACAAATAATATGGTCATGACCTGTCTTCTTAGTTTATGAAGATCTTAACATTCTTAAAATGCACGTCATAGGAGTGCTAAAAAAAAAAAAAAAAAAGATAACATTTACGTGGAGGTTGATGCGGGGGGGGGGCAGGAAACCATAGTATCTTCTGTATAAGAGCAAGAAATTCAAGCAGTCTGCTTAAAGATGTATATGCAAACAAAAGACAGCTCTCCAGCTCTCAAACTCCGCCTTCAGTTCGGTAAGATTTTTTTTTCTTTTACTCTGACACTGAAATGCATCACTAGCAGGTACTGGTACCCAACAGCAGTGCATAACCCATGCAAGAAAGCCATGTACATTACTGCAGATTCTAAAATGAAAAGAAAGCTGCTTTACTTGGAAGCATTTAATCTTAGTTTGAGCTCATCTTTAATATTAGAATAATTAAATTAAAAATGATGTGTGGAATCACAAGAAGGATGTGAGTAAAAAAAAGGCACCTGCTTCTGTAAGGCAAACAAAGATGACATGTTCCTAGGACGACTGAAGGGGGCAGAATTTTTTCTTTTTTAGTGGGGAAAGGTGCAGAAACCTGTAACTGCACCCACTGCACATCAAAGGATGCAATAGAAACACCCCCCATAATTTGATCAAAAACTGCTTTATGTAGTTACTATCATTCTGGGGCATGAATGGTAGTAATAATTTCCCAGCAGATGGCACAGGGATAAGGAGTGCTAGTGCACACTGCATACTTATAACACTGATTGATGGCATGCAATACATCTGGTATCTGTATACCTTAGACAGCCTGGATACTCAGTGCCAGCACAATGTGTTGGATATTGCTTTGTATTACCTCTCTCGGTGAGTGGTGATTGATATCAATGTTTCATTCGGGGTGACTAACTGATCTACAAAATGTGGGTTTTTTTTACAAACAGGAGACAGGAAAGATAAGCAACTGAACTTCTGATCATTTTTGTTTTGTGCGTATTAGCCAGTTAAACTTGTCATTTGGAATCATTCCACAGTTGGCTTGTAAATGATTTTTAAACAAATCCTTTCTGAAGTCCTGTTCACTGGCACAGTGGCAGCTTATGACATTAGTGAACCAGGTTCGGGAAGGAGCCCAAAGTGATCAAGGACTGGTGGCAGGGGGAGAAGGATAATGATGGTAGCAGTAGCAGTAAAGACCTTTACTTATTCTTACAGGGTATAAAAGTCAGGACTAGAAGCCCAGTTTAAAACGTTGTCCTGTTATGGTGGCATTTTTGCATAAATTATAAGAGGTACAGAGTTAGAATTTACATTAACTCTAAGCAAGTCCAATAGGGCACTCAACTCCTTGCAGGAGGGTGGGATCCAAGCCCCTGTGTGCTACTTCCACGTGGGTGACCGATTAGTGGTGCAACTGAAGGTTGTGATAGGAAGGGCAGATGCTAACATGCTCAGTGTCAGCATACTTTGCATGAACATGCATGCACGTTACAGCAATTGCTGTCAGAAGGAATCAGAAGAAATATACCAAGGTAAAAGCACTCTGTCCAGAAGTATGAAGTATACAATACTCTCGGGCCACACACCACCATCCTATACCCTGTCTGGACAAGACTGTCGAAGATGTAAGCCGACTTAAAGGACACACGGGGGGGGGGGGTAGTTGAGGAGGTAAGAGTTCTGTGTAATGGGGTGCTGAGACTAGGAACTTGCCTGGAGGCAGCTCTTAGAGACTCAGGCTGAGACAGAGGATAACAAAGGTATGAAAATATAGTCTTCTTAAAGAAATGTATTAAAAAAATTATGTTCTGCTGTTACAGCATAACAACTGATTGAAACTAGACAGAGACATCAGTGGGAAGCATCTTACCCTTCCACTAGATAATACAAACCAGATAATACAAAGATGTAGTTTTAGTTTGCATAGCACATTATAAACTATATCCATTAATGTGGGAAGTGTACGTACAGTGCCTTTTTTTAAAATAAAAAACAATGCTTCACAACCAAATATGGGGTTAGCCACAAAGTTCACATGTATGGCTTAAAAAACAAACAAATATTTGAGCAACATTCTTTTATTAACAGAAGATCTGCTTTACATAGAGTATCAGAGTTACGTATTCGTGGACAGTCAAATGATTATAGACTGATGGCAAGGCCAGCTCTGTGACACCGAGTGATGGAGGATTGCTCTGATACACTGGCAATCCAGGTTTGTGCTCTGAGCCTGGGACATCAAGAGCAAAGGCCGGCAGGGAGGATCCAGGGTGTCTGATGGACACTCCATTGTGGGGAGGGGGTGGGGGGGGGTGGAGATGCTGCATTACTCTGCAGTGGCTCCCGGTGGAGATGTATGATGGTGCCACTGATGGCGCAGATGAACCCTCCTTAGGTAAGCGGTAGTATGCACGTCCTTGCGGGTGGTGGGCAGGGTGCACATGGAGGCTGTCAGAGGTCTCCGGCAGGGACAAGCCAGCCCACGGGACAGAGGCTGCAGGAGGACATTGATGAAGCTGGAGATGTGAGGGTGAGTTTGTGGGTAGAAGGGGTGGTGTCGGCAGCCTGAAGGAGACGATTGCCAGTGGGCATGGGAGGTGCACTAAAAAAAAAAAATTTATAAATTGAAGGCAACACAAGGTTTACATTAAACTGCAGCAAACATTGCACTGTCTTTTTTTTTTATCTAGTCTGTAAAATACATTATATTACATACTGTAGTGTCAGTTGCTCAGTACTTTCCTCTGGGGCTGGAGAATCACAAGGTTGAGGATTTTAGCCCTACATCTGGTACTCGCGGTGAGACCCCTACAGTAAATGACACTGAATGCAAGAATGTCGGGGACTGGGAGGCTCTATTGCTGAAGTTTCATCCTTCAGATGAGACATTAAACTGAGGTTCCACTCCCTCGTGCCCATCTCAGGTCAATGTCCAGGGGTATTTTAAAAATATTATGGCACTTATCAAAGAAAAATATGGGAGTTTGCCTGGCACACTGAAGAAGAGTATGGGAGTTTATCTGGTGTCATGGACAGCATTACCCCGGCAATAAAACAGGTTCATATAACTGACTCCACAGGACACACCTGGAGATGAGCCATCATAGTTTAGTGCACCTTTTCTAGTCAAAAATTACAGTTGAATAAAACAATTTCTGAAACTGTGATTCAGGCGTTGACAATAATGAAGGGTACTGAGAAGATGTATTTTGTTGTCAGACTGGAAGAGAACAAAAAAATCAAAGCTTCTAGGTCATCTATTCAGTGCACCCCATGACACCGTGACTGTGCAGCCTAAGGTACCAGTTACTGACTTGTCAGTTTATATGTGCAATGTTAGTACAGCTTGCATGCACTATGCTATTAATTAGCACCAGCGTTGCGTTCTTACGTAAAACAAATGACTGAATTCATTTTTTGTACCTCTTTATTAAAATTGTATCCAGATTTGCTTACAGTACTTAGTTTTTATCTGTGCTTTCAGTTGCTCTTGAAAATGTATTTTCCCAACATGGTTATAATCCCATTTCTCTTATTTCCACCCTTTTCTTTGCCTGCCTAGGCTCCGGTCATTCCTGAGAAATGTTCCTTGGACTGCAGTGCACTTACCCCGTCAACAAATAAATAAAATAAAATGGGCTAAAGCTTGGGGCGGGGTGCAGGGGGTTAGAACAGAATAAAGAAGCATTACTTCTCTCAGAAGGCAGCAGGAGAGTGGGGTACATTACCTCTTAAGGTGATCCATTTAAATCCACATAGATGTTTTTTAGTGTGAACTGGATGAGTTGCTGATGAGGAAAACACCACGGGGCACAACATTTAGGAAAGAAGGGGGATGGACCTGATGAACTGTGAACCTCCATGTCATAAAATGCGTACAGTATGTACCTACAATATGTTGTTATGGACTGGGAGATACTGGACCAAAACTGTAGTAAGGGACCATTCCAATGACTAGGGGTAATACAATATAAAAAGTGGGTTTACAGAACAAGAAACAAGATATTGCTAACTAGTAAAAGAAAAAAATACATACTAAGTAATACAAAAAAGAAGATAGAACACAGGAAACAAGGTAAGAATCAGGAGGAAAGAACAGAGGAAAAACAACAGACCACAGACACAGGGGAAACGGATAAAGAACTAGACATGTTATGTAGGTGTGTGTGCATGTCTATGCGGAAGGGGTTGCTAAACTATCCAACCTAAAGTGCTAAACAAATTATAGTGAGTTCTATAGAAACTTAATTAAGTATAGCAGCAACATGAAACCTAACAGGATAAAACTGCCATTGACTGCACAAACTGTTAAATACTACACCTCCTAGATCCATTACCCACCTACTATTCACTGAATAGGCTGCTCTGTACTAAAATATATCAACTAGACAGATCTATGTTTATCTTACATCAATCACTTTGTGTACTTACGGAACACCAGGCTATCACTGAGAGTTTTTAAATTTATTTATTGCATTTTACCAGGAAGGTCGACTGGATCAAAGTTCCATTTTCAGCCACGCATGGGGAAAGGGGGGTAACAATAGGCTAACAATACATCAACAGTTACAAAACATAAAATTGTTAAAACCACCGACAACATATAATACAGTATGAACAAGATATTTCACACAATTAAATTCCTGTATAAATAAATTTTTTACAAACTAAAATTTTAGTTTGTGCTCTGCACTTACAAACTCTTTTTCTAGCCATCTCTTGAGTCAGATAGTAACCATCGGACCCAAGGTTCCAACCCAGATGCGTGGTATACTGACAGTCAAAGCCCAGTCTTGGTTCATCAGGCTTCTTCATCTTGGCCAAGTGCACGTAGGACTTGGACTCAAAGGGGTTACCCCCCTGTTCTTGGTTTGACCAATTGTTGGTCTTAATCATGTTGTTTATTGTTACTGTCCTATCGCATTGCAGTGTTGGAGTTACAGGGGAGCTTGCCAGGGCTTGGGCCACCTAGCTTTGAAGTGAGGTCCCCGTGGTTCATGCATCACTGCTGTTGACTTAAAATGGGAAGGGGAGCTCAGTTTAAAGATGTCGTGCTTACAAGCTCCCCTAGTTCCTAAAGCTCAAAAAGAGTAATTCCTACTCTGGTTATTGTTACAACACAGGCATGAGAACCAGACGACCCAAGTTCAAATCCCACCAGAATCTTTTACTCATAGCATGGTCCTTTGAACATCATTTAACCCCCTACTCAAATGCTTCAGCTGGGGTCTCACTTGGGCAACCCTGGGTAGATAAACTGTAAAAATATCAAATCCCAGCAAATCCGACAATTAGGATAGGACAGGTAGAGTGGGGAATACTACAGAAACATAGAATTTGACGGCAGATAAGGACCACTTGGCCCACCCAGTCTGCCCATTTCCCTACCTAATTGATAAAGCTGTAGATCCTAGTTAATCAGCAGCCTACTTCTTCCTACCCCCACCCCCTAGAATTGCCTGATGACTGTCCCATGCATGCTTGAATTCAACCACTGTTTTTGACTCCACAACCTCCTCCGGAAGGCCGCTCCATGCAACCACAACTCTCTGAAAAATACTTCCTTACATTACCTCTGAGCTGCCCCCATCTTCAAATTGTGCCTCTTGTTCTTGCACACCTCTTTTTTTGAAGATGCCACCCCTCTTGGACTTTGATTTCCTTGAGGTACTTGAAAATTTCTATCATGTCCCCCCTCCCTCCTTTCCTCGAGGCTATACATATTAAGCTCCTTCAGTCTCTCTTCATATGACTTCCGGTGCAGACACTGTACCACTTTAGTTGCCCACCTCTGGACAGCTTCCATCCTGTCTATATGGAGATTGGGTCTCCAGAACTGCACACAGTACTCCAGATGGGGTCTCACCAGCTGTCTGTACAGAGGGATAACAACTTCCTGTTTTCTACTGGTGATGCCTCTCCCTATGCATCCCAGTATCCCCCCCCAGCCCTCCTTACTGCCCTCTCACATTGCTTGCCCACCTTTAAGTCATCTGATGTGAGTACCCCCAGGTCCCTTTCCATTTTTGTTGTTTTAGTATCTCACCCCCCATTGTGTACTCTTCCCCTGGGTTTTTGTTTCCCAGGTGAACTACCTTGCACTTCTTAGCACTGAATCTAAGCTGCCATACATTTGACCATTCCTCTAACCTTGCCAAGTCCCTTCTCATCCTTTCCACCCCACCTTGTGCATCTTCTCTGTTGCAGATCTTTGTGTCATCTGCAAAGAGACATACTTTTCCTTCAAGTCCCTCTGCAATGTCGCTTATAAGACATTGAAGAGGACCGGTCCTAATACTGAACCCTGCGGTACCCCACTAGTAACCCCCCTTTCTTCAGAGTGGACTCCATTTACTATTACCCTCTGCGTCCTATTCTCCAGCCAATTCTTTACCCAGGCTATCATCTTGGGACCCACTTCCAGGCTGGCTAACTTGTATATTAATCTTTTGTGTGGGACTGTGTCAAATGCCTTGCTAAAGTCTAGGTAGGCCATGTCCACAGCCCCTCCCTGATCTTCTACTTTGGTCACCCAGTCAAAGAAATCTACTAGATTCGTCTGGCATGACGTTCCTGCTGTGAATCCATGCTGCCTTGGGTCCTGTGCCCCTCTGGCCTCTAGGTACTTGACAATTCTTTCCTTCAGAAGTGATTCCATCATTTTCCCTATCACTGAGGTTAAACTAACAGGTCTGTAGTTTCCTGCTTCTGCCCTGCTCCCACGTTTGTGAAGGGGAATCACATCTGCCCTCCTCCAGTCCTCAGGTACCACCCCATCCTCCCATGATTTGTTAAAGAGGGTAGTCAGTGGTGTCACTAGTTCTACCCTTAGTTCTTTTAGAATTCTGGGATGAATCCCATCAGGCCCCATTGCTTTGTCCACCTTCAGTTTTAAGAGTTCTTTCATAACCCTTTCTTTTGTAAATGGGCTGGTATCAACTTCTGTATCCAGAGTGTTTCTATTGTTTGTTTTAGGTACCTCCCCCTCTTCATTTGTAAATTCTGAACAAAAATATCTGTTTAGTATCTCTGCCTTTTCACCGTCACCCTCTGCCCACCCCCCACCCCCCCTTTATTAAGCTTCACTAGCCCTCCCTTGGTCTTCCTTCGCTCCTTGATGTACCTAAAAAAAGTTTTATCCCCCTTCTTAACTGAGTTGGCTATCTTTTCCTCGGTTAGGGCCTTTGCTGTTCTGACTGCCTTCCCAGCTACCTTTTGCTTTAACTGATACAATTCTCTGTCCTGCTCCTTCTGTGATTCCTTGTACTTTCTGAATGCTTTCTCCTTCTCTTGAACCTTTACTGCCACCTCCTCTGAGAACCATAGTTGTTTCTTGCATCATTTTGTTTTGTTTATTTGCTTCACACGAAGGCTTGTTACCTCTGTGATGGCAGTTTTTATTATTCCCCATTGTTCTTCCACCCCTCCTTCATGCTCCACCTTCCTGCTCCTTCCACCCCTCCTTCCTATCAATATGCACTTGTCTGCACAGCATACCTATTAATATCTGCTTATGAGGTGGTGTGGTGACCCTTATGACCCAGAGCCCTTTCCGAACTAAATTATTATGTTACTATGCATCTTATCTGACTGAATAGGGACTACCCAGGGTGTTCTGTGTCTAAATATGGTATCAGACCATTTCTGAATAAAATCCTCTTAAAAAAGAAACATAGGGCTGGCTTATGGCTCAAGTAAATACATCCCAGGCACAAGGCTACTAAACTTCAAGGGAGGGATGTTTCTTGTGGAGTGGCTGCCCCATGGCAATTCAAAGGAGCAACATGATATTGCAACACCTGCGTGTGTGTGGGGAGAGGGGGGCAGGATGAGACACTGGAGCATTTTGGTTACACTTGCTTGCCCATCTGCATACAATGGTGCCAGAAAGGCAATCAGAGGTGCTCTGTACTACATCAGAGAATTTTGTGTTTTGCCACAGTCAGGCATTTTGCCACCTCTGTATGCTCGCTATTGCTGGTACATCCACATTAAACTTATTTTGAGCAGTTAGATTTGGATTTTATTTTTGCAAATTGACGCTCCTTTGGCTCTGTTGTTGTAGTCTCTCTTTGGGTTGCGCTGTTCCACTTTAGTGTGCTGCCATTCTTGTGCATTTCTTCCTGAAATTACACAACTGCCACCTTGTTGACCAAGGGACTGTGAGTTGTGTGGACAAGAATATATCACTCCAGAAGAGGGTAAACTAATGCTGTCCATGTAACACAGGATACTGACATATGCATACATAAAGTTCCTTGAAGAGTGTGAGACAGGACGATGTTGGTGGCTTGGGTCCCTGACTTTTCTGAAAATGTCACTTTTCTGTGCTTTGGATTTCTGACAACTTTGTACACTCACTATTGCTGGTGCATCCACAATACACCCACGCTGAGCAATTAGCTTTCTACTTGTTTGGATTTTTGTCAGTGATTGTCTGCTTATTTGGCGCTGGTGGTATAATTTCTGGAGTCGCTCACACTCCAAAACGCAAGAAGGATCCAAGCTGAATGCTCAGCATGGCATCTACCATCCAAAGTGTAAAACCCCAGTGAAGGATTCACACTCAGGCTGTCAGTGTGGTGAGCTGGACAGCACACCATTAGGTGACTGGCCTCTCACAGTCCTTTAAACAGCCAACAAAGAATGGGATGCGGTCTTTTAAAACAAATGTTTAGTGTGAGGGCCCACACTTAGTGGTCTTAGGCATCTTTTGGGGAACACGCATTGCTGACTCCGAGCATACTTTATAAACAAAAGAGAAAGCAGCCCAACACAAACTCGTCAGCCACTTGTCAATCTTTCTCTCTCACTCTCTGTTTTGTAGTTTCACATCAGCCCCTCTTGTGTTGCTTCTTTGCAATCTTAAAACACAGAATGTTTTCAGGCTTTTTCAACCACCTGCTTCTGTTTGGTAGACCCTTCTTTTGCTCATTTCAACTCTCAAAAGCAGACAGTCCTCGGTGGGCCCTCTTCTATGTTAATTCAAGTCTATGTGTAACTTGGGGCAGATCAGGCGAATATTCAAGCAAGGAAGATCAGAGGAACCAGCCACTCCTGAGTATTTCTTATTCAAGTAGATGTGATTGGTGGACTATGCCAACCAAAAATCCTCATCACAAGTCCAATATTTTACCCCTCTGGGCTTCCTCGAGGAGGAGGATCTATATATTAAAAAAATCATATATTTATATACATAAATGTCCAAAACCTTATTTTTACCATATACAGTACTGTAATCCTCTTCAGTACTTCTATGAGAGGTGCTGTAAGGAAAGTATCTCAATGTCCTCAAACAAGTTTCTGTAAGTAAATTCAATGAATCTTAAGTACTAACAATCATTTCTGTAATTCACAGATTACCACCATAACAGAATTCAGAGATCTCAAATATTTATAATACAGCATTTTTAAGAAAGAACATTCATTTCACTTTACAGTTCTCATGGCAGTTGAAGCAGAGTGCAACACAGACCCATTAAAGAGCTCCTGACACAGTTAAGACACATTTGAAAAAAGTAATATTCAAGCATAAATGTAGTTTATATTTTGTTCTGTAATTATCACCCTTATTTCCTTACTACTAAGGGTATTTTTATGAATACAGTGTATCTACCCTTTTAGCTCTCACTGCCTGAATACACCTGACATCATAATTCTGTTTATGACATCAACATATGTTGTTGTGGAGATAATTATGTCGTCATAAACAGGGGATTGTGATGTCATGTGCAGAGACACAGCTGGAGTAGATATAGTCTAGGGGAGAGGGATCATGATTTCATGCAACTGTTTTCAGTAATAAAGAAAATGGGGAATTCATTACTGAAAATATATGAAGTAATAAAGAAAATGGGATGGAGCTGAATATAAATCTTACTTTTTGCAAGTTCTTTAATGGATCTGTGTTGCACTCAGATTCAACCAGCATGGGAACTGTAAAAAGAAAGGACAATGTTCTTTGTTACAATTGCTGCATCATAAATATTTGGGATCTCTAAATTCATTATGGTAATAGTTTATGAATTACAGCGATTATTGTTAGTACTTAAGATTCTTTGAATTTACTTATAGAAATCTGTTTTGACATTGTGATACTTTCCTTCCAGTACCTCTCATGGAAGTACTAGAGGATTACTGTATATTGTAAACATAATCTATAGAGCCTCCTCCCCGTAGAAGGCCAGAGAGGTGAAAATCTGGGTTTGTGATGAGGATCTTTGCGTGGCTAATGTAACACCCCTACAAATGGAAGTTCCCAAAAAGTCTTCCTCAAGCTTGCCTAAATGCTCACTGCCCGGCTGGTGTCCTGCGTTTCAGCAGTTTAAATGTGATTGCCAGAGAGTGCCTGTATAGCCTTTGTGTACCGTCTCTTTAAGAGCTGCCTGGATTGCAGTCATAAAGTAATCTGAGAGGGAGCTCTGTTGAAAGATGTAACTATTTGCTGGAAATCATTTAGAGTGATAATGATAATGTAGTTTGTCTAACCTGCCTTCTTTGCAGCAAGGACTGTTTTGTTTATCTCCACTATCTTTGTCCTGGACTGTGAATTGGACTAATCAGTTCTGGTGGGACCTAAAATGGAGCCGGACTACAGGAGCTGTCTGGAGTCAAAATCTGTAGGAATTGTAGTTTTGGGCTTTTGACGCCTTTTTGCACCTGAAGGGGAGGAGCCTTTGTTGTGACTGACACAGCAGCCAACCAAACCTTTTGGATTCTGGGGAAATTCCCAGGCTTGCTGCAGTTTGAGACAGATCTCAGTTGGGAGCTGAAGAAGCAAGAGCTTGAGACAATCTCTGTGGAAAGGCCTGAGTTTTTGGCCTGCACGCCTGCCTGCTGCCCCTGAGAGGGAGAGAAGGGAATTATTTTGGACTAAATCCAAGTTTGTGAGGACGAAGTAAGCCACTGATTTTTTACCAGGTTCATACCTGAAGAAGACCGAAGATTTTGCTGAATGTGATCAGCCTGTCAGGATTTCCAACTGCTTTTGAATCCCTGGTCTGTGTAGAGACTTTGTGATTGTGACCAGAAAGCGGTTTGCCTGGTACAGTAGAATTTCCTTACATGTAAATGTGTGCTGTGTATTGAAAGTGGGTTGTGATTTGGTCCCCCACTATGTGAACTATGTTCTGCTTGCTGGAAGCTGTATCCAGCCCAAAACGGACTGTATCTGAATTTGTCTCCATTTGGCCTGGGCCTTGCCACACTGGCCCAGCCAGACTACCCGCTGCACGAAGAAAGTCATCGATGAGAGACCTGCCTGGGGATCAGCCCCCTGCTCCATGCTTGAACAGGAATGACGCCTCTCGGTGATTCATATGGGCCCTGCTTCTCCTGGCACTCCAGATTAACCACCTGCTGTCTCAATTTATGTCCAGCCTGTGTCCAGTGTTGGGTATTGTGAGTAATCATCAGGGTAGCTCCCTGCAACAACAGCCTAATCTAAAAGTGTTGTCATCTGATTGTCTTGTTATTTTCTTTTCATGAACTGAGCCCTTCGGCTCCGGATTACAAATAGTGTGTGTTGTGCATGTTGTTTTCTTCCATCACGGGGCCCCAACTAGCTGCAACGTTCCTGGCTAGCCCACCATTCTCCATCTGGGTACCCAGAGTGTGTGACTGTTAATGGTCCCTGAAGTGCATGTATAACTGTTTCATCAATACAGCCTTTAAGCCAATTAACCTGATTACGCCCCTCCCTTGTTCAAGTCCCTTAAATAAATCAGATCTAACTCTCTTTTGCATTTACCCTGACTGTGGTTCCAGTTTGTGCAATACTACTGTACTGCTGTTATTTGCTGTGTATAACCTTGTTTTACAGGGGGTCCCCAGGGCCAGGCCAGAGGAAAGCCCTGGTGGTAAGTGCAAACAGTGTGGGTACTGGTGTGGTATATCAGGGGTATTGTGAAAATGATAACTGTGTATTGCTCTGGCCACTAGTAAGGAAAGAGGGGGGTTACAGTGTCCTGGAGGGCTGTGCCCAGGTTAGCTTGACCATACCAACCCTGACCTCCAGGTGGAGGCACCCATTTCAGAACTCGGGCCCCTTAACCTGCTACTAGCCAAGCAGGCAGGGGTAGTAGTCCTTGGGATAGTGCCATTTAGGAATTACATTTTGGAGGCTCACCAATGGGATTTTCTGCCTTCTAGTGGCCAAACATTACAAATTATTGTTAAAGATTAATGGCTACCCCAGTAGCAATGGCTGTATACCAGTTGGTGGGATGGTGTACTGGGCAGGAGATCGACCCCCAAAATGGTCTACTTATACTGGATATTCCCCTGGGTACCAGTAAAGCCACTGTAGAGAGAGCACTCTCCAAAGCTGAATGTTTGAAAAACCCTGTGGTGGTGGGTCGACAGGCTGATTTGATCACCCAAACTTTCATAGCCTTGGTAGAGTGTAGTGACCTTGTGGACAGCACTAAAGTGCCCCAGACTATTGCCCCAGAAGGGGTTCCAGCTGTCTGGAGAGTGATAACAAAAGACAGTAAAGACCCCGGGGAGGATGAGCTCCCACCATTATCTGAGACTTTTGAGGGGAAATTTGCCAAGTTGTTGCTGGAGGAAGGGAAAACCATAGAGGACTTTAAGAAACTATTCCTGCCACCTGGGGATGTTCCTTCCCCAACAACCCCCTCCCACTCCAGCACCTGTTACTGCCCCACCTTCTGTGCCCATGCCAATGCTGGCCCCTATATCTGTACCTGCCATTAGTCACAACTTCTACCGAAGGCTGAGAACCTTCTCGGGCACCCTCCCCACCCCCTGGGGAAGGATGACTGGGAGACCTGGACAGACTGTGTTGCCCCTCTAGTACTTGACAATGCTCAGAAGCAGAGAAATTAAAGAGGTTGAGTAACAGCCTCCAAGGTCCTGCCCTGGCTACTGTCCATGCCAAGCGGGCCAATAACCCCGAAGCAACTGCACAGGACTATATTGATACATTGGAGAATGTGTATGGGAGCCCGGATTCTGATGAGGATCTGTGGTGGAGAGTAAGAAACACTCAGCAGTACCCAGAGGAGTCATTGTCTGTGTATGTACCTCGGCTTGAAAAGCTGTTACAAGAGTGCCTCAGAAAGGGTAGTTTGCCATCAAATGAATTAGATCGAACTAGGCTGGACCGGATCATTAAGTCTGCTCCATTTTCAGAATTGTTACTGCTTCAGTTGCGCCTTGCCACCCGACTGGAATCACCCCCCTTGTATGACGAGCT
The DNA here is from genome assembly GCA_016271365.2 of Neoceratodus forsteri. Classification (NCBI taxonomy): domain Eukaryota; kingdom Metazoa; phylum Chordata; order Ceratodontiformes; family Ceratodontidae; genus Neoceratodus; species Neoceratodus forsteri. The sequence goes on along the minus strand of CM057456.1, from coordinate 685,280,955 downwards.
AATGAAAGAAATTTGGGGGGCTGAGCAAAGGTGACCCCGTGGGGGAACTGCACCCATATCTGCTGCTGCTGCGCAAGTGACCGAGAGTGATCAACCAAGTGAAGCTCAGGGGCAAAAGTCGGCACTTAACAAGCACTCTGAGAATGCAAAGGACTTCCCGCCCTGGGCCCAGCAATGGAAAGACGAGCTACTAAAGAAAGTCCGAGAATTGAAGACTGGTGCCTCTGCAAGGGTTTCCCCCATGGAACAAGATTCTGGTCTCTTTCAGGACGTGACTGCCATGGGGGTGGGGGTACACCCTCAGGCATCTGCTACCGAGGGTAGCTCCAAGGCCGAGATCACCGGATTGACTGCCACTCTAAAGGAACTGTTAAGACATGTTGCACCACTCTCACCACTGCAAGCAGATACTAGACCCCAATTTCTTACTACTGCTTCAGTTCCTCTTATGATGTTCTCTCCCAGGATGACCCAGGAGTCTATCATCTGTCACCAACTGTGGAAAGGATGACCATATGAAAAGAGAATGACAGTCTCAGAAGGACTTAGAAAGAGTAGTAAACAGACTCCAAGGGGAGATCTGAAAAGCAAATCAATGGCCAAGGGGTGCAAGAAATGACCACAGTGAGGGTTCGAGAAACCCTAACTCAAATTTCTTAGTGGCTAAATCATCTGTCAAGGCCTCTGCTACTGCCTCTCCAGAGTGGTCCAAAATAGTGCGCCCTTCAATGGAGACTACGGGGACTGTGAATGGTATTCATATTCGGGCTGTGCTTGACAGTGGGCTGCAAGTGACTATTGTATTCCAGGACTGGTATGACAAACACTTATCGGATGTGCCTTTGCAATCCCTGGAAGGCCTACATGTGTGGGGCCTGAGCGACAAGTCTTATCCCTACCTAGGGTATGTCCGCCTCTGGCTGTCTTTTCCTGCAACTGTAACTGGTGTAGAGAAGCGAGTAGAGACATTGGCCCTAGTGTGTCCCCCCCAACGGACTGTATGATGGGGTCCCCCTGTTAACTGGGACAAATGCACATATGTTTGGGAGACTGGCGCAACTCTGTCATGCGAAACAAGGGTGACGGACTGGGAGGGCCCTGAGAATTCTGGCTCTGATCAAGAGGGCCTATGACTTGCAACAGAAACCCGAGGAAGCAGACCAGGATGAACCAGTGGGGATCGTGTGGAAGAAAGATCCCGAGTCAATGGTACTGGCCCCTAACGCCCATTATACCATTCAAGGGAAGGTCCACCTCTGGAAAGATGCCAAGAACAAAATACTGATGTAGGATGTGCCAAGTGATGAAAAATTGCCAGAAGGATTATTGGTCAAGCCCAGCATCTTGCCTGCTCGTGCCCATGCCTATGCACGACGAGTGATGGTCCAGATTCACAATGTGTCAGATTGGGAGATACGGGTGAACAGAGGGTGCACCCTAGCTACAGTACACCTTGCAGACACTGCAGTATTGCCCAGCAACAAGCACCCTGGTGAGAAGAAAAGAGTGACCCCAGACTTGTTTGACTTTGGTGACTCCCCGTTGCCAGCTGAATGGAAGGCTAGAATTAGCAAGAGACTTGCCCAGAGAAACCAAGTGTTTTCGTTGAAGGAATGACATGTGGGATGTGTCCAGGGTGCAGAGCCATTTCGAGAGAGGTCCCAATGCCTAGCCCCAGCAGACACAGATGATGTGACAAGACACCTGCAGGAAATGCTCGCTGCTGGCGTGATACAAGAATCCAGGAGCCCATACGCCTCTCCCATTGTGGTTGTACATAAGAATGGGTCTGGGCCAGCCCACTGGCACAGCAGTTGGGGTTCCGCTTATGACGCCGGTGAACCGGGTTCGGGAACAAGCCCAGGTCATCGGAGGGCCGGCGGGGAGAAGAATGGAGCATCCCATGGACTGCTCTCCTTCTCTCGAGTATCTGTGTTCGGTGCGAAGTGACACCTAGCGGAAGCTGGGTGTATCACCCTGAGCACCGACACATGGTCAAGAGGGAGGTACTGGGCGGGACAGATGCTGGCGTCATTGCACGTCTCTGCCCCAGCCAACAGGGGGACAAAAAAAATTCCTCCTTACCAGATGTCTCCATGATGCCCTGCTCCCGGCTTCAATTATCTGCCTGGCCAAGAACTCCCCAATCAGTTACAATACAGGGTGCCGATACCTGCCGCAGAGCCGTGCCCCGCCTCCTGGGGGGTAAGCCAGGCGTAATCAGGGAGATCAAGTGGCTAGTTAGGGCGGTGGAAGCTTCGGGGGCACCGTGACCAGGGCGGATCTCCAACAAATGGTGAGATAGACAAAAAAGAGGGGTTAAATATAAAAAAAAGAAGAATGGGTCTGTGAGGATGTGTGTTGATTATCGAACCCTGAACCAGCGGACCATCCCAGACCAAAACACTATGCCTCATATACAAGATGCCCTGGACTGCTTGAATGGGAGAAAATGGTTCTCGGTGTTGGATCTTTGCAGCGGATACTGCCAGATCCCGATGGCCCCAGAAGACCGTGACAAAACAGCCTTCATCTGTCCATTGGGGTTCTACGAGTTTCTGAGGATGCCACAGGGGATATCGGGCACCCCGGCCACCTTTCAGCGACTGATGGAACGTGCGGTGGGGAGATATGAATTTGCAGGAATACCTGGTGTACTTTGACGATGTCATTGTGTCTCGGAGCACCTTAGAGGAGCATAAGAACTGACTGTTTAAAGTCCTAGACCAAATGGAAGACTTTGGCCTCAAGCTGTCCACTGACAAGTGCCAGTTTTTCCAAACCTCCATGAAGTATGTGGGGCACATAGTATCTACAAAAGGGATAAAGACTGATCCCCGTAAGGTTGAAGCACTGACTACTTGGCCCCAGCCCCATAATCTGAAAGAACTACAACATTTCCTGGGGTTCTGTGGCTAATACCGCAGGTTCATAAAAGACTATTCCAAGGTGATTCGCCCACTATTGAACTTTACCCAGGGTTACCCTCCTACCAATCGTAAATACAAAAAAGGGTCCGTTAAAGAACCAGAAAAAGTATACTTCCACCCAAGTGAACTCTTCAGGCCCCGCTGGATGCCCGACGGTGAAGCAGCCTTCTATGAGATCATATACCAGCTCACCCACGCCCCCACCCTCACCTATGCTGACCCCACCAAACCCTATGTGCTCCATACGGACGCTAGTCTGCAGGGTCTAGGAGTGGTGCTGTATCAAGACCATGAGGATGGCCTGAGACAGTACAGTTACGTAAGAATTTACTGTAACAGTAGATCTTCGAGAGAAGCTCTTGCAGTAGGTAATTACAAATAGGACTGAAGCTGGCAGGCATCAGGACCCCACAGAAAAATTTCTAGCTAGCAGTCTTTGGCGGGGAACCGCCTCCACGTCAGGTGACCGACGTCAGGTGACATCAGTATAAAGGGGCGGTCCCCCACGCCCGCCTTCCTGTTCTTTCCTGCCAAGGGCCCAAAAGGGCGAGACGAGAGAGAAGCGGATATTTCCCTTCCTGGAAAAGGAACTGAAAAAGCTAAGGGGGATGGAGGGCGGGAAGGTATTACCTACTGCATGAGCCTCTCTCGAAGCTCTACTGTTATGGTAAGCTCTTACGTAACTGTACCATCTTACTTCGAGAGGACTCTTGCAGTAGGTAATTACAAATAGGACTGAGTCCAAAGCAGTCTGGAGCAAAAAGAAGCATACGGGAGGAGGAAACTACTCATACATAGATCCTCTGGCCGTGAGGTCCTTAAGAAAGAAGACCTTGCAGAACAGCCAACTCAAAGCCAGCTCTACGGCGAGAGGCAATGTCCAAACTGTAGTGTTTCGTAAAGGTATGGACAGATGTCCAAGTTGCTGCTGCGAAAATGTCAGCCGCTGACACATTCTTGAAACAAGCAGCAGAGGCTGCGACACACCTAGTGGAGTGACCTCTGACTTGACCCGGAAGGGTCTTGTGATACTTGTCATAACAAAAAGTGATACAATGAGCCAACCATTTAGATAGGCATTGCTTGGAGACAGCATTGCCTTCTCTTTTGTGAGCAAAAGAGACAAACAGTTGATCAGTCTTTCTGAGATCCTTCGTCCTGGTGGTGTAGTATCTCAGAATGCGATGAACATCCAAAGTATGCAAGAGGTACTCCCCTTGATTGGAATGTTGCGTAAAGAACGCAGGCAGTTCCATGGATTGACTCAGCATAGATTCCGCTACCACCTTAGGAAGAAACTTAGGGTTGGTATGCAGAGCCACGTTCCTTGTGGAAAATCAAGTATGGGATTTTGTACATTAAGGCCCGGAGCTCGGAAATTCGTCGAGCGGAAGTAATGGCCACCAGGAACAGAGTCTTCCAGGAAAGGAACTTTAGGTCTGCTGAGACTGCCGTCTCGAAAAGAGGCAGAGTAAGCTTCTCGAGAATGAAATTCAAATTCGGGGGGGCAGGAACGTGAATAGGGGGTCTCAGGTGGAGAACCCCTCTCAGAAAAGTCTTAGCAACTTCCAACAGCGCAAAAGTTCTGTCCCTAAAAGGAATATGGTAAGTGGAGAGGGCTGCCATGTGAACTTTCAGTGAGGAATGACTGAGACCTAGATCAAAAAGGTGACGCATGTAATCCAGAAGCCTCCCGACAGGGCAGGAGAATGGCTCAAAATCTTTGGAAGAGGCCCAAATCGAGAATCGTTTCCATTTTGTGGCATAGGTAGATCGAATGGAAGGCTTTCTGACCTCCACTAGAATCTCAGCTACCTGCGGGGAAACTCTGAACCTGGCTTGAGCTACGTCTGCAGGAGCCACGCATGCAAGTGAAGGGATCTGAGGCCCGGATGGACCAGGGTCCCCTGATCCTGGGTCAACAAAAGCTGCGACAGAGGAAGTGGAGGTTCCTCTGAATACTGTTGCAGAAGAGAGAACCAAACTTACCTGGGCCAGAACGGAGCGACGAGGATCATGCAAACTCATTCTGAACTGAGTTTGTGTAAGACCCTCTGAATCAACAGAATCGGAGGGAAAGCATAGACGAATCTGCCCTTCAGTCTGAGACAGGCGTCTCTCAAAAAGATCAGCGCCCTGGGCAAGCAGAGGCGGGAAGTTTTGCTTGAAGAGGACACGCAAACAGGTTTACCTGAGGTGTTCCCCAGCGTAGGAAGATATCGTCTACTACCCCATGATCCAGTTCCCACTCGTGAGCCTGGGCGGACGACTGACTGAGGTGGTCTGCCAACATGTTCTCGACCCATGGAACATGAACTGCAATGAGGTGAAGGTTGTGATGCACTGCCCAATCCCAAACCCGCATCACCTCCCTGCAAAAAGGGTAGGAACATGTTCCTCCCCATTTGATGATGTACCACACTACGCACATGTCAGTCTGGATTGCCAGATGGCTGGGAAGCAGATACAGATACAGATGCAGAGCTTGTAGAGCATACAGCACAGCCCTGAGCTCGAGCATGTTTATGTGAAGAGTCTGCTCGAGCTTGGACCAGGAGCCCTGGGTCCAGAGAGACCCCAAGTGGGCTCCCCAACCCTTGCCCAAGGCGTCCGTTGTCAGAGTTTGGAAGGGGGAGAAAGACAGAAGGGAACTCCCCAGCAAAGGTTCTCCTGAACCATCCACCACTGCAAGTCCCAAACCATAGGACTGGAGACCAAGATCTCCCGATCTCGGTCGTCCACCAACTGATCCCACTGAGACCGAACCGTCCACTGAGAGATTCTCATGTGAAGCCGAGCGCAAGGAACTGTCAGAATGGCAGCCGCCATAAGCCCGAGGAGGCAAAGGACTGACCTGGCGGAGACATGCCTGTGACTGGACAGCAGGCTGACATGAGCCTGGAGGGTGGCCACCCTGTCCAGAGGCAGGAATGCCATGGCGGAGGTCATGTCCAGGATCGCACCGATAAACTGGAGTCTTTGGGATGGGAACAAGGCTTTTGTGGACTGATGCTGTTATGAACTGTTGTTTTATACATATAATTTGATTTTATGATTCATTTGTACAGCGCCTTGGTATTTGAAAGGCGCTAAATAAATAAAGTTTTATTATTATTTATTTTATTTATTATTATTATTATTATTATTATTATTATTATTATTATTATCAAATGGGACTCGGCCTGGTTGATAGTAATACCCAGGCTGGTGAAAACCTGCCGGGTAAGGGAAAGGGAGCGCAGGAGCTCCTCCCTGGATGGGGTTGCCAGGAGCCAGTCGTCCAGGTACGGGAAAACTTGAACTCCCTGGGTATGCAGGTAGGCCGCTACCACCGAAAGGCATTTGGTAAACACTCGGGGCGCAGAGGAAAGATCAAATGGCAGAGCCTTGAACTGGTAGTGGTCCCCCTGGAACGAAAACCGAAGGTATCTGTGGTGGGAAGGGCAGATAGAGATATGCAGGTAAGCGTCCTGCATGTCCAGAGTGCACAGCCACTGTCCTGGCCAAAGGAGGGGCAGAAGGCCCTGTAGGGAGAGCATTCTGAACCTCTTGTACTCCACGAACAGGTTCAGGGAGCTGAGGTCTAGGATAGGCCTCACCTCTACACATTTCTTCGGAACCAGGAAGAAATGGGAATAGTAACCCGCCCCCCGCAAGTGGGGTGGGATGGGTTCTATCACCGCTTTCAGAAAAAGGGATGATATTTCTTCCCGAACCAGAAGATGATGTTTCGGGGAGTAAGACGACCTTGGAGGGGGTTTTCTGGGTGGTTTCTGAAGAAACTCTGAGTGTCCCTCTGCTATCAGCTGCAGCACCCAAGTATCGGAAGTGATCCTCTCCCAACCCGGTAGATGAAGAGAGAATCTCACTCCTACCAGTTCTTCTGGAAGGCCCAGAGGCTGTGGGAGAGGGAAGAAGTCGGGAGGTTTGAGGCAGCGCCGTGACTGAAGCTCCCGCTGCCCATTTGGGGACCGCAGCTGGAGGGGCCCGACGCTTGTTGGCCCGCTTTCCCTGAGGTTTCGCTTTGGGCCGGGAACGTCTGCGAAAAGAACGGCGCTGACTCTGGGGGGGGCCTGTACACAGAGCTGACAGACTTTAGTGCAGTACCCTTCTCCTGCAGATCAGTGATGATGTCCTTGACATCACCACCGAACAGCACTGAACCCCTGAAGGGTGCGTCGTGAATAGCGGACTGCACTTCCGGGACCAAATCTGACGCTCGGAGCCAGGCATGATGCTGCAGACTTACAGTGAATGCCGAGCTCTGACCAGCAGCGTCCACTGTATCTTAAGTGGCATGAAGCATGTGCCTACTGGCTGAACGAGCAGACCGGACCAGATCAGCCGCTTCCTGCTTAGTCTGTGACTCAGGAAGGGAATCCAATTTTGCTTCCACCTCACTAAGGATCGCCTTCTGGTAACCCCCCTTATAAGCTACGTAGTTCATGGCCTTGATACGCAGAGTGGAAGAAGTGTAGACCTTCTTCCCATACTGCTCCAGAAGGCGTGATTCCTTGTCGGGTGGTGATGAGCTCAAATGCTTCAGGTTAGCTGTGCGGCCGTGGGCGGCACTGATCACGACCGAATTAGCTTTGGAGTGTGAGGTAAGAAAATCAATACCCTCCGGAGCCTGGTACAGCCTATCCGTCCTCCTCGGAAGGGGGGCTAGGGCCGATGGTTGTTTCCAGATGGTGGAAACAAGGTCCGCATGAGGCTCGATCCAGGGTAGAATCAACGTAGGAGCACTCTCTGGCAGATCCAGGTGCGCAGCGAGTTTCTTCTGCTGTGGATCAGGCTCCAATGATTTACACTGATGAAGAGTCTGGATCCTCAGCAGCGACTCCATGAAGGAAGGATCCTCCAGAGGGGACTTCGGAGGAGTCCTAGACCTGGGCTTATCTGGAGTGTGTGGCTTGTCGTCCAGGTCAGAATGTCCGTCGGAGTCATCCGAGGAGTCCGAAGAGGATGAGGTAGAGGAAGACCCCTCCCCACTTGGAGGAGGAACGAAGCCCTTGGGAACCGCTCGGGGAAGCGTGCCACCCCCTGCCTTGGAACTGGAGGAAGCACCTCTGGTGTCAGAAGGGGGGGAGGGGGTCTCACCCAGACGAAGGGGGTCTGGAACCATTCCGGCATCAGGAGGTGGCTCTCCACCTCCTTGGTGAGCTCAGCCTTGGCCTCAGGCCCACCAGGAGGCCAGAGTCTCCTTCAGGTCCACCGGCGACTGAGGGGGCGGTGGAGGAGGGGGAATACAGATACTGGGGTATTCGTACAGTGATCATCCATACCCCAACAGCGGGAAGCCCAGCGTTGGGTACTGAGGCACCAGGTACTGCAGCATCCAACTGAGGAGACGCGGGGGCCTCGGAGCAAAGTGGCGAGCGCTGCGGGATGCCGGGGATGGCAGACTCAACTACAGGGTCTGCGTCAGCTCCAGTGCTGTGCGTCCGTCGGAGGGGCCGATGTCCGCCTTACCGGCGGGGTCTGGGTGGGTGTCGGAGGAGCTAACTCAGACTTATTGGAGCCCGCGCCTGATGAAGGCCACGAGGGAGGGGCGGTCTTGGCGGGCGGCTTAGAGGCTGTGCACTGCCCTGCAGGGTCAGGCGACTTAGCGGCTTTCTCTGGGTGGGCATCACAGGACCTGACGTCAGGCTTACCAGAGCCACTCAGACCAGAAGGCCACACGATGGCTGCCTTGCTGGGAGCGGATGCCTCCTTTGACCCAGAGGCCAGACGGGAGGGGCGCACGCGCATGGAAGCTTCCACAGCAGCTGCAGAGTGGTCTCCCGGGGAACGTTACCTGAAGCACGGCGACTCCAGCCAAAGTCGAGGTGGCCATGGAAGAGGAGCCCCGGTCCTGGTGCTGCTTCTTTTTTTGGTGACCCTCAGGGGAACTGGAAGTCTGACAAAGCTTCTTCAGCTCTTTCTCCATGGAGGACATTTTCTTTTTCAGGATGTGGGCCTCCAGGGACTGCTGCCTTCGTTGGCGGGTGGCGGCACTGAATTTTAGGCAAAGCTGGCACTTCTCCAAGGGGTGATCTGGGCCTAGGTAGAAGAGGCACTGGGAGTGTCCGTCCTTGTGTGGGAGTTGGGCGCCGCACGAATCGCACTTATTCTTGTGCTCGGATGGAGTAGGGGACGACATACATGGCAGATGAGGAATTCCTGACGAGAAACTCGATGAAAATCAAAGAAAAGGTTGTAGAAATACCGACAACAGACTGACGAAGCAGTGGAACTTAACTGTGAAGCACTTTCGCAAGCTAATGGTGGGAAAGAACTGGAAGGTGGGTGTTGGGGACCGCCCCTTTATACTGACGTCGCCTGATGCTGGTCACCTGACGTGAGGGCGGTCCCCCGCCAGAGACTGCTAGTTAGAAATTTTTCTGTGGGGTCCTGATGCCTGCTGGCTTCAGTCCTTTATGTAATTACCTACTGCAAGAGCCCTCTCGAAGTATGATCTTGTTTTTCAAGTAATTTAGATAGTATTGGTAACAAGGTTATTGGTCTATAGTTTGAAGGAGTTAAATTATCTCCACCCTTATGATTCGGTATTGTTTTCCCCACTTTCCAAATATTAGGAACTATAGATTCACACAGACTCCAATTAAAGAAATAGGTTACCATGGGAGCTAGTATGTCTGCAGCTACTTTTAAAAAATACCCTTCAATTCCATCTTTCCCCTCTGCTTTAGACCAGTCTAACCTACGCAATTCATTTTCTATATGTTTAACCTTTATTTGCTTAAATGTAAACCTAAACAATTGTTCATTGGTAGGTTCTTTATTTTTCAATAGTTGAGATATAGAAATATCCAAAGTTCTCTGCTTTAGTTTACTTAAGTTTAAATCTGGCAATTCTGAATAGTAAAAATGTAATAATCTTGCTGTTTCTACTGGGTTCTCCACTAGAGTTTTGTCATTCAAAATTTTTATTGGAGTCCTAGTTCCAATGGGATTTTGTTATTTTGTTGCACATCTCCAACATTTTTTAGGATCAGCTACCGTATTAATATTTTTTATGAAGTAGCTTTTTTTAGACTTTTTAACTTCTTTTTTACAATGTATTCTCCAAAACTTAAACGGATTCCAATCCTCTTCTATTTTTGTTTTCCGTGCTTTTTTCCATAGTCTATTCCTTATTCTCAGATGAGTTTTTAACTTATCTGTTAGCCAAAGAGAGTCTTGTTTTCTCCTTTTTTTTTGAATTTTTGGGGTATGTTGCATAATTATTTATTTTAAATTTTTTAGTAAATTCTTCAACAGCAAGATTAATTTAAGGGATTGACATTATTCTGTCCCACCTAAGATTCATTAAGCTATCCCTAAAAGCTTTAATTTTGAAATTCTTAAAGTCTGTGATCCAATAAGATTCTGATACAACTTTACTTGGAAATTGGATATCCAATCAACACTTAATAGGGTTATGGTCACCTAGATTCATAGGCATTATTTCCCAAGCTAGTGTTTTTATCTCTTGGGAAACAAAAAACAAATCTAAAATTGATCCTGTCATTTTATTTTTAGAACATCAAGTTGGACTTAAAATAATCTGCTCTAATTCTAGAATATCAAAACTTGATTTCAATTTTAAAACTCTGTCTTGGGACCAATCAGCATTAAAATCACCTGTCAGAATTGCTTTTTGCCCCTGCAAGTGTATCCAAGAGAATTTCAGATAGAATATCAAAATGTTTCATTTTTGTTTCTGGAGGTGCATAAAGACTCCTATCATCGTTTCTGCAGTTCTACAAGGACACAGCGTAACTTTCATATAAGCATTACTCCCCATCTACTCTTTGCTGTGAATATCCACTTAATTGAATTTCATTATCTGGAATTCCTGATGTAACCAAGTTTCAGAAATTACAAAGCTATCTGGTTTTTCTTCTTCTAGCCATACCCTATATTCATCTATTTTGTTTACTAAACTCTGTACATTTTCATGAATTACTACTAATCCCTTATCCACCTCTGGCCCTGGATTAGTTTCTACATCTCCACTCTGAACTAACAAGAACATCAAGCACCATATATCTTTATTTCCTTTTCCTCCCCCTAGGGTAGGTCTTTGTTTAAAGCGAAATGATCTAATAGTCATTTTCCATTTATTCATAAATTAATTAAGTCTTCTGACTATACGGGGTTCTTCAAATTGCAGCATTCCCCTCAATGCCTCAGTGTTCCATTCTCTATTCTGAACATTAGTTTCTAACATTTGCTCCCCCAGAAGCAAAAAATAAGATCCCAGACATAGCCACCCCCACATAATATTAAATGCACTCTGTATTTCTAAACCTTGTTTAAACTAAAACTATCAGGTTTCAAAACAATTATCTACTATTAAAATTCACATACAGACTACCTACTTTTTTGCTAAATTTCCTCAGTCTGCTTGTACCACAGCGCTCGTGCCCGTGGGCAGCGCAGGCTTTTATCTAATACAATGCCCCCTTCCCTGTAACCGGTTACTCAATTGGTCCGCCACTGAACCCCCTCAATCACCAGGTTAGCAGTAAATAATACAGGTGAAGGCAGTCAATGAAGGCACAATGTCCCACAATAAATAGAAACTTGCAGTAAATGTCCCGGAATAAAGGAAGCAGTTGCAGACCTGGTGAAATGCTGAAATGGTAGCAATCTCCCTGTCAGTTACTGCAGCTCTCACCTGCAGCCGATGTTCCCCAGGGCTTTCAAATTCAGCTTGTGTAATGTGAGGCAAAAAGAGATGGCTACAAACTGGTGCTGGCAGTGTCCTTGCCTGAATCTGAGGGCAGGTCTGACTGGAATAAAAAAAGGCATCTTTCGGATCCAGTGACCCTAGTCCATCCCGTTTGTAAGCATCGTATTACGGTGCCCAGTGTAACCATTTTGAATCTTTCCTTTTTGATGTTTTTACAGATACCTTGGGTCTAAAATGGGTCACCACTCCCCATTTTTCTTGTGGGTCACAAAGTATCTTAAGAACAGGCCCTTGCCCCTCAGTGAGTGTGACCTTGTCTACTCCTTATGCTTGCTGCAGCTTGCTTACTTCCAATTTCAGCAGAATTCTTTCTGTAGGTGACTGGGGACTTTGGTGATGTTTACCCATTCCTCAAAGTAGTGGACTTGCCTTCCCCCCCACTGGCAATAGTTGGGAAACCTGAGCAGAAGGTGTCCTGGGGGCTGGTGCTGCAGCAGTATACATGGAGCTCCACCTGCTTCTGTAGTAGCCTCTTTGGTGTTAGTATTCATAGGGAGTGTAGGCTCTGGAATACTGCCTCTGCTTCACCTTCCTTAATGCCTATAGGAGGTGGAGGCCTTTTCTTTATCTGTATTATTTTTTAAGTGGTCTTGTACTCATCCACATTTTTCATGTATGCCTCTGTTGTGCCACCAAAAAGTGAATTTCCTTCAAAGTGGAAATCCTTGAGTGTCCTGAGCAAGGATGGGTACCTTCATCCAGCAGAAACTTGTCAGGGACACTGCATGGGTCAAGACCCTGGAAGCAGAGAAATGTATTGCCTACAAGAGAATATATACAAGTTAAAATGTTCTATGTTCAACCTTATTCAAAATGGCCACCTTGAACTGAATAAGTTAAAGTCTACAGCCATGCAGAACTGGAGGGCCTCGCCTTTGGTTTGATGGACAAGCAGCGGGCCACTCCACCTTCCTGAGCTATATAAGCAGTTCCCCTCAACCTCCTTTTGAAGCACTTTTTCTTTGCCAGACAGAGGCTCTGTCTGTTTGTTCTCTGTAGCTGGCTGCTTCTTTCTGCTGGGCTCTGTGTCTTGTTCTGCTTCTAGCTTGTATTTTGCCTCCAGCTGTGTGCTTCCTTTTGTCACTTCCCTATTTTTTCTGTGTTTGTGTGTCTTCGTTTTGTTTTTTCAGGGGAGACTTGGTTTCTAACCTCCTACCATTGCTCATTAAGAGCTCAAGCTGTTTGCTTCAGTTACTCCCCTTGCTCTTGCAATCAGTACCTGTGTTCTATTCCATCCAAGCTGCTCCCCATGCTACATGCCTAATTGTTTTCTTCTGATTCAGGCTCCCTCTGAACCCTCGCTATGCAGCTCAATCATGTTTTCCCTGCTTAATCTACCTCTCACGTGGTCATAGCTATTTTCACAGCATTGTGCCTTCCCTCCTTTCCATGCTTCTAGAATACTACCATTCATAGCTATTCATGCTGATGTTGTTCTATGTTTGTACACTGCTGTTTTACTCTGAGGTCAGCTATGCTACTGCTGATGCTGTAAATACAGGTTACTCACCTGTAACAGGAGTTCTAGGAATGGTATATGTTGTTCATCCACACTCATTGGCAGTATCCTTGCCGCTTTAAATCTTGCCGGAAGGTCTTCAAGCTTGCTCCTCCCACCCACCCGGGTGGTATAACTCTCGGCTCCGCCCCATGACGCCAGATCTGGCCCGCTGGAAGCTCAGGTTGTGCGTCGAGCCGAGGAGGGTCGGGTGGGTCGTGTGGATGAACAACATATACCATTCCTAGAACTCCTGTTACAGGTGAGTAACCTGTATTTCTAGGGACATGGATGTTGTTCATCCACACTCATTGGCAGACCCCTACAGTTCTCCGGGAGGAGGGAGGCAGACGCACACCCCACATACTTACTTGGGAAGAGAGACTGGAGAACCGAGGCCCAAAACCAGCATCGGCGTGACTCAAGGTCGATGTGGTAGTGGGTAATGAAGGTGTTTGCTGACTTCCAGGTAGCAGCCCTGCAGATTTCCTGGATAGGGGCGTCCCTGGAAGCAGCCACCGTTGCAGCAGTATGGCGGGTAGAATGAGCTCTTATCCTCTGGGAGGCTCCATGCCGCTAACCTGTAGCAGATCTATGCAGGAGGTTACCCACCTGCTTATCGTCCAGCTTGGCTGCAGGTCTGCCAGATGCGGCTTCAGCGTAGGTGACAAACAGCTGGCGAACCTCTCCCCAATTTCAGCCGTGCGCTCCTTATAATAGCGGCGCCCTTCTAGGATCAGAATATGGAGCCTATATTGACCTCGAGGTGTGATTGGGGTAGAACACCGGCAGAGTCAACACTTGGTTAAGGTGAAGCTCAGCACCACCTTGGAAGGAATTTCGGGTGAGGCGCAGGACAACCTTGTCCCTGTGGAAGACCAGGTAAGGAGACTCGATGGAAGCGCCTGGAGCTCTCCCATCCTTCTGGCTGACGTGATAGCCACCAAGAAGGCGGTCTTCCACGACAGGTGAGAGAGCACACCTGTGCATAGGTTGAATGGCTTGCCCATGAGCTTTGCCAGTACCAGCAGTAGATCCCCGGAGGTGGGGTTCCCGCACTGGAGGAAATGTGATCAAGGCCTTTGAAAAGCGGCAGACCACCTCTCCTGCGCCACCGACTGCTTCCCGCCCGCGCCGGTAAGCAGAGATGGCTGCCAGGTGCACCCTTAGGGTGAGTCGACCTAAGCCCTTGACTAGAAAGGGACCATAAATAGTCCAAGATGCTTGCCAAGGAACAGGAGGAAGGGTCCAAGCCTTTGTCCTGACACCAAATGAAAACCTTTTTCCATTTGAAGGCATAACATTTTCTGGTCGACTCCTACGGGACGCCTCAACTACATTGAGGACCTCGTCGGAAAGACCCAAAGCCTGGAACTCTAGCGGCTCAGGAACCAGGCCGTCAGGTGCAGGGATTGAAGGTCCGGATGGAACACCTTCCCTGATTGACTGAGAGCAGGTCGAGGCGAGCTGGAAGCTGCCGCTGAGTCCTGGAGCTGAGACTGAGGAGATCTGGGTACCAGAACTGGCGAGGCCAGTCTGGGGCTATCAGAATCACCTGCGCCTTGTCCCTCCTCGCCTTGAGAAGCACCTTGTGGATCAAGGGAAATGGGGAAAGGCGTAAAAGAGGCCCGGGGTCCATTGCCTCGAGAAGGCATCCCCTGCAGCGAGCCCTGCTGAGGGGGGCGGGCATGGAACAGACTCAGCTTCGCGTTCTCCATGGAGGCAAACAGGTCCACCTGAGGTGTGCCCCAAAGGGAGAACAGATGCTGTACTACCTCCGGCAGGAGAGACCACTCATGGGATGCAGCCCCTATCCGGCTCAGGGCATCGGCCAGGGTGTTGGAGGCTCCTGCCACGTGAATGGCTAGGAGATCCGCCTCCAGGCTGCGCACGAGTGACCAAATGCGGAGAGCTTCCTTGCATAAAAGCATGGAGCGCGTCCCGCCCTGGCGGTTTAGATAGTACATGGTCGTGGTATTGTCCGTCTGGACTCGGACCACTTGACCCCGGAGGAACGGAGCAAAGGCGGTGAGAGCTAGGCGGACCGCTCGGAGCTCCAGCAGGTTGATGTGGCATCGGGACTCCCGCAGGGACCAGAGGCCATGAGCCCGGTGTTCCCCCAGATGGGCACCCCAACCCATCAGAGAGGCATCGGTCGATAGAGAGACCGTCGGCTCGGGCGGACGAGCAGGATGCCCTCCTGCAAATGATCTGGAGCGGTCCACCACTGGAGAGCATTCCACATCCCTGTGTCACCGACTAAGCTGGTCAAGGGATCGCAGCGTTGTGACCACTGGCTGGCCAGTCCCCACTGAAGGGGACGCATGTTCCAGCGGGCCCAACGGACCACGCTGGTACAGGCGCCATATGAGACCAGGAGGCGCAGGAAGTCCGGGCAGGCGCAGTGCCCAACCAGAAATGATCGGGCAAAGGAGGAAAGAACCTCGGCCCTGTCCGCCCGGGAGCAGCTCTGGCTCGAGAGAGTCGAGGCTGCGCCCGATGAATAAAATCACCTGCTTGGCTCAAGTTCCGACTTGGCCTCGTTGATAAGGAGGCCCAGTTGAGGCAGACCTGGAGGGCCAGATCTCTGGACCACTCCGCCTCCTTCCTGGAGGAGCTGCTATCAGCCAGTCGTCCAGGTAAGGGTACACGGACCCTCGGCGCCAGGAGATGCTGTCACCACTGCCATGCATTTGGTGAAGACCCTGGGAGCTGGAGACAAGCCGAAGGGCATGGCTTGGAACTCAGAGAGAGATCCTTCTGCTCGAAGCGAAGAATCTCTGGTGGGAGCCAGACGGATAGGGGACGTGAAAACGCGTCCTGCAAGTCCAGAGAGCAGAACCACGCCCGCGTTCCAAGGATGGTATTATCTGAGCCAGAGTGACCATCCTGAAGGTTCGAGACCTTGGAACTTGTTTAGTGGTGTGGAGTGAGAATGGGGCGCCAGCCCCCCGTCCGTTTCGGAACCAGGAAGTACCTGGACACAAACCCTGGGTCTGAAGGAGGGTCCACCACCTCTCTTACCACCTCCTTCTGGAGGAGGAGAGTGATGTCGGCTCGACGAGCCGCCAGTGAGGCTGGGGATCCCGAAGCCCCCCGAGGGGCGACGGCTCTGAAGGGTGGTGCCTGCTCGAATTCCAGAGGCAGGCCTCTTCCCACCACCTCCAAGACCCACCTGTCCGTGGTAACAGCGGACCAGGCGGAACGGAAGTGCCGGAGCCGTCCCCACGGGGACCAGGGAATAGGTAGCGGGGATGGGCGACACCCCTCAGCCCGTCACTGGGCAGGCTTGGAGGAGGGACGGCCGAGGGACCTCCTGGGCCCTTCTCCTGCCTCCTGTTAGAGGAAGCGGCGGCTTGGGTTTGGGATGCCAAGGCCGAGCCTGCTGGCCTGGCGTTGCTGGGCAGGCGCGCGGGGCACAGAAGGACGAAAGGGCTTAGGCTGTGGTTTGCGGCCTTGTCCTTCTGGCGGAAGAGACCGAGTCAAGGTGGCATTGGACTTCTCGATCCTCTGCAGGTGACCTTCCACCCCAGGGCCGAAGAGGTCAGTCCCCAAAAGGGAACATCCGCCAACTTGTGCTGGGTATCCAAGTAAAGGTGGATATCCTCAGCCAAGCCCATCGACGCATAGCCACTGCGGCACCACCGATCTAACACATGAGTCCCTACATCCAAAGCAGTCTGGAGCTGCTGTTTGGCCACTGCCCTGCCCTGGTCCCGCACCTGCTTAACCGTAGTCTGCAGATCGGAGGAAGATGAGGATGACCTCATCCAGGGAGCCAACAGGGCATGAGAAAAATGTGCCATGAGGCTGGCCGAACTGGCCTGGCGAGCCGAGAGGGCATAGCGTGACTTTTCGCCCGACATAGTCCAATTTCTTGGACTCCTTGTCAGGAGGTTTGTCCCATCCCTGGCGTTGCCGGCGCGCGGAAACGCTGTCGGTAACCAACCCCTCAGCAGAGGGTGTTCAAAACGGACAAGGAACGGTGGGGACCGCGATACTTCCTGGCCATCCTGGCCCGGCGCAGGGCAGGAAGCAGGCTGCCAAAGTTCCAGTGCGGACCCACTATGGCCTCGGCCACGGAAAGGCCTCCGTCGGAGAACCCCTTGGTCCAGAATCTCCGTGAGGGATACCTGGCCACTTGGAAGCGGGTTCGAGCTCCATCCGGTAGACTCCGAGATGAGCAAGCAGTCCTAGGAAGGACGACGGGCTATCGTCCATTGACTGACCTCCTGAAGACTCCAAGTCAGTCGCTTGGAGAAGAAGGAGGAATCGTCTTCGGACTCGGAAGAGTCCTCGAAGAGCTGCCTCTGGCCTGAGCCACCCTTCACCTGCCGAGGTCGGTCGGGAGTGAGGGTAACTGACAGCCGATGGGGTAAACCCTTAGCCGACCGAGAATCTTGGTCGAGACCCCAGATGGTGGCTGTGGAGGCGGAGATTCCACGAATCGGTGGAGCAGCTGGTTTGGCGAACAACCGGCCTGGGTATAGCTCCTCGGACAAGTCGGGGGTTGTGTCGACGTTCCGGTGACAGCCATGAATGGCCGGGGAAAGCGGGGTAAGCTTATTCCGGCCAGGAGGGCTGTTGCAACATAAGGTCCTCGTGCATCGGCGTAATTTCGCTGAGCCTCCCTCATCCGAGGAGGAGGGGCGAGAGAAGCGCGACACCGCTATCGCGGGTGCCGAGACCGAGACCGCCTATGACGGTGGGAACGCTGGACCGCCAAGAGGTCCGAGACCGAGACCGAGAGTCCCGGAATTTCGGGTCGGTGCGGGAGGTGTCGGCCGGAACCGCACTCCTTCGCCTCGAAGGTCCATCCGAGGGCTCCGGAACCGGAGGCACAGGCGAGCCCACGGGATCCTCAACTCCTCCCGGGGGAAACGGGGAGAGGGGAATCTCGGCTGCTAAAGGCGACAGCCCGTCCAATGGGTCGAGAAAAATCCCGACTTCATCAGTGGGATCTCGGTCAACTGACCTGGCGGGACACCGTGAGGCCAGTGGCCAGTTGTAGATCGACGCCGACGGTCGACGGCCCGGGGAGAGGGACCTTTCCCGCTCCCAAGAGCGTCGACGGAGGGACTTACCCTTGTCCCTCTTTTTGGACCGAGAATAAGGTCCAGCAGACGCAGGCCCTTCTCCTTTAGTGGAGAGGGACAGACAAAGCTCCTTAAAGGAAGCCGTGTAGGAAGAACCCAGAGAGGCGGGATAAATGCGCGGCAGGAAGGTCGGCCAGCGCCGCCTCGCTCTCTTGAGGCGACCATCCATCGAGCTGATCCGCCCGAGCCGCCCGCCCGCGGCACCGCCTAACCGGGCCTCCTTGGACTTCACCGGAGAAGCGCTTCTCGGAGGGCGGCCCAGTTGCAATCGGGCAGCACGGTCTTCGAGGGACGTAGGCGAGAAAAGATGAGCACAGGTCGCAAGCCTGCGGGTGGTGCTCAAGGCCTAAACAGTAGACACACGTGGAGTGTGGATCCGTCCGAGACATCTTCTGCCCGCATGGGCATCTCCGAAATCCGGGAGTCGATTTGTCCATCGCAGCCGCGAGGGATCGAAGACTGAAGTCTTTTTGCAAAATATTATTTTTAAATCCGCAAACGGAGAAATAGGAACCAGTCGCAAACGCAGAGCGTTAAGGAGGGAACCTGAGCTTCCAAGCGGTAAGGAAGATCTGGCGTCATGGGGCGGAGCCGAGAGTTATACCACCCGGGTGGGTGGGAGGAGCAAGCTTGAAGACCTTCCGGCAAGATTTAAAGCGGCAAGGATACTGCCAATGAGTGTGGATGAACAACATATCCATGTCCCTAGAAACTAGCTTTAATATCTGCACGTGGTTCTCGACCCCTTCCATGGGACATGGAAGAGTTTGGGGAGTCGTGGCCCCATGTGGCTAAAGACTTATGTTCTAAATCCTGCCTCCGCTGCCGAAAATCCTGAGTATTTGTCACCTTCATTGGTTTTTGAATGCCTGGCTGGCTTGCCCCACTGTTATAGTGCTGATTCTCCCCCTATGTTCATGTCCCACCATTGCTACTAAGTTTTGCAGACCGACGTGCAGGCCTGTCTGTTCCTACTGCTTACTGACCTACGTGCAGGTAAGACTATTGTTACCCTGCCTTATTGAACTACCGCCAGACCAACTCTTGATTACGTCATCATTGCACAATGCTCCCTGCCATTTGCCCTGCAAGGTCTCAGCACTCAACGCTCATCCAATTCCTCATCAGTCTCTGGGGCATGCCAGCCATTCCATTTTGGTGCAGGGTTTCCCCTGCAGCTGACGGTCTTGCTGTCCACCCGAGTCCGCAACTTCAGCATGCAAAGCTTGGGGTGGGGTCCTTTTCATTTGGCCCATAGCTGGGAATGTCCTCGCTCTGGGTGGACCTTCAGTTGTCAACCATACTGACGGCACCTCAAGTTTGTAGAAGTTAAGACTCAGCAGTGAAGGGGTGGGGCTCTCACGGAGACCCCTTTAGTTGCCTGAGTGGGTTCAGAGGACCCCTTCAAATCTATTCTCCCTATAACTGCCTCTGGTTCACCTGGTTTGTTTTCAGATCAGTAGGCCAGGTGAGTGCCTCGATGCTTAATACTCTCCTCCTCCTCCTGCCTCGAAGGTGGCTTGTTGCAGAGCACAGTGGCTTGCAACCCTCCATGGCGCTCCTGTTAGAAGGATAGAGTGAAAGCTTTCCTCCAAATTAGAATATTTTCCACCTCCCTTTAACTGGGCTTCCAAATTGCAGCAGCAAAGCCGTCGCTAAATAAAATATCCCAAGCCTGGAGGGATGGCGACCTAGGCCTTTGATTCCCCAGAGATTTCCTAATCATGTTTTTTTTTTCCTCTCCTCCATGCTTCAGGTCATAACTGTTAGCGTAGTGTTCCGTAAGCAGGATTCCGCTGTTGGAAGGAGGGGGATGGTGTCCCTACTGCTGTTCCCTCTCTTCTTAGTAAGTCCCCTCATTCCCTCTTACAACCCATCAAACTCGTGCGATTGCTAACTTGCGCATCCCATTATGTTATCAAGCTGCCTGATGCTTTATCTATTACTTTGTCTCACAACTACTGATTGCTTAATTGCTTCATATTACTACTTCCTTTTTGGGGATCCTTCCTAAGGTACCTTTAGCCAAGGGAATCGTCCCACAGCACCTCTAGAGGTGAAACCCTATAGAGGGTTCCTTACCTTTCATATCCCTACAGGGTGGTAATTCCTCTGGAACAGAGAGTGCGAACAGTCAAAACCTAAATAACACAGTTGCACAAGCATAACACTATACTGGCTGCATAGCCAAATTGAATTGGAAAGCTCCACCTTTGGTTCGATGGACAAACAGCCAGCCACTCCCACTTCTTGAGCTATATAAGCAGTTCCCCTCAGCCTCCTTCTGAAGCACTTTTTCTTTGTCTTGCCATCATCCCCCAGTGGCAGCGCCTCTCCTTGGGATCCTTCCTAAGGTACCTTTAGCCAAGGGAATCGTCCCACGGTACCTCTAGAGTGTTCCTTGCCTTTTGTACCCCTACAGGGTGGTAATTCCTCTGGAATAGACAGTGCAAACAGCCAAAACCTAAGTAACACAGTTACACAAGCATAACACTATACTGGCTGCTTAGCCCATTGAACTGATATTTAGTTGCATCTAGGGCCGACTTTGCTGTGGCAGCCAGGTTTTGTGCAACCTCATCTTCCACCTTATCAGTTAGTGCCAGTACTGTATTCCACAGTGCTTTCTTGTACTAGGCTGTATATGCCAGGTAAGCAGCCTACCTGATGAGCAGGAAAACTGCTGTATGTACTTTTTTGGCCATGGTATCCAACTTTCTGGAGTCCTTTTCAGGGACTGCACAGAGAAGGGAACCTTAGCCCTCTCACAAGCAGCTGCTTGAACTACACCTTCATGATCTGGATGGGTGTACAAGTATTCTACCTCTTGTTTGCCCACCTGGTACTGCCTGTTAGTTGTTTTATCTGGCACTAGGTCAACATGCTGTATTCAACAACAGCACAGTCAAGAACCATGTAGTAAAAATGGCGCTGACAAAAACAGCACCGAAGAAAGATGCTGTATTGAACTATTACGCCAACAGTAGCGGTCCAAAAACACACAGAGGACCTCCATCATGGTGAAGAAACAAAACTTGTTTTTTTCATGGAGGTGGGGCTTTGCCATTCACACACCCTGATGTGGGGGCCCCCCCACTCTCCCCAATATTTAAATATCCAGTTCAGTTGGGGGGGGGTGAAACTCAGGCACATGGAGAACCGGGGGTTTGAGAAGACAAGCCAAACACAACAGTCTGGAAATAAAAATATCACTTGGGGGGCAGAAAACATACAATATAAAAATGGGGAGGGGGGGGAGAGACAGAAAAAATAGAAAAGATACAAATCAGGAGACCAGGAACAGAACCCAGGTCTCCAGGTCTCCTCTGCTCTCTGTGCTAGTGCCTTAGTCTCTCCACCACGGGAGCGGCTCGACCAGGTACCTCACTTTCAGCTACCTGACTCCCTTCAGTCTGCCTTGCCAGGAACAGGGGTAGTGGTAACTAACATATGTTATCCTATCCCTGTTGCTGTCAAGGCTGTTTTTGAAGTGCATTTTTCACTGCGCTATTCTTAAAACAGTGCTTTAATGTGGTATGGTTTTATCTATGCCTGCAGCTGACGTAGGGGCAGATATGATTTCTGAGGTGGCTTTTTGGAGTAATTTGTGTATGGGGACGAGCAACCTTCTTGTAGGAGCTAGCCCAATCATATCCATCAATTCTGCTTCCTTTTCATCTTCCTCTGTTTCCTAAGAGAAGATACTGAGGATGCTCACCATGGGGTCTATGCACTATCTGGGGCTGGGTATACATAGGAGGCGTGCACCCAGGCTGTGCAACTCTGCACCAGTAGACAGGTGCGTGGTGGCTAGCAGTCACAATTGCTGACCACCGAAAGATGTCTGTCTGCCGCCACCCCCTCATACACACATTAGCGCAAGGGGCAGATGGGAGGACACAGGCGGACAACCACTTGGTTGCTCATCCTGGTCCATTAGTGCTGCCCCCGCTCTGCGTGGAGCAGGGGATTGTGGGATGGCATGCGGTCCATAAATTTAAAATCATTGGGTGAGTGCCAAATGTCTGCCGCCACATCTGCCTGCCAGACTGGATGGCTGGGGCAGCATGGTGGGTTGGTTACCAGGTTTCCCGTGGCTGGCAGGGATATTCTGTTGGGGGTACACAACAGAAACAGCAGGGTCCCTACTCCCTACTGCCATATCTTTCACCCCCTCGTACGGCACTCTGTGCCTTCATGAATAGATTGGAGTACAGGCACACTCCCTGACACTCACCTGGACTGTCCATGCACACAGCTGCATGAATGGCTGGGGGATTGACTGCAGATGGGTCGCATGCCACTTCTATGAATGCTGCCGGGAGTCCACTGGACCCCCAGTGCTCTCTGGTAAATGCAGAGTTGCCTAAGCCGTGTGAATCCACAGAGCGTAAGCAATAGCATTTTTTGTGCACTGGCCCTCATTTACCTAATGAAAGAGAAGTATGATATAAAATCCTCTGTAGGCCTTGAAGGGCAGCCAAACTCTTTTCAGGTGAACCATCTGCTTCGACTGCTTTACCTTCCTGCTCCTCCTCTTCACAGTACCTGTCCTCCACTTTCGCAGGCAGGCTATTTGAAGTCGGTGTCGAGAGGCAGGTATATTCATAAAATTTCCCATAGCCTGGAAGGCATGGAAAAATTGCCATGCTTTAACCATGTCCTCAGCTGAGTGTATTTATCTTGGGTCAACTGCCGGCTCCTTTTCCTTTCCAGGAGTTGCCGCAAGGACATTCTTTTCTTTTGTTTTTTATGTTAGCTTGCACGTGTGCAAGCAACATCTTGTGGCAGTACTGTTCTGCATTTCAGAGGTGTGTCAGTGTTGTCGCCAATGCAGGGAATGATTTAGTGGGTGCATCCCTCAGCCACCAATTAGCGAGCATGCTGCCGATGACAGCAGTTTCAAAGAGAGCCATGGAGCTGAAAGAAATCTGCCGCTCCAATGAGATGCAGTTTCCTCATTGGAGCGTCAGATGACAAGACTCTGTTACGTGCATTTCCTGATGAAACATTCCAATAAATCTGACACCTCCTGCTGTCTGCCACACAATCCCCAGAAAGCTGACTAAGGGATTCCAAATCCCCGTGTCGAAATGTCCCCCCCCCCCCCAACAGCTCCATTTGTTTACCGACAGGGGTGCCCAATCCCCATTGGCATAATACCCCCAGTTTAATTTGTTTGCTGGCAGGCGGGGTGCCCAATCCCCATTGGTATTGGTCCCCTGGCCACAAACTCATGTGGCACACTGAGAGCCCACCCCAGTGTGCCCAAAATATTTTTCAACCTGTAAATGAAGAAACTCTCCCCATGTCCTTTTTGTCCTTGTAAAAGAAACAGTCCTCGTCATCCCATACCTCCCCAACCCAGACCCACCTCTATGTACCCCACCGCCCGCACTCCTCACCCGTATTTATTCCTCCGAGGTCTGGCACTGTGATTCTCGTGGAGCAGGACAACGATAATCTCTTCAGAAGCCAACCGCAAACTAAAGAAAATCACAGTGGGCTTTATAATGGCATCAATGGGGGTTTTAACTTAGGTGGATATCTCACTCATTTTTTGGAATTCTGGCTCCAAATTTTCAACATGGGGTTCTTGGGACCACACCTCTAACATGTGACTGTCATTTCATTAGTCAGTCCAGAAAGGTGTTTTCATGGTCACTGCACAGAATCACCTTTCGCGACCGATTAACGAAATGACAGTGCCACTGTTCATGAGTTGGGTCCTAAAAATCCCATGTTGCAAATCTGGTGAAAAAATTCCAAAAATGACTGCATTACGAGCATGCATTGCGCAGTCTGCATACACGTTCGTAACTGCCAATTTTTAATATTTTTACTCCGGATTTTCAACACTGGAATTTGTTTACACCTCTGTATGAACAGTACAGCTGTCATTTTTTACATCCTGCCCAAAATGTGTTTTCGCACCTGTGCCACATAGTGGCACGGTCACTGTGGGAAATCAATTTTCAGGACAGATTCTAACAAACTGATAGTGCCACTGTTTACGAGGTGGGCTCACAAAAAGCCCATGTTGAAAATCTGGAGTAAAAATACCAACAAACACCTGGGGCATTAGGGTTTCCAACCATCCTGCCCCACCCTGTAGAGACTGGCAGGCGTCGGGGGTGTGACTTGGGATCGTCAGATGTAATGCTCACGCATTTCCTTCCCCAACCCGCAGCCAATGACAGGCATCGAGGTGTGCCTTGGTGTCTTCAGCCCCAAAGTTCACCCCATTCTCTCTATACTGCACCCATTTCAGCGTATTTTCTTATGGAATGGGGTGAGCGTAAGACCCGCAGACCCAAAGGCACACCGCGACACCTGTCGGTGTTTGCAGGGTAGGGTGGGGTTGGTGTCACTTTAATAGTTCACTGCCATTCCCATTATGCATCTCTCTAACTCCTGCACTACCAATGCCAGCAAGCCAACATTCAGCACTGACAAATGCTTGTTTCCAGTGCCTGCTCAAAGGCTCTTTTATTTGCACTTTTGCCATCACAGAACTCCACTAGAATTTTAATTAAAAAATGTGTTTTTTAAAAGCCTTTCAAACAAAAACTATTCCAAATGTATTTATTTATTTTATTTAAAATTTGATGACCGGGAAAAGCACACTGAGCCGAGGCTCGTTTCCAGGTGTGACCTGGGTTCAGAGTGTACAGAGAAGAAGAAAGGAGTAACAAATGGTGAAGAATACAATTTAGGGGAAATTATGGGGTTCCCTTCATGTGAGAATTACGTGATGCTTCGTCCTTCACCAGTGGAACCCAAGAGGGTATTTATTTGTCTTGGGTCTACTGTCTGCTTCTTTTTCTCTGCAGGAGGAGAAACATAGAATCTGTTGGCAGATAAGGACCTGATGGCCACCCTAGTATGCCCCATTTTCCCTGTCTACAGGGTCATTGCAGACCCTACTTGGCCTCCAGTAACCCCCCCCCCCAACTAAGATCGTTCTGTGTCAATCACATGCATTCTTGAACACTGTCATTGTTTCTACCCCCACCACCTTTGCTGGTAAGCTGTTCCATGTGTCCACCACTCTCTCCACGAAATACTTCCTCACATTTCCTCTGAGCCTCCCCCTTCTAACTTCACAGCATGACCCCTTGTCGTTGAGCATCTTTTTCTGTAGAAAATGCTTCCCTCCTGTACATACCTCTCAACCTCCTGCCTCATAAATCAGGGACAAGGCTTAAAAAAATCAGGGACAAAGGACCAAAATCAGGGACACATCTTCAAAATTAAAGGTATCCATCCAGAAAGCTGGTAGAATATGGGGCTTAGTGCATAATGCATTTTCTAAAGAAGAAAAAGTCTGTAACTTTAATGCTTGACATTGTTTTGTGCTTACAGTCCCCACTGTTTAGCCACAAAAACTCAAATTTTAGGAGGGACAAAGTAAAATTTTGAGGCAAAATCAGGGACGTCCCTGAAAATCAGGGACACTTGAGAGGTATGCTCCTGTACCTTCTTTTTGCCTGTGCGGTATTTGACTGTCTCTATAATGTTCCCCCTGCCCCTCCTTTCCTCCAGCGAGTACATGGTAAGTTCCTTAAGCCTTACCCCATAGGAGTTTGGATGCAGGCCATGCACCATTTTGGATCCCGTCTTTTGTACTGCCTCCACCCTCTCTATGTCTTTACGGAGGTAGGGCCTCCAGAACTATACAAAGTACTCAAGGTACAGCCTAATCAGTAATCTGTATAGGGGTAGTATTACCTCCCTCCCTCCTTTTGCTGGTGAAGCCCTTCCTATGCAATCCAGCATGCTTCCAGCATTCCCCACCACTTTGCTACCTTCAGGTCATCAGAAATTATCACCCCCAGGTCCCTTTCTTGCTTTGTAAATGTTAATACCTCTCCTCCCAGTTATGTTTCCCTCAGGTCCTTATACCCCAAGTGCATTATTTTGCACTTCTTTGTGTTATAAATCCAGCTGCTAAACCCTAAACTATTCGTCCAACTATTCAAGATAATCCACTCCTCCCGGTGTGTCTGCTCTGATACAAAGTTTTGTGTCATCTGTAAACAGGCATACACTGTCCCTTCCAGTCCTGCTGCAATGTCACTGATGAAGACACTGAAGAGGAGCAACCCTAGTACTGATCCCTTTGGTACTCCACTGGTCACTTTGCCTACTCCGGAGTGACTGTCAGTTACTACCACCCTCTGACTCCTACTGCCCAGGCAATTTTCCACCCCTTTTACTACCCTAGGACCTACTCCTAGGCCTCCCAACTTGTTTAACAGACTTCTATGTTGAACAGGCTTGAAGGCCATGCTAAAATCCAAGTAGGCCACGTCCACCGCTCCCCCTTAATCCACTTCCCTGGTCACCCAATCAAAGTACTCAATCAGGTTTGTCTGGCAGGACCTCCACAACGGTGAATCCATACTGCCTCTGATCCTGCAGGTTACTGGCAACTAGATATTCCCCAATTCTTTCCTTTGATAGTGTTTCCATTACCTTGCCAACCATAATGCCAGGCTGACTGGCCTGTAATTTCCTGCCTCCTCCCTATTTCCACTTTGGGAAGTGGGACTACATCTGCCCTCCTCCAGTCCCCTGGTACCTCCCCTATTTTTAATGACATGTTGAAAAGGGCTGTCAGAGGTGCAAGGACATTCTTTTCTTTTTGGTTTTTTTTTCCTTGTCAAACACTGTTTCCAGTGCCTGTTCAGAGGTTCTTTCATTGGTTCTTTTGCCATCACAGAAAGAACAGTTACATAAGAAATTACCATAACAGTAGATCTTTGAGGGGATCTCAGTTATCAGGTTACACCGTAGGAACCTTTGCCATCAGTGAAGTGGAATCCACATGAAAGATTTTTAGCAGTACAACTGGGGCTGCCCACGTAGTCGACATCACCAACCCTATAGGCACAGGCGGAATCACTCCCTCCTCAGTTCATTTCCCCTGGAGACGAAGGGAGCAAAGCTCTCACCCTGGGGAACTGAGGAAAGAAAGAAGTACCCAGACCCAAGTAAAAAACTGGATAAACCAGATAGCCAGCTCCTAGACAGAAGCCCTAAGAAGGGGATGGTGGGAGGGAAATCACACCCGATGACTGAGATCTCCTCGAAGATCTTCTGTTATGGTAGGTTCTTACATAACTATTCTGTCTTCTTCGGGGATATCTCAGTCATCAGGTTACACCTTAGGAACGAGAACCAAGCAATGACAAGTGTACACAGAGGCCCAGATATTCAAACTGTGCCAGGCTGTGGCGCAAGCTTGGGCGCAGCGCAACCTGGCTGCACAAGGGTGTGGACTGGGAGATATTCAAACAGAGCTGCGCCATGGCACAGCATCATTTAATATTGCACCCTGGCCACCCGCAGTGTGCATGGCGCAGTGGCACTGCGCCAGCACAAGTGGCCAGAATGGAGCATGGGGATGCGGTAGCGTAAGTTCCATTGAGCCATGCACAGCAACCGCAATATTCAAAACTTGACATGCAAATGGGGCCATTTGCATGTCATTATGGACCCATTTGCATGCAGGTGCGCCGATCCCCGACAACTTGCGCCTGGCGCTTTGCCAGGCAGCAGCCGTCGAGGACCAACACCCCCTGCAGCCGGCAATGTGTTCCACAGCCCGATCGTGGGCTGCAGTACAAAAATGGAACAGCATAAATCCCTGGTGGTCCAGTGGACCGCTGTCTGTCCGATCGCGGGCATTTGTATAAAGAGTAATTTCCAATATCCCTGGTGGTCCAGTGGACCGCTGTCTGCCCGATCGCGGGCATTTGTATAAAGAAAGAAATATGTCCAATAGCCCTGGTGGTCCAGTGGACCACTGTCTGCCCGATCGCGGGCATTTGTATAAAGAAAGATGTCCAATATCCCTGGTGGTCCAGTGGACCGCTGTCTGCCTCAGCGGGCATTTGTATAAAGAGAAGAGATGTCAATATCCCTGGTGGTCCAGTGGACGCTGTCTGCCGATCACAGGCATTTGTAATTAAAATGAATAATACCAATATCCCTGGTGGTCTGGTACCCCTCCCACTGAGCCCCATCGCCCGCTCCCCGGTCAGCGGCGGGCGGCAGCACCCACCGGTCTGCTGCCCTGCCGCCTGACTGACACCGTTGGTAGGGCTGTATGCCCACTGGTCCACAGTGTGAGCCAATGGGCATGCAGCCTACCCCGTCTACACATTCAGATATGTGAAGATTCATTCACATATCTGGAGATATGCTAATCTGATCTGAGCTCATGCCCGATTGGCTCGCGCTAAACAAGCTAGCTGTCATCGACGGTGCTACCATCCACCATTTGACCGGGGGAAGAGGCGGTGGGGCTCCAGTGGGTGGGTGAGGGGGTGCAGCTGACCACCGGCATGATGATATTCGGCACAGTGCAAATACCTGTCGAGCAGACAGCGATCGCGCTGAACACCACCAAGCGTGCTGGACAACAACATACCATCACAAGCTGCGTCGGCTGGTGATGGTCACTGAACCACCGAGAATGACATCTTCTTCTATAATGCCACGATCAACGGTGTGATCACTGGACCACCAGGGATGTGGACATACTCTTCTGCTTCAAATGCCCGCGATCAGACTACTGAACCTGAACTGAACATATTTCTTTCTTTTACAAATGCCTGCGATCCAGCGATCAAAGGGGTGCCGCCAGGTGCAGCGAGGTTGGGTGGCCACCCACGGGTGGCAGCTGCCGTGTTGCGCCCTGCAATGCGGCAGCTCACCTGTGGGTGGCCATCAGTTCCATTTTTTTTTTGGATCAACTTTGTGCTGGCACAGGTAGGGGTTGCGCATGCATGGCTCTGCACATCCCGGGCTGAATATCTGGCTGTGCAGGGTATGCATGGCCCCCCCCCAACTGCATACATTACTGATGCGCTCTGGCGCATCGGGATTTGTGCCGTGCACTTTTGAATATCGCGCCGGAGCGCATCAGTGGGTTGCGCTTGATGCAACACTGCTGCGCCATGTGCAACCCTTTTGAATATCTGGGCCAGACAGTCTAGGAGGCTGGCTCTCCATAAACTTACGACCGGAGTCCTTGTAACATAGCCCTGCCAAATCCTCTTTTCTTCTAGAACTGCTTGTAAGGACAGAGCAAGGAACAACATTATCAGAGCAAGGAAAAAGCTTAAGGCTTCTTTTTGCTTGGCACATTTACTGTGTGTAGTTATTTTCTTTTGTGCTCACAAGATTCGATACTGTTTTTGCATGCATTTTACTACTGTATTCTCTGATTCAAACTGCTGTTGCAGGGTATACCTTCTGTAGCATTATTACAGGGTGTGCCTACAGGCTTGTTACTGTTTTTTTGCTTACAGATTACTGCTGTAATCTTCTTGGATTCAAATAGTTTTTTTTTTGTTTTTTTTTGCAAGGTAGATCTTCTGTTACTGCTTTATTTTTCTCTGTAGCAGAGTGTTTTTTGCAGGTATATCTTATGTGAAATTGTTACAGGTGGTGCCAACATTTGTGTAACCTTTTTCATCTATCATTAGGCTAAGCAAAATTACTGTTTGCTACTATTTCATTTTATTTTTTTACTGAAAGATTTTCTATTTGGTCTCAAAAGTGCTGCAGTGTCCTTCTCACATTGAAGGAGCTAACTGCTTTCCTCCCACAGCTCTTCCAGGTGATTAGGAGTGTAACTGGGGGTGGACCTGACAAAGTCTTGTTAACGTCCAACAGAAATAAGGGTCAAAAGGTCAGGTTAGTTGGCGTTTTTGAGGTGAAGGACTAGGTTTGCTGGCAAAGGCACCTAGCTTCACCTGAGCTCTTTTCTTCTACGATTGCTTGTATGGACAGAGCAAGGAACAACATTATGAGAGCAAGGAAAAAGATTAAGGCTTCTTTTTGCTAGGCAGATTTACTGTGTGTTAGTTTCTCTTGTGTTCACAAGATTTGATATTGATTTTTGCTTACATTTTACTGCTGTAATCTCCGTTTCAAATTGCTGTTGTAGGACATGCCTTCTGCTGCATTATTACAGGGTGTGCCTACAGGTTTGTTATTATTTTATGCTTACAGATTACTGCTGTAATCTTCTCTGATTCAAACTTTTTTTTTTGTGCAAGGTATAACTTCTGTTACGGCTTTATTTTTCTCTGCAGCAAAGTGTTTTTTTTTCGGGGTATATCTTATGTGAAATTGTTACAGGTGGTGGTTACAGGGTTTACAGTGTTATAAATCATTAGGTAAGCTTTCAGGGCTACTGCATTTGTTGTTGGTTGATTGTTTCTGCTCTTGCCTCCTTGTTTTTTTTGTCCGTGGTTCTTCTTTTTCAGCAGTGGAAGGGCCCACCACCCACCCCATCCCCAGCCACCCCATTCTACATCCCTTGTATAGAGTAGCACAGTCATGACATTTCCTGTAGCAAAGTAGGAAGGGGAGGATCAGAGGGTATCCACACAGTGACCTAAATTTTGGGGGCACAAGTAATTTATCTTGTTATAACAAGTTATACAAAAAAAAAAAATCAAACTTTTGCTTTCATTGTCCTCCTTCGAACTAGTCAGACCAGGTTATCAACTCGGCAACTCAAGTGGAATGGATATTATTAACTGCAGGCACTGTGGGACACTTTTCAAAAGGGCAGTTATACAGGATTTAGGATGCTGTCATACATGCTGGACCATTGGAGATCTAAGGGTTCAGCTCTAGGCAGCATGGGCAGAGACTGCGTGCCTCAAATCGAATATTCAGGAGGAAATATATTATAAGAACCATCTGCAATTTCCCCAACATCCAACTGAAGCACCTCGACCACAGAGGGTAGTTGGTCCAGGAGGTTGCAGGTGTTTAGGAGGGGCAAATAGAGTGCCCCATCACTCAGTGCTCTAGGAAATAGGCTGTTGGTTAACTAGGATTTGCAGCTTATCCAGTAGGGAAATGGGCAGACTAGGTGGGCCAAGTGGTCCTTATCTGCCGTCAAAGTCTATATTTCTATGTTTCTCTCCAACGTATCGCCTCAACAAACCATACAAAAACTACAAACAGGTATCTGCCTCTATCTCCAAAATCAAACAAAGGGGCAGAGGACACTGCAGCACAGGAGCTAGCACAACAAAACTCACCCAAAACAGGGACCAAAACAAAAGAAAAATCAACACAAAAAAACACTTCTGATTATAGGAGACTCCATGACTCAGGGAGTTGTTACCTACCTCCAGTCAGGGGTAATGGTCAGATGTCTCCCAGGTACATCAGCGTGGAAAGACACTGACCGCATTGGTAAAATCATGCAGGAAGCAGGAGAAAACATCAATATCCTGGTACACATAGGGACTAATGATCTCGCCAGCTGGTCAGTTGTGGATAGCAAGGAACAACTGACCAGGCTGGGAGACAAACTGTCATCCATTTCATCCGGCATCTCCTTCTCTGAGATCCTCCAGATCTGGGAGGGGGGAGCATACAGACGGAAGGTCAGCAGGGGAGATAGGGGAGCTAAACATGTGGCTCAAGGGCTGGTGCCAGGAAAGAGGACACAAATTTGTAGGTAACTGGCAACAGTTTTGGGAGTGAAAGTTCTTTAAATTTGATGGACTGCATCTGACTAAGGAAGGAGTCAGTGCACTGGGGCAGAAGTTTGTCGTCTTTGCAGAATATTTAAACTAGCCAATGGGGAGAGGGGTGCAGCACCTGATACATCGAATGGGAAGAACACCCCTTCCCCCTCAGCTAGTGATCAAACAGGAGTTCAGCATGTTTGTAGTTCATTTGCATCACCAGGTAAGGAGAAAGGCCCAGCTCCCCATATGACACGCAGGAGAAATGCCGGACCTCGCCCAACAACTAATGCATTGAAATCTGGCCAGTGGAAACTCATGCACACAAATGCCCTCAGTCTGGGAAACAAGATCCCAGACCAGCAGGCAACAATGACAGAGGCTAAACTGGACATAGTAGCCATTAGCGAGACATGGTTCACCAGTAACCACACTTGGGAGACTTCAGTATCCGGCTATGTACTGTTCAGAAGCGAACGAGGTGCAAAAAAGGGAGGGGGAGTAGTCCTTTATGTCAATGAAAATATCAAAGCTACAGAAATTCAGAATACACAGGAAATGGGACAATTAGACGAACTGAGGTGGTCTACAGGCCTCCAGACCAGGGAGAGGACGTAGACACATTACTGTTAGAAGATATACAAAACATGACAGCTAAAAGGTGGTGCTGATAATGGAAGACTTCAGCATGCCAGATACAGATTAGTCAATACCAGCAGGAACATCTGCCAGAACTAGACACATAGTAGATTCCCTGCTGGGAAGGGCCTCAAACAACTGGTACAACAACACACAAGAGACAGGGCTTTCCTAGATCTAGTAATGACTAATGGGGAAAGAATCACAGAACTCCAGGTAGAAGGTCACCTGGGGACCAGTGACCATTACATGGCTTGGTTCAATTTGGCCACTAGAACTAAATCATTTCATTCCATTGCAAAAATATGGAACTTCCGAGGAGCCGACTTTGATAAGATGGCCAACAGAGTTAAGCTAGCCTTGGCAAGAAGAAATACAGGTGAGGGGGTACAGGCAAAGTGGGCAAGCATTAAGGATGCAATACGTGAAGCAACATCCCAATGTGTTGGGGAGAAAAACAAGAGCAAAAGAAGGAGGAAACCAATTTGGTTCTCAAAAACAGTAGCAGAAAAGGTCAGCGCCAAAAGACTGACCTTCAGGAAATGTAAGGGAACGCAGTGGGATGAAAATAGGTAGACATACCAAGCTTCCCTAATGGAAGCAGGGAAGGCAGTAAGGCAGGCAAAGACCCAAACCGAGGAAACACTAGCACTAACAGTAAAAGAAGGGGACAAGACTTTGTACAGAAACATTAGTGAACGGAGAAAGTCCAGAGGGGGTATTGCTAAGATCAAAGGGGATAAGGGGGAATGTGTGGAGGAGGACCAAGGAAAAGCATCTATCCTAAATAGATACTTCTGCTCAGTATTTACTGAGGAGAAGGTGGGGCAGGCCCACAGCTCAGCACCATGGACATGGGGGAAGGAGGTGTGCACAAGCCCCTTCACAAAAGAAAGGGTCTGACAAGAGCTCACTAAGCTCAGAGGGGACAAGGCTATGCGACAAGATGGCATACATCCCAAGGTACTAAAGGACCCAAGGGTGGAACTAGCAGATCTATTTCAGAACTGTTTAGTGAGTCTCTGAGCACAGGAGAGGTCCCAGAAGACTGGAAAAGGGCTCATGTGATCACGCTCCACAAGAATGGAAGCAGGGAGGAGGCAGGGAACTACAGACCAGTCAGTCTTACCTCAGTAGTGGGCAAGTTTATGGAGGCACTCCTTAAGGAAAAGATGGCACAACACCTGGAATCCACAGAAGCACAGAATCCAAGACCGCATGAGTTTACAAGAGGAAGGTCCTGTCAAACTAATCTCACAGATTTCTTTGACTGGGTAACCACAGTGGTGGACCAGGGGGGTGCAGTTGATATCACCTACCTTGACTTCAGCAAAGCTTTTGATGTTGTTCCACATAAAAGATTAATACTATGATTAGGCTTGGGGTGGGTCAGAAGGTGGTCAACTGGGTGGCAAACTGGTTGACGGGCATAAAATAGAGAGTGGTGGTAAATGGTATACAGCCAGAAGAGATGCAAGTCACAAGTGGGGTACCTCAGGGATCAGTCCTGGGGCCAGTCCTCTTCAATATCTTCATCAGTGACATTGCAGATGGGCTGGAGGGTAAGGTTTGTCTGTTTGCAGATGACACCAAGATTTGCAACAGAGTCAATGATCCAGATGGGGTGGGCAGAACGAGAAGAGATATGGCTAAACTAGCAAAATGGTCGGAAGAGTGGCAACTGGGGTTTAATGCAAAGAAGTCCAAGATCATGCACATAGAGAAGAGAAACCCTGAAGCCACCTATAGGCTAGGAGAGGAGTTACTGGCAATCACAAGGGAAGAAACAGACTTGGGCATCATAATCACAGATGACCTGAAATCATCCAAGCAGACCATTAAAGCAGTAGCTAAGGCTAGGGGATGTTGGAGTGTATTAGTAGGAGTATCACAAGTCGTAAGAGGGAGGTAATAATCCCTCTTTACAAGACACTGGTTAGGCCCCATCTGGAGTACTGGAGGCCACATCTTAACAAGGAAATTAAAATGGCGGCACTCCAGAGAAGGGCAACCAAAATGGTGCAGGGACTGCACCAGAAAACATATGAGGACAGATTAACGGAGTTCAATATGTATACCTTAGAGCAAAGAAGGGAGAGAGGTGATATGATCGAAACATTCAAATACCTCAAGGGCATTAACAAGGTGAAAGAGCCTAACATGTTTCAATATAAGAAAAATAGCAGGACAAGAGGACACAGCATGAAATTAGAGGGAGGCTGATTAAGGTGGAATGTAAGAAAGTTCTTTTTCACAGAAAGGGTAGTGGATGCATGGAACGGCCTACCTCAGGAAGTAGTGATATGAATACAGTGCAGGGCTTCAAACAGGCATGGTATAGGCATATGGGAGCAATACAGATGAGTATGAATAGACAGGCCATTGACAGAGTAAAGGTCTATGGCACATTCATAAGGTAGAAAAAAAAATGGGCAGACTGGATGGGCCCCATGGTCCTTATCTGTCGTCAACTTCTATGTTTCCTGCATGGGCTCCTGAGGCAATGCCCAGACTGTAATGCTTGGTGACAGTGTGAACTCTATTCCAGGTGGCAGCTGCACAAATGTCACTGGCCGAGACCCCTTTGAAACAAGTCAGTGAGGTAGCAATATCTCTGGTGGAACGAGCTTGGACAGCACCAGGCAATTCTTTGCCATACTTGTAGTAGAAAACAATGCGATTTGCCAACCATTTGGATAAATACTGCTCTCTACCTGGGGCAAAAGCAACAAACAACTGCTTTGACTTTCTGGACTCCTTAGTTCAAAGCAGATAGTATTTAAAAGTTCTGTGAACATCTAATGTATGGAGACGTGCTTCCCCTGGATTGGCATGCTCGGGAAATTAAACAGAAAGGTGGATAGACTGACTGATTTAGTGTGAACTCAGAAACCACTTTGGGCAGAAACTTAGGATTTGTGTGCAAAGACATCCTGTCTTTGTGAAAAATCAAATAAGGCTCCTTGCACCAGAGGGCCAGAATCTCTGAAATTCTTTGAGCAGAAGTAATTGCAACTAAAAATAGTACTTTCCAAGACAGAATGTGCAAATCGCAAGTTGCGATTGGCTCAAAAGGAGACAGGATCAACTTCTCCAAAACAAAATTCAAGTCCCTAGCCAGGACAGAGGAACAGATTGGTGGTCTCAGATACAGGACGCCCCTAAGAAAGGTATGCGGGACATCCAGCTGAGGAATTGTGAGGTCACTCACAGGCTCATGAAAAGCAAAAATAGCAGAAAGGTGGACCTTGAGGGAGGACTACTGGAGGCCTGAGTCAGACAAAGAGATCAGGTAGTTCAGGATATGATTCACCAAACAGGAGACAGTGTCCAGGGCATGTTTAGCAGCCCAGATGGCAAACTGCTTCCACTTCATGGCATATGTGGCACAAGTGGTAGGCTTTCCGGTGGCCATCAGAATGTCTGCCACGCTGGTAGAGACCCCGAACCTGGCGATGGCTACTTTCTCAGAAGCCAGTCATGCAGATGAAGGGACATGAGGTTGGGATGGACCAGGGTCCTCTGATCCAGAGTCAGCAGATTTCTGCAAAGAAGAGGGACCAGAGATTCCTTTGCTAGCTGCTGAAGCAGAGGGATCCATATCGGGAGAGGCCAGAATGAAGTCACTAGAATCATGCTGGTCCCTTCCATCTGCAACTTGATTAGCACCCTCTGGATCAGAGGAAATGGAGAGAATACGTACAGAAATCTCCTGCTCCAAGAGAGGGACCACGCATCTCACCAGAAAACTCCAGGCCCTGGCTCTAACAAGCAGAAATTGTGC
This sequence comes from Neoceratodus forsteri, assembly GCA_016271365.2. Classification (NCBI taxonomy): domain Eukaryota; kingdom Metazoa; phylum Chordata; order Ceratodontiformes; family Ceratodontidae; genus Neoceratodus; species Neoceratodus forsteri. Next base: position 685,244,760 of record CM057456.1, on the reverse strand, counting down.
AGTTTTGCATTGCGTGTGGACACAAAAAGGTCCGACTCTGGATGACCGCATCTGTTGAAAAAGTCTTCTGCGATGGATGAGAGATGCTCCTATTCATGCATGCTGGACCGAGTCCTGCTGAGACTGTTTGCCAGGGTGTTTAGGACGCTTGGCATGTAGACGTCAGAGAGTGTCAGACTGTGATCCCGCACCCAGTAGCACACTCTCATGGCCTCCCAGCAAAGGTGGTACGAGAAAGTCCCGCCCTGCTTGCTGATGTACACTACACTCAAACTGTCCAACTGCACCAGCAACTGGCTCAGAACAAGATGCTCCTGAAAGGCCTGTATGGCATAAAGCACCACACTCATCTCCAGGACACTGATATGCAGGGTGGCTTCTCACTGGGACCAGGAGCTCTGGGTTTGGAAAAGACTCGGGTGTGCTCCCCAGTCCTGTCTGGAAGCATCTGTGGTTAAGATATAATGTTGAGAAGAAATCTGGAAGGGAACACCTTGTAGCAGATTCAAGGGGTCCATCCAGCACTACAGTACCTTACGTACTGGAAAAGAGACCAGGACAGGTTGGTCCAACTCATCCGTGCACTGGTCCCATCACACCTTGAGGGTCCACTGAAGGTTACACTTATGGAGCCTGGCCAGCAGAACAGTGGGAATGGCCACTGCCATTAGGTGCAACAATCTGAGGTACACCCTGGCAGGAATGTACCGTCTCGGAGCAGCTTCCTGAGCTTGGACTTTGAGGCATTCTGCCCTGTTTTGGGGAAGGAAGGCCTTCCCCTGTGCTGAGGCCAGAATGGCCCAGCTATACTGCAGTCTTTGGGACAGTAACAGAACTGACTTGGTTAGGTTGACAGTAATGTCCAGGGAATGGAAGAGCTGGAGAGTGCGCTCTAGAGTCAGCAAAAGCCGTTCCCTTCATGGGGCCTTGAGAAGCCAATCGTCCTGGTAAGGGAAGACTTACAGTCCCTCTCTTCTAGGAGCTGCTGCAACTGATGCCAAGCACAAGGTAAAGACTTGCGGTGCAGAGGATGAGACAAAGGGCAGCACTTTGAACTGATAATGCTTGCCCTGAAAGGCAAAATGAAGAAACGTCCTGTGTGGAGGAAAGACCGAAAGGTGCAGGCAGGCATTCTGCATGTCCAGTGAACAGAGCCAATTCACGTTCTTAAGGAGGGGCATTAGACTTTGCAAAGTTACCATCTGGAACTTTCTGTACTGGACAAACACACTGAGTTCCTTTAGATCTAAGATGGGCCTCAGATGTCCAGCCTTTTTGGGGCCAAGAAAAACCTGGAATAAAACTCCTGGTTTCTCTGGCGCCTGGGCACTGGTTAAATGGCCTGCTTGCCCAGAAGAGACTGTACTTCCTCCTGGAGAACAGACAAATGAGCCGGGAGGTAACTGGAAGATGGAGGAGAGGTTTCTGCAGGCTGCTGTATGAGCTCCAAGGTGTGCCCCTTTTCTATGATCTGCAGAATCCATGCGTCTGAAATTATGGTCCTCCACTGATTCAGATGGAGGGAGAACAGACCTCTGACCATCACATCCTGGGTCTGAACCAGAAGAGGGGGGCCTGAAAAGGAGTCAAGCTTAGGTGGAGCCAGCCACAGAGGCTGGTCCCTCACTCCTGAGGCGCTTGGTCACTGCTGCAGTACTGGATGGGGTGGGCAAGGGAGCCTAAGCACTTCGCTTCCCCTGAGTACAGGGAGTTGATCCAGGCCTACTGGTCTGTTTACAAAAAGTAGGCCACCCTCTGTCAATTGGCTGAGTGTGGTAGAGGGAAAGGTTCAATTTGATGGCTGTGCCGAGGCCTGCAGATCATTTATGAGGTCCTGGATATCAGGGCCGAGCAGCTTAGTGCCACTGATAGGGGCATTAATCACTTTGTGCTGCATGTCAGCTGGAAATCCAGAATCTCTGAGCCAGGAGTGCCTACGGAGGTACATGCCAGCGGCAGCTGCTCTGGCAATGGTATCAGCCATGTCATACAGTGCTCTGAGGAGATGTTTTCTAAAATTCTCATCTGCCTGTAAACACTGAACCAACTCCTGCTTTTGTGAGCCATCAGGAAGGGCATGAGTCGTAGCCTTGCCCTTCTTCCAGTTGCCATTTTGGTATTTGACCATATGTGACAGTTTGCAGTCCTCAAGCTGGTGGAGGAGGCATAAACCCTCTTTCCCCAGAGAGCTATACTATGAGATTCCTTGTCTGGGGGAAGGGAACTAAGGTGTTTAGGCACCTTAGATCTATCATGAGCTGCCTTAATGACCACTGAGTCAGTTTTCGATGGGGCAGCAAAACAGGGAAAACCCTGAGGCGCATGATAAAACCTGTCTGCTCTGCGTGGCATAGTTGGCACCATGTTTGGTTTGTGGCAGGCTGCCATAGCAGCATTCTTCAATGCTGGATGCATTGGAGGAATGATCACTGGGGGAGACTCTGAAATATCCTGGAAGTCCACCAGGTCTTTCCTAGTGACATCCTCTCCCTCAGTGCGGAAGCCCATGGTGAAGGACAGCTGCTTCATCACATTAAAAAATGTGGGGTTCTCGGGGGGGACCTGAGAGTATGCTTCACAGAGTCCTCACTGACAGAGGAGGCAGTGGGCTTGTCAAAAAGAAGGATTTCCTCCTCTTCTTCCTCCTCCACATGATCACGAAGAATGAGGTCAGGGTGATACTCCTCTTCCAATGGTGACATCTTCTATCTCAGGGTCTGGCGTCAGATTCACCGATGGTGGCCCAGTCAATGATGTCAGCGAAGTGGGCCTATTCAGGACACCTATCTGCTTAACAACTACATTAGTGACCTAAATCAGTACATCACTGAGGTCAACAGTAGACGTCAATGGGGGAGAGTTGACAGCACAGGTGTCGGCCCACCTGCTATGTCCTGGGAACCTGACGAGCCTACATCCTTGGTTGGAGAAGGGGCAAGTATCGATGGGGGCATCATCAACAATGAACCAGTCATCGATGACAGTGGGGCCAATAACCCGGAGGATGACAGCCAGGCGCCCTGTGACTTGGGCAGAGGTGCTGTCGGTATAGGTATGGTAGGCACAGAGACCTGGACAGCAGTTCTCTTCATCGGAGGGGACGCACCCGAAGAAGAGCCCCCAGAAAAAGGAGAGGCTGACGGGGAGTGAGACTGACACCTGGCTGGAGTGGTCGTGATCTTGGTGTTTTTTGTGACTTTTCCCCCTTGAGAACTTCTCACGGGCCTTGGAGGCTTCGGAGCTCAAAGGTCTGGTCAGTGATTGGGAGGCCGGGCCCCCAGAGGACCCCTGCCTCAGCTGGCTGCCTGTTGTTTCATCAGAAACTTCTTACGAGCCTATCTGTGTCGCTGAAGGGTGGTTTGATTAAACTTCTGGCAGAGCTCACAGTCAGAGACTTTGTGGTTAGGCCCAAGACAGCAGACAGAAACAATGTTTGTCTGCAGAGGTAATCTTCTTTCTGCAGCGGAAGTGACAGAAAAGAGAAGAGGAAGGATTAATTCTCGACATAAACAAAACGAGAAACCTCTTGAAAAAGAGATTTTATTTTTACAAAATTAGTGAAAAAAGCTGTAGATTGAAAAAGGGTGCGAATACTGTGATGGAGCTTCAGCAGAAACCCATGCAAATGACTCAAAGGTGGGAAAGAACTGAGGAGGGAACGGGGCCACCTATGCCTATATAGGGTTGGTCACGTTGACAGCGTGGGCCGCCCCAGTTGTAATGCTGAAAATCTTCTGTGTGAATTCCCCTTCACCGGTGAAGGTTCCTATGTTGTAACCTGATGACTGAGATACCCCCAAAGAAGATGCCAGGGATCCTCCTTTCAGATACTCTGGTATCTAAACCTTCTTTACCATGCTTACCTGATGGCTAAGCGGTCTTTTTTCTCTGCCCCAGAAAACAATTAGTATAATTTTAAGGCTTGTTGGTCCTGTTTTCTTTTTATTAGGTCTAACAAAGCTTTCAATACTGTTACACATAGAAGATTGATTAATAAGCTGGGTAGGCTCGGGTGGGTCAGAAGTTGGTCAACTGGGTGGCAAACTGGTTGATGGGCAGAAAACAGAGAGTGGTGGTAAATGGTATACAGCCAGAAGAGATGCAAGTCACAAGTGGGGTACCTCAGGGATCTGTCCTGGGGCCAGTCCTCTTCAATATCTTCATCAGTGACATTGCAGATGGACTGGAGGGTAAGGTTTGTCTGTTTGCAGATGACACCAAGATCTGCAACAGAGTAGATGATCCAGATGGGGTGGGCAGAATGAGAAGAGATCTGGTGAAACTAGCAAAATGGTCGGAAGAGTGGCAACTGGGGTTTAACGCAAAGAAGTGCAAGATCATACACATAGGGAAGAGAAACCCTGCAGCCACCTATAGGCTTGGAGGGGAGTTGCTGTCAGTCACAAGGGAAGAAAGAGACTTGGGCATCATCATCACCGATGACCTGAAATCATCCAAGCAGACCACTAAAGCAGTAGCTAAGGCTAGAGGGATGTTGGGGTGCATTAGTAGGGGTATCACAAGTCGGAAGAGGGAGGTAATCCCTCTTTACAAGACACTGGTTGAGCCCCATCTGGAGTACTCGTGCAGTACTGAGCCACACTTCACAAGGGCATTAACCAAATTGAGGCAGTCCAGAGAAGGGCAACCAAATGGTGCAGGGACTGCATCAGAAAACATATGAGGACAGATTAACTGGAGCTCAATATGTATACCCTAGAGCAAAGGAGGGAGAGAGGTGATATGATTGAAACATTCAAATACCTTAAGGGCATTAACAAGGTGAAAGAGTCTAACATGTTTCAATATAAGAAAAATAGCAGTACAAGAGGACACAGCATGAGATTAGAGGGGGGCCGATTAAGGGGTAATGTGAGGAAGTTCTTTTTCACAGAAAGGGTGGTGGATGCATGGAACAGCCTACCTCAGGAAGTAGTGGATATGAATACAGTGCAGGGCTTCAAACAGGCATGGGGTAGGCATAAGGGAGCAATATAGATGAGTATGAATAGATAGGCCATTGACAGAGCAAAGGCCAATGGCACATTCATAAGGTAGAAAAAGAAATGAGCAGACTGGATGGGCCTTGCAGTCCTTATCTGCCGTCAACTTCTATGTTTCTATGTTTCTAAATCTATCAGTCATGCCAAATGCTGAAAATCATAAAATCTTAATTCCCTGAAAACAATAAAGAACACTTTTTACAGAACGTGCAAACTGCAGTTCTGAAGAGAAAAATGTTGAATTCCTGTTCATTTCTACTAGGAATAATTTTTAGTCAATGAAAAACTACAGATTTACAATAAATTTGAAGCAAACTTATTTCTAAACTTTGTAATAAAGATGGTAAGTGGCCCAGTTCCCTCTCAGCAGGAACTGCGTTAGAGAATTAACACCATTAAGTTTTGAAAATGTGTTTTTTAAAAGCCTTTTTTTTTTAAAACAAAAACTAGTGAGAATTTAGGGAAAACAATGGGGTTCCCTTCAGGTGGAAACTACGTGATGCTTCGACCTTCACCATTTCTTGGGAACTGACAGGGAGCCAAAGAAACCGCAGATATTTACAAAAAATATAGTTTATAAACAATACACCCTAGCTAATGCATAGTTATCTAGTACTGACTAAAGATAACAGAAAACTTGAAAGAGTAAATTAAAAACACGAAGGGAATCTTGAAATACTGGAGCCGACTTAGGAGCAACTGCACTTTTCAGATGAAGAAATAAATCTCATGTTAGGAACATGACCACAGTGCAGAGTTTGAACCTTAGTTGTAAATTCCATAATCAGCATAAGGTTCTATCTCCGGGGCATCACACTCTGTCTAGAGGATGATGCTGACTATAAAGCATCAGTGATAAATTCCTGGTTACATCTTAGGCTATCCCTGAAAACAAAATTCTGTTCTGATAGCATTAAATTTAAATAAATTCACAACTGGTCATCGACAGATTTTTTGTCGAACAACCAGACAGCGAAACCAGCAGGTCGACCGCATTCTGCAGTCAGCTGCCAGTTTCGTAGGAAAAAAAGTGTTTTCTTCGGGGGGCTTCGCCTCCGGACCCCCAATTCTTTCAACTCCGAGTCGCAGCTGATTCGGGGGTTGGGCGCAGGACCCCCAACAGACAGTGCCGGGTTCTAGCGAGTTCCCTACAGCGAAGTGGCGCTGTAGGGGACCGTGCTGTCAAAATGTTGCTGATAGTGCGGCATACCAATTTAAATGCAGTACTTGCAAATTTAAGCTGTGGTGTAAGTGGAAATGATCATTTGAATTTCTTCAATTCTATGTATATTTGTAAGCTGCATCACTGATGTGATTTCTTTGTTTTACAGACATTCTTGTGAATATCTAATTACAGGAACTCTTTAACTGAAGAAACATGAATGTAACCAGTACAGACCATCATACCACACCAGACTACTACTCTGGATTGGACGATTTTATCCCCCCTTGCAACTATGAACATTTAGACAGATTTGGCAGTATATTCATGCCATGTATGTATTACATTGTATTTATCACTGGACTCATAGGGAACATTTTGGTTATTATCTTATATGTCTGCTATGAGAAGCTCAAGACTTTAACCGATATCTATCTGGTGAACCTGGCTACTGCTGACATACTCTTTCTTTTCACCCTACCATTCTGGGCACGCACAGCATCTCATGAATGGATTTATGGCACCTTAATGTGTAAACTGGTGCGTAGCTTATACTCCATCAATCTGTACAGCTGCATGCTGACTCTCACCTGCATTACTGTTGACCGGTACATTGTCATTGCTCGAGCAACGAAATGTCTTGGATATCGGAGTAAAGATTTGCTAGCTGGTAAAGTAATCTGTATATGCATTTGGGTACTGTCAATGGCACTCAGTACTCCACAGTTCCTGTACAGTGAGATAGTTAAAGGTACGAAACAAACCTGTCAAATGAAACACTCTAATCATGACCCTACTGAGCTGGCAACGCTTTTTCAACTGCTGATTGGGTTTTTAATACCTCTTCTGGCTATGATTATCTGCTACTCAATCATTATAGAAACTCTGATTCATGCCAAGGGATTTAAGAAGCACAAATCAATCAAAATAATATTTGCAATAGTGGTCTCCTTTATTGTTCTCCAACTGCCTTACAATGTTATGATTTGTATTATGGCTCTCAAAACAGATGAGGACATCTTTACAGAAGATTGTGATACCAAACTCTCTCATAAATATGCCATTATTATAACAGAAGCCTTCGCCTATATGCACTGCTGTTTCAATCCCATCCTTTATGCCTTCTTGGGAGTGAAATTTAGGAAGAACTTCTGGAAATTTATGAAAAACTATGGATGCATCAGCCAGAAACAATTAGCTGATTACTGTAAAAGTGAAGGAGAGACTTCTAAAAGCTTCTCTGCTATTTCCTCCACTGATGCTACAAGCATGTATCCATTGTAGAATACTGTATCATTCTGAAGGCATTTCAGCTGATTGAGGTTATACCTCTACTTACAAAAAATAAAATCATCTCTTAATTAAAATATTACTTAAAGAGTTTATCAGGCTTTAAAATATGTGGCTGCATCATGTCTAACCTTTACAATGTCTTGTTGGAGAAAGTCATTTCTAGTGAGGTTTGCACACTTTTCATGATGCACTGAATTTTAATAATTATTATTTTGTAATATATGGACACGGTCAAATAATACCATCCTGTCCCATACAAAAAAATCCCAGTAATACAATACTGTCCAAAGTGACAATACCCTTGTTCCTTCCTGGTAATACTATCGTTCAGAGCTGATAATACTATAGTTTCAGCTCTCAGTCATAGTATTATCACTACAATCATGGAGTGCATGTCCAGATCTTCCTGCCAACACACCCAGTTACCATGGTCATACGTCCCTTCCTGCACAACCGTACTGATGGTGTGCATCTCCAATGACAGCTTTTCTCTAGTAGGCGGGCACAACTGCATGAAAAACATTGCGTCTTTTTCGTCTTGCTTAGCGAGAGGAATCTGTTTAGTTTGTCGTTGCATTTTTTAATTTTTTGAACAAATAATGGACTATGTCACTCATCCTGCATTTGCTGAATGACAAAAAAGCTGAAAGGTAGGACTGCCTACTAAATTAACAGAAACAAAATGTTATTTGAAACGAGCAACGAGACACTCAGTGCTGCGGGCAGCTCAGAGACAGCGTGTGCTATGTGCGGCGGCTGGCCAGCCCGTTTCACAAAATGCATAGGAGAAAAAGGAATGTTCACAATGGGGCCCATACATTACAAAAAATAACAAATAAAGGACTATGTATTATAAGGCAGTCAGACCATCTTGAGGTTTTGGGGACTTTGGGAACCTCTCGAGCTTCGCTCTCGAGGTTCCAAGTCCCCAAAACCTCTCGATGGTCTTATTACCTTATAATACATAGTCCTCTATCTATTATTCTATTTACAAAGCCTTAATATCACTCATCTTGTATAACAATATAGCTAACGAAAGGATAAGTGGTATATGTTTCTTTACTGAAGTTGTAATAGCTATATAGTCACTGGTCAGCAATTTTTTTCCGTTGTCTGACCAAGTTATATTTTGCCATTTAACCTGTGGGTTATAACGGCAAACATGCACCATGTCAGTCAAATAAGAGCTGCATACTGATTGGATGTTTACTCCTCCTCAGCAGGTAAACTAGTTACAGAAACATGGCTCCTCCTCCGTCCCACTTAGCGAGGAGTCACCACACAGAGTGTGCTTGTATTTTTTTTTTGTTTTAAAATACATAATTTCTTCCTTATTTAAACTGCATAATGCTCTATCTGGCTGATTCCGCTGTTCAAAAACTGTACCACAGATTTCAGAGCTGCACTGGAGAAAAACTGCCACCAGGAATGGCTCGGACATGCTTCAGAGGTAAGCGCCATTGGGAGGGGACAAACCGGAACCCAAATAAATATAAAATGCTGCAAAAAAAAAAAAAAACTGAAAACACAAAAGAAAAGACCATCAGAAAGTGTGTGTGTGAATCTAGTAAAATCAGTGTGGCAAAAAATTGCTGAACATAAAAAATTAAAGATTGCCTGGCTCCGTGGCACTGAGAGAAGGGGGTTCACTCAGCACGTTGATGACCTGGGTTCACTACCCGAGCCTGGGTACCAGGAGAGGAGACTGGGAGGGAAGGGATTCACAAGCGTCCATTGGATGCTTCCCTCCCGGGGGATGGGGATGAGCCGTGGCTCCTGCAAGGTGGTTGGGGACGAGCTTGGACAGCGTGTCTCGGCATGCCCCCCCCCCCACATCCCAAGGATGCCATCTCTTCACAGCTATGACATGGGGGCAGAGAAAAGTGGAAATATCAGCTCCCTGCAGACCAGATGATGAGCGCCCGGCCTACACCACCACAAAGCCCCGGACTAGCCCGGAACGACCCCGCAGCAGCTTACCAGGGATACGGAGTTTGCCTACAGGCACTTCACTCTTGAAGGAAAGGGACCCTCCCGACACAGGGATAGGTCAGGTTACCCAATGGTAAGGTTGCATGGCAGAGTTGGGAGAATGGTGGTGTGGGGTCAAATGGAGGTGTGGGGCATTGTTGCTTCGAAGGAGAGTCCAGCAGGTGTGCCAAGAGGAGGAGGAAAATAGATAACACACACAAAAAAAATAAATAAATAAAAGATGGGGAAGTCTACTAAAACTCAAATTTAATGGTTGCCCTCGGTGTGGGATGCTTTAATAAACCCTGAGGACATTTATATAGCATCCCACACCTTGAGCAACCATTACATTCTTGTTAAGCACGCTTCCCCGTCCAGAACTCAGAGGGTGGTGTCGGGGATTTATTCCTCCGACCCTTTCTCTCTGTCATATGGGGGTCCCTCAGGGCTCAGTACTGTGCCCCATGTTGTTCGCGGTGTATATGCTGCCCCTCGGAGACATTGTAAAGCAGTATGGGCTGAGGTTTCACTGATATGCTGATGATACCTAGCTCTACCTGTCTTTTGCACCTGTCCAGGATAGTGCATTCTCGGTTTTTAATAATTGCCTCACTGAAATCCAGGATTGGATATATTCCAGCTGGCTGAAGTCGAACTCGGGGAAGACTGAGGTGATGGTTGTGGATCCGTTCAGAAAGAGGCTGGGAAGGCAGTCAGAATAGCAAAGGCCCAAACCGAGGAAAGGATAGCCAATTCTGTTAAGAAGGGGGATACGACCTTTTATAGGTACATTAGGGAGCGAAGAAAGACCAAAGGAGGGATACTGAGGCTTAATAAAGAGGAGGGAATGTGGGTAGAAGGGGACAGTGAAAAAGCAGGGATACTGAATGAATATTTCTGCTCTGTATTCACAAAGGAAGAGGAGGGGGGGAGGTACCTAAACCAAACAAGAGAAACACTCTGAAGACAGGGGTCGATACCAGTCCATTTACAGAAGAAAGGGTTCTGAAAGAACTAATAAAATTGAAGGTGGACAAAGCAATGGGGCCTGATGGGATTCACCCAAGAATTCTAAAAGAACTAAGGGTAGAACTAGTGACACCGCTGACTACTCTCTTTAACAAATCATGGGAGGAAGGTGTGGTACCTGAGGACTGGAGGAGAGCAGATGTGATTCCTCTTCACAAAAGTGGGAGAAGGACAGAGGCAGGAAACTACAGACCAGTTAGTTTGACCTCAGTGGTAGGGAAAATGATGGAATCACTTCTGAAGGAAAGAACTGTTAAGTACCTAGAAGCCAGTGGGGCACAGGACCCAAGGCAGCATGGATTCACGATGGGAAGGTCGTGTCAGACGAATCTAATAGATTTCTTTGACTGGGTGACCAAAGTAGTAGACCAGGGAGGGGCTGTGGACATGGCCTACCTAGATTTTAGCCGGGCATTTGATACAGTTCCACACAAAAGATTAATACACAAGTTAGACAGCCTTGGAGTGGGCCCCAAGGTGGTAGCCTGGATAAAAAATTGGCTAGACAACAGGATGCAAAGGGTAGTAGTAAATGGAGTACACAGTGAAGAAAGGAGGGTTACTAGCGGGGTACCACAGGGTTCTGTACTGGGACCGGTCCTTTTTAATGTCTTTATAAGTGACATTGCAGAGGAACTGGAAGGAAAAGTATGTCTCTTTGCAGGCGCACAAAAGATCTGCAACAGGGTTGATACACAAGATGGAGTGGAAAGGATGAGAAGGGACTTGGCAAGGTTGGAGGAATGGTCAAATGTATGGCAGCTCAGATTCAATGCAAAGAAGTGCAAGGTAACACACATGGGAAACAAAAACCCAGGGGAAGAGTACACAATGGGGGGTGAGATACTGACAACAGTAAAACTGGAAAGGGACCTGGAGTTAATTATATCAGATGACCCAAAGGTGGGCAAGCAGTGTGAGAAGGCAGTAAGGAAGGCTGGGGGATACTGGGATGCATAGGAAGAGGCATCAATAGTAGAAAACAGGAAGTTGTTATCCCTCTGTACAGACAGTTGGTGAGACCCCATCTGGAGTACTGTGTGCTGTTCTGGAGACCCCATCTCCACAAAGACAGACAGAGTGGAGGCTGTCCAGAGAAGGGCAACCAAAATGGTGCAGGGTCTGCACCAGAAGACATACGAAGAAAGACTAAAGGAGCTTAATATGTATACCCTTGAGGAAAGAAGGGAGAGAGGGGACATGATAGAAACTTTCAAGTACCTCAAGGGAATCAACAAAGTCCAAGAGGGTAGCATCTTTCAGAAAAAGAGATGTGCAAGAACAAGGGGGCACAATTTGAAGATAGAGGGGGGACGGCTCAGAGGTAATGTGAGGAAGTATTTTTTCACGGAGAGGGTTGTGGATGCATGGAACAGCCTTCCTGAGGAGGTCGTTGAGTCAAGAACAGTGGGGGAATTCAAGAATGCATGGGACAGACATAAGGCAGTCCTAGTGGAGGGGGTAGGAGGAAGTAAGCTGTTGGTTAACTAGGATCTGCAGCTTATCTGTTAGGTAGGAAAATGGGCAGACTAGGTGGGCCAAGCGGTCCTTATCTGCTGTCAGATTCTATGTTTCTATGTTTCTATCTGTGCTGCTGGACAGGGGGGTCAGGGGCTGGTCAGGCCACAGGGCTTTTCCTGGGGGGCTCTCAGCTCCTTACCTCTGAACTGGTGTAAGAGGTAGGAGTGATGCTTGAAGATGGGCTGACACTGCGTTCTCAGGTGTCGGCAGTCGTCAAGTCATCATTTTACCATCTGAGAAACATCGCTAGGATCAAGCACCTTGTTCCGTCCAGTGATCTGCCTATACTGATCCATGCCATTGTAACCTTGTGCCTTGATTACTGCAACTCCCTTTACTTTGGGTTTCCAGGGGTTGATATCCACTGCCTGCAGCTGGTGTAGAACGCTGCAGCCCGGGTATTGACAAGGACTCCCCGGACATTCCATATCACACTGGTGCTGTGCGAACTGCACTGGCTGCCGGTTCAGTGGCAGATCACCTTCACAGTCGGATTACTGACTTATAAAGCCCTGCATGGACTTGGCCCAGACTACCTGAAAGAGCTCTGCTCCCTTATTGCCACGAGTGATTGCTCCGCTCGGCTGACGGGGCGGGGTTGCTAGATATTCCAAGGATATCTTTAAAATCTTCAGGGGCCCGTGCATTTATCTGCACAGCCCCAGCCCTTGAATTCTCTACCCTGTCAGCTTCAGGAGTGCGTGACAGTTGGGGGTTTAAACAGGTGCTAAAGACTTATTTATGGAACCAAGCATACCTGGATTATTAATACTGATTATTGGATTTTATTGAATATTTTATATAAAGCTATTCTATTTCTTTGTTTTATGAATTTTATGTAATGCGCTTTGACAATTTCAAAGGCACATAATAAATAAAGATTATTATATTATATACAGTATCTATAAGCAAGACAGACTGTTAAGTAGCACAGCCATGAATCAGTTATACCACACATCCTAAAAGAGCATACATAACCATTAAAGTGGCAGCTTCATGCAACCACTTTCAAGAGAGCGTAGCTTTGCTCCCTGTGTGGGAGTGTAGCCATCCCAACCTCTATGACCACCATGCTGCCCAAACTCTCTCCTGGCCCTATGGGACCAGGACAACAGTAGAAGCCAAATGCACTCACAGAAGCTGCCACTGGGCTGGAAAGTTTTCAGGCACCCTTATCATAACTGGCCCCCAACTGAAATGGCAACAGGACCAAGCAGCCAGCAGGTTGGTCTTCTCTGCTGCTGGGCACAATGACTGAACAGTGAGCTGCTACACATGTGATAGAAGAACAAATAAATAATGCCTATAGGCAAATGGGTGCTGCCATGTTGTTTTCTCTGGCTTAGCCGACTTCTGGGAAGAGGCAGGGATAGCCTGCCATCACAGGGACTACCTGAGAGGCAGCAGAAATCTCAAGACATGCCTTAGCAGGCAGTTGATCAGGAAGAAAAAAAAATACTCACCTTAGTAATTATATTTGTAACCCCCAGGTGGCGCTATCCCAAGGGCTACTACCCCTGCCTGCTTGACTACTGACAGGTTGAGGGGCCTAGGTTCTATGGCGGGTGCCTCCACCCAGAGGTCAGGGTTTGTAGTGGTTAGACTAGCTTGATCACAGCCCTCTGGGACACCGTGACCCCCTTTAGTTCCCTCTAGTGGCTCACATAGTACACAGGAGTTACAGCCCCAATACCCCATGTATACACACTGTTCACTCATAAAGTACCACTTACCCTCGAGACTGATTCTGCAGCACATCTCTGAGGTCCCCTGTAAAATAAGGTTAAACAACATACACAGCGAAATACAATACTGTTTCCATAAGTACCAACACCACAGACAGTATATAGTATAACAACAAGAAATCTGATTTATTTAGGGGACAGTAACACGGGAGGGGGAATCAGGTTAATTGGTGGCATTAAATCACAGTACTGTGCACACATACACAGTCTGAAAAGTCACACTCTGGGTACCCAGGTTGGGGGCTAGCCAGGTCCGCTGCCGGCAGGTGCAGATGGATAGGGCCCTGTAGAAGAAAATATATGCACAACACCCAATTGTAATCCGGAGCCGGATGGCTCAGTCCATGAAGCAGTGAAACAACAAGAATTAGATGACACACCTGTGATTGAAAACAGGCTGCAGGGGAATATCCTAATTTGTATTCACAATACCCAAGATGAGACCCGGATAGAGGATGTTCTCTGGATTGTCAGAAACAGGGCATGGAGAAAAGGTCCTTGTGACTGGACCCCACAGCAGCTTATAGCAAAATGGATTTAGTCCAAGACAAGATGGGGTTTGCTTCCAGCTTCAACAAACAGCACAGGGGATTGGAAATAGCGATTCCCCACAAGCATTACGCACATTCATATGTAAAAGGAAAGTACTATACCAGACAGGCTGCTCCTCTATCCTGATTGCACTTACTGCAAAATACTCGGGAGCACACACAGCAGCTTCAGTTCCTGACAGGCCGAGCGCAATTCAGCAATTTCTCCAGTCTTCTACAGGGAGAGCCTGGTTTCCACACTTCTGGTGCTTCTTTCTCCTCACAACTTGGATTCAGTCCAAACTGGCACTCACAATGGCTGCAAGCCGAAACTCAGGGCGTCACATGCGCTTCCTGCGCAAAACTATAAACCGCAGAAGCACAGAGCTCCTTCTCTCTTCACTGTCACAACTGATTAGAGCTTTCCAGTAACAGAGTAGGGCATTTCCTTTAGCTCCACACCACTGTTGGCTGGTTCGGCTGTCACTCACAATAAGACTCCCTCTGTCGGTGAAAAAAAGGCGCCAAGGTCAAAACTACATTTCCCAGAATCACTGCCCATACAATCCCCTTGTGGCTGGCTCAAAATTGAGAGTCCAAGTTCCGCTTCGTCCACAGGCCCCATCTTAAGGTTTCCCTATCATCCTGATTGGTCCAAGTCAGCAATTCAGGACCAAAATGAAACAGCTACACTGAAACAGTTCATGTTGAAATGAAAACAGGTTAGACAAACTACATTTTCTCAGTCTCTCTAAATGATTTCTGGCAAACAGTTATATCTTTCAGCAAGGCTCCCTCTGCACATGTGGCGACGGCAGAAACGGAGCGAATTGGCAGCAGCTTGGGCGGGATTCGAGCATTAAATACACAGTCTCCCCATACAAACTAATTAAGTCTGCAAGCAGACAGCTCTTAAAGAGTCAGTACGTGGAGGCTCAAATAGCACTCACTTGGAACCACATTTAAACAGCTCAGACACCGAACACCGCCCAGACTTGGAGCATTCAGGCAAGCTCCTGGAAGACTTTTGGGAACCCCCATTTGCAGAGGGTTACATACTTCTTCTAATGGAGTCTTGCTGTATTCTGACAATCCGCAGTTAGCTCCAGCCCTTGAACTGCCCCAGAGAGTAGACTGTTAATTTTCTATGCAGTGCATAGAATGTTGAGCTCGAGCTCAGTTGAGGTCTCTGTCTGCAGCACTTTGAAACCCAACTGTCAGATTCTTACAAGCCACCACTGACTAACTAAGATATTGTGGAAATTGTAACATTTTTTACTAGCCAACGGGCTACCAAAAGTTTTGGATTCCCAAAGGAAGACTCAAGTCAGGAAACCCAAAAACTAAAAACCTATCCAAAATTTAACAGCTTATGATATAAAGCACCCAAATTAAAAAGGAGGGGGTTCTTGAAACACCCCCTTGGGTGCAACACTGCACCTGCCCACCCACTTCCCAAAAACAGGTTCTGAGAGGGGAGGCAGGGAAGGAGGTCAGAATACAGCAAGATTCCATTAGAAGAAATATAATTAATAAGGTGAGTATTTTTTTCTTCAAACAACATGAAGTCTTGCTGTATTCTGACAATCTGCAGACTACCAAGCAGTACCTCCATGGAAGAGGGACAGAACCTACTTTGGGAACAGGCTCTGAAATACTGCTGTGCCAAACTAAGCATCACTCCTAGCCTGGATATCCAGAGAGTAATGCTTGGTAAAGGTATGGACTGTTTTCCAGGTGGCTGCTTGACAAATGTCTAACAAAGGAATAACCCTGGCAGCAGCCAGGGAAGCAGCTATACCTCTTGTGGAATGAGCCCTCAGACCTGAGGGTGGAATTTTCCCTAGTTTCTCATAGCAGAATTGTATACAAGAAACAATCCACCTGGCAATAGTTCTCTTAGTGGCAGGTTTGCCCTTTCCTACTTCCCCATAAGTGAGAAACAATTGGAAGGAATCAAACCTGTGACCCTTGGTACGCTCTATGTAGTAGCTAAGGGCTCTCTTAACATCTAAACTGTGTAACCTCCTCTCTCCTGAGGAAGAATGATTAGTGAAGAACACAGGGGGAGAGACAGACTGGTTTAAATGGAAGTCGGATACGACTTTGGGCAAGAACTTCCTATTGGTTCTAAGGACCACTTTATCTTTATGAAAGGATATAAAGTCAGGCTCCAATGACAGGGCTTGCAATTCACTGATACGTCTGGCAGAGGTTATAGCTACCAAAAACACAGTTTTCCAAGTCAAGTACTTAAGCTCTGCTGAGGACATACTGTATGCTCAAAAGGGGGTTACATAAGCTGAGCAATGCAAACATTTAGGTCCCAGGCAAGGCCAGGATCTCTAAAGAGGGATTGGTATGAAGCAATCCCTTGAAAAATTTTACAGAATACAGGGTGAGATGACAGTGAGGAAGGCTTTCCTACGGACAAAAAAGCAGAAACAGCTGACAAATGTACTCTGAGAGTAGCTGGACTGAGGCCTAGCCATTAAGATGAACCATATAATCCAGAACTGCAGACAATTCAGCAGTGTCTGGGGATATATGCTTGTTAGAACACCAAATGCTGAATCTTTTCCATTTGGAGTTATAAGCTTTTCTGGTGGCAGGCTTTCGAGAGGCTTTGAGAATATCCAGAACCCCTTGGGACATATGCAAATCTGCATACTCTAACTCTTCAAGAGCCAAGCTTTGAGATCGAGATACCGAAGATAGGGGTACCAAATCCTCCCCTGAGAAGAGGTTAACAGGTTATAATTCCTAGAAAGAGACAGGGGAAGATGGACTGCCAGGGAGAGCAGGAGGGGATACCAGGGCTGCCTGGTCCAATCTGGAGCAATCAGAATCAGTTTGCAGGGTTGTGACCTTATCTTGACTAGAACATTGAACAGTAGAGGAAAAGGAGGGAAGGCATATAGAAATTTCCCTTTCCAATCTAAAATCAGAGCATCCAGAGGGACTGAGCCCAAGACTGAGGGTCTGTAACAAAACAGAGGATGTTGGTGATTGTCTGGGGCTGCAAAGAGATCTATCTCCAGAGTGCTCCACCTTGAGAAAATCACTTCCAACACCAGAGGGTCCAGGGACCATTCGTGATGGCCCTGGGAGATCCTGCTCAGTGCATCTGCTAGCACATTGTCCTTCCCTGGAAGGTGGACTGCTATCAGAGAGGTCTGCAGAGAATAAGCCAGGGACCACAATCTCATGGCATCCATGCCCAAGGCCATGGACCGAGTACCTCTCTGCTTGTTGATGTACCACGTGGTGGTTGTGTTGTCCGTTCTGACCTGAACCACCTTGTTTCGAACTGACAGAGAAAGCTTGCAGGGCCAGAAAAACTGCCCTGAGTTCCAGGAGATTGATATGAAGGAGGGACTCCTGAGGGGGCCACAGTCCCTGGGCAGTGAGAGCCCCCAGATGGGCTCCCCACCCCAACAGAGAAGCATCCGTGGTAAGGACCACCGAATGAGACTGAGTGACAAATGGAACCCCTTGCCTTAAATTGTCCTGATCCTGCCACCACTGAAGAGCCTGGATCAGGGTCCGAGTAACTGGAATCAGTTTGGTAAGAGGATCCTTCCTCTGAGGCCAAAAGGCCCTCAGATGGAACTGAATGTCCCTCATCTGAAATCTTGCCCCTTGGACCACAGCTGTAGAAGCTGCCATGTGGCCCAGAAGCTGAAGGAAATGCCTTGCTTGTTGAGACACTTGAAGGCTGAAGGAAGAAGCAAGCTGTGTAATAGCTCTTGCCCTTTCCAAGGGAAGAAAAGCTCTTGCTTTAACAGTATCCAGCTCTGCCCCATGAAGGTCAGAAGCTGCACAGGTTCGAGAACCAACTTGGATAGGCTGAGAAGAAATCCTAGGGAAGTGAGCACTTGCTGGGTCACTTGCAGGCCTGACTTGACTTGATCTGGAGATTGACCCACAATGAGCCAGTCGTCCAGGTATGGAAAAATGGAAATCGTTTGCCTTCTTAGAAAGGCAACTACTACTGCCAGGCACTTTGTGAAAACCCTTGGAGCTGATGTTAGACCGAAGGACATTGCTTTGAACTGATAATGGCCTGAGGGCAATTTGAACCCAAGGTACTTTCTGTGGGAGCACCTGATGGGGATGTGAAAGTAGGCATCTTTGAGGTTCCAGGGAGGCTAGCCAGTCCCCTGGCCTTAGAGAGGGAAGAATTATTCCCCGAGTCACCATTTTGAACACTGGTTTTAAAAAATGTTTGTTCAGGTATCTTAGATCTAGGATGGGTCACCACTCCCCTGTCTTCTTTGGGGTAAGTAAGTACCTGGAGTACAGACCTTTGCCCCGGTGTAGGGTAGAAACTCTCTCAATGGCTCTTAAGGCCAGAAGAGATGAAACCTCTGCCTCTAGGGCAAGGGTTTCGGAGAGACTTACAGGTGGAAAGGATCTGGCTCTCATCTTCGGAAACTTTTTGAAGCTGAGAGCCAGTCCCTGACTTACTACTTCCAGGACCCACTTGTCTGAAGTAACAGACATCCAGTCCTGGACAAAGTAAGCCAGCATGCCCCCTAAAGGAATAGAATAATCGAACCGGGCAGACACATCAGGGTGTCTGCTTGGCAGCAGCCTTAGGCTGAGGAGTGGATGCAGCCCTGCTCATCCCCCTTCTGCCTCTCCCTCTAAAGAACCCCCTCTGAGAAAAGGGAGAAGAGGCCTATGCTTGGTAGAAAGGCCTATGAAAAGGCCCTAGACTGCTGCCTTTGAGGAGTTGCCTGCCTCTCCTTGGCCTGTGCACTCCTGTAAGTGGTCCTATATTCCTCCATCCTTTTCATGTAATTCTCTGTCTGCTCCCCAAACAGAGAATTACCTTCCATAGGGAAATCCATGGCCTTAGCCTGGGTGTCCTGTGAGAGGCTAGTACAGCTAAGCCAAGTCATTCTCCAAAGAGCCACAGATGTAGCCATGCAGCATGAAATTGTACCTTAGATGCCTCAATCGCATCAGTAGCCACCTCCGCAGCTACTAGCGCCACCTGGACTGACAACTCAGCTTTATGGAGACCATATAATTAGCCTGCCTGTGTCCCAAAAGAGGATGCCACGCACTGTTTCTTTGCCAAGGCATCCATCTTCCTGGAGTCTTTGTCTGGGGGTGTGAAGCCAAGGGAACATTAGCCTTGTCACAGGCTGCAGCCTGCACGACCCCAACATGGCTGCATTGTTGATAGAAAAACTCCATGTCTGAGCCTGATAAGGTATACCTCTTGTCCATCCTTCTATCAACAAGAGGTACAGAATTTGGAGACTTTAAAATTTTTTGTGTCTGTTTCCCAAACGACTTGTGGAAGGAAATAGACAGTCTCCTGGACTCTGGGATTTCCATCATTTCGACATAATCAGGCTCTTCCTGATCCTCTGTAGCCTCCTCCATAGGAAGCCGGAGGGTTTCAGCCACTTTTCTGTAAAACAGATAGTAGGGAGGGGACTCAGAGAGCTTAGGAGGGGAACACCAGAAGGTCTGTCTGGGGAGATGTCCGGTTCAATGGGCACATCCAGACTTTCTGCTCCATCATAATCACCATCATCTTGCTCATAATCCCCCTCCTCCTCAAATTCCGGTTCATAAAACTCTTCAGGGGCATAAACCTGAACCGGATGAACTGACTGAACCGAACCCCTACCAAACAGGGCTGGATCGGAAGGAACTGGACGAAGTGATTGAACAATCCGAATCGCTCGGGCAATCTCTTCAGCGGTTGGAACACGAACCTCCGGATCCGAATCGGTTGATTTTTCTTTTCATTTCCTTTTTGTAGGAACCGATCCCTCGGCTCTCCTCTTGCCCGAAGAAGTATCACCCTGGTCAGAGGGCACTCCTTCTGGTTCAGTCGGAACTGAACTGGGCTGGCCATCTGGGTCAGCGGACTTTTCGGCCTCCTTTTCCCTAAGTCTACCTAATCTTTTCTCCAGGGTAGACTTAGGAAAATCTTCTAAATTTGACAGTCTGAATCGAGGTGGTCAAACCCAGACAATAAAACACAGGTGGTGTAGGGATCGGCCTTAGCAAGACCTCCCACACACACTGCAGGTGAAAGCCAAGTGGTAGTTTTCTTGGGCTTCTCAGGCATGGCCAACCTAACCAAACTTACCCTTTAAACGGCAACCGCCAGGCAAGACTCCCTGATCGGTTTCTAACTGTGTTACGGGTGTTGGAAAAAACACTAAAACACTTTTTTTTTTTTTTTTTAAACCGATAAGGACCGGTAACAACACACTAAAGAAAAAATACACAAGACTTCAAATAATAGGGATCGGTTCAGCCGAACCTATCGAGAAAAGTATTTTTACAATTTCCACAAATAACACAGAACTACTACCTAAAGTACTTACTGTACCGCAGACAGAGCCCTGAACCGTACTAATACAGAAATTAAACGGAAAAACCGACACTTTAACCGACTTTGAACCGAGCAGAAGGAGAAATCTCCGGAGCGACTGTTCAGTGAGACGGAGTAAAGAATCTGACGGTTGGGTTTCAAAGTGCTGCAGACAGAGACCTCAACCAAGCTCGAGCTCAACGTTCTATGCAATGCATAGAAAATTAACCCTCTACTCTCCAGGGCAGTTCAAGGGTTGGAGCTAACTGCAGATTGTCAGAATACAGCAAGACTTCATGTTGTCTGAAACAGCTAAAACAGTAAAGCCCAGATGGCAGCTTCTGGGAGTTGTGGGCAGTGAAAAAAAGAACATGGACAAGTAATCAGATGGTAGGATTATCACAAGGCTGCTGAATGTGAGCACAGATAAAGGGTCCTGCCCTGCAGACTATAGCTACATATAGTAGGTAAAGCTTAGTTAGGTCTGAAGTACTAGTTTTAGGGCTGAGCTAAAATTAGGGCCCAGGTGAGCAGCCTTTCATCTCAAGAGACTGTTTTATCTATTACTGTCTGGAACTGGGATTCCTGTGTTTTATTTATTTAAATTTGTTTATCATGTAACAGTGTTGAACCAATGTCCTTTTTTCTGGTGAAGCTTGGGCTAAAAGGTAGTTATAAAAATACTTAAAAATACAGTATACCAAATAAATATCAATCACAATTACAAGTAGATGTTTCTTATAAGATTTGAGTCCTGCTGTTAGCCATAATTATTTTGTGGCAAATTGGAAAATTACTTTTACCATATTTAAAGCTACTTAATTTAACTATTGTATATTGAAGGGCTTAAAGTTGCCATATTACAGATCTTTACAATATGTTCACATAAACTACCACTAGTTTGGATCTGTTCTTTCTAATTTCAGGGTGGTGTTGTGCAATGCCAGGTCTATTAAAAACAAGACTGCATTGGTAGCAGATTTGGTAGCCTCTGCAGATCTGGCTTACATTAGCAAAACCTGGTTGGATGATAATGCAGGACCCATTTTGGCGTCTACTATTCCGGCTGGGTTCTCGGTTTTACACCGCCCGAGTGAACTGTTGGGGCGGGGGAGTCGTGATCTGTTTTATATCAGAACTGGATCTCAGGGAGATCTCAGTGGGATCCATCAATTCCTTTGAGTGCACTGTGGAACAAGGTACAGGCAGCAGGATCCTTCTCATCTACCGCCACCAGGTGATAAGAGGGCTTTCCTGCAAGAGGTAGCTGAGCTCGTCACCGGATTGGTCTTGGAGTTCCGCAGATGGTTGATTCTGGGTGGACGATGAGTTCTCATCTTTTGGTCAAAACCTTCTCCAGCTGATGGAATCACTGGGTCTGACATGGGTAGTTACCACTGCCACCCACAGCAGGGGACACTTGTTGGACTTGGTGTTGCTCCTGGGGATGGAGATCACCAGCATGGTGGTAGATCCTGTAGGATGGTCTGATCATCACGCCCTGAAGTTCAGTTCTGCAACTCCCCTTACGTGGCCTGCCCCAAAGGAAACAGTTCAGTACCACCCCTTAAGAAGAGTCACCTCAGAGGGCCTAATGGCAGTACTGGACCTTTCTGGAATCCCAACTGATAGCGGTAACCTAGGCTCCCTTGTTCATGCCTATAACAGGGCAGCAGAGGGAGCCCTGGATGTCATTACCCCGGTTCGTGTGCGTCCCCTGACCCTTCGCCCTGGGACCCCATAGTACGATGGGTCCCTAAGGAAGTTGATGAGGCAGGGACAAAGGTTGGAGAGACACTGGTGGAAAACTCACCTGGAGAGGACAGGCTTAGATTGCTAGATCATTATAAAATCCACCAATCAGCAATCTCCAATAAGAAGGCAGAGTCCCTGTCCAAGGAGATTGCTGCAGCTGAAAACAGGACAGCTCAGCTCTTCCGCACTGTAGACAGACTGTGCAATCCAGTCTGTCTGCAATCCGGTCGAGCCTTGTTACAAGAAAAGTGTTATAAGTATGCGCAGTTGTTTGCTGATAAGGTAGCCTCCATCAGGAGCGAGATCACCCAATGCCTCCCCATTGGTCCTTACTTTGATCACCCAAGTGGTACAATTACCCAGATGACCTGGTCTATCTTCAGCCTACCGGCAGTCACTGATATTGTGAGGATCATCCAGATTCTGCAACAAACCTGCTGTAGTCTGGACCCAGGCCAAACTCACCTTCTTGAAGGGTGTGTTGAGGTCACTGGCCCAGTTCTGACCAGGATAGTTAGGAGTTCCCTGGAAAGACGGATCTTCCCAGACCCCTTAAAAGAGGCAGTTGTTCGACTCCTCTTGAAAAAACCCTCCTTAGACCCTGACTCCCCAGCCAACTACAGACCAGTCTCTAACTTGCCTTTTACGGGTGAAGTTATTGAGAAGGTGATCGTTCTGCAGCTGGAGGATCATTTAACAAGCCATGATATCTATGACCCTCTCCAGCCAGGTTTTAGAAAAAGGCACAGCACTGAGACAGCCCTGGTCAGGGTACTAAATGATCTCCTGATGGCCAGAGATCAGAGGTCCTGTACCATTCTGGTTCTCCTAGATCTCTCAGCAGCATTTGATACTGTGGCCCACTGTGTGCTCCTCGAGTGCCTGCGGCTCTTCTGTGGACTGGGGGGCAGTTCTCAGTTGGTTCCAATCATTCCTCGAGGGCAGATCTCAGAGGGTGGTTTCAGGGATTTATTCCTTGGCCCACCAGTTGCCCTGTGGGGTGCCGCAGGTCTTGGTGTTGTCTCACATTTTTGCAGCATACATGCTACCACTAGGAGACATTATAAGACAGTATGGTTTGAGTTTTCACTGCTATACAGATGATTCTCAGCTGTACATGTTTTTTGTGCCCAGCCAGGAGAAAACTACTGTATCGATGTTTAACAGCTGTCTAACTGAGATTCAGGACTGGATGAGTACCAGCTGACTGAGCCTAAACCCGAAGAAAAAAACAGAGGTATTGGTCGTGGACCCAGATTGTAGGTCGGCTGGGATGTTGGTGTGACAGCCCTCTGGTGTACAGCTGGGAGTGATACTAGTAACTGGCTCGGACCAGGTGTGTAACCTTGGTGTGATTTCTGATGAGGGCCTGACTTTGAAGGTTCAAGTGCTGGCCGTAGTCAAATCTTCCTTTTACTATCTTAGGCATATAGCCAGGGTAAAACACCTGGTTCCGGCTGAAGATCTTCCTACTCTGGTCCACGCCTTTGTCACCACCTGTCTTGATTACTGTAATACCCTCTACCTAGGGCTACCAGGGACTGACATCTGCCGCCTGCAGCTGGTGCAGACCGCGATGGCCAGGTTGTTGACTGGAGCCCCTAGATCCAGGCATATAACACCTGTGCTGCGTGAACTGCAGTGGCTGCCAGTTCAGTGGCGGAGAACCTTCAAGGTCGCATTGTTGACCAATAAAGCCCTACATGACCGGGGACTGCAGTACCTGCAAGATCTCCCAATTCCTTACTCCCATCCACTCCAATCCTCCAGTGAGGGATTGATAGAGATTCCCACGGTTCATTTGAAGACCTCTGGAGGCACAGCATTTGCTTTTATGGCTCTGACCCTGTGGAATTCTCTACCTCGTCAGGTACGAGACAGCCTGACCGTGGAGGGTTTTAAAGCATCCCTAAAAACACACCTATTTAATCAAGCCTTTTCTGGGCTATAATATGAAAGGTACTTCACTAGATAGTCACTCATAAGAACTACAATGGTATGTAATGATTTTATGAATATTTTAACTATGTTTGAAGTTGTGAATGTATGTTTACGTGAATAGGTACTTTGTATTTTAACTGTAAGGGCGCTTTTTAAAAATAAAATAATGATGATAATTTTATTCTATCTTTGTTAGCATAGACACAGACAGCCTGTGGAAGCTCTCCTGATAGAAACTGGTTATCTGGTCACATGTGGGAGGGGGCTGTCAGGAATTTGGGGGGATTGTGTGGACTATTATAGGTCTTTACAATGCATTCACAAACTACCACTAGGTTGGATCTGTTCTTAGCAATTTTATTCCATCTTTGTTAGCACAAACAAAGACAGAATGTGAAAGCTCCCAGCAGATACTGGGTATCTGGTCACATGTCGGAGAGGTTGTCAGGAACTTTCAGGGGACTGTGTAGACTATCGTGATTTAAAGGATGTTGGGATAAGAATCTACAATCCATGTTTTGATTTATTATCTGCTTGATTCTGCTCTAGCCTTATTTCTGTCCCAGAACCTTCTTCAAAAATTCCTGTCCAACCAATAAAGATCTTTACCGTTTTATACTGCATTGACTTTAGTAACTGTACAGGTATTAACCATCTATTTGTGGGGTTCCTTTCTGTGTGGAGTGGGAGAGTTCTTGATTTTCTGTGGCATCCTGACAGCTAGGAAGAAAAAATTACTTACCATGGTAATGTTGTTTCTTCTGAAGGAGTTTTTCTGTATTCTGACAATATGCAACTAGCCTCAGCACTTGAACTGCTCCGGAGAGGAAAAGGTTAACTCTTATGCAGAAGCATAGAACATTGAGGTCGGTTTTCAAACCTCTGTCCCTGGTACATTCTAGTGTAACTGTCAGATTCTTATGAGCACTAACTAATGGTTACAGAAATTGTTTAAAATTTTAGCCATAGGTCACAGATACTTGGGTCCAGCAAGACTCAAGTCGAGAACCCAAGAAGAACCCTATGTAGATGGTGATAATAACAATAACAATAAACAACTACTGAAAAAATACCCAACCTAGCCAGGATGGGTTCGAAAGTCACATCTCTGGGGTGCAACACTGTACCTTCCAACCCACATTCCAAAAACCAGGTTTTGAGAGGGGAGGCAGAGAGGGAGGTCAGAATACAGCATAACTCCACTAGAAGAAACAACATTACTATGGTAATTTTTTCTTCAAACATCATGAAGTCTTGCTGTATTCTGACAATATGCAGACTACTAAGCAGTTCCACCCGGAGGAGGGAATCACAGAACCTTACTTTGGGAACAGGTTCTGCAGTACTGCTGTGCCAAACCTAGCATCACTTCTAGTCTGAATGTCCAGAGAGTAATGCTTGGTGAATGTATGAACTGTTTTTCAGGTGGCTGCTTTATAGATTTTTTACTAGAGGAATATCCCTAGCTGCTGCCAAGGAGGCAGCCGTACCCCTGGTTGTGTGGGTCCTCAGGCCTGAGGGAGGCTCTTTTCCAAATTTTGAATAGATGAACTGGACACAAAAGACAATCCACCTGGCAATAGTTCTTTTAGTGGCAGGTTTACCTTTTCCCACTTCTCCGTGAGAAACAACTAGGTACAGTTATTCCTATGGGTCTTAGTATGCACTATATAATAGCTCAGTGCTCTTTTTACATCCAGACTGTGCAATCTTCCGCTCACCTGAGAATGGTCAGTGAAAAACACAGGCAGAGACGGACTGGTTCAGATGAAAATCTGAAACTACTTTAGGAAGAAATTTTCTATTCGTCCTAAGGACCACTTTATCCCTATGAAAGGAAATGAAGTCAGGTTCCACTGACTAGGCCTACGATTCACTGATTCTCCTGGCAGGAGTAATGGCTCCCAGGAACACAGTCTTCCAAGTCAAGTACTTTAGCTCAGCTGAAGATAAAGGCTCAAAGGGTGGTTGCATAAGCTGTGCAATACAGATATTCAGGTCCCAAGCAGGAGTAGGCTCTCTAAAGGGAGGGTTGTTATGGACCAGGCCTTTAAAGAACTTACTGAACACAGGATGAAATGCCAGAAGATCCTTTCCCTGCAGAGAGAAAAGCAGAGACAGCTGCTAAATGAACTTTAAGAGTGGCAGGCCTGAGGCCTAAACTATTCAGACGAACCAGATAGTTCAGGGCTGTGGCAATGCCTGCCGAATCTGGCTGAATGTTCCTCTGAGAACACCAAATGCTGAATCTCTTCCATTTGGAATTGTAAGTTTTTCTGGTGGAGGGTTTTCTAGAAACATTAAGCATATCCAGTACCCCTTGAGAAAGATGCAGACCTCCATATTCTAGCTCTTCAAGAGACAAGCTTTGAGTCTGAGAGACTGAAGATTGAGATACCAAATCCTCCTGAGAGGAGGTCAGGAGGTCTTGCCTTTTGGGAAGAGACAGAGGGACTGTCACTGCCAAGGACAGCAACAGGGGGTACCATGGTTGCCTGGCCCAATCTGGAGCCACTAGGATCATCACTGTGCAGGGCTGAGACCTGATCTTGACCAGTACTCTGAATATGAGAAAAAGGAGGGAAGGCACAGAGAAACCTGTTTGTCTAATTTAACAGGAGAGCATCTAGAGGGACAGATCCCAGGACTGGAGGCCTGCAGCAAAACAGTGGAAGCTGATGATTGTCTGGGGCTG
The DNA here is from genome assembly GCA_016271365.2 of Neoceratodus forsteri. NCBI lineage: Eukaryota > Metazoa > Chordata > Ceratodontiformes > Ceratodontidae > Neoceratodus > Neoceratodus forsteri. The sequence goes on along the minus strand of CM057456.1, from coordinate 685,217,769 downwards.
CAAAGAGATCCATCTCTGGAGTGCCCCACCTCTTGAAAATGACCTGAAGGACACGAGAGTTCAAGGACCATTTGTAGTGACCTTGAGAGATTCTGCTGAGGGCATTTGCCAGGATATTGTCCTTCCCTGGAAGATGCACTGCTATCAGGGAAGTCTGAAGAGAATAGGTCAGTGACCATACCTTCATGGCTTCTGTGCACAAGGCCGTGGACCAAGTGCCCCTTTGTTTGCTTATGTACCACATGGTGGTGGTATTGTCTGTCCTGACTTTCACCACTTTCCCTTGAACTGATTCTGAGAATGCCTGAAGGGCAAAAAACACAGCTCTGAATTCCAGGAGATTGATGTAAAGGAGAGATTCCTGCTGTGACCAAGTGCCCTTTGCAGTGAGATCCCCAGATGGGCTCCCCAATCCAGAAGAGAAGCATCTGTGGTGAGAACCGCTGAAGGTGTCTGATTGAGAAAGAGGCCACCCTGTCTGAGACTGTCCTCCTCCAACCACCACTGGACAGCTTGGACAAGAGTCTGAGTCACTGGAATTAGCTTGGTGAAAGGATCCTTCTTCTGGGACCAGAAGGACCTTAAGTGGAACTGAATGTCCCTCATCTGGAACCTGGCTCCCTGAATCACTGCAGTGGAAGCTGCCATGTGGCCTAATAGCTGGAGGAAATGTCTGGCTTAACGAGACACCAGAGGTCGGAAAGAAGAGGCCAGGTCTGTAAGAGCCTTCACCCTTGAGAGAGGGAGGAAGGCCTTTGCCTGAATACTATTCAGCTCTACCACTATGAAAGTAAGAAGATGAACTGGCTCCAGAACTGACCTGGATAGATTGAGAAGAAATCCTAGGGAACCCAGAAGCTTCTGGGTAACCCCCAAAGCTGACCTGACTTGGTCTAAGGATTTGCTTACAATGAGCCAATCTTCTAGGTAAGGAAACACTGAGATGCCCTGCCTTCTGAGGAAGGCTACCACTACTGTTTGACATTTTGTAAATACCCTTGGGGTAGAAGCTAGGCCAAAGGGCATTGCTCTGAACTGGTAATGACCTGAGGGAAACTCGAACCTGAGGTACTTTCTGTGGGAGCATCTGATAGGGATGTGAAAATAGGCATCCTTGAGGGCCAGGGAAGATAACCAGTCTCCTGGCCTCAGAGAAGGAAGAACTATTCCGAGTCACCATTTTGAATTCTGGCTTTGTGATATGTTTGTTCAAATACCTTAGGTCCAGGATGGGTCGTCACTCCACCGTCTTTTTTGGGGTACGGAAGTATCTTGAATACAAGCTTTTCCCTCTGTGAGGAAGAGGCACTTGCTCCACCGTGTTCAAGAGCAACAATGCAGAAACTTCTGCCTGTAAGGCAACCGTTTCCAGTGATGTGGCAGGTTTGAAGGATTTTGAAGGATCTTGCTCTGATTTTGGGGAATCTTTTGAAGCTGAGAGCAAGTCCCTGGCTTACTACTTCCAGGATCCATTTGTCTGAAGTGACAGACTTGCAAGCCTGGAATAAGTAAGCCAGCCTGCCCCCTACTAGAACCGACAGGGTGTCTGTTTGGCAGGAGTCTTAGGCTGTGAAGAGGATGTAGCCCTGCTCATCCCTTTTCTGCCTCTCCGTCTAAAGAACCCTATCTGCAGGAAAGAAGAGGAAGCCTGGGGTTGGTTAAAAAAAAAGCCTGTGAAAAGGCCTGCCCCTCCCGCCCTAGACTGCAGCTTTTGTGGAGTGGCTTGCCTTTCCTTGGCCACTGCACTCCTGTAGGAGGTACTGTATTCATTCATCTTGTTCATATATGTCTCGGTTTGCTATCCAAACAGAAAGTTGTCTATGACAGGAAAATCCATGGCCTTAGCCTTGGTATCCTGTAAAAGGCTAGTACACCTGAGCCAAGCAAATCTCCACAGGGAGACAGATGTAGCCATGACTCTAGATGCCACATCACTGGAGTCTACCGCAGCATGGAATTGTACTTTGGATACATCTATGCCATCAGCAGTCAGCTGCTCCAGCTCCTTAGCCAGCTGGGGTGGGGCATTCTTTGCTAGTTCCAGAACTGTATCCTGCCTAGACATCTGGTACTTAGCCGTATAGGCCACATAAGAGGCCTGTCTGAGTTCCAAGGAGGATGCCAAGTATTGTTTCTTTGCCATGACATCCACCTTCCTGCAATCCTTATCTGGGGGAAGTGAAGCCAAGGGAATGTTAGCCTTGTCACGGGCTGCAGCCTGCACTACTTCAACATGGCTGCAATGGTTATATAGGAAATCTATGACAGAACCTGACAACATATACCTCCTGTCCATTTTCTTATCCACAGGAGGTATAGAAGTGGGAAGCTGTAAGATCTTTTTAGTCTGTTTCCCCAAAGATTTGTGTATGGCAATAGACAACCTCTTTGACTCTGGAACATTCATCAGGTTCTTCTTCCTCTTCAGAAGCTTCCACAACTGGAAGCTGGAGAGTTTCTGCTACTTGTTTGTAAAACAAAAAGTGTGAGGGGGACTCTGAAAGCCTGGGAGGAGAAACACTGGAAGGCCTGTCTGGGGAGATGTCACACTCTACTGACTCATCTAGGCCTCTAAAATCATCATCATCTTCACCCTCATACTTGGGATCACTTTCCCATTTCGGCATACAGACATTTCGTCGCATATAATTTTGCCACGGACACAACATTGCGGGGATAATGCCGAAAATCACTAATGCCGCTGGTACAGTAGTCGAGGTCAGTTTATACATACGGCGACCTTATACCAGCGGCAGGAAAACTACGACATTTAGTCCTCCTTCACAGTGAAGATAAAATTATTTCCTTTTGCAGCCTTTTCATCTGTGTCACCTCTAAATGAAATCCAATTAAGCAGGTACACCAGACCCTTAAGGTAACACTTTGAAAACAGCAAAGATTCTGTTCCAAACAAGTGGTCAAGTTTGAGTGAAAGCCTATCAGTATTGCTCTGCCGATTAAGGATCCGGTGTAAACATCCTCAAACCACTGCTGCAGTAAGTCAGGGAACTAACCTGTAGATGCTTGTTCAGCAGTTCACTTTGTGTGTCAGGGGTTCCAGTAGGGCGCCTTTGCAGGCTACCCCTCTGTCCGCTCCTGTACATGCTTGCTCAGCGGTTCACTTTGTGTGTAGGGGGGTTACAGTAGGGTGCCTTTTTTAATTACAATTTTTAATTTAATTTTTAGTTCTTCTAATTGTCTGTGCACCGAGTAATACCACACATGGGCGATCATTTGCCCGGTAAACTACCTCTTTTACTGCTATTTGTCAGTCGGCGAAAAATACTAGCAATGATTATGGTAACAATATTCTGTCCATGCGACCGACGTACTGCAATATTTTGTCCGCAAACAAATGTCTGGGAACCAGTAGTCCGTACACGTCCCATTCCACCTCATAATAAGCCTCTGGATCATAATTTGATGGGGCTGGAACCGACTAAACCGATAGTCTCCCGGATGGTGTCGGTTCGGATGGAACCAGGCAAAGCTACTGCACAATACTTATCGCTCTTGCAATTTCTTCAGCAGTTGGGATCTGAGGAGCCGGACCCGAACCAGCCGATTTCCTTTTCTTTTTCGATGGAACCGATCCCTCAGAATTGGTCTTCCTTTTGCCCAAGAAGGTATCGCCTGGGTCTGCAGGCACCTCCTCAGGTTCGGTCAGAACCAAAACCGGGCTGGCCATCCAGATCAGAGGATTTTTCAGCCTCTCTTTCCTTCAGCCTAGCTAACCGTTTTTACAGTGTGGCTTTGGGAAAGTTAGCACAGATTTAGCAATCTGTTTTAAGGTGGTCAAACCCCAGACAGTGAACACAGATGAGGTGGGGATTGGCTTTAGCAAAAACTTCCCACACTCAGTACAGCGTCGAAACCCAGTGGGAATGGTTTTCTTCTTGGGTTTCTCAGACATTGCCTTTCTTGATTAAAGTTACCTTTACCAGTGTTCAAGCCAGGTAACATAACACTTATCGGTTACCAACCGTGTCACAGGTTGTTGAAAAAAAAACAGAATAAATGTTTTTTTTGAAACCAGTAAGTTCCGGACACCACAGAAAATACCAGACAAACCAGAATTATTTTGGTTCCCAACCTGACTGACTAATGGGGAACCGATGGAAAAATATTTCTATCACTATCTACCAACTTACACTACCTGTACCGTAGACAGAGATTTGAAGACCAAAACAAATTAAACGGTTGAGAAAACCCGAACTGTTTACTGATATCGAACCGAAGCAGCAAGCAGAAATCTCTGGAGCGTCTTCATAGTTACGCGAAGTAAAGAATCTGATGGTTACATTAGAATGCACCAGGGACAGAGGTTTGAAAACCGAGCTCGAGCTCAATGTTCTACGCTTCTGCACAGAGTTAGCCCTTTCCTCTCCGGAGCAGTTCAAGTGCAGGGGCTAACTGCATATTGTCAGTATACAGCAATACTTCATGTTGTTTGAAGAAACAGTTATTTTACTTCTTGAGATTAACTGTTTTTTGTGTTTATCTCTGTGTGCCTTAAAAGGCCAGGCCAGACTGCGTCAGGAAGTGCTTACATCACAGCTACTTATCAGCCAATAGCTTTGGAAGAGTCTTACAGACCTGATAACAGTACTGTAAGCAAGTGGTTTATAGTAGACTCGTCGGAAAAGCTAATATTCTTCAAGTAAAGCTACTGCTGGCTGGAAGCTGCAATACTAGACTTAGGATCTGCAAGAAAGCGAGTTGTGCTCACAACAGAAGGAGGTGAACCTTACAATTTACAATTGTCTTTGGTTTGTAGCAGATTCATTAGGAAAGTTAATATTCTTCAGGTGGAGGCTACTTCTAACTGAAAGGTGAAATAAGGAAAGAATTTTATCAGAAAAGGCAGTCCTTCAATCAACAGAGGGAGGTGGACCTTGCTTTACTTTTGTTACAATTGTTAAGATTTTCAGTGCAGAAGAGTTTAAACCCAGAGGGACTGAATACTGTTTACTGTGTCTGTCCTTGTGCATAGCTGACTTGTTTTGGGGCGGTCTGCTTTCAGAGCACAAGTCACCAGGCTGTTTTGGGGCTAGGGAGGTTTACCCGTGTCTGACTTGGATGTCTGGATTTTTCTCTGTTTGATTAACATGTTTTTTTTCTCTGTCAAATTGTCATGTAGGGCATCTTGCTGACAGGAAGGCACTCATTGCAGCAGTGGGTCAGAGCTTTTAGCTGATTGTTTTGTGAGGGCACTGTTTAGGCCCAAACCCTTCCCCCTCACCCACCCACCCTGGAAATAGTTTCTTTATACCTGGGGTTCTGACATTTCCTCAAGAGGGCAAGGTGCATATCACTCTCATATCCTCTCTAGCACACTGCACTGACAATATAAGCATACACACTGTATAATATATACTGTATATTTCTATATAACAAACCAATCACATACACACACAAAAAAACAAAACAAAACAAAAAATAAATAAATAAACAAGAAGGTAGACAGACATGTAGGAAGTAGTGCAATGTAATGGCTGTGGGGCAGCAGTCTTCCGGGAGTCTTTCTGGAGGCTGAGATGCTGCCCTATTTGCAGACAACTCTCTGCCCTGAGGGAGGAAGTTGTCCATCTTCAGGCCACACTGGGCAGCAGTAAGGGAACCTTCCCCCAGGCCGCACTGGGCAGTAGTAAGGGAACCTCTCCCATCCAGGGAGCACCAGAGCCACCACCACTACCTCAGAGGTTGCGAAGAAAGCACAGCAGTTGGACCACAGTAGGCTCAGGGAGGGTAAGAGTGGTGGAACAGAGGCACACCCAGTCAGTTCCACTCCACAATCCATACACCATTCTGGGGGAGCACAGTTCCCCTTCGGAAACACCCGCAGAGGAGACTAAGGAGGTTGTGCACAACTGTCACAAGGGAGGCCCTCAGGAAGGAGGCAGAGGACACCACAGGAAAAGGCAGCAGTTCCTGGTGGGGGATTCAATTATTAGGGGGATAGAACTGGGGGGAAGCAGGGAAAACTGAAGTAAGGTGCCTGCCTGGTGCCATGGCTTGGAGGGACAGGAAGCGCATCCTTAGAATCACGAGAAGAGTTGCACGGGAGTCTGAGCTGGACGTCACTGTCCACCTAGGGACAAATGACTTGGCTCATCATGAGATTAGAGCAGTGCAGGAGGACTCTGTAGAGTTGGGGAGGGGCCTAAGACAAGTAGCACACACAGTATCCTTCTCAGAGGTGCTGCCTGTCAATGGCATGGGTGAGGCGAAGGTACTCTGCACCATGCAGTTTAATGAATGGTTGAAAAAATGGTGTGGAGCACAGGGGTTTGGCTTCATTGGGGACCGGGGTTCCAGCTGGAGGGACACCAACCTATACTGGCAGGATGGTCTGCATCTGTCCAGGAAGGGAACAAGTCTTTTGGGCAATCGGTTTAAATGCTTCATTGGCAAGCTTTTAAACTAGTCGGGGGCACTGATAAGCAGCAGGAAAATCCCAGCCTCCCCTACAAAACAGGGTACTAAATGAGAAAAAGAGCAAGGTAGAAAGGTCAGTGGTGGATGCTTCTACAGAAGGAAAAAGCCATCAAAAAATGGAGAGCAATGAGTACCAATGCCCGTAGTCTGGGTAACAAGCTTCCCGAATTAGTGGCCTTGATGGAGGAGGAACATCTGGATATCGTGGCAGTCACAGAAACATGGTACACACAGAACCATGACTGGGACGTAAACATTCCGGGATACAGTATCTACAGGAGGGACAGGGAGGGTAAAAGAGAAGGAGTAGCTCTCTACATAAGGGAAGGAATTAAAGTAACACAACAAAAGGGTAAACAGGGAGGAGGAGGAGGAGAAGAAGCACTGTGGGTCAATTTGAAGACAGGCAATGGCACCACAATCCGCACAGGGGTTGTATACAGACTCCCCTCTCAGGGGGAAGAAATGAACAAGGAAATGATAGAAAGTATACTTAGAATGGCAGAAAAAGGGGAGGCATTGCTGATCGGTGATCTGAATATGCCAGATGTTAACTGGAGTGCAGCTGCAGCAGCCACTTCTAAGAGTTTGGTTATTCTAGATGCCCTACAGGGGGCATGTCTTAGACAACTAGTATTGGAACCCACTCGAGAGGGAGCAATCTTAGACCTGGTTCTCTCAAATGGAGATGAGGAGAGGATCACAGATGTGAAGTGGGTAGCATCTGGGAACTATCGACCATCGAACAGTATGTTCACAATAAACACAGCAATACAGTCAAGCCATACAAAGGCAAAAGTACTGGACTTCAGGAGGGCTGGACTTGCCAAAATGGGTGAGTGCCTAAGGAATGCACTAGCAAATGGGCAGGAAGGAGGGGTGGAAGAACAATGGGGAATAATAAAAACTGCCATCACAGAGGTAACAAGCCTTTGTGTGAAGCAAATAAACAAAACAATGTAAGAAACCACTATGGTTCTCAAAGGAGGTGGCAGTGAAGGTTCAAGAGAAAAAGAAAGCATTCAGGAAGTACAAGGAATCACAGAAGGAGCAGGACAGAGAACTGTATCAGTTAAAGCAAAAGGAAGCTGGGAAAGCAGTCAGAACAGCAAAGGCCTGAACCAAGGAAAAGATAGCCAACTCAGTTAAGAAGGGGGATAAAACCTTTTATAGGTACATCAGGAAGCGAAGGAAGACCAAGGGAGGGATAGTGAGGATTAATAAAGGGGAGAGGGGTGGGCAGAGGGTGACTGTGAAAAAGCAGAGATACTAAACAAATATTTTTGCTCAGTATTTACAAATGAAGAGGGAGAGGTACCTAAAATAAACAGAAACACTCTGGATACAGAAGTTGATACCAGTCCATTTACAGAAGAAAGGGTTCTGAAAAACTCTTAAAACTGAAGGTGGACAAAGCAATGGCATCTGATGGGATTCATCCCAGAATTCTAAAAGAACTAAGGCTAAAACTAGTGACACCACTGACTACCCTCTTTAACAAATCATGGGAGGATGGGGTGGTACCTGAGGACTGGAGGAAGGCAGATGTGATTCCCCTTCACAAAAGTGGGAGCAGGGCAGAAGCAGGAAACTACAGACCTGTTAGTTTAACCTCAGTGATAGGGAAAATGATGGAATCACTTCTGAAGGAAAGAACTGTCGAGTACCTAGAGGCCAGAGGGGCATAGGACCCAAGGCAACATGGATTTACAGCGGGAAGGTCATGCCAGATGAATCTATTTCTTTGACTGGATGACCAAAGTAGTAGATCAGGGAGGGGCTGTTGACATGGCCTACCTAGACTTTAGCAAGGCATTTGACACAGTCCCACACAAAGACTAATATACAAGTTAGCCAGCCTGGGAGTGGGTCCCAAGATGATAGCCTGGGTAAAGAATTGGCTGGAGAATAGGACACAGAGGGTAATAGTAAATGGAGTCACTCTGAAGAAGGGGGTTTACTAATTGAATTTTCCATAGGAGTTCAGTAATAGGACGGTCCTCTTCAATGTCTTTATAGTCTACATTGCAGAGGGACTGGAAGGAAAGTATGTCTCTCTGCAGATGACACAAAGATCTGCAACAAAGTTGATGCACAAGGTGGGGTGGAAAGGATAAGAAGGGACTTGGCAAGGTTAGAGGAATGGTCAAATGTATGGCAGCTTAGATTCAATGCTAAGAAGTACAAGGTAATGCACCTGGGAAACAAAACCCAGGGGAAGAGTATACAATGGGGTGAGATACTAACAACAACAAAATGGAAAGGACCTGGGGTAGTCATCAGTTGACCTAAAGGTGGGCAAGCAATGTGAGAGGGCAGTAAGGAGGGCTGGGGATACTGGGATACATAGGGAGAGGCATCACCAGTAGAAAACAGGAAGTTGTCATCCCTCTGTACAGACAGCTGGTGAGACCCCATCTGGAGTACTGCGTGCAGTTCTGAAGACCCAATCTCCGCAAGGACATAGACAGGACAGAATCTGTCCAGAGGAGGGCAACTAAAATGGTGCAGGGTCTGCACCGGAAGACATATGAAGAGAGACTAAAGGAGCTTAATATGTATAGCCTCGAGGAAAGGAGGGAGAGGGGGACATGATAGAAACTTTCAAGTATCTCAAGGAATCAACAAAGTCCAGAGGGTAGCATCTTTCAAAAAAGAGGTGTACAAGAACAAGGGCACAATTTGAAGATTGGGGAGGGGTAGCTCAGAGGTAACATAAAGTATTTTTCACAGAGAGTGCAGTGGATGCATGGAACAGTCTTCGGAGGAGGTTGTGGAGTCAAAAACAGTGGTGGAATTCAAGCATGCATGGAACAGTCATAAGGCAATTCTAGTGGGTGGGGGTAGAAAGAAGTAGGCTGCTGGTTAACTAGGATCTGCAGCTTATCCATTAGGTAGGGAAATGGGCAGACTGGGTGGGCCAAGCTGTCCTCATCTGCCGTCAAATTCTATGTTTCTATGTAAGAACTTACCGTAACAGTAGATCTTTGAGAAGAGCTCTTGCAGCAGGTAATAAACATTAGGACTATGCTGCCAGGCACTAGGACCCCATGGAAAAATTCTAGCTGGCAGTCTAAAGCGGGGGACCGCCCCACTGATGTTGGCCCTGTCCCTGACATCACCAACGGTATAAAGGGGTCGTCCCCAGTATAAAGAGGCAGTCCCCCAGAACCACTTCAGTGCATCTGCTGGAGACCCAGCTAGCATAAAGAATGGGGAACAGAGGAGGTTCTAACATCCCCCAGAGAGAAGAAAATTTATATAACTACGAGGAAGGAGGGAAGGGAAGCATACCTGCTGCAAGAGCTCTTCTCGAAGATCTACTGTTACGGTAAGTTCTTACATAACTGTGCTATCTCACTTTGAGATAGAGCTCTTGCAGCACGTAATAACCATCAGGACTGAGTCCCAAGCAGTACAAGGATACACTCCAGGCCAGATGGGCGATGGTTAAAGAAAAGTTACTTGTGCTCTTAAGAGAGCAGTCCCTGGAAGACAGCAAGATAAAAGCTGGCCCTCCTTCTGGAAGCAATATCCAATAAAAGTATGGACGGAACTCCAAGTGGCAGTTACACAGAGATCCATTGCAGAGACATTTTGTAGGGATGCAAATGAAGTGGCAACACCCCTAGTGGAGTGACCTTTAATCAGTCCCGGCAAATGTTTTTTGTACTTTTGATAGCAGAAAACTATACAACTGAACAACCATTTGGACAATACCTGCTTAGTCACTGGTGCCCCTAACATTCTCTGGGTGAAAGACACAAACAATTGATCTGTTTTCCTAGAAGATCAAGTACAGTCTACGTAAAAACTAAGAACTCTGTGAACATCCAAAATATGCAACAAGGTTTCCCCTTTATTTGAGTACTCTGGGTAATAAACTGGGAGATGAATGTCCTGGTTAAGAGTGAATTTGGACACCATCTTCAGGAGAAACTTAGGGTTGGTATGCAGGGATACCCCGTCCCTGTGGAAAGTCAAATAAAGTTCTCTATACATCAGAGCCTGAAGCTCGGAAATCCTCTGGGCTGAAGTAATGGCAACTAAAAACAATGCTTTCCAAGACAGGAAACATAATTTGCAATTTGCAGCCGACTCAAAAAGAGGCAACGTAAGTTTCTGTAACATGAATGAGAGATCCCATCGGGGGACTTCCGTTTCTGCCACGGATCAGAGAAGCCACTAAGATGAGAGCTCCGATACTGGCCTGAAATTAAACGCCCCAAATCTCCAGGCAGAACAAAAAATTTATCTTAAAATGTCAGGCGGGGGTTTGTAGAAGGATAAGGGCAAACAATCCAGGCCCCACCAGCCTAAATGAAGCAAAGATAGCATGGGATTCAAAGGAGATTCACCTACCTGCACGGCAGGTCTAGGCCATGCAGCAGACGCATCTCCTGCCTATGGTACTGATGAAGAGGCGGATAGACTGACATGCCACAGATTTGTCACAATCATGCAAAAACTGAAAGAAATGAGGGTGGAAAATAATCTGAATTTGCCCGGCTCAATCAGAGCTTAACCTAGGTCGAGCGGTGGGTACAGGAGGTGGAGGACTGCATTTCACAAACTGAGGATAGTATGCTGCACTTGGGCCAGATGGTTCAAGTACTCTGCCAGCATGCAATGGAGCTAGATCAGAAATGTCTTGACCTCGAAAGCCGTAACCGCACAACCATATGGGACATTGTTTTTAGTGAGTACTGTATACCACTGAATTGTGCTTGAGTAATCCTACCACCCTATAAAGTTAATGCTACCTCCCCTAGAAGTAATTCAGACTTGATGGCCTTACCCACAATAACGGAGATGGTCCTTTTGTAGCTTTGCTTTGAGTTTGCTCCCCCCCAAAAGTGAGTTTCACCCTGTGCCTCACAAACAACTGTGTCATAGACACTAGCAACCTCGAGGACTTGCTTGAACTATTAGCTTCTACATTGACTCTGGTGCTTCAACTTTACCTGTGAACTTAAGCAAATCTAGCAGTTTTGCGACTTTGCTGGTAATTAAAGTCCTGTTTGGGGAGAAATGGAGATGGCTTTGGGGGGGGGGGAGTTTCGATGAATACAGGGAGGTATAATATGCTTGGGTATAATAAGAGGAGGTGGCAACAAACTTTTTGGAAGTCTGGGGGAGGTGGTGGTTGCATATTTGAATTTAATTTCAGGTACATTCAAACGTGTTACTCTTAAACGTGCATAACAGGCTGCAGGGTCCTAGAGAGCCAAAATCCATTGGGCGGTTGGGTGGGGGAAGTTTTTTGCCTCTTCCTGCCCTCCGTGCTCATCTGCCTTGGAAACAGGGGGAAGGCCGGTGGGGAGGGAGATGTTAAAATTGCTCTTCCAGATGACATCCCTATCACTGTTGCTCTCTGGTCCACAGGCAAGCTCAGTTTGTATAGAGCCCTGCTAAATCTGCAAGGACTCTTGAAGAGGAACCTCTTGATACTGGGTGACTGCCCTCTTCACCCCTCACCTTCTTAAAGATCATTCCCATATTGGGAAATCAAGGGAGGGGATAAAAGGCTCATTGCATTCGGCCTTCTACCTTGGAAGGTTCGAGTTCATCACTTTGTTCTACTGTTATTTTCTAAATGGGATTTTTAAAGGTCAGTAAAACTGGTTTAAAGGGAAATGTCCATGTCCCAGCGGGCCCCACCTCCATGTGAAGTGAGGCCCGATTAGCAAATGTAAAAATGACAATAAATTTGACACTTACTGATTATTATTATATTTAGATGCATATCTGGTTGATCCTGCACCCTCCTCGCTGGCATTTTAAGTCTGAACACCTTCCTCATTGCACCCACCGGAACTATCTGAAGCTACTGCAATACATATAAGCTGTACTGCAGTAGCTTCAGATAGCTCTGGTTTAGATTCTATCAGTGTCCTTGCAATACCGAGACCAGGTACAGACTAACAGGCACAGTAGCTGTCTGTATCTGGTCTCCGTATGTCTTGGCGGTACATGGGCTCCAAACTGGAGCTATTTAACTATCCTGGACTATGGCAAGTCTATGGAGATACCCCAGTTGCTCCCTACCTGCAACGTCATCACGGGGACAGCCATGAGTGTTTGAGGGCGTGACGGGGAGGGTGTTCGAACTTAAAATGCCAACGGGGAGGGTGCAGGATCAACCAGATATGAATCTAAATAAAATAATAATCAGTAAATGGCAAATTTCTTACCATTTTTACATCTGCTAATTGGGCCCCACTTCACATGGAGGTGGGGCCCACTGGGACATGGACATTTCCCTTTAAATGTTTTTTATTGCACCTCTCCGCCCTCTAGATCCATCTCCATGAACCCTTCTCTGGCCCCAAGTGGGAGTACAGAGGTTAGAAACACTGTACCTATATAGTACGGATAGGGTAGAAACCACCTTAATATCTCTCAACGTTAATGGTCTCTCAAATCCTGTCAAACAAAGCAAAATTCTCCCATATACAGTATAAAAAAAAACTGGAACTGATTTTTGTGCTGTACAGGAGACCCATCTCATTAAAACTGAACATGAGAAACTGGAATGATTTGGCTTCTCCTACATAGCAGCTTCCGATTACAGAGGGGGTCACCGTAGAGGCACTGTGCTCTTAATACCAAGGTGAGTGGCCTTTGAACTTACACACACACTTAAGGATGCGGAGGGGTGCCTCACAGGTTTGAAGGGAATCTACAGCAGTTAAATGATCACAGTGGTATCCATTTATGTGCCTCCAAACTCAGACTATAACTTCTATAGGAGAATGTTTCTGAAGGTACAGGAATGGGCAGAGTGTACACTGATCATAGGAGGGGACCTAAATTTAGCCCTGAACAAGCATCTAGACTCTATGTTGAAGTCCCCATGGTCGGACAGGAGGGTTGCCCTGAAAGTATCTAAATTCTTAACAGAGGTGAGAGTTGTTGATGCCTGAAGGGCTGTACATGGGCAGAGAAGAAAAAATTACTCACCTTAGTAATGTTGTTTCTTCTAATGGAGTCTTGCTATATTATAGACATTAGCAGTTTGTTCCAGCTCTAGAACTGCCCCGGAGTGAAATGGTTAAAACCATTCCAAAATAGAATTTTGGAACGAGAGCAGCTCTATCTGTGTCATTTCAAACTTGAACTGTCAGATCTTTACGAGCCAAACTCACTAAGGTCTGTGTGGAAGCTGTAACTCACACAGCCAAATGGCTACCTAAATAATAACAACCATTGATGGTCCCAACACCCAAGACTCAAGTCAGGGGACCAGAAATACTAACACCATTCTAATAATATGAAAATGGAACGCAAGTATAATAAAACACACACGCGTACACATACACACCCCAAAGTCCCAAAGGGGACAAAATGCTAACAGGACATAAGTAGTGCCCACACTAAGTTGCCCGCACCCCACCAAGTAGAGGTTCTGAGAGGGGCAGGTTGGGAGGGTCATAATATAGCAAACTCCATTAGAAGAAACAACATTACTAAGGTGAGTAATTTGTTCTTCAAACAACATGAAGTCTTGCTATATTATAGACATTAGCAGAATAACACACAGCAGTACCTCCATGGAGGAGGGCAGAACCTACTTAGGAATAGGCTCTGAAGAACAGCTGTGCCAAACCGAGCATCTCTCCTGGCCTGGACATCCAGGAGTAATGCTTGGTAAAAGTGTGTACCGTTTTCCAAGTAGCAGCCTGGCAAATCTCTAATAAAGGATATCTCTGGCAGCTAGAGACGCAGCTGTACCCTGGTAGAATGAGCCCTCAAACCGGGGGCTCTGCCCACTTTCTGATAACAAAATTGGATACAAGAGACAATCCACCTGGCTATTGATCTCTTAGTGGCAGGTTTGCCTTTCCCAACTTCACCACAGGTAAGGAAGAAGTTGGAGGATTCGAACCTGTGACCTTTGGTCGCTCTATATAATAACTAAGAGCTTTCTTAACATCCAGGCTGTGCAACCTCCTCTCACCCAAGAGAAGTGATCAGTGGAAAATACTGGAAGGGAGATAGATTGATTAAGATGGAAATCTGAAACCACCTTAGGCAAAACTTCCTATTAGTCCTAAGGACTACCTTATCCCTGTGGAAAGAAATAAAGTCAGTCTCCACTGACAAGGCTTGCAATTCACTTATCGTCTGGCAGAAGTGATAGCCACTAGAAAACAGTTTTCCAAGTTAGAAACTTAAGCTCTGCAGAAGACAGAGGTTCAAAAGGGGGTTGCATTAACTGGGCAATGCAAACATTAAGGTCCCAAGCAGGGGCCGGTTCCCGAAATGGAGGATTAGTATGGAGTAATCCCTTAAAAAACTTGGAAAACACAGGATGAGAGGAAAGAGGGGATGACTTTCCTGCTGACACAAAAGCAGACACAGCTGCCAAATGAACTCTCAGGGTAGCTGGTCTGAGACCCAAAGAATTAAGATGTACCATGTAATCTAACAAATGGGCAATTCAGCAGATTCTGGGAAATATTTTCCCAGCACACAAATGGAAAACCTTTTCCATTTAGAACTATAAGTAGCCCTAGTGGAAGGCTTTCTGAAGCCTTTAGGATCTCAAGAACACCCTGAGAGGTGTGTAAATCAGCAACTCTAACTCCTCAAGAGCCAGGCCTTGAGGTTGAGGGATTTGAGGTCCGGATACCAAACCCTTCCCTGGGCACAAGTCAACAGATTGTGATTCCTGGGGAGGCACAGGGGAAGATGGACTGTCAGAGACAGAAGGAGTGGGTACCAGGGCTGCCTGGCCCAATCCGGGGCAATCAGAATCACCCTGCAAGGCTGAGATCTGATTTTGACTAGTACTTTGAATAGGAGAGGAAAGGGGGAAAGCATAGAGGAACTTCCCTCCCAATCCAGAAGAAGGGCATCCAGGGAACTGAGCCCAGCACTGGAGGCCTGCAACAGAACAGAGGAAGTTTGTGATTGTCTGGGGCTGCAAAAGATCTATTTGAGGGATGCCCCACCTGGCAAAACTATCCCCAGCACTTGAGGATCCAGGGACCATCTGTGATGGCCCTGGGAAATCCTGCTGAGGGCATCCACTAGGACATTGTCCTTCCCTGGAAGATGAACTGCTATGAGGGAAGTGTTCAGGGAACAGGCCAGAGACCACAACTTCATTGCCTCGGTGCACAAGGCCGAAGACCGAGTGCCCCCTGTTTGATGATGTACCACATTGTTGTGGTGTTGTCTGTTCTGACTTGTATCACCTTGTCGTGGACAGATGCAGAAAAAGCTTGAAGAGCTAAAAAGACAGCTCTGAGTTCCAGCAAATTGATGTGGAGCAGAGATTCCTGGGGACCAGACTCCTGAGTGGAAAGGTCGCCCATGTGGGCTCCCAACCCAGAAGGGAAGCATCTGTAGTGAGAGTCAAGTCGTAAGAAGGGAAATGAAGGGACCCCGCTCTTAAATTGCTCTGATCCTGCCACCACTGGAGAGCTAGGATCAAGGTTCGAGTCACTGGGACCAACTTGGAAAGGGGTCTCTTCTCTGAGACCAAAAGGTTCTCAAGTGAAACTGAATGTCTCTCATCTGAAATCTGGCTCCCTGCACAACAGCTGTGGATGCAGCCATGTGCCCCAGGAGCTGCAGAAAGTGTCTTGCTGGTCGAGAGACCTGCAGAGTGAAGGAAGAGCCAGAGCCACTAAATTCCTTACCCTTTCTGGGGGAAGAAAGGCTCTGGCTAGCTTTGTGTCCAATTCTGCCCCTATAAAGGTGAGTACCTGGACTGGTTCCAGAACCGACTTTGGTAGGTTTAGCAGAAAACCCAGGGAGGTGAGAAGCTGCTGGGTGACCTGCAGGAGAGATTTTACCTGTTCTGGGGACTGGCCTACAATGAGCCAGTCGTCTAGATAGGGAAAAACAGCAATCCTCTGCCTCCTTAAGTGGGCCACTGCCACTGCTAGACACTTTGTGAATACCCTTGGAGCAGAGGTAAGGCCGAAGGGCATTGCTCTGAACTGGTAATGACCTGAGGGCAGTCCGAATCTGAGGTACTTTCGATGGGATCTTCTGATTAGGACATGGAAATAGGCATCCTTGAGGTCCAGGGAGGCTAGCCAGTCCCCTGGCCTTAGGGAAGGTAAAATCATTGCCAGAGTTACCATTTTGAACTTTGGTTTCAAAAGATGCTTGTTCAGATATCTGAGATCTAAAATGGGCCGCCATTCTCCTGTCTTTTTGGGGTAAGGAAGTATCTGGAATACAGACCCTGCCCTGATGCAGGGAGGAACCTTCTACTGCTCTGAGAGCTAACAGGGATGAGACCTCTGTTTCCAGAGCGAGGGTCTCGAAGCACTTGCAGGTAGAAAAGTCTGCTCTCAACTTGGGAAACTTTTGAAGCTGAGAACCAGACCCTGGCTTACTACTTCCAGAACCCACTAGTCTGAGGTTAAAGAAGCCCAATTCTGACTGAAGTAAGCCAGCCTGCCCCCACTGGTACAGGAGAATCGGCCCTGGGCACCCCATCAGGGTGCCTGTTGCATGAGGAGCTTTAGGCTGGGGGTGGGAGCAGGTCTGCCCACCCTCGTCTGCCCTGCCTCTGAAGAACCCCTCTGAGCATAGGCAGAGGAGGCCTGAGTCTGGTAGAAGGCCTATGAAAGGCCTACCCCTACCCCTGGGGCATGTCTTTGAGGAGTGGCTTGCTGCCCTTAGCCTGGGCACTCTTGTAAGTAGTCCTGTATTCAACCATCTTCTTCATGTAATTCTCTGTCTGCTCTCCAAACAGAGAATTTCCCACCACAGGAAAATCCATAGCCTTAGTCTGGGTATCCTGTGACAAACTAGTACACCTGAGCCAGGCCAACCTACGTAAAGCTACAGATGTGGCCATGACCCTAGAGGTAACATCATTAACATCCACAGCAGCATGAAACTGAACCTTAGAGGCTTCAATGCCATCAGCAGCCACTTGTTCTAGTTTACTAGCCAGCTGGCCATGGGCCTGCTTTGGCCAATTGCATAACAGTATCCCATCTAGATTTCTGATACCTAGCTACATAAGCCATATAATTTGCTTGCCTGAGTCCCAGAGAGGCTGCCATATACTGTTTTTGCCATGGCATCAATCTTCCTGAATCCTTGTCAGGAGGATGTAAGCCAAGGAATATTAGCTTTATCACAGGCAGCAGCCTGAACTACCCCAACATGACTGCATTGCTGAGAAAGGAATTCTGTATCAGGGACTGACAATGTATACCTTCTCTCCATCTTTTTATCTACAGGAGGCACAGAATTAGGAGCTTTTAAAATTTTAATTGTTTGCTTCCTAAAAGACTTATGTAAAGGAACAGACAATCTCCTAGACTCTGGAATATCCATCATTTCTACAAAATCAGGCTCCTCTTGCTCATCCAAGCCTCTTCTAAAGGAAGCTGGAGGTTTCAGCAACTTTTATAAAACA
This sequence comes from Neoceratodus forsteri, assembly GCA_016271365.2. Lineage (NCBI taxonomy): Eukaryota > Metazoa > Chordata > Ceratodontiformes > Ceratodontidae > Neoceratodus > Neoceratodus forsteri. The sequence continues at coordinate 685,199,936 of CM057456.1, read as the reverse complement.
TAAAATGAGATGGGGACTCAGACAGCATAGGGGAGATTCTAAAGGTCTGTCTGGGGAGATGTCGGTTCAATGGGCACACCCAGACCTTCCCAGCCACATTCATACTGTTCATAATCCTCCTCCCCTCCTCTGGTTCATAAAATTCTCAATATCATAATCCTGAACCACTGGGACCGACGAACCGACCTTTACCAGATAGTGGTGGTTCGGACAGACCCTGAAGACAGTGACTGGACAATCTGTATGGCTTTTGCTATCTCTGCAGCAGTTGGAGAAGGAATTTTGGACTCCAGACCTGCTGATTTTCTTTTTTTTACTGGAATTGGTTCCTCAGAACCAGCTTTCTTTGCCGAGGAAGTCTGGCCCTGGTCAGAGGGCACTCCCTCTGGTTCGGCTAGCACGGGCCGGCTGGCATCCGGTCAGCGGACTTTAGCCTCTCGATCCCTAAGCCTGCCCAATCTTTTTTCCAGGGTGGCTGCAGGGAAATTCTTACATACCTGGCAGTCTGATTGGAGGTGGTCAAACCCCAGACAATAAACACATGTGGTGTGTGGGTCAGCCTTGGCAAAGACTTCCCCACAAACATCACAGTGTTGAAACCCAGTGGGCCCGGTTTTTCTTTTGGGTTTCTCAGACATAATGCCAGCCTAACCAAAAACTTGCCCTTTTATATAAATCTGTTTTTTTAGAACCGATAAGAACCGGAACCGCGACTCTAAAATAGTAACTTTTAGTTTTAAATGAGTTTTAAACCCACTGATCGGTTCAAACCGAACCGATAACTTACAAGTTCCACACAGACAAAACCTTCATTTACCCGGTTACCACAGATAGAGAGTTGAACGACGGTTTTGCGGTTAAAATAAACTATTCTCGGTTAAATCCAACCGAGAAAACACTTTTAAACCGAGAAATGAACCGAGCAGAAGGAGAACTCGGAGCGACTGTTCACTGAGGCGGAGTAAAGAATCTGACAGTTCAAGTTTGAAATGACACAGATAGAGCTGCTCTCGTGCCAAAATTCTAGTTTGGAATGGTTTTAACCATTTCACTCCGGGGCAGTTCTAGAGCTGGAACAAACTGCTAATGTCTATAATATAGCAAGACTTCATGTTGTTTGAAGGGGACTATATGTTTTTCTCTGCTGTCCATAAGGTGTTCTCTAAGATAGACTATTTCTTTACCCAAAAAGAAAATATGGCTCAACTGCAGGTGGCAGAAATAAAAGAAAGTTCTCTTTCAGACCATGCCCCACTTTTAATTAAGGTTAGATTGGGACAAATAAAGAAAAATACACTTTGGCACCTCAACCTGTCTCTCCTGCAGGGGAAGATGGAGCAAGAGTTAGTAAAAGATATGATAGAGGAAGCAGTGGAGTTGAATGATATGAGTGATGTCTCCCCAACAATGTTATGGGATACAATAAAGGCCATAGTGAGGGGAAAGCTGATAGCGTGTGCCACACAGCACAAGAGGAAAAGGGAAGCCAAAAGAAGTACAATACAGGCACATGTTAAGGAACTGGAAAATTAATTAAAAAAATAAACATACAACAGCGAAGGAAAAAGAACTGCATGCGCTTAAGACAGAACTGAATTTGATCCTAGACTACGGGGTGGAGCAGAAAATGTTATACCTTAGACAAAGGTACTATGAAGGGGGTCCTCGATCCTTGTGTTTACTGGCTAGTCGGTTGAGGAAAAGAAAGGTAAATGCTACAATGTGTAAACTCTTACAACCCCACACTAGGCAACAACTGGTAAACATGGAGAATATTGCTGAAGCGTTTACTAAATATTATAAAGATTTATATAGTGCAGGAGCCCCCAGATTGGGGCAAGATTGACTTCTTCTTGGGGGCCTTACAACTCCCTAGGGTTCAGAGGGAGAAGGCAGAAAAAGTAATAGCTCCAATAAGGGAGTTAGAGGTACATATAGAAACATCTCAAATTAAATCAGGAAAGTGCCTGGGAATGGATGGGTATCCGGCAGAGTTCACAAGCTCTTCCGGGGACAGGTCTCTCCGCTGCTGTGTAGGGCACACAACCACCTCTGGATTGAGGAGGAATCTGCTGCTCCCTCATGGATGCACGCAGTGACTGCTGTTTTGCCAAAGTCCAACAGGGATCCTCTTCTTTGTTCATCATACAGGCTAATTTCCATACTAAATACGGACTATAAGATTCTGGCCAGGATCATCACTAGGCATTTGGAAAAAATACTTCCACGTCTGGTTCACATGGATCAGACTAGTTTTGTCCCAAGCCGTCAGGCACAGGATGGAATCCATCATGTCGTGCATATCTTGGAGCGGTTGGAGAGGGAAGGGTCACCAGCCCTTGTACTGAGTTTAGACGCCGAGAAGGCCTTTGACAAGGTCCCTTGGCCCTTTTTGCAGGCATTCCTGGTGGACTTTGGCTTCCCGGAAGAGTTCTGTCACTATACAAGGCACCAAGTTGATGTGTTAGGGTGAATGGTCATGTAGGGGACCTGTTTTGTTTAGAGAGGGGCACAAGACAGGGCTGCCCATTATCGCCAATGTTATTTTCCCTCTTTGTGGAGCCGCTGGCACAGGCTATTTGTTTAAACCCGAACACACAGGGAGGTAAAGGTAGGAGGATATGAACATAAGTTAGGTCTTTATGCAGATAACATCTTGCTGTTCCTAGGGAGTCCTGAATCGTCCCTCCCTGAGGCTTTCAAACAAGTACAACAGCTTACAGAGCTTTCAGGATACACTTTAAACATAACAAAAACAGAAGTATTAACATGCTTATACTTGGTCCCCCCCCCCCCAGGAGTTGCAGAAAAAACACCCCATGTGCTGGGGAATGGGAAAATTGAAGTACCTTGGGGTGTATCTGGGGACGAGGATGGCTACCCTTTATAAGGATAGTTATCTTAAATTACTAAAAGAATTAACTTTAGGTTATAAGAGATGAGCCCTGTGCCCTCTCCCCCTGCACTCCAGGGTACAGACAGCCAAGATGAACACATTACCAAGGCTGTTCTACCTATTTCAGAGTGTCCCCTGTGAACTCTCGCAACGAGACCTCAAGTCTTAGCAGAGGTGATTGATGTCCTTTATCTGGGGTGTGGGAAGGCCTCGGGTGGCTAAGCAGATCCTGTATTTGCCAAAGGAGAAAGGGAGAATCGCGGTCCCATATTTGCTGAGTTACTGAATTACCTCTCAGATGAAAATAGTACTGATGTGGCAACATCCACAATACACATCACATTGGAAGACGACGGAATTACAGCTGGTCACTGATCCACCAATTCAGGCTCTCCCCTTTAACCCTAGATTACAAGACCAGGTTAAGACCCATGCCTCTGGCAGTTACCACTGCACTGGAGTGATGGAGGCAAGGCAAGGCACCTATAGGGGAGCAACCTCAAAATATATGTGGAAATATGGGTGGTGGGCTTGGAATCACTCTTTCTTGCCGGCTAAGCTGGACCCATGGTTCAAAAAACAGACAGGGAAGGGACTCCACTCGCCCTGGCAAATATTAAGTGGAGGCACACCTGTTTCGTTCGAGTTGGCTGTCACTCTATTTGGCCTGAGCCAGGCGGACAGACTCAGATACCATCAAATAAGGAATTTCAGAAATGCCAAATTAAATAGCCAAATTGTTCTAAGTGCCCTATCCCCCCCATTTGAAATAATCTGGGCTTCCCCTAGTGTTAAGGGGGCAATCACACTCCTTTATAGAAATGATCTTGCAGATCAGGGGCATAGTTAAGAATGGATCAGGGCCAGGTGGGAAGATGATCTAGGCATAAGGATTGAGGCAGAGAAGCGGAGTAGAATTTGGAAAGGGGGCTGGGGTGCCACCTCATCCCCAACTTGGTATGAATTCTTGTAGAAAATCCGGATTAGGTACTTTATAGTGTCTAGAGTACGAGCCGAATTCACGTTGGGTGGTGTTGCATCCTGCCGAAGGAAATGTGGAGAGGGAAACGCGAGCTAGGCCCACATTTTCTGGCAGTGCCCACATGTCGGCTATATTCGGGGGGGGGGTCAGGGGAGTTGATCTTGGAGCAGTTACTGCTGGGCATAGAACCAAAATCCCTACATAGAAAGGAAGCTAAATACCTCTGGAGAATCTTAATTGCAGCTGCTCTAAAAGCCCTCACTAGCCTTTGGTTACAGGCAGAACCTCCTACAGTGTCCGAATGGCTCAAACTAGTTAGCCAAATTCAGGAAATGGAGAGAATCACATTTGCAATACAACATAGACAGGAGCAGTTTGCCAACTGCTGGACCAGACGGGAGGTATACTCCCCGAATATCCAGCGTGGATAGAGAGTTTTTCTTTTTTTCTGGGATGAAGGGGAGATATAAGGTTTGGTTTCCTAAAGAAATGGGGAGTGAGTAGGCCCAAGGGATCTGTAGAACAGTACTATGAGAGAGAGAGAGACTGGACTTTGTTGTTTTCTGCCTTCTGTTCTCTAAGTAATTTAAGGTATAGGAAGGGAAAATTCATGGGCACTATGATATCTATTAGATATTACAGGTACACTCCCAACTTTTGACTACGGGGAGCTAGGGGGGAGGGAGTTGTAAGAGAACAATTTGATATATTAATTTAACACTGTTAGAATCTCTGATCAGTTCCTGAGGGTTGCAGCCTTCTGTTTTGTTTTTTTGCTTTTTGGTGGTCCTGTTTTAACCAATCATTTTTATTCTACAAGTGTTATGTTTTATAATATAACAGAAAGTTTGGAGCAATCTGTATTTGTACTATAACAACAAGAGCATAGAGGAATATATATTTTGCTTTAACTGGATATTCATTGAAAGATGGTTAGCTGTTTGGAACTCTGTAATTGTTACTTTTCGAATGGATTTATCTCTAATGTTCCAGTTGAAGTATACTTTATTAAACTAAATGTAATCCCTAGATGGCGCTATCCCAGGGGCTACTACCCCTGCCTGATTTGCCACTAACAGGTTGAGGGGCCTGGATCCAATGGCGGGTGCCTCCACCCAGAGGTCAGGGTTTGCAATAGTTAAACTAACTTGGTCACAGCCCTTTGGGACACTGCAACCCCCCTTTCTTCCCACTAGTGGCCCACACAATATATCAGAATTACCTTCACAGTATACACTTACCCCCAGGTCTGGTTCCGGCACTGGGACCTCCTGTGAAATGAGATACAGTGCAACAATCACAGTACAGTACTTTAACATAGACAAATACCTCAGGCAGTATAACTTTGCTGAAACAAGCAGCTCTGATTTTTTGAGGGATATAACAAGGACAGGGAAATCAGGTTAATTAGCTTATCACTCTAATAATCTACCTATGGCTCTGTGCACAGGCCTATCCTATCAGTTACTGTCCCTGGGTACCCAAGCCCTAGTGGCTAGTCCAAACCATGGCAGCTGGTAGGGGCCCTTTCACACAGAGAAAAGGAGAATTAAACAGTCAGCAGTACAGTAATTCCATTTGGATTTAATGTGGCAATTCAACAAGGAGCGACCCTGAATTAGTACTCACGACCTCCAAATAAGATAGGGTCCTTCAATGTCAGCAGGGCTCACTTGAGGTACACAAACCTCTTCACACATCCATATAAAAGAAAGCACTATACTCAGGCAGGCTGCATCTGTATCCCCATCGCACTACTGCACAATACCTGAGAACACACAGCAGATTCAGTTCCTGACAGACCGAGGGCAATTTTCAGCAATTCCTCCAGTCTTCTACAGGGTGAGCCTGGTTTCTACTCTTCAGAGATCCTTTGATTCTTTTCACAAGGACGGATTCAGTCCTAACAAGCTGTTACACAAGCTGCAGACGGAACTGGGCCTTACACACGTTTTTGACTAAAACTGCACACTGAAAAAGCACAGGGCTCCTTCCTTCTTCACTGCCAAAGCTCAACTGAAACCCAACTGACAAAACTGGGCACTTCCTTTGAGTTCCTCCCAGTTCTTGACTGGATTGGCTGTCACTCACAATAGACTGCTGCTGTTGGTCCAAAAAGGCACTGAAGTCTAAACTACATCTCCCAGAGTCACTGCCCATACAATCCTCTTGTGGCTGGCTCAGATTATGAGTCCAAGTTCTGATTCGTCCAAGGCACCATTTTAGAGCTAGCTTACCCCACACTGATTGGTCCAGTTCAGCAGTTCAAAACCAGAATGGGGAACTAGGCAGACACTGTTCTGACTGCAAAAGAAAGCAGGTTAGACAAACTGTAATTTCATTATTACTGTAAATGATTTCTGGCAAACAGTTACATCTTTCAGATAGGTTCCTTTGCACTCCTAGTGACTGCAAAATGGAGTGAATTGGCAGCAGCTTGAGTGGTACTCAAACAGAAACACACAGTCCCCCATATAAACTAATTATGTCTGCAAGCAGACAGCTCTTAAAGAGACAGTACCAGAGGTTCTAAAACACTCACTGATAAATGGCTTAAACGCCAAACACCATTCAGGCTTGGAGCATTCAAGCAAGCTCCTGGAAGTCTTTTGGGAACCCCCATTTGCAGGGGGTTACATAAAGTTTGAAAAAAGAGATCCCATGGAGGAACAGGGTCCCGAATGGGTAGCTTAATGTGCATTACATCATGCAGAAAAGTATGGGACAGGTCCATTTGTGCCAGGGTCCTGCCATCCACTGGTACATGATAAGCTGACAGTGCAGAAAGGTGTACCTTCAAGGACGAATAGCTAAGACCCACATCAGATAGGGAAAGGAGATACTCCAGGACCGAATTCACCAGACAGGGGAACAGGCCCAAGCTCACAGGCAAAAATGCTTCCATTTCATGGCATATGTGGTCCTGGTCAAGGATTTCCTCGCGGCCACTAGGACCTCCGCTACCCTTGTGGATACCCTGTACCTGTCCCTGACCAAGTCTACAGGAGCCATGCATGCAGGTGCATAGACTTGAGATTCGAGTGTATCAGAGTACCTTGATCCTAGGAGAGCAAGCGAGTTGACAGGGGTAGAGGAACTGGAGGTTCCACTGCCAATTGCTGGAGCAATGGGAACCAAATCTGTCCAGGCCAGAATGGCGCTATGAGAATCACATCTGCTCGTTCTGCTTGTAACACGAGCAGCATTCTCTGAAGCAGTGGGAAGGGAGGGAAGGCATAAAGGAACCTTCCTGTCCAAGACAGGGGCAACGCATCTCACCAAAAAAAAAACAGGCCTGGGATCCAGCAAGCAGAAATTGGGAAGTCTGGCACTGAGTGGGGACGCAAAGAGGTCCAGTTCTGGAAATCCCCATCTTTCAAAGAGGTCATCTACTACGTCCTGTAGTAGCTCCCACTTGTGACCTGAGACAGAGTGGCTTAGGCTGTCTGCTAGGGAATTTTGTACTCTTGGAACAAGAACCGCTGTGCTCCACTGCCCAGTACCAGACTCTCATGGCTTCTCTGCAAAGGGGATAAGAGTGTGTGCCCCCTTGCTTGTTGATGTAGAAGACCACCAGCATATTGTCTGTCTAGTTCAGTAGGGGGGCCTCGAAGAAGGACTATTTGAAATGTCTGTAAGGTGTACAGAAGAGCTCTCATCTCCAGCACACTGATGTGGAGGTTGCATTCCAAAGGAGCCCACGTCACTCTTGTCTGATGGTCTTTGAAATGTGTACCTCACCCCAGCTCCAAGGCATCCATTGTCAGGATCTTCCGAGGACTGGGACTTCAAAAGGAAGCCACAGACTCTAGCTAGGAGGGGGTGAGCAACCACTCCAAAGTCTGACACACTGCCTTGGAGATCCAGATTTTCTGCTCGACATAGTCTGAACACTGGTCCCACTGTACCCTGAAGTCCCACTGGAGAACCCTCATGTGGAGACGAGCTAAGGGTGCTGTCACAATGGTGGCTGCCATGTGGCCTAGCGGTTGTAGGACCATTCTGGCTGAAGTCTGGTTTGTGGAGATGACCCCCCAATCCAGCACTCTTAGTCTGCCCTGTCTGAGGGAGAAAGACTCTCCCTGGACAGTGTCCAAGACGGCCCCCATGTATTGTAATCTCTGACTGGGTCAGGGGGATGACTTGGGAAGATTCAATGTAACCCCTAGGTCTTGGAACAATTGGAAAGTACTTTCCAGTGTGTGATGAAGCTGTTTCCTTGTGGGAGCTGTCAGGAGCCAGGTGCCTATGTAGGGGTAGATGTAATATCCCTGTCTCCTGACAGCTGTTGCCACCACCGCGGGGCACTTGGGGAACACACAAAATGCTGAGAAAAGGCCGAATGGCAGCACTCAGAACTGGCAGTGCTCTCCCTGAAAGGTAAAGCGAAGGTATTTACTGTGGGACGGCAGGGTGAGTAAGGGAGCCCTGGCATTTTTTGAAGTTCTTGGTCCCTGTAGACAGAGGGGGGCGTTTCCTTTTGTATCCCCCTGTTTGTTGTTGTTGCTTCCCCTTTTGGCCTTGTTGCCTCTGAAAGGGCCGTCATGCAGATGGAGTCAACTCTGATTTGTTCATTTTGTGGACCTCAGAAACTGACTTTCTTGAGTCCTGCAAGCCCATGATCATCTTTTCAGTCTTCTGACCAAAAAGAACAGAGCCTTGAAAGGAAGCATCCAGGATGGAATCTTGCAGAGCTTGCCTGAAGCCCGACACCCTTAACCAAGAGTAGCGCCGCATGCAGACCACCGTGGCTGCTGCCCTGGCTGAAATGTATGCCGAGTCGTATGAGCACGTAAGAATATGCTTACCTACATCCGCACCAGACTGTAGAACAGCCAACAGCTCTGACTTGTTGGGAGAGTCAGACTGTGACTTACCGGGTCCATAGCTATGTTCCAAAGAGATTTCTGGTACATAACCATGTGTACCAGGAAGTTCAATGACTGGACAATACATGTTGTCGATGGTAAACTTTATGGCCAAAATGGTCCATCATTTTGGACTCCTTATCCAGTGGTTGGAAGCTCGTATGTTTCAGTTGTTGGGCCCTACCATGTGCAGCCATGGAATCTGCTTTCAGCTGTTCACTTAAATGAGGTTCACCCTTGGGATCCTATACATGTGATCAGTGTTTCTTGGGGACTGCCATGGTTGTGGAAGGGTGCTTCCAGGCAAGTTTTGTAACATCCTGGAAGGGTTCCATTAAAGGTGGGATGACCAATGGCTTAAGCTAGAATCTTCAGAGGAAGTGGACTGGCATCCGCTAGAACAACTCTGGCATCTAGAGGATGGCCGGGATGACTGATGGCAACAGTAGTCCCATCGTCTGGTAGGTTCCCTTCTGTTGCCACCTTTATCCGGGTGTACCAGTTTCGGAGGTGGTGAAAGCGATTTACGTGAAGGGGGAGTTGGTTGCCTCAACGGAGCTGGTCTTCGGGTCCCTGCGGGTGTGCGGTTCTGCTCCGGCCGCTTAGGCAAAAGGTCTCCTTTAATGGTATTCCACCAACTGGTGAACAGCGCACTGACTTCAGTCAGGGGTACCATGGGTGTCGTTGGTGGGTCCAATGTCAGTGTGGGTGCTGGAGGGACCTGGCGTCTGGCCCTCCCGGTGAGGTCCCTCCTGCTGCCAGGTCTGATGGCTCCTCTTTATCAGGTGTCTGGTACAGCAGCGTGCAGTCCATTGGCATTGGATGCCATGGCATCTGCTTTTCAGGCTCTGGAGGGGGAGGTAACGATGGAGTACCTGGTGCCCAGTCATCAGGTATCTTAGAGTCCGGCACCAGGTCCCATGTCATCTGCTCCTTGGGCAAAGGCTTCTTGGGATCCGTTGGTTTAGGTGATGGCCTAGAGGGAGTCGTTTGCTCCGGCCCCATAGAGGTGGCATCAGAGAGCGTAGCCAGCTGTAGTCGGTCCGGAGATGACGGCTTTGAGGGAGAGCATGGTTTCTTGTGGCGCTCATAATACTGATGCCACTTGGTGTCATCAGGTGCTGTAGCCTGGTCCAATGACCCACAAGGTCCAGTCTTACAGATGACAGGCTTAGTCCTGCTGCCCGCAGTGTGGGCTGATCCTGCTGGCTGAGACCTTAGCGAGTGTTTGTGGAGCCAGATAGCCAGAGAAATTGGGGCCTTAGAAGGCCTGAGCCTGGAAGACCCCCCCCCCGCCAGGACGACTGAGTGGAGGCAGGAGGCTTCCTCGATGGTAACCAGGAAGAGTCAGGGAAACTGGAAGGGCTGAGTTCGACCTCTCACCAGAAGTCAAACTTTTTGATACCTTATGTAGAAATCTGGATCAAGAATCTGACCTGGACCTATCTTTATCTCTATGATGGTGCTTCCTGCTGGATTTCTTCTCTCTTGGGGAAGCTTCCCTGACTGAGGAAGAAGACGAGCTGTGCCCCGACTGGGTCTTCTGCATGGTGGCTACTTACTGTTCTAGGAGGTAGGCTTTCAATGTCTTCAGGCAGTGGTTGCAGGTCCTCCTGTTGAAGCTGCGGTAGTGGGGGCAGGCATCCAGATTGTGCTCGGGGCCTAGGCAGAGAAGACAGGCCGAATGGCTGTCTTTTGCCAGGATCTGCTTGATGCACATGCACTTCGATTTCTGCCGCTCTGTGAAAGAAGGCGGTAAATTATAGGAAAAAATGGTAACTGTGCGAAACTCGAAAAATAGTAGCAGACTGGAAGCAGGAGGCTTTCGTGGAGCTGAGATACACGAGTCGACAGTGAGAGAAAAAACTGAGGTGGTGCTGGGGACCACACCTTATACCACAGATGATGCTGGGGGCGGCTGACATCAGGGCCGACATCGGGCGGGGGAGGGGGGCGGTCCCCTGCCTTACACTGCTAGCCAGAATTTTTCTGTGGAGTCCTAGTGCCTGGCAGCATAGTCCCAATGGTTAGTACCTGCTGCAAGGGCTCTATCTCGAAGTGAGATCTAAATAAAAATCTGTGTGCCTTCATGCAAGGTTTTGGGGTTTAAAATAATAATAAAAAAAAAAAATAGTGTGTCTGACCTTGTTAACGCATTTTAAAATACTGGAGCTGACAATGGGATCTGCAGTTGTCAGAGTTAGTGCTGGAGGCTGGACATAGTTGATGTCACTTACAGAACACACAAGCATGCTGCAGTATCTGGATGTTAGGAGCTGGTGCTCTGGCTAACAGTTTCTCAGGCTGGAACAGGGGTCGAACTAGTCACCTGTCTGCCTGTCCCAGACACCCAGTTTTCCCAGGGACAGTTGGTTTCATTTCTCTGTCTGTCCCTGTGACAGGTACTATGTGAAAAAGCATTAGCGGGCACTAGGAACCAGGAGATGCTGTCACCTGGTCAACTCACAATGTCACATGTTGAGAGATGTCCATTCAACCAGATATCCCACAGTGGGCTCTTCTGTGCATGTGGCAGTTTTGACAAGCAGCAGAAATGAAAACAGTGCCATAGTAGCACTAGGCTGTCCATGTTTATTTAAGAGTTTTAACAGAAAGGCATGCTGAGCAGACTACTGCTCAATTCCAGATGTGTCCTGGGGGAGAGGATAGTGAAGAAGTGCAGTACAACAATTACAAAACCAGGAATAAAGACAGTACATATTCAGGACATGATACAAGTAGGTATAGTAGCATATTTTGGGATGCAGCCCAGTACTATAATGTGACAGCAACAAGTACAAATGAACAATAATATAAATGGCACTAAAATACAGGCAAGAAAGCCCTCTAGAATGATACTGATTTAATGGAAAGTGACTAGCTATGTCCATAATGTCAGAGGTTAGTTGCATGTGCAGGTGGTGGAAAAGTGTGCTAGAAAGCAGGAGTGGGTGTGTGTGTGTGTGTGTGGGGGGGGGCAAATGATCGCTGGGAGTTTGTTCCACAGTTTAGGCAAATTGTGCCTGAAAGCTGCCTGGCCAACACCAGGAGACATGTGAGGAATGGCCAAAACACGGGAGTCACTGTTTCTGAGTGAGTACGCTGGGAGGTTGGGGGCTGTTAGAGCATAGTCGAGGTAGGGGGACAGGGATTGAGTCCAAAATGTGGCCATGATCCTTGCGGAGTGGGACTGTCTGTGACCATTCAGTGAGGGGAGGTTCAAGTCCTGGTAGAGGGAGCAGTGCTGGGTGGATCAGGGGCAGTCAAGAGCAAAGCGACAGAAGGTGTGGAAGTGGGAGTCCAGTCTGGCTAAGGTGGACTTGGGAGTGGTACTGTAGACTACATGCCCACTGTCAAAGATGGGTAGAATCATTTTCTGCACAATTTCCCTGCGAGTTGGCAGCGGTATGCATCCACGGTTGCAGTAAAGGGCACCAAGCTTGGGGTGCAGTTTCTTGTGGATGGAATCAATATGTACAGAAGTGTCGAAGTATTGGTCAAGTCAGACCCCGAGATTTCTAAAGGAGCAGCAGGCCTCCAGAGTTGTCCCATTCAGGGTATAGAACATAGGGGTGGAGGGGAGCCAAGAAAGTCTCTGCCTAGTACTGAAGGTCACAGAGACAGTTTTCTTGGCATTGAGATGGTACCGGGTCACAATGTCCCATGCTTAATAGCGTACAACATTATAGCTAACCTGCTACAGCGCTGCACCAGTGAGTGAATGATGCAATACCGCGTATACTGCTGTACATGGTATTGCACCATTCTCACACTACCAGGCAGAGGATAAGACCTCTGCTGGGAGTGGGTTCCACCGACCAACTACTGTAGCTCAACGGACTGAGCCACAGCAGCAGTGAACCCAGGCAGTGCTTCTGGGACTGGGTTTGATTCCTGGTCCCAGAAACCTTTTTTTTTTTTTTTTAACAACTCTGTAAAGCTCCTGACTTGAATCCCCACAGAGTTGAGAATCTATACTGGGAGTTCAATGTAGCAAAATCGCTGTACTGGCAGCGCGATTTTTGTTATGCACATAATGTCATGCGACATTATGACCCCATGCCCATTGAGACATAGTTGATTTGTATGAAACCAGTGCTGGACATTGTCAAAGTCCTGCTGAAGTCTGGTTGCCACATCAGAGGTGTGTTGTCCGCATACATATGTATGGTGTGTGTGTGTGTGTGTGTGTGTGTGTGTGTGTGTGTGTGTGCAAGCAAAGGACAGATTGTTGAGGATAAGGGAGAACAGGAGCGGGCCCAGGGCTGAGCCTTGGGGTACACCAGTTGCAACAGGGAGAGAGGCAGAGGGGAATGTGCCAGTTTTGACAGACTGGGACCTACCTACCTACTAGGCAGGAGTGGAACCAACTGGTGGCCAAGCTGGAGAGCCCTGTATGCGCCTGCTTGGATAGGAGGAGGAGCGAGTGGGAGATGGCGTCGGATGCCTTCGACAGGTTAAGGAAAATGGCTGAGGTGATGTATCCTGCATCCATTCCAGCTAGGATGGAGTCGGTGAGCCTTAGGAGGGAAGTGGTGGTGGAGTGGGTTTTCCTAAAACCATAGTGGAAAGGAGTGAGGAAAGAGGAGGAGTCAAGAAAGGTGGAGACCTGAGAGGGAAGTAAGTGTTCTTGGAGCTTGGCTAGTATGGGAAGGAGGGAAATAGGGTGGTAGTTTCCTGGGGCAGAGGGGTCACCACTCTTGGGGAGGGGGATGACGGTGGCATGTTTCCACTCAGAAGGGACAGCAGCAAGGGAGAAGGATAGGTTGAAAAGTGAGGCCAAGGGACTTGCTATAGCAGGAGCAGACAGGTAGGTCATTTGAGTCCATATCAGTGGGGCATTTACCCTTTGAGGGCATTGAGTACTTCGGTCGGGGAGACATGCTTGAATGAGAAAGAGTCGACAGGAGTGGGGGTGCGCCTGCTGGGATGATTGGGGGGGGAGGTTAGCAGTGAAAAGGACAGCTTGTACATGTGTTCCTTCTCATTGTGCACGTGCAGCTACCTGCCTTCCTTTTACTTTCTGCAGTGCATACCACATTTCTGTGTGTGCTGTGCTTGCAGTAGCAACCCAAGACTACCTCTTGTTAACAGGTAGCAGAGTTGTAGGGGTTCAAATAAAACATTTTCTGGGCTGTCAACTAACTAAGACGGGGTTTGGGCTATTTTAAAACATTTTTCAGGGCAGACAGTCAAGACAGAAAAAGGGGAAGATTCTGTATTTAAAGATTAGGAGAGGAGCTTAAAAGAGCTGAGGCAACCACGTAAAACCCCATTACAGCAGAAAAGCTCCAGAGACAGGACATGGAGAAGCTTATTAAAAGTCCTTGTCAAGGTTATTAAATGGAGGCAACTCTTAATGTCCAGGCTACACAGTAATACAGGAGCAGAGGAAGCTGATCATCTTGTCTGGGCAGAGCAGAAGGAGCGAGGAATCCTATCTCTTAGCCGTCTCACGAGCGATATTCCTGTTTCACTTTGGGTTCAGATTTTTTTTTAGTGGTTTATGAAAACAAGAATCTTGTGTCAGTCATCCTCGTGAGTGAATGAATCCTCTAGGCATGTGCAAATTGTAAAATTAAAATGTTCTTTTTTGAATTATTTGTACTTTTAAGAGAATAATCAACTATGTGACAACATAATAAAAGAAAACAACGAAGAACAGAACAAAAGTAACCATCTCCCACCACCCCTTCCTAATCTTCCTCCCCGCTATGGGGAGTAGAGCAAAATTACAAAGGCCTAATAACCAGAAGTTTTAAGACCACATCAACAAGTATCACACAAAGTGTTACATTTAATTAAAAAAAAATATGTAGCAAATATAATTATTGGTGACCCCATTTAATAACCCGTTTTGCTAGATCAGTAAAATGCTGTAATAACCCGAAATCGAGTTATTACGGCATTCTCTTGGCAAGGTTAGAGGAATGGTCAAATGTACGACAGCTTGGATTTAATGCTAAGAAGTGCAAGGTAATGCACATGGGAAACAAAAACTCAGGGGAAGAGTACACAGTGGGGGGTGAGATACTAACAACAAAAATGGAAAGGGACCTCGGGGTAGTCATATCAGATGACTTAAAGGTGGGCAAGCAGTGTGAGAGGGCAGTAAGGAGGGCTGGGGGAATATTGGGATGCATAGGGAGAGGCATCACCAGTAGAAAACAGGAAGGGTTGTTATCCCTCTGTACAGACAGCTGGTGAGACCCCATCTGGAGCACTGTGTGCAGTTCTGGAGACCCAATCTCTGCAAGGACATAGACAAGATGGAAGCTGTCCAGAGGAGGGCAACTAAAATGGTGCAGGGTCTGCACCAGAAGATATATGAAGAGAGACTAAAGGAGCTTAATACAGGTATGTATAGCCTTGAGGAAAGGAGGGAGAGGGGGGACATGATAGAAACTTTCAAGTACCTCAAGGGAATCAACAAAGTCCAAGAGGGTAGCATCTTTCACAAAAAAGAGGTGTGCAAGAACAAGGGGGCACAATTTGAAGATGGGGCGGCTCAGAGGTAAAGTAAGGAAGCATTTTTTCACAGAGAGGGTTGTGTATGCATGGAACAGCCTTCCGGAGGAGGTTGTGGAGTCAAACAGTGGTTGAATTTAAGCATGCATGGGACAGCCATAAGGCAATTCTAGGGGATGGGGGTAGAAAGAAGTAGGCTGCTGGTTAACTAGGATCTGCAGCTTATCCATTAGGTAGGGACATGGGCAGACTGGGTGGGCCAAGCGGTCCTTATCTGCCGTCAAATTCAAATCAAATTCTATGAGTTGATTAAGAGCCCTTGTCTGGCCTACTATGAACAGGGTGGGGTGGTAGACAGAAACCTGAAAGCCTCTATGAGGGCAGTGAACTGTGGGCATACGTGTGTCCTTTTCAAGGGCACGTAGCAGCCAGTTGGTGATATTTACTAGCCTTTTTAGGTTACGTTACAATAGGCACCATCAGTAATTAAGCCGTTTTCAGGGCACATTGCCATATCGGAGCGGGGGGGGGCTAATATTAGCTTGTATTCAGAAACAGAAATGTAAAATTAGTAAACAAGAAAATCAACAGGACAGGCACAAATTCTGTGGTACAGTCAAAATAAATACTGCACCTGTCCCTTGGACAGCCACCCACAAAAATGTATTTCTAGCCTTGGGCTGGAGCCATTGAAAAGTGTTGCTGAATTGGGATACTGTTTGCTTTTACGACTGTAGAGTACGTAGCTCTACAGACATCTTGTGAGTACGTTAGAGAAAAGGGACCTTTCCAGATACAGATTAGACTTGTTTTAGTGGAGGTGAATGGCAAGCACTGCACATTCACTGCACCACTTTGTCCGTCGTTACTGGTTAATCTTGGCACTGTCCGCTGTGTCCAAGTTGACGGCCAGAGCTGAGTGTGCATGTGCTACGACTCGTGCATGTGCAGCTGAACACTGAGCAGCATGGTGTCACAATATATAGTTTCAAGATGGCCACCAGAGTTCTCTGCGCATACGTAGTGACTCGCGCATGTGCACTGGGCTCCAGCAGCCATCTTGACATGGTGGACTGTACCGCTGGAGTTCAGTGTGCATGCGTGAGTCGTAGTGCATAAGCATTCAACTTCCGCCATCACCTTGGACACGGCAGACACGGCTGTGTTCCACCCGTTATCTTGACTGCAGTCGTACCGGCTCTGGAAAGAGTTTGTTTTAATTAGTGTTGCTCCGTTCCTCTTTCAGATGCAGCGTGCAGTTGTGAGTGGGATGTTAGTCAGCACAGCAGCATCTTAATAAAGACAGACACCCTGATGGTGATATCACCTGTAGATCTGCTGTTAAAATGAGCAGAGGCCCACAAGAACTCAGTTCCACCACCTCAGTCATCTTTCCCCACTGACTACTATAAGAGATTTCTGCTCCTAGCAGCAAGGGACTATTCTAGAAATGACAGTTCTGACACCTAAAAATCTAGATGCAAGTTCCCTCACCTAAACATTTTCAATTTGACCACTTTATCACTAAAGCATGAGTCTGGAGCAAGCCACTCTTTTTTTTTTTCCGAGAGAGGGACACCAGTGTTTTACTTGACAGGGGAGTGGGTTATTGGGAATGGGATTCCAGTTTCCAGACCCACACTGAAAATGGAATTATAACAAACATTAGGTGAGGGTCTCTGTAGGAAGATATAGCATGATACACATGGACATGGTACTCCAGCATGGTGCATACACTAACGGAATACAATTAGGGTCAGATAATTACACTCCTGCACATTTCGTTTAGCCTGTCAGGCTGCAAGACTGATTTTATACACATAATAAAAGGCACTAGCCATCCCCCCTCAGACAGTAGGCTGAGCCACATAACTCGTGGGTAGAGGTCACACTTAATTAGCCAGTGGCTGTCAGTCTGTACACATTTTAAGCTCTCATAACAGCTTATACTGGTGGTGTAATATTTTCTATCAGTCATTTCTTATGGATTCTGTTTCATGTTTCAGAATTACTGGGTTGAAAGATAGCTGAAGCAAAACCAATACACTGAACTCTATGTTCTTGTAAGCCTCCCAAAATGGGCATACCTTTAGTGGAGCTCCGTGCTCCCCGTATTCTCCCCTCAGTGCTGTCTGCCTCCTGTGGCTCTTGTGGGAGTTGTGCCTTGTGACCCCGCATTGCAGCATGTGGCCATTTTCTCTGGTGTCTTGGCCCATTCAGAGTTGGCCAAATGCCAGGGTGGTGATTCCTGCCACCGGGTGTGAGGGTGGGTGGTCTCAGGTCCGATAAAGGACCAGACCAGGCTTGGGGACCACAGATGTAAATAAATAACTTTTTTTAATGGCGGTCCATGTGCTTAGAGCATGCGTGGATACCACCAAGGATCAGAAATTTAAAGGAGCTGTGGCTTCTTTACACACAGTAGTTTTCGGTGCCAGCTGTCACCAAGGAGCACAAGGAAATTATTGAATTCGGGACAAGTTGCGCAGGGCTACAGTGTGGGCTGTACATTTGACGACAGTGGATTTGGTCTGTGATTGGACCGCAGTTTTGGCATTAAAGGACCAGAGCCCTTATAAGAGGGGGGGCTGAGAGGGATTCGGGAGATCTATGACAGGGAGCGAGAGGAGGAGGAGGAGGCCAGAGTAGGGCTCTTGCCTGCTTGGCCATGCGGTCACTGTGGTGTATTTATTTTAAATAAGGCAGGCACCTGAGGGATACATGAAGGGACAGAAGTAGCAGTGCATGTGGAGTCCTGGGATTTTCGACTAGAGAATCCAAAAGCAGGGAAGATGCTGATAACCTCTTGGAAAAAAATGAGGTGAGGGGGCATGTGCAGAGAAACCTTCATCCTTGGAGGACTGCAGTTTGGAGCTAGATGGAGGCTTGTGGCTGTGCCTGGCTTGGTAGGTGGGATCCAGGTGCACCATGCTGGTGGTGGTAGGACCAAATGGTGTTTGGACCTAGGTGGCAGTGGGCTCCAAAAGTACCTGGATGTTGAGTGCTGCTACATGCTGAGGAGCTCCAAGGTGTGTGAATCAATTGGAGGCCAGAGGAGACCTGTGGGACTGGTCGTTGGGGAAGAAGGCAGAGTGGCAGGCTGTGTTCAGTTTTCTCGTGGCAATTCGGCCAAGCCCCACAAATGAGGCTGTTCTGGACTGGGATCACTACATGAGATATTTGCCCAACCTTGAGGGGTTGCCAGGGAGCACAACATCAGTGATCGGATGCTGGACTGTGTTGGAATGGTTTTGCTCCTGCCCTAGTCATATGTGGCTTTAACTGCACCAGCAAATAAAGGGAAACCCCTTAGGTCGAGCAGGAGGAGTAGAGGGTAAGAGGGGGCTGTAAGTGCTTTGTGCACCCCTTGCAGGTCAAAGCTCCTGGTAAGAGAAGGTGGAGCTGGGAGTCAAAGTCTAATGCTGCCTGTGTGTGTGTGTGTAGTCCTTTCGAACTCAAGCTACTGACTGTGTTGGGATGGTCTGGCCGCCAAGATATCTCATGCATTTGGGACCCCTGGGTCCAAAGTACAGTTTACCTTTTATTTGATTCAGCTACTAATGTGACCCCCAGTCCTGATTTAGTGCTCCATGGAGTGACTGTTTATTTTGACTGTTCATTAAATGGGACCCCCTGTTTCGCAACTCTGCTTTGCCTCTTGTGTTTGAAAGAAACTGTTTAGCTACTGCTAAAATAATTTGTCTCCACTATCTTGCATTCAGTGTGTTCCAGGGTGGCATCCAGAGCGTCACGGACCAAAGAATCCACTGAGGAAGACATCAAGAGGCCTGCCTGGTGAAAGCAGTCTACAAAGGCCTCTGGGTGAAATGGGCAACGCCAGACAGGTGAAGGTCTGCGTCAACCCCCTCCTGCGTTCCGGCTCAGAGCCTTAAGGGTCCAGGGCCCCCGATGGAGTCCATCTATCACCATCATCACCCATGGACAATCAGGTACTGTTTTTCCTTGTTATATTTCTTGGCTGTACAGCGCTCCCCTTCCCCATGAACGTCACCATCTTAAATAACCCTAGATGGGGAAGTGGGGGGTGTTTACATTCTTTTAACTGGTATTATAAAATGGGGTTCAAGAAAGTGACCAAGGCTAAACATTTCAATGGTCAAACCATACCACCTGGTGGTTGGCTATTTTCCTAGAAACTGCACAACTCATAACTACAGTGCAACTGAACAAAAAAAAACAAAAACTTTTACATTCAAATAAAAACCTTTCTCACCTTTCAAACACAATAACTCACTGTAAGGCATAGTAAATGCACTTCCCAGAATCATTTAAAGGCATTCAACCTTCATTTCAAAATTCATATGACACTTTGCAACGGCCTAATCACAGGACAGTAAAACCTTCTCCTATTATCCCAGATATCCAGCCACAGCAACCAAAAGCCACCAGGAATACCTCTTCCGGTGCAGCAAACCAGCTCAATGGGAGACTCACAGTACTCCACCCTCTTTCACCCACCCAGTGATACCACTCGTATGAGCCTCTGCTCTAAGGAAGAGCCCTACTTCGGCCGTAGGTCTGTTCCCTGGCCTTCACCTAGCACTAGGCCCACCTGCCAAATGTACCTTCTGGAATCTGCTGAGGTCACAGACAAAACCCACCTACCCAAAGTTATGCAGAAAGCTTATACTAATTCTATTGCTGATCTAGGGTAACATCCACCCTAACCTCGGACCACTGCCTACTAACTCACAGGCCACAGCTACTAAGGGTGGATTAAAGACTGTGGCCATGAACATCTGTAGTCTCTTAGCTAAGTTAACTCAGCTTGAAGCCTGGGTGGAATACACCCAGCCAGATGTCATTGCTCTAACAGAGATCTGGCTCTCCCCCGTATTATGCAGACTTGGTAGTGTCCATTCCTGGCTACAACATGCACATGCTGGACAGCATCAGTAAAGGTGGGGACAGCTACATAATCTACACTTGCAGCCACCTGCAATGCCACAAAGTCCCACTGGCTCTGGTAAGCAAGGACTGTGAATATCTAACAGTAAAAATCATACTTGGCATAGGACGTAAGTGTCTAAATGTTATGATCACCTAGATCCCTAATGAGCACCAGAAAGCGGGGCTTGAAGCCTTTGCTAATTACTACACTCAAGTTAAGAAAAAGGAGTCTATCACTATATATCATCTTAACTTCAATCATCCTGGGGATTTTAACTTCAATTGGCTTACCAGCACTAGTGCCACGCACAGAGATCTGGGGCCCGATTCTCAAAGGCTCCAGCATGGTGCAAAGTGCCTGCGCCACAGAGAATGGCGCAAGGTGCATCTTGTGCCAAAAGGTACGTCCAGGAGTGATTCACAAAGGCAACCTGCATCAAATGTAGGCTACCTGCCCCAAACGGGGCTTGCACCTTCCCTGCACCCAGAAATGGACTGCGACAAGGCGGACGGGGCCATGCAGCAGACACAAGCTGTCACATCCTGAAAACTGCGCCCTGAGGACAGTTTTCTAAGAACCCTTAGACCAGCCAGGGCTGGTCTAAGGGGACTTAAAAATAGCTCCCCTGGGAGAACTGTCCTATCAGCAGTGTCGTATGTCCCACCTCTCCAACCCCAATGTGCCCCACATGTTCCACATTGCTACCAGACCCCCCTTCCACGTTGTGCCACCCCATAGGGCATACAGGACTGGATCGCCTGCCCAATCCCTGATGTGCCCCGTAACATGCATAGAAATAGTGCTTCCCCCCACCCGGATCCCGGTGCCCCCGCCAGTACCAAGCACATGCCGCCAACCCTCCCACTGGCAACCCTGTGCCCCCCACCCAGGCAGGTAGTGCCCCTCCACATCCCCAGACAGAGCAGAGGACCAGCACAACCCTCCACACACCTCCGCAGCCAGTCCTCAACTGAACTGACCATGCAGTGGACTGTACAGAGTATGCTCTCAAGCTATAAGATGTCCAGCCAGTGCTACATGGGGCTTGCGGTGAACCCTCCTGTGCGCCAAGTGTAGGGAGTTAGGCGCCGGGAACCCTACTGTACCACAATCTAGTGCAGGGTCCCTGGCACATGGGGCTTCGGTGCACGCTGTGGGTTGCCACAGTTTGCGCCAGACACAGCCCCCTTTGAGAATCGGGCCCCTGGTCTCTGGACTTTGCCCAATGCAGATGATTTCGAGCAGCACTAGGACCAACTACTGCACAGGGACAAGCACCCTGATTGACTGGGTCCTAACAACACACCCAGAAAGACTAACTAATGTCAAGTTTCTCCCTGATGCCATGAGTGATCATTCTGCGGTCCAATGCGAGTGGTCGGCCAAACAGGCCAGGCCCCCCTCCCAAGATGGGTGTGGAATAGGGTTATAATTAATGGGTTTCTCTTTCTACTATAGAGAAACCCGTTGTGTAATTTGCAGTTATAAAGGAGTGTTTATAACGGCAAACATGCACCGGTTTCCCCTCGCTCTGCGCATGTCCCCGCCGCAGTTCTTCTGTGATCATCGCATTAGTCGCACCGACTCGATGCTCTGCATTCTCAACACTGCACTGCCTCTTTAACTGGGCAGTAAGTTATTTCTGTTTTTAAATATCAGAGCAGTTGCTGTCTTTTCAGAAAAACAACCTCAAGCAAAAAAATAAAAAAAAATAAGCGAGCAACCAACCAGACCGCAGACCACGCTAACAGCCAAGCGAACCCCGTGTCCACCACACTGACTTTTATTTTATATAATTGCTGTGGCCAGAAAGCAAAACCCAGCAATTATATAAAACAAAACATAGGATAGTGTGTAAAACTCAAATTTTACACACACGCTCAGGTTTGGGTGCCGAAATAAACCCATCAAGCTTCACTCTCAGGGTTTATGTGGCACCCAACCCCTCGGGTGTGTGTAAAATTCTTGTTACACACAGCACCCCGTACTTTATTCTATATATACATATATATATATACATATATATATAATGCCATGACTCACTTCAAGAACTACCTTGCAGGCATAGACTGGAGCTTCATTGATGAATGCCCCTTTGTTGATACAGCACTCCAGCTACTCCTCTCCCACTTCAACACAGCTGTGGACACGTTTGCTCCTTATTGCAAGAAAATGATAAAGGGAGATACTATGGATTGGGTCACCCCTCACAGCAGACACACTCTGGCACAGTGCCAGGAGAGACGGGGGGGCAACTGTTGATATACAAGGGTACAAAGCGGCTCATAACAGGTGTACATGAGAAATACGGCAGGCCAAGACCATGTACCTCAAAAACCAACAGGCTCAATGCTGGGTTGATGGGAAGAAGTTCTGGACATTGATTAAGAACCTCCAAAGGTCAGGTGACAGGTTCCCCCCCCCTTCCATGCTTCATGATAATGGTGAGGTAATACTAGATGACGAATCCATGGCCAATATCTTTAACACAACATTCTTTGACTACAGCAAAGTTCTCCCCCTAGATTGGCTATGTACCCCACTGGAATACCAACTACGAACCACTCCCAGATCTTTCCTAATTCCACATCCAATGGCAGTACAAGCCCTAACTTCTACTTCAAGCGTGTAACTGCTCAGGAAACAAAAAATACCTAACTAGAGTGCTAGGCAAAACCAGGATGGGCAGCGATGGTGTCAATATGAAACTGGTAGCCATTGCTTTACCTGAAGTTGTCATGCCAGTAACAAAGTTATTTAATCTGTCTCTCTGCTTGTCCACTTTCCCTTCTACCTGGAAATCCGCTCTTGTAGCCCCAGTGCTAAAAGGAGGTGATCATGCAGCTGTGCTTAATTACAGACCCATCTCCATACTGTCCCCACTCTCCAAGGCACTAGACAGAATTCAAGTTGACCAACTCATGGAATAGTGTCCTCCCTTTCCCAAGGAAGGACAGCAGTCCTTAGGATGTTCAATCCTTCCTCCCTTGGTCAGACCCCAACAGCCCATGTTAATTTCCGAATGAACATCACTGGCAGACCAAACGGCTGTGATACAAGGCCAGATTGAGGTCCTGTTATCCATTTTAAAATGTATATTCCCAGGATAAGCCAGCTGAGATGCAAGCTCTCATTTGTCAGTTTGTCGTGGTGTGCAGGTGCAGACAAACTCATTGCTATAAGGTGCTCTACAGGGGTGTGCCCAATGGAGAGCTCTGTTGCTAGCAGCAGGCGACTCAGTTGGCAAGCTTGCGATGACTCACTCCCAGCTGTTTGGGCTGAGCAGGACAACTTTTCAAAGGACAGAGTTGCACCAATAGTGGCGCGGCTGGGTCTTTTGAAGTTGCATTCCTGCATTGCATCCTTGGTTGCGCATTCACACTGCTGTAGCTTCCAAAAGTGTGAACACGCCGAGCCCAGGACTTCCCCTTCACAGTTAAAAAACAAACAACCAAACCGACGGGGATGCCCAATCCCCCTGTCAGCATGCCCCCTCCCAGTTTATTTGGCGATGGAGGAGCCTGCTCCCCGTCAGCATAATGTCCTCCCCCAAGGCAATCTGCTGTGTGTGGCTGTGCACAAACCGACAGGGGGTGCCTCAATCCCACAAGGCATGCCCCTCCCAGTTAATTTGCCGACGGGGGAGTCCACTCCCTGCCGGCATAATGTCCTCCCCTAATCATTGTGTGCTGAGGGGGCTGTTACAGCCCCCCCACAAACACTCAGGTGGCACACTGGGAGACCATCCCAGCATGTCAAATGTCCCTGTAAAAAAAAAAAAAAAAAAAACTTCCCATGATGTTAAGTTTTTAAACCAGTAAAATAGGAAACGGTCCCTCATTGGAGTCCAGTGGTCCCCTCCAACCCGCACCCACCCTCCGGAGCCCAGCGCAACAATCTTCGGTGGACCAGGAACACGTCTCCACCCTTCAAAGCTGACCATGAACTGAAGAAATGCCAGTAAGCTGTATAACGGCATAAACAGGGTTTTTTCAACTTTGGTACATATCGAGGGCATTTTTGGGATTTTTTTTTTTACCAAATTTGCAACATAGGCTATTTGAGAGCCCATCTCATGAACAGTGGCACTGTCGTTTCGTTAATCGGTCCCAAAAGGTGATTTCACGGTCACTGCGCGGAATCACCTTTCAGGACCGAATAACTGCCTGTGCGTTGTGCAGTTTCCACCTATGCTCATACGTTCGAGCATTTTTAATATTTTCACTCCAGGTGTTCAACACTGCCTTCTCTTCACACCCCCCTATGAGTGGTACAGCTGTAATTTTTCACATCCTGCCCAAACTGTGTTTTCGCACAGCTGGTGCAGAATGGCATGGTCGCTGTGAGAAATCAATGTTCGGGATAGATTAACAAAATCACAGTGCCATTATTCATGAGCATAGGTCCCAAATGCTTTCATGAGGTGGGGTTCACAAAAGGCCATGTTGAAAATGTGTAGTGCAAATACCAACCAATGCCTGGGGCGTTAGGGTTTCTAACCATAACACCCCCCCAACCCATGGTGGGGCTCCAGTGCCCTTATTTTCTCTGAACTGCGGACACGTTGTCACTCTTCAAAGCTAGATCACGAATTGAGGAAACAGGTATGCACGTCACTGTATTTCAACAGGAATGTGAACTTGGTGGCATAACTTGTTCTTTCTGCTGGGAACTGTAGTCCTGCCAATGGGTGCGTACCAACATAAATTCCAAACGACGAACTTTGGCATTGACAAATGCTCGTTAGTAGGGTCCTGCTTGTACCCAGGTTTTTCACACTGTATTTACCCAAGATAGCTCAGTAGAGCTGCAAAATCTTGTTTTCAGTGTGGGCCCATCATTTACCCATATTTACAATGTATTTTCCCAGGATAAGCCAGCTGAGAGGCAATATCTCATTTTCAGTGGGTTCCAACATATTGACCAGATTTCCAACACAGTATTTTTATGACCTCACGTTATGATCAAGACAGGTGGGATTTTTTTTAAATCCCATCTGAAAGATCATCTGTGCAACAACTGAAAAAACATATTTCACAGGAGAATTTAAAAAATCCTGTCATGTTCACGAGAGTGGAGGGGGTAACAAAAGGGATATATATGTTGAAAATTCAGGGCCAAAAGTTATGTCAGCACTGGAGATATTTAATGTTTCTTCACAACTTTTTTTTTAACATTCTGACCCTACATTTTCAACAAAGTGGTTTTATGACTCCATGTTATGATCAAGACAGGTGGCATTTTTAAAATCATGTCCAAAAGGTCATAGCAGCTGTGAAAACGTGTCAGAGGGGATTTCAAAAATGACACTTGTCATGTTCATTAGGAGGGGTAACACAAGGGCCATGTAGAAAATCTGGGGGCAAAATGTGCAAAAATAATAAAGTTATGAAAAAACATTGAAAAAAAAGTTTCTTCATAACTTCACTGTTTTTTTATATGTTTACCCCAAATTTTAAAGTCTTTTTATGATCCCATTGTGTGTGTGTAACACAAGTGAAATTTTTAAAATTCTCTCTGAATGGAGATTTATAAAATTAACATCTGTCATGTTCTCGGGTAGGGACACAAAAAGGCTATGCTGCATATTTGGGGCCACATTCTGCAAAAAATGACAAAATGACGATTAAAGAAGAAATTAACTTCATACTTACCGTAATTTCCTTTTCTGTTAACTCCTACGTTATCAATGGGTGATCATAACTACTGGGTATTGTGCATCACTACCAGGGAATGGCACAGCCAAGCTTTGTCACGTTAGGCACATGAGGATTCCAAGCAGCAGCAGCAGCAACTCCCTAGTCACTACTGACCTCGTAGTGCCATGGTAGCTACACATTCACCTATACGTAAATACTTTCTTACCTTCCTAGTAGACATCTGAGGAAGAAATTGCTCTCCATTGGACTGAAGAATTGGACGATTCGGTCCTTCTTGCAGGGAAAACAATGAAACAGCAAACAGGCGCCGTACCAGTCACAGATCTGTGAAACTGAAGCTGACACACAATGAGGCAAACACTGAGTGCCATGATACTACCTGCAACAGGAAAAAAACACCTCAAGAAAGAATAACAAAACCTGTTAACCTGTGGTTGCAGACAAACTGACAAAACGCTAGCCTTTATATATATGTATATACACACACACACACACACACACACACACACACACACACACACAGTACAGTGCAGCAGAACAGAAAGAGATTCGAAAAATAGGGATTTTTTTTTTTTTTTTTTACACCAAACTGGACCTCTCTCCTGGCATACCTTATAAGATTCTCCCGTAGGAGCCAGACACCTGGGCAGGCCCCACTGACAATGTTGGAGCTAACAGAAAAGGAAATTAAGGTAAGTATGAAGTTAATTTCTTCTTTCTGTAGCTCTCCACATTGTCAATGGGTAATCAAAACAACTGAGTTCTAAGAAGCAGTACCCAGAGGAAAAAAAATGGAAGAGGGGGAATATTATCCCATACGCCAGAAACATCAGAGAATTACTTGCGAACTACTGCCTGCAACACTCTGTCACCAAAATCTGCGTCAGCACAACTCTGAACATTTAATTTGTAATGGTTTGTGAAAGTGTGGACTGATGACCATGTGGCTGCCTTGCATATTCTAAAACTGATGCTTCGACTCTCTCTCCGCCCAAGAAGTTGCCATCACCCTGGAGGAGGGAGCCTTGATGAGAGCTGGAGGCCTCTTTTTCACAACACAGGTCTTAGCAATGCAGGCATGCATCCATCTAGCTAGTGTGGCCTTAGAGGCTTTTTGACCCTGCTTAGCAGCTCCAAAAGAACAAACAGACTACCTGACTTTTGAAACTTAGCAGTTCATTTAAGGTGGATCCTAACTGCCCATCACAAATCCAACTTGCGCAATTCCTTCTCCATGGGGTGAGAAGGTTGCAGACAGAAAGATGAAAGGCACATTTCTTGGTTTACTTGGAAGGCCGAGGGCACTTTAGGGACAAAAGATGGAACTGTCCCAAGTACCACTTTCTCTTTATGCATAATAAGATATGGCTCCCTGTGAGACAAGGCCTGGAGTTCACCCACTCTTCTTGTGGAACACATGGCTACTGAGAAACCGTACCGGGTCACAATGCTGTATGCATAATAGCACACGACATTATGCCGAATCCCGGACCTGCGCGCTCTCCGTGCTGGACCCCCAGTTAGAATCCTTAGTGGGGGAGTCCGGGGAGGGTGCAGCTCCCCATAATGGGGTGTGTGAGGCAGAGCCCCCACAGAAGAAATGTTTCCACTAGGCCCTTAGCAGCATGCTGTGCATAAGACATTCTAGATGGTATTGACTCGTACCCTAAGAAACAGACCTTGTAAGATAATACATCCAGCAATATGGATGACAGGCTCATTTCAGACAGCATTCAAAATCAGATTACAATCCCACGGGGGAACAGGGGATCAAAACACCGATTGGTGGAACTAATATATAGGGGTTTGAGGGAATTATCAAAAAATTCAACTCAGGGAATTCTGAATGCCTGGAATGAAGAGCTTTCATTCCAGGTATCAAAGGAAGACTGGGAAAAGTATACTAAATTCTCAATGGTACTTTTGGGAGCCACCTATTGGCGAGAATTTGCCTGGAAAGTTAGAAATAGAAATAGACTGGTTAGGTTCTCATCAGGGACACTAAGCAATTGCTGGAAAGATTGTGGAGAAATATATGCGGATCAGTTCCATGTTTTTTGGGCCTGCCTGCAGTTAGCAGGTTACTGGAGAGAAATTTTAGAGGCATTAAAAGAATTGGTAGATGTGGAAGCTGTGTTGACTCCTGAGCTAGTATTACTCTCAATTCCGCCAGAGGGTCTCCCAATACCCAGAGGATCACTGTTAATCACTTATAGGCTGGCAGCTAAAAAAGCAATTACTAGAAACTGGGGGAAGAAGATGTCTCCAAACATACAGAGCTGGCGGGGAATAATGGGAGAAATTAATGTATTGGAGAGATTAATAGCTAAAAGCACAGATAAATGGTCTACATTTGAGCTTAAATTGAGGAAATGGATTCTATATGTTTCATCTTTAGCTCCTACTTTTGTACCTTAAAAACATATCGACCCCAATGATGGTTTAGGTAAATGTCTTAGTGCTCAATATATGAATTGCTTTGTAAAATATGTAAGTTGTCCTGAGACCTTGTATCTGACTGATGTAATTATGTACTGTCTTAACTTATACATTGTAAAAACTGTCCTATGATTTTGCAAATGAAAATATAATAAATATATAGTATTAAAAAAAAAAAAAAAAACACCGATTGGCTCCTGCCAACCACACGAAAGAAATGAACAGCTTACTCACCTGTAACAGTAGTTCTAGGAGTGGTAAATGTTGTTCATCCACACTCACTGGCATGTCCCCTTCCGCTTTAAATCTCACTGAAAGTATTCAAGCTGGCTCCTCTCACCCACCTGGACGGTATATACCTCGGTTCTGCCCCATGATGCCAGATCTTAGCCCGCTGGAAGCCAGGTGTTGTGTGTCCGCAGCCAAGGAGGTCGGGTGGGTCCGTGTGGATGAACAACGTATACCACTCCTAGAACTACTGTTACAGGTGAGTAACCTGTTCTTCTAGGAGCGTGGATATGTTGTTCATCCACACTCATTGGCAGACTCCTAGCAGTTCTCTGGGAGGAGGGAGGCAAGGTGCACACCCCCTACTTAGGGAAATGAGATTGGAGGACTGAGGCCCCAAAAACTAGCATCCCGGCGTAACTCAAGGTCGATGTGGTAATGGGTGATGAAGGTGTTTGCTGACTTCCAGGTAGCAGCCCGGCAGATTTCCTGGATGGGGACATCCCTGGAAGCAGCCACCGATGCAGCAATATGGTGGGTAGAATGAGCTCTTATCCCTCTGGGAGGCTCTTTGCCGACCAACTCGTAGCACAGACCTATGCATGATGTAATCCACCTTGCAATGGTCTGCTTTGCCAGAAACGGCTTCAGCGTAGGTGATAACCAGCTGGCGAACCGCTCCCCGAAATTCTGCTGTCCTCTCCTTATAGTAGGAGGGAGCACATCTCAGGTCCAAAGTATGGAGCTTGTACTCAGCCTCCAAGGTATAATTAGGGTAGTAAACTGGCAGAGTTAACACCTGGTTAAGGTGAAACTCTGACACCACCTTCGGAAGGAATTTCAGGTGGGGGTGCAGGACAACCATGTCCCTGTGGAAGACCAAATAAGGGGAGTCCACCGAAAGCACCTGGAGCTCCCCTGTCCTTCTGGCAGACATGATAGCCACCAGAAAGGCCATCTTCCATGACAAGTGTGACAAGATACACTTGTGCACTGGTTCGAATGGCTTGTCCATGAGCTTTGCCAGTACCAGCAGTAGATCCCACGGAGGTGGAGGTTCACGCACCAGAGGGGATATGTGATCCAGGCCTTTGAAAAAGTGCCCGACCACTGTCTCCTACGCCAACATCAGCTGACCGGTCTGCGCCCAGTAAGCAGAGACGGCTGCCAGGTGCGCCCTAAGGATCGATGACCGTGGACCCCCTTTGGAGAGAGAGACCAAATGTAGTCGAGAATGTTAGCCACTGGGCTGGACAGAGGGTCCAGACCCTTGCCCTGACACCAAATGGAAAACCTTTTCCATCTGAAGGCATAACATTTTCTGGTCGATTCTTTTCTGGATGCCTCCACCACGGTGTAGACATCTTCAGAAAGACCCAAAGCCTGGAACTCTAGCTGCTCAGGTACCAGGCTGTAAGATGCAGGGATTGAAGGTCTGGATGGAATACCTTCCCCTGACAGAGAGAAATCAGGTCCAGGCGTCTGCAAAGCCGCTCCGGGGGCCTGCAGCTGAGGCTTGGAGATCTGGATGCCAGAACTGGCTCGGCCAATCTGGGGCTACCAGGATCTCCTTCGCCTTGTCCCTACTCACCTTGAGGAGCACCTTGTGGACCAAGGTAAATGGAGGGAAGGCATAGAAGAGGCCTGGGGTCCACAGCCTCGAGAAGGCATCTCCCAGTAGTGAGCCCTGGGGGTGGGGTGGGCATGAAACAGCCTCAGCTTAGTGTTTTCCCTGGAGGCAAACAGATCCACCATCAGTTTGCCCCAATGGGAGAACAGGCTGTAAGCTACCTCTGGATGGAGAGACCACTCATGGGATGTCTGGCCTAAGCGGTTGAGTGCATCCGCCAGATGGTTTGAGGCTCCTGCCACATGGATTGCAAGGAGATCTGCCTCCAATCGGATCACGAGGGTCCAGATGCATAGCGTATCCTTGCACCACAGACAGGAGTGAGTGCCGCCCTCTTTGTTGAGGTAATACATGGTCGTGGTATTGTCCGTCTGGACTTGAACCACTTGACCCCGGAGCTGAGGAGTGATAGCGGACAGTGCCAGTCTGACTGCTCTGAGCTCCAACAGGTTGATGTGGCATCGGGACTCCTCAGGGGTCCAGAGCTCATGGGCCCTTTTGTCCCCCATGTGGGCTCCCCAGCCCATGAGAGGCGCATTGGTCATGAGGACGACTATTGGCTTGGGGTGGACAAATGGGATCCCTTCCTGCAACCATTCTGGGGCGGTCCACCACTGGACAGCATCCCACATCTTTGGGTATCAGTGATCAGCTGGCCGAAATGACCATGGTGCTATGTCCACTGGGCGACCATCTCCCACTGGAGGGGGCGCATGTGCAACCGGGCCCAATGGACCACTGAGGTGCATGCTGCCATGTAACCCAGAAGGCATAGAAAGTCCCGGGGCAGAGCGCAACTGCCCAACCAGAAATGATTGGGCAGAGGAGGAAAGAACCTCTGGCTTGACAAGAGTCGAGCTCTGCCCCGATGAAGCCCATCACCTGAGAAGGCACGAGTTCTGACTTGGCCTCGCTGATCAGGAGGCCAAGTTGGGAGCAGGTCTGGAGGGCCAGATCCCTGGACCTCTCCACCTCCTGCTGGATGGAGCTTACTAGGAACCAATCGTTGAGGTAAGAATAAATCCTGACCCCCCCACCGACGCCAGAGATGGACCGTCACCACTGCAATGCATTTGGTGAAGACCCGTGGGGCTGATGACAGGCTGAACGGCATGGCTCGGAACTCATACAGGGTCCCTTCAACCCTGAAGTGGAGGAACCGCTGATGGGACAGATGGACTGGGATGTGAAAGAACGTGTCCTGCAGATCTAGTGAACAGAATCACATGTTTCGCTCCAAGGATGGTATGATCTGGGACAGAGTGACCATCCGAAAGGTGCGTGACCTGAGACATTGATTCAGGTCGTGCAGATCTAGAATGGGGCGCCAGCCTCCCCCATCTGCCTGAGCACCAGGAAGAACCTGAAGACAATGCCTGGGTCTGCTGGAGGATCCGCCACTGGAGCTACTGCCTCCTTGAGGAGGAGCTGAGCAATGTCGCCTTTGACAGCTGACTGAGTCTGAGTGGATACTCTTTCCTCCCAAGGGGGCGCGGGCTCGGCTTGGAAGGTACTGCTCGAATTCCAGAAGCAGTCCCTGACTGACCACTTTGAGAACCCTCCTGTCCGAAGTGATAGCGGACCAGGCGGAAAGGAAGTGGTGGAGCCGGCCCCCCCATGGGAGGACCCAGAGCTGAGGTGACAGGAGAGGAGAGGAGTTGACAGCCCCCCCCCATCACTGAGCAGGCTTGGAGGAGGAGGCCGCTCCAGGACCTGAACTTCTGCCTCCTTTACGGGCCTGTTGGGGTCCGGGCTTGGGCCGAGGGTGCCAAGCCTGAGCCTGCTGTTGATGCTGATGCTGCTGTCCCCCTTGAAAGGAGAACTGCTGACTGCAGGGGAAGAATGCTGAAAAGGCTTCTTTTTCCTCTGCTGGGTCATGCCCGAAGAACTCTTGGCAGAGGTAGCATCCAAGGTGGCACTGGACTGCTCAATGCGCTGAAGGTGACTGGCCACTCCTGGGCCGAACAAGTCAGTACCGAGGAAGGGCACATCAGCTAGTTTGTGCTTGGTATCTGCTGGAAAGGAGGAGCGCCTCAGCCAAATCCTGCGATGAGAGGCAACTGCAGCAACCACCGAGTGGGCACAAGAATCCCCAATGTCCAGGGCCATCTGAAGCTGCTGTCTGGCAACAGCTCGGCCCTGATCCCAGTCCTGCTTGACCGTGTTCTGCATGTCCATGGGGAGATGTGGGAGGACTTCATCTAGTAACCCTAGAAGGGTGTGAGAGAAGTGTGCCATGATGACAGCCGAACTTGCCTGACGAAGGCCCAAGGAGGAAGCTGCGTGGACCTTCCTCGCTGAATGGTCCAAAAGCTTGGACTCTAACAGGAGGTCGGCCTGTATTGGCAGAACTGCCAGTATGCCTCAACACAGAGGCAGTCACCAGGCTCTCGGCTGAAGGGTGCTCTGTGAACCCCGCTAGGGACCCCATGGGCACCATGTACTTGCGGGCCATGTGGGCAGATGGAGCTGGGTAAGAGGCAAGGCATTGCCAAAGTTCGAGGGCCAGGCCAACAATGGCCTCGGCCACAGGAAAGGCCTGGGGTAGCCCCTCTTTTAAGGATGTCCATAAGAGGGTACTCTGCCTTTTTCTGGATTGGCTCCAGGGGCATCCCTGTAGATTCAGAGATGATGTGAAGGATCCCTTGAAAAGACGAGGGACCTTTCTCCATCTCTAGGTCAGCGGTCGATTCATCATCACCTGGATGTGAATACAAACCGGTGACGTCCAAATTCAAGGAATCTGGATACAACGGCCTACTGCCCAAGTTATCTTCGAGTCGCTGGGGGCGGTCCGGGGTGACTGTAACCGACAATCACCAGGGGAGCCCGGTGTCTGGTCTGTCTTCCTTGGAAGGAGCCCCTTCCATAGGCTGTTGGGCAGTGGTTCCACCACAATTGGTGGTTTTGCTGGCTCCACAGGCTGAGGAACCAATTTAACCGGCTCGAAGGTAGAAAACGACCCTAGGAGGTGAAAGCCAAGTAATGGCTGGTGTAGAAGTCAGAGTGGGCTTGTGCCCGGTCAAAATTAGCTGTTGCCACATGAGGTCCTCGTAGCGCTTATGGAGTTTCCGCCGGAGTCTCTCTTCATCCGAGAACGACCAATGGCGTTGCCTCTTTTTAGAGTGCTTATGGCTCTTCTTCAGCCTGTCAGTCGAGGGGGTCCTAGACCTCAGTCGAGCTTGGCCAGACCAACTCAGTCATTTGGGAGACACTGGCAGGGCCAGTGACTTCCCGGGTTCCAGAACCATTTCCTCGATGGGAACTCCAGCAGGCTGGGTCTCCTCATCAGGGAAAATGAGGACCAGAGTCCTCTCCAAGGAGTCGTTGACCAGAGTAGGCGACAGAGGGTCAATAGGCTCGATGATGATTTCCATGTTGTCAACCAAACCCTTGGTCGGCTGGCTCGACGGCAAGTCTGAAGAAACAGTGTCTGAAGAAGCGATCTCGACTGAAGTCGAGACCGCATGCTCCTGGGACTGAGACCTCTCCCAAGAATGTCTCAGTCAAGATGAAGATGCACCTGGATCCTTCTCCCGCTTACGGGATTGAGAGGAGTGCGAGCCTGTGGACACCAAAAACAACTGAAGAACCTTGGATCTGAGCATTGTGGCTGGATGTGAACAGATCTATCTGCGATCGACTGTCCTACATACTAGAACCAACTCCAATCTATATTAAAACTAACCAGCATTGTCCCAATAAATCTCTACCATGCCTTATCCGAATCAAAAATAAAAGATACCTGTCACTGCCACTAAACCCATCATACCACCCTTATGTTATGTTAGTTAGTTACTCACATTCCAACTGACACTGCTAGGACCATAACAGGTCTGCAATCGCACAGAAAGTAGTAGACTATATATAACAGCTATAGATTTGACCCCCATGACCAGCTTTCAATGCCCGTCACCTCCAGATCTCCTTATCACACCATTTTCCACTCTACTCAGCTAGTCTCTAGCCTCATCTTTTGCCTTCTTTCCCTACCATTCCTTCTTAAACTCCCCCTGCTGTCTTAATGCCTCTCACCTCTAGATCTCCTTATCATACCTTTTTTCTACTTTACTCTGCTAGTCCCTAGCCTCATCTTCTACCTTCTTTTCCTACAATTCCTTCTTAAACTCCCCCTGCAGTCTGTCTCAGATCATTAACTTTCGCCTGTAATGCACTTATCATTTATGTATACAACTCTACCCAAACATCCGCTGATACAGCATCAGATTCAACTGCCAAAACCGTGCCTTACCCAGCTGTATCACATCAAGAATTGCCATTTATGAACTGTGTGTGTATGTGCTGTTTGCTAAATTGACAATAATAGTTTGTATTCTACATAAGTCTTGATTGATAATGTTACCTTGTATGTTATGTCCGGATATCTATGTAAATGACCCAGGACCTCCTTGTGAATGAGCTTGCTCAATGGAGTTTTTCCTGCAATAAACTTGAACTTGAACCAATTGCCTAGGAGTTCCAACATCTCTGGGTTCAACTGTTACTCTCCAGGGGTGAACATTTTCGCAACTTAGCCAGTACACCTGAATAATCAACTCCCCTGCAAGATGTACTGCCAACAGAGAGAGAAGATCCTCCTCCGCCCATCTCAAGAGTTCAAAGACCTCTCAAAGCATCTCCCTGCTTTTCCTGCCTCCTTGATTGTTTATGTACACCACTATGACGGCGTTGCCTGGCCGCACCTTTAGAGCATTATTTTGCAGCATGGTTTTAAACTGAAGAAGAGCCAAGTGGACCGCCCGCATCTCCAGAACATTTATGTGGAGATGTTGTTCCTGTACTGACCAAGTCCCCTAAGTGAGAAGTTGGTCCCGGACTGACCCACACCCTTGCAGACTGGCATCTGTTGTGAGAATCAACTCTGGGGAAATTCCAGCAGAACTCCCTTGCTGAGATGCTGCACATTCACCCATCAATTTAGGGAATGATGAAGCTGAGGGGTGAGGGGAATCCAGGCCCAATTATCCTCCGATAATGGGTCCCAGGCCATCAGCAACTCTGTCTGAAGGGGTTGCATATAGAAGTGAGCCCACAGGACTAAGTCTATCGCTGCCACCATGAGGCCTAGAGTTCGCAGCAGACTGTGGGCAGAGGCCGATGACCAATTCCTGAGCCACTAGACCTGTGACAGTAAGGTCTCTTTCTGGGAGGGTGACAGAAAAACACTCCCTAGTTTCACGATGCAGACACCCCCAGATGTTCCAAGGTCTGGGATGGCTCAAGAGAGTTCTTCTCCCGGGTCACCACCCAGTCGTGTGATTCCAGGATCTCCAGAGTCCTGAGGACGAACCTTTTTGGTAGAGGCAATGTCAGTGCCCGAATGAGCAGGTCGTCCAGATAAGGGTAGGCATGATGCCCTTCCTGTTGAAGCTGAGCCATCAGAACTATCAACACCTTTAAGAAAACTCGAGGGGGCTGTTGCAAGGCCAAAGGGAAGTGCCTTGTACTGAAAATGTTGGCCCAGTATTGAGAACCTGAGATACTTTTGGTGGGACTCATGGATGGGGATGATGAGGCAAGCATCAGCCAGATCTATTGAGGCTAAGAAGTTCCCCGGCTGAACAGCCCAGGATATCAACCTCAGAGACTCCATCTTGAATGTCTTGTGGTGGACAAACTTGTTCAGATGCTTCAGATCCAGCATGGGTCTAAAACCCCACAACTTCTTGGGAACTATGAAATAGATTGAATAGAACCCCTGACCTTGCTCATTTGGAGGGAGCGGCACAATGGCCCCAATTTGAATAAGGTGGGTCAGACTGTCTGACGCCGCCTGGCGTTTTGCCACTTGCTTGGAAACTGGGGACTGCAGAAAGCATCCCCTTAAGGGAACTGTTAAGAATTATGTGGCATAGCCCAGGTGAAGGAGTTCCAGAACCCAGGCATCTGACATTGACTGGGCCCATCTGGAGAACAATTCCTGAAGTCTCCCACCAAGGAAAGGGAGGAAGGGATAGGCCTGTGTACCTTCATCGTGAGGCACCAGGCTTTTGTAATGGTCCTCCTTGGCACTTGGCAAAGGTCCTCTATTACCATAACCCTTGTTTCCTGAGTAGGCACCTCTATTTCTCTGGTTACCAAAGTTCCAAAAGGGATGAAACCCCCTCCTTGGGACTGCCTGTGCTGACCATCACCTTGACCACATTGTGGTGCTATGGACTTACACTGTTGCTTAAACACTGGGAGATGGCCCTTCTTGTCCCGAAGAGCCTTTCAGATGGAATCCACGCTAGCACCAAACAACAAACCTCCCTCAAAGGGAAGGTTAAATAGTTTTGTTTTTGAAGCTTGATCAGCAGACCAGTGTCTAGTCTGAGCCACACATTCCCCATGGCTGACACAATGTCGTAGGTCGAATGGGGTGACATGCATAAGTTCTCCACTGCAGAGTCACCAGGAAAGGTGAAGGCCAGGCCACCAACTGCAAAATGCTTGCACCTTCGGAATCCAGTGGAACAAAGCTGGCCAAAGTAGTGACCCAGAGATTTAAAGCTCTGGCAACAATAAATAAAGCATAACATGTATGAAGGTTCGTCCCATTAGAGGTGAAAGCCCTTCTGCATGCAGTATCCATCCGCTTGTCATGAGCATCTACTAGGGCTAGCGAGCCTTCAACTGGAAGGGTTGTGAGTTTTACTGAATTACTGAATTCACCAGAGGAGGAGCTTCCCACCTGTGAGACCTTTCCCCTAACAAACAGAAGTTCGTGTTTTTGGTTTGATAAGATTTTTTCTCTGATTCACATCTCCCTATTCTTGCTCAATAATTTGGCCACAGTGAATAAAACCGAGAAAACATTTTGGAGCAGAGGAGGACCCAGACAGAATTGTATTGACATCAACCATCTCCATGGACTGCTCCTCCTTAAATTGTAAGGATGTACAAGCCTCAGCAATCAAAAAGGACAAGGACTTATTGTGAAACAGAGAAGGAATCGGAATCCTTAAATTGTGTTCTCTCCACTCCCCTTCCTTTTCCTCCTTCTCCTCAGAGGGGATGTCCTCATCAGAGAGCAATTTTATTTCAGTCAGCAGCTTCCCCAAGATCCTCAAAATCTTCATTCAAGCATGTCAGGGTCAGGGTCTTGCCTGCACATCTGATTCCGCAGCCTTCTCTTGGTGCAATGCAACTGGATGTGCTGGAATGGGCCCCCCTGACCTAAGGGGCCCAGTTTGGGGTCAGGTGTATCTGCTGGGATATCTTGTGGAACATAAGGGCTCAAAATCTCACCCAGGAGCAACAAAAGCGATTTTCACAATTTTGCTTTGCCACTACCAATAGACGGACCAGGTACTCCCCCTCCACAGCTCAGTGGAACGGCTGGAGGCAATCATAAGAGAAATAATATGCTGAGCAACACAATGAGGGCAACAGGAACCCATGGGGGAGGGCCTCATCACCCTTTTGCAGGTCTTACATCATTTCATAATTAATGGTCTCTAATGAGCCACAGTGCCAATAATTGAAGTTACCACAGAAAGAAATACAGATTAAAATATATAAAATAATAATTATTAGCTCAATAGCTTGTTGGGCTAAAAATCTCACCAAAGAGCTGTAAACTGTAGTAGCATGTCAAAAAGCACTAAAATGGGTGTGCACGCTCTCTAGTAGGTGTGCATAGGACATTAGCACACTAGTGCAGATGTGCGTGTGCTTGTGAGTATGCACATACAATAGTGCAGTGTATTTAACAGGGACTGTGCTGCGCTAACGTTCCTAATGCTACGAAAGTGCATGCACCACAAGCGTGTGCTTAAAACTATGGTGGGAAGACTGCTTGAAGAAGGACCACATGCCTAGCAAATGCAAAAATGGAGATCTATAGTGAAAAATCACCAAAACACCTCTACAATGTACAAAAATCAGAAAATAGCTGCATAAATGTACCAATCACAAAACCTGAGGTGGGGGAGGACTGATGCCAGAGCCGAAGGAGCACCAGAGACCCTACACTCCCAGAAATGAAAACTCCGTACCTACCATAATTCTTAATCTTACTGTGCATCTTCACCATTTATCACTGGTGTGTACTACGCTGGAGGTGCTAGGATTCTGAGGGAAGCTTTTAAGTTTAAAAGCTTTCTCCCTCCTTGAAGAGGAGGCCAACGTCGAGGACGGGGCTGCCCTCGAGGCCAATGCATTGCATGGCGCTTGTGGGCTGGCCATTAACCAATGCTGGCCCCTCCAATACCTCAGTTCTGCTCACCGGAGAGGAAACCATAGATAGAGAAACAAGGGTAAGAGGGTGGGGCAAGGGAGCCCAAGGGATAGGAAAAGGAAAGGCTATAAACTGAAAACGGAAATAAGTCAGCCAAAGGGCAGGGGTTGGTTCCTAGCAGGGGAGGGGGAGGAGAGGGGGAGGGGGAGGAGGAGGAGGAGGATGTTCCAGATTTCCGGTGAACCAAGAAAGAGGCTCAGCTTCCTTTTTTTTGTCTTGAATAGTTTTCTGTTCCTGGGCTGGGGGGGTTGTACCTATGGTTTCTCCCATCCAGCTATCTCCTCAGCCCTGTCCCAGCCGCATCTACAGCTCTGACACCCCATGTCCTATCCCCCCCAGCCACATCGTGGTGGGTAGTTACCCCGCTCATCACGGAAGACCAGGGAATGAACACCAAGGGAGCTTGCCTGGGTGTGCCTGTCGCAGCGCCGCTGGATCCTGCCGTTACTGTGAGCGCAGGAGTTTTTTTTGTTGTGATCCTCCTCCCTCGGCGCGGGTGTGCAATGACGCCAGTGACACTGTTGTACGTGTGTCCGCACATGGCATGTCCAGCATCGCCCGTCACCCTTTCTGCAAACTGCGGCACGCACTAACCTCTAGCCTAGGTCTTTAGAGAGGGAGACTTCATATGAGGTCCTAACACCTGGGGAAGCCCGAGGAGACAGTGTATTGACAAGAGACCCAGCCGTGGGTCCCCTGTGAGGGTAGAAAGAAGCCAAAAGCCTTATGTGGAGAAGAGAGGGTTCCCAAAGTCCTGGATCCAGCAGAAGGACCCTTAGAAGCATAGAATGTGATGGCAGATAAGGACCGCTTGGCCCACCTAGTCTGCCCATTTTCCTACCTAACAGATAAGCTGCAGATTCTAGTTAACCAACAGCTTACTTCCTCCTACCCCCCACCTAGGACTGCCTTATGTATGTCTCATGCATTCTTGAATTCCCCCACCGTTCTTGACTCCATGACCTCCTCAGGGAGGCTGTTCCATGTGTTCACAACTCTCTCTGTGAAAAAATACTTCCTCACATTACCTCTGAGCTGTCCCCCCTCTATCTTCAAATTGTGCCCCCTTGTTCTTGCATATCTCTTCTTCTGAAAGATGCTACCCTCTTGGACTTTGTTGATTCCCTTGATGTACTTAAAAGTTTATATCATGTCCCCTGTCTCCCTTCTTTCCTCAACGGTATACATATTAAACTCATTTAGTCTTTCTTCGTACTATATGTCTTCTGGTGCAGACCCTGCAAGATTTTGGTTGCCCTCCTCTGGACAGCCTCCACTCTGTCTGTGTCTTTGAGGAGATGGGGTCTCCAAAACTGCACACAGTACTCCTTGTTAGGAGTCAGGCATCCAGCCAAAAGAGGGGAACCTGGAAACAGGATCCCCAGAGTAGAGTGTCCCTGAAGGGCACCTCCTAGCTGTCAAGAAGGCCCCACAGAGCCAGAAGGAAAGAGAGCAAGAGCTCCTGTTTGCGCACCCCCAAATGGTCCCCTGATGCTTCCGAGAAGAGGCAGGGAGCCCGGAGTTACCAGTGAGACTTCGCTGACCACTGGCCTCAGTGGGGGGGGGGGGCAGGGAGGAGGCACTGCCCAGAAGCTGAGACCCAAGAGGCAATGGGCACGGCACAGAAGGAGGAAAGGGTAGTGTCTTGTACGGTGTCGCTCCTACAAATGGTACCTACAAAAGCAGACCTCTTGCAGATCCTGGGGAGTGTCTGTTGCTCCGGAGAGCTCGGCTGCCAATCTGGGTCATACCAATCATGCCAAGAATCCAAGGAGGAGATCACGGTGACTCCAAGAGAGGCCACCCCAGACACTCTACCTGTCCTGGCACAGAGATCGGTGTTGGGAGGGGACTCCGAGGCGACGGTGGTTCGGTTTTGCACATCAGAATCAGTGCCAGGAGCCGAGGCCGCACCCTCCAAAGCCCTCGAAGGAACCACTGTTGCAGGCCCCACATTTAGCAGAGGCTTGGACACCAGAGTTGGCCATCAGCGCTCCACGGCTAGCCTCCCCCTGTATGGCGACCATTTCCCCAATCACTCATCCATATGTCCAGGCTTGGCAAGACCTGAGCCAGCAGAGACCTGTTCTCCCCTGGTGCA
Source organism: Neoceratodus forsteri (assembly GCA_016271365.2). Lineage (NCBI taxonomy): Eukaryota > Metazoa > Chordata > Ceratodontiformes > Ceratodontidae > Neoceratodus > Neoceratodus forsteri. Next base: position 685,159,510 of record CM057456.1, on the reverse strand, counting down.
TATAGCAGTGAAGGAGGCCTGGAAGACTGTCCAAAGACCTACCTTAGCGGCCCTCTTGCGACACGGGTTGTGGCCCAACCTCGCCACGTGGATCTGCAAGGTGCAGTAATCCACAGAAAAGCAGGCATTGCAGTGATCCATATTGTGGTTTGGCCCTAGGCAGGCAAAATATCAGCCATGCAGGTTTGTTATGGTGAACCGACTACCACAAGGGCAACGACGCACAGAGGTAATCCCCACCTTCGAGCGTCTTTGCCCCAAATCATACATGATCTAACCACACACAAAAATAATAAAAATTAAGAAAAAGTCTTGACGCTGGACTGAGAAGTTTTAAAATATGAAAATGATGCCAAACATGACGTCGAACTACTGTAGTACAGTGCCGAGAACTATGACGAACTAGAAGAACCAGACCAAAACTGGGAGTGACGTAGTAGGCATTGCTCGCTGCCCCATGAAGTCATGCAGCCTCGATAGTGGGAAAAACAGAACTGAGGTATTAGAGGGGCTAGTGTCAGTTACTGGCCAACCCGTGAACGACACGCAATGCTTCAGCCTCAAGGTCGACACCGTCCTTGATAACGGCCCCTCCTCCTGGGAGGGAGAAAGCTTTTATGCTAAAAAGTTTCATGCTGGGTCCTAGTGCCTCCGGTGTAGTACCCACTGGTGATGAATGGGAAAGATAGAGTTAAGATCAAATAAAACACATACCTACCTCTAGCACCTTTTTAACTTTTTTTTGGTTGTTAAATGGAGACCATTAAAAACACCCTAACCAGGCAGAAGTGGCTCCTAATCCACACAACGAATGAGAAAAAAGCAGGTTATTCAATTTGAAAGTCGCAGCTTAACAGGCACAATTTTAATTTAGGGGTGTTCCCTGGAACAGGCAGTCCTAACCTGCAGAATTGCAGCCCCAAAAGAAGTTTTGAAATCTTGAAACTTGAAAATCTTGAAAGAAGATAAAAGTAGCTCTGTCCCCTTCAAGTGGCACAGCTAAACTGGGGAGTTGCTGCGGTATGGAATCCTCATATGCCCAACATTCTAAGAGCTTGGAGTGTGCCATTCCCCTGGTAGGGCTTGCACTATATCCAGATGTTATGATTGCCCAGTGAGAATGTGAAGCGCTACAGAAACGCTGATGAAATTCAACGTTTCCTCATAACTTCAGGTCATTTTTTACATTTTGACCTCATTTTCAACACAGTCTTTTTATGATCCCACCTTATGATTAAAAAAAGGATTTTTATTAAATCCCGCCAGAAACGTGATTTGGCGGAGCAATTATACAAAAAAGTTTCTGAGGGGATATGAAAAATGACACCTGTCATGTTCATGAGCTGGGGTAACAAGACGGCTATGATGAAAACCCGGTGCCAAAGTTGGCAAACATCACAAAGCTGTAAGTAAACGGTGAAAACATTCCATGTTTCTTCATAACTTCTTTTATGTTTGACATGCTTACACCCGATTTTAAACGCAGCTTTTTGATGATTCCACCTTATGAACAAGACAGGTGAAATTTTTTAAGTCTCGTCCAAAGGTGATTTCATGGAGGGACTACAAAACAATGTTTCAGCAGGAATTAAAACAAATTTCACCTATCTTGTTCATAGGCTGGTGTCCCCAAAAAGGTTCTGTTGAAAATTTGATGTATAAATGTAAAACAAAGACAAAGTTATGAAAGGCCATTAACCAAACTTGCCTTGTTTCACCCAGTTCCCGTTTGGTGTTGGAAACAGCAGGATGTGCCAATTGGAGAAGAAGGACCCCACAGGTAAGTGAGGGGTGTTGGGGGTATTGTGGAGGGGTGGGTGCTGAGTGGTGAGTTTACATGGCTGAGGGAAGGGCAGCAGACATCGTAGCGTGACTGCTGATGACAAGGCACAGTTTCCTTATTTTCAGGTACTCAGCTGACAGCACCTGCAGTAGGCACTCTGGTGTCTCATTGCAGTTGGGGGGGGGGGTTACCTGGCACCGGGTGGGCACCATGGTGTCTCATCATGTTTTGGGGAGTGTTACCTGGCACCGGGGGTGAGTACACTGAAGTCCAACTCTGTGGGTGTATGTTGGTGAACAAAAGACATGTTAGGTGGGGGATACCAGCAGCTGGGTTGGGCACCCACTGCTGGTGATGTTAAAAGTGTAAGTTGGGTGGAAGTGGGAGGGGACAGCGTCAGTGGGGTTGAATAAGCACCTGCTGCCAGTTATCATTTAAGCTGGTTCTGGGTGGGGAGGGGAGATACAGAACCAATGGAGTTGAGGACCGGCAGTGTGGCTGAATGAGAACTCACTGCCAGTTAGATTTTAAAGTTAGATCAAGTGGGAGTGGGTGGGGGCTAGCAATGATCATGCCCTGTTGGCTTGCCAACTAAGCAAACAGTGCATATGACTGGAGCCACTTCATTATTTCTTATGTAAAGTTTCTGCCCATCAGCAAGCAGAACAGTATCATCACCAGTCTCCTTCCAATATGCTGCCTACAACTCAGCCTCTGAAAAGCTAAACTCCATTTGCCACAATAGGGTCGCATCTTAACAAGCATTTGTCAATGCCGAATGTTTGCTTGCTGGCATTGGCAGTGGTAGTGTAGAAGTTACAGAGCTGCGTAATAGGAATGGCAGTGAAGTACTGAACTGAAGCCCACCCCACCACCACCCTGCAGAGAGTGACAGGCATTGGGGTGTGCGTTTGGGTTGTCAGGCATAACGGCCACGCTATTTCACCACACCCCACCCTGCAGACACTGAAAAGTGTCATGGTGTTCCTTGGGGTCTTTGGCCCTTATGCACATCCCATTTCATTAGGAAATACGGTGACATGGGTGCGATATAGAAGAATGGGGTGAACTTTGGGGCCAAAGAGTCCAAGGCATACCGATGCCTCTCACTGGCTGCAGGGTGTGTAATGGTATGAGCATCACAGGCAAGAATCCCAAGTCACACCCTGATGCCTGTCATTCTCTACAGGGTTGGGCGTTATGGTTGGAAACCCTAATACCACAGGCATTCGTTGGTATTTTCCCTCCAAATTTTCAACATGTTTTTTCATGACCCCACCTCATGAACAGGGGAATATCAGTTTGTTAGCGAAGCTGCTTATGCACAGTGACTACGGCATTTAGCACCACAGGTGCAAAAACATTCTGAACAGGATGTAAAAAATGACAGCTGTACTGTTCATGGGGAGGTGTAAAAAATGGCAATGTTGCAAATCTGCAGTAAAAATATAAAAAAAAAATGGTAGTCACGAGCACACATAGAAACTGTGCAACGCACACCCGTAATATAATTAGGTTGGGGATCTTTTACAGCAGATTATCAACTCAGGCATTTTGGTGCCTCCGATCATGAACAGTGTCACTGTGATTTTCTTTATCTGTGCCAAACGATTTCCCACAGCGACCACGCATCTCTGCGTTGAAAGTGTGAAAACACACTTCAGCCATGTTGTGAAAAATGACAGCTGTACTGTTCATAAGGAAGTGTGGAAAAATGCCACTAGTGAAAATCTGGACTGAAAATATTACAAAGTCATGAACTTACGAGGGTGCGTGGAAACTGTGCAATGCTCACTCGTAACACAGTCATTTTATGGACTTTTGTCACCAAATTTTCGACATCGCCATTTTAAGACCTCTGCTCATGAACAGTGTAACTGTGATTTTCTTAATCTGTCCTAAACATTGGTTTCACACACCAAGAGCACCATTGTGCGCTACATGTGCGAAAACACATTTTGGGCGACATATGAAAAATTGCAGCTGTACTGTTCATAAGGAAGTGTAATAAAATGGCAATGTTGAAAATCTGGAGTGAAAATATTAAATTCGCAAACTTACGAGCATGCATAGGAACTGCGCAACGCTCGTAAAACAGTCATCTTTAGGAATTTTTTCACCAAATTTTCAACATAGCCATTTTAAGACCTCTGCTCATGAACAGTGTCACTGTGATTTTCTTAATGTGTCCCATACATTGATTTTGCACATCGACTGTGCCATTGTGCGCTACATGGGCGGAAACACATTTTGGGCAAGATGTGAAAATGACAGCTGTACTGCTCATAAGGAGGTATGGTAAAATGGCAATGTTGAAAATCTGGAGTGAAAATATTGAAAATTCGCGAACTTACGAGCCCGCGAGGAACTGCACAACGACGCCAGAAACAGTCATTTTTTGAATTTATGACAGATTAATACAGGGTTTTAGACTTCTTCTCACAACACGTCACGATCATGGCCCGGCGGGCGATTTCACGCAGTGACCACGTAAATCAATCCCTTCGGCCCGAATAACCACATGACAGTGACACCATCTCATGAGAAGGGTCCCAAAACCCATGTTGAAAATTTGTGCAAAAATTCCACAAAATGCCTGAGATATGCAATAAAGTTGAAAACCCCTATCTAGCCCATTATAAAGCTTACCGCATTTCCTCAGTTCAGCGGTCGGCTTTGAAGAGTGCAGACGTGTTCCTGGTCCACTCAAGATTGTCGCACGAGCTCTGGAGGTAAGTATGGGGTGGGAGGGTGGGGGAGGCAGGGTGCGCAGTGGGTGGGTGCGGGTTGTGGGAGGGGCCAGGGAGACTACATGGACCATTTTTTCTTTACAGTTTTTTTTCTAATGACGAGCGGGACGTTTGCCACGCTGGTGGGCTCCCCAGCATGGCACAGAAATGCGGCTGGGGGAGTGTTCAAGCCGATGGGGATTGGGCACCCCGCCGACCAGAATAACTTGCCACGCTGGGGTGGGCCCTCAGCGTGGCTCCTTGTACTGGGTTGGAAGCCGACGGGATTGGGCACCCCTGGCCGGCATAGCATGGGGAAGGAGAGACAGATAAGCCAACGGGGATTGGGCACCCTCACGGTTATTCCATCGAGTTGCCGCTGGGGTGGGCACCCAGCGTGGCATTTGGGAGGCTTTTGGGGCGCAGCATAGCTGACGGGGATTGGGCACCCCTCGGCTAGAGAGTGTGTGGGGAGGGCAGCACGCAGTATGCGTGGGGCCTGTGTGTGTGTGTGTGTGTAGGAAAGCGCGCATGAGCAAGCGATATCTTATCGCTGCTCACTGAAGCATAGCTCCCCCTTTCAACTGTATACCACTGCATTTTGGAGCTTGTCATAGACAGCTCCAACATGCATTGGCTTACAGGGGCCACGCCTGCCAGCACACTGACTGAATTGGAGGAGGAGGTGACACACCTCCGAAATCTCCGATGATGGCACTATGTTTCTTGCACATGCGTGCAAGCAAACATAAAAAGCCATACAGTGCTACATGCCACCAACATGTTCAAACATAAACATGGGTCAGAAATCTCCTGTATCAACATTTCAAATTAATTTCGTAGTCGTGTCACATAAGCGACCCCTATGGATTTTAGATTTTTTTAGCCACCAGAATGCAGTGTACTAGGTGAGCAGTAAAAAAATGTTTTAAAACATTTCTGGAGTTATCTTTGTGAAGTAACCTACCAATTACCATTACCCACCACCATTAATAAAGAACATACTGTATTGCTAGCTAATTTCGAGTGTACAATCCTCACATTCAGCTACAGATAACTACTGCTTTAAGAATGAAAACTTTTTTGTACTAAGGGTGTACAGCTCCGAATATCATTTCACGAATACCACGAATAATAGGGTCCCATGTACTGATGAATGAATAATGTTTTGAAATTGCTGATAATCTCCAGATCTTTTTCCTATATCATTATGGCTAACTGAACCCTCCTGTCTGGAATTCTGTGCATGGGTTTTCTTGTTACCAATTTGCACTTTTTGACATTGAACCTCAACTGCTAGAATTTCAACCACCTTTCCAATTTCTCCAAGAACCTCTTCAAAATTCATGATGACTATTTCCGTGACCACCCTGCCAGAGAGTTTCTTGCTAACTGCAAAGAAACACATCTTGTCCTGGGTACCTCTTCCAACATCACTGATAAACACGTTCAACAGGACTGGATCCATGACATAAAAAGCAGTATAAGGGATACACTGTCAGCAGCCAACAGAAGCTAGAAGTAGTTATAAGTTTCTGACCCAATGAGTACAGCCAGTGATTGATTTTTGAAAGAGGAGATTGAGTCCCTGCCCTTTAACAAGTTTGTCGAGGCATTCCAGGATTTTGCAAATCTATAGCAGAATGAGTTCTGACCTAATGTGGATTGCCCAAAATCCGATTCCATGGGACAGGTTCGGAGCAACCCTACTCTGGATACATGCTGGCCACTATTTCTAAAGGAGCGACATTAGCCTGCCACTAGATCTCAGACGCAGATAATGCCTCTGTCACATGCTGAAAACGTGGAGAGAGGCCCTAACAGAAGAGCCACCATATTGATTGTTAAAATGTAATAGATGGAAGAGGGCACTGTTGAGCAGCTTCTAGGAAACAGCAGCTTCATTGAGCTCCTGAAAAATTTTGCTTAAAATAAATATTAAAGTTGGAATTTCTGTTTCCTACAGTTCCCAAGTGGTGTATTACAGGCACAAGTATTGAGCTATGGGCAAAAATCGAGGAGCTGCCGCCTCATCCGCTGACATTTTTGTGTAACCCCTAGGTGGCGCTATCCCAAGGGCTACTACCCCTGCCTGCTTGGCTAGTAGCAGGTTAAGGGTCCCTGGTAATGAAACCGGTGCCTCCACCTGCAGGTCAGGGTTGTTAGTGGTTAAACTAACCTGGGCACAGCCCTCCAGGACACTGTAACCCCCCTCTTTCCCTTCTAGTGGTCTGAACAATATACAATAATTACTTTCACAATGACCCTTATTCACCAGGCAATTACCCACACTGTTTGCACTTACTACCAGGGCTGGTGCCTCTAGCTTGACCCTGGGGACCCCCTGTCAAACAAGGTTAAGCACAGCAAATAGCAACAGTACAATACTTTTGGCACAAACTGGAACCACAGTCAGGTTAAATGCAAACAAAGTTAAATCTGATTTATTCAGGGGACTTGAACAAGGGAGGGGCGTAATCAGGTTGATTTGCTTAAAAGTTATATTAATCAGATAGTTATGCATGCAGTTCAGAGTCCCTACACAGTCACACACTCTGGGTACCCAGGTAGGAAAATGGTGGGCTAGCCAGGAATGTTGCAGCTGGTTGGGACCCTGTGATGGAAGAAAGCAACATGCACAACATACACTATTTGTAATCCAGAGCTGGAGGGCTCAGTTTGTGAAAGAAAAGGCAACAAAACAATCAGATGACAACACTTTTAGATTTAGCTGTTGTTGCAGGGAGCTACCCTGATGTTTACTCACGATACCTAATATTGGACACAGTCAGGACAAAATCGAGACTGTGAGCTGTTGAGCTGGAGTGCCTGGAGAAGCAGGGCCCACACGAATCACCCAGGCGTCATTCCTGTTCAAGGCGTTGAGCAGGGGGCTGATCCCCAGGCCGGTCTCTTGTCGATGACTTTCTCTGAGTAGCAGGTATTCTGGCTGGGCCAGTGTAGCAGGGCCCAGGCAAACGGAAATGGATACAGATTCAGTCCATGGAGCTGTATACAGCCTCCAGCATGCAAAACACAGTTCAGACACACAGTGGGGAACCAAATCACAACCCACTATAAGCACACAGCACATTCACATGTAAGGAAATTCCACTGTACCAGGCAAATGGCTCTCCGGTTGCAATTTCAGAGTCTCTGCACAATCCGGGAGTTCAGAGGTAGCTGGAAGTCCTGACAGGCCGATCACATTCAGTAAATCTTCGGTCTTCTTCAGGTTAAAGCCTGGTCACAATTCAGTGGCTTAATTCACTCTCCAAATTCGGATTCAGTCCAAAAAACACACAAGTACCCTTTCAGGAACAGCAGGCAGGCATGCAGGCCAAACTCAGGCCTTTCCACAGTTCTCCGACGCAAATCCACTATGGATTGCTGCTCGAACTATATCAAGCTGTTATTTCTTCACTTCCCAGCTCAGATCTAACTGAAACTGCAAACAGTGTGGGACTTTCCCCAAGATCCAAAAGGTTCAGTAGGCTGATCTGTCTGTCAGTCATAACAAGGGCTCACCCTCTAGGTTATTTTAGGCGCCAAAAGCCCCAAACTACAATTCCTACAAGTTCTGGCTCCAACAAGCCCCTGTAGGCAGGCTCCATTTTAGAGTCCCAAATGTACTGTTTGGCCTATTCTGCAGTCCAGGACCAAGATGATGGAAACAAACAGAACTGTCCTTGCTGCAAAGAAAACATGTTAGAACAAATTGCAATATTATTATCACGCTAGTAGATAATCAGCAAATAAGTACATCTTCTAATACAGCTCTCTCTGAGATTAATTATGACTGCAATCCAGGCAGCTCTTAAAGAGACAGTACACAGAGGCTATACAGGCACTCTCTGGCAATACATTTAAACTGCTAAAACGCAGAACATCAGCCTGGCAGTGAACATTTAGGCAAGCTCAAGGAAGACTTTTCAGGAACCCCCATTTGTAGGGGGGTTACATTTGTGCCAAAGAAACTAATAGCAGCGTGAGGAGTGGTCTCCGCTGGCAAGTGAAGTCGCAGCATCGAGTGACCTGCCTCAAGGGGGAGCGTCTTCAATTACTATTTAGACCACGTTTAACTAGCCTGTCAAGCTGGTACAAGATATTGACAGAAAATTTGATTCTTTGACACCCAGAGTTTCAGCTTTGGAAACTAGGATGTACCAGTGCAAGAAAATGGTCTAGAGGGATGAGGGTTCTGTTCTTAGAACCCAAGATGTGACCACCAAACTTATTACAGAAAATTCTTTGCTACACCAGCGCTTGAAAGGGGTTGAGATCCAGGCCTGCGAGAGGAATCTTAGGGTGCTGGGTCTACCAGAGTCTGCCGAAGGGGAGGATTGCATTCTGCTCGCACGTTCCTTCTTACCCTCTATGTTGGGTTTATCTGAGGATTATTTACTGAGCCCAGTAGAGAAGGCTTACCGTACTACCCCGAGGTGGGCGTTGGATGACTCAAAGACACCTAGAACCCTACTAATTGTTTGCACAGGTGTCGAAGACCATGATCAGGTACTGGCTATGGCAAGAAGATGTCGGATATTAAAATATGGAGATGATAATCTACAAATCTTTCCAGACTTGTCATATAGTACTACATAGAGACACAAGTCTTTTGATGGTATCTAGGGCCACCTTAGACATCTGAAAATTCAGCACCAGCTTTTGTTCCCTGCGCGACTACGACTGACTTGGCTAGGAAAAGTGTATCAGTTTAATGAGCCCAATGATGCGAACAAGGTTCTTTGGCATATTGAGCAAGAGAAGGAAGGAATGGGAAAGGGAGAAGCCTCCTTGGATGGTGATTGAAGCTTGTTTGGGACTTTCATTGAACTGTGAATTTAGATGGGATCTGGGGTTGGACACAAGACATAACGGCATTTTAGCCATAACTTTCTTTTCTTAGTATACCGACGATTTTTCCCTGCGTTTAGATGCCATACTTACTATGGAGCTGGACTTGACAGGTCTTGTAATACATGAGACCATGCTTCTCCAGGTGTACATCCCTTGTGCTTTCACATATACTTCATTTAATTTGTGGATTTTCTATGCCTGCTGTTTTATAGATTATGTGGATTGCAGCGAGAGTTCCTGGAAGACTATATGGACATACTCCTCCCCCAGATTGGTATATGTAGCGCTTGCACTTATTTGGTGTATGGGACATCCTGTTCATGTTATGCTACCTGGAGACTGCATGTTTGTTTTTTTAGCTTATCGGGGGAATACTAGATATATCTGGGTATGTGCCCAGGACGGTGACACTATTACAGCAAAAATGTCTATTTGATTATTTAGTTTTTGTTGATGGGGTAAGTGCACTAGACAAATCCTGCCCATTTTCAGACACAACCCGGGGGAAGGGGATACAGATGAATGCCAACTGACCTTGAACCAGATTAAGCTGTTGGTGGTATTTTTTAGTGACAACTGACAGCATCGACATTTTCACTGCAATAGACTGCCCGAGACCCGGCACTCCCTCCCCCAGTCCTGCACCCCTCCCGATCCAGCTCCGACTTGGAGTTAGAATCCTAGAGATCGGGGGTGGGCTGTGCAAAGCCCCCCCCCCGAATGCAGGTTCGGGGGCAAAGACCCCCAATGAAAAAACAGCCAGGGTCTCAAGTCAGATTTATGTTGACCACAAGTTGCAGGCGACATAAAACCGTCACTGTGATGGCGGTTGACAACTTAGTCGACAACTCACCAACACCATACTCACCAGTATGGGTTATGGCCTCATCACCTCTGCCATCTTCATCGACCTTGCCAAGGCATTTTACACAGTCTGTCACCCGATAATTCTTCAACTAGGCTCTCTCCCTCAGCTGTGGATTGGTTCAGTTCCTACCAGTCGGCAGAACCCAATCGGTTAGGATATCTGACTCTGTATCCCCCCTCCCCATCCAAACAGGTGTCCCACAGGGCACCGTACTGGGCCCTCTACTCTTTTTCATTTTTCTCAAAGACCTTTCCTCTGTCTGCTCCTCTTCCTACATCCACATGTAGGCAGATGACACTGTTCTGTTTTCATCTGGCCCGTCCCCCTCTAGTGTCACTGCCATCCTGCAATTGAACTCTGACAATGTCCAGCGCCGGCTTGTCTTGCACCAGCTATTCCTTAATGCCCAAAACACTATCTCTACGACCTTTGGCACTACTCAGAGACTGTCTCATTTCCCCTCCCTGCCATCATTCCACACCCTTGATCGTGCAAAACTGGGTGATACTTCCTCTACCAAGTACCTTGGTGTCTGACTTGACAGGCACCTTGACTCTTCTGTACACATGGATGCAATTGCCAAAAATCTCCATCCCAAACTGGGTTCTCAATACCAGAACTGCAGCAGCATCCCGCTGCCTGCCCATCACACAGCTGTACAGAAAATGATCCACCCAGTTTTTGACTATGGTGGCGTAGTCCTCAGTTTTGCTCCCAAAACCTCCCTTACCAGATTGGACTCCTTCTAAAACTCTTTTTGCCATTTTTCACTCGATGCTCCGCCGCTTCCACATCACTGTGACATCTGTAACTCCATCTTCTTCTGCTCTCTTGATGACAGACAGCACTCTTGCTGACTTCCTCCCTTTCTATCTCTCCTCCTCCTTCTCTCCTCTCCCCCACACTCACTCCCTCTGAAATTATGACTCCCACTCCCGGACTATTCCCGGAAGATCCACCTCTGAAGGCCAATCTGCATTCTCCCACTGCCTGCCCAAATTGTGGAAGTCCATCTCCCTTACCCTCAGTCATGCCCCCACTGCTCTTTCCTCTCTTCTTCGCAACCCCCCCAACATCTGCTCCTGCACCTAACAGTTTCTTTTGCCCTACCTTATCCTCACAACTCCCCTCCTTTTATCCCAGCTCCCCCCCCACCAGTATAAGTTATTACCTTATCTCCTGCCCTCACTAGGGAAACCTTATATATTAAGTTACATCTCCAACTAAACTTACCCCACTCTGATTTGAAGAAAGTCTCGATCAATGCCTGTTTATTTTTCATAAATCACTATTCTGTTCCACTGTTGATTGCTGCTGTAAAAGGAATTCCTGTGTGTGTGTGTGTGTGTGTGTGTGTGTGTGTGTGTATATATATATATATATAAAATTATTGATTGCTGTACTATACAACGTTTTCCTGTATATACTGAGTTTCTTGTTTATTTTCTTTTAGATTTTCACTGTTGTATCTCCCCCTTCCCTTTTCCCCAGGTCACACCTGGAAACTAGCCCTGGCCCAGTGTGCCTTCCTGGCTAAACATTTTTAAATAAAAATAAATTGCTTCGGAAGCAACCCACTCATCTAGTTTAAAAAAAAAAAAAAAAACTTACAAAATAACTTGGCCAGTTGTTAATAAGACATATTCATTGGTACTTAAGAGAGTCATCCTTTTTTCCTTTCTTATGTACCGCAATAATAATATTCCCTCACCAATTTTCTGGTATGTAATTTTTGGCAAAATATAAATGAAAAAAAAAATAGTAAGTTGAAAGTGCCAAAAGTAAGGCATCAATGTTACACAAATCAACTGGTATGTTATCACTGTCAGAGGCTTTATTAGATTTAAGCAATACAATTCCACCTTCAATATCCTTGTTAATAACAGTGGGAAGTGGGATGGACAAGTGCTAGGGATCTGCATGCTGATCAAAGAAAAGACTACTAAAATTTATAACCCAAAGCTTGGATCCAATACAAGAGTTAAAACCAGGGGAAAGTTTGTCTTCCCTTGTCGATGAGATACCAAAAATTAGCCAAGTTCCTATTCTTTTCATCCCCTCCATCAAATTCCATTGACTTTTTATATACTGGACTTTCTGTTCTTTCAATAAAAAAATGCTGTACTCCAACCTTCGTCTCTTCAACACTATTAGATATGATCTTGACAGATTCATTCTAGCAAGTCGTTTCTGATGGTTTAATATCATTTCAGCTCTCCTGCACTTAGGACTAAACCTAGTGTCTGAAATTGAATGCAGGAGCATCTAAACATAAATGAAGTATGGAAATACTGTACACATCTTTAGTGGAGTTTGCTGTAATGGAATTTACAAGCCTAGAGTAAATTTCAGCAGCGTTAAGAACTTCCAGCATAGATAATTCTAACTAACTCAAAACTCACTCTTGTTCTTTACAAATTAATGGATCAAAGTTGCTTGATGGAAGATGCTGCACGTGTTCCAGTTTTGGAAAAATTTCTGATAATAACCAATGGGAAATGATCACTCTCAGAGCGAGACGGGGTTCTAAAGTCATTATTAATTATCATAAAAGGTGATAAACACATACTCTAACAGTGCTAACAGGGTCAGCAGCACTGAGTACTAACTAAGCTTTCCTGGTCCAGTCTGGGACTATCAGATTCTCTGTTGCAGCCTCTCTCCAGAGTCTTATGAACACTCTCTGTACAAGTGGGAATGGTGGGAAATAATACTAACAGGGATAGTACCGTCTGGTAATAGGGACAGTACTACAGATGTTAAGGTAGGAGGCCAGTGATCGTTGTACAGTGTGGTTCAACATAAGGATGTGGTCATAGTAAACCACATGAGGACGAGGGTCCTGAACCTCTGGAAGGCAGAGTTTCAAAAAATGGGTGAACGCCCCACAGATGACCTAGTGGGGGAGGGGCATGACCTGAGTGGGATGGTGGGACAGTAAAGACATGTGGGACCTAAAGGAAGGCATAGTAAAGGCAACACATCTCTGCACAAAGGAAATGAATGAAAACAGGAGGAAAAGAGATTGCTATGGTTCTCAATGGACATGGCTGAAAAGTTAAAGGCTAAAAGGGTAACTTTCAGGAGGTATGAAACAACACAGAGGGAAGAAGACAGGGAGTTGTATCATGAGAGGCAGAGGGAGACAGGGAAAGTGGTGAAAAATGCAAAGGCACAAACTGAGGAAAGAAGTGCCCAAGAGGTAAAGAGAGGGGACAAGACATTTTTTAGGTACATAAATGAAAGGAGGAAGACTAGGGGAAGGATTGTGAGGTTAAGTAGGGCCAGATGGCATTGTGTAGTGGAGGATCAGGAAAAAGCAGATATCCTGAACAAATACTCTTGTTCAGTCTTCACAGAGGAAGGGAAAGGGAATGGGCCACATAAAAGCAACAAGGGCTCGGAGGGGTAGTCCTTTTACAGAGGACAGAGTCTCGAAGGGACTCACAAATCTGAAAGTGGACAAAGCTATGGTGCCAGCCGGGTACACCTGAGGGTACAGATGGAGCTCAGAGAGGTACTGGCTGCACCTCAGACAGTCCTTTTCAACAACTCACTCGAAAGAGGAGTGGTTCCAGAGGACTGGACAAGGGCAGATGTGGTCTCGTCCCACTTCACAAAAGTAGCAGCAGGTAGGAGACTGGCAACTAGAGGGCAGTCAGTCTGACATAGGTGGTGGGGAAGCTAACAAAAGGATTGTGGAGTATCTTGAAACCAGCAGATTACAGGACCCAAGGAACATGGATTCACAGGGGTGGGGGTTCTGTGAGAGAAGTCTGAGATTTCTTTGACTGAGTGACCAGGGAAATAGATCAGGGTAGGGTGGTGGATGTAGCCTACTTATGATTTCAGAGAGGTTTGGACACTGTTCCACAAAGGAAGCTTGAAAGGAAATGGGGCAGCTTAGGGGTGGCTCCAAAGCTGATAAACTTGGAAACAAACTGGTTACGGGAAAGGTAACAGAGGGTGGTGGCAAATGGAGTTTACTCTGGGGAAGGGAGAGTGACCAGCGGAGTTCCACAGAGTTCAATACTGGGACCAGTCCTCTTTCATGTCATTATAGGTGACACTGCAGATGAGCTGAAAGGGAAAGTCTGCCTCTTTGCAGATGACACCAAAATCTATAATAGGGACAGGTGGACCCTCCAGAGAGGGTGGAAGAAAAAAACTATTTACCATAGTAATCTTGCTTCTTCCTAGTGATACTCAGGTATTAATAACTTTCTGCAGTGTCCCTTTAAGCCAGAACTGCCCAGAGAGAATAGAACACATGCAAATGATGGAACTCCTTGCACGTGACAACTATTCAAATGCTGCCTTACACTAACTGCCTTATTTCTAAGCCCCTCAGATTTCCTGGCTGCCTGGAAAGGCAGGCCCTCAAGGACTATGAATTTTATTTATTTATTGAAAAATTGGATTACAACCTTTAAGTCAGGGACTCATTTCCAAAGGCACCACGTCAGATTACAAGACATATACAAGAAGCAGTCATTATACAATAATACAATGGGGTAGAGGAAGAAGACAATGGGGGGATAAACAATGTGTGTCAAATATAAGCAGTATACAGAAAGAACAAGACATGATAAAAATAACAGGGTATGAACAGAGCTGCTAGTCCTATACAGGTTGGGTAGCTATACAAGTCCTGCAGGGAGCTTGTGAACGTCAGTAAATAGTGCAATCAGAAGTTATGGCATGGCCTATATGCTAGTAGGTGATGCGAGCAGACATATTACCAACATTGTCATTAATACACAGTACCAGTAGTGGGATAGGAATATCTGTAACCCAAAGGTCTAGCCGTCTGGGCAGATATCTGTTTATTAGGGGGAACAAAGGCAAAGGCGGGTGGAGATTATGTGACTGTAGGTTCACTCCCCCTCATACTGAATAGTAGTAGTAGTAATAATCAATACTAGTAACAGTGATAATTAAGCCCATAAACCCCCTTAATAAACCCTCCAACTGGAGGGGAACAAAACACAACAGATACCCCAAAGAATGTCAGTCACCTGAAAAAAAGAGGGACAACATAACATGAACCTTGTTTATCCAACTTGCACCTGAAAGTTGCAGGAATACCCCTGAAAGCAGACTGTGCAGGAGTGCAGAGGCAAAGGGTTCTAGAAGGGGGAGGCAGGCTGGTAAGTTATGAATACCTGAGTATCACTGGGAAGAAACAAAATTACTATGTTAAGTAATTTCTTCTTCTAACCCCAGTAATACTCAGGTATTCCTAACTTTCTGCAGACTGCTAAGCAGCACCATTGGAGGTGGGCACAGAACCTTATTTTGGAAGCAGACTTTGCAGGACTGCTGCGCCAAACCTAGCCATCACCCCTGGACTGAATATCCAGACTGTAATGCTTCGTAAAGGTGTGTACTGTTTTCCAGGCAGCTGTTTTACAGATGTCCACCAGTGGAACATCCTTGGCAGTTGCTAAGGTAGCAGCTGTCCCTCTTGTGGAGTGGGCCCTCAATCCAGCTGGGGGTTCCCTTCCAGTTTTAGTGTAACATAACTGGATACACTGGACTATCCATCGAGAAATGGACCTTTTCAATGCTGGGTTACCTTTTCCCATATCCTCATAAGTCAGGAACAGCTGTTTTCTGTTCTGCCTATGGCCCTTAGTGGCTGTCATATACTGTAAGTAGCTGAGGGCTCTCTTGACATATAGACTGTGAAGCCTTCTTTCACCAGAGGTAGAATGCTTGGTGAAAAAGACAGGTAGGGTAATGGTCTGGTTCAGGTGGAAATCAGAAACCACGTTAGGGAGAAATTCCCTGTTTGTTCTCAGGACCACTTTATCCCTGTGGAATGAGATGTAGTCCTGTTCAATGCAGAGGCGGGAGCTCACTGATTCTTCTTGCAGAAGTCATTGCCACTAGGAAAATTGTTTTCCAAGTGAGATATTTCAGATGCGCACAGGCTATGGGCTCGAAAGGGGGTCCCATGAGCTTAGCTATGCACACATTAAGGTCTCATGCTGGCACCAGTTCCCTATGAGGGGGATGCAAATAGGCCAAACCCTTGAAGAACCTATAGGGTCTAAAGCTATCGTCACATTTTTTCCAGAAGAAATGTAAGTGGATGCTGCAGCCAGGTGGATCTTAAGGGTACTGGGCTGCAATCCCAGGGAATATAAATAAGAGAGGTAATCAAGAACAGCTGGAAACCCAGCCTGTGTTTGTTCCAGCTCCCTGGCTGAACACCAAACAGAAAAACAGTTTCCATTTTGAAGCATAGGTTTTCTTAGTGGAATGTTTCCTGCAACCTCTTAGGATGTCTACAACAGCTTCAGAGAGGTGTAAGCCTGCATATTCTAGGTCTTCAAGAGCCAAGCTTTGAGACTGAGATACCCAAGATTCGGATACAGGAGTCTCCCCCCTGGTTGAAGGTTAACAGACTGTGCCTCCAAGGGAGGTGTACTGGCTTGGCTACAGACATGGAGAGCAGAGAAGAGTACCTGGGCCAGTCTGGAGCAATCAAGGTCACTGATGCTGACTGGAATATAGCTTGAGCAATATCCCGTACACCAAAGTGAAGGAAGAAAGGCATATAGAAGCTTTTCTGACCAGTCCAGAGCCAGGGCATCCAGGGGCAGTGTACCCTGATCTGGTGGTCTGCAACAGTATTGTGGTAGGTGGTGGTTCTGGTGGGATGTGAACAAGTCTATCTCTGGGGTGCCCCACCTCCTGAAGATTACTTCCACCACGTGCCTATTCAGGGTCCATTCGTAATGGGCCTGGTTGATTCAACTCAGAGCATCTGCTAGGGTGTTGTCCTTTCCTGGCAGATGGATTGCCTGTAGGGAAACTCTGAAGGAGTAAGCCAGGCTCAACATTTTCATGCCCTCTGTGCAGAGAGGACCCGTCCTGGTGCTTCCCTGATTGTTTATGTAGTACACTGTGGTGGTATGGTCTGTTCTGACCTATACCACCCTTCCTTGTACCAGTGTTGTGAAGGCTTTAAGTGCCAGAAATACTGCTTTGATTTCCAGCAGGTTTATATCCTGGAGTGACGCTGCACTTGACCAAGTACCCTGGATTGTGTGGTCCCCCAAATCGGCGTCCCACCCCAGTAGAGATGCATCTGTTGTGAGAATAACTGATGGGGACTCTCATTGGAAAGGAACCCCTTCCCTTAGATTGGATTCTTCTTCTTTCCACCACTGAAGTGCTTGTAACAAAGTTTTTGTTACTGGAATTAGCTCTGAGGGGGATCTCTTCTCTGGCACCAGTGTGCCCTTAGGTGGAACTGGATGTTTCTCATTTGGAACCTGGAGCCTAGGACTGTGCCTGTAGCCGCAGCCATGTGGCCGAGGAGATGTGGGAACTGCCTTGCAGTGTTTTGCTTGTGCAGGCTGAGTGAGTTTGAAATCAGCTGGAGACTTCTTACCCTGTCCAGACACAGGTAGGCCCTACCTGCAGGGTGCTGAGCTCCGCTCCTATGAACTACAGCACCTGTGCAGGTAGAAAGATGGATTTTTTTTGTGATTTATCAGGAACACCAGGGACTCCAGAAGCCCCTGGGTGATCTGCAGATGCTGTTTGACCTGCTCTGGTGAGATTCCTACCACCAGACAGTCATCTAAATATGGAAACACTGACTTTGAAGGTGTGCCACAACCACTGCCAAGCACTTTGTGAATACCCTTGGGGCCGAAATGAGGCCGAATGGCAGGGTTGAAAACTGGTACTGACCTGATGGGAGTTTGAACCTGAGGTAGTTTCTGTGAGACTCCCTTAATGGGATGTGGAAATAAGCATCTTTTAGGTCCAGTGATGCCAACCAGTCTCCTTTTTGGAGTGTTGGCAGAATCAGTGCCAAAGTTACCATTTTGAACTTTGGTTTTGTCAAATGCTTGTTTAGGATTCTAAGGTACAAGATATGCCATCACTTCCCATTTTTCT
Source organism: Neoceratodus forsteri (assembly GCA_016271365.2). Lineage (NCBI taxonomy): Eukaryota > Metazoa > Chordata > Ceratodontiformes > Ceratodontidae > Neoceratodus > Neoceratodus forsteri. Next base: position 685,141,350 of record CM057456.1, on the reverse strand, counting down.
TTGTGGTAAGGAAGTATCTTGAGTAAAACCCCTTCCCTTTCTGATGAGTTGGAACAGGTTCCACTGCCCGTGGCAGCAGCAGCTTTCGAACCTCTGCCTCCAGTAGCTTTTTCTCTGCGAGGGAGGATGGTCTGAACCTTCTGGTTCTCAGAAGAGGAAGGGATCTGAAGCTCAGAGACAGACCCTGACTCACTACCCCAGGACCCACCTGTGGTGATCTGCTGCCAAGTACGGAGGTAGTGAGACAGTCTGCTTCTGACAGGTACAGAGGAGGCAGCCTGTGAAGACATGTCAGGGTGTTTGCTTTGGGGCTGAGGCTGGGTTTGAGATCACTGCTTGGAATCCCTTCTGCCCCCACCTCTGAAGTACCCTTGCTGGGGATATTGTTGTTATTGGAGTGTAGTCATTGCCTGCATAAAGGGCCTAGTATGAAAGGACCTGACCCTGCCTCCCCTTCCATAAGGTCTGGTGGATGGAGAAGCTTTCTCTTTAGCAGAATTGCTCTTGAAGGTGGCCTTATATTCATCCATCTTCTTCATGTAAGCCACTGTTGTTCTACCGAAAAGTGAATTACCCTCTAGAGGGAAATCTAGAGCCTTTGTTTTAGTATCTTGGGTAAGATTTGTAGTTCTTAGCCAGTCAAACCTATGCTGAGCAACAGTGTTTGCCATCCACTTGACTGCTGTATCATTGGTATCAGCACCCATTTGGAACTGATACTTGGTTGCCTCTAAGCCAAACTTGGCAATTTCTGCCAGGTCATTAGACAAGGGTGAAGAGGTTGTGTTTGCCATGGCCAGTACGGACTGCCATAAAGACTTCTGGTAGTAGGCCACACAGGCTTGAAAATTAGCCTGCCTAATAGCCAAGGAAACTGACAGGTATCCTTTTTTGGCCATACTATCAATCTTCCTGGACTCCTTATCTGGTGGGTGAGAAGCCAGGGGCACCTTAGCCTTGTCACAGGCAGCTGCATGCATCACCTCCTGGTGGTCAGGGTGGGAAATTCTGCCCTTTCCCCTTCCAACTGATACTTCTTGTCCAGCCTCTTATCAAGAGAGGGGACAGTATTAGGGGTCTGTAAACTCTTCAGTGCATCTTTCTTGAAGAATTTGACAGGCAAGAGAAGCTTCTTGGTGAGGGCTAACACCTTTATTTTGAGGTACTCCATCTCTTCTTCGTCCTCTATTTCTTCACTTGTGGTGATGTCCAAGGCATCAGCCATCTTCCTTACAAAAGTAAAATGTGAGGAATACTCCTCAGTGGTTCGAGGAAGTGAACCAAAATCATGCTCAAGGGAGACCTTGGGTTCAACAGGTTCCTCTTCCTCCTCCTCCTCCTCCTCACATTTATCATAATCCTCTTCTTCAATAAATGAGGACTTACCTGTGCTGCCAGTCTGGCCAGCTGGGACTTGAACAGGTGGCTGCTGGCCAGTGGGGAAAAGACCTTGTAAGGCCTGTACCACTTTAAGTGCCCGAGCTATTTCCTGAGGAGAAGGAATAGCCAAAACACCCAAAGAAGTCCCCTTTTTCTTAGCAGGGGTTTATGTGTGCTTTACTTTCTTTGTCTTTTTAGAGGGAACTGGTGAGTTAGCTGGTTCAGCAAGCCTCTTAGTGCCCTTATCACCCGTCTCTAGGGTTAAAGCAATTACTGTAGTGATTTCACCCACAGTAGAAAAGGCTGTCGGCTGGTCAGAGCCAGAGGGACCCTCAGGTGTAGGGATTTTTTTCTTACGCTGTTCCAGGCATTTCTCCACTGTTTTCTCTAGGAAGGTTTTACAGATATCACACTCTTCCTTACGATGATCACAGCCCTGGCAAGACACACATAAACTATGTTTGTCTGCCTTTGCAAACACTTCCCCCACAATCAGTGCAATTTTTAAAACCAGGTTCACCGTTTCATTATTTTTTTTTTGGGGGGGGGGGGCTGTCATCTTATTGGTAACCAATAAAAATGAAAACCACTAAATAATTATAGCATTTTAACAAAAGTAGCAGTTGTGGTCGGTTCCAAAAACAATAAAGAACTGAAGAGAATCAGGACCGATGTAGAAAATGAACCGAGGCTACCGGTTCAGTAACCGATAAAGTGGCTACTAAAATAAAATATTTAAAATAAATTTAAACTAAACTAATGTCTTTTCTTGTCAGGAAACATCTGAACTAACAAAATTAAGTTGGTTCCCCACCGGTTATACTGAACCAGGAGGAACCGATAAAAACACAAAATTTAATACTAAAACCAAGGTTTAGCTACAATTAACAATGAGTAAAGGGCAGCAAATGAAAAAAAAAGATACTTATATGAAATTATAAGTTTATTCACATCACAGGAACAAGCTGAAGAGTGAAACTCCGTGCATCTAGACTTAACAGGCAGAGAATGAAGTCTGAGGGGTTTAGAACGAAGGCAGTTAGTTCAAGGCAGCATTTGAATTGCTGTCATGTGCAAAAAGTTCCATCATTCGCATGTGTTCTATCCTCTCCAGGCAGTTCTGGCTTAAAGGGACACTGCAGAAAATTAGGAATACCCGAGTATTACTGCAACTTGAGCCCCCCAGGCAATCAAGCAGTTATACATACGGACAGTCCAGAAGTATATCTGGGGGCATGCCTGCGTTCAGCGCCATTCACAAAAGCACGTGTAACCCCCCTGCAAATGGGGGTTCCCAAAAGACTTCCAGGAGCTTGCTTGAATGCTCCAAGCCTGAATGGTGTTTGGCGTTTAAGCCATTTATCAGTGAGTGTTTTTAGAACCTCTGGTACTGTCTCTTTAAGAGCTGTCTGCTTGCAGAAATAATTAGTTTGTATGGGGGACTGTGTGTTTCTTTGATTGAGTACCACTCAAGCTGCTGCCAATTCACTTCATTTTTGCAGTCACTAGGAGTGCAAAGGGAACCTATCTGAAAGATGTAACTGTTTGCCAGAAACCATTTAGAGTAATAATGAAATTACAGTTTGTCTAACCTGCTTTCTTTGCAGTCAGAACTGTGTCTGCCTAGTTCCCCATTCTGGTTTTGAACTGCTGAACTGGACCAATCAGTGTGGGGTAAGCTAGCTCTAAAATGGTGCCTTGGACGAATCACAACTTGGACTCATAATCTGAGCCAGCCACAAGAGGATTGTATGGGCAGTGACTCTGGGAGATGTAGTTTAGACTAGCGCCTTTTGGACCAACAGGCAGTCTGTTGGTGACAGCCAATCCAGTCAAGAACTGGGAGGAACTCAAAGGAAGTGCTCGGTTTTGTCTGTTGGGGTTTCAGTTGAGCTCTGGCAGTGAAGAAGGAAGGAGCCCTGTGCTTTTCAGTGTGCAGTTTTAGTCGGAAAGCGTGTGTAAGGCCCAGAGTTCCGGTCTGCAGCTTGTGTAACTGCTTGTTAGGACTGAGATCAAGTCCTGTGAGAGAATCAAAGGATATCTGAAGTAGAAACCAGGCTCACCCTGTAGAAGACTGGAGAAATTGCTGAATTGCACTCGGTCTGTCAGGAACTGAATCTGCTGTGTGTTCTCCTGGATGTGCAGTAATTGCGATCGGGATAGAGAAGCAGCCTGCCTGGTATAGTACTTTCTATTTTACCATATAAATGTGTGAAGAGGCTTGTGTACCTCAAGTGAATCCTGCTGCCATTAAAGGACTTTTGCCTGTTGCAGTTTGCCATATAAATGTGTGAGGAGTCTCGTGGAGCTCAAGAGTAGCCCTGCTGACATTGAAGGACCCTATCTTGTTTGGAGGTCGTGAGTACTAATTCAGGTCGCTCCCTGTTGAATTGCCACATTGAATCAAATGGAATCACTGTACTGCTGACTGTTTAAACTAATTTTCTTTTCCTGTGTGAAAGGGCCCTACCAGCTGCCACGGTTTGGACTAGCCACTAGGGCTTGGGTACCCAGGGACAGTAACTGGTAGGGATAGGCCTGTGCACAGAGCCATAGGTAGATGAGTAAAGTATAAGCTAATTAACCTGATTTCCCCTGTCCTTGTTATATTCCCCTAAATAAATCAGAGCTGCTTGTTTCAGCAAAGTTATACTGCCTGAGGTATTTGTCTATGTTAAAGTACTGTACTGTGATTGTTGCACTGTATCTTATTTACAGGAGGTCCCAGTGCCTGAACCAGCCCTGGGGTAAGTTTATACTGTGAAGGTAATTCTGATATATTGTGTGGGCCACTAGTGGGAAGAAAAGGGGGTTGCAGTGTCCCAGAGGGCTGTGACCAAGTTAGTTTAACTATTGCAAACCCTGACCTCTGGGTGGAGACACCGCCATTGGATCCAGCCCCTCAACCTGTTGTGGCAAATCAGGCAGGAGTAGTAGCCCTGGGATAAGCGCCATCTAGGGTTACATCTTGGAGGCTCACCGCTGAGATTGTGTGTCCTCTAGTGGCCATGTTTACAAACCACTGTTAAGGAAAAATAAATAAATAAATAAATAAATGGGTACCCCGACAGAAGTGGCTGTGCACCGGCTGGTGGAGTGGTGTACTGAGGAGGAGATCGACCCCCAAAATGCTATGCTTATCCTGGACATCCCCCTGTGTATCAATACGGACATTGTGCAGGGAGTACTTTCCAAGGTGGAAGGTTTACAAAACCCTGTGGTGGTGGGGCGGCATGCTAATCTGCTCACCCACACTTTCCTGGCCCTAGTAGAGTTTAAGGATCCCATAGATAGCTCCAAAGTGCCACAGACCATTACCCACAGAGAGCCTCACTGCTTGGAGAGTGATAACAGGACACTAAAGACCGGGAGATGAGCCCCACCACTATCTGAAACTTTGAGGAGAAATTTGCTAAATGGTTGCTGGGGAAGGAAAACTGTGGAGGACTTGAAGAAACTATTCTTGCCACCTGAGGTTTCCTCCCCAACACCCTCTCCCGCTCCAGTACCCGTAATGGTGGCTGAACCAATGCAGACTCCTATTTCTGCACCTGCCATTAGTCACGACTCTTACCGAAGGTTGAGGATCTTCTCTGGCACCTCCCACCCCAAGGGGAGGATGACTGGGAGACCTGGATAGACTATGTTGCCCCAAGTGCTAGAATGGCAATGCTCGGAAGCAGGCGAAAGAGGTTAGTGAGCCTCCGAGGTCCTGCCTGGCTACCATCCGTGCTAAGCAGACCCAGTAACCCTGAAGTGACTGCACAGGCCTATCTTGAGGCCCTGGAGAGCGTGTATGGGAGCCCAGATTCTGATGAAGACCTATGGGGAGAGTAAGAGATGCACAACAGTACCAAGGGAGTTGTTGTCTGTGTATGTATCTCGGCTGGAAAATTGTTGCAAGAATGCCTCAGAAAGGGTAGTTTGCCAGCGATTGAACTGGACCGAACCAGGCTGGACAGGATCCTTAAGTCTGCCCCTTCTCAGAACTGCTGTTGCTTCAGTTACGCCTGGCAAATCGACTGGAATCACCCTCCTATGATGAGTTAATGAGAGAATTCGAGGAGTTGAGAAAAAGCGACCTCGGGAGGGACCTGCACCAACAGCTGCAGCTCGACCAGTGACTGAGGGTGACCCATCAAGTGAAGTTCAGGGCAGAGGTTGGCAGTAAATGAGTGCTCTGACAAGGAAAAAGATATGCCACAATGGGGCGAACTGTTGAGAGATCCGAGAATTCAAAAACAGTCCCTTTATGAAGGCCACGCCTGCAAGTACGGCCCCTGACCTATATCCGACTGCATCTGCTATGGGGGTGAGGGTACCCACCCATGTATCTCCTGCTGATAACAGCTCCGAACTCGATTCCTTGACCATGGAAGTGGAGAAACTGACGAGATGTCTCCAAATGCTTATCACGCCACAGACAGAGATGGCACCAAGGTTTCCAGTTAGTAATACCCCCGCCCTGGCTCCCAGTGTGGCGCCTCGGCCAGCTCAAACTCCAGAAAGTATGTTTTGCTATAATTGTGGGAAAGATGGGCACATGAAAAGGGAATGCCGGTCCCCAAAAGACACTGACAAAGTTGCATATAGGCTACAAGGAGAGCTGGAGAACAAATCAGTGGTTAAGAGGTGCAGAAATGATCCCAGTGAGGGCACCAAAATGCTAACTCACGTCCTTTTGTGGCAAGGTCAGTTGCCCGGCCCCCACTAACCGCCTCTCCAGACTGGTCCAGAATAGTGGGTCCCTCCATGGAGACCACTGTAAAGGTGAATGGAGTGTCTACAAGAGCTGTATAGACAGTGGCTCCCAAGTGACAATTATGTTCCAGGATTGGTATCAGAAGCATTTGTCAGGCGTACCCTTACAACCATTAGAAGGACTGCATGTATGGGGTTAAGTGAGAAGGCTACCTATTCGGGTACATCGAGATTTGGCTGTCTTTCCCCCACCTCCGTGGCTGGAGTGGCGAACAAGTAGAGACCCTAGCCTTAGTGTGTCCCCACTGGACTGTATGATGGTGTCCCTTTGTTGATTGGAACAAATGCTCATATGTTGGAAGGCTGGCACAGTTGTGTTATGAAAACAGGGGTCAAAGACTAGTAGAGCTTTAAGAGTTCGGCTTTAATTAAGAAGGCCTATGAGGCACTGAGAGATGCTGAAAAAAATAGAACCAGAGGAACCGGTCGGAATTGTATGGAAGAAGGATCCTGAGTCTCTGATCCTGGCGCCAAATGCCCAGTGTACCTTACAGGGAGAGGTCCGTATCAGAAGGATGTTAAGAATAAAATATTAATGTTGGATGCACAAGCGATGGAAAATTGCAGAGGGACTGCTGGTCAAGCCTAGTATTTTGCCCGCTAGAGCCATGCTTATGCCAGAAGGGTAATGGTCCAAGTTCATAATGTGTCTGAAAGAGACATTCGAGTAAACAGAGGCTGCATCCTGGCTAATGTGCATTGTGCAGACACTGCAGTGCTACCAGCAGCAAGAGTTCAAGGAAGAATGACAGAGTAACGCCTGACTTGTTTGATTTCGCGACTCCCGCTGCCAGCTGAATGGAAAGTGAGGATCAGTGAGAAGTTTGCCCAGAGAGACCAGGTGTTTTCTTTAAAGGAATGGGATGTAGGATGCGTGCAAGGAGCTGAGCACAATATTCGCTGCATGACGAAGACCATTTCGCATGAGAGGTCTCACGCCCGGCACCTGCTGACATAGATGATGTGAGACGGCATCTGCAAGAGATGTTAGCTGCTGGTGTAATACAAGAATCCAGAAGCCCTTATGCTTCCCCATTGTGGTAGTGAGGAAAAGAATGGAACAGTAAGGATGTGTGTGGATTATCGCACCTTAAACCGTGGACAATCCTGATCAGTACACAATGCCCCGAATTCAGGATGCTTTGGACTGCCTAAACGGGAGCAAGTGGTTCTCTGTGCTGGATCTCCACAGTGGGTACTACTAGATCCCGATGGCCCCAGAGGACCGTGAGAAGACAGCCTTTATCTGTCTGCTTGGCTTCTATGAATTCATGAGGATGCCTCAAGGGATTTCAGGTGCCCCAGCCACTTTTCAACGATTGATGGAGCGTGCAGTGGGGACATGAACTTACTAGGAGTGCCTGGTATACCTAGATGATGTTGTTATTGTGTTTGGCAGCTCACTGGAGGAACATGAGAGCAGATTATTTAAGGTATTGGACCGACTGGAGGACTTTGGCCTTAAACTGTCCATTGATAAGTGTCAATTCTTTCAAACATCAGTAAAGTATGTGGTACATAGTATCCACCGAGGGAATAGAGACCGACCCAAGTAAAGTTGAGGCCTTGACCACCTGGCCACAGCCCAAAATCTAAAAGAACTGCAAAGATTCCTGGGATTCTGTGGTTATTATCGCGTTCATCAAGGACTATTCAAGAGTGATCCGCCCTTTACTTAACCTTACTCAAGGGTATCCCCAACCCACAAAAATACCAAAAGTCAGCGCCCTCAAGACTGAAAGAGTGTATTTTCATCCGAGTGAAGTATTTGGGGCCCGCTGGACTCCTGATTGTAGACTGCTTTTCATGAGATCATATATCAACTTACCCATGCTCCAGTGCTGGCCTATGCCGATCCAAGAAAACCTTCGTCCTGCACACTGATGCTAGCTTGCAAGGGTTGGGGGCTGTGTTGTACCAAGAGCACGAGAATGGCCTGAGACCAGTGGCCTTTGCCAGTAGAAGCCTGACCCCATCCGAAAAGAACTATCCTGTACATAAGTTAGAGTTCCTAGCTTTGAAGTGGGCTATTGTTGACCAATTCCATGAGTACTTGTATGGGGCTAAAATACTAGTAAAAACTGACAACAATCCTTTGACCTATGTGCAGACCTCAGCTAAGTTGGATGCCACTGGCCATAGGTGGCTTTCTGCATTATCTACATATGACTATGCTCCTCGAATACCGAGCAGGTCCTGAACCACATAGATGCTGATGCTCTCCCGGAGGCCTGTTCCCCAAAGGACTGGGTCGATTGGCAGAACCTGACATTCGGCACTCTGCCGGAAGTTTGACAGGGAGGAACAAATGTCCACAGACGATGGACTGCATGGTGGATTGCTTGGGACCCTCTGAGAATTGCATACCTGCTGCTTATGCCACTTTTCTGCAATAGACATTGGTGCACTGCCTCAGCTGGACAATGACAGTATTCAGCGGGCTCAATCCCGCGATCCCATGATCAAAGCAGCTTTAGAAGCCCTCTATGCAGGAAAAGATGTGTCCAAATTACGCTCCACGGATTTGAGAACTGCACTATTATACAAAGAAGGTCCTAAGTTGAACCTGATCAATAAACTGTTATACAGAGAAACAGCAGACAGAGGGGGACAAGTAGACAAACAACAACTAGTGTTGCCCACTGCCTTTCGAGACTCAGTACTGATGTCCTTGCACAACCACATGGGGCACCTTGGTATAAACAGAACACTTGACTTGGTGAGATCCAGATTCTATTGGCCTAAGATGGGGGCTGATGTGGAGTAACACATTCAACTTCAGTCGCTCTTACAGAGGAAAGCTTTGCCCCAGAGGGCTGCCCCTTGTTAACATCACCACCAGTGCACCCATGGAGCTGGTCTGTATTGATTTTCTGAGTTTGGAGTCAGATCAAAGAAATATCAGTAATGTGCTGGTGGTCACTGACCATTTCACGAGATATGCCCAAGCTTTCCCACCAAAGACCAGAAAGCATCCACTGTGGCCAAAGTACTTTAGAAAACTTTTGTTCACTATGGGGCTCCACAAAGAATCCATTCTGATCAAGGGAGAGACTTTGAGAGTCGCCTGATCAAAGAGATGCTTTCTCTGTGGGGAGTGCGAAAGTCCAGAACCACTCTTACCACCCCAGGGGACCCTCAGCCTGAACGCTTCAACCGCACTTTGCTAGATATGCTAGGCACCCTGCACCCAAAGGACAAGCCTAGATGGAGCCAACAAATTAGCACCCTGGTACATGCTTATAACTGCACCAAAAGTGATGCCACTGGGTTCTCCCCCACCGCCTGATGTTTGGAAGAGAAGCTCGACTACCGGTAGATGTGTGTTTTAGGGTCTCTCCTGATGGGGTTTCAAGCTGACAACTATTTACAGTATGTGCAAAGTTAAAGGCCCAGCTAACTCATGCGTACCAACTGGCTCAAACCATGGCTGCCAAAAGAAATCTGGCCAACAAAAAAGGTATGATAAAAGGTGAAAGCACAGGAACTCCAGGAGGGAGATCGGGTATTGCTAAGAAATCTGGGACTGCATGGCAAGCACAAGATTGCTGGACAGATGCACCATCTCCCTCACATTGTAGTGGGCAAACTAGATTATCTGCCAGTGTACAAAGTAAGGCCTGAGAATAATTCAAAAGATGTAAAACAATGCATAGAAATCATTTACTGCCCATTGGACAAATCTTAATTGAGTCTGAGCCCTAGAAGATGCCCCTCTGGACCAGTGACTAGAGCTGCTGCTAAGAAAAGATCAAGAAAGTCTGCACCTACAGAAGCAAAGTTAAAGTGTTCCCCTCCACAAGTCCCAGTTGAGCATGACTGTCAGTCCATATCGGAAGAAGGTGAGAGTGACTTTGAATACTATCCTCCTTACGAACTGAGTCAATTGTTTCGGGGCAATCCCCTAGTCAATACTGGAGATGAAGCTGGGCCTTCTGGACTGTCCAAGCCCCCAGAAAGTGAAGTGCAACGCATCAGATCAGATGAAATGGAATCATTGTGCATGGTTGAACTGTTTGAGCTTTCAGGGGAGGAAAATGATGGATTGGGTCAGACTGGTGATACACCAGAACAAGAAGAGTATTTTGAGTGCCCTGACAGTCCACTGCCAGTGTCCGAAAGCTCTCCATGCGAGCCAAATGTTGTGGACTCAGAAGGTAATTCTGATATATTGTGTGGGCCACTAGTGGGAAGAAAGGGGGGTTGCAGTGTCCCAGAGGGCTGTGACCAAGTAAGTTTAACTATTGCAAACCCTGACCTCTGGGTGGAGGCACCCGCCATTGGATCCAGGCCCCTCAACCTGTTAGTGGCAAATCAGGCGGGGTAGTAGCCCCTGGGATAGCGCCATCTAGGGGCTACACACGAAGTGCCGAGCAAGGAGGGGCATTCACCGAAGAGGCACATGCGCCTTGCACACTCGAGTCCCTTGACCAACTGAGCAATTATACACACAGCTGGTCCAAGGGCATGTCTGGGGGCATGTCTACATTCAGCACCATTCACAAAGCCTTGCCGTGCCAAGCAAGGTGGAGAGCAGGATGCAGCAGCAGGGAAGCCAAAGTGTCTGCACTCACAGAAAGTTAACAAAAAAACGTAAGTCTAGTTGAACTAAATCAAGTGCTTTAATGCAAATCCAAATGTGGTATGGACAAACAACTGCAAACAATCTTGCCCCACCGCTTTGAGTCGTAACTCTTCATCAGGGAGTGGGTTGTGGGAGATTATCATCATCAATTTATAGATGTCATCTCATAGTCACGTGAGTTACAAGGATTCTTAAGCAACAGGGCCTGATGGGATTCACCCAAGAATTCTAAAAGAACTAAGGGCACAACTAGTGACACCACTGACTACCCTCTTTAACAAATCATGGGAGGATGATGTCGTACCTAAGGACTGGAGGAGGGTGGATGTGATTCCACTTCACAGAAGTGGGAGCAAGGCAGAGGCAGGAAATTACAGACCTGTTAGTTTGACCTCAGTGGTAGGGAAAAATTATGGAATCACTTCTGAAGGAAAGGACTGTTGAGTACGTAGAGGCCAGCAGGGCACAGGACCCAAAGGCAGCATAGAGTCACAGAGGGAAGGTTGTGTCAGACGAATCTTAATAGAGTTCTTTGACTGGGTGACCAAAGTAGTAGACCAGGGAGGGGCTGTGGACATGGCCTACCTAGACTTTAGCAAGGCATCTGACACAGTCCCACACAAAAGATTAATGTACAAGTTAGCCAGTCTTGGAATGGATCCCAAGGTGGTAGCCTGGGTAAAATACTGGCTGGACAACAGGACGCAGAGGGTAAAAGTAAACAGAGTACACTATGAAGAAAGAGGGGTTACTAGCAGAGTACTGCAGGGTTCAATACTCTTTAATGTCTTTATAAGTGACACTGCAGAGGGACTGGAAGGAAAAGTATGTCTCTTTGCAGACGACACAAAGATCTGCAACAGGGTCAATACAGAAGGTGGGGTGGAAAGGATGAGAAGGGACTTGGTAAGGTTGGAAGTATGGTTAAAATGTATGGCAGCTTAGATTCAATGCAAAGAAGTGCAAAGTAATGCACCCGAGAAACAAAAACTCAGGGGAATTGCACACAATGGGAGGTGAGATAATAACAAAAATGAAAAGGGACCTGTGGGTAGTCATATCAGATGACCTAAAGGTGGGCAAGCAATGTGAGAAGGCAGTAAGGAGGGCTGGCGGGATACTGGGATGCAGAGGGAGAGGCATACCAGTAGAAAACAAGAAGTTGTTATCCCTCTGTACAGACAGATGGTGAGACCCCATCTGGAGTACTGTGCGCAGTTCTGGAGACCCCATCTCCACAAGGACATAAGACAGGATGGAGGATGTCCAGAGCAGGGCAACTAAAATGGTGCAAGATCTGCACCAGAAGACATACAAAGAGAGATTACAGGAGCATAATATGTATACCTCGAGGAAAGGAGGGAGGGAGGACCATGACAGAAACTTTCAAGTACTTAAAGGGAATCAACAAAGTCCAAGAGGCTAGCATCTTTCAGAAAAAGAGATGTGCAAGAACAAGGGGGCACAATTTGAAGATAGAGGGAGGACGGCTCAGAGGTAATGTGAGGAAGTGTTTTTTCATGGAGAGGGTTGCGGATACATGGAACGGCCTTCCTGAGGAGGTAGTGGAGTCAAAAACAGTGGGGGAATTCAAGAATGCATGGGACAGATATATGCACTTCTAGTGGGGGGTAGTAGGAAGTAGGTTGTTGGTTAACTAGGATCTGCAGCTTATCTATTAGGCAGGGAAATGGGCAGACTCGGTGGGCCAAGTGGTCTTTATCTGCAATCAAATTCTATGTTTCTAAAGGTTAGACTGTCAGCAGGTGGATCTGCCGAGGCTAGTGAGGGGGAGGAGTTAGTGCTGGGACTCCCTACACTATTCAGTGGATCTAGACAATCCACGAAATTAGCTCAAATCATGAGGCTGGTGGCACTTAAATGTATTACTGCCAGGTGGTTATCTCCGCTTCCCCCTTCGGTGCAAGAGTGGCGGTCCAGAATGTCTCAGGTAGAAACTATGGAATGGATTACAGCAATGCCAAGGCTACAAAGTGAAAGATTTGCCCAACTTTGGTCCCCATGGTACCAACATAGGTGATGAAAGAAAGATGTCCCACACAAAGTCTGTGTCAGGACAGTGAGAGGGAGAACTAGGTCTCAGGAACAGAAGAATAATCATTGATGTTGTGCAAAATGGAAGCAATTTAGTGCCCGCCTTTAAGTTCAAGTTTAAGTTCAAATTCAATTGTTGTCTTTAATTTGAATATGACTTTAATCTCAACCAGAACATTCAGGTTGGAAACTAGACGCTGTAATAAATGAAAAAGAACCTTTTAAGCTGTTAGCAGAATAGTTATGTTTAGAAGGACAGAACACAGTCGACTACATAAGTGAATGGAACGTTGAGAGATAAGAGCTAAACTTGTGAAATAAACCTCATTATTTAGTAATGCAATCAATTAAAGCTAAAAATTAAGATGTAGAGATATGATCTTAGTGTAAGAAACGAAGTGGATAAACAATCAAATCTAAGTAAAAGAAAAGATAGAATGGGGGAAAACAAGAACAAACTGTAATACAATTGTAACCCCTAGATGGCGCTATCCCAGGGGCTACTACCCCTGCCTGATTTGCCACTAACAGGTTGAGGGGCCTGGATCCAATGGCAGGTGCCTCCACCCAGAGGTCAGGGTTTGCAATAGTTAAACTTACTTGGTCACAGCCCTCTGGGACACTGCAACCCCCCTTTCTTCCCACTAGTGGCCCACACAATATATCAGAATTACCTTCACAGTATACACTTACCCCCAGGGCTGGTTCAGGCACTGGGACCCCCTGTAAAATAAGATACAGTGCAACAATCACAGTACAATACTTTAACATAGACAAATACCTCAGGCAGTATAACTTTGCTGAAACAAGCAGCTCGGATTTATTTAGGGGAATATAACAAGGACAGGGGAAATCAGGTTAATTAGCTTATCACTTTACTCATCTACCTATGGCTCTGTGCACAGGCCTATCCCTACCAGTTACTGTCCCTGGGTACCCAAGCCCTAGTGGCTAGTCCAAACCGTGGCAGCTGGTAGGGCCCTTTCCCACAGAGAAAAGAAAATTTAGTTTAAACAGTCAGCAGTACAGTGATTCCATTTGATTCAATGTGGCAATTCAACAGGAGTGACCCTGAATTAGTACTCACGACCTCCAAACAAGATAGGGTCCTTCAATGTCAGCAGGGCTACTCTTGAGCTCCAGAGACTCCTCACACATTTATATGGCAAACTGCAACAGGCAAAAGTTCTTTAATGGCAGCAGGATTCACTTGAGCTAACCAAGCCTCCTCACACATTTATATGGTGAACAGTAACAGGCAAAAGTCCTTCAATGGCAGCAGGATTCACTTGAGTACTAAGCCTCTTCACACATTTATATGGTAAAACAGAAAGTACTATACCAGGCAGACTGCTTCTCTATCCCGATCGCAATTACTGCACAATACCCAGGAGAACACACAGCAGATTCAGTTCCTGACAGACTGAGTGCAATTCAGAAATTTCTCCAGTCTTCTACAGGGTGAGCCTGGTTTCTACTCTTCAGATATCCTTTGATTCTCTTCACAGGACGGATTCAGTCCTAACAAGCAGTTACACAAGCTGCAGACCGGAACTCTGGGCCTTACACGCTTCTGACTAAAACTGCACACTGAAAAAGCACAGGGCTCCTTCCTTCTTCACTGCCAGAGCTCAACTGAAACTCCAACAGACAAAACCGAGCACTTCCTTTGAGTTCCTCCCAGTTCTTGACTGGATTGGCTGTCACTCAATAGACTGTCCTGTTGGTCCAAAAGGCGCCGAAGTCTAAACTACATCTCCCAGAGTCACTGCCCATACAATCCTCTTGTGGCTGGCTAAGATTATGAGTCCAAGTTCTGATTCTGCCAAGGCACCATTTTAGAGCCAGCTTACCCTACACTGATTGGTCCAGTTCAGCAGTTCAAAACCAGAATGGGAACTAGGCAGACACAGTTCTGACTGCAAAGAAAGCAGGTTAGACAAACTGTAATTTCATTATTACTCTAAATGGTTTCTGGCAAACAGTTACATCTTTCAGATAGGTTCCCTTTGCACTCCTAGTGACTGCAAAAATGGAGTGAATTGGCAGCAGCTCGAGTGGTACTCAATCAAAGAAACACACAGTCCCCCATACAACTAATTATGTCTGCAAGCAGACAGCTCTTAAAGAGACAGTACCAGAGGTTCTAAAAACACTCACTGATAAATGGCTTAAACGCCAAACACCATTCAGGCTTGGAGCATTCAAGCAAGCTCCTGGAAGTCTTTTGGGAACCCCCATTTGCAGGGGGGTTACACAATGGTTATGGAAAGATAATGTATATGGCTATACAATGATCAATGTGATGTCCTAAATAACAACTAATAAAACTAAGTTAAAAAAAAAATAGGTCAATCTCTCAGGGTCATGCTGTAATAATCTTATCCCAAAATGAACTTTTCTAGCAGCAAAGACAGCTTGAAGGCTAGAAAGTCAAAACTCAGCCCTGGGCAGCAGGAGCTGAATTACTCAGGCCATGCTGGACCTTAAGAGCCTGTTTAAGGGAATCTCTAGGGATATCACCCAGTAAATTACAAAATCTGCTGGGTTGTGTTCTCAAGTACTAGTATGGAGGTTCTGATAGGCAATGGGCAGATGTTTGTCACCAATGGAGGTAAACTTTGAAGTAACAAATTAATTATTTAGAAGTATACAGTACAAATCAAGTAACAACTATTCAGACTTGAGCACATCAGCAATTGTATCATCTTAATGTACAGTACCTTTGTTGTGTATTGGTTACATATTATTTTGTAATACACTATACTAGTGCTCACCACTGAATCCTCCGATGTTGTGCCTTTGAAGAAAAAATGACCTACCATAGTAATCTTGTTTCTTCCAAGCGAATCTTACTGTATTCTGTCTTATGCAGTATGGTCTCACCATAGGTCTGCCCTGGAGCTGAAATGGTTAACACAACCTATGCTAATAAAGGAACACTAGGCTCAAGCTTGGTTTTCAAACCACTGTCCCTGGAATACATCCTGCAACCGTCAGATTTTTACGGAGCAAGCATACTAACAAGCTATCGAAACGTATTATTTAAATAAAAAAATAACAAGACCTCATAACCAATAACCCCCTTTGTTTAAAAATGTGGGCAACACTAAGACTCAAGTCACTAAACGCAACTAAAGAAAAACATCCACTAGTTTCAATCAGCATGAACAGTAGTGTTGCAGTGCCCATAGCTCCTAGCAGGGGAGGGTAGGAGCTCAGAATACAGCAAGATTCCCTTGAAAGAAACAAGATCACTATGGTAAGTAATGTCTTCTTCTTACCCTGTGAAATGTTACTGTATTCTGACTTATGCAGACTACCAAAGCAGTACCTTTGGAGGAAGGCAGATAACCTATTTAAGAAACAAGCTCTGCAGTACTACTGTGCCAAACTTTGCATCACTTCTAGCCTGAGTATCCAGACTGTAGTGCTTAGTAAAGGTGTAAACTATTTTCCAGGCAGCTACTTTACAAATCTCCAATAAAGGAATATCTCTTGCAGTTGCTATCAAGGCAGCTGTACTCCTTGTAGAGTGGGCACTAAGGCCCACAGGGGGCTCTTTGTCTGCCTTGCTACAACAGAACTGAATGCAGGTAACAATCCATCTGGCAACAGACCTCTTTGAGGCAGGTTTGCTCTTTCCCACTTCTCCATAGGCCAGGAAGAGCTGTGTCCTATCCTGTCTGTGATCCTTTGTGTGATCCGAGTAGTAGCTTACAGCTTTCTTGACATCAAGGCTACGTAGTCTGTGTTCCCCTGAACTGGAGCGGTCAGTGAAAAAGACTGGTAGGGTGATTGACTGGTTAAGGTGAAAATCCGAAACAGATCCATGACTGGTCGACGACAAATTCGTTGTCGAATGACCAGACAGCGAAACCGGCAGGTCAACTGCTTTTGTCGTCAGATGCAGGTTTCACACATCGTGACGTGTTTTCTTCAGGGGCTTTGCCCCTGAACACCCCACGCAAGGGCCCGCATCCTCCCCACTGAATATAGTCAACTCAGAGTCAGAGCTGATGGTGGGGGGGTTCAAGACTCCCAACAGATGGTGCCGGGTTCCAGCAAGGACACTACAGCAAAGTGGCACTGTAGTGTCATTCGTTGTGTCGGTGTCGCTGTCGGGGGAAGGGGTATACGATCCGAAACTACTTTGAGAAGGAATTTCCTGTTACTCCTAAGGACTACCTTGTCCCTGTGATCTGCTATGTAATCTGGTTCTCTGGACAATGCCTGGAGTTCATTGATCCTCCTGGCTGAGGGGATGGCTACTAGGAACACTGTTGTCCATGTCACATACTTGAGACCTGCTGATGACATTGGGTTTGAACTAGGGATGCATGGATACTAAATTTATACCATAAATCAGATTTCGGATATTTTGTTCCAACAACCAGATTGGGTAGGATATTACCGGACTGGATAGTTAGAATAAAAAATACAGCTAATTCAAGTATTTTTTTTTTTTTTGTAAATAAGTTTGCATCTTGCTTTAGAATCATTCTCATTTTCTATGGTAAAATATTTCCACACCACTGAGCCATAGCTGGCTATAAACTTCTTAAAAGCTGCACTAATCAGCTTTAAAAATAACTGCTTAGCTGCTCATTTGTGTATATAAGCTGCCAATAGGAACCACTTAGCCGGAACAATTAGCTGAACAATTAGCAGTATTTGTAGCAGCAGCAATAACTTGTAGCTTTATGTTAAATTTAAAATCAGATGCTTAGTTAATTTAAACGGCAGTATGAGGAGGCAAATCACAGGCAGTCAGGGCAGTCTTTCTTCAGCATTCCCAATTTCATCCTCGTCACACGCTGACACGGCACAGGAACATCACCTTCACGCTCAGTAGCAGCTGTGAAGTGCAGTAAGTGTAGGTTAACCGAGGAGACTAGCTGATCCATTTTTTTAAAGATATCCGGCCAGATAAGATTTTATAGAAATGCCAGATATCTGTCCGGATCCGAATACTGGATCGGATATCCATGCAGCTCTAGTCTGAATGGTGGTTACATTAGCTGGCCAATGCATATGTTGAGGTCCCATGCAGGAATGGGTTCCCTGTGAGGAGGGTGCAAGTGCGACAGTCCCTTGAAAAACTTTCTGAATACCTTGTCAGCAGCCAGGGATGCCCCCTTCCCAGCTCAGAGGTATGCAGAGACAGCTGCCAAATGCACCTTCAGGATGGAAGGCCTTATGCCAAAGGTGTGTAAGTGAGCCAGATAGTCCAGAATGACTGCCACACCAGCCTGGCGATGGTCTATCTGCTTCTGCTGGCACCATATGGAAAACCTCTTCTATTTTGAGGTGTAGGTTCTTCTAGTGGAAGGTTTTCTAGAAACCCTAAGGACCTCTACCACCCCTTCCGAGAGGTGCAGGTCTGCATACTCTAAGTGCTCAAGGGAAAGGGAAAGGGGACATCGTTTAACCAGAAGTAGCACACTAAGCTGAAGCTTGTTTCCCGGATGTGACCTGGGAGCACAAGGAAGTTAAGTGACTTGCTCAGGATCACACAGTATTCACCTAGGCAGCTGTGGGATTCAAACCCATGTCTCCAGATCTGCAGCTCAGAGCCTTAACCCAACATGCTATACTGCTCCCCACAAGAGCCCTGTCAAGAGCCAAACCTTGACTGTGAGGGGCTGGAGACTGGGGTAAAGGACCCTGCCCTAAGATGGTGTCAACAAGTTGTGTCTCCTGGGTAGGAAGATTGGCTTGGAAATGGACAGTAGTAGGGAGTACCAGGGCTGCCTGATCCAATCTGGAGCAATGAGAATCATTGTTGCTGGTTGCTTCCTGAGTTTGTTCAGCACTCTGAGCAACAAGGAGAATGGAGGGAATGTGTAAAGAAACCTCCCTGTTCAGTCCAGCAGCAGTGCATCTAAAGGACTGTACCCACTGCAGGGGGCCTGCAACAGAATTGTGGCAGCTGGTGATTGTCTGGGGCTGTGAAGAGGTACACCTCTGGGCACCCCACCTTCTGAACACTACTCGCAGGATCTGCCTGTTCAGTGACCACTCATGGTGGTCACTGAACAGGCAGCAGAGATCACTCATGGTGGTTCGGATTGATCCTGCTGAGGGCATCTGCAAGGACACTGTCCTTCCCTGGGAGGTGAACTGCTGAGAGGGAGATCCCCAGGGAGTAAGATAGATTCCAGATCTTCACAGCCTCTGTGCACAGGGGTGATGACCTCGTGTCCCCTTGCTTATGTAATACATTGTGGTGGTGGTATTGTTTGTTCTGACCTGAACAACTTTGTCCTGCAGCACTGAGGCAAAGGATTGAATGCCCAGGTAAACTGCCCTGAGCTCTAGCAAGTTTGTGTGCAGCAGAGACTCCTGTCTGAGCCAGGTACTGTGTGCTCCCCTAGGTGGGCACCCCATCCCAGGAGAGAAGCCATCCGTTGCCAAGACTGCTGATTATGGTCTTTGGAGGAGTACCCCCAGGCTGTCCTTTAGTACCACCACTGTAGTGCTTGGAGAAGGGTTCCTGTGACAGGTACCATTTTTGACAGTAAATCCCTTTTTTGAGACCAGTGGGGTATCAGGTGAAACGGAATGTCTCTCATCTGGAACCTGATGCCCAACACTGTTGCCATGGATGTAGCCATGTGCCCCAAGAGTTGAAGAAAGTGTCTTGCTGGTCTGGGGGTATGTAGCTGGAAAGAGTTTGCCAGCTGCAGCAGGTTTATCTGCCCTCCCTTGAGGGAGGAAGGCTCTGCCTGTCTGAGTGTCCATTTCCACTCCTATGAATTCTAGGAGCTGAACTGGGGTTAGCACTGACTTCTTCTGGTTTACCAGGAAGCCTAGTGCCCCCAGTGTGTCCTGAGTGGTGGACAGTGCATCCTCTTTGGCTCTGAACCGGTAGTGGCCTGATGGCAATCTGGACCTGAGGTACTTTCTGTGTGACTGCCTTATGGGAATGTGGAAATAGGTGTCCTTTAGGTCCAGGGATACCAGCCAA
Source organism: Neoceratodus forsteri (assembly GCA_016271365.2). Lineage (NCBI taxonomy): Eukaryota > Metazoa > Chordata > Ceratodontiformes > Ceratodontidae > Neoceratodus > Neoceratodus forsteri. Next base: position 685,121,599 of record CM057456.1, on the reverse strand, counting down.
TCTCCCTGCCTGAGTGTGGGAAAGATGGTAGCCAGAATGACCATCTTGAACTTTGGCTTTGTCAAGTGTTTAAGTGTCCGAGATCCAGAACGGGTCGCCAGTCCCCTGTTTTCTTTAGAGTGAGGAAGTCTCCTGAGTAGACCCTTTCCCCTTGTGCCAAGGGGACAGGTTCTACTGCATTGTCCTGAATGAGCTTTGCTACTTCCTCCTCTAACAGAGTTGCCTCTAATGGGTTGGCAGGTCTGAACAGTCTTGCTCTCAATTTGGGCAGAACCTTGAAACTGAGAGCAAGCCCCAGATTTACTACCTCCAAGATGCACTTGTCTGTAGTAATAGACTGTCAAGCCTGGAGGTAGTGAGCCAGTCTGCCCCCTACTGGAAGTGTGGTGGTGACCCTGCCAGACCACTCAGGGGGTCTGCTTTGCCTGTGCACTAGCTTGGGTGCTGGGTCCAGCTCTGCTGCTGCCCCTTCTGCCTCTGCCTCTAAAGTACCCTCTCTGGACCTGGTAGGTGGACAGTGCCTGTGCCTAGAAGAAGGGTCTCTAGTGGGTTCTACCCCTACCCCCTTTTCCCTGGTACTTCTGAGGTGCTGCTGTTTTCTCCTTAGCAGCAGCAGTCTTATAAGCCACTTTATACTCATCCATCTTCTTCATGTAAGCCTCAGTTTGCTCACCAAAAAGAGTTGTAGGCTCACAGGGAAAATCCAGTGCTTTAGTCTGGATGTCCCGAGACAAACTGGTTGCTCTCAGCCAAGCAAATCTCCTCAGAGACACTGAGGTTGCCATTTGCCTGGCTGCAATGTGACTGGCATCCACTGCCATTCGAAACTGACACTTAGAGGCTTTGAAGCCCTTCCTTGTAGCCGCTGACAAGTCAGATGCCACGGCCCCCGGGCGTTACTTGGCTATTTCTAAAACTGTATTCTAGAGGCTCTTCTGGTACCTGGATACGTAGGCCATATAAGTAGCCTGCCTGATGGCCAAGGAGGCTCCCAGCTAGGATTTCTTGCCCATAGAATCCATTTTCCTGGAGTCTTTCTCTGGAGGGTGTGATGCCAATGGGATGTCTGCTTTGTCACATGCAGCAGCCTGCACCACCCCTTCATGGCCAGGATGCCCAAAAAAGAATTCTGCTCTTGACCTGGCCATCCATTACTTTCTATCCATTCTTTTGTCCACTGGGGGAACAGATGGTGGGGTCTGCAGTATGTTTGAAGCCTGTCTTTTTAATGATTTGTGGATGGGAAGCAACAATCTTTGTTGCAGGTACATCCATTATTTCCGTGTAGTCAGGTTACTCGTCCTCCTCTGGTGACTCTTGAGTGGAGAGGTCCAGGGTGTGTGCCACTTGTTTTATAAAAGCAAAGTGGGTTGAGTAATCTTCCACTGCCTTATCAGGAGAATCAGGGTTATGAGGATCAGGAGACACCTCTGCTTCAATGGGTTCACCAAAGTCTTCATCTTTGTCCTCATCATCCTCCTCTTCCTCAGCATAAACTTCGGTCAACTGTTCCAGGGAACCGAGAACTGAGAAGAGCCTGAATCTGGAACCGAAGGCTGTAAACTGGGGTGCTGAACTGATACCACGGTACCAGTTTGCAATGCCTGGAGAACACTAATAGCGTTTGTAATAGCGTCTGTGGTCGGAACCGCTGGAACCATTGGTTGCAGTTCCTTAACTGAGTGCTTTTCATTTCTCTTTTTCTTTGCAGAGCTTACTAGTTCAGCAGGAGTGTCTGCTGTTCTCTTTTTTGTTGAGGAACCATCACCCTGGCCAGAGGACTGCTCACTTAGTTCTTTAGTTTTCTTCTTCGGAGAAGGGGAAGGCTTTTCCGAGGCTGGGACAGCACCTTTTTCGGATAGTTTTTCCTTTAGTCGATTACGTTGCCTATCAAGTGCTGACTGAGGAAAATTCTTACAAATTTCATAGTTTGCCTTTAAATGTGCCAACACCATGCTCAGGACACAAATTAAATGAGAATCTGCTTTAGCAAATGCTTCCCCACACTCTGGACAATGCCGAAAACCCATTGGACTGGTTCTTTTCTTGGGTAGTGATATAACCAAGAGAAAATTCTAATGTATTTTGTGAGAAGTCCCACACAGAAAAACAAGCATCTCTCTCTCTTTTTTTTTTTTAGTTGCTTGTGGTCGATTTAGCGACTGAAGAAGAACCTAGGTTTAGCCCGGTTTCGCCCACAAAATATATAACTGGCCCAAAAAGGTTTAAATACTTCTTTTTTTACTCACAAATAGTAGAAAGAAAACTTTGGTTACCTCCCAGTTAAATGAACCAAGAAGAAAATGAAATATTTATCGGAAAAAAAGTACAGTTACATAAGATCTTACCGTAACTTCCGCTTGCGATGCCGGCGACCCGAGTTCGGGAACAGATTCGGGTTGTCGGAGATGCCAGGGAGAAGGATCGAGTGTCCCATGACTGCTCTCCTTCTCCGGGGGGGGGGGGAGGATGCGGGATGCTACCAGTGAAAGGAGGACCCCTGGTGGAGGCCAGGAGTGCCACAAGCATATGGCGCCACAAGGTAATCATGGGGCGGGACGGACGCTGGTGTCATTGCACTTTCACACCCCCTCAGAGGGAGAAAAACCAAGCCTGCCTCCTCTCTGCCTATGTGATGCCCTTTCCTCGGCTGCAATCGGCTCCCCAGGCTGACTCCCGTCCTAACCCGTTGTTCATGGCGCCTTAAGCGGTGGGTGCCACATCTCCACCCTGGGAGGCAATCCAGGGGGTCCTGGGAGAACAGCTCATGTGGGGATGCCGCAGCCGAGGGGTCCATTACCGGGCGGATGGCCTGCAGAGAGAGAGAGAGGAGAGGCGCAAAAAGAATAAATTAAATAACAGACCTTACCGTAACAGTAGATCTTTAAGAAAAGCTCTTGCAGCAGGTAAAGACCCATAGGACTGATGCCACCTGGCAGCGGATCACGGCAAAAATCTTCTCTAGTAGTACCTAGGGGACTGACCCTCTGGAGTCGACTCTACTCCCAATGTCCCCTGTATAAGAGAGGGCGGTCCAGTACTTGCATGCCTAAAAAGCAGGTCCACATGAGGAACATTATCTGGCTTTATTCTCACCCTTGAAGATAAAATAACGTGGCCGTGGCCGGTATAGCAGAGGCCTGGTCCTGGGGGAAGGAGGGCAGGAAAATAATACCTGCTGCAAGAGTTTCTCTCAAAGATCTACTGTTACGGTAAGGTCTTACGTAACTGTACTATCTTACTTCGAGAGGAAGCCCTTGCAGCAGGTAAAGACCTACAGAACTGACTCTCAAGCAGTATAAGCTAAAGACAACCCCCGGGAGGGGGAGAAAGGAAAGGCAGGGAACAGGAACAGGAGGGATCCCTCAGGAGATCAAGCCTTGCAGGACCACAAGGCCAAATCCTGCTCTGCATCTAGAAACTATGTCTAGGCTATAATGCCGGACAAACGTGTGACCCAAATGCCAGGTGGCGGCAGAAATATCGGCCGTCGACACTCTCTTCATGGCTGGAGGAGGTGACTGCCCTGGAGGAATAAGCCTTAATCAGGCCATGAGGAACCTTACTGTGCTGCTGGTAGCAGAAGGTAATGCAATTGACCAGCCAACACGATAGCGTCTGCCTGGTAACCTGGCATCCCCCTAAGGACCTATCTGCAAACGACATGCACAACTGATCTGTTGTCCTGAGCTCCTTGGTTCTGGACAGATAACACAGTGCCCTGTGAACGTCCAGATTGTGAAAAAGCGCTTACCCTCTGTTGGAGTAAACCAGGTAGTAAACCGGAAGTTGGACTGACTGGTTCAAGGTGAGCTCCGAAACCACCTTCAGCAAGAACTTGGGATTGGTGAGAAGGTCCACCCTATCTGTGTGAAAAATCAGATAGGGCTCCTTACACATAACAGCCTGGAGCTCAAAAATGTGCCTTGCCGAGGTGACTGTCACCAAGAGCAGAGTTTTCTAGGACAAAAAGCAGAGCTCACAGTCCATGGCAGATTCGAATGTAGGAAGTGTTAGCTTCTCTAATATGAAAAGCAAATCCCAAGGAGGAACAGGATCCCGAATAGGGGGCCTGATATGCAGGACACCACACAGAAAGGCTTTAGACACTTCCAACTGAGCCACCGACTTACCTTGGACAGGCATGTGATATGCAGAGACAGTGGCCAGGTGTACCTTGATGGAGGCGTAACTCAAACCTGACTCTGAAAGGGAAAGCAGGTATTCCAAAACAGAGTTGACTGGACAGACTAAGGGGTCCACCTGTCCCGCTGCAGCCCAAAGGCAGAAACGTTTCCATTTCATAGCATGAGTGGCCCTCATGGCGGGCTTGCACGCCTCTACCAAAACCTGAGTAACCCTGTCTTGAAACTCAGAACTTAAACTTTGCTAGGTCTTGAGGAGCCAGGCATGCAGGTGGAGGGAACCCCGGTTTGGATGAACCAGGGACCCGTTGTCCTGCGACAGAAGCAGAGGTGATAAAGGAAGAGGAAGCGGAGGCTCTGCCGTTGGACGCTGTAGCAATGGAAACCAAATCTGTTGAGGCCACAGGGGAGCTATTAGAATCAGAGTGGACTTTTCTGCTTGTACTTTGAGGAGGACCTTCTGAATCAACAGGAAGTGGGGGAAAGGCATAAAGGAATCTCCCCTTCCAAGAGAGGGACAATGCTTCTTGCCAGAAAGCTCCAGGCTCTGGATCTAGCAAGCAAAAACTATGCAGTTTTGCATTGGATTGAGACACGAAGAGATCTAACACTGGTGTCCCCATCTAGCAAACAGGCAGTCTGCTACGCTTTGAAGCAAGGCCCACTCGTGGGCCTGCGACCTCGACCTGCTGAGAGCTTCTGCCAGCATGTTCTGTGTCCCTGGAACATGAACAGCTGATATGGAGAGGTGATGGGTGAGTGCCCAATGCCACACTCTCATGGCCTCTCAGCAGAGAGGATAACAGTGAGTGCCACCTTGTTTGTTTATGCAGAATGCCATCGAGGTGTTGTCTGTCTGAATGAGAAGGTGGTCTGGTAGAATGGCAAATGCCAAGGCTTGGAGTGCATAAAGGACTGCTCTCAGGTCGAGGACATTAATGTGCAGGTTTTCCTCTGTCGGGGACCAAGACCCCTGGGTCCTGAGGTCCCCTAAGTGCACGCCCCATCCCATGCATGAAGCGTCTGTGGACAGCATCTGAGTGGGGGATCCAGGATGAAATGGAAGCCCCTCCAGAAAAGTTTTCTGTGGCATCCATCAATGGAGTCCTCATTGGATTGGCTCTGTGATGCCTATCTGCGCACTCAAATCATCCTGTGTTTGATCCCACTGGACGCGAATAGAGCACTGGATCACCCTCATTTACAGTCTTGCGAATGGAATCGACACTATGGCAGCTGCCATGTGGCACAACAGCCTGAGAAGAAGTCTGGCATAAACCTTTGAGGCTGAAGAGACGAGAGCGGCTAGAGTTTGGATGTGCTCCGTCCTGTCGGAGGGGAAAAAAAACCTTCCGAGGATCGTGTAAGAAAGGGCCCCTATGAACTGAAGTCTCTGAGTGGGTAACAGGTGAGATTTATCTCAGTTCATCGTGATGCCCAGTTGCTGACAAAGCGTTAGAGTGTCCCGTATGGACTTCAAGAGGCGATGCCTGGAAGGAGCCAGAAGGAGCCAGCCATCCAGGTAACGAAACATAAAGTGACCCATTCTCCAAAGTGATGTGGCAACCACTGCTAGGCACTTCGTGAAGACCCTGGGGGCTGAAGAGAGACCGAAGGGGAAGATTCTGAACTAAAAGGTACTGCCTTTGAACCGGAATCTCAGGAACATTCTGTGTTTTCTGGTGACTGGAATGTGCAGGTAAGCGTCCTGCATATCCACAGAAGCTAGCCAATCTCTGGCCGAAACCATAGGCAGAAGAGATTGCAGTGAGACCATGCGGAATCTCTTGTAGGAGACCCACAGGTTCAAATCGCTGAGATCCAGGATGGGTCTGAGATCCCCCGACTTCTTGGGAACCAGGAAGAAGTGGGAGTAGAACCCTGTCTCTCTCTCTCTGCAGGAGGCACAGGCTCTATGGCCTTTTTGTCCAACAGAGATTGAATCTCTTGGTGGATGAGAGCTCTGTGTCCCCTTGGATAACGGGATGGGGCAGGTCAGGTCAAGCCTGTCCAGAGGTGGAGGAATGGCGTTGAACTCGAAGGAATGCCCAAATTCCATGAGGTCGAGGACCAACTGGTCGGAGGTCACTTGTCTCCAAGCTTCTGCATACAGGGAAAAGTAGCCTCTGACTGGCTCTCCCAACTATGAGTTCAGAAGAGGAGGGTTGCCTGAATAGTCAGGCATTGGGAGGGGGAGGAAGGGCAGCTGTGTCAGGTCAAGCCTGTCGAGAGGTGGAGGACAAGGTACCCCTGGCACCTCCTCTGCAATCGAAGCTGCCCCACTGAGCCTGCTGGTGGTAATGGGGCTGCTGAGGCTGTTGTCCCCCTCGGCTATGAAAACAGGACTTGCGAAAGCATCCCTGTTTCGGGTGATACGTGGACTGGACGGTACGGATAGCCCTACTGGAGTCCTGTAGTTTCGAGATGATTTTCTCTGACTCCTCACCGAAGAGTATGGAGCCTTTAAAGGGGGCATCCAGAATGTTAGATTGGACGTCTAGATTGAACCCCGAGACTCGGAGCCAGGAGTGGCGCCGGAGACAGATGCCGGAGGTGGCTGCCCTCGCAGAAGTGTCTGCAGAGTCATAGGCTGATCTTAGGATGTGTATGCCAACATCCGAGGCAGTCTGGAGAAGCTTGGCAAGTTCTGCCCTCTGAGGGCAGTCGTACATACCTTGCACTATGTCCAGTCCCTGGTCCCAGAGGGCATTCTGGAACTGGACCATGTAAGTTGGGAAATTTATTTATTTATTAAGATTTTGGAAATGCACCTTTGAGCCAAGACTCATTTACAAAGGTTCCACATCATGGACACAATGACAAGTAGAAGCACAATTCAAACAGTGGTTACAAATTCGGCAAAAATACAAAAATTCAAGAAATAGTGGTTACAGAACACATTATAAGTACACCATTTAAGCCACCAGGGGTTTTGTCACATAAGTAGGATGAATAACTTATTAATAGTAGTACACAGGAGTAGAAACTGTGGAGCGCAGATGTCATACAAAGTGAAGGTTGGGAGACAGGATTTGAGAAAACTGGGCTGGGGTAGGAAATGTTGCTGGGAGCAAGGGGAGTATGCTGAGAAGGAGAGTAACAAAAAAAGAAAAGAAAGCAGCCCGAATGCCAAGAAGAAAGAGGTTACCTGGGGGCATGATGTGGCTGTAATATGTAAGAGAGGTGTGAGAATTTGAGGGGGAGGGATATGCTTAATAGGGAGGCGGTGTGTCAGAGAGTGGAGGAGGAGGAGAAGTATAGGGAGTGAGGGGCTGATAGAGGAGGACAGGTTGTGAGAGGGCATAGGCAACTGACTACGGAGCGGGAGATAGTGTGCAATGGAGGGGGGAGGAGAAGGAAGGAAGGAGGGCAAGCAGGGGAGGGGCAGTTGTAGGAGCTAAAATTATTCAAAGCTCCTGATGCTGCAGGTGACAGCCGCGTACACCTTCCTGCCCAATGAATCCAGCTGATTACACTCCCTGTCGGGTGGCTGGGTGCTGAATTGCTTGGGCTTCCGTGAACGGTCATGAGCGGCCAAAATCACCACCGAATCAGCAGTAGAGTGTTCAGCCAAAAAACGGCAGTCCTTAGGAGCCCGATATAACCTGTGCACCTTCTCAGGCACTGCAGAAGAAGAGTAGCATAGGTGACATCCTGGAAGGTGTCCACCAAGGGTGGGATGACCACTGGCTTAGGATCTTTCTGGCGAAGGTATCTGGCCAGCCTCAAATGCTCAGGGTCAAGGGCTTAGTTAACCCAACCCATGTTTTTTTGGATACGCCGCATGACCTTCATGAAGCTGGGGTTGTCAGGCGGAGACTTACGATGGTCCTCCGGGTTCCTGTGGGCAGAGTCTACGTCAGAATCAGGAAGAGATGGCTCTGAGTTGACATATGATTCGGAGGAAGATAAATAGGAAGGGGAGCAGTGTCTCCTTCACTTATGCCTGGGTCTATCAGGGAAAGGCCAGCAAGAGGAACTTTGGGACCTGGTCCTCTGGTGCCTATTCTTATCCTTATGCTTCTTGGGACCAATAGATTTGTTTCCTGTGTCCTTGCCAGACGGTGGGGGAACCTCCACTATACCAGAGTGGGCTCAGGAGGGATCACAGGTTAAGGAGTGGGTGGAGCAAGATTCAGTGGAAGGTCCTGTTTAACTGTATCCCACCAGTGGGAAAAAAGCTCCTCAGCTTGAGCCATGTTCAGTTTGGGGGACTCCGGAGTAGGCGGGGGAACTGCCATGCCAGCGCCTGTACCGGTGTCGGTATTGACCAGCATTGGTTTGGTAGGTGACGTCGGTTTAGCATCAGGCTGACTGATGTTGGGTTCCAATGGCAAGTGGACTGACGTCTCCTGGGAGTATGGGGTAATGTCAGGACTGGCATTAGGCTGAGCTGGAGAGGCCGGCATCAGAGGAACCTTGGCAGGTGGAGTGACATTGGGGCGTTGGTCTGGCACCAGTTTAGTGACAGGGTCTGACAGACGTCCCTCAGAGGCCAGAGGCCGGGGACGGTTGGAGTGTTTGTGGAAGTTTATCCGATGAACGCTGATCTGCTGCCAGAGGCTGATGGAGATTGGAGCCCTTAGACTTGGACACTAAGGATGAGGCCCTGCTGGAGGTGTGCCTGGCAGCCTTAGCGGTCTCCTGGGAGTCGGCTGCAGAGAGGGAGGCTGAGCGGGAAGAAGACTTACCGTGGCCTGCAGAGTGTTCAGATTCCGGGAGCGGATGAATCTTAATCCGCTGCAGACTGGTGCCAGAAGAATTTTGATTGGAAGAACCAGTGGCGGAAGCGGGAGGCTTGAGGACTGTTAGGTGGAGAAGCTTGATCTAGAGGCCAAGTGGGAACTCGTGGACCTGGGCATCGAGTGGGATCTCTCCCGCTCCCTGCGTTCATGGTGCTTTTCCTTGTGGTGCTTTTTGGCGGGCGTAGGATCCGCAGATTCCCCGGATGAGAAGTCCCTCTGCATAGTGGCCAGTGTTTTGGGGGCAAAAAAGGCAGAAAGATTTTTCTGACACCTCATGCAGGTCCTGCTGTTAAAGGCTTGGCAGTGGGAACAGATGCTAATGTTGTAGTCTGGGCCCAGGCAATACAAGCAGGCACAGTGGCCATCTTTAGAGGGGATCTGACACCCACAAGAGCACTTATTAGTGTGCCCTGTCGATGAAGTGGATAAACAGGTAAAATGAGTCATAAAATGGTGGAGAAGCTCTCTAGAGTGGCCAGTACTGACGAGGAGTAGCCGAGAGCCCAACTTATCCGTGCCGCAGCAGGAAGGAACTGGAACACGTGGGGATTGCCCTCCCTTTTACAGGCAACATCGGGGGTGGCGCCGACACAGGAGGGGTAGTCCCCTAGATACTGCTGGAGAAGATTTTGCCATGATCCGCAGCCAGGTGGTGTCAGTCCTGTAGGTCTTTATCTGCTGCAAGAGCTTCCTCTCTAAGTAAGATCACTAAATCTAGACTAATCTGCCAGTAAACTCAAGGAGCGTGCTTAAAAATGAACAGAAATCAATATTACTTCAAAAAAATGAGAAAATGGGGCGTGGCTAAGCCTAGGAAGAAGATGGTCGCCTAATATCAGAGCTCCCAATCCCATTGACAATATCTACACCATCTTCTCTTAAACAACCTGTAATTTGCTTGCAAATCCTAAGATACTACGCAGACTGATGGCCTCAGCAAAAAAATTTAAACAAACAAAAAAAAAAAGTCAAGTTTAAACAAAAAAAAAAAGTTGCATTTAAACTTCCGAAAGGCACTGGAAACAACTAAGGAAGGGTCGGGTAGCGTGCAGTGGCCTATATTACCAGACGCCATGGACTCTCTTCCACAATCCTCTGCCTCTGTCTCTAAACCAATACCAGCACCGAATAACACTGAAAGTCTGCTGCAAACATTAAAATTCGATCTAACCCACCAGATGAGGGTTGGATTCGATATTTTGTTGTGAATGAGGATGGTGTATTTCTATTTCTTGCTATAGGGGACCTGGTTCTTGGGGGACTTTCTTCTTTAGTTTCATCCTTACATGTGTATACAGTCCATCTTGGTGACTGTGAGTTGGGGAGGGGAGGATGTGGAAATGGTTGCTCCTTTGTGTGGGGGGGGGTACTCGGGGGTGTCATACCATTATTTGGATGTATGAGCAATCGATATGTTTACTTCCTTTGGGGAAGAATTATCCCCTCAACTAATATGGTTTCACGCTGTGGCTGGCATCCCCCATCCTCCTATGCTCTGTTCTTTGGAGTTACTTAATATACCCTCCCCCAAGGGCCTAGTGACCTCCTTCCTTCTGAGAGCTTGAAAGATGGGACTGGAAACTCAGCCACGAAAGTTAGTGACACTGGGAAGCATGGGTGTAATAGAAATATATGAAGGGGAAACTAGGGGGGAGGGTGGAGTCAACCTTAAAGTTCATGTTGGTTACTGCTATGCTGTTCTGGGGGTAAATGAGGGGAATGTTTCAAGGGGTAAAGTGTCTGAAATGTTGGGAGGGGTACAATTTAGAGATGTACCTCAACGTTTAAATGTTGGGAGGGGGTTTGTTAGACAGTTTTCTTAGTTTTTTTGGTTACAAGAAAAAATGTCTCAGCAGATGACGCACAGTGAGCAGCCTGTGTGTGTCTGTGTGCGCAGGGTCAAGTTATTAGAACTCTAGGTTCAGGATGTGTGCATTATGCTTCATAACATGGAACGTGAGGGGCCTGGGGTCAGCCATGAAGAAAAAAAAATGTGGACATATCTGACCAGACACGGGGGGATGTATGCATTTTACAGGAGACTCACCTCGCACAAGCTGAAATTGGGCAGATTGTGGTCTCCGGGGGGGGGGACATTTTAGTAGCCTCCTTCACATCCAGTGCCTGAGGGGTGGCAATCTGGTTCAGGCCTAGCCTTCGCATGAAGGTTTACCAGTTCACTACAGACTCTATGGGGCGATACCTTATCTGTGATGTAACCATAGAGGAGCAAAGGTTCACCCTACTTTCCCTTTATGGCCCCAATACAGACGACCCAGTTTTTGTCCACCGGCTGGCCTTAACACTGGCTCCTTACCCAGATAACCTAGTGATTGGAGGGGACTATAACACCTATTGGAACAAAAGGCTGGACCATTAAGGGGGCTCACACAGACCTCCTCCTAGAAGTGATTCGGCTTTAAAATCCCTGGTGGGAGATAGGGCCCTAGAGAAAGCCTGGAGATGCTATCACCCTACCAAAAGGAAATACTCATATTATTCCCCTGTCCATAAGATATAAACAAGAATTTACCTCTTCTTGGCCTCCCCAAACATTTTAAGGCAAGTAGAGTGGGTGGAATATAGTCCTATTCATATCTCCAACCATGCCCCATTAGAAATGGCTATTAGGGTGACTGGCACGACACCTCCCCTACGACAGTGGAGGCTTGATCCCTCTCTGCTGGCATCTTCAGAATTTAAGGCCTACATCTCTGAAAATATTCAGGAATTCTTATCAAACAATAAGGTTACTGACACGTCCGCAGGGTCAACATGGGATACCCTAAAGGCCTTTATCTGGTAGATCACCAACTACTCTTGGCCAAACTGAAACAGATCGGTCTTCACTCTCTGGCAGTGCAATGGTTTAATGATTATCTCCTGGATAGGTCCCAATTAGTTAGATGGCAGGGTTCCATATCTGACAAGATCAGAATAAGAGATGGTGTCCCTCAGGGATCTATCCTGGGACCACTGCTGTTCTCCCTATTTATTAACAAACTGCCAACCTTCTGCATAGATGCAAAAGTCATCCTCTATGCAGATGATATAGTTATCTACAGGTCAACTGAGGATCCCGATGAACTTAACAGAATGCTATCCAAAGACCTACTGAACCTGGAGGAATGGCTGTCCAAAAATAAACTTGTCCTGAATAGCAAAAAAACAAAGGGATGCTGTTCGGGCCTAAAAGCCTTGGACCCAACAGATCACACACACTAAACCTCTCTCTATTGTCCGGTGCAAGGGTGGAGGTAGCAGATTCACTAATATACCTAGGTCTCACCATAGACCAAGAATTCAGCTTCAAGACCCATATTGATCAGCTATGTAAAACACTGAACCAAAAGACTGGTCCCCTGTACCAACTCAATCCTTACCTTACCCAGGGGTCACATGCCAAGATTGCCCTTGGTACCCTGCTACCCAAACTAATCTATGGCTCCCCTGTGCTCCTCTCTGTTAACAAAACTGAGATGAATAAACTTAGTACCCTATACAATAGGGTTGGCAGATTTGCTGTAGGGGCACCCCAAAGAGAACACCACTGTCATGTCCTGCAAGCCCTGAATTGGCCCACCTTGGAAGGTAGACTACAATATCCATCATTATGCCTAGCCTACAAACTCAGGCTGATTACTGTTCCGCCTAGTCTGGCAGAGTTACTACAATCTAAAACGAATAGCAGAACATTAAGATCCTCAAGCAGACAGCTCCTCATGGTTCCCCGGACGCAGTCCTCCAAAGTGTCCACTCTCGTCCCTCATTCCTCCCATTTGGAACACGATTCCATCAAAACTCCAAGAATGTGAATCACTAGGGGGCTTCAAAAAGGGACTAAAAACACACTTGCTGGAATTAAACCAATGCACTTGTAATCGCTGAATTTCAACTATGACCCTGTTGTTTGCACGACTTTTGTATGTGATAGCTGACCTTACCAAATGTTTAGAAGAGAACTAACAATAGTCGCTCTATGTAGTTTGTTCATAAAATGCTCGCCACCTCCCACGAAATATAAATAACTGTATGTTGATGGACCTAATGTAAATGATATATCCTGTTGCAGTATGTGTAATTACTCCCGGGTCGCCCCTGAAAAAGGGACTATTACTGGTCTCAGTGGGCCTACCCAGTTCCCAAAATTAAATAAATAAATAAATAAATTTTTCGGGGACTGATCATAGCATATGCCTTCCATTTAACCCACAATAAGAGGCAAGAGGAAACTCGGCTGGAAAAGGAAATAATCTCTTTAGAAAAGCAAATAATGGAGGGTACGGCTATCAATAAAGAAAAATAAAATATAAAAAAAGAGAGATTTAACCAACTGGCCAATCGACAGATTGCGACAGATCTATTAAAAAACAGGTCGGTAAACTTTGTAGAGGAGGACTGGAGCGGCAAATGGCTGGCGTGGAAAATCAAACAAAAGGTGTCTGAAAGAGGCATATTACAAACAGAGGATAGTGGGAGATAACTGGGGATCCCATTGCCATAAACTGGGCATTTCGATCCTTTTATGAGCAACTTTACACTTCTGAATCCCCAGTAAATACTGACCCAGAGGGCTTCTTGGACCAGGTGTGGCTTCCTACGCTGAACCCAAGCGGGTGCCAGCGATTGGATGCTCAGATATCTATGGAAGAACTAAAGAGGGCTGTTTTGGTCTCTGGCTCGGGGCGCTCTCTGGGTCCTGATGGTATTCCTGTTGAATTTTATGAAGTTTTCTGGGAGGAGATCGGTACTTTACTTTTGCTTTTGATACACGAGTTTGGATGGGGTGGGTGAGGCGCCCCCAAATGGCAACTATCACGGTCCTCCCCAAACCTAACAAAGATCCTACTTAATGCAGCTCCTACAGACCAATCTCCTCCTTAACGCAGACTATAAGACAATAGCTAAAGTAATTGCATCCAGGCTGGAGGGGTACTTCTGACCTGGTCCACCAAGACCAATGTGGTTTCATCGGGGAGACAAGTGAAGCATAACATCCATAGAACCCTGAACATCATGCATGGTTGATCGGGGAAGGGGGCTCAGGGGGGTCTGTGGACTCCTGGCACTCGACGCTAAGAAGGCATCTGACAGGGTGGAATAAGCAATTATGTTCTCCACCCTGGCTCACTTTGGGTTTGTCCCAGGAATATGTTCATGGATAAGAACCCTGTACTCCTCTCCTATGGCACAGGTTCTCACTAACGGCAACCTCTCTGCTCAGTCTCCGCTTACCAAAGGTACTAGGCAGGGATGTCCCTTGTCACCCGTTATATGTTCTGACGATGGAGGTGCTGGCTATGGCCATTCGTGGTCACCTCGATAGAGGGATACGAGGGGGGCGGCAGGGACCAAGTGATCTACCTTTTTGCCAATGATATCTTGCTATTTCTGAGAAATCCTAAGATCTCAATTCCAGCGTTGACCTCTCTTCAATACTTATGGGCCACTATCTGGCCATCAAATAAATAGTTCCAAATGTGAGTAGCTCCACCTGGGTAGTGCGACCCCCCCCTAGAGATCTAGGGCTCTCTAATTCATCCCACATCTCCAAAATACCTGGGTGTCTACCTGCCTAGAAAACTCTCCCAGTTACATAAACTTAATTATATGCCCCTAACTAGAAAGGTCCAGGAGTGCTGCCAGCAGTAGAGAAGTCTTCCCCTCTCCCTGATTGGCCATGTATATTTAGTTAAAATGTGTGTTCTACCTCAGTGCCTTTACTTGTTTCAAACCCTTCTAGTCTCGCTCCCTAAGAGCCATTTTAAAATGCTAAATGTGGCCATTCTGTAGCTGCTTTGGAAGGGAGGGAGACCACAAATTAAGCAGGAGACCCTCTGGTGGATGGAGAGGGAGAGGGGCCTGGGACTGTCTAATCTGTATTTTTATTACTTGGCATCCCAAATTTCACACCTGGCTGAATTTCTCCCTGGCCACAGGGGCGGAAAAACCTGGTCGGAACTTGAGCTACATAATCAATCCTACAACAGATCATACCCATTTTTCGCAGTGGCTCCTAGTAAGAAGTGTGTTAGATTTCTCGGTAACCCCTTTACTAGGGCCACCATGAGGGTTGGGTTGACAGCACACGTCTTTGTTGACATGGGAAACAAAATTTCTCTAGACACATCCATTCTGCATGCGATTTGGGAGGAAGGGAAACAGCCACATGGGGCATCACTGATCCTGAGACCTTGGTGCGGGACAGGTCTAAATAGCATTAACCAGCTATTTGAACAGCGAGAGATTATCCCTTTCCAGACCCTATCCAGGAGATACAACCTTAACCCTTCTCATTTCTTTGTCTATGTGTAACCCCTAGGTGGCGCTATCCCTTGGGCTACTACCCCTGCCTGCTTGGCTACCAACAGGTTAAGGGGCCTGAGTTCTGAAATGGGTGCCTCCACCCAAAGGTCTGGGTTGGTTTGGATTATGCTAACCAGATCACAGCCCTCTGGGACACTGTGTGGTGGAGCAGAACAGAAACAGTCCATGCTGCAAGAAAGGCAGGTTAGACAAACTGCATTTTTACCATTACTCTTCGTTTTTCCCTACAAACAGTTACAGCTTTCAATTGGGCTCCCTCTGCGCACTTAGCGACGGCAGAAATGGAGCACTTAGCCAGCAGCCTCGGCAGGACTCGGGCAGAGAAACACACAGTCCCCCCAGGCAAACTAATTATGTCTGCGAGCAGGCAGCTCTAAAAGAGACAGTACTTGGAGGCTCCAAAAGCACGCACTGCAGTTTCAACTAAACGGCTTTAATGCCGAACACCATCCAGACTGGGAGCACTTAGGCAAGCTCCTGAAAGACTTTTGGGAATCCCCATTTGCAGCGGGGATTACATAAGTACAAATAAGAAACAAAATTCTAAATAACCAGGACCTGCTCACTAGAATCTGTAACCCCTGTAGGTCTCCTCTGGAGGAGGCACTTCAGGCATCTGAGGATGAGTAGCGTGAGACCATTGACTGGGTGCTATAAGGTCTTACTGGGGACCCTTTCCTTAAACCTGGACTCACTGAGGGCCCAGTGGGAAGCAGACCTGGGATGGGACAGCCTCACAGAAGGTGACTGGAGGCAAATTTTGCAAAAAGGGATGTCATGCTCAGTAAACAACCACATAAGGGCCATTTATATCTATATTTTACACAGATCGTACTTTACCCCAGTACTTGCCCATAAAATTGATCCATCTAGGCCGGATGTGTGCCCTAAATGCAAGTCTTTCCTTGGTTCGTTCATACACATGCTGTTGTCCTGCCCTAAAATTCAAGCTTCCTGGAAAGAGATTATGGACATCATGGGTAGGGCCTTGGGAGTTGCCCGAGATGTAGGTGTAGGAGAGGAGCTGTTGAGCCTTCTGGGCCATGCTGGGAGAGGAAGGGGTACAGACCACCCTCTTTGGTACTTGGCCATGGCTGTAGGGAAACAGACCCTGTCCAAACACTGGGGAGCCGAGTACCCCATTCAGTAAGGGAATGGGCAAGTAGTTTGCTACGCTGTATGAAAATTGAACATACCCAATATCTTGTCAGTAATAGAGAGGCAGTTTATCAGAAACTTTGGGGCCTCTTTGAGAAGGCAATACAAGAAAGTACAGTTACGTAAGAACTTACCGTAACAGTAGATCTTCGAGAGAGGCTCTTGTAGTAGGTAATTACATATAGGACTGACGCCGACAGGCGGCAGGACCCCATGGAAAAATTTCTAGCTAGCAGTCCCTGGCGAGGGACCACCCCATGTCAGGTGACCGCATCAGGAGATGTCATATAAAGGGCGGTCCCGGACGTCCGCCTTCCAGTTCTTTCCCATGAGCCAAAAGAGGCAGGACGAGAGAGGAGCAGATATTTCCCTAAATGGAAAAGGAGCTGAAAAGCCTAGGGGATGGAGGACGGGAAGGTATTACCTACTGCAGAGCCTCAAGTTCACTGTTACGGTAAGTTCTCACGTAACTGTACTACCTTACTTCGAGAGGGCTCTTGCAGTAGGTAATTACATACAGGACTGAATCCCAAGCAGTCTGGAACAAAGAAAGGCACTGGGAGGAAGAAAACTACTCCAAGAAGTGGTTTTAGCCGTGCAAGCCTCAAGATAGGAGGCCTTGCAAAACAGCTAGCACGAAGCCTGCTCTACGGCGAGAGGCAATATCCAAACTGTAGTGTTTCGAAAAGGTATGGATGGAAGTCCAGGTGGTGGCAGCGCAGATGTCTGCCGCAGACACACTTTCTTGAAACAAGCCGCAGAGGCAGCTACTCCTCTTGTGGAGTGGCCTCTGACTTGACCCAGGAGGGTCTTGTGGTATTTGTCATAACAGAAAGTGGTGCAATGAGCCAACCACTTAGACACACATTGCTTGGAAACAGCACTCCTTTCTCTTTTGGGAGCAAAAGAGATGAACAACTGATCAGTCTTTCTGAGATCCTTCGTCCTGTTGGTGTAGTATCTCAGAATCCGGTGAACATCCATAGTATGGAGTAAATATTCCCCTTGATTACAGTACTTCGTAAAAAAGGCAGGTAGCTCTATGGACTGATTTAAGGTAGACTCTACTACTACTTTGGGTAGAAACTTAGGATTCGTGCGAAGAACAACTCGTTCTTTGTGAAAAATCAAGTAGGGGATTTTACACATAAGGGCCTGGAGCTCGGAGATTCTTCGAGCCAAAGTAATGGCCACCAAGAACAGCGTCTTCCATGAAAGAAACTTCAAATCTGCAGAAGCTGCAGGTTCAAAGGGAGGAAGGGTAAGTTTCTCGAGAACAAAATTCAAGTCCCAAGGAGGGGACAGGAGTCCAGATTGGGGGCCTCAGATGGAGAACCCCTCTGAGAAAGGTCTTGGAGACCTCCAGTTGAGCAAGGCCTTGTCTGCGAAGGGAACATGATTGGCCGAAATGGCCACCATGTGTACCTTCAAAGAGGAATGGCTGAGATCCAGGTCGAACAGATGACATAGATACTCCAGCAGAAGTCCCACTGAACAGGAGAAAGGTTCCACATTCTTGGAAGCAGCCCAAATAGTGAATCTTTTCCACTTCATGGCATAAGTGGATCTGGTGGAGGGTTTTCTGTCCTCCACTAAAATCTCTGCCACTTTGGGAGACACTCCAAAACGAGATTGGGCTAGGTCTGCAGGAGCCATGCATGCAGTTGAAGGGATCTGAGGCCTGGATGGACCAGAGTCCCCTGATCCTGGGTCAGCAAACCTCGAGATAGAGGAAGAGGAAGAGGAGGATCCTCTGAATATTGTTGTAGAAGAGAGAACCAGATTTGCCTGGGCCAGAAAGGAGCGATCAGAATCATTCTCGCTCCTTCTGAAGCTAGTTTCTGCAAGACTCATGGGATAAGAGGAATTGGGGGGAAAGGCATAGATGAATCTGTCCTTCCAGTCTAGAGACAGAGCATCACTCCAGAAAGCGCCTTGCTCTGGAACGAGCGAGCAGAAGGTGGGAAGTTTTGCGTTTAGGAGGGATGCAAACAGGTCGACCTGTGGTGTTCCCCAAAGTTGGAAGATACTGTCTAGGACCCCCTTGGTCCAGTTCTCACTTGTGAGTCAGAGCAGAAGAGCAACTTAGCTTGTCTGCCAGGGTGCTGTCAACTCCTGGAACGTGAATCGCCGTGAGGTGAAGGTCGTGTTGTGTTGCCCAATCCCAAACCCTCATTGCCTCCCTGTATAGAGGGTAGGACCGAGTCCCTCCCTGCTTGCTGATGAACCACACCACGCACGTGTTGTCCGTCTGGACGGCTAGGTGGCCGGGAAGGATGTATTGGTGAAGGGCTTGGAGAGCGTACAACACTGCCCGAAGCTTGAGCACATTGATGTGAAGAGCTTGTTCTAGCCTGGACCAGGAGCCCTGGGTCCGATGAGGGCCTAGATGGGCTCCCCAACCTTCACCTGAGGTGTCTGTGGTTAGAGTCTGGGAGGGGAGGATGAAAGAAAGGAACTCCCCGAAACAGGTTCTCTCGAACCATCCACCACTGCAAGTCTCGCATCATTGGCGAGGAGATCAGAACTGAGTGATCTAGGTCGTCCACTAGCTGATCCCACTGAGAGCATAGAGTCCACTGAGAGATCCTCATGTGGAGTCGAGCGCGAGGGACCATCGGGATAGCAGCCACCATGAGCCTGAGAAGGCAAAGAACTGACTTCGCCAAGACCATCTTGCAGTCGGATAACAGATTTATCTGGGTCTGAAGGGAGGCCGCCCTGTCCGGAGACAGGAAGGCCTTGCCCATGGTCGTAACGAGAATCGCCCCAATAAACTGTAGCCTCTGGGATGGGTCCAAATGAGACTTGGAATGGTTGATGGTAATACCCAGGCAGGCAAAAACCTGCTGCGTAAGGGAGAGGAATCACAGGAATTCATCCCTGGACGAGTACTCCCCTGGTACGCAGGTGGGCCGCCACCACTGCCAGGCATTTGGTAAATACTCGGGGGACCGAGGATAGACCAAACGGGAGTGCCTTGAACTGGTAGTGGTCCCCCTGGAACGCAAAATGAAGGTATTTACGAGGAGATGGGCGAATGGGAATGTGCAGATAAGCATCCTGCATATCCAGAGCACAAAGCCATTGACCCGGCCAGAGGAGGGGCAGAAGGCTCTGCAAAGACAGCATCCTGAACCTTTTGTACTCAACATAAAGATTCAGGGAACTGAGATCTAAAATCGGTCTGAGATCTCCAGTCTTCTTTGGGACCAGGAAGAAATGGGAATAGTAACCTGCCCCTGAAAATGAAGGGGGATGTGCTCTATCGCTTGCTTCAGCAGAAGAGCCGAGATTTCCTCCTGGATCAAAGGAAGATGTTCCTGTGAATAAGAAGACTTCATAGGGGGCTGGTGGGGTGGTTTCTGAAGAAACTCTATGGAGTGTCCTTCTGCTATGAGCTGGAGCACCCAAGAATCTGTGGTTATCCTCTCCCATCCCGGAAGGTGGAGGGAAAACCTCCCTCCCACCAGTTCCTCCAGGGAGTCCGGAGGCAGTGGGAGAGGAAAGGAGTCAGGTGGTGGGGCAGCGCCGCAGCTGAAGCACCTGCTGTTTTTTGGGTGCGGGGGCTTAGCAGTTGCGGGGCCCCAACAGTTTTGTGGCCCGCCTTCCTGGGGTTCTCAGCCTGGCCATTCCTTCAGCAAAGGACGGCGCTGCCGTGCTGATGGGGATGGTACATGGAATCAACTGACTTCAGAGCCGTCCCCTTCTCTTGAAAACGGTAATGATGTCCTTGACATCACCCCCGAAAAGCACCGACCCCCGGAAGGGTGCTTCCTGGATAGCAGATTGCACCTCCGGGACCAGACCTGACACGCGGAGCCAAGCATGACGCCATAGGCCTATGGTGAAAGCTGAGCTCCGCCCAGCAGTGTCCACTGCGTTGTATGTCGCATGTAGCATGTGTCGACTGGCCGAACGAGCAGAGCTGACGAGATCAGCCAACTCCTGCTTGACTTGGGAGTCAGGCAAGGAGTCCAGCTTGGCTTGCGCCTTAGTAAGGATGGCCTTCTGGTAGTCCCCCATGTGGCCGACATAGTTCAGGGCCCTAATCCCCAGTGTGGAGGAAGCGTAAATCTTTCTCCCATACTGGTCCAGAAGGCAAGATTCCTTAACAGGAGGTGACAAGCTAAGATGTTTTGGGTTCGCCGACCAGCCGTGAGCGGCACTAATCATAACCGAGTCAGTGCGAGGGTGAGAATCCAGGAAATCAACACCCTCTGGAGCCTGATACAGACTGTTCGACTTCCTGGGAAGTGGAGCTAAGGCCGACGGCTGTTTCCATATTGTGGTAACAAGGTCGGCGTGAGGCTCTATCCAGGGTGGCACCAATGTAGGAGCTGTCACAGGCAGATCCAGATGTTCAGCGAGTTTCAGACGCTGAGGATCTGGTTCCAGGTAGCGCCACTGATGAACCTCCTGGATTTTTCTAAGCAACTCCATAAAAGAAGGATCCTCCGGAGGTGACTTCGGAGGAGTCCTTGGCCGGGGCTTCGACGGAGAGTGAGGCTTGCTGTCTCTCTTGGAGCAGCCATTGGAAGAGTCCAAGGAGTCCGAGAGTGAAGAGGAGGATGAAGAAAAGAAAGACTCCCTTTCCCAACCCGGGGAAAGAACGGACCCCTTGGGGAGTACCCGGGGAAGCGTGTCCTGCCCCTCTCTGAATCCAGACGGAAGAACCCTGGAGTCTGGAGGTGGTAAGGGAGTGTGCTGCCTGGGGCATACGGGAACCTGGGATGGCACCATCACTGGAAGGCGGCTCTCGACCTCTTTGGTGAGCTGAGCCTTGGCCTCAGCCTACCAGGAGGCCAGAGTCTCCTGAGTCTACCATGACGCGCGAAGGTGGTGGAGGAGGAGGTGGTGGGGATAAGAATATGGGTTATACCCATATGGAGGCGTATCAAAATCCGACTGGGTAGCCGGCATTTGGTATTGAGGCCGAGTACCGCGGCATCGGGAAGCCCGCGGCCGGTACTGTGGCACTGGATACTGCTCCCGGGTACACCGGCGTCGAATAAGACAGAGGATACCCAGGAGCCGGGGGGTGGGGGCTGCCGGAGCAGATGGCCCGGACAGGAACCTCACGGGCGGGTCTGTAGTGGAGAGCCCGGAGGGCCCGATGGGAGCAGAATATCTCCCGGAGTCGGTAAGGCCAATGGTGGAGGCCCTGGCACCAGCGGTACCAACGTCGGAGGGGCCAGCGTCGGAGCCGGCATCCGGGGAGCCGACGTCAGGTCCGGCGCTCCAGATGGAAGAAGGAATGATGGAGGCAAAAGATCTCCAGCTTCGCCTGGGATGGAGGGAAAAGTCCCCGGTTCAGGTTAGGGACTCTGTCCTCAGACGGCAGCGGGCATGGTGAACCGAACGACGGACGTTAGGGGTGTCCGCCGTGTTCTTCACCGGCCGGACATCGGACGAGCTGACGTGAGGCTTAGGAGGTGAGCTCTCGGCGGGTGCCGGAGGAGCCGACGTCCAACTTACGAGAGTCGTCACCGGAGACAGGCCAAGAGGAGAGATCAGCCTGGTCCGGTGGGGAAGAGGCCGTGCATCGCCCCAGAGGGTCGGACATCTTACCAGCCCTCTCCAGGTGGATGTCAGAGGAGCCGACGCCCGGCTTACCGGAGTCGCCCACAGTGGTAGGCCACGAGCCTGCGGCCAAACCAGGGGCAGAGGCCTCCAACTGCCCGGAGGCGCCCGCAAGGCCCGAGCACTAGCCAGACAGGTGGGCCGACGCTGCCTCAGAAACCTCTGAGGCGGCCGTCGAGGAGCAATTCCCCGGAGAGGATGTTACCTGTGTCCCAGTGACCCCCAAGGGAGACGCGGTGGAGGAGCCTTTGTTCCAGTGCCTCTCCTTGTCCTTCTTCCTTCGATGGCCTTCAAGGGAAGTGGACGCCTGCCACAGTTTTTTAAGCTCCTTCTCCACAGAGCTCATTTTCTTCTTTAGTATATGGGCTTCCAGGGATTGCTGACACCTTTTTTGGGTAGCCACGTTAAAGCTGAGGCAATGCTGGCACTTCTCGACCGGGTGATTGGGGCCTAGGCAGAACAGGCACAGGGAGTGGCCGTCCTTGTGTGGTAGTTGGGCACCGCACGAATCGCACTTATTCTTGTGCTCGGAAGGTGTAGGGGACAATATACACCAATGTTAGTACTAACGTTAGTCGAAAAAATAAAGTTTTTTCAGTAAAAAAACGACAAAGAAAGGGCTGTGAAGCACAAACTTTTCGCGAGGTGCACCATGAGGTAACTGCAGGAAAGGAGACTGGAAGGCGTGCGTCCGAGGACGCCCCTTTATACCGACGCCTCTGACGTCATCACGGACGGGGGCGTCGAGGACAGTTAGCTAGAAATTTTCAGTGGGGTCCTGCCACCTGCCGGCGTCAGTCCTGTATGTAATTACCTACTGCAACAGCCCTCTCGAAGTAAGATCCCTGGTTTCTGCTTCTATGAACCGATTGGGTAAGGACAAAAGTTAGCACTTATATTCGTTTTCAGGTCTTTCTGCCAGGGAGAGTTACGGATCTCTTGTCTAAATAAATCCCCATATCAAACCGCGGCTGACTTGGGGAGTTCCATTTTCAGGCTGTAGGTAAAGACCCCCAAATAAAATCTGGAGTATCTGGCTATAGGGAATCTAGACCCGCACAACACTTGGACACCTTATTACATTCTGTCTGTCACAGTATCATGTACTTTGTGCCGGCTAAACTATCAAAGTAATTTTTTTTGTGTACAGGATGAACTGTGGACTTTATAATGTATCTCTCGGTGTACCTGCTAAGAACCAATAAATAAAGTTAAAAAAAAAAAAAAATACAAGAAAATAAATATCTTCAAGGAAGGTGAAGGAGGGCTCTCTGTGGTGTCTGTACTAGGCAAGCGGGGTAAAGAGTCTGATGGTTGCAGGATGTATTCCAGGGACAGTGGTTTGAAAACCGAGCTCGAGCCTAACATTCCATGATTAGCATAAGTTCTATTAACCATTTTGGCTTCGGGGCAGACCTATGGTGATGTTATACTACATAAATCAGAATACAGTAAGGTTTTCTGGGGACTGAAGTAGGTATTGTCTAGTGCACTTACCTGGCACCAGGATCCAGTGAGTGTCCTCAGAGAGGACACAAGGGCCAGGATAGCAGGCACCCCCCCCCGAGAACACCAACAGACTGCACCAGAATCCAGTGAGGGTCCTCAGAGAAGTCGTGAGGGCCAGGATAGCAGACGCCTCCCCACCCCGAACACCAACAGATTGCATCAGGATCCAGCGAGGGTCCCAGAGAGGTCACGAGGGCCAGAATAGCAATGCCTCCCCACCCCAAGAACACCAACAGATTGCACAGGATCCAGAGAGAGGGTCCTCAGAGCGGTCGCGAGGGCCAGGATAGCAGGCACCCTCCCGCACCCCCTGAGAACACTAACAGGTACAAAAACGGAGCTCGGCCTCAAGACTGGCGCAGTTCGAACCTTGTCTGAATATTTGGCGCCTATTTCCTTTAAATTTCTGTCGGCCCAGGAAAGGAGATAGTTTCTCCCACCTAGATTTCTATTGCTTTTACCATTAGCCACTTGCAGTAAGAAAAATGTACCTTAAGTACCTTTAAGGAACTGTCCAATACTTAGTAGTCTGTGTATAATTTTTGATTATAAAACTGATCTCTCGATGTCTCGAGGCAACTGTAGCAACTGTTCAGATACCACAATCCAAGTAACAAGATAGCATTTTATGTTGAATTTAAACCTAGGGAGCAGTCTCTCAGTGTTTAATGCATCTAAATACTAAGGTCTCATTTGTGAGGGATAGACATCAGTAATTTGTTTAGTGAGCCCCTTCCCTCAGCTCAGACCATTTAATCTCCTACCTGCTCTCCACAGATTGCACCAGGATCCAGTGAGGGTCCTCAGAGAAGCCGCGGGGGCCAGGATAGCAGGCGCCTTCCCCCTGAGAACACCAACAGGTATGAAAACGGAGCTCGGCCTCAAGACTGCGGTGCAGTTCGAACCTTGTCTGCCCCGCCGACGCTGTGCGTCGGCTCACCACCACCACCACCACCGCCACCCTTGGTCAACTCACTGTTATATAGGGCTGAAGGGAACCAACAGTGGTGAGGCTGAGCCCTAAACCTATCAGCCCACTTCACCCTTTGCAGCTTATAACAGATCACCACTTGAGGCAGCACTATACCCCCTCCACAACCACTGAGTCTACTGTGCCCTGCAAAGTACGATTATACTATTATCTTCAGTTCTTTCTCTCCACACTCTCCCCCTCCTACTCTCACTATTAACTGCCCCCTTTACCCGCTGCGTCTCAAATCACTTGCATCTCCTCTGCTCACAGCACTAGTATGCTCATTTCACTCCTTACCTTCGCCATCCTCCTCCTCCAGCAACCCCCCAGTCCCACGCCCGTGGCCCTTCCCTCTGGCACCCACATGACACCACACAGGGACCCACCTACTCCTTATCGCACCAGTTCTACCATCACCCCCCTACACACCTCCCAGCTAACTCCACTCATCCCCACCCCACATCCCATTATGTGCCTCTCCTTCCCCACTATCAGCTCCATGGCCATCCCTTGCACTGCCGGCACCTCAGCCAAGAAGCATCATACCAACACTAGCAAACTGAGACATCTGGCACTATTCAGAATCACTGCCCTGTTGTTCCCTATCTCAGGCAATGTTCACCCCAACCCAGGCCCCATCTCACCCAGACCCAGCGCCTCACACTATGGACTAAGTATAGCTGCTATGAATATTTGCAGCCTACCCAAAAAGTTAGCTCCACTACAATGCTGAATGCAGCAGCATCAACCGGATATGCTGGCACTCACTGAAACCTGGCTGTCAAAGAAGGTCCCAGACTCCTCTGTAGCACTCCAAGGCCTCACGTTTATAGAGCTGACAGAATTGGCAAATGGGGAGGGTGTGCCTTGTACGTCCGAGACTCTCTACTCTGCCAAAAACTTCCAGCACCCTCCCTGAACCACGGGGCACAAGCACTGACACTGAAGTTAACGCCAGACCCTACCACAACCCCTGTAACCATCTCAGTGGCCTACATCCCACCACGAACCCAGGCTCATGCTTTTCAATCCCTGGCCAACTATATCGCCAGTTTCCCACCGAAGACAGAGCACGTTATCGTGGGGGACTTTAACGTGAACTGGTCATCAAGCTCGACCTCCCCTATAAAAGATACCCTTCCTGAGCTAGATCTAGCCCAATTAGTTAACCAGCCAACCAGAGTGAACCCCAGTAATGGTACTGCCATCCTACTCAGCAACCGCCCACACAAAATCTCAAACCTAGCTGTACTCCAAGATACATTAAGCGATCACTCCCTCATTCTCTTCACCTGGTCATGTCACCGGCAACCTCCTCAGCCTACCAGCTTTACCAGACACTGTCTCCAACCTGGAGGTCTCACTAAACTGAGGAGATACCTTACCCAGTGTGATTGCTCCCCCATCAGCCACGCATTCTCCATAGACGTAGCCCATGACTACTTCACCCACACTTTCAACAAAGCCTGTGATAGATTTGCCCCACTCACAAAGGTTCAGTCCAAAAAATGTAACGCCCCCTTGGTCACACCAGTACTACTTCAGCAGCCAAAGAACCGTGACGATCTCTGGCACAAGGCAATTGCCTCGGGTGGGCAGGCAGACAGAGTTGCCTATAAAGCGGCCTGCAACAAGTGTACCTGGACTATTAGGGTGGCCAAATCTAGCTATTACAGATCCACCCTCACCTCCTCCCGGGGAAATGCCAAGCTGTTCTGGGACAACCTAAAGGAACTGAATGGAAACTCCAGGAAGCCACCCCCCCCCAGTTAACTGTCAACAATATTACCTCAGACCCTCTCACCATCGCCTGTAGCCTAAACGCTGCATTCACCGATCTAAGCACAGTTCTTCCAAACAACTTCTTTGACTCCACCCCGAGACTCCTGAGTCTAGCAATACTTACCCCCCCTTTTACCTCAGGGTTATTACCATGAATGAAGCAAGATCATACCTAGCTAAAGCCTTAGGAGGCTCAAACTACTGCAAAGACTCATTCGACATGAAAATCCTTAACCTGGTACTTGACTCGGTGCTCTCCCCACTGACCGATCTCCTAAACCTGTCCCTATGCCTCGGGCAATTCCCTACAGACTGGAAGATGACCACTATCACACCAATACTAAAGTGTGGGGATCCCACCTTACCCAGTAATTACCGGCCCATCTCCATCCTCCCTCCGCTCTCAAAAGCTTTGGAAAAAATCGTTGCAACCCAACTCACAGACTACCTGCTTGCAAATGACGTACTATGTAGTGAACAGCATGGATTTAGAGCTGGATACAGCACAATCACTGCCCTCATAGAGTTCTCCAACTCTCTGCACGGTGCTCTAGATAAGAAGCAGCTAGCTGGAGCTGTCTTCATAGACCTGTCGAAAGCATTCGATACAGTCTCCCACGCCCTGCTCCTAAATGCCCTTCACCACACCAGTCTATCCCCTGGACCGATCGCTTGGTTCACAAGCTACCTCACAGATAGGTCACAATGTGTGAAGATAAGCAGCATCCTCTCACCTACTGTACCAGTCCGCTCGGGTGTTCCCCAGGGCTCCATCCTCAGTCCATTACTATTCAGCATCTTCCTTAACACCCTGCCTAAATCCTGCCCAAGTA
Organism: Neoceratodus forsteri; assembly: GCA_016271365.2. Taxonomy (NCBI): domain Eukaryota; kingdom Metazoa; phylum Chordata; order Ceratodontiformes; family Ceratodontidae; genus Neoceratodus; species Neoceratodus forsteri. The sequence goes on along the minus strand of CM057456.1, from coordinate 685,094,544 downwards.
ACCTTCTGCTCTACGCAGACGACACAGTACTTTTTGCCTCCAACACACATCCGGCAATTCTTCAGTCCTCCCTACAACTTGCCTTCAACCACGTCAACCCCGGTAAATTTTTTTTTTTACTCTGAGGTCCACTCCCCCTCGGAGCTGGTTATTTAAGTTATGGGGGATGCAGGGAGCACAATCTCCCCACATGGGGGTGTGTGAAGCCCCCTGCACTGCATCTAAGTACTTTTCGAGATTTTGAGATTCGGTATCCCAAACTCAGTCCTGCAGGGTTTGGAATACTGAGTTTCAGATTTCATAGGTATCACGCTCTAAATGTAACTTTTTGTCATTTCTTGTGTAGGTTTCCTGATGCATTTTTTTTTTTTGGACCTCCTCCGTGCCAGGTTTCCGCCCCGGTCACGGATCCCCCCTGCTGCGGCATTCCTCCCTCATGAGCCGTGCTCCCAGTACCCCTTGGCTTGCCCCCCAAGGCGGGGCCGTGGCACCCTCGGCCCTTAGGGTGCCACGGACGTCGTAATAGGCTGGGAGCAGTGCTCTCCTATTATGGAGGAGCCCATTGCAGCCAGGGGCCAGGCATCATAGAGCGTCGGAGGTAGGTGGTGTTTTCCCCTTAAGGCGCGGAGCATGCAATGACGCCCAGCGTCCGTCCCGCCCCATCTGACGTTAGGTCCAGTGCTTGGGGTTCTCCCGGTCTCCACCAGGAGTCTCCGTGCACCCGGCGACTCTCCCACCCTCCCCCGGATCAGGAGAGCAGTCGTAGACGCCTCGATCCTTCCCCCCCTCGCCCTCCGCAACCCGAGTCTGCCCTCGAACTCGGTCGGTGTCGCAAGCGGAACTAACCGCTGCACCGCGGGTCGGGCTTTCCTGATGCATTTTTGGGTGGGAGTATTTAATTATCTGAAACTGACACAGATGTGAAGCAGAGACTATTGGGGGGGTTAACTTATAACTTTAAGGCTAGCAATGAATATTTATTTCTCTAGCTCAGCAGGCTATGCTACCGTGGCTTTAGTGGTTGCAAACTGTCCCACCATCACAAGTAGCAGTCCCTAGCAGTGACACACCAACACCACCTGTCACAAGAAAGCTAGAGTAATGGATATTCATTGCTAATCTCAAGTCTGTTATTACCCCCTATATTTTGTCTGCTTTACTCCATGCCATTTACTGCACTGGGACCTGAAGGGGTTTAGCCAAAGTATCACAGCCAAACTGAATTCCTGAAGTCTGACTCAAAGTCAAACTGAATTGGCAACTGCCAGATTCTCTTACTCTTAGTTGCATTGGCTGCAGCCCCCAAATGGTGACGCTGAACATGCCCATTTTCTCCTTCAGCTCATCATGCATGAATCAGCAATGGTGCCAAGTGTTTTTGGGTGGGGGGAGGAGTGAGGAAGGTGTTACTTGGCCCCCATATTTGGGACATTTGGGTTAGCTATGCTTGGGGCTCCCGTGGCTAGGGAAGTAGTGCACAGGAATAATATGCTCCACATAATGGTATAAAGATTAGGGGCTCCTAGAAGAAGTGGTAGTACTGAGAGTACAAGGATGGAAACGGAGTGATAAAGGTGATGTGAGGCTAGGCTGAAGGTGCTGCCTCAGCTGTGATTGTGTGTGGCTGGGAAAGGGGGGACTGCAGTCTGTGTCCTGTTTCAGATTTACAGGATGGTCCTCCTGATATGCGCAGGTCTCTAGGGCTCGAATTAGGCTGGGGACGAGTAACTCCACAGGCCACTTACCCCACCAATATTAGATCTCACCAGCCCCAAGGTGCCAGGTCTCATGCAGGTTGCCTAGGGCATCATGTTTGACTGATGTCCCCATGGGAAGTATGTCTTATAGTAACCCAAGCTCGTACTGGGACTTTAATAGGAGTCCACAGGACATACAGAATACTAAGTTTACATTATTGTTTATCTGTTTTAGTATAATGGTGAGCATCCTTGCTTGTCACATGGGAGACCAAGGTGCAATTCCCCAACAGGGTGCAAACACAGTGGGAGGACAGAGATTCTTGGAAGGAGGGTAGAAAATAAAACATCTGCAAGTAGGGTATCTCGAGACAGACTGGATGGACTGTTTCAGTCTTTTTCTGTTTATCACTTTTCTGTGTTTATGTTGACTGTCTGTGCTTGCTATGAAAATCCAGATTGATTAAAAAGGGAATAAAGACATTTGGCTGAGCCGGTTTTGTTTTAATAAATTATTTATGAATATGAATACTTTCTTACCACAGTTCTATTATTAGTATTCAGGTCACATCCACACTGAAACAGTCTTCCACTGAGTATGTAATGCTCAGCTGTGGTAACAGTGCTAGCAACCAACTAATGCAAGCTCTCAATTTCTTATGACCTAAATATGTCAAAGCAGAGTACAAAGGCCACAGGGAGGGCCAGGGGCATGCTGGGGTTTATAGGCAGAGGTATCATTAGCAGAAGGCAGGAGTTGGTGATGCCTTTGTACAGAACGCTGATCAGGCCTCACCTAGACTACTGTGTTCAGTTCTGGAGAGGCCACATCTTCTTAAGGACATTGGCAGGCTGGAGGCAGTCCAGAGGAGAGCAACTAAGATGGTGCAGGGTTTGCAACATAAGACATATGAGGAGAGACTCGGGGACCTCAACATGTACTCACTGGAGGAGAGGAGGGATTGGGAGACATGATAGAAACATTCAAGTACATTAAGGATATAAACAAGGTGCAGGGGGAGACATCTTCCGGTACAGGAGTTGTAAACTGACAAGGGGGCATGACATGACACTGGAAGGAGGCAGGTTAAGGGGAAATGTGAGGAAGTTTTCCTTCACAGAGAGGGTAGTCGACCCACGGAACAGACTGCCAAAGAAGGCTGTGGGAGTGAGCACAGTAGAGGGTTTTAAACATGCCTGGGACAGGCACAGGGAACATTAGAGGTGGGAAGATGGGGGAAGTAGCCATCGACCTGTTAAGAGTCAAAGGCCACAAACTAGTGTAGTGTTAGGGCAGACTAGATGTGCCTGGCAGACCTTATTTGCCGACAATTTCTATGTTTCTTTTGGATATAAACTGAATACTAGTAGAAGAACTGCAGTTACAAATAGGTAATCTAGTCTAACTACCTAGATTCTGCTCTGCTTTGGACAAATGACTGAAGGTGGATGCTGTGTTCTGGACCCATTTTAAAGCTTCTGATATGGTGAACCATTCTATATTACTGAACTGTCTATTGGAGAAGGGTATTATATACTCTTTACTGGTTTAGAGCTTACCTAGGGAAGACAGTTCAACAAGTTCAGATCTCAAATGTTTTATTTAATCTTGGGTCATCAGGTAAAGGAGCTCCACTGATTCAATAACTGGACCTCTTTTGTTTCTTGCATTTATGAATTAAATTCCCTCAAATGTGAGTGCCCCTCAAACTCGTCTCTGTGCAGACAATATTTGCTGAAAATGACTCTCGGATCTTGCATGATCCTTTCTATCATGTTACTTCTCTGTAATGTTTATATACTTCTGTATCTATGATGTGGAACCTTAGTAAATTAGCCCTTTTCAAAGGTGTTACTTCTGAACATTCCAATAAATAAATAAATATGGCTCTTGCAGCAAATAACAAAGATATTGAGTCTTGTAAAAAAATCCACAACCCGATGCAATTACTAGGGAAAAGTGATTCCTGACTTCAAAATTAAAGGTAAACACAAAAAAGACCCAAGCAATGGTTTTTAATCTAAGAACTAAGACTAGAACGTTTGCAGAACCATTGTTGGACTTGACTTCTCATACAGCCAGGGAACCATTGAGATGGACTCCTACGAGTATTTGAGAGCTACTCTCGACAATCTCTGACTTTCAAGGACCGTATCAACAATTTATGTAAGTGTCCAAAATTTCATTTGAGAGATTTTAGGAGAGTTGCCAGCTACCTGGGCGAGGTTATCAAGCCAACATTGCTCAATAATTATTTTTAGCAGTTTTGGATTATGGGAGCACAATTTATAAACTTGCTCTGAAAAGAAACTTTACAAAATCAAATACATGTTTAAACAAAACTGACGTTTTTTATTGGCTTGTTCTATGCTAAAATCACTTAATGATCATATGCAACACTTTGCATTTTCCTTCAAACTTCATAAATCATTAAAAAAAATACCCTTCCAAGTTCTGTCCTGTAATTTTTGCTGAAATATCTATAAATATATGCTTTTTATTTTACTCCATGATGTTGTACCATCCTTGATCTGTACACATGCTGTACTATGCACTACTGAAGACGTTACTAGTGGCATGATGTCATTTAGTGTTCAAGCAGGACTAACGGGGGGGGGGGGATTGGCAGTGCAGTTTACTGTGTTTTTTTTATGTGCCTCAGGAAATTAAGTCACTCACAAAACCTATGCCTGTAGTCTAGAGCCAACCCTCTCCCTCACTCCATCCCACTTTATTTGTTATCCCTGTTACTCCAGAAGAAAAATTTACATAAAACTGAGGATTATGTACAATAGCTCCTGCTTGCTGCTCCAGACTGTCTCTGCACACACACACACACACACACACACACACACACACACACTCTCTCTCTCTCTAATGAGGGTGCACCTCTACCCGATGGCCTGGATCTACCAGAAGACATGCACATATATGCACTATGTAGTTTGAGCACTGTAGGGTAAATATCTGGTCATACAGAAGAAAAAATTACTCACCTTAGTAATGTTGTTTCTTCTAATGGAGTCTTGCTATATTATGACATATGCAGTTTATCCCAGCCTTAGAACTGCTCCGGAGGTGAAAGAGTTAACTTCCATGCCAGGCATGGAATCTTGAGCGCGAACTCGGTTGAAAACTCTGTCTGTTGTTCTTCAAACTCAAACTGTCAGATCTTTACGAGCAAAACTCACTAGAATTCTGTGTGGAAGCTGTAAACCTACACTAGCCAACTGGCCACTAAAATATTAACACATGTTTTGGTCCCAAAACAAAGACTCAAGTCAGGGGATCCAAAAAATAAAATAAAATACAACACCCAAACACCCCAAAAAGGAGGGGTGAAAAACACAAGGTGGGCACCACTAAGTGCCAACACTGCACTGCCCACCCACATCCCAAGAGCAGAGGTTCTGAGAGGGGCAGGCGGGAGGTCATAATATAGCAAGACTCCATTAGAAGAAACAACATTACTAAGGTTAGTAATTTTTTCTTCAAACAACATGAAGTCTTGCTATATTATGACATGTCTGAACTTACACAGCAGTACCTCCACGGAGGAGGGACAGAACCTACTGGGAAATAGGCTCAAGCATCAGCTGTGTTAAACCGAGCATCACTCCTTGCCTGGATGTCCAGAGAGTAATGCTTGGTGAAAGTGTATACTGTTTTCCAGGTAGCTGCTTGACATATCTCCAAGATAGGGATGTCCCTGGCCGCAGCTGTACCTCTGGTAGAGTGAGCCCTCAGGCCTGAAGGGGGAACCTTACCCAGTTTTTGATAACAAAATTGGATACAAGAGACAATCCACCTGGCAATGGATCTTTTAGCAGCAGGTTTCCCTTTACCAACCTCACCATAAGTGAGCAACAGTTGGACGGAGTCAAACCTGTGACCCTTGGCACGCTCTATGTAGTAACTAAGGGCTCTCTTTACATCTAAACTGTGCAGCCTCCTCTCACCAGAAGAGGAATGGTCAGTGAAGTACACAGGGAGCGACATAGATTGATTAAGGTGAAAATCTGAGACCACCTTAGGCAAGAACTTTCGGTTAGTCCTGAGGACTACCTTATCTCTGTGAAAGGAGATAAAATCAGGCTCCACTGACAATGCTTGTAACTCACTTATGCGTCTGGCAGAAGTGATGGCTACCAAAAACACAGTTTTCCAAGTCAAGTACTTGAGCTCTGCTGAAGACAAGGGCTCAAAAGGGGGTTGCATAAGCTGGGCAATGCAAATATTAAGATCCCAGGCAGGGGCAGGATCCCTGAATGGGGGGTTGGTGTGAAGCAATCCCTTGAAAAACTTGGAGAATACCGGGTGAGCAGAAAGAGAAGAGGGCTTTCCTGCTGAAGTAAAAGCAGAGACAGCTGCCAAATGCACTTTCAGGGTAGCTGGCCTCAGCCCCAAAGTATTTAAATGGACCATATAATCCAGGACTGTGGGCCAATCAGCAGATTCTGAGGAAACATGCTTTCCAGAGCACCATATGGAAAACCTTTTCCATTTAGAATTATAAGTAGCCCTGGTGGAAGGCTTCCTAGAAGCTTTCAAGATATCGAGTACACCTTGAGAAAGGTGTAGGTCAGCAAACTCTAACTCTTCAAGAGCCAGGCCTTGAGGTTGAGGGATATGAGATTCGGATACCAGACTCTCCCCTGGGCACACGCTAACAGATTGTGATTCCTGGGAAGACACAGGGGAAGGTGGACTGCTAAGGACAGAAGGAATGGATACCAGGGATGTCTGGCCCAATCTGGAGCAATCAGAATCACCTCGCAAGGTTGAGATCTGATTTTGACTAGCACCTTGAACAAAAGAGGGAAGGGGGGAAAGGCATAGAGGAACTTCTCCTCCCAGTCGAGAAGGAAGGCATCCAGAGGGACTGAGCCCAACACTGGGGGCCTGCAACAAAAAAGCGGAAGTTGATGATTGTCTGCGGCTGCAAAAAGATCTATCTGAGGTGTGCCCCATCTGGCAAATACTGACTCCAGTACTAGGGGATCCAGAGACCATTCGTGATGGCCCTGGAAATCCTGCGAGAGCATCTGCCAGAACATTGTCCTTGCCTGGGAGGTGAACTGCCATGAGGGAAGTGTTCAGGAGTAAGCCAGAGACCACAACTTCATTGCCTCGGTGCACAAGGCCAAGACCGAGTGCCCCCTTGCTCGTTGATGTACCACATTGTAGTGGTGTTGTCTGTTCTGACCTGTACCACTTTGTTCTGAACAGATGCAGAAAACCTGAAGTGCTAGAAAAACAGCTCTGAGTTCCAACAGATTGAAGTGGAGCAGAGATTCCTGAGGGGACCACAATCCCTGGGTGGTGAGGCTGCCCATGTGAGCTCCCCATCCCAAGAGGGACGCATCTGTAGTAAGGGTCAAGGAGTGAGATTGAGGGATGAAAGGAACCCCCTGTCTCAGGTTGCTCTGATCCTGCCACCACTGCAGGGCCTGGATCAGGGTTCGAGTTACTGGGATCAATTTGGTTAGAGGATCTCTCCTTGAGACCAGAAGGCTCTCAAATGGAACTGAATGTCCCTCATCTGAAATCTTGCTCCTTGCACTACAGCTGTGGAAGCAGCCATGTGCCCTAGGAGCTGTAGAAAGTGCCTTGCTGGTCGAGAGACCTGCAGAGTGAAGAAGGAGGCCAGAGCTACCAGGGTCTTTACTCTTTCTAGAGGAAGGAAAGCTCTGGCCTGCTTTGTGCCCAGTTCTGCACCTATGAAGATGAGTAGTTGAACAGGCTCTAGAACTGACTTTGGAAGATTGAGAAGAAAACCTAGAGATGTAAGCAGCTGCTGGGTAACCTGATGGTGTAATTTGACTTGGTCTGGAGACTGACCCACTATTAGCCAGTCGTCCAGGTAAGGAAAGATGGCAATCTTTTGCCTTCTTAAGTGAGCAACTGCTACTGCCAGGCATTTTGTGAATACCCTTGGGGCAGAGGTGAGGCCGAAGGGCATTGCTCTGAACTGGTAATGGCCTGAGGGCAGTTCAATCTGAGGTACTTTCGTGGGAGCTTATGATGAGAACATGGAAGTAGTATCCTTGAGGTCCAGGGACGTAGCCAGTTCCTGACCTTAGGGAGGGTAAAATAATTCCCAGAGTCACCATTTTGAATTTTGGTTTTAAAAGGTGCTTGTTTAGGTATCTGAGATCCAGGATGGGCCGCCATTCTCCTGTCTTTTTTGGGGTAAGGAAGTACCTGGAGTACAGTCCTTTGCCCTGGTGTAGGGGAGGAACCCTTTCTACAGCTCTGAGAGCCAGGAGGGTTGAGACTTCTGTTTCCAAAGCGAGAGCCTCTAATGGATTTGCAGGTGGAAAGGATCTGGTTCTCATCTTTGGAAATTTTTTGAAGCTGAGAACCAGTCCCTAGCTTACTACTTCCAGGACTCACTTGTCTGATGTTAAAGACCCCAGTCCTGGCCAAGTAATCCAGCCTGCCCCTACAGGTAATGGAGAATCGGCCCTGGGCATCCCATCAGGGTGCCTGTTTGGCAGGGCCTTTAGGCTGAGGGGTGGCAGCAGTCCTGCTCGTACCCCGTCTGCCTCTCTCTCTGAAGAACCCCCTCTGGGCATAAGCTGAAGAGGAGGCCTGGGCTTGGTAAAAAGGCCTATGAAAAGGCCTGCCCCTGCCCCTTGAAAGCTGCCTCTGAGGAGTGGCCTGCCTCTCCTTGGCCTGAGCACTCCTATAAGTGGTCCTATACTCATCTATTTTCTTCATGTAATTCTCTGTCTGCTCCCCAAACAAAGAATTACCCGCAACAGGAAAATCCATGGCCTTAGCCTGGGTATCTTGTGACAGGCTAGTACACCTGAGCCAAGCCATTCTGTGAAAAGCCACAGATGTAGCCATGACTCTTGAAGATACATCATTAGAGTCCACTGCAGCATGGAATTGCACCTTGGATGCCTCAATACCATCAGCAGCCACCTGCTCCAGCTCCTTGGCAAGCTGGCCAGGGACCTGTTTCGCTAAAGCCATAATAGTATCCCATCTGGATTTCTGGTATCTTGCAACATAGGCCATGTAATTTGCCTGTCTGAGTCCCAAGGATGCTGCCATGTGTTGTTTCTTTGCCATGGCATCAATCCTCCTGGAGTCCTTGTCAGGGGGGTGTGAAGCCAAGGGAATATTTGCCTTATCACAGGCTGCAGCCTGCACTACCCCAACATGGCTGCACTGTTCTGAAAGGAACTCCGTATCAGAACCTGACAATGTGCATCTCTTGTCCATTCTTTTATCCACAGGAGGCATAGTGTTAGGAGCTTTTAAAATTTTTATTGTCAGTTTCCTAAAAGATTTATGTAAAGGAATAGACAATCTCCTGGACTCTGGGATATCCATCATTTCCACATAGTCAGGCTCCTCCTGTTCATCCACAGCTTCTTCCAAGGGGAGCTGGAGGGTTTCAGCAACATTTTTATAAAACATAAAATGAGAAGGGGACTCAGAAAGCCTAGGGGGAGACACTCCTGAAGGTCTGTCTGGGGAGATGTCCGGTTCAGTGGGTACATCCAGACTTTCAAAATCACATTCACTCTCTTCATAATCCTCCTCCGGTTCATAAAATTCCTCGATATCATATTCTTGAACCGGTAGAACCGACCAAACCAACCGCTTACCTGATGGTGCCGGTTCGGTCGGAAGAGGGGAAAGCGACTGGACAATTTGGATCGCTTTGGCTATCTCTGCAGCGGTTGGAGAAGGAAATTTTGGCTCCACACCTGCTGATTTTCTAGTCCTCTTTGCTGGAACTGGCTCTTCGTCTGCCCGAGGAAGTCTCGCCCTGGTCACAGGGCACTCCCTCCGGTTCGGTTGGCACCGAACCGGGCTGGCCATCCGGGTCAGCGGACTTTTTGGCCTCTCATTCCCTGAGCCTACCAACTCTCTTATCCAGGGTAGCTGCAGGGAAATTCTTGCAAATCTGGCAGTCTGCACTGAGCTGGTCAAACCCCAGACAATAAACACATGTGGTGTGTGGGTCAGCCTTGGCAAAGGCTTCCCCACAGACACTACAGTGCTGAAACCCAGTGGGTCCGGTTTTTCTTTTGGGTTTCTCAGACATAATGCCAGCCTAACCAAAAACTTGCCCTTTTCCGGCAAATGGCAAGCAAGACACCCTTATCGGTTCCTAAACGCGGTTACTGGTCGTGGAAAAAAACGAAATCCGCTAGGAACCGATAAGAACTCGAACCGCACTCTAAATGCAATTAATTAAGTTTAAACAAGAACCTGATCGGTTCAAACCGAACCGATAATAACGTTTGCAAGTTCCACACAGAAAATGTAAAACCTATCTATTACTTACGATACCACAGACAGAGCTTGAACCGACTGGTTGCGTTAAATAAGACAAATGCGGCTAAAAAAAAAACCGAGAAATTACACTTTTAACCGACAAATGAACCGAGCAGAAGGAGAAATTCGAGCGACTGTTCAGTGAGGCGGAGTAAAGAATCTGACAGTTTGAGTTTGAAGAACAACAGACAGAGTTTTCAACCGAGCTCGCACTCAAGATTCCATGCCTGGCATGGAAGTTAACTCTTTCACCTCCGGAGCAGTTCTAAGGCTGGGACAAACTGCATATGTCATAATATAGCAAGACTTCATGTTGTTTGAATGCTTCATCTTGAACCTCGCAAAGTGACAGTGGGCACGCCAACCCTTGAAATATACATCTGAAATACTAGAGCAATGGCTCAGTGTATACGCACCAGCATCGATTATACCACTGAGGTCAAGTTTAGAGATCGGTGGCTTAAGAACAGTGGGGGTCAAGGTTCAAACTCTATTAGAGTCAAAGACTCACTGTGTAACCTTGAGCAAGTTACTGAACCTCAGTGCTCCAGTCTACTCAGCTGCGAAAGTGGGTAGAAGCAGGACATCATGATGATGTATCTCAGCTAGACTATCCTGGGTAAACAGATTATACATTTATACAGAGGAGGCCAGAAATACTTCCGACAAGGGCAAAAACAAATCTTCATCAAGAGAGCTAAATCTAGGCAATTTATTACAAGAAATAAAAAAAACAGTCTCTCAAACTTGATACATTTTCTTTTATTCTCAACACATGACTTCCACCTGCTGTACTCTAAAACAGACACTCCTAAAGTTTTGTGGTCTCCTGGTACAAAATATTTACAATCAGTTCACTGTTCTCAGATAAGCTATAATCATTAAATGTAATTTATCCTTTCATTGCATATATATATATTCATACCTTATACTTAATTTCTGCTTATTTTAAATTAACACTCTTTCTTGTGGCCTGAACTGTGTCAAAAAGAATCTGATATTAAACCCATTACATGCATCATGCCACACAAATATTCACTAGCGTTCCTATAAAATATCATAAGCCCCCATCCCCTAAAGCACATTTGCCACTGTATCTTAGTCCAACATACACACAAATAAAATTTTCGTTTCACAAGAAACATGCACCATGTCAGGACCTCTTCTGGGTTCTTTCACTTTCAAATGAAAAACTCCCTGCTAAATTCTTAGTTTCTCTCACAGTCTAGCTGATCATTAACCTTGTACATTTGGATGACTATTTCTCAGTTCCCTGCATACCCAAGTTCACTTATACTTTTTAAAAGGTATGTAATTGAAAGTAATTTAATCATACAAGAATAGTGAGGTACTAGACCATGTTTCTTGCCCACTAATAGACATGTTGCCTCAGTATGCATGCCCTGTGACTGACTGTGCGTAGCTCAGCCAAGTGTTCTTCCCTTCCTGCTATATCATCTGGTGCCACACGTGGGCCCCCAGCTGGCGCTCCTGCAGCTTGGATCAGTCTGCTTCTCACCATGAGGAGGCAAGCACCCTGTGGCACACTGAATCTGCCTCCCCACTGGCCCTCCAGCTACCCGAGTTCATTCCAGACTTGGATTGCCTGCTTCATGAGAGGGAGTTCTACTGCTGCGCCTAGAATCGACCCCATGAATACACGTTTAAGCCATATGTATGTATGGACATACGTATTTCTAAACTTTCTTTTTCATAACAGTTAGATTTTATACAATGATATATGGACAGTGTGATAACATTAAAGAGGACAGGAAATTATTTCTAATCTGCAGCTGTTTGATGATCCCAGTTGTGGAAATTATATCCATAAGCCTAAATGATCTATATGTAACTGTATCTGCATATAAAGTGACGCAAAAAACTGCATTTTGCATTGTTTTGTTGTTATGGGCAGCATTCTGTTACAGTTCTCTTCATGGAACCAGTGATCTGGAATTTTAACTATGTCACGGTTTGAGCACAGAACTCTAAGCAAGGTTCTGATAGGACAACAGCTCATGTTTAGCATTCTGTACTCAAACCATGACATAGCAAAAACTCCAAATTACTGGTTCCATGAAGGCAACTGTGCAGAATGTTGTCCACAAAAAGGAAACAACTGAAAACACAATTTTTCCACATAAGTGTTTATTCAGGTACAGTTCAATATAGCTCATTTGGAGGCAAGTCTTTCATTTTTGTTAGTAGTAACATTACTAACAGCTGCTAATTAGCACAGATTTCCTGTCCCCTTTAAATATCAATATATCTGATGCCAAGGTTTCATTTAAAAAACAAAAATTAGGCCGGCCTGGTGGCACTGAGGCACTGGACGCCATACCAGCGAACAGTGCTCGGGAGCGGGCACGGATTGCCAGGGGTTGGCCAGGAGGAGGAGGGTTGCGCGTCCCATGGACAGCTCTCTTCTGAGGAGGTCCTCTGAGGCGCCAGCTCCTGACAGCGGCTGGCGCATCCTCGGGGCTGATTGGAAGAGGCAGCATGGGCAGCGTCAGACGTGCAACATACAGAAGCATGCGCTGCAGTGTCATTGACGCCACTGCATGCCCCTGCTGAGGGGGAAGGAGTAGGGACTACATACAAAAATCCCTCAGCAGTGTGACGGCTGCCTCGACGGTGCTGCCACGGACGCGTCCAAGTCAGCTCCCTTCTGAGCCTGCCCTCCAGATCTCCATAGTGGTGGGGGTACATACCCACTGCGCTACGGCCTGGGAAGGGCTGCAGCGAGGGGTTGAGCTCTGGCCGTGACCAGGGCAGTGGACGTGAAGATTGGCTGGAAGGGTGAACCATAGGTACAACCCCCAACCCCAGCTGAGGAACTAAAGAAATAAAAAAAAAAATTAAGGTTCTAGCTCTAACGGTTCCAAAGTAAGCTTCTTTTAAGCAAACAATATTTTGAATGGGCTAATTTTGGAACCGTTATGGTTAGATACTTAAATCTATGACTGGAGCCAGTTTAATATCTTACAGCCACAACAATACAGCTTTCATGTGTTGATACATGTCTATATACATTAATATGCATTGTTACACTTAAAATTGCGCTGATACAGATGGCTTTATAGTCTATCTAGTCTGTTTGGTTGTGCAGCTTGCTATGTTTTTACTAAGGAAACTGCCGCTCATTTCCCTTCTGACCCCCCTTAACTTCCCCTTTCCTCACCCGTCCCCCCTTCTACTCACAAATCTCCCCTCACCATGTCCCAATCTGTCTTGAAGCTGTCCACCATGTCTAGGAATACCGCCTCCTCTGGCAGCTTATTCTACATAGCCACCACCCTCCTGGTGAAACAGTGCCTCTTCAGCTCCCTCCTAAATCTTCCCCCAACAGCTTTAGGCTGTGCCCCTTGTGATCTTGTTACCACTAAGGCTGAAGAGGCCCTCAATGCTCAGTCTGTTAATACCCTTACACAGAAACATAGGAGATGATGGCAGAAAAATCAGGTTACTCACCTGTAACAGTAGTTCTAAGAGTGCTATATGATATTCATCCACACATTCTGGCAGTGTCCTTTCCCTTTAAGAAGTGCCAAAATGTCTTAGAACTGGCTCCTCCTACCCACCTTGGTGGTAACTCCCCAGGTTCCGCCCTGTGGCACCAGATCTTGCCTGCTGGAAGCAGAAATCAGTGTGCCACTTGCCAGGGGAGGTCAGGTGGGTCCCGTGTGGATGAACATCATATACCACTCATAGAACTACTGTTACGGGTGAGTAACCTGTTTTTCTAGGGACATGGATATGATGTTCTAGCCACACATTCTGGTAGACTCCTAGCAGTTCTCCTAGGTGGAGGGGGTAAGGCGAACATCCCCTACTTGGGAAACAGAGACTGGAGAACTGAGACCCTAAAACCAGCATCCAAGCATGACTCAAGGTCGACGTGGCAGTGGGAGATAAAGGTGTGTGCTGACTTCCAGGTAGCAGATTTCCTGGATGGGGGACATCCCTAGAAGCAGCCACCGAGGCAGAGGTATGACAGGTGGAATGAGCACTTAGCCCTACAGGAGGCTCCTTGCCTGCCAACCTATAGCAGAGGTCGATGCAGGATACACTCCACCTGCCATTCGTCTGTTTACCTGCTGGTCTGCAAGATGAGGCTTCAGCGTAGGTGACAAATAACTGGCAAACCTCTCCCCCGAAGTCCAGCGGTGCACTCCTTATAATAGGCTAAAGCTCGCCACAGGTCCAATGTATGGAACCTGTGCTTGGCCTTCGAGGTGTGGCCGATGAAGTACACCAAATTAATCACTTGGTAAGGTGGAAATCTGACACAACCTTCAGGAGGAACTTCAGGTTGGGGCGAAGGATAACCTTGTCCCTGTGGAAGACCAAATAATAAGACTCCACCAAAGCACCTGGAGCTCACTGATCGTTCTGGCTGATTTGATAGCCACCAAGAAGGAGGTTTTCCACGACAGGCGTGACATCTTACACCTGTGCATCAGTTCAAATGCTTTTCTCGTGAGCTTTGCCAAAATCAGCAACAGATCCCAGGGTAGTGGTGGTTCACATGTCGGAGGGGAAATGTGGTCAAGGCCCATGAAAAACTGTTAGATCACCTTCTCCTCTGCCACCAACTGCTGACCGGACAACGCCCGGTAGGCAGAGATGGCTGCCAGGTGCACTTTTAGGGTTGTCGACCAAAGGCCCGACTAGGAGAGGGACCAAAAGGTAGTCAAGAATGCTAGCCACAGGACAGGACAAAGAGTTCAGCACCTTGCTCTGACATCAAATGGAAAATGTCTTTCATTTGAAAGCATAGTATTTCCTGGTCCACTCCTTCTGAGAGGCCTTCACTACATTGAGGATATCTTTGGAGAGACCAAAAGCCTGGAACTCTAGCTGCTCGGGACCCAGGCTGTCAGGTGCAGGAAATGAAGATCTGGGTGAAGTACCTTCCCCTGATGGAGGGAGAGCAGGTCTGGGCATGAAAGAAGATGCCGTGGGAGCCTGCTGCGAAGGCTGAGGAGACTGTGGTACCAGAACTGAAGCGGCCAGTCCGAAGCCACCAGGATCATTAGAGCCTTGCCCCTCCTCACCTTGAGCAACATGTTGTGAATCAAGGGAAATGGAGGAAAAACACAGAGGCCTGGGGGTCCAGGGCTTTAAGACGGTATCCCCCTGCAGCGGTCCCCACTGCGGTGGAGTGGGCACAACACTGCCTCAGCTTTGCGTCTCCCTGGAGGCAAACAGGTCCACCAGAGGGGTGCCCCATTGGGAACACAGACTTTGCACTACCACGGGATGGAGAGACCACTTGTGGGACGCCTCACCTACCCGGCTGAGAGTATCCACCAGCTAGTTGGAGACACCTGCCATGTGGATGGCTAGGAGATCAGCCTCCAGGCTGCACATAAGGGTGCAGACATTGAGAGCTTCCCATAACAGCAGAAGGGAGTACATTCCATCCTGCCTGTTGAGGTAGTACATGGTCCGGGTGTTGTCTGTCTGGACCTGAACGACCTGTCCGCTGAGTTGGGGAGTGAAGGCAGTCAGCATCAGCTGAACTGCTCTGAGTTCCAGCAAGTTGATATGGCATCGGGACTCTCCAGAAGTCCAGAGCCCATGGACTCTGTGATCCCCAGGTGGGCTCCAGAGCCCATGAGAGAGGCATCAGTTGTCAAGATAACCATTGGCTCTGGGCGGACAAATGGAATGCCTTCCTGCACATACTCTGGGACTAACCACCACTGGAGTAAATCTCACATCTGCTGGGTCATAGACACCAGCTGGTGAAAGTGAACCCTGCGCTGAGACCACTGGCTGGCAAGCTCCCACTGCAGGAAGCACATTCTCCAGCAGGCCCAACAGACCACGCTGGTGCAGGCCTTCATATAACCTAACAGGTGCAGGAAGTCCCATGCAGTGCACAACTCCCCAACCCGAAATGATCAAGCAGAGGCGGTAACTGCTGCCCTGTCCGACAGAAGCTGAGCCCTGGCTTGGCAAGAGTTCAGCTCTGCCCAAATGAAATGGATCACCTGCGAGGACATGAGTTCTGATTTGGCCTGGTTGAGCAGGAGGACAAGAGAGATGCAGGGCTGGAAGGCAAGGTCCCTGGACCGCTCCACCTTCTGCCTGGAGGGACCTGCAATGAGTCAGTCATCCAGGTAGGGGTATACCTGGACTCCTCAGTGTCTCAGGTGGGCTGCCACCACTGCTACACATTTGATGAAGACCCTGGGGGCCAAGGACCGACTGAATGGCATGGGCTGTAACTCATAAAAGAGTTCCCTCTGCTCAGAAGTGGAGGAACTGCCGGTGTGATGGACAGATCGGGATGTGAAAGAATGCATCCTGTAGATCCAGTGAGCAGAACCACATGTTTTGCTCAAGATTAATCTAAGACAGAGTGACCATCCTGAAACTGCAGGACCTGAGAATTTGTTCAGGTCATGCAGATCTAAGATGGGTCACCAGCTCCATGTCTGTTTCGGCACCAGGAAGTATCTGGAGATGAACCCTGGTTGAAGTGGAGGGTCCCAGACAGGAGCCATTACCTCCTTGCGAAGGAGCTGGGCGATGTCATCCTGAAGGGCCAATCGAACATCGATGGACACCATGTCCTCCTGTGGTGTGTGGGCTCGGCTGGGTGGGTAAGCCTCGAATATCAGAGGTAGACCCCGGCCGACCACCTTGGCAACCCACCTGTCCATGGTAACAATGAACCAGGTGGAAAGGAAGGGAAGTCTGGACAAGCATGGGGGGCACCCCCCATCCCCTCACTGCGCAGGCTTGGAAGAAGAGGGGGAGTCATCAGAGGTACCTCTGGGACCTCAACCTCCTGGCTTCTAGATGACTGTGGCCACAGATTTGGGTTGGGGTTGCCAAGCCTGCTGCTGACCAGCCTGGTGCTGGGCAGGTATGGCAGCAGGGGCAGAGGTGGCTGAAAGGGCTTCTTCTTGGAAGGCTTAAGAGCCCCTGGGGTCCATCTGAGCAGAAGTCACAGAGTCCAAGGTGGTGTTGGAACTTAATCCTGGTGAGGTACCCCTCCACTCCAGGTCTGAACAAGCTGGTCCACAGGAAGGACACATATGCCAATTTGTGCTGCATGTCAGCCGTAAAAGTGGAGATGCGCATCCAGGCCCTGCAGCACATGGCAACTGCCAGCCTAGGACTTGGCACACGAGTCACCAAGGTCCAGGGCTGTCTGAAACTGTTTCACAACAGCATGGCCTCAGTCCCAGACCTGCGTGACTGTAGTCTGCAGATCCTCAGGGAGCTAAAAAAGACAGGCACACCTCACATAACCTGGACGTTTACCTCTCCTCGTCAGGAGTTGTTAAAGGCTCAGGGCCCGCGACACCAAGTGGATCCTCGGCACAAGAGCCCCACTCAGCATAAATTCTGGCAATGCTCAACAAAATCCAGGCAACGGTTGAAGAAACAAACCAACAGTTAGCAGCCATGGAAGCTAAGCTTACTTGTAATGAACTTCCATACAAGAAAACATGGCTGCTATAAAAGAGCTGCTCGATGTAAATTCCCGGCAGGCGGAATGTAATGCTGCATTTGTTCGCGATCTCACCTTCTTAAAGGCTAAGGTGGAAAACCTTGAGAACTCGCAGAGACAGGCTAATATCCGCATAGTAGGATTCCCCCCTAGATTTGCGTGATCAACCGATATTTTTCTGAAAAATAGTCCTGAGGCAACAGTCTGTGGCACTTTAGAGCTGTCCATGAGGTCACTACACTCTACCAAGGCTATGAAAGTTTGGGCGATCAAATCAGCCTGTCGACCCACCACCACAGGGTTTTTTAAACATTCAACTTTGGAGAGTGCTCCCTCTACAGTGTCCTTACTGGTACCCAGGGGAATATCCAGTATAAGCAGAGCATTTTGGGGGTTGATCTCCTGTCCAATACACCACCCCACCAACTGGTGTACAGCCATTTCTACTGGGGTAGCCATTAATCTTTAACAATAATTTTTGGCCACTAGAAGGCACAAAATCCCAGCAGTGAGCCTCCAAGATGTAACCCTAGGTGGCGCTGTCGCACGGGCTACTACCCCTGCCTGCTTGGCTAGCAGCAGGTTAAAGGGCCTGGGTAATGAAACAGGTGCCTCCACCCAGAGGTCAGGGTTGTTAGTGGTCAAGCTAACCTGAGCACAGCCCTCCAGGACACTGTAACCCCCCTCTGTCTCTTCTAGTGGCCTGAACAATATACAATAATTACTTTCACAATGGCCCTTATTCACCAGGCAATTACCCACACTGTTTGCACCTACCACTAGGGTTGGTTCCTCTAGCTTGACCCTGGGGACCCCCTGTAAAACAAGATTAAGCACAGCAAATAACAGTACAATACTCTTGGTACAAACTGGAACCACAGCCAGGTGAAAAGCAAACAAAGTTAAATCTGATTTATTCAGGGGACTTGAACAAGGGAGGGGCGTAAACAGGTTGATTTGCTTAAAGGCTATATTAATCAGACAGTTACCCATGCAGCTCGGAGTCCCTACACAGTCACACACTCTGAGTACCCAGGTAGGAAAACGGTGGGCTAGCCAGGAACGTTGCAGCTAGTTGGGGCCCTGTGATGGAAGAAAGCAACATGCACAACACACTATTTGTAATCCGGAGCCAGAGAGCTCAGTTCGAGAAAGAAAAGGCAACAAGACAATCAGATGACAACACATTTAGATTTAGCTGTTGTTACAGAAAGCTAACCTGATGTTTACTCACGATACCCAATACTGGACACAGGCAGCACGAAATCAAGACTGCAGGCTGTTGAGCTGGAGTGCCCAGAGAAGCAGGGCCCACACAAATCACTGAGGTGTCGTTCCCGTTCAACGTGTTAAACGGCTGGCTGATCCTCAAGCCAGTCCCTCGTCGATGACTTTCTCTGCGTAGCAGGTATTCTGGCTGGGCCAGTGTAGCAGGGCCCAGGCAAACGGAAATGGATATGGATTCAGTCCATGGAGCTGGATACAGCCTCCAGCAAGCAAAACACAGTTCAGACACACAGTGGGGAACCAAATCACGAGCCATTATAAGCATAAAGCACATTCATATGTAAAGAAATTCCACTGTACCAGGCAAATGGCTCTCCCGTCGGAATTACAGAGACTCTGCACAATCCGGAAGTTCAGAGGTAGCTGGTAGTCCTGACAGGCAAATCACATTCAGCAAATCTTCAGTGTTCTTCAGGTTAAAGCCTGGTCACAATTCAGTGACTTAATTCGCTCTCCAAATTCGGATTCAGTCCGAAAAAAGCACAAGTTCCCTCTCAGGAACAGCAGGCAGGCAGGTATGCAGGCCAAACGCAGGCCCTTCCACAGTTCTCCAACGCGAATCCACTATGGACTGCTGCTCGAACTATCTTGAGCTGTTACTTCTTCACTTCCCAACTCAGATCTAACAAACTGCAAGCAATGTAGGACTTTTCCCAAGATCCAAAAGGATCGGTTTGCTGATCTGTCTGTCCGTCACAACAAGGGCTCCCCCTCCAGGTTATTTTAGGTGCCAAAAGCCCCAAACTATAATTCCTACAAGTTTTGGCCCCACCAAGCCCCTGCAGGCAGGCTCCATTTTAGAGTCCCAAATGTACTGATTGGCCCATTCTGCAGTCCAGGACCAAGATGATGGAAACAAACAGAACTGTCCATGCTGCAAAGAAGGCAGGTTAGAACAAACTGCAATATTATTACTACTCTAACAAATGATCAGCAAACAAGTACATCCTCTAACAGAGCTCCCTCTCAGATTAATTATGACTGCAATCCAGGCAGCTCTTAAAGAGACTGTACACAGACGCTATACAGGCACTATCTGGCAATACATTTACACTGCTAAAATGCAGAACACCAGCCTGGCAGTGAGCACTTAGGCAAGCTCAAGGAAGACTTTTCAGGAACCCCCATTTGTTTGGGGGGGGGGGTGCTACATAGTGCTTGGTAAATGTGTGAACAGTTTTCCAGGTGGCTGCTTTACAGATTTCCACAAAAGGTATATCTCTAGCTGCTGCGACCGAGGCAGCTGTACCTCTGGTAGAATGAGGCCTCAGGCCTGAGGGAGGCTCTTTCCAAGCTTTGAATAGCAAAATTAGATACAGGAGACAATCCACCTGACAATTGTTTTCTTGGTGGCAGGTTTGCCAACTGAGAAGAGTTATTCCTATGGGCCTTAGTATGTTTCACATAGTAACTAAGTGCCCTCTTTACATCGAGACTGTGTAATCTTTTCCCCCCAGTGGAAGAATGGTCAGTAAAAAATACAGGCAATGACATAGACTGATTCAAATGAAAGTCTGATACCACTTCGGGAAGAAACTTTCTGTTGGTTTGAAGGACCACTTTATCCCTGTGAAATGAAATGAAATTAGGTTCCACTGACAAAGCCTGTAATTCACTGATTCTCCTGTCAGAAGTAATGGCCACCAGGAATACAGTTTTCCAAGTCAAGTATTTCAGCTCAGCCATTGATAAAGGCTCAAAAGGGGGCTGCATAAGCTGTGCAATACAGATATTCAGGTCCCAAGAAGGGGTAGGCTCCCTAAAGGGAGGATTAACATGTACTAAACCCTTGAAAATTTTCTTGAAAACTGGATGAGAAGCTAGGGAAGAGCCCTTACCAGCAGAAAGGAAGGCATGCACAGCTGCCAAATGTACCTTGAGAGTAGTAGGCTGGAGGCCTAAACTGTTAAGATGCACCAAATAGTCCAATACAGTGGAAATATCAGCCAGCTCTGGCTGGACATGCTTCTGGGAACATAAAAACCCAAATCTTTTCCATTTGGAGTTGCAAGTCTTTCTAGTAGCAGGTTTCCTGCTAACCTTTAAAATGTCCAAGACTGACTGAGAAAAGGTGCAGGCTTGCATATTCTAGCTCTTCAAGAGCCAGGCTTTGAGCCTGAGAGTCTAAACATTGGGGTAAAGGATCCTCCCATGTAAGGGGGTAAGGAGATTTAACTGTCTGTGAAGACACAGAGGTATTGTTACTGACAGTGAAAAGAGAAGGGGGTACCAAGGCTGTCTGATCCAGTCTGGAGCCACTAGAATCACCTTGCAAGGCTGAGACCTGATCTTGATCAGGACCCTGAATATCAGAA
Organism: Neoceratodus forsteri; assembly: GCA_016271365.2. Taxonomy (NCBI): domain Eukaryota; kingdom Metazoa; phylum Chordata; order Ceratodontiformes; family Ceratodontidae; genus Neoceratodus; species Neoceratodus forsteri. The sequence continues at coordinate 685,073,472 of CM057456.1, read as the reverse complement.
TAAAAGGAGGAAATGCATACATAAACCTGCTTGTCCAATTCAACAAGAGAGCATCCTGAGGGACAGGGCCCAGAAGAGGTGGCCTGTAGCAAAAGAGAGGAATTATTATTATCCAGTGCTGCAAAGAGATCCATCTCTGGAATGCCCCAACTTTTGAAAATGACCTCAAGAATTAGGGGATTCGGGGTCCATTCATGGTGACCTTGAGAACTCCTGCTGAGAGCATCTGCTAAAATGTTGTCCTTCCCTGGGAGATGCACCGCCATCAGGGAAGCCTGAAGGGAATAGGCTAGAGACCATATCTTCATGGCCTCTGTGCACAAGGCTGAGCACCGAGTGCCTCCATGCTTGTTGATGTACCACATGGTTGTGGTATTGTCTGTCCTGATCAGTACCACTTTCCCCCTGAACAGCAGTTGAGAATGTCTGAAGTGCTAGAAAGACAGCTCTTAGTTCGAGAAGGTTTATGTGTAGGAGAGACTCTTGGTGCGACCAGGTTCCCTGAGCTGTAAGCTGATCTAGATGAGCCTCCCAACCTAGTCCAGAGGCATCTGTGGTGAGAATCACTGAAGGAGCCTGACTGATGAAGGGGAGACCTTGTCGAAGACTGTACTCCTCCTCCTCCAGCCACCACTGGAGGGCCTGAACTAGAGTTTGAGACACTGGAACCAATTTGGAGAGAGGGTCTTTTTTCTGAGAACAATAAGATCCGAGATGAAACTCAATATCTCTCATCTGAAACCTTGCTCCCTGGACCACAGCTGTGGATGCTGCCATGTGACCCAGCAACTGTAGAAAGTGTCTGGCTGGACGATAAACTAGAGGATGAAAACAAGAAGCCAAAGTGACAAGGGACTGAACCCTTGAGAGAGGGAGAAATGCTCTTGTTAGAATAGTGTCTAGTTCCACCCCTATGAAAGTGAGAAGCTGGGCTGGTTTCAGAACAGATTTTTCTAGGTACGGAATGAAGTCCAAAGATTCTAGAAGCTTTTGAGTTACCTCTAAAGCTGACTTGACTTGGTCTGAGGACTGGCCCACTAAGAGCCAGTCGTCCAGGTATGGGAACAGGATACCGTGTCTCCTGAGGAATGCCACCACTACTGCAAGACACTTGGTGAACACCCTTGGAGCAGATGTTAGGCCAAAGGGCATAGCTTTGAACTGATAATGGTCTGAGGGCAACTCAAACCTGAGGTACTGTCTGTGGGAATGTCTGATAGGTATATGGAAGTAGACATCCTTGAGATCCAGAGAGGCTAGCCAGTCTCCTGGTCTCAGACAGGGAAAAATTACTCCCAGAGTCACCATCTTGAATTCTGGTTTTGTTAAATGTTTGTTTGGGTACCTTAAATCTAGGATGGGTTGCCACTCCCCTGTCTTTTTTGGGGTAAGGAAGTATCTGGAATACAGTCCTTTTCCCGTGACAAAGAGGTACCTTCTCTACTGCTCGCAAAAGCATAAGAGAGGAGACTTCTGCCTCTAAGGCCTTTGTCTCCAAGGGAGAGGGAGGACTGAAGGACCTTGCTCTCATTTTTGGGAACCTTTTGAAACTGAGAGCAAGTCCCTGGGTCACTACTTCCAGGACCCATTTGTCTGAAACAATAGACTCCCAGGCCTGGGAGTAGTGAGCCAACCTGCCCCCTACTGGAACTGGGGAGGCGACTCTGACAGACATCTCAGGGTGTCTGTTTGGCAGGGGGCTTAGATTGCATGGGTGATGGGGTCTTGGTCATCCCACGCCTGCCTCTTTCCCTGAAGAACCCCTTCTGCTGGAAAGAAGAGAAGGAGGCTTGAGCTTGGTAGAAAGGCCTTTAAAAAGGCCTGTCCCTGCCAGTCCTAAATTGCTGCCTCTGAGGAGTGGCTTGCTTTTCCTTGGCTGCAGCACTCCTATAGGTGGTCCTATATTCATCCATCTTCTTCATGTAGTCCTCTGTTTGCTCACCAAACAGAGAATTACCAGTTACAGGAAAATCCATGGCCTTAGTCTGGGTATCTTGCAAAAGACTGGTACATCTGAGCCAAGCAAACCTCCTCATGGAGATAGACATAGCCATGACTCTAGAATGCACATCATGAGAGTCCACAGCAGCATGAAATTGCACTTTGGATGCCTCTATACCATGTACAGCCACCTGCTCCAGCTCTTTGGCTAGCTGGGGAATGGCATTCTTAGCCAGCTCCGGAACCGTATCCCACATAGATTTCTGGTACCTGGCTGTATATGCCATGTAATCTGATTGCCTGAGCCCTAAAGGGTGCCCAGTATTGTTTTTTAGCCATGGCATCCACTTTCCTGGAATCCTTATTTGGAGAGGGTGAGATGCCAGGGGAATATTAGCCTTGTCACAGGCTGCAGCTTGCACTACCCCAACATGGCTGCAATGTGCTGAAAGGAATTCCGTGCCAGGACCTGATAATGTATACCTCCTGTCCATTCTTTTATTCACAGGAGGAATGGAAGTGGGAAATTGCATGATTTTCTGCGTCTGTTTCCCCAGGGATTTATGCAGAGGGATAGACACTCTCTTTGACTCTAGAACATCCATCATTTTCACATAATCAGGTTCCTCTTGATCCTGATCAGCCTCTTCCATAGGAAGCTGAAGCGTCTCAGCCACCTTCTTGTAAAACAAGAAGTGGGAGGGGGACTCAGAAAGCCAGGGAAGGGAAACACTGGAAGGCCTGTCTTGGGAGATGTCAGGCTCTAATGGCTCATCTAGGCCTACAAACTCTCCTTCTTCATCATCTTTTTCCTCCTCCTCCCAATCGCCCTCATAGTATGCCTCAGGATCAATATCTGAGGCAACAACTTCTGACCGAACCGATTGTATTTGAACTGATGTTGGTTTGGTCGGAACCGGGTAAAGTGATTGCACTATTGTAACCGCTTTCGCTAGCTCCTCAGCGGTTGGAACATGAGGTTTCGGATCTGAGCTGGCTAATTTTCTTCTTCTCTTAGCCAGAACAGACTCCGCAGAGTTGGCTCTCCTTTTGCCCAAAGAGGTATCGCCCTGGTCAGTGGGGACCTCCTCAGGTTCGGTTGCAACCGAACCGGTTGAACATACGGGTCAGCTGGAGAAATTCCCAAACCTCCCTTTCCCTCAGCTTACTCAAACGCTTTTCAACAGTGGCTTTGGGGAACGCTTACAAATTTGGCACTCTTCCTTGGGGTGGTCAAACCCCAGACAATAAACACATACGAGGTGGGGATCAGCCTTAGCAAACGCCTCCCCACACTCAGAAGAGTGCTGAAACCCAGTGGGACCGGTTTTCCTTTTGGGTTTCTCAGACATACCAAATACAATAAAAGTCACCCTTGTCAGCGTTAAGCTAGGCAACCGAAATAAATCAGTTCCAACCGTGTCATGGGTCGGTTAAAAAAATTCCACAAAAATACGGATTTTTTTAGGAACCGATAAGCACTGGAAAACCACAATAATGAATACAGAAAATACACAAATCACAATAGATTTCGGTTCTGAACCGGACCGAATGGAAAAGAACCGAAGACAAAACAATTTCTAACAAAATCAACAAAAATTACCACTACCTACTACTACCACTTACTGTTACTGAGACAGAGGTAAGAATACTGATAAAATAAGAACTGCGGCTGGAACAAAATATTACTGAACCAAAGTGCAGGAGGGAACTCCAGTGCGACTTCACAGTTAGGCGGAGTAAGAAATCTGACGGTTACACTTCAGAGTACCACAGACAGAGGTTTGAAAACCGAGCTTGAGCTCAACGTTCTATGCCTTGGCATAGAGTTAACCCTTTACTCTCTGGAGCAGTTCAAGTGCTGGGGCTAACTGTATATAGTCAGAATACAACAAGGCTTCATGTTGTTTGACTCTTAGTGCTGGGGGACTCGCTACTAACAGGAGTCAGGTGAGGTAGCAAGGGGGAGAGGCCATGCCAGGAATGACAGCGGAAAGGGTGGGTCAGTCTGTTCCGAAATATGCTAGAAGGGATAGGGACAAGCCTCATTTAATTATACATTTTGGGACGAATGACCTGACTGACAAGACAGTAGATATATTCCAAAGGAGGTTTGAGAAACTAGGACAATTATGTGAGGGGCCAGGAAGATCAGTAACTTTTTCAGAGATACTTCCAGTGCCCAAGGCAAGCACAAAAGGAAAGCTGAGAATAAAGGAATTTAATGGATGGCTAAGAACTTGGTGTCATGCTAAAAGGGTATGGGCTGTTGGGGGTAGGGAGGGACCTGGGAGGACAGTAGTCTCTATGCCAAGGAACGACTACACTTGAGTGAGGAGGGAAAGAAAGTGTTGAAACAGAGGATGGAGGAGTACATAGAGGAAGTTGGGAATTTAAACTAGGAATGGGGAAGGCAAGTGGGCAAGAGACATGCACAGACCACAGGTTGGGAAACCATATGAGCTTTCCCCCATGACAGTGGCAAATGACAAATAGCAAGTACTATTGGTGATGCTAGTAAAGGAGGGCTGGATGGGAGGTGGGGGGGGAGGGTGAAAGGTGGTTACCCTTAATGCTACGAGCCTTGGGCAGAAAACTGCAGAGTTACAGGTGCTCATGGCAGAGGGAGAGGTGGACATTGCAGACATCAGAGAAACATGGGCCACCCAATACAATGACTGGGACCTGTCTGTACCAGTGTACAGGTTATTTTGTAGGGACATGGTGATTGGGAAAGGGGGGGAGTGGCACTATATGTGAAGGAAGAACTGAAGTGTGTAAAGGATGAAGGAGAGGATGGTAATTCGGAGTCACTTTGGATGCAAATCCAGGCTTCCAAGAATAGGATTCTCAGAATGGGAGTGGTGTACAGGCCGCCCTCTCAGATGGAGGAGTTAGGGAACTAGCGGGACAGATCAGGAAGACCTGCGAGAAGGGTAGTGTGGTGATTATGGGGGACTTCTACGTGCCAAGAGTGGACTGGAGTACCCCAACAACCAGGAGTAGAAGTGAGCAGGTACTGCTGGATGCCTTCCAGGACAGCTTCCTGCTGCAAATGGTCAGTGAACCAACCAGGTTAGGGAATACCCTGGACCTTGTGCTGTCAAATGGGTACTTTGTGAGAGAACTTTCGGTGGAAGAACCGCTGTCAGGGAGTGACCACCACTCAGTATGGCTCACACTGGATATTGGTAAAGAAGGAGTGGAATCCGGCACAAGAGTGCTGGACTTCAGGAGGGCCAATTCTGGGAGGATGGGGGAAGTGGTAAAAGAGTACCTGGCCAGAATTCAAGCTAGTATGGGCACTTACCAGAGGTGGGAGCTCATAAAGCTGGGGATAGCGGAGGCAACCAAAACCTGCTGTAAGGCCCAGAGCAAGAAGGTTAGGGCTAAGAAACCGAGCTGGTTGAACAAGGAGGTCATGGAAAAGGTAAGGAGGAAAAGAGCTGCCTTTAGGAGGTACAAGAAAACAGGGAGGTGGGAGGACAGAGAGGAGTACCTGACAGAATCGAAGGAGGTGACATGGGCAGTAGGGGGAGCCAAAGCATCTACAGCGCTCAGGCTGACACAAGATCATTAAGAAGGGGGAGAAGGACTTCTTTAGGTACATCAGGGAGAAAAGGAGCTGTAAGCACCACATAGTAAGGATAAGGAAGGAGCGGGGTTAGGTGGAAACAGGGTGCAATGAGGCAGACGCGCTAAATGATTACATCTGCTCGGTATTTACTAAGGAGAAGAAGGGGTGATACCCAAGGGGACAGGAATGGCAGAAACAGGGGGGAAGGGGTGACAGATGGGAAAATCATGGAGGGCAGAGTTCGGGAGGGTTTGAGGGCATTGAGGGTGGACAATGCACCAGGCCCAGATGGTATCCACCCCAGGGAAATGAAGGAGCTGGCAGAGGTCCTTGCGGGACCTTTGGCAGAACAATTTAATGCCTCACCACACTCAGGGTGTGTACCTCAGGACTGGAGGATGGCTCATGTGGTGCTCCTCACTAGAGTGTCCCCAAGGATGAACCGGGGAAGTACAGACTGGTAAGCCTCACATCCATCGTGGGTAAGCTGATGGAGACTATCCTGAAGGAGAAGCTGGTGGCCCTCCTAGAGGCCACAGGACTACAGGACAGCAGACAGCATGGCTTCATGCGTGGCAAATCCTGCCAAACCAACCTGGTGGAGTTCTTTGACTGGGTAACTAGGCAACTGGACAGAAGCCATGCAGTGGATGCCCTGTATCTGGACTTCAGTAAGGCATTCGACTCGGTGCCACATGGGAGTCTGGGAAGTAAGTTAGAAGGCACAGGGGCGGGTGAAAAGCTGGTGAGATGGATAGGGAACTGGCTTCAGGGAAGGCAACAGAGGGTGGTGGTGGGTGGGGAGCTCTCACACCCAATGGTAGTGACAAGCAGTGTTCCATAGGGCTTGGTGTTAGGACCAGTGTTGTTTGGGATATTCACTGCAGACATATTATTTGACATCAAAAGCAAGATCAGGCTGTTTGCTGACATTACATAGATGGGAGTGGTGGTGGACGACCTGGGGGAGTGGCAGGGGTTGCTGGATGATCTGGCAAAGCTTGAAACTTGGTCAGATACCTGGCAACTGGGGTTTAATGCCAACAGTGCAAGGTGATGCATTTTGGGGTGAAGAACCCAAGGAGGAGATACCAGCAGAGGGGAGTGCAGCTAGCCCAGACAGGGGAGGAGGAGAAGGATCTGGCTGTGCTCATTACAGGGTCAATGAACAACTCTGTGCAATGCAGGAAGGTAGCTGCAAAGGCATACAAAATGTTGGGTTGCATTACAAGGGGTACATCCTTGAGGAGGAAGGAGGTGATTCTGCCACTGTATATTTCATTGGTTAGACTGCACCTGGAATACTGCATGCAGTACAGGCGCCTGTATCTGAAAAGGGACATTAAGTTACTGGAGGGGTGCAGCGCAGTGCGTCAAACATGTTCAAGGGGCTGTGGGACTCATCATACGAGAGGAGGCTAAGGGAGTTGAACATGTACTCACTGGAGGAGAGGAGGGACGGGGGACATGACTGAAACCTTTAAGTACATGAAAGGAATAAACAAGACAGGTACAGAGGGGCTGTTCAAAGTAAGGGAAGGGAGGGACACCAGGGGCCATGATATGAGACTGGAGGAGGAAGGTTCAGGAGGAGAAGAGACAACACTTTTACAGAGAGAGTGGTAGCTGGGTGGAATGCGTTACCTGCAGAAGTGGTATCCAGTAGAACAGTGGACTGTTTCAAAGGGGATGAGACAGGACAAGGGGGAAGGTCAATGGAGGGGAAGGGTGGAAGGGAAGGGCAGATGAAGAATAAGGGGTGCTAGCTGCACACTCGAGCAGACTTGATAGACCTCTAGGCCTTTATCTGCTGGCAAATTTTGTATATTCATATAGGCTCAAATTTAAAAGAGCTGCTAGACTGGCGCACATCTGCAGCAAACTCCAGGTACACCAGGGACCCTGCACCATATTTTAGTAGGAAAGGGGTTCCTGCACTGAAATCCCCCGAGATGCCACAGGCAGAGTGTCACGTCAAAGAGCTGGTGCACCAGAGGGGTTTGGAAAAGGGTCCTATCAAACCTCTCCCTACCTGGTGCAACGCCAGCCCAGAACTGCATTGTTGGGGGCAGAAACCTGTGAGGTCAGGGGGACACCAACCACAGATTGGAGGGGGGGGGTTGCAGTAGTGGGTGGCTTTGGCACAGTGGGTGTGGCAGGGTACACATGCGGCACCAGGCAGATGTGCCCTGGACAGTGGTACCAACCCCCCAAACCTGGTACACTTGGTACATCCCGGCATTCATGCACAAACCCTGCCCCAGACCCATTAGTACCATCAACCCTGGCAGCTGTCCTGGCGATTGCTCAGTCCCCAACCAGCAGAGATAGTCCATAGCTTTAGGTTACTAGATGCACACACACCGTGCTGTAGCTACATCGATATTGTTACCTGCAGTATGCCACCATACGGTGGGCTATACTGCAAGGGAATGTTGCGCTGCCCCAGGTATGTCCATGTCCACCAACTGCACATAGTGTCCCACAGCCATAGACTAACACTGTATGTCAGAGACCCTGCAAACTCCGGGAAGGCTGCCAGGGCTGGGTGTACCAAAGGGTCCATAGCACGGTCCATGCATGCATTACAGAAAGTACCATATCCATGGGTCTCTACAACTGTCCAGGGCACATCTGCCCTGTGCCACATCTGAACCCTGCCACACCCACTATGCTTACACCACCCACTACAGCACTCTGCTCCCCCAGGTCCGGCTTCAGTGTTCCCCCAACCTCGCAGGCTTTCTCCATGCTCCCTACTCAGCACAATCCTGACCTATGGTGCAGGGCTGTTAGACCAGCTCATGGCTGGTTTAAGTCATTCACACCGTAAGAGCTCTTTGAGATTTCTACCACTTGTGTCCTGTATACTCTTAGCACTGCATCCTGGGCCTTTGTAAGCAAAATCAAGCCATAATCAGCATGCCACAAACAAATGTTAATACCTCTTGAACTGTAAGTGCTACACATAAAGTATGAGTGGCAAAGTTGTTCAGCACAAAATTACCTTTCCAATGGTGCTATGCAATCAATTCGGTTTTTATTTTAAACTAGCTGAACTACCAAACAATTGTGTTTTTTTTCTGGATTTTTTCAGGGTGCTTAGGTGAGGCTTGAGAGACAGCTATGCACACCATACCTTAAACAAATGCGAATAACTCCTAAAGTATACATGATGGACACAAAGTATCAGCAGCAAAGTTGTTCAGCACAAAATTACCTTTCTAACTGTACTATGCAATCAATTCTAAGCAATTTGGTTTGTTTAATATTTAGGTGAAGACTTCTGACTTCCTCAGAAATTTCCAGGTCTGAGTGAAAGTCAGCTGAGTACATCTACAGTCGTTACTGGCCTAAGTGACTATGCTTTCAGATGCCACCTACAGGCATATCTAGGCCTGAACAAGTTAACCACAATCCCGAGTTGAGGCCATGATGCGCGGGGCTTCCAAAATCCCAAATAAGGGGATGCTGCATCCCCGCCATGGCACAAGACCCCCTTCTGCCTAGGCACACCAGTACTTTTGGCTGAAGGGTGGTGTACGGCAGATTCAGCACATGGCTTCCTGATTTCAATGCAGTCTGCATTCAAAAACTGGGATTGACACATTTGGTGCAAGGTGCCACTTGCGTCGATTCCTTTTGGCGCAGACACCTTGTGCCAGATTTCACCCTAGGAAAACTGGGCCCTAGGTGTTACATTTTTAAAAGTGAAGTCAGCTACAGCATGTTGCTGTATCAACAGGTCATGTCCCTTCAACTGCCATATATCTAATTACTTAAAAATTGTTATAAATATAAATTGTTGGGCCGGCCCGTGTTCGGGAACGAGCATGGACCACCAGGGGTTGGCTGCGATGAAGAAGGATTGAGCATCCGATGGACTGCTCTCCTTCTCCGGGGGAGGAGAGGTCTCAGTAGTCGGTGCCCAGTTGCCCCCTGGCAGAGGCTGGGGGACAGGGTGCCAGGTGACAGTCGGGAGGACTCTGGGCAGACGCTTGGAGGAAGCATGTGCAAACGTGTGTGCGCTTGCCTCCGCTGGCATTAATGCACACCCTAGACTCCAGGGGACAAGAAAACAGTGAAAATGGCACCTCTCGAGCAGTTGATGGCAGTCTATGTGTTTTCACCGGGCTTACATGCGGCACCCGAAACTGGATCTGTGTTGGGTGGGGAGTTGGGGGCTCCCTGCCAACCAGCTGAGGGGAATAAGCCGCAGGGGTTACAGGGTGCTGATGTGAGGCTGCGGTAGAGGCAGCCAGCGGCCGGATCCCCAGTAGGATGCGAAGGACATGGGAATAGAAAGGTGGCTGAGGAGGTAAAAAATTGATAGCAAAAAAATAAATAAATTATAAAGTTCTTATGATTTTTTGTAATTTGCCTTATTGATTTATCAGTTGAGGAGCCCAAGTCCTTTGAGTGTATCATTGGTGCAGGTGTGGGGTGCAGAATCCTTTTCGTCTACCATCCACCAGGAGGTGAGAAGCAGTTTCTGCAGGAAGTCGCAGACTACACTGTTGATATGGTGTTGGAGTCTCCTAGATAGGTGGTGCTGGAGGACTTTAGTGCCTGAGTCGACGATGCAGTCTTGGAATGTGGTCAGGACTCCCTCCAGTTAATGAATTTGTTCGGCTTCACACAGGTGATTATCTCTGCGACCCATATTCAAACATCTTAAGGGCATTAACAAGGTGAAAGAGTCCAACATGTTTCAATATAAGAAAAATAGCAGGACAAGAGGACATAGCATGAAATTAGAGGGAAACATAGAAGTTGACAGCAGATAGGAACCACAAGGCCCATCCAGGCTGCCCATTTGTTCTACCTTATGAATCTGTCATAGGCCTTTACTCAGTCAATGGCCTATCTATTCATACTCATCTGGAGTGCTCCCTTATGCCTATCCCATGCCTGTTTGAAGCCCTGCACCATATTCATATCCACCACTTCCTGAGGTAGGCCGTTCCATGCATCCACCACCCTTTCGGTGAAGAAAAACTTCCTCACATTACCTCTTAATCGGCCTCCCTCTAATCTCATGCTGTGTTCTCTTGTCTTGCTATTTTTCTTATTTTTAAACATTAGACTCTTTCAGCTTGTTAATGCCCTTCAGATGTTTGAATGTTTCGATCATATCACCTCTCTCCCTCCTTTGCTCTAGGGTATACACATTGAATTCCACTAATCTGTCCTCATATGTTTTCTGATGCAGTCCCTGCACCATTTTGGTTGCCCTTCTCTGGACTGCCTTCATTTTGTTAATGAAATTGTGCATGTGCGACCTCCAGTACTGCATGCAGTACTCCAGAAGGGGTCTACCCAGTATCTTGTAAAGAGGGACTATTACCTCCCTCTTACGACTTGTGACACCCCTACTAATACATCCCAACATCCCCCTAACCTTACTAACTGCTTTAGTGGTCTGCTTGGATGATTTCAGGTCATCTGTGATGACGATGCCCAAGTCTTTTTCTTCCCTTGTGATTGCCAGCAACTCCCCCCCAACCTATAGGTGGCTTCAGGATTTCTCTTCTCTATGTGAATGATCTTGCACTTCTTTGTATTAAACCTCAGTTGCCATGCTTCCAACCATTTTGCCAGTTTATCCAGATCTCTTCTCATTCTGCCCACCCCATCTGGATCATCTACTCTGTTGCAGATCTTGGTGTCATCTGCAAACAGACAAACTTTACCCTCCAGTCCATCTGCAATGTCACTGATGAAGATATTGAAGAGGACTGGCACCAGTACTGATCTCTGAGGTACCCGCTTGAGACTTGCATCTCTTCTGACTGTATACCGTTTACCACCACTCTCTGTGTTCTGCCCACCAACCAGTTTGCCACCCAGTTGACAAACCTGTGACCCACCCCAAGCCTACCCAACTTATTAATCAATCTTCTATGTGGAACAGTATCAAAAGCTTTGCTGAAGTCAAGGTAGGCGACATCAACTGCACTCCCTTGGTCCACCACTCTGGTTACCCAGTCAAAGAAATCTATGAGATTAGTCTGATAGGACCGTTCTTTTGTAAACCCATGCTGTCTTGGATCCTGGGCTCCTAAGGATTCCAGGTGTTGCACTATCCTTTCCTTAAGGAGTACCTCCATAATCTTGCCCATTACTAAGGTAAGACTGACTGGTCTGTAGTTCCATGCCTCCTCCCTGCTACCACTCCTGTGGAGTGGGATCACATGAGCCCTTCTCTAGTCTTCTGGGACCTCTTCTGTGCTTATAGACTCACTAAACAGTTCTGATAATGGCTCTGCTAGTTCCACCCTTAGCTGCTTTAGTACCCTGGGATGTATGCCATCCGATTCCATTGCCTTGTCCACCCTGAGCTTAGTAAGCTCTTGTAGAGCCCTTTTTTTTGTGAAGGGACTTGTGCACACCTCCCTCGCCCAGCCCTACCTTCTCCTCAGTAAATACTGAGCAGAAGTATCTGTTTAGGATAGATGCTTTTCCTTGGTCCTTCTCCACACACTCCCCCTTATCACCTTTGATCTTAGCAATACCCCTGCTGGACTTTCTGCTTTCACTAATGTTATCGATGGAAAGTCTTCTCCCTTTCTTTTACTGTTTGTGCTAGTGTTTCCTCGGTTTGGGCCTTTGCATGCCTTACTGCATTCCCTGCTTCCCTTAGGGAAGTTTGGTATGCCTCCCTATCTTCATCCCACTGCATTCCCTTATATTTCCTGAAGGCCAACCTTTTGGCTCTGACCTTTTCTGCTACTGTTTTTCAGAACCAAAGTGGTTTCCTCCTTCTTTTGCTTTTGCGTTTCTCCTTAACAGAATGGGATGCTGCTTCAAGCACTGCATCCTTAATGCTTGCCCACTCTGCCTATACCCCCTCAGCTGTATCAACATGTTTCAATATAAGAAAAATAGTAGCACAAGAGGACACAACATGAGATTAGAGGGAGGCCGATTAAGAAAAAATTACTCACCTTAGTAATGTTGTTTCTTCTAATGGAGTCTTGCTAAATTATAGACATTAGCAGTTTGATCCAGCTCTAGAACTGCCCCGGAGTGAAATGGTTAAAACCATTCCAAAATAGAATTTTGGCACGAGCAGCTCTATCTGTGTCATTTCAAACTTGAACTGTCAGATCTTTATGAGCCAAACTCACTAAGGTCTGTGTGGAAGCTGTAACCTACACTAGCCAAATGGCTACCTAAATAATAACCATTGATGGTCCCAACACCCAAGACTCAAGTCAGGGGACCAGAAATACTAACACCATTCTAATAATATGAAAATGGAACATAAGTACAATAAAACACACACACGCGCATACACATACACACCCCCCAAAGTCCCAAAGGGGACAAAATGCTAACAGGACATAAGTAGTGCCCACACTAAGTTGCCCGCACCCCACCAAGTAGAGGTTCTGAGAGGGGCAGGTTGGGGAGGTCTATAATATAGCAAGACTCCATTAGAAGAAACAACATTACTAAGGTGAGTAATTTTTTCTTCAAACAACATGAAGTCTTGCTATATTATAGACATTACAGAATACACAGCAGTACCTCCATGGAGGAGGGCAGAACCTACTTAGAGAATAGGCTCTGAAGAACAGCTGTGCAAAGCCGGCATCTCTCCTGGCCTGGACATCCAGGGAGTAATGCTTGTAAAAGTGTGTACCGTTTTCCAACTAGCAGCCTGGCAAATCTCTAATAAAGGGATATCTCTGGCAGCAGCTAGAGCAAGCTGTACCCCTGGTAGAATGAGCCCTCAAACCGGGGCTCTGCCCACTTTCTGATAACAAAATTGGATACAAGAGACAATCCACCTGGCTATTGATCTCTTAGTGGCAGGTTTGCCTTTCTAACTTCACCATAGGTAAGGAAAAGTTGGAGGATTGAACCTGTGACCTTTGATACGCTCTATATAATAACTAAGAGCTTTCTTAACATCCAGGCTGTGCAACCTCCTCTCACCCGAAGAAGATGATCAGTGAAAAATACTGGAAGGAGATAGATTGATTAAGATGGAAATCTGAAACCACCTTAGGCAAAACTTCCTATTAGTCCTAAGGACTACCTTATCCCTGTGGAAGAAATAAAGTCAGTCTCCACTGACAAGGCTTGCAATTCACTTATGTCTGGCAGTGATAGCCACTAGAAAACAGTTTTCTAAGTTAGGTACTTAAGCTCTGCAGAAAACAGAGGTTCAAAAGGGGTTGCATTAACTGGGCAATGCAAACATTAAGGTCCCAAGCAGGGGCGTTCTCCAAAGGAGGATTAGTATGGAGTAATCCTTAAAAAATTGGAAAACACAGGATGAGAGGAAAGAGGGATGATTTTCCTGTTGACACAAAAGCAGACACAGCTGCCAAATGAACTCTCAGGGTAGCTGGTCTGAGACCCAAGGAATTAAGATGTACCATGTAATCTAACAAAATGGGCAATGCAGCAGATTCTGGGAAATATTTTCCCAGCACACCAAATGGAAAACCTTTTCCATTTAGAACTATAAGTAGCCCTAGTGGAAGGCTTTCTGGAAGCCTTTAGGATCTCAAGAACACCCTGAGAGAGGTGTAAATCAGCAAACTCTAACTCCTCAAGAGCCAGGCCTTGAGGTTGAGGGATTGAGGTCCGGATACCAAACCCTTCCCTGGGCACAAGTCAACAGATTGTGATTCCTGGGAGGCACAGGGAAGATGGACTGTCAGAGACAGAAGGAGTGGGTACCAGGGCTGCCTGGCCCAATCCGGGCAATCAGAATCACCCTGCAAGGCTGAGATCTGATTTTGACTAGTACTTTGAATAGGAGAGGAAAGGGGGAAGCATAGAGGAACTTCCTCCCAATCCAGAAGAAGGGCATCTGGGAACTGAGCCCAGCACTGGAGGCCTGCAACAGAACAGAGGAAGTTTGTGATTGTCTGGGGCTGCAAAAGATCTATCTGAGGGATGCCCCACCTGGCAAAACTATCCCCAGCACTTGAGGATCCAGGGACCATTCGTGATGGCCCTGGGAAATCCTGCTGAGGGCATCCGCTAGGACATTGTCCTTCCCTGGAAGATGAACTGCTATGAGGAAGTGGTCAGGAATAGGCCAGAGACCACAACTTCATTGCCTCGGTGCACAAGGCGAAGACCGAGTGCCCCCTGTTTGCTGATGTACCACATTGTTGTGGTGTTGCTGTTCTGACTTGTATCACCTTGTCGTGGACAGATGCAGAAAAAGCTTGAAGAGCTAAAAGACAGCTCTGAGTTCCAGCAAATTGATGTGGAGCAGAGATTCCTGGGGGACCAAACTCCCTGAGTGGAAAGGTCACCCATGTGGGCTCCCAACCCAGAAGGAAGCATCTGTAGTGAGAGTCAAGTCGTGAGAAGGGAAATGAAGGGACCCCGCTCTTAAATTGCTCTGATCCTGCCACCACTGGAGAGCTAGGATCCAGGTCTAGTCACTGGGACCAACTTGGAAAGGGGTCTCTCTCTGAGACCAAAGGTTCTCAAGTGAAACTGAATGTCTCTCATCTGAAATCTGGCTCCCTGCACAACAGCTGTGGATCCAGCCATGTGCCCCAGGAGCTGCAGAAAGTGTCTTGCTGGTCGAGACCTGCAGAGTGAAGGAAGAGGCCAGAGCCACTAAATTCCTTACCCTTTCTGGGGAAGAAAGGCTCTGGCTAGCTTTGTGTCCAATTCTGCCCCTATAAAGGTGAGTACCTGGACTGGTTCCAGAACCGACTTTGGTAGGTTTAGCAGAAAACCCAGGAGGTGAGAAGCTGCTGGGTGACCTGCAGGTGAGATTTACCTGTTCTGGGACTGGCCTACAATGAGCCAGTCATCTAGATGAGGAAAAACAGCAATCCTCTGCCTCCTTAAGTGGGCCACTGCCACTGCTAGACACTTTGTGAATACCCTTGGAGCAGAGGTAAGGCCAAGGGCATTGCTCTGAACTGGTAATGACCTGAGGGCAGTTCGAATCTGAGGTACTTTCGATGGGATCTTCTGATTAGGACATGGAAATAGGCATCCTTGAGGTCCAGGGAGGCTAGCCAGTCCCTGGCCTTAGGGAAGGTAAAATCATTGCCAGAGTTACCATTTTGAACTTTGGTTTCAAAAGATGCTTGTTCAGATATCTGAGATCTAAAATGGGCCGCCATTCTCCTGTCTTTTTGGGGTAAGGAAGTATCTGGAATACAGACCCTGCCCTGATGCAGGGAGGAACCCTTCTTCTGCTCTGAGAGCTAACAGGGATGAGACCTCTGTTTCCAGAGCGAGGGTCTCTGAAGCACTTGAGGTAGAAAAGTCTGCTTCTCAACTTGGGAAACTTTTGAAGCTGAGAACCAGACCCTGGCTTACTACTTCCAGAACCCACTTGTCTGAGGTTAAAGAAGCCCAATTCTGACTGAAGTAAGCCAGCCTGCCCCCCACTGGTACAGGAGAATCGGCCCTGGGCACCCCATCAGGGTGCCTGTTTCGCAGGAGCTTTAGGCTGGGGGGTGGGAGCAGGTCTGCCCACCCCTCGTCTGCCCCTGCCTCTGAAGAAGCCCCTCTGAGCATAGGCAGAGGAGGCCTGAGTCTGGTAGAAAGGCCTGTGAAAAGGCCTACCCCTACCCCTGGGGGCATGCCTTTGAGGAGTGGCTTGCCGCTCCTTAGCCTGGGCACTCTTGTAAGTAGTCCTATATTCATCCATCTTCTTCATGTAATTCTCTGTCTGCTCTCCAAACAGAGAATTTCCCACCCAGGAAAATCCATAGCCTAGTCTGGGTATCCTGTGACAAACTAGTACACCTGAGCCAGGCCAACCTACGAAAAGCTACAGATGTGGCCATGACCCTAGAAGAAACATCATTAACATCCACAGCAGCATGAAACTGAACCTTAGAGGCTTTAATGCCATCAGCAGCCACCTGTTCTAGTTCACTAGCCAGCTGGCCATGGGCCTGCTTGGCCAATTGCATAACAATATCCCATCTAGATTTCTGATACCTAGCTACATAAGCCATATAATTTGCTTGCCTGAGTCCCAGAGAGCTGCCATATACTGTTTTTTGCCATGGCATCAATCTTCCTGGAATCCTTGTCAGGAGGATGTGAAGCCAAGGAATATTAGCTTTATCACAGGCAGCAGCCTGAACTACTAACATGACTGCATTGCTGAGAAAGGAATTCTGTATCAGGGCCTGACAATGTATACCTTCTGTCCGTCTTTTTTATCTACAGGAGGCACAGAATTAGGAGCTTTTAAAATTTTAATTGTTTGTTTCCTAAAAGACTTATGTAAAGGAATAGACAATCTCCTAGACTCTGGAATATCCATCATTTCTACAAAATCAGGCTCCTCTTGCTCATCCACAGCCTCTTCTAAAGGAAGCTGGAGGGTTTCAGCAACTTTTTTATAAAACATAAAATGAGATAGGGACTCAGACAGCATAGGGGGAGATTCTAAAGGTCTGTCTGGGGAGATGTCCGGTTCAATGGGCACACCCAGACCTTCCCAGCCACATTCATACTGTTCATAATCCTCCTCCCCCTTCCTCTGGTTCATAAAATTCCTCAATATCATAATCCTGAACCACTGGGACCGGACGAACCGACCTTTTACCAGATAGTGGTGGTTCGGACGGACCCTGAGACAGTGACTGGACAATTTGTATGGCTTTTGCTATCTCTGCAGCAGTTGGAGAAGGAATTTTGGACTCCAGACCTGCTGATTTTCTTGTTTTCTTTACTGGAATTGGTTCCTCAGAACCAGCTTTTCTTTTGGCCGAGGAAGTCTGGCCCTGGTCAGAGGGCACTCCCTCTGGTTCGGTTGGCACCGAACCGGGCTGACCATCCGGGTCAGCGGACTTTTTGGCCTCTCGTTCCCTGAGCCTGCCCAATCTTTTTTCCAGGGTGGCTGCAGGGAAATTCTTACATACCTGGCAGTCTGACTGGAGGTGGTCAAACCCCAGACAATAAACACATGTGGTGTGTGGGTCAGCCTTGGCAAAGACTTCCCCACAAACATCACAGTGTTGAAACCATGGGCCGGTTTTCTTTTGGGTTTCTCAGACATAATGCCAGCCTAACCAAAAACTTCCCCTTTAACGGTGAAGTGTTAGGCAAGACACCCTTATCGGTTCCTAACCGTGTCACGGTATTGGAAAAAAGTAATAAACTGCTTTTTTTTAGAACCGATAAGAACCGGGAACCCACTCTAAAATAGTAACTTTTAGTTTTAAATGAGTTTTAAACCCACTGATCGGTTCAAAACCGAACCGATAACTTACAAGTTCACATAGACAAAACCTTCATTTTATACGGTTACCAGGATAGAGCTTGAACCCGAGCAGTTTTGGTTCAAAATAAACTATTCTGGGTTAAATCCAGCAGAAAACCACTTTAAACCGAGAAATGAACCGAGCAGAAGGAGAAATCTCCGAGCGACTGTTCACTGAGGCGGAGTAAAGAATCTGACAGTTCAAGTTTGAAATGACACAGATAGAGCTGCTCTCGTGCCAAAATTCTATTTTGGAATGGCTTTAACCATTTCACTCCGGGGCAGTTCTAGAGCTGGATCAAACTGCTAATGTCTATAATATAGCAAGACTTCATGTTGTTTGAAGGGGTAATGTGAGGACGTTCTTTTTCACAGAAAGGGTGGTGGATGCATGGAACGGCCTACCTCAGGAAGTAGTTGATATGAATACAATGCAGGGCTTCAAATAGTCATAGGGTAGGCATAAGGGAGCAATACAGATTGTCATAGTGCCCCGAGACTCATCTGTTTCTTTCAAGACTACTGCAGTAGCATCTATACCTGTCTTATACTTTTTCTACTTTCTTCTACATTTTTATTTTGCTGTATTTCACCTTTCTACAGGAAGGCCACCTGTAGAAAGTCCTCATCTATCCTCTCCTCTTTTATATTCCGTTTCTGAGTCTGGAGAAGGTTTTATGTCCACTATACTTTCCCCACTGTCTTACTGGCAATGACACAGATTGTACCCCCCCCCCTTGTTTGTACACAAGCATAACTAAAGAGAGACTGGCCAGGTGAAGTATGGTACACACTGCAAGGAGACAGAGAAGGCTTGTGAGTTGCAACTTGCAGTTTGTGTTTTAAACTGAAACTTCTCGCTTTTCTGTCCCTCACTACTTTGTTTGAATCATGCCGAAACACTCACTACTCTGAATACCTTTGCTCCTGTATAAAAAACAAGCAGGCTGAATATTCAACTAAAAGTAGTTCATTTGAACTAAAACAGCCTGCTGAAAACAAAAGTTGCTTGCACTGAATTCCCCTCTTAGTATTACTATTGGTTAGGCATGCTTTGAAACTGAGAGAATGTACTGCACGTTCTTAAAGTAACAGCTACTAAAATGCAAACACACTGCTAAAATGTCTAGGCCTCAAACACAACTAAACTAAATACAGGAATGTTTGCAAATGTTTTTTTTTTCCTTTCACAGAACACAGCCAGAATGAAAGAATAAAAATGTATGTTATGCTGTTTTACTACAGTTTCTTTTATAACTATGCAATTCACCTACCAAAGGCTTAGAGTGGTGTCTCAGAGTCCTACCCCAGTACTGCTCAGTTTGTTTCTAAGGAGCCGGCCATTTTTTCCCTATCTTTACGCACTGACAGCCTGAGGGAGGAGCCTGTGTGAGCTACAGTCTGGAAATGTTTGTACATAAATGTTGTTTTTATGTTATGAACCTCTGTATAACACTGTTATCACAAGCATATGCCACAGTGATGTTTCAATGATAATAATGTTGTGTTTAAGGAATGTTTTAAGTTAAATTAGGAAGAGGGTGGAGTTTAGGGTGGTCAGCTGACGAGCACCAGGTATATAAGGGATGGCTTCAGATTTTCTAGTTAGATGAGTTGGAGGTTCAGAGTAACACTGAGCCTAGCAGGTCTGCAGCACCATTCAGACCTTGAGGAGACAGGAGGGATTACTACCCAGTCTGTATTATTATAGCTTATCTCAGAAGCTGAACAGTGATGAGAACTGTGATGTCACTTTGAGCTATATCTGGAATGTTAATGTTTATTTTGATTTTGTTTATTTTGCTGAGTATAAGTCTGCTTATTAAGTATTAATAAAAATAATTCGACCCACTATTTTGGGTCCTGTAGAACCATACACTTGTGTCTGTGCCCTTCCTTCCCACACCTCTTACACAGATGAGTATGAATAGATATGCCATTGACAGAGTAAAGGCCTATGACACATTTATAAGGTCGAAAAAATGGGTAGACTGGATGGGCCTTGCGGTCCTTATCTACAGTCAACTTCCCATGTTTCTATATTTTTACGTCACTCGTTGGACTTGGAGACCTCTGACATGGTGGTGGAACTGCTAGGATGGTCTGACCATCACATTGTAAGGTTCAACTTCATGGCTCCCCCAATAGGCCTGCTCCTGTGGAGATGGTTTGGTTCTGCCCTTTGAGGGGCTTGACCCCAGGTGGTCTGAGGGTGGTGCTAGACCTAGTGAACTTGCCAAGTGTAAGCATGGATCCGGATAACCTACTATAAGCTTATAATAGGGCTTTGTTGGGGGCTCTAGATTATGTTGCTCCTGTTCGTGTTCATCCTCTCACTCTTTGGCCTTGGTCCCCTTGGTTTGATGGGACCTTGAGGGAGTTGAGGCAAGTGGGATGAAGGTTGAAGTGACACTGGCAGAAGTCTGGTTTGGAAGACGACAAACTTAGTCTGATGTCTCATTATAAAGAGTTATCAGTCAGTTATCTGCAGTAAGAAGGCAGAATTCCTGTCCAGGGAAATAACTGCGGCACAGAATCAACCAGCTCAGCTCTTTCAGACTGTGGACAGACTATGCAATCCAACCTGTCTACAGCCACGGACAGCAGTGTCACATGAGAAGTATGCAAGTTTGTCCGATTCTTTGCAGATAAGGTTGCCAGTATCAGAGCGGAAGTCTGTGCAGCTCGCTCTATCGGGGACTATAGGGATCGTTGGGAGGTTGCGGCTCCCTGGTTTGTTTGGTCAGATTTTGATCAGTTGACAGTCATGGATGTCATGAAGATCATCCAGAATTTGCAGCCGACCTGCTGTGGTTTGGATCCGGGTCCAACTTGCCTCCTTGTAGAGTGTGTTGAGGTCATCGGCCCGGTCCTAGTGAAGATAGTCGAGTGTTCTTTAGAGACCAGTGTGTTTCCGGACACCCTGAAGGAGGTGGAGGTGACACCGCTCCTTAAGAAATCCTCTCTTGACCCCGACTGTCCTGCCAATTACAGGCCTGTCTCTAACCTTCCTTTTTGTAGGAAAGGTTATAGAGAAGGCAGTCGTGCTGCAGCTGGAGGATCATCTTACCATGCGTGAGATGTATGATCCTCTCCAGTCGGGATTCAGGAAGAGGCATAGTATTGAGATGGCACTCATCCGGGTACTAAACGATCTGACAGCGAGAGTTCAGAGGACCCGTTCCATCCTGGTTCTCCTTGATCTCTCTGCAGCATTTGACACTGTGGACCATGATGCGCTTCTAGAGCGCTCAAGGATCATCTATGGACTATCAAGTATGGTCCTCAGATGGTTCCATTCGTATTGTACCAGCAGGTTTCAGAGACTGGTGTCGGGGATTTATTCCTTTGACCTGGTCTCCCTGCTGTGTGGGGTCCCTCAGGGCTCTGTGTTGTCACCCATGTTGTTCGCAGTGTACATGCTGCTGTTGGGGGACATCGTGAGGCGCTTTGGGCTCAGTTTTCATGCTACGCTGATGATACTCAGTTCTACATATCCTTTGTGCCTAGGCAGGATGATTCTGTCTTGGTATTTAACAACTGCCTTGCTGAGTTCCAGGACTGGATGAGTGCCAATTGGTTGAAGCTGAATCTGGGCAAGACTGATGTGCTGGTGGTGGACCCAGGACGTTGGGTTGAGGGACAACTGGCTAGACAGCCTTCCGGGCTTTTGCTCGGCGGCAGCCAGCTCCTGACCTCAGATCGGTTGCATAATCTGGATGTTATTTTGACAAGGAGCTGACACTTAAGTTTCAGGTGTCAGCCATCATCAAATTCTCTTTTTACCATCTGAGGAATATCGCCTGGATAAAATACCTGGTCCCACCCGATGACATTCCAACACTGATCCACGCCTTTGTGATCTCGTACCTTGATTACTGCAACTCCATTTACCTAGGGCTCCCGGGAGTTGATATTCATTGCTTCCAGCTGGTGCAGAATATGGTAGCCAGGTTGTTGACTGGTTTACCTTGATCTTGCCATGTAACACCTGTTCTCCACAGACTACACTGGCTGCCTGTTGAGTGGAGAATCATCTTCAAGGTCGGTTTTCTGATCTATAATGCCCTACATGGACGGAGTCCACGCTATCTGCAAGAGCTCCTGTATCCCTATCACCCCCTCCGCCCACTTCACTCTGTCAATGAGGGATTGCTGGAGAGTCCGAGGGTCCAACTTAAGACATCAGGTGCTAGGGCGTTTGTATGTGAGACCCTGACCCTGTGGAATTCTCTACCTCATTCGGTAAGGGAGCGCCCGACCATGGGGAGCTTTAAGTCAGCTTTGAAAACCTACTTATTCAAGCTTGCCTTCTCTGAATATGGATGACAAATGGTGATGATTTGCTGTCTTTTGTTTAAAATCATCTGGAATGATGTTTTTACACTGCATCGTTTTACTGCTTGTGCAAGCACTTAGGTAATTGATTTGCGCTTTTTAAAAAAATAAAGAAGTTAGGCCAGCCTAGTGGCACTGAGGGTTGAGGCGCTGGATGCCACACCTCATACTACGCTGGGGGTTGGCAGGGGAGGAGAGGGATTGAGCATCTGTGGACTGCTTTCCCTCTACTGGGGAGGGGGGGCCTCAGGTGTCGGCTCGCTTGCAATCCCTGGCGGAGGCTGGGGAACAGTGCACTGGCACTGTACTGGAGGGGTGCGCTGGAGGGAGCGCATGTGGACTCGTGCACGCTCACTTCTTGGCGTCATCGCACGACCCGCTCACGCAAGCCGAGGAAAACTGGGAAAATGGCACACAGTTGTGATGGCTTGATAGCCATCTCACGGGTTGCCCTGCCTCGAGGGTACCACCATATACTGGATGCAGACTCAGTAGGAAGTGAGGGGGACTCTCTGCTGCCCCGCCGCAGGGGGAAGCCAAGGGGATAATTGGTGGGGGCCTCACTGGTGGCTAGGGCAGGACCAGATGGCAGCCGGATAGACAGATGCCAGGACGTGGGAAAATGCAGACTACAATGCCAGCAAGGTAAAAAAGGATTAACAAAAAAAAAAGGAAAAAGAAGTTGAAGTTATTACTTGAAAATAAATCATCACACCAATAGAAGGTGACACATAAAGAGGATCACAAATGCACCAGTGCACCTCTGCTACTTCCAAGTAGCATATGTTTCTGTTAATCTCTGCATGACTGTGTTCTTTACCTGTCTTTGTTTTATTCTATTTGGCAATACCAAAGGAGGACTCAGTGCTTACTGAAAAACAAGTCCCCGCAACTTGAAAATTATCAACAGATTAAAATAGCAGCAAGCAGATGTGCAAGGCCCTCCACTTCCAAGGTGTTCACACCTGCAGTGTTATCACTGAAGCATCTGAATTAGAAATTATAAATAACCGTAGCAAGTGCTCTGGTCCGGATGTCTTAGACAGAGGGGTTGCTGGCTGAAGCAGCTACATCCTGGGGATTTTAGCAAGCAGCAAGCACAGCAGGTGAGTAGTGTATCTGAATTTCTACGCAAAACTACGCAGATAAGCCATACTTGATCACAGTGGTAGGGAAAATCATGGAATCACTTCTGAAGGAAAGAACTGTTGGGTACCTAGAGGCCAGTGGGGCACAGGACTCAAGGTAGCATGGATTCACAGCGGGAAGGGCATGTCAGATGAATGTAATAGATTTCTTTGACTGGATGATCAAAGTAGTAGACCAGACAGGGGCTGTGGATATGGCCTACCTAGACTTTAGCAAGGCATTTGATACAGTCCCACACAAAAGATTAATAAACAAGTTACCAGCCTGGAAGTGGGTCCCAGGGTAGCCTGGGTTACAAACTGGCTGGATAACAGGACGCAGAGGGTAATGGTAAACGGAGCACACTCTGAAGAAAGGGTGGTTACTAGTGGGGTACCGCAAGGTTCAGTACTAGGACCTGTCCTCTTCAATGTCTTTATAAGCGACATTGCAGAGGGACTGGAAGGAAAAGTATGTCTCTTTGCAGATCACAAAAAGATCTGCAACAGGGCTGATACACAAGGTGGGGTGGAAAGGATGAGAAGGGACTTGGCAAGGTTAGAGGAATGGTCGAAAGTATGGCAGCTTAGAGTCAATGCTAAGAAGTGCAAAGTAATGCACCTGGGAAACAAAATCCCAGGGGAAGAGTACACAATGGGGGGAAGGGAGTGGGGGAGTGTACTAACAACAACAAAAGTGGAAAGAGACCTGAGGGTAGTCATATCAGATGACCTTAAGGCAGGCAAGCAATGTAAGAAGGCAGTAAGGAGGGCTGGGGGGAATACTGGGATGCATAGGGAGAGGCATCACCAGTTGAAAACAGGAAGTTGTTATCCCTCTGTACAGACAGTTGGTGAGACCCCATCTGGAGTACTGTGTGCAGTTCTGGAGACCCCATCTCCACAAGGACATAGACAGGATGGAGGCAGTCCAGAGGAGGGCAACTAAAATGGTGCAGGGTCTGCAACAGAAGTCATACAAAGAGACAGACAAAAGGAGCTTAACTTGTATACCCTCGAGGAAAGGAGGGAGAGGGGGGCATGATAGAAACTTTCAAGTACCTCAAGGGAATCAACAAAGTTCAAAAAGGTAGCATCTTTCAAAAAAAGAGATGTGCAAGAACAAGAGGGCACCATTTGAAGATGGGGGGTGTCAGAGGCAATGTGAGGAAGTACTGTTTCACACAGAAGGTTGTGGATGCATGGAACTGCCTTCCTGAGGAGGTTGTAGGGTCAAAAACAGTGAGAAATTCAAGAATGCATGGGACAGATATAAGGCAATTACAGTGGGGGGGTAGGAGGAAGTAGGCTATTGGTTAACTAGAATCTGCAACTTAGCCAACAGGTAGGGAAATGGGCAGACTAGGTGGGCCAAACAGTCCTCATCTACTGTCAAAATCTGTGTTTCTATATTATAAAATGATGGCTGGAAATGGAGTACTCTGACTGACTGACAACATTCTTTAAAAGGGTTAAGTTAATAACTGGTAAATATCATATACAACAGAACAATTAGAAATGTAAAGAGAGGGACTTCCTGTGTGAGCACCACCTAGATGTCAGCCTGAATTCTGAGCTCCGTCCCAACGCAAATAACATCTATCCAGATCAGCAGGTTATTTAGCCCATACACCTTCCAAACAATAGGAATCAGCTAGCTATGGCGACCAAACATAAATCTAAAGACAATTCGGGCAACCAACCGCAGAAGCAACTTAAAACCTTGCTGGAATATACTCAGCCCACACAGGACGCAGCAACCACGGCCTCTCAGTGCACGATTCCGGGTCTGGATGGCACCGACAACAGAACCTGCACAAATACATCCAAAGAGCTCTGTGCCACTCTACAAAAAAATAAACACTACCTCGGAGAAATTAGAAGCCCAGGTACTGGACAATCAACAGAAATTAGCAGCTCTTGACCTCAGAACTGGCAAATAGAAAATTCATTCACCGATTATGCTACAACAGTTAAACAGCTAGAGAGGTGACTCGAAGAACTGGAAAATCGCAATAGAAGGAACGATATCCGAATTCATGGTCTACCAGAGGGCACAGAATCCAACCTGGTTCCTGCATTTATGGAATCCTTTCTAACCAAAATTCTTGGCTGGCGTCTGGAGAAACCCTTCAACATCATCAGGGCTCATCGCTCGTTAGTCCCCAAACCATGAGATCCTAAAGTGAGACCTAGATTTGTGATACTAGCCTTTTGGGATTTCCTTGTTGAAGAAATATTGTGACTTGCTTGGGGGAAGAAAGAAATTCTGTTTGGAGATACGCAACTGTTTTTCGAGCAAGACTACACATCGCAACTGTCGGAAGAGAAGAGAAGGGTACTAGCAGTAGTCTGATCCTTACAAGCTAAGGGAGTAAAAGCATTTTTGGAATACTAAGCCAAAATTTTAATCCTTACTGAAAATGGCCCGAGGAGATTCCCTAACTTAGTAACTGCCGAGAAGTTCCTTCTGACTTTAGATATTGTGTTGCCACTAGATGCCACCACTCAACAGAAGAGTCGAGTAGGTAAACATTCCTGGCAATTGACAGGATCCAAAAGAAAAGGGCAGCAGGATCGGTTGGGGACATCCAGAGTGTGGGACAGGGTTTACCATCATAAAGAGTCCACCACGACATTACAGGATGGCGGATAAGCGGAAGAACGAGGGGGATCATCTCTGCGTGCGGAAGAGGAGACAATGTCTGATAAGCCAACCTGAGGGCTCAGTGGGGACTGGATTCTGGGATTTGTCTCATGGGGCCATGAGTGTGCCTCGTAGAGGACTTTTTGCAGCCGTCTGAATGTCTAAGGTTCTGTTTGGGAAGGGAGGGCAGAGTTTAAAAAAAAAAACATAACAGTATAATGCATACCATAGCTGTTTGCTTTTTCTTTTTGCAGGACATGAGAAACTAGGATGGATGTACAGGCTTAAAGATATGGGGGGGGGGGTGCATATTGCTGACCCTGAGGTGGGAGAGGGAGGCATTGGGAGGCCTCTGCTGTCTAGTTGCATCTGATGACGGGGGGGATCTGCGGGAAGATCGGGTGGGCAGTGTTGGTCATTATGACAGGAAATGGGCGGAGGTTCTGCCGGAGTGGGGAGGTGCCAAAACTGTCCTGTGGCAATGGAGGTACTCCGAAAAAATATTGATAAATCGATACTGGGCCCTGTAGGCCAGGTTGCTAACCGTTTGGGTGGGCACTGATGATGGACTCTAAACACAAGCTCAGATATTCAGTTGGTTCTGGATGTTAGTTTGGTCTGCCCTCAGGGTGAGTCCACTAATGATGAACCCAGTGATCAATGTTTCTATTTCTGCCTTTTAGGCATTGTTGGAGACCTCGACTGGAGCCTAATTTATCTGAACAGCTGCTTTCTCTTTCTCTTCGATTTGGCTCCCTGGCTGCTCTGGCAGTTCTCAGCCCCTCATTGATAATCCCTGAAGGTGACGCAGTTGCCACAGCTTGTCTAGGACAAAACAGAGATGTTGCCACCCTGGCCGACCAAGGGGACCTCTTGCGCGGACTTGGATGTACAGTGGCGTGAAAAAGTATTTGCCCCCTTCCTGATTTTCTCTATTATTGCATATTTGTCACATTGGATGTTTTCAGGTCTTTAGACAAAATATAATATTAGATAAAGGGAACCTGAGTGGACAAATAACACTTTTTTTTTTCACTTATTTCATTTATTTAATGAAAAAAGTTAACCAACACCAACTGGCACTGTGTGAAAAAGTAATTGCCCCCTAGTTAAATCAATCCAATTAAAGGGATAATTAGAGTCAGCTGATTGAACACAGCCAGGCTTGATTACAGCCAGCCCTGCTCAATATAAACCTCACTTATTTTGGCCCTTACCATCAGAGTCACATTGTCAGGACAAAGATTCAACAAGCACATTATGCCATGATCAAAGGAAGTTCCTGAAAAGATCAGAAAAACATTTTGTTGCCCTCTATCAGTCTGGAAAGGGTTACAAAGCTATTTCTAAGGCTCTGGGACTCCATCGAACCACAGTGAGAGCCATAATCTCCAAATGGAGAACACTTGGAACAGTAGTGAACCTTCCCAGGAGTGGGCGGCCTGCCAAAATTACTCCAAGGGCACAGTATAAAAATCATCCAAGGAGTCTCAAAGGATCCTAAAACAACATCCAAAGAACTGCAGGCTTCTCTTGCCTCAGCTAAGGTCAGTGTTCATGACTCCACAATCAGAAAGAGACTGGGCAAAAATGGGCTTCATGTGAGAGTAGCAAGGCGGAAACCACTGCTAACCAAGAATAACATAAATGCTCATCTCTCATTTGCCAAGAAGCACCTGGATGATCCACAAGCTTTTGGGAAAATGTTCTATGGACAGATGAGTCCAAAGTGGAACTTTTGGACAACATGGATCCCATAATGTCTCGCGTAAGCAAACACAGCATTCCACAGTAAGAACACCATACCAACAGTCAAACATGGTGGTGGTAGTGTGATGGTGGGATGCTGCTGCCTAAGGACCTGGATGACTTGCCATAATTAAAGGAACCATGAATTCTGCTCTGTACCAGAAAATTCTTAAGGAGAATGTCCAGTCATCCTTCCATCAGCTGAAGCTGAAGCGTAGTTGGGTCATGCAGCAAGACAATGATCCAAAACACAAAAGCAAGTCCACATCAGAATGGCAAAAAAGAAGTAAAATTAAAGTTTTGGAGTGGCCTAGTCAAAGTCCAGACTCAAATCCGATAGAGATGCTGTGGCAGGACTCTGAAACGAGCAGTTCATGCTCAAAACCTACCAAATGTTATTGAATTAAAGCAGTTCTGCGAGGAAGAGTGGGTTAAAATTCCTCCACAGCGATGTGAAAGACTGATATTGAATTATAGGAAGTGTTTGGTTGCAGTCATTGCAGCTAAATGTGGTGTAACCAGTTATTAAGTGTAAGGGGCAATTACTTTTCACACAGTGCCAATTGGTGTTGGTTAACTTTTTTCGTTAAATAAGTGAAATAAAAACAAACAAGTGTTATTTGTTCACTCAGGTTCCTTTATCTAATATTACATTTTGTCTAAAGACCTGAAAACATCCAGTGTGACAAATATGCAATAATAGAGAAAATCAGGAAGGGGCAAATACTTTTTCACACCACTGTATAGTCGAACGGGGGAGGGGTGAACCCAGCTTGTCCCTTGCCTTCACCTGAATTTGGCTACTACAAAAATAAATTGATTGCCCCATAGCCCTCTGGTTAAAATTGAGGGCACTCCTCCTCTGCCTCACAGGGAAACGATACTAATAGGCGGCTGTGGGGACCACTGGATTTAGGATGGTCCACTATACCAGATTTAGTCACACCTTACACTTTGGTGTGAATTTAAACACTTGCCCTTCCAGTCACTGGACTGATTGGAAGTCCAGGCTGGAGTGGACTCCCAAAATATTTTGGGGTATCCGACCACACCTCCTAAAGCCAACATTGTGTAGTATGTGGCAATAAGGCCAACACACCTTGAAGACCCTAAAGTTGTTTAATTGTTGTGGTTACATTGTTATTGTTAAGTATGTTGTTCACTCATCTACTACTAAAACAGTTCCTGGTAGCACTACTTTCTCCTCGTCCCGAAGAACGGATCATTGCCCACTCCCGGTTGATCATGGCTGATTTAAAGATAGTCTCTCTAAATGTAAGAGGCATTAATAACCCAATAAAGACAACTAAAATATTACAGGATCTCCCGAGACAAGGGGCCACAATAGCTTTTTTACAGGAAACCCACCTCACAGCTCAGGAACACCTTAAATTACAGAGATCGGGGCGGTGGGACAGGTATATGCATCACATTATGAAGCTGCCCCCCATCACAGGGGAGTAGCTATTTTAGTCTGGAGTGATGCACCCTTGGTGGTAATGAAGGTTAGAACAGACCCAAAGGGTTGGTTTGTTCATTTGGAAGGCACTTATCGAGGACAGAACTGTACTCTTGTGAACCTTTATGCCCCATACGAAGAATCACCTTGTATAGCCTTCCTAGAGAAGGTAATCAAATAAAGTGTTATAGGCATACAAAGTTTGATTGTGATTGGGGGAGATTTTAATGAGGTGATACAGGTGGGGGAAGATGACTCTGGGAATGCTCGAGGGGGCGCCACTAGAACAGATAGACTAATTTTGAAGCTCAGTCAGGAGTTAGGATTGATGGAGGCATGGCGTTTTCTACATCCTAGAGGTAGGGATTTTACTTATTATTCCACTCGACATAAGGGGTATTCACGGACTGACTATTTTTTAACAGCTACCAATTGGCTGCAAAGAGTTTCCAGTTGCGAGATAGGAAACATAATTTCCAACCATGCCTCAGTGGAGCGCTGCCTCTCAACGGTGGCCACCCTTCAAGAATCCTGTTGGAGACTGAATATTAGTCATCTCACTAGAGAAGATTTCAAAGATCTGGTATCAAACAATATCCAGGAGTTTTTACAAAACAACCCTAGTAGAGATATGAGGAAGGGTATACAGTGGGATGCCTTGAAATGTTGTTTGAGGGGGGAAATCATTAAATACTCAGCCACCATCAAGAAAGAAAGAAAGAACACACAAAAGAGTAGAACTAGTGGAATTGGAGGAGTTACATCGATCGGGACAGGGAAAGCATATACAAGAAGAGCTAAACAGAGCCAGGCGAGATCTAAACAAATTGCTAGAAATGCAAAGTGAAGGGCAATTAAGATTTGCAAGACAAAAAATTAGTGAGAATGGAAATACAGCAGGTCGATTACTGGCCTGGCAGCTAAGAAAGGAAATGGCCAATAGGGCAGTGGTATGCATCAGAGATTAGGGAATTCCGCTCTCGGTAATTCCCTGATGGAAACAGTCAAGAAATTTGTTAGATTCTATTTGGAGTTGTATGATACAATCATACCACAGGATCACTGTACTAAAGTTCAACAATTTTTTGACTCCCTACCCATCCCAAAATTCGACGAAACAGCCAGATCAGCACTAAACGCCCCAATCTCAAAGCAAGAGGTCTTGACCAAAATTAAACATCTGAAGAATAGAAAAGCCGCTGGCTTCGACGGTTTATCAGGTGGTATTTTAAGGAGTTTCACCACCCCCATAGACCTGATGTTGGCTACATGTAATGAAATTCTCACAAATCGAGAATCAGTTCCACCATCCTGGAATTTAGCTCAAATTTCAGTACTTTTTAAACCGGATAAAGATGCTCAACTTTGTATCTCTTATAGACCTATCTCACTCCTTCCAGTAGATATGAAAATTGTTTCTGGGATTAAGGCAGATCAACTACAAACATACATGACAAGGTTAGTACATCAAAACCAAACTAGTTTTATAGCAGGAAGATTCCTCCAACATAATATACGTCGGTTTCTAAACATTATTTCCGTTCAACGTCATTCCACTGCATTTCAGCTAGCCATTAGTAGGGATGCTGA
This sequence comes from Neoceratodus forsteri, assembly GCA_016271365.2. Lineage (NCBI taxonomy): Eukaryota > Metazoa > Chordata > Ceratodontiformes > Ceratodontidae > Neoceratodus > Neoceratodus forsteri. The sequence continues at coordinate 685,042,827 of CM057456.1, read as the reverse complement.
GAAAGCTTTCAACAGGGTGGACTGGACATTTATGTTTAAGATTTTGGACCAGTCACTGTTGTAAGCTGACTGCGGGGAATTTTCCGTCTGTGCCTTTGGGCAGCCCCACTATCCAGAGACTGGACTGACGAGAGCGGTTTTCTTGCTCATCCACTTTCTCTCTGAGTTCTGTGATCGAGTCTGTACAGATACTACGCTCCCAGGATAGTGTATGAAGCGAGTCCTCCAGATCGCTGACACACTGTTGAAATTCACTGATCTTGGTGGAGTGAGTGGTGGCTGTCTCGGTCAAGCCGGTCACTGCTGACTGCAGGTGACCCATTTGAGCTGTTACTGAGGTGAAGCCTGCCCGCATCTCCTGCTGCATCGCCTCCAGGGTAGTCGGGACCCTCGCCAGCAAGTGCTCTAAGGTGGACATGTTGCTCTCATCCGTTGTGGCGTTTTTGGCCTGTAGGCCCGTGGAGGGGTTCAGGCCCCGCTTCAGCTCTCCACGATGTTCCGCAGCCCCAAACTGCAATTTCGATTGCCTGTTTTTGTTTCCTCTTGCTGCCATGAACTAACGCTAACTTTCCACTGTTACAAGCTACTAAAATCTTACTTAGGTCACTGGAAAATTTCACTTTTAAGAGCAGGTGCTCCAGGAGCGGTACTAAAACGTGACCGCCATCATGCCTGCGCTCTGGACATTTATGTTGTCCACCCTGTCGAAATTCGGACTGGAGAGAACTTCATTTCAGCAGTGTCTGCCCTTTATCACAAACCAGAGTCTAGAGTCAGGGTAAATGGTTATCTCGAAGCGTATCCCTTTGAGGAGGGGAACCAGGCAGGGGTATCCCCTCTCCACTTTACTTTTCACCCTGTCTCTGGTGCCTATAGCTATCTGGATCCGAAATAACCCTAACATCAAGGGGTGATGGTGGGGGGAGGAACAGAAAGTAGCATTGTACATGGATGATTCTTTGTTTTTTTTTGAGAACCCCAAGATTCATTACCTCATCTCTTAGAATCCCTGAGGCTCTTTGGTACATTAGCAGGTTATAAAATAAACATTGCAAAATCTGAAGCTATGGTACTAAACGGTGCCCCCTCAGCCAGGTTTAAGGACACCTTCCCCTTTACACGGGCCAAGAGGAATACTTTTTGATACTTAGGGGTTATGGTGTCAGCAGACAAAAGAAAAAAATTACTCACCTTAGTAATTATGCTTCTTCTAATGGAATCTTGCTGTATTCTGACTATTGCAGTTAGCCCCAGCACTTGAACTGCCCCAGAGAGTAGAGGGTTAAATTCTATGCAGAGTATAGAACGTTGAGCTCGAGCTCGGTTCAAACCTCTGTCTGCAGCACTCTGAAGTGCAACCGTCAGATTTTTTCGAGCTAATAATAACTAACTAAGACAACTATGTGGAAATTGTAACATTTTTACTAGTCAAATGGCAACCAAATATTTTGGATCCCCAAAAGACTCAAGTCAAGAAATCCAAAATCAAAACCCAGGTAGTGAACAAAGCAAGACTATTAAAATAATAAAAATAACTCACTCCCCTTTTCTAAATGAGGGAGTGCCCAAATACACCTCTGAGGTGCAACACTGTACCTGCCAGCCAACTTTCCAAAAGCAGGTTCTGAGAGGGGAGGCAGGGAGGGAGGGAGGTCAGAATACAGCAAGACTCCATTAGAAGAAACCTAATTACTAAGGTAAGTAACTTTTTCTTCAAACAACATGAAGTCTTGCTGTATTCTGACTACTGCAGACTACCAAGCAGTACCTCCATGGAGGAAGGATTCGAACCTACTTTGGGAATAGGCTCTGCAATACTGCTGTACCAAACCAAGCATCACTCCTAGCCTGGATATCCAGGGAGTAATGCTTGGTGAACGTATGGACTGTTTTCCAGGTGGCTGCTTTACATATCTCTAGCAAAGGAATATCCCTGGCAGCAGCCAGGGAAGAAGCTGTACCACTAGTCGAATGTGCCCGCAGGCCTGAGGGTGGTATTTTGCCTAGCTTCTCATAGCAGAATTGTATACAAGAGAAAATCCATCTGGCAATAGTTCTCTTAGTGGCAGGTTTGCCCTTTCCCACTTCCCCATAAGTGAGAAACAACTGGAGGGAGTCAAACCTGTGTGCCTTAGTATGCTCAATGTAGTAACTAAGGGCTCTTTTAACATCCAAACTGTGTAATCTTCTCTCTCCTGAAGAAGAATGACCAGTGAAGAACACAGGGAGAGACGTAGATTGGTTCAGATGAAAATCTCAAACCACTTCAGGTAAGAACCTCCTATTGGTTCTAAGGACCACCTTATCTCTATGGAATGAGATAAAATCAGGTTCCACTGACAGAGCCTGTAATTCACTGATACGTTTGGCAGATGTAATAGCTACCAGAAACACAGTTTTTCAAGTTAAGTACTTGAGCTCCGCTGAAGACAAAGGCTCACAGGGGGTTGCATAAGCTGAGCAATGCAAACATTAAGGTCCCAAGCAGGAGTAGGATCCCTAAAGGGGAGATTGGTATAAAGCAATCCCTTGAAAAATGTACAGAAAACAGGGTGAGATGACAGTGAGGAAGGCTTCCCCACTGACAGAAAAGCAGAAACAGCTGACAAGTGTACTTTGAGAGTAGCTGGTTTGAGGCCTAGGCCATTGAGATGAACCATATAATCCAGAACTGTAGACAATTCAGCAGTGTCTGGGGATATATGCTTCTTGGAACACCAAATGCTGAATCTTTTTCATTTGGAGATATACATTTTTCTGGTGGCAGGTTTTCAAGAGGCTTTGACAAAGTCCAGAACCCCTTGAGACAGATGCAAATCTGTATATTCTAACTCTTCAAGCGCCATGCCTTGAGATTGAGAGACCGAAGGTTGGGATACCAAATCCTCTCCTGAGAGGAGGTTAACAGATTGTAATTCCTGGGAAGAGACAGGGGAAGATGGACTGTTAGGGACAGCAACAAGGGATACCAAGGCTACCTGGCCCAATCTTGAACAATCAGGATCCCTTTGCAGGATTGTGACCTTATCTTGACCAGGGCCTTGAACAGTAGAGGAAAAGGAGGGAAGGCATATAGAAATTTCCCTTCCCGATTCAGAATCAGAGCATCCAGAGGGACTGAGCCCAAGACTGGGGATCTGCAACAAAACAGAGGAAGTTGGTGATTGTCTGGGGCTGCAAAGAGATCTATCTCTGGAGTGCCCACCTTGAAAAAAATCACTTTTAACATCAGGGGGTCCAGGAACCATTTGTGATGGCCTTGGGAAATCCTGCTCAATGCATCTGCTAGCACATTGTCCTTTCCTGGAAGGTGGACTGCTATCAGAGAGGTCTGTAGAGAATAAGCCAGGGACCACAGTTTCATGGCTTCCGTGCACAAGGCCATGGACCGAATGCCTCCCTGCTTGTTCATGTACCACATGGTGGTGGTGTTGTCTGTCCTGACCTGAACCACCTTGTTCTGCACTGACTGAGAGAAACCTTGCAGGACCAGAAAGACAGTCCTGAGCTCCAAGAGCCTGATATGAAGAAGGGATTCCTGAAAGGACCACAGTCCCTGGGCTGTGAGAGCCCCCAGATAGGCTCCCCACCCCAGTAGAGAAGCATCTGTGGTTAGGACCACAGAATAAGATTGAGTGACGAATGGGACTCCTTGCTGGAGGTTGTCCTGATCCTGCCACTACTGGAGAGCTTGGATCAGGGTCTGAGTCACTGGAATTAGTTTCGTTAGGGGATCTTTCCTCTGAGACCAAAAAGCCCTCAGATGAAACTGAATGTCCCTCATCTGAAATCTGACCCCTTGGACCACTGCTGTAGAAGCTGCCATGTGGCCCAGAAGCTGAAGGAATTGCCTTGCTGGCCGAGAAACCAGAAGGTGGAAGGAAGAAGCCAGCTCTATAATAGCCCTTGCTCTTTCCAGGGGAAGAACAGCTCTTGCATTGACAGTATCCAGCTCTGCCCCATGAAGGTGAGAAGCTGTACAGGCTCGAGAACTGACTTGGGGAGATTGAGAAGAAATCCTAGGGAAGTGAGCACTTGCTGAGTCACTTGCAGGTCTGACTTGACTTGGTCTGGAAACTGGCCCACAATGAGCCAGTCATCCAGGTATGGAAATATTCTTCCTTCTTAAAAAGGCCACTACTACTGCTAGGCATTTTGTGAATACCCTTGTAGCTGATGTTAGGCCGAAGGGCATTGCTTTGAACTGATAATGGCCTGAAGGCAATTCAAACCTCTGGTACTTTCTGTGGGAACACCTGATGGGAATGTGAAAGTAGGCATCTTTTAGGTCCAGGGAGGTTAGCCAGTCCCCTGGCCTTAAGAGAGGGAAGTATTATTCTCAGAGTCACCATTCTGAATTTTGGTTTTAAAAGATGCTTGTTCAGATATCTTAAGTCTAGGATTAGTCGCCACTCCCCTGTCTTTTCTGGGGTAAGGAAGTACCTGGAGTATAGACCTTTGTTCCTGTGCAATGTAGGAACTCTCTCTATGGCCTTTAAGGCCAGCAAAGATGAAACCTCTGCCTCTAGGGCAACGGTTTCAGAGATGCTTGCAGGTGGAAAGGATCTGGCTCTCAACTTTGGAAATTCTTTGAAGCTGAGACCCAGACCCTGGCTTACTACCTCCAGGACCCACTTGTCTGAGGTAACAGACATCCAGTCCTGGAAGAAGTAATCAAACCTGCCTCCTACTGAAATAGGGAAGTCAACCCGGGCTAACACATCACGGTGTCTGCTTGGCAGGAGCCTTAGGCTGAAGGGTGGATGCAGCCCTGCTCATCCCCCTTCTGCCTCTCCCTCGGAAGAACCCCCTCTGAAAAAAGAGAGAAGAGGCCTGTGCTTGGTAGAAAGGCCTATGAAAAGGCCTGCCCCTGCCCCTAGCTTGCTGTCTTTGAGGAGCTGCCTGCCCTTCCTTGGCCTGTGCACTCCTGTAGGTGGCCCTATATTCGTCCATCTTTTTCATGTAATTCTCTGTCTGCTCCCCAGAGAATTACCCACCACAGGGACATCCATGGCCTTAGCCTGGATGTCCTGTGAGAGGCTAGTACATCTGAGCCAATCCATTCTCTGAAGAGCCACAGATGTAGCCATGACTCTTGATGATACATCATTGGAGTGCAGGGATTTATTTAACTCTAAAAATTGATTAGCGTTTTGCTCATAAAAGTGCTAAATCTTTGTGAAAATGCATAACTCTTGCCTCACTGTGTTTAACAAACACAGCACTTCTAGAAAATCTATATAAATACTTTCTGTACAGTTAGTACAGTCCCAAGAAAAAAACTGTTAATCAATTATTTAAAACCCTGGAGTGCACAGCAGCATAAAACTGTACCTTTGATGCCTCAGTCCCATTAGCAGCCACCTCCTCCAGCTCCCCAGCCAGCTGGGGGGAACCTTGCTTAGCCAGTGCCAGTACAGTGTCCCACCTGGACTTCTGGTACCTGGCTGCATAAGCCATATAATTAGCCTGCCTGAGTCCCAAGGAGGATGCCATGTACTGTTTCTTTGCCATGGCATCCAGCTTCCTAGAGTCTTTATTTTGGGGGGGGGGAGGGTGAAGCCAAGGTAAGTTAGCCTTATCACAGGCCACAGCCTGCACAACCCCAACATGGCTGCATTGCTGGTACAAATACTCAGTACCTGAGCCTGATAAAGTGTAGCTCTTGTCCATCCTTCTGTTAACAGGAGGTACAGAACTTGGAGCCTTTAACAGCTTTTGTGTCTGTTTCCCAAAGGACTTATGAAGCGGAGGAGACAGTCCCTTGGACGCTGGGATGTCCATCATATCCACATAATCAGGCTCCTCTTGTTCCTCAACAGCTTCTTCCACAGGGAGCTGGAGGGTTTCTGCCACTTTCCTGTAAAACATGTAGTGGGAAGGGGACTCAGAAAGCCTAGAAGGGGAAACACCAGAAGGCCTGTCTGGGGAGATGTCCGGTTCAATGGGCTCATCTAGACCTTCCAAACCATCATTATTATCATCATCACCTTCGTAATCCTCGGCCCCCTCCAAATCCGGTTCATAAAAGTCTTCAGGGGCATAATCCTGAACCGGAGGAACCGACTGAACCGAATGCCTGCCAGAAGGCGCCGGATCGGACGGAACCGAACGAAGCGATTCCACAATCTTAATTGCTCAGGCAATATCCTTGGCGGTCGGAACATGGGTCTCTGGATTTGAACTGGCCGATTTCTCTTTTCGTTTTCTTTTCGACTGAACCGATTCCTTCGGAATCGTCTCTCCTCTTGCCCAAAGAAGTATTGCCCTGGTCAGAGGGCACTCCTTCTAGTTCGGTTGGAACCGAACTGGGCTGCCCATCCAGGTCAGCGGACTTCTCGGCCTCCTTATCTCTAAGCTTGCCCGACCTTTTTTCTAGGGTAGACTTAGGGAAGTTCTTGCAAATTTGGTAGTCTGAATGGAGGTGGTCAAACCCCAGACAATAAACACAGGTGGTGTGGGGATCAGCCTTAGCAAAGACTTCCCCACACACACTGCAGTGTTGAAACCCAGTGGGCTCGGTTTTCTTTTGGGTTTCTCAGACGTAGCCATCCTAACCAACAAACTTACCCTTTTTATGGCAAACAGCCAGGCAAGACTCCCTTATTGGTTTCTAACCGTGTCACGGGTGCTTGAAAAAAACCACAAGAAATACATTTTTTTAAACCAATAAGGACCGGTAACCACACAGTAAAGTAAGAAAACAAAACAACCTAGACGACCGGTTCAGCTGAACCAGTCAAAATACAACTTTTACAATTTCCACAAGTTTTAAAAACGGCTAGTTCACTACCTAGTACTTAGTGTACCACAGACAGAGATCTGAACCGAAATTAGAAAAAATAATCGGTAAAACCGACGTCTTTAACCAACTGTTGAGCTGTGAGCAGAGGAGAACTCTCCGGAGCAACTGTTCAGTGAGGCGGAGTAAAGAATCTGACGGTTGCACTTCAGATGCATGGAACGGCCTTCCGAAGGAGGTTGTGGAGTCAAAATCAGTGGTGGAATTCAAGCATGCATGGGATAGTCATAAGGCAGTTCTGGGGGATGGGGGTAGGAAGAAGTAGGCTGCTGGTTAACTAGGATCTGCAGCTTATCCAGTAGGTAGGGAAATGGGCAGACTGGGTGGGCCAAGCGGTCCTTATCTGCCGTCAAATTCTATGTTAGAGTGCTGCAAACAGACGTCTGAACCGAGCTCGAGCTCAACGTTCTATCCTCCGCATAGAATTTAACCCTCTGTTCTCCGGGGCAGTTCAAGTGCTGGGGCTAACTGCAATAGTCAGAATACAGCAAGACTTCATGTTGTTTGAACCAAACTTTTCCAGAATAACTTTTTATGATTATATGATAACTTACAGGTGAACCTGGCCCGATGGAAATTGTTACCACTCACATTACATGGGAGAATACATACGATCAAAATGAATGTGCTTCCCTGATTTTTATATTTATTCCAGACTCTCCCGATTAATATTCCTGTCTATTTCTGGAATCAATTGAATAAATTGTTACGAAAATTCTTATGGGATGGCAAACGCCCAAGAATATCTATGGGGGGGCTGGGTCTCCCAATCCTTCGCTATTACTATTTGGTGGCACAAGGATCTCAACTTAGTGCATGGGCCAAACAAGAATAGATTCAGGCTGGTACCCTCTGGAAGAGGCTATATTGCAGGGTAAAAAACTTTGGACCTTACCCACTAGCACCATTCAACCCAGTACATGGTCTTTGACATCTAACCCCTGGGTGAAACATTCGATCAGAATCCTCCTTAAACTTTGCAAAGTGACAAGTACCCCGAATTTAACAGGCCCACTCTCCCTCATACGCCATGAAGACAGTTTTTCCCCGGCCAAACAGATCTGGGTTTTATATATTGGGAATATAAGGGCCTTACTAGATTTGCCCAATTGTTAGACAGGACAGGCTGTCTCACATTTACTGTATTAAGGGAAATGTTTTCTCTTTGTCGAGAAGATTTCTATAGATTTTTACAGGTTAGATACCTGATAACCTCCAAAGATAATCTTTTAAGGATCAGCAGGGATAAAACCCCTTTAGAGGAATTTTGGTGGGATATAATTAGAATCAAGGACAAATTGAATTATATTTCAGTACTGTATAACGTGCTCCTCCCACTGGTTAATCCACCGGTGCTAGAGGAAATCAGACTGAAATGGAAGGAAGAGTGTGGAGTTAGAATCACTCCTACAAACTGGGCTAACAGGTTCAAGAGAGGGTGGCAGGTTGCACTTTCTGCAGGGTGGAGAGTTTAACTGGAAAATTATAACTCAGTTCTTTAAAACTCCAGTTATTACAAAACATTTCTCCCCACAAGCATCACAGGCTTGTTGGCGGCAGTGTGGTACACCCAGGGCAACATACTTTCATGTTTTTTGGGACTGCCCAAAATTACGCAAATTCTAGGAACAGAAACATCAGAATATGGAATCAATGATGGGGTTTCCCCTTCCCTTAACCTTTCAGGATTTGGTGCTGGGTTTCCCAACCCCGTCGTCTAAAAAGAGAAAGATGGTAGAGCTAGGCCAAATATTAAGGACTGTAGCCTTAAAATGTATTACAACAAGATGGCTACAACCAGACCCCCTCTCAAAGGAATACTGGATATCCAGAGTAGAAGACTTAGAGAGGATGGAAGATATCACATACACAGTACACCTAGACAGGGAGAAATTTTTAGGTATCTGGAGGCCATGGCAACTCTGGTGGGAATCCGAGAGAGAGAGCAGGAACAAGGCAGGGCCAACACAGGAGGGTGAGAAATAGAAGAAAGAGGAGGGAAGGCAAATCACCATGGGGGGACGTGACACTACTTGTAATCTGGACAGGTAGGGACAGACCAACAATAATAAGAGATGGGAGAGAAAGCTACCAGAATATACATAATTTGTATTTTGTTAGTAGATGATTGTAAATAATTAATGTTTTATTTGAGAACAAGGCACACATCAGGTTAAAGTGTGCTTGAACATTGATTTTGAAACAATATGTTAACTAATCTTTAGTTGAAGTAAGCTTTGGATTCAGCCTAGAGGAATAACACTGGGAAAAGCAATAAGACTTGGACTCTTTACACAGGACTGTAACCATCTTAACAAGTTTCTGACTTGGTGTCGAGCAATGTCTCTCTCACTGATCTCCTGAGGCTTAGTGGACTGAAGCGATTGAGACTGATTTTCTATAATATTACATGTGTACAGGTAGAAAACATAAGTAGCTGATTATTCATTGTAAAACCTGACTGGTTATCTGTAATATCTGAAAGGTTGGATATCTGTATAAACAATAAAAGCTATCTGAGTTAAAAAAAAAGAAATGTACAGAGAAACATGCATGTGCTAAGTCCCACACCTACTACATGTATATGTGTGTGTGCCTGTCCCCAACTGAGAAAGTTTCTGTTTGAAAAAATTATTTTAGCTTACTTGTCTGTATTTTTGAGCTGATCTGCATAGCGGACCAGCTCCTATTGGGATCAAAGTCATGAAGTGGCTTGCAACTATCCACTGAAAAGCATTGGAGGGCTGGGACATTATTTTTATAGCTGTCAATGAGTGAGTGATGTGCCTTGCTGTTGCTCATTGTAGCTGTCTGTAATACTTTGCTAAGGAACAGTTATGTACTTACCGTAACAGCAGATGTTCGAGAGAATCTCTTTCATCAGGCTACACCTATAGCCATTGTGACAGAGTTGAATAAGGCCCTGTCCCATTTATTATGCAGAAGAGTTTAAACGCAAGGGTCTGTTCTATCCTCTCCTTTTCTGTCTCTTCTCTGTCTGGTTGCACAACCACATTTTCTTGTGAGACCTAGGAACTGATCACTCCGACGGTTTCACAATTCTCCGCCTCTAGCTATCTGTCCATCTTCCCTTGCTATTTCTGTCCTTTCTTCTCCCTTGCATCTCTGCGGGTATAAAAATATATGTGAATCATTATGTGGAAATGTAACTGATACTGAGATCCCATTGTTTAAAAATGTATATAGTTATACTGTTGAAATGATTGCAAAAAGCTATTTGTAACTCAAGGGGTTAAACAGATGCTGGTGTGCACAGCTGTCAACAAGAGGACAGTTCTGGGTCATTATGTTCTTTCTGCTGCACCTGCATGAACATTGGAAACTTACAAGAACACTGTGTGAGAAGCATGCTGTTTTCTTAATGAGTTTCCCAGGCACAGACTTATAAAAAGAACAACAATGCCTGTGCAAGAGAGAGAAAGAGAATGCGACTGAAACTTGGAATTGAGAAGAAACACTCAGAAGAAGAGCTCTGTTTTTCTGTTTGTACTGCCATCGTAAATAGCTATACTGAACAATTTTTACTTTATTATTTAGCTATAATTAATAATAAAACACTATTTGTGAATTTTGAAACTGCTCCTGGTTTTCCTGTGCTTCCTGACCTGTGTTTCGATGACAGATGGTATCAGCTAAAGTGGGATTTACATCGTGCATACTCTAAGCTAGGAGTTTTGTGCATGCGTACTAGACCTGGTATCAGGGAAGCGCATAGAAGAAAGGTATGGATTCTGCAAAAACAAGCCCAAGAGTGATTATCAGAAGAATGGCAGTCAAACTAGCTGGGCACGGGGTCATAATGTCACAAGACATTATGCAGCATGGCAAAATTGTGCTGCCAATACAGCGCGATATTGCCAAGCAGCATACTTCTTTTTTCTGCGAGGGGCTGTGCCCTCAGACCCCCCCCCCCACTAAAGATTCTTAACTCGGGGTCCCAACTCGAGAAGTGCACAAAGTGTTGAAAAAATAAAATGTCTGGGACTGGGAATCAAACCCGGTCCCAGACGCAGCACCTGGGTTCTTGCTGCTGTGGCTCTGTCCAGTGAGCCACGGCAGCTGCTCGGCAGAACCCACTCCCAATATAGGTCTTATCCACTGCTCCATGAGTGTGTGAATGGTGCAATACCATGTACAGCAGTATATGATATTGCACCATTCACTGTCCTGCTGACTCTTTCGGGTTAGCTATAATGTAGTACACTATTCAGCGTGCTTGTCACCAGTACAACTAACGAGACAGAAGTCAAGCTGAGACTGAACAGCCAGCACCAATGATGGAAAAAAGAACAGGCTGTGACAGAACCTGAGCAGCTTGACTGCCTTTTTCAAATGGTGGGCTATACAACAAACAGAGATAGAGAAACAGAGAAGAGAGGAGATGCAGCAGAGAGAAAAAGATTCAGCATTTAGAGGCACAGAGAAAGAAAAAATGCAACAACTCGAGAAGCAGAGAAAAGAAGAGATGCAGCTACAGGAGCAACAAAGAAGAGAAGATATGCCGCGATGGATGGATGGATGCCTTGCAAGCTATTAAAGCTGGAGGATTTGGCACTAGTCCAGCACAGCAACAAGACACAACCAACTTAAAATACATTAAACTTACAAAGCTGTGTTCCTCAGATGAGATCGAAGCATACTTGACAATTTTTGAAAGGGTTGCCACAGTTTGCCAGTGGCCAAAGCAGCAATGGAAAATCAGACTGGTACCTTACATGACAGGGAAAGCCCAGCTTGCCTACAGCAATATGGACACTGTAGTCAGAAAACTATGACCTGGTGAAAAGCGAAATCCTGAAAAGGTATGACATCTCAGGAGAGATGCCTCGCCCACCTGGCTGAGGGCGTCTGCAAGCTGATTCGAGGCTCCTGCCCAAATATCTTGCCAACTATGATCTGCTGTGTCCGGAACAACATGGATTCCGCCCTGGACACAGCACCACTACAGCCCTCCTGGAGTTCTCCCAGCACCTCCACTCTGCTCTCGACTCTGGTTATGTTGCGGGTGCAGTGTTCGTTGACCTCTCCAAGGCCTTTGACACTGTCTGTCACCCCCTCCTACTTGACTCCCTCCACCAACCTGGCTTCTCCCCTGGCCCACTGGCTTGGTTCACCAGTTACCTCTCTACCAGATCACAGTGAGTGAAGGTAAACGGCACACTGTTCAATACCCTGCCCGTTTGCTCGGGGTTCCCCAGGGTTCCATCCTGGACCCCATTCTGTTCAGCCTATTTCTCAACACCCTCCCCAGCTCCTGCTCGGGTAATATGCTACATTATGCCAATGATGCAGTTCTCCTTGCCTCCCACCCTGACCCCGCATCTCTACAGGAATCCCTGCAGCACACATTCAACCAAGCCGAAAAGTGGTTCCCTGACCACCGGCTTGTCATTAACCTCAAAAAAAACAAATCTATGCATTTTTCACATCACCAGAATAAGGCCAAAAATGCCCTCCTCTGCATTCTCCCCAGTAATGCACATCCTGTCGAGCAGGTGTCATCCTACAAGTACCTGTGCATCACCTTTGACTTGGCTCTTACATTCCACACCCACATTGATACCCTGTCCTCAGCCGTAAACTCTCGGACTGGCCTTCTCTATCGCCACAGAGACTGCCTCCCCCAAACCACCTTCCGACTGGCCATCAACTCCTCCGTCCTGTCCCTAGTGGACTACGACCTACCTACCTACGCTGCGGTCGACACTACCGCCCTCACCAGAATCCAGACCTTGATAAACAAGGCCTGCAGGCTCCTCACCGGCGCATCCCTCTGCACCCATACTTGCCTGCTCTATTCCACCATCAACCCGCTCACCTTGGAGGAATGCCTGCTGTACCAAACCTGCTTACTTGCCAAAAATCCTGCTAGGACCCGGTCATCATGCCCGCGGCTTGCATCACCATCTGTTGCCACCTGGTGAAGCTCAGTTAAGGCCACCTTTCTGGTACCCCATACCAAGACCTCCCTAGCCCAGAGGTCCTTCCACTACCGCATCTCCACATGGTTCAACTCCCTCCTGCCCTCTGTCACTAAGTCTACCAAAATTGGTCCCTTTAAAGTCGCTCTCCGTAACCACCTCTTTGCCGCCTGAAGCTGTAGTTGCCCTTAATCAACCTAATGTTGGGGTCCCTCCCTGTTTCTGGCCCATAGCCTTGACAATGTCTGTTGGACTGCCCTTCCCCCTTTTTTTTTTTTTTTACTTTTCCTGACCCCTGTCCCCCCCCTTCCACATAGGTATTTCCCCGGTATGACCAGGGTTGTGACTTCTACTATTGTTATACTTTATACGATTGCTATTTACGCATGTAACTTTATTCTGTAAACCACTGTTATATTGTGTTCTTTTGTTATCTGTATTGCACCTGTATGTTACCACTGTTGTATCTCACACTGTAACCATGTCTACCCTCCCTGTGACGAGATACCTTTGTAAATGAGTCCCTGATTCAAAGGTTGTAAATCCGACTTTCAAAAATAAACAAAATAAATAAACATGGATGGCTAGCAGATCTGCCTCTTGGCTGCACACGAGGGTCCAGATGCGGAGAGCTTCCTTGTACAGAGGCCAGGAATGCGTCCCGCCCTGCTTGTTGAGGTAGTGCATGGTCATGGTGTTCTCCAACTGGACCTGAACTACTTGACCCCTGATAACCGGAGCAAATGTGGTCAGGGGCAACCGAACTGCTCGGAGCTCCAGCAGGCTGGTGCGGCATCAGGACTCCTGTGGGGTCCACAGCCTGTGGACTACCAAGTGGGCACCCCAGCCCGTGACAGAGGTGTCAGTCATCAAGATGACTATTGACTCAGGTCAGACAAATGGGACTCCTTCCAGCAGATGGTCTGGGATGATCCACCACTGAAGAGCATCCCACATCCTCTGGGTCACAGTGACCAGCTGGTTGAAATGACCTTTGTGCTGAGACCACTGGCTGGCCAGCTCCCACTGCATACATCAATGGGGCCAATCAGACCACGCTAGTGCAGGCTGCCATGAAACCTTGGAGGTGCAGGAAGTCCCAGGCAGGGCGCAAGTTCCCAACCAGAAATGACTGGGCAAGGGAGGAGAGAATCTCTGCCCTGTCTGCCCGGAGCTGAGCTCTGGCTCAGCATGAGTCGAGCTCTGACCCGATGAAACTGATCATCTGCAAGGGCACGAGTTCCAATTTGGCCTCGATGACTAGGAGGCCAAGTTCAATGCAGGTCTGGAGGGCCAGATCCCTGGACCGCTCCACCTCCTGCCTGGAGGGACCCACTATCAGCCAACCGTCCCGGTAGGGGTACACATGGACCCCTTGGTGTCGTAGCTGGGCCGCCACCACTGCAACGCATTTGGTGAAAACCCTGGGGGCAGATGACAGGCCGAACGACATGGCTTGCAACTCATAGAGGGTCCCCTCATCTCGAAGGCGGAGCTCTCTATGTAAGGAAAGAGATCAAAGCAACAGAACTAAAGTGTAAACAGGGAGGAGAGGAGGCACTGTGGGTTACCCTGGAGACCACAAATGGCACCACAATCCGCACGGGGGTTGTATACAGACCCCCGTCTCAGGGGGAGGAAATGGACAAGGAAATGATATAATGCATCCTTAGGACAGCAGACAAAGGGGAAATATTGTTGATGGGGGATCTGAATATGCCAGATGTTAACTGGAGCACCTTTGCTGCTGCCACATCCAAGAGCAGGGTCATCCTCGATGCCCTACAGGGGGGCATGCCTCAGATAGCAGTGTTCGAACCCACTCGGGAGGGAGCAATCTTAGACCTGGTACTCTCAAACGAGGGCAGAGAGAGGATCTCAGATTTAGAAGTGGGTAGCCATCTGGGAACAAATGACCACTAAACAGCGTGGTTCACGATAAACACAGCCGCTGAGTCAAGCCATACTAAAGAGAGGGTACTGGACTTTAGGAGGGCTGACTTTGTCAAAATGGGAGAGTGTCTCAGAAAAGCACGCAAACAGGCAAGATGGAGGGGTGGAAGAACAATGGGGAAACATCAAAACTGCCATCACAGAGGCAACAAGCCTTTGTGTGCAGCAAATAAACAAATCAAAAGAAAGAAAAAAACACTATGGTTCTCAAAAGAGGTGGCAGGAAAGGTTAGGGAGAAAAATATAGCATCCAAGAAGTATAAGGAAACATAGAAGAAGCAGGACAGAGAACTGTACCAGTTAAAGCAGAAGGAAGCAGGGAAGGCAGCCAGAACAGCAAAGGCCCAAACCGAGGAAAAGATAGCCAACTCAGTTAAGAAGGGGGATAAAACCTTTTATAGGCACATTAGGGAGTGAAGAAAGACCAAGGGAGGGATAGTGAGGCTTAGAAAGGGGAGGCCGGCTCAGTGGTGCAGAGGTCTGAGATACTGGACACCTTACTTCGAACCACGATGGTGACCTGGGTTTGGGAACGGACTCGGGGCACCGGGGGCTGGCAGGGGAAGGAGAAGATTGAGTGTCCGGAGGACTGTCTGCTCTCCTCGCCTGGTGGGGGTGGGATGGGTAGCCTTGCGCTGTAGCAGCCCCCAGTAGAGACCAGGGCCACTACAAAGACAGCACAGCAGGAGGTACAAGAAAAGCGTGAAAATGGCATGCATGCTGTCCACATGACGGTGGCCCTGCCTCCCTGTGCCACTTAGCCGCGATGCCTCCAGGCTGCATTTCTGCACCCCACGAAGATGTGAAGGAGTGCCTACGTGCACTCTGGTCCCCTCTACCGATGGCCCCGGTGGGTAAGGGAGGCCCCTGGTGAAGGGACACGTCCAGGACAATGGGGCGTTAGAGAAGCAGGATGGCAGACTGGTGGAAGGCAACAGCAGGACTGACCGCCCGAAGGAAAGGATGACTGTGTACGCGTAAGAGGAGGTAAAACAAAGAACATACAAAAAATAATAAAGGGGGTGGGGGGGCAGAGAGGGACAGTGAAAAAGCAGGGATACTGAACGAATACTTCTGTTCAGAATTCACAAAAGAAGAGGAGGGGGGGAGGTACCTAATCCAATCAATAGAAGCACTCTGGATAGGGCGGTCGATACCAGTCCTTTCACAGAAGAAAGGTTGCTGAAAGAACTCCTAAAACAGAAGGCTGTCAAAGCAATGGGGCCTCATGGGATTCACCCCAGAATTCTAAAAGAAGTAAAGGGAGAAAGTACAGTTACGTAAGAACTTACTGTAACAGCAGATCTTCGAGAACAGCTCTTGCAGCAGGTTACACCATTAGGACTGAAGCCGGCAGGCACCAGCACCCCAAGGAAATTTTCTAGCTAGCAGTATTCAGTGGGGACCGCCTCTGACGTCGGTCCCTTCCCCGACGTCAGGCACAGTACATAAGGAGGCGGTCCCCCAGAATCCCCAGTTCTGCCGGAGACTCACGGCCGCTGGATGACATCAGAAGAGGAGACTGAGGATCCGCCATCAAATGGCAATCAGAAAGAGGCTGTGAATGCCTTATCCTAGGAGAAGAATGTTGGAAATACAATCTACCTCCAGCGGGGATGGTGGGAGGGAAAGTACCTGCTGCAAGAGCTGTTCTCGAAGATCTACTGTTACGGTAAGTTCTTACATAACTGTACTATGTTACTTTGAGAAACAGCTCTTGCAGCAGGTTACACTATTAGGACTGATTCCCAAGCAATCCTGGAAATCCCACACCATTGGGAGGAGGGAAGGTAGAAATTCTTGAACTAAATCAAGCCTAGGACAGAAGTCCCTGAAGGACTGCTAGACCAAAACCTGCTCTTCACCTCGATGCAATGTCCAGGCTATAACGCCTGATGAAAGTGTGCACGGAGCTCCAAGTAGCTGCAGCACAAATAGCTGAGGTGGACACATTCTTTAAAGCTGCAAAGGAGGTAGCCCCCCCTCTGGTGGAATGACCCTTAACCGTGCCTGGTAAGGGTTTGTTGCACTTCTGGTAGCAGAATGTAATACACTGAATGAGCCACCTGGACAGCGACTGTTTTGAAACAGGAGCTCCCATCATCCTATGGGCAAAGGAGACAAAAAGCTGGTCCAGTTTTCGGTGGTGTTTGGTTCTGGTCAGGTAGTATCTGAGACACCTATGCACATCCAAAGTGTGCAGGAGGGCTTCTCCTCGATTAGACTACTTAGGGAAATACACTGGTAGATCGATATCCAGATTAAGGGTGAGAGCTGAGACCACCTTAGGCAGAAATTTTGGATTAGTCCGTAGGGATACCCTGTCATGGTGGAAAACCAAAGAAGGTTCTTTGCACATAAGTGCATGGAGTTCAGAAATTCTTCTGGCTGAGGTGACGGCAACTAAAACAACGTCTTCCAAATGAAGGCGTGGCTCGCAATCCGCGGCTGGCTCAAAGGGTGGCAGCGTAAGCTGCTCCAGAACAAAGGGTAGATCCCATGGTGGAATTGGATCCTTAATCGGGGGCCTAAGGTGGAGGACACCCCCCAGGAAGGCTTGTGTCATGTCCAACTGAGCTATAGTGCGTTGGCCTATAGGAACGTGATAGGCTGAGATGGCACCTTAATCGAGGAGTAGACCAAGCCAGTCTGGAAAAGGGACAGTAGGTAGTCCAAGACCAACTTCTTTGGACAATCCAAAAGTGAAAAACCACGTGCTTGAACCCATATACAAAACCTGCGCCACTTCATGGCGTAGGTCGCATGGGTAGCCGGTTTCCTAGCAGCAGCGAAGATGTCTGCTACCTCTTGCGAGACCCCATGACGCACCATGGCTACATCTCTAAGAGCCAAGTGTGTAGGTTCAGGGAACGAAGTCTGGATGGACCATGGAACTCACCTCCTGAGACAGCAAGTGGGAGCTGATTGGCAGTGGCACTGGAGGTTCCCGGGACAGCTGATGCAAAAGAGGGAACCAGATCTGCCTGGGCCAAAACGGCGTGACAAGTATCAGCGTTGCTTACTCTCTGAGAAGTTTCAGAAGAACCCTCTGGATCAATGGAAAAGGGGAGAAGGCATAGAGGAATCTGCCCCGCCCAGGAGAGGGACAACACGTCTCGCCAGAAAACACCAGGCCCTGGCTCTAGCGAGCAAAAATTGGGCAGTTTTGTGTTGGATGGGGATGTGAAAAAGTCTAATTCTGGTGTGCCCCATCTGAGAAACAGATCCTCTACTACCTCCTGGAGTAGTTCCCATTCGTGGACTTTGACCTCAGAATGGCTCAGGCCACCTGCGACGATGTTGTCCACCCCTGGGACATGAACAGCAATGAGGTTTGCGCTGTGTTGCAAAACTCAATCCCACACCCTCATGGCCTCCCTGCAAAGTGGGTAGGAGTGGGTGCCTCCTTGTTTGTTGAGGTAATACATCACCGTGGAACTGTCTGTTTGTAACAGAAGAGTACCCAGTGGGATCTCCGATTGGAAGGCCTTCAGGGCGTAAAAAACTGCCTTCATTTCCAGGATGTTTATGTGGAGATGAGACTCTTGGGCCGTCCACAGGCCCCGAGACCGAACACCGTCGAGGTGTGCTCCCCATCCGAGTCCTGAGGCATCTGTGGAGAGTGTCACAATCGGAGACAGCGCAGTGAAGGGGACACTGCCAATAGATTCCTCGAATCTAGCCACCACTGCCAATCCTGGATTACGGCCTTTGTGATCCACACTGGGTGCTGCAGATGGTCTTGCTTTTGATCCCATTGGACGCTTAACATCCACCGGGTTACCTGCATGTGGAGACGGGCTAGCGGGACTGTTGCAATGGCCGCAGCCATGCGTCCGAGTAGGCAAAGGACCAGTCTGGCAGGAACGGTCTTCTTCACCGAAATGTCCCTGATGAGGGACCTGATGTGTTCCACTCTGTCCGGGGGGAGAAAAGCTTTCCCCTTGACGGTGTCCAGAACTCCACCTATGAACTGCAGAGTCTGAGATGGAACCAGGCGTGACTTTTCGTGATTGATGATGATGCCCAATGTCTTGAACAGAGACTGAGTGCAGTGAATGGCAGACATCAGGGCCTCCTGGAGGGCGCCATGAGAAGCCAGTCGTCCAGGTAGGGGAACACGTAGTGGCCTTGTCTCCTCAGAGATGCTGCCATGACCGCCATGCACTTTGTAAACACCCGAACTGCCGATGACAGCCCAAAGGGAAGGGCTCGAAACTGATAATGGCAACCCCAAAACTCGAAGCGCAGAAATTTCTTATGCGCATGAGCAATGGATATGTGCAGGTAAGCGTTCTGTATGTTCAGGGACGCTAGAAAGGTGTCCTGCTCGAGCATGGGAATCAGACATGGGAGGGTCACCATGCAAAAGCGTTTGTACAGGACCGATTTGTTGAGGTCGCTGAGGGCCAGTATCGGATGGAAGTCCCCTGTTTTCTTTGGAACCAGAAAGAAGTGAGAATAATATCCTAGACCCCTCTGGTTCCATGGTACGTGCTCTATAGCTTCTTTTTCCAGAAGCATGAGCACCTCCTGCTGTATGAGAAGGGCATGCTGACCTGAATAACGGGAAAGCAGGGGAGGTCTTGCCAGTGGGTGGTCGAGAAACTCTATGAAATGGCCTTTCTTGACCAATTGAAGAACTCACTGGTCGGCGGTGATCGAATGCCACCCTGAAAAGTGGCGAGCGATGTGACCCCCGACCTTTTGTGCCCGTTGATCCAGTGGAGGGGCGGGGGCCCGGAAGGAGTCATGCTGTGGCAGCACTGGTCCCTGCTGGCTGGGACGGTTTTGTGTAACGTTGGCCTCTGCCTGGGGACAATTTTGCCTGGGCTTTACGCTGAAAAATGCCCCTTTGCTGCTGGCCGGAACGTGGCTGCTGCCTTTGTTGCCGGCTGCGAAAACGGCTCTGGTTCCTGCAAAAGGAACCCGGCCTGGATCTGTACATGGCCTGTATGGATCGGACTGCTTTCCCAGCGTCCTGGAGTTTGGTGATGACCTTCTCTGAGGGTTCACCAAAGAGTACTTCGCCGTTATACGGGACATCAAGAATGTTCTTCTGTACATCCAGGGTGAAGCCGGAGACACAAGGCCAAGAGTGTCTCCAGAGACAAACGCCTGAAGCTGCAGCTCTGGCAGATGAGTCCACAGAATCATATGCGGCTCGTAGCACTTCGGTACCCATATCCAACCCTGTGCAGAGAAGACTAAGGAGCTCCGCCTTCTGATTGCCATCCGGGAGCTTATCGATCAGGTCCTGGCCCTGTTCCCACAGGGCGTTCTGAAACTGTACCATGTGGGTGAGGTAATTCAGAGACCTAATGGTGCATGTAGAACCTGCATACGTGCGTCTCCCCAGGGCATCGAGTTGCTTGGATTCCTGGTCCAGTGGCTGTGTGCTCATATGTTGTGGTCTTTGAGAGCGGTCATGTGAGGCTGTGATGACCAGGGAGTCTGCCAGAGGTTGTTGAGCCAAGTACTGGTCCTCTCTTGGGGCCTTGTACAGGCGGTTAGCCTTCTCCAGCACTGCGAGAGTGGAGTGCGGATGCTTCCACTCAGCCTTGGTGACGTCTGCAAAAGTGTCTACCAAGGGTGGTACTACCACAGGCTCTGGGACTTTCTGCCGAAGATAGCGGGCAAGGTGTTGTCGTTCAGGGTCAAGGTCCTCAGCATCCCACCTCATGTTGTCCTGGATGTGCCTCATGATCTCAGCGAAGAAGGGATCATCCGGAGGAGACCTGGGGAGGTCATGTGGGTCAGGTGATGAGATGCTGAGCGGAGAAGGAGATCTGGAGTAGTCCAAGGTGTCCGATCTGGAGTCCTCCCCCGACGGAGTGTACCGACGCCATCTGGGTTGCTTGGGGCTGGGAGACCCTGATGGAGATCTTGTGAGATGCCTTCTCCTGTCTTTGGATCTGCCCCTAGGAGGTGGAGTCTGCTCCTTAGGGGTTGGTGGTCGTCCTGCTGGCCCCTTTGGTGGAGGAGGGGGCGTAGGAGGAGAAGGAGTAGGAGTAGGAGTAGGAGGAGGAGGAAGTTTAACAGGGACCACATCCTTTTGGATAGTGTCCCACCAAAAAGTAAAGAGTTCCTTTACTTCCTCAATGCTCATGCCCAACGACGGGCCTGGCGCTGGTGGTCTGTCGCCGGGGTTGGGCATCAGGTCCGCAGGTGTCTCCGGGTTCAGGGAAGGTTCCTGTGGGAGCCCGGCGTCCTTGGTGTCACCCGCCTGGTCTTCGGGCAGTGTGGCGGCCTTCTCCGTGGAGTCCCTGTGACCGGCGTACGCCGGTGACGGAAGGGCAGTCTTCCACTCTGGAGAATGCGATGCCGACGTCAGTCTCTTGGCCGATATCTTCAGTTCCAGTGAACGCCTGGCCGGCGACTGGTGTCTGGCTGGTGTCCTTGGATCCGGCGAGTGCCTGACCAACTTCGAATGCTTGGCTGATGTCAGGTGCTTGGCCAACATCAGGTCCGATGCCCGCTTCAGGGATGTCAGGTCCTTGGTCTTCCTAGGAGTTGGATCAGGACCTCTGGGAGATTGGGAGACTGATCTATAGTCGGTGTCCCGACATCGGGTGGAAGAGGAAGATTTATGGTGCTCGGAAGACTCAGAAGAGGCCTTGGAGGGAGTGGAGGAAGCTGAGGACCTCAAAGTCTTGATAGGCTGGAGCATAGAAGATCCATCTGAAACCCGGACCTTAACCGGGGGGGCTGAGACCAAGCCCTGGAGGGAGAGTGGTCCGATCCAGTGCAGCCTGAGCTGCGGAAGTCCGAGGCCCGGTTCGGGGATCTACTTTCTCCCGGTGCTTGTCCCGGTGTTTATGGGCCTTCAAGGAAGATTCTCCCCTGGAGGAAGGTTCTTGGTCCATCCTTTTCAATTTTTCTTCCAGAAGATACGCCTGAAGTGCCTTCTGACGGCAGATCCTGGTGCAGCTATTGAACCCCTGGCAAAAGGTGCAGGCCTTGGTATCGGGGTCTGGGCCTAGGCACCGCATGCAGGAAGAGTGAGGATCCTTGAAAGGGATCTGTTTTCCGCAGGCACACTTGGAAAGGTGTCCCTCAAGTGAAGAAGTTGGAGAGAACATCAGTTTAAAGAAACACAGAAGTTCTGTAGTTGTCGTGGGCTAGGTAGAGACCGAGAGGCCAATGCTGGCGAGTCGACGGTGGGAAAAGAATTGGGGATTCTGGGGGACCGCCTCCTTATGTACTACGCCTGACGTTGGGGGGCAGGACCAATGTTGGAAGCGGTCCCCGCTGAATACTGCTAGCTAGAAAATTTCTGTGGGGTCCTGGTGCCTGCCGGCTTCAGTCCTAATGATGTAACCTGCTGCAAGAGCTGTTTCTCGAAGTAAGATCTAATGACACCACTGACTACCCTATTTAACAAGTCATGTGAGGATGATGTGTACCTAAGGACTGGAGGAGGGTAGATGTGATTCCTCTTCACAAAAGTGGGAGCAAAGTGGAGGCAGGAAACTACAGACCTGTTAGCTTGATCTCAGTGGTAGGGAAAATTATGGAATCACTTCTGAAAGAAAGAATTGTTGAGTACCTAGAGGCCAGTGGGGCACAGGACCCAAGGCAGCATGGATTCACAGTGGGAAAGTCATATCAGACAAATCTAACAGATTTCTTTGGCTGGGTGACCAAAGTAGTAGACCAGGGAGGGTCTGTGGATATGGCCTACCTAGACTTTAGCAAGGGCATTGGACACAGTCCCACACAAAAGATTAATAAACAAATTAGCCAGTTTAGGAGTGGGTCCCAGGGTGGTAGCCTGGGTAAAATATTTGCTGGACAACAGCACACAGAGGGTAATAGTAAACGGAGTCCACTCCAAAGAAAGGGGGTTACTAGCGGGGTATGGCAGGGTTCAGTACTAGGTCCGGTCCTTTTTAATGTCTTTATAAGTGACATTGCAGAAGGACTGGAAGGAAAAGTATGCATCTTTACAGACGACACAAAGATCTGCAACAGTGCTGATACACAAGGGGGGTGGAAAGGATGAGAAGGGACTTGGCAATGTTGGAGGAATGGTCAAAAGTATGGCAGCTTAGATTCAATGCAAAGTAATGCACCTGGGAAACAAAAACCCAGTGGAAGAGACGAGTACACAGTGGGGGAGGAGGTATTAACAACAACAAAAATGGAAAGGGACCTGGTGGTAATCGTATCGGATGACCTAAAGGTAAGCAAGCAATGTGAGATGGCAGTAAGAATTGCTGGGGGTATACTGGGATGTATAGGGAGAGGCATCAACAGTAGAAAACAAGGAAGTTCTTATCCCTCTGTACAAACAGTTGGTGAGACCCCATCTGGAGTACTGTGTACAGCTCTGGAGACCCCATCTCCGCAAGGATAGACAGGATGGAGACAGTCCAGACGAGGGCAACTAAAATGCTGCAGGTTGCAACAGAAGCCATACAAAGAGAGACTAAAGGAGCTTAATATTTATACCCTTAAGGAAAGGAGGGCGAAGAGGGACATGATAGAAACATTTAAGTACTTCAAGGGAATCAACAAAGTCCAAGAGGGCAGCATCTTTCAAAAAAACAGATGTGCAAGAACAAGGGGACACAATTTGAAGATAGAGGGAGGGATGGCTCAGGGCCAATGTGAGGAAGTATTTTTTCACAGAGAGGGTGGTGGATGCATGGAACAGCCTTCCTGAGGAGGGTGTGGGGTCAAAAACAATGGGGGAATTCAAGAATGCATGGGACAGACATAAAGCAATTCTGGTGGGGGGGGTTAGGATGAAGTAGGCTGTTGGTTAACTAGGATCTGCAGCTTATCTAATAGGTAGGAAAATCGGTAGACTAAGTGGGCCAAGCGGTCCTTATCTGCTGTCAAGGTCTATGTTTCTATGTAACCTCTGGTGGGACGGACAGATTGGGACATGGAAAAACGCATCCTGTAGAACCAGAGAGCAGAGCCACATGCCCTGCTTGAGAGATGGTATGATCTGGAAGACAGTTACCATCCTGAAGGTGCGGGACCTGAGAAACCTGTTCAGGTCATGCAGATCAAGAATGAAGCACCAGCCCCCATCCATTCTGGGACCAGGAAGTACCTGGAAACAAAGCCTGGGTTGACTTGGGGGGGTCTACAACTCTAGCCCTGACCTCCTTGCAGAGGAGTTGGGTTATGTCATCTTGAGGAGCCGACTGAGTGTCTGTGGACACTATCTCCTCCTGCGGGGCACAGGCTCAGCTTAGAGGGTACTGCTCAAATTCCAGAGGCAGACTCTGGCCGACCACTTCCAGAACCCACCCATCCGTGGTAACAGCGGATCAGGCGGAAAGGAAGTGGCAGAGCCGGCCCCCCACAGGAGGACCCAGGGGAGACATGATGGGCATGGGGGTGGTCGCCCCCACTCCGTCACTGAGCAGGCTTTGAGGAGAAGCCTTCCGCGGGGCCGCCGAGTCCCTTCCCTCTGGTCTTTTGGATTACCAAGGCCCCAGCCTTGTTCCAGGGTCACCAAGGCTGAGACTGCTAGTGTTGCCCAGACTGAAACTGGGCTGACTTGGCCGCAGAAGCGGAAGGCCAAAACGGCTGGCATTTGTGTTGCTTGGAATGCTTAGGTTCCTTTTGGGCAGAAGTAACGGGGTCCAAGGTGGCACTGGACATCTCAATACACTGAAGGTGACCATCGACCCCGGGACTAAACAGATCAGTTCCCAAGAAGGGCACATCCACCAATTTCTGCTGAGTGTCCGCCGTGAAGGAAGAAACCCTCAGCCAAGCTCTGCAATGCATGGTGATCACGGCCATCACTGAGTGGGCACAGGAATCCCCAATATCCACAGCCGTCTGGAGCTGCTGCTTGGCCACAGCCCGACCCTGGACCTGGACCTGCTAGACCGTGGTCTGGAGGTCTAGGGGGAGGTGAGGAAGCACTTCTTCCAAAGAGCCCAAAAGGGCGTGGGAGAAGTGTGCCATGATGACGTCCAAGCTCGCCTGACGAAGACCCAATGAAGAGCCAGCGCAGACCTTCTTGGCAGAATGGTCCAGCTTTTTGGACTCTTTGTCCAGAGGTCAATCAGTGTCTCCCATGTTGCCTATGTGCCGAAACATGGAATCAGTCACCAGCCCCTCAGCCGAGGGGTGCTCCATGAACCTCGAAAAGGAGCCGATGGGAACCGCACACTTGCGGGCTATCTAGGCCTAAGGCACAGGGCAGGGTGCTGCCAAAGCTCCAGGGCCGGGCAGACAATGGCTTCGGCCACAGGAGAGGCCTCCATCAGAGAATCCCCTTTTCCCAGGATGTCTGTCAGGGGATATCGAACCCGCTTCTGGACGGGCTCTAATGGCATCTACATAGAGTCAGAGATAAGACGGAAGATGCCCATGAATGAGGTGGGACCTTCCTTCATCAAAAGGCCCCCTCAATGACTCCTCGTCAAGAGGACAGGAGTGCAGCGAGGAGTCTTTGGACTCTGAAGAGTCAGCATAAATTGGCCATCCACATGTGTCACTCTCGAGCTGCCATGGACGGTTGGGCATAAGAGTGATCGACAGCCTGTGTGGAAGGCTCTTGGAAGGCCGAAACTCCTTGGTCAGAGACCCTGACAGAGGCTGTTTGGGAGGCAGTTCAACCACTATCGGTGGGGGAGGCTGGCTTCAGCCAAGCCAGGAGGGTCTCCACCAGATCCACGGGTGTAGAGGCAGTGTCGACAAACTCCTGAGGAGTGGGCATCAGCCTAACAGGCGACAGCCATGTGATGGCCGGTATGGTAGCCGGGGCTGGTTTTGGACTGGCCAACACCAACTGCTGCCATAAGGTCCACATAGCACAGACGCAATTTGTGACGAAGCCTCTTCTCAGCTGAGGAGGACGAGGACGAATAGTGGTGGTGCCGCTTCTTGGAACGCCCAGAGCGGCTTCAATGAGTAGTCCTCGACCTACTGGATGAGGAAGATAGAGACGTCTACCTCAGCCACCAGAGGAACTGACAGGGGTGCTCAGAGGGAGCCGGGGAGAACAGTAGCTCCTCCAGGTAAGGGTCATGGACTGGAGGGTAGGTCCCAGCGGGCTGGGCCTCCTCCGTGGTAGGTCCAGGAAGGACCAGAGCCCTGAAGAGAGAGTTGTCAGCCTCATCAAGTGACAACGGGTTGACAGGGTCAAGGACAATCTTGACCAGGTCGTCGTCCCACGTCTTAGCCGGCTGGCCTGACGGGGGGTACTGTGAAGCCAGCGGCCAAGGCCACAGTTTTGACCATAGTCAAAACTGGAGTTTCCAGGGAGTGAGAATGCTCTCGGTCCCAAGAATGTTGACAGTGAGTCATTTCTTTTTCTTTCAACTACTTTGATTCTCTCTCTCTCTCTCTCTCTCTCTCCCCCATTTCCAGGAGCGCGAGCTGTGAGATGAAAAAAAGTGCCCTCCCACCTGGTCAGGAGAGACTGGAACAGCTCCCTGAAGGAACCTGTAAAGGTGGAGCCCGGATTTAGGGGAATGAAGGCCGCACCCGAAGAGGACTGGTCGGCGACCCCAGCCACCTCCTCCTAGAAGGCCTTCATCTGCTCCAGCTACTCAGCAGACCCTGCCGCCACGGAGACCATCTAATGGGCTTCTTTGGATTTGACCAGTGGGTTCCATTTTGTCCGGATGGTCAAGCTGCAGATGGATGAGATGATCGTTGAGAACATTAGTCTGGGACGATTGACAGAAGTTGCAAACCTGGGTATCATGCTCCAAGCCAAAGTAGTACACGTGCATGTCATGTGGATCCGTACGTGACATCTTCTGCCCGCAGGGGCACTGGTAGAATCCGGGCAAGGACTTGTCCTCCATCGTGGTCATGATCAAAGATCGTGAAGGTGAAACTCGAACAAGTTTAAATTTTGGAAGTAAATCTGAAGATTAAATGCCAGGTCCTACTCAACGAACAAGCAGTAAGGAGGGAACCTGCTTCTTCCAGCGGAAAGGAAGATCTGGCATCATGGGGCGGAGTCGAGGGATATACCACTCGGGTGGCTGGGCGGGGGGAGCCAGCTTTTAGACCATCTGGCAAGATTTAAAGGGAAAAGACACTGCCAAGAAGTGTGGATAGAACAACATATCCACGTCCCTGGAATGAACAACTGGTTATAACACAAAAATATAGATCTGAGTTGTTAGTGATAGCAAATGACAGTCCTATTGCTGGTCACTTGGGGAGGGATCGCACCCTTGCCAGATCGCTGTACAGATTTTGCTGGCCCAGAATTCATGAAGATGTTGCTACCTAGTGCAATTTTTGTGCTGAGTGTCAGAAAGTAGCCCCAGCAACTGAAAAAGACAAGGTGCCCCTGGTGCCCGTATCCTTGACAGATGTGCCTTTTGAGAGAATTACAATGGATGCGGTTGGCCCCTTAAACAAAAGTAAAAAGTGTAATTGATTTATTTTGGCAGTATGTTACTATACTACTCGATACTCAGAGGCAGTTCCAATGCGTACTGTCACAGCCCCAAAAGTGGCAGCAGAGCTTGCCAAAATGTTCAGCAGAGTGTGCATACCTAAAGAGACTATGACTGCTGCATTACGGAAGGAGTTGTACCGACTACTAGGTATCACTGTCATAAGAACCTCCTCTTATCACCCTCAAACGGATGATCTTGTTGAGCATTTTAATCAGACCCTAAAATGCATGTTAAAAAGGTTTGTAAAAGGGAAAGGGAAAGACTGGAACCAATACTTACCTTACCTGCTTATTGCTGACATAGAAGTGCCACAGGCATCAACAGGTTTTTCACCATTTGAAATGCTATATGGTAGACAACCTAGAGGACCACTAGATGTAATAAAAGAAACATAGTAAGATAACCCCCATCAGAGACAATCTATTACATCTTATATGTGTGCCCTGAGAAAGAAGCTGGCAAAATATTTTGAAATTGCCTATAGTAATCAGGAAGAGGCCCAAAACCAGCAGAAGGTGTATTATGAACATGGATTAAAAGTAAAAGTTTTTGAGCTAGGTGAAAAGGTCTTATTACTGTTACCCACGACAGAAAATAAACTATTAATGAAGTGGCAATGGCCTTCTAAAGTGCTTAGACGTACTGGCATAGTTAACTACGAGATGGAAACCCCTGATAGAAAAAAATCCTACTAAGATACACAATGCTAACCTCCTCAAGAAATGGGTTGAAAAAACACCAGAAGCTGCTTTGCTAGTTTTACCAGAAACTGATAAAGAAGATATTGATGTAGCTTATGATAGACTGGAACAAACTGCTAATGCTGTAAAGGTGAATGTTTCCTTAACTTCCAAACAAACCGCAGAAATCTGTAACTTGCTACAGACATTTAACAGCACTTTTACTGCAGTATCAGGCCGAGCAAAAGGGGTCGGGCATGTAATAATGACAAAGAATACTCACCCTATTAGACAAAAGACATACAGATTACCAGACTGATTAAGAGCAGATGTGGTGAAGGAAATACAAAAAATTAAAGAATTGGGAATTCTGAAGGTTGAAAAAACAAAATGTGTGATTTTAAACTTTTCTGTTTGATATTTGTTTATTTATTGAAAAGTTTCACCAGAAAAGTACACTGAACAATCAAAATTGCTTGTTTCACGGTACATCCTGAGGGAGGAGTACATGTGGGGAAAGGATACATGCACAATTGCCAAAACAGGTACAAAATACATATACGAATACTGGATACATAATATTGATACAATAGGTTACAGAGTCAATATAACAGTTAATCAAAAATACATAATACAGTTAAAATTAGGAGACAGTAAGTCGATACAACAGATCTGTAGCAGATATAGTCAAAGAGCACAAGGGACTGTACAATCGGTCCATCATAACAACCAGTACATAAGGAGCTGTTAAATGTTTTGGAGTTGTTGAATGGGTGGTGGCGGGATAGAGAGTAGGGATGGAGGGGTTACGTGCTGGTGCAGTTAGCAGAGTAGAAGTAGGGTGGATGAAATGGATGCAGGGGATGAGAAACGGCTAATTTGGGGGGCAAGCGCATTCCAGATTTTAGGGAGGTGGTGCGAGAACCCTGACTCAACTACGGTTGTTGACCAATGAAAGATCGATAGGGTGCGAGCGTCAATGGCTCTGAGCGAGTGGTGGGATGGTGGTAATAGTATTAAGGAGGAAGAAAGGTAAGAAATGAAAGAGTGGAACCAGAATTTACAGGTGAATTTAGCGCAGTAAGAGAGATGTTGGTTATTCAGAGAAGGGAGGACAAGCAAGAGATAGTGGTCGCAGTGATGGGTGAAAGGGTGGGCATCCAGAGCAAAGCGACAGAATGAGTTGAAGAGGGTATCTAATTTGGCTAGGGAGGACTTGGGGGCAGCACTGTAGACTACATCACAGTAGTCAAAAATAGGTAGCATCAACTTCTGAATCAGTTCACGTCTAGCCGTAAGTGTAAGACAATTACTGTTCCTGCATAGTGCGCCTAGCTTGGGGTGCAGTTTTGATAGGATGGCATCAATGTGACCAGAAAAATTGAGGTGCTGATCAAGCCAGACCCCAAGATACCTAAAGAAGGATGTGTCCTCAAGATGAATCCTGTTGATGTTGTGATAGGAAGGAGAGGAGGTAAGCCTAGAGAGTCTCTGCCTTGTATCAAAGGTCATGGAAATGGTCTTCTTGGTGTTAAGGAAGAGTTCGTGTGAGGGAAGCCAGAGCTGAACTTTGTCAAAGTCTTGCTGGAGCTAGGCGTCTCCATCAGTGGAGCTGTAGAACTGTATATGCACTGAACTGTAAAGTTTATAATAAGCTAATGTTAGAAGGTAATTGGTTCACTCTTAAGGGGGGGGGGGTGTATGTGACAGGGTTGAATAAGGCCCGGTCCCATTTGTTATGCAAAAAAAGTTTAAACTCAAGGGTCTGTTCTATCCTCTCCTTTTTCTGTCCCTTCTCTGTCTGGTTGCACAACCACATTTTCTTGTGAGACCTAGGAACTGATCACTCCGATGGTTTCACAATTCTCCGCCTCTCGTTATCTCTCTACCTTCCCTTGCTATTTCTGTCCTTTCTTCCCCTTGCATATCTGCGGGTATAAAAATATATGTGAATCATTATGTGGAAATGTAGCTGATACTGAGATCCCTTTATTTAAAAATGTATATAATTATACTGTTGAAATGATTGCAAAAAGCTATTTGGAATTCAAGGGATTAAAGTGAAATGCTGGTGTGCAGAGCTGTCAACAAGAGGCCAGTTCGGGTCATTATGTTCTTTTTGCTGCACCTACAAGAACATTGGGTGAGAAGCATGCAGTTTTCTTAACGAGTTTCCCAGGCACAGACTTATAAAAAGAGCAGCAATGATTGTGCAAGATGGAAATAGAGACTGAAATCTGGAATTGAGAAGAAACACTAAGAAGAAGGACTCTGTTTTCTATGTTTGCACTGCCACTGTAAATACTTATAAAGAGCATTTTTTTATTTTACTGTTATTAACAATGAAACTCCATTTGCAAATTTTGAAACTGCTCCTGGTTTTTCCTATGATTCCTGACCTGTGCCTTGACAACAGCCGTCAAACACTAGGACCACATGGATACTTTTGCAAGCAGTCAGCCAGGGGCCGCCCACAACAATATCAGAGGTCAGCATGTACAGAGGCATGGGCAGCCCCTCCTCCCCTCAGTTCCCCCCAGAGAGCATGCTTGGAGGACCTCCCGATAAGAAACCAGGAGAGAACCCAGCACTCCACAAACTAGGCAAGATAGAGGACTGGAAAATATAACCATGGAGATAGGAGCACTAACATCTAGCAATGTAGACCCTAAAAAGAGGAGAAAGAAGGTGGAATGGCATGGCCTTATGAAAGCGACTCTCTTGAAGATCTACTGTTATGGTAAGTACGTAACTGTTCTATCTTCTTAGAGAATATCTCTTTCATCAGGCCACACCTACATAAAGAATACTAGGCAGCACTGACAATGTACAGTCTGGGGGGTCCGGAACCTATTGTATAGGTTTATGAATGTTGGCCTTGTAGTATAGTTAGGTCAAAACCAGACCATCTACAAAAGACAATGTCCAGACTGAAGTGTTTAGTGAAGGTGTGGACAGTACTCCAGGTAGCAGCTGCATAGATCTCTGTAGCAGATACATTCTTAAAACAAGCAACAGAAGTGGCCCTGCCTCTAATGGAATGACCATGAACCACTACAGGAAGTTCTTGCTGTATGTCCTGTAACAAAAAGTAATACAGTTTAGAAACTGGGGTGCACTATTTCCCAGGTGCGAACAAAATAGAAAGCTGTGAAGATTTTCTGCAGTCTGGTGTGTATAGTACCAGAGTGTTCAATGCACAGCTGAAGTATGAAGCAATACTTGCCCTGGATTGGCATGCTCTGAAAAATAAACTGGCAGGTGAATGGTTCGATATAAAATAGACTCAGACACAGCCTTGGAAAGAAATTGAGGATTAGGGTGCAAGGACACCCTGTCTGTGCTGAACATCAAATAAAGAGGCTCACATACGAGAGCCTGCAGCTCTAAAACAACTCTTTCTAAGAAAGAAAGAAAGAAAGAGTAAATCACAAGTTGCAGCTGGCTCAAAAGGAGCCAAAGTAAGCATTTCCAGAATAAAAATTCAGGTCCTCAACTGGGGCTGGATTTCGGATTGGAGGCTCCAGATGTAGAATGCCCCACAAGAACAAATGGACCACCTCCAGCTGAGCAACCATACAACACTTGACAGACACATGGAAAGCTGATATGATAGCCAGGGGCACAGTGATAGAGGAATATTGCAGACCTCAATCCGATTAGGACAGCAGGTACTCCTGAACCTGATTTACCAAACAAGTGAATGGAACCAGATGGGGAGAAGTGACCTATAAAGCAAACCACTTCCACTTCATGGAGTAAGTGGATCTGGTGGAAGGTGTTCTAGCAGCCTCCAGAACAACCCCAAAACAAGCTATGACCATGTCTTCTGGAGCCATGCGTGCAGACTGAGAGATTACAGGTCCGGAGGGACCAGGGGTTCTTGTACAGGGACAGAAGCACTGGGGTATCCACCACTAGCTGTTGTAGGACGTGGAATCAGAGCTGTCAAGGCCATAGGGGAGCAATGAGTATTAGAGTGGTCCCTCCACTGGCAGCCTGATCAGCGCTCTCTGAATTAGAAGGAAAAGCGGGCAGGCATACAGAAACCTCCCTTTCCAAGAAAGGGCAACACACATCACCAGAAGACACCAGGCCTTTAGCGAGTGGGTATAAAAGTGGCAGTTTTGCCTTGTGTGGGGACGCAAAAAGCCTACTGGGTCAGTCTGTTGCATGCTCTACCGAGCATGTCAATACCACGCAACAGGAACAGCATGGTCGGGAAGAATGAGAGGTTAAAAGCCATGAAGAGGTATATGAGCGGTAGTGCACCCTCTCACTATTCCCAGGAAGAGGATAAGACCTCTGCTGGGAGGAGGGGCTGGTGAGCAGCTGCCGTGGCTCGACAAAATGAGCCACAGACAGCAAGGGAAGCAGTGCATCTGTGGACTGGGTTTCGATTCCTGGTCCCAGGCGCAGAATATATATTTTTTTTTCACACTTTGTGTGATTTTTAGTGTTAACGCCCCCCCTCACTGGAGCTGGTTATTTAAGGTGGGGGGGTTCGGGGGTGCAGCCCCCTGTAACGGGAAGACATACAGTAATTCAGCTGGCAATATACCGTGCTGTATTGGCAGCTCGGTATATTGCTGCGTTGTAATGTCTTGCAACATTATGACCACCCCATGCCTGCAAAAAGTCCAGTGCTGGAAGATTCCATCTTTCGAATAGGTCAGCCACAGAAGTAAACAGTTCCCACTCATGCATGCTGGATTGTAACTAGCTGAGCTTGTCTACTATGATTTTCTGAGTGCCTGGAATATGTACTTTTGATAGTTCTAGACTATGTACTACAGCCTAATACCAAACTCTCATTGATGCCCTGCACAGCGGACAGGAATGAGTCCCCCCTTATTTGTTGATGTTGTACCTCAATCTGACATTGTCCACCTGTATTAATAGAGGACCCAGGGACAAATGGTTCTGGAAGGCCTGGAGTCTGTAAAGGACTGTCCTCAGCACCAGAACATTGATGAGCAAAGTGCACTCTTCCTGGGTCCCTGCACCCTAAGCCTGCTGAACGCCCATGTGAACTCCCCAGCTCAGTCCTGAGGCATCTATTATGAGGATCTGGAGAGGGATGGGGAGGGCAGGGGATCAGGAACACAGCCCCCTTGAGGAGGTTGCTATGTTCCTTCCACTATCTGGGCACCTTGCTTACTAGGGACGTGACCGGAACCATGTGTTCTAGGCTGGCTATGAGTTGATCCCACTGGACTCCTCAGTGTCTACTAATGAAGCCACATATGTAAGTCGGCCAGTGGTACTATAATTATGGCTGCTGTCATGAGTTCCAGAAGGCAGAGAAACACAACAGAGAAACATAATGGCTGCCGTGCACTACTTGTGCCTAGGCAATCAGATGGCTGTCCCTGTCCAAAGGCAGGAAAGCCATACCCTGGTCATAAACAGCTTGCCCCTGAAATGGGCTTTCAATAGCCAATCAGCTACATAAGGGAAAACATACAGACCTTTCCTGCAGAGAAGTATTGCCACCACTGCCAAACCTTTGGTAAAAAGGGCAACACTGTGAACTGGTAATAGTCTCCTTGAAACAGAAATCTCAGGTACAACCTGTGAGGTGTCTGGAGCCTGAAATGGAGGTATGCATCCTTCCTATCTAGGTAGCATATCCAATCCCCTGTTTACATCAGGGGGAACAGACCTTACAAAGAAACCATTCAAAACTTCTTGAACTCTAAGAGGAAGTGAGGCCCTCTTATGTTCATGTCTAGAACAGGCAGCAAAACCCCTGTCCCTCGAGGGGCAAATGAGCATCTAGAGGAAAACACTTTAGGCCTCTGCCTCAGAGGGACACGGCAAGGGCTCATACTGTATGTCGGCAGGTAACAGGGACATGTGTCCCAGTGCATAATGAGATTGCATATTACCTCTACCCAGTGAGTAAGGAAAGCACACAGACAGTAGAGTGTGGCACAAGTTGAAAGCAACTGTCCTATGGACCAGAGTAACAGCAAGCAGACCACTGAGAGTAGCACTGTGGCCTCGTATGGGCATTAAAAACAGCATAAACTGAGTGGGTGAGAGACTGAGCCAGCTCAGTGTGCAGCAAGAGAGGTATAGCCCACTTGCAAGAGGGGGCTACCACAGAGTCTGGCAACTGGTAGTCTGCATCCCCTGTAATGTATGGGTGAAGGCTAGCAGGCCTAGTACATCTCCACTCCTGGATTCTTGGACACAGGATGAAAGAAAGGTGATGTTTGAGGGAAAGCCAAACAGTCCAAGGTGTGAATGAACATAAAAACAGGTTACTCACCTGTAACAGTAGTTCTAGGAGTGATATATGATGTTCATCCACACATTCTGGCAGTTGCCTTTCCCCTTAAGACAGGCTAGAATGTCTTAAAGCTGGCTCCTCCAATCCACCCAGGTGGTAACTCCCTCAGCCCCACCCCATGACATCAGATCTTCCCTGCTGGAAGCAGATCGGTGTGCAACTTGGCAAGGGAGGTCAGGTGGGTCTGTGTGGATGAACATCATATACCACTCCTAGAACTACTGTTACAGGTGAGTAACCCGTTTTTCTAGAGACGTGGATATGATGTTCTATCCACACATTCTGGCAGACTCCTAGCAGTTCTCCGGGAGGAGGAAGGCAAGGCACACACCCCCTACTTCGGAAACAGAGACTGGAGAACTGAGGCCCCCAAACCAGCATCCTGCCATGACTCAAGGTCGCAGTGGTAGTGGGAACCGAGGGTGTGTGCTGACCTCCAGGTAGCTGCTCTGCAGATTTCCTTGATAGGAATGTCACTGGAAGCAGCCACCGAAGTAGTGGTATGATAGGTGGAATGAGCCCTTAGCCCTACGAGAGGCTCCCTATCCACCAACCTATAGAAGAGGTTGATGCAGGGTACAATCCACCTGCCAATCATCCGCTTAGCTGTTGGTTTGCCAGGTGCAGCTTCAGTGTAGGTGACAAATAACTGGTGAACCTCTGCCTGAACTCCAGTCGTGCGCTCCTTCTAATAGGCAAGCGCTCACCGCAGATACAATGTGTGGAGCCTGTGCTTGGCCTCCAAGGTGCAATTGGTGAAGTACACTGGGAAATTAATCACCTGGTTAAAGTGAAAATCCAATACAACCTTTATTAGGAACTTCAGGTTGGAGCAAAGGACAACCTCATCCCTGTGGAAGACCAGGTAAGGAAACTCTACCGAAAGCGCCTGGAGCTCACTAATTCTTCTGGCTGACATGATAGCCACTGGGAAGGCGGTTTTCCATGACAGGTGATACATTATACCTGTGCATCGGTTCAAATGGCTTGCCCATGAGCTTTGCTCAAACCAACAACAGATCCCAGGGTGGTGGTGGTTCGCGCACTGGAGGGGAAATGTGCTCAAGGCTTTGAAAAAGTGCCAGGCCACCTTCCTCTGCACCACTGACTGCTGACTGGCCTGCCTCGGTAAGCAGAGATGGCTGTCAGGTGCACCTTAATAGTCGCTGACTGAAGGCCCGATAGAGAGGGAGCACATACAGTCAAGGATGCTAGCAACTGGACAGGACAGAGGGTCCAGCCCCTTGCCCTAACACCAAAGAAAATATTACTCACCTTAGTAATGTTGTTTCTTCTAATGGAGTCTTGCTATATTATGACATATGCAGTGAGTTCCAACCTTCAAACTGCTCCGGAGGTGAAAGAGTTAACTTTCCATGCCAGGCATGGAACACTGAGCTCGAGCTCGGATGAAACTCTGTCTGTTGTTCTTCAAACTCAAACCGTCAGATCTTTACGAGCTAAACTCACTGAGGTCCTGTGTAGAAGCTGTAAACCTACACCAGCCAACTGGCTACTAAACATAAGAACACATGTTTTGGACCCAAAACAAAGACTCAAGTCAGGAGACCCAAAAATGAAAACACAACACCAAGTCACCCCAAAAAAGGAGGGGTGAAAACAACAAAGTAGGCATCTACTAAGTGCCAACACTGCACTGCCCACCCACATCCCAAAAACAGCGGTTCTGAGAGGGGCAGGCAGGAGGGGAGGTCATAATATAGCAAGACTCCATTAGAAGAAACAACATTACTAAGGTGAGTAATTTTTTCTTCAAAAACATGAAGCCTTGCTATATTATGACATATGCAGACTACACAGCAGTACCTCCATGGAGGAGGGACAGAACCTACTTAGGAAATAGGCTCTGAAACACAGCTGTGCCAAACCGAGCATCACTCCTAGCCTGGATGTCCACGGAGTAATGCTTGGTAAAAGTGTGAACTGCTTTCCAGGTAGCTGCTTGACATATCTCTAGATTAGAGATGTCCCTGGCAGCAGCCAGGGAAGCAGCTGTACCTCTGGTAGAGTGAGCCCTCAGGCCTGAGGAGGGAACCTTACCCAGCTTTTCATAACAGAATTGGATACAAGAGACAATCCACCAGGCAATGGATCTTTTAGTGGCAGGTTTCCCTTTACCAACCTCACCATAAGTGAGGAACAGTTGGAGGGAGTCAAACCTGTGACCCTTGGTACGTTCTATTTAGTAACTAAGGGCTCTCTTCACATCTAAACTGTGCAGCTTCCTCTTGCCAGAGGAGGAATGGTCAGTGAAGTACACTGGAAGAGATATAGATTGATTAAGGTGGAAATCTGAAACCACCTTAGGCAAGAACTTCCTGTTAGTCCTGAGGACCACCTTATCTCTATGAAAGGAGATAAAATCAGGCTCCACTGTCAAAGCTTGTAATTCACTTATGCGTCTGGCAGAAGTGATGGCTACCAGAAACACAGTTTTCCAAGTCAAGTACTTAAGCTCTGCTGAAGACAAAGGCTCAAAGGGGGGTTGCATAAGCTGAGCAATGCACACATTAAGATCCCAGGCAGGGGCAGGGGCCCTGAATGGAGGATTGGTGTGAAGCAATCCCTTGAAAAACTTGGAGAATACAGGATGAGCTGAAAGAGAAGAGGGCTTACCTGCTGATATAAAAGCAGACACAGCTGCCAGATGCACTTTTAGGGTAGTTGGTCTCAGCCCCAAGGTATTTAAGTGGACCATATAATCCAGGACTGTGGGTAAATCAGCAGATTCTGGGGGAAATATGCTTTCCAGAGCACCATATGGAAAACCGCTTCCATTTGGAATTATAAGTAGCCCTGGTGGAAGGTTTCCTAGAAGCCTTCAGGATATCCATTACACCTTGGGAGAGGTGTAGATCTGCAAACTCTAACTCTTCAAGAGCCAGGCCTTGAGATTGAGAGATTTTAGGTTTGGGCACCAAACTCTCCCCTGAGCACAGGTTAACAGGTTGTGATTCCTGGGAAGACACAGGGGAAGATAGACTGCTAAGGACAGTAGGAGTGGATACCAGGGTTGTCTGGCCCAATCTGGAGCAATCAGTATCATCTTGAAGGGTTGAGATCTGATTTTGACTAGCACTCTGAACAGGAGAGGGAAGGGGGTGGGGGGGAGCATAGAGAAACGTCCCTTCCCAATTGAGAACCAAGGCATACAGAGGGACTGAGCCCAACACGGGGGGCCTGCAGCAAAAAAGGGGAAGTTGGTGATTGTCTGGGGCTGCAAAAAGATCTATCTGCGGGGTGCCCCATCTGGCAAATATCACCTCCAAGACCAGGGGGTCCAGTGACCATTCGTGATGGCCCTGGGAAATCCTGCTGAGAGCATCTGCCAGGACATTGTCCTTGCCTGGGAGGTGAACTGCCGTAAGGGAGGTGTTCAGGGAGTAAGCCAGAGACCACAATTTCATTGCTTCGGTGCACAAGGCCGTAGACCGAGTGCCCCCTTGCTTGCTGATGTACCACATTGTGGTGGTGTTGTCTGTTCTGACCTGAATAACTTTGTTCTGAACAGACTTGGAAAAGGCTTGAAGTGCTAGAAAAACTGCTCTGAGTTCCAACAGATTGATGTGGAGCAGAGATACCTGAAGGGACCACAATCCCTGGGTAGTGAGGTCTCCCATGTGAGCTCACCACCCCAAGAGGGATGCATCTGTAGTAAGTTAAGGAGTGAGACTGAGTGACAAAAGGAATCCCTTGTCTCAGATTGCTCTGATCCTGCCACCACTGAAGGGCCTGGATCAGGGTTCGAGTCACTGGGATCAATTTGGTTAGAGGGTCTTTCCTTTGAGACCAAAAGGCTCTCAAATGGAACTGGATGTCCCTCATCTGAAATCTTGCTCCCTGCACTACTGCTGTAGAAGCAGCCATGTGACCCTGGAGCTGTAGAAAATGCCTTGCTGGCCGAGAGACCTGCAGGGTGAATGAGGAGGCCAGAGAGACCAGGGTCCTTGCCCTATCTAAAGGAAGGAAGGCTCTGGCTTTCTCTGTGTTCAGCTCTGCGCCTATGAAGGTGAGGAGCTGGACAGGCTCTAGAACTGACTTTGAAAGATTCAGAAGGAAACCTAGAGAGTGAGCAGTTGCTGAGTTATCTGTAGATGTAACTGACTTGGTCTGGAGACTGGCCTACTATGAGCCAGTCATCCAGGTAAGGGAAGATGGCAATTTTGCCTTCTTAGGGAAGCAACTGCTACTGCCAGGCATTTTGTGAATACCCTTGGAGCAGAGGTGAGGCCAAAGGGCATTGCTCTGAACTGGTAATGGCCTGAGGGCAGCTCGAACCTGAGGTACTTTCGATGGGAGCTTCTGATGAGAATATGGAAATAGGCATCCCCTGGCCTTAGAGAGAGTAGAATAATTTCCAGAGTCACCATTTTAAATTTTGGTTTTAAAAGGTGCTTGTTTAAATATCTGAGATCTAGGATGGGCCGCAATTCTCCTGTCTTTTTGGGGTAAGGAAGTACCTGGAGTACAACCCTTTGCCCTGGTGTAGGGGTGGAACCCTTTCCACAGCTCTGAGAGCCAGGAGGGAAGAGACCTCTGCCTCTAGGGCAAGTGCCACTGGTGGATTTGCAGGTGGAAAGGATCTGGTTCTCATCTTTGGAAATTTTTGAAGCTGAGAACCAGTCCCTGGCTTACTACTTCCAGGACCCACTTGTCTGATGTCAGAGACTTCCAGTCCTGGACAAAGTAAGACAGCCTGCCCCCTACAGGTAGCTGAGAATTGGCCCTGGCACCCCATCAGGGTGCCTGCTTGGCAGGGGCTTTGGGCTGAGGGGTGGAAGCAGGCCTGCTTGTACCCCGTCTGCCTCTCCCTCTAAAGACCCCCTCTGGGCATAAGCAGAAGAGGAGCCTGGGCCTGGTAAAAGGCCTATGAAAGGCCTGCCCTGCCCCTGGAAAGCTGCCTTTGAGGTGGCCTGCCTTTCCTTGGCCTGTGCACTCCTATAGGTGGTCCTATACTCATCTATTTTCTTCATGTAATTCTCTGTCTGCTCCCCAAACAGAGAATTACCACACTAAGAAAATCCATGGCCTTAGTCTGGGTATCCTGTGACAGGCTAGTACATCTGAGCCAAACCATTCTGCAGTGCCACAGATGTAGCCATGACTCTTGATGACACATCATTAGAGTCCACTGCAGCATGGAATTGCACCTGCATGCCTCAATGCCATCAGCAGCCACCTGCTCCAGCTCCTTGGCAAGCTGGCCAGGGACCTGTTTGCTAGAGCCATAATAGTATCCCATCTGGTTTCTGATATCTAGCAACATAAGCCATATAATTTGCCTGTCTGAGTCCCAAGGATGCTGCCATGTACTGTTTCTTTGCCATGGCTTCAATCCTCCTGGAGTCCTTGTCCGGGGGGTGTGAAGCCAAGGGAATATTTGCCTTGTTACAGGCTGCAGCCTGCACTACCCCAACATGGCTGCATTGTTGTGTAAGGAACTCCGTATCAGAGCCTGACAATGTGTACCTCTTGTCCATTCTCTTATCAACAGAAGGTATAGTGTGAGGAGCTTTTAAAAATTTTAAAAGTCTGTTTCCGAAAAGATTTATGCAAGGGAACAGACAGTCTCCTAGACTCTGGGATGTCCATCATTTCCACATAGTCAGGCTCCTCTTGATCATCCACAGCTTCCTCCATAGGAAGCTGGAGGGTTTCAGCCACTTTTTTATAAAACATAAAATGAGAAGGGGACTCAGAAAGCCTAGGAGGAGACACTCCTGAAGGTCTGTCTGGGGAGATGTCCGGGTCAATGGGCACATCCAGACTTTCAAATCCACATTCACTCTCCTCATACTCCTCTTCCCCCTCCTCTGGTTCATAATACCCCTCTAAATCATACTCTTGAACTGGTGGAACCGGCCGAGCCGGGCACTTACCCGATGGTGCCGGTTCGGTCGGAACCGGTGAAAGCGAATGGACAATTTTTATCGCTTTGGCTATTTCTTCAGCGGTTGGAGAGGAAAGTTTTGGCTCCACACCAGCTGATTTTCTAGTCCTTTTTGCTGGACCTGGCTCCTCAGAGTCGGATCTCCTTTTGCCCAAGGAAGTCTCGCCCATGTCAGAGGGCACTCCCTCCGGTTTGGTTGGAACCGAACCGGGCTGGCCATCCAGTTCAGCAGACTTTTTGGCCTCCCTTTCCCTGAGCCTACCAACTCTCTTTTCCAGGGTAGCTGCAGGAAAACTTTTACAAATCTGGCAGTCTGCATTGAGGTGGTCAAACTCCAGACAATAAACACAGGTGA
Organism: Neoceratodus forsteri; assembly: GCA_016271365.2. Taxonomy (NCBI): domain Eukaryota; kingdom Metazoa; phylum Chordata; order Ceratodontiformes; family Ceratodontidae; genus Neoceratodus; species Neoceratodus forsteri. Next base: position 685,002,488 of record CM057456.1, on the reverse strand, counting down.
TGTGGGGATCAGCCTTGGCAAAGACTTACCCACACACACACTGCAGTGTTGAAATCCAGTAGGCCCGGTTTTTCTTTTGGGTTTCTCAGACACAGTGCCAGTCCTAACCAAACTTACCCGTTTATGGCAATCCGCCAGGTAAGACCCTATTATCGGCTCCCAACCGTGTCACGGGTCGTGGAAAAAACTGTTATAAAATCCGTTTTTTTTAGAACCGATAAGAACCGGTAACCACACTCTAAAAGACAGATTAAGATATTTTAAACAACTTGATCGGTTCAAACTGAACCGATAAACCGTTTATAAGTTCCACACAGAATAGAAATAAATGTAAAACCTATCTAGTACTCACAAATACCACAGACAGAGTCTGAACCGACCGGTTGCAGTTTAAATTCGGTCGAAAACCGAGAAAAACAATACTTTAACCGACAAAATGAACCGAGCAGAAGGAGAAATCTCCGGAGCGACTGTTCAGTGAGGTGGAGTAAAGAATCTGACGGTTTGAGTTTGAAGAACAACAGACAGAGTTTCAACCGAGCTCGAGCTCAGCGTTCCGTGCCTGGCATGGAAAGTTAACTCTTTCACCTCTGGAGCAGTTTGAAGGTTCGGACTCACTGCATATGTCATAATATAGCAAGACTTCATGTTGTTTGAATGGAGAACCTCTTCCATTTGAAAGCACTGCATTTCCCAGTTGACTCCTTCCCGAGATGTCTCCATGACATTGAGGACATCTTCGGAGGGACCCAAAGCCTGGAACTCTAGCTACTCAGGAACGAGGCTGTCAGGTGCAGGGACTGAAGGTCTGAATGGAGTACTTGCCCTGACTGATGGAGAGCAGGTCTGGCGTAGAGGAAGATGCCTTGAGAGCCTGCTGCTGAAGCTAAGGAGATCGGGATAACAGAACTGGCATGGCCAGTCCAGAGTCACCAGGATCTCCTGTGCCTTGTCCCTCCTTGCCTTGTGTACCACTTTCTGGATCAAGGGAAATGGAGGGAAGGCACAGAGGAGGCCTGGGATCCAGGGCCTTGAGAAGGCATCCTCCTGCAGCATTCCCTGCTGAGGGGGGTGGGCACAATACAGACTCAGCTTTGCATTCTCCCTGGAGGCAAACAGGTCCACCAGAGGGTTGCCCTACTGGGAGAACAGAGTGCGCACTACCTCTGGGTCGAGAGATCACTAGTAAGCCCACAAGGCTGAGAGCGTTCACCAGCTAGTTGGAGACACCAGCCACATGGATGGCCAGGAGATTGGCCTCCAGGCTGTACATGAGGGTTCACATGCTGAGAGCTTCCTTGCACAGAGGCAGGGAGTAAGTCCAGCCCTGTTTATTGAGGTAGTACATGGTCATGGTTTTGTCTGTCTGGACCTGGAGAACCTCACCCCGAACGTGAGAAGCAAATGCAGTCAGCACCAGCTGAACTGCTCAGAACTCCAGCAGATTGATGTGGCACTGGGACTCCTTGGGGGTCCAGAGGCTGTGGACTCTGTATTCCTCCAGATGGGCACCTCAGCCCATGAGAGAGGCGTCAGTCGTGAGGATGACCATTGGCTCTGGGCAGACAAATGGGATACCTTCCTGCAGATTTGCTGGGAATAACCACCACTGGAGGGTGTCTCACATCAGCTGAGTCACAGTGACCAGCTGGTTGAAGTGACCATGGCGTGAGACGATTAGTGTTCCAACTCCTACTGCAGAAAGTACATTCTCCTGTGGGCCCAATGGACCACGCTGGTGCAGGCCGCCATGTAACCCAGTAGGCGCAGGAAGTCAAAGGCAGGGTGCAGTTGCCTAACCTGAAATGACTGGGCAAAGGAGGAGAGAGCCTCTGCCCTGTCCACCGGGAGCCGAGCCTTGCCCCAGTGAAGCTGATCACCTGCGACGGCACGGGTTCTGACTTGACCTTGTTGATCAGGAGGCCAAAAGAGACGCAGGTCTTGAGGGCCAGGTCCCTGGACTGCTCCACCTCCTACCTGGAGGGACCCATGATAAGCCAGTTGTCCAGGTAGGGGTAAACCCAGACCCCTCGGCGCCTCAGGTAAGCTGCCACCACTGCAATTCACTTGGTGAAGATCATGGGGGTCGAGGACAGGCCAAATGGCATGGCCTGGAATTCGTAGAGGGTTCCCTCCGCTCAGAAGTGGAGGAACTGCTGGTGTGATGGACACATCGGGGCGTGAAAGAATGTGTCCTGTAGATCCAGGAAGCAGAACCACGTTTTGCTTGAGAGATGGTATGATCTGAGACAGAGTTACCATCCTGAAGGTATGCAACTTGATGAACCTGTTCAGGTCATGCAGATCTAAGATGGGTCACCATCCCCCCATCCGTTTTGGAACCTGGAAGTACCTGGAAACAAACCTTGGGTATTGTGGAGGGTCCACGACAGAAGCCATGACCTTTTTACCAATTTTTTTCTACCAATTTTTTAACCAGGAATGGCACACTAAGCTGAAAGCTTGTTTACAGGTGCAACCTGGGAGCACAGGGAAGATAAGTGACTTGTTCAGGGTCACACAGTATGCAAGTGGGGGCTGGGGGATTCAAACCCAGGTCTTCAGATTTGCAGCTCAGAGCCTTAAGCCATTGTGTTATACTGCCTTCCTGTGGAGAAGCTGGGCTATGTCGTCCTGAAGGGCCAAGAGAATGTCTGTGGATGCCATGTCCTTCCATGGGGCATGGGCTCGGCAAGGTGGGTACTGCTGGAATTCCAGAGGCAGACCCTGACCGACCACTTTGAGAACCCACCTGTCCATGGTGACAGCGAACCAGGTGGAAAAGAAGTGGTGGAGCTGGCTCCCTATGGAAGGACCCAGGGGTGGTGTGATTGGCATGAGGGAGGCACCCCTCATCACATCACTGGGCAGGCTTGGAAGCAGAGGAGAGCCCAGCTGAGGAGCCACCGGGGCCCTGTCCTCCAGGCTTGCAAATGACCGTGGCCACCAACTTCGGCCGAAGTCGCCAGGCCTGAGCCTGCTACCCAGCTTGGGGCTGGGCTGGTTTGGCCGCAGAAGTAGAGGTGGACAGAAAGGGCTTCTTTTTCTGCTATTTGGAGCCCTTGGGGTCCCTCTGGGTGGATGTCACTGAGTCCAAGGTGGCCCTGGACTTTTCAATGCAGGTGAGGTGCCCCCAACCCCAGGCCTGAACTGGTCCGTGCCCTAGAAGGGGGCATCCACCAGCTTATATTGGGCGTCTGCTGTGAAGGTAAAGATCCGCAGCCATCACATCACATTGCATGGCCACTGTGGCCACCACAGAACAGGCGCAGGAGTCCCCAATGTCCATGGCTGTCTGGAGCTGCTGTTTTTTCACAGCCCAACCCTGGTCCCTGACCTGCTTGACCATAGTCTGTAGGCCCTCTGGGAGATGAGGGAGCACCTCAATAACAGTGCCCAGCAGAGCATGAGAAAAGTGGGCCATCAGGAGGACAAAGTTCGCCTGGCAAAGGCCAAGCAAAGAGGCAGCATAAACCTTTTTAGCTGAATGGCCCAATTTCTTGGACTCACTGACAGGTGGTTTATCAATGTCTCCTATGTTGCCCGAGTGATGAAACATAGAATCTGCCACCCTGCCCTCTGCCAAGTGATGTTCCGTGAACCCTGAGAGGGAACCGGTGGGAACCGCATACTTGCGGGTCATTCAAGCCAGCGGTGCTGGGCAGGAGGCGTAGTGCTACCATAGCAACAAGGCAAGTCCAAGGATGGCCTCTGCTACCAGAAAGGCTTCCCCAGGAGAGTCACCCAGTCTAAAATCTTGGTAAGCTGGTACAAAGCCTGTTTCTGACAGTCTTCATCTTGAGACCCGTAGACTCCGAGAAAAGACTGAGAAGATCCATAAAGAAGGTAGGACCCGGCTGGCCCAGTGGCACTGAGGACTGAGATGCTGAACACCACACCTCGTGCCATGCTGGCAACCCAGGTTTGGAAGCGAGCTCGGGCTATCGGGGGTTGGTGGGGGAGGAGAGGATGGAGCATCCAGAGTACTGCTCTCCTCTCCTGGGAGGGAGGGTGGGGCGATGACTCCTTAGCACAAGCACCTCCCAGCAGAGGTTGGGAGCGCAACAGTAAGGGGATCATGCTGGAACAGGTGAGGACCCTCGGTGGATGTCCACAGGAAGGTTGCAGGAGCGCGCCTAGTCACGCTGGACATCACTGCACATCCGGGCTCCTAAGGGGAATGCTCACAAACACAGGAAAACACCCATTGGCTGGGGGGGGTAGATGTCACCTGCCCCCATCTACAACACTGGATCCTGCGAACTGGGACCTCATCTCACTGTCACCTCTGCCCGAGGAGCACTGGAAGAAAGTGCAGAGGAGCAGAAGGCAGCCCCACTCTGGGGAGGTTGATTCTAGGGGGAATGCTCCACAGGTGAAGAGAGACTGAGGGGCAGATGGGAGGATCTTAGGTAGGAGGGGAACAGGCAGGTCGACTGAAAGGGCCCCAGCCAGTGGAAACAGGAGGGAAAATAACTGACAAACAAAAAAAAAAAAAAAAGAAGGTAGGGAGACTCACTGCTGACTCCATGCCCACCAGAGAAGAGTGCAAGGAGAAACCCTCTGACTCTGAAGAGTCATCGAAGAGGGGTCAACTGCCCAAGTCCCCACTGACCTTCAATGGATGGTCAGGGATGATGGTGACTGACAGCTGATGGGAAAGACCTGAGACTGGCTGAGACTCCTTAGTCGGAGTGCCGTTCATCGGCTGTTTGGGGGTGGCTTCACTGAAATCGGCGGAGAAGCCAGAGGAGGCCGACCAGGGATAATTTTACAGGTCTGCTGCTGCAGAGGCAGAAAAGGTGTTGGCCTCTGTGATGAAAACCAAATGATAGCTGGGACAGAAGCCAGAACGGCCTTCATACTGGCGAACACTAGCTGTTGCCATATCAGTCCTCATAGCGTCAACGCAACTTACATTGAAACCTCTTCTCACCCGAGGAGGATGAGGCAGAAGAAATGCAGTGGCACCGCATTCCTGAGCGTCGACAGTGGGAGCACTGAAGTCGATGCAAGCCGCTGGACTCACGAAAATCAAACTGTGACCTTGACCACTGGGGGGCCTGGTGGTGGGCCTCAGAGGGGGTCGTTGAGAGCTGAGGCACCTCTGGTTCTGGTTCTACAAGGAGAGGTGGGGGGTCAGCGGATTGTTACGTCCCTCCCTGGGTCTGAGTCAGGACCAGAGTCCTGGACAGAGAGGTATCAGCCTCTTGAGGCGACAACAGGGTGACCGGCTCCAGAAAAATCTCGGCCAGAAGATCAACCTGTGTCTTGAGCAACTGGCCCGACAGGGGTACTGTGGAGCCAGTGGCCTGGGCCAAGGATTTGACCGAAGTTGGATCTGGAGAAGTGCAGAAATCGGAACCCCAAGAGGGTTCCCGATCCCATAATCGACAGCAAGACATTTTTTTGCCTTTTTCTTAGATTTAGATTTGTGTGCTGACAAGGGGCCCTGTCCACGAGTTGGGAGAGAGAGAGTCTGCAACAAATCCTTAAATGCCCCTGTAAAGGATGCACCAAAAAAGAGTGGCAAAAAGGCAGACTCCATGGAGGAATGAGCCATGGCCTGAACCACCACATCCTTGAAAGCCACGAGTTGTTCAGTGGACCCCACAGCCACGGAGACCACTTGACAGGCATCCTGGGAAATACCCTTTAACAAGTGTCAATCTTCAAATATCTTGGAATCAACTTTGATCAAGGCCTAACCTTTGCAACTCACATTGATAGTACAGCAAAAACTATTAATCAGCAAATTGGGATTCTGTATCGGAACCGACAGCTCCTTACCCATTCTGCACTGAGGACTGCCATCCAATCCTCTATCATCTCAGTCGTTGACTATGGCTTAGTTATATACGGATCTGCCACTACTACAGCACTTAGTCGCATTACAATATCCCTAAATAAGGCCTGTCGGCTGCTCACTGGTGGACATTGACGTTCCCACACATGTGAACTCTATGCTGACTCAGGTTGGTTGCAACTCTCAAACCGGATAAAGTACCTTACCTGCCTGATGGCGAAAAAATCCACTCTGGGCCTCACTCCACCTTGTATCCAAGACCTGTTATGCCCGAACACTAGCACCCGTTTTACCAGAAGATCAGAACACCAGCCTCTCCAAGTCTCCCGATGCCAGACTTCTCAGGGACAAAGATCATTTGCCTATCATGCCCCCAGCTGGCTAAATGCCCTCAGCACTCATATTACTGCCTCCACCTCTCTAGGTATTTTCAAATCAAGGCTGTTCTCTCACCTTGCCACCTCCAGCTCCTGTGACTGCCCTCACTAAACCTCCTATTTTCTCACTGCCCACCCTGTTCCGTTATTTGACAAAGACAAGTTTGGGAAACCTTTTCTCCTGCTATTGTCTGCTCCCCCACACCTTTCACTTACCCTCTGTTCTGGACCTTTTCCCTATTTGTTTCTCCTAATCTGGTATGACCTCTTTCTTGTAATAATAATGTGATTATTGATATCTCATGTCCTTTTGCACAAATGATTTGATATGTATTTGTATATGTTTTCTCGCTCTTGACACAGCACAAATTGTTGTGTTATCTATGTAACCTTTTTTGTACTGTACCTAATTGACGTGGCACCTTTGTAAAAGAGCCTCTGTCTCAAAGGTAGTAATTCCTAGAACAATAAACTAAACTAAACCTAGAGATCCTTTGATTTGACCCGTGGGTACCGTTCATTCCGATGCCCCACAAGTAAGCGGGCGGGCAGTTCTCTAAAATGGATGGGTGGAAGGTACGACAAATGTCACAAGCCTGAGGATTGTGCTCATGGGCCAGGCAGTAAACGCATGTGGTGTGTCGAATCTGTTTGGGACAACTTCTGCCCTCAGCCACACCTCCGGAACCTTGGAGCAGACTTCTCATTGTCCATGTCAGTCAGTGGAAAGAATAAGCTGAAGACGTTTTTTATTCATTTGGAAAAAAATCTGAAGATTTGAGCAAAGGGCCTCCTCAGTGCGAGAGCAGTAAGGAAGGAACCTGCTTCTTCCAGCGGAAAGGAAGAGCTGGCATTACGGGGTGGGGCCAAAGGAGTTACCACCCAGGTGGGTGGGAGGAGCCAGCTTGAGGATGTTCTAGTCAGTCTTAAGGGGAAAGGCTACTGCCAGAATGTGTGGATAGAACATCATAGCCACGTCCTTAGAATATAGGTACACATGCCCAGTGCATCCCACTCCCTGGAGTCTTTATCAGGAGGGGGGGATCTCAGGTGCCTAAGTGCCCTAGATTTGCCATGGACAGCTGTGAGCACCACTGGAGGCTCATACTGGTAGCATAATAAGGCTGTGCAGATGGTACAGAGAATATCTTATCAGCCTATCTGGGCACAACTGGTATATTGTTTAGGCTATGCCAGGCTGCATATGCACAGTGGCAATAACTGGAGGGAGAATACGTCAGCTCCAGAAAACTCCAAACAGGTTCCTTCTAGTGGAATCCTGTACCCCCATACCAAAGCTCACAGCAGCTGGCATGTGCAGCAGCATGGCATAAAGGAAGGATCTCCTGCTGTAAGAGGAGAGCAGGGAGCTAGAGCCATACACAGACTGGGCATTCTAAGCTCCATGCAAGGTAACCCCCGCCATTATGAGCACAGGATAATATGCCCCCCCAGCAGCGTCCCCATTGGCGATGGCAATAAGAGACCTGACCGGTGATATCAGCAGCTGAACCGGTCCATTCAGCAATATGACTAAGTGTGTTATTGACGGGGAGAAATAAAGGAAGGCCCCATCGACGAGAAATGAAAAGGCAGACTTGACAAGAGGAGTACTGCCTGAGTGACAATGCCACCTTAAGATAGGGGTTGTGATTGCGCTAGTTGATGTCGGGAAGAAAAGCCCCGGTGACGTTGGTGGCATACCCATTTTACAGTCCTGGCAGCACATAAGTCAAGCCTTGACTGTGGTGTCCGGCGATGGTCAGAGGGCTTGAGGTCAATGGTGGGAAGTACCCGGTGACAACAGGCAACATACTGGCCATACAGGCACAGTAGTGCAGATGTCAAACCCCGACCTTGGTGTCTAAGCTACAGTCAGGGAGGCTAGGAATCGACAGTGGGTATGACCCGGCGACAACCGTTCACAGACCTGCCATTCAGGCACAATGTATCAGAAGTGAAGCCCTGACCTTGATATCTGAATGACCGGGGGGGGGGGCTGGAAGTTGATGGTGGGTGGTAGCCCAGAGAAGACAGAAACATACTGTCTGTATGGGCTTAGTATGAACAAAACTAAGCCTTGAACTTAGTGTCTAAGAGACAGTTGGGATGGCCAGAGTGAATAGTGAAATAGGAAGTCATAGCGGAGGCCCAATCTCCGGGAAAGTTGCAGTGAAGGGAAGAAGACAACAAGGTTGACAACCACCATCTGGATGGTGGTAAAGGCAGTGCAGTGTCACCCAAAAGCAAGAAGGCAAGGCCGGTGGCCCTCATAGATGATCCCTGTGTGAGAGGGTCAGGGCAGCAGAGCAGCTAGACACAGTACTCTGCACCACCTCAAATGCAGGAAAAATGATGACAGGACTGCTGGCGACATGTATAATTGCCAAAATATACTGAAAACTAATTTTTATGAAAAAGAAGAAAAACGCGTAGTTACTAGAAGCTACGTTTCCAACAGCAGGTCCAATGACTATGATCGATGGCGGGAAGAGAACGGAGGAGAAGAGGGACTGTCACTCTTTATGTACATGCTGATGTCTGATGTCATTGTGGGCAGCCCCTGGCTGACTGCTTGCAAAAGTTTCTGTGTAGTTTTAGCACCTGACGGCTATATATTCCATAGCCTGATGAAAAAGATATACTCAAAGATCCTTCTATTGGCTGCAAGATGTACAGTGTATGAAAGCCTGACAAGCAAGTGGGGAATCTCACATGAATGTGCAGCTGACCTAGCCTAGGTGATAAACTGAAGATGTCCTTGGGTTGTTTAGCCTAGCCCCCCTCCCCCCATTTGCAATACAAAAGGACAAAGAATAGCACAGCTGTTACACCTTATGATATTTGTAGCAGATGGGCTTTAGCCAGTCTTAAGGGCAAAGGCAACTGCCAGGATGTGTGGCTAGAACATCATATCCACGTCCTTAGAATATAGGGACATGTACACAGTGCACCCCACTCCCTGGATTCCTTATCAGGAGGGAGGGCACTCAGGTGCCTAAGTGCCCTAGATTTGCCATGGACAGCTGTAAGCACCACAGCTGTGTTATTCTTTGTCCTTTTGTATTGCAAATGGGGGAGGGCGGCTAGGCGAAACTAGGCTACTTGCTAACAAAATACGTGACTCCTGTGCATGCCACTGACCAGCTGTGTATTCCTTTGACTAAAACTGACAAGTACCACTCTTCCGTCCTGTAACGAATGGATATCACTTTCCCTTCAAGGCTCTCTCCCTCTACCTACTCTCACCCTACCCCACCTCCCTCATCCTACTCTGCTCTCCATTAAATTATCCGTACTCCGCCTCCCACGCAACTATAAGCTTATCCTTCTGTTTTTTCTACCTCATCCTCCTCCAGCTTCCCCTCTATTGTCTATATTGCCTTCTCTAACTACTTACCCAGTCTCCACCCCTGCCTCTCTCCTCTTCTACTGCTACCCTGTAGCAGCAGCCTAGAACAAGCTGAAGGATACGAGTATCAGTGCTCCCATGTATTAGCTTGTACTTGCCAGTTTGATGAAACATTAGCCACTTTTGCCCACTACATGCTGTGCTAAACTGACTGCCTGTGCCTTCCCGTGTATCACAATGTATTTTTACCAATGTATTGTACCACAATGCTCCACCGTGTATCAATTTCTACTGTATGTACTCTTAACTATTTTACTAACTTGAGGTACCGCTGTATTGTAATCCCCCACTGTGTATAGATCTCTATTGTATGTTCCTATTTTTTCCCCTTTTTTGAGTTTTTCCACGTGTATTCTCATTATATTTACTGCATCTGTCATTATTGTTTATACTTGTTCATACTAATCCCTCAGGACCTCCTTGCAAATGAGCATGCTCAATGGAGTACTTCGTGCCAATAAACTTGAGCTTCCTGCCAATAGGAAGCATCTCTCCCAGTTTCAGTATTTAAACAAGCATTTGTCAATGCCGGACGTTCGCTTGCAGGTATTTGCAGTGGTGTTTGGCATGTATGGTGCTTTACCCTAATGCCCCGTGCGATTGCTGGTATTTGCACAATAAATTGTCGGCATGACCTTGTTGTTACCCCCATTGTGCGCTACATAGGCGGAAACATGTTTTGGGCAGGATGTGAAAAATGACAGCTGTACTGCTCATAAGGAAGTGTGGTAAAATGGCAATGTTGAAAATCTGGAGTGGAAATATTGAAAATTCGCAAACCTCGGGCGTGCATGGGAACTGCGCCGCTCGTCGCATCTCAGTCATTTGTAGGATTTTTTCACCAAATTTTCAACATTGCCATTTTAAAACCTCTGCTAATGAACAGTGTCACTGAGATTTTCTATTGTGTCCCATACATTGATTTCGACAATCGAATGCGCCATTGTGCGCTACATGGGCAGAAACACATTTTGGGCAGGATGTGAAAATGACAGCTGTACTGCTCATGAGGAGGTGTGGTAAAATGGCAATGTTGAAAATCTGGAGTGCAAATATTGAAAAATTAATAAGCGTCTGAGGCGTCGTAGGAACTTCTGCGGCTCACTCATAAACAGTCATCTTTAGGAATTTTTCACCAAATTTTCAACATAGCCATTTTAAGACCTCTGCTCATGAACAGTGTCACTGTGATTTTCTTAATGTGTTCCATACATTGATTTCGCACACCGACTGTGCCATTGTGCGCTACATGGGCGGAAACATGTTTTGGGTGAGATGTGAAAAATGACAGCTGTACAACTCATAAGAAGGTGTGATAAAATGGCAATATGGAAAATCTGGAGTGAAAATATTGAAAATTTGGCGAACTTACCTAGTCTGGGCGTGAGGAACCGGGCGCAACGACGCCAGAACAGTTTTTGTTTGCATTCAGCCCTCAACACAGCATTCCTTCACGATCGCGACAAACAGCCGTCACGGCATTATCGGCGCCGGAGGCGATTTCGCCGCCAGTGACCATGCAGTGCCTGCGTAAATCACCCTTCGGCCCGAATAACGCCATGACAGTGACATCATTCATGAGAAGGTCCCAAAACCCCATGTTGAAAATTTGGTGCAAAATTCCAAAATGACTGAGACATGCACAGTTGAAACCCCCTATGTAGCCCATTATACAGCTTACCGCATTTCCTCAGTTCGCGGTCGGCTTTGAAGAGTGCAGACGTGTTCCCGGTCCACCGAAGATCATTGTGCCAGAGTCCGGAGGTAAGTAAGGTGGGGGGTGGGAGGCGAGGCGCAGTGGGTAGGTGCGGGTTGTGGGGGCTGGGAGAGCTGGCCAGGACCGCTTTTTGTTATACAGGTTAAAAACAAAAATGACGTGGGACATTTGCCACACTGGGGTGGGCCCCAGCGAACAGAAGATGGCTGGGAGCCGAGGAGCCGACGGGGATTGGGCACCTCGCCGCAACCACGCTGGGGAGGAGCCGACGAGGATTGGGCACCCCATCGGCAACTAAATTGACTGCTTGCCACGCTGAGGTGGGCTCACAGCATGGCAGCAGGACGGCTTGGGGGGTGGAGCCGACGGGGATTGGGCACCCCTGCCGGCAAACAATATTTGCCATGCTGGGGGTGGGCTCTCAGCGGCACCAAAGCTTTGGGCGCGTGACGCTGGCAGGGGAGGCAGCACGCGGACATGGGGGGTGGCGCCAGTATGGCAGTGATGCTTTCCTTGAAGCAGAGGAACACCGCTGTCATACTGAGCTCCTGCACCCATTGGTACAGGACCGCCACGCCTGCTCAAGGGAGTAGTGCATTGGGTGAGAGGCACACCTGGGCAAAAGTTACTCCAAACGCCCCTCACATGCCGTTGTGCTTAACGTAAAAAGCAGCTGAGTTGCCAGTTAATCCGAGTAGCCTGGCCAGGGACTGGGGAAGCAAAGAAACATAGAAACATAGAATTTGACGGCAGATAAGGACTGCTTGGCCCACCTAGTCTGCCCATTTTCCTACCTAACAGATAAGCTGCAGATCCTAGTTAACCAACAGCTTACTTCTTCCTACCCCACACTAGGACTGCCTTATGTCTGTCCCATGCATTCTTGAATTCCCCCACTGTTCTTGACTCCATGACCTCCTCAGGGAGGCTGTTCCATGCGTCTACAACCCTCTCCATGAAAAAATACTTCCTCACATTACCTCTGAGCCATCCCCCCTCTATCTTCAAATTGTGCCCCCTTGTTCTTGCACATCCCTTTTTCTGAAAGACGCTACCGTCTTGGACTTTGTTGATTCCCTTGAGGTACTTGAAAGTTTCTATCATGTCCCCTCTCTCTCACTTCTTTCCTCAAGGGTAAACATATTAAGCTCCTTTAGTCTTTCTTCGTATGTCTTCTGGTGCAGACCCTGCACCATTTTGGTTGCCCTCCTCTGGACAGCTTCCACTCTGTCTATGTTTTTGCGGAGATGGGGTCTCCAGAACTGCACGCAGTACCCCAGGTGGGGTCTCAACCAACTGTTTGTACAGAGAGATAACAACTTCCTGTTTTCTACTAGTGATGTCTCTCCCTATACATCCCAGTATCCCCCCAGCCTTCCCTACTACCTTTTCACATTGCTTGACCACCTTTAGGTCATCTGATATAATTACCCCCAGGTCCCTTTCCATTTTTACTGTTGTCAGTATCTCACCCCCCATTGTGTACTCTTCCGCTGGGTTTTTGTTTCCCAGGTGCATTACCTTGCACTTCTTTGCACTGAATCTGAGCTGCCATACATTTGACCATTCCGCCAACCTTGCCAAGTCCCTTCTCATTCTTTCCACTCCATCTTGTGTATCAACCCTGTTCCAGATCTTTGTGTCGTCTGCAAAGAGACATACTTTTCTTCCGGTTCCTCTGCAATGTCACTTATAAAGACATTAAAAAGGACTGGTCCCAGTACTGAACCCTGCAGTATCCCGCTAGTAACCCTCCTTTCTTCACTGTGGACTCCATTTACTACTACCCTTTGCGTCCTGTTGTCTAGCCAATTTTTATCCAGGCTGCCACCTTGGGACCCACCAAGGCTGGATAACTTGTGTATTAATCTTTCGCGTGGGACTGTATCAAATTCCTTGCTAAAATCTAGGTAGGCCATGTCCACAGCCCCTCCCTGGTCTACTACTTTGGTCACCCAGTCAAAGAAATCCTATTAGATTCATCTGACACGACCTTCCCATCGTGAGTCCATGCTGCCTTGGGTCCTGTGCCCCGCTGGCCTCTAGGAACTCAACAACTCTTTCCTTCAGAAGTGATTCCATCATTTTCCCTACCACTGAGGTCAAACTAACTGGTCTGTAGTTTCCTGCCCCTGTCCTGCTCCCACTTTTGTGAAGAGGAATCACATCCACCCTCCTCCAGTCCTCAGGTACCACCCCATCTTCCCATGATTTGTTAAAGACAGTAGTCAGCGGTGTCAGTAGTTCTACCCTTGGTTCTTTTAGAATTCTTGGGTGAATCCCATCAGGCCCCATTGCTTTGTCCACCTTCAATTTTATTAGTTCTTTCAGAACCCTTTCTTCTGTAAATGGACTGGTATCGACCCCTGTCTTCAGAGTGTTTCTCTTGTTTGGTTTAGGTACCTCCCCCTCCTCATCCTTTGTGAATACTGAGCAGAAATATTCGGTCAGTATCCCTGCTTTTTCACTGTCACCCTCTACCCACTTCCCTCCCCTTTATTAAGCCTCAGTATCCTCCTTTGGTCTTTCTTCGCTCCCTAATGTACCTATAAAAGTTCTTATCCCCCCTCTTAACAGAGTTGGCTATCCTTTCCTCGGTTTGGGCCTTTGCTATTCTGACTGCCTTCCCAGCCTCTTTCTGCTTTAACTGATAAAGTTCTCTGTCCTGCTCCTTCTGTGTTTCCTTATATTTCCTGAATGCTATCCTTTTCTCCTTAACCTGCCCTGCCACCTCTTTTGAGAACCATAGTGGTTTTTTCCTTCGTTGTGTTTTGTTGATTTGCTTTACACAAAGGCTTGTTGCCTCTGTGATGGCTGTTTTGATTACTTCCCATTGTTCCTCCACCCCTCCTTCTTGCCTGTTTGCTAGTGCCTTTCTGAGGCACTCTCTCATTTTCCCAAAGTCAGCCCTCCTAAAGTCCAGTACTCACGCTTTTGTATGGCTTGATTGTATGGCTGTGTTTATCGTGAACCACGCTGTTTGGTGGTCGCTTGTTCCCAGATGGCTTCCCACTTCTAAATCTGAGATTCTTTCTCCGTCCCCATTTGAGAGTACCAGGTCTAAGATTGCTCCCTCTCGAGCGGGTTCCAATACTAGCAGTCTGAGGCATGCCCCTTGTAGGGCATCAAGAATGACCCTGCTCTTGATGTACCTGCAGCAAAGGTGCTCTAGTTAACATCTGGTATATTCAGGTCCCCCATCAACAATATCTCCCCATTTTCTGCCATCCTAAGGATGCCTTCTATTATTTCCTTGTCCATTCCCTGCCCCTGAGATGGGGGTCTGTATACAACCCCATGCGGATTGTGGTGCCATTTCCTGTCTCCAGGGTGACCCAGAGTGCCTCATCTGCTCCCTGTTTACTCTTTAGTTCTGTTGCTTTGATCCCTTCCTTTACATACAGAGCTACTCCTCCTCCTCCTCTTTTACCTTCCCTGTCCCTCCTGTAGATTGTGTATCCTGGTATGTTGACATCCCAGTCATGGTTCTCTGTGTACCATGTTTCTGTGACTGCCACAATATCCAGGCAACCCTCTTCCATCAAAGCCACTAGTTCAGGGAGCTTGTTACACAGACTATGGGCATTGGTACTCATCACCCTCCACTTTTTGATGGCCTTACCCCTTTTAGCCCCATTCCTGTCCTTACCGCCTTTGTCTTTTTTACATTTACCTCTGTCCTGCTCCCTAATGACTTCTCTACCTTGGTGTTTACCTCACTAATTACCGTGTTTTGTGGGGGGAGGTTGGGATTTCCCTGCTCCTTTTCAGTGCCTTCTCCCTTGGCTAGTTTAAATGCTTGCCAACAAAGCATTTAAACCTCTCACCTAGGATCCTGGTTCCCCCCCCCGGACAGATGCAGACCATCGCACCAGTATAGGTCTGCATCCCTCCAGGTGGCTCCCCAGTCCCCAATGAAGCCAAAACCCTGAGTTCCACACCAGTTTTTCAACCATTCATTGAATTCCCTGGTGAGGAGTACCCTAGCATCACCCTTGCCATAGACATACAGCCCCTCCGAGAAGGTTACCGTATATGCGCTACTTGTCTAAGGCCCCTCCCCAACTCTACAAACTCCTTTTGCACTGCTCCGATCCCATTCCTAGCCAGGTCATTTGTCCCTAGGTGGACAATGACATCCAGCTTCCTCATGCAGCTGCTCCCACAATCCTGAGGATTCACTTCCTGTCCCTCCAAGCCGTGGCGCCAGGCAGGCACCTTACCTCCCTCTCCCCTTCCTCCCCCATTTCTACCCCCTTAATGATTGAGTCCCCCACCAGGAGTTGTTTCCTTCCCCTGTAGGTCCCCTGCCACCCTCCTGTGGGTCTCCTTTGTGAAGGTTCCCAGCATCCTTCTTGGTCTCCACTGCAAGGGCCTCCACAGAGGAACCACTATCCACCAGAAGAGCGTGTGAACTGTGAAGAGGTACAGCTGGAAGGATGCAACTCTGTTCCACCACCCTCTCCGTCCCTGAGCCCACCTCCTGGTCCAACCTCTCCTCCTTCATGGCAACCTCTGAGGTAGTGGCATTGGCCCTGGTGGTCCCTGGGTGGGGGAGAAGGTTTCACAAATCCTAGCCAGGTCAGCCTGGAGACTGGCAACCTCCGCCCTCAGACCAGAGAGGTGCCTGCAAATAGAGCAGCATCACAGTCTCCAGAATGTCTCCCAGAACACCGCTGCCCCACAGCCATTGCACTGCACCACTCCTATCATGTCTTATTTTGTGTCCCCTCTCCTGTTTCTCTGTATGCTTACTCTCTCCTCTCCTTACAACTCTCACCATTCCTGTTCTGGGACAGCAACTTCCTATATTCTTCAGTAGCCTCCTTCTTCCTTGCTCAGTGTCAGACATAGAAACATGGAAACATAGACTTTGACGGCAGATAAGGACCGCTAGGCCCATCTAGTCTGCCCATTTCCCTACCTACAGGATAGGCCGCAGATCCTAGTTAACCAACAGCCTATTTCTTCCTACCCCCCACAAGAATTGCCTTATGTCTGTCCCATGCATTCTTGAATTCTCCCACAGTTTTAGACCCCACAACCTCCTCAGGAAGGCTGTTCCATGCATCCACTACCCTCCCTGTGAAATAATACTCTCACATTGCCCTGAACCGCCTCCTTCTATTTTTAAATTGTGTC
This sequence comes from Neoceratodus forsteri, assembly GCA_016271365.2. Lineage (NCBI taxonomy): Eukaryota > Metazoa > Chordata > Ceratodontiformes > Ceratodontidae > Neoceratodus > Neoceratodus forsteri. The sequence goes on along the minus strand of CM057456.1, from coordinate 684,986,034 downwards.
CCTTGTTCTTGCACGTCCTTTTTCTGAAAGATGCTACCTCTTGGACTTTGTTGATTCCACTGAGGTACTTAAAAGTTTCTATCATGTCCCCCCTCTCCCTTCTTTCCTCAAGGGTATACATACTAAGCTCCTTTAGTCTCTCCTCATACGGCTTCTTTTGCAGACACTGCACCATTTTAGTTGCCCTCCTCTGGACTGCCTCTATCCTGTCTATGTCCTTGCGGAGATGGGGTCTCCAGAACTGGACACAGTACTCCAGATGGGGTCTCACCAACTGTCTGTACAGAGGGATAACAACTTCCTGTTTTCTGCTGATGATGCCTCTCCCTATACATCCCAGTATACCCCCAGCCCTCCCTACTGCCAGCAGTTGGGGGAGGAGCTACTTTTTTCCTTTAGGTTGACAAAACCAATGTTTCTCTATGAGCCTTCCCTTCCTACTGCCAAACAGGAAGTTCCTGTTCTCAGTCAAATCCAGAGGCTATAAAAATAGAACTGGCTTAGGGTGGGTGGGATGGAGGGCAATTAGTAAGAAAAAAGGCTAGCAAGAGGAAGTTTCCTCCTACTGATTTAGCAAAGTAAGTTGATACAGTACCCTTCCCAGCACAGAACACACACTGACTTTCTTTTTTTTTTTTTAACTCTAAATAAGTCCCCTTCTACTTCTAATAAAGTATCTGTCTGTTTAATCTCAACAGACACTGACTCCTGTTGAGGTAGAAGTATTAAATTAATAAGACAATGGTAGCTTATTTTAGTTAGCTGTGTTCTGCTCTAGAAGCAAGACTAGCAACAGGAAGTTGTAACTTGAGTCACCTGCTTTTATATCGTCTAAGCCACACCCCCAATTAAGCTCTCTCCCCCTACTGATTTAGCAAAGTAAGGTGACCACTGTTCCATCTACTGCACTTGGAAATGCAAAATTAGTAACCCCAACACACACACATGCACGCACACTTCCCAAAGTCACATAATTCAAATCACGGAACGTGGACATTCTATTCTGGGAATGCAGCAAACCGACCTGTGACAATCTAGATCTTATTCCTAACATGGAAGCTGTATGAGCATAGTTAGTCCAAACTGAATTCAGTCTGTGACAAACTGCTTGCAGTGAAACAAGATGGAGGTGATCAGCACAATTGGTTTTCATCAGAACTCTTAGATCCCTTTATAAATCATGGCATCATTCTTAGCCAATCAGGATTGCTTTATTTCTAAACATTCCAGTACTCGTAACGATTACAGGGTGTCTCATACCAGTAGTTATAAATTCTGAAGTTCTAAGCTCAGATAACATGGTAAATTTCCCATACAGAGGATTCTCATAATTTTCTTCAAAGTGAAACAATCTGATTTTAAATCCAAGCTTATTTTTAAAAACAAATCTAAAGCATGATTTATAAGATGTTTATATACACAGTTCCTGTGCCTCTTATGGTTATAATAGTTTCTTCTCAAGTCCTTTGTGTGTCATAGCTGCTTGGCTTTGCTTCTCTGTTCTCTCACACAAACAACACGAAAGCACACTATTGTAAATGTAACAGACATTTACTGTCTCCAACTCTCTCCAATGGTTCAAAGACTGAGGTGGTTGATTGTATCAAGTACTCAGGAGTGTATATAGACCAAGACTGTACCTTTAAGGGTCATACTGACCAACTGACCAAGACACTCAACCAAAAGTTGGGTCTCCTATACCACCTGAACCCATTCTTTACTCAGGAATCAAAACTGTAGGTAGCCACTGGTATGCTCCTACCAACCTTGCTATATGGGACCCCTACAGAAACATAGAATTTGACGGCAGATAAGGACCGCTTGGCCCATCCAGTCTGCCCATTTCCCTACCTAATGGATAAGTTGCAGATCCTAGTTAACCAGCAGCCTACTTCTTCCTACTCCCACCCCCTAGAATTGCCTTATGACTGTCCCATGCATGCTTGAATTCCACCACTATGCTACATTCGGTTAGAAGTTCTGGGATGCAAAGGCTGAGAACCCCGTATGACAGGGTAGGACGTTTCGCTATAGGGGTCCTGCTGCAGGAGCATCACTGCAAGGTACTTCTATCATTAGATTGGCCTTTTCTCGAAGGCAGATTAGCGTATCCCTCTCTGTACCTTGCCTTTAAACTCCAACAAAGCAGTGCTCCCCCTAGCCTAATTAATATAATAGCTCCCAAGCAGAACAGAAGAATACTAAGGACCTCTGGTCACCAGCTTCTCCAAGTTCCCAGGGTAAAGACTTCCCAAAGACTCCTGTCCTTCGCTGCTTTCATCCCTTCCATCTGGAATTATCTCCCTAGTAGCCTCCAGGAATGTACCTCCCTTGGGGGCTTTAAGAAGGGGACTCACCTTTTGGAGCTGAACCGATGTACCTGCTACCACTGAGATGCAGTGAACACTGTAGGAGGAAACTTACATGGCCGTGCTGATTTTTATCTGAATTCAGTTTGTGTATTTTTGTGTAATATGCACCGCCTCTCTTGTTGGTGTTAACTGTACTTAACCTGCCTGCTGCAAGTTTAACTTGTGCCATGTGTCTGTCATGATCGTACTGTACAATATGAGATGGTATTATTGTTGTTGTTCTTTAGATTTATGTAATTCATTTCGGGTCACCCCTGAAAAAGGGACTGTTATGGTCTCAGTGGGCCTACCCGGTTACCACATTTTAAATAAATAGATAGAATAAAGACACAGTAATTCCATATTTAAACATATAACAGATTGAGAGAAAAGTTATGAGCAAGATATATAATGCTTCTCTTGATGACTGTGGCTGGGAGTTGCATAAATGACTTTGAATCATGCAGTACCACTGACAAAATGAACCAAATTGGTCTACTACATTACTTGCAGGGAAACAAACTGCAACAAGCCACAAACCTCAGGTCTGAGAGCAATACCCTGCCTGGAAAAGACCTATTGCAATGCATTTCTCTAATCTGCAACAGAACCCTAATTACAGACAATGCTGAAATATGATCATTTTTGGAGAAGCACACGGTGTAAAGTTTGTGACAGACGAAAGGTGCAAATTTTGTGAAAAGTCTTAATGAGCCAGTGTTCCTACACTATTGCTGGCTATGAGGGCAAGACTGTGAGTTCACTAGCAGACATATCGTGACATCAGAAGCAGCTCTTCAAGGGGCATGGCCTGACTACCAGCACAGCTAGATGCATGGGGATCGAGCTCTGCTAAATATTTGCCAAAATCCTTTAAAATAAATACATAACTACAAGTTTCAAGGACTGGAACCTGAGCACAATATCGACAGAGCTACCAGTGTTCTGGGTGAACTTTTCAGCTCCTTCAACGAAGGTGAAGCCTAAAAACCAACAGATGACTGAGCTGTAAAATGGCCCAAACTGGCGGGCAGCAGAGGTAGCTGAGTTGACAAGTATCACGGGGCCACATACACCCTTTCTAACATTCCTCCTAGTAGCCATCCAAGGGCTGCACAGGAAAATAAAATTCAATAGCCAAACTGCACTCCTTGAGAAAAAAAAACAGACTTGGCTCAAACAGCATTTGTCAAAGCTGAAGAGGTACTGGAGAAAGCCCCGATTACACATATCAGACTAATAAAGGAAAATTCTACTGTCTGAGCATGACTGGAGCAATTAGAGAACATCTCTATAGCAGCAAATTTTCAAATAATTAGATTTCCTGCATCGATGGAAGGCACAGATCTAAAAACATTCCTACTGGGTTGGATTCCAGAGACAATCTCCTTGGATTTTACTCTGAACATTAAAAAAGCTTATAGTATCAACCTGAGGTGGAGTAACAAGATGAGAATATCACCTGCACTGTATTGTTGGTCACGGGGAGTCCTAAGGACAGTGATGCTTTCCTGTTCGCAGTGAAATGTTCTGGGGGAATAAAATCTGACTAAGGGAATGTTAAGCTTGTCCCAGACTTGAGCTACAGCTCCAAGACACAGAGGAAGGCTTCTGATGGTGTCCAGGGGATTCTGAGAGAACCAGGGATCAGCCACTATCTTCTACTACCTGCATGTCACAAAGTCTGTTATGGAGGAAAGACCTTTTGTTCTTGAATCCCATGGTTGTTGGAAAGCTAGCAGTGAAGATCTGAAAATAATTTACAGCCAGGGTTGAGGATGACGAATCTGAAGAAGATTCAGACACTTATGTATACTACAAACTGCCATGAAGTACAGTTCCCATTAGAGCGCTCATAGTGTATGCTTATGTTATATGTCTAAATTCTTTTAAAAATTGAATGTTTCTAAAGGCATTAATGGAAGTTACCTGTGGGTCAGGGTAACAGTATGGTTGGGGTGGGCGTATATTGTCTTCGATTATTAGAAATAGCAATATTTCTTGTTTGACTGCATGGTCAAGATGACACTACATGTGCCTCCTGACTTGCTAGTCAGTGCCCTACTGTACCCTTATAAGCAGCCAGCGTTCCTGCCTTGGCAGGCATAGTACACTTCACTGAATGTAGAGTTTCAGCATGGCATATCAACCCTGGTGAGTACAGTAAAATGCTGTCAACGGCTCGGTTTCTAATGTTGATAACTTGCTCAGTTTAGAATGTTAATGCACATACTGGGTTTATTCTAAGGTTTTTTTGACTTCATCTCCTTGTTCAGGAATTTAAATGAATGAGGGTACTTCAAATCTGTATTGATTTACTATGTTTGGATGCTATCACCACCTAAACTAGCTGTATTAAATCTGTTAGATGAAGTTCATGATTCAATATTTCATAAAATCTCCTTGTTTTCAATATGGAGACGCCTTTGGAACTACTGGGCACCACGCTAGATTAGTGGCTTGAAACTTATTTGCAGAATTTATGGACATTTGTAGGATCCATGCCTTGTGCAGTCATAAGGTTTCTTGGACATTTAATGGACATCACCTATATACTGTAGTTATGCATCTCCCGTGTTGTAATGCAGTCCAAGGGGCACTTTGAGATCCTGGGTTGTAACAATCACATGGCTGTATGATATCTGTTTTTTTTCTAGCTCTGCATGGATTTCAATTATTGTAATTTTATTTTCAAAATACAATAAAAAAAAAGTTAAAAAAGAAGCATCTCTTCACAGAAACCAGATTTTTGTATCAAGCAGAGAACTCGGGGTTACAAAAAATGCTTGAAACTCTGAAACAAAGTAAATTAGGAATCTGAATCTTGGTGTGATATTTATTGAGGAGCTGCTGCCCCTAATTTTAAATCTATTGCTATTGTAAATGATGGGCGTGGTACCTCAATTAACAATGGGCTAATATGGATTTTATTATAGAATTGTTTTTAAAGATGGTACTTAAAAAAAATATATAACTACAAAATGACAACTCATTAGAAAAACTATTTTCATTGAATTTAAAGTAACTTGATTAGCTTCCTAAAGTTAAAATAAAACCCGTTAATATAGAAAATGAAAATCACGTATCTACTGTAATTCTTGATCTTATCGTGTATCTTCACCATTCATCACTGGTGGTTCAAGTCGGAGGCACTAGGACCCTGTGGGAGCTTTAGGTTAGAGATTTCTTTCTCCAGGAGGAAGGGCCGGTGTGCCACTGCCCTCAACGCCAACGCATTGCATGGCACTCACGGGTTGGCCAGTAACCATCACCACCACCTCCACCACCTCAGTTCTGCTCCCCCCGGAGAGGGGAAAAAAGACAGAGGAAGAAAAGAAAGGTGGAGCAAGGGAGCCAGAGGGATAGTAAAAGCAAAGGATATAAACTGGAAAAGGAATAAGCCAGCCACAAGCGGAGGGGAAGTGCACTATAAGATTTGGAACAGGGGACCTCAACCACCGGGCAGGCCAAGGGAAGGATAAAGAAGAAGAAAGGGAGGGAAAGGAAGAGAAAAGGAGAAAGCGGGGAGAGTAGAATGAGAGACATGTAAGCCCATATGGGGTCTCCTGGTGGACCAAGAGGTGACTCAACTGCTTGACTCCTCTCCCTCATTCATTTTTGCTGGGGAGGAACCCCAAGGCAGGAGAGGAAGAGGGCGAGAGAGAGGGCGCACAAGATAAGCCTCCTAGGCTGAAGACGACTTAAAGGTAGGAACCAAGATATTGTGCAAGCTGGTCACTGGTCCAGCAGATGAGACGCATCATGGGACACCGAGTAAGCCATGAAGAAGCACCCTCCTGGTCCACTAGAGAAGGGAAAAAGGGAGCCATAGGTCTCTCATTCCCTGTCCCTTATAAAATTAGGGGTGGGGACAGAATCCACCCTGGGTCAGGATCCCCTCTGACGTGGACCCCCTCAATTTTGGAAGGACCAGAATCAAAGAGGATGAGACTCCCTCATACCCAGAGCCATAGGAACAGAAAGGCGGAGGCCTTAAGTCACCCTGAGTGGAGAAAAACCTCTTAGGAGGTTAGAGGAGACCCTGCCTCGAGTTAACCCAAAATGGGCTATCCTGAAAATACAATGGAGTAATCTGGACATCTGGAAAAAGGGGATGGAGGTCCCTCGAGCCCACCTCCCATGATGACGATGGGGACCCCAGAGGGGGAAAAACCTGAACCCGGGGCAAGGCAGAAGAAAATGACTCTTCGGATCAAGCCCACCTGGGGGTCCCCATCAGGTCATGAACGGGCCCCGAGAAGCCCCTAGAATAGAAAGAGAGCAAGCACCCCTGCTTGCCCTCTGCCCATAAGTGTGTTCCTGTTGCTTCAGTGAAAAATTAGTGGACCTGGAGGTGCCAGCAGAGCTATGCCCACAATTGGCCTCAACTGGGGAGAAGGTAAGCAGGGAGGAGGCACTGCCCGGAGGCACTGCCCAGAGGCTGAGGCCCAAGAGGGGAAGGTGGGCAGGAAGCAGTGATGAATGGTCAAGATATACTGTACAGTAAGAACAAGAATGAAGGTAGGTACGTAATTTTCATATCTTAACCGTATTAATCTTCACCATTCATCACCAGGTGTTGGCACCTCCTCGAGGTCTGGAAACTTCCCTCCTCCTTCTGTGGGGGAGAACACAGGAAGGAGGGGGCCCCTCACAGGCCTTAGCGAGGCCTGAGACTGGTCAGGGTGAGACTGAGACTCCCGTTGCCTGGAAAAAGGAAGGACCCCCAACAACTCTTGCCTCACTCTGGGGGAGAAAAAATGGGCCCCCTGGAAGGGAAAGGCAACCACCCTACACTGGTCAGGGGTGATAACGGCGAGAGGTGAAGCCACGTTATCCATTTATTGCAGACCTTAGTTCCTGCCAGCTAGATGTTACCTCGCTGGCGTCATAAGATGCCCTTACTAGCTCTAGGCCCCTAGCAGAAAGTCAAGTGGCTTGCCTGGTTGCCTCTTTGTCAAGCAAAATTGCCAAGAGTTGTCCCAGCACCATCCACAGTTGCCTAGCACAGACAGCCTGATGTGCATGGTGCATTGAGATGCACAAAAGGAGATGCGCTGTCGAGAAGACTCTCCTTCCCCAGTGGTCAGACTCAGCCAAGTCAGACTCTGGGGGGTGGGGGGCGGTCGTGTCTTGGGCAATGATGCCCAGAAGGGGGGGTTGTACAGGAGCTCCACCCCAGAACAGGGATGGGGCATAGTATCTGGAGACCCCTTGGGTGCACAATACCTGTGCTGACAGTCTCTTGGGGCTGGAGATGGGGCAGAGGGATGTTGCCAGTCCCAATGTGATGCCTCTGTGAAAGGGACAAGCCATGGAGGGATGACAGTGTTCTTGGGATCGAACTCTCAGAGGACACCCGCGTCGCATGATCAGGATTTCGAATCACAAAGTGGGATATATGGAGCTCCTTAAGTAACCTCAACAGGAACCACTAATTGCTGGTGATATCAGTGTCTGAGGACAGGTGGACCGAAAAAATCCTTTTCCTCTTGGGAGGAAGATGAGGAGGCATAGGAGCCTGGTTCAGATTCTGGAGCTGTTGGGGATTAAAGTCTAAAGATGATCTGGTGTAGGGCTCTTAAGTAGCATGGGAAAGTGGCTGCCGAGGATCTGAAATGATCCCAGGTCATAGGTTCCAAAGGACCCACGAGACCTGTAAGGCAGAGGGAAGAGGCAGAATATCAGCAGAGGGAGTAGTGGTCAGGCGAGCCGGAGAAGGATCCCTGCTAGGGCTATGGGAATGTGCAGGGGACCCTTCCTGGGGAGGGGTACACAACACACTCACTGTAGGTCACCCAACCACACAGGAGCGGTCAAAGTGGTGCCCCAAAGAAAAGACCCCACAATGGGGTGACAGGAGACAGTTTGTCCCTTGCAAGCAGTCCCTAGCCCCACCTGTTGCAGACCCTCTCTGGGCCAGACAGCTAAGAAGAGAGGGGTCGGCACTGCGACTCCTCCATAGCCACCAGCAGATCTGGAAGTGGGTCTACATGCCACCCCTGACCTCTTCAAACTCCCCTCCCCAGAAAGGCCCCCACTGCCTGAAACTGTGGGCTCTGAGACAGCCCCAATCCCAAAGGAGGCACTAGAAACAGCCTCAGACATCACTCCAGAACCAGAGTCCAACTTGGCGCCATGCATGATACTGGAACCAAACTCGGCACCAGAAGCGGCACTGGAGTCCAACCCAGTTCCATGAGTGGCGCTGACATCAAACCCAGTGCAGTCCCCTGGCCCAGCACTGCCCTTTGTACCAACACCCTTCCCGGCACTGAAGATAGCATTGAAGGTGTCCCCAGCACAAGCGGTGCCAGAGGACACAGAGGAGTCAGCCACAAAGGCAGGGCCCACAGGGAGAGCAACTAAAACCATGGCACCAGAACCATAATGGCTAGGCCTAACCAGGCAACGGGACTCCTCAGAGTCGGGTAACCACTAAGGATCATCCCAGTTATCCTCCTCTGTAGAGGAGGAGATCAGGGAGATGGACAGAGAGGCAACCCCCAAAACCTTCCCTCTCCAAGGATGGAGTCAGGAGCTAAAGCACTGCAAACAGGTGGTACCACGGACTCCACCAGCTCAGGCTCAGCATATAGCTGCGACCGTAACACTGGCGGCTGTCCGTGTTTCCGAAGAAGTGGCGGACAGTGAGAGGTGTTCAGCTGACCCCCCCCCGGAGGAGGTCGACTGTCCGCATGTCCACACAAGCAGGCCTCTGGTCTCAGCGAGACTGGAACCAATCGAGGCCTTCTCCCCCTTGGTATGTATAGTATCAGAGGGAGACTCAGGGGAAGGGCCCAACGTCCTGATCTTGACGTCCAGGGACCAATGCCGCCCCCCCCCCCGTAGGGGACAGGATCCCAATCCACCTTCAGTGCGTGCACCTGGAGGACCCAGCAGTCCATATCATGGTGGGGACCCAGGCAGGCTAGACAATGATCATGATGGTCCAATACGGTCATCAACTTACCACAGGGGCACCAACACAAAGGGGCATGCCCCCCCACCTTGGATTTTGAGGAAGGCCCCGAACCGGAAATGATCGTTATGAACAGCTGAAAACTATACTAAGGCAAAGACTTGGCACTGTAGAATCCAGAAAAACAATAAATAAAAGAAACAGTTTTACTGGTGATGCAAATGTCCTACAGTGTCGAGTAACAGCAGCAGCAGAACATTTTGGCGGTCGATACAAACTTTCACAACATACGCAACTGGAAACGCAGCAGCTCCCACAAAGTAATGCACCTCAATGGTGGGAAAAACAGAACTGAGGTGGTGGAGAGGCTGGTGACGGTTACTGACCAACCTGCAAGCACCACGCAATGCATCAGCCTTGAGGGTGGCGCCGTCTTGGCGGCGGCCCCTCCTCCTGGAGAAACAAATCTCTAAAGCTAAAGCTCCCAGTGTCCTAATGCCTCTGGCTTGAACCCACCAGTAATGAATGGTGAAGATTGATACAGTTAAGATCATACAATCAAAGTGTTGCAGTGTAATTATTCATTTTATAATACACCATTTTTGCATTCAACATGCCACTGCCTGGAAGCTCATTTGCAAGTCTTTTTATTGCAGTGTCAGCCTGCAGACTTTGCATTAGCTACAAATGTGCCTGGCAGATAAATGGCTCTTGTCAGTTTCTGCCAGTGATATCTTGCGGGTACTGCAAGAACACAACGTAAACCAATGGCCATAACTCCAATTTATCACGCAGGAAACTGACATCACAAAGGTTATTTATTCATTTATTTAGCTTTTATTCACCAGGTAAGCACACTAGACAAATATATACCTATTTTCAGGTACGACCTGGGAGAAGACAGAGATACACAGACAGTGCAAAAAGTTAACAACGAGGAGACAACAACATAAGCTTAATCCTGGTGGCCGGCACTGTTGCTCAGTACCTGCATCATGCCACACCATTTCAGTCATTTTTTCCTTAATCTTCAACTTTCAAAATAAAGAAATCATATACTAACAAAGACACTCTCTCAAAACCCAGAATGTATCATGCATCAATACGCCTTGGTCTGACTTTAACAGTTGAGGGGACAGGGGCAGCATTCGATGTCTGTATGTTTGTACCTTCAGTACTTTTGAGTGGTTTTTGATGAGCTGACAAATGTGCCACAAACACAGAGATTTGACCTAGACTGCAATTAGCAACCTATTTAAAGTTATTTCAAGCTACTGCTATCCCCCCAACTGCACAGATGTGTACCAACCACATGTGTGTTGGTAGTACTTCAGTTTCAGATCTTGCTATTTGCAGCTGATGCAAAATCTTGCAAAACCTATTGCCAGGATATAACACATCTTACAATACCAGTAAATAATATATGACCATCTCCTCAGTAATTTTACACAAGAATCAGATTTACATAACATAAATACCTGAAACTTTAACGTTTCTTGTACTTCAGATAGCAGTGGTGTTTGTTTATTCCTTTTTTTTGCCTATTATTTACTGAGATACTGTCACACAATAACATAGTTAATATTGTAATTTAAATTCGGAATAGGCTTTCCTGCTCCCTCCTCCCTGGTTTCATAAACAGGGATGAAATAATGTACTGTGTATACACGTATCATAGGGATTCACTACTTACTCTACTACTCCGGGTGGCTGCTGATTCCTTGGTAAGCAGGAATTTGTCCGGGCTTACCATAAAGGTCTGTTCTGGTTTCATGACCACTGTCTCTGCTGACAGGCTGTTCCCTGGGTTCCAAGCTGTCCAAGAGTAAAAAGCAAGAGAAAGGGTTTTGCGCTCACAGAGTTCAGAAAAGGATTCAGCACAGAAAAAAAAAAAACTTTTCAAAGTGTATATTCCAACACTGGGGAGGTCTTGGTTAGCACCCTAAGCACGTTGTCACTTCAGCTCACACTGGGTCTTCATCAGGGGGTGGGTCTCTGACTTTGACTGAACTGAGAGTAAAAAAGTGCTTCCTAATGTTACCCTTGAATTTAGTAACCCTGAGCTTCTGGGAATGTCCCTGTGCCCTGCAGCAGGACACCACATCCAACATCTTCAGTTTCATCAATACCCGTGAGAATGCGAAAAATTAAACCATGTCCCCTCTGAGTCACCTTTCTCCACAGTGTATATTTTATGCGCCTCTAGCCTCTGCTCATAGCTTTTGTCCCCCCATACACCTGGTCATTTTGGTGACCCTGTGTTGCACCTTTTCAAATGTACTGAGAAGACCAAAACTGTATTCAATACTCCTGGTTTGGCCTGATCAGGAACTTGTAACATGTCACAATTACTTCTGCACTGTTGGTCACCTCCCTTTTGTTGCACTCAGACATTCTGCTGGGCCTCTTCACAACGGCCATGCACTGCTTGTCCTGCTTCAACCCTTTGTATGTTATGTCCTCCCCCCTCCCTTTCCTCCTTCAGTGCAGCAAGAGGAGTTCCGCACAGTGACAAGGTCCTGCCTCGGTTTGTCCTCCCCAACTACTTCACCCTGACTTTGGCTACATTGAATCAGAGGCTCCAGAAATCCAGTCTATAACCCAGCTTGTTCAGGTCCTCTTGAAGTTTGACCACATCTTCAAGGAAGTCCACCACCCTGGCTAGCTCAGTGGCAGATGCAAACCTAAGCAGTCTGTTGGAAACCCCATACTTCTTGATCTGTTCTGACTGAGCCCTATGAAGCATGTAGAACAGAATCCATAGTCCTTCTCTGACTCTGGGGCTTTGTCATCTGTTCTGGTCTGTAGTTAGTCAAGTGTTCTGAAGGTAAAGTAATCTTCTTGGGGGAATTTCTGGAAGCCACACTACCAGCTTCGGTGGATACCTCTTCAGGACAGTTTTCATTATTCTGTGGAGATACTTGCTGGCAGAGAACCAACTACCCAGGAGTGACTGATGAAGGTCAGAAGGCTGCATTTCTGTCCTGCTGAGCAAAGGACTACATCTGAAATGATGGGCAGGTCTTTTCTTTATACCCTTTAGGAACTTGTACAACTCAGTCATATCCCCCCTCCCTCCTGGCCTCCAGCCTGTACATGTTCAGGCCTGATAGCCTTTCCTAGTATGTCTTACCCTGTTGCCCCGTGATCATCCTGGTGACCCTACACCGCATTGTATCCAACTTGTCCTGGCAGTTCCTCAGGCATGGATCCAATACTGAACACAGAACTCCAAGTGGGGCCTCAACACAGACTGGTATATGGACAATATCACCTCCCTCTTCCTACTATTGAAACCTTTTTGTATATACCCCATCATCCTGGTACCTTGCTATGAACTTTGTTATGCTGACATGATGCTCTGAGACTCACTGATGATGACCTCATGATCTCTCTCTCTCTCTCTCTCTCCGGCTGCTGCTGCTAACTGTACCCAACCCATACAGTATTCTGTGAGTGGGTTCTTCTAACCAATGTGCATCAGTATGTACTTTTTGGCATTCAGCCGTAACTGTCATAATTTAGACCACCTTTCCAGTTTTTCTTGGTCTTTCTTCAATTTCCTCCCTGCTGCCCACTCTGCCACAGAGTTTTGTGTCATCTACAAGAGACACGTCTTGCCCTGGATACCCTCTCCAATGTCTTTGATGAATATGTTGAATAACACAGGACTGACCCCGGCGCACTCCGTTTGTGACCTCCCTGGCCTCTGACTTAACACCATTGACTGCTACCCTGTTTCCTTATCCTCCACCAGTTCCCAATTCACCTTGTTAACTCTTCCACTAGCCATAACTCCTCCATCTTTTTAACAGCATATTATGTGGAACTGAATCAAAAGCTTTGCTGAAGTCAAAATAAAACACAATAACAGCCTGCACCTGTCTACTGTCCTGGTAACCCAGTGAAAGAATAGTATCAGGTTGGTTTGGTATAATCTTCCTGCCACAAACCTGTGCTGCTTACTGTCCTGTGGCCAAGCTGCATCTAGGTACTCCACCATTTCCTCCTTAACTATGGTCTCCAGAAGCTCACCAACAGTTAAGATAAGTAAGGCTAATCAGCCTGTAGCTACCAAGTCCTCCTATCTCCACACTTGTGTAATTTTATTTATTTACTTTTTGCTGACCAGGAAAGGAGGACTAGACAGTTTTGCCTATTTACAGCTTCATCCTGGGGATACAGATGGAAATCAGCTGACGATGAACCAGATTGAACTGTTGGTGGTATTTTTAGTGAATGGGGGAAAATTCTGACCAGGACACTTGGGAAATTCCCCTATTATTTTTGAGAACTGCCATGGGATTGTGAACATGACCTGAACAACCATAAGAAGAGGCAGATGAGACCTCGGTTTAACATCTCATCCGAAAGATGGCACCTCAGGAGTGCAGCACCCCATTATGCTGCACTACAGTGTCAGTATTGGGATTCAACCAGAGTTCCTGGTTTGAGCATGGAACCCACAGTCTTCTGCTCTTCCAGCATCAGAGGTGAGTGTGCAACCTGCTGAGTCACTGACACTATGATCCTAGCTGCCCCACATTTGCCAATCTCCAGTCCCATGGAACCACCACCGTTTCCAGGGATCACCTATACAAATCTGTCAGTGGTACTGCAACTTCTGTCTCCAGTTCCTTCAGTACCCTTGTATGTAAATCATCAGGGTATCCTTGCCTTATTTAATCTAAGGGCTGCATGCCCTTTCTGCAAACTGTCCTCTGTGATCTGTGCTAGCTCCAGGTCTCTCACCCCCCTTGAGGAAGCCTTTACACTGTTTTCTGGTAGTGGTCCTCCTCTCTCAACCGGGACTACAGAGCAAACGTGGTTATTTAGTAAATTTGCCTTTTGTCCATCATCCTCCTACCAACTCCCCTTCAACCAAATAATCCCCCCTTATACTTCCTTTTTTTGTGAGTGTACCTGAAAATATTTTATCTCACATTTTTACCCCTTCATTATTCTTAAATTAGTTTCTGGTTTTGAATTCCTAACCTTCCTCATGCCTCTTTCAGATTGCTTTGGTAATTCTCCCACTCATCTTCACTTTGTACGTCTTTTTACTTTTTGAAAGCAAGCCTTTTCGCCCTCACCAATTCTCCCAACCCTTTGGAAAACCTGAGTGGTTTCCAGTGCTTGACTCCTCTTAATGACCCTCTTCATGTTTGTCACCTCTGTTATGGCTCCCTTTATAACTCCCCACTTATCTTCTACTCCTACCAACTCTCTTGCTCACACCAGCTTGTCCCTAATTGTCTCCCTCATCTCCCCAAAGTCTGCCCTCCTATGGTTCAGAACCACACCACAGCTCTTGACATTGGGTGACCACTCTCTGTGGGTACTGAAAACCACACTGAGTTCTGGTCAATCTCTACCCCTCCCATCATTTCTGAGTTTAACAGGACCAAATCACAGGTGGTTTCTCACCTGGTCAGTTCCTTAACCCATTGTACAAGGACGCAGTCCTTCATGATATCTAACATTGACTGAGATCTTGCACTTTTTGCAGCTGGAGTTTCCCAATTCACATCCGGCATGTTTTGATCTCCTATTACCATTACCTCTCCCTCAGCAGCTGCCCTCCTGATTTGTGGCTCCAATTCTCTATCCCCCTCCTCTTTCTGACCTGGTCGTCTGTAAACCACCTGCAAACTGATCCCCCGTCTGTTCTGAACTGGACCTATACTGACTCCACTTCTGTTACTGCTACTAGATCAGAGTCTACTCAGGAGTTGTTGTCTGGATATAGGGCCCTTCTGAGAAATGTACGATTGCCTGGTAAGCACAAACTCGCTAAACGCTGAGCAATACCACATGCTATACTTGAGCAACCTGGGAAACTACCAGTGTACAGCCAGAAGGATGTATGGATAATCATTTGTTGCCATCTGGACAATTGATGCCATCGATCGATGCTGCTGATTTCTGAGCCATCCAGGCCACTAGTAACTGGAGCTGCTACTCGCAGACGTCAATCCAAGCAAGTAACAATCCAGTCCCCACCTGACACTCATGAAGGATAGCAGGACAGTTCAGACAAAAAACAAAGAGGATGAGACACTTTTCTAACTTGAATCTCCTTAGTCTCTTGGCTGATCTAGCAGTAAGACAAGATACCTGGTAGGGAGTGTGATGCACCGGAAGGTCAGCTGGACTCTAACACAACACCATTTGTGCTGTAAAATGCATGGATAGTACCCAAGAATACTGCCACAGATGAGCAATATGAGAATGCTCAGGACAGAAGGACATGGTAGAATTCATTTTGACAGAGTCAAGAAAACAGGAGACATGAACCCAGAATCTGAAAAAGAAGTCACAGCCCCACTTTGTCACTCTGAGAGACAATATAAGACCATCCTTAAATTAGCATATGCCTTTCCTGGTGCTTCCACTGACTTGCCCCTGCATGTAGTGAACAGAAGTATTTACGTTACCTCCATATCACAGCTTTGTATCACCTTTGTTAATGCCCCATGGTGATGTTTAGTAATATGGGTTATTGTTTTCCCAACTCTGCTAGATCAGGAAGTATTTGTCTAGAAAGGATGGCAGTACAGTTGTTACCTAAGCCAACTAGGTTACAATTGTCTAGACAGCCTGTTAAATATCAACTGCATGTATGTTACTTAACTCTGAATTTCAGACTGATATAGACACCAAGCATTCAGCCACAGGACAGTGCAATCCCAGGACATCAGTGGAGCTTTCCTGTACTGTTAAACATGGAGTCTTTAAGTACTGTGTACATTTTGATGGTCCTATCAACCATCGAGGTCTGCTAACTGTATCAGCTGGTGTTGTGGAGTTAGTAAAGAGGAATACTACTTCTTCAGTGCCTTCTACACTGGAAATTGTTGTAATGCAGAAACATCAAATGGTCATCACTGCTACCATCAGTGAGCATGGAGAATGCACACAACAGGTGGGGGGGGGGTTCGCTGAACTGCGACCACAACAAATTGGCAGTGTATGGGATAAGGCATAAAGTGAGTTTCTGGGGGTTAGAGGAGTTTTTTTGGGATGAGCGCCACCATATTTTGCACCAACTGGCCAATCAGGGTTGGAGCACAGTGAGCAACCAATCAAACCTATTCCAGAGCCACCGGAGGGTTTATGGGCTACGGGGGGATTTCATTAAAATGCCAGGGTTCTAGGTGACAAGCCCTCCACTTTGACTTACATCTGACCTTGGCCAATGGGGAGTCTGTTCACTCAGGTTTTTCTACACTGACGTTGACAAGCTTGGGAAGTGTATTCATATACAGTATGTCTGAGGAGGTAGCCTACTGTTTGTGAGTGCAAGCCAGCACTACGCTGATACTGCTGGGAGGGAGAAGAGTGCTATCTCAGCCACTGAGGAAGAGCTGTTTAATGCAGGACTACTGAGACCTGACAGGCTGACCCTGACCTGTCAACAAAAAGTTGTCAGGCTGTGAAGGAGCTGCCTTGCAGTCTCAATTGAGAGGAAGAGGAGGCTGAGAAACTTAAAGACTATTCCACTTAGGCCACAGCAGCCTGCACAGCAACTGTGCAAGTGAGGTCTGGGAGAACCCAGGCCGCTATCCCTCCCTGGCGATAGCCTGCAGTGGGTGAGTTTACAGTCTCGCATCCACCCAACCACTCTGACAGCGAGATCCCTGAGGGACAGCCAGGCTGATCAGCAGAGTTGTGGGAGGCTATGGCTGAAGAGAGATGACTAGTTTATTTAAGGGAGTCACTTATGGTGACTCCCAGGTCCCTTTCCTCAGACACAGTGCACAGCTTAATCACTTCCATCCAGCATTCTGTCCTTGGGTTCATGTTCCCTAAATACATAACCTTGCACTTTTTGGTGTTGCAGTTCAACTGCCAAGCCTTGAACCACCTCCCTAACCATTGCAGGTCCGTCTGCAGCTCCCTTATCCCCTCCTGACTGTCTACAGTGCCTCATCTTCAAAGAAACACATCCCGTCCTCTATTACTTTTATGTCACTGATGAACATATTAAACAGTACTAGTCCCAGGACTGAACCTGCAGCACTCCACTGGTAACATCCCTCTCCCCTGCTTTGACTCTGTTTACCACCACCCTCTACTATCTCTCCAAGCTAACTAGGTCATTTCTGTACCTCAATCCTCTAACTACCTCAGTAACCTTATGTGTGGTACCAAGTCAGATGCCTTACTGAAGCTGTATTAGACAAAATCCACCACTTGCCCCCTATCCACTGGCCTAGTTACCCAGTCAAAGAATACTATCACATTGGTCTGACAAGCTCTCCCCGCCACAAACCTGTACTGCTTAATATCCTGAAGCAAATTTTTTTCTCCAGGTAGTCCACTAGGTCCTCCTTGACTAGTGTCTCCAGTTTACCCATAATGGGGGTAAGAGTGACACACCTGTTGTTACCCTGATGTTTGTCTCTTCCCTTGTACAATGGAACTGTGTTTGCTACCCTACAATCTTTCTAACCGTCCCTGACTGTAGTGAGCTGCTGCATAAGCCTGCTACAAGGTCAGCCAGTTCTGATGCTAGATCCCTAAGCACCCTCAGGTGCATCCCATCTGGCTCTTGGGCCGTATCTATTTTTAGTGCTACTAACTCTTTTCTGGCCCTTTCACCAGTAACTACCACCTGCTCCTTTTCTGGGATCCCCTTGCACCAGTCTTTGTGTCACTTTCTGGCATGCGTCGTTATGTTCCACAGTGAATACTGAATAGAAGTAGTCATTAAATGTGGTTGCCTTCTGTTTGTCCTCCTCTATTAACCTGCTCCCTTCTGCCGGCCTTACAGTTCCACTGTCATCTTCCTTTTTTCTCTAATGTATATGAAAAACGGTTTTCCTCTCCCTTAATTCCTCCTGCAGTATGCAGCTCTATGTCTGCTTTTGAGTCCCTGTCTGCCCTTTGGGCCTTCCTCATCTTTACTTGGTAATCTGTCTATTCTTTACCCCCTGTTTCTCTTTGCATCTAATGAAGGCTCCTTCTGTGGCCCTCACTGCCTTCCTGACTTTCCACTGGGCATGTCGTTCCACCAGCATAATGCATGCCCCGTGCTGTACAAACCCTTTTATTATTTCTTAGATCACACTTTCCCATCTTGTAAAGAGGTCCCTTTTTGCGCCATTTTTAGTCTAATTAAGTATTATTTTCAGAGGTGAGAAAAATGGTGGAAGCCATGCTGAAGAGGGTCTCTGGCCCCAAATTTCCTTTGAGGGTGGACTCCTCCTCCCTCAAGCAAAGTTCTTTGCCCTCTTTGTTGCTACGTGAGGTTGCCTTTTCATTCCCGTCAGGTACAGTAGTGCAGCAGGAGATGGTCTTGTGCAAGCACTGATCGCAGTTTTCATTGACAGCGGTCAGAGAGCCCTTTCAAGCGCAGTAGGGAGACACTTTTGTCGTTGGCATGCCAATGCCAAAGAAATCAATCCCCTGCTGTTGTGCGGCTCTACTCTGGTTCCTCACCAGACCGAGGATACCCTCAGGGCTGGAGAGAGCAAGGATGTGCAACGGAAGGGCAGGATGAAAATGGTGACATAGAATTCCCGTGTGTTATATTAGAGAAGAGGTTGGCGCTATATTAAGAATAGGAGCGACATATAGGCCTCCAATTCAGGGAGAGGGGGTAGACAGGCAAATGATGCAGGTGATTCAAAGGGTGTCAAGGAAAGGGGAGTTTGTACTATTGGGGGACCTTAATATGCCTAACGCAGACTGAGAAATCCCTAAGGCATCATTTACCAGAAGTACGGAAGTACCTGAAGCACTGCAGGGATCATTTCTACAACAGGTGGTAAAGGAGCCCACAAGAGGGAAGAATATACTGGACGTGGTGCTCACAAATGAGGATAATGTTGGGGATCTGGTGGTGGGAGACTGCCTGGGTACAAGTGATCACAGCACAGTGAGTTTCAGGATACAAATAGGGAGAATAACAAATAAGACCAGTACAAAGGTTCTGGACTTCAGGAGGGCAGACTTTAAAAGAATGAAGGAGATTTTCAGAAAAGAAATGGAATGCAAAGACCAGACAGAGGATTATAGAGGAATTGTGCAGATGTATTAAAGGGCGGTACTAAAAGCCACAGAACTACGTATTAAGGAGGATAGGGGAAAAAAAGGAGGCCTCTTTGGTTTAATAGGAATGTTGTAGGGGCATTAAGGGATAGAAGGATAGCATTCAGAAGATATAAGAAAACTCAGAGGGAGATAGAGTTAATTATAAGGAGATACTGAGGCAGGCAGGGAAACTGATTAGTAGAGCAGAAGCAGAAACAGAGGCGAGAACTGCTGAACATGCCAAGAGAGGAGATAAAACTTTTTTTTAGATATGTGGGGGAGAAAGGAAGACAAGACAGGGGATTGTAGAGTTGAGGGGGGTACTAATGTTAAGGGTGACTTGGAGAAAGCAGAGGTTCTAAATACTTATTTTTGCTCTGTATTTACAGTGGAGGAGGATGGGAAGGGAACTGAGTTAAACAGGAAGGGAGGAGATAAATGGAGGGGGCTGGATCAAAGCCAATTATTTGTTCCCATAGACGCCATATGGCGTTGGAACCATCCATTGCTGGATCCAACCCAAAATGGCCACCGGGAGCAAATGAGTTAAGTGAGGACAGAGTAAAGGAAGAACTTGGAAAATTAAAGGTAGATAAGGCAATGGCGCCAGATGGTTTGCATCTGAGAGTTCTTAGGGAGTTGAGGGATGAGCTGGCATCACATCTGGCAAAGTTATTTAACTTATCCCTGGATACGGGGTGGGGGGGAGTGCCTGGATGATAGCGATCATAGTACCAATTCATAAGGAGGGCTGCAGGGAGGAGGTGGGGAATTATCACCTGGTCAGCCTCACATCAGTGGTTGGTAAGTTGATGGAGGTGTTAATAAAGGCAAGAGTGGTAAAATACTTAACGGACGACAAATTATTAGATGACAAGCAACATGGCTTCACTAGTGGGAGATCTTCACAAATCTGATCAAATGTTTTGATGGGGTATCAAAGGTTGTTGATCAATGGGGTGCAGTTGATGTGGCCTACCTGGACTTCAGTAAGGCATTTGACTCTGTTTCTCACCGTAAGCTGGTGAATAAGACAGAGAGCCTGGGAGTGGGACAGAAAATAACTATATGGGGAGAAAACTGGCTGAGGGATAGAAGTCAGAGGGTAGTAGTAAACTTCGTACATTCTAGGATAATGAGGGTGACAAGCGGTGTTCCTCAGGGGTCAGTACTAGGACCAATCCTTTTTAACATATATATCAGTGATATATCAGAAGGACTTGAAGGGAAAGTGTGTCTTTTTACAGATGATGCAAAGTTGTGTAATAGTGTTGACACAGCAGGAGGGGCTGAGGCCATGAGGAGAGACATGAGCATCCTGGAAAAGGGGTCAGAACACATGGCAGCTGAACTTCAATGCTAAGAAGTGTGCAATGATGCATGTGGGGTGTACAAATCCACTGGCTGAGTACTTAGTGGGGGGAAGAGAGATGAAGCAAATTGAATGAGAAATGAATCTGGGGATTATGATCTCAAACAACCTTAAAGTAGGTGACCAATGTAGTAAGATGGTAGGTAAAGCTAATAGAATCATGGCGTG
Organism: Neoceratodus forsteri; assembly: GCA_016271365.2. NCBI lineage: Eukaryota > Metazoa > Chordata > Ceratodontiformes > Ceratodontidae > Neoceratodus > Neoceratodus forsteri. The sequence continues at coordinate 684,965,183 of CM057456.1, read as the reverse complement.
TATTTTAAGGGGCATAACAAGTAGGAAGAGAGTGGTGTTGATGCCTTTATATAAGACCATGGCCAGACCACACCTGTAGTATGGGGTGCATTTCTGGAGGCCTCATTTAAGAAAGGATATAGATGGGTTGGATAGGGTTCAGAGAAGGGCAACAAAGACGGTGCAAGGTATGCACGAGAAGCCATATGAGACTAGACGGAGAGAATTAAATCTATAACCGCTGGAGATTAGAAGACAGAGAAAGAGAGAGAGAGGTGACATGATAGAGACTTTTAAGTACATGAAGAGAATAAATAAAGTGAATAAAGGCAGCTTATTCAAAAGGAAAGTAGTAGTTAAAACAAGGGGTTAGTTTAAGACTGGAAGGGGGAAGATTTAAGAGCAATATTGGGAATGTTATTTCACTGAGAAGTAGTGGAACTCTGGAACAGATTACTTGATGAGGTAGTATGTGTGGAAATGGTGGAGGAATTCAAGAGGGCGTGGGATAGACACAAGTGGTCGGCTAGTGGGCAGAGGCAAATATCCCTGGGAAGTGGAGACAAGTAGGGAGATGAGCAGACTAGATGGGCCAGGGTGGTCCTTTTCTGCAGAGTCAATACTATGATGAGAGACAATAACCTAACTAGATAACGAAAAGCTCTGAAGGTAAGCCCCCAAGTAGGGGAGAGGGGTTATGTATACTTTTTATGTTTGCTTGCATGCAAGCGCAAGAAACATTTTGTCACAGTCTAGGAGAGAAGCGGGGTTTTGGAGGTGCGGCACTGTGGAAGCCAGTGCCCCCAGTGCCTTTTGAGGCTTGGCCCACTTTACCCAGTGTGGTAGCATGCTGCTGCTGACACTAGTTCAGCCACCGTGCCACCACCTTGAAACGAATCCGCCACTGCAATGAGGGAGCGACCCATCATTGCAGGGCGGTAACTTGCTGTCCGCATGCTTCGACCCAATTAATTTGCCAACAGGGAAGCCCACTCCCCGTTGGCATACTGTAACCCCTCCTCCATTTGTTGTGTGCCAAGAGAGTGCCCAAACCCCTCGGCATCATGCATTCCCCCAACTGTCTTTGCCGACGGGGCCCCAACTCGCCAGCTTCAACCCCTTTCCCAGTTCAATTTGCCGACAGGGAGCCCAGTCCCATCAGCATAATGTCCCCCAGTTTATTGTGTGTGGAGGGGTGTTCTAATCCCCTCGGCTCCCACCGTTCAGCCAACGGTGCCAACCCCGCTGGCTACAGCCCCCCAAAAACATTTTCAGGTGGCACGCTGGAGCCCACCCCAGCGCACAATGTCCTCAAAAAAATGTCCCAATGCTTTTCTTTTTTTAAAACCTGTAAAGCAGAAAGGTCCTCGTTGGAGTTTGGTGGCCTATCCCAACCCTCACCCACCCTCTGCGCATCCTGCCTCCCCACACCCTACTTATCTCTGGAGCCCAGCACGACAATCTTTGGTGGATCGGGAACACGTCTGCACTCTTCAAAGCTCACCGCAAACTGAAGAATGCCAGTAAGCTGTATAAAGGCATAAATAGGGTTTTTTCAACTTTGGAGCATATCTCAGCATTTTTAGGAAATTTAGCATCAAGTTTTCAACATGGGGTTATTGGGACCCCTCCTTATGAATTCAGCCACTGTCATGGCGTTATTCAGTCCCAAAAGGCGATTTCACGGTCACTGCGCGGAATTACCTTTCGGGACCAATTAATAAAACGACAGTGCCAGTGTTCATGAGGTGGGCTCTCAAAAAGCCTATGTTGCAAATTTGGTGGAAAAAAATAAAAAAAATGGCTGTCTTACAAGCGTGCGTTGCGTGGTTTCCATGCATGCTCGTACCTTCGCGAATTTGTAATATTTTCACTCCAGATTTTCAACATAGGCATTTTTCCACACCTCCTTATGAACAGCATAGCTGTCATTTTTCTCATCCTGATCAAATGTGTTTTCCCACTTCCGGCACAGAAGAAAAAATTACTCACCTTAGTAATGTTGTTTCTTCTAATGGAGTCTTGCTATATTATGACATATGCAGTGAGTCCCAACCTTCGAACTGCTCCGGAGGTGAAAGAGTTATCTTTCCATGCCAGGTATGGAACTTTGAGCTCGAGCTCGGTTGAAAACTCTATCTGTTGTTCTTCAAACTCAAACCGTCAGATCTTTACGAACAAAACTCACTAAGACTCTGTGTGGAAGCAGTAAACCTACACTAGCCAACTGGCTACTAATTATATAAACACATTTTGGTGCCAAAACAAGACTCAAGTCAGGAGACCCAAAAATAACAAACACAACACAGATCACCCCAAAAGGAGGGGTGAAAACAAGGTGGGCATCTAATAAGTGCCAACACTGCCCTGCCCACCCACATCCCAAAAGTAAAGGTTCTGAGAGGGGCAGGGGGTGGGGTGGGGGAGGTCATAATATAGCAAAACTCCATTAGAAGAAACAACATTACTAAGGTGAGTAATATTTTCTTCAAACAACATGAAGTCTTGCTATATTATGACATATGCAGACTACACAGCAGTACCTCCATGGAGGAGGGACAGAACCTACTTAGGAAATAGGCTCTGAAACACAGCTATGCCAAACCGAGCATCACTCCTAGCCTGGATGTCCAGGGAGTAATGCTTGGTAAAAGTGTGAACTGTTTTCCAGGTAGCTGCTTGACATATCTCCAGGATAGGGATGTCCCTGGCAGCAGCCAGAGACGCAGCAGTACCTCTGGTAGAGTGAGCCCTCAGGCCTGAGGGAGGAACTTTACCTAGTTTTTCATAGCAGAATTGGATACAAGAGACAATCCACATGGCAATGGATCTTTTAGTGGCAGGTTTCCCTTTGCCAACCTCACCACAAGTGAGGAACAGTTGGAGGGAGTCAAACCTGTGACCCTTGGTACGATCTATGTAGTAGCTAAGGGATCTTTGACATCTAACTGTGCAACCTCCTCTCGCCAGAGGAGGAATGGTCAGTGAAGTACAGAGGAGAGACATAGATTGATTAAGGTGGAAATCTGAAACCACCTTAGGCAAGAACTTTCTGTTAGTCCTGAGGACTACCTTATCTCTGTGAAAAGAGATAAAATCAGGCTCCACTGACAATGCTTGCAACTCACTTATGCATCTGGCAGAAGTGATGGCTACTAAAAACACAGTTTTCCAAGTCAAGTACTTAAGCTCTGCTGAAGACAAGGGCTCAAAAGGGGTTTGTAAGCTGGGCAATGCAAAATAAGATCCCAGACAGGGCAGGATCCTGAATGGGGGTTGGTGGAAGCAACCCCTTGAAAAACTTGGAGAAAACAGGATGAGCTGAAAGAGAAGAGGGTTTACCTGCTGATAAGAAAGCAGACACGGCTGCCAGGTGCACTTTTAGGGTAGCTGGTCTCAGCCCCAAAGTATTCAGATGGACCATATAGTACAGGACCGTGGGTAAACTAGCAGATTCTGGAGGAATATGCTTTGCAGAGCACCATATGGAAAATCTCTTTCATTTGGAATTATAAGTAGCCTTGGTGGAAGGCTTCCTAGAAGCCTTCAGGATATCCAATACACCTTGGGAGAGGTGTAGGTCAGCAAACTCTAACTCTTCAAGAGCCAGGCCTTGAGATTGAGAGATCTGAGGTTTGGGTACCAAACTCTCCCCTGAGCACAGGATAACAGATTGTGTGATTCTTGGGAAGACACATGGGAAGGTGGACTGCTACGGATATAAGGAGTGGTATAGAGAAACTTCCCTTCCCAACTGAGAAGGAAGGCATCCAGGGGGACTGAGACCAACACTGGGAGCCTGCAACAAAAAAGGGGAAGTTGGTGATTGTCTGGGGCTGCAAAAAGATCTATCTGGGGTGTGCCCCATCTGGCAAATACCACCTCCAGTACTAGGGGATCCAGAGCCCATTCGTGATGGCCCTGGGAAATCCTGCTGAGAGCATCTGCCAGGACATTGTCCTTGCCTGAGAGGTGAACTGCTACAAGGGAGGTGTTCAGAGAGTAAGCCAGAGACCACAACTTCATTGCTTCGGTGCACAAGGCCGCAGACCGAGTGCCCCTTTGCTTGTTGATGTATCACATTGTGGTGGTATTGTCTGTTCTGACCTGAATAACTTTGTTCTGAACAGATTTGGAAAAAACTTGAAGTGCTAGAAAAACTGCTCTGAGTTCCAACAGATTGATGTGGAGCAGAGATTCCTGAGGGGACCACAATCCCTGGGTAGTGAGGTCGCCCATGTGAGCTCCCCACCCCAAGAGGGATGCATCTGTAGTAAGGATTAAGGAGTGAGACTGGGTGAAGGAGACCCTGTCTCAAATTGCCCTGGTCCTGCCACCACTGAAGGGCTTGGATCAGGTTCGAGTCACTGGGATTAATTTGGTTAGAGGGTCCTCCTTGAGACCAAAAGGCTCTCAAATGGAACTGGATGTCCCTCATCTGAAATCTGACTCCTGCACAACTGCTGTCGAAGCAGCCATGTGTCCCAGGAGCTGGAGAAAATGCCTTGCTGGTCGAGAGACCTGCAGGGTGAAGGAGGAAGCCAGAGAAATCAGGGTCCTTGCTCTTTCCAGGGAAGGAAGGCTCTGGCTTCTTTTGTGTTCAGTTCTGCACCTATGAAGGTGAGAAGCTGGACAGGTTCTAGGACTGACTTTGGAAGATTGAGAAGGAAACCTAGAGAAGTTAGCAGTTGCTGAGTTACCTGAAGATGTAACCTGACTTGGTCTGGAGACTGGCCTACTATGAGCCAGTCGTCCAGGTAAGGAAAGATGGCAATTTTTTGCCTTCTTAAATGGGCAACTGCTACTGCCAGGCATTTTGTGAATACCCTTGGGGCAGATGTGAGGCCGAAGGGCATTGCTCTGAACTGGTAATGGCCTGAGGGCAGTTCGAATCTGAGGTACTTTCGATGGGAGCTTCTGATGAGAACATGAAAATAGGCATCCTTGACATCAAGGGACACTAGCCAGTCCCCTGGCCTTAAAGAGGGTAGAATAATTCCCAGAGTCACCATTTTGAATTTTGGTTTTAAAAGGTGCTTGTTTAGGTACCTGAGATCCAGGATGGGCCGCCATTCTCCTGTCTTTTTTGGGGTAAGGAAGTACCTGGAGTACAATCCTTTGCCCTGGTGTAGGGGTGGAACCCTTTCCACAGCTCTGAGAGCCAGGAGGGTAGAGACTTCTGCTTCTAGGGCAAGAGCCTCTGATGGATTTGCAGGTGGAAAGGATCTGGCTCATCTTTGGAAATTTTTGAAGCTGTGAATCAGTCCCTGGCTTACTACTTCCAGGACCCACTTGTCTGACGTTAGAGACTCCCAGTCCTGGACAAAGTAAGCCAGCCTGCCCCCTACAGGTAGTGGAGAATCGGCCCTGGGCACCCCATCAGGGTGCCTGCTTGGCAGGGGTTTTAGGCTGAGGGGTGGAGGCAGGTCTGCTTGCATCCCGTCTGCCTCTCCCTCTAAAGAACCCCCTCTGTGCATAAGCTGAAGAGGAGGCCTGGGCTTGGTAGAAAGGCCTATGAAAAGGCCTGCCCCTGCCCCTGAGAGGCTGCCTTTGAGGAGTGGCCTGCCTTTCCTTGGCCTGTGCACTCCTATAGGTGGTCCTATATTCATCCATTTTCTTCATGTAATTCTCTGTTTGCTCCCCAAACAGAGAGTTGCCCACAACAGGAAAATCCATGGCCTTAGTCTGGGTATCCTGTGACAGGCTAGTACATCTGAGCCAAGCCATTCTACGGAGAGCCACAGATGTAGCCATGACTCTAGATGACACATCATTAGAGTCCACTGCAGCATGGAATTGCACTTTAGATGCCTCAATACCATCAGCGGCCACCTGCTCCAGCTCCTTGGCAAGCTGGCCAGGGACCTGCTTTGCTAGAGCCAAAATAGTATCCCATCTGGATTTCTGGTATCTAGCCATATAATTTGCCTGTCTGAGTCCCAAGGATGCTGCCATGTACTGTTTCTTTGCCATGGCATCAACCCTTCTGGAGTCCTTGTCAGGGGGGTGTGAGGTCAAGGGAATATTTGCCTTGTCACAGGCTGCAGCCTGCACAACCCCCACATGGCTGCACTGTTGTGTAAGGAACTCCATATCAGAGCCTGATAATGTATACCTTTTGTCCATTCTTTTATCAACAGGAGGTATAGTGTGAGGAGTTTTTAGAATTTTACTGTCTGTTTCCAAAAAGATTTATGCAGAGGAATAGACAGTCTCCTAGACTCTGGGATATCCATCATTTCTACATAATCAGGCTCTTCTTGATCATCCACAGCTTCTCCATAGGGAGCTGGAGGGTTTCAGCCACTTTTTTAAAACATAAAATGAGAAGGGACTCAGAAGCCTAGGGGAGACACTCCTGAAGGTCTGTCTGGAGAGATGTCCGGCTCAATGGGCACATCCAGACTTTCAAATCCACATTCACTCTCCTCATATTCCTCTTCCCCCTCCTCTGGTTCATAAAATTCCTCTAAATCATACTCTTGAACCGGTGGAACCGACCGAACCGTACGCTTACCTGATGGTGCTAGTTCGGTTGGAACCGGGGAGAGTGACTGAACAATTTTAATTGCTTTAGCTAATTCTTCAGCGGTTGGAGAGGAAAGTTTTGGCTCCACACCAGCTGATTTTCTAGTTCTCTTTGCTGGAACCGACTCCTCAGAGTCGGCTCTCCTTTTGCCCGAGGAAGTCTCGCCCTGGTCAGAGGGCACTCTCTCCAGTTCGGTTTCAACCAAACCAGGCTGGCCATCCGGTTCAGCGGACTTTTTGGCCTCCCTTTCCCTGAGCCTACCAACTCTTTTATCCAGGGTAGCTGCAGGAAAACTTTTACAAATCTGGCAGTCTGCATTGAGGTGGTCAAACCCCAGACAATAAACACAGGTGGTGTGGGGGTCAGCCTTGGCAAAGGCTTCCCCACAGACACTACAGTGTTGAAACCCAGTGGGCCCGGTTTTTCTTTTGGGTTTCTCAGACATAGTGCCAGCCTATCCAAAACTTACCCATTTATGGCAATACGCCAAGCAAGACTCCCTTATCGGTTCCCAACCGTGTCACAGGTCGTGGAAAAAACCGTAATGAAATCCGTTTTTTTTAGAACCGATAAGAACCGGGAACCACACTTCTAAAGATAGATAATGTATTAGAAACAACTTGATTGGTTCAAACCGAACCGATAAAACCGTTTACAAGTTCCACACAGAAAGTAAATGTAAAACCTATCTAGTACTTACAAATACCACAGATAGAGCTTGAACCGACCGGTTGCAGTTTAAATTCGGTTAAAAAACCGAAAACTTAATACTTTAACCGACAAAATGAACCGAGCAGAAGGAGAAATCTCCGGAGCGACTGTTCAGTGAGGCGGAGTAAAGAATCTGACAGTTTGAGTTTGAAGAACAACAGATAGAGTTTTCAACCGAGCTCGAGCTCAAAGTTCCATGCCTGGCATGGAAAGTTAACTCTTTCACCTCCGGAGCAGTTCGAAGGTTGGGACTCACTGCATATGTCATAATATAGCAAGACTTCATGTTGTTTGAATAGCACGGTCACTGTGGGAAATCAGTGTTTGTGACACGTTAAGAAAATCACAGTGACACTGTTCATGAGTAGAGGACCTAAAATGCCTATGTTGAAAATTTGGTGACAAACGTCCGTAAAATGACTGTGTTACAAGCGTGTGTTGCACAGTTTCCACGTATGCTCGGAAGTACGCAAATTTGTAATATTTTCACTCCAGATTTTCAACACTGGCATACTGCCACACCTCCTTATGAACAGTGCAGTTGTCATTTTACATATCCTGCCTGAAATATGCGTTTGCACATCTGGCTCACAATGGCGTGGTTGCTGTGGGAAATTAATGTATTGGACAGATTAAGAAAATCATTGTGACAGTGTACATGAGCAGAGGTCACAAAATGCCTATGATGAAAATTTGGTGAAATAATTCCACTAAATGACTGCGGTACAAGCATGTGTTGCGCAGTTTCCACGTACGCTCAGAACTTTGAGCATTTTTAATATTTTCACTACAGATTTTCAACATTGCCATCTCTTCACATCTCCCTATGGATGGTACAGCCATCATTCTTCACATCCTGACTGATTTGTGTTTTCGCACATCTGGCACAGAATGGCACAGTCGCTGTGGGAACTCGAGGTTCGGGACACATTAACAAAATCACACTGCCACTGTTCATGAGAAGAGGTCCCAAATGCTTTCATGAGGTGGGGGTCACAAAAAGGCCATGTTAAAAATTTGTAGTGCAAATACCAACACACGCCTGGGGCATTAGGGTTTCTAACCATAACGTCCCACCCTGTACAGACTGGCAGGCATCAGAGGTGTAACTTTGGATCACCGGCTGTAATGCTCATGCCGGCCCACCCCACCCTGAAGCCAGTGACAGGCATTGAGGTGTGCCTTGCACTCTTCAGCCCCAGACTTCACCCCATTCTCCTGTACTGCACCCATTTCAGCATATGTCATTATGAAATGGGGTGACTGTGAAGCCGAACACCCAAAGGCAGACATCAACACTTGTCAGTGTCTACAGGATAGGGTGAGATGAAATGCCATGAGCATTATGGGCAACGACCCACAGGCACACCCCAATGCCTGTCCATCTCTGCAGGGTGGAGGTGGGATTGGCGCGAGTTCAGTACTTCACTGCCATCCCTATTCTGCATCTGTCTAACTCCTGCATGCCTAATGCTAATATCAACAAGCAAACATTCGGCATTGACAAATTCTTGTTAATATTTGAAAGGCAAATGTATACACAGGCCCAGATATTCAAAGGGGTGGTGCCTGGCGCAACAGAGTTACGCCGGCGCAACCCCGCATTGCGCCCAGGCAGGATATTGAAAAGGCTGCCTGGCACAGCGCAACTCCTGATGCACAGGGGAGCAATGTAATGGTAAGCAGCGAGATTCAGGGGCGTGCCCATGCATATGCAGCACATCCAGATATTCAGCCTGGGATGTGGGCGACGACATGCTGGTGCGACTCCCTGCACTGCGCCATGGGGCTCCAGAGTTGGAGTCTCTTGCAGAGTAGGAACAACCTGGCCACCCACATATTTGGGACTGACTAGTCCTGTATGCCCTGCAAGCTCATTGGTTCACACAGGGGACCAATGGACTCACAGCCCATACTGTATCTGTCATTCAGCGGGCGGACGGACGGGCAGTATGCAGCCGCCCGCCAATGGGTGGGGTGGGCAAGGTGTCCTGTGTGGGTGGGTAGTGCCACTGTATCACTGGAATTACCTGTCGGTGATTTACCGCGACTGGGGACCCAGGAAGGAGGGGATCCACTAGACCAGGGGTTCTCAATGAGGCTACTCCTGGGGAGGTGCGAGCTGCTCCAGGAGGCGCGGAGACGCGATGTTAACCTATGCTGGTATACCGTGGCTGTACCTTCTGCATCTCGGATCCCAACCAAGTTCAATACTGCAGCTAGAGAGTAGTAGGCAGGGGATTCTGAGCCAGCCAATGCCTGTCAAAACAAGGTCTTCGCAGACCAATAGAAAGCCCAGAATATGTGCCCAATCAGAGAGAAGTGGCTGTAGCCAATCGGTATTGTGCATTTGCAGCCAATCATCACCCGGCTCCCTCAACCAATGAGCAGCTTCGTAATGTGCGACGACGTCATCAACCCGGAAATAAAATGCCATGCCATGCGTGCGGTTGAATGGAGACTCCGACCAGAATTTATATTGCGGTGGTTTTTTTTTGATCCCCTGCAAGTCGCTTTTAACGGCGCTCGTCTTCCGACTCCTGAAGCCGCTACCTGCCGACTCCGCCTGTCAACTACCGCCGCCTTCCAGCTGCTATAATCGCCACCGTGGAACGCTGATTGCCGCAGACAGAGCTCCTGAGACTACTGGTGACATCCTTGCAGACGGATCCTTCCTCAGACTTCAAGTAAAATTCTACTGTACTTTTGGAAGCTCCAATGGGGTTTGGTCTGGCTGGCCTCACCGGGGCACGCTGCCTGACGGCCTGACTTGGATGTGGGGTGCCTTGATGGCCTGTCTGGGAGGTTTGGGAGGGTTGCTGCCTGATGGCCTGTCTGGGAGATTTGGGGGTGCTGCCTGATGGTCTGTCTGGGAGGTTTGGGGTGCTGCCTGATTGATGGCCTGACTGGGAGGTGGGGGGTGCTGCCTGATGGCCTGACTGGGAGGTGGGGGTTCTGATGGCCTGACTTGGAGGTGGGGGGTACTGCTTGATGGCCTGTCTGGGGGTGCTGCCTGATGGCCTGTCTGGGAGGTTTGGGGGTGCTGCCTGATTGATGGCCTGACTGGGAGGTGGGGGGTGCTGCCTGATGGCCTGACTGGGAGGTGGGGGTGCTGCCTGATGGCCTGACTGGGAGGTGGGGGTTCTGATGGCCTGACTTGGAGGTGGGGGTGCTGCTTGATGGCCTGTCTGGGGTGGGGGTTGCTGCCTGATGGCCTGACTGGGAGGTTTGGGGGGCTGTTGCTTGATGGCCTGACTGGGAGGTGGGGGGTGCTGCCTGATGGCCTGACTGGGAGGTGGGGGGTGCTGCCTGATGTGGCCTGACTGGGAGTTGGGAGGGTGTTCCTGATGGCCTGACTGGGAGGTGGGGGGTTCTGATGGCCTGACTGGGAGGTGGGGGTGCTGCCTGATGCCTGGCCTGATGGTGCCTCATGCCTCTCATGTGGGGAGGAACTGTATTGCCTCACAGCTGATCTGGCCTGAGTGGGAGTTTGGGGGCTGATGCCTCTTATGGGGGATGATGCCTCTGTGGTGGGGTGTGGTAGCTTGAGCAGGTGTTCGATGCATACCTCTCAACCTCTTCCTCATATATCAGGACAAGGCTTAAAAAAAAAAATCGGGACACATCTTCAAAACGAGAGATCCACCCATAAAGCTGGTAGAATATGGGGCTTAGTGTAAAATGCATTTTCTAAGAAGAAGTCAGTAACTTTAAGGCTTGACCTTGTTCTATGCTTATGGTTCCCACTGAGCCACAAAACACAAATTTTAGGAGGAACACAGTAAAATTTTGAGGCAAAATCAGGGACGCCTGTGAAAAATCAGGGACACTTGAGAGGTATGGTTCGATGTGGTGATTGGGGGACTGATGCCTCTCAGCTGGTCTGTTCTCAAGCAAGGATTTGCAGTGTTGGGGATGTGGGAGGTGCCTGTACTGCCTCGCTGGTCCAGTCTGGTGGGGGGGAGTTATACTAAATGTCTCTTGGCTGCTTTGCCCAGGGTAATGCTGCTGCTAACAGAGCCTGGGAAGGGAATGCATTTCATGGTTGTGGTGATGCTGCCTCAGTGATAGTTAAAGCAGGTATTTGATGTGGTGATTGAGGGGGGACTCTGATGCCTCTTAGCAGGGATTTGTCGTGGTAGTGGCAGGTGGGGAGGGTTGGCTGTAATATCCGCAGCTGGTCTGGCCTGAGTGGATGGTGGTGGTGTCACGATGAGCCTGAGCAGGGGAATGGGTGAAACCGTGCTTGAGGTCATGCCCCTAGCTGGTTTGCCCAGGATGGTAATGCTAAGCTGCATGATGTCTCTGCGGGGTGTGCCATTTTATTCTTGGTTCGGCTGTTTCAGCAGTGGCCCAAAGCCGGGGGGGGGGTCACACAAGATGTCTTTCTATGCTGTGCAAGCCTGAAATGGCCCCTATCCTATTTATATGGTTGTTGAATGAGAACTCTCTTTAGGGTGGGACACTTTGGAGTGAAGGGCCTGCTTGTCTTGCTTGGGTGTGGGGACCTTCCCTAGGTCTGTTCAAGGAGTGCCCATATCCTCCCTCACACCTATGGCATGCAACTGCAAAGCAGCTGCATCTGACTGAACCACCAGTTTATGTGGTGGTGTGTTGAAATGGTGGCATGTGGTTTATATGTGATGCTTCTGTGTGGGGTTCAAATGTTAGTTTTGTAACTGATGTTGGGATGGGGGTAGCCGTGTGTCTGGGCAGGGTTTTGGAATGAATAACCTGATGCTGTTGCCTACTACCCGTAAGTCCAATTTACAACGTTGGAGCTAACGGAAAGGAAATTGTGGTAAGTATAATTGTTCCTGTTCTCCCGCTGATACCCACTTCAGTCTGAGGAAAAGAAACCTCATCTGGCCTGTATGGTGGGAGTGGGCGGAGTGAAGGACCTGCTGTGCAGTTTTGGAGTGATTTGCTGAGTGTGTTTTGACCGAAGGACCTGCTGGCGTGGCACCAGTGCCACTGGGTAACTACTGAAGCACCGTCCTACCTTAGGAAGGAAGTGCTTTTATTTGTTTTGTTTGGCATCCTTGTGTCATTTATAATTGTTGCTGCTGCTGGCCCAATATGATTTGGGCCATTACTACAGTAGTGTTGTCCTTGTGCTGAGAGATTTAAGTGTCAGTATCAGTGTGGCTCAGTTGGTAGCATCCATCTCTGGACCAGAGGGTTGTGGTTTTGATACCACATTGGGATTGGAATAAATGAAGCGCTGGCACCATTGCAGTATTCAAGGGTGGTATGCTGCACTAGTGCTGTCCTTTGGATGAGACGTTAAAACAGCGGTCCCCTGGCTTCTGCCTGTCCTGGTGGGTGTCCAGGTGGAAGAAAAGTCATAGAACCCTGGCATTCTTTGCAAAGAGGAGGTAGAGGATATTCTGCAGGAAGCTAATAGCCCCTTCACATAACGGATCCATGCAATTGTCAATGATTGTGAATGGGCCTGCATCTGGGAGCATATAAGATGTATTTTGGGTGTGGGGTTGAAATGGCTCATGTTTTTTGCTTATTTATTATATTGATTTGGGCTGGGTGGTGGAATTAGACTTGTTTCCTGCAGATTTAAAATGGTGCTGTTGTGCATATGTGATGTCTCTGACTTGTAATGCATGGTTTTAAAAGTACACACTTTCTTTTTGCCTTTCTGATGTGGGGTGTGAATGAGGAGCCAGCATTTTTGGGTGGGGGGCTTTGAAGCGAGGGGTCGGCGAGCTTTGCTTAGGCTCTTACCCACACATATCTCCCCATTGACAGTGGACAATGTTGGAGCTAACAGAAAAGGAAATTATGGTAAGTGACAGAATTTCTTTATCCTCCTCAAGCACTCAATGCCTTTTGCTAGTTTAAAAGACCTGGCGATGGATCTGGCTTCGGATGGTGGGTTGGACTGCTGAGCAAAGGGTTTGTTGGGCTCTGGAGGACACAAAGGACCTGCACTAAAGTCTGAATGCACAGTACATTTATCTGCATGGTAGCACCTTTGACATGAAGGACAGATGAGATGTAGCAGAGCAGTTTTGAGAAGTAAATGAAGGGCATCCCTCCTGGCTGGTCATATGTTCCTGCGCACAAGGATGGAGTGCTGTTTTGGGACTACGATCATGGACTACAGCTTGTGATGCTGGGCCTCTGTGTGTATGAATGCCTGTGTTTTGCAAGTCAAGGCAGTCTGGGGTTTCAAAGTGTGGCAAGGTGGTCACTCTGCAGTGGTCCTGCCTGAACTTTGTCTGGGGGTGGATGATTACAAAGTGCTCGCTCTGATCTGGTCCTGCCAGAGCTGTGTTGGGGTGGCTGATTACGCTCTGCAAAGTACTGTTGCCGCGTAGCTGCAGTTCTTCACTAATGATCCTGTCCTACTGGAGATCTGCTGGGAGGTACATTTACAAAGGTGACGCAAAGCAACAATCTTGATCCTGCCAGAGCTGCTGCTGGCAGTTGCCTGATTAAAAGGGATGCACCTGCCCAGTCTTGATATTTCAGATATTGCTTTTTTATGGCTTCTTCGTTCTTCAAATTGTGCTTCACTTAATAAGTGGTGTTCTTCTTGTCAGTGTGCCTCAGTTGGTGGTACATCTGCCTGTGGACCAGAGGGTTGTGTGTTCTCGTCCCACACCAGAGTTGGACGTATGCCAAAAACACTGGCATCCGAGTGCTGTATTTGGGGGGGAGTACTACTAGGAGTTCCACCTTTTGGATGCGCTGTCAAACTGAGCTCTTCTTCTAACCTCCTGGTGGGTGTCCAGGTGAAAGTAAATCAATGCACTCTTTGCAAAAGTAGGGTTCAGCTCCGTATTCCCCTTGTTTAACCATAAAATAGGTTCATGCAATTGTCCAGGCTGTGTCTGGTTGCTGATGTGCGATATGGTCGCCACTTCAAATTCAGTCACTTCACTACCAGTCTACCATTGCTTGTTCAGTGCTTTGGGATACACTGCGTATGAAAAGTGCTATATTCTTCTTCTTCTTCTTCGCGGGTATTGTGTCTGTAGCAGTTGTACTGTAGCAGTTCTGGCGGAACATTTGGGCATGCCCAGGATGGTCTGGCCACAGACTGGCTTAACTGATGTCAACTTCTCATCAATATGAATTTTCGTTGCATTGTAGACAAAGAATGGATCGCTTTCTGATTGGAAAGAAACGGTGCATGAGGAGATGGAACCTGTTGGGCAGAGAGAACCTCAAGCAAAACGCAAGGCCAGAAGATATGATGAGGACTATCTGAAACTAGGATTCACCTGGATCGGGACCAGTGATGCACCACCCCCCAGTGTGTGGTGTGTGCTGAGGTTCTGGCACAAGACAGTATGCGCCCTGCAAGCTAAGGCCATCTGGAAAACAAAGCACCCCAGCTTACTTTCAAAACCAGTGGAGTTCTTCAAAAGAAAACTGAGCGAATCAGAGGCCAAAAAAAGTTGTGGAGCACCATGGGACTGTTCCTGTAAAAGCGTGCAAGCATCATATCTTCTATCTCTGAGAATTGCCAAAGCTGGAAGCCACACAACATTGGAGAAGAGCTGCTAATTCCTGCTGCAAAGGAAATGTGTTCAGTGATGCTTGGAGAGAAACAGCTGCACAGCTGGAAGCAATCCTCTTCAAAACATAGTTTGCCGTCGATTGAGGACATGTCTGCAGATGAAGCATCAGATCGTAGATTCCATTCATCAAAGCCCATTCTTCTGCAGATAGATGAGTCCACTGATATAGCAGATGCTGCACAGCTTCTGGTGTATGTTCGGTATGCCACGGACACAGATCTTCGGAGAGTTTCTATTCTGCCATGCACTTCCTACAGAGCAACTGGGGAAGAGCTGTTTCCTGCTGAATACTTTCATTGAGAATGAAGGCCTTGATTGGAGTCATTGTGTTGGTATCTGCAGTGATGGAGCTCGTGCAATGACTGGAAGACACAGCGGAATGGTGACCAGGGTAAAGCAGTGGCTCCTAATGCTCTCTGGAACCACTGCATGATTCATAGGAAGCTCTGGCAGCCAAGAGGATGCCAGATGAACTCAACAAAGTTTTGACTGATGCAGTGAAAGCCGTGAACTTCATCAAGGCACGTCCAGTGAATTCCAGACTGTTTTCAGTACTGTGTGAAGAGATGGGAAGCGAAACATACACAGCTGCTCTTGCACACTGAGGTCCGCTGGTTGTCCGGGGAAAGTGCTGACCGCCTCTATGAACTGCGTGATGAAGTCCGACATTTCTTGCAGACTGTAACTCTCCACTTGTGGAACATTTCCACAATCAACAGTGGCTTGCTTTGCTTATGCATTGGCAGATATCTTTGACAGACTGAACTCTCTTAATCTGTCACTTCAAGGACGGGATGCCAGTGTTTTCACAGTCAGGGACAAAATCAAAGCATTTGGTTCCAAGCTTGAACTTTGGTCCATACGAGTGCAGCAAGGATCAGTTGCCACATTTCCAACCTTGGAGGATTTTCTTCAGGAACATGAAATTTCAGTCGACTGTGTCAAAGCAGTAATTACAGAACATTTATGTGGGTTGCAAGGCAAGCTAGAGACTACTTCCTGAACATAGCAGAGAGACAGTGACCAGTGGGTCAGGAATCCTTCAATTTCAATGCCAAGCTCTGCATACTCCTTATCGCCAGAAGAACAGGAGAGCCTCATTGACCTGGCTACAGACCCAACTCTGAAGGTCACTTTTGCCCAACAGCCCCTTGCAAAGTTTTGGCTGTCAGTTGGACTTGAATTTCCAGCACTGAAAAATCGAGCTCTTGCTGTACTTATGCCTTTTGCCTCAACATATCTTTATGAATCTGGATTTTCAGCACTGACTGCAATAAAACAAAGTCGGGGTCGTCTTAAAGTTGAAGATGACTTGCGCCTCTACCTTTCAAATGTAAAACCAAGAATATTACAGCTGACTGCACAAAACAGGCTCACAGGTTGCCCTCTTAACAGACTGGCATTATTTGATTAACAGGCAGCAGAATTTACAATACATTTTACTACACAACAATAAACATACTTCTTATTTAACAGTGGGTGTGTGTGCTTTTGTGAGTTATTCATCATTACTGGTATCTGGCAAGGTACAGTGGTAATGATGCAAAAGGTGACCGGAGGCACAATTTAGTCAATGTGCAGTGCGCTAATACCGAGATTACCACCATATGCAAATGAGGTCATGACTCATGGGGAGGCCTGGAAGTCTTCCAAGTCCAGTAGGGGAGGCTCGCCATGGCAAGGTCTGAGAACCCTTGCACTAGACCACCAGGGACTGCATTATTATACATCCATCAGGGCATCGGGAGGGAGGGGGGGGTACCACTAGACTACCAGGGAATGGATCTAGATACTTCCACCGCGATTGGGGACTCAGGAGGGAGGAGGGTCCACTAGCCTACCAGAGAATGTTTTAATTCACATTTACCGCAATCGTGGCAATGGGCGGAGGTTCATTACACCACCAGGGACGGTCATATTTACATATATCGGGGACTCGGGTGGGAAGGGGACCACTAGACCACCAGGGATGGTTGTGTATTATATTTATCGGAGAATCGGGGACTAGGGGCCCACCAGACTACCAGGGATTTATTTTTAAACATATACTGCACGATCTTGGCTACGGGGCGGGGGATGCCCCGGGGTCCCCACAGCACACGTCATGATGTACAGGGCGCCAGGCGCAAGTTGCTGGACTAACCTGCGCAAGGCATGCAAATGGGCCATAATGACATGCAAATGGCCCCATTTGCACCTTGCATATATTATGGCCTCATTTGCATGCCCCCTGCTGAATATCGCAGGTGATGCGCCTAGCACAACTGCACTTGGCATGGCTCATCCCCATGCTCCCTATCTGTGGCTGGCGGCAGTTGCCACTGCACCATCGTGTGTAATGGCTGACTTACCATATTCAACGGTGCGCCTATGGCACATCCCTGTTGAATATCACCTGACCTGGCCCCAGTGCATCACAGTTGCGCCACGCCCAGGCTTGCTCCCCTGCCTGGTGCAGTCTGAATATCCAGGCCATTATTTAAAACAGATGGTGTAATAGTATAAAAACAGCATTTAATATTCCCCAAAAGTGGTCTAATTTTTCAACTAATTTTCTCATGTCTTTTACAAGAATTCAGTCACCTGGGTGTAGAAATAAAAACAAATAAGCACAATAAATATATTACGTGTCAGAGAAAAATGTATATACTACATAATACATAAGAGAAGGAAATGAACTGAAACATTAGGCCACTTAGAGATATGCTGTCTGGAATATCTGTTAATTCACATCTAGATTACAGTGGGTGGGGAGGGGGGTTACAATAGTAATATAACTGGGTAGGGAGAGTATGATTGTAAAAGATGGAATTTCTTGCCAACTAAATTTCTAACAGTGTTAAATTCAAAAAAACTAATGTGTTGCCTTGTTACTTGAATCTCTTACAGAAGGTTAACCCATCTTCCTCAGAAGCTGATTAGCACTTGAGGGGTTGCAATCGTAATATTTCTCTGGGCAGGTAAAAGGCCAAGGATAAAATGAAAAACGTGCTCATCTTGTCACGGTTTCTTCTAACACTATGTAGGTCATGCAGCACTGCCTGTAAGGTGCCCCAGAATCTTGTGGTGATTTGAATCAGCTTGCACACTTCACTGTTCTTTGGTTTCATGCCCTTTGACCATCAAATAGCCAGAACTTAAACAGAAGAAAATTAAAGGACCAATGTGTGGTGTATCTGGTTAACTGTAACACTATTTAGCAGGAGGGAAACTGTCTTTGGTCTAAAATTACGTTATAGTATATGGGTACAATGGTTGTCCCTTGTGGGACATGGACTTGCATTGTAACTAAAGAGATGCAACACTCTACCACGGTTTAACAATCATAGAAGGCGGTTGCAGCCTTCTGTGGTACAACATCTTTTTAATCAGAATGAAAACTCAAGCCATCTGCCATTTTGCTTTCATCCTACCCCACCAATGTGCACGTCCATGCGCCCACACACACACACACACACACACACACACACACACCAGATCGTCTTGTAACAAAATATCTGTTGTTTCATCATTAACAAGCATTTGTCAATGTCGAATGTTTGCTTGCCAGCATTGGCATTGGTAGTGTCGGATTTAGAGAGATGCATAATAGGAATGGCAGTGAAGTATTGAGCTGAAGCCAACCCCACCACCACCCTGCAGAGACTGACAGGCACTGGGGTGTGCCTTTGGGTAGTCGGCCATAACACCCACGCCATTTCACCACACCCTACCCTGCAGACACCGACAAGTGTCAATGGGTGTGTCTTGGGTCTTTAGCCTTACTTCACCCTATCCCATAAGGAAATATGGTGAACTGGTGCGTATAGGAGAATGGGGTGAACTTTGAAGTCAAGAGTCCAAGGCACACCTCGATGCCTGTCACTGGCTACAGGGTGTGTGGTGGGGTGGAATGGCATGAGCATTACAGGTGGCAATCCCAAGTCACACCCCCGATGCCTGTCAGTTTCTACAGGGTGGGGCATTATGGTTGGAAACCTTAACGCCCCAGGTGTTCATTGGCATTTTCACTCCAAATTTTCAACATGGTTTTTTTGTGACCCCACCTCATGAATTGTGGCAATATCAGTTTGTTAGCTGAAAGCTGATTTTGCACAGCGACTATGCCATGTGGCACCACAGGTGCGAAAACACATTTCAAACAGGATGTGAAAAATGACAGCTACACTGTTCATGGGGAGGTGTAAAAAATGGCAATGTTGAAAATCTGGAGGGGAAAATATAAAAAAACTGGTGAAGTCATGCGTGTGTGTAGAAACTGTGCAACGCATACCTGTAATGTCATTAGTTTGGGGATATTTTTACAGCAGATTATCAACACAGGCATTTTGGGACCTCCACTCATGAACAGTGTCACTGTGACCTTCTTAATCTGTCCCAAACATTGATTTCCCACAGCGACCGGACATTTCTGTGTCGGATGTGCGAAAACATATTTCAGCCAGGGTGTGAGCAATGACAGCTGTACTGTTCATAAGGAGGTGTGGAAAAATGCCAGTATTGAAAATCTGAACTGAAAATATTACAAATTTGTGAACTTACGAGGGTGCATGGAAACTGCGCAATGCACGCTCGTATCACAGTCATTTTATGGACTTTTGTCACCAAATTTTCAACATAGCCATTTTAAGACCTCTGCTCATTAACAGTGTTACTGTGATTTTCTTAATCTGTCCCAAACACTGATTTCACTCACCGACTGGCATTGTGCGCTACATGTACGAAAACACATTTGGGGCAAGATGTGAAAAATGACAGCTGTACTGCTCATAAGGAGGTGTGATAAAATGGCAGTGTTGAAAATCTGGAGTGAAAATAGTTAAAATTCTAGAAGTTACAAGCGTGCGTAGGAACTGCGCAACGCATGCTCGTGAAAGTCATTTTGGGGAATTTTTTCACCAAATTTGCAACATAGGGTATGGGGGCCTACTTCATGAATGTGACACTCATCGTTTTATTATTGTCCTGAAAGGTGGTTCCGCACAGTGACTGCGAAATCACCTTTCGGGACCGAATAACAAAACAAAAAATTACTCACTTTAGTAATTATGTTTCTTCTAATGGAGTCTTGCTGTATTCTGACTATTGCAGTTAGCTCCAGCACTTGAACTGCCCTGGAGAGTAAAGGGTTAAAATTCTATGCAAGGCATAGAACATTGAGCTCGAGCTCGGATGAGAACTCTGTCTGCAGCACTTTGAAACCAAACCATCCGATTCTTACGAGCTAAAAACTTATTGACTTTGAAAGTGTGGAAATTGTAAAATTTCTACTAGCCAACTGGCAGTAAAGTTTTAGATTCCCAAAAGAAGACTCAAGTCAGGAAACCCAAAAAACAGGTAATAAATGTAACCCCTAGGTGCCACTATCCCAAGGGCTACTACCCCTGCCTGCTTGGCTAGTAGCAGGTTAAGGGGTCTAAGTTCTGAAACAGGTGCCTCCACCCGGAGATCAGGGTTGGTAGTGATCAAGCTAACCTGGGCACAGCCCTCCGGGACACTGTACCCCCCTCTTTTCCCTCTAGTGGCCTGAACACTGTACAATAATCACTTTCACAATACCCCTGGTACACCACACAAGTACCACACTGTTTGCATTTATCATCAGGGCTGGTTCCTCTGGCTCGACCATGGGGACCCCCTGTAAAACAAGGTTAAGCACAGCAAATAGCAACAGTACAGTACTTTGAGTACAAACTGGAACCACAGTCAGATTACATGCAGAAAAAGTTAGATCTGATTTATTCAGGGGACTTGAACAAGGGAGGGGCAAAATCAAGTTAATTAGCTTAAAGGTTATATCAATCAAGCAGTTATGCATGCGCTTTGAGTCCCCCCACACAGTCCATCTCTGGGTACCCAGGTAGAGAAGAGATGGGCTAGCTAGGACCGTTGCCTGGGTTGCAACTGGTTGGGGCCCTAGGATGGAAAACGAACATGCACAGTACACAATATTTGTAATCCAGAGCCAGAGGGCTCAGTTCGAAAAGGAAACAAAACAACAAAACAATCAGATGACACACTCAGATTAAGCTGTTGTTGTAGGGAGCTACCCTGGTATTTACTCACGATACCCAAGACTGGACACAAGCTGGACGAAAATCGAGACTGTAGGTGGTTGATCTGGAATGCCAGAAAAGGCAGGGCCCGCACAAGTCGCAAAGGCGTCGTTCCTGTTCAAGCGTGCAGCAAGGGGCTGATCCCCAGGCAGGTCTCTCGTCGATGGCTTCTCTGTGCAGTGGGTAGTCTGGCTGGGCCAGTCTGGAAAAGGCCAGACCGCATGAAGACAAGTTCGGAAGCAGTCAGTTTTGGGCTGGATACAGCTTCCAGTAAGCAGAACACAGTTCACAAAGTGAAGAACTAACTCACAACCCACTAGCAGCTCATAGCACATTTACATATACGGGAATTCTACTGTACCAGGCAAAGCGTTCCCCGGGCACAATCGCAAAGTCTCTGCACACATTGGGAGTTTAGGGGTAGCTGGAACTCCTGACAGGCCGATCGCATTCAGCAAAAATATTCGGTCTTCTTCAGGTTGAGCCTGGCCCACTTCAGTAGTTTACTTCAGTCACACAAATTTGGATTTAGTCCAAAATAATTCTCTTCTCTCCCTCTCAGGAGCAGCACACCGGCATGTAGGCCAAAATCTTAGCCTTTTCAGAGTTCTCACATGCGAATCCACTCAGGATTGCTGCTCAGACACACTTCAGCTCCCTCTTGCTCAGCTTCCAGCTTAGTTCTAAGTGAAAACTGCAAGTAGCCCGGGACTTCTCCAAGATCCAGAAGATTTGGTTGGCTGAGTTGGCTGTCAGTCAAAGCAAGAGCTCCCCCTTTACTTGTAAAAAAGGTGCAAAAAAGCTCCAAACTAAAGTTCCTACAGATTTTGAATTCAGACAGCTCATGTAGTCCGGCTATATTTTAGGTCCCACCAGTACTGTTTGGTCCAATTTGCAGTCCAGGACCAAGATAGTGGAGACAAACAAAACAGTCCTTGCTACAAAGAAAGCAGGTTAGACAAACTACATTATCATTATCACTCTAAATGATTTCCAGTAAATAGTTACATCTTTCAGCAGAGCTCCCTCTCAGATTACTTAAACTGCAATTAGGCAGCTCTTAAAGAGACAGTACACAGAGGCTATAGAAGCTTTGGTAATCACATTTAAACTGCTAAAACACAGGACACCAGCCTGGCAGTGAGCATTTAGGCAAGTTCAAGGAAGACTTTTTGGGAACCCCCATTTTGGGAACCCCATACATAAAGCATAACAAAGTCTTAGTTAATCAACACAAAGCACCCACAAAAACAGAAAATGTGCTGAATACACCCGTGGGGTGCAACACTGCATCTGCCCACCCACTTCCCAAAAACAGGTTCTGAGAGGGGAGGCGGGGAGGGAGGTCAGAATATAGCAAGACTTCCTTAGAAGAAATATAATTAATAAGGTGAGTAATTTTTTCTTCAAACAACATGAAGTCTTGCTGTATTCTGACTATTGCAGACTACCAAGCAGTACCTCCATGGAGGAGGGACAGAACCTACTTTGGAATTAGGCTCTGACGTACTGCTTTGCCAAACCTAGCATCACTCCTAGCCTGGATATCCAGAAAGTAATGCTTGGTGAAGGTATGAACTGTTTTCCAGGTAGCTGCTTGGAAAATCTCTAACAAAGGAATATCCCTGGCCTCAGCCAGAGATGCAGCTGTACCTCTAGTGGAATGAGCCCTCAGGCCTGAGGGTGGAATTTTTCCCAGTTTCTCATAGCAGAATTGGATACAGGAGACAATCCACCTGGCAATAGTTCTCTTGGTGGCAGGTTTGCCCTTACCTACTTCCCCATAAGTGAGGAACAACTGGAGGGAGTCAAACCTGTGACCCTTTGTACGTTCTATGTAGTAACTAAGGGCTCTTTTTTTAATATCTAAACTGTGCAACCTCTGCTCTCCTGAAGAAGCATGATCAGTGAAGAACACAGGAAGAGACACAGACTGGTTTAAATGGAAATCAGAAACCACTTTGGGTAAGAACCTTCTATTGCTTCTAAGAACCACCTTATCTCTGTGGAATGAAATGAAGTCAGGTTCAACTGACAGAGCTTGCAATCCACTGATACGTCTGGCAGAGGTAACAGCAACCAAAAACACAGTTTCCCAAGTCAAGTACTTCAGCTCTGCTGAGGACATAGGCTCAAAAGGGGGTTGCATAAGCTGAGCAATGCAAATATTCAAATCCCAGGTAGGAGCAGGCTCCCTAAAGGGGGGATTGGTATGAAGCGATCCCTTAAAAAATTTACAGAATACAGGGTGAGACGATAGGGAAGAAGGCTTTCTCACTGAGAGAAAAGCAGAAACAGCTGACAAATGTACTCTGAGAGTAGCTGGTCTAAAGCCTAGGCCATTAAGATGAACCATATAATCCAGGACTATAGCTAGATCAGCAGTGTCTGGAGATATGCACCTCCTGGCACACCAAATGCTGAATCTCTTCCATTTGGAGTTATAAGTTTTTCTGGTAGCAGGCTTCCGAGAAGCCTTGAGAATATCTAAAACCTCTTTGGACAGATGCAAGTCTGCATATTCTAACTCTTCAAGAGCCATGTCTTGAGATTTAGGGATCTCAGATTGGGGTACCAAATCCTCCCCTGAGAGGAAGTTAACAGGTTGTAATTCCTGGGAAGAGACAGAGGTAGATGTACTGCCAGGGACAGCAAAGGGGGTACCAAGGCTACCTGGCCCAGTCTGGAGCAATCAGAATCACTTTACAGGGTTGTGACCTTATCTTGACCAGAACCTTGAACAGCAGAGTAAAAGGAGGGAAGGCATATAGAAATTTCCCCTCACAGTTCAAAATCAGAGCATCCAGAGGGACTGAGCCCAAGACTGGGGGTCGCAACAAGACAGAGGAAGTTGGTGATTGTCTGGGGCTGCAAAGAGATCTGTCTCTGGAGTGACCCACCTTGAAAAGATGGCTTTCAACACCAGAGGGTCCAGGGACCATTCGTGATGTCCCTGGGAGATCCTGCTCAGTGCATCTGCTAGCACATTGTCCTTTCCTGGAATGTGAACTGCCACCAGGAAGTTCTGCAAAGAATAAGCCAGGGACCACAATTTCATGGCGTCCGTACACAAGGCCATGGACCGAGTGCCTCCCTGCTTGTTGATGCACCACATGGTGGTAGTGTTGTCCATCCTGACCTGAACCACCTTGTTCTGCACTGACTGAGAGAAAGCTTGCAGGGCCAGATGTACTGCCCTGAGCTCCAGGAGGTTGATATGAAGGAGTGATTCCTGAGGGGACCACAGTCCCTGGGCCGTGAGAGCCCCCAGATGGGCTCCCCACCCCAATAGAGCAGCATCTGTGATAAGGACCACAGAGTAAGTCTGAGTGACAAAAGGAACTCCTTGCCTCAGATTGTCCAGGTTCTGCCACCACTGAGGGGCCTGGATAAGGGTCTGAGTAACCGGAACTAGTTTGGTAAGAGGATCTTTCCCTTGTAACCAAAAAGCCCTCAGATGGAACTGAATGTCCCTCATCTGAAACCTGGCCCCTTGGACCACTGCTGTGGAAGCTGCCATGTGGCCCAAAAGCTGAAGAAAATGCCTTGCTGGTTGAGAAACCAGAGGGAGGAAGGAAGAAGCCAATTGTGAAATAGATGTTGCCCTTTCTAGAGGAAGGAAAGCTCTTGCTTTGACCGTATCCAGCTCTGTCCCTATAAAGGTGAGAACTGACTTGGGAAGATTGAGAAGAAAACCTAGGGAAGTGAGAACTTGTTGGGTCACTTGCAGATCTAACTTGACTTGACTTGATCTGGGGACTGGTCCACAATGAGCCAATTGTCCAGATATGGAAAGATGGAAATCCTTTTTTCTTCTTAAAAAGGCCACCACTACTGCCAGGCACTTTGTGAACACCCCTGGGGCTGAAGTTAGGCCAAAGGGCATTGCTCTGAACTGATAATGGCCTGAGGGCAATTCGAACCAGAGGTACTTTCTCTGGGAGCACCTGATGGTAATGTGAAAATAGGCATCCTTGAGGTCCAGGGAGGCTAGCCTGTCTCCTGGCCTTAGAGAGGGAAGAAGTGTTCCCAGAGTCACCATTTTGAATTTTGGCTTTAAAAGATGTTTGTTCAGTTATCTTAAATCTAGGAAGGGTCGCCACTCCCCTGTTTTTTGGGGGTAAGAAAGTACCTGGAGTACAGACCTTTTGCCCCTGTACAGGGTAGGAACTCTCTCTATGGCTCTTAAGGCCAGTAGAGATAAAACCTCTGCCTCTAGAGCAAGGGTTTCAGATACACTTGCAGGTGGAAAGGATATGACTCTCATTTTCGGAAAATTTGTGAAACTGAGAACCAGTCCCTGGCTTACTGCCTCCAGGACCCACTTGTCTGAGGTAACAGACATCCAGTCCTGGACAAAGTAAGCCAGCCTGCCTCCTACTGGAATGGGGGAGTCGACATGGGCTGACACATCAGCGTGTCTGCTTGGCAGGAGTATTAGGCTGAGGAGTGGATGCCGCCCTGCTCATCCCTCTTCTGCCTCTCCCTCTAAAGAACCCCCTCTGAGAAAAGGGTGAAGAGGCCTGCGCTCGGTAGAAAGGCTTGTGAAAAGGCCTGCCCCTAGCTTGCTGCCTTTGAGGAGTTGCCTGCCTCTCTTTGGCCTGGGCACTCCTATAAGTGGTCCTGTACTCATCCATTTTCTTCATGTAATTCTCTGTCTGCTCCCCTAATAGAGAATTACCCACCACAGGGAAATCCATGGCCTTAGCCTGGGTGTCCTGTGAGAGGCTAGTACATCTAAGCCAAGCCATCCTCTGAAGAGCCACAGATGTAGCCATAACTCTTGATGACACATCACTGGAGTCCACAGCAGCATGAAATAATACCTTTGATGCCTCAATCCCATCAGCAGCCACCTCCTCCAGCTCCTTGGCCAGCTGGGGGAGGCCTGCTTAGCCAGTGCCAGTACAGTGTCCCACCTGGACTTCTGGTACCTGGCTGCATAGGCCATATAGTTAGCCTGCCTGAGTGCCAAAGATGATGCCATGTACTGTTTCTTTGCCATGGCATCTATCTTCCTGGAGTCTTTGTCTGGGGGGTGTGAAGCCAAGGGAATATTTACCTTATCACAGGCTGCAGCCTGCACCACCCCAACATGGCTGCATTGCTGGTAGAAAAACTCTGTATCTGAGCCCGATAAGGTGTACCTCTTGTCCATTCTTCTGTCAACAGGAGGTACCGAGTTAGGAGACCTTAGAATTTTTTGTGTCTGCTTCCCAAAGGACTTATGGAGGGGAACAGACAGTCTCTTGGACTCTGGGATGTCCATCATCCCAACAAAATCAGGCTTCTCCTGATCCTCCACAGCCTCCTCCATGGGAAGCTGGAGGGTTTCAGCCTCCTTTCTGTAAAACAGATAGTGGGGAGGGGACTCAGAGAGCCTAAGAGGGGAAACACCAGAAGGTCTGTCTGAGGAGATGTCCGGTTCCACAGGCACATCCAGACTTTCACCATCATCTTCAAAATCCCCCTCCTCTTCAAACTCCGGTTCATAAAAGTCTTCAGGGGAATAATCTTGGACCGGGGGAACTGACTAAACCAAACTCATGCCGAAAGGCACCAGATCAGTCAGAACCAGACAAAGTTAGTTCAACAATCCAAATTGCTCTGGCTATCTCTTCGGCGGTCGGAACATGAATGTCTGGATCCGAACCGGTCGATTTATCTTTGCGCTTTCTTTTCGTAGGAAGCGATCCTTCAGGATCAGCTCTCCTCTTGCCCGAAGAAGTATCGCCCTGGTCAGAGGACATTCTTTCTGGTTCGGTAGGAACCGAACCGGGCTGGCCTTCCGTGTCAGCGGATTTCTCAGCCTCCTTATCCCTACGTCTACCTAACCTTTTTTCCAGGGTAGACTTAGGGAAATTCTTGCAAATTTGGCAGTCTGAATCGAGGTGGTCAAACCCCAGACAGTAAACACAGGTGGTGTGGGGATCGGCCTTAGCAAAGACCTCCCCACATACACTACAGTGTTGAAACCCAGTGGGTCCGTTTTTTCTTGGGTTTCTCAGACATGGCCAACCTAGCAAACTTACCCTTTATTTGGCAACCGCCAGGCAAGACTCCCCTATCAGTTTCTCACTGTATTACGGGTGTTGGAAAAAAACATACAAATCAATTTTTTTTAAAACCGATACGGACCAGTAATCACACACTAAAATCTTGCACAAATGACTTACTAAAGGATTGGTTCAGCCGAACCGACCGAAAAATACAGTTTTTACAATTTCCTCAAAAGAACTACCTAAAGTACTTACAGTACCACAGACAGAGTCCTGAACCAACAAAGTGGAATAAATTTCGAAATAATTTCGGACTAAACTGACAACTTTAACCGACTTTTTGAACCAAGCAAAAGAGAAATCAACGGAGCGACTGTTCAGTGAGGTGGAGTAAAGCATCTGACGGTTTTTTTCAAAGTGCTGCAGACAGAGTTCTCAACCAAGCTCGAGCTCAACGTTCTATGCCTTGCATAGAATTTTAACCCTTTACTCTCTGGGACAGTTCAAGTGCTGGAGCTAACTGCAATAGTCAGAATACAGCAAGACTTCATGTTGTTTGAATGACAGTGGCTGAGTTCATGAGGTGGAGTCCCAAGACCCCATGTTGAAAATTTGGTGAAAAAATTCCCCAAAATGGCCGAGATATGCACCAAAGTTGAAAAAAAAAAACCCATTTATGGCATTATACAGCTTACCGGCAATTTTTCAGTTCGCGGTCGGCTTTGAAGAGTGCAGACGTGTTCCCGGTCCACCGAAGATCGTCACACTGGCCTCTGGAGTTAAGTATGGGGTGGGGGTGTGTGGAAAGGTGGGGTACGCAGAGGGTGGGAGTGGGCAAGAGAGTCAACGAGGGACCATATTCTTTTGTTCTAGGTTTTTTTTTTTTTTTTTTTAAAAAGATGACGTTGGACATTTGCCACACTGGCGATGGGCTCCCAGTGTGGCACCTAGAACTTTGTTGGGGGGGCAGTGGAGCCGACGGGCAATGGGCACCCCTGCTATATAGACTTTACCAGCTGGGGTGGGCTCCCAGCATGGCACCTGGAAGTTTCCTTTGGGGGAGGGAATAGAGCCGACAGCGGATTGGGCACCTTCGACACTCATACAGCGTGCGGGATTGAGGGGAGCGCATGAGCACACTGGGGTGGGCTCCCAGCATGCTACTAGCTTTTGGGGGGGGCCTGGAGCCGACAGGGGGATTGGGAACCCCCGTCAGTCACACACTGTGCTGGGTGGAGGGGAGAGCATTATCACGCTGGGGTGGGCTCCCAGAATGCTACCTAGGTGTTCGTGGGGGGGGGTGAGAATGGATCCAACAGAAACAAACTGTCTATGACAGTTCAGATGCAGTGCTGACGTGTAGGCAATTTGCATACTGCAGACGGCAAAATGCAAATTGCCTACATGTTACCACTGCTGACTGTAGCTGTGGTTTTCTCAGAACTATATGGCACTGCATCTGAACGGCTGTCACAGACAGCTCGGACATTCATTGGTGCAGTGCGGCCGCGCCTGCTAAAAGGAGCAGGGTATTGGAAGCGGGGGTGGCACACCTACGAAAACTCCTATGGTGGCACTATGTTTCTTCCACATGCATGCAAGCAAACATAAAAAAAGGGGGGGGGGGACAGAAACACACCCTTCATCAGGGTGGGTTTTCAGCATCTGGCTGAGGGTGTTTTTTTTTGTTAGTAATAAAAATTAAACCGAAGATTTCATAGGAAGGAAATAAAAAATATTTTTTTTAATTGTCTTAAACCATATATGACACAAAATAACACATGGGCAACCATGCACAACTCATACTAGTTTTCATCGTGGGCTTCTGTTGACATCAGGGACCTTTGCTCTTGAGGTTTCTATGATGTCATCAGAACCCTGAGGTGGAAAAAAAAACAGGTTACTCACCTGTAATGGCAGTTCTGGAAGTGGTATATGATGTTCATCCACACTTCTGGCAGTGTCCTTTCCCCTTAAGGCTTGCCGGAAAGTCTTCGAGCTGATTCCTCCCACCCACCTGGGTGGTAACTCCCTCGGCTCTGCCCCATGACGCCAGATCTTGCCCGCTGAAAGCAGAGTGTGTGCGCCAAGGCCAGGGGAGGTTAGGTGGGTTCGTGTGGATGAACATCATATACCACTCCTAGAACTACTGTTACAGGTGAGCAACCTGTTTTTCTAGAGACGTGGATATGATGTTCTATCCACACTTCTAGCAGACTCCTAGCAGCTCTCCAGGAGGAGAAAGGCAAGGTGCTCACCCCCTACCTAGGGAACAGAGATTGGAGAACTGAGGCCCCAAAATCAGCATCCCAGTGTGACTCGAGGCCAAAATGGTAATGGGAAATGAAGGTGTGTGCTGACTTCGAGGTAGCAGCCCTGCAGATTTCTTGGATAGGGACATCCCTGGAAGCAGCCACCGACGTAGCGGTATGGTGGGTGGAATGAGCCTTTAGCCCTGCGGGAGGCTTCATACCTGCCAACCTATAGCAGAGATCAATGCTGGATACAATCCACCTGCCAATCGTCCGATTGGCTGCAGGTCTGCCAGGTGCGGCTTCAGCGTAGGTGACAAACAGCTGGTGAACCTTCCCCAAACTCCAGCTGTGCACTCCTTATAGTAGGCTAGCTAGTATGGAGCCTGTGCTCAGCCTCCGAGGTGTAACTGGTGAAGTACACTGGTAGATTAATCACCTGGTTAAAATGAAATTCGGGTTGGGGCACAGGACAACCTTGTCCCTGAGGAAGACCAGGTAAGGAGACTCCACCAAAAGCACCTGGAGCTCGCTGATCCTTCTGGCTGACGTGATAACCACCAGGAAGGTGGTCTTCCACAACAAGTGAGACATCTCACACCTGAGCATCGATTCAAATGGCTTGCCCATGAGCTTTGCCAAGACCAGCAACAAGTCCCATGGTTGTGGTGGTTCACACACTGGAGGAGAAATGTGATCAAGGCCCTTGAAGAAGCACCAGACCACTTTTCCTGTGCCACTGACTGCTGACTGTCTTGCACCCGGTAAGCAGAGATGGCTGTCAGGTGTACCCTGAGGGTTGTTGACCGAAAGACTGACTGAGAGAGGTATCATAGGTCATCATGGATGTTAGCACCTGGACAGGACAAAGGGTCCAACCCCTTGCCCTGACACCAAATGAAGAAACTCTTCTATCTGAAGGCATAACACTTCTTGGTTGACTCCTTCCAAGATGCCTCCACAACAGCGAGGACATCTTCGGAGAGATGCAAAGCCTGGAACTCTAGCCGCTCAGGAACCAGGCTGTCAGGTGCAGGGATTGAAAGTCCGCATGGAGCACCTTCCCCTGATCAATGAAAAGCAGGTCCGGGCATAGGGGAAGACATCTTGGAAGCCTGCTGCTGAGGCTGAGGAGATCGGGGTACCAGAACTGGCATGGCCAGTTTGGAGCCACCAGGATCAACTGTGCCTTGTTCCTCCTGGCCTTAAGCGGCACCCTGTAGATCAAGAGAAGTGGAGGGAAGGCACAGAGGAGGACTTGGATCCAGGGCCTCGAGAAGGCATCCCCCTGCTGTGTTCCCTGCTGATGGGGTGGGAGCAAAACAGCCTCAGGTTTGCGTTCTCCCTGAAGGTGAACAGGTCCACCTGAGGGGTACCACACTAGGAGAACAGACTGTGCACTACCTCTGGGTAGAGAGATCACTCATGAGACGCCTTGCCCACTTGGCTGAGAGAGTCTGCCAGCTGGTTGGAGGCCCCCTGCCACATTGATGTCTAGAAGATTGGCCCCCAGGCTGCGCATGAGGGTCCACAAGCAGAGAGCATCCTTGCACAATGGCAGTAGGTGCGTCCTGCCCTGTTTGTTGAGGTAGTACATGGTTGTGGTGTTGTCCGTCTGGACCTGGACCACCTGACACCGAATGTGAGGATTAAAGGCAGTCAGCACCAGCCAAACTGCTTAGAGCTCCAGCAGACTGATGTGGCACTGGGACTCCTCAGGGGTCCAGAGCTCAAGAACTCTGTGTTCGCTCAGGTGGGCACCTCAGCCCATCAGAGCAGCATCGGTCGTCAGGATGACCGTCGGTTCTGGGCAGGCAAACAGGATCCCGTCCTGCAGATGTGCTGGGACTAACAACCATTGGATGGCGTCCCACATCCATTGGGTCACAGTGACCAGTTGGTCGAAGTGACCCTTGGGCTGAGACCACTGGCTGGCCAGTTACCACTGCAAGGAGCACATTATCCAGTGGGCCCAATGGATCACGCTGATGCAGGCCGTCATGTAGCACAGCAGGTGCAGGAAGTCCCGGGCAGGGTGCAATTGCCCAACCTTAAAATGTTCAGGTAAAAGAAGCAAGAGCCTCCGCCCTGTCCACCGGGAGCCGGGCTCTGGCTCTGCAAAAGTTAAGCTCCGCCCTGATGAAGCTGATGACCTGTGAAGGCACAAGTTCTGACTTGGCTTCGTTGACCAGGAGGCCAAGGGAGACACAGGTCTGGAGGACCAGGTCCCTGGACCGCTCCACCTCCTGCTTGGAAGGACCTGTGATCAGTCAGTCATCCAGATAGGAGAAAACCCAGACCCCTCAGTGCCTCAGGTAAGCTGCCACCACTGCAATGCACTTGGTGAAGACCCTGGGGGCCGAGGAGAGGCTGAATGTCATGGCCTGGAACTCGTAGAGTGTTCCCTCTGCTCAGAAGTGGAAGAACCTTCGGTGAGATGGACGGATCGGGACGTGGAAGAATGCGTCCTGAAGATCCAGGGAGCACAACCACAAGTTTTGCTCTAGATATTATATGATCTGTGACAGAGTTACCATCCTGAAGGTGCAGGAACTGAGAAACTTGTTCAGGTCATGCAGCTCTAGAATGAGGCGCCAGCCCTCCATCCGCTTTGGCACCAGGAAGTACCTGGAGAGGAACCCTGGGTGTCCCAGAGGATCAGTGACAGGAACCATGACCTCCTGCAGAGCAGCTGGGCAATGTCAGCCCTGAGAGCTGAAGGAAGAAGGGCCATCATCCACTGAGAGATCCCCCACAGCCTCCACGTCGACCGGACGGGAGTGCAGGGAGGAACCCTCTGACTCTGAGGAGTCATTAAAGAGTAGTTGACCACCTGAGTCCCTGCTGAACCACCGTGGATGGTCAAGGGTGACGGTGACCAACAGCTGATGGGGAAGCCCCTTGGACTGTCGAGACTCCTTGGTTGGAGCGCCGGTCGGCGGCTGTTTAGGCTGCAGCTCCACCAAGATCGGTGGAGACGCCGGGATCGGCTAAGCCGGGACCGTCTTGGTCAACTCCAAAGGTGTCGAAGGGATCATGTTTTGGGTAACAGCCAGGTAATGGTCAGCATAGGAGCTGGAGTTGGCTCGACACCAGTGAGCACCAGCTGTTGCCACATAATATCCTCGTAGCGCTGACACAATTTGTGCCGAAGCCTCTCCTCACCTGAGGAGGATGAGAATGAAGAGTAGCAGTGATGCCGCTCCCTGTGGCACCGACAGCAAGAGCACCGATGATAGTGGGAACCACTCGACCCATGGGAGGAAGACCGAAACCTTGACCGCTGGGGGATTGGCAGTGGGGCTCGGAGGAAGTCAGCGAATGCCGAGGCTCCTCCGGGTCTTGGTCTGGGACCAGAGGTGGCGGGTCAGTGGACTGATCCGTCCCGCCAATGGTCTGGGTCAGGACCAGAGTCCAGGATAAGGAAGTGTCACCTCTTCAGTCGACAACTGGTCAGTTGGTTTGAGGAAAAATCTCATCCGGGACCTCAACCGGCATCTCCACCAACTGGCCCAACGGGGTTACCGTGGAGCTGGTGGCCAAGGCAGAGGATTCGATCGAAGCTGGATCTGGAGAAGTGAGGAAATTCAAAGCTCTTGACCAAGTGCACTCCCGATCCCATGAACAACAGTGAGTCCTCTCTTTTTCCTTTTTGGACTCTTTCTTGGATTTCGACTTGTGCCCAGAGGGTCCCTGACAGAGGGTTTTCAGAGACTGACACAGTTCCTTGAAGGAGCCCATGAAAGTCGAGTCCAGCTGAAGCAGCATGAAGGCAGAAGCTGAAGAGGAGAGATATGTGGCCTGGGCCACCTCCTCTTCAAATGCTGCAAGTTGTTTGGCAGTTCCCACAGCCACAGAGACCACCCAACGGGAATCCTTAGATTTGACTGGTGGGTTCCATTGGACCGGGCAGCCCAGCTTAAGTCAGGCAAGATGGTCCTCTAGAATGGCTGGATAAAACGAATGACAAAAGTCACAGGCCTGGGGATTGTGCTTGTGCCCCAGGCAGTAGATGCACATGGAATGCAAGTCGGTTCGGGACATCTTTTTCCCACAATGGCACTGGCGGGACCCGGGAGCAGACTTATCGTCCATTGCGGTCACAATCAAAGATTGAGCTGTCTCTGTTTCAAAATCTCTACTACCTCACCATCTGACTATCAGCCGGTTACAGGTCTCCCTGCAATCACTGTGGCTGTGTTAAGGTGTGACTCTACTTCTGTATAGACCTTGACCCCCTGTCTGATCAACCCTGTCTGTCATGTAGTGTATTGTAATATAATGTAATGTTATACTTCATTATCTCGTACAACTACCATGTGCTGAAATGTAATCTAACTCCTTATTATTTAATATACTGTCTCATTCTCTGTTACCTATTGTTTGCTTTGTACTCTAATGTATGACGTGGAACCTTTGTAAATGAGTCTTTGACTCAAAGGTCTTTCTGAATTGTCCAATAAAAAAAAAAATGATGGCAGATATAAACTGCAGAGTCTGCCCAGGATCCCTACCTGTACATTATTAGCCTATGGCCACACAGGGTAGTTACCCCATGTTCCTCTGTTGTCTATATATCTGCCTCGAACTTTGGACCACCTTTCCAGTGTCTTTAGATCCTTTCTTTCTATTATGGTACAACACATTAGTAAGCTACTTTGTAGTATCTTTCAAGACTCTTTACATACAGACAACATCCCAGTAGACTGGAGAACAGCTGAAATTACACCAATCCATAAATAAGGTAACAAACAAATAGTGGGGAATTATAGACTTATTAGTCTCACATCTATCAATTGGTAAGGTCTTAGAGTGTACTATTAAATATCTTATTGAGAATCAAATACAGGACCTGGACATCACAAAACATGGTTTAAAAAAGTTACATCCTTCACAACTAATTACGTTGTTTCAATGAAGAAATAAGTGCCGCCTTTGACATCAAAACACCATATGATATAATATTCTCAGACTTTAGTAAGGCATTTGACCTTGTGCCTCATTGGGTAATTACTCAAAAAATGATTCAGCCCAACACTGAACCTTCCCCTGTCAGACGGATAATGGGATGGCTGCAGGACAAAACGCAACTGGTTCACAAAAGGAGCTATAAATCTAAGTCAACTAACGTTACAAGTGGTGTGCCACAGGGGTCTATGCTGGTTCCACTTATATTTCACACATTGCTTGCTGATTTAACTAGCAACCTGAGTTGTCAGGCATTTAAATCTGCAGATGATTAAAAAATAGGTGGTCCCTGTGCTACATCAAACCAGTCTCAACTTATCCAGGAGGATTTAAATGCTATTTACAACTGGAGCACAGACTGGGAAATGAAATTCAATGGTGATAAGTGTAAGGTGATGCACACTGGAACTAGTAACCCCATGGCTCAGTATATAAAGTGGGACCCACAGAACTAAGACAACATGCAAGACGGACCTGAGAGTCCTGGTTACATCTGACTTTGACTCCCAAAAACATTGTAATGAAGTTATAGCTAAAGATAACAGTGTTATGGACTATTAAGAGAAACATTATTCTCGACAAAAAACAGTAATACTCCCTTTACCCAGCCTACGTTCGACCACATCTAGATTACGCTAGTCCCTTTTGGTGCCTATATAAGTTGGAGAAAGTAAGGCATCTTGAACAAGTTCAGCATTGGGAGACAAGATTAATAAACAACATACAAGAGAAACCTTTACGAGCAAAGACGTGACTCTCTAAAACTTTATGTCACAATCATGAAGAAAGACTGAGGGGGTGACTTACTTAAGATGTATAAAATAATGTCAGATATCACTCTGTTAAGTGATCTTGATATGGTCTTTAACCCTTGCAGGGCCGAAGACTGATATATCAGTCAGAACTCCAATATGTTTGAATTCTGTAAGCAGTTTAAGGGTTAAATCTGATAAAACATAGACACAACGTTGCCTCCTGCAAATAACAGGGAAGCATTTTGTACCACTAAAAGAAAGTAACTTTTTCTCCAATTGAGTGACATTCTCTAACTAGCCTGGATAACCACTTAGCATGCATCGAAATTAAGTTTTATTAGTGATGGAGCTAACTATGAGCGTATTGCCTTCTCAGTTCCTTGATACCCTAGTATAAACTTTCCTTGTAACATGGGGAAGAAAAAGGGCTACATTTCGTTGGTTAAACACGATCAGGTGGGGATACATTAACTCTCAATTAATGTATGCCCGCGTTATTATTAATGCATGGTGTCATTTTTACTGTAGCCACCACATGGAGGATTTGTGTACTGCACTTCCCAGCCTACCTAGTTTAGAGAGTCGCTGACATGAATCATAGACTGAAGTGTATAAAACAGGAGCGCAGTAAACAAACTGGACAGTACATCATCAGTGAAATAAAAGATTTTTATCGTAACATTTTGTCCATGTGCTCTTTTATTCACTCATTGCATCTTTGCACCACTAGTGATCTTGCCACACACCCACTGGAATGGATTTCAGACTCGTGGCATAGTGCAAACTTGGAGAGCAGACTGGTAGTGATAAACAGACTTGTGTGTGGCAAACAGAAGCAAAAGTTGCAATATGTAATCAGAAGCTGTAATAAAATTACCAGTAGTAGAACAGCATCTCTCCTGATATAACTGAGGGTGCAGAGGTCACGACCTGACGCACATCATCCGACTCATGTATTAGAAGTCATTGGGGGGAAAATACTACATTTAAAAAACAACCACGTAGCTACTGAAATCCAAAACACAGCCATACAGGATGAATATTTCCAGCACGCAAGTCCCACAAAAATGCATTTTCTGATAGAATCCAGAACAGAAGGCTACCGGTGTATTTCCCATATCTGACCACGGTCTGTTGTCGAACCACAGCATCTTGAGCATGATCAGAGACAGCAGAGTAATAATGCAGCAAGATTCGGAGCCACAATCCACACAGAACACTGCAGCACCATTCATTATTGAGTCTGGTCCAAAAACGCAAGGTAAGAAGCCAAATACGGGAAATGCACTGCACAAAACAAATAATTTGTTATGGGAAATCTACTCATGTTCCTTGTGGGAGGGGGGATGGAAATTTACCAGAGCACCCTAACACTGCAAAAATAAGCTCTTGGAACCTGTAACATGGGGAAGAAAACGTTCTCAAAAGTGAGCCAAACCCTTTTTCTTCCCCATGTTACAAGTAAATTAACCCACTCTAGAGCGTGGGTCTATCAGGTATTAATCTATGGCTGGGTGGTTGGAACCACGAGATCGAACCCCCACTCCCCCAGCCACACATTAATACCTGATAGACCCATGCTCTGTTGTGGGTTAATCCTTACTTATTTGTTATGAACCCCCCATGATATCCACCCTGACACAAAGCTTCATGTCATCTGCGAAAATAGACATATTTATTTATTTATTTCACAAAATTGGATTTACAACCTTTGAGTCATGGACTCCTTTGCAAAGGCTCCAAGTCAAAAGTACAGAGTTAAGCAAGTTACAATATAGATTAGACAATTATGGTACATATATGTTAGAGAAACAAAGCTTTCAAGGTTGAGTAGTCCCACAGTTTACAGAATATAGGGCTACTAATACAATCTAGGTTAAAAGATAAAGCCTTTTATGGTTTGTTAGACCCAGCATTTACAAAGAATGAGGCTACTAATACATTCTAGGGTAAGCAAGCTGACCCAGCATTAATGGGGAACCAGGTGCAGGGCTGAGCCCAAAGTAGGGAAATCATGTAGTGTGTAGATGGTGTACTAGTACTAGGTGCAATCACAGGACGAGAGTTCAAGGAGTAGATTTGTTAGACTGGCTTTGAAGAGGCCAAGCTTGGGTTTAAGTGAAATGGAGGCTGGGAGGCCATTTAGGCAGTGGGGACTTTGCTCTTGTGATGTCCCTAATGAACATATTGAAGAGGGCTGGAACCAGAACCGACTCCCCGCAGCACCCCACTCATAACCCCCATTTTCAAAATTTGACCCTGTTAATCATACATGAAATAGCAGCGAATGGAGACCTTGGTTGACAAACAGTAATTAGTTCCCTCCGCTGCTAGTTACTGTCTGTATTACAGCTCAGTGATTGTATATTTCTCAGCTTTTATACCCCCCTCAGGGAAACGGCAGCAGTGACAAAAACAAAACCAGTGATGCATTTTAACATTATGTCTTATTTAACTATCATTATTTTTGTTACAAATGCAATTTTAAAGTGAAACTGACTCAAAATACATTTTAAGTAATCAGTGATCTTTAGTGTTTATTCACCAAGGTTTGACTGTGAGACTCCTAAGGTAAGTGATATAAGTAACATACAAAACATATCACTTACCTTACATTGGAGCCCCACTGAAGACCCCTTGCTACCAGTAGAACTACTTTGGATACATGTAATATCTACACACAATTCTGCTTATATTTTATATTAAAGTAGAAGACGCTTAATCGGGACACACCCGTGGCAGACTTTTCGTCCCGATTAAGTGGTCATCCCGTTTATCAGAAGCCATTAAAATGGTTTATGCCTCACACACTACAGCTTTCTGTGCTGAATGCTTTTTCCAGATCACCCACCACCATGACTCCTGTACTTTGCGTGCACACAGAGCACGCCTGAAGTTCTCTTTTCTCTGTCCTCCAGAAGACAAAGTCTGAGTCAGAGAAACAATTGCTCTGCTAGTGTCCGCTCAAATCAAGCACAGTTAGTAGGATATGAAGACGTGAACTGGTAAATTCCATCTTTACTGTATTTAAACAAAAACACACACCAGCAAACAAGACTCTTACTCATGCTCACATCAGGAGGACCTGGGGCTCACTCTCTCTCTCTCTCTCTAGTCAATGTCCACGACTCAAGAGATTGTTCAGACTGTTCAGCTGTTCAGTTGGTGTTAAAAAAATAGCAAACATGGCTCTAACTCATACTCATATGTGGAGGACTTGGGTCTCTCTCTCCCTCTCTCTAGCCAATGTCCGTGACTGGGAGACTGTTCAGCTAGTGTTAAAAAAAACATAGCAAACGTGGCTCTAACTCATGGCTGCATTGGGATAACTTGCTGTTGCTCACACACTCTCTCTTGAGAGTAGAAGGCCACCAATCAGGACGGAATGTGATTACCAGAAAACAGCAATTTACACCTATTCCTAGTTTGACAAAAGGTGATGAAAAGATTCACACAAGAGTGTACTAGAGGGATGAGAATGACAGGACAAGTCAGGGCATGTATGTGTAACCCCCCCTGCAAATGGGGGTTCCCAAAAGACTTCCAGGAGCTTGCTTGAATGCTCCAAGCCTGAATGGTGTTTGGCGTTTAAGCCATTTATCAGTGAGTGTTTTTAGAGCCTCTGGTACTGTCTCTTTAAGAGCTGTCTGCTTGCAGACATAATTAGTTTGTATGGGGGGACTGTGTGCTTCTCTGCTTGAGTACCACTCGAGCTGCTGCCAATTCACTCCATTTTTGCAGTCACTAGGAGTGCAAAGGGAACCTATCTGAAAGATGTAACTGTTTGCCAGAAATCATTTAGAGTAATAATGAAATTACAGTTTGTCTAACCTGCTTTCTTTGCAGTCAGAACTGTGTTTGCCAAGTTCCCCATTCTAGTTTTGAACTGCTGAACTGGACCAATCAGTGTGGGATAAGGTAGCTCTAAAATGGTGTCTTGGACGAATCAGAACTTGGACTCGTAATCTGAGCCAGCCACAACAGGATTGTATGGGCAGTGACTCTGGGAGATGTAGTTTGGACTTCGGCGCCTTTTTGGACCAACAGGGGCAGTCTATTGTGAGTGACAGCCAATCCAGCCAAGAACTGGGAGGAACTCAAAGGAAGTGCCCGGTTTTGTCTGCTGGAGTTTCAGTTGAGCTCTGGCAGTGAAGAGGGAAGGAGCCCTGTGCTTTTTCAGTGTGCAGTTTTAGTCGGGAAACGTGTATAAGGCCCAGAGTTCCGGTCTGCAGCTTGTGTAACTGCTTGTTAGGACTGAATCCGTCCTGTGAAGAGAATCAAAGGATATCTGAAGAGTAGAAACCAGGCTCACCCTGTAGAAGACTGGAGAAATTGCTGAATTGCACTCGGTCTGTCAGGAACTGAATCTGCTGTGTGTTCTCCGGTATTGTGCAGTAATTGCGATCGGATAGAGAAGCAGCCTGCCTGGTATAGTACTTTCTTTTACCATATAAATGTGTGAGGAGGCTTGTGTAGCTCAAGTGAATCCTGCTGCCATTAAAGGACTTCTGCCTGTTGCAGTTTGCCATATAAATGTGTGAGGAGTCTCGTGGAGCTCAAGAGTAGCCCTGCTGACACTGAAGGACCCTATCTTGTTTGGAGGTCGTGAGTACTAATTCAGGGTCGCTCCCTGTTGAATTGCCACATTGAATCCAAATGGAATTACTGTACTGCTGACTGTTTACCTAATTTTTCTTTTCTCTGTGTGAAAGGACCCCTACCAGCTGCCACGGTTTGGACTAGCCACTAGGGCTTGGGTACCCAGGGACAGTGACTGGTAGGGATAGGCCTGTGCACAGAGCCATAGGAAGATGAGTAAAGTGATAAGCTAATTAACCTGATTCCCCCCTGTCCTTGTTATATCCCCCTAAATAAATCAGAGCTGCTTGTTTCAGCAAAGTTATACTGCCTGAGGTATTTGTCTATGTTAAAGCATTGTACTGTGATTGTTGCACTGTATCTTATTTTACAGGAGGTCCCAGTGCCTGAACCAGTCCTGGGGGTAAGTGTATACTGTGAAGGTAATTCTGATATATTGTGTGGGTACTAGTGGGAAGAAAGGGGGGTTGCAGTGTCCCAGAGGGCTGTGACCAAGTTAGTTTAACTATTGCAAACCCTGACCTCTGGGTGGAGGCACCCGCCATCGGATCCAGGCCCCTCAACCTGTTAGTGGCAAATCAGGCAGGGGTAGTAGTCCCTGGGATAGCGCCATCTAGGGGTTACATCTTGGAGGCTCACCGCTGGGATTGTGTGTCCTCTAGTGGCCATATTTACGAACCACTGTTAAGAAAAAAAAATGGGTACCCCGACAGAAGTGGCTGTGCACCGGCTGGTGGAGTGGTGTACTGGGGAGGAGACTGACCCCCAAAATGCTATGCTTAACCTGGACATCCCCCTGGGTATCAATACGGACACTGTACAGGAGTACTTTCCAAGGTGGAAGGTTTACAAAACCCTGTGGTGGTGGGTCGGCATGCTAATCTGCTCACCCACACTTTCCTGGCCCTAGTAGGTTTAAGGATCCCATAGATAGCTCCAAAGTGCCACAGACCATTACCCCAGAGGAGCCCTCACTGCCTGGAGAGATAACTAAGAACAGTAAAGACCTGGGGAATGAGCCCCCACCACTGTCTGAAACTTTTGAGAAGAAATTTGCTAAATGGTTGCTGGGGAAGGAAAACTGTGGAGGACTTGAAGAAACTATTCTTGCCACCTGGGGTGTTCCTCCCCAACACCCTCTCCCGCTCCAGTACCGTAATGTGGCTGAACCAATGCAGACTCCTATTTCTGCACCTGCCATTAGTCACGACTCTTACCGAAGGTTGAGGATCTTCTCTGGCACCCTCCCACCCCAAAGGGAGGATGACTGGGAGACCTGGATAGACTATGTTGCCCCAAGTGCTAGAATGGCAATGCTTGGAAGCCGGGCGAAGAGGGTTAGTGAGAGCCTCTGAGGTCCTGCCCTGGCTACCATCCGTGCTAAACGGGCCAGTAACCCTGAAGTGACTGCACAGGCCTATCTTGAGGCCTTGGAGAATGTGTAGGGAGCCCAGATTCTGATGAGGATCTATGGTGGAGAGTAAGAAATGCACAACAGTACCAAGGGAGTTGTCTGTGTATGTATCTCGGCTGGAAAAATTGTTGCAAGAATGCCTCAGAAAGGGCAGTTTGCCAGCGATCTGAACTGGACCGAACCAGGCTGGACAGGATCCTTAAGTCTGCCCCTTCTCAGAACTGCTGTTGCTTCAGTTACGCCTGGCAAATCGACTGGAATCCCCACCCTCCTATGATGAGTTAATGAGAGAAATTCGAGGAGTTGAGAAAAGGCAACCTCGGGAGGGACCTGCACCAATAGCTGCGGCTATGACCCGAGTGACTGAGGGTGGCCCATCAAGTGAAGTTTAGGGGCAGAGGTTGGCAGTCAATGAGTGCTCTGACAAGGAAAAAGATATGCCACAATGGGGCGAACTGTTGAGAGAGATCCGGGAATTCAAAAACAGTCCCTTTATGAAGGCCACGCCTGCAAGTACGGGCCCCGACCTATATCCGACTGCATCTGCTATGGGGGTTGGGGTACCCAACCATGTATCTCCTGCTGATAACAGCTCCAAACTCAATTCTTTGACCATGGAAGTGGAGAAACTGACGAGATGTCTCCAAATGCTTATCATGCCATGACAGAGAGATGGCACCAAGGTTTCCAGTTAGTAGTACCCCGCCCTGGCTCCCAGTGTGGCGCCTCCGCCAGCTCAAACTCCAGAAAGTATGTTTTGCTATAATTGGGAAGGATGGGCACATGAAGAGGAATGCCAGTCCCAAAAGACACTGACAAAGTTGCATATAGGCTACAAGGAGAGCTTGGAGAACAAATCAGTGGTTAAGAGGTGCACAAAATGATCCCAGTGAGGGCACAAAAATGCTAACTCCTCCTTTGTGGCAAGGTCAGTTGCCCAGGCCCCCACTACCGCCTCTCCAGACTGGTCCAGAATAGTGGGTCCCTCCATGGAGACCACTGTAAAGGTGAATGGAGTGTCTACAAGAGCTGTATTAGACAGTGGCTCCCAAGTGACAATTATGTTCCAGGATTGGTATCAGAAGCATTTGTCAGACATACCCTTACAACCATTAGAAGGACTGCATGTATGGGGGTTAAGTGAGAAGGCCTACCCCTATTCCGGGTATATCCGAATTTGGCTGTCTTTCCCCATCTCCGTGGCTGGAGTGGCCGAACAAGTAGAGACCCTAGCCTTAGTGTGTCCCCCCACTGGACTGTATGATGGTGTCCTTTGTTGATTGGAACAAATGCTCATGTGTTCGGAAGGCTGGCACAGTTGTGTTATGAAAACAGGGTCAAAGACTACTAGAGCTTTAAGAGTTACGGCTTTAATTAAGAAGGCCTATGAGGCACAGAGAGATGCTGAAAAAATAGAACCAGAGGAACCGGTCGGAATTGTATGGAAGAAGGATCCTGAGTCTCTGATCCTGGCGAAATGCCCAGTGTACCTTACAGGGAGAGGTCCGTATCAGAAAGGATGTTAAGAATAAAATATTAATGTTGGATGCACCAGGCGATGGAAAATTGCCAGAGGGACTGCTGGTCAAGCCTAGTATTTTGCCCGCTAGAGCCCATGCTTATGCCAGAAGGGTAATGGTCCAAGTTCATAATGTGTCTGAAAGAGACATTCGAGTAAATAGAGGTTGCATCCTGGCTAATGTGCATTGTGCAGACACTGCAGTGCTACCCAGCAGCAAGAGTTCGAGGAAGAATGACAGAGTAACGCCTGACTTGTTTGATTTCGGCGACTCCCCATTGCCAGCTGAATGGAAAGTGAGGATCAGTGAGAAGCTTGCCCAGAGAGACCAGGTGTTTTCTTTAAAGCAATGGGACGTAGGATGCGTGCAAGGAGCTGAGCACAATATCCGGCTGCATGACGAAAGACCATTTGGTGAGGGTCTCGATGCCTGGCACCTGCTGATATAGATGATGTGAGGCGGCATCTGCAAAAGATGTTAGCTGCTGGTGTAATACAAGAATCCAGAAGCC
This sequence comes from Neoceratodus forsteri, assembly GCA_016271365.2. Classification (NCBI taxonomy): domain Eukaryota; kingdom Metazoa; phylum Chordata; order Ceratodontiformes; family Ceratodontidae; genus Neoceratodus; species Neoceratodus forsteri. The sequence goes on along the minus strand of CM057456.1, from coordinate 684,922,343 downwards.
CTTATGCTTCCCCATTGTGGTAGTGAGGAAAAGAATGGGACAGTAAGGATGTGCGTGGATTATCGCACCTTAAACCGCGGACTATCCTGATCAGTACACAATGCCCCGCATTCAGGATGCTTTGGACTGCCTAAGCAGGGAGCAAGTGGTTCTCTGTGCTGGATCTCCGCAGTGGGTACTACCAGATCCCGATAGGCCCCAGAGGACCGTGAGAAGACAGCCTTTATCTGTCCGGCTTTTCTGAATTCATGAGGATGCCTCAAGGATTTAGGTGCCCCAGCCAATTTTCAACGATTGATGGAGCGTGCAGTGGGGACATGAACTTACTAGAGTGCCTGGTATACCTAGATGATGTTATTGTGTTTGGCAGCTCACTGGAGGAACATGAGGCAGATTATTTAAGGTATTGGACCGACTGGAGGACTTTGGCCTTAAACTGTCCATTGATAAGTGTCAATTCTTTCAAACATCAGTAAAGTATGTGGGACACATAGTATCCACCGAGGGAATAGAGACCGACCAAGTAAAGTTGAGGCCTTGACCACCTGGCCACAGCCCAAAAATCTAAAAGAACTGCAAAGATTCCTGGGATTCTGTGGTTATTATCAGCGTTTCATCAAGGACTATTAAAGTGATCGCCCTTTACTTAACCTTACTCAAGGGTATCCCCAACCCACAAAAAATACCAAAAGTCAGCGTCCCTCAAGACTGAAAGAGTGTATTTTCGTCCGAATGAAGTATTTGGGGCCCGCTGGACTCCTGATTGTGAGACTGCTTTTCATGAGATCATATATCAACTTACCCATGCTCCAGTGCTGGCCTATGCCAATCCAAGAAAACTTACGTCCTGCACACTGATGCTAGCTTGCAAGGGTTGGGGGCTGTGTTGTACCAAGAACACGAGAATGGCCTGAGACCAGTGGCCTTTGCCAGTAGAAGCCTGACCCCATCCGAAAAGAACTATCCTGTACATAAGTTAGAGTTCCTAGCTTTGAAGTGGGCTATTGTTGACCAATTCCATGAGTACTGTATGGGGCTAAAATACTAGTAAAAACTGACAATAATCCTTTGACCTATGTGCAGACCTCAGCTAAGTTGGATGCCACTGGCCATAGGTGGCTTTCTGCATTATCTACATATGACTATACTCTCGAATACCGAGCAGGTCTGAACCACATAGATGCTGATGCTCTCTCCGGAGGCCTGTTCCCCAGAATGATTGGGTCCGATTGGCAGAACCTGACATTCAGACACTGCGGAAGTTTGACAGGGAGGAACAAATGTCCACGGACGCGGTGGACTGCATGGTGGATTGCTTGGGACCCTCTGAGAATTGCATCTGCTGCTTATTGCCACTTTTCTGCAATAGACATTGGTGCACTGCCTCAGCTGGACAATGACAGTATTCACGGCTCAATCACGATCCCATGATCAAAGCAGCTTTAGAAGCCCTCTATGCAGGAAAAGATGTGTCCAAATCACTCCATTGATTTGAGAACTGCACTGTTATACAAAGAATGTCCTAAGCTGAAACTGATCAATAAACTGTTGTACAGAGAAACAGTAGACAGAGGGGGACAAGTAGACAAACAACAACTAGTGCTGCCCACTGCCTTTTGAGACTCAGTACTGATGTCCTTGCACAACCACATGGGGTACCTCGGTATAGACAGAACACTTGACTTGGTGAGATCCAGATTCTATTGGCCTAAGATGGGGGCTGATGTGGAGCAACACATTCGAACTTGTAGTCGCTGCTTACAGAGGAAAGCTTTGCCCCAGAGGGCTGCCCCCCTAGTTAACATCACCACCAGTGCACCCATGGAGCTGGTCTGTATTGATTTTATGAGTTTGGAGTCAGATCAAAGAAATATCAGTAATGTGCTGGTGGTCACTGACCATTTCACAAGATATGCCCAAGCTTTCCCACCAAAGACCAGAAAGCATCCACTGTGGCCAAAGTACTTGTAGAAAACTTTTTGTTCACTATGGGGCTCCACAAAGAATCCATTCTGATCAAGGAGAGACTTTGAGAGTCGTCTGATCAAAGAGATGCTTTCTCTGTGGGAGTCGAAAGTCCAGAACCACTCCTTACCACCCCAGGGGACCCACAGCCTGAACGTTTCAACCGCACTTTGCTAGATATGCTAGGCACCCTGCACCCAAAGGACAAGCCTAGATGGAGCCAACAAATTAGCACCCTGGTACATGCTTATAACTGCACCAAAGTGATGCCACTGGGTTCTCCCCTACCGCCTGATGTTTGGAAGAGAAGCTCGACTACCAGTAGATGTGTGTTTTGGGGTCTCTCCTGATGGGGTTCAAGCTGACAACTATTTACAGTATGTGCAAAGTTAAAGGCCAGCTAACTCATATGTACCAACTGGCTCAAACCATGGCTGCCAAAAGAAATCTGGCCAACAAAAAGGTATGATAAAAGGTGAAAGCACAGGAACTCCAGGAGGAGATCGGGTATTGCTAAGAAATCTGGGACTGCATGGCAAACACAAGATTGCTGACAGATGGCACCATCTCCCTCACATTGTAGTGGGCAAACTAGATGATCTGCCAGTGTACAAAGTAAGGCCTGAGAATAATTCAAAAGATGTAAAAACAATGCATACAAATCATTTACTGCCCATTGGACAAATCTTGATTGAGTCTGAGCCCCCAGAAGATGCCCCCTCTGGACCAGTGACTAGAGCTGCTGCTAAGAAAAGATCAAGAAAGTCTGCACCTACAGAAGCAGAGTTAAAGTGTTCCTCTCCACAAGTCCCAGTTGAGCATGACTGTCAGTCCATATCAGAAGAAAGTGAGTGACTTTGAATACTATCCTTCTACTGAACTGAGTCAATTGTTTGGGGCAATCCCTAGTCAATACTGGAGGCGAAGCTGGGCCTTCTGGACTGTCTAAGCCCCCAGCTTCAGTCCCTGGAGCCAATGCTCCCAGAAAGTGAAGTGCAAAGCATCAGATCAGATGAAATGGAATCATTGTGCATGGTTGAACTGTTTGAGCTTTCAGGGGAGGAAAATGATGGATTGGGGCAGACTGGTGATACACCAGAACAAGAAGAGTATTCTGAGTGCCCTGACAGTCCACTGCCAGTGTCCGAAAGCTCTCCATGCGAGCCAAATGTTGTGGACTCAGAAACTGTAACTCCTGGAGCTGAAAGTGCCCCAAGTTCTAGCCTCTCTACCCCCATGGAGACTCCCCTGACAAGTGAGGACAATGCTGAAAATGAGGCTCAGAGTGCAGAGACTGTAACAGTTCAACCTAGAAAGACTGGTCGAGCTGTAAAGCCTGTGGTGCACCTCAGTTATGATTCCCTTGGGAGGCCTGTGGACTTGCCTCTCAATGTTGTCCATAAAGGAGTGTATGTGTCCCGAGCTCATTGCCCAAAACTGAGCGTCAGTGCCTAACTCAAGTTACTTGTGCTGCCCTCTAAGTATGGTGCCCTTGCCCGTCCAGCCCCAAGGTAACTGATAGGAAGGGCCCTCTCTTCAGGTTTCATGTACAAGAGGTAATAACTTGAGTTATGGTACAATGTGGTGTAATACTGTGTAAAGAGTGATGTACTGCAATGTTTCAGAAATGTGTTCTTGGTAAAATGATATACTGACTGATGATTACATGTGAGCCTAATGCAAATGTATATGGTTGCAGTTGAAACTTATAGGGGTACTTGCTTGACGCGGACGTCAAGCTTTCCCAGGCCAGGAAGGGTGTAACCCCCCTGCAAATGGGGGTTCCCAAAAGACTTCCAGGAGCTTGCTTGAATGCTCCAAGCCTGAATGGTGTTTGGCGTTTAAGCCATTTATCAGTGAGTGTTTTAGAGCCTCTGGTACTGTCTCTTTAAGAGCTGTCCGGCTTGCAGACATAATTAGTTTGTATGGGGAGACTGTGCTTCTCTGCTTGAGTACCACTCGAGCTGCTGCCAATTCACTCCATTTTGCAGTCACTAGAGTGCAAAGGGAACCTATCTGAAAGATGTAACTGTTTGCCAGAAATCATTTAGAGTAATAATGAAATTACAGTTTGTCTAACCTGCTTTCTTTGCAGTCAGAACTGTGTTTGCCTAGTTCCCCATTCTAGTTTTGAACTGCTGAACTGGATCAATCAGTGTGGGATAAGGTAGCTCTAAAATGGTGCCTTGGACGAATCAGAACTTGGGACTCGTAATCTGAGCCAGCCACAAGAGGATTGTATGGGCAGTGACTCTGGGAGATGTAGTTTGGACTTCGGCACCTTTTTGGACCAACAGGGGCAGTCTATTGGAACAGACTGAGTGACAGCCAATCCAGCCAAGAACTGGGAGGAACTCAAGGAAGTGCCGGTTTGTCTGCTGGAGTTTCAGTTGAGCTCTGGCAGTGAAGAGGAAGAGAACCCTGTGCTTTTTCGATTGTGCAGTTTTAGTCGAACGTGTGTAAGGCCCAGAGTTCCGGTCTGCAGCTTGTGTAACTGCTTGTTAGGACTGAATCCATCCTGTGAAGAGAATCAAAGGATATCTGAAGAGTAGAAACCAGGCTCACCCGCAGAAGACTGGAGAAATTGCTGAATTGCACTCGGTCTGTCAGGAACTGAATCTGCTGTGTGTTCTCCGGTATTGTGCAGTAATGCGATCGGGATAGAAAGCAGCCTGCCTGGTATAGTACTTTCTTTTACCATATAAATGTGTGAGGAGGCTTGTGTAGCTCAAGTGAATCCTGCTGCCATTAAAGGACTTTTGCCTGTTGCAGTTTGCCATATAAATGTGTGAGGAGTCTCGTGGAGCTCAAGAGTAGCCCTGCTGTCATTGAAGGACCCTATCTTGTTTGGAGGTCGTGAGTACTAATTCAGGGTCATCCCTGTTGAATTGCCACATTAAGATCCAAATGGATTACTGTACTGCTGACTGTTTAACTAATTTTTCTTTTCTCTGTGTGAAAGGGCCCTACCAGCTGCCACAGTTTGGACTAGCCACTAGGGCTTGGGTACCCAGGGACAGTAACTGGTAGGGATAGGCCTGCACAGAGCCATGTGGTAGATGAGTAAAGTGATGCTTAATTAACCTGATTCCCCTGTCCTTGTTATATCCCCCTAGTCAAATCAGAGCTGTCTTGTTTCCAGCAAAGTTATACTGCCTGAGGTATTTGTCTATGTTAAAGTATTGTACTGTGATTGTTGCACTGTATCTTATTTTACAGGAGGTCCCAGTGCCTGAACCAGTCCTGGGGTAAGTGTTATACTGTGAGTAATTCTGATATATTTTGTGGGCCACTAGTGGGAAGAAAAGGGTTGCAGTGTCCCAGAGGGCTGTGACAAGTTAGTTTAACTATTGCAAACCCTGACCGCTGGGTGGGCACCGCCATGGGATCGAGCCCCTCAATCTGTGCAGTGGCAAATCAGGCAGGGGTAGTAGCCCTGGGATGGCGCCATCTGGGGTTTACATATGTCAGGACAAAAAGCGTCCCAATAAGCGGCAGCAACGTCCCAATTTAAAGCAGTGACAATATCCATAGGATAACATAGCCCATAATCACTGCCCCATGGAACATCTCAACCAAATTGGACGTTCCATTTACCAGCATCCTGATTAAGTGCTTCTACTGTACTTTCTATAATGTGCACCTCTATTTCATTATCACTTAAGGATATCTGCATGAAAACAGGATGTGTGTTCTGTGTGTTGCTTGTCCACATTTGACATCACAGTTCTGTTTATGACATCATAATCTGTTACTGTGGAGATAACTATGACATACAAGGGGTTATGTTGTGGTTCCATGTCAACTGTGCACATCCAATAACAAGCGTGGCCTTTAAATCCAGCTGCGCAAAATCATTGCAAACCAAAATGCGCCCTGATTTCTCAGCGTGAGCAGTATCACGCTAATATGTACCCACTGTACAGTTCTAAGCCGCAATCACAAATAAGGCAAACACTGTTAACATGAGAGACCTCCTCCCCCAGAGGCTACAGTGTCATCCGATCATGTAAAGTCCCTTATAATAGCTTTTAGATGCTTATCTGCCTCTGAGGATCCAGTACATATCGTTTTGCATGCCATCAGACTGGGAACTGAAGCTCATGCTCACACTCAGAGACCTCAATCCCACCTGAACTGCACCAGAACTTTTCCTTTTTTGGCTGTGACAAAGCTTAATCGGGAGAAAAAAATAAAATAAAACCAGGATCCATCATTGAGAGTCAACTGTCCTTTCTTTTTGGTTTCAGTAAGTCCTTTACTTTCCTTCCTTAGTTCTAAGCAGACAAATGTGCCCTATCCTGGCTCCATTTTTAAGGTAGTTTAAACAATTTCTCCGGTAACTGCAGTGCCAGAGTTGGTGGTGGTTTCAGTTGCTTCCAGACTCTCCATTCTCATGTCCAAGTCTCCAGTTTCAGCAGAGCTGCCTTTGTCTGGCCCAGTGGCGCTGAATTTCCTTGCGCTTATTTGAGAGCCATGCTTACATCGTGATTCGCGGTAATTACTGAGCTATAATGCTCGGCGCTGAAATAAGGCTCTGTATTGACATGTTGTCAGGTGTAGACAAGCAGCTAGAAAACATTAAGTCTAGGGCTCAGTGATTTTGTTTTTGTACAAATGTCCTCAGCAGAAAAGTAGAAGCAGGAAATAATTACATAAAATATATTGAGGGGAAATGGGCACACATCAAGGAGGCTGCAGTGGAGGTAAAAAAACAATGTGTTAGGTCAATAGACAAGAGTAAAACAAGAAGAAAATTGCTTTGGTTCTCGGGGGGGAAGGGGTAGCAGAAAAATAAGGGCCATGAGGCTAGCCTTCATGAAGTATAAGGAGACACAAACGGACGAGGACAAGGAAACGTACCAGATATGTCTGAGAGAGGTGGGAAAGGCAGTGAGGAGTGCTAAAGCAAAAACAGAGGAGGGAATAGCTCAATCAGTTAAAAAAGGAGATAAGACATTCTTTAGGCACATTAGCGAGAGAAGGAAGGCAAAGGGAGGAGTAGCAAAACTTAGAGGGCCAAGGGAGATAGCTGAGGGAGACGTGGAAAAAGCAGCAATCCTGGATGAATATTTCTGTTCAGTCTTCACTGTGGAAGGGGGTGGATAGGGCCCGTAGCTGGATTTCAAAGGAGCTAAGGATAAGGAGGTAAACACCAGTCCATTCACAGAGGAGAAGGTCCTAGAAGAACTGGTGATGCTAAAGGTGGAAAAAGCCATGGGTCCAGATGGCATACATCCAGAGTCCTAAAGGAACTGAGTACTGAACTGGCAGCCCCCCTGGCAGCCCCGTACAGTGAGTCTTCAGACACTGGAGTAGTCCCAGAGGACTGGAAAAGGGAAAACGTCCCTCTTCACACAGCAGTAGTGAAGAAGAAGCGGGGGACTACAGACCAGTTATTTTATTTATTACAGTATCAGAATTACAACCCTTTGAGTCAGGGACTCATTCACAAAGGCTCATCGTTACACAAAGAATAGGACAGGGAGGCAAAACATATACAGTGTGTGGGAACAGACAGTGTAGGAACAGTAAGCATGGCAGAAGTATACACAATTACACGTTGTACAGTTAAGAACAGGTAGATGGTCCATAACAGCTTGTAGGAGACAGGCCTATACATTCTCATAGCTAAGAAAGAGGGAGTAAACATTGGGCATATATACATTGAGGACAGTAGTGGCAGACAGCAGAGCTTGGTGCTGAGCTCAAGATTGCAGGTGAGGTTTATTTGTGATTGTAGCTCAGCAATTATGGAAATGTGCACTGATGTAAGAACAGGGTGGTGGTGCAGTATTAGGGGCTGGCTGAGGACCAGTAGTGGAGCAGTTATTTACATATCTCTCAACTGTACCACATTACGAGGCACGTTCCTCATTTTACTTCACAAAAGCTCCCTGTTGCACATTGTGAGGACTTGTTCCACATTCAGTATTAACATTTTAAAGCAAAAATATATAGTAAATGATGCACAAAATATATCACTCAATTAACAACAGACTTTCTGAACATAAATGCAAACATTTTAACAGTGTTCTGAGTCTCCTAGGTAAAGATTTGATTAAGTGTTCCACATTTTGCTCATTTGTTCCACATTTTGAGAGGCAACGCTCCACATCTGGGGACAAAGGTTGAGAGGTATGGTTATTTATAACTGCAATGACAGGAGCTTAGAAGGTGGCTACATAAGGATGACTTGAAAGGTCCAATTCTGAGCTCAGGCGAGGTATCAGGAGGGAGGGTGTTGAACCAGGAGGGTGCCCTGTGAGGAAAGGATCTCTGAGCAAGGGTCATCCTAACCTAGGGACTACTAGCAGGGTCTTAGTGGAGCTGTGAGTGTGGACAGGAGGGTGCCGTATAGATTAGTTTAGTCAGTCCTGGGGTGTTAATCCGACATAGATTTTGGGGAGCAGGCAGGTCTGGTAGAGTAGCAGCTCATCAAGGAGAGGATGTTAGACAAGGTATAAAGTGTGCAGGTATGTGTTTTCCTGTCCAGGGCAGTGTTGTCCGCTGTGCCGGATATTAGGAGTCCATAGTCCACTAGGGACAGGACAGATGAGTCAATGGCAAGTCTTAGTGCTTCTGGGGGGAGACAGGCTCTGTGCCGATAAAGCATGGCTATGAGGGAATTTATAGCAGAGCAGAGGGTGTGGATGTGTTCATGGAAGGTGAGGGAGGAATACAGGATGATACCTAGGTATCTGTATGAGGTAACCTGTTCAATAAGTTGGTGGGAGAGGAATTGAATAGACAGTGCATAGTTCTTGAGTTTGTTCTGATTGTGGGTGAACAGCAGAGTTTAGTTTTTCAGATTGATCACAAGCCTGTGGTCAAGGAACCACTGCTCAGTCTGTGCAAAAGCGGTTGTAGCACAAGCTGGAGCTTGGCGGGTCAGGGTGGGATGTGAAGAGGACGCATCATCTGCGTAGAGCAGAAGCGTTTTCTGATGAGACACTGGCAGCGTGTTTAGGTATAAGCTGAAGAGTAGTGGCCCGAGATGGAGCCTTGGGAACCCCAGAGACGGACTTGACAAGGGCTAGAGAGGATATTATTTATTTTACGCACTGTGTACAGCCAGTGAGGTAATCTGCCCCTCTTTTACAGGGCCCAAGGTGAGGCCAAGTTGAGTGAGGGTGTTTAAGAAGAGGGTGGCAGACCGTGTCAAAGGCCTTAGACAAGTCAATGAACACTGCCCTGGCAGGATGCCCTTTGTCCAAGGCAAAGTGGATGAAAGTGAAGAACTCAATGAGGGCAGCTGTGGTGCTGAAGCCATGGTGAAAACCGTGTTGTTCCCTGCAGAGGAGGTTATACTTAGTAAGGTAGTCCGTTATCTGGTCAGACACGATCTTTTCTAGGGCTTTGGAAAGGGGTGGGATGATGGAGATCGGCCGGTAGTTGTCTGGGGCCTTTTTATCACCGCACTTGTGTATGGGTGTGATGATAGCTCTTTTCCATGCTAGGCGGAATTGGCCAAGTTGGAGGGAGAAGTTGAGAAGGTCAGTGAGGTTAGTCTAACCTCTGCTGTCAGAAAGATAATGGAAGCACTCCTTAAGGAAAGAATAGTGGAACACCTGGAAGCCAATGGACTGGTGGATTCCAGGCAACATGGCCTCTCTGCAGAACGAGCCTGTCAAACTAATCTGATAGATTTCTTTGACTGGGTGGTAAAGGCAATAGACCAAGGGGAGCGGTAGATATTGCCTACTTCGATTTCAGCAAAGCCTTTGATACGGTCCCACACAGGAGACTGGTTAACAAGTTAGGCAGCTTGGGGATGGCACACAAGGTGGTGAACTGGACTGGAAACTAGTTAAGGGACAGAAAACAGAGGGTAGTGGTGAATGGAACCCAATCAGATGAAAGGGAGGTGACCAGTGGGGTACCTCAGGGGTCAGTTCTGGGGACAGTCCTCTTCAGTGTCTTCATCAGTGACACTGCAGATGGGCGGAGGAAAAGGTTTGCCTGTTTGCGGATGTACCAAGATCTGCAACAGGGTGGATACTCGGAGGGGTGGAAAGGATGAGAAAAGACCTGGAATTGCTGGGGAGATAGTCAGGGGCATGGCAGTTAATATTTAACGCAGAGAAGTGCAAAATCATGCATGTGGGGAGCTGGAAGAAAAAATTACTCACCTTAGTAATGTTGTTTCTTCTAGTGGAGTCTTGCTGTATTCTGGCTATATGCAGTTAGCCCCAGCACTTGAACTGCTCCGGAGAGTAAAGGGTTAACTCGATGCTAAGGCATAGAATGTTGAGCTCGAGCTCAGTTTTCAGACCTCTGTCTGTGGTACTCTGAAGTCTAACCGTCAGATTCTTACGGTACAAAACTAATTAACTTACTAGTTAGACATTGTTTCTAAAATTTTAAATGCCAACAGGCACCAAACAGATTTTTAGGGTCAAAAGACTCAAGTCGTGAACCCCAAAAAGAGCACAAGCTGGTAGTGAAAACAATCAAAACATTAATAATAAACCCCCCTAGAAACAGAGGGCATGCCAAGTACACCTCTGGGGTGCAGCACTGTGCCTGCCAGACCACATCCCAAAATGACTAGGTTCCAGGAAGGGAGGCAGGGAGGGAGGTCAGAATACAGCAAGACTCCATTAGAAGAAACAGCATTATTAAGGTGAGTAATTTTTTCTTCAGACAACATGAAGTCTTGCTGTATTCTGACTATATGCAGACTACCAAACAGTAGCCCCTTGGAGGAGGGAGTAAGAACCTATTTTGGGAACAAGATCTGCAGCACAGTTGTGCCAAACCTAGCATCACTTCTTGATTGAATGTCCAGAGAGTAATGCTTGGTGAATGTGTGAATAGTTTTCCAGGTGGCTGCTTTACAGTTTTCCACTAATGGTACGTCTCTACTTGCTGCAACTGAAGCAGCTGCACATCTAGTGGAGTAAGCCCTCAGGCCTGAGGGAGGCTGTTTCCCCAACTCTGAATAGCAGAACTGTATACAGGAGACAATCCACCTGGCAATAGTTCTCTTGGTGGCAGGTTTGCCCTTTCCCACTTCCTCATAAGTGAGAAACGACTAAGAACAGCCATTTCTATGGGCCTTAGTGTGTTCTATATAGTAACTAAGAGCCCTCTTCATATCAAGACTGTGTAATCTCTCCCCAGAGGAAGAATGGTCAGTGAAAAATACAGGCAATGACATAGACGGATTCAAATGAAAGCCTGATACCACCTTGGGAAGAAACTTGCTGTTGGTTCGAAGGACCACCTTATCTCTATGAAATTAAATGAAGTCAGGTCCCACTAATAAAATCTATAATTCGCTGATCCTCCTGGCAGAGGTAATGGCTACCAGGACTACAGTTTTCTAAGTTAAGTACTTCAACTCAGCTGAAGATAGAGGCTCAAAAGGGGGCTACATAAGCTGTGCAATACAGATGTTCAGGTCCCAAGAAGGGGTAGGCTCCCAAAAGGGAGGATTAACATGTACCACGCCCTTGAAAATTTCTTGAAAACTGGATGAGATGCCAGGAAGAGCCTTACCAGCGAAAGGAAGGCAGACACATCTGGCAAATGTACCTTGAGAGTAGTAGGCGGAGGCCTGAACTGTTAAGATGCACCAAATAGTCCAAAACAGTAGCAATATCAGCAGCTCTGGCAATACATGCTTCTGGGAACACCAAAACCCAAATATTTTCCATCTGGAGTTGTAAGTCTTTCTAGTAGCAGGTTTCCTGCTAACCTTTAAAATGTCCAAGACAGACTGGGAAAGATGCAGACTTGCATATTCTAGCTCTTCAAGAGCCAGGCTCTGAGCCCGAGAGTCTGAAGGTTGAGGAAAGAATCCTCCCCGAGAAGAGGTAAGGAGATTGAACTGTCTGCGAAGACACAGAGGCATTGTCACTGACAGTGACAAGAGAAGGGGGTACCAAGGCTGTCTGGCCCAGTCTGGAGCCACTAGAATTACCTTGCAAGGCTGAGACCTGATCTTGATCAGGACCTTGAATCAGAGGAAAATGAGGAAATGCATACAGAAACCTGCTCGTCCAATCCAACAAAACAGCATCCTGAGGGACAGGACCCAGAAGAGGTGGTCTGCAGCAAAGAAGAGGAAGTTGGTGATTGTCGGGCTGCAAAGAGATCCATCTCTGGAGTGCCCCACCTCTTGAAGATGACCTGAAGAACTAGAGATTCAGGGTCCATTCGTGGTGATCCTGAGAAATCCTGCATGAGAACATCTGTTAGAATGTTGTCCTTACCCTGGGAGATGCACAGCCATCAGAGAAGCCTGAAGGGAATAAGCTAGAGACCAAATTTTCATGACCTCTGTGCACAAGGCTGAGGACCGAGTGCCTCCCTGTTTGTTAGTGTACCCATGGTTGTGGTATTGTCTGTCCTGATCTGCACTACTTTTCCCTGGACAACAGCTGAGAATGTCTGAAGTGCCGAAAGACACCTCTCAGTTCGAGAAGGTTTATGTGTAGAAGAGACTCCTGGTGAGACCAGGTTCCTGAGCTGTAAACTGCTCTATGTGAGCCCCAGTAAAGAGGCATCTGTGGTGAGAATCACTGAAGGAGCCTGACTGATAAAGGGGACACCTTGTCAAAGATTGTACTCCTCCAGCCACCACTGTAGGGCCCAAACTAGGGTTTGAAACACAGGAACCAATTTGGAGAGAGGGTCTTTTTTCTGAGACCGGTAAGATCTGAGATGAAACCGAATATCTCTCATCTGAAACCTTGCTTCCTGGACCACTGCTGTGGATGCTGCCATGTGACCCAGCAGCTGAAGAAAGTGTCTGGCTGGACGAGAAACTATAGGACGAAAAGAGGAAGCCAGAGTGACAAGGGACTGAACCCTTGTGAGAGGGAGAAATGCTCTTGCCTGAATAGTGTCTAGTTTCACCCCTATGAAAGTGAGAAGCTGGGCTGTTTCCAGAACAGATTTTCTAGGTTCAGAATGAAGCCCAAGGAGTCTAGAAGCTTTTGAGTGACCTCTAAGGCTGCCTTGACTTGGTCTGAGGACTGGCCCACTAGGAGCCAGTCATCCAGGTATGGGAACAGAAGGACACCCGTCTCCTGAGGAATGCCACTACTACTGCAAGACACTTGATGAACACCCTTGGAGCAGATGTTAGGCCGAAAGGCACAGCTCTGAATTGGTAATGGCCTGAGGGCAGCTCGAACTTGAGGTACTTTCTGTGGGAATGTCTGATAGGTACGTGGAAGTAGGCATCCTTGAGATCCAGAGAGGCTAGCCAGTCTCCTGGTCTCAGAGAGGGGAAGAATTACTCCCAGAGTCAACATTTTGAATTTTGGTTTTGTTAAGTGTTTTGTTCAGGTACCTTAAATCTAGAATGGGTCACCAATCCTGTCCTTTTTGGGGTAAGGAAGTATATGAAAATTACGTACCCACCGTAATTGTTGATGTTTCTGTGTATCTTCACCATTCATCACTAGTAGGTTATAGCTCCAGAGCTAGGACCCTGCGGGAGACTTTTTTTTATTCTGTGGGCAGAGTCGACACAAGGCCATCACTGCCCTCGAGGCCGACATTCTATGTGGCGCTCGCGGGTTGGCCATTAACTGTTGTCGACTCTACCCCAGCCTCAGTTCTGAAACACCAGAGAGTGTAAGGAAAGGGAGGTGGGGTGAGGCAAGAGAGCCCTAGGGATAGATAAAAGGAAAGGATATAATGAACTAAAAGGAGAAATAAATGATACAGGAGAAAAAAGAGAGAAGCCAGAATGGGAAATTGGGGAAAGGGAAAAAAAGGAGGCCCCAATCTCTGAAATGAAAAGAAGAAGGGAGGGATAAGGGGCGGATAGGAGGGGAAGAAGGAGAACCACAGCCCCAGGAACAGTCCTGCAGCTTAGGGATTTGAGAATAACTGTAGCCCAACTGGACTACAAAGGATTCAGTTGCCAGGAGGCAAGCCTTAGGATTTAAGTAGCATGTGCCAGGAGGGCCAACCTTAAAGGGGGGGGAGGGGGCAGGATGGGGGAGCGTCTCTAACCCCTCCCCCTCCCTCCCAAATAGGGTAAAACTTAAATTGCCCTGACGGCATAGGAAAATTAACTCAAAGGCTGGGTTCATAAATAAAACGGGGAGGGGGAAGGAAGGGGGAAGGGGCCCCAGCCCTCAACCTACTGCCTAAGGAGATAGGAGAAAGCCCCACCTGAGACCCCAATAAAATCCCCATAGGAAAAAATTCCTCCCTGTGTCTCAGGGTCCCCTCCTCCTAACCACGAGGGAGAGGAGAGGGAGGAGATAGCAGAGAGACACACAGGGAGGAAGTGCAGAGACTGAGGCCTCAGGGAAGGAGGGTAGGATTTAGTGATGAATGGTGAAGATACACAGAAGATCAACAATTACAGTAGGTATGTAATTTTCATATCTTTTCTGTGTCAGTCACCATTCATCACTAGTGAATGAATACGAGCCCCGAAGGGGCCCCTAACCACACCAAGGGACTAAGTCCCTTAGCTTCCAGTGGGTGAGACACTGGAGGAGAAACACTCACAGGTCTGTGGAGGCCTGAGACTGGTCTAGGTGAGATGGGAACCCCAGTGGGGGAGGAAGGTGCCCCAAAAGTCATCGTCTCACCATACGAGGAGAAAAAGATGAGTTCTCGGTCTTGGGAGGAGATCACCCTATGCCAGGCCAGGGGTGACAACCAGGATAGGTGAAGCCATGCCGTCTGCCTAAGGCAGATCGCTGTCCCTACCACTCTGGATGCCACCTCACTGGCATCATAAGATGCCCTTGCTTGGTGCCTTGCTAGCTCCAGGCCCTGAGCACAGGCGGCAATGGCTTGCCTGGTTTCCTCTGTATCAGACACTGAGGCTAGGATCTGTCCTAGCCTGGACCACAAGAGCCTACTGTAGGCTGCAAAGGGCCTGACGTGCTGCAATAGAAAGGGCGAGCCGAGCCAAGTAGAAAACTCTTCTCCCCCAGAAATCTAAGTCCACAGAGTCCGAGTCCGGGGGTCGGTCATGGTGAGGGGCACGAGGCCCAAAGGGGGTGTCCAGGGAGGTCAAGCCCGAAGAGGGATGAGGCAGAGAACCTGGAGACCCGGGGGGGGTGCAATACCACTGGTGTAGGTCCCTTGGGGCTGGAACAATGGAGAAGGAGGCAGCCAAAGCCGATGCGATGCTTCCTGGAAAGGAACAGGCCAGGCGGGAATCACCAGGTGGGCTACACTGTGCTCGCCTAGAAAGGCGCGTGTCACATGCTCAGGACTGCTAACCGGGGTTGGAGTAAGACGGAGCTCATCCAACATCCTCACGAGGAAGCACTGATAAGAAGAGAGATCAGACGCTGGGAAGACGGTTCCTCTCTCTCTGAGGAGGAGAAGAGGGAGAAGATGCAGGTGAGCTCCGAGGTTCAGTGTCCGGCTGCACGGGAGCATGGTGGAACACCTGCTGGTCCAGGGTATGGAGTTAGGTAGGGAAAATGTGCAACGGAACCTCTGAACTGCTCCCAGGTGAGAGGTCCCCTAAGACCAGGAATACCTGGGATAGCCAGGGATGGAGACAGGCTTGGGGGACAAGCTCCTAGCAACAGGAGAATAGTCTCTGTCTGGGCAGGAGGGCCAACAGGAAACTCCCCGCAGGGAGGGAGATCCGAAGGCCCCAGCAGCTAACAGCCGTTCAACCAGATCAGAACGGTCAGAGCTGTGCCCAAAGGATTAAATCCCCCCGTGAGGTAACCGGGACCGTGTGAGTCCAGAACGATGGCCCCCGACCTCAGAGCGTTAAAAGTCCCTCTCTAGGACTCATCCAGGGAAGAGAGCGGGTCTGTGCTGCGTCTCCTCCCAGAACCCAGCCGGGCTCCAGTGAGGGCGCGCTGTGCACACCCCTACCTCTCAACACTTCAGAATCAGAGAGGGACCTTGTCTTCGTAGTCACCAGCCTAGGCAGCTGGCAACTCCGGGCAGTCTCCGAGGAGCTCACCCAGGAGGGGCGTACCCTCCCTTTCCTGGCATGCCCTGGGCTGCCCCAAACTTGGACTGTCCAAACACACCAGGGAAGGGGATACCCCAGCTGGAGAAGCAGAAGTGCTAGTGGCCCCAGGTTGCATAGCGGTAGCCACGGGGACCACCGCTGGCTGTTCAGTACCACTGACCCTAGGGCCTACTGGAGACAACTGACTCCCAGCGGGAGGCTGAGTAGGGGCCGAGGCGCTGGAAATGGAGGGATCTGTGGATTCCAAAGAACCTGGGAGCCAATCTGGATCAGACCCAGAGTCCGCCTCCTAGGAGGTAGACTCCGAGGTCCGATGCCAGACAACTCCCCGATTTCCCCCCAGTTCCTGGACCACAGTCGAGCACCTTCCAGCTGGTGCTACAAATGGCTCAGACGTGAAAGCGCGGCCCTGCGCCATTGCCGACACCCTCAGCGCCACAGGTGGCACCAGGTGTTGAGTGCGGTCCCACGCCCCAGCACCACAGTGCACGAGCCAGGCGGGCTGCCCCAACGCCGACACCCCCCTGGTGCTGCAAGCGGCACCGGAGTCGGGTGTGGCCCTGAGCAGGGCGCTGTGCACCACCCTGGCGCCGCAAGCGGCACTGGAGCCAAGGTTGGTGCCGACCCCATCCCCAGTACCGTGAACAGCGCCAGAGTCAGGGGTGGCGCCTGCCCCAGTCCCAGTGCTGTGCTCGGTGCCAGAACCAGAAACAGACCCAGAAACCACCCCCGGCACTGCTGAAAGCCCTGACACTGCAAACGACACCAGAAGCAACAGTGGCACCGAGATGGCCAGTGCCGACTGCAGCGCTGCTCTCTAAGCCCGCAGCACCACAAATGGCACCAGGACCAAGAGCAACACCGCCAGACGGCACAGAGGACGGTGCTAGTCCAGACATGGAGGGTCAGAACATGACACTGAGACAGCCTTCACCTCTGAAGAGGTGACTGCCAAGCTGTGCCTCCTGACTGTCCCCGAGAGGGACACTGGGCCTCCTGCACCGGGAAGAAGCCCAGCCCGGCAAGGCTAAGAGAGGCGGGCCCCTCCTCCATGGGCCGTATAGGACCTGGAGGGACCGGAGGAAGGGCTGAGAATCCTTGCCTTGGCCGCTGACTGCGCACTCATTCTCCGATATCGTCGGGTGCATGTCCGACTTTAAACATGCAGTTTTCGACAACTCTGCGGTCCATGGAAAAACAAGCATCGCAGTTGTCCATGTTGTGGTCTGGGCAGTGGTCATGCTGGTCCATCAAGGAATAGAGGCAACCGCAGGGGCACCGACGCATAGGAGACCACCCTGCTGTCAACGGTTTCTTGCCCCCCCGGACGAGACATGACCGTTCAGCAAATAAATACAAAACAGTACTCAACGCCACTTTAAAGAAAAAGGAAAGATCTTACTGACCAGAAGCGATGTCGAGCTAGATGAGGCAGGGCCGAGGCAATACGGAACAAGGCGAAGAGCTAGGGCCATAAAAGCGCCAATTCGAACACAGTCTCCACCCGAGGTCTTCAGTTCACTTGACGGGCGAGAAGAAGAAGAACTGGGCTGGGGCGGAGTTGACAGCAGTTAACGGCCAACCCGTGAGCACCACGTAGAACGTCAGCCTCGAGGGCGGCACCGGCCCTGCGTCCACTCTGCCCATGGGAAAAAAAAAAAGTCTCCTGTGGGGTCCTAGCTCCGGCGCTATAATCCACTAGTGATGAATGGTGAAGATTGACGCTGATAAGATCTGGAGTACAGTCCTTTTCCCCTGTGACAATGAGGTACCTTCTCTACTGCTTGCAGAACCAGAAGAGAGGAGACTTCTGCCTCTAAGACCTTTGTCTTCAAGGGATAGGGAGGACTGAAGGACCTTGCTCTCATTTTTGGGAACCTTTTGAAATTGAGAGCAAGTCCCTGGCTCACTACTTCCAGGACCCATTTGTCTGAAGTAATAGACTCCCAGGCCTGGGAATAGTGAGCCAACCTGCCCCTACTGGAACTGGGGAGGCGACCCAGACTGCACCTCAGGGTGTCTGTTTGGCAGGGGCTTAGACTGCGTGGGCGATGGGGTCCTGGTCATCCCATGCCTGCCTCTTCCCTAAAGAACCTCCTCTGCTGGAAAGAACAGGAGGAGGCCTGAGCTGTAGGAAGGCCTATGAAAGGCCTGCCCTGCCAGCCCTACATTACTGCTTCTGAGGGTGGTCTGCTTTTCCCTGGCTGCAGCACTCCTATAGGTGGTCCTATACTCATCCATCTTCTTCACGTAGTTCTCTGTTTGCTCCCCAGAGAATTACCAGTTACAGGGAAATCTATGGTCTTAGTCTGGGTATCCTGCGAAAGGTTGGTACATCTAAGCCAAGCAAACCTCCTCATGGAGATAGATGTAACCATGACTCTAGAATGCACATCATTCGAGTCCACAGCAGCAGCATGAAATTGCACTTTGGATGCCTCTATACCATGTACAGCCACCTGCTCCAGCTCCTTGGCTAGCTGGGGAGGGGCATTCTTAGCCAGCTCTAGAACCATATCCCACATAGACTTCTGGTACTTGGCTGTATACGCCATATAATTTGATTGCCTAAGCCCCAAAGAGGATGCCAAGTACTGCTTTTTAGCCATGGCATCACTTTCCTGAATCCTTATCTGGGAGTGAGATGCCAGGGATCTGCTTATCACAGGCTGCAGCTTGTACTACCCCAACATGGCTGCAATGTGCTGAAGGAATTCCATGCCAGGGCCTGACAAGCATACCTCTGTCCATTTTCTTATCCACAGAAGGAATGGATGTGGAAGTGCATGATTCTCCGTGTCTGTTTCCCCAGGGATCTGTTCAAAGGATAGACACTCTCTTTGACTCCGGAACATCCATCATGTCCACATAATCAGGCTCCTCCCAATCCTGATCAGCCTCTTCCATAGAAAGCTGAAGAGTCTCAGCCACCTTCTTGTAAAACAAGAAGTGGGAGGGGGACTCAGAAAGCCTGGGAAGGTAAACATTGGAAGGCCTGTCGAGGAGATGTCAGGCTCTACTGGCTCATCTAGGCCTACAAACTCTCTTCTTCATCCTCTTCCTCCTCCTTCCAATCACCCTCATAGTATGCCTCTGGATCAATATCGGAGGCAAAATTTTCTGACAGAACGATCACCTTTGAACTGAGCTGTTGGTTCGCTCAGAACCCCAAAGCAACCTGCACTGTAGAGATCGCTTTCGCTAGTTCCTCAGTGGTTGGAACATGAGTTGTTGGATCCGAACCGACTGATTTTCTCTTTCTCTTTGAAGGAACTGACTCCGCAGAGTCGGCTCTCCTTTTGCCCAAAGAGGTATCGCCCAGGTCAGTAGGTACCCCTTCAGGTTCGGCAGCAACTGAACCAGGCTGGCCATCTGAATCAACAGACTTCTCGGCATCCCTTTCCTTCAGCCTACTCAAATGTTTTTCAAGAGTGACATTAGGAAAGTTCTTACAAATCTGGCAGTCTACCTTGAGGTGGTCAAACCCCAGACAATAAACACATATGAGATGGGGATCAGCCTTAGCAAAGGCCTCCCCACACTCGGTACAGTGCTGAAGCCCAGTGGGACCAGTTTTAATTTTGGGTTTCTCAGCCATGCCGAAAATCAGAAAAAGTTACCCTTCTCAGCTTTCAAGCCAGGTAACTAAAACCTATCAGTTCCAACCGTGTCACGGGTCGGTTAAAAAAATCCTGCAAAATCCGGATTTTTTTAGAAACTGATAAGTACCGGAAAATCACAAATATTTTACAATAGAACAGAAAAACTAATAGGTTTCGGTTCTGAACCGGACCGACCAGAAAAGAACCGAAGACAAAACAATTTCTAACAATGTCACAAAACACCACTACCTACTACTGCCACTTACTGTTACCGAGACAGAGATAAGAATACCGAAGAAATTACAAACTGCGGTTGAAAAAAACAACCGATTCGAACTTTTACTGAACCGAAGTGCAGGAGGGATCTCCGGAGCGACTTCACAGTTAGGCGGAGTAAGAAATCTGACGGTTAGAGTTCAGAGTAGCACAGACAGAGGTTTGAAAATCGAGCTCGAGCTCTATGTTCTATGCCTTTGCATAGAGTTAACCCTTTACTCTCCGGAGCGGTTCAAGTGCTGGGGCTAACTACATATAGTCAGAATACAGGAAGACTTCATGTTGTTTGAACCCTGGGGCGAGTTACAGGTTGGGGGGCTGCTGACAGTAACTAAGGAGGAGAGGGACTTGGGGTCATAATCACAGATGACTTGAAGGCTGCTAGGCACATGGCAAAGGCAGTGGGAAAGGCCAGTGGGATGCTGGGGTGTACTGGAAGGGAATCACAAGCCAGAGGAGGAGAGTAATAGTTCCACTGTAGAAGACCTTGGTGAGACCTCACTTTGAATATGGTATACAGTTCTGGAGACCACACCTTTGAAAGGACATAGAAAAAACAGAGGCGGTACAGAGGAAGGCGACCAAAATGGTGAAAGGATTACATCACAAGCCTTACAAGGAGAGTGAGAGACCTCATTTGTACATGCTGGAACAAAGGAGGGAGAGAGGTGACTTGATAGAAACATTCAAGTACCTCAAGGGCATTAAAACGGTGGAAGGGGACAACATATTCCAGATTAACAGTAGTGCCTTGCACATGCTGGAACAAAGGGGGGAGAGAGGTGACATGACAGAAACATTCAAGTACCTCAAGGGCATTAACAAGGTGGAAGGGGACAACGTATTTCAGATTAATAGTAGTACGACATGAGACTGAGGGTGGCGACATAAGGAGAAATGCCAAGAAATTCTTTTTTATGGAAAGGGTGGTGGATGCATGAAATAGCCTGCCCCAGGAGGTGGTGGCAGCCCGTACAGTGGGTGGCTTCAAACATGCATGGGGCAGAAACAAAGGAATAACAAAGATAGGAAGAAAAAGCTAAAACCAATGATCAGATAGGGTCACCGGACATTTCATTAGGCAGCATAAAACGGGCAGACTGGATGGGATTAGTTGTCCTTATCTGCCAACAGTATCTATGTATGTATCTTTATATATGAAACATGTATTGAACTGTGTCTAAATCTTACATTTTCAAAGTTTTCTTAATGCTGTTAGAGCCTTTTAAGCCCATATTGTGCAACAGTGTAACTATTTTCATCTGCAGCAAGAGTGGTGTCCTGGTTGCTGCCTTAGGAACTGCAGCTTTAGGACACTGCTGGTGATGTCATTCCAGTAGGAGGTGCTGGAGCAGAGCACTAATTTCTACAGCACTACTGATACTGAGTGCCTCAACTCACTTTGTGGCCCCCTGTTCTGGTTGGCACTAACTGGTGGATCCCTCGGTGGCAGTGGTGTTGGGTGTTGGGGTTAGAATATCACAACCACTGCCACAGGGGTGGTTGTGATCTGAAACAGGCTGTTCCCCAATCCCCATAGTTCACAGCTCTTCCTGTAATAACAAGTTGTATTGGGAACAGGTACTGCCTCCAGTTGTCAGCTGTGCTACCACTTCAGTGATCATGCAGTAAGAATTTTTTTTTTTTGCATTATCTTTTTATCTCCCCCGCACCTCATCCTGCCACTCCTTCGGGCCATTGCCAAGGACTATACCTCCAGGGCTCTGTCGCCTATCCCTGATCTTAAATTGCAGCCACCACAGGGTAACCGGACATAACCCTTTCGTCGGGTGGGTCCTCCCTTTTCGGGAAGAAAGGGCCTGACGGCCAACGGCATTGGACCTGGGTGCTGCTGAGGTCGGGTTGGCATCTACGGAGTACCGCGGAGGTGCTGGTCCGGGCAGCCGTCATATGACAGTTTTTGAGGCACCATTTTCTGGTGTTTCCTCCTTCCCTACTTGCGCTGCATCTGCAGTGCTCCTGGTCTCCACTGGGGGCCGCTACAGAGCGAGGCATCTCCCTAGCCCACCCAAGAAAGGAAGAAACCAGTCCTCTGGGCCTTGAGTTTCTCACCCTACCCGACCCCTGGCACCCGAGTCCGTTCCCAAACCCGGGTCGCCGGTGTGGCTCGAGGTAAGGCGCTAACGCCTCAACCCTCTGTGACACCAGGCCGGCTAGTAAGAATTATTAAAGGGAAACGCCTATCAGCTGACAAAGTGCAGCAGCTGCTGCACAATCGCCCAATTTGGGCTTTTTTAGCATTAAAAGGAAATTTTATTTACCTGCTTGGCTGTAGCTTCCAGTTTTAAAGATCGGCGCGGTCCATAATGTCGCCGGAGCCACCTGTGACCATCTTGCCCAGCCGGGTGGCTTCTGCCACGTAGCTTATGATAATGAGGGATACTACCAACTCTGCCACTGGTTGGCATCCCTCATTAGCAAAACCCAAGCGGTGGAAGCTGCCCAGCTGCATGAGATGGCTGAGGGCAGCTCCGGCGACATTATGGACGATGCGGATGTTTAAATCTAGTTACGACCAAACAGATAAATAAAACTTTCTTTTAACGCTAAAACCCCTAATCAGACGTTTGTACAGCTGCTGCTGCACTTTGTCAGCTGATAGGAGTTTCCCTTTAATAACAAATATTATTTGAGCCCTTGGGGAACTGAATCACTTACTGAGGGACCTCTGTGCCTCTCGGGGAATGAATCAAAGCAAACAGGTATTCCTTTAATGATGCTTTACTGGCTCAGCCATCAAACATTTATCACAACCTTTAACTTTATCATGACCTTTACTAGCTAAGTACATTGTGACACACATCTAAACTTGTAAACCATCAGTGTTCCAAACAGAAACCTATTTTACGCTGAGAAACCACGGGCTGCTAACCTAATGGCTTTATGAGCAATGTTGTGGTAAACTGAAGAATATGGCTAAAATATCATTTGAACGCAACATATTAACAAACCAGGTAGAACTGTGGTACTACCAACAAGTGAAGCATATTAAAACTAGGGAGGCGTTCTAGTAGCCCCAAAGTTTTAGATAGATCTGATCATTACACCATCCAACTGAAATGGACAAGTTACTGATGCTGAACAGTATTAGCTATTCATTTGGATCAGATATATTCTTTCTTTTATTTATCTGAAAATTGATAACAGAAAAAAAATACTGAGCAAAGTTTGTTCCCAGATGTGACTTGGGGAAGGGGAACAAGGGGTACAAAGTACATAAAACAAGTAACAGGTACAATAATGCTGAGAGTGACGAAGACAATCTTGATACTGCAGATACAAAAACATGTATGTACAATGTACAAGACGCTAAACAGCAGTGGAGTCCTCCATAAACATATACAGAGCTAGATAAGGGTCAAGAACTGTGGGGCTGTACATAAGGTGCGGGCAAATTACAAATCCAGTAAAATATCCAACTGGGGGCTCAGCGCATAAAGACTACAAGGAGACTGAATAAGAAGGCAGACTAGCTGGAGGAAGTCCGGCAGGTAGGAACAGCTAGGATGCAAGAATGAGAGGAATGGAGGAAGTAGCTGGAAGGAGGCAGAGAAGACAAGAAATAGCTAAGGTAGAGAGGAAGAGGAGAACCAGCACTTGGACAGAATGGATGCACAATGAAGCACATGTCAGGAGTCCAAATATGGCAGGGAAAGGGACTGGTAGAGGAAACAGTGATGAGTAGGTGGATGAGGCAAAGTGGCAGAAGGAGGGAAGCGAGTGCCTGTACCAGTCCTGTAGACCACATCCATTAAAGAGGACAGGAAATCATTTCTAATTGGCAGCTGTTTATAAAGTTGTTCTCGAAATTATATGCCTTCCCAAAAATATCTATATTTAACTGTATCTGAATTATCTGTATCTATCTTTGGAATCATGATGTATTTTTATGTATTGTATTTTATTGATTGAATGTTTCGTTTGTATTATGTTTGTTTGTTAATATTTTGTGTGTTTTTAGTTTTAAAACTTATCTCCAATGAAAACGGGCAGTTTGCTCATTTGATTTACAAGTATAAAAAAATGAAAATTAAAAGTGATACAAAAACTGTATTTTGCATTATTTTGTTTTTATGGGCAGCATTCTGTTAGAGTTCTCTTCATGGAACCAGTAATTTGGAGTTTTAACTATGTCATTGGTTGTGCACAGAACAGTAAACATAGTTCTGATAGATCAACAGCTCATATTTAGCATTCTGTGCACAAACCGTGACATAGTTAAAACTCCAGATCACAGGTTCCATGAAGAGAACTGTAACAGAATGCTGCCCATAAAAATAAAACAATGTAAAATACAGTTTTTGTATAACTTTACTCAGGTAAAGGCATATATGGATAATTTAGGGGAATGTATATAATTTCTGAAAATAAGAACTTAATAAACAGCTGCCAATTAGAAAGGAGTTCCTGTCCCCTTTAAGTTTAACACTGGCAAGATCATTATAAGAATGAGCCTGTGGCAGACCCGAGATAACTGTCTCATTTGTTAAAGCCATAATATGGCCCACATGAAACCCCTTCCTCCAACAATTCCCCCAGTTAGCCGCCAACACAACAAATTCTTCTGATGGGCAATATGTTCTGACCTTCTCCTTGGGTAAATTGTAAGTGCAAGTGCTCCCCCTGGTCCCCACCCTGAAATGAGTATGAACCTGGCTCCAGCTGCTGCCACACTTAAGTGTGACAGATCAATATAATGATACAATGATAGCCAGAGGTAAGTCTAGTAAATCTTTAGCTGTATCCTGCTATAGCACAGAAAATGTTATGGAAATAAATGGGATATCCTGTATCTAGATATACCAGGGCATATCTCTGATTTCTACTCTACATGGCTTAGAAGCCTGCATGCACCTGTATTTCTTTTGTTTTGTTTACAATTTATTTACCCAGGATAGCCCAGCTGAAATCTTATTTCCAGTGTGGTCCTGCTTCCACCAGTTTTTCACAGCTGTGCATCCTGGAGCACTGAAAGGATAAGTGACTTCCCAAGGTCACAGTAAAATCGGCTCTAATGGGGTTTGAACCTGCAAACTCCAGTTCGTATGTCAGTGCACTAACCACTAGACCAGCCTGACTGACATACAGTATCTGTTTTGGACAGTTTTTGCCAGCTTGCTTCCTAGCTGTTATGACTGTTACTGGCCAGACAACTGGAGTCTCTGAGGGCTGCTAGGTGGATGGATGAATGGGGTGACGTGCACAAGGCAGGACCCTATGTCACCACTTGCACTGTGTGCTCAGCGACATCTTGGTTGGTAGTTATGCTTAAATCTTGTTTCCAGTGAAGACTGGAGCACACAAGACTCGGGGGGATACTGGGGTATTGATAAACAGGCTAGTATTTTAAATGTGTTCTACTGTACATGCCATGCCTTGTTAGCACAAAATGTCTATCCTGTACAAGTCAAGGCTTTTGGGGGTCCTCAGTTTATTTTCCCTTTAGAGTGATAATCTGAGTGTTTGGATTAGGCAACTAAAATATTTACAAATGCCATGAACACTTTTACTATCCATGCAGCTAGCAAAAAGTGAATGGGTACCAGGAAGATTAGTGTTCACCCAACTGTAACGGGACAGAAGAAAAATTACTTACCATGTAATCTTGTTTTTTCCACAGGATACTCCAATATTCATAACTCTTATGCAGTATGCCTTTAAGCTAATGATGGCTCATCATTGGCCCATACCACTTTTCAAATGCTGCTACTTATCAATCAACTGCCTACATGTTAACCCGCTGATTTCACAGAGGCCTGACATAACAGGGCCCACGAGGAAAATAACTATTTAACACTATAATAATAATTTAACACCCAAAAACCTCCAACAGGAGGGAAAAATCCATAAAAAGCACCCCCAAATGTCAGAATCACCTGAACAGGGCAAAACCAATGAAACCACAGTTTCAACAAAAATGGCAGAGTGTGGCACTCATACCCTGGTAATACAGCATGGAGTGCAGAGGCCACTGGTTCTAGTATGGGAGGCAGGGTTGAGAGTTATGAATATTGGAGTAACCCATGGAAGAAACAAGATTACTATGGTTAGTACTTTTTTCTTCTCGGCCCAGGAATACTCCAATATTCCTAACTCTTATGCAGACTAAGAAGCAGTACCTTTGGAGGTGGGCACAGAACCTACTCTGGAAATAGACTCTGCAGGACAGCTGTGCCAAACCTGGCATCACCCCTAGCTTGTGTGTCCAGGCTGTAATGCTTAGTAAAGGTGTTCACTGTTCTCCATATAGCTGCTTTGCAGATGTCCACCCAAAGGAACATCTCTGGGAGCTGCTATAGTAGCAGCTGTACCCTGTGGAATGGGCTCTCAGCAGCCCTGCTGGTGAGCCTCATTTCCAGCTTTGAAGTAACAAAACTGAATACACTGGACTATCCAGCAGGAGATGGACCTCTTAGATGCTGGATTTCTTTTTCCCACATCCCCATAAGTCAGGAACAGTTGTTTCCTGTCCTGTCTATGGGTCTTGGTGACTGTCATGTAGTAGCTAAGAGCTCTCTTGACATCAAGACTGCAGTCTACATTCCCCAGAGCTTGAATGCTCAGTGAAGAATACAGGTAAAGTAATGGACTGGTTCAAATGAAAGTCCAAAACCACCTTTGGAAGAAATGTTCTGTTTGTTTGCAGGACCACTTTGTCCCTATAGAAAGAAATATAGTCCTGCTCAATGCAGAGCCTGGAGCTCACTGATCCTTCTAGCAGTAGTGATTGCCACTAGGAAAACAGCTTTCCATGTGACATATTTCAAAGGGGCTGAAGACAGGGGTTCAAAAGGAGGACCCACAAGCTTGGCAGTACACACATTTAGAGCCCAGGCTGACACCAGTTCCCTATTGGGGGCAAGAATTTTGAAGATAGGGTTTGATGCCATAGAGCAACAGTTCTCAAACTTTGTCATAGTGAGCCTCCCCTAAGCCATGGGAAAGATCTTGAGCCTCCCCAAAATACTGAAATATTTTTGGGCCTCCCCATAGGAAAATAGCCTACTTTTCTGAGTACATCAGGAATAAATTGAAACCTCTTTGCATAGCTGGCTCTCATGTTATTAAGCTTATTGTAACCCCCAAACAGGACAACCTACTTGCTCCAATATTTTGACTCTCAACCATTGTTTCCCTTACTGCCATACCTTCATGGGTCAGACTGCTTTTCTGTTTCCCTCAACTGGAATAACCTTCCTGCTGACCTCTGCCTCTCCCCGCTCACCTGCTCTTAAGCAACTTCTCAGGATCATTTTGCTCCTCCTGCTCTTATTCCTAGTACCTGTATGGTTAACTCTTGTATTTAGACAGTTCTGCGCCAGTCTAATTGATCAACTGTTCCTCGCATTGTTAGTTTATTGTTCTGAATTTGTTTGTACTTTTATTCATTTTGTATTTTCTTGAGTGTTTTGCAGTTACATTTTGAATTGTATTCTCTCACTACCCCTTCCATGGGTACACCTGAAATAAGCCTATTGCTCAGTGTACAGTACCTTCTGGTCACAGACTTGTGACTAAATACATAACTTCACCTACTATTATCCTCTTTCAGTTTGCCTAATCCCTTCACATAAAATCTATACAGTTCAAAATTGAAATATAATACTTTTTCAAGACTTCCTTGAGCCTCCCCTGGAACAGGTTGGGGCCTCCCCAGGGAGGCTGGCCTCACCATTTGAGAACCCCTGCCATAGAGGCATTCTTCCCAGCTGAAGTGTAAGCAGACACAGAAGTTAAGCGAACTTTTAAAGTAGTGGGCTGTAGGCCCAGTGAATTCAAATAAGCAAGGTAGTCCAGCACAGCTGGAACCCCTGTATGAGCTGGCACTACATCCCTGGTGGAACACCAGATAGAAAACCTTTTCCATTTAGATGTGTAGGTTTTCTTAGTGGAAGGCTTCCTGTAACCCCTTAAAATATCCAGAACACTTTCAGAGAGATGCAGGCTTGCATACTCTAGGTCCTCAAGAGCCATGCTTTGAGTCTGAGGGATTTGAGGTTTGGGTACAGGAGTCTCCCCTGACTGAAGGTTAGCAGGTTGTGCCTCCGAGGGAGGTGTACTTACTTTGTTACAGACATGGAGAGCAGCAGAGAGTATCATGGCTGCTTGGCCCAATCTGGAGCTATCAAGATCATTGAAGCTGGCTGGGATCTGAGCTTGAGTAGCACTCTGTACACCAGACGGAATGGTGGGAATGCATACAGGTACTTCCCTGACCAGTCCAGAACCACAGCACCCACAGATATTGTTCTCTGGGCTGGGGGTCTGCAACAACACTGTGGCAGGTGGTGACTTTCGTGGGATGCAAAGAGATCTATCTCTAGAGCACCCCACCGTCTAAAAATCAATTCCACCACCAGTCTGTTCAAGGTCCATTCATGAAGGGCCTGGTTGAGTTGACTCAGAGCATCTGCTAGGGTAATGTCCTTGTCAGGCAGATGAATGGCCTGAACGGAAACTCCTAAGGAGTAAGTCAGAGACCAAATTCTCATAGCTTCTGTACAGAGAGGCTCCAGTCTTGTTCCTCCTTGCTTGTTTATGTAGTACATCGTGGTGGTATTGTCTTTTCTGACCTGTACCACCCTTCCCTGAACTGGTGGTGTGAAGGCTTGGCATGCCAGAAGCATTGCTCTGAGCTCCAGCAGGTATATATGCTGGAATGACTCTGCACTGGACCAAGTGCCGTGAGTAGTGTGATCCCCTAGGTGGGCACCCCACCCTAGTAGTGATGCATCTGTTGTGAGAATCACTGATGGAGACTTTTTGAAAAGGAACCCCTTCCCTGAGGTTGGCTTTCTCTTTCCATCACTGAAGGGCCAGAAGTAATGTTTTTGTTACTGGAACTAGCTTTGAGAGAGAATCCTTTCTCTGACACCAATGTGCCCTTAAGTGGAATTGGATGTCTCTTATCTGGAACCTGGAGCCCAGGACTGTGACAGTAGCGGCTGCCATGTGGCCAGTAACTGTAGAAACTGTCTTACAGTTTTGGTTTGTTCAAGCTGAAGGAGCCTGCCATCTGCAGAGTACTTTTACCCTGTCCAGAGGTAGATAAGACCTGCTTTCCTGGATATTTAATTCTGCTCCTGTGAACTGCAGCACTTGAGAAGGAGAAGGACTGACTTTTGAGCTATACCAGAAAACCCAGAAGTCCTTGGTGAGCTGCAGATGTTCCTCTACCTGCTGTGGTGATTTTCCCACCACCAACCAGTCATCCAGGTAGAGGAAAACTGACACCTTGCCGTTGCAGGTGTGCCACAACCACTGCCAGGCACTTTGTGAACACTCTTGGAGCTGAAGTGAGACCAAATGGCAGGGTTGAAAGCTGGTAATGACCTGAAGGGAGTCTACACCTGAGGTACTTTCTGTGAGACTCCCTCATGGGGATGTGGAAGTAAGAATCTTTTAGGTCCAGAGGTGCCAGCCAATCTCCATTCTGGAGGGCTGGCAGAATCAGTGACAAGGTTACCATTTTGAACTTTGGCTTTAGTAAGTGCCTGTTTAGCACCCTTTGGTCTAGGATAGGCATCTACTCCCTATCTGTCTTTGTTGTGAGGAAGTATCTTAAATAAAAACCCTTTCCTCTTTGTTGTGGGGGCACAGGCTCCACTGCCTTTGACAACAACAGGTTCTGTACTTCCTTTTCCATCCGCTTTCTTTCTGCATTGGAAGCTGGCTTGAACAGCCTGGTTCTTAGAGAGGGAAGGGATTTGAAGCTTAGGGACATACCCTGACTCACTACTTCAAGGACAAACTTGTCTGTGGTGATGTTTCTAAGCCTGGACATAGTGAGCCAGTCTGCCCCCTACTGGTAGTGGGGAGGCAGCCTGGGAAAGCATATCAGGGGTCTTGCTTTGCCTGAGGCCAAGACTGGGAACCACACCTGGAATCTCTTCTGTCCCAGCCCTTGAAGAACCCTTGCTGTGGGTACTGCTGAACTTGGGGTACAGCCATGGCCTGATAAAAAGGCCTGGTGTGAAACTGCCTGCCCCTGCCTCCTCTTCCATAAGGTCTAGTGGACGGGGAAGCCCTTTCCTTGGTAGAATTGCTTCTGTAGGTGGCCTTGTACTCGTCTACCTTTTTCATGTATGCCTCCATATAGAAACATAGACTTTGATGGCAGATAAGGACTGCTTGGCCCACCCAGTCTGTCTATTTCCCTACCTTTTGGACAAGCTGCAGATCCTAGTTAACCAATAGCCTACTTCCTCCTACTACCCACAAGAATTGCCTTATGTCTGTCCCATGCATTCTTGAATTCCCCCACTGTTTTTGACCCCACGACTTCCTCAAGAAGGCCATTCCATGCGTCCACCACCCTCTCTCTGAAATAAATACTTCCTCACGTTGCCCGAGCTTTTCCCCCTCTATCTTCAATTTGTGTCCCCTTGTTCTTGCACATCTCTTTTTCTGAAAGATGCTACCCTCTTGGACTTTGTTGATTTCCTTGAGGTACTTGAAAGTTTCTATTATGTCCTCCCTCTCCCTCCTTTCCTCGAAGGTATGCATATTAAGTTTCTTTAGTCTCCCTTTGTATGGTTTCTAGTGCAGACCCTGCACCATTTTAATTGCCCTTCTCTGGACAGCTTCCATCCTGTCTATGTCCTTATGGAGATATGGAGATGAGGTCTCCAAAACTGCATGCAGTACTCCAGATGGGGTCTCACCAACTGTCTGTACAGAGGGATGACAACTTCCTGTTTTCTACTGGTGATGTCTCTCCCAATGCAGCCCAGTATCCCCCAGCCCTCATTACTGCCTTCTCACATTGCCTGCCTACCTTTAGGTCATCTAATATGACTACCCCAGGTCAGTTTTCATTTTTGTTGTTGTTAGTACCCCCCCCCCCCGCATTGTGTACTCTTTCCTTGGGTTTTGTTTCCCAGGTGTATGACTTGCACTTCTTTGCATTGAATCTAAGCTGCCACACTTTTGACGATT
This sequence comes from Neoceratodus forsteri, assembly GCA_016271365.2. Taxonomy (NCBI): domain Eukaryota; kingdom Metazoa; phylum Chordata; order Ceratodontiformes; family Ceratodontidae; genus Neoceratodus; species Neoceratodus forsteri. The sequence goes on along the minus strand of CM057456.1, from coordinate 684,891,614 downwards.
CCTCCAACCTTGCCAAGTGCCTTCTCATCCTTTCCACCCTCCTTGTGTATCAACCCTGTTGCAGATCTTTGTGTCATCTGCAAAGAGGCATACATTTCTTTCCAGTCTCTCTGCAATGTCACTTATAAAGACATTCACTGACCTACGCAGCTAGTATAGTGTTATGCTTGTGCAACTGTGTTAGTTTGGTTTTGGCTGTTCGCACTCTGTATTCCAGAGGAATTACCACCCTGTAGGGGTACCCCTCAGAGAGGGTTTCACCCCTAGAGGTGCCATGGGACGATTCCCGTGGCTAAAGGTACCTTAGGAATCCCCTAAAGGAGAAAGTGCTGCCGCTGGAGGAGAAGGGGAGGATGGTGGGGCAAAGAAAATATGCTTCAAAATGAGGCTGAGAGGAACTGCGTATATAGCTCAGGAAGTGGGAGTGGCTGGCTGCTTGACCACTGAACTCCAGGCAAAGCCTTTCCAATTAAAGAGGACCGGCCCCAGTACTGAATCCTGCGGTACCCCGCTAGTAAACCCCCTTTCTTCAGAGTGGACTCCATTTAATATTACCCTCTGCGTTCTATTGCCCAGCCAGTGTTTTACCCAGGCTACCACCCTGGGGCCCACTCCCAGCCTAATTTATTTATTAATCTTTTCTGTGGGACTGTGTCAAATGCCTCACTAAAGTCTAGGTAGGCCATGTCCATAGCCCCTCCCTGGTCTACTACTTTGATCACCCAGTCAAAGAAATCTATTAGAGTGGTCTGATGTGACCTTCCCACTGTGAATCCATGCTGCCTTAGGTCCTGTGTCCCGCTGGCCTCTAGGTGCTCAACAATTCTTTCTTTCATTAGTGATTCCATCATTTTCCCTACCACTAAGGTCAAACTAACTGGTCTGTAGTTTCCTGCCTCTCTCTTGCTCCCACTTTTGTGCAGGGGAATCACATCTGCTTTCCTCCAGTCCTCAGGTGCCACGCCATCCTCCCATGACTTGTTAAAAAGGGTAATCAGTGGTGTCATATGTTCTCCCCTTAGTTTCTTTAGAATTCTGGGGTGAATCCCATCAGGCCCCATTGCCTTGTCCACCTTGAGTTTTAGGAGTTCTTCAGGACCCTTTCCTCTGTGAATGGACTGATATCAACACCCCATCCAGAGTGCTTCTATTGTTTGGTCCCTTTCTTTCTTTTTGTGAATACTGAACAAAAATATTCATTCAGTATCTCTGCCTTTTCACTGTCACCCTCTGCCCAGCCTCCTCCTTTGTTAGCCTCACTATCCTCCCTTGGTCTTTCTTTGCTCACTAATGTATCTATAAAAGGTTTTATCTCCCTTCTAACTGAGTTGGCTATCTTTCCTCAGTTTGGGCCTTTGCTGTTTTGACTTCCTTCTCCGCTTCCTTCTGCTTTAACTGATACAGTTCTCTGTCCTGTTCTTTCTGTGATTACTTATACTTTCTGAATGCTATCTTCTTTTCCCTAACCTTCTCCACCACCTCTTTGAGAACCATAGTGTTTTTCCTTCATTTTGTTTTGTTTATTTGCTTCACACAAAGGCTTGTTGCCTCTGTGATGGCAGTTCTGATTTTTCCCATTGTTTCTTCACCCTCCTTCTTTCCCTTTAGCTACTGCATTCCTTAGGCATCTCCCATTCTGCACAAATTAGCCTCCAAAGTCCAGTACCCTTGCTTTTGAATGGCTTGACTCTATGGCAGTGTTTATTGTGAACCACAATGTCTGGTGGTCGCTTGTTCCCAGACGCCTACCCACTTCTAAATCCAAGATCCTCTCACCCCTGCTTGACAGTATCAGGGTCTAAGACTGCTCCTTCCCGAGTGGGTTCCAACACTAGCTACCTGAGGCATGCCCCTGTAGGACATCGAGAATGACTCTGCTCTTGGATGTGGCTGCAGCAAATGTGCTCCAGTTAACATCGGGCATATTCACATCCCCATCAACAATATCTCTACTTTTTCTGCCATTCTAAGGATGCCGCTTATAATTTCTTTGTCCATTTCTCCCCTGAGATGGGTCTGTATACAACCACTGTCTGGATTGTGGCATCATATCCTGTCTCCAAGGTGACCCACAGTGTCTCCTCTCCTCCCTGTTTACCCTTTGGTTCTGTTGCTTTGATCCCTTCCCTATGTAGAGAGCTCCTCCTCCTCCTCCTCCTCCTCCTCCTCTTACCCTCCCTATCCCTCCTGTAGATTGTGTACCCCAGTATGTTGACATCTCACCATGGTTCTCCAGGTACCAAAAGGAATTTCCCTCAACAGGAAAATCCAGAACTTTGTTCTGCATATCCTGAGTAAGGTTTGTGGCTCTTAACCAGGCAAACCTTCTCTGAGCAATGGTATTAGCCATCCACCTGGCAGCTGTGTCATTGGTATCTGCTGCCATCTGAAATCAGTATTTCGCTGCTTATAAACCAAATCTATCAGTCTCCGCTAAGTCAGCTGAAAGACCAGAGGGAGCTTTGTCTGCCATAGCCATGACAGACTGCCAGAGAGATTTTTGATACTGGGCTGCATAAGCCTGGAAATTAGCTTGTCTGATGGCCAAGGACGCTGATAAGTATCCCTTCTTGGCCATGCTATCAATCTTTCTGGAATCTTTTTCAGGGGGGTGAGATGCCAGAGGAGCATTTGCCTTGTCTCAGGCTGCAGCTTGTACCATCCCCTGGTCGTCAGAGTGGGAGAATAAGAATTCAGCCACTTCCCTGTCCAGCTGATACTTCTTGTCCAGCCTTTTGTCTAAAGGGAGGACAGACCCAGGTGTCTGGAGGATTCTGAATGTGTCTTTTTAAAGAATTTATTCATGGTAAGCAGCAACTTCTTAATGGGTGTTAACTGCACCATTTCTAGATATTCTGCTCCTCCTCATCCTCTATCTCTCACCTCAGTGGTAGAGCTATCGAGAGCATCTACTATTTTTCTAATGAAGGTAAAATGAGATGAATAATCCTCTGAGGCCCTGGAAGGACAGCCAAACTCCTGTTCAGGGGAGACTTCTGGCTCTATAGACTTTCCTTCGTCTTCTCATACTCCCCATAGTCTTCCCTGTCCTCACGGAGGGAAGACTGAGTTGATTTACCAGGGGTCTGAATTGTTGACTGCTGTCCAGTAGGTAGCATCCCCTGCAAGACCGTAAAAGCTTGTGCAATCTGCAGTGGAGAAGGCATATTTCCAGTCACACCAGAAGTCCCCAAAGGCTGATAGCAGGGGTTTCTGTGTGTTTAAACTTTCTGGTTTCTTTTCAGTGGAAGCGAGAGCTAGCCGGTTCAGCAGGCCTTTCTGAAATGACCTCTGCACCCATATCGGGAGAAGTAGTGGTTTCTGGGGTTTCACCACAACCACTGAGAGGTGTTGGCTGGTCAGAGTCAGATGGACCCTTAGGTGGAGCGATTTCTTTTGAGCCTTTCCAAATGTTTTTCAAGCGTTTTTTCAGAAAAGATCTTGCAAATCTCACAATCTGACTTTAAATGGTCATAGCCAAGGCAGACCACACAAGAAGTGTGCTTATCTGCCTTAAAAACCTCTCCACACTCAGTAAAGTTTTTAAAACCGGGTTCACCGGTCTTTCTCTTATGCTTTTCTGACATTTCAGCCAATGCAGCAGAAAAACAGCAACCACAATGAAATTTAAACTTTTAAAACTAAGATTAGCGGTTGCAGTCAGTTCAGGAACTGATCAGGGAACTGATCAGAACCAAGAACTGATAAAAAAGGATCCGGGTTTAGCAGTTCAGTAACCAGTATTAGCGGTTACAAAAAAACAATTGTATTTAAACAAAATACTCTAAAATCGCCGACAATGGCCCTTTAGCCTGCCTACTTTTTCCTGACTCCCTCCTATCCTATACTAACTATATACTGTTCACCCGGAAACTTGTCTGAAGCTGGCTTATATTGTTTCTCTCCATTTTTGGCTGTATAATAAATGTTTAGACATCTTTGTGTTTTTAAGACGGTAACCACTGTTGACCTTTGTATGTATGTTACCCTACATCCTTTGATGTGGAACCTGTGTCAATGAGCAGTTCCTGCTGAAAGGTATTTGTAATCCTAGAGTTTAATAAAATAAAAATAAAAAATAAAGGAGTTTCTGTCACAAAACTCTGCTAAAACAAAAAAATTTCCAATTCCCCTCCGGTTGTACTGAACCAGGAGAAACCGAGAAAAAATCAGCAATTTAACTAAAATAAGCTAATGGTTATCTAAAAACAGTACAGTTATGTAAGAACTTACCGTAACAGTAGATCTTTGAGAACAGCTCTTGCAGCAGGTTACACCATTATGACTGGAGCCGGCAGGCAGCAGGTCCCTAAGAAAAACCTTCTAGCTAGCTACATACAGCGGGGGACCGCTCCTGACATCGGCCCTGCCCCCGGCGTCACATACATCATAAAAGGGGTGGTCCCCCAGCATCCCTCAGTTCTCCCGCTGGAGACTCCCAGCATAGCGATGTGATTCTGATGGGGAGACCGAGGATCCACTTCTACAGGAAGATCAAATACTAAATATATATCTAATATAGCTAAAATAGCTGACCTCCTGAGGGGAAGGTGGGTGGGAAAGTACCTGCTGCAACAGCTGTTCTTGAAGATCTACTGTTATGGTAAGTTCTTATGTAACTGGACTATCTTACTTTGAGAAACAGCTTTGCAGCCGGTTACACCATTAGGACTGAGTCCCAAGCAGTGATAGGTATTACCCTAAATTTGGGAGAAGGACAGGAGAAGGTAAGGAAACCCCTCATGAAAGAAGCCGCTACAGAACTGCAAGGCCAAAGCCTGCTCTGTGCCTACAGCCAACATACACACTGTAGTATCTGATATATGTGTGCACTGCACTCCAAGTATCTGCTGTGCAAATGATAGGTGCTGAAACATTTTTCAGGGGAGTGAAAGAGGTTGCTACCCCTCTGGTGGAATGACCCTTTAACGGTCCCGGTAAGGGTTTGTTTCGCTTCTGGTAACAGAACACGATGCAGTTCACCAACCATTTTGAGAGTGTCTGTTTTGACACCAGTGCCCCTAACATTCTGTGAGCAAAGGACAAAAACAACTGGTCAGACTGTTGGTCCTGGTCAGGCAGAACCTGAGAATCCTGTGTATATCCAGTATGTGTAGGAGAGCCTCTCCTCTGTTGGTATACCTTGGATAGTAGACTGGTAGGTCTATATCCTGGTTAAAGGTTAATTCGGACACTACCTTAGGAAGAAACATTAGACTGGTTCTTAAGAACACCCTGTCCTTGTGGAAAATCAAATAAGGCTCTTTGCACATAAGTGCTTGGAGCTCTGAAATTCTCCTTACTGAAGTAACTGCAACTAAAATAAAGCCTTCCAAGAGAGAAGGCGAGCTCACAATCAGCGGTTGGTTCAAAGGCAGGTGGTGTGAGATTTTCTAATGAAGAGAAGATCCCAAGAAGGGATCAGATCTCCAGTGGGTAACTTCAAGTGGAGGATGACACGCAGAGGTGCACGTGACAAATCTAGTTGGACCAAAGATTTGTCCCCAAATGGTGCATGATATGCAATATGGCATCAAGATGCACCTTTATTTATTTATTTTTTTTGCTATTTCTTTATCCTCCTACTGCTGCCACTGATCCATCTCTCAGAGCCCCCTCGAGATGCCAATCTGCAGCCACCCAAGGAGTCTGCCCTAGAGTGTTAACGCCACTTCATACCTTCAGGGCCTCGGATTACCTTCCGGCAGGGCAGCGGAGATCCCCATATCTCCCCTGAGCATTGTTTGGGAGTGACAGCTGAGTCTGCTTTCGGTGCTGCCTCGAACCAATGCTGAGGCTCGCTGCCTAGACCAGGGCAGGGTATTTTCTGGTGTTCTGGTGGATCCTCCCCAATGTTGGTATGCAATGGGGACAAGGCTGCGGCATGCGTGAGGCATGTGAGCTGGTCCCCTGCTAACATCTACCCCTCGTAAGCGTCTCACAGCTGCGACCACCTGAGGTTCCCCAACAGGTGGCAGTATCGCAGCAAAGAGTAGCTTCCCCCTTCCCGGAGAAGGAGAGCAGCCATTGGGCGCTCAATCCTTCTCCCTCCTGGCTGACCCCCGTCGACCCGAGTCTGCTCCCGAACCCGGGTCGCCAGCGTGGTACAAGGTGTGGCGTCCAGCGCATTAACCCTCAGCACCACCGGCCCGGCCCCAAGATGCACCTTTATTGAAGAGTAGCTCAGCCCTGCTCATGCAAGGAAAGGAGGTACCCAAAACTGATTTGACCGGCAAGATAGTGGGTCTAGGTCATGGGCCAATGACCAAAGGCAGAACCTCTGCCATTTCCGGCGTATGAGGCACGAAATGGAGGCTTCCTTGCTGCCACTAGGATGTCTGCCACACCGTGATAAGACACTGCTAGCTCCTTAGGAGCCAGGCATGCAGGTGGAAGGACCTGAGGTTCGGGTGAATCAGAGACCCGTTGTCTTGTGGCAGTGTCACCGAGCTGAATGGAAGAGGAAGTGGTGGTTCACTCGCTAGCCCCTGCAGAACAGGAAATCAAATCTGTCTGGGCCAATATGGGGCCACCAGAATCATTACTGCTCCATCATCCTGCAGTTTGAGCAGGACCCTCTGGATCAAAGGGAATGGAGGAAAGGCATAGAGGAATCTGCCTATCCAGGAGAGGGACAATGTGACTCACCAGAAAACACCAGGCCCTGGATCTAGCGAGCAGAAACTGGGCAGTTTTACATTGTATGGGGAAGCGAACAGATCCAAATCTGGCATTCCCCATTTTTTGAAAAGCATTTCTGATACTGACTGTAGGAGCTCCCATTAATGCGCACTGGATTGAGATCTGCTTAACAGATCCGCCACATGTTCTGTAATCCAGGAACATGCATGGCAGACAATGTGTTGTGCTCCATTGCCCAGTACCACCACACTCACATGGCCTCTTGACAGAGTTAGTAGGAGTGAGTGCCTCCCTGCTTGTTGATGTAGAACACTACTGACATGTTGTCTGTTTGATCAGCAAGTGTCCTGGGGTTATGTCTGCCTGCAAGGCTTGAAAGACATAAAGAACTGCTCTCATCTCGAGGACGTTTATGTGAAGGGTCCTTCAGTCCCTGACCATAGTCTCTAAGTCTTTTGTTGCCTAAATGGGCATCCCAACCTGATCCCGACGTGTCTGTGGTCAGAATCAGAGAGTGGGTAGGAGGTGGAAGGAACTCCTACCAAGAGGTGCTCTGGAATCATCCACCATTACAAGACTTGGAGAACAGAGTTGGGGATCAAGACTATCTGGTCCAAGCCATCTTGGCGTTAGTCCCATGGGACCCTGAGTGTTAACTGAATGAATTTGTCATGTGGAGCATGAAAGGGGTACCGTGGCTATGGTGGCTGCCATATGCCCCAGAAGGCGCAGTATGGTCCTAGCTGGGACCTGACATTGAGCTCTGCTATGCCTTATCAGGGCTCATAGACACTGTGCCCTGTTTTCTGGTAGAAAGGCCCTTCCCTTGCTGGTGTCCAGCACCGAGCCAATGAACTGAAGCCTTTGGCAGGGTGTGAGGGTGGATTTGGCCAGGTTAAGCGTGACACTTAGGGAGCTGAATAGTGACTAAGTGTCTTATAGAACGTTATTTAACTCTCTCTGAGACACTGCTATCAGAAGCCAGTCGTCCAAATAGGGGAAGACATAGTGATCCTTTCTTCTAAGTGCCGCCGCTACCACTGCCAGGCATTTGGTGAATACCACCGAGCCGATGACAGGCCGAAAAGGCAGGGCTCGGGTCAGTGATGGCGACCTGGAATTTGAATCGCAGGAACCTCTGATGATGTTTCGCAATTGGAATGTGGGAGTAGGCATCTTGCATGTTCAGTGATGCAGCCAAGCGTCCAGGCATATCATCGCGATCAAGCCTGGTAGGGTCACCATCCTGAAGTGTTTGTATGACATGAAGGTGTTGAGATCGCTTAGGTCTAGGATGGGACATAGGTCTCCTGTCTTCTTGGCACCAGAAAGAAGTGGAATAATATCCTTTCTCTCTGGATCCACGGAACTTTTCTATGGCTTCTTTTCGAGAAGAAATATCTCTTCTCGATTTATGTGGCATGCTGGCCGAATACTGGGAACGCAGTGGTGGTTTGGACAGTGGTTGTCCGGACTAACTTGATAGAGTGCCTCTTTGAATGAATTGGAGCACCCATTGCTCTGATGTGATTTGCTGCCACCCTGGCAGGTGGTTTACGAAACGACCCCCGACCTTCTCCTTCCTTTGAACCAGAGGGGGAGGAGGGGTCTGCACTGAGTCAGGCAATGGAGGGGGAGGGGAGGGTAGCCCGAGGAGTTTTTGTGTTACTGGTATCTTGACCTCCGGTAGAGCAAGGTGGGCCTCTGCGATTAAAGCCTTCTCTCTGCTGTTGTCCATATCAGGGCTGTTGACCCTGTTTGCCCTTGAACCTGTTCTGTTGCCTCCGAAATGGCTTCTGTTTAGGTCTGTACATGGCCTGTACTGATCTGACTGCCTTACCAGCATCCTAAAGTTTCATTATTATCTTCTCGGACTCTTCGCCAAAGAGAATGAACCTTTGAATGGGACGTCTAGGACACCCTTCTGGATGTCAGGTGTAAAACCCCATACATTCAGCCAAGAGTGTCTTCTAAGACAGACTCCTGATGCCGCACTTCTGGCTGCCGAGTCTGCGGAATCATAAGCCGCTCTGAGTACAGTGTTGCCACATCAGAGCCTGTCTGGAGGAGTTTTATCAGCTCCTCTTTCTTGTCTCCCTCCAGCATGTCCTTTACAGGTCTTAACCTTGTTCCCTCAAGGCATTTTGAAATTGCACCATGTGGGTCAGGAAATTTAGTGACGTTATGCAGCAAGTTGCTGATGCATATACCTTTCTCTCCATGGAATTGAGTTGCTTTGATTCTGTGATCTGGGGGTTGTGTGCTGAGATGTTGTGGTCTTTGAGATCTGTCGTGAATGGCCATTATGACCACAGAGTCTGCCACTGGCTGTTCTCCTAAATAGAGATCCTCAAGAGGAGCCCTGTACAAGCGATCCACCTTCTTGGGGACTGCGGAAGAGGAAAAGGGGTGCTTCCAAGCAGCTTTTGTTATGTCTTGGAAGATGTCCACTAAAGGTGGGACCACCACTGGTTTGGGTCCTTTTGTCTTAAGTATTTCGCCAGTCGGGCGCTCTGGGATCTAAGTCCTCGGTGTCCCAGCCTGTATTGTCTTGGATATGTCGAGAATATCCATAAATGTTGGGTCGTCTGGTGGGGACCTTGGCAGATCCCGTGGGTCTGGAGAAGGGACACTAAAGGGCAATGCCAACCTGGACGATTCCGAAGATCAGGAGTGAGACTCATCCGATGATGAAGAGTCTGATCTCCTATGTTGTCTTTTAGGTCTATGTACACTAGAAGAGCGGAAAAGGGTCTGGGAAAGAGACCTCGGATGCATCTTATCCTTGAGATTTTTTCTCCTTAGACCAGCCCCTAGGTGTTGGACTTTTCTCTTTGGGGTGGTCTGTCTGGGATTTTCTTTCGGAGGAGCTAAGTTTTCCACTAGAGGTTTTGTGGGAACTACGTCCTTCCTGATGATTTCCCACCAATAGGAAAACAATTCCTTAGCTTCATTTATGTTAAAGACTGACGACTGACCATGTGTCAGTTCCTCTCTAGGTGTCTTCCCGTCTCCTGTACCAGGCTTTCTGTGGCCTGACGCACCTGTTGGCTGGTCCTTGGGTGGCATTGGGTCATGTGGGAGGTTTCCTTCCTCCCAGCCTCCTGATTCCTGGTCGTCACTGATCTGTTCAACCCTGGTGTCAGTACCATCGTTGTCTGAACATCTTGGATGGCCGACGCCCGGTACCGATGAGGTGACATCCTTCTGGCAAGTGAGGACTTCTGACTCCTTGGGACGTTTGGCGGTCATCTGCTCCAACATCCGCTTTTGGTCTGAGGCCCACTTGAGGGACATCAGATCAGCAGTTCATTTAACGGATGTCCCCATGGAACCCCTGGGGAGAGGGATGGGAGACCGACCTGCCATGGTCGGTGTCCTGGCGCCGGTCCAGGGAGTCAGGGCCTGTGGTGGCGGCCGACTTGGAATGCATCTTGGGTGGGCAATTGGTTGACGCAGATTGGCCTGAAGAGCCCGAAGGTCGGCTATGCGGTGAGTCCTTGGGCCGGACCTTATGAGACTGAAGGGTAGAAGCCTTCTCTGTAGCACCCGACGTCTGGACTTTCACCAGCAGAGGTTGGGTCTTTGCCCGAGGTGGAGATCCGTTGGACCAGGCAAAGTCCCAGCTAGCCCTGGAGTCAGACATCCGTGTGAATGGGGCGCTTTTCTCCTTCTCCTCCTTTGTTCCTTGTGTTTCCCGATCTGTGGATGACTCTTCCTGAGAGGAGGAGTTCTCTGCATGGCTGCTAATCTTCTTTTCTAAAGGAAGGTCTCTAAACTTTCTGTCTGCGGATCCTCATGCGGCTGTTAAAGTTTTGGCAAATGGAGCAAGTTTTAGTGTCGTGTTTTGGGCCTAGGCACCTGACACAGGCCGTGTGCTGGTCCTTTAAAGGAATATTTTTGCCACAAGCACATTTTGAGGAGTGCTTTTCGACAGAGGACATCGGGCAAGATGACATGCAAATGTAGAAAAGAAAATCGAACTTGTTCGAGAAAAATAAATATAAAAGAAATACTCGAGTGATGGCATTGTTCGATAGCTGAAGGTGTCGGTGGAGCCGATGCTTGTAAGCTTCTAATGGCAGGAAAAGAAATGAGGGATGCCGGGGATCGCCTTTATGATGTATGTGATGCTGGGAGCGTGGTCAAGTCGGGATGGTCCCCGCTGTATGTGGCTAGCTAGAAGTGTTCTGTGGGGTCCTACTATCGCCGGCTTCAGTCCTAATGGTGTAACATAGCTGCAAGAGCTGTTTCTTGAAGTAAGATCAAAAGATAAGGGCAGATGAAAATAAAAAGAATACTTATATATTTTATAAGTTTCACAATGAGATGTTGAGGAGAGGATCTCTGAGTGTCTTGTCTTGACATGTGGAGAGTGAAATCTGAGGGTTATAATGTAGGCAGCATTTGAAAAGTGGCATAACATTCCATCTCCGGGCAGATATGGCTTAAAGGCATACTGCATAAGAGTTAGGAATATTGAAGTATTCCTGGGGTGAGAAACTTATTTTAGTACTTGCACTACTGTGATGGTGGCTAATACAGTGACATCCACCAGAGGCAGGTTACCTGCACTGGTAACAAAATACGATTTATACAGATTGAATGCCTATTATTTGTTCTTCTTCCCCAACCATGCTGCTACAATAACTTTCACTGGCAGACTGAAACTGGTACTGGAACTCAATCCTACTCCAGACTGCTACTAACCAGTTGTGCTGTCATTCCTAGCCAACTGCCCAATTAAAATCTGCCACGGTAATCTCTAGCATCCACAATTTGACTGAACCAGTCCAGCCACACTTCCTTCTCTGCAGTGCCTCAGCTATTAAATGATGGCACTTTGCAACCAAGCTCTGAAAATGCAGCCATTTCTCTGGTGCTCAGTCCCTAGACCCACCTCAGTCATCACATAACGGCACTTTGAACCGCGGCTGCCAAAGCTGCTGAAGTCACTGTGATGCACCTCACTTGTGATAACTCATGTGGAGCATCATGGATTCTTCCAGCATAACGCTGGGACTACGTGATAACAGCTAACAAACTTGACATTAGGTACCAACCATATAAGTGTACTCCAGGGATCTCTGCCTCTGTAGGTGTACTAGGCCTGTGTAAATGTGAGTACTTGGTTTGTCCTTTAAGAGCTGTGAGTCAGCAGCCTACTGGCTAAGGGTTCTGAGGGCCGAGCCCGCTGCCTGGGTCTGACAAGTCCAGGGTGTTGTGCTTTGGCTAGATCTGGGATAGGAAAGTTGCAACATCTCACTAGATTAACTAAAAGTTCCTACTGAGTAACTCTTTGAAAAATCCTTGGGAATCAAGGCAGTGGCTGTTTTGCATTAGTGCCCCTCCAAGGGGTGAATTTCCACATTTGGAAGGATTCCTGAGAGACAGCTTAGTACTAAAAGAAATGAAAGAAAACAGACTGGAGACAATCTGGTAACATGAAAGAGAAACGACAAAGTAGCACTAGAAGATTTCATTTATTTAAGGCACCCTTCCCCCAAGGCTCAGGGCGCCAGTATAATAAGATAGAGATAGCAGGTAAAAATAACCAACTGACATAAAAACATAACACAATATAATACTACAACAAAAACAATCCCTAATAATACCAAAAATAACCAACTGACATAAAAACATAACACAATATAACATTAAAGCAAAAACAATCCCTAATAAAATCAATTCTTAAATATCTAAAATGCACTGCACATATTTTGGACAGTCAACCTTGACTAGCAGAAGGGAGTATTACTCCCCAAAAGCCTGGGAAAATAAAAAAGTTTTAGGCTTCCACTGAAGATGTCTCCCTCAAAGCCCTTGAGAGAGAATTTCACAATAAAGGACCTGCTACTTTGAAAGATTGGTTCTCCGAGATTTTTAGCCTTGACCTAGGTATCACTAGGAGACCCTCCTCCGTGGAGCAGAGGGGTGCACAGGACTGTAGGGATGGAGGAGATCACGCAGGTAACCCCAGGCCAACCCAGGTACGGCCTTATAGGTTAGTAGTCCAACTTTATAGGTGATACACCACTTTACCGGCAGCCAATGCGGTTCCCGCAGCACTGGAAAACGTGGCTTGATCTCGAAAGCTGGAGCAGCCAAGTTCTACACAAACAGCAGATGCTGTGACATACCTCTGCTTACCCCAAGGTACAGAGCATTAGTTATCCAGCCCCAAGGTCCCACAAACATGCACTAGTGAGGACAAGACCTCTGAGGGGATAAGGGATCGAATCCAGTTGATATTCCTAAGATAGTAAAAGGCATTCCGGATTACTGCAGACACCTGAGCCTCAAATGTCAGCCCTTCATCCAGAATGAAACCCAGACTCTTGACCTTCGTAGCAGCCATGAATCTGGAAGCACCAAGACAAAGCCCTGTCTCCCTTGTAGCTGCTGATGCTCCCCCATACGACTCGGCTCAATCATCAGTACTTCAGTTTTGTCTGGGTTAAGTCCTAGCCAACTCAATGACATCCAGTCCTGGATCTCAGCCATGCGCCTTCCACCGTGCCCCTTGTCTTGGGTGCAAAAGACAGAGAGAGCTGGGTATCATCTGCGTAACAGAAAAATCCAACACCATACTATCTAATGATCTTACCTAGGGGTAGCATGTATATCACAAACAACATGGGGGAGAGGACTGACCCCTGAGGCACAACACAGTGCAGATCCCCCAAGGGCAAGAGAAACTTTCCATCACAGCACTCTGTGTCCTGCCCATGTGGTAGGATTTAAACCACCAGATGACTTTGCCAGTGAGCTCTACAAGCTCCCTGAGTCAGTCCAATAAAAGTCCATGGTCCACAGCATCAAATGCTGAAAAGAGATCAAGGAAAACAAGAATTGATGACTCTCTTCTTTCTCTTGTCCTGAGTAGGCCATTGTACATCCTAACTAACATGGACTCTATACTGTGCTTGACCTAAACCCAGACTGGAGAGGATCATAGATGTAAAAAGTCATAAGGAGTATCTCAAGCTGCAAAGCAACCACCTTCTCCATAATTTGCCTAAGAATGGCAGGTTAGAGACAGTTCAGTAATTCACCAAGATGTCTCAGTCCATTGATGTTTTTTTCAAGAGGGGCTTCACCAATGCATTTTTCAATGCAGAGGGGAAGATCCCCTCTGATAGAGAACACCAGATAATCTTGTCAAACACCAGGCCCAGCTGCGCGACACAGCCCACAAGTGGCAGAGTCGGACCTGGATCCAGTTCACAATATGTTGATCACAGCTCTAAAATCACCTCCACAACCTCCTCTGTCATCACTGGCCAAAACTCTCCCTAGGACCACTGACTGCTGATGCGACTCCCCGGCTTGACACTGTTGGGTCATAACAGTACACTTGCTGAGATTGAGGACCTAATAGAGGGCACTCTGTCTGAAAAGAACCAAGTAAACTCCTTACACTTAGCGACTGGAGCAACCCTTATGGGTTTCAGATGGGCCAAATGAAGAAGCCTGGTGCCACCTGAAAAAAGCTGAGCAGATGGGTTCCTTCCAACTGCAATCTCCCTGGACAGGAACTCTGCCTTCTTATGGGGACTGCCTTTGATATTCACCACAGTGAATATTCAAAGCCAGTTTGTCCTCCTCTGCCTCGATCTTCTACAATGCTCCAGCCATCGGCCCTTTGCTTTCATCACTCTCAGCTCGGCATCAAACCACAGCAAGCCAAGGTGTGAAACCAGTGCCTGTACATGGACTCGCATTACGAGGTCAAAGGCCCAATCAATGGCCCCGTTATCAGCCACCACTGCTTCCTCCGTAACACAGAGCATACTGTCAATATACCCGGGCAGTCCAGTACCGCCATAAGTCCATCTCCCATGTCTCCCTTGTTGATTATGGACTGGCAACCAACACTGCCCTACAATGTATTTCCATCGTGCTTAATAAGGCATGTCGCCTTCTCACAGGTGCTGCAAGACTCACGCACACCTGTCACCTTTACTCACAGGCCAGGTGGCTTCAACTAAATAAAAGAATAAGACACCAATCTTGCCTCCTTGCCAAGAAATGCTCTCTCAGTCTACTACCGGTAGGGGTCCAGAAACTCCTGACCATGCACTCAAGCTCCTGTTTCACAAGAAACTCCACCACCCAGATCTACTAAATTCCTAGACTCCGCACTTCCTTGGCACAATGCACATTCTGTTACTGTGCTCCTCACTGGACCAATGTCTTACCACCTGACATTTCCAGTGCTGCAACTATTTGTTTTTCAAATACAAACTACAACAGCACTTTATCTCAACCGCAGCTATGGCTGCCTCCATGAGCTACTCGTTGCCTCAAAGGCAACCTTACACCCTTATCTCACGCCTAACCTTCTCGCCTGACATGACCTACCCTTAGCACTTCAGGTCACCATACTACCTCACAACCTTTGCCACCTCTACCCCACCCATTCTGTATACTCCCCCTCACTCCCTACCCACCCACTAGCATCCTTACCTCTATCCTCCTACTATCATCTCTTCTCATGCAACCCAGTAGAGTGCCCTAACTTTGACTCAGGCAAATTACTTGCTGCCTATGATCCTAAATTTGGTGTGTTCACTATAGGAACTCTGTCTAAAAATGTACTACTGCATCTTACTGTTACCCTGTCTAAAACATGTGCTGCTGTTTTGATGTACTTTTGTCCTTGTAACTAACGAGGAAACCATAAATGAGTAACTGCTCACGCGTGTAATTCAAGAACTCAATAAATAAGTAAAATAAAATCTGGCCTAAGGTTTCATAAAGGGCGATACTGGACCATCTCAACAGGAGGTGGACTACGGAGGGGCAATGATCTGACCAACTGATCTGATCAGTCTTGAGGTTTTCAATCTCAAGCCCCAGGGAGAACACCAAGTCCAAGGGAATGCCCATGTTGACGAGTCACAGCAGCAACTGCTTGTGCTAGCCCTAGGGATTTCATTCCCTGGAGTAAATCTTGTCCAACGTGCCAAAGTTCATCATCGACTCAGGCACTGAAGTCATACAGGATACTCCATCTCGGCGATTCCAATACCTTGTTGGTAACAAAGTTAATTATCTCTTGCAGGACATCCCCCTTGCTCCCCGAAGGCTGGTAATCAAGTAAGATCCTGCAACCAGCACATGGACCACCACACATGGTCACGCATTCAAATGGCAAGGTGTCCCCCACCAGGTGGACAATCAGGCTCAACTCAGTTCTATAACAGATAGCCCCCCCCCACCCCCGATCCTTCCTTGGGCAGTGCGCCATAGGAAAACCAGCTGGGACGGCTGCCAAAATCAAGACAGAATCGTCCCCCAGCCAGGTCTCCATGAAACAAACCAGACTGACAGAGAAATGAGATATAAAATCTGCAATAATGGCAGTCTTATTTCTCATCGATCTGGCATTGCACAGCACCATCCGAAGAGGACAAGTATTGGTGGCTTATCAGCTACCTGTCCACTCGGGTCTGGTGAAATCCCCGGGGTACAGGGACTAAACACTTCTGGCAACTCTCATGTCTCCATTTCACCTCAGGGTGCCTCCTGGACCTCACAGAACCAACTGCACCCAGATCATCAGCACTACCCGAACCCAATGACCCCCCACCAAGGGCTTCTAGTAATACCTACCTCCCTGCAGTGCTTATATAATGCACCAGATGGAGGCTGGGTCACAAAAGTGGTGCAGGTCTCAGAGCAGAGAAGAGGACTAGCTGAGCCTAGGGGTTAACACAGGGCAACACACTTTAGTGCAACACCATATTAACTCAAACTCCCACTAAACACAGTCTCTCCCTACTTCCCCCTGTTAATAAAAAACACCCTAACCTCCCGCCAACACTCACTCCACCAACCACACTCTATTTAACAACTTTGTAACCACCATTCAGTCCCCGACTCACTTGAACAAATTAAAACAAATACAGTATCAAGTCACAAGTTAAAAGCAAGCAGTCCCAATTAAAGACAAGCCCTCCCATATACTCTCTTATACAAAAGTGCTACAGTGTCCGCTATAGTGTACATAAGTCCATAAATGTAATTCACTGAAGCCCACAAAGTTTAACACAGTTCAAATGTAGAGGGGAAAATAATTACCCCAACAGCACAATGTTCTGCTCCCACCAGAACTAAGTTCAATATAATACTATATATATATATATATATATTGCAAAAAACTTTGTTAATGCATCAGTTAGGGTTAAAGCAACAAAAGTATGGAAATGAGGCATTAGGGTTGAGCCCCCTAACACCCCCACCTTACACCCCAATCACTCATCCTCCACACCAATAGGCATCAGGGGTGCCATGGGTCGTTAGGACTAATTCTCACCACTCCATGTTTAAACAGGCTGGCATGGTACAGTACAGGAGAATGGGGTGAGAGTTAGGCCCATCAACTCATGGCACACCCAATGCCTGTTGGTGTTTGGAGGAAGAGGGGTGGGATGGTAGGGTGGTTAGGGACCATTTCAACGCCTCATTTCCATACTTTTGTTGCTGTAACCTCTAACTGATGCATTAATGATATTTTTGCAATTTATTTCCTCACTTTTGAGATATATAATAGTATCTTTATTTTATTGTGGAGCACATGGTCCTTGTACCCTGAGCTCCTATCCCTCTACAGATGCACAATATGTATGTAGCTGTGGGAAACAGTCTCTGGTCCCTGCGCTTCTGCACATTAAGTTACAAGCAGGTGTAGCAAAATTGCAACAAATAGTCATAACTGTGACATCTTAAATAATTTTCACCCCAAATGTTCTACATAACCTTCTTATCACCTCACCACATGTACCTAGTACAGAAAACATTCAAATCGCTGTTGAAATCGATAATGCTCAATCTGCTGCTACTGTTTTCTCTATCCATGTACCTTAATTTATTCTAAGTCCCTCCTTGTTGATTCCTGACTATGCCTATTGGTTGCCTCTGTCCCCAGCCCATGTACTTGTTTACCCTCCCTTATCTGACGAAGATCCTTTGTAAAAGAGCTTTTAGCTCAAAGGTTGTAATTCCAATTACCCAATAAAAAAATGCAATTCTGCACAATTGTAATGCCGTTTTGCACCACAGGTGCGGAAAAACATTTTTGGCAGGACTAAAAAATTACAGCTGTACTGTTCATGAGGTGGTATGACAAAATGGTAATGTTGAAAATCTGGAGGAAACCATGAAAATTGGCGGTTACATGTGTGTGCATAGGCTGCGCAATACACGCCTGTAATGTGGTCATTTGTTGAAATTCTTTCACCTAATTTTCAACATGGGTTTTTTTAGATTCTCCTCATGAACACTGGCACTGTGATTTTGTTAATACATCCTGAAAGTTGATTTCGCACAGTGACCATGCCATTCTGCGGCACAGGTGTGAAAATACATTTCGGGCAGGATGTTAAAAATGGCAGCTGTACTGTTCATGAGTAGGTGAGAAAAAATGTCAATGCTGAAAATCTGGAGTGAAAATATGAAAATCTGGCAAAGTTACAGGCGTGCGTACACACTGTGCAATGCAGTAATTTTTTGGCATTTTTGCATCAAATTTGAAACAAAGTTTTTGGGGACCCCACCTCATTAACAGTGGCACTGATGTTTCAATTTTCGTTACAAAGCGACCATGAAATCACCTTTTGGGACTGATTAAGGAAATGACAGTGCCAGCATTCACGTGGGTCCCAAGAACCCCATGTTGAAAATTTGGGGTCAAAATTCTAAAATGGCTGAGATATCAACCTAAGTTGAAACCCCCATTTACTGCCATTATACAGCACTTACCTTTGATTCTTCAGTTTGTGGTTCAGCTTTGAAGAGTGCAAACATGTCCCGGTCCAGAGAAGATCGCTGCTCCTGACCTCCGGAGGTAAGTATGGATAAGGAGGGTGCGGGTAGGTATGTGCTCAGTGGGAGGATGGGGATGGGAGGACTGATGAGGCGATGGACTGTTTTCTTTTTGCAGGTTAAAAAATTAAAGACAACGGCGATCGTTTTCTTTCTTTATAGCTATTTTAAAATAATACATTTCTGAGCACACTGGGGTGGGCTCCAGTGTGCCATATTACTGGGGTTGTGCATACATGTGCCAACACGGGGACTGGCACCCCACGCCAGCAACTGCAAACTAAGGGCTTGTGGGGGCATCATCAGACACTGGGAGGGCATCCCAGTGTCAGAACATTAAAATGTAAATATATATATTTGGCACACTGGGGAGCAATACATGTCGACATGGGGACTGGGCACCCTGATGTTGGCATTTAAATACTGCGGCTGTTTTTTTCTAGGAGAAATCCACCATTGTGGATCCCTGTTCATCACCCAATCATGAGGTGGGATGAGGATCAGATGGCCCTATTTGACCATCTGGTCTTCATCTCATGTCCAGACAGCCATATCTGACCATCTGGTCTTCATCTTACGAACGGGGATTTTGACACCTCATGAACGGGGATCGGCTGATGAACGGGGGTTTTGACACCTCACGAATGGGGATTTCGTCTATATAATCCCTGTTTGTGAAGTGTCAAATCCCCATTCGTGAGGTGTCCAAATCTCTGTTCATCATCCGATCCCTGTTCGTGAGATGGGGCCATCTGGTCCTCATCTCACGAACAGGGATTTTGACAGCTCACAAACCGGGATCAGCTGACAAACAGGGATTTGGACACCTCACGAATGGGGATCGGAAGCAATGACGAACTGGGATTTCTGCAAAAAACTGTTTTTTAATACACTGATAGAAACCAGCACATATGGATTTGTAGAGGGATCGCTTGAACAAAACCCATGCATTGGTTTCCACAGAATATATCCGTGGAGCAAGTACCAACATTTTGTTTTGGGCAAAAAGTAAAAACAAGATGGCGGCTCACAAATGGGGATTTATTTTTCCTCACAAACAGGGATTTAATGAATCCCCGTTTGAGAGCTGTCAAAATCCCCGTTCATGATCTGAAATCCTTGTTCGCAGCTGTGTCATCTATCCAAAAGACTGAACAGAGCATGCTCAGAACCCAAATCTTCAAAATTGAATAACTTTGGATTGGATTAATATTTTTCACTCAATCAATGCTGACTTGCTCCCTCAGGGCAAGTTCTTTCTCCCTAAAATTTAAGGCTAAAATTCCAAATGGTGTGGGTGCAGGCGTGAGGTAAATTAATTAAAAACTGGCGAAAACACACTTATTTCACTATGCGCTGCACAAAAACTGCACATCTGATCAAAACAAAACTTGGCACATCAGGAGATCTACCCCCATGGGAAAGCGCATGCCAAATTTCGTACAAATCTGTTGAATGGTTGCAAAGTTACTGAGGTGCAACATTTGGATCACGCCTCTATAGATATACTGTATATACATATATATGTTTGTATATACAGAAATTTGTGCCAGAAAAAAGTGTGTCCTGAGACAATCTGATAACATGAAGCTGTCAAATGTGTTTGTTGAAGTTTGAGAAACTGCATTAATTGGCACCTAGTGTGCTTCCCCCCTAAAACGAGGTGGAAATGTCACCAAGTAAAAGTCTAATGGTTAATGGTCTGAGGGAATCTCTCAGAATTAATTAAGGCAGGTCCAGGTTAGCTACAGTGTGCAGATCAAGGACCCTCAGACAGGGTCTGGAGGAATGAGTTGCTATTCACTGGGTATCGCATCAGGAGCCCCAAAAATGGGTCCATGAGATCCCCCAGTTAAAGGTGCCCCCCCCCCAGTCTTTTCCCCACCCTTGCCTTGTATTTATCAGCCCTAGTGTGCACAAACAGCTAATTCCCCAGTGCCTAGTTGTCTTCATAGTGACACTTCATTCACTGATTGAGGAGAGTGCGCGATTCACAGCCACCGTAGCTACGCATCACTTGCACTTCTCCATCGGAAGTGAACAAGAATAATCAGACACCATTGAGCAGGCAGCAACTAGAAACTTTAAATTACTGTCATCAGGGGACAGAAAGGCATGTTCCTCAAGCGTCCTCTCTACACCACCTCTCCCTCCCTTCAGTCCTGTCCTGCCACCATCCTAGTGATCTCAGCCCTAGCTACCTGGCTGGCTCCTTTCTCTGGTGAGTAGGTTGATGAGGTCTGATTGACAGTCAGACACTCTTCTGTCCATCCTCTGCTGTGCAGTGCTGCTGCTCCCAACCATCCTCATCCGGCCGCTGACAAATAGCAGACTGCAGTCACATGACGCTGAGGGGGAGCAGGTAAACAAGGCAGCGATAAGCAGAGATGGCCAAGTTCAAGATTTGAGAGGGAGGGACTGGTGCTGCTTGCAGCACTGTTGGTGGGAGCGTCATTATTTTGTACAGCACAACATGAAAGCTGCAGAGTAGCAAACGTGCACAGGGAGAACAGATGGAGAGAAATGTAATAAATAAATCGCAGCAACTTGGTGATTGCTCTCTGCAGCAGCAGGAGCACCAGCAGCTGCAGGCAGTTCCAGGACTCCAGCTGCCCTATTAATTTAAAAAGAACAGTTTCCTAGCAAGCTGGCAAAGGAGAGAGAGAGAGAGAGAGAGAGAGAGGGAGAGACAGAGAGAGAGAGGAAGGGGTAGAGAGTAGGGACTAGCCAAGAAGGGAAGGAGACTTAGACGACACTGCAGCAGACCCCCAGTCCACTCTGCAGCCTAGACTCAGGAAATAAGCTGATAGGAGAGCACACCAACTTGAGAGGGGAGGGAGGAGATTTGGAGGCAACTGAAGACACGGACACATAATGTGTTTTTAAAAGGCACAATTTGCCAACAAATTCCTCAAAATTTCTTCCAGGGGGCAAATCTCCCTGGGCCCCCTGTTAGGAAAAGGAAAAGTCAGCCATCACTCTATTTTCTGTCTTTCTGTGTAGTTTGGGTATGAGGGCATGATCAGAAGACTGAGACAATAAAACAATTGCTGAATATACGGGATTGTGTATGGTCACCCATACACAACAAGCCTGTGTATGACTCGAGAGGTTGACGTTGCAACCAGAGACCTCGAGAGCGCAGCTAGAGAGGTCTACTGGTTGCCACGGCAACCTCGAGAGTCATAAATAGGCTTGTCTGTGTATAGGTGACCATACACAATCTTTTATAGTGTATGGTCACCATTAAACAAAGCCTGTAAATAAAGAGTGTCACCTGCTCACCCCACCCCAGCTGAGCTCCCACTCTTACTTTTCCGATTATTTCTGAAACTCAGTTCAAGGTCCCACTTTCTCTTACCGCTGCAGCCGCTCTTCCTCAGACTTTCTGTTCTCACACGCAGCCCAACTGTTCATCACACCAGGATCACCGTTACTGAAGATTTACAAAAAGAAAAAGCGACTTCAACGATCTCCAATGCCTTTCTGTTGGTCTCAGTTAGCAGCTGGAGCCACAGGGTCACAGAGTCACGCACGCGACAGAGTTCCATCTTGTTGTGCTGCAGCAGTGATGTAGCTAGTGCAGCACAACAACATCCTGACGCCGCATTACAGCACAACAACGCTGTTCCAGAAACCAATTTTCATACATAACAACGCTTCAACAATATACTATAAGTATGTTCTCTCATTCCTGGCTCAAGTCTCCTGCTGTATTTCATGGTTTCAGCTAGTACATTCCTATGCTTGTCTTGCTGGCAGTTTCATAGGATGTGGTTCTAAATGCACCATTTGTCACCAAATTCTTCAAAATTTCTTTCAGGGAGGCAAATCCTCTAGACCCCTCTTTGAGAAAACATCATTGATGGGGGCATGGGCCTCTCACTTCTAGAATCCTTCTGACGCCCCTGTTGGGGGTGTGCAGTGATGCAGGCGAGTGAAATTCAGCCAGTCAATATAAGCGACTGAATTTCACCGCCCGAAGGAATAGCGAAGTAGAAAATATAGCGAGGAGTCAAGTATAGTGAGTGTAGCAGTGAGCTACACCCGCTATAATAGGCTATGGGGCTGTGTTCGGCCAAGTGCTTCCAAGTTGACCATTTGGTGTAGTGGTTTGAGTCACCGCCACTGGAGCTGGTGGACCTGGGTTTGGGTCCGGCTGTGGGAGAAATGTTTATTTCGTTTTTGTGTTATTCTTCTTTCTTCTATGTCCACTCCCCTGGAGTTGATTATTTTAGATTGGGTGGGTAATAGCCCTCACATAAAAATTAATTTATTTGCCATTGTTGGGGAAGTAGAGACCGCCGCTGCTTCATGGTTACAGTTGGTGTAATGCTGATCGCCTCTTTACTTCGGCACTTTTGTGTTTGCTCTTTGTGGTCGGTAGTTAAAACTTGCCATTATCACATAAAACCCTGTTGGGTAGCTGTAAATGCATGGCCATGTGCTCCTGAGCCCTAGCCATCTGGTGCTAAGCCCTGTGTGAGCAACAATTTTAAATGACCTGTGATTTCGTAGAAGAAAATACTAGATTAACCTGTATGAGTTGATGATTATCTGTTGTGAGAGAGAGAATTCCTGGGTACAGAGAAAACCGTAAGGAGTCAAGACGCCCTAACTTTACTGAAGTGATGATTTTAATTTCAACATGAAGTTACCTGTACCCCCTAGGTTCTGCCTGCAGCCCCAGTCTTCACTAAGGCCCTTGAACCTGATGGGATAACATACCCTGTCAAGAAAATACAGGTTACTCATCTGTAACAGGAGTTCTAGGAATGGTATATGTTGTTCATCCACACTTATTGGCAGGTTCCTTGCCACTTTAAATCTTGCCGGAAGGTCTTCAAGCTGGCTCCTCCCACCCACCCGGGTGGTAAAACTCTCGGCTCCGGCCCATGACGCCAGATCTGGCCCGCTGGAAGCTCAGGTGTGTGTGTCGTAAGCCGGGAGGTCGGGTGGTCGTGGGGATGAACAATATATACCATTCCTAGAACTCCTGTTACAGGTGAGTAACCTGTATTTCTAGGGACATGGATATGTTGTTCATCCACACTTATTGGCAGACTCTAGCAGTTCTCCGGGAGGAGGGAGGCAAGGCGCACACCCCCTACTTAGGGAATAAAGACTGGAGAACCGAGGCCCCAAAACCAGCATCCCGGTGTGACTCAAGGTCGATGTGGTAATGGGTAATAAAGGTGTGTGCTGACTTCCAGGTAGCAGCCCTGCAGATTTCCTGGATAGGGACGTCCCTGGAAGCAGCCACCGATGCAGCAGTATGACGAGTAGAATGAGCTCTTATCCCTCTGGGAGGCTCCATGCCCGCCAACTTATAGCAGCGATCTATGCAGGAGGTGACCCACCTGCCTATCGTCCGCTTGGCTGCAGGTCTGCCAGAGATGCGGCTTCAGCATAGGTGACAAACAGCTGGCGAACCTCTCCCGAATTCAGCCGTGCTGCCCTTATAATAACAGCGCCCTTCTAGGGTCCAGAGTATGGAGCCTATATTCGGCCTCCGAGTGTGACTGGGGTAGAACACCGCAGAGTCAGCACCTGGTTAAGGTGAAACTCCGACACCACCTTCGGAAGGAATTTCGGGTGGGGGCGCAGGACAACCTTGTCCCTGTGGAAGACCAGGTAAGGAGACTCGATGCAAAGCGCCTGGAGCTCTCCCATCCTTCTGGCTGACGTGATAGCCACCAAGAAGGCGGTCTTCCACGACAGGTGAGAGAGATCACACCTGTGCATTGGTTCGAATGGCTTGCCCATGAGCTTTGCCAGTACCAGCAGTAAATCCCACAGAGGTGGAGGTTCTCGCACGGGAGGGAAATGTGATCAAGGCCTTGGTGCGCCCGACCACCTTTCTCCTGCGCCGACTGCCTCCGCCCGCGCCTGCAAAGAGATGGCTGCCAGGTGCACCTTTAGGGTCGCCACCTAAGCCCTTGACTAGAAAGGGACCATAAATAGTCCAAAATGCTTGCCACAGAACAGGAGGAAGGGTCCAAGCCCTTGTTCTGACACCAAATGGAGAATCTCTTCCATTTGAAGGCGTAGCATTTTCTGGTCGACTCCTACGGGACGCCCAACAACACTGAGGACCTCGTCGGAAAGACCCAAGGCCTGGAACTCTAGCCGCCAGGAACCAGGCCGCCAGGTGTAGGGATTGAAGGTCCGGATGGAACACCTTCCCTGATTGACTGAGAGCAGGTCCGGGTGAGCTGGAAGCTGCCTCGGGAGCCTGGAGCTGAGGCTGAGGAGATCTGGGTACCAGAACTGGCAGGGCCAGTCTGGGGCTATCAGAATCACCTGCGCCTTGTCCCTCCTTGCTTTGAGAAGCACCTTGTGAATCAAGGGAAATGGGGGAAAGGCGTAAAAGAGGCCCAGGGTCCAGAGCCTCGAGAAGGCATCCCCCTGCAGCGAGCCCTGCTGAGGCGGGCATGAAACAGCCTCAGCCTGCTCTCCTGGAGGCAAACAGGTCCACCTGAGGGTGCCCCAGTGGAGAACAGATCTTGTACTACCTCCGGCAGGAGAGACCACTCGTGAGATGCAGCCCCTATCCGCTCAGGGCATCGGCCAGGGTGTTGGAGGCTCCTGCCACATGAATGGCTAGGAGATCCGCCTCCAGGCTGCGCACGAGTGACCAAATGCGGAGAGCTTCCTTGCATAGAAGCATGGAGCGCGTCCCGCCCTGGCGGTTCAGGTAGTACATGGTCGTGGTATTGTCCGTCTGGACTCGGACCACTTGACCCCGGAGAAACGGAGCAAAGGCGGCGAGAGCTAGGCGGACCGCTCGGAGCTCCAGCAGGTTGATGTGGCATTGGGACTCCCGCGGGGACCAGAGGCCGTGCACTTGGTGTTCCCCCAGATGGGCACCCCAACCCATCAGAGAGGCATTGGTCGATAGAGAGACCGTTGGCTCAGGGCGGACAAACGGGATGCCCTCCTGCAGATGAGATGGAACGGTCCACCACCAGAGAGCGTTCCACATCTCCTGGGTCACCATCACTAGCTGGTCCAATGGATCGCAGCGTTGTGACCACTGGCTGGCCAGTCCCCACTGAAAGGGGCGCATGTGCCAGCATGCCCAATGGACTACGCTGGTACAGGCCGCCATGAGACCCAGGAGGCGCAGGAAGTCCCGGGCAGGGCGCGATTGCCCAACCAGAAATGATCGGGCAAAGGAGGTAAGAACCTCGGCCCTGTCCGCCGGGAGCCGTGCTCTGGCTCAAGAGAGCCGAGCTCTGCCCGATAAACAGAATCACCTGCTTCGCTCGAGTTCCAACTTGGCCTCGCTGATGAGAAGGCCAACTTGAGAGCAAACCTGGAGGGCCAGATCTCTGGACCGCCTCCACCTCCTGTGTGGAGGGGCTGCTATCAGCCAATCGTCCAGGTAAGGGTACACCCGACCCTCGGCCAAGACGAAAGCTGTCACCACTGCAATGCATTTGGTGAAGACCCTGGGAGCTGGAGACAGGCCGAAGGGCATGGCTCGGAACTCGAAAAGGGATCCCTCCGCTCGAAAGTGAAGGAATCTCCGATGTGAAGGACGGATAGGGACGTGAAAGAACGCGTCCTGCAGGTCCAGAGAGCAGAACCACACGCCGTGTTCCAGAGGTGGTATTATCTGCGCCAGAGTGACCATCCTGAAGGTTCGAGACCTTAGGAACTTGTTCAGGTCGTGTAGGTCGAGAATGGGGCGCCAGCCCCCCGTCCGTTTCGGAACCAGGAAGTACCTGGACACGAACCCCGGGTCTGAAGGGGGGTCCTCTACCTCACTGATCACCTCCTTTGGAGGAGGAGAGCGGGCGTCGCCTCGACGGCGGCAGTGAGGCTTCGGACCCTGAGGCCCCCAGGTGCGACGGCTCTGAAGGGCGGGCCTGCTCAATTCTAGAGGCAGGCCTTTCCCACCACCTCCAGAACCCATCTGTCCATGGTAACAGCGGACCAGGCAGAAAGGAAGTGTCGGAGCTGCCTCTACCTGGGGGGAACCAGGGGCAAGGTGACGGGATGGGGCGACACCCACAGCCTGTCACTGGGCAGGCTTGAGGAGGGACCGCCGAGGGACCTCCTGGGCCTTTTCTCCCTGCTTCCTGTTGGAGGAAGCTGACGGCTTGGGTTTGGGATGCCAAGCTCGAGCCTGCTGGCCCTGACGTTGCTGGGCCTGGCGCGCCGCGGGCGCAGAAGGACAAAAGGGCTTAGGCTGTGGCTTGAGGCCCTTGTCCTTTTGAGTGGAAGAGACCGAGTCCAAGGTAGCATTGGACTTCTTGATCCTCTGCAGGTGACCTTCCACCCCAGGGCCGAAGAGGTCAGTCCCCAAAAAGGGAACATCCGCCAACTTGTGCTGGGTATCCGAGGTAAAAGTGGATATCCTCAGCCAAGCCCGACGACGCATGGCCACTGCGGCCACCACCGACCTGGCACATGAGTCCCCAAAGTCCAAAGCAGTCTGGAGCTGCTGTTTGGCCACTGCCCTGCCCTGGGCCCGCACCTGCCTGACCGTAGTCTGCAGATCCGCGGGAAGATGAGGGACGACCTCATCCAGGGAGCCCAACAGGGCATGTGAAAAATGTGCCATGAGGACGGCCGAACTGGCCTGACGAAGGCCGAGCGAGGACGCAGCATAGACTTTTCGCCCGGCATAATCCAATTTCTTGGATTCCTTGTCGGAGGTTTGTCCACATCCCTTGGCGCTCTCGCACGCCGGAAAACGCTGTCGGTAACCAACCCTCCGCAGAGGGTGTTCAAAACCGACAGGGAACCGTAGGGCTGCATACTTCCTGGCCATCCTGGCCGAAGGCGCAGGGCAGGAAGCAGGGCGCTGCCAAAGCTCCAAGGCCGGACCCACTATGGCCTCGGCCACCGGAAAGGCCTCCGTAGGAGAATCCCTTCGGTCCAGAATCTCCGTGAGAGGATACCTGGCCCGTTTAGAAACGGGTTCGAGCTTCATCCCGGTGGACTCCGAGATGAGCCGAAGCAACCCTAAGAAGGACGAAGGCTATCGGCCCACTGACTGTCCTCCCGAGGACTCCAAGTCGAATCGCTTGGAGAAAAGGGAGGAATCATCCTCGGACTCGGAAGAGTCCTCAAAGAGCTGCCTCGGGCCTGAGCCACCCTCCACCTGCCGAGGTTTATCGGGAGTGAGGGTGACAGACAGCCTATGGGGCAAACCCAAAGCTGACCGAGAATTCTTGGTCGGAGCCCCAACTAATGGCTGTGGAGGCGGAGGTTCCACCAGAATCGGGGGGTAGCTGGAATTGGTGAACAACCGCCTGGGAACAGGCTCCTCGCCTACAGGGGTTGTTTTGGCAGCCCCGTGACAGCCACTTAATGGCCGGGAAGACGATCGGTGGCTTATTCCCGATCAAAAGGAGCTGTTGCCACATGAGTTCCTCATACCTCCGACGCACTTGCGCTGAAGCCTCCTCGTCCAAGGAGGAGGAAGAGAGCGGCGCCGCTCGCCGCAGTGCGAGACTGGAGACCGCCTATGGCCGGCGGGATCGGCTGGATCACCGGCGGATGTCCGGAGACCGAGAGTCTCGACTAGGCCGAGGCGAGGAGAAGTGTCGGAACGGCACTCCTCGCTCAGACGATCCACCAAGGCTCCGGAACCGAGGCACAGACGGCCGATGGGATCCTCAACTCCACCAGGGGAACCGGGAGAGGGGATTCTCAGCTTCCAGCTCACAACCCGCCTAACGGATCGAGAAAATCTCGACCGCGTCAGGGAGTCTCGGTCAACTGGCCTGATGGGGACACCGTGAAGCCAGTGGCCGAAAGATGAGGGTTTGACCAGGTTTACCGTCGACAAGAGAAGGAGGGTGATCTTCCTGCTCCCAAGAGCATCGATGGTGAGACTTACTTTTGCTCTTTTGGACCTGGAAAAGGGTCCGAGAAGTCCTGACCCTCACCTTCGCCGAGAGGGTCAGACAAAGCTCCTTGAAAGAAGCCGAGTATGAGGCACCGAGAGAGGGGACAAATGCCGCAGCCGAGGTAGAAGCGTTCACGCCTCCTTCGAGGGCTATCATCTGTTTGAGCTGATCCACCGAACCACACGCGACACCGCCAACCAGGCCTCTTTAGATTTAACCGTGGAATTCTTTTCCGGGCCCCAGTTGTAATCGGGCAGCACGCCTTTTCAAAGACGAGGTCAAAAAGGACGAGCACAAGTCGCAGGGCCTGCGGGTCGTGCTCAAGGCCCAGCAGTAGACGCACGTGGAGTGCGGACTCGGCCCTAGACATCTGCCCACAAGAGCACCTCTCCGAAACCGGGAGTCGATTTGTCCATCGCAGCCGCGGAGGAAAGAAGACCGAAGTCTTTTTAGCAAAAAAACTTTTGATTTCGAACTTTCGAAGAATTAGGAACCAGTCTTGTACGCAGAGCGTTAAGGAGGGAACCTGAGCTTCCAAGCGGTAAGGAAGATCTGGCGTCATGGGGCGAAGCCGAGAGTTTTACCACCTGGGTGGGTGGGAGGAGCCAGCTTGAAGACCTTCCGGCAAGATTTAAAGCGGCAAGGAACCTGCCAATAAGTGTGGATGAACAACATATCCATGTCCCTAGAACTAGATGTTTCCCCCACAGAAAATCTATGATGGGACTTAACATCTGAACATTACTATGTATCACAGTTTTGCACTGGTGTAATAATGATATACTCAAGAAATCAAGATCTGTAAACCCTCTGGTTGGATCTTTGGCCACTGTATGGACAATAAAATTATTTTAGGATAAATCTTGTTTGTGAAGCCAAACTGATTTACAGCCCTGCACCTGCCTGAAGAAGTCATGCACTCCTGGGAGAACACACGCGGACTCAGAAGGTCAAGTAAGAGTGTGATATTTGTTCCCATCCCTGAAAAAAACTGTGCCATCTGAAACCCTAGGCCGGGGAAGGGACTTACATGAGCCTACACCTCAGTGGCAGAGCACCTGACAGTATTTGGAGGACCTGGGTTCAATTTCCAGTAGGTCACATTATTTCTTTCTCATCACAATTTGTGATTTAATTGCTAAGTAGTCACTAATAATGCAGCAAACATCTAACTGTCTAACAAACAGAAGGATACAGCCACTAGATCTGCCACCAAGACTTCACCCCTGGCTCAGTGTACTATAATATTTTGTAGTATAACACTTATTTCAGTATAACCTTTTCGAATAGTTAAACTGAGTGTTAAAGTATAGCCTTTTTACAGAATGCTTCAGTGTCATTTTCTTATACTATATAACCAAATGTGTTTACTCAGATAGTTAGCTATGACAGTTTCTCACAAGACCTAGTTAAAAATCTTCTGATCCCTGTCTTGTGATGATTACACAACACTTTACTTTATGATTTTATAATAGTAGGCATTTAGATGTTCTATGGGGAACTGGAACAGGATAGTATGCCCTTATTAGGATGGCACTCCCTGTTTATAAACGGTGTGCACACAAAGAACCTTCCAAAACTGAAGTCAACACTTAGAAGATTGTGTAAGAATTATATGTGAAAACACCTTGTGATGTTATGCATAATACAGTTATCTCTATGCCTTGACTGTTATTCACCACACCCTAAGATTAATATGTTATTTTGTTATATGATTGGCCTATATTAGGGAGTTAGTAGTATTTAAGATAAGAAAACCTTAAATAAGTATTGTAGACATTTAAATAAGTTAGCATCAAACAAAAGCCAGATACCTGTATTGAGAAGTATACCAAAATACCTGTACCGAAGACTCGCAAACAGAAAATAAACCAGAGGGAAACATCCATTTTGTGTGGCTTGATTTATTTTGAAGAACACAACAACACAACGTAGCAATCAGTAATAACACACTACAATTGGTGCTGTGACTCGGATGTCTGAAGACAGTCCATACAGTTGCAGCGACATCAGAAAGAACCGAAAGAGAAGGAAGCCACTGTGAGGAACGCCTACCATAACTGAACTGATCTCTCGTGATGGAGGGAGGTCGGAGAGACAAATAAGGAAGCTTGAGGCTAAGTCAGACATGATTTGCCAGTGAACCTGTTGACGGAGTATGGATTCCATATTACGTAAATTTTAGAGGCGAACCTTAAAGAAGGTCCGATAGCCTCCTGAACAGCAGGAAGATGCGTATTTACGTTTAGTTAAACAATGTACAGATCATAATGAGAAAAGTAAATCAGATGAAACTAAGTTAGCTAACATATGTCAAATGTACTGACAGTTTCAGTTAGAGATAACTGCTAGGACGGTCAAATGAAGAAAGAACTGTTAGAGAAAGATGATGCTTATTACCTAAACACAGCCACATATGTCACAGAGACTAAGAACAGTGAATATAAATTAAATACTTTCAAGGAGAAGTATGTGGATTAATGATTACAAATAACCAATTGGAAGAAAATCTTAAGTGTATTAAAGAAAAGTCAAGCCCAGATTCATGACTTATCTCGGCAGTTACAACAAGCTGTAGAGAGGTTAGATTATGGTAACCAAGAGCATGCACAAGACTTAGCGTACAAAGAACAAACTTTGTATACTTTACAGCTGAAGTACAGGTACAATGCCAAATTTCTTTAGAATTACGCATCAAGTACAAAATGTAAACAAGCAGCAAAGCAAGTGGTAAGAAGGATAGACTTATACCATGTACCTGTGTAGGGGAAGACATTGTTTCGAGTCTAGTTCTGATACTAACTCTGAGGTATCTAACAAGGAAGAGTGTAGTGTGAGAAACAGAAAACGAAAGATGGCTCCCCTAATTACTAAAGTCAAAGGGGAAGGGAAAAAAGTTCCAAGACAGGGACAAAGGATAAGAATTATGATGGAAAAAGCCCGGGAAAATATGGAGACATGTTTAGCAGTAACTAAACTTAAATTTGATACAGTTGAGGGGGAAGCAAAGGATGAAGAAGATGAAAATAAAAAGGCAGCCTTAGATGAAAAAGCAGGAAAACTTCATACCAAGATAAAAGAATTATAAATCAAATTGAAAGAGGACAGTGACAACGTCATGCAGAAAAGAACAGGAAAAAGCTTTAGAGGAAGTACAAGCGCATACTGAGATATGTCAAAGGGATCTTACTATTGCGGAATCTATGCAATTAGTGGACCAGTTGGGAAAATGGGAACCGGGACAAAATCCAGTACCATACTGTAGTAAATTGAGGACACTAGTTGCCAATTTTAATTTGACTAATAAAGATGCTTGTAAAACTGTTACGCTCTCTTTACCAGCAGTATTATTACAGAGTCTTCCGGATAAAATGAAGGGGACTCAACATGCATCTGAGATTGATGATAATTGGGCTTCCATAGATGAAATACAGACTGTTTTACAGTCTATGCATGGAGTCTCTCATACGGACTGGAGCAAGATCTATGAGATCACGCTGCAACCCGGGAGTCTCCTGTCATGTTTATTAATAGGTTATATGAAAAATTACTCACCTTAGTAATGTTGTTTCTTCTAATGGAGTCTTGCTGTATTCTGACAAATTGCAGTGATGTCCAACCTTGAACTGTCCCGGAGATGAAAGAGTTAACTTTCCATGCCAGGCATGGAACACTGAGCTCGAGTTCGGTTGAGACTCTGTCTGTTGCTGTTTGAACTCAAACCGTCAGATCTTCGACTATACTCACTGGGTGTCCTGTGTGGAACCTGTAACCTACACTAGCCAACTGGCTACTAAATATAATAAAAAGATTTTTGGTCCCAAAACAAAGACTCAAGTCAGGAAACCCCAAAAATAAAACAAAACACAACACCCACACACCCAAACTAAAGGGGTGAGAAAAGAAGGGTGGGGCACCTCCTGAGTGCCAACAGTGCTACTGCCCACCCACATCCCAAAACCAAGGTTCTGAGAGGGGAGGCGGGGAGGTCAGAATACAGCAAGACTCCATTAGAAGAAACAACATTACTAAGGTGAGTAATTTTTTCTTCAAACAACATGAAGTCTTGCTGTATTCTGACATATTGCAGACTACCAAGCAGTACCTCCATGGAGGAGGGACAGAACCTACTTAGAAATAGGCTCTGAAGCACTGCTGTGCAAACTGAGCATCACTCCTAGCCTGGATATCCAGAGTAATGCTTGGTAAAGTGTGTACTGTTTTCCAGGTGGCTGCTTGACAAATCTCTAAGATAGGAATATCCCTGGCAGCAGCCAGGGAAGCAGCTGTACCTCTGGTAGAGTGAGCCCACAGGCCTGAGGGTGGGATCCTACCTAGTTTTTCGTAGCAAAACTGAATGCAAGAGACAATCCACCTGGCAATAGATCTCTTAGTGGCAGGTTTTCCCTTACCAACCTCACCATAAGTGAGGAACAGCTGGAGGGAGTCAAACCTGTGACCCTTGGTGTGCTCTATGTAGTAACTAAGGGCCCTTTTCACATCCAAACTGTGCAGCCTCCTCTCCCCAGAGGAGGAATGGTCAGTGAAGAAAACAGGAAGAGACATAGACTGGTTAAGGTGGAAATCTGAAACCACCTTAGGCAAAAACTTCCTATTAGTCCTGAGGACCACTTTATCTCTATGCAAAGAGATAAAATCAGGCTCCACTGACAGGGCCTGTAACTCACTTATGCGTCTGGCAGAAGTGATGGCCACCAAGAAAACAGTTTTCCAAGTCAAGTACTTAAGCTCTGCTGAGGACAAAGGCTCAAAAGGGGGTTGCATAAGCTGAGCAATGCAAACATTAAGGTCCCAAGCAGGGGCAGGGTCCCTGAAGGGAGAATTGGTATGAAGCAATCCCTTGAAAAATTTAGAAAATACAGGATGAGCTGAAAGGGAAGAGTGCTTGCCTGCTAAGAAGAAGGCAGAGACAGCTGCCAGATGCACTCTTAGTGTAGCTGGTCTGAGACCCAAGCTATTAAGATGAACCATATAGTCAAAGACTGTGGGCAGGCCAGCAGACTCTGGAGAAATATGCTTCCCAGAGTACCATATAGAAAATCTTCTCCACTTGGAGTTGTAAGTGTTTCTGGTAGAAGGCTTCCGAGAAGCCTTTAAGATATCCAGAGCACCTTGAGAGAGGTGCAAATCAGCAAACTCTAACTCTTCAAGAGCCAGGCCTTGAGATTGAGAGATTTGAGATTCGGATACCAAACCCTCCCCTGAGCACATGTTAACAGATTGTAATTCCTGGGAAGAGACAGAGGAAGGTGGACTGCTAAGGACAACAAGAGAGGGTACCTGGGCTGTCTGGCCCAGTCTGGAGCAATCAGAATCACTCTGCAGGGTTGAGACCTGATTTTGACTAGCACCTTGAACAGGAGAGGGAAGGGTGGAAAAGCATACAGGAAAGTACAGTTATGTAAGAACTTACCGTAACAGTAGATCTTCAAGAGAGGCTCTTGCAGTAGGTAATTACATATAGGACTGACGTCAGCAGGCGGCAGGACCCCACGGAAAAATTTCTAGCTAGCAGTCCCTGGCGGGGACCGCCCCCACGTCAGGTGACCAGCGTCAGATGACGTCGGTATAAAGGGGCAGTCCCAGACGCCCGCCTTCCAGTTCTTTCCCGCCACAGGCCCGGACGAGAGAAGCAGAGATTTCCCTCAATGGAAAAGGAGCTGAAAAAGCCTAGGGGGATGGAGGGTGGGAAGGTATTACTTACTGCAACAGCCTCTCTCGAAGATCTACTGTTACGGTAAGTTCTTACGTAACTGTACTATCTTACTTCGAGA
The DNA here is from genome assembly GCA_016271365.2 of Neoceratodus forsteri. NCBI lineage: Eukaryota > Metazoa > Chordata > Ceratodontiformes > Ceratodontidae > Neoceratodus > Neoceratodus forsteri. The sequence continues at coordinate 684,857,482 of CM057456.1, read as the reverse complement.
GGGCTCTTGCAGTAGGTAATTACATATAGACAGAATCCCAAGCAGTCTGGAACAAATGAAAAGGCACTGGAGGAGGAACTACTCCAAGGAGTAGTAAACGACCTTGCAAACCTCAAGATAGGAGGCCTTGCAAGACAGCTAACCCAGGCTTACTCTACTGGAGAGGCAATGTCCAAACTGTAATGTTTAGTAAATGTATGGACAGAAGTCCAGGTGGCGGCAGCACAGATGTCTGCCACGGACACAGTCTTGAAACAAGCCGCAGAGGCGGCTACTCGAGTGGAGTGACCTCTGACTTGACCCGGTAGGGTCTTGTTGTACTTGTCATAACAGAAAGTGATGCAATGAGCCAACCACTTTGATAGGCATTGCTTGGAGACAGCATTGCCTTCCCTTTTGTGAGCAAAAGAGACGAACAGCTGATCAGTTTTTCTGAGATCCTTCGTCCTGTCAGTGTAGTATCTCAGAATCCTGTGGACATCCATGGTATGGAGCAAGTATTCTCCTTGGTTGGAGTACTGCGTTAAAAAGGCAGGTAATTCAATAGACTGAGTTAAGGTAGACTCCGCTACTACTTTTGGGAGAAACTTAGGATTCGTGCAAAGAGCTACTCTTTCTTTGTGAAAGATCAGATAAGGGATTTTACACATAAGGGCCTGGAGCTTGGAAATTCTGCTAGCAGAAGTAATGGCCACCAAGAAGAGCGTCTTCCACGATAAGAACTTCAAGTCTGCGGAAGCCGCAGGCTCAAAAGGAGGAAGGGTAAGTTTCTCGAGAACAAAGTTTAAGTCCCGGGGCTGGAGTCCAACAGGGGGTCTAAGATGAAGGACCCCTCTGAGAAAAGTCTTGGAAACCTCCAATTGGGCAAAAGCCTTATCAGTGAAAGGGACATGGTAAGCTGAAATAGCCGCCATGTGGACTTTCAAAGAGGAGTGACTGAGACCCAGGTCGAAAAGATGACGCAGATAATCGAGCAGAACGGCCACAGGACAGGAGAAAGGCTCCATGTTCCTGGAGGCAGCCCAAATGGAAAATTTTTTCCATTTCATAGCGTAGGTGGACCTAGTGGAGGGCTTTCTAGCCTCCACCAGAATCTTGGCCACCTTAGGAGAGATGCCAAAATGAGATTGGGCTAGGTCTGCAGGAGCCATGCATGAAGTTGAAGAGACTTGAGTCCCGGATGGACCAGGGTCCCCTGATCCTGGGTCAGCAATCCTCAAGATAAAGGCAGAGGAAGAGGAGGAACCTCTGAGTATTGTTGTAGAAGAGAGAACCAAATTTGTCTGGGCCAGAAAGGAGTGATCAGAATCATTCTCACTCCTTCCAATGCCAGTTTCTGCAGCACACGAGGGACCAGAGGAATCAGGGGAAAAGCATAGACGAATCTGTCCTTCCAGTTTAGAGACAGAGCGTCGCTCCAGAAAGCGCCTCACTCTGGAGCAAGCAAGCAAAAAAACTGGAAGCTTTGCATTTTGGGAGGCGAACAGGTCTACCTGTGGAGTCCCCAAGTCTGGAAGATGCTTTTAGCACTTTTGGTCCAATTCCACTGTGTGGCAGAGCCGAGGAACGACTTAGCTTGTCTGCTAGACATTTTCGACTCCCGAACTTGGATCGCGTGAGGAGAAGGTTGTGAAGAGTTGCCCATTCCCAAACCCTCATTGCTTCCCTGCATAGCGGGTAGGACCGAGTCCCTCCCTGCTTGTTGATGTACCATACCACGCACATGTTGTCTGTTTGGACGGCTAGGTGACCGGGAAGGATGTACTGGTGAAGGGCCTGGAGAGCATACAGAACTGCTCGAAGCTCGAGCACACTGATGTGGAGAGCTAATTCCAATTTTGACCATAAGCCCTGGGTTCGGTGAGGGCCCAGATGGGCTCCCCAACCCTCGCCTGATGTGTCCGTGGTCAGAGTCTGAGCGGGGGGAGGATGAAAAAAGGGGACCCCCTGGAATAGGTTCTCTCGAACCATCCACCATTGCAAGTCTCTTATCATTGGCGAGGAGATCAGTACCAGATGATCTAGGTCATCTACAAGTTGATCCCACTGACAGCGGAGAGTCCACTGAGAGATCCTCATGTGGAGGCACGCGAGCGGAACCGTCGGGATGGCAGCCGCCATAAGCCCCAGGAGATGGAGCACCGACCTCACCGGAACCCTCCTGCATTCCGATAGAAGGGAAATCTGGGACTGGAGGGAGGCCCCCCTGTCTGGAGGCAGGAAGACCCTGCACATTGTCGTATCGAGGATTGCCCCGATGAACTGGAGTCTCTGGGAAGGATCCAGGTGAGACTTGGAATGGTTGATGGTGATACCCAGGCCAGTGAAAACCTGCTGGGTGAGGGAGAGAAAATGCAGGAGTTCCTCCCTGGACAGGGCCGCCAGGAGCCAATCGTCCAGGTAGGGAAAAACCTGAACTCCCAAAGTACGGAGGTGGGCCGCTACCACCACCAGGCATTTGGTAAAGACTCGGGGAGCCGAGGAAAGACCAAAAGAGAGTGCCCTGAATTGGTAGTGGTCCCCCTGGAACGCAAACCTGAGGTACCTTCGGTGCAAAGGGCGAATGGGGATGTGCAGGTACGCATCCTGCATATCCAGTGCACAAAGCCATTGGCCCGGCCGAAGCAGGGGCAAGAGGGTTTGAAGGGAGAGCATCCTGAACCTCTTGTATTCCACATATAGGTTCAGGGAGCTGAGATCGAGAATGGGTCTGAGATCTCCTGTCTTCTTTGGGACAAGGAAGAAATGGGAATAGTAACCCGTTCCGTGAAGGTGAGGGGGGATGGGCTCTATGGCCTACTTCGCGAGGAGAGCAGAAATTTCTTCCTTGACCAACAGAAGATGGTCCCTTGAGTAAGAGGAGATCAGAGGGGGGTGACGTGGAGGTTTCTGCAGAAACTCTATGGAGTGCCCCTCTGCTATGATCTGAAGCACCCATGAATCCGATGTTATCCTCTCCCAACCCGGAAGGTGGAGGGAGAATCTCCCCCCTACCGGTTCCTCTGGGGACCTCATCCCGAGCCTTGCCCGAGGACGGAGGGGAAAAGTCCCCGGGTCCGCAGGGGGACCTGCCTCGGACGGCAGCAAAAGCTGCGGAACCTGGGACGACAGACGGGCAGGGTCTGCTGTAGGCTCGAGACCGCGCACGCCGGTCCTCCGACGGCAACTTAGGGGCCGAGTCCCGCGGACACCAGAGGAGCCGGGCGTCCGACTCTGGGGTCCCTCGTCGGAGGCGGGCCGAGAATGGGAAGAGGCTCGGTCCGAGGGACACTGCGTGGCGCCCTTGAAGGGTCAGGTGTCTTAGCGGCCTTCTCCCGGCGGACGCCGGAGGAGCGGAAGTCCGGCTTGTGGGAGGCGCCCACACCAGTAGGCCGCAAGCCTGCGGCAGTACTGGGGACTGAAGCCTCCTTTTGCCCGGAGGTACCCGGCAGGCTCGAACGCGAACCCGATGGGCAGGCCGACGCCTCCTCCAAAGCCTTGGAGGCTGCCATCGGGCGATCCCCCGGAGGGGACGTTACCTTAGCCACGGCTCCGGCCGGAGTCGTGGAGGAGGAGGCCTTCTCCCGGTGCCTTTCTTTGTCCTGCTTCGTGTCCTTCAGGGGAGGTCGACACCTGCCGAAGCTTCTTGAACTCCTTCTCCATTGCGGACATCTTCTTTTTGAGGAGATGGGCTTCTAGAGACTGCTGGCGTCGTCTGCGGGTGGCCGCGTTGAAATGTAGGCAGTGCAGACACTTGTCGACCGTGTGGTCGGGGCCTAAACAAAAGAGGCAGAGGGAGTGACCGCCTTTGTGAGGCAGTTACCGCATTTAGTCGCGACTTTATTTTTGAAGGGGACATATATACCGACATTCACCTGACTTAAGAAAAAACAAAATACTGATACTTTTCGAAAACCAACGAAGCAACAGGACTGAGCTTATGAACTTCACCACGGCACTGCATGAGCTGACGGCGGAAAGAACGGAAGGCAGGCGCCTGAACCGCCTTTATACCGACATCGCCTGACGCCGTCACCTGACGTGGGGCAGTCCCTACCAGGGACTGCTAGCTAGAAATTTTTTCTAGGTCCGCCCTGCCGACGCCAGTCCTATATGTAATTACCTACTGCAAGAGCCCTCTCAGCAAGATCTTTCCTTCCCAATTGAGAACTAGGGCATCCAGGGGGACTGAGCCCGACACTGGGGGCCTGCAGCAAAAGAGAGGAATTTGGTGATTGTCTGGGGCTGCAAAAAGATCTATCTTTGGGGTGCCCCATCTGGAGAAGATCACCTTCAAAACCAGGGGATCCAGGGACTATTCGTGATGGCCCTGAGATATCCTGCTGAGAGCATCTGCCAGGACACTGTCCTTGCCTGGGAGGTGTACTGCTGTAAGAGAGGTGTTCTGGGAATAGGCCAGAGACCATAACTTCATTGCCTCTGTGCACAAGGCCATAGACCGAGTGCCCCCTTGCTTGCTGATATACCACATTGTGGTGGTATTGTCTGTCCTGATCTGAACTACTTTGTTCTGAACAGACATGGAAAAGCTTGAAGTGCTAGAAACACTGCTCTGAGTTGTAACAGATTGATGTGAAGCAGAGATTTCTGAGGAGACCACAACCCTGGGTGGTCAGGTCCCCAATTGGGCTCCCCACCCCAAGAGGGAGGCATCTGTAGTAAGGATTAGAGAATGAGACTGAGTGACAAAAGGAACTCCTGTCTTAGACTGTCCTGATCCTGCCACCACTGTAACGACTGGATCAGGGTTCGAGTCACTGGGATTAGTTTGGTCAGAGGATCCTTTTTCTGAGACCAGAAGGCTCTCAAGTGGAACTGAATGTCCCTCATTTGAAATCTTGCTCCCTGAACCACTGCTGTAGAGGCAGCCATGTGTTCCAAGAGCTGCAGAAAATGCCTTGCTGGTCGAGACACCTGGAGGGTGAATGAAGAGGCCAGTGAGATAAGGGTCCTTGCCCTGTCCATGGGAAGGAAGGCTCTTGCCTTTACTGTATCCAGCTCTGCCCCTATGAAGGTGAGGAGCTGCACAGGCTCTAGAACTGACTTTGAAAGATTCAGAAGGAAACCTAGAGAAGTGAGCAGTTGCTGAGTTATCTGCAGGTGTAACTTGACTTGGTCTGGAGACTAGCCTACTATGAGCTAGTCGTCCAGGTATGGAAAGATGGAGATCCTTTTTCTCCTTAGGAAGGCAACTACTACTGCCAGGCATTTTGTGAACACCCTTGGAGCAGAAGTTAGCTAAGGGCATTGCTCTGAATTGGTAATGGCCTGAGGGCAGCTCAACCTGAGGTACTTTCAGTGGGAGCTTCTGATGAGAATATGGAAATAGGCATCCTTGAGGTCCAGGGAAACTAGCCAGTTCCCTGGCCTTAGAGAGGGTAGAATTATTCCCAGAGTCACCATTTTGAACTTTGGCTTTAAAAGGTGCTTGTTTAAATGTCTGAGATCCAGGATGGGCCGCCATTCTCCTGTCTTTTTGGGGGTTAGGAAGTACCTGGAGTACAATCCTTTTCCTTTGTGTAGGGGTGGAATCCTCTCTATGGCTCTCAGAGCCAAGAGGGAAGAGACCTCTGCCTCTAAGGCAAGTGCCTCTGAAGGATTTGCAGGTGGAAAGGATCTGGTTCTCATCTTTGGAAATTTTTTGAAGCTGAGAACCAGTCCCTGGCTTACTACTTCCAGGACCCATTTGTCTGATGTTAAAGACATCCAGTCCTGGACAAAGTAAGCCAGCCTGCCCCCTACAGGTGGTGGAGAATCGGCCCTGGCAAACCCATCAGGGTGCCTGTTTGGCAGGGGCTTTAGGCTGAGGGGTGGAAGCAGGCCTGCTTGTACCCTTGTCTCCTCTCCTCTGAAGAACCCCTTGAGCATAAGCAGAAAAGGAGGCCTGGCTTGGTAGAAAGGCCTATGAAAAGGCCTGCCCCTGCCCCTGAATGCTGCCTCTGGGGAGTGTCGTTTTCCTTGGCCTGAGCACTCCTATAGGTGGTCCTGTATTCATCCATTTTCATCGTAGTTCTCTGTTTGCTCCCCAAACAGAGAATTACCCACAACAGTAAAATCAATGGCCTTAGTCTGGGTATCCTGAGACAGGCTAGTACATCTGAGCCAAGCCATCCTACAAGGGGCACAGATGTAGCCATGACTCTAGATGAAACATCACTTGGAGCCCAATGCAGCATGGAATTGCACCTTGATGCCTCAATACCATCCGCAGCCACCTGCTCCAGTTCCTTGGCAAGCTGGCCAGGGACCTGTTTAGCTAAAGCCATTACAGTGTCCCATCTAGATTTCTGATATCTAGCTGTATAGGCCATATAATTAGCCTGCCTGAGTCCCAAGGATGCTGCCATGTACTGTTTCTTTGCCATGGCATCAATCCTCCTGGAGTTCTTATCTGGGATGTGTGGTCAAGGTATATTTGCCTTTATCATAGGCAGCAGCCTGCACTACCCCAACATGGCTGCATTGCTGGGTAAGGAACTCCGATTCGAGCTTGAGAGAGTATACCTCTTGTCCATTGTCTTGTCCACAGGAGGTATAGAATTAGAGTCTTTAAAATTTTTATTGTCTGTTTCCCAAAGGACTTATGAAGGGAATAGACAGCCTCCTGGACTCTGGATATCCAACATTTCAACATAGTCAGGCTCCTCCTGGTCATCCACAGCTTCTTCCATAGGAAGCTGAAGAGTTTCAGCCACTTTTTTGTAGAACATAAAATGGGAAGGGGACTCAGAAAGCCTAGGAGGAGAAACCCCTGAAGGTCTGTCTGGGGAGATGTCCAGGTCAACAGGCACATCCAAACTTTCGTAATCACCATCACTATCCTCATACTCTCCTTCCTCCTCCTCCGGTTCATAAAAATCTTCTAAATTATAATCTGGAACCAGGGGAACCGACCGAACTGAGCCCCTTCCTGATGGTGCCGGTTCGGTCGGAACCGGGGTTAGCGACTGAACAATCCTTATCACTTTGGCTATTTCATCAGTGGTTGGAGAAAGAATTTGTGGATCTGCACCGGCTGATTTATCCCTTCTTTTTCTTTTAACCAGAACCGACTCCTCGGAGTCGGTTCTCCTTTTGCCCGAAGAAGTTTCACCCTGGTCAGAGGTCACTCTTCTGGTTCGTTGGAACCGAACCGGCTGGCCATCTGGGTCACCGGACTTTGGCCTCCCTTTCCTGAGCCTACCAACTCTCTTTCCAGGGTAGCTGCAAGAAAATTTTGTAAATCTGTCAGTCTGAATCGAGGTGGTCAAACCCCAGACAACAACACAGGTGGTGTGGGATCAGCCTTAGCAAAGGCTTCCCCACACACTACAGTGTTGAAACCCAGTTGGCCCAGTTTTTCTTTTGGTTCTCACATGGCCAGTCCTGACAAAACTTACCCTTTTTGGCAATCTGCAGGCAAGACACCTTTATCGGGTTCCTGACCGTGTTACGGGTCGTGGAAAAACCGTAATGAAAATCTGTTTTTTTAGAACCAATAAGGACTGGTTACCACGCCTAAAAGTAGAATAAACTTTTTGAATAACTTGATCGGTTCAAACCGAACCGATCCCACGCTACAAGTTCCCACAGAAGAACAAGAAAATAAACCTACCTAATACTCACGATACCACAGACAGAGACTGAACCGACAGGTTAATGGATTAAATTCGGTCAAAAACCGAAAACGGCACTTTAACCGACAAAACAAAAGACGCTGACACACAAGCTAAGTATCGATACATACGACGAGAACCACATACAGAGCCAATATAAAACATTTAAAACAGTGCCTATAGGTTTCAATACAAGAAGCGGAGCGGAGTCGCTATGATGACATCATCGCTATATGCACGCCCACCTATTTGTGAGTCGATGCAGCTCTGAATCGAAAACAATCGCTTTTTGTTTACATTTGGGAGAATGTTTCATTAGTGACGAAACCATGAAAAATTGCAGATATTCAGGTAAATACTGACACCATGTAAATCAGTAGCCCTTATTCTACACATCCACAGGAGCGTTTCCAGTTTGATTCACCCCCTAATTCCTTGTTTATTTGTCCTTTAAGAAAAGAACAGTTGCTTACCGATCGGTGGTGTATGCAACAAGATGAGATTCTGGAAAAAGGAAAGGATAAAAAGAAAGTAGCTGCTATTGTCAAAACAGAAGGCAAAGGTAGACTAACCTGCCACAATTGCAATGAAGAAGACCACTTTAAACACGATTGTTGGGTTAAAGGTGGAGATATGGAAGGAAAAACAGCAAGTCTTAGGAGACAAGCCTCAAAAGCCAGAGAGTAATGCTAAACCTGGTGGTAAGGCAGATTTGCAAAAATGTATTGAAATGCTTAGTAATTTAATTAACACTAAGACAGTTGCAGCAGTTCGACAGGAACCTACTGCCCCTAGTGATAGTGAAGAAGAACTGATTCAATTAAGGAAATGACGGACGAGGCCCCACCTTCCAAATCCTTGGTCAATTACAAGAGAGATAGGGAAGGCGCCTACAATATTAGCGATGGTAAGGGCTGCCAGATTGTGATATTCGTTGACACTGGTGCTACTGTTGGTATAACAGATAGGGATATGCCTTTAACAACTCACGGAAACAACAGATTAATTTGCAATATTTCTTAGGAGGTGTAATAACAGCATATGCAACAAGCCCAGTTATGGTTCAAATAGGTGAACAACAATTGACATGTACATTTTGAAATGTAATACACATGAAGGTACCATCATGGGTATGGACATTCTAGCACAACATGGTTTAGTAGCAGATCTTAGTAACATGATTTTATGGAAAGGAAGCACTACTAACCCAGGACCAAATGTGGATGACTCACATAGTGTGTATACAGTAAAGTCATTAAAGATTTATCACATGAGTGATTTATGGAAACGAGTGCCACAATGGATAAAAACTGTTGTTCAAGGGCATGAGGCAATCTGAGCTAAAATGCCACAGAATGTGGACGGGTGTCAAATATGGAAGTCTAAATAGAAGAACCTGACCCCCCTCCCCAAAAACAATATGGTTTTCCTAAAGAAGCATATGAAGAAATATGTGTAATACTAAAACAGTTACAGTTACAAGGGGTCATTAGACCTATATGTTCAACAGTGAACTCCTCTTGGCGGGTATGTAAACCTAACGGTACCTGGAGACTTACAGTGGACTACAGGGTGCTGAATAAGGTCACGCCCTTGGTCACCCCCATGGTATCAAGGCTTCCTGACTTGATATCTCGATTGTCTCCTACGGCAACAGTTTATACTGTACTAGATGTGTCAAATGACTTTTGGTCCATCCCTGTCCATCCTGATAGTCAGTATAAATTTGCATTTACTTTTCAGGATAAACAGTACACATTTCAGTGTTTGCCGCAAGGCTTTCACTCATCACCCACTTTATTTCATCAATGTTTATCTGAAATATTATTGGGTTTTTCAGTACCAGAAGCAATAATACAGTATGTTGATGATATTTTATTGTAGACTGATACATACCAAGAGCATGTTAGTTTACTGAATGAGTTGCTAACAGTCTTAGGTAAAGGAGGGTTAAAACTGAACCCTAGTAAAGCACAAATTGGACAGTTACAAGTTACTTTTTTGGGAATATGTATTAACAAAGAAGGACTAACTGTGGATCCTGATAAGAATCAGGTAACACATCAGTTACCAAGACCCAAGACAAAGACTGCATTACGACAGTTCTTGGGCATGGTAGGATTTTGCAGAGATTTTATCGATGCCTTTTCTAGCATGGCAAAACCTCTGTATAATCTACTAAAGGGAGGAAAAGAAACTGATATCCTCAGTTGGGAACCAGAGCATCAGATAGCCTTTTTGGCTCTAAAGCAAGCACTAATGACAGCTTCAGCTCTCATTAGTCCTTCTGAATCCTCTGATTTTGTAATGCAGGTACATACAACAGATCAGGTGATCAAAACAGTACTGTTACAAAAGAGAGCAGGGACTTTACGTTCTGTAGGATATTTTTCTCGTGTATTAACACCTGTAGAAGAGACATATAAGGAATGCGTAAAACATTTGTTGGCTGTATATTGGGCTACACAAGCCACAGAACATATTGTGGAGTTTAACAAAATTATCCTGCAAATGCCTCACACTCCAGTGAAATTTCTACTTGAAAGGGATGTGAGAGGTGTGTTTTCACAGCGCTTGGTTAAATGGGCTTTAGCTCTACAAGGGAAAAATATCACAATAGAAAAATGTACCTCACCTATGTTAGTTGAATTAATGGCATGGGAAGGAGAGGCACATGATTGTGGAACTGTAATGGGAATTGATTTTAAACCCATATTTGCTGCAGAACAAAATACTGAAGCAAGAGATGTTTATGTAGATGGTTCTCGCTTTTGGAAGGATGGACATTTTCACACAGGATATGCCATATGGACACCGAGTACTAATCAAGAAATTTCAGTATGATGCCCATCACCATTTTCTGCCCCTAGGGCAGAATTAGAGGCAGTCCATGGAGCTATTATGGCTTACCCACAGGAGGCTATTCATATCTTCTCAGACTGTGCTTTTGTGGTAAATTCTTTTTTAGATGTTTTGCCAGTTTGGACTAAAAGAGGAATGCGGACAGCATCTGGAGAACCTGTTGCATTTGCTCTCATATTACAAACATATATGGGACGAGGAGCTCAAACACATTTGAGAATAGCAATTTGTAAAGTAAGAGCTCACCAAAAGAATCCAAAGGATATCAATGAGTTAAACAATAACTTAGTGGATAATCTGGCTCTAGTGGCAGCCAAACAAACAAACAAACTTATGGGTAGACCCTCTAGGAGGTGATTCTACACAATTGTGGGAGATGGACGAATTTGACAAACACCACATTAAACGGATAGCTGCCATCTCACAAGTCCCAAGTTTAGGGTGTATCCAAGATACAGATGCTTGGATAGTGGGTTGTCGGAACCAATGGAAAGACACTGAACAGTGTGCAACCAAGTATGTTAACGTATGGGAAGATATGGTAGTATGGGAACGCCAACCTGGGTTTAGGAAGTGGATACCACCCGCTTCATTTAGAAAAGATATTATCATGGATAATCATCGAATTGGAGGTCATTGTGGACTCCACAAAACTTGTAAAATGTTGGCACAAAAATACTGGTGGCCAAAAATGGGAAAAGATGTCAAGCAATGCCTGAAGGCATGTCTCATCTGTGCACAGATGAATCCTCCAGTACCTGGTAAGAGGGTTCTGTTAGGGCATATACTCTTAGCGGACGGTCCTTGGTCCAGCTTACAAATTGATTATGTGGGGCCCTTACCTACTGTCAAAGGGGGGTTCTAGCATTTACTAGTCATTGCTGACATATTTTCCAAATGGGTGGAAGCACTGCTCATACGAAACGACAGTGCTACAGCTACTGCAAAAGTGCTATGGGAACAGGTGTTCTCAAGATGGTGTTTTCACAGAATACTTGAAAGTGAGAGAGGAACTCACTTTACAGTGAAAGTAATGACAGCTTTGTGTGATATTTTGGGTATCATTCAACGTTTGCATTTACCCTACCATCCACAATCATCCAGAATGGTAGAAAGGTTAAATCGCACTCTGAAAAATGCACTGAAAAAGGCAGTGTTGGATACTGGTAAAGGGTGGGTGACGCACTTACCAGGAATCCTAATGGGTATTAGAGGTACGGAAAACAAGAGTACTGACTATAGCCCATATCAATTGATGACTGGACGAGATATGCGGCTGCATTATCTATCAGATCCAGATCTATCAACATTCGTGTTAGACTGCATCAAAAATGATGTGTTTTTACAACAGCTACAAAAACAATTAGCTGCTTATTTACCCCACACTGCCAGAAATATGGCACAAACTCACTGGAAAAACAAAGACATGACGAAAAGGATATTGCCTATTGACAGGGGTCATCACGTCATGGTGAAAAATTTTGGTCAGAAGGGACCATGGGATGCTAATTGGATGGGACCCTATGACATGATTGATATTTTGGGACCATGGGTCATTCAGGTCCGACGAATTCGACGCAGGTCTACAGAGACCAAATGGGTCCATGTGGACCAATGTAAATTGTATCAGCCTTTAAATGATGACAACTGATACTGCTCTGTTTCTCCCACTAGGTAAAGTACAACGCTGTTTCCTGTACTTACACTGAGCAGTACCTTACTGATCCTGGTAACTTCCGACAGACATGAAGGATGTCCAGGGCATATATGGAACAGTTTAAATAACCAAAATTATGCCAATCGTACTGTGTGGGGTTTCCCAGTGCTGTTGGGAGAACGACATGAACACACTGGATATCTTCTTGTTAAATGGTAATTTATTTGCTATGGACAATGTCAAAATGCAACATGGGGATGTTCTTCAGAAGCCTGTCTGGCATGGTATGTGTAGTGAACACGACAGCCCAGAAGGGAATTTATATTCATTCCACATTGGGAGATACGACAAATCTGACAGAAGAAGAACAAAACTTGTTACGAATAAAATTAAGAGACATATTACAATATCCATAGGATACAATTGCGTCAAATTATTCTTATGGTGCAAGATGCAATATGTGGCATTTTTTATACAATATATCTATTGTAGCAAATTATACAGTAGGATTAAAGCAATTATTTTACAGTGTTACCATTAATAAATGTATATCCATTGTTAACATGTATGCGTGCCTTTCAAAAGGCACATTGTGGGAAATGTCCTGTAATGTTAACTTAACAGCATGGCATAATTTTGGGGCATGGGATATAGTGCATCAAAAACAAGGTATATCAGGGCAAAGTTTTTGCCCCCATCAGATGGTATCATCTTGACACAAAATGTATATCCTCTATATTATCCTTGTAAATTACAGTATTATAATGTGTTGCTGCATTTGCCTTTTCCATGGTTATCACTTCAATGTAGGGATCGGGCTTTGGTAATAGTAGGGCAACAATATTATAATAATACTTTAAATCGATACCATGATAGACACAGGAAGTGGTCATTTCAAATTCCTGCAGAAGCAACACCAGGCTTATTCCGGCGGAAAAGAGAGCGTGTTGGGGCTGGTAGGCTCAGGATTAGGAATTGCTAATGGTATTGACTCTATGGTTTTAAAAGGTCATATTCATTCATTAGAAACAACTTTAAAAGACATGGCTACTGGACCATTATCGATCTACTCGTAAATTAGCAGCTGATAATGAAGAAATTGATTGGTTTGCATTCAGAGAAACCTTACAAAATTTTCAAATTATTGCACAAATATCAGCTCGTTTTATAACTCTTTTTCTGATATGTCTAGAAAGTTATATAGAACTGGCTTGTTCTCAATTAGCTGCTGAAGCACATGCTTATCTAGTTAATGAGTTAAATAGAATTGAGACCAATAGGTTACCCTTAGGAATAGGTGAGACCAATGTAACTAGATTATTGGATCAATCCACTGTATTCCTACCACCCTTAGCTATGATAAAAGTATGGAACTCACCAAATCAATATGCGTAAGTGCTGCGACATGTGATTCCCACACTAGTGATAATACCTGTATGTTTTGAACCACCAAAAATATCATGGCAAATCAGTAATTTGGGAGTATTAATACATAACCAGGTCAGGAGACTCCAAATACCAGGTGACACTATTATCACAGTACACAATTAATATGTTGTCTTACCTAAGCAACAGTGTGTACAAGAACATGAAACCTTGATATGTGGGGAAGAGACATCAACTGTCCCATGGATTCCTGAACAATGCAAATTTACCCTAATGTCTGCAAATCAATACCACAAAGCTATGAGATGGAACCAATCATGGTGTGTAATTGCAGGTCAACCTTGGAATGTATGGGGGTGTAGTGACAAGACTTGGTGGGTTGCAAACTGGACCCTCAGATAATGTCCTGCCTATAGCTGAACAAATGTTACCCATATCGATGGTTCCAGTATGGCCTTAGAGTTACTCACTGATTTGGCAACTCCACCTCATTTCGATTTACCCAAAATTAATAAAATGACACTTGGTGCCTTGTTGTATCGTCAACAAACAAAAGGACTTATTTTGGCACAGAAGGCCTCTGCTCAAGAGGTAAAAAGACAGTCCTCCTGTATCCCTATTATATCCTGGTGGGATTGGGGATCGGCTGCTTTGGTACTAGCCCAACCTCATAGTGGTAGGTTAGCGGTATTGCAGTAATATGTGTTCTTATTATTATACAATTATTATTGTATCGTGAAATGAAACACATGGTTCGACAAATACAAATGTTAATATGGCAACATCATCAGTGTGTGATCTCTAAGTATAGAGAGTCCCAAAGGGGGATTGTGGTATAACATTTTTCGAGTAAATAGAGGTTGCATCCTGCTAATGTGCATTGTGCAGACACTGCAGTGCTACCCAGCAGCAAGAGTTCGGAAGAATGACAGAGTAACGCCTGACTTGTTTGATTTCGGCGACTCCCCATTGCCAGCTGAATGGAAAGTGAGGATCAGTGAGAAGCTTGCCCAGAGAGACCAGGTGTTTTCTTTAAAGCAATGGGACGTGGGATGCGTGCAAGAGCTGAGCACAATATCCGCTGCATGACGAAAGACCATTTCGTGAGAGGGTCTCGATGCCTGGCACCTGCTGATATAGATGATGTGAGCGGCATCTGCAAGAAATGTTAGCTGCTGGTGTAATACAAGAATCCAGAAGCCCTTATGCTTCCCCATTGTGGTGGTGAGGAAAAATGGGACAGTAAGGATGAAGTGGTTATCGCACCTTAAACCGGCGGACTATCCTGATCAGTACACAATGCCCGCATTCAGGATGCTTTGGACTGCCTAAGCGGAGCAAGTGGTTCTCTGTGCTGGATCTCCGCAGTGGGTACTACCAGATCGACCCCAGAGGACCGTGAGAAGACAGCCTTTATCTGTCACTTGGCTTCTGCTGATCATGAGGATGCCTCAAGGGATTTCAGGTGCCCCAGCCACTTTTCAACGATTGATGGAGCGTGCAGTGGGGACATGAACTTACTAGAGTGCCTGGTATACCTAGATGATGTTATTGTGTTTGGCAGCTCACTGGAGGAACATGAGAGCAGATTATTTAAGGTATTGGACCGACTGGAGACTTTGCCTGTAAACTGTCCATTGATAAGTGTCAATTCTTTCAAACATCAGTAAAGTATGTGGACACATAGTATCCACCGAGGAATAGAGAACGACCCAAGTAAAGTTGAGGCCTTGACCACCTGCCCACAGCCCAAAAATCTAAAAGAACTGCAAAGATTCCTGGGATTCTGTGGTTATTATCAGCGTTTCATCAAGGACTATTCAAGAGTGATCCGCCCTTTACTTAACCTTACTCAAGGGTATCCCCCAACCCACAAAAAATACCAAAAGTCAGCGTCCCTCAAGACTGAAAGAGTGTATTTTTGTCCGAATGAAGTATTTGGGGCCCGCTGGACTCCTGATTGTGAGACTGCTTTTCATGAGATCATATATCAACTTACCCATGCTCCAGTGCTGGCCTATGCCAATCCAAGAAAACCTACGTCCTGCACACTGATGCTAGCTTGCAAGGGTTGGGGGCTGTGTTGTACCAAGACACGAGAATGGCCTGAGACCAGTGGCCTTTGCCAGTAGAAGCCTGACCCCATCCGAAAAGAACTATCCTGTACATAAGTTAGAGTTCCTAGCTTTGAAGTGGGCTATTGTTGACCAATTCCATGAGTACTTGTATGGGGCTAAAATACTAGTAAAAACTGACAATAATCCTTTGACCTATGTGCAGACCTCAGCTAAGTTGGATGCCACTGGCCATAGGTGGCTTTCTGCATTATCTACATATGACTATGCTCGAATACCGAAGCAGGTCTGAACCACATAGATGCTGATGCTCTCTCCCGAGGCCTGTTCCCCAGAATGATTGGGTCCGATTGGCAGAACCTGACATTCAGACACTGCGGAAGTTTGACAGGAGGAACAAATGTCCACGGACGCAGTGGACTGCATGGTGGATTGCTTGGGACCCTCTGAGAATTGCATACCTGCTGCTTATTGCCACTTTTCTGCAATAGACATTGGTGCACTGCCTCAGCTGGACAATGACAGTATTCGGCGGGTCAATCCCGATCCCATGATCAAAGCAGCTTTAGAAGCCTCTATGCAGGAAAAGATGTCCAAATTACGCCCATTGATTTGAGAACTGCACTGTTATACAAAGAATGTCCTAAGCTGAAACTGATCAATAAACTGTTGTACAGAGAAACAGTAGACAGAGGGGACAAGTAGACAAACAACAACTAGTGCTGCCCACTGCCTTTTGAGACTCAGTACTGATGTCCTTGCACAACCCATGGGGTACCTCGGTATAGACAGAACACTTGACTTGGTGAGATCCAGATTCTATTGGCCTAAGATGGGGCTGATGTGGAGCAACACATTCGAACTTATAGTCGCTGCTTACAGAGAAAGCTTTGACCCAGAGGGCTGCCCCTAGTTAACATCACCACCAGTGCACCCATGGAGCTGGTCTGTATTGATTTTATGAGTTTGGAGTCAGATCAAAGAAATATCAGTAATGTGCTGGTGGTCACTGACCATTTCACAAGATATGCCCAAGCTTTCCCCACCAAAGACCAGAAAGCATCCACTGTGGCCAAAGTACTTGTAGAAAACTTTTTTGTTCACTATGGGGCTCCACAAAGAATCCATTCTGATCAAGGGAGAGACTTTGAGAGTCGTCTGATCAAAGAGATGCTTTCTCTGTGGGAGTCGAAGTCCAGAACCACTCCTTACCACCCCAGGGGACCCACAGCCTGAACGTTTCAACCGCACTTTGCTAGATATGCTAGGCACCCTGCACCCAAAGGACAAGCCTAGATGGAGCCAACAAATTAGCACCCTGGTACATGCTTATAACTGCACCAAAAGTGATGCCACTGGGTTCTCCCCTACCGCCTGATGTTTGGAAGAGAAGCTCGACTACCAGTAGATGTGTGTTTTGGGGTCTCTCCTGATGGGGTTCAAGCTGACAACTATTTACAGTATGTGCAAAGTTAAAGGCCCAGCTAACTCATATGTACCAACTGGCTCAAACCATGGCTGCCAAAGAAATCTGGCCAACAAAAAGGTATGATAAAAGGTGAAAGCACAGGAACTCCAGGAGGAGATCGGGTATTGCTAAGAAATCTGGGACTGCATGGCAAACACAAGATTGCTGACAGATGGCACCATCTCCATCACATTGTAGTGGGCAAACTAGATGATCTGCCAGTGTACAAAGTAAGGCCTGAGAATAATTCAAAAGATGTAAAAACAATGCATACAAATCATTTACTGCCCATTGGACAAATCTTGATTGAGTCTGAGCCCCCAGAAGATGCCCCCTCTGGACCAGTGACTAGAGCTGCTGCTAAGAAAAGATCAAGAAAGTCTGCACCTACAGAAGCAGAGTTAAAGTGTTCCCCTCCACAAGTCCCAGTTGAGCATGACTGTCAGTCCATATCAGAAGAAAGTGAGAGTGACTTTGAATACTATCCTTCTTACGAACTGAGTCAATTGTTTCGGGGCAATCCCCTAGTCAATACTGGAGACGAAGCTGGGCCTTCTGGACTGTCTAAGCCCCCAGCTTCGTCCCTGGAGCCAATGCTCCCAGAAAGTGAAGTGCAAAGCATCAGATCAGATGAAATGGAATCATTGTGCATGGTTGAACTGTTTGAGCTTTCAGGGGAGGAAAATGATGGATTGGGGCAGACTGGTGATACACCAGAACAAGAAGAGTATTTTGAGTGCCCTGACAGTCCACTGCCAGTGTCCGAAAGCTCTCCATGTGAGCCAAATGTTGTGGACTCAGAAACTGTAACTCCTGGAGCTGAAAGTGCCCCAAGTTCTAGCCTCTCTACCCCCATGGAGACTCCCCTGACAAGTGAGGACAATGCTGAAAATGAGGCTCAGAGTGCAGAGACTGTAACAGTTCAACCTAGAAAGACTGGTCGAGCTGTAAAGCCTGTGGTGCACCTCAGTTATGATTCCCTTGGGAGGCCTGTGGACTTGCCTCTCAATGTTGTCCATAAAGGAGTGTATGTGTCCCCGAGCTCATTGCCCAAACTGAGCGTCAGTGCTAACTCCAAGTTACTTGTGCTGCCCTCTAAGTATGGTGCCCTTGCCCCGTCCAGCCCCAAGGTAACTGATAGGGAAGGGCCCCCTCTCTTCAGGTTTCATGTACAAGAGGTAATAACTTGAGTTATGGTACAATGTGTGTGTAATACTGTGTAAAGAGTGATGTACTGCAATGTTTCAGAAATGTGTTCTTGGTAAAATGATATACTGACTGATGATTACATGTGTGAGCCTAATGCAAATGTATATGGTTGCAGTTGAAACTTATGGGGGTACTTGCTTGATGCGGACGTCAAGCTTTCCCAGGCCAGGAAGGGTGTAACCCCCCTGCAAATGGGGGTTCCCAAAAGACTTCCAGGAGCTTGCTTGAATGCTCCAAGCCTGAATGGTGTTTGGCGTTTAAGCCATTTATCAGTGAGTGTTTTTAGAGCCTCTGGTACTGTCTCTTTAAGAGCTGTCCGCTTGCAGACATAATTAGTTTGTATGGGGAGACTGTGTGCTTCTCTGCTTGAGTACCACTCGAGCTGCTGCCAATTCACTCCATTTTTGCAGTCACTAGGAGTGCAAAGGGAACCTATCTGAAAGATGTAACTGTTTGCCAGAAATCATTTAGAGTAATAATGAAATTACAGTTTGTCTAACCTGCTTTCTTTGCAGTCAGAACTGTGTTTGCCTAGTTCCCCATTCTAGTTTTGAACTGCTGAACTGGATCAATCAGTGTGGGATAAGGTAGCTCTAAAATGGTGCCTTGGACGAATCAGAACTTGGGACTCGTAATCTGAGCCAGCCACAAGAGGATTGTATGGGCAGTGACTCTGGGAGATGTAGTTTGGACTTCGGCACCTTTTTGGACCAACAGGGGCAGTCTATTGTGAGTGACAGCCAATCCAGCCAAGAACTGGGAGGAACTCAAGGAAGTGCCGGTTTGTCTGCTGGAGTTTCAGTTGAGCTCTGGCAGTGAAGAGGGAAGGAGCCCTGTGCTTTTTCGATTGTGCAGTTTTAGTCGGAAACGTGTGTAAGGCCCAGAGTTCCGGTCTGCAGCTTGTGTAACTGCTTGTTGGACTGAATCCATCCTGTGAAGAGAATCAAAGGATATCTGAAGAGTAGAAACCAGGCTCACCCTAGAAGACTGGAGAAATTGCTGAATTGCACTCGGTCTGTCAGGAACTGAATCTGCTGTGTGTTCTCCGGTATTGTGCAGTAATTGCGATGGGATAAGAAGCAGCCTGCCTGGTATAGTACTTTCTTTTACCATATAAATGTGTGAGGAGGCTTGTGAGCTCAAGTGAATCCTGCTGCATTAAAGGACTTTTGCCTGTTGCAGTTTGCCATATAAATGTGTGAGGAGTCTCGTGGAGCTCAAGAGTAACCCTGCTGTCATTGAAGGACCCTATCTTGTTTGGAGGTCGTGAGTACTAATTCAGGGTCATCCCTGTTGAATTGCCACAGTAAGATCCAAATGGATTACTGTACTGCTGACTGTTTAACTAATTTTTCTTTTCTCTGTGTGAAAGGGCCCTACCAGCTGCCACAGTTTGGACTAGCCACTAGGGCTTGGGTACCCAGGGACAGTAACTGGTAAGGATAGGCCTGTCACAGAGCCATAAGTAGATGAGTAAAGTGATAAGCTAATTAACCTGATTCCCCGTCCTTGTTATATCCCCCAAATAAATCAGAGCTGCTTGTTTCAGCAAAGTTATACTGCCTGAGGTATTTGTCTATGTTAAAGTATTGTACTGTGATTGTTGCACTGTATCTTATTTTACAGGAGGTCCCAGTGCCTGAACCAGTCCTGGGGTAAGTGTACTGTGAAGGTAATTCTGATATATTGTGTGGGCCACTAGTGGGAAGAAAAGGGTTGCAGTGTCCCAGAGGGCTGTGACCAAGTTAGTTTAACTATTGCAAACCCTGACCGCTGGGTGGAGGCACCCGCCATCGGATCCAGGCCCCTCAATCTGTTAGTGGCAAATCAGGCAGGGGTAGTAGCCCCTGGGATAGCGCCATCTAGGGGTTACATATGTCAGGACAAAAAGCGTCCCAATAAGACGGCAGCAACGTCCCAATTTAAACAGTGACAATATCCATAGGATAACATGGCCACTTAATCACTGCCCCATGGAACATCTCAGCAAATTGGACGTTCCATTTACCAGCATCCTGATTAAGTGGCTTCTACTGTACTTTCTATAATGTGCACCTCTATTTCATTATCACTTAAGGATATCTGCATGAAAACAGGATGTGTGTTCCCTGTGTGTTGCTTGTCCACATTTGACATCACAGTTCTGTTTATGACATCATAATCTGTTACTGTGGAGATAACTATGACATACAAGGGGTTATGTTGTGGTTCCATGTCAACTGTGCACATCCAATAACAGCGTGGCTAAATCCACGCGGCAAAATCATTGCAAACCAAAAATGCGCCCTGATTTCTCAGCGTGAGCAGTATCAGCTCAATATGTACCCACTGTACAGTTCTAGAAGCCGCAATCACAAATAAGGCAAACACTGTTAACATGAGAGACCTCCTTCCCCCCAGAGGCTACAGTGTCATCCGATCATGTAAAGTCCCTTATAATAGCTTTTAGATGCTTATCTGCCTCTGAGGGATCCGAGTACATATACGTTTTGCATGCCATCAGACTGGGAACTGAAGCTCATGCTCACACTCAGAGACCTCAATCCCACCTGAACTGCACCAGAACTTTTCCTTTTTTGGCTGTGACAAAGCTTAATCGGGAGAAAAAAATAAAATAAAACCAGGATCCATCATTGAGAGTCAACTGTCCTTTCTTTTTGGTTTCAGTAAGTCCTTTACTTTCCTTCCTTAGTTCTAAGCAGACAAATGTGCCCTATCCTGGCTCCATTTTTAAGGTAGTTTAAACAATTTCTCCGGTAACTGCAGTGCCAGAGTTGGTGGTGGTTTCAGTTGCTTCAGACTCTCCATTCTCATGTCCAAGTCTCCAGTTTCAGCAGAGCTGCCTTTGTCTGGCCCAGTGGCGCTGAATTTCCTTGCGCTTATTTGAGAGCCATGCTTACATCGTGATTCACGGTAATTACTGAGCTATAATGCTCGCGCTGAAATGAAAGCTCTGTATTGACATGTTGTCAGGTGTAGACAAGCAGCTAGAAAACATTAAGTCTAGGGCTCAGTGATTTTGTTTTTGTACAAATGTCCTCAGCAGAAAAGTAGAAGCAGGAAATAATTACATAAAATATATTGAGGGGAAATGGGCACACATCAAGGAGGCTGCAGTGGAGGTAAAAAAACAATGTGTTAGGTCAATAGACAAGAGTAAAACAAGAAGAAAATTGCTTTGGTTCTCGGGGGGGAGGGGGTAGCAGAAAAATAAGGGCCATGAGGCTAGCCTTCATGAAGTATAAGGAGACACAAACGGACGAGGACAAGGAAACGTACCAGATATGTCTGAGAGAGGTGGGAAAGGCAGTGAGGAGTGCTAAAGCAAAAACAGAGGAGGGAATAGCTCAATCAGTTAAAAAAGGAGATAAGACATTCTTTAGGCACATTAGCGAGAGAAGGAAGGCAAAGGAAGGAGTAGCAAAACTTAGAGGGGCCAAGGGGGAGATAGCTGAGGGAGACGTGGAAAAAGCAGCAATCCTGGATGAATATTTCTGTTCAGTCTTCACTGTGGAAGGGGGTGGATAGGGCCCGTAGCTGGATTTCAAAGGAGCTAAGGATAAGGAGGTAAACACCAGTCCATTCACAGAGGAGAAGGTCCTAGAAGAACTGGTGATGCTAAAGGTGGAAAAAGCCATGGGTCCAGATGGCATACATCCAGAGTCCTAAAGGAACTGAGTACTGAACTGGCAGCCCCCCTGGCAGCCCCGTACAGTGAGTCTTCAGACACTGGAGTAGTCCCAGAGGACTGGAAAAGGGAAAACGTCCCTCTTCACACAGCAGTAGTGAAGAAGAAGCGGGGGGACTACAGACCAGTTATTTATTTATTACAGTATCAGAATTACAACCCTTTGAGTCAGGGACTCATTCACAAAGGCTCATCGTTACACAAAGAATAGGACAGGGAGGCAAAACATATACAGTGTGTGGGGAACAGACAGTGTAGGAACAGTAAGCATGGCAGAAGTATACACAATTACACGTTGTACAGTTAAGAACAGGTAGATGGTCCATAACAGCTTGTAGGAGACAGGCCTATACATTCTCATAGCTAAGAAAGAGGGAGTAAACATTGGGCATATATACATTGAGGACAGTAGTGGCAGACAGCCGGAGCTTGGTGCTGAGCTCAAGATTGCAGGTGAGGTTTATTTGTGATTGTAGCTCAGCAATTATGGAAATGTGCACTGATGTAAGAACAGGGTGGGTGGTGCAGTATTAGGGAGCTGGCTGAGGACCAGTAGTGGAGCAGTTATTTACATATCTCTCAACTGTACCACATTACGAGGCACGTTCCTCATTTTACTTCACAAAAGCTCCCTGTTACACATTGTGAGGACTTGTTCCACATTCAGTATTAACATTTTAAAGCAAAAATATATAGTAAATGATGCACAAAATATATCACTCAATTAACAACAGACTTTCTGAACATAAATGCAAACATTTTAACAGTGTTCTGAGTCTCCTAGGTAAAGATTTGATTAAGTGTTCCACATTTTGCTCATTTGTTCCACATTTTGAGAGGCAACGTTCCACATCTGGGGGACAAAAGGTTGAGAGGTATGGTTATTTATAACTGCAATGACAGGAGCTTAGAAGGTGGCTACATAAGGATGACTTGAAAGGTCCAATTCTGAGCTCAGACGAGGTATCAGGAGGGAGGGTGTTGAACCAGGAGGGTGCCCTGTAGGGAAAGGATCTCTGAGCAAGGGTCATCCTAACCCTAGGGACTACTAGCAGGGTCTTAGTGGAGCTGTGAGTGTGGACAGGAGGGGTGGCCGTATAGATTAGTTTAGTCAGTCCTGGGGGGGGGGGGTGTTAATCCGACATGGATTTTTTGGGGGAGCAGGCAGGTCTGGTAGAGTAGCCGCTCATCAAGGGAGAGGATGTTAGACAAGGTATAAAGTGTGCAGGTATGTGTTTTCCTGTCCAGGGCAGTGTTGTCCGCTGTGCCGGATATTAGGAGTCCATAGTCCACTAGGGACAGGACAGATGAGTCAATGGCAAGTCTTAGTGCTTCTGGGGAGACAGGCTCTGTGCCGATAAAGCATGGCTATGAGGGAATTTATAGCAGAGCAGAGGGTGTGGATGTGTTCATGGAAGGTGAGGGAGGAATACAGGATGATACCTAGGTATCTGTATGAGGTAACCTGTTCAATAAGTTGGTGGGAGAGGAATTGAATAGACAGTGCATAGTTCTTGAGTTTGTTCTGATTGTGGGT
Organism: Neoceratodus forsteri; assembly: GCA_016271365.2. NCBI lineage: Eukaryota > Metazoa > Chordata > Ceratodontiformes > Ceratodontidae > Neoceratodus > Neoceratodus forsteri. The sequence continues at coordinate 684,834,005 of CM057456.1, read as the reverse complement.
GAACAGCAGAGTTTTAGTTTTTTCAGATTGATCACAAGCCTGTGGTCAAGGAACCACTGCTCAGTCTGTGCAAAAGCGGATTGTAGCACAAGCTGGAGCTTGGCGGGGTCAGGGTGGGATGTGAAGAGGACCGCATCATCTGCGTAGAGCAGAACGTTTTCTGATGAGACACTGGGTAGCGTGTTTAGGTATAAGCTGAAGAGTAGTGGCCCCGAGATGGAGCCTTGGGGAACCCCAGAGCGGACTTGACAAGGGCTAGAGAGGATATTATTTATTTTTACGCACTGTGTACAGCCAGTGAGGTAATCTGCCCCCTCTTTTTACAGGGCCCAAGGTGAGGCCAAGTTGAGTGAGGGTGTTTAAGAAGAGGGTGGCAGACCGTGTCAAAGGCCTTAGACAAGTCAATGAACACTGCCCTGGCAGGATGCCCTTTGTCCAAGGCAAAGTGGATGAAAGTGAAGAACTCAATGAGGGCAGCTGTGGTGCTGAAGCCATGGTGAAAACCGTGTTGTTCCCTGCAGAGGAGGTTATATTAGTAAGGTAGTCCGTTATCTGGTCAGACACGATCTTTCTAGGGCTTTGGAAAGGGGTGGATGATGGAGATCGGCAGTAGTTGTCTGGGGCCTTTTATCACCGCACTTGTGTATGGGTGTGATGATAGCTCTTTCCATGCTAGGCGGAATTGGCCAAGTTGGAGGGAGAAGTTGAGAAGGTCAGTGAGGTTAGTCTAACCTCTGCTGTCAGAAAGATAATGGAAGCACTCCTTAAGGAAAGAATAGTGGAACACCTGGAAGCCAATGGACTGGTGGATTCCAGGCAACATGGCCTCTCTGCAGAACGAGCCTGTCAAACTAATCTGATAGATTTCTTTGACTGGGTGGTAAAGGCAATAGACCAAGGGGAGCGGTAGATATTGCCTACTTCGATTTCAGCAAAGCCTTTGATACGGTCCCACACAGGAGACTGGTTAACAAGTTAGGCAGCTTGGGGATGGCACACAAGGTGGTGAACTGGACTGGAAACTAGTTAAGGGACAGAAAACAGAGGGTAGTGGTGAATGGAACCCAATCAGATGAAAGGGAGGTGACCAGTGGGGTACCTCAGGGGTCAGTTCTGGGGACAGTCCTCTTCAGTGTCTTCATCAGTGACACTGCAGATGGGCTGGAGGGAAAGGTTTGCCTGTTTGCGGATGACACCAAGATCTGCAACAGGGTGGATACTCCGGAGGGGGTGGAAAGGATGAGAAAAGACCTGGAATTGCTGGGGAGATAGTCAGGGGCATGGCAGTTAATATTTAACGCAGAGAAGTGCAAAATCATGCATGTGGGGAGCTGGAAGAAAAAATTACTCACCTTAGTAATGTTGTTTCTTCTAGTGGAGTCTTGCTGTATTCTGGCTATATGCAGTTAGCCCCAGCACTTGAACTGCTCCGGAGAGTAAAGGGTTAACTCGATGCTAAGGCATAGAATGTTGAGCTCGAGCTCAGTTTTCAGACCTCTGTCTGTGGTACTCTGAAGTCTAACCGTCAGATTCTTACGAGTACAAAACTAATTAACTTACTAGTTAGACATTGTTTCTAAAATTTTAAATGCCAACAGGCACCAAACAGATTTTTAGGGTCAAAAGACTCAAGTCGTGAACCCCAAAAAGAGCACAAGCTGGTAGTGAAAACAATCAAAACATTAATAATAAACCCCCCTAGAAACAGAGGGCATGCCAAGTACACCTCTGGGGTGCAGCACTGTGCCTGCCAGACCACATCCCAAAATGACTAGGTTCCAGGAAAGGGAGGGAGGGAGGTCAGAATACAGCAAGACTCCATTAGAAGAAACAGCATTATTAAGGTGAGTAATTTTTTCTTCAGACAACATGAAGTCTTGCTGTATTCTGACTATATGCAGACTACCAAACAGTAGCCCTTGGAGGAGGGTAAGAACCTATTTTGGGAACAAGATCTGCCAACAGTTGTGCCAAACCTAGCATCACTTCTTGATTGAATGTCCAGAGAGTAATGCTTGGTGAATGTGAATAGTTTTCCAGGTGGCTGCTTTACAGTTTCCACTAATGTATCAGCTCACTTGCTGCAACTGAAGCAGCTGCGCATCTAGTGGAGAAGCCCTCAGGCCTGAGGGAGGCTGTTTCCCCAACTCTGAATAGCAGAACTGTATACAGGAGACAATCCACCTGGCAATAGTTCTCTTGGTGGCAGTTTGCCCTTTCCCACTTCCTCATAAGTGAGAACGACTAAGAACAGTTATTTCTATGGGCCTTAGTGTGTTCTATATAGTAACTAAGAGCCCTTCATATCAAGACTGTGTAATCTCCCCAGAGGAAGAATGGTCAGTGAAAAATACAGGCAATGACATAGACGGATTCAAATGAAAAGCCTGATACCACCTTGGGAAGAAACTTGCTGTTGGTTCGAGGACCACCTTATCTCTATGAAATTAAATGAAGTCAGGTCCCACTAATAAAATCTATAATTCCGCTGATCCTCCTGGCAGAGGTAATGGCTACCAGGACTACAGTTTTCTAAGTTAAGTACTTCAACTCAGCGGAAGATAGAGGCTCAAAAGGGGGCTACATAAGCTGTGCAATACAGATGTTCAGGTCCCAAGAAGGGGTAGGCTCCCAAAAGGGAGGATTAACATGTACCACGCCCTTGAAAAATTTCTTGAAAACTGGATGAGATGCCAGGGAAGAGCCCTTACCAGCCGAAAGGAAGGCAGACACATCTGGCAAATGTACCTTGAGAGTAGTAGGCCGGAGGCCTGAACTGTTAAGATGCACCAAATAGTCCAAAACAGTAGCAATATCAGCCAGCTCTGGCAATACATGCTTCTGGGAACACCAAAACCCAAATATTTTCCATCTGGAGTTGTAAGTCTTTCTAGTAGCAGGTTTCCTGCTAACCTTTAAAATGTCCAAGACAGACTGGGAAAGATGCAGACTTGCATATTCTAGCTCTTCAAGAGCCAGGCTCTGAGCCCGAGAGTCTGAAGGTTGAGGAAAGAATCCTCCCCGAGAAGAGGTAAGGAGATTGAACTGTCTGCGAAGACACAGAGGCATTGTCACTGGCAGTGACAAGAGAAGGGGGTACCAAGGCTGTCTGGCCCAGTCTGGAGCCACTAGAATTACCTTGCAAGGCTGAGACCTGATCTTGATCAGGACCTTGAATATCAGAGGAAAATGAGGAAATGCATACAGAAACCTGCTCGTCCAATCCAACAAAACAGCATCCTGAGGGACAGGACCCAGAAGAGGTGGTCTGCAGCAAAGAAGAGGAAGTTGGTGATTGTCCGGGGCTGCAAAGAGATCCATCTCTGGAGTGCCCCACCTCTTGAAGATGACCTGAAGAACTAGGGGATTCAGGGTCCATTCGTGGTGATCCTGAGAAATCCTGCTGAGAACATCTGTTAGAATGTTGTCCTTACCCTGGGAGATGCACAGCCATCAGAGAAGCCTGAAGGGAATAAGCTAGAGACCAAATTTTCATGACCTCTGTGCACAAGGCTGAGGACCGAGTGCCTCCCTGTTTGTTAGTGTACCACATGGTTGTGGTATTGTCTGTCCTGATCTGCACTACTTTTCCCTGGACAACAGCTGAGAATGTCTGAAGTGCCAGAAAGACACCTCTCAGTTCGAGAAGGTTTATGTGTAGAAGAGACTCCTGGTGAGACCAGGTTCCCTGAGCTGTAAACTGCTCTATGTGAGCCCCCCCCCCCCAGTAAAGAGGCATCTGTGGTGAGAATCACTGAAGGAGCCTGACTGATAAAGGGGACACCTTGTCAAAGATTGTACTCCTCCAGCCACCACTGTAGGGCCCAAACTAGGGTTTGAAACACAGGAACCAATTGTGAGAGAGGTCTTTTTCTGAGACCGGTAAGATCTGAGATGAAACCGAATATCTCTCATCTGAAACCTTGCTTCCTGGACCACTGCTGTGGATGCTGCCATGTGACCCAGCAGCTGAAGAAAGTGTCTGGCTGGACGAGAAACTATAGGACGAAAAGAGGAAGCCAGGAGTGACAGGGATGAACCCTTGTGAGAGGAGAAATGCTCTTGCCTGAATAGTGTCTAGTTTCACCCCTATGAAAGTGAGAAGCTGGGCTGTTTCCAGAACAGATTTTCTAGGTTCAGAATGAAGCCCAAGGAGTCTAGAAGCTTTTGAGTGACCTCTAAGGCTGCCTTGACTTGGTCTGAGGACTGGCCCACTAGGAGCCAGTCATCCAGGTATGGGAACAGAAGGACACCCGTCTCCTGAGGAATGCCACTACTACTGCAAGACACTTGATGAACACCCTTGGAGCAGATGTTAGGCCGAAGGCACAGCTCTGAATTGGTAATGGCCTGAGGGCAGCTCAACTTGAGGTACTTTCTGTGGGAATGTCTGATAGGTACGTGGAAGTAGGCATCCTGAGATCCAGAGAGGCTAGCCAGTCTCCTGGTCTCAGAGAGGGAAGAATTACTCCCAGAGTCAACATTTTGAATTTTGGTTTTGTTAAGTGTTTTGTTCAGGTACCTTAAATCTAGAATGGGTCACCAATCCTGTCCTTTTTGGGGTAAGGAAGTATATGAAAATTACGTACCCACCGTAATTGTTGATGTTTCTGTGTATCTTCACCATTCATCACTAGTAGGTTATAGCTCCAGAGCTAGGACCCTGCGAGAGACTTTTTTTTATTCTGTGGGCGGAAGAGTCGACTAGGGCCATCACTGCCCTCGAGGCCGACATTTATGTGGCGGCTGCGGGTTGGCCATTAACTGTTGTCTCCATCTACCCCAGCCTCAGTTCCTGAAACACCAGAGAGTGTAAGGAAAGGGAGGTGGGTGAGGCAAGAGAGCCCTAGGGATAGATAAAGGAAAGGATATAATGAACTAAAGGAGAAATAAATGATACAGGAGAAAAAAGAGAAGCCAGAATGGGAAATTGGGAAAGGGAAAAAGGAGGCCCCAATCTCTGAAATGAAAGAAGAAGGGAGGATAGGGGCGGATAGGAGGGAAGAAGGAGAACCACAGCCCCAGGAACAGTCCTGCAGCTTAGGGATTTGAGAATAACTGTAGCCCAACTGGACTACAAAGGATTCAGTTGCCAGGAGCAAGCCTTAGGATTTAAGTAGCATGTGCCAGGAGGGCCAACTTCAAGGGGGAGGGGCAGGATGGGAGCGCCTCTAACCCTCCCTCCCTCCCAAATAGGGTAAAACTTAAATTGCTCTGACGGCATAGGAAAATTAACTCAAAGGCTGGGTTCATAAATAAAACGGGGAGGGGGAAGGAAGGGGGAAGGGGCCCCAACCCTCAACCTACTGCCTAAGGAGATGAGGAGAAAGCCCCCCACCTGAGACCCCAATAAAATCCCCCATAGGGAAAAAATTCCTCCCCATGTGTCTCAAGGGTCCCCCTCCTCCTAACCACGAGGGAGAGGAGAGGGAGGAGATAGCAGAGAGACACACAGGGGAGGAAGTGCAGAGACTGAGGCCTCAGGGGAAGGAGGGTAGGATTTAGTGATGAATGGTGAAGATACACAGAAAGATCAACAATTACAGTAGGTATGTAATTTTCATATCTTTTCTGTGTCAATCTTCACCATTCATCACTAGTGGGTGAATACCGAGCCCCGAAGGGGGCCCTAAACTACACCAAGGGACTAAGTCCCTTAGCTTCCAGTGGGTGAGACACTGGAGGAGAGAACCCTTACAGGTCTGTGGAGGCCTGAGACTGGTCTAGGTGAGATGGGGAACCCCCAGTGGGGGAGGGAAGGTGCCCCAAAAGTCATCGTCTCACCATACGGGAGAAAAGATGAGTTCTCCGGTATGCGGAGGAGATCACCCTATGCCAGGCCAGGGGTGACAACCAGGATAGGTGAAGCCATGCCGTCTGCCTAAGGCAGATCGCTGTCCCTACCACTCTGGATGCCACCTCACTGGCATCATAAGATGCCCTTGCTTGGTGCCTTGCTAGCTCCAGGCCCTGAGCACAGACGGCAATGGCTTGCCTGGTTTCCTCTGTATCAGACACTGAGGCTAGGATCTGTCCTAGCCTGGACCACAAGAGCCTACTGTAGGCTGCAAAGGGGCCTGACGTGCTGCAATAGAAAGGGCGAGCCGAGCCAAGTAGAAAACTCTTCTCCCCCAGAAATCTAAGTCCACAGAGTCCGAGTCCGGGGGTCGGTCATGGTGAGGGGCACGAGGCCCAAGGGGTGTCAGGGAGGTCAAGCCCGAAGAGGATGAGGCAGAGAACCTGGAGACCCGGGGGGGGTGCAATACCACTGGTGTAGGTCCCTTGGGGCTGGAACAATGGAGAAGGGACGCAGCCAAAGCCGATGCGATGCTTCCTGGAAAGGAACAGGCCAGGCGGGAATCACCAGGTGGGCTACACTGTGCTCGCCTAGAAAGGCGCGTGTCACATGCTCAGGACTGCTAACCGGGGTTGGAGTAAGACGGAGCTCATCCAACATCCTCACGAGGAAGCACTGATAAGAAGAGAGATCAGACGCTGGGAAGACGGTTCCTCTCTCTCTGAGGAGGAGAAGAGGGAGAAGATGCAGGTGAGCTCCGAGGTTCAGTGTCCGGCTGCACGGGAGCATGGTGGAACACCTGCTGGTCCAGGGTATGGAGTTAGGTAGGGAAAATGTGCAACGGAACCTCTGAACTGCTCCCAGGTGAGAGGTCCCCTAAGACCAGGAATACCTGGGATAGCCAGGGATGGAGACAGGCTTGGGGGACAAGCTCCTAGCAACAGGAGAATAGTCTCTGTCTGGGCAGGAGGGCCAACAGGAAACTCCCCGGGAGGAGGAGATCCAAGGCCCCAGCAGCTAACAGCCGTTCAACCAGATCAGAACGGTCAGAGCTGTGCCCAAAGGATTAAATCCCCCCGTGAGGTAACCGGGACCGTGTGAGTCCAGAACGATGGCCCCCGACCTCAGACGTTAAAAGTCCCTCTCTAGGACTCATCCAGGGAAGAGCGAGGGTCTGTGCTGCGTCTCCTCCCAGAACCCAGCCGGGCTCCAGTGAGGGCGCGCTGTGCACACCCCTACCTCTCAACACTTCAGAATCAGAGAGGGACCTTGTCTTCGTAGTCACCAGCCTAGGCAGCTGGCAACTCCGGGCAGTCTCCGAGGAGCTCACCCAGGAGGCGTGCCCTCCTTTCTGGCATGCCTGGGCTGCCCCAAACTTGACTGTCCAAACACACCAGGAAGGGGATACCCCAGCTGGAGAAGCAAGTGCTAGTGGCCCCAGGTTGCTGGCGGTAGCCACAGGGACCACCGCTGGCTGTTCAGTACCACTGACCCTAGGGCCTACTGGAGACAACTGACTCCCAGCGGGAGGCTGAGAAGGGGCCGAGGCGCTGGAAATGGAGGGATCTGTGGATTCCAAAGAACCTGGGAGCCAATCTGGATCAGACCCAGAGTCCGCCTCCTAGGAGGTAGACTCCGAGGTCCGATGCCAGACAACTCCCCGATTTCCCCCCAGTTCCTGGACCACGAGTCGGAGCACCTTCCAGCTGGTGCTACAAATGGCCCCGGAGCGAAGCGCGGCCCTGCGCCATTGCCGACACCCTCAGCGCCACAGTGGCACCAGGTGTTGAGTGCGGTCCCACGCCCCAGCACCACAGTGCACGAGCCAGGCGGGCTGCCCCAACGCCGACACCCCCCTGGTGCTGGCGGCACCGGAGTGAATGACCCTGAGCAGGCGCTGTGCACCACCCTGGCGCCCATGGCGGCACTGGAGCAAGGTTGGTGGCCGACCCATCCCCAGTACCGTGAACAGCGCCAGAGTCAGGGGTGGCGCCTGCCCCAGTCCCAGTGCTGTGCTCGGTGCCAGAACCAGAAACAGACCCAGAAACCACCCCCGGCACTGCTGAAAGCCCTGACACTGCAAACGACACCAGAAGCAACAGTGGCACCGAGAGATGGCCCGGTGCCGACTGCAGCGCTGCTCTCTAAGCCCGCAGCACCACAAATGGCACCAGGACCAAGAGCAACACCGCCAGACGGCACAGAGGACGGTGCTAGTCCAGACATGGAGGGTCCAGAACATGACACTGAGACAGCCTTCACCTCTGAAGAGGTGACTGCCAAAGCTGTGCCTCCTGACTGTCCCCCGAGAGGGACACTGGGCCTCCTGCACCGCGGAAGAAGCCCCAGCCGCGGCAAGGCTAAGAGAGGCGGAGGCCCCCTCCTCCATGGGCCGTATAGGACCTGGAGGGGACCCGGAGGAAGGGCTGAGAATCCTTGCCTTGGCCCGCTGACTGCGCACTCATTCTCCGAATGTCGGCGGTGCATGTCCGACTTTAAACATGCAGTTTTCGACAACTCTGCGGTCCATGGAAAAACAAGCATCGCAGTTGTCCATGTTGTGGTCTGGGCAGTGGTCATGCTGGTCCATCAAGGAATAGAGGCAACCGCAGGGCACCGGACGATAGGAGACCACCCTGCTGTCAACGGTTTCTTGCCCCCGGACGAGACATGACCGTTCAGCAAATAAATACAAAACAGTACTCAACGCCACTTTAAAGAAAAAGGAAAGATCTTACTGACCAGAAGCGATGTCGAGCTAGATGAACGGAGCCGAGGCAATACCGGAGCAAGACGAAGAGCTAGGCCGCAAAACGCAATTCGACACAGTCTCCACCCGAGGTCTTCAGTCTTCACTTGACGGCGGGAGAAGAAGAAGAACTGGGGCTGGGGCGGAGTTGACAGCAGTTAACGGCCAACCCGTGAGCACCACGTAGAACGTCAGCCTCGAGGGCGGCACCGGCCCTGCGTCCACTCTGCCCATGGAAAAAAAAAAAAGTCTCCTGTGGGGTCCTAGCTCCGGCGCTATAATCCACTAGTGATGAATGGTGAAGATTGACGCTGATAAGATCTGGAGTACAGTCCTTTTCCCCTGTGACAATGAGGTACCTTCTCTACTGCTTGCAGAACCAGAAGAGAGGAGACTTCTGCCTCTAAGACCTTTGTCTTCAAGGGATAGGGAGGACTGAAGGACCTTGCTCTCATTTTTGGGAACCTTTTGAAATTGAGAGCAAGTCCCTGGCTCACTACTTCCAGGACCCATTTGTCTGAAGTAATAGACTCCCAGGCCTGGGAATAGTGAGCCAACCTGCCCCCTACTGGAACTGGGGAGGCGACCCAGACTGCACCTCAGGGTGTCTGTTTGGCAGGGGGCTTAGACTGCGTGGACGATGGGGTCCTGGTCATCCCATGCCTGCCTCTTCCCCTAAAGAACCTCCTCTGCTGGAAAGAACAGGAGGAGGCCTGAGCTTGGTAGGAAGGCCTATGAAAAGGCCTGCCCCTGCCAGCCCTACATTACTGCTTCTGAGGAGTGGTCTGCTTTTCCCTGGCTGCAGCACTCCTATAGGTGGTCCTATACTCATCCATCTTCTTCACGTAGTTCTCTGTTTGCTCCCCAGAGAATTACCAGTTACAGGGAAATCTATGGTCTTAGTCTGGGTATCCTGCGAAAGGTTGGTACATCTAAGCCAAGCAAACCTCCTCATGGAGATAGATGTAACCATGACTCTAGAATGCACATCATTCGAGTCCACAGCAGCAGCATGAAATTGCACTTTGGATGCCTCTATACCATGTACAGCCACCTGCTCCAGCTCCTTGGCTAGCTGGGGAGGGGCATTCTTAGCCAGCTCTAGAACCATATCCCACATAGACTTCTGGTACTTGGCTGTATACGCCATATAATTTGATTGCCTAAGCCCCAAAGAGGATGCCAAGTACTGCTTTTTAGCCATGGCATCCACTTTCCTGGAATCCTTATCTGGGGAGTGAGATGCCAGGGGAATACTAGCCTTATCACAGGCTGCAGCTTGTACTACCCCAACATGGCTGCAATGTGCTGAAAGGAATTCCATGCCAGGGCCTGACAAAGCATACCTCCTGTCCATTTTCTTATCCACAGAAGGAATGGATGTGGGAAATTGCATGATTCTCCGTGTCTGTTTCCCCAGGGATCTGTTCAAAGGGATAGACACTCTCTTTGACTCCGGAACATCCATCATGTCCACATAATCAGGCTCCTCCCAATCCTGATCAGCCTCTTCCATAGAAAGCTGAAGAGTCTCAGCCACCTTCTTGTAAAACAAGAAGTGGAAGGGGGACTCAGAAAGCCTGGGAAGGTAAACATTGGAAGGCCTGTCCGGGGAGATGTCAGGCTCTACTGGCTCATCTAGGCCTACAAACTCTCCTTCTTCATCCTCTTCCTCCTCCTTCCAATCACCCTCATAGTATGCCTCTGGATCAATATCGGAGGCAAAATTTTCTGACCGAACCGATCACCTTTGAACTGATGTTGGTTCGCTCAGAACCGAGCAAAGCAACTGCACTGTAGAGATCGCTTTCGCTAGTTCCTCAGTGGTTGGAACATGAGTTGTTGGATCCGAACCGACTGATTTTCTCTTTCTCTTTGAAGGAACTGACTCCGCAGAGTCGGCTCTCCTTTTGCCCAAAGAGGTATCGCCCAGGTCAGTAGGTACCCCTTCAGGTTCGGCAGCAACTGAACCAGGCTGGCCATCTGAATCAACAGACTTCTCGGCATCCTTTCCTTCAGCCTACTCAAATGTTTTTCAAGAGTGACATTAGGAAAGTTCTTACAAATCTGGCAGTCTACCTTGAGGTGGTCAAACCCCAGACAATAAACACATATGAGATGGGGATCAGCCTTGGCAAAGCCTCCCACACTCGGTACAGTGCTGAAGCCCAGTGGGACCAGTTTATTTTGGGTTTCTCAGCCATGCGAAAATCAGAAAAAGTTACCCTTCTCAGCTTTCAAGCCAGGTAACTAAAACCTATCAGTTCCAACCGTGTCGCGGGTCGGTTAAAAATCCTGCAAAATCCGGATTTTTAGAAACTGATAAGTACGGAAAATCACAAATATTTTACAATAGAACAGAAAAACTATAGGTTTCGGTTCTGAACCGGACCGACCAGAAAAGAACGCAAGACAAAACAATTTCTAACAATGTCACAAAACACCACTACCTACTACTGCCACTTACTGTTACCGAGACAGAGATAAGAATACCGAAGAAATTACAAACTGCGGTTGAAAAAAATGACCGATTCGAACTTTTACTGAACCGAAGTGCAGGAGGGATCTCCGGAGCGACTTCACAGTTAGGCGGAGTAAGAAATCTGACGGTTAGAGTTCAGAGTAGCACAGACAGAGGTTTGAAAATCGAGCTCGAGCTCTATGTTCTATGCCTTTGCATAGAGTTAACCCTTTACTCTCCGGAGCGGTTCAAGTGCTGGGGCTAACTACATATAGTCAGAATACAGGAAGACTTCATGTTGTTTGAACCCTGGGGCGAGTTACAGGTTGGGGGGCTGCTGACAGTAACTAAGGAGGAGAGGGACTTGGGGTCATAATCACAGATGACTTGAAGGCTGCTAGGCACATGGCAAAGGCAGTGGGAAAGGCCAGTGGGATGCTGGGGTGTACTGGAAGGGGAATCACAAGCCAGAGGAGGGAGGTAATAGTTCCACTGTAGAAGACCTTGGTGAGACCTCACTTTGAATATGGTATACAGTTCTGGAGACCACACCTTTGAAAGGACATAGAAAAAACAGAGACGGTACAGAGGAAGGCGACCAAAATGGTGAAAGGATTACATCACAAGCCTTACAAGGAGAGTGAGAGACCTCATTTGTACATGCTGGAACAAAGGAGGGAGAGAGGTGACTTGATAGAAACATTCAAGTACCTCAAGGGCATTAAAACGGTGGAAGGGGACAACATATTCCAGATTAACAGTAGTGCCTTGCACATGCTGGAACAAAGGGGGGAGAGAGGTGACATGACAGAAACATTCAAGTACCTCAAGGGCATTAACAAGGTGGAAGGGGACAACGTATTTCAGATTAATAGTAGTACCAGGACAAGAGAACATGACATGAGACTGAGGGGTGTCGACATAAGGAGAAATGCCAAGAAATTCTTTTTTATGGAAAGGGTGGTGGATGCATGAAATAGCCTGCCCCAGGAGGTGGTGGCAGCCCGTACAGTGGGTGGCTTCAAACATGCATGGGGCAGAAACAAAGGAATAACAAAGATAGGAAGAAAAAGCTAAAACCAATGATCAGATAGGGTCACCGGACATTTCATTAGGCAGCATAAAACGGGCAGACTGGATGGGATTAGTTGTCCTTATCTGCCAACAGTATCTATGTATGTATCTTTATATATGAAACATGTATTGAACTGTGTCTAAATCTTACATTTTCAAAGTTTTCTTAATGCTGTTAGAGGCCTTTTAAGCCCATATTGTGCAACAGTGTAACTATTTTCATCTGCAGCAAGAGTGGTGTCCTGGTTGCTGCCTTGGGAACTGCAGCTTTAGGACACTGCTGGTGATGTCATTCCAGTAGGAGGTGCTGGAACGGAGCACTAATTTCTACAGCACTACTGATACTGAGTGCCTCAACTCACTTTGTGGCCCCCCTGTTCTGGTTGGCACTTAACTGGTGGATCCCTCGGTGGCAGTGGTGTTGGGTGTTGGGGTTAGAATATCACAACCACTGCCACAGGGGTGGTTGTGATCTGAAACAGGCTGTTCCCCAATCCCCATAGTTCACAGCTCTTCCTGTAATAACAAGTTGTATTGGGAACAGGTACTGCCTCCAGTTGTCAGCTGTGCTACCACTTCAGTGATCATGCAGTAAGAATTTTTTTTGCATTATCTTTTATCTCCCCACCTCATCCTGCCACTCCTTCGGCCATTGCCAAGGACTATACCTCCAGGGCTCTGTCGCCATCCCTGATCTTAAATTGCAGCCACCACAGGGTAACCGGACATAACCCTTTCGTCGGGTGGGTCCTCCCTTTTCGGGAAGAAAGGGCCTGACGGCCAACGGCATTGGACCTGGGTGCTGCTGAGGTCGGGTTGGCATCTACGGAGTACCGCGGAGGTGCTGGTCCGGGCAGCCGTCATATGACAGTTTTTGAGGCACCATTTTCTGGTGTTTCCTCCTTCCCTACTTGCGCTGCATCTGCAGTGCTCCTGGTCTCCACTGGGGGCCGCTACAGAGCGAGGCATCTCCCTAGCCCACCCCAAGAAAGGAAAGCAGTCCTCTGGACGCTTGAGTTTCTCCTCCCCTGCCGACCCCCTGGCACCCGAGTCCGTTCCCAAACCCGGGTCGCCGGTGTGGCTCGAGGTAAGGCGCTAACGCCTCAACCCTCTGTGACACCAGGCCGCTAGTAAGAATTATTAAAGGAAACGCCTATCGTTTATTAGCGCAGCAGTTGCTGCACAATCGCCCAATTTGGGCTTTTTAGCATTAAAGAAATTTTATTTACCTGCTTGGCTGAGCTTCCAGTTTTAAGATCGTCGCGGGTCCATAATGTCGCCGAGCCACCTGTGACCATCTTGCCCAGCCGGGTGGCTTCTGCCACGTGAGCTTATGATAATGAGGATACTACCAACTCTGCCACTGGTTGGCATCCTCATTAGCAAAACCAAGCGTGGAAGCTGCCCAGCTGCATGAGATGGCTGAGGGCAGCTCCGGCGACATTATGGACGATGCGGATGTTTAAATCTAGTTACGACCAAACAGATAAATAAAACTTTCTTTTAACGCTAAAACCCCTAATCAGACGTTTGTACAGCTGCTGCTGCACTTTGTCAGCTGATAGGAGTTTCCCTTTAATAACAAATATTATTTGAGCCCTTGGGGAACTGAATCACTTACTGAGGGACCTCTGTGCCTCTCGGGGAATGAATCAAAGCAAACAGGTATTCCTTTAATGATGCTTTACTGGCTCAGCCATCAAACATTTATCACAACCTTTAACTTTATCATGACCTTTACTAGCTAAGTACATTGTGACACACATCTAAACTTGCAAACCATCAGTGTTCCAAACAGAAACCTATTTTACCGCTGAGAAACCACGGGCTGCTAACCTAATGGCTTTTATGAGCAATGTTGTGGTAAACTGAAGAATATGGCTAAAATATCATTTGAACCGCAACATATTACAAACCAGGTAGAACTGTGGTACTACCAACAAGTGAAGCATATTAAAACTAGGGAGGCGTGGCTAGTAGCCCCAAAGTTTTAGATAGATCTGATCATTACACCATCCAACTGAAATGGACAAGTTACTGATGCTGAACAGTATTAGCCATTCATTTGGATCAGATATATTTCTTTCTTTTATTTATCTGAAAATTGATAACAGAAAAAAAAATACTGAGCCAAAGTTTGTTCCCAGATGTGACTTGGGGAAGGGGAACAAGGGGGTACAAAGTACATAAAACAAGTAACAGGTACAATAATGCTGAGAGTACGAAGACAATCTTGATACTGCAGATACAAAAAACATGTATGTACAATGTACAAGACGCTAAACAGCAGTGGAGTCCTCCATAAACATATACAGAGCTAGATAAGGGTCAAGAACTGTGGGCTGTACATAAGGTGCGGGGCAAATTACAAATCCAGTAAAATATCCAACTGGGGGGCTCAGCGGCATAAAAGACTACAAGGAGACTGAATAAGAAGGCAGACTAGCTGGAGGAAGTCCGGCAGGTAGGAACAGCTAGGATGCAAGAATGAGAGGAATGGAGGAAGTAGCTGGAAGGAGGCAGAGAAGACAAGAAATAGCTAAGGTAGAGAGGAAGAGAGGAGAACCAGCACTTGGACAGAATGGATGCACAATGAAGCACATGTCAGGAGTCCAAATATGGCAGGGAAAGGGACTGGTAGAGGAAACAGTGATGAGTAGGTGGATGAGGCAAAGTGGCAGAAGGAGTGGAAGCGAGTGCCTGTACCAGTCCTGTAGACCACATCCATTAAAGAGGACAGGAAATCATTTCTAATTGGCAGCTGTTTATAAAGTTGTTCTCGGAAATTATATGCCTTCCCCAAAAATATCTATATTTAACTGTATCTGAATTATCTGTATCTATCTTTGGAATCATGATGTATTTTTATGTATTGTATTTTATTGATTGAATGTTTCGTTTGTATTATGTTTGTTTGTTAATATTTTGTGTGTTTTTTTAGTTTTAAAACTTATCTCCAATGAAAACGGGCAGTTTGCTCATTTGGATTTACAAGTATAAAAAAAAATGAAAATTAAAAGTGATACAAAAACTGTATTTTGCATTATTTTGTTTTTATGGGCAGCATTCTGTTAGAGTTCTCTTCATGGAACCAGTAATTTGGAGTTTTAACTATGTCATTGGTTGTGCACAGAACAGTAAACATAGTTCTGATAGATCAACAGCTCATATTTAGCATTCTGTGCACAAACCGTGACATAGTTAAAACTCCAGATCACAGGTTCCATGAAGAGAACTGTAACAGAATGCTGCCCATAAAAATAAAACAATGTAAAATACAGTTTTTGTATAACTTTACCTCATAAGGGCATATATGGATAATTTAGGGGAATGTATATAATTTCTGAAAATAAGAACTTAATAAACAGCTGCCAATTAGAAAGGAGTTCCTGTCCCCTTTAAGTTTAACACTGGCAAGATCATTATAAGAATGAGCCTGTGGCAGACCCGAGATAACTGTCTCATTTGTTAAAGCCATAATATGGCCCACATGAAACCCCTTCCTCCAACAATTCCCCCAGTTAGCCGCCAACACAACAAATTCTTCTGATGGGCAATATGTTCTGACCTTCTCCTTGGGTAAATTGTAAGTGCAAGTGCTCCCCTGGTCCCCACCCTGAAATGAGTATGAACCTGGTTTCAGCTGCTGCCACACTTAAGTGACAGATCAATATAATGATACAATGATAGCCAGAGGTAAGTCTAGTAAATCTTTAGCTGTATCCTGCTATAGCACAGAAAATGTTATGGAAATAAATGGGATATCCTGTATCTAGATATACCAGGGCATATCTCTGATTTCTACTCTACATGGCTTAGAAGCCTGCATGCACCTGTATTTCTTTTGTTTTGTTTACAATTTATTTACCCAGGATAGCCCAGCTGAAATCTTATTTCCAGTGTGGTCCTGCTTCCACCAGTTTTTCACAGCTGTGCATCCTGGAGCACTGAAAGGATAAGTGACTTCCCAAGGTCACAGTAAAATCGGCTCTAATGGGGTTTGAACCTGCAAACTCCCCAGTTCGTATGTCAGTGCACTAACCACTAGACCAGCCTGACTGACATACAGTATCTGTTTTGGACAGTTTTTTTTGCCAGCTTGCTTCCTAGCTGTTATGACTGTTACTGGCCAGACAACTGGAGTCTCTGAGGGCTGCTAGGTGTATGGATGAATGGGGTGACGTGCACAAGGCAGGACCCTATGTCACCACTTGCACTGTGTGCTCAGCGACATCTTGGTTGGTAGTTATGCTTAAATCTTGTTTCCAGTGAAGACTGGAGCACACAAGACTCGGGGAGATACTGGGGTATTGATAAATAGGCTAGGGCATTTTAAATGTGTTCCTACTGTACATGCCATGCCTTGTTAGCACAAATGTCTATCCTGTACAAGTCAAGGCTTTTGGGGGGGGTCCTCAGTTTATTTTCCCCTTTAGAGTGATAATCTGAGTGTTTGGATTAGGCAACTAAAATATTTACAAAATGCCATGAACACTTTTACTATCCATGCAGCTAGCAAAAAGTGAATGGGTACCAGGAAGATTAGTGTTCACCCAACTGTAACGGGACAGAAGAAAAATTACTTACCATGTAATCTTGTTTTTTCCACAGGATACTCCAATATTCATAACTCTTATGCAGTATGCCTTTAAGCTAATGATGGCTCATCATTGGCCCATACCACTTTTCAAATGCTGCTACTTATCAATCAACTGCCTACATGTTAACCCGCTGATTTCACAGAGGCCTGACATAACAGGGCCCATGAGGAAAATAACTATTTAACACTATAATAATAATTTAACACCCAAAAACCTCCAACAGGAGGGAAAAATCCATAAAAAGCACCCCCAAATGTCAGAATCACCTGAAGAGGGCAAAACCAATGAAACCACAGTTTCAACAAAAATGGCAGAGTGTGGCACTCATACCCCTGGTAATACAGCATGGAGTGCAGAGGCCACTGGTTCTAGTATGGGAGGCAGGGTTGGAGAGTTATGAATATTGGAGTAACCCATGGAAGAAACAAGATTACTATGGTTAGTACTTTTTTCTTCTCGGCCCAGGAATACTCCAATATTCCTAACTCTTATGCAGACTAAGAAGCAGTACCTTTGGAGGTGGGCACAGAACCTACTCTGGAAATAGACTCTGCAGGACAGCTGTGCCAAACCTGGCATCACCCCTAGCTTGTGTGTCCAGGCTGTAATGCTTAGTAAAGGTGTTCACTGTTCTCCATATAGCTGCTTTGCAGATGTCCACCCAAAGGAACATCTCTGGGAGCTGCTATAGTAGCAGCTGTACCCCTTGTGGAATGGGCTCTCAGCCCTGCTGGGGGCTCATTTCCAGCTTTTGAGTAACAAAACTGAATACACTGGACTATCCAGCAGGAGATGGACCTCTTAGATGCTGGATTTCTTTTTCCCACATCCCCATAAGTCAGGAACAGTTGTTTCCTGTCCTGTCTATGGGTCTTGGTGACTGTCATGTAGTAGCTAAGAGCTCTCTTGACATCAAGACTGCAGTCTACATTCCCCAGAGCTTGAATGCTCAGTGAAGAATACAGGTAAAGTAATGGACTGGTTCAAATGAAAGTCCAAACCACCTTTGGAAGAAATGTTCTGTTTGTTTGCAGGACCACTTTGTCCCTATAGAAAGAAATATAGTCCTGCTCAATGCAGAGCCTGGAGCTCACTGATCCTTCTAGCAGTAGTGATTGCCACTAGGAAAACAGCTTTCCATGTGACATATTTCAAAGGGGCTGAAGACAGGGGTTCAAAAGGAGGACCCACAAGCTTGGCAGTACACACATTTAGAGCCCAGGCTGACACCAGTTCCCTATTGGGGGGGGGGCAAGAATTTTGAAGATAGGGTTTGATGCCATAGAGGCATTCTTCCCAGCTGAAGTGTAAGCAGACACAGAAGTTAAGCGAACTTTTAAAGTAGTGGGCTGTAGGCCCAGTGAATTCAAATAAGCAAGGTAGTCCAGCACAGCTGGAACCCCTGTATGAGCTGGCACTACATCCCTGGTGGAATACCAGATAGAAAACCTTTTCCATTTAGATGTGTAGGTTTTCTTAGTGGAAGGCTTCCTGTAACCCCTTAAAATATCCAGAACACTTTCAGAGAGATGCAGGCTTGCATACTCTAGGTCCTCAAGAGCCATGCTTTGAGTCTGAGGGACTTGAGGTTCGGGTACAGGAGTCTCCCTGACTGAAGGTTAGCAGGTTGTGCCCCGAGGGAGGTGTACTTACTTTGTTACAGACATGGAGAGCAGCAGAGAGTATCATGGCTGCTTGGCCCAATCTGGAGCTATCAAGATCATTGAAGCTGGCTGGGATCTGAGCTTGAGTAGCACTCTGTACACCAGACGGAATGGTGGGAATGCATACAGGTACTTCCCTGACCAGTCCAGAACCACAGCACCCACAGATATTGTTCTCTGGGCTGGGGGTCTGCAACAACACTGTGGCAGGTGGTGACTTTCGTGGGATGCAAAGATATCTATCTCTAGAGCACCCCAATCGCCTAAAAATCAATTCCACCACCAGTCTGTTCAAGGTCCATTCATGAAGGGCCTGGTTGAGTTGACTCAGAGCATCTGTTAGGGTAATGTCCTTGTCAGGCAGATGAATGGCCTGAACGGAAACTCCTAGGGAGTAAGTCAGAGACCAAATTCTCATAGCTTCTGTCACAGAGAGGCTCCAGTCTTGTTCCTCCTTGCTTGTTTATGTAGTACATCGTGGTGGTATTGTCTTTTCTGACCTGTACCACCTTCCCTGAACTGGTGGTGTGAAGGTTGGCATGCCAGAAGCATTGCTCTGAGCTCCAGCAGGTATATATGTTGGAATGACTCTGCACTGGACCAAGTGCCGTGAGTAGTGTGATCCCCTAGGTGGGCACCCCACCCTAGTAGTGATGCATCTGTTGTGAGAATCACTGATGGAGACTTTTTGAAAAGGAACCCCTTCCCTGAGGTTGGCTTTCTCTTTCCATCACTGAAGGGCCAGAAGTAATGTTTTTGTTACTGGAACTAGCTTTGAGAGAGAATCCTTTCTCTGACACCAATGTGCCCTTAAGTGGAATTGGATGTCTCTTATCTGGAACCTGGAGCCCAGGACTGTGACAGTAGCGGCTGCCATGTGGCCCAGTAACTGTAGAAACTGTCTTACAGTTTTTGGTTTGTTCAAGCTGAAGGAGCCTGCCATCTGCAGAGTACTTTTTACCCTGTCCAGAGGTAGATAAGACCTGCTTTCCTGGATATTTAATTCTGCTCCTGTGAACTGCAGCACTTGAGAAGGGAGAAGGACTGACTTTTTGAGCTATACCAGAAAACCCAGAAGTCCTTGGGTGAGCTGCAGATGTTCCTCTACCTGCTGTGGTGATTTTCCCACCACCAACCAGTCATCCAGGTAGAGGAAAACTGACACCTTGCCGTTGCAGGTGTGCCACAACCACTGCCAGGCACTTTGTGAACACTCTTGGAGCTGAAGTGAGACCAAATGGCAGGGTTGAAAGCTGGTAATGACCTGAAGGGAGTCTACACCTGAGGTACTTTCTGTGAGACTCCCTCATGGGGATGTGAAGTAAGAATCTTTAGGTTCAGAGGTGCTGCCAATCTCCATTCTGGAGGGCTGGCAGAATCAGTGACAAGGTTACCATTTTGAACTTTGGCTTTAGTAAGTGCCTGTTTAGCACCCTTGGTCTAGGATAGGCATCTACTCCTATCTGTCTTTGTTGTGAGGAAGTATCTTAAATAAAAACCCTTTCCTCTTTGTTGTGGGGCACAGGCTCCACTGCCTTTGACAACAACAGGTTCTGTACTTCCTTTTCCATCCGCTTTCTTTCTGCATTGGAAGCTGGCTTGAACAGCCTGGTTCTAGAGAGGAAGGGATTTGAAGCTTAGGGACATACCCTGACTCACTACTTCAAGGACAAACTTGTCTGTGGTGATGTTTCTAAGCCTGGACATAGTGAGCCAGTCTGCCCCCTACTGGTAGTGGGGAGGCAGCCTGGGAAAGCATATCAGGGGTCTTGCTTTGCCTGAGGCCAAGACTGGGAACCACACCTGGAATCTCTTCTGTCCCAGCCCTTGAAGAACCCTTGCTGTGGGTACTGCTGAACTTGGGGTACAGCCATGGCCTGATAAAAAGGCCTGGTGTGAAACTGCCTGCCCCTGCCTCCTCTTCCATAAGGTCTAGTGGACGGGGAAGCCCTTTCCTTGGTAGAATTGCTTCTGTAGGTGGCCTTGTACTCGTCTACCTTTTTCATGTATGCCTCCATATAGAAACATAGACTTTGATGGCAGATAAGGACTGCTTGGCCCACCCAGTCTGTCTATTTCCTACCTTTTGGACAAGCTGCAGATCCTAGTTAACCAATAGCCTACTTCCTCCTACTACCCACAAGAATTGCCTTATGTCTGTCCCATGCATTCTTGAATTCCCCACTGTTTTTGACCCACTACTTCTCAAGAAGGCCATTCCATGCGCCCACCACCTCTCTCTGAAATAAATACTTCTCACGCTGTCCCGAGCTTTTCCCTCTATCTTCAATTTGTGTCCCCTTGTTCTTGCACATCTCTTTCTGAAAGATGCTACCCTCTTGGACTTTGTTGATTTCTTGAGGTACTTGAAAGTTTCTATTATGTCCTCCCTCCCTCCTTTCCTCGAAGGTATGCATATTAAGTTTCTTTAGTCTCCCTTTGTATGGTTTCTAGTGCAGACCCTGCACCATTTTATTGCCCTCTGGACAGCTTCCATCCTGTCTATGTCCTTATGGAGATATGGAGATGAGGTCTCCAAAACTGCATGCAGTACTCCAGATGGGGTCTCACCAACTGTCTGTACAGAGGGATGACAACTTCCTGTTTTCTACTGGTGATGTCTCTCCCAATGCAGCCCAGTATCCCCCAGCCCTCATTACTGCCTTCTCACATTGCCTGCCTACCTTTAGGTCATCTAATATGACTACCCCAGGTCAGTTTTCATTTTTGTTGTTGTTAGTACCCCCGCATTGTGTACTCTTTCCTTGGTTTTGTTTCCAGGTGTATGACTTTGCACTTCTTTGCATTGAATCTAAGCTGCCACACTTTTGACGATTCCTCCAACCTTGCCAAGTGCCTTCTCATCCTTTCCACCCTCCTTGTGTATCAACCCTGTTGCAGATCTTTGTGTCATCTGCAAAGAGGCATACATTTCTTTCCAGTCTCTCTGCAATGTCACTTATAAAGACATTCACTGACCTACGCAGCTAGTATAGTGTTATGCTTGTGCAACTGTGTTAGTTTGGTTTTGGCTGTTCGCACTCTGTATTCCAGAGGAATTACTACCCTGTGAGTGCCCTCTCAGAGGGGTTTCACCCCTAGAGTGCCATGGGGCATTCCCGTGGCTAAGGTTTTATAGGGATCCCTAAAGGAGAAAGTGCTGCCGCTGGAGGAGAAGGGGAGGATGGTGGGGCAAAGAAAATATGCTTCAAAATGAGGCTGAGAGGAACTGCTTATATAGCTCAGGAAGTGGGAGTGGCTGGCTGCTTGACCACTGAACTCCAGGCAAAGCCTTTCCAATTAAAGAGGACCGGCCCCAGTACTGAATCCTGCGGTACCCCGCTAGTAAACCCCCTTTCTTCAGAGTGGACTCCATTTAATATTACCCTCATGCGTTCTATTGCCCAGCCAGTGTTTTACCCAGGCTACCACCCTGGGGCCCACTCCCAGCCTAATTTATTTATTAATCTTTTCTGTGGGACTGTGTCAAATGCCTCACTAAAGTCTAGGTAGGCCATGTCCATAGCCCCTCCCTGGTCTACTACTTTGATCACCCAGTCAAAGAAATCTATTAGAGTGGTCTGATGTGACCTTCCCACTGTGAATCCATGCTGCCTTAGGTCCTGTGTCCCGCTGGCCTCTAGGTGCTCAACAATTCTTTCTTTCATTAGTGATTCCATCATTTTCCTACCACTAAGGTCAAACTAACTGGTCTGTAGTTTCTGCTCTCTCTTGCTCCCACTTTTGTGCAGGGGAATCACATCTGCTTTCCTCCAGTCCTCAGGTGCCACGCCATCCTCCCATGACTTGTTAAAAAGGGTAATCAGTGGTGTCATATGTTCTCCCCTTAGTTTCTTTAGAATTCTGGGGTGAATCCCATCAGGCCCCATTGCCTTGTCCACCTTGAGTTTTAGGAGTTCTTTCAGGACCCTTTCCTCTGTGAATGGACTGATATCAACACCCCATCCAGAGTGCTTCTATTGTTTGGTACGTCCCCCTCTTCTTCTTTTGTGAATACTGAACAAAAATATTCATTCAGTATCTCTGCCTTTTCACTGTCACCCTCTGCCCAGCCCTCCTCCCCTTTGTTAAGCCTCACTATCCCTCCCTTGGTCTTTCTTTGCTCACTAATGTATCTATAAAAGGTTTTATCTCCCTTCTTAACTGAGTTGGCTATCTTTTCCTCAGTTTGGGCCTTTGCTGTTTTGACTTCCTTCTCCGCTTCCTTCTGCTTTAACTGATACAGTTCTCTGTCCTGTTCTTTCTGTGATTACTTATACTTTCTGAATGCTATCTTCTTTTCCCTAACCTTCTCCACCACCTCTTTTGAGAACCATAGTGTTTTTTCCTTCATTTTGTTTTGTTTATTTGCTTCACACAAAGGCTTGTTGCCTCTGTGATGGCAGTTCTGATTTTTCCCCATTGTTTCTTCACCCCTCCTTCTTTCCCTTTAGCTACTGCATTCCTTAGGCACTCTCCCATTCTGCCAAAATTAGCCCTCCGAAAGTCCAGTACCCTTGCTTTTGAATGGCTTGACTCTATGGCAGTGTTTATTGTGAACCACAATGTCTGGTGGTCGCTTGTTCCCAGACGTCTACCCACTTCTAAATCCAAGATCCTCTCACCGTCCCCGTTTGACAGTATCAGGTCTAAGACTGCTCCTTCCCGAGTGGGTTCCAACACTAGCTACCTGAGGCATGCCCCTGTAGGACATCGAGAATGACTCTGCTCTTGGATGTGGCTGCAGCAAATGTGCTCCAGTTAACATCGGGCATATTCACATCCCCCATCAACAATATCTCTACTTTTTCTGCCATTCTAAGGATGCCGCCTATAATTTCCTTGTCCATTTCTTCCCCCTGAGATGGGGGTCTGTATACAACCACTGTCTGGATTGTGGCATCATATCCTGTCTCCAAGGTGACCCACAGTGTCTCCTCTCCTCCCTGTTTACCCTTTGGTTCTGTTGCTTTGATCCCTTCCCTTATGTAGAGAGCTCCTCCTCCTCCTCCTCCTCCTCCTCTCCTTTTACCCTCCCTATCCCTCCTGTAGATTGTGTACCCCAGTATGTTGACATCTCACTCATGGTTCTCCAGGTACCAAAAAGGGAATTTCCCTCAACAGGAAAATCCAGAACTTTGTTCTGCATATCCTGAGTAAGGTTTGTGGCTCTTAACCAGGCAAACCTTCTCTGAGCAATGGTATTAGCCATCCACCTGGCAGCTGTGTCATTGGTATCTGCTGCCATCTGAAATCAGTATTTCGCTGCTTATAAACCAAATCTATCAGTCTCCGCTAAGTCAGCTGAAAGACCAGAGGGAGCTTTGTCTGCCATAGCCATGACAGACTGCCAGGAGAGATTTTGATACTGGGCTGTATAAGCCTGGAAATTAGCTTGTCTGATGGCCAAGGACGCTGATAAGTATCCCTTCTTGGCCATGCTATCAATCTTTCTGGAATCTTTTTCAGGGGGGTGAGATGCCAGAGGAGCATTTGCCTTGTCTCAGGCTGCAGCTTGTACCATCCCCTGGTCGTCAGAGTGGGAGAATAAGAATTCAGCCACTTCCCTGTCCAGCTGATACTTCTTGTCCAGCCTTTTGTCTAAAGGGAGGACAGACCCAGGTGTCTGGAGGATTCTGAATGTGTCTTTTTTAAAGAATTTATTCATGGTAAGCAGCAACTTCTTAATGGGTGTTAACTGCACCATTTCTAGATATTCTGCTTCCTCCTCATCCTCTATCACCTCAGTGGTAGAGCTATCGAGAGCATCTACTATTTTTCTAATGAAGGTAAAATGAGATGAATAATCCTCTGAGGCCCTGGAAGGACAGCCAAACTCCTGTTCAGGGGAGACTTCTGGCTCTATAGACTTTCCTTCGTCTTCTTATACTCCCCATAGTCTTCCCTGTCCTCACGGAGGGAAGACTGAGTTGATTTACCAGGGGTCTGAATTGTTGACTGCTGTCCAGTAGGTAGCATCCCCTGCAAGACCGTAAAAGCTTGTGCAATCTGCAGTGGAGAAGGCATATTTCCAGTCACACCAGAAGTCCCCAAAGGCTGATAGCAGGGGTTTCTGTGTGTTTAAACTTTCTGGTTTCTTTTCAGTGGAAACGGAGAGCTAGCCGGTTCAGCAGGCCTTTCTGAAATGACCTCTGCACCCATATCGGGGTAGAAGTAGTGGTTTCTGGGGTTTCACCCACAACCACTGAGGGTGTTGGCTGGTCAGAGTCAGATGGACCCTTAGGTGGAGGCGACTTCTTTTTGAGCCTTTCCAAATGTTTTTCAAGCGTTTTTTCAGAAAAGATCTTGCAAATCTCACAATCTGACTTTAAATGGTCATAGCCAAGGCAGACCACACAAGAAGTGTGCTTATCTGCCTTAAAAACCTCTCCACACTCAGTAAAGTTTTTAAAACCGGGTTCACCGGTCTTTCTCTTATGCTTTTCTGACATTTCAGCCAATGCAGCAGAAAAACAGCAACCACAATGAAATTTAAACTTTTAAAACTAAGATTAGCGGTTGCAGTCAGTTCAGGAACTGATCAGGGAACTGATCAGAACCAAGAACTGATAAAAAAGGATCCGGGTTTAGCAGTTCAGTAACCAGTATTAGCGGTTACAAAAAAACAATTGTATTTAAACAAAATACTCTAAAATCGCCGACAATGGCCCTTTAGCCTGCCTACTTTTTCCTGACTCCCTCCTATCCTATACTAACTATATACTGTTCACCCGGAAACTTGTCTGAAGCTGGCTTATATTGTTTCTCTCCATTTTTGGCTGTATAATAAATGTTTAGACATCTTTGTGTTTTTAAGACGGTAACCACTGTTGACCTTTGTATGTATGTTACCCTACATCCTTTGATGTGGAACCTGTGTCAATGAGCAGTTCCTGCTGAAAGGTATTTGTAATCCTAGAGTTTAATAAAATAAAATAAAAATAAAGGAGTTTCTGTCACAAAACTCTGCTAAAACAAAAAAATTTCCATTTCCCCTCCGGTTGTACTGAACCAGGAGAAACCGAGAAAAAATCAGCAATTTAACTAAAATAAGCTAATGGTTATCTAAAAACAGTACAGTTATGTAAGAACTTACCGTAACAGTAGATCTTTGAGAACAGCTCTTGCAGCAGGTTACACCATTATGACTGGAGCCGGCAGGCAGCAGGTCCCTAAGAAAAACCTTCTAGCTAGCTACATACAGCGGGGGACCGCTCCTGACATCGGCCCTGCCCCCGGCGTCACATACATCATAAAAGGGGTGGTCCCCCAGCATCCCTCAGTTCTCCCGCTGGAGACTCCCAGCATAGCGATGTGATTCTGATGGGGAGACCGAGGATCCACTTCTACAGGAAGATCAAATACTAAATATATATCTAATATAGCTAAAATAGCTGACCTCCTGAGGGGAAGGTGGGTGGGAAAGTACCTGCTGCAACAGCTGTTCTTGAAGATCTACTGTTATGGTAAGTTCTTATGTAACTGGACTATCTTACTTTGAGAAACAGCTCTTGCAGCCGGTTACACCATTAGGACTGAGTCCCAAGCAGTGATAGGTATTACCCCTAAATTTGGGAGAAGGACAGGAGAAGGGGTAAGGAAACCCCTCATGAAAGAAGCCGCTACAGAACTGCAAGGCCAAAGCCTGCTCTGTGCCTACAGCCAACATACACACTGTAGTATCTGATATATGTGTGCACTGCACTCCAAGTATCTGCTGTGCAAATGATAGGTGCTGAAACATTTTTCAGGGGAGTGAAAGAGGTTGCTACCCCTCTGGTGGAATGACCCTTTAACGTCCCGGTAAGGGTTTGTTTCGCTTGGTAACAGAACACGATGCAGTTCACCAACCATTTTGAGAGTGTCTGTTTTGACACCAGTGCCCTAACATTCTGTGAGCAAAGGACAAAAACAACTGGTCAGACTGTTGGTCCTGGTCAGGCAGAACCTGAGAATCCTGTGTATATCCAGTATGTGTAGGAGAGCCTCTCCTCTGTTGGTATACCTTGGATAGTAGACTGGTAGGTCTATATCCTGGTTAAAGGTTAATTCGGACACTACCTTAGGAAGAAACATTAGACTGGTTCTTAAGAACACCCTGTCCTTGTGGAAAATCAAATAAGGCTCTTTGCACATAAGTGCTTGGAGCTCTGAAATTCTCCTTACTGAAGTAACTGCAACTAAAAATAAAGCCTTCCAAGAGAGAAGGCGTAGCTCACAATCAGCGGCTGGTTCAAAGGCAGGTGGTGTGAGATTTTCTAAAATGAAGAGAAGATCCCAAGAAGGGATCAGATCTCCAGTGGGTAACTTCAAGTGGAGGATGACACGCAAGAAGGTACGTGACAAATCTAGTTGGACCAAAGATTTGTCCCCAAATGGTGCATGATATGCCAATATGGCATCAAGATGCACCTTTATTTATTTATTTTTTTTTTTGCTATTTCTTTATCCTCCTACTGCTGCCACTGATCCATCTCTCAGAGCTCCCCTCGTAGATGCCAATCTGCAGCCACCCAAGGAGTCTGCCCCTAGAGTGTTAACGCTACCCTCATACCTTCAGGGCCTCGGATTACCTTCCGGGCAGGGCAGCGGAGATCCCCCATATCTCCCCCTGAGCATTGTTTGGGAGTGCGCACAGCGGAGTCTGCTTTTCGGGTGCTGCCTCGGAACCAATGCTGAGGCTCGTTGCCTAGACCAGGGCAGGGTATTTTCTGGTGTTCTGGTGGATCCTCCCCCAATGTTGGTATGCAATGGGGACAAGGCTGCCGGCATGCGTAGAGACGCATGTGGAAGCTGGTCCCCTGCTAACATCTACCCCTGCGTAAAGCGTCTCCCCAGCTGCACCGACCACCCTGAGGTTCCCCCAACAGGTGGCAGTATCGCAGCAAAGAGTAGCTTCCCCTTCCCCGGAGAAGGAGAGCAGCCATTGGGCGCTCAATCCTTCTCCCTCCTGGCTGACCCCCGTCGACCCGAGTCTGCTCCCGAACCCGGGTCGCCAGCGTGGTACAAGGTGTGGCGTCCAGCGCATCAACCCTCAGCACCACCGGCCCGGCCCCAAGATGCACCTTTATTGAAGAGTAGCTCAGCCCTGCCTGCGACAAGGAAAGGAGGTACTCCAAAACTGATTTGACCGGGCAAGATAGTGGGTCTAGGTCATGGGCCAATGACCAAAGGCAGAACCTCTGCCATTTCCTGGCGTATGAGGCACGAATGGAGGGCTTCCTTGCTGCCACTAGGATGTCTGCCACACCGTGATAAGACACTGCTAGCTCCTTAGGAGCCAGGCATGCAGGTGGAAGGACCTGAGGTTCGGGTGAATCAGAGACCCGTTGTCTTGTGGCAGTAAGTACGAGCTGAATGGAAGAGGAAGTGGTGGTTCACTCGCTAGCCCCTGCAGAACAGGAAATCAAATCTGTCTGGGCCAATATGGGGCCACCAGAATCATTACTGCTCCATCATCCTGCAGTTTGAGCAGGACCCTCTGGATCAAAGGGAATGGAGGAAAGGCATAGAGGAATCTGCCTATCCAGGAGAGGGACAATGTGACTCACCAGAAAACACCAGGCCCTGGATCTAGCGAGCAGAAACTGGGCAGTTTTACATTGTATGGGGAAGCGAACAGATCCAAATCTGGCATTCCCCATTTTTTGAAAAGCATTTCTGATACTGACTGTAGGAGCTCCCATTCGTGCGCACTGGATTGAGATCTGCTTAACAGATCCGCCAGCATGTTCTGTAATCCAGGAACATGCATGGCAGACAATGTGTTGTGCTCCATTGCCCAGTACCACCACACTCACATGGCCTCTTGACAGAGTTAGTAGGAGTGAGTGCCTCCCTGCTTGTTGATGTAGAACACTACTGACATGTTGTCTGTTTGGATCAGCAAGTGTCCTGGGGTTATGTCTGCCTGCAAGGCTTGAAAGACATAAAGAACTGCTCTCATCTCGAGGACGTTTATGTGAAGGGTTCCTTCAGTCCCTGACCATAGTCTCTAAGTCTTTTTGTTGCCTAAATGGGCATCCCAACCTGATCCCGACGTGTCTGTGGTCAGAATCAGAGAGTGGGTAGGAGGTAGGAAGGGAACTCCTACCAAGAGGTGCTCTGGAATCATCCACCATTACAAGACTTGGAGAACAGAGTTGGGGATCAAGACTATCTGGTCCAAGCCATCTTGGCGTTAGTCCCATGGGACCCTGAGTGTTAACTGAATGGTTGTCATGTGGAGACGTGAAAGGGGTACCGTGGCTATGGTGGCTGCCATATGCCCCAGAAGGCGCAGTATGGTCCTAGCTGGGACCTGACATTGAGCTCTGCTATGCCTTATCAGGGCTCATAGACACTGTGCCCTGTTTTCTGGTAGAAAGGCCCTTCCCTTGCTGGTGTCCAGCACCGAGCCAATGAACTGAAGCCTTTGGCAGGGTGTGAGGGTGGATTTGGCCAGGTTAAGCGTGACACTTAGGGAGCTGAATAGTGACTAAGTGTCTTATAGAACGTTATTTAACTCTCTCTGAGACACTGCTATCAGAAGCCAGTCGTCCAAATAGGGGAAGACATAGTGATCCTTTCTTCTAAGTGCCGCCGCTACCACTGCCAGGCATTTGGTGAATACCCTCGGAGCCGATGACAGGCCGAAAGGCAGGGCTCGGAATTGGTAGTGGCGACCCTGGAATTTGAATCGCAGGAACCTCTGATGATGTTTCGCAATTGGAATGTGGAGGTAGGCATCTTGCATGTTCAGTGATGCAAGCCAAGCGTCCAGGCATATCATCGCGATCAAGCCTGGTAGGGTCACCATCCTGAAGTGTTTGTATGACATGAAGGTGTTGAGATCGCTTAGGTCTAGGATGGGACATAGGTCTCCTGTCTTCTTTGGCACCAGAAAGAAGTGGGAATAATATCCTTTCCCTCTCTGGATCCACGGGAACTTTTCTATGGCTTCTTTTTCGAGAAGAGAAGCTATCTCTTCTCGATTTATTGTGGCATGCTGGCCCGAATACTGGGAACGCAGTGGTGGTTTGGACAGTGGTTGTCCGACGAACTTGATAGAGTGCCTTCTTTGAATGAATTGGAGCACCCATTGCTCTGATGTGATTTGCTGCCACCCTGGCAGGTGGTTTACGAAACGACCCCCGACCTTCTCCTTCCTTTGAACCAGAGGGGAGGAGGTCTGCACTAAGTCAGGCAATGGAGGGAGGGAGGGTAGCCGAGGAGTTTTGTGTTACTGGTATCTTGACCTCCGGTAGAGCAAGGTGGGCCTCTGCGATTAAAGCCTTCTCTCTGCTGTTGTCCATATCAGGGCTGTTGACCCTGTTTGCCCTTGAACCTGTTCTGTTGCCTCCGAAATGGCTTCTGTTTAGGTCTGTACATGGCCTGTACTGATCTGACTGCCTTACCAGCATCCTAAAGTTTCATTATTATCTTCTCGGACTCTTCGCCAAAGAGAATGAACCTTTGAATGGGACGTCTAGGACACCCTTCTGGATGTCAGGTGTAAAACCCCATACATTCAGTAAGAGTGTCTTCTAAGACAGACTCCTGATGCCGCACTTCTGGCTGCCGAGTCTACGGAATCATAAGCCGCTCTGAGTACAGTGTTGCCACATCAGAGCCTGTCTGGAGGAGTTTTATCAGCTCCTCTTTCTTGTCTCCCTCCAGCATGTCCTTTACAGGTCTTAACCTTGTTCCCTCAAGGCATTTTGAAATTGCACCATGTGGGTCAGGAAATTTAGTGACGTTATGCAGCAAGTTGCTGATGCATATACCTTTCTCTCCATGGAATTGAGTTGCTTTGATTCTGTGATCTGGGGGTTGTGTGCTGAGATGTTGTGGTCTTTGAGATCTGTCGTGAATGGCCATTATGACCACAGAGTCTGCCACTGGCTGTTCTCCTAAATAGAGATCCTCAAGAGGAGCCCTGTACAAGCGATCCACCTTCTTGGGGACTGCGGAAGAGGAAAAGGGGTGCTTCCAAGCAGCTTTTGTTATGTCTTGGAAGATGTCCACTAAAGGTGGGACCACCACTGGTTTGGGTCCTTTTGTCTTAAGTATTTCGCCAGTCGGCGTCGTTCGGGATCTAAGTCCTCGGTGTCCCAGCCCGTATTGTCTTGGATATGTCGCAGAATATCCATAAATGTTGGGTCGTCCGGGTGGGGGACCTTGGCAGATCCCGTGGGTCTGGAGAAGGGACACTAAAGGGCAATGCCAACCTGGACGATTCCGAAGATCAGGAGTGAGACTCATCCGATGATGAAGAGTCTGATCTCCTATGTTGTCTTTTAGGTCTATGTACACTAGAAGAGCGGAAAAGGGTCTGGGAAAGAGACCTCGGATGCATCTTATCCTTGAGATTTTTTCTCCTTAGACCAGCCCCTAGGTGTTGGACTTTTCTCTTTGGGGTGGTCTGTCTGGGATTTTCTCTTTCGGAGGAGCTAAGTTTTCCACTAGAGGTTTTGTGGGAACTACGTCCTTCCTGATGATTTCCCACCAATAGGAAAACAATTCCTTAGCTTCATTTATGTTAAAGACTGACGACTGACCATGTGTCAGTTCCTCTCTAGGTGTCTTCCCCTCTCCTGTACCAGGCTTTCTGTGGCCTGACGCACCTGTTGGCTGGTCCTTGGGTGGCATTGGGTCATGTGGGAGGTTTCCTTCCTCCCAGCCTCCTGATTCCTGGTCGTCACTGATCTGTTCAACCCTGGTGTCAGTACCATCGTTGTCTGAACATCTTGGATGGCCGACGCCCGGTACCGATGAGGTGACATCCTTCTGGCAAGTGAGGACTTCTGACTCCTTGGGACGTTTGGCGGTCATCTGCTCCAACATCCGCTTTTGGTCTGAGGCCCACTTGAGGGACATCAGATCAGCAGTTCATTTAACGGATGTCCCCATGGAACCCCTGGGGGGAGGGATGGGAGACCGACCTGCCATGGTCGGTGTCCTGGCGCCGGTCCAGGGAGTCAGGGCCTGTGGTGGCGGCCGACTTGGAATGCATCTTGGGTGGGCAATTGGTTGACGCAGATTGGCCTGAAGAGCCCGAAGGTCGGCTATCACGGTGAGTCCTTGGGCGGACCTTATGAGACTGAAGGGTGAGAAGCCTTCTCTGAGCACCCGACGTCTGGACTTTCACCAGCAGAGGTTGGGTCTTTGCCCGAGGTGGAGATCCGTTGGACCAGGCAAAGTCCCAGCTAGCCCTGGAGTCAGACATCCGTGTGAATGGGGAGCGCTCTTTCTCCTTCTCCCTCCTTTGTTCCTTGTGTTTCCCCGATCTGTGGGATGACTCTTCCTGAGAGGAGGAGTTTCTCTGCATGGCTGCTAATCTTCTTTCTAAAAGGAAGGTCTCTAAAACTTTCTGTCTGCGGATCCTCATGCGGCTGTTAAAGTTTTGGCAAATGGAGCAAGTTTTAGTGTCGTGTTTTGGGCCTAGGCACCTGACACAGGCCGTGTGCTGGTCCTTTAAAGGAATATTTTTGCCACAAGCACATTTTGAGGAGTGCTTTTCGACAGAGGACATCGGGCAAGATGACATGCAAATGTAGAAAAGAAAATCGAACTTGTTCGAGAAAAATAAATATAAAAGAAATACTCGAGTGATGGCATTGTTCGATAGCTGAAGGTGTCGGTGGAGCCGATGCTTGCAAGTCGACGGCAGGAAAAGAAATGAGGGATGCTGGGGGATCGCCCCTTTTATGATGTATGTGATGCTGGGAGCGTGGCCGAAGTCGGGGATGGTCCCCCGCTGTATGTGGCTAGCTAGAAGTGTTCTGTGGGGTCCTACTATCTGCCGGCTTCAGTCCTAATGGTGTAACATGCTGCAAGAGCTGTTTCTTGAAGTAAGATCAAAAGATAAGGGCAGATGAAAATAAAAAGAATACTTATATATTTTTATAAGTTTCACAATGAGATGTTGAGGAGAGGATCTCTGAGTGTCTTGTCTTGACATGTGGAGAGTGAAATCTGAGGGTTATAATGTAGGCAGCATTTGAAAAGTGGCATAACATTCCATCTCCGGGCAGATATGGCTTAAAGGCATACTGCATAAGAGTTAGGAATATTGAAGTATTCCTGGGGTGAGAAACTTATTTTAGTACTTGCACTACTGTGATGGTGGCTAATACAGTGACATCCACCAGAGGCAGGTTACCTGCACTGGTAACAAAATACGATTTATACAGATTGAATGCCTATTATTTGTTCTTCTTCCCCAACCATGCTGCTACAATAACTTTCACTGGCAGACTGAAACTGGTACTGGAACTCAATCCTACTCCAGACTGCTACTAACCAGTTGTGCTGTCATTCCTAGCCAACTGCCCAATTAAAATCTGCCACGGTAATCTCTAGCATCCACAATTTGACTGAACCAGTCCAGCCACACTTCCTTCTCTGCAGTGCCTCAGCTATTAAATGATGGCACTTTGCAACCGAAGCCTCTGAAAATGCAGCCATTTTCTCTGGTGCTCAGTCCCTAGACCCACCTCAGTCATCACATAACGGCACTTTGAACTGCGGCTGCCAAAGCTGCTGAAGTCACTGTGATGCACCTCACTTGTGATAACTCATGTGGAGCATCATGGGATTCTTCCAGCATAACGCTGGGACTACGTGATAACAGCTAACAAACTTGACATTAGGTACCAACCATATAAGTGTACTCCAGGGATCTCTGCTCTCTGTAGGTGTACTAGGCCTGTGTAAATGTGAGTACTTGGTTTGTCCTTTAAGAGCTGTGAGTCAGCAGCCTACTGGCTAAGGGTTCTGAGGGCCGAGCCCGCTGCCTGGGTCTGACAAGTCCAGGGTGTTGTGCTTTGGCTAGATCTGGGATAGGAAAGTTGCAACATCTCACTAGATTAACTAAAAGTTCCTACTGAGTAACTCTTTGAAAAATCCTTGGGAATCAAGGCAGTGGCTGTTTTGCATTAGTGCCCCTCCAAGGGGTGAATTTCCACATTTGGAAGGATTCCTGAGAGACAGCTTAGTACTAAAAGAAATGAAAAAAACAGACTGAGACAATCTGGTAACATGAAGAGAAAGCGACAAAGTAGCACTAGAAGATTTCATTTATTTAAGGCACCCTTCCCCCAAGGCTCAGGGCGCCAGTATAATAAGATAGAGATAGCAGGTAAAAATAACCAACTGACATAAAAACATAACACAATATAATACTACAACAAAAACAATCCCTAATAATACCAAAAATAACCAACTGACATAAAAACATAACACAATATAACATTAAAGCAAAAACAATCCCTAATAAAATCAATTCTTAAATATCTAAAATGCACTGCACATATTTTGGACAGTCAACCTTGACTAGCAGAAGGGAGTATTACTCCCCAAAAGCCTGGGAAAATAAAAAAGTTTTAGGCTTCCACTGAAGATGTCTCCCTCAAAGCCCTTGAGAGAGAATTTCACAATAAAGGACCTGCT
Source organism: Neoceratodus forsteri (assembly GCA_016271365.2). Lineage (NCBI taxonomy): Eukaryota > Metazoa > Chordata > Ceratodontiformes > Ceratodontidae > Neoceratodus > Neoceratodus forsteri. The sequence continues at coordinate 684,800,227 of CM057456.1, read as the reverse complement.
ACTTTGAAAGATTGGTTCTCCGAGATTTTAGCCTTGACCTAGGTATCACTAGGAGACCCTCCTCCGTGGAGCAGAGGTGCACAGGACTGTAGGGATGGAGGAGATCACAGGGTAACCCCAGGCCAACCCAGAATGCGGCCTTATAGGTTAGTAGTCCAACTTATAGGTGATACACCACTTTACCGGCAGCCAATGCGGTTCCCGCAGCACTGGAAAACGTGGCTTGATCTCGAAAGCTGGAGCAGCCAAGTTCTACACAAACAGCAGATGCTGTGACATACCTCTGCTTACCCCAAGGTACAGAGCATTAGTTATCCAGCCCCAAGGTCCCACAAACATGCACTAGTGAGGACAAGACCTCTGAGGGGATAAGGGATCGAATCCAGTTGATATTCCTAAGATAGTAAAAGGCATTCCGGATTACTGCAGACACCTGAGCCTCAAATGTCAGCCCTTCATCCAGAATGAAACCCAGACTCTTGACCTTGTGAGCAGCCATGAATCTGGAAGCACCAAGACAAGCCCTGTCTCCCTTGTAGCTGCTGATGCTCCCCATCGACTCGGCTCAATCATCAGTACTTCAGTTTTGTCTGGGTTAAGTCCTAGCCAACTCAATGACATCCAGTCCTGGATCTCAGCCATGCGCCTTCCACCGTGCCCCTTGTCTTGGGTGCAAAGACAGAAGAGCTGGGTATCATCTCGTAACAGAAAAATCCAACACCATACTATCTAATGATCTTACCTAGGGTAGCATGTATATCACAAACAACATGGGGAGAGGACTGACCCCTGAGGCACAACACAGTGCAGATCCCCAAGGGCAGAGAAACTTTCCATCACAGCACTCTGTGTCCTGCCCATGTGGTAGGATTTAAACCACCAGATGACTTTGCCAGTGAGCTCTACAAGCTCCCTGAGTCAGTCCAATAAAAGTCCATGGTCCACAGCATCAAATGCTGAAAAGAGATCAAGGAAAACAAGAATTGATGACTCTCTTCTTTCTCTTGTCCTGAGTAGGCCATTGTACATCCTAACTAACATGGACTCTATACTGTGCTTGACCTAAACCCAGACTGGAGAGGATCATAGATGTAAAAAGTCATAAGGAGTATCTCAAGCTGCAAAGCAACCACCTTCTCCATAATTTGCCTAAGAATGGCAGGTTAGAGACAGTTCAGTAATTCACCAAGATGTCTCAGTCCATTGATGTTTTTTTCAAGAGGGGCTTCACCAATGCATTTTTCAATGCAGAGGAAGATCCTCTGATAGAGAACACCAGATAATCTTGTCAAACACCAGGCCCAGCTATGCGACACAGCCCACAAGTGGCAGAGTCGGACCTGGATCCAGTTCACAATATGTTGATCACAGCTCTAAAATCACCTCCACAACCTCCTCTGTCATCACTGGCCAAAACTCTCCCTAGGACCACTGACTGCTGATGCGACTCCCCGGCTTGACACTGTTGGGTCATAACAGTACACTTGCTGAGATTGAGGACCTAATAGAGGGCACTCTGTCTGAAAAGAACCAAGTAAACTCCTTACACTTAGCGACTGGAGCAACCCTTATGGGTTTCAGATGGGCCAAATGAAGAAGCCTGGTGCCACCTGAAAAAAGCTGAGCAGATGGGTTCCTTCCAACTGCAATCTCCCTGGACAGGAACTCTGCCTTCTTATGGGAGACTGCCCTTTGATATTCACCACAGTGAATATTCAAAGCCAGTTTGTCCTCCTCTGCCCTCGATCTTCTACAATGCTCCAGCCATCGGCCCTTTGCTTTCATCACTCTCAGCTCGGCATCAAACCACAGCAAGCCAAGGTGTGAAACCAGTGCCTGTACATGGACTCGCATTTCGAGGTCAAAGGCCCAATCAATGGCCCCGTTATCAGCCACCACTGCTTCCTCCGTAACACAGAGCATACTGTCAATATACCGGGCAGTCCAGTACCCATAAGTCCATCTCCCATGTCTCCCTTGTTGATTATGGACTGGCAACCAACACTGCCCTACAATGTATTTCCATCGTGCTTAATAAGGCATGTCGCCTTCTCACAGGTGCTGCAAGACTCACGCACACCTGTCACCTTTACTCACAGGCCAGGTGGCTTCAACTAAATAAAAGAATAAGACACCAATCTTGCCTCCTTGCCAAGAAATGCTCTCTCAGTCTACTACCGGTAGGGGTCCAGAAACTCCTGACCATGCACTCAAGCTCCTGTTTCACAAGAAACTCCACCACCCAGATCTACTAAATTCCTAGACTCCGCACTTCCTTGGCACAATGCACATTCTGTTACTGTGCTCCTCACTGGACCAATGTCTTACCACCTGACATTTCCAGTGCTGCAACTATTGGTGTTTTCAAATACAAACTACAACAGCACTTTATCTCAACCCGCAGCTATGGCTGCCTCCATGAACACTCCGGTGCCTCAAAGGCAACCTTACACCCTTATCTCACGTCTAACCTTCTCGTCTGACATGACCTACCCTTAGCACTTCAGGTCACCATACTACCTCACAACCTTTGCCACCTCTACCCCACCCATTCTGTATACTCCCCCTCACTCCTACCCACCCACTAGCATCCTTACCTCTATCCTCCTACTATCATCTCTTCTCATGCAACCCAGTAGAGTGCCCTAACTTTGACTCAGGCAAATTACTTGCTGCCTATGATCCTAAATTTGGTGTGTTCACTATAGGAACTCTGTCTAAAAATGTACTACTGCATCTTACTGTTACCCTGTCTAAAACATGTGCTGCTGTTTTGATGTACTTTTGTCCTTGTAACTAAGAGGAAACCATAAATGAGTAACTGCTCACAGCTGTAATTCAAGAACTCAATAAATAAGTAAAATAAAATCTGGCCTAAGGTTTCATAAAGGCGATACTGGACCATCTCAACAGGAGGTGGACTACGGAGGGCAATGATCTGACCAACTGATCTGATCAGTCTTGAGGTTTTCAATCTCAAGCCCAGGGAGAACACCAAGTCAAGGGAATGCCCATGTTGACGAGTCACAGCAGCAACTGCTTGTGCTAGCCCTAGGGATTTCATTCCCTGGAGTAAATCTTGTCCAACGTGCCAAAGTTCATCATCGACTCAGGCACTGAAGTCATTAAGGATACTCCATCTCGGCGATTCCAATACCTTGTTGGTAACAAAGTTAATTATCTCTTGCAGGACATCCCCTTGCTCCCGAAGGCTGGTAATCAAGTAGATCCTGCAACCAGCACATGGACCACCACACATGGTCACGCATTCAAATGGCAAGGTGTCCCCACCAGGTGGACAATCAGGCTCAACTCAGTTCTATAACAGATACCCCCCACCCCGATCCTTCCTTGGGCAGTGCATAGAAAAACCAGCTGGGACGGCTGCCAAAATCAAGACAGAATCGTCCCCCAGCCAGGTCTCCATGAAACAAACCAGACTGACAGAGAAATGAGATATAAAATCTGCAATAATGGCAGTCTTATTTCTCATCGATCTGGCATTGCACAGCACCATCCGAAGAGGACAAGTATTGGTGGCCGGCTTATCAGCTACCTGTCCACTCGGTCTGGTGAAATCCCCGGGGTACAGGGACTAAACACTTCTGGCAACTCTCATGTCTCCATTTCACCTCAGGGTGCCTCCTGGACCTCACAGAACCAACTGCACCCAGATCATCAGCACTACCCAGACCCAATGACCCCCCACCAAGGGCTTCTAGTAATACTCACTCTCCTGCAGTGCTTATATAATGCACCAGATGGAGGCTGGGTCACAAAGTGGTGCAGGTCTCAGAGCAGAGAAGAGGACTAGCTGAGCCTAGGGGTTAACACAGGCAACACACTTTAGTGCAACACCATATTAACTCAAACTCCCACTAAACACAGTCTCTCCTACTTCCCCTGTTAATAAAACACCCTAACCCCCCAACACTCACTCCACCAACCACACTCTATTTAACAACTTTGTAACCACCATTCAGTCCCCGACTCACTTGAACAAATTAAAACAAATACAGTATCAAGTCACAAGTTAAAAGCAAGCAGTCCCAATTAAAGACAAGCCCTCCATATACTCTCTTATACAAAAGTGCTACAGTGTCCGCTATAGTGTACATAAGTCCATAAATGTAATTCACTGAAGCCCACAAAGTTTAACACAGTTCAAATGTAGAGGGAAAATAATTACCCAACAGCACAATGTTCTGCTCCCACCAGAACTAAGTTCAATATAATACTAATATATATATATATATATATTGCAAAAACTTTGTTAATGCATCAGTTAGGGTTAAAGCAACAAAAGTATGGAAATGAGGCATTAGGGTTGAGCCCCCTAACACCCCCCCACCTTACCACCCCAATCACTCATCCTCCACACACCAATAGGCATCAGGGTGTGCCATGGGGTCGTTAGGACTAATTCTCACCCCACTCCATGTTTAAACAGGCTGGCATGGTACAGTACAGGAGAATGGGGTGAGAGTTAGGCCTAACAACCCGTGGCACACCCAATGCCTGTTGGTGTTTGGAGGAAGAGGGGTGGATGGTAGGGTGGGGGGGTTAGGGACTCATTTCTAACGCCTCATTTCCATACTTTTGTTGCTGTAACCCTAACTGATGCATTAATGATATTTTTTGCAATTTATTTCCTCACTTTTTGAGATAATATAATAGTATCTTTATTTTATTGTGGGAGCACATGGTCCTTTGTACCCTGAGCTCCTATCCCTCTACAGATGCACAATATGTATGTAGCTGTGGGAAACAATCTCTGGTCCCTGCGCTTCTGCACATTAAGTTACAAGCAGGTGTAGCAAAATTGCAACAAATAGTCATAACTGTGACATCTTAAATAATTTTCACCCCAAATGTTCTACATAACCTTCTTATCACCTCACCACATGTACCTAGTACAGAAAACATTCAAATCGCGGTTGAAATCGATAATGCTCAATCTGCTGCTACTGTTTTCTCTATCCATGTACCTTAATTTATTCTAAGTCCTCCTTGTTGATTCCTGACTATGCCTATTGGTTGCCTCTGTCCCCAGCCCATGTACTTGTTTACCCTCCCTTATCTGACGAAGATCCTTTGTAAAAGAGCTTTTAGCTCAAAGGTTGTAATTCCAATTACCCAATAAAAAAATGCAATTCTGCACAATTGTAATGCCGTTTTGCACCACAGGTGCGGAAAAACATTTTTGGCAGGACTAAAAAAATTACAGCTGTACTGTTCATGAGGTGGTATGACAAAATGGTAATGTTGAAAATCTGGAGTGAAACCATGAAAAATTGGCGAAGTTACATGTGTGCATAGAAGCTGCGCAACACACGCTCGTAATGTGGTCATTTGTTGAAATTCTTTCACCTAATTTTCAACATGGGTTTTTTGGGACCTCCCCTCATGAACACTGGCACTGTGATTTTGTTAATACATCCTGAAAGTTGATTTCGCACAGTGACCATGCCATTCTGCGGCACAGGTGTGAAAATACATTTCGGGCAGGATGTTAAAAATGGCAGCTGTACTGTTCATGAGTAGGTGAGAAAAAATGTCAATGCTGAAAATCTGGAGTGAAAATATGAAAATCTGGCAAAGTTACAGGCGTGCGTACACACTGTGCAATGCAGTAATTTTTTGGCATTTTTGCATCAAATTTGAAACAAAGTTTTTTGGGGACCCCACCTCATTAACAGTGGCACTGATGTTTCGTTACTCGTTACAAAGCGACCATGAAATCACCTTTTGGGACTGATTAAGGAAATGACAGTGCCAGCATTCACGAGGGTGGGTCCCAAGAACCCCATGTTGAAAATTTGGGGTCAAAATTCCTAAAAATGGCTGAGATATCAACCTAAGTTGAAACCCCCATTTACTGCCATTATACAGCACTTACCTTTGATTCTTCAGTTTGTGGTTCAGCTTTGAAGAGTGCAAACATGTCCCGGTCCAGAGAAGATCGCTGCTCCTGACCTCCGGAGGTAAGTATGGATAAGGGGAGGGGTGCGGGTAGGTATGTGCTCAGTGGGAGGATGGGGATGGGAGGACTGATGAGGCGATGGACTGTTTTCTTTTTTGCAGGTTAAAAAAAAATTAAAGACAACGGCGGACGTTTTTCTTTCTTTATAGCTATTTTTAAAATAATACATTTCTGAGCACACTGGGGTGGGCTCCCAGTGTGCCATATTACTGGGGGTTGGGGCATACATGCCAACACGGGGGACTGGGCACCCCACGTCAGCAACTGCAAACTAAGGGCTTGCGGGGGGGCATCATCAGACACTGGGAGTGGGCATCCCAGTGTCAGAACATTAAAATGTAAATATATATATTTGGCACACTGGGGAGCAATACATGTCGACATGGGGACTGGGCACCCTGATGTTGGCATTTAAATACTGCGGCTGTTTTTTTCTAGGGAGAAATCCACCATTGTGGATCCCTGTTCATCACCCAATCATGAGGTGGGATGAGGATCAGATGGCCCTATTTGACCATCTGGTCTTCATCTCATGCCAGACAGCCATATCTGACCATCTGGTCTTCATCTTACATGAGGATTTTGACACCTCATGAGCGAGGATCGGCTGATGAGCAGGGTTTTGACACCTCACAGATGGGGATTTCGTCTATATAATCCCTGTTTGTGAAGTGTCAAATCCCCATCTTCGAGGTGTCCAACTCTGTTCATCATTCGATCTCCTGTTCGTGAGATGGGGCCATCTGGTCCTCATCTCACGAACAGGGATTTTGACAGCTCACAAACCGGGATCAGCTGACAAACAGGGATTTGGACACCTCACGAATGGGGATCGGAAGCAAATGACGAACGGGGATTTCCCCTAGCAAAAAACTGCCTTTTTTAATACACTGATAGAAACCAGCACACATGGATTTGTAGAGGGCATCGCCTTGAACAAAACCCATGCATTGGTTTCCACAGAATATATCCGTGGAGCAAGTACCAACATTTTGTTTTGGGCAAAAAGTAAAAACAAGATGGCGGCTCACAAATGGGGATTTTTTTTTCCTCACAAACAGGGATTTAATGAATCCCCGTTTATGAGCTGTCAAAATCCCCGTTCATGATCTGAAATCCTTGTTCGCAGCTGTGTCATCTATCCAAAAGACTGAACAGAGCATGCTCAGAACCCAAATCTTCAAAATTGAATAACTTTGGATTGGATTAATATTTTTTCACCAAATCAATGCTGACTTGCTCCCTCAGGGCAAGTTCTTTCTACCCTAAAAATTTAAGGCTAAAATTCCAAATGGTGTGGGTGCAGGGCGATGAGGTAAATTAATTAAAAACTGGCGAAAAACACACTTATTTCACTATGCGCTGCACAAAAACTGCACATCTGATCAAAACAAAACTTGGCACATCAGGAGATCTACCCCCATGGGAAAGCGCATGCCAAATTTCGTACAAATCTGTTGAATGGTTGCAGTTAATGAGGTGCAACATTTAATACGCCTATAGATATACTGTATATACATATATATGTTTGTATATACAGAAATTTGTGCCAGAAAAAAGTGTGTCCTGAGACAATCTGATAACATGAAGCTGTCAAATGTGTTTGTTGAAGTTTGAGAAACTGCATTAATTGGCACCTAGTGTGCTTCCCCCCTAAAACGAGGTGGAAATGTCACCAAGTAAAAGTCTAATGGTTAATGGTCTGAGGGAATCTCTCAGAATTAATTAAGGCAGGTCCAGGTTAGCTACAGTGCAGATCAAGGACCCTCAGACAGGGTCTGGAGGAATGAGTTGCTATTCACTGGTATCGATCAGGAGCCCCAAAATGGGTCCACAGATCCCCTAGTTGAAGGTGCCCCCAGTCTTTTCCCCACCCTTGCCTTGTATTTAATAGCCCTAGTGTGCACAAACAGCTAATTCCCCAGTGCCTAGTTGTCTTCATAGTGACACTTCATTCACTGATTGAGGTGAGCAAGTGCCATGCGTATCCACAGCCACCGCAGCTACGTGCATCACTTGCACTTCTCCATCAGTTAGTGAACAAGAATAATCAGACACCATTGAGCAGGCAGCAACTAGAAACTTTAAATTACTGTCATCAGGGGACAGAAAGGCATGTTCCTCAAGCCGTCCTCTCTACACCACCCTCCTCCCTCCCTTCAGTCCTGTCCTGCCACCATCCTAGTGATCTCAGCCCTAGCTACCTGGCTGGCTCCTTTCTCTGGTGAGTAGGTTGATGAGGTCTGATTGACAGTCAGACACTCTTCTGTCCATCCTCTGCTGTGCAGTGCTGCTGCTCCCAACCATCCTCATCCGGCCCTGACAAATAGCAGACTGCAGTCACATGACGCTGAGGGGGAGCAGGTAAACAAGGCAGCGATAAGCAGAGATGGCCAAGTTCAAGATTTGAGAGGGAGGGACTGGTGCTGCTTGCAGCACTGTTGGTGGGAGCGTCATTATTTTGTACAGCACAACATGAAAGCTGCAGAGTAGCAAACTGTGCACAGGGAGAACAGATGGAGAGAAAATGTAATAAATAAAATCGCAGCAACTTGGTGATTGCTCTCTGCAGCAGCAGGAGCACCAGCAGCTGCAGGCAGTTCCAGGACTCCAGCTGCCCTATTAATTTAAAAAGAACAGTTTCTTAGCAAGCTGGCAAAGGAGAGAGAGAGAGAGAGAGAGAGAGAGAGAGAGAGGAAGGGGTAGAGAGTAGGGACTAGCCAAGAAGGGAAGGAGACTTAGACGACACTGCAGCAGACCCCCAGTCCACTCTGCAGCCTAGACTCAGGAAATAAGCTGATAGGAGAGCACACCAACTTGAGAGGGGAGGGAGGAGATTTGGAGGCAACTGAAGACACGGACACATAATGTGTTTTTAAAAGGCACAATTTGCCAACAAATTCCTCAAAATTTCTTCCAGGGGGCAAATCTCCCTGGGCCCCCTGTTAGGAAAAGGAAAAGTCAGCCATCACTCTATTTTCTGTCTTTCTGTGTAGTTTGGGTATGAGGGCATGATCAGAAGACTGAGACAATAAAACAATTGCTGAATATACGGGATTGTGTGGTCACCCATACACAACAAGCCTGTGATGACTCGAGAGAGGTTGACGTTGCAAACCAGAGACCCCGAGAGCGCAGCTAGAGAGGTCTACTGGTTGCCACGGCAACCTCGAGAGTCATAAATAGGCTTGTCTGTGTATAGGTGACCATACACAATCTTTTATAGTGTATGGTCACCATTAAACAAAAGCCTGTAAATAAAGAGTGTCACCTGCTCACCCCCACCCCAGCTGAGCTCCCACTCTTACTTTTCCGATTATTTCTTGAAACTCAGTTCAAGGTCCCACTTTCTCTTACCGCGGCAGCCGCTCTTCCTCAGACTTTCTGTTCTCACAGCCGCAGCCCAACTGTTCATCACACCAGGATCACCGTTACTGAAGATTTACAAAAAAAGAAAAAAAAGCGACTTCCAACGATCTCCAATGCCTTTCTGTTGGTCTCAGTTAGCAGCTGGAGCCACAGGGTCACAGAGTCACGCACGCGACAGAGTTCCATCTTGTTGTGCTGCAGCAGTGATGTAGCTAGTGCAGCACAACAACATCCTGACGTCGCTACTACAGCACAACAACGCTGTTCCAGAAACCAATTTTCATACACAACAACGCTCTACCATATACTATAAGTATGTTCTCTCATTCCCTGGCTCAAGTCTCCTGCTGTATTTCATGGTTTCAGCTAGTACATTCCTATGCTTGTCTTGCTGGCAGTTTCATAGGATGTGGTTCTAAAATGCACCATTTGTCACCAAATTCTTCAAAATTTCTTTCAGGGAGGCAAATCCTCTAGACCCCTCTTTGAGAAAACATCATTGATGGGGGCATGGGCCTCTCACTTCTAGAATCCTTCTGACGCCCCTGTTGGGGGTGTGCAGTGATGCAGGCGAGTGAAATTCAGCCAGTCAATATAAGCGACTGAATTTCACCGCCCGAAGGAATAGCGAAGTAGAAAATATAGCGAGGAGTCAAGTATAGTGAGTGGCAGTGAGCTACACCCGCTATAATAGGCTATGGGGCTGTGTTCGCCAAGTGCTTCCAAGTTGACCATTTGGTGTAGTGGTTTGAGTCACCCACTGGAGCTGGTGGACCTGGGTTTGGGTCCGGCTGTGGAGAAATGTTTATTTCGTTTTGTGTTATTCTTCTTTCTTCTATGTCCACTCCCCGAGTTGATTATTTTAGATTGGGTGGGTAATAGCCCTCACATAAAAATTAATTTATTTGCCATTGTTGGGGAAGTAGAGACCGCCGCTGCTTCATGGTTACAGTTGGTGTAATGCTGATCGCCCTTTTTACTTCGGGCACTTTTGTGTTTGCTCTTTGTGGTCGGTGCAGTTAAAAACTTGCCATTATCACATAAAACCCTGTTGGGTAGCTGTAAATGCATGGCCATGTGCTCCTGAGCCCCTAGCCATCTGGTGCTAAGCCCCTGTGTGAGCAACAATTTTAAATGACCTGTGATTTCGTCGTAAGAAAAATACTAGATTAACCTGTATGAGTTGATGATTATCTGTTGTGAGAGAGAGAATTCCTGGGTACAGAGAAAACCCTGTAAGGAGCTGTAAGACGGCCCTAATTTTACTGAAGTGATGATTTTAATTTCAACATGAAGTTACCTGTACCCCCTAGGTTCTGCCTGCAGCCCCAGTCTTCACTAAGGCCCTTGAACCTGATGGGATAACATACCCTGTCAAGAAAATACAGGTTACTCATCTGTAACAGGAGTTCTAGGAATGGTATATGTTGTTCATCCACACTTATTGGCAGGTTCCTTGCCACTTTAAATCTTGCGGAAGGTCTTCAAGCTGGCTCCTCCCACCCACAGTTGGTGAACTCTCGGCTCGCCCATGCGCCAGATCTGCCGCTGGAAGCTCAGGTTGTGTGTGTCGTAAGCCGGGAGGTCGGGTGGGTCGTGGGATGAACAACATATACCATTCCTAGAACTCCTGTTACAGGTGAGTAACCTGTATTTCTAGGGACATGGATATGTTGTTCATCCACACTTATTGGCAGACTCTAGCAGTTCTCCGGGAGGAGGGAGGCCGGCACACCCCTACTTAGGGAATAAAGACTGGAGAACCGAGGCCCCAAAACCAGCATCCCGGTGTGACTCAAGCTGGCCTATGTGGTAATGGTAATAAAGGTGTGCTGACTTCCAGGTAGCAGCCCTGCAGATTTCCTGGATAGGGACGTCCCTGGAAGCAGCCACCGATGCAGCAGTATGACGAGTAGAATGAGCTCTTATCCTCTGGGAGGCTCCATGCCCGCCAACTTATAGCAGCGATCTATGCAGGAGGTGACCCACCTGCCTATCATCCGCTTGGCTGCAGGTCTGCCAGAAAGCGGCTTCAGCATAGTGTGACAAACAGCTGGCGAACCTCCCCGAATTCAGCCGTGCTCCTTATAATAGCGAGCGCCCTTCTAGGGTCCAGAGTATGGAGCCTATATTCGGCCTCCGAGGTGTGACTGGGGTAGAACACCGGCAGAGTCAGCACCTGGTTAAGGTGAAACTCCGACACCACCTTCGGAAGGAATTTCGGGTGGGGGCGCAGGACAACCTTGTCCCTGTGGAAGACCAGGTAAGGAGACTCGATGCAAAGCGCCTGGAGCTCTCCCATCCTTCTGGCTGACGTGATAGCCACCAAGAAGGCGGTCTTCCACGACAGGTGAGAGAGATCACACCTGTGCATTGGTTCGAATGGCTTGCCCATGAGCTTTGCCAGTACCAGCAGTAAATCCCACGGAGGTGGAGGTTCTCGCACGGGAGGGAAATGTGATCAAGGCCTTTGGCGCCCGACCACCTTTTCCTGCGCACCGACTGCTCCCCGCGCCTCAAGCAGAGATGGCTGCCAGGTGCACCTTTAGGGTCGCGACCTAAGCCCTTGACTAGAAAGGGACCATAAATAGTCAAAATGCTTGCCACAGAACAGGAGGAAGGGTCCAAGCCCTTGCCCTGACACCAAATGGAGAATCTCTTCCATTTGAAGGCGTAGCATTTTCTGGTCGACTCCTTACGGGACGCCTCAACAACACTGAGGACCTCGTCGGAAAGACCCAAGGCCTGGAACTCTAGCCGCTCAGGAACCAGGCCGTCAGGTGCAGGGATTGAAGGTCCGGATGGAACACCTTCCCCTGATTGACTGAGAGCAGGTCCGGGTGAGCTGGAAGCTGCCTCGGGAGCCTGGAGCTGAGGCTGAGGAGATCTGGGTACCAGAACTGGCGGGGCCAGTCTGGGGCTATCAGAATCACCTGCGCCTTGTCCCTCCTTGCCTTGAGAAGCACCTTGTGAATCAAGGGAAATGGGGAAAGGCGTAGAAGAGGCCCAGGGTCCAGAGCTCGAGAAGGCATCCCCTGCAGCGAGCCCTGCTGAGGGGGCGGGCATGAAACAGCCTCAGCTTGCTTCTCCCTGGAGGCAAACAGGTCCACCTGAGGTGGCCCCAGTGGGAGAACAGATCTTGTACTACCTCGGCAGGAGAGACCACTCGTGAGATGCAGCCCCTATCCGCCCAGGGCATCGGCCAGGGTGTTGGAGGCTCCTGCCACATGAATGGCTAGGAGATCCGCCTCCAGGCTGCGCACGAGTGACCAAATGCGGAGAGCTTCCTTGCATAGAAGCATGGAGCGCGTCCCGCCCTGGCGGTTCAGGTAGTACATGGTCGTGGTATTGTCCGTCTGGACTCGGACCACTTGACCCCGGAGAAACGGAGCAAAGGCGGCGAGAGCTAGGCGGACCGCTCGGAGCTCCAGCAGGTTGATGTGGCATCGGGACTCCCGCGGGGACCAGAGGCCGTGCACTCGGTGTTCCCCCAGATGGGCACCCCAACCCATCAGAGAGGCATCGGTCGATAGAGAGACCGTCGGCTCGGGGCGGACAAACGGGATGCCCTCCTGCAGATGAGATGGAACGGTCCACCACCAGAGAGTGTTCCACATCTCCTGGGTCACCATCACTAGCTGGTCCAATGGATCGCAGCGTTGTGACCACTGGCTGGCCAGTCCCCACTGAAAGGGGCGCATGTGCCAGCATGCCCAATGGACTACGCTGGTACAGGCCGCCATGAGACCCAGGAGGCGCAGGAAGTCCCGGGCAGGGCGCGATTGCCCAACCAGAAATGATCGGGCAAAGGAGGTAAGCACCTCGGCCCTGTCCACCGGGAGCCGTGCTCTGGCTCGAAGAGAGTCGAGCTCTGCCCCGATAAACAGAATCACCTGCTTCGGCTCGAGTTCCAACTTGGCCTCGTTGATGAGAAGGCCAACTTGAGAGCAAACCTGGAGGGCCAGATCTCTGGACCGCTCCACCTCCTGTGTGGAGGGGGCTGCTATCAGCCAATCGTCCAGGTAAGGGTACACCCGGACCCCTCGGCGCCGCACGAAAGCTGTCACCACTGCAATGCATTTGGTGAAGACCCTGGGAGCTGGAGACAGGCCGAAGGGCATGGCTCGGAACTCGAAAAGGGATCCCTCCGCTCGAAAGTGAAGGAATCTCCGATGTGAAGGACGGATAGGGACGTGAAAGAACGCGTCCTGCAGGTCCAGAGAGCAGAACCACACGCCGTGTTCCAGAGGTGGTATTATCTGCGCCAGGTGACCATCCTGAAGGTTCGAGACCTTAGGAACTTGTTCAGGTCGTGTAGGTCGAGAATGGGGCGCCAGCCCCCCGTCCGTTCCGGAACCAGGAAGTACCTGGACACGAACCCCGGGTCTGAAGGGGGGGTCCTCTACCTCACTGATCACCTCCTTTTGGAGGAGGAGAGCGATGTCGGCTCGACGAGCCGGCAGTGAGGCTTCGGACCCTGAGGCCCCACGAGGTGCGACGGCTCTGAAGGGCGGGGCCTGCTCGAATTCTAGAGGCAGGCCTTTTCCCACCACCTCCAGAACCCATCTGTCCATGGTAATAGCGGACCAGGCAGAAAGGAAGTGTCGGAGCCGGCTCCACCAGGGGGGAACTAGGGGAGCAGGTGACGGGATGGGGCGACACCCACAGCCTGTCACTGGGCAGGCTGGAGGAGGGACCGCCGAGGACCTCCTGGGCCTTTCCTCCCTGCTTCCTGTTGGAGGAAGCTGGCCAGCTGGGTTTGGGATGCCAAGCTCGAGCCTGCTGGCCCTGGCGTTGCTGGGCCTGGCGCCTTGAGCTGAGAGGACAAAAGGGCCCAGGCTGTGGCTTCGGCCCTTGTCCTTTGAGTGGAAGAGACCGAGTCCAAGGTAGCATTGGACTTCTTGATCCTCTGCAGGTGACCTTCCACCCCAGGGCCGAAGAGGTCAGTCCCAAAAGGAACATCCGCCAACTTGTGCTGGGTATCCGAGGTAAAGTGGATATCCTCAGCCAAGCCCGACGACGCATGGCCACTACGGCCACCACCGACCTGGCACATGAGTCCCAAAGTCCAAAGCAGTCTGGAGCTGCTGTTTGGCCACTGCCCTGCCCTGGGCCCGCACCTGCCTGACCGTAGTCTGCAGATCCGCGGGAAGATGAGGGACGACCTCATCCAGGGAGCCCAACAGGGCATGTGAAAAATGTGCCATGAGGGCGGCGAACTCAGCCTGGCGAAGCCCGGCGGGGACGCAGCATAGACTTTTCGCCGCGCATAATCCAATTTCTTGGATTCCTTGTCGGAGGTTTGTCCATCCCTGGGCGCTCTTCGGCACGCCGGAAAACGCTGTCGGTAACCAACCCTCCGCAGAGGGGTGTTCAAAAACCGGACAGGGAACGGTAGGGCTGCATACTTCCTGGCCATCCTGGCGAAGGCGCGGGGAGCAGGAAGCGAGGCGCTGCCAAAGCTCCAAGGCCGGACCCACTGTAGCCTCGGCCACCGGAAAGCCTCCGTGGAGAATCCCTTCGGTCCAGAATCTCCGTGAGAGGATACCTGGCCCGTTTAGAAACGGGTTCGAGCTTCATCCCGGTGGACTCCGAGATGAGCCGAAGCAACCCTAAGAAGGACGAAGGGCTATCGTCCACTGACTGTCCTCCCGAGGACTCCAAGTCGAATCGCTTGGAGAAAAGGGAGGAATCATCCTCGGACTCGGAAGAGTCCTCAAAACTGCCTGGCCTGAGCCACCTCCACCTGCCGAGGTTTATCGGGAGTGAGGGTGACAGACAAGCCTAGGGGCAAACCCAAAGCTGACCGAGAATTCTTGGTCGAGCCCCAACTAATGGCTGTGAGGCGGAGGTTCCACCAGAATCGGTGGGGCAGCTGGAATTGGCGAACAACGGCCTGGGAACAGGCTCCTCGGCCGAGGGGTTGTTTTGGCAGCTCCGTGACAGCCACTTAATGGCGGGGAAGGCGACTGGGTGCGGCTTATTCCCGATCAAAAGGAAGCTGTTGCCACATGAGTTCCTCATACCTCCGACGCAACTTGCGCTGAAGCCTCCCTCGTCCAAGGAGGAGGGAAGAGCGTGGCGCCGCTTACCCGCAGTGCGAGACTGGGCCGCCTATGGCGGCGGGATCGGCTGGACCCGCGGATGTCGAGACCGAGAGTCTCGACTAGGCCGAGGCGAGAGAAGTGTCGAAATCGGCACTCCCCTCGCTCAGGCGATCCCACAAGGCTCCGGAACCGGAGGCACAGGCGAGCGATGGGATCCTCAACTCCACCAGGGGAACCGGGAGAGGGGATTCTCAGCTTCCAGTCACAACCCGCCCAACGGATCGAGAAAATCTCGACCGCGTCGGCGGGAGTCTCGGTCAACTGGCCTGATGGGGACACCGTGAAGCCAGTGGCCGAAACTGAGGGGTCGACCGAAGTCGACTGTCGACAAGAAGGGGAGGGTGATCTTTCCTGCTCCCAAGAGCATCGATGGTGAGACTTACTTTTGCTCTTTTTGGACCTGGAAAAGGGTCCAGAAGAAGTCTGACCCTCACCTTTCGTCGAGAGGGTCAGACAAAGCTCCTTGAAAGAAGCCGAGTATGAGGCACCGAGAGAGGCGGGACAAATGCCGCAGCCGAGGTAGAAGCGGCCCGCGCCGCCTCCTCTTCGAGGGCGATCATCTGTTTGAGCTGATCCGGCCGAAACACCACGGACACCGCCAACCAGGCCTCTTTAGATTTAACCGTGGAATTCTTTTTCGGGCCCCCAGTTGTAATCGGGCAGCACGCCTCTTCAAAGACGTGAGCCAAAAAGGACGACACAAGTCGCAGGCCTGCGGGTCGTGCTCAAGGCCCGCAGGTGCAGACGCACGTGGAGGGCGGATCCGGCCCTAGACCTTTCTGCCCGAAGAGCACCCTCCGAAACCGGAGTCGATTTGTCCATCGCAGCCGCTGAGGAAAAGAAGACCGAATCTTTTAGCGAAAAAACTTTTGATTCGAACTTTGAAGAATTAGGAACCAGTCTTATACGCCAGGCGTTAAGGAGGAACCTGAGCTTCCAAGCGGTAAGGAAGATCTGCGTCATGGGGCTGAAGCAGTGTTTACCACCTGGGTGGGTGGGAGGAGCCAGCTTGAAGACCTTCCGGCAAGATTTAAAGCGACAGGAACCTGCCAATAAGTGTGGATGAACAACATATCCATGTCCTAGAACTAGATGTTTCCACAGAAAATCTATGATGGGACTTAACATCTGAACATTACTATGTATCACAGTTTTGCACTGGTGTAATAATGATATACTCAAGAAATCAAGATCTGTAAACCCTCTGGTTGGATCTTTGGCCACTGTATGGACAATAAAATTATTTTAGGATAAATCTTGTTTGTGAAGCCAAACTGATTTACAGCCCTGCACCTGCCTGAAGAAGTCATGCACTCCTGGGAGAACACCGCAGACTCAGAAGGTCAAGTAAGTGGTGTGATATTTGTTCCCATCCCTGAAAAAAAAACTGTGCCATCTGAAACCCTAGGCCGGGAAGGGGACTTACATGAGCCTACACCTCAGTGGCAGAGCACCTGACAGTATTTGGAGGACCTGGGTTCAATTTCCAGTAGGTCACATTATTTCTTTCTCATCACAATTTGTGATTTAATTGCTAAGTAGTCACTAATAATGCAGCAAACATCTAACTGTCTAACAAACAGAAGGATACAGCCACTAGATCTGCCACCAAGACACCCCTGGCTCAGTGTACTATAATATTTTGTAGTATAACACTTATTTCAGTATAACCTTTTCGAATAGTTAAACTGAGTGTTAAAGTATAGCCTTTTACAGAATGCTTCAGTGTCATTTTCTTATACTATATAACCAAATGTGTTTACTCAGATAGTTAGCTATGACAGTTTCTCACAAGACCTAGTTAAAAATCTTCTGATCCCTGTCTTGTGATGATTACACAACACTTTACTTTATGATTTTATAATAGTAGGCATTTAGATGTTCTATGGGAACTGGAACAGGATAGTATGCCCTTATTAGGATGGCACTCCTGTTTATAACGGTGTGCACACAAAGAACCTTCAAAACTGAAGTCAACACTTAGAAGATTGTGTAAGAAATTATATGTGAAAACACCTTGTGATGTTATGCATAATACAGTTATCTCTATGCCTTGACTGTTATTCACACACTAAGATTAATATGTTATTTTGTTATATGATTGGCCTATATTAGGAGTTAGTAGTATTTAAGATAAGAAAACCTTAAATAAGTATTGTAGACATTTAAATAAGTTAGCATCAAACAAAAGCCAGATACCTGTATTGAGAAGTATACCAAAATACCTGTACCGAAGACTCGCAAACAGAAAATAAACCAGAGGGAAACATCCATTTTGTGTGGCTTGATTTATTTTGAAGAACACAACAACACAACGTAGCAATCAGTAATAACACACTACAATTGGTGCTGTGACTCGGATGTCTGAAGACAGTCCATACGGTTGCTGACGACATCGAAAGAACCGAGAAGAGAAGGAAGCCACTGTGAGGAACGCCTACCATAACTGAACTGATCTCACGTACGGAGGGAGGTCGGAGAGACAAATAAGGAAGCTGAGGCGAAGTCAGACATGATTTGCCAGTGAACCTGTTGACGTGAGTATGGATTCCATATTACGTAAATTTTTAGAGGCGAACCTTAAAGAAGGTCCGTACAGCTCTCCTGAACAGCAGGAAGATGCGTACTTACGTTTAGTTAAACAATGTACAGATCATAATGAGAAAAGTAAATCAGATGAAACTAAGTTAGCTAACATATGTCAAATGTACGTACAGTTTCAGTTAGAGATAACTGCTAGGACGTGTCAAATGAAGAAAGAACTGTTAGAGAAAGATGATGCTTATTACCTAAACACAGCCACATATGTCACAGAGACTAAGAACAGTGAATACAAATTAAATACTTCTCAAGGAGAAGTATGTGGATTAATGATTACAAATAACCAATTGGAAGAAAATCTTAAGTGTATTAAAGAAAAAGTCAAGCCCAGATTCATGACTTATCTCGGCAGTTACAACAAGCTGTAGAGAGGTTAGATTATGGTAACCAAGAGCATGCACAAGACTTAGCGTACAAAGAACAAACTTTGTATACTTTACAAGCTGAAGCACAGGTACAATGCCAAATTTCTTTAGAATTACGGCATCAAGTACAAAAATGTAAACAAGCAGCAAAGCAAGTGGTAAGAAGGATAGACTTATACCATGTACCTGTGTAGGGGGAAGACATTGTTTCGAGTCTAGTTCTGATACTAACTCTGAGGTATCTAACAAGGAAGAGTGTAGTGTGAGAAACAGAAAACGAAAGATGGCTCCCCTAATTACTAAAGTCAAAGGAAGGAAAAAGTTCCAAGACAGGGACAAAGGATAAGAATTATGATGGAAAAGGCCCGGGAAAATATGGAGACATGTTTAGCAGTAACTAAACTTAAATTTGATACAGTTGAGGGGGAAGCAAAGGATGAAGAAGATGAAAATAAAAAGGCAGCCTTAGATGAAAAAGCAGGAAAACTTCATACCAAGATAAAAGAATTATAAATCAAATTGAAAGAGGACAGTGACAACCGTCATGCAGAAAAAGAACAGGAAAAAGCTTTAGAGGAAGTACAAGCGCATACTGAGATATGTCAAAGGGATCTTACTATTGCGGAATCTATGCAATTAGTGGACCAGTTGGGAAAATGGGAACCGGGACAAAATCCGGTACCATACTGTAGTAAATTGAGGACACTAGTTGCCAATTTTAATTTGACTAATAAAGATGCTTGTAAAACTGTTACGCTCTCTTTACCAGCAGTATTATTACAGAGTCTTCCGGATAAAATGAAGGGGACTCAACATGCATCTGAGATTGATGATAATTGGGCTTCCACAGATGAAATACAGACTGTTTTACAGTCTATGCATGGAGTCTCTCATACGGACTGGAGCAAGATCTATGAGATCACGCTGCAACCCGGGGAGTCTCCTGTCATGTTTATTAATAGGTTATATGAAAAAATTACTCACCTTAGTAATGTTGTTTCTTCTAATGGAGTCTTGCTGTATTCTGACAAATTGCAGTGATGTCCAACCTTTGAACTGTCCCGGAGATGAAAGAGTTAACTTTCCATGCCAGGCATGGAACACTGAGCTCGAGTTCGGTTGAGACTCTGTCTGTTGCTGTTTGAACTCAAACCGTCAGATCTTTACGAGCTATACTCACTGGGTGTCCTGTGTGGAACCTGTAAACTTACACTAGCCAACTGGCTACTAAATATAATAAAAAGATTTTTTGGTCCCAAAACAAAGACTCAAGTCAGGAAACCCCAAAAATAAAACAAAACACAACACCCACACACCCAAACTAAAGGGGTGAGAAAAGAAGGGGTGGGGGCACCTCCTGAGTGCCAACAGTGCTACTGCCCACCCACATCCCAAAACCAAGGTTCTGAGAGGGAGGGGGGAGGTCAGAATACAGCAAGACTCCATTAGAAGAAACAACATTACTAAGGTGAGTAATTTTTTCTTCAAACAACATGAAGTCTTGCTGTATTCTGACATATTGCAGACTACCAAGCAGTACCTCCATGGAGGAGGGACAGAACCTACTTAGGAAATAGGCTCTGAAGCACTGCTGTGCCAAACTGAGCATCACTCCTAGCCTGGATATCCAGAGAGTAATGCTTGGTAAAAGTGTGTACTGTTTTCCAGGTGGCTGCTTGACAAATCTCTAAGATAGGAATATCCCTGGCAGCAGCCAGGGAAGCAGCTGTACCTCTGGTAGAGTGAGCCCACAGGCCTGGAGGTGGGGATCCTACCTAGTTTTCGTAGCAAAACTGAATGCAAGAGACAATCCACCTGGCAATAGATCTCTTAGTGGCAGGTTTTCCTTACCAACCTCACCATAAGTGAGGAACAGCTGGAGGGAGTCAAACCTGTGACCCTTGGTGTGCTCTATGTAGTAACTAAGGGCCCTTTTCACATCCAAACTGTGCAGCCTCCTCTCCCCAGAGGAGGAATGGTCAGTGAAGAAAACAGGAAGAGACATAGACTGGTTAAGGTGGAAATCTGAAACCACCTTAGGCAAAAACTTCCTATTAGTCCTGAGGACCACTTTATCTCTATGCAAAGAGATAAAATCAGGCTCCACTGACAGGGCCTGTAACTCACTTATGCGTCTGGCAGAAGTGATGGCCACCAAGAAAACAGTTTTCCAAGTCAAGTACTTAAGCTCTGCTGAGGACAAAGGCTCAAAAGGGGGGTTGCATAAGCTGAGCAATGCAAACATTAAGGTCCCAAGCAGGGGCAGGGTCCCTGAAGGGAGAATTGGTATGAAGCAATCCCTTGAAAAATTTAGAAAATACAGGATGAGCTGAAAGGGAAGAGTGCTTGCCTGCTAAGAAGAAGGCAGAGACAGCTGCCAGATGCACTCTTAGTGTAGCTGGTCTGAGACCCAAGCTATTAAGATGAACCATATAGTCAAAGACTGTGGGCAGGCCAGCAGACTCTGGAGAAATATGCTTCCCAGAGTACCATATAGAAAATCTTCTCCACTTGGAGTTGTAAGTGTTTCTGGTAGAAGGCTTCCGAGAAGCCTTTAAGATATCCAGAGCACCTTGAGAGAGGTGCAAATCAGCAAACTCTAACTCTTCAAGAGCCAGGCCTTGAGATTGAGAGATTTGAGATTGGATACCAAACCCTCCCTGAGCACATGTTAACAGATTGTAATTCCTGGGAAGAGACAGAGGAAGGTGGACTGCTAAGGACAACAAGAGAGGGTACCTGGGCTGTCTGGCCCAGTCTGGAGCAATCAGAATCACTCTGCAGGGTTGAGACCTGATTTTGACTAGCACCTTGAACAGGAGAGGGAAGGGTGGAAAAGCATACAGGAAAGTACAGTTATGTAAGAACTTACCGTAACAGTAGATCTTCAAGAGAGGCTCTTGCAGTAGGTAATTACATATAGGACTGACGTCAGCAGGCGGCAGGACCCCACGGAAAAATTTCTAGCTAGCAGTCCCTGGCGGGGACCGCCCCCACGTCAGGTGACCAGCGTCAGATGACGTCGGTATAAAGGGGCGGTCCCAGACGCCCGCCTTCCAGTTCTTTCCCGCCACAGGCCCGGACGAGAGAGAAGCAGAGATTTCCCTCAATGGAAAAGGAGCTGAAAAAGCCTAGGGGGATGGAGGGTTTGAAGGTATTACCTACTGCAACAGCCTCTCTCGAAGATCTACTGTTACGGTAAGTTCTTACGTAACTGTACTATCTTACTCCGAGAGGGCTCTTGCAGTAGGTAATTACACATAGGACAGAATCCCAAGCAGTCTGGAACAAATGAAAAGGCACTGGGAGGAGGAACTACTCCAAGGAGTAACAAACGACCTTGCAAACCTCAAGATAGGAGGCCTTGCAAGACAGCTAACCCGAAGCCTACTCTACGGCGAGAGGCAATGTCCAAACTGTAATGTTTAGTAAATGTATGGACAGAAGTCCAGGTGGCGGCAGCACAGATGTCTGCCACGGACACAGTCTTGAAACAAGCCGCAGAGGCGGCTACTCGAGTGGAGTGACCTCTGACTTGACCCGGTAGGGTCTTGTTGTACTTGTCATAACAGAAAGTGATGCAATGAGCCAACCACTTTGATAGGCATTGCTTGGAGACAGCATTGCCTTCCCTTTTGTGAGCAAAAGAGACGAACAGCTGATCAGTTTTTCTGAGATCCTTCGTCCTGTCAGTGTAGTATCTCAGAATCCTGTGGACATCCATGGTATGGAGCAAGTATTCTCCTTGGTTGGAGTACTGCGTAAAAAAGGCAGGTAATTCAATAGACTGAGTTAAGGTAGACTCCGCTACTACTTTTGGGAGAAACTTAGGATTCGTGCAAAGAGCTACTCTTTCTTTGTGAAAGATCAGATAAGGGATTTTACACATAAGGGCCTGGAGCTTGGAAATTCTGCTAGCAGAAGTAATGGCCACCAAGAAGAGCGTCTTCCACGATAAGAACTTCAAGTCTGCGGAAGCCGCAGGCTCAAAAGGAGGAAGGGTAAGTTTCTCGAGAACAAAGTTTAAGTCCCGGGGGAAGCTGGAGTCCGAACAGGGGTCTAAGATGAAGGACCCCTCTGAGAAAAGTCTTGGAAACCTCCAATTGGGCAAAAGCCTTATCAGTGAAAGGGACATGGTAAGCTGAAATAGCCGCCATGTGGACTTTCAAAGAGGAGTGACTGAGACCCAGGTCGAAAAGATGACGCAGATAATCGAGCAGAACGGCCACAGGACAGGAGAAAGGCTCCATGTTCCTGAGGCAGCCCAAATGGAAAATTTTTCCATTTCATAGCGTAGGGTGGACCTAGTGGAGGCTTTCTAGCCTCCACCAGAATCTTGGCCACCTTAGGAGAGATGCCAAAATGAGATTGGGCTAGGTCTGCAGGAGCCATGCATGAAGTTGAAGAGACTTGAGTCCCGGATGGACCAGGGTCCCCTGATCCTGGGTCAGCAATCCTCAAGATAAAGGCAGAGGAAGAGGAGGAACCTCTGAGTATTGTTGTAGAAGAGAGAACCAAATTTGTCTGGGCCAGAAAGGAGTGATCAGAATCATTCTCACTCCTTCCAATGCCAGTTTCTGCAGCACACGAGGGACCAGAGGAATCAGGGGAAAAGCATAGACGAATCTGTCCTTCCAGTTTAGAGACAGAGCGTCGCTCCAGAAAGCGCCTCACTCTGGAGCAAGCAAGCAAAAAAACTGGAAGCTTTGCATTTTGGGAGGCGAACAGGTCTACCTGTGGAGTCCCCCAAGTCTGGAAGATGCTTTTTAGCACTTTTTGGTCCAATTCCCACTCGTGTGGCAGAGCCGAGGAACGACTTAGCTTGTCTGCTAGGACATTTTCGACTCCCGGAACATGGATCGCCGTGAGGAGAAGGTTGTGAAGAGTTGCCCATTCCCAAACCCTCATTGCTTCCCTGCATAGCGGGTAGGACCGAGTCCCTCCCTGCTTGTTGATGTACCATACCACGCACATGTTGTCTGTTTGGACGGCTAGGTGACCGGGAAGGATGTACTGGTGAAGGGCCTGGAGAGCATACAGAACTGCTCGAAGCTCGAGCACACTGATGTGGAGAGCTAATTCCAATTTTGACCATAAGCCCTGGGTTCGGTGAGGGCCCAGATGGGCTCCCCAACCCTCGCCTGATGTGTCCGTGGTCAGAGTCTGAGCGGGGGGAGGATGAAAAAAGGGGACCCCTGGAATAGGTTCTCTCGAACCATCCACCATTGCAAGTCTCTTATCATTGGCGAGGAGATCAGTACCAGATGATCTAGGTCATCTACAAGTTGATCCCACTGACAGCGGAGAGTCCACTGAGAGATCCTCATGTGGAGGCACGCGAGCGGAACCTCGGGGATGGCAGCCGCCATAAGCCCCAGGAGATGGAGCACCGACCTCGCCGGAACCCTCCTGCATTCCGATAGAAGGGAAATCTGGGACTGGAGGGAGGCCCCCCTGTCTGGAGGCAGGAAGACCCTGCACATTGTCGTATCGAGGATTGCCCCGATGAACTGGAGTCTCTGGGAAGGATCCAGGTGAGACTTGGAATGGTTGATGGTGATACCCAGGCCAGTGAAAACCTGCTGGGTGAGGAGAGAAAATGCAGGAGTTCCTCCTGGACAGGGCCGCCAGGAGCCAATCGTCCAGGTGGGAAAACCTGAACTCCCAAAGTAGCGGAGGTGGGCCGCTACCACCACCAGGCATTTGGTAAAGACTCGGGGAGCCGAGGAAAGACCAAAAGAGAGTGCCCTGAATTGGTAGTGGTCCCCCTGGAACGCAAACCTGAGGTACCTTCGGTGCAAAGGGCGAATGGGGATGTGCAGGTACGCATCCTGCATATCCAGTGCACAAAGCCATTGGCCCGGCCGAAGCAGGGGCAAGAGGGTTTGAAGGGAGAGCATCCTGAACCTCTTGTATTCCACATATAGGTTCAGGGAGCTGAGATCGAGAATGGGTCTGAGATCTCCTGTCTTCTTTGGGACAAGGAAGAAATGGGAATAGTAACCCGTCCCGTGAAGGTGAGGGGGGATGGGCTCTATGGCCTACTTTGCGAGGAGAGCAGAAATTTCTTCCTTGACCAACAGAAGATGGTCCCTTGAGTAAGAGGAGATCAGAGGGGGGTGACGTGGAGGTTTCTGCAGAAACTCTATGGAGTGCCCCTCTGCTATGATCTGAAGCACCCATGAATCCGATGTTATCCTCTCCCAACCCGGAAGGTGGAGGAGAATCTCCCCTACCGGTTCCTCTGGGGACCTCATCCGAGCCTTGCCCGAGGACGGAGGAAAAGTCCCGGGGTCGGCAGGGGACCTGGCTCCCAGACGGCAGCTAAGCGCGGGAACCTGGGACGACAGGCGGGCAGGGTCTGCTGTAGGCTCGAGGCCCGGCGCACGTCGGCTCCTCCGACGTGCAACTTAGGGGCCGAGTCACGGCGGACACCAGAGGAGCCGGCGTCCGACTTCTGGGGTCCCTCGTCGGAGGCGGGCCGAGAATGGGAAGAGGCCCGGTCCGAGGGGGACACTGCCGTGCGCCGCCCTGAAGGGTCAGGTGTCTTAGCGGCCTTCTCCCGGCGGACGTCGGAGGAGCGGAAGTCCGGCTTGTGGGAGGCGCCCACACCAGTAGGCCGCAAGCCTGCGGCAGTACTGGGGACTGAAGCCTCCTTGTGCCCGGAGGTACCCGGCAGGCTCGAACGCGAACCCGATGGGCAGGCGGCGCCTCCTCCAAAGCCTTGGAGGCTGCCATCGGGCGATCCCCGGAGGGGACGTTACTTAGCCACGGCTCGGCGGAGTCGTGGAGGAGAACCTTCTCCCGGTGCCTTTCTTTGTCCTGCTCGTGTCCTTCAGGGGAGGTCGACACCTGCCGAAGCTTCTTGAACTCCTTCTCCATTGCGGACATCTTCTTTTTGAGGAGATGGGCTTCTAGAGACTGCTGGCGTCGTCTGCGGGTGGCCGCGTTGAAATGTAGGCAGTGCAGACACTTGTCGACCGTGTGGTCGGGGCCTAAACAAAAGAGGCAGAGGGAGTGACCGTCTTTGTGAGGCAGTTGGGCGCAGCACGAGTCGCACTTATTTTATGAAGGGGACGACATATACCGACATTCACCTGACGAAGAAAAAACAAAATACTGATACTTTTCGGAAAAACCAACGAAGCAACAGGACTGAGCTTTATGAACTTCACCACGAGGCACTGCATGAGCTGACGGCGGGAAAGAACGGAAGGCAGGCGTCTGGAACCGCCCCTTTATACCGACATCGTCTGACGCCGGTCACCTGACGTGGGGGCAGTCCCCACCAGGGACTGCTAGCTAGAAATTTTTCCGTGGGGTCCTGCCGCCTGCCGACGTCAGTCCTATATGTAATTACCTACTGCAAGAGCCCTCTCGAAGTAAGATCTTTCCTTCCCAATTGAGAACTAGGGCATCCAGGGGGACTGAGCCCGACACTGGGGGCCTGCAGCAAAAGAGAGGAATTTGGTGATTGTCTGGGGCTGCAAAAAGATCTATCTTTGGGGTGCCCCATCTGGAGAAGATCACCTTCAAAACCAGGGGATCCAGGGACTATTCGTGATGGCCCTGAGATATCCTGCTGAGAGCATCTGCCAGGACACTGTCCTTGCCTGGGAGGTGTACTGCTGTAAGAGAGGTGTTCTGGGAATAGGCCAGAGACCATAACTTCATTGCCTCTGTGCACAAGGCCATAGACCGAGTGCCCCCTTGCTTGCTGATATACCACATTGTGGTGGTATTGTCTGTCCTGATCTGAACTACTTTGTTCTGAACAGACATGGAAAAAGCTTGAAGTGCTAGAAACACTGCTCTGAGTTGTAACAGATTGATGTGAAGCAGAGATTTCTGAGGAGACCACAACCCTTGGGTGGTCAGGTCCCCCAATTGGGCTCCCCACCCCAAGAGGGAGGCATCTGTAGTAAGGATTAGAGAATGAGACTGAGTGACAAAAGGAACTCCCTGTCTTAGACTGTCCTGATCCTGCCACCACTGTAACGACTGGATCAGGGTTCGAGTCACTGGGATTAGTTTGGTCAGAGGATCCTTTTTCTGAGACCAGAAGGCTCTCAAGTGGAACTGAATGTCCCTCATTTGAAATCTTGCTCCCTGAACCACTGCTGTAGAGGCAGCCATGTGTTCCAAGAGCTGCAGAAAATGCCTTGCTGGTCGAGACACCTGGAGGGTGAATGAAGAGGCCAGTGAGATAAGGGTCCTTGCCCTGTCCATGGGAAGGAAGGCTCTTGCCTTTACTGTATCCAGCTCTGCCCCTATGAAGGTGAGGAGCTGCACAGGCTCTAGAACTGACTTTGAAAGATTCAGAAGGAAACCTAGAGAAGTGAGCAGTTGCTGAGTTATCTGCAGGTGTAACTTGACTTGGTCTGGAGACTAGCCTACTATGAGCTAGTCGTCCAGGTATGGAAAGATGGAGATCCTTTTTCTCCTTAGGAAGGCAACTACTACTGCCAGGCATTTTGTGAACACCCTTGGAGCAGAAGTTAGGCCGAAGGGCATTGCTCTGAATTGGTAATGGCCTGAGGGCAGCTCGAACCTGAGGTACTTTCAGTGGGAGCTTCTGATGAGAATATGGAAATAGGCATCCTTGAGGTCCAGGGAAACTAGCCAGTTCCCTGGCCTTAGAAAGGGTAGAATTATTCCCAGAGTCACCATTTTGAACTTTGGCTTTAAAAGGTGCTTGTTTAAATATCTGAGATCCAGGATGGGCCGCCATTCTCCTGTCTTTTTGGGGGTTAGGAAGTACCTGGAGTACAATCCTTTTCCTTTGTGTAGGGGTGGAATCCTCTCTATGGCTCTCAGAGCCAAGAGGGAAGAGACCTCTGCCTCTAAGGCAAGTGCCTCTGAAGGATTTGCAGGTGGAAAGGATCTGGTTCTCATCTTTGGAAATTTTTTGAAGCTGAGAACCAGTCCCTGGCTTACTACTTCCAGGACCCATTTGTCTGATGTTAAAGACATCCAGTCCTGGACAAAGTAAGCCAGCCTGCCCCCTACAGGTGGTGGAGAATCGGCCCTGGCAAACCCATCAGGGTGCCTGTTTGGCAGGGGCTTTAGGCTGAGGGGTGGAAGCAGGCCTGCTTGTACCCTGTCTGCCTCTCCCTCTG
Organism: Neoceratodus forsteri; assembly: GCA_016271365.2. NCBI lineage: Eukaryota > Metazoa > Chordata > Ceratodontiformes > Ceratodontidae > Neoceratodus > Neoceratodus forsteri. The sequence continues at coordinate 684,772,683 of CM057456.1, read as the reverse complement.
AAGAACCCCCTTTGAGCATAAGCAGAAAAGGAGGCCTGGGCTTGGTAGAAAGGCCTATGAAAAGGCCTGCCCCTGCCCCTGGAATGCTGCCTCTGGGGAGTGGCTTGCCTTTCCTTGGCCTGAGCACTCCTATAGGTGGTCCTGTATTCATCCATTTTCTTCACGTAGTTCTCTGTTTGCTCCCCAAACAGAGAATTACCCACAACAGTAAAATCAATGGCCTTAGTCTGGGTATCCTGAGACAGGCTAGTACATCTGAGCCAAGCCATCCTACGAAGGGCCACAGATGTAGCCATGACTCTAGATGAAACATCACTTGGAGCCCAATGCAGCATGGAATTGCACCTTGGATGCCTCAATACCATCCGCAGCCACCTGCTCCAGTTCCTTGGCAAGCTGGCCAGGGACCTGTTTAGCTAAAGCCATTACAGTGTCCCATCTAGATTTCTGATATCTAGCTGTATAGGCCATATAATTAGCCTGCCTGAGTCCCAAGGATGCTGCCATGTACTGTTTCTTTGCCATGGCATCAATCCTCCTGGAGTTCTTATCTGGGATGTGTGAAGCCAAGGGTATATTTGCCTTATCATAGGCAGCAGCCTGCACTACCCCAACATGGCTGCATTGCTGGGTAAGGAACTCCGTATCTGAGCCTGAGAGAGTATACCTCTTGTCCATTGTCTTGTCCACAGGAGGTATAGAATTAGGAGTCTTTAAAATTTTTATTGTCTGTTTCCCAAAGGACTTATGAAGGGGAATAGACAGCCTCCTGGACTCTGGGATATCCAACATTTCAACATAGTCAGGCTCCTCCTGGTCATCCACAGCTTCTTCCATAGGAAGCTGAAGAGTTTCAGCCACTTTTTGTAGAACATAAAATGGGAAGGGGACTCAGAAAGCCTAGGAGGAGAAACCCCTGAAGGTCTGTCTGGGGAGATGTCCAGGTCAACAGGCACATCAAACTTTCAGAATCACCATCACTATCCTCATACTCTCCTTCCTCCTCCTCCGGTTCATAAAAATCTTCTAAATTATAATCTGGAACCAGGGGAACCGACCGAACTGAGCCCCTTCCTGATGGTGCCGGTTCGGTCGGAACCGGGGTTAGCGACTGAACAATCCTTATCACTTTGGCTATTTCATCAGTGGTTGGAGAAAGAATTTGTGGATCTGCACGGCTGATTTATCCCTTCTTTTCTTTTAACCAGAACCGACTCCTCGGAGTCGGTTCTCCTTGCCCGAAGAAGTTTCGCCCTGGTCAGAGGTCACTCCTTCTGGTTCGGTTGGAACCGAACCGGGCTGGCCATCTGGGTCACCGGACTTCTTGGCCTCCCTTTCCCTGAGCCTACCAACTCTCTTTTCCAGGGTAGCTGCAAGAAAATTCTTGTAAATCTGTCAGTCTGAATCGAGGTGGTCAAACCCCAGACAATAAACACAGGTGGTGTGGGGATCAGCCTTAGCAAAGGCTTCCCCACACACACTACAGTGTTGAAACCCAGTTGGCCCAGTTTTTCTTTTGGGTTTCTCACACATGGCCAGTCCTGACAAAACTTACCCTTTTTTTGGCAATCTGCCAGGCAAGACACCCTTATCGGTTCCTGACCGTGTTACGGGTCGTGGAAAAAACCGTAATGAAAATCTGTTTTTTAGAACCAATAAGGACTGGTTACCACGCTCTAAAAGTAGAATAAACTTTTTTGAACAACTTGATCGGTTCAAACCGAACCGATCCCACGTTTTCAAGTTCCACACAGAAGAACAAGAAAATAAACCTACCTAATACTCACGATACCACAGACAGAGACTGAACCGACAGGTTAATGGATTAAATTCGGTCAAAAACCGAGAAAAACGGCACTTTAACCGACAAACAAAAGACGCTGACACACAAGCTAAGTATCGATACATACGACGAGAACCACATACAGAGCCAATATAAAACATTTAAAAACAGTGCCCATAGGTTTCAACACAAGAAGCGGAGCGGAGTCGCTATGATGACATCATCGCGTATGCACGTCCACTCCATTTTGTGAGCCGAGCTGCAGCTCGGAATCGGAAACAATCGCCGTTTTTGTTTACATTTGGGAGAATGTTTCATTAGTGACGAAACCATGAAAAATTGCAGATATTCAGGTAAATACTGACACCATGTAAATCAGTAGCCCTTATTCTACACATCCACAGGAGCGTTTCCAGTTTGATTCACCCCCTAATTCCTTGTTTATTTGTCCTTTAAGAAAAGAACAGTTGCTTACCGATCGGTGGTGTATGCAACAAGATGAGATTCTGGAAAAAGGAAAGGATAAAAAGAAAGTAGCTGCTATTGTCAAAACAGAAGGCAAAGGTAGACTAACCTGCCACAATTGCAATGAAGAAGACCACTTTAAACACGATTGTTGGGTTAAAGGTGGAGATATGGAAGGAAAAAAACAGCAAGTCTTAGGAGACAAGCTCAAAAGCCAGAGAGTAATGCTAAACCTGGTGGTAAGGCAGATTTGCAAAAAATGTATTGAAATGCTTAGTAATTTAATTAACACTAAGACAGTTGCAGCAGTTCGACAGGAACCTACTGCCCCTAGTGATAGTGAAGAAGAACTGATTCAATTAAGGAAATGACGGGACGAGGCCCCCACCTTCCAAATCCTTGGTCAATTACAAGAGGATAGGGAAGGGCGCCCTACAATATTAGCGATGGTAAGGGGCTGCCAGATTGTGATATTCGTTGACACTGGTGCTACTGTTGGTATAACAGATAGGGATATGCCTTTAACAACTCACGGGAAACAACAGATTAATTTGCAATATTTCTTAGGAGGTGTAATAACAGCATATGCAACAAGCCCAGTTATGGTTCAAATAGGTGAACAACAATTGACATGTACATTTTGGAAATGTAATACACATGAAGGTACCATCATGGGTATGGACATTCTAGCACAACATGGTTTAGTAGCAGATCTTAGTAACATGATTTTATGGAAAGGAAGCACTACTAACCCAGGACCAAATGTGGATGACTCACATAGTGTGTATACAGTAAAGTCATTAAAGATTTATCACATGAGTGATTTATGGAAACGAGTGCCACAATGGATAAAAACTGTTGTTCAAGGGCATGAGGCAATCTGAGCTAAAATGCCACAGAATGTGATGGGTGTCAAATATGGAAGTCTAAATAGAAGAACCTGACCCCTCCCCAAAAACAATATGGTTTTCCTAAAGAAGCATATGAAGAAATATGTGTAATACTAAAACAGTTACAGTTACAAGGGGTCATTAGACCTATATGTTCAACAGTGAACTCCCCTCTTTGGCCGGTATGTAAACCTAACGGTACCTGGAGACTTACAGTGGACTACAGGGTGCTGAATAAGGTCACGCCCTTGGTCACCCCCATGGTATCAAGGCTTCCTGACTTGATATCTCGATTGTCTCCTACGGCAACAGTTTATACTGTACTAGATGTGTCAAATGACTTTTGGTCCATCCCTGTCCATCCTGATAGTCAGTATAAATTTGCATTTACTTTTCAGGATAAACAGTACACATTTCAGTGTTTGCATGAAACTTTCACTCATCACCCACTTTATTTCATCAATGTTTATCTGAAATATTATTGGGTTTTCAGTACCAGAAGCAATAATACAGTATGTTGATGATATTTTATTGTAGACTGATACATACCAAGAGCATGTTAGTTTACTGAATGAGTTGCTAACAGTCTTAGGTAAAGGAGGGTTAAAACTGAACCCTAGTAAAGCACAAATTGGACAGTTACAAGTTACTTTTTTGGGAATATGTATTAACAAAGAAGGACGAACTGTGGATCCTGATAAGAATCAGGTAACACATCAGTTACCAAGACCCAAGACAAAGACTGCATTACGACAGTTCTTGGGCATGGTAGGATTTTGCAGAGATTTTATCGATGCCTTTTCTAGCATGGCAAAACCTCTGTATAATCTACTAAAGGGAGGAAAAGAAACTGATATCCTCAGTTGGGAACCAGAGCATCAGATAGCCTTTTTGGCTCTAAAGCAAGCACTAATGACAGCTTCAGCTCTCATTAGTCCTTCTGAATCCTCTGATTTTGTAATGCAGGTACATACAACAGATCAGGTGATCAAAACAGTACTGTTACAAAAGAGAGCAGGGACTTTACGTTCTGTAGGATATTTTTCTCGTGTATTAACACCTGTAGAAGAGACATATAAGGAATGCGTAAAACATTTGTTGGCTGTATATTGGGCTACACAAGCCACAGAACATATTGTGGAGTTTAACAAAATTATCCTGCAAATGCCTCACACTCCAGTGAAATTTCTACTTGAAAGGGATGTGAGAGGTGTGTTTTCACAGCGCTTGGTTAAATGGGCTTTAGCTCTACAAGGGAAAAATATCACAATAGAAAATGTACCTCACCTATGTTAGTTGAATTAATGGCATGGGAAGGAGAGGCACATGATTGTGGAACTGTAATGGGAATTGATTTTAAACCCATATTTGCTGCAGAACAAAATACTGAAGCAAGAGATGTTTATGTAGATGGTTCTCGCTTTTGGAAGGATGGACATTTTCACAGGATATGCCATATGGACACGAGTACTAATCAAGAAATTTCAGTATGATGCCCATCACCATTTTCTGCCCCTAGGGCAGAATTAGAGGCAGTCCATGGAGCTATTATGGCTTACCCACAGGAGGCTATTCATATCTTCTCAGACTGTGCTTTTGTGGTAAATTCTTTTTTAGATGTTTTGCCAGTTTGGACTAAAAGAGGAATGCGGACAGCATCTGGAGAACCTGTTGCATTTGCTCCCATATTACAACATATATGGGACGCAGGAGCTCAAACACATTTGAGAATAGCAATTTGTAAAGTAAGAGCTCACCAAAAGAATCCAAAGGATATCAATGAGTTAAACAATAACTTAGTGGATAATCTGGCTCTAGTGGCAGCCAAACAAACAAACAAACTTATGGGTAGACCCTCTAGGAGGTGATTCTACACAATTGTGGGAGATGGACGAATTTGACAAACACCAATTAAGCGGATAGCTGCCATCTCACAAGTCCCAAGTTTAGGGTGTATCCAAGATACAGATGCTTGGATAGTGGGTTGTCGGAACCAATGGAAAGACACTGAACAGTGTGCAACCAAGTATGTTAACGTATGGGAAGATATGGTAGTATGGGAACGCCAACCTGGGTTTAGGAAGTGGATACCACCCGCTTCATTTAGAAAAGATATTATCATGGATAATCATCGAATTGGAGGTCATTGTGGACTCCACAAAACTTGTAAAATGTTGGCACAAAAATACTGGTGGCCAAAAATGGGAAAAGATGTCAAGCAATGCCTGAAGGCATGTCTCATCTGTGCACAGATGAATCCTCCAGTACCTGGTAAGAGGGTTCTGTTAGGGCATATACTCTTAGCGGACGGTCCTTGGTCCAGCTTACAAATTGATTATGTGGGGCCCTTACCTACTGTCAAAGGGGGGTTCTAGCATTTACTAGTCATTGCTGACATATTTTCCAAATGGGTGGAAGCACTGCTCATACGAAACGACAGTGCTACAGCTACTGCAAAAGTGCTATGGGAACAGGTGTTCTCAAGATGGTGTTTTCACAGAATACTTGAAAGTGAGAGAGAACTCACTTTACATGAAAGTAATGACAGCTTTGTGTGATATTTTGGGTATCATTCAGCGTTTGCATTTACCTACCATCCACAATCATCCAGAATGGTAGAAAGGTTAAATCGCACTCTGAAAATGCACTGAAAAGGCAGTGTTGGATACTGGTAAAGGGTGGGTGACGCACTTACAGGAATCCTAATGGGTATTAAGTTACGGAAAACAAGAGTACTGACTAGCCCATATCAATTGATGACTGGACGAGATATGCGGCTGCGTATCTATCAGATCCAGATCTATCAACATTACGTGTTAGACTGCATCAAAATGATGTGTTTTACAGCTACAAAACAATTAGCTGCTTATCTACCCCACACTGCCAGAAATATGGCACAAACTCACTGGAAAAACAAAGACATGACGAAAAAGCGATATTGCCTATTGACAGGGGTCATCACGTCATGGTGAAAAATTTTGGTCAGAAGGGACCATGGGATGCTAATTGGATGGGACCCTATGACATGATTGATATTTTGGGACCATGGGTCATTCAGGTCCGACGAATTCGACGCAGGTCTACAGAGACCAAATGGGTCCATGTGGACCAATGTAAATTGTATCAGCCTTTAAATGATGACAACTGATACTGCTCTGTTTCTCCCACTAGGTAAAGTACAACGCTGTTTCCTGTACTTACACTGAGCAGTACCTTACTGATCCTGGTAACTTCCGACAGACATGAAGGATGTCCAGGGCATATATGGAACAGTTTAAATAACCAAAATTATGCCAATCGTACTGTGTGGGGTTTCCCAGTGCTGTTGGGAGAACGACATGAACACACTGGATATCTTCTTGTTAAATGGTAATTTATTTGCTATGGACAATGTCAAAATGCAACATGGGGATGTTCGCCAGAAGCCTGGCCTGGCATGGCAATGTGTGTAGTGAACACGACAGCCCAGAAGGGAATTTATATTCATTCCACATTGGGAGATACGACAAATCTGACAGAAGAAGAACAAAACTTGTTACGAATAAAATTAAGAGACATATTACAATATCCATAGGATACAATTACGTCAAATTATTCTTATGGTGCAAGATGCAATATGTGGCATTTTTTATACAATATATCTATTGTAGCAAATTATACAGTAGGATTAAAGCAATTATTTTACAGTGTTACCATTAATAAATGTATATCCATTGTTAACATATGTGCGTGCCTTTCAAAAGGCACATTGGCCAGGAATGTCCTGTAATGTTAACTTAACAGCATGGCATAATTTTGGGGCATGGGATATAGTGCATCAAAAACAAGGTATATCAGGGCAAAAGTTTTTGCCCCCATCAGATGGTATCATCTTGACACAAAATGTATATCCTCTATATTATCCTTGTAAATTACAGTATTATAATGTGTTGCTGCATTTGCCTTTTCCATGGTTATCACTTCAATGTAGGGATCGGGCTTTGGTAATAGTAGGGCAACAATATTATAATAATACTTTAAATCGATACCATGATAGACACAGGAAGTGGTCATTTCAAATTCCTGCAGAAGCAACACCAGGCTTATTCCGGCATAAAAGAGACGTGTGGGGCTGGGTAGGCTCAGGATTAGGAATTGCTAATGGTATTGACTCTATGGTTTTAAAAGGTCATATTCATTCATTAGAAACAACTTTAAAAGACATGGCTACTGGACCATTATCGACTACTGTAAAATTAGCAGCTGATAATGAAGAAATTGATTGGTTTGCATTCAGAGAAACCTTACAAAATTTTCAAATTATTGCACAAATATCAGCTCGTTTTTATAACTCTTTTTCTGATATGTCTAGAGAAAGTTATATAGAACTGGCTTGTTCTCAATTAGCTGCTGAAGCACATGCTTATCTAGTTAATGAGTTAAATAGAATTGAGACCAATAGGTTACCCTTAGGAATAGGTGAGACCAATGTAACTAGATTATTGGATCAATCCACTGTATTCCTACCACCCTTAGCTATGATAAAAGTATGGAACTCACCAAATCAATATGCTCAAGTGCTGCGACATGTGATTCCCACACTAGTGATAATACCTGTATGTTTTGAACCACCAAAAATATCATGGCAAATCAGTAATTTGGGAGTATTAATACATAACCAGGTCAGGAGACTCCAAATACCAGGTGACACTATTATCACAGTACACAATTAATATGTTGTCTTACCTAAGCAACAGTGTGTACAAGAACATGAAACCTTGATATGTGGGAAGAGACATCAACTGTCCCATGGATTCCTGAACAATGCAAATTTACCCTAATGTCTGCAAATCAATACCACAAAGCTATGAGATGGAACCAATCATGGTGTGTAATTGCAGGTCAACCTTGGAATGTATGGGGTGTAGTGACAAGACTTGGTGGGTTGCAAACTGGACCCTCAGATAATGTCCTGCCTATAGCTGAACAAATGTTACCCATATCGATGGTTCCAGTATGGCCTTAGAGTTACTCACTGATTTGGCAACTCCACCTCATTTCGATTTACCCAAAATTAATAAAATGACACTTGGTGCCTTGTTGTATCGTCAACAAACAAAAGGACTTATTTTGGCACAGAAGGCCTCTGCTCAAGAGGTAAAAAGACAGTCCTCCTGTATCCCTATTATATCCTGGTGGGATTGGGGATCGGCTGCTTTGGGTACTAGCCCAACCCTCATAGTGGTAGGTTGCGGTATTGCAGTAATATGTGTTCTTATTATTATACAATTATTATTGTATCGTAAAATGAAACACATGGTTCGACAAATACAAATGTTAATATGGCAACATCATCGTGTGTGATCTCTAAGTATAGAGAGTCCCAAAGGGGGGATTGTGGTATAACATTTTGTAGTATAACACTTATTTCAGTATAACCTTTTTGAATAGTTAAACTGAGTGTTAAAGTATAGCCTTTTCACAGAATGCTTCAGTATAATTTTCTTATACTATATAACCAAATGTGTTTACTCAGATAGTTAGCTATGACAGTTTCTCACAAGACCTAGTTAAAAGTCTTGTGATCCCTGTCTTGTGATGATTACACAACACTTTATCTTATGATTTTATAATGGTCAGCATTTAGATGTTCTGTGGGGAAGTGGAACAGGACAGTATGCCCTTATTAGGATGGCGCTACCTGTTTATAAACGGTGTGTACCTGAACCTTCTATAACTGAAGTCAACACTTAGAAGATTGTGTAAGAATTATATGTGTGAAAACACCTTGAGATGTTATGCATAATAAAGTTATCTCTATGCCTTGACTGTTATACACCACACCCTAAGATTAATAGGTTATTTTGTTATATGATTGGCCTATATTAGGTAGTTAGTAGTTTTTAAGATAAGAAAACCTTATATAAGTATTGTAGAAATTTAAATAAGTTAGCATCAAACAAGACACACCTGAACTGAAACTGCACCACATGCTATTTAGCTTAGGCAAGTAATGAGCATTGTAATGCTAGAAATCTGAATGAAGGGAAGTTTGGAATGGTACCCCTGGATGGTCTGAAATGAAACTAAGCACAGACTCCAAGTGGTTGTAACTTGTTTCAGATAAAAAGTTATAATCTGAAGCTAGAAACAAACAGGAAACTGAACCATAGTTGTTCTAAAGCCAATAATGAAAGAATTTATTTAGGAATACAAGATCCTAAGCCCCTGAGGAAGCCCGGTGTTGGGTAAAATGTTGGGCGTACCTAGGGGATCATGGTGTTCTAAGAAAATATCAAAATAAAACTACATTTCTTATGATGAACTGAGTGGCTGATCTCCAGAAACTTTTTTTCACTACATTAGCATCAAACAAAAGCCAGACACCTGTACTGAGAAGTATACCAAAATACTTGTACTGAAGACTCGCAAACAGAAAATAAACCAGAGGGAAACATCCATTTTGTGTGGGCTTGATTTATTTTGAAGAACACAACAACACAATGCAGCAATCGGTAATAACACACTACACTCAGCACAATACATGTACTGTACTGCATACAAGATGCAGAAATACTTGCATTAGCCTGGTTCCACTTACACAGGGAACAGGAAAACAATGTTTAATACGACCCAGGAGTTGTATTATATATCACAGCTGTCACTATAGGTTATTCATATGTAACCGTAGTTCTACTTGTGGTAACAGTTCACACCCACACTCGCATGATGAAGGCTAGTAATGGCCGATGCGCCGGGGCTCAGGCTATCCTCCGGGTAGTCCTTGTCATTTTACGTATGAATAAATCTACAGCTGTTTTGCAAGTTTTGGTTCTTCTGGTGATTGTTTTTGAGTGCAGCTTACTAGTGTTGCTCACATCCACAGTCTGGCAGTGAGTTCTGCTGGAGATAGCTGAGCCATTGGAGGCCTTCAAACCAAACGCCTCCCACTACTTGGGTGGTATAGCCTCCGGCCCTGTACCATGACATCAGATCTTTGCACACTGGAAGGAGGGATCCTGGTGCCACACTGACAGGGGAGGTCGGGTGGGTTGTATTGATGTGAACTGTATACCATTAGCAGAACTATGGTTACAGATGAGTAATCTATATTTCTAACAAAGTGGATAAAGTTCACTATCCACATTCTGACAGACTCCTAGCAGCCATCCGGGAGGAGGGGACAAGGTGCACACCTTTATTTGGCAAACTGAGTCTGGAGGACTGAGGACCTAAAAATAGTATCCCGACAACTCATTATGTCAATGCTGTAATGGAGGAGACGGTGTGTGCTTTACTCCAGGTTGCAGCCTTTCATATATCCACAATGAGGATGTCCCTCAAAGTAGCCACGGAGGCACCGGAATGTCTGGTGGAAGGATCCTTCAGCCTCTTGGGTGACTTCCTACCAGCCAGCCTATAGTAGAGGTCGAGGCAGGATGTGATCCACCTGGCAATCACCCACTTTGCTGTCAGTCTGTAGCACAGCTTCAGTATATGTTACAAACAACTGGCGAGCCTCACACTGAATTCTAGCCATGCATGCCTACTAGTGAGAGAGTGCTCTCCTCAGGTCCATAAACTAGAGTCTACAATTGGCCTCTAAGGTTAGGTTGGTAAAGTATAGCAGTAAATTAATCACCTGGTTAAGGCAAAACTCCAGTACAACCTAGGAAGCAACTTCGAGTGAGGATGAAGGATGATCCTGTCCTTGTGGAAGACCAGGTAAGGAGACTCCACCGAGAGCGCCAGGAGCTCACTGCTCCTTCTGATTAATGTTATGGCCACCAAGAAGGCAGTCTTTTCCAACAGATATGGTATCTCACACCTGTGCACTGGCTCAAATGGCTTGCCCATTGGCACTGCCAACACAGCAGTAGGTCCCATGGAGGAGGAGGTGGTTCACACAATGGAGGAGACAAGTGATCAGGCCTTTGAAAAAACACCTGACCACATTCTCCTGGGCCACTGTCGGCATACCAGACCATGTCTGGTATGCAGAAATGGCTGCCAGGGGTACCTTAGATGTTGTTGCTCGAAGTTCTGACTCAAAGTAGTAGACTAGGGAGGGGCTGTGGACATGGCCTACCTAGACTTTAGCAAGGCATTTGACACAAGCCCGCACAAAAGATTAATAAACAAATTAGCCTGCCTGGGAGTCGGTCCCAGGGTGGTAGCCTGGGTAAAACACTGGCTAGACAACAGGACACAGCGGGTAATAGTAAATGGAGTCCACAGTGAGGAAAGGAGGGTTTCTAGTGGGGTACCACAGGGTTCACTACTGGGGCCGGTCATTTTTAATGTCTTTGTAAGTGACATTGCAGAGGGACTGGAAGGGAAAGTATATTTCTTTGCAGATGACATAAAGATCTGCAACAGGGTTGATACGCAAGATGGAGTGGAAAGGATGAAAAGGGACTTGGCAAGGTTGGAGGAATGGTCAAATGTATGGCAGCTTAGATTCAATGCAAAGAAGTGCAAAGTAATGCACCTGGGAAACAAAAACCCAGGGCAAGAGTACACAATGTAGGGTGAGATACTGACAACAACAAAAATGGAAAGGGACCTGGGGGTAGTCATATCAGATGACCTAAAGGTGGGCCAGCAACGTGAGAAGGTAGTAAGGAGGCTGGAGGATACTGGGATGCATAGGGAGAGGCATCAACAGTAGAAAACAGGAAGTTGTTGACCCTCTGTACAGACAGTTGGTAAGACCACATCTGGAGTACAGTGTACAGTTCTGGAGACCCCATCTCTGCAAGACACAGACAGGGTGGAGGCTGTCCAGAGGAGGGCAACAAAAATGGTGCAGGATCTGCACCAGAAGACATATGAAGAAAGACTAAAAGAGCTTAAGATGTACAGCCTCAAGGAAAGGAGGGAGAGGGGGACATGATACAAACTTTTAAATACCTCAAGGGAATCAACAAAGTCCAAGAGGGTAGCATCTTTCAGAAAAAGAGATGTGCAAGAACAAGGGGGCACAATCTGAAGATAGAGGGCGGACGGCTCAGAGGTAATGTGAAGAAGTATTTCTTCACAGAGAGGATTACAGATGCATGGAGCAGCCTTCCTGAGGAGGTCGTAGAGTCAAAAACAGTGGGGAATTCAAGAATCGTGGGACAGACATAAGGCAATTCTAGTGGGGGGTAGGAGGAAGTAGGCTGTTGGTTAACTAGGATCTGCAGCTTATCCGTTAGGTAGGGAAATGGGCAGACTAGGTGGGCCAAGTGGTCCTTATCTGCCATCAAATTCTATGTTTCTATGTTTCTAGAAAGGGACCACCATAGGTAGTCATGGATACTCACCATGGAGCAGGTAAGATGATAAAACTCCTTACCCTGGCACCAGATCGAGAACCTGTTCCACATAAATGCCCAGCACTTATGAGTCGGCACATTAAGGGATGACTTTACAACATGCAGGATGTCTTCTGAAAGGAAACAGGCTCAGAGGTGCAGTGATTGAAGGTCTGGGTTCTGGACCTTCCTCTGTGTTCTGATCAGCAGATCTGAGCAGAGATGTTACCTCCACGGAGGCCTGCTTCAGAGGCCGAGGGCAGATCTGGGTACAAGAACAGTCTGGAGCTATCAGGATCATCCACACCTTGTCCTTGGTCTTGACCACATCCTTGTGGAACAAGGGAAAGGGAGGAAAGGCATATAGAAGGCCCGGGGTCCAGGGCCTTGCAAAGACATCCTCCGACAGTGTCCTGGAGTGTAGCGGGTTGGGCACAGAACAGCCTCAGTTTTCTCCCACAAGGCAAACAGATCCATCAGATGGGTGCCCCACTGGGAGAACAGGTGGTCTATCACCTGCTGATGCAGGGACCACTCTGACCCGCCTGAAAGAATCTACCAGATGACTGTTCTTTCCCATGACGTGGCTCACCAGGAGATTGATACCCAGGGTGTGCACGAGTGTCCAGATGTGGAGAGGCTCCCAACACAATAGGAAGGACAGTGCACCCCACCCCCACCTTCAGGCAGAACATGGTGATCACATTGTTCATTTGGACCTGAACAACCTAACCCCAGATCAGTAGAGCAAATTCTGTCAAAGGCAGGCACGTTGCACAGATCTCCAGCAGGTTGACATGGTGATGGGACACCCAGGATGACCAGAACCTGGTGGCTCAGTGGTCCCCCAAGTGTGCTCCCCAGCCCACCAGAGACAAGTCTGGCAGTCTGCCTTGGCAGTATAGCCTAGAGGTTAGAGTAATGAGGTGTGAATGAGCTTGGTACATCCAGCAGACCAGACCTGGGTTTGATTCTCACAACCTCCACTTGCATACTGTGTGACTTAAAGCAAGTCACTTAACTGCCCAGTGCTCCCAGGTCACCCCTGAAAACAAGCACTTGAGCCTAGTGGGCCTTACCTGGTTACCGAAGACTAAAATAAAATAAAATAAATAAAGTCCATGGTGAAAGTGATGGATGGTTCCAGGAAGATGAATAGGATTCCCTCCTAGAGGTGTCATCAGTTCAGCCACCACTGGATGGCATCCCCCACTGGCTGGATCACTATGACCGGTTGGTCCAAGTGACATAGGCACTGGAACAACTATCAGCCCAACTCCCACTGCAGGCTGTGCATCGATCAGCAAGCCCAATGGTTCAAACTGGTGGAGGATGCCATGTATCACAGCAGTGGCAGGAAGTCCTGGGAAGGGGACCAGCGCCCAAACTGAAATGACCAAGAAAGGAGGCAATATCTGATCCCTGGTCTGCAGGGAGATGGGCATTGACCTGGAGGGAGTCTAGTTCTTCACTGTGGAACTTGATCACCCGCCGCGAGGGGACCAGATCTGATTTGGCCCGGTTGACTAGAAGGCCCAAGTCCTGACAGGTCTGGAGAGTCAGATCCTGGGACCTCTCCACAGCCTCCCTGAAGGGGCATGCTGTCAGCTAGTCATCCAGGTAGAGATACATTCGGACGCTCTTGTGCCACAGGAAGTTCACCAGCACTGCCATACACTTTGGTGAAGACCTTGGCCGCAGATGAGTAACTGAAGTGCATGACCTGAAACTGGTACAGGATCCCCTCTGCAGGGAAAGTACAGTTAAGTAAGAACTTACCATAACAGTAACTCTTCAAGGGGAGCTCTTGCAGCAGGCCATAACCATTAGGACTAACGCCGCAGGCACTAGGACCCACCGGAAAAAATTCTCAGCCAGAAGTACCCAGCAGGAACCCCCCCCCCCCGATGGCTCCACCCCGACGTCGGCCATGGTACAAAAGGGGCGGACTCAGCTCCACCCCAGTTCCCCACAAGACCGAGAATGGGCCTGCGGGGAGAAAAGAGTAACCTTTAGATGAAGTTCTGTGCACCTCTTTGGAATTGGATGGAGGCGAAGCAGTGTCTGCTCCAGAGCTCCTCTCGAATCTACTGTTACGGTAAGTTCTTACATAACTGTACTATCTTACTTCGACTGGGAGCTCTTGCAGCAGGCTGTAACCATTAGGACTGAATCCCAAGCAGTCCAGCGCCAAGGAGGTGCCTGACCCCAGGAGGTGGAAGATGGGATGATGCTGGAAAACAGCAAGTCATGAGAGAAGTCCCTGAAGCACTGCCAGGCCGAGGCCAGCATGGCATCTGGATGCAATGTCCAGGCTATAGTGCTTCACAAAAGTGTGCACCGAATTCCAGGTGGCAGCCGCGCATATGTCTTAATAGAGATATTCTTCAGTGCAGCAAAAGAAGCTGAGACTCCCCTGGTGGAGTGACCACTAACTGGGCCCAGAAGGGGTTTATTATGCTTTTCATAGCAAAACACAATGCAGTGGACAAGCCACTTTGAAATAGTCTGTTTAGACACTGGGTTACCCAAGTGTTGTGGTGCGAAAGCCACAAACAGCTGCTCCGATTTACGGTGTGCAGCTGGGCACTTAAGGTAGTACCTCAGCACCCTGTGGACATCCAGAGTGTGAAGGAGAGCTTCTCCCCTTTTGGTGGGAGAAGAAAAGTAAACTGGAAGGTCAACCAACTGGCTGAGGGTCAATTCCAAGACCACTTTAGGAAGGAACGTAGGATTCATTCTGAAGGAAGCCCTTTCCCTATGAAAAATTAGATACGGCTCTTTACACATCAGAGCCTGAAGTTCGGAAACTCTTGAGCTGAAGTAAAGCAACTAAAAACAAACCTTCCAGGAAAGGTAATGCAGCTCACAGTCAGCTGCTGGTTTGGGGAGAGTAGCTTCTCCAACACAAACAGGAGGTCCCAGGGTGGGATAGGATCCCTAATGGGAGGTCTCATGTGTAGAATTCCTCATAAAAAGGTGCGGGCCACATCCAGTTGGGCTAAGGTTCTGTCCCCCAAAAGGATGTGATATGCAGAAATGGCACTCATGTGCAACTTTATGGAGGCGTAGTTCAAGCCTTGTTGATATAAGGAGAGGAGATACTGCAATGCTGAGTTCATCGGACAGGTGAGGGGGTCCAGACTGTGAGACAACGCCCATAAGCAGAAGCGCTTCCACTTCAAAACGTAAGTGGACCGAGGGCTTCCTCGCCAAGATGAGGACATCCGCCACCTCCTGGGAGACCCCGTACCTGGACTTTGCTATGTCTGTAGGAGCCAGGCATGAAGGTGCACAGACCTGAGATCGGGATGGACCAGGGAGCCCTGATCCTGGGATAGTAACTGCGAGCATATTGGTAGCGGAACTGGAGGTTCCGAGGACTACCGCTGAAGTAGTGGGAACCAAATCTGCTGAGGCCACAATGGGGCGATTAGAATTATCCGAGACCTTTTGGCCTGTATCTTCAATAGAACTCTCTGAATGAGAGAGAGAAGGGAGCGAAGGCGTAAAGAAACCTCCCTGCCCAACAAAGGGACAACGCATCTGGCTAGAAAACACCAGGCGCGGGCTCTCACGAGCAGAAAGTTGCTAGTTTGGCGTTGTGTGGGGATGCAAAGAGGTCCAGATCTGGTCGACCCCATGTGTCGAAGAGCTGGTCTGCTACTGATTGCAGTAGCTCCCACTCATGCACCTTGGACTGAGACCTGCTTAGGCTGTCTGCCAAGTAATTTAGGATGCCTAGAATGTGCACTGGGAACAGAGAGATGCAACGCTCCGGTGCCCAGTACCAGAATCTCATCACCTCCCTGCACAGGGGGTAGGAGTGGGTGCCCCCTTGCTTGTTGATGTAGAAGACGACCGCCATGTTGTCCGTCTGAACAAGAAGAGAGCCTGGGACAAGGTCCTCTTGAAAGGCTTGCAGCGCATTGAGGACCGCTTGCATTTCCACACATTGATGTGGATGCCATGCTCCGTAGGGGTCCAGACTCCTTGTGTTTGGCGGGCCCTAGGTGAGCCCCCCAACCCAAATCCAATGCATCCGTCGTTAGAGTCTGATTTGGGGACTCCTGATGGAAAGGGACCCCTTTCTCTAAATTTAGAGGGTCCAGCCAGCAAAGAAGTGTCCTGTTGTCCGGCTCAGTGATCCTGACCATGTGGTCCAGGTTGTCTGCACCTTGATTCCACTGCACCCTGAGCATCCATTGTGGAATTCTCATGTGGAGGCGAGCCAGAGGAGTGACAGGAATGGTCGCCACCATGTGCCCCAGAAGTCTGAGGAAGGTCCTGACCTGGACCTGAGAGGTTACGAGGACCGATCCGGCAATCTTCCTCAAGTGATCGCCCCTCTCTGGGGGTAGAAATGCCATGCCCTGGACTGAATCCAGGACTGCCCCTGTGAAGACAAGTCTTTGACTGGGCTCTGGGGAGGGTGATCCCCACCTCTCAGAATAGAGTATGGGTGTCCCCGAGAGCCTAAAGGAGGCGCGTTCTTGGCGGGGCCTCAAGCAGCCAATCGTCGAGGTAAGGGAAGACATAATGTCCCTGGCACCTTAGAGCCACAGCCGTCACTGCCAAGCATTTTGTGAAGACTCGAGGATCGGAGGAGAGACCATACGGGAGAACCCGAAACTGATAATGTGCCCCCTGGAAGTGGAACCTCATGTACTTCCTGTGGGTGGGGAAGACCCCTATGTGCATGTATGCATCTTGCATGTCTAGGGAGCAGAGCCAGTCTCCCTGATGCAGCAGAGGAATAAGCCCTGGAAAGGTCACCATCCGAAACCTTCAGTATTTGATATAGTCGTTTAAAGAACTGAGGTCCAGAATGGGACGAAGATCCTGCGTCTTCTTTGGCACCAGGAAGAAATGGGAGTAATATCCCTTTCCCCGCTGCTGCAGAAGGACTGGCTCTATTGCCCTTTTCCGCAAGAGGGCCTGAATCTCTCCTTCTATGAGAGGAATGTGAGAAGAAGGATATCTCGAGGACCTTGGTGGGGTATCTGGGGAGATCTCGGTGAACTCCAGCGTATGTCCCCGCCTCATAATATCTAGGATGCACTGGTCTGTAGTCATTGAGCTCCAACCCTTCAGGTGAAGGGAGAAGCGACCCCCTACTGCCTCCCCTGGTACCTCCTCCAGAGGAGGGGGGGTCGGAAGGGAGTCACTGGGCGGAGCTGGGAGTGGGCACAGAGGCTTGGGAGGACTTGGGGCCACGAAAAGGAGCGCCTCCAGGTTGCTGGTTTCCAGCTCTCCTTTTGAAGCCACCCCTCTGGCCCTGTTGGCTGCCGCAGTCTTGGGTACCTGAGGGCTTCCGAAATGGCTGCCTTTTCGCTCTCTTTTGCTCCCGTCTGTACATCTGATGGACAGACCAGATGGATTTCCCCGACTCCTGGAGACAAGATATAAGTGACCCTGTCTCCTGCCCAAATAAGATGGAACCCTGGAACGGGAGGTCCCGGATTCCGGACTGCAGATCTTGGTGAAAGCTGGAGACTCTCAAACAAGCATGGTGCCAGAGGCAGACATCTGACGCTGCCATTCTGGCCGCTGTATCTGCAGTATCGTATGAGGCATGGAGAACAAGCGTGCCTACGTCCGAGCCCGACTTGAGAATGTCCAGAAGCTCCGTCTTCTGTGTGGAGTCTGTCAAGGCATTAACAATCTCCTGTCCCCTCTCCCAGAGTGCATTCTGGTATTGAACCATATGCGTGAGGAAATCAAGGGACCTAATGGAGCAGGTGGAGGCAGAATAGACTTTCTTGCCCACCTGGTCCAAATAGCAAGGCTCTGGGTCAGAAGGCTGGGAGCTAAGGTGTTTTGGTTGCTTGGACTTATCATGGGCAGCCGTGATCACAGAAGAGTCCACCTGAGGGTGCTCTGCCAGGAAAGGCTTATCCCTTAGGGCTCTGTATAGCCTGTCTGACTTCTTAGGAACCGCTGGGACTGAAGCTGGACGTTTCCAAGTAATTCAAGTAAGATCTTGGAAGGTGTCCACTAAAGGAGGTACCACCAGAGGTTTGGGCTCCTTTTGCCTCAGGTATCGGGCTAGTCGGTCATGTTCCGGATTCAGGTCCTCCGTATCCCATTCACTGGAGGCCTGGATGTGCCTCATGACGTCCATAAAGGTTGGATCATCAGGTGGCGAGCGGGATTGGTCCTTTTCTCCTGTGGAACCCCCAATCCCCGAGAGGGAAGAGGAAGAAGGCGACCAGCTACTAGGTGTAGAGTAGCCGGATCTGTCCCTAGGACTTGCCCTGCTCGAACGTCGGTGACTATCAGACTGACGTCGGTCTGAGGACCGATGTCGGCCATGAGACTGATGACAGAGCGATGATGGGCGTTGATCATGGTGCCAACGTCGGGAGCAGGAACGGCTCCTGGAATTTGACCTGGGCTGGCGGCAGCTAGCTGACCTAAAGGAACGCCGGTGGCAGACTGGAGATCGTGATCGGGAACGGACCTTGGAGTATGAGTGAGGCAACGGCCTTTCAGGGGTCTTCATAGGCGAAGGCGTGGGAACACCCTCTGGCCGTGGTTTGCCCGATGGATGCGGAACCAGTGACGGGGCTGGCTTTGGGGGAGTCTGTTTCTTCTGTACTTGACCCCACCAAAATGAAAAAAGCTCCTGGAGCTCCTCCTTAGAAAAAACAGAAGCTGCTGTCCCAGGAAAAAGGACTAAGGGATCTGAAGGATCCAGCAGCCCTGAGGGGGAACGTCCTGGAGAGCCCCGTGGGGAGGAAGACTTAGGAGACACAGATGCTGCTCCTTCTGCAGCAGCATCTGTCACTGGCGCCCATTCTGCCGGCGTCAGTACCGGGACCAACGACTGTTTCTCCCAGAGTGGTGTTGGAGTGTCTTCTGACTCCAGTGGCTTACCTTTCCAGGTGAAACTGGGACCTTAGCAGGCAGGGCTGAAGCTTGTGCCATGGAGGTCATGGGGTGACCCAAAGCGGCATCACCTTAGGCTTAGCAGGTTTCTCCCTTGACGTACCTGCTTTGGCCTGAGTCTGCTTCTTAGCTGGAATGGCATCCTTGCAGGGATGATGATCTCCGAAGCCCGAGGAAGAGCGGGGCTTCTTGGGGGAGGACCGGGAACGTGACCAGGACCAATACCGGTGTCGGGACTGACTACGGTCCTTGTCACGGGAGCGCTTGCTGGATTTGTCCTTGTGTTTGGCCTTCTCCCCAGAGGTGTGCAGGACTTCCATCTTTTGTTCCAAAAGGTAGGCTTTAAGGGCCTTGAGATGATGGATTCTAGTCCTGCTGGTGAAGCCCTGGCAGGTGGAGCAGGCCGCAGTGTCGTGGTCCGAACCCAGGCAAAACACACACTTGGTGTGGCCATCCTTAGATGGGATCTGGCAGCCACAGCTACACTTGTTCCTGTGAGGCCAGGAGGAGGATACTGATGATGGGGACGACATATGTTGACTGGAGTTGGTAAAAACAACCACACGGAGACTTTTGAAAAACAAAGAAAAAATTTTTGCTGGCAACTGGCAAGCCAAGATCTTCCCCAACGTCAGCGGGTCGCGCCGGGAAAAGAACTGGGGTGGAGCTGGGTCCGCCCCCTTTTGTACCATGGCCGACATCGGGGTGGAGCCAACGTCCGAGGGGGGGTCCCTATTGGGTACTGTTGGCTGAGAATTTTTTCTGGTGGGTCCTAGTGCCTGCAGCGTTAGTCCTAATGGTTATAGCCTGCTGCAAGAGCTCCCACTCGAAGTAAGATCTGAAGGTACAGGCAATGGAATGGGGGGGGGGTGGATTGGGATGTGGAAGAATGCGTCCTGGAGGCCAAGGAAGCACATGTCCACATGCCCTGCTTCAGAGACAGAATGTTCTGATTCAGAGTGACCATGTGGAACTTTTCTCTGTGTGAACTGAGTCAGATCATGCATTCCGCATTCACCCTCAGGGAAAACAACCAGAGGACCTGTTTAGAGTGCTTATGATGGTGGTCAGTGCCGGATTAACAACTTCTGGGGTAAGGGGTAATGGGCAATGTGTAATGATAGGGCCCCCTGTGAATTCACCAACAGGTTGGGGGTTTGGAGGCAGCCTAGGCCCCCAAAAGCTGAAGGAGTTTTAATGTCTAAAAATGCATTTGGAAGGGTTTCCAACTACTCTGAATGCCTTTTCTTGGGGTGAAAATGAAGGTTAGAATGTTTGAAATTGTATGCTTACAGGACACCTACAATGAGTGTCAGCATTCAGCACAGGCTGCACAGACTTGGGTAGAGTATATTCGAAGATTCACACAATCATACAAGATTAGACTTAATAAGACTTAATAATTAATCAAATGTGTCCTCTAACATCTGGAATGGTAAAATGGATTGGGCGGCACTTGCAGGGGCTACATACGGAGCACAAAATGTCATGGGTGACCCAAATTTGCCCGCACAAACCATTAATTTTAGAATGCCTCTAAATGCAACTCAGAATCGGACCCTGAGTTTCAGACAGTTGTTTTCTTTTTTTAATACAAGTCTGTGCATGGAAGCAGGATCACTGTACTTCGGAGTTAATTTGCATCATGTGCTTATTCTCTATCAGGAGCCCTCTGTTCCTCACATTACAATAATTTCTAAATCAGCAGGATGTATTGAAATAATTAAGTACAATCTCACCCTTGAAGTAAAAAAAAACAAAACAAAAAAAAAACTCCTAAATCCAGCCTCGTCATCTTGGGAAATGATTATTGTGTGGTTACTTACTCTGCCACCAATAACACTGCATTCAAAAAAATCTCAGTAGCGTTCAACTGAGCCTGCAGATATGCAATCAATATGAAACCAGATTCCCACCACTGTGACCTATATCTCTTCATTAACTGGCTTTCTTTCCACCTCCGAGTTAACTGCAAGCCCTTCTATACAAGAGAGCACTTCTTGGTCAAATGCCGCTGGGTGTCTTGCAGCCTGTTCTCCCCTACCATGAATAAATATGGAATTTCACTGATGGTGGATCAAAACCCCCTCCTGCCCTTCAGAAAATGTACCCTTGGCCAACGCTCCTCTGCCGCTAGAGCAAAGCCTAGAACTCCCTGCCCACAGCCATCACTGCTTTCTAAGTGGGTTCTATATTTCTTAACTGTGAAATTGTTGCTGCTGGTTGTCAGAGCCTTTCATTTAATATCAGATACACAAGAGAAGAATGTAAGTAAATACTATATCAAGAAATCTAGAGTAGAAGGTAAACATAAATATAAAGATAACAGTAAATGTATATTACTGAATGCTTGAAGTATTAACAACATAATAGACAAATTACAATTACTGAGGAAAAAACATTGATCTAATAGCTATTACTGAAACCTGGTGGGATAATTGTGTGTAGGAAAAGTATCTATCTGGATATTCATTATATCACCATGACAGAACTGAAAGATGAGGGTGTGTGTGGGGGTTGGGGGGGATTGCATCATTTATTAGAGAAAAATACAACAGTGTTCAATATCTCCCATAAAATGAAAAATACTGCAGCCTGTACTGAGGCCATATAGGTTAAGCTTATTTCTCCCTTTATCACCCCAGTAGTTTTAGGTCTCTGCCACAGATCACCTGTCTCTAATATTGAAGTAACATTAGAAATACTAGCAGAACTTGAGAAAGCTAACAAGTTAGGAGATATTCTACTTGTGGGGGATTTTAATTTGGGAGACACTGATTGGGTAAAGTTAACTGCTCATTCAACTGCTAGGAAAAATCTCATTATGGCAACCCATACTTTTGGGTTAAAACAACATGCAGCTGCACCCACAAGAGGAGGGAATATTTTAGATTTGGTCTTAGCATCAGAAAATATTAAAATCAGTTCATGTCATACTGGGCCCACTTTGCAAAACAGTGATCATCACACTAGTTTGTTTAAGGTAAACACAACCTAATGGAAAACTGAAGGTATTACTGAGATCTTCCTATACGAAGAAGCTGATTTTATGACCAGTATATGCAATGATCTGAATAAAATAAGTTGAAAGGAAAAACGAAAGAATCGTGGAGTTCAAAAATAAATTATTGGAAATCTGTAGTAAATATATTCTTAAAATTAGTGATACGGCTTAAATAGTTAACAAAGTTAAAAGATTAATTAATGCAAAGAATAGCATCTATAGAAAGCATCAAAACAATACGGAACCTGTACTTTGGATAAAGTATAAATCACTATTTAAAAATCATTATTAAAAAAATCAAAATATGCTGTAAGGAAAGCAAAAAAAATATATAGACCTAGACCTCAAAATCCTCAGGCTAACTCTTGATGAAACCCTGCCCCACCTTACCAAAATACTAAACTGCTCCCTGCGACTAGGTCAATTCCCATCTCTTTGGAAAAGAGGTATTATAACTTCGATCCTCAAGAGTGGAGACCCAACTTCTCCTGGTAACTACCGACCCATCTCTATCCCCCCACCCCCCCAAAGCTTTCGACAAAATTGTATCTGACCAGCTTACCAATTACCTGGCCAAACACAATCTGCTCTGCTCCGAACAACATGGCTTTAGGAAGGGACACAGCACAACCACAGCCTACTCAAATTCACATCATACATACACGAGGCACTGGAACAGGGGTCAATAGCTGGAGCCATATGTATCACCTTACAAAGCGTGACAACACGTCAGTCACGCACTTCTACTCCACTCCTTCCCCTCCTACCATTTCTCCACTGAGGCCATCTCCTGGTTCAAGGACTATCTCACTGGCCGGTCGCAACAAGTTAAAATCAACACCACCCTCTCCTCCAAGTGACCGGTCCTAACGGGCGTCCCTCAAGGGTCTATTCTAGGGCCTCTACTTTTCAACCTATTCCTAAACTCCCTCCCTCAGTCCTGCAGCGGCAAGCTCCTGCTCTATGCAGACGATGCCGTAATTTTCTGGAAGCACCCCAATCCTCACTCCCTTCAAAGCACCCTACATGGCTTCTTTAGAGAATAAGAGTCCTGGTATGTTGACCATCGCTTAATACTAAACTACAACAAAACGAAATCAATGATCTCTGCCCACCATCAAATTTCATATAGTAATGCCCCTCTAACCACAGACTCACAGGGCCTCGATATTGAACAGGTCTCAAACTTTAAATATCTGGGTGTCATCCTGGACACATCCCTCACCTACCATACACACATCAAACACCTTTCCACCTCTATAAATACCTGGATAGGGATACTATACAGACATAAGCACTGCCTACCCTCTCCCCCCCGGTCTTACATCTAGCGGTAACCAGCTTGGTCCTTTCATTGGTCGACTATGGTATTGTGACTTATGGCTCCGCGGACAAAACAACACTACACGTCATTAGCCTAGCTCTCAACAAAGCTTGCCATCTCGTCACAGGCTGTGCTAGACTAACCCACACATGTGAGCTCTACAAGCTTGCAAACTGGCTTACCTTCGAAGGTAGACTTAAGTACCATACTTGCCTTAGGCCAAAAAAATACTCATGAATCTCACACCCAAGAGCCTCCGCCCCCTCATCCAGCCAGCCACACTCAGAAGGGCTCCTAGATGCCCTACAAACACCTCCCTACTAATCCCCCACTGTAGAACCTCTCTAGGACAAAGGTCCTTCCATTATCGTGACCCACTAGTCTTGGCCAATTCAAAACTAGTATCAAGAGCCTCTTTCTTGACTCAGAAGCCTGTGGCTGTCACCAGCATTCCTCTCGACCATAGATACCAAGTGACTAGTCTAGCTTATATCCTGGCAATCAACCCCAAGTCCCACAATCTAGCTGCACATAAACCTTGAATCAGGGTTCCATATCGACCCCTCGAAGCTGTCTTGTCTCTCTACAATGACCCAGGGTTCTATAAGATCCTAGCGATAGTAACCAACTAATGTTAATCCACTATATTGTGAGACCAATGTATAAAATATCTATTGTAATAACTGTGTGACCAATGTATGTAAAAAATGTTTAATATGTGTTCTTGTACTGACGAGGAGCCTTTGCAAAGGAGTCTATGACTCAAAGGATTGTAATTCTGATTCTCATCAAATAAATAATAAAAAAAAAAAATATGGAATTTCGTCTGGCAAAAAATGCAAACAAAACCAACAGTAACATTTTCTACAGCTACATAAACTCTCCCAGAAACCACAGGCAAACAGCTGGGCCCCTTACTGATGGAAACTGTATGTTGACTGATCCCTTGCAAATGGCAAATGCATTCAATAAATTATTTTGTAAGGTACATGCTCCTCAAACTAAAATTATATCTCTGGTTGACATTTCCGACGCCCCTTCTATATCTATCACTGAAGAACAAATCGAGGAATGTATAAGAAAATTGAAACCTGACTTGGCTCCCAGCCCTGATGGTATTACTGGAAAAATTCTCAACATCATGTTGTTTTTTTTGTAGATTCTGTTTCTGAACTGGACTTCGAACTCTATCCAGCTACCTCTCAAGCTCCTGCTCTACCTCCCTGTCTCAAGCTCTGCTCTTCCAAGCTAACCCAACCCGGCAGATCCACGACTCTGAGCTCCCCCGAGGTGGGACCACCTTACGCCCTGGTGCTCTATCTACAATTTAATGCACCGAGTCGGAGTTGGGGGGGGGGCGCCCTGGAGAGAGAGCCCGACAGCGGGAGTGTGGCCAGGAACACAGGAGGCACCTTCGCCTATCCCTGAGCCGGGGATTTTCTTGTAGAGTTCCCCCAAGAGCGCAGCTGTGCAATGACGTCAGCACGGCTGCCCACAGACGTCCGCTACGCAGCTCCCCTGATTTCACTCCTGTGCTAGTAGTACCACTGGTCTCCACCGGGGGTCTCTACTGCACCGGAGAAGCCCTGGATCCCTCCCAGGGAGAGGAGAGCAGTCCTCCAGATGCTCTATCCTCTCCCTCCCTTGCTGACCCCTGGTGCCGAGCTCATTCCCAAACCCCGGTCTCCAGCGTGGCGCGAGGTATGGCATCCAGTGCCTCAACCCTCAGCGCCACCGGGCCCACCTCAACATTATGTTGACTGGTATAATTACCCCTTTAAAAATTATTTATCCGGCCTCTATTAATACAGGTCACATCCCAGATGACTGGAAGAGAGCAAATGTTAATTCAATTTTCAAGAAGAGAAATAAATAAGATCCAAATAATTATTATTAATTTAACATCAGTTCCAGCCAAAATCCAGTCTGGAGTATTATCAAAAACATAATTAGTAATAATATCACTAGGGATTTAGATCAGCACGGTTTTACGCCAGGTAAATCCTGCATGACTAACATGCTGTGGTTTTATCAAAAAAATAATACCTTGGATAAAGAATTACCATGTACCATCATCTATCTAGATTTCTCCAAGGCTTCTGACCTTGTATCACGCTGGGCAATAATTCTCAAAATGCAGAAGGCGGGTATAAATAACAAGTTGGTATATTGGGCAATAAACCGGTTGAAAAATAGGGTGCGGTGTGCATCAATTAGAGGCCAGAGATCCAATGAAGTTAATGTGTCCAGTGGAGTTCAGCAGGAATCGGTGCTGGGGTATCTGCTCTCTAGTATATTTATTTCAGATTTAACCAAGGACCCAACATCGTGGCCTATGAGATATGCTGATGATACCAAGTTGGGTGGCGTATGCAGCTCTATTACCAACCGCAATTTGATACAGGGTGATTTGGATAAAATATTGATGTGGACTGCTAAATGGGAGATGTATTTTAATACTGACAAGTGTAAGGTTATGCACCTAGCGAATAGGAATAAAATGTGTTCCTGTATTTTATGTGGAACAATACTAATGAAAACTAACAATGAGAAAGACCTAGGAATTATCATCAAAGATAAATTAGATCAAGCTAGTCAGACCTCGGAAGGTACTGCACATGCAGATAGGGTACTGTGGGCAATTAAATATAAAATCAAGAGAAAAAGATGTCATTTTTCCATTGTATAGAGCATACGTCCGTCCACATCTACATTAAGTTACCCCTGTATGGTGTCCCTATAGGAGAAGGGACATTCTAAACCTGGAGAGAATTCAACATAGGGCAACTAGAACAATAAACTCAATTAAAAATCTTTCATACAAAGACAGGTGAGTGGGATATCCATTACAACTATCAGTACAAAATTTTAAAACAATAAAGAGAACATTTTTCTTTACACAAAGCATTATAAACCTTTGGAATTCCCTACCTTTGGATAAAATTATGAGCAGTACAAAAGCTGAATTCAAAAACAAATTGGATCATTACTTGATAAGTGGTAGTACAATTAATTATTACAACTAATACAGAGCATTATGGGTGTAAGCTTCTCAGCGCCTTGTCTGCCTAAGTATGAGCCTTAGTAAAGTACTGTGGCAAGTTTGGCTTTCCATGATGCCCACAATAAAGCAGTTTCTTTACAGTCAATTTATCATTTTTACATGATTGTTTATGATCACACAAAGGTTGCTCCCAAAGTCACAACATATCAATGTTTGGAAAATAGCTGCAGCAATGGTTCTGAGAGCTGACAGGTGCAATAACGGTTCTGAGAGTTGAAACACACAAGCACATTATAGGAGAATTGTCTTGAATCTGTATAAGTCTGTGTTTCCCGAAGAAGCTGTCTTTCTAATACTGGCTCACATTCTGGTTTAGTTTCATCCGTTCTGGCCCTTTGGCAAATGCAGTTGGTGTTTGTGCTTTTCACTGTGGTGGGCAGTACCGTTTTAGAACTGTATGATCTACTTTATGTCCTTGTTAAAGAACTCGCATTGTTTTCACAATGAATTTGTGTTCTACCTTAGTTTTAGTTTTAGTTTATTAGTCTAGGAATTAATACCTTTGAGCCAGGGCTCTTTTACAAAGGTTCCACGTCACAAAGAACATTTAACAAAGCACGATACACATTACAGGTAAAACCAGACAGGAAAGTTACATCATAAATTTGCTATTAACAGTTTAAGGCAGTAACATTTTTAAGTTTCATAGAAAACAAGCTATAACAGGTTCAAGCGGTAGACAATTTCGAGGTTAAGGAAACTTCCAGGAGAGGGTGATCATTAGGCCAAAGGAGGCTAGAAGGAGGGAAAGGTGGTGAGCGAGAGTAAGTGAGAGGGACAGGAAAAAAGGGGGAGGAGTTTGGGTGGGAGACAGGAAGTAGTAGAGGTACCAGAGGGTTCATTAGTCAGGGAGGAAGAGGCCTCAGATGTGAGGATGGACATGAGTAGTAGTAGTCTTTATCTAGCGCAATCACAGTTGCTAGTGGTGGTGAGGTGGGCATAGAGCATGGATTTAAAAGCTTCAAGCGAGGTTGAGGATAGAGTAGGTGGACTAAGCGCATTGAACCATGTCGGGCCCTGTATGAAAAGATCTTTGTCCCTGCAGTCCCGGCATCTCGAACCAGGAAAGGTTGGCGTTCAGATCTGGTGGAGGGTCGTGAGCCAGGATTCAGTCGGAGTAGGTTTTGAATACATAATGGAGTCAGTCCCAAGATAGATTTTTTGCCATTGTGCAGGTGAGATAAATAAGAGCGATCTGATAGGTTCAACCAGCCTGATTCATAGTACAGATCCACGCGTAGAGTCAGTCTTTGAGCCCCGTGAGGAGCGGCAGGCCTTATTTAGAGTGATTGAGATAGCTTAGAGCAGTGGAGGTAGCTGAGCCATAAATAATAAGGCCATAGTCAATGACTGAGATTATGGAACTCTATAGCTATTCTCAATGCCGCTTGATTTAGGAAATTGACGGTTACGAATAGTATTCCAAGGCGTTGGTTAGCTGTTTTAGCAGTGTTGTCAATGTGGGTTGCAAAGGTGAGCCCTTGGTCAAAAGTGATTCAAGGTATTTGAAAGTACTTTGCTTGTGTAACCCTCTGCAAATGGGGTTCCTAAAAGACTTCCAGGAGCTTGCTTGAATGCTCCAAGCCTGAATGGTGTTTGGCATTTAAGCCATTTATCAGTGAGTGTTTTAGAGCCTCTGGTACTGTCTTTTAAGAGCTGTCTGCTTGCAGACATAATTAGTTTGTATGGGGGACTGTGTGCTTCTCTGTTTGAGTACCACTCGAGCTGCTGCCAATTCACTCCATTTTTGCAGTCACTAGAGTGCAAAGGAACCTATCTGAAAGATGTAACTGTTTGCCAGAAATCATTTAGAGTAATAATGAAATTACAGTTTGTCTAACCTGCTTTCTTTGCAATCAGAACTGTGTCTGCCTAGTTCCCCATTCTGGTTTTGAACTGCTGAACTGGACCAATCAGTGTGGGTAAGCTAGCTCTAAAATGGTGCCTTGGACGAGTCAGAACTTGGACTCATAATCTGAGCCAGCCACAAGAGTTGTATGGGCAGTGACTCTGGGAGAAGTAGTTTAGACTTGGCGCCTTTTGGACCAACAGGAGCAGTCTATTGTGAGTGACAGCCAATCCAGTCAAGAACTGGGAGGAACTCAAAGGAAGTGCCGGTTTTGTCTGTTGGAGTTTCAGTTGAGCTCTGGCAGTGAAGAGGGAAGGAGCCCTGTGCTTTTTCAGTGTGCAGTTTTAGTCGGGAAACATGTGTAAGGCCCAGAGTTCCAGTCTGCAGCTTGTGTAACTGCTTGTTAGGACTGAATCTGTCCTGTGAAGAGAATCAAAGGATATCTGAAGAGTAGAAACCAGGCTCACCCTGTAGAAGACTGGAGAAATTGCTGAATTGCACTCGGTCTGTCAGGAACTGAATCTGCTGTGCGTTCTCCCGGGTATTGTGCAGTAATTGCGATCGGGATAGAGAAGCACCCTGCCTGTTTGCCATATAAATGTGTGAGGAGTCTCGTGGAGCTCAAGAGTAGCCCTGCTGACATTGAAGGACCCTATCTTGTTTGGAGGTCGTGAGTACTAATTCAGGGTCGCTTCCTGTTGAATTGCCACATTAAATCCAAATGGAATCACTGTACTGCTGACTGTTTAAAACTAATTTTTTTTTTCTCTGTGTGAAAGGGCCCCTACCAGCTGCCACGGTTTGGACTAGCCACTAGGGCTTGGGTACCCAGGGACAGTAACTGGTAGGGATAGGCCTGTGCACAGAGCCATAGGTAGATGAGTAAAGTGATAAGCTAATTAACCTGATTTCCCCCTGTCCTTGTTATATTCCCCCTAAATAAATCAGAGCTGCTTGTTTCAGCAAAGTTATACTGCCTGAGGTATTTGTCTATGTTAAAGTATTGTACTGTGATTGTTGCACTGTATCTTATTTTACAGGAGGTCCCAGTGCCTGAACCAGCCCTGGGGTAAGTGTATACTATGAAGGTAATGCTGATATATTGTGGGCCACTAGTAGGAAGAAAGGGGCTGCAGTGTCCCAGAGGGCTGTGACCAAGTAAGTTTAACTATTGCAAACCCTGACCTCTGGGTGGAGGCACCCGCCATTGGATCCAGGCCCCTCAACCTGTTAGTGGCAAATCAGGCAGGGTAGTAGCCCTGGGATGCGCCATCTAGAGGTTACATCTTGGAGGCTCACCGCTGGATTGTGTGTCCTCTAGTGGCCATATTTACAAACCACTGTTAAGGAAAAAAAAAATAAATAAATGGGTACCCCGACAGAAGTGGCTGTGCACCGGCTGGTGGAGTGGTGTACTGGGGAGGAGATCGACCCCCAAAATGCTATGCTTATCCTGGACATCCCCCTGGGTATCAATACGGACACTGTGCAGGGAGTACTTTCCAAGGTGGAAGGTTTACAAAACCCTGTGGTGGTGGGTCGGCATGCTAATCTGCTCACCCACACTTTCCTGGCCCTAGTAGAGATTAAGGATCCCATAGATAGCTCCAAAGTGCCACAGACCATTACCCCAGAGGGAGCCCTCACTGCTTGGAGAGTGATAACTAAGGACAGTAAAGACCGGGGAATGAGCCCCACCACTATCTGAAACTTTGAGGAGAAATTACTAAATGGTTGCTGGGGAAGGAAAACTGTGGAGGACTTGAAGAAACTATTCTTGCCACCTGGGGTGTTCCTCCCCAACACCCTCTCCCGCTCCAGTACCCGTAATGGTGGCTGAACCAATGCAGACTCCTATTTCTGCACTTCCATTAGTCACAACTCTTACGAAGGTTGAGGATCTTCTCTGGCACCCTCCCACCCAAGGGAGGATGACTGGGGACCTGGATAGACTACGTTCCCCCAAGTGCTAGAATGGCACTACTCGGAAGCTGAAAAGCGAAAGAGGGTTAGTGAGAGCCTCCGAGGTCCTGCCCTGGCTACCATCCGTGCTAAACGGGCCAGTAACCCTGACGTGACTGCACAGGTCTATCTTGAGGCGCTGGAGAATGTGTATGGGAGCCCAGATTCTGATGAAGACCTATGGTGGAGAGTAAGAGATGCACAACAGTACCAAGGGGAGTTGTTGTCTGTGTATGTATCTCGGCTGGAAAAATTGTTGCAAGAATGCCTCAGAAAGGGTAGTTTGCCAGCGATTGAACTGGACCGAACCAGGCTGGACAGGATCCTTAAGTCTGCCCCCTTCTCAGAACTGTTTTGCTTCAGTTACGCCTGGCAAATCGACTGGAATCCCCACCCTCCTATGATGAGTTAATGAGAGAAATTCGAGGAGTTGAGAAAAGCGACCTGGGAGGGACCTGCACCAACAGCTGCGGCTACGACCCAATGACTGAGGTGACCCATCAAGTAAAGTTCAGGGGCAGAGGTTGGCAGTAAATGAGTGCTCTGACAAGGAAAAAGATATGCCACAATGGAGCGAACTGTTGAGAGAGATCCGGGAATTCAAAAACAGTCCCTTTATGAAGGCCACGCCTGCAAGTATGGGCCCTGACCTATATCCAACTGCATCTGCTATGGGGTTGGGGGTTCCCACCCATGTATCTCCTGCTGATAACAGCTCCGAATTCGATTCCTTGACCATGGAAGTGGAGAAACTGGCTGAGATGTCTCCAAATGCTTATCACGCAGACAGAGATGGCACCAAGGTTTCCAGTTAGTAATACCCCGCCCTGGCTCCCAGTGTGGCGCCTGGCCAGCTCAAACCCAGAAAGTATGTTTTGCTATAATTGTGGGAAAGATGGGCACAGAAAAGGGAATGCGGTCCCCAAAAGACACTGACAAAGTTGCATATAGGCTACAAGGAGAGCTTGGAGAACAAATCAGTGGTTAAGAGGTGCACTAAATAATCCCAGTGAGGGCACCAAAAATGCTAACTCACGCCCTTGTGGCAAGGTCAGTTGCCCAGACCCCCACTACCGCCTCTCCAGACTGGTCCAGAATAGTGGGTCCTCCATGGAGACCACTGTAAAGGTGAATGGATGTCTACAAGAGCTGTATTAGACAGTGGCTCCCAAGTGACAATTATGTTCCAGGATTGGTATCAGAAGCATTTGTCAGATGTACCCTTACAACCATTAGAAGGACTGCATGTATGGGGTTAAGTGAGAAGGCCTACCCTATTCCGGTATATCCGAATTTGGCTGTCTTTCCCCACCTCCGTGGCTGGAGGCCAAACAAGTAGAGACCCTAGCCTTAGTGTGTCCCCCACTGGACTGTATGATGGTGTCCCTTTGTTGACTGGAACAAATGCTCATATGTTCGGAAGGCTGGCACAGTTGTGTTATGAAAAACAGGGTCAAAGACTAGTAGAGCTTTTAAGAGTTCCGGCTTTAATTAAGAAGGCCTATGAGGCACAGAGAGATGCTGAAAAATAGAACCAGAGGAACCCGGTCGAGGAATTGTATGGAAGAAGGATCCTGAGTCTCTGATCCTGGCGCCAAATGCCAGTGTACCTTACAGAGAGGTCCGTATCAGAAAGGATGTTGAGAATAAAATATTAATGTTGGATGCACAGGCGATGGAAAATTGCCAGAGGACTGCTGGTCAAGCCTAGTATTTTGCCGCTAGAAACCCATGCTTATGCCAGAAGGGTAATGGTCCAAGTTCATAATGTGTCTGAAGAGACATCTGCAGTAAATAGAGGTTGCATCCTGGCTAATGTGCATTGTGCAGACACTGCAGTGCTACCCAGCAGCAAGAGTTCAAGGAAGAATGACAGAGTAGCGCCTGACTTGTTTGATTTGGCGACCCCGCTGCCAGCTGAATGGAAAGTGAGGATCAGTGAGAAGCTTGCCCAGAGAGACCAGGTGTTTTCTTTAAAGGAATGGGATGTAGGATGCGTGCAAGAGCTGAGCACAATATCCGGCTGCATGATGAAAGACCATTTCGTGAGAGGTCTCGACGCCTGGCACCTGCTGACATAGATGATGTGAGACGGCATCTGCAAGAGATCACGAACATACGAAATTTGCCAGCAGATAAAGGCCTAGAGGTCTATCAGTCTGCTCAAATGTGCAGCTAGCACCCTTATCCTGCATGCCCTCCTTCCACCCTTCCCCTTCATTAACCCTCCCCTTGTCCTGTCCCATCCTCGTTTGAAGCAGTCCACTGTTCTACTGCATACCACTTCTGCAGGTAACGCATTCCACCCAGCCACCACCCTCTCTGTAAAAAGTGTCTCCTCATCTCCTCCTGAACCTTCCTCGCCCAGTCTCATATCATGGCCCCTGTGGCCCTCCCTCCTTACTTTGAACAGCCCTCTGTACCTGTCTTGTTTATTCCTTTCATGTATTTAAAGGTTTCAATCATGTCCCCCCTGTCTCTCCTCTCCTCCAGTGAGTACATGTTCAACTCCTTCAACCTCCTCTCATATGATAAGTCCCCAGACCCTGATCATCTTTGTCGCCCTGCGCTGCACTCCCTCAGTAACAATGTCCCTTTCAGATCTGGACGCCAGAACTGCACGCAGTACTCCAGGTGTGGTCTAACTAATGACCTATACAGTGGCAGAATCACCTCCTCCTCCTTGAGGATATACCCTGCAATACAACCCAGCATTTTGTTGGCCTTTGCAGCTGCCTTCCTACACTGTGCGAGTTGTTCATTGACCCTGTGATGAGCACACCCAGATCCTTCTCCTCCTCTGTCTGGGCTAGCTGCACTCCCCTAGCTGGTAAGTCCTCCTTGGGTTCTTCATCCCAAAATGCATCACCTTGCACTTTTGGCATTAAACGCCAGTTATGTCTGACCAGGTTTCAAGCTTTGCCAGATCATCCTGCAACCCCTGCCATCCCCCTAGGTCATCCACCACGCGACCCTTGGTATCATCAGCAAACAGACTGATCTTGCTCTTGATGTCCCATGATATGTCTGCAATGAATATCCCAAACAACACTGGTCCCAACACCGCCCCTGTGGGACACC
This sequence comes from Neoceratodus forsteri, assembly GCA_016271365.2. Taxonomy (NCBI): domain Eukaryota; kingdom Metazoa; phylum Chordata; order Ceratodontiformes; family Ceratodontidae; genus Neoceratodus; species Neoceratodus forsteri. The sequence goes on along the minus strand of CM057456.1, from coordinate 684,739,092 downwards.
ACTAGTCCACTGCCCTTGGGTGTGAGAGCTCCCACCCACCACCACCCTCTGTTGCCTTCCCTGCAGCCAGTTTCCACCCATCTCACCAGCATTGCACCTGCCCTGTGCCTACTAACTTCCTTCCCAGCCTTCCATGGCACTGGAGTGAGATGCCTTACTGAGAGTCCAGATACAGGACATCCACTGCATGTCCCCCGTCCAGTTGCCTAGTTACCCAGTCATAGAACCGACCAGGTTGGTTGGCAGGATCGCCACGATGAAGCCATGCTGCTCTGCTGTCCTGTAGTGCTTTGGCCTCTAAGAGGGCCACCAGCCTCCTTCAGGATAGTCTCCATTAGCTTACCCACGATGGATGTGAGGCTCACTGGTCTGTAGTTTCCGGTTCATCCTTGGGCCACTCTTGTGGAGGGGCACCATATGAGCCATCCTCCAGTCCTGAGGGTACACACCTAATGTAGTGAGGCATTAAATAGGTCTGCCAAAGGTCCTGCAAGGACCTCTGCCAACTCCTTCAGTACCCGGGGTGGATGCCATCTGGGCCTGGTGCCTTGTCCACCCTCAGTGCCTTCAAACCCTCTCGAACTCTGTCCTCCATGATTTCCACATCTGTCACCACTTCCCCCCTCGTCTGCCATTTCACCCATCTTGAGTGTCACCCCTCTTCTCTTTAGTAAATACTGAGCAGAAGTACTCATTTAGTGCTTCCTTTATCATACCCTGCTTCCACCCAACCCCCTCCTTCCTAATCCTTACTATGTGGTCCTCACAGCTCTTTTCTCCTGATGTACCTTAAAGAGTCCTTCTCCCCTTTAATGCCTTGTGCCAGCCTGAGTTCCGTAGATGCTTTGGCCCCTTACTGCCCTTGTCACCTCTGATTCTGTCAAGTACCCTCTCTGTCCTCCCCTCCCTGTTTTCTTGTATTTCCAAAGGCAGCTCTTTTCTTCCTTATCTCCATGACCTCCTTGCTCAACCAGCTCGGTTTCTTAGCTCTAGCCTTCTTGCTCTGGGCTTTGCAGCAGGTTTTGGTTGCCTCCACTATCTCCAACTTATGAGCTCCATCTCTGGTTAGTATCCATACTAGATTGAATTCTGCCAGGTACCCTTTACCACTTCCCCCATCCTCCCAAAGTCAGCCCTCCCTGAAGTCCAGCACTCTTGACTGCCAGATTCCAACCTTCCTTGCCCATATCCAATGTGAGCCATACTGGTGGTGGTCACTCCCTGACAGCGGTTCCTCCACTGTAAGTTCTCTCACAAAGTCCCATTTGCCAGCACAAGGTCAAAGGTATTCCCCTAACCTGGTTGGTTCACTGACCATTTGCAGCAGGAAGCTGTCCTGAAGGCATCCCAGCAGTACTCTGCTCCTTCTGTTCCTGGTTGTTGGGATGCTCCAGTCCACTTCTGGCATGTTGAAGTCCCCACAATCACCACACTACCCCTTCTTGCAGGTCCTCCTGATCTGTCCCGCTAGTCCTGTCTAACTCCTCCATCTGAGATGGTGGCCTGTCACCACTCCATTCTAAGACTCCTATTCTTGGAATCCTGGGATTGCACCCAAAGTGACTCTGCCTGCCCTCCTCCCTTCCTCCCTTACACACTTCAGTCCTTCCTTCACATATAGTGCCACCCCCTCCTTTCCCAGTCACCCCTGTCCTCATGAAATAACCTGTACCCTGGTACAGACAGGTCCTAGTCATTATATTGGGTGGCCCATGTTCGTGGATGGCTGCAATGTCCACCTCCTCTGCAAGGAGAACCTGCAACTCTGCAGTTTTCTCCCAAGGCTCCTAGCATTAAGGGTAACCACCTTCCACCCTTTTCCTCCTCCCATCCTGCCCTCCTTTCCTAGCATCACCAATAGTACTTGCCATTTGTCCTTTGTCACTGTTGTGGGGGTAAGCTCATATGATTTCCCAACCTGTGGTCCCTGCATATCTCTTCCCAACTGCCACCCCCACTCCTAGTTTAAACTCCAAACTTCCTCTATATATTCTTCCATCCTCTGTTTCAACACTTTCTTTCCTTCCTCACTCAAGTGTAGTCTGTCCTGCATAGAGACTACTGTCCTCCCAGGTCCTCCCCACCCCCAACAGCCCATACCCTTTAGCACAACACCAGGTTCTTAGCCATCTGTTAAATTCCTCATTCTCAGCTTTCTTGTTGTGCTTGCCTTTCTTCAGCGGAGTATCTAGGAAAAAGTTACTGATCTTCCTGCCCCCCTCACATAATTATGGTTCCTCAAACCTCCTCTGGACTATATCCACTGTCTTGTCAGCCATGGTCGTTTGTCTCCCAAGATGTATAATTAATGAGGCATCTACCCCATCTAGCATATTTCAGAACAAATATCCCACCCTTTCCGCCGTCATTCCTGGCAAGCCTCCCACCAAATGCGACTTATGCCTCTCCGCCTTCACCACCTAACTCCTCTTAGTATTGAGTCCAGCACTAGATTCCACCCCTCTACTCCTGCTTGCTTCCTTTCATCTCCCTCCCTCATTTCCAGCTCCTCTTCTTCCCTCCTGCACATTATTGCCCCTTTTATTTGGATTCTCCCAGCAAGAACTTCCCCACGCTCCAGTTTGGTCAGGCATTTATCCAATTACTCCTCTAATTTCATCATTTCCTCCTCCTTCTTCTCTCTGCAGTGCACAACTATTTTCTGAAGGCCCTTCTACAAATGCCCGCTCCTGTCTCTTCATAGTAACCTATTTCTCTCCTTTCCTCCCATGACTTTTGCCTTCTTAGCCTCCCCTCCACAAGTCCCCTATCTCCTCCCTTCCATTTGTCTTTTGTTTCCTGACCTGGTTTTTCCCGGCAATCATTCTGTCCCTGTCCTGGGCCCTTTGTCTCTCTTCCCTTCTTCTGAGCTCTCACACTGTGCCCAGTTACCTCCCTCATCTCCCTTCCTCTCCTCAGTGGTGAGCTCAAACCCACCCCAATCTGCCTTGCCTGTCTTAGTTCCTCTACCAGACCCTCAATCTCCTTTCTAAGTTTTTCTATGTGGTTACACTAAACATCCTCCTACTCTCCAGGCAATGTTTGAAAGATTGAGTGCACATGATTGTTGCAACCTACCACCCTACCCATTATAGTGCTGCCCTGGCGACCCCCACACTTCAGATGCAGGATACCAAACACCCCCAAGTCCACTCTCCCCTCTATCAAGTACAAAACATTCTTTATGTCCCTTACCTCCTTTGTTGCTACGTTTAGATATGTTGAGCAACTGCTTTGTATATTCCTATCCACCTCAAAATACTTTAAGTAGCCATTTTTACCTTCTTCTTTCTCCCCCTTTTACCCAAGCCATAATAACTATGTAGGAAATATTAATAATGGCGCCTAGATTTGCATTTGCTTCCACTGAAACCGTCACCTCTTCACTTACTGCAGTTCCTTTTCTAGATGTCTGCTTCTGTTTATGACAGGTGCAAATCCTTTGCCTGTTTGAGAGTGATGTCAGAACCTAGTACAAAGGGAATAATTGACCAGGGGTGGGTGGGGTGAGGGTTTTGGTGGGATGGGACCAGCCAAGTCCTCTGGAAACAATCAGGTAGGCTGAGGCCTCTAGTCAGACAATTGCTTCCCCACTCAAAACTTTGCAGCTAGTGAAGCCAGCAACAATGAATAAATTCCCCAAAGAAACAGGACACCAATTCCATTAGCTTCACCAACAATACATCAAAATAGGTTTGGAATTATAAGATATAGGTCTCAATTCAAAAGAAACAGAGACCAGTTAAATTACACCCAATTATGTTTAAAAGAAAGAAATAGGCCTCTACAAATGCAGCCTGCACGTAAAATAAACAAATGAGCCCACTTTTAGCTACCAAAACAGGTTTCAAAATTCAGCAGCCCCAAAACGAACCTGCTAGCCTTTCTGGATGTCTGTCGTTATGACAGGTAAATCCTTTGCCTGTTTGAGAGTGATGTCAGAACCTATACAAGGGGAATAATTGATCAGGGGTGGGGTGAGGGTTTTGGTGGGTGGACAAACTGCTCCTCTGGAAACAATCAGGTATGCTGAGCCCTAGTCAGACAATTGTTTCCCCACTCAAAACTTTGCAGCTAGTAGCCAGTAATGAATAAATTCCCCAAAGAAACAGGACACCAATTCCATTAGCTTCACCAACAGTCCATCAAAATAGGTTTGAATTATAAGATAGGTCTCAATTCAAAAACGGATAGTTAATTACACCAATTATGTTTTAAAGGAAAATAGGGCTCTACAAATGCAGCCTGCCACACCGTAAACCAAACAAGAGCTTACTTTTATGTACGACAGGTTTCAAAATTCAGCAGCCCCCAAACAGCCTACTGGCCTTAGTAAGAGAAAATAAACATTCTACCGGTAGATCCATGAAAAACTGTGTAAAACAAGCTACTGTGCTGTGGATCTGGGTCTGTCCCCCTTCCAGGGTTCTTCTGAGAGCTGACTGACTCCACCGGTTCACTCCTCCTGCTGAGTGGACCCGTGAACAAATTGTACCTTCCCCTTAAGCTTTGCAGCTAGTGGCAGCAACAATGAATAAATTCTACCCAAAACGAGGGACCAATTCAAACAGCTTCACCAACAATACATCAAAATAGGTTTGAATTATAAGATATAGGTCTCCAATTCAAAGAAACAGACCAGTTAAGTTACACCATTGTGTTTAAAAGAGAAAGTGGTTCTACAAATGCAGCCTGCCACATCGTAAACCAAACAATGAGCCCACTTTGCTGCAAAACAGGTTTCAAAATTCCAACAGCCCCAAACAATACCCTGCTAGCCCCTTAGTAGTAAGAAAGAAAATAAACATTCTACCAAGTAGAATCCATGAAAAACAATGTAAAACAAGAAGCTACTGTACTGTAGATCTGATCCTGTCCCCCTTCCAGTTCCTTCTGAGAAGCCAAAGCACTGACTCCACACCTGATTCAGCTCTGCCTCCCTGCTGAGTGATGCTGCTGATGTTAGCTGCTGGTGTAATACAAGAATCCAGAAGCCCTTATGCTTCCCCCATTGTGGTAGTGAGGAAAAAGAATGGAACAGTAAGGATGTGTGTGGATTATCGCACCTTAAACCGGCAGACTATCCCTGATCAGTACACAATGCCCGCATTCAGGATGCTTTGGACTGCCTAACGTGACAAGTGATTCTCTGTGCTGGATCTCCATGATTTAATTACTGGGTCGATGTTTGAGGACCGTGGAAGACAGCCATCTGTCCGGCTTGGCTTCTATGAATTCATGAGGGATGCCTCAAGGGATTTCAGGTGCCCAGCCACTTTTCAACGATTGATGGAGCGTGCAGTGGGGACATGAACTTACTAGAGTGCCCATACCTAGATGATGTTATTGTGTTTGGCAACTCCTGGAGGAACATGAGAGCAGATTATTTAAGGTATTGGACGACTGGAGGACTTGGCCTTAAACTTGTCCATTGATAAATTGTCAATTCTTTCCAAACATCAGTAAAGGTATGCTAGGACACATAGTATCCACCGAGAGAATAGAAGACCGACCCAAGTAAAGTTGAGGCCTTGACCACCTGGCCACAGCCCAAAATCTAAAAAGAACTGCAAAGATTCCTGATTCTGTGGAATTTATTATCAGTTTCATCAAGGACTATTCAAGAAGTGATCCGCCTTTACTTAACCTTACTCAAAGGGTATCCCCAACCCACAAAAAATACCAAAGTCAAGCGTCCCTCAAGACTGGAAAATTGTATTTTCATCCAGTGAAGTATTTGGGGCCCGCTGACTCTGATTGTGAGACTGCTTTTCATGAGATCATATATCAACTTACCCATGCTCCAGTGCTGGCTTATGCCAATCAAGAAAACCTTCGTCCTGCACACTGATGCTAGCTTGCAAGGTTTGGGGCTGTGTTGTACCAAGACACGAGAATGGCCTGAGACCAGTGGCCTTTGCCAGTAGAAGCCTGACTCCATCCGAAAAGAACTATCCTGTACATAAGTTAGAGTTCCTAGCTTTGAAGTGGGCTATTGTTGACCAATTCCATGAGTACTTGTAGGGGCTAAAATACTAGTAAAACTGACAATAATCCTTTGACCTATGTGCAGACCTCAGCTAAGTTGGATGCCACTGGCCACAGGTGGCTTTTGCATTATCTACATATGCTATGCTCTCGAATACCGAGCAGGTCTGAACCACATAGATGCTGATGCTCTCTCCCGAGGCCTGTTCCCCAGAATGATTGGGTCCGATTGGCAGAACCTGACATTCGGCACTCTGCCGAAGTTTCACAGGAGGAACAAATGTCCACGACGCAGTGGACTGCATGGTGGATTGCTTGGGACCCTCTGAGGTTGCATACCTGCACTTATTGCCACTTTTCTGCAATAGACATTGGTGCTGCCTCAGCTGGACAACGGATAGTATTCAAGTGGCCCAACTCTGCCGATCCCATGATCAAAGCAGCTTCAGAAGCCCTCTATGCATGAAAAGATGTGTCCAAATTACGCCCAAGGATTTGAGAACTGCACTTATTATACAAAGAAGGTCCTAAGTTGAAACTGATCAATAAACTGTTATACAGAGAAACAGTAGACAGAGGGGACAAGTAGACAAACAACAACTAGTGCTGCCCACTGCGCTTCGAGACTCAGTACTGATGTCCTTGCACAACCACATGGGGCACCTCGGTATAGACAGAACACTTGACTTGGTGAGATCCAGATTCTATTGGCCTAAGATGGAGGCTGATGTGGAGCAACACATTCAACTTGTAGTCGCTGCATTACAGAGGAAAGCTGACACCCGGAGGCTGCCCCCTTGTTAACATCACCACCAGTGCACCCATGGAGCTGGTCTGTATTGATTTTATGAGTTTGAGTCAGATCAAAGAAATATCAGTAATGTGCTGGTGGTCACTGGACCATTTCACGAGATATGCCCAAGCTTTCCCACCAAAGACCAGAAAGCATCCACTGTCCAAAGTACTTCAGAAAACTTTTTGTTCACTATGGGGCTCCACAAAGAATCCATTCTGATCAAGGAGAGACTTTGGAGTCGTCTGATCAAAGATACTTTCTCTGTGGTGAGCAGTTCAGAACCACTCTTACCACCCCAGGGACCCTCAGCCTGAGCGTTTCAACGCACTTTGCTAGATATGCTAGGCACCCTGCACCCAAAGGACAAGCCTAGATGGAGCCAACAAATTAGCACCCTGGTACATGCTTTATAACTGCACCAAAAGTGATGCCACTGGGTTCTCCCCTACCGCCTGATGTTTGGAAGAGAAGCTACGGCACGGTAGATGTGTGTTTGGGGTCTCTCTGATGGGGTTCAAGCTGACAACTATTTACAGTATGTGCAAAGTTAAAGGCCCAGCTAACTCATGCGTCACCAACTGGCTCAAACCATGGCTGCCAAAGAAATCTGGCCAACAAAGAAAGGTATGATAAAAGGTGAAAGCACAGGAACTCCAGGAGGAGATCGGGTGTTGCTAAGAAATCTGGGACTGCATGGCAAACACAAGATTGCTGACAGATGCACCATCTCCCTCACATTGTAGTGGGCAAACTAGATGATCTGCCAGTGTACAAAGTAAGGCCTGAGAATAATTCAAAAGATGTAAAAACAATGCATACAAATCATTTACTGCCCATTGGACAAATCTTGATTGAGTCTGAGCCCCAGAAGATGCCCCTCTGGACCAGTGACTAGAGCTGCTGCTAAGAAAAGATCAAGAAAGTCTGCACCTACAGAAGCAAAGTTAAGTGTTCCCCTCCACAAGTCCCAGTTGAGCATGACTGTCAGTCCATATCGGAAGAAAGTGAGATGACTTTGAATACTATCCTTCTTCGAACTGAGTCAATTGTTTGGGGCAATCCCTCGTCAATACTGGAGATGAAGCTGGGCCTTCTGGACTGTCTAGCCCCAGCTTCGTCCCTGAGCCAATGCTCCCAGAAAGTGACGTGCAAAGCATCAGATCAGATGAAATGGAATCATTGTGCATGGTTGAACTGTTTGAGCTTTCAGGGGAGGAAAATGATGGATTGGGTCAGACTGGTGATACACCAGAACAAAAAGAGTATTTTGAGTGCCCTGACAGTCCACTGCCAGTGTCCGAGCTCTCCATGCGAGCCAAATGTTGTGGACCAGAACTGTAACTCCTGGAGCTGAAAGTGCCCCAAGTTCTAGCCTCTCTACCCCATGGAGACTCCTGACAAGTGAGGACAATGCTGAAAAATGAGGCTCAGAGTGCAGAGACTGTAACAGTTCCCCTAGAAAGACTGGTCGAGGCTGTAAAGCCTGTGTGCACCTCAGTTATGATTCCTTTGGGAGGCCTGTGGACTTGCCTCTCAATGTTGTCCATAAAGGTGTATGTGTCCCTGAGCTCATTGCCCAAACTGAGCGTCAGTGCTAACTCAAGTTACTTGTGTTGCCCTCTAAGTATGATGCCTTGCCCCGTCCAGCCCCAAGGTAACTGGTAGGAAGGCCCCCTCTTCAGGTTTCATGTATAAGAGGTAATAACTTGAGTTATGGTACAATGTGTATGTAATACTGTGTAAAGAGTGACGTACTGCAATGTTTCAGAAATGTGTTCTTGGTAAAATGATATATTGACTGATGATTACATGTGCGAGCCTAATGCAAATGTATATGGTTGCAGTTGAAACTTGTAGAGTACTTGCTTGTGGGACATCAAGCTCTCCAGGCCAGGAAGGTGTAAACCCCTGAAAGTGGGGTTCCCAAAGACTTCCAGGAGCTTGCTTGAATGCTCCAAGCCTGAATGGTGTTTGGCATTTAAGCCATTTATCAGTGAGTGTTTTAGAGCCTCTGGTACTGTCTCTTTAAGAGCTGTCTGTTGCATACATAATTAGTTATTATGGGGGACTGTGTGCTTCTCTGTTTGAGTACCACTCGAGCTGCTGCCAATTCACTCCATTTTGCAGTCACTAGAGTGCAAAGGAACCTATCTGAAAGATGTAACTGCTTGCCAGAAATCATTTAGAGTAATAATGAAATTACAGTTTGTCTAACCTGCTTTTTGCAGTCAGAACTGTGTCTGCCTAGTTCCTCATTCTGGTTTTGAACTGCTGAACTGGACCAATCAGTGTGGGGTAAGCTAGCTCTAAATGGTGCCTTGAGCTGAATCAGAACTTGGACTCATAATCTGAGCCAGCCACAAGAGGATTGTATGGGCAGTGACTCTGGGAGATGTAGTTTAGACTTAGCGCCTTTTGGACCAACAGGAGCAGTCTGTGTGAGTGACAGCCAATCCAGTCAAGAACTGGGAGGAACTCAAAGAAGTGCCGGTTTGTCTGTTGGAGTTTCAGCTGAGCTCTGGCAGTGAAGAGGGAAGGAGCCCTGTGCTTTTTCAGTGTGCAGTTTTAGTCGGGAAACGTGTGTAAGGCCCAGAGTTCCGGTCTGCAGCTTGTGTAACTGCTTGTTAGGACTGAATCTGTCCTGTGAAGAGAATCAAAGGACATCTGAAGAGTAGAAACCAGGCTCACCCTGTAGAAGACTGGAGAAATTGCTGAATTGCACTCGGTCTGTCCGGAAATGAATCTGCTGTGTGTTCTCCCGGGTATTGTGCAGTAATTGCGATCGGGATAGAGAAGCAGCCTGCCTGCCTGTTTGCCATATAAATGTGTGAGGAGTCTCGTGGAGCTCAAGAGTAGCCCTGCTGACACTGAAGGACCCTATCTTGTTTGGAGGTCGTGAGTACTAATTCAGGGTCGCTCCCTGTTGAATTGCCACATTAAATCCCAATGGAATCACTGTACTGCTGACTGTTTAAAACTAATTTTTTTTTTCTCTGTGTGAAAGGGCCCCTACCAGCTGCCATGGTTTGGACTAGCCACTAGGGCTTGGGTACCCAGGGACAGTAACTGGTAGGGATAGGCCTGTGCACAGAGCCATAGGTAGATGAGTAAAGTGATAAGCTAATTAACCTGATTTCCCCCTGTCCTTGTTATATTCCCCAAATAAATCAGGAGCTGCTTGTTTGTAGCAAAGTTATACTGCCTGGAGGTATTTGTCTATGTTAAAGTATTGTACTGTGATTGTTGCACTGTATCTTATTTACAGGAGGTCCCAGTGCCTGAACCAGCCCTGGGGGTAAGTGTATACTGTGAAGGTAATTCTGATATATTGTGTGGGCCACTAGTGGGAAGAAAGGGGGTTGCAGTGTCCCAGAGGGCTGTGACCAAGTAAGTTTAACTATTGCAAACCCTGACCTCTGGGTGGAGGCACCCGCCATTGGATCCAGGCCCCTCAACCTGTTAGTGGCAAATCAGGCAGGGGTAGTAGCCCCTGGGATAGCGCCATCTAGGGGTTACACTTGGTCCAGTGTAATTCCCGCAGAGGTTTGTATGGTGAGTGGAGTATGCCTATTTTTGTTTTGGTGATTGGAGAAGAGCATGGCTTTTGTTTTATTGTGGTTTAGCACAAGTTTACTATCCAGGAACCACTTTTCAACACTAGAGTAAGGAAGTTGCAAGCTTTTTCGTAGGGAGTTTGGATCCTTGTGGGAAGAGAGAATTACAGCATCATCAGCGTATAAGATTATTTTCTCCTGGCAGATATCTGGGAGGGAGTTAAGGAACAGGCTAAAGAGGAGCGGTCCAAGAATTGATCCTGTGGTACACCGAGAGAACTGGTTTGAAGTCGGAGAGTTCATTAGAGATTTTACAGCCTGTGACCGATTGGACAGGTAACTTTTACCCAAGCACAAGAACCTTCGCCAGCCTAGGCTAGAAAGTAGGGAGGTAAGTAGGCCATGATGGACTGTGCTCGAAAGCTTTTGTAAGATCGATAAAGACTGCACCTGTTTGGCACCCTTTGTCCAGGGCTGAGTGGACTTCTCCAGAGAAATCAAGTAAGGCTGCTGTTGTACTATGTCCTTTCCCAAAGCCGTGCTGTTGATTACAGAGTAGATTGTATTTGTCCAGGTAATCAGAGAGTTGGTCTGCCACTATGCGTTTAAAGTGCTTTGGAGGGAGGAGTATTGATATTGGTCGATAGTTTCCTTTGAGGGTTTTGTCCCCCTTTGTGCACTAGGCGTAACTATGGCAGATTTCCATTTGTTGGGAAATTGACTTTGGCAAAGTGACAGATTAAGAATTTTGCAAGGGGTGAATTACTTCATCCAGGGTGAGAGACAGGATTTTTAGATCTAGCGTGTCACTACTTGTTCTGGATTTGGAGCAGGCCTTTCTTATGTACTTGTGTGCTTCGTGCACTTTGATTTTCTTGAAGTAAAATTGTGGTTTGTTACGAGGTGTTTTGTGATACTAGGCTAGGCACAGGTAAGTCCGGAAGAAATCTGGGGAGGACCCCACTGAGGTCTGTGAATGTCTTATTAAGCGCATCTGCAATAGACTTTGGGTCAGAGTGGTGGATCCATCAACTTTCATAATGGTAGGTGACCATTTGATTGTTTACCCATTATGTTTGGATGCTGTCCCAAAAGCTCTTCCATCACCCCAGGTGGATTCAAGGGCATTTTTGAAATAGGCTCTTCATTTGCCTAATTTGTGAGGTACATCTATTTCGTGCCTGCTTGTATTTTAGGTATCATGAGGTGAGCCTGTGTCTCTGGCAACTGCCCAGAGGTGGTCCCGAACCTTGAGCTCGGCAAGTAGTTTGGCAGTAATCCATGAATTTGATAGCGCTTTGATTTTACGTCTTTTTACTGGGGCGTATAAGTCGCATGCAGAGTTGAAAGATTTAATGAAGTATTCTAGTGCGGTATTAATATCAGTTGATTCAAGGATTGGCGTCCAGTCCTCTTGTAGGAGATGGGTTTTCAACTTGATAAGATTTCCAAGGCAATACTCTGCTTGTTATAACTTTGGGGGTGGCTTGAGAAATTTATTAGACCAGGTACAGGACACTGGGGAGTGGTCACTGAGGGAGTCAGGGAGGACTTTAATGTTTTATCCGGTCAGGGTGATTTGTGAGAACCCAGTCAATAAGGGTGCTTGTACCAGTTTTGTAATTTTTCCGGGTGGGGAGGTTACCATCTGAGTCAGGTTTGCTGCTAGGATGTCATCTTTATGAGAGCCAGTGTCAGAAGCGAGCCAGTTTAAGTTGAAATCCCGAGGAGGAGGGCTCATTTTCAGAGGGCTGCAGACTAACAAAATCAAGTACAGACTTAATACTGGCACGGTGGTCTTTTGAGGGATATAGACTCGCCACTGTGAGAACTTTGTTTGTGCACCAAGAAGCAGTTTGATAGGGAGGAGTTGCATCTGCGTATTTGTGGGGGTGAAGCTGCCGCGTTGACAGGAGAGGTTGTCCTTTATGTAGATAGCACAGCCCCCACCTTTCTTGCTTGCCTGGTCGAGTCTGAAAAGATTGTAGCCTTCAAGCGAGACCGCATGATCCAGGGTGCTGGGAGATAGCCAGGTTTCCACAATGGCTAGTATATCAGGGTTTTTTTGTCCAGCGAGAGTTTAAAGAGATGCCAATTTGGGAAGGAGGCTGCAGATATTTAGAGTGATAATGGAGAGACCACTACCAACTTTCCCTGTTTTTGTCGGCTTCAGTGCAACAGGACCAGGGTTTGGTGTATCCCACCAGATATTAAAAGTAGGAGGAGCAGGAGTTTCAGCGATGCCATTCGTAGTTCATAATAGGTTGGAGTGAGTTTCTGCTTGTACTTTTTAAGATGCTTGGATTGTCTTCCGGAGTCCCAGTAGAGGGTGATCGTTGGTGAGTTATAATGATGTGGCAGTTTCCAATTAGGAAATATGGCTCTTTGCACCCAGGTATTAATTGGGTGATGTTTGTTTAAGACTTCCAGAGTAAAAGCCATGGTACAATGTTTCGGGTAGTAGTATAGAAAGGTGAGAGTAGGTGGAGGGGTAGGGTAGGGTAGGCGGAGGGGGGGAGTTGGCATAAAGGGAAAAGGAGGGTGAGGGTGAGCAGGAACAGGTGGTGGGGACTAAGCCAAAGCATTTTTTTAGCGAGGCAGGAGAGAGCCGAGAAGTAGTGTGGGCTAGGCAGTCGGGGGTGGCGAGCAATAGGAGGGTGGTGGGAATGCAGTTTTAGTGGGCTAAGGTGGATAGCTAACCACTATGGAAGTACAGAGAAAATGAAAAAAAGACTGGGAGGGTTTGGTGCCAGAGGGTTTAAGAGAAGTACTATAGTACTGTTGAGATCCAGGATCACATAATATGTTAAAGTTCCTGAAAGGTGATAAACTGTGGCCTGGGCATATGCAATGTGTAAAATCCTTTTGTCTATATGTTTCCTTTGTTCTTCAAAGTCCTCAGAGATAAGTACAATACCTTGGGAGTAGGTCAAATAGTAGGCATATGCAATGTGTGAAATCCTTTTGTCTGTATGTTTCCTTTGATCTTCAAAGTCCTTAGAGACAAGTACAATACCTTTGGAAAAGGTCAGACAAAAATGTTGATTCAGTCACAAAATGTGTTAAAATTCCTTTGTTCTTTAAAGTCCACAAGTGCAGTTGCTTTAAGAGTGGTCAGATGAGAATGTTGAAAATGTTGATTCAGTTGCAGGACCCAGCATCACCATGTTTGTAAGACTAGTTGTAAGGCATATGCTTCCTTGGGGAGGCTTCAAGAAGGTTGATTTAAAATTAAAAAGCTGATACCTGATGATGGCGATTTGCAGAAATTCAGTCCAGGAGACTTTCACCAATGTTGTGTGCAAGAATGGCGAACTTAGAACTCTGTGGTGTAAGTGGGACATAAAGTACATCATATAGTTCTAAAATGGCACTTACCAGTGTATGAGTCAAGAAACACCCTCTGAGTTAAGTACAAGGCCAGAAAAGGCTGGACAAGAATGGAATGGAATGGAATGCAATATATTAAAAAATGCTGCTTCTGGGAAAAAGGACTTACAGGTTCAGCACAGTTCTCCTTTAAAATAAAAACTGTAATGACGGGACTATTTTTTAACACATCCTGGACTAAACACCTGTGGTATTGCTCTGCCTCCATACATTACTTCTACTGTGTACAGACAGACAGGAGTCATGCACTGTGAGGGCTGAATTGTTCTTGAAGGACACAGAAAGCCATGTTGTAAGTAATCACGGATGCCAATAAGGTTGCAGGGTTTGTATGTCCAAATTCAACGTTCCTAAATCTGCCCCCCCCCCCAGTTTTCTGTTGGAGTGGAGCGGTCATCTTTGTTTCCCTTTCTCCCACTAACAGCCAAAAAGGCAGTGAAGGCACAAATAATTGCCCGCGACTCGATCCCCTCATGTGCACACTCGTCTCAATGTAATGACCTCCAATTTTTAATCCAGCCCTGACTTGCACCCCCCATAAATATAATTCTTACAGTAACAGCTATATACAACATCTCTCAGACTGGTCTCTTGGAATACAGTATTTGTTTTATACTTACTGCACCGCATGTTGAGAAGTGCCACTTAAATATAGAGGAAGAGCTTGAGTCACCCTTTCGTATCTGGACCCAGGAATGAAAGAAAGGGTGAATCATGCTCCTCCCTTTCACTTGCATTCCTCAGTGACTCTGACCCAGATCGGTTTCTAGTTCTCTCTCCCCCCCCACCCCCCAAAAAAAGTTTGGCTGGCAAGGCAGCAGCCACTACAAAAACATCCAAGCATTTCTCAATGCCAAACATTCACTTGCAGGTTTGTGTTACGCAGGTGTTCGGAACTGATAATGCAGAGGTGAGCAGCAACATCCAGGCACTGGCGTTGTCACTTGCTCTTTCTGTGTCTGACCAGGATTGGCTCCAGAGGACACTGTCCCACTGTTCTACCATGATTTGGGAACTCCTACGGTGCATGGCTGGGGGGGGGGGACCGCTCTGTCTCTCTCCTCTCACCAATAGCTGGGTCTCTGTCACTTACCCTGTCTGTGACACCCTGCAACCATGGAGAATTATCTGGAAGCTTGCCCTGTCGTCCTCTCTCCTGACAGCTGTTACAACTCCTGACCATGCTGCCCCTTGCCCTCCACTTCCCACTCTTTCTCCTTCTTGGCACATAATGGACAGAGGCAACCCAGAGGCACACAGGCAACAAGAGACACACTGACAGCACACAGCACAGGTTCTGTACACCCTGGTGAAGGACACGCTCACTGGGGAAACTGTGTTGCTGTGTGTGTGTGTGCCTCTTGTACACCCTTTGCTGAACTACGCAATGAGCAGGGGAGGTGTCTCTTGCCCAGTCTCTCTCTCTCTCTCTCTTCCCAGTGTTGGAATACAGCACAGCCTCCGCACTATGGGACCGTACTTTGGGGTAATGACTCCTGCTTGGGAGGGGGCCGGAATGGGTAACAAGGGGTAAGGTGCATTCTAGATCTTACAAGAACAGCACCGAGGGCAGAGACAGCTGCGACCCATTCTGCTCATGGGATTCATGCATTGGATCGGAGGCAAGATGACAAAGCAGTGCGGGACGTACTAACCACTGAGTCAACGGAAATCGACGGGCCAGGTGGGTGGTTAGTAAAGCACTAGGGGCTGCACTGTCTGGCTGGGTCACTGGAGATCTGTGGAGCGGGTGGGTGAGTAGCAACATACTGTTGGCCAGTGGACATCAGTGGCCCGGGGAATACAGTGCACAGAGCAGCACATGCAGTACCTCTCTCTCTCTCTCTCGCTGACTGTGATTGGGGGGAAGGGAGGGAAGGGAAGGGACGGATGTGGAGCACCTGATATCAGCATGCTGAGCACAGCAGAGGGAGTGGACACACAGGGAGCACCACTCTGTGATCGACTGTGCCACTGCCTTTAATCCATTATATGCCGAGTGGGTGCTTGTGGAGAAAGGAACAGGCACCCTAATTCTGTTCTGCGGAGCTGTGCTGGCGGTGATCACAAGACAGGAATGGACAGCATGGGAGGGGGGCGGACTGGGGGACGACTGCCATTTGCTCCCGGTGTCTGTTTGTGTGTCTGACGGCGGCACAATGTGCAGAAAAGCCTGCAGGAGCGCAGGTAAGGGCAGAGTGCTCCCCAAGGGAAGAATTCAGCTGTTTGCTGGGTGGCATTATGTAAATGAAAGAAGACAGCCGCTGTCTGATAGCAGCAGCTGATTTATTTCAAGTACACAAAGTTTCCGCCCAACAAGCAGTGACTAGTGACACCACCAGTGTGGCTGCTCATTTGTCTGCAGTGCTGAGCCCCCTTAAGCTTCAGCTGCAATTGGCTCCACGGTGACACACCTCTGTAATGCCATTTGTAGCAAGACATTCTTGTGCAAGTAAACACAAAAAAGAATAAAATAAAATAAATGGCAGTGACACTGCCTCTAGGGGCCCTCTCTCATACTCGGGGCCCTCGGTAGCTGCCCCTTCTGCCCAATGGTTAGATCGGCCCTGATGGCGGCAGACTACATGGGGATGTGAAATAAACTGCAAAGCATGGCTAGGCACTATGGCCCCCTAAGTGCTGTAGGGGCTACTGTTTTGTTATTCCTTGACATCTGCTATGCAATGAGACAATGAGAGAAATGATCTGCTGGAGTGAGAAGTGTCTTGAGGGATCTGGACATCTTCCATGCCTTCCACATCATGGCAAAGCTTAGAGTGGTTTGAGACAATAAAGGTTACATATTCACTGATCCAGGAGATGGAGGGAAGTGGGCCACGAAGATGGCAGCCACGAGGAAGGCCATGAGGGATCCATCAGCACAGGAGGAAGAAGGTGCTTGGACTTGAGACTCAAAGAAAACACACTGTTTTTTCCAATAACCAAGTAGGAGGGCTCTCCTAAACATAATATCACAGAGGATTTGGTTAGAGTTTGCTCTGTGCTTAAGTTAAACTGCAGATGTAATGAGTTTAAGTTCATTGCCATACCGGAGCAGTAAGCTTTCAGTATCTTTCCATTATCAACCTCATGGATGAAAACCTCAGCAGTATAGGAGTCTCGGGACTAATATGACTTTTATTTTTCACATACTTTTCATTTCCTAGCCAAGAGGAGGATTTACTCAGAGAGAGGCTACTAAATGACACCTGGTGCCCGATTCACAAAGCCCCTTGAAGACTGACGCAAGCTGCAGCAAACCGCAAACTACATCAATCCCGATGCACCAGGGACCCTGCTTCCGATTCGCTATTGTGAGTGGTCCCAATGCCAAACTCCGATAGCTTGTGGCAAATGTTGCCATGTGCCAAAGGCAAGGTGTACAGAAGAGGTTTGCTGGAAGCTGCAGCAGGGTTGGAAGGCATTGGTGTCCATTGCTGGAGATCCCCCTAGAGGCTGGCGGGGTCGTGAGGGCAGCACCAGGGGACAAGGAGGGCGGACAGGGGACTGATGGGTGACAGGGGGTGGTGGCAAGAGCTCCCCGACAGAGACACTGTACAGCCACTGCCATGCCTGTGCTTTCCTGGGGGGCATGACAGGTACCATGGGGGGGGGCTTGCGGGCACCACACTATGAACATCTACGGGTGCTGGATACTGCGGGCGGGCAGCGGCACAGGTTCCCTCCCACTCAGCATCGGCTCTGCTAGTGGCACATGGACCACTGGACCAGTCCTGCGCTGGTCTGTCACAGACTGTGCGCCCTGTGGGGCCGTTTCCTGAATCCCTCTGTAGGGGATAATGCAGCTTGCGTCTGCTGCAAGCCCACTAGCACTGTGGTGCATCTCTGGATCAGGCACAGAGTTGGCACTGGCCCTATTTGCCACAAGGGGTCGTGAGGTTGTCGCAGCCTGAGTTCCTGAATCGCTGGTAGCACAGTGTTTGATGCAACGTGCCCCTTCCATCAAGTCTGACTGATGCAGGCACCTTGCATCATTTTTTGGGCTTTGTGAATTGGGCCCCTGGTTTCAGTTAACTGCAGGCATGATCACGGTGCCTACTACCCATCATGGTAAAGGAATATATGGACATTCCTGGACTTTTTTATAATTTAAGGGCCCGCCATATGCTCTTGGGCTACAGCTGCGCAGCATATCAATTATAGTTGTTTGTTGTTTCCCTCTGGTAGCCTCCCCCATGTGACTGAATTAATTATAGGGATACACTGTCATCCTGTGAAGTATCAGACTGTGTGAACTGTATAGCATCTACTTTACTGTATGATAGTTCTTAAATGAGATGATTTGTCTTTTACATATTTTATAAAATGTAAGGTAAAAAAAAATGTGACTCAACTGACCCCTGACTGGGAACTGGGAGAGGGACTGGACAGGATGGGTGGATGACACCCCACAACCTGTCACTGTGCAGCTCTGGAGGGTCTCCGGCTGCAACGGCTGCGAAGGCAACATCACCTATGCTCCTCCTCCTTTCCCCATGAAGGGAACCTTTTAAGCCACAGAAGGACAGAAGAGCATGGGGGGAAATAATGAAAGCATTTAGCGTACTGTATACAGAGCATAACAAAGAGAATGTCCAGTTACCAAATCTGACCCTAGTCTGACCCCATCACAAAAGCATTCATAAAATGGGTAGCTGAAATGGAGCACTATCATTGGACGAACACCCTTATTTGACTGTGTATTGATATTGCTTAACGCATGGTTACAAGCTTAAAACCTCAGTACCAGACTGATATTCCTACATCAGTGCTTATTCAGAAAAAAAAAAAAAAAATGACTTTTTTCAACAAGTCAGGCTCCTGTCACATAAACAGCACCCGACCATGTCTGTTTCCTTCTACTCCTTTCTGCTACAATAAGCAGCTAAACCCACCTGTGCTAATCCAGGTTCCTATGAGGGGGTTTGGCTGTGCTGATGGAAAACAGAAATAAAGCGGATACTGACAGACAGCAGTAGAGAACTCTTCTACCAAAGGCTAGAAATACTGACAGATTCTAAAAGAGAGAGGCATTGAAAGTGCAGTATAGGTAAATGGGATGTTCAAGATGTCTCTTGGCTAATCAAGAGTGCCGTTCTCGAGACATCTATGTGTTCCAGAAGTGCGAAGCAAAGCTGAGCAGTTCTGGGACACAAAGATGTTTCAAGATAGCAGATGACAATCTTGATTAGATAAGGGACATTTTGAACATCCCATTTATCCTTTATCAAGCATGTCTTTGCCTTTTCATTTGTCCAGTATGTTTATAGCACAGCAGAATAATTGTTTTTCCATTGCGGGCAGGGTGCAATGTTTATTTAACCCAATGCATTCACAACGCTTAAGCTGTGTTTTGAGGTGGTGCATCATTTTTGGCATTTCCCAAAGAGAAGGTCTCAGTTCCCCCATCACTGATGAGTACCTTGTATGGCCAACAGAAAACATAGCCAATGGCTGTGTCTGTTTAGAAGATAACTGTTGTTTTCTTTTAGACTTCTGGTCACTGTTTGGGCCATACTAAGAGTAAGTAGCTGGATGAGAGAAGCAAACACTGGCACCGTGTGGACAGTTAGAGGAGAGTAAGGCACACTGGTCGGTCGGAAAATGAATAGTAGATATTTACTTTGCTGTTCACACAATAAAGTACAGTTATGTAAGAACTTAACGTAACAGTAGATCTTCGAGAACAGCTCTTACAGCAGGTTACACCATTAGGACTGAAGCCGGCAGGTGCCAGGACCCCACGGAAATTTTCAAGCTAGCAGTATCTAGCGGGGACCGGCCCCGATGTCAGTCCTGCCCCCGATGTCAGGCATCATATAGAAGGGGGCGGTCCGCCAGAATCCCCAGTTCTCCCGCCAGAGACTCCCAGCCGTTCAATGACATCAGAAGTGGAGACTGAGGATCTGCCATCAAAAGGTATTCAGAACGGTGTTAGAAACACCTAATCCTAGAAAAGAGATATCGGAACAACTCTACCTCCAGAGGAGATGGTGGGAGGGAAACTACCTGCTGCAAGAGCTGTTCTCGAAGATCTACTGTTACGGCAAGTTCTTACGTAACTGTACTATCTTACTTCGAGAAACAGCTCTTGCAGCAGGTTACACCATTAGGACTGATTCCCAAGCAATACTGGAAATCCCTCGCAGGTGGGAGGAGGCTAGGTAGAAATCGTGAGTTGGACCGAAGCCTAGGATAGGAGTCCCTGAAGGACTGCTAGACCAAAGCCAGCTCTTCGCCGTGATGCCACATCCAGGCTATAATGCCTGATAAAGGTGTGCACAGTGCTCCAAGTAGCTGCTGCGCAGATGGCTGAAGTGGACACGTTCCTCACGGTTGTAAAGGAGGTAGCCACCCCACTTGCGGAATGACCCTTAACCGCGCCCGGTAAAGGTTTGTTACGTTTCTGATAACCTAACGTGATACAATGGATGAGCCTCCTGGACAGCGATTGTTTAGAAACCGGAGCTCCCATCATCCTACAGGCGAAGGAGACGAAATGCTGATCAGATTTACAGTGGTACCTGGTTCTGGTCAGGTAGTATCTTAGACATCTATGCACATCTAGAGTGTGCAACAGGGCCTATCCTCTATTAGAGTATTTAGGAAAGTACACTGGTAAGTCGATGTCCTGATTGAGGGTGAGAGCTAAGAACATCTTAGGTAGAAACTTTGGATTTGTTCTTAGGGACACCCTGTCCTGATGAAAAACCAAATAAGGTTCTTTGCACATTAGTGCGTGAAGTTCAGAAATTCTTCTGGCCGAAGTAACGGCAACTAAAAATAACGTCTTCCATGTTAGGAGACGTAGCTCGCAATCCGCAGCAGGTTCAAAAGGCGGCAGCGTGAGCTGCTCCAGGACAAAGGGTAAATCCCATGGAGGAACAGGATCCTTAATCGGAGGTCTAAGGTGGAAAACACCTCTCAGGAAAGCTCATGCTGTGTCCAACTGAGTTATGGAACATCGACCTATAGGTGTATGATAGGCTGAGATGGCACAAAGGTGTACTTTAATAGAGGAGTAGGCCAAGCCTGCCTGGAAGAGAGACAGGAGGTAGTCCAGGACCGACCTTTCTGGACAATCCATTGGGGAAAATCCTCATGCTTGAGCCCAGAGGCAAAATCTGCACCATTTCATAGCGTATGTGGTGTGAGTGGCCGGTTTTCTAGCAGCCACTAGAACATCTGCTACCTCTTGCAAGACCCTGTACCGCATGATAGCTATGTCTCTAGGAGCCAGGCATGCAGGTTCAGAGAGCGTCGGTCCGGATGGACCAAAGAACCTGCCTCCTGGGACAATAAGTGAGAGCTGATTGGCAGAGGCACCGGAGGTTCCCGGGACAGCTGGTGTAGCAGAGGGAACCAAATCTGTCTGGGCCAAAAGGCGAATAAATATCAGCGTCGCCTGCTCTCTGCGGAGTTTCAAAAGGACCCTCTGGATCAACGGGAAGGGAGGAAACGTGTAGAGGAATCTGCCCGTCCAGGAGAGGGACAACGCGTCTCGCCAGAAAACACCAGGCCCCGGATCTAGCGAGCAGAAATTGGGAAGTTTTGCGTTGTATGGGGACGAAACGCCTAACTCTGGTGTGCCCCATCTGTGAAATAGATCCTCTACTACCTCCTGGAGTAGTTCCCACTCATGGACTCTGGCCTGAGAGTGACTCAGGCTGTCTGCGATGACGCTGTCCACTCCTGGGACATGAACAGCAATGAGGTTTGTGCCGTGTTGTAGGACCCAATCCCACACCCTCATGGCCTCCCTGCAAAGCGGGTAGGAATGGGTGCCTCCTTGTTTGTTGAGGTAATACATCACCGCGGTATTGTCTGTTTGTAACAGGAGAGTACCCGGTGGGATCTCCGACTGGAAGGCCTGTCAGGCATAAAGAACTGCTCTCATTTCCAAGATATTTATGTGGAGATGAGCTTCCTGGGGTGTCCACGAACCCTGAGACCTGATCCCATCAAGGTGTGCTCCCCAACTGAATCCTGAGGCGTCCGTGGAGAGCGTCACAATCGGAGACGGCGCAGTGAAGGGGACCCCTGCCAATAGGTTCTTTGAATCTAGTCACCATTGCCAATTCCAGAATACAGCATTCGTGATCCAAATTGGAAGCTGCAAATGGTCTTGCTTCTGATCTCATTGAACCCGTAACATCCACTTGGTCACCCGCATGTGGAGACGGGCTAGCGGGACTGTTGCAATGGCTGCAGCCATGTGTCCGAGCAGGAAAAGGACCAGTCTGGCTGGGACGGTTTTCTTTTCCAAGATGTCCCTGATGAGTTCTGCTCGGTCCTGGGGCAGAAAAGCTCTCCCCTGGACGATGTCCAGAACTGCACCTATGAACTGCAGATTCTGTGACGTAACCAGGCGTGACTTCTCCTGATTGATAATGATGCCCAACATCCCGAACAGGGACTGACTACAGTGAATTGCGGACATCAAAGCCTCCGGAGAGGGTGCCATGAGGAACCAGTCGTCCAAGTAGGAGAACACGTAATGGTCTTGTCTCCTTAGAGCCGCCGCTACGACTGCCATGCACCTCATAAACACCTGAGATGCCGATGACAGTCCAAAAGGGAGGGCTTGGAACTGATAATGGCGACCTAGAAATTTGAAGTGCAAGAACTTCCTGTACGCTCGAGCAATGGGTATGTGCAGGTAGGCATCCTGCATGTCCAAGGACGCTAGGAAGGTGCCCTGCTTGAGCATGGGTATCAGACCGGGAAGGGTCACCATGCAGAAGCGTTTGTAGAGGACTGAAGTGTTGAGATCGCTGAGATCCAGTAACGGACGGAGGTCCCGTCTTTTTGGGAACCAGAAAGAAGTGGGAATAGTAACCTGCACCTCTCTGGTTCCTCGCTACGTGCTCTATAGCTTCCTTTCCTAGAACCGTGAGCACCTCCTGCTGTATGAGCAGTGTGTGCTGACCCGAATAACGGGAAAGCAGGGGAGGTCTTGATGGTGGGTGGTCGAGGAATTCTATAAAGTGACCTCTCTTGACCATTTGAAGTAACCACTGGTTGGCGGTAGTCGACTGCCACCCTAAAAAGTGGCGCGCGATATGACCCCTGACCTTTTCTGTCCGTTGATCCAGAGGAGGGGCGAGGGCCAGGAAGGAGTCATGCTGTGGCAGCGTTGGTTCCCGCAGGCTGAGCTGGTTTGGTATACCGCTGGCCTCTGCCTGGGGAAGGATTAGATTGGGCCTTATAATGGAAGGCGCCCCTTTGTTGCTAGCCGGAACATGGCTGCTGTCATTGTTGCCGGCCGCGAAGACGGTTCTGGTTCCTACAAAAGGAGCCAGATTTGGATCTGTACATGGCCTGTACAGACCTTAATGCCTTCCCGGCGTCCTGAAGCTTGGTGATGACCTTTTCAGAGGGCTCACCAAACAGGACCTCTCCGTTGTAAGGGACGTCGAGAATGCTCTTCTGTACGTCCAGGGTAAAACCGGAGACACGGAGCCAGGAGTGTCTCTGGAGACAGACGCTTGAAGCTGCGCCTCTGGCGGACGAGTCCGCAGAATCATATGCGGCCCATAGCACTTGGGTCCCCACGTCTGACCCTGTGTGGAGGAGGTTGAAGAGCTCCGCCTTCTGCTCGCCATCCAGTAGTTTATCAACTAGGTCCTGACCCTGTTCCCACAGGGCATTCTGAAACTGAACCATATGAGACAGATAGTTCAGGGACCTGATGGAGCATGTAGCAGCCGCATACATGCGCCTCCCCAGGGCATCCAACTGCTTGGATTCCTGGTCTGGTGGCTGTGTGCTCAGATGCTGTGGTCGTTGGGACCTATCATGAGAGGCCGTAATGACCAGGGAATCAGCCAGAGGTTGTTGCGCCAAGTACTGGTCCTCTGTCAGGAGCCCTGTACAGGCGGTCAACTTTCTTGGCACTTCTTGAGGTGGAGTGTGGACGCTTCCACCAGCCTTGGTGGCGTCATGATGTCCACCAAGGGTGGCTCCACCACAGGCTTAGGGTCCTTCTGCCGAAGGTAATGAGCTAGGCACTGTCTCTCAGGGTCGAGATCTTCCGAATCCCATCCCATGTTCTCCTGGATGTGCCTCATGATCTCGGAAAAGGAGAGATCATCCGGAGGTGACCTTGACAGGTCTTGTGGGTCAGGTGATGGGATGCTGAGTGGAGAAGGAGACCTAGAGGTATCTGAAGTGTCAGGTCTCGAATCCTCCCCTGGCGGAGTGGACCGTCAATGTCTGGGTCGTTTAGGACTGGGAGACCCCGAGGGAGAGCCTGAAGAGGGCCTTCTCCATTCCTTGGATCTTCCCCTAGGAGGTGGAGTGTGCTCCTTGGGGGTCGGTGGTCTTCCTGCTGGCCCATGTGGTGGAGGAGGGGGAGTAGGAAGTGAAGGAGTAGGAGGAGGAGGAGGTTTGACTGGAATTACATCCTTCTTTATTGTGTCCCACCAAAAGGTGAAGAGATCTTTGACCTCTTGAATATTCATACCGGACAACGGACCTGGTGCCGGTGCTCTGTCGCCGGGTCTGAGGGCATCTCCGGGATTGGCGAAGGGTCCTGTGGAAGCCCAATGTCCTCACTGTCATCTGCCTGGTAATCAGGCAACGTCAGGTCCTCCTCTGCAGAGTCCCGGCGGCCGGTGTCCACTGGTGATGGGGGAGGGGCAGTCTTTGGCGAATGTCTCACCGACGTCGGGTGCTTGCCCATGTCTCGGGGTTCGCGAACGCCCCACCGACGCCGGGTGCTTGGCCGGCGTCGGGTGCTTAGCCAACGTCTGGTCTGTCATCCGTTTTAGGGACGTCAGGTCCTCAGTCTTCCTGATAGGGGGATCCGGTCCCCTGGGAGGCTGGGAGACCGATCTGGTGTCGGGGTGCCGGCGTCGGTCTGAAGATTTGGAAGAAGACCTGGACTGGTGACAGTCTGAAGACTTTGATGAGGCCCGGGAGGGTGTTGAGGAAGCCGAAGGCCTGGAAGTCTTGACAGGATGCAGAGAAGAAAACCCCTGACAGAAGGAACAGGCCCTGGTGTCGTGTCCCGGGCCTAAGCACCGCAGGCAGGATGAATGAGGATTCTTGAAAGGGATCTGTTTGCCGCAGGCACACTTGGAAGGATGTCCTTCTGAAGGAGTTGGAGATGCCGACATTTAGTGGTAAACTGTAAAATTCTTAGTCGTCGTACGCTAGAGTGGGACCATGATGCCGATGCTGGTGAGTCGACGGCAGGAAAAGAACTGGGGATTCTGGGGGACCGCCCCCTTTTTTATGATGCCTGATGTCGGGGGGAGGACCGACGTCTGGGGCAGTCCCCGCTGGATACTGCTAGCTAGAAAATTTCCATGGGGTCCTGGTGCCTGCTGGCTTCAGTCCTAATGGTGTAACCTGCTGCAAGAACTGTTTCTCGAAGTAAGATCTGTAACCGAATCGTAGAAGCAATCTGAAGCTTTTAGAACAGCTGCAAATGTAGACTCAGCAGCATGTGAAGATGTCTTGGCTGTATAAGAGATCCCCACGTGTTACATATTCTATCATTCACTTCTATGGGACAATAAAAGAAATGATTTATAAAAATAAAAAAAAACAACACAATTTTGGTACATTCTGGTGCATTTTGGGGGTCATTTGAAATGTAAGTTTCTATCCTGTTACCTCCTCCCCATACTCAGTAAGCTGCCATTTGCCCCTCCCCAGAGTCCTGACATTCCAGTAATGTTGCCCAAACCACCCTCCCCCATAGCCAAGCCACCTGCTCCAGTGAACGGTCCCTAGCCCTCCCCAAACCCAGCAAGTTTCACCCTAGCTCTCCTCCCTAGAATCCTTAACCCTTCTCCAGCACAGCAAGTTGCAGCCCAGCATACTTCCCTTTCTCCCATTCCAGCAAACTGCCCCCTGGGAAGTCCACCATCCTGCAATACTGTACATCCACTTGCACCCCCCCCCCCCAAGTAAAACAACCTTAAATGTGGCTGGGACTCCCCTGAGATCTGTAACTCCCTCCTGCATGTGACCGTCACTATTTGCACCTGTGATCAGCAGATTGGTATTATTGCGCATTATTGTGCAAGTCAGCAGGGTTATACAAAATTAATACTTTTAAAAAAGGCATTGGTAATAATAGCATGTCGGCTTGTACAGTAATGTAAATGTATTTTGAATGGCACTTGCCATCAGAGTATTGGTGTTAATGCATCAGTTGGTCTGAACGCAGCAGTATAAAAGGACTGTTCTCTAGCCAAGCAGCAGCTCCCTGAAGAAGAGTCAGTGAGACTCCAAACACTGGGGCTGGTTACTCTGTTGTTCCTGTGAGTGTTAACATAATTATTTATTTATATATTAGCTTTTGTTGACCAGGTAAGCACACTAGACAAAACAACTGCCTATTTTCAGGTACAACCCGGGAGAGTACAAAGAGGGACAAAGTCCATACAAAGAACAATAAGATACAGTTACGCATTGTACAGGATCAGGTAGAAACAGATGACATCACATAGCATGAGCAGTCAAGAATTAAATACAGTTGAGTAGGAAACAGCATACATAGGATCACATAAGGAGGAGAACAGTGCATCAACACATCACCGCCCAGGAGCATAAGGCGAGCACATTTCTATAAAGACAAGGACCACCAAACACTGTGTCCAGCAAATCTCCGCCTACAGCAGAAAGTAGGTACAATATAATACAAACGGGACCTTAGCAAATGGGAACCACCCTCAAGGCCCACGCGGGGGCTACCAGAAATGCAGGGCCATAGTAGCCCATTACAGAAACTACTTGCACATTACCTACTATGGCTGCACTGCTATTTTGTTGCAAAAACAAACACCGTCCATAGACTGGCAAAACTGGGTCTGCACCTTCAATTTCACAAGGTTTCTAATCACCAGTCAGGACTGCAATTCAGTACTTGATTTAATCAATAGTCCACTTTATTTTTCCACATACAGATAGCAACATACCACTCCCTTAGATCTTCCAAATACAGTCGACTGGCTGGTCTGAAAATATACATAAATGATTAAATCTTGCACATGTAACAGCATAAGGTTTTAAATACGGCCATGCTGTATACATGGCCAGCTGAGTCCACGGGGAACGTCAAGGTGGATTAGCTGCTGTTTGAAGGTTATGTGAAGCCACGTAGCTGAGCCGAGGTGCTTTCTTGAAAATGATGGCTATTTTTAGATTTATGTAAATTTTTTTGTATGTACGTGGAAAAATAAAGTGGACTATTGATTAAATCAAGTACAGAGTTGAGCTGTACTGACTAGTGATTAGAAACTTTGTAACACTGAAGGTGCTGACCCAGTTTTGCCAGTCTAGGGACTGCGTTTGTTTTTGCTGTAATTTTATCCCCTTGGGTACGTAAGAGAAGCTGAGCTCATTCTTTTCTGTGTTTTCTGTATCAGCTGCTATATTGTTATTCACTGTTTTGTTTGCCCTGTTGCAGTGGGCCCTGAGAGATTAGACTTTGTATGCGCACAGTGTTGGTAGTTCTTAACATAACCATATTGGCCAAAACACACTACGCGACCATGCATTAAAACACTACAGGTGCGTCACCCTTATTGTCAGTGAGATCAAATGCAATATGACCGGGTTAGGGTATGAGGTCATATAGTTACTCCAGCATTTGAAGTGCTCGCACTTAACTGCCTCAGTTTTTATTTCACTTAGAGGGGCATCACAAGTCACAGAAAGATAAATTAATGAAATAAAGCTCTGCACCCGTGGTGGTTATAGTTTAAAGCAAATGCTTGTTTTATTGGCAAGAAGTGCCTGGAAGAAAACGAAAAAACCCCTAGCACCTCGGCTTTACAGCAGGCAGATGTCATAAAACGAAGGCTGCGTGTGTGTGTCCCACTGACTTGAATGGGGGTGATTTTCTTAAACATTTTATTACTATTTAGTGTTGCGATTTCAATAAATCAAAGCAACCGCTCGACTAATCAGGCGCGCATACACAGCCTTCGTTTTATTACGTCACAAAATGGGGCTGCGTGTGCCTGCATGGGGGCGTGTCTGAGCATTACAGAAGTGGCTGCATTTCTGACCATGGTTCCTGGTGGAAAGTTTACGAGTGTTCTAACTTTTATTCACAGCAGCACTAATGGAAATAACTTGTGGATGGTGTAACCCCCCTGCAAATGGGGGTTCTCAAAAGACTTCCAGGAGCTTGCTTGAATGCTCCGAGCCTGAATGGTGTTTGGCGTTTAAGCCATTTATTTGTGAGTGTTTTTAGAGCCTCTGGTAATGTCTCTTTAAGAGCTGTCTGCTTGCAGACATAATTAGTTTGTATGGGGGGACTGTGTGTTTCTCTGCTTGAGTTCCACTCGAGCTGCTGCCAATTCACCCGCTTTGCAGTCACTAGGAGTGCAAAGGGACCCATCTGAAAGATGTAATTGTTTGCCAGAAATCATTTAGAGTAATAATGAAAATACAGTTTGTCTAACCTGCTTTTCTTTGCAATCAGAACTGTGTTTGCCTAGTTCCCCATTCTAGTTTTGAACTGCTGAACTGGACCAATCAGTGTGGGTTAAGGGAGCTCTAAAATGGTGCCTGTGGATGAATCAGAACTTGGACTCGTAATCTGAGCCAGCCACAAGAGGACTGTATGGGCAGTGACTCTGGGAAATGTAGTTTGGACTTCGGCGCCTTTTTGCACCAACAGAGGGAGCTATTGTGAGTGACAGCCAATCCAGCCAAGAACTGGGAGGAACTCAAAGGAAGTGCCCGGTTTTGTCTACTGGAGTTTCAGTTTAGCTCTGGCAGTGAAGAGGGAAGGATCCCTGTGCTCCTTCAGCGCGCAGTTTTAGTTGGGAAATGCGTGTAAGGCCCCAAGTTTCGGTCTGCAGCTTGTGCAACTGCTTGTTCGGACTGAATCTGACCTGTGAAGAGAATCAAGGAGATCTGAAGGGTAAAACCAGGCTCACCCTGTAGAAGACTGGAGAAATTGCTGAATCGCGCTCGGTGTGTCAGGAACTGAATCTGCTGTGTGTTCTCCCGGGTATTGTGCAGTAATTGCGATCGGGATGGAGAAGCAGCCTGCCTGGTATAGTACTTTCTTTTTTCCATATAAATGTGTGTAGTGCTTGTGGGGACTCGCGTTTCAAATCCCCTGTACAGTGAATTGAGTGCATGAAGCTGCAAATAAACCCCAGCTTAATCCAGACTACATCCATTTGCTCTGAACTGGGGTGGGGTCCAGTCACCAGGACCTTGTCCACATGGTCTGCTCCTCCTGGCAATCCAGGACAATCTGCCTTCCATTCAGTTTCAGCATTGAATTTGTGAGTACAAATCAGGTAGCTCCTCGCCATCATCTAATTGCAAGTGTTCCATCTGATTACTTTTCCTTTCTTTCTCCACGAACTGAGCCTACCGGCTCCGGATTACAATTTGGGTATTGTGCATGCATTTTCCATCTTCAGGGCCCCAACCAGCTGCATCAAATAGGCTAGCCTCTTATTGCCTGGGTACCCAGTAAGAGTGACATTTGGGATTCTGAAATATGTGCACAGTACTGTGATAATTAATGCGTTTAAACTAATTAGCCTGATTTCCCCCTGTCCCTGTTATATCCCCCTAAATAAATCAGATCTGTTTGTTTCAGCAAAGTTACACTGCCTGAGGTATTCGTTTATGTTAACGTATTGTACTGTGATTTTTGCACTGTATCATCTTGTTTTACAGAGAGTCCCCAGAGTCACGCTGATTAAACTAATCCTGGGGGTAAGTGTATATTGCAAGGGTACTGTGATTGACTTGTGTGTGCCACTAGTGGGAAGAAAGGGGGGTTGCAGTGACCCAGAGGGCTGTGACCAAGTCATATCAGACTGTCTTAACCCCGACCTCTGGGCGGAGGCACCTGCCATCGGATCCAGGCCCCTCAACCTGTTAGTGGCAAATCAGGCACAGGTAGTAGCCCTTGGGATAGCGTCTCCTGGGGGTTACAATTACAACTCAGGGCCAAGTAGACTATGGTATGTGCTTTGGGGACCCTTACTAGGAACCTGCTCTTTAAGTAAAAAAACACAACAATATTACCCAGTTGGTCTTTCGGTGCCCATTTAGATGCAGCCTAAATAATATGCAGTGCCCTGGCTGTATCTCCATCACCCTCCTAGGCACAGCAAAATAAACAGTAACACTGGCTGTTCTCCAGCTGCCCAGCTAAGTACAGTCGAGTAACTTATAAGGCAGCCCACCCCCAGATGACACACATAAAGTGGGCTGTCTGCCAGCTGTACTGTTTGGCATTATCCTTACTATATAGGTACCAGTATATATGCCCTTAAATTACAAATATAGGAGTTCCCAGTGCTTCACTAGATACCCAGCAGTAAAAATGGTGCAGCTTCGATGAACGCTGCACATGGCTGGCTGGCGGTGGTGCACCTAGATGTTTAAACAATACTTTTGCTTGGTTGCAAACAACCCCAAAATAAACCCTACACTGGGTATTTGTAATCCTAGCTGGATGGCCTAGTCTTTTACACAATTTCCCAAGGTAACAAATGGCTAAATGATGTGCTTCAAGGAGAAGCCCAGAATTACTCACAGTTTACCCAGACTAGTAGGACCTCCCTCAGTGAGCATGGTGTAGTGGCACAGCAGCAATGACTTCCTCCTCCTCCTCTGGCAGATGTTGGCTTCCCTTTCATTTAAGGTATTTGGTATCAGCAGGTGAGAATGGCTGTCCTCCACACATCCAGTCAGACCTCTCCCAATCTCTGCATGTGGCACACAACCCTCTACTTTTTTTTTTATTTTATTCAATCTCCTGAGCAACAGGCAGTCCCCTTTGTGCCAGCCATCCCAGCCCCATCATTTCCACTTCCCCAAGGCTAACCCTGCCCGTGTCTTCCTCCATGCCCCCCCCGGCAGGAAAGGCAGGGTTCCCGACCCCCACAGCTGAATGAATCTGGTTTCGAAGCACTGCCTTGTCATCAGGTGCAGGCCCATGAGTGGCAGAAAGTCATCCAGCTGGGCAGGAAACGTCCTTGTTTTTCTTGCCATCCCTCCCCATTGGCACAGCGAGGGGTGAATGCAGTGGTGACTATGATGGCACAATGCATGCTTCCATATGTTGCACAATCAGACATCTGTCGCTCTGCTGCTGCTCTCTGCGGTCCCTGTGTCCTGTCCCTCTAACCACCACTAGGGACCAGACTAATGTCGGGCTCCATGCCATCCCCTCCCCAGACGGGTACAGCAGTCTATCAGACGCTCTACCCTCCTCCCTCCGGCAGACCTCCAACATTCCAAGTCTGCTACTGAACTTAAGTCGATGGTAACGCAAGCGGTAACACTACTGCTGTGCCAAAGAAATCACAAGTGCAGCTTCAGCCTGTGAAGCCTGGTCCATATCAAAGCAACAAAGCAGATCCTGGCATGTAGTCCCTCGTGTGCTTCGTAACCACTACCAGGAAGTGATACTGGCTGAGTAGCTTCTCAGACATAGAGCTGCTTTTTGCAGTTAGGCAGTTTCTTAGGTGCAGTGCAGCAAAGTCTCTCAGATCCCAGCTTTAACTTCCAGTTCACAGCTTTCACTTTTTTTTTTAGTCTTTGGTAATCGGAAAAGGCCCACTAGGCACAAGTGCCTGTTTTCAGGGGCGATCTGGGAGCACTGGGATTCTGGGAAGGTTAAGTGACTTGCTGAGAGTCACACAGTATGCAAGTGGAGGTTGCTGGAATCAAACCCAGGTTTGCTGGATGTACCAAGTTCATTCACAGCTCATTATTCTAACCTCTAGGCTTTACTGCCAGCCCCACTGTACACGCGCATGATTAACTCCTATCTGTAGTGGTAGGCAATCTGTTTGGTTTTTGGCAGATGTGTGGTCTGTCTCCTTCACTCCCAGCTTCAGCTCACTCCAGTCTGCTCCTCACTGCTGTTACACACATATTCAGTCAGTTATGGAACAGTCTTTGCTATTCACTGGAGAATGCCAGTGCTGCATTGGTCCACTCAGCTGTCAATCACTCTGGAGCAAGGCTGGAAGTCTGTCACTGGATGAACAGTTGGCAAGAAACTCCCATCAAGCATAATTAAGTCCTCCAGTGTAACAGAAGCACTAGTGGCTCCATTTGTAGGCTTCTGTAACCTGATTGGCTGTGGTGCACCCTGCGACCCCAGTTGCTGTGCTGATGGGGTTCACAATGAACAAAGACTGCTGCTGTTGCCGGTAGTCCTAAGGGGCAATGATCGCAAATCTTGCCCTTAATGAATAATACTGTGCCCGCTGGTGTTGTTCTTGTAAACACACTTAATATTTGGTCGTTTGAGGCGGATGTTGGGGATCAGTGAGTGCAGTCTTAAGGTGCTCCAGGTTGTGACAGGATAGGACCCTGTCCTAGTTGTTATGGAAAGAGTTTGAATGCAGGGATCTGTTCTACTCTCTCCTTTCCTGTTTCTTGTCCATCTGGTTGCACAACCAAATTTTCCCGTGAGACCTTGGATTTTATCACCCTGACAGTCTTGCAGTGATTTGCCTCTCGCTATCTCTCAGTCTTCACTTGCTGTTTGTCTTTTCCTCCCTTGCATATTTGCTGATATAAAAATATATGAAAATCATTATGTGGAAATGTAACTGATATTGGATCCCTTTGTTTAGAAATTATATATTGTTAATTATAATTATAGTTAGAGATGATTGCAAAAAGCTATTAGAAACTCAAGGGGTTAACTGAGTGCAATTTTTAAGCTTTTTGCATAAGAGCGGTAGAAAAGGGGCCTCAGCTCAGGCACACCATGTTCCTGCCTGCACCTGCCTGAAATATACAAGAACACTTTGGAAGATGCTTGTTAAGAATGGGGGGGTTGGAAGGACTTATAAGACAGAGCTGCAATTGCTTGCAAGTGGGACACAGAGACTGAAGGAAAACTCTGAGGGATTTCTTCTATTTTATTTTGCCTTTGTAAATAGTTACACTGAACAATTTTATTTTCTGTTACTGCTAGTACAAATAAATATGTTTGGTGAATTCTACAACTGCTCCTGGTTTTCCTATGATTCCTGACCTGTGCCTCGACGACACAGGTCCTGAGCACATGCTCGTGCACTTGTGCTCCTTTAGTCAGATGCAGTAGAGTCTTTCTTCTATTTGCAATAGGATCCACTGCAGAAGAGTTCGGAGCACCAAAGAAATGTCCTGAGCTTCTCTTCTCTACCCGGTCCCTGGCTGCAACACTTTGGATTGGAGGACTGGCGGAAGCACAGCAGTGGTAGAGGCTGGTGGCATGGGGGAGGTCTCTGGAGTCATCAAGTAAGCCCCACACAGGAGTGGGGTTAGACTACTGATGAACAGACTTTAGATCGCACAAGCTGGCCTTATACAAAGTATCCTTAAATGAATCTGAAGAATGGCACGATGGATAGCGTGGCGACCACTAGGGTACTCACAACATAAAGTAGCTAGAATTGGGCAGACTGGATGGATCAGGGTGCATTTTCCTGCTGTTACTAGCTTTGTTTCTATCTTTGCTATCTCAGAGTTTGATTTGTTGAAAATAAATGCACAAACGTTTCCCCTTTCATGACTTCGTCAGTATGTTAGGGTCTTGTATTTATCCCTGTTACAAGACATTTTTATGAGTGAAACTGAGGCGATGTACAGGATATGTGAATATTATTTCAGTATGGATGTGCACCTCTGTGACATTTCACTGCAAGGATAAACAGCAGCATATGTGCAAGCAGAGCCATCAGCATTAACCTGCAAGCAAGATCCTCAGCGTGGGTGCAAAAGACAAAATTGGTCAGCATGTTACTTACGGCAATTACACCACAATCAGTAACACTATCAGCAGCAGGATAGATCTGCCACTTCACATATGCTTTTTTCTCATACAACCTATTGCCCACTGGTTGACCTTGCACTAAGCTAGTTTTGGCTATGTCAAGCTGCAGCTGCTACCTTTTTTGTCAGCTAAAGACACGCTGTAAGCAACTAAGTCCTCCCTTCCAACGGCTTCTTCTATAACAAAATCTGTATACAGTTCTTACAAAAAAACATAGTAACACTGCTGTTCACGCAGGCTGGTGATTGACAGCTCCTGCTTTCTTTGAATTTGTTATGATTTTTTTAGAGTGGTTGGTGGATGAGCTTTGGAATTAACACTAATTTGATGGAAAATACAAATTAGCAGAGCAGTTCCTACACTGGAGCAGGATTTTCCAAACTGCAGGTAGATGCAAGATCAGCTTGTATGCAAACATTCCAACACAGTTTTGTCCAAATATGCTTATGTCTGTATTTGGCAAAAGTCTTGCATCCACCAGTTCAGCCATTTGCACCCACATTCCAACTGATACACAGGCTGGGTCTTCAATCCAGACTGTGGACGCAAGTTGCAGGCAATTCTCCCACATTACAGTTTTTGTCACGTGCGGCATACTAGCAAAGTCCCACAGGAGATGCACATGTTAGACCAGGCAAAGTCCTATAACTGAACCATTTCAGCTACTGACACCAGAGGGTTTAGAGGTACGTTATTTACACTGCACTCTTTTGGAAAAGCCATTTCAGGAGCCGAATATTAAAATATAGTACATTACAATAAAACCACAAACCACATTAAAATTCCAAAACATGCACTAAGACAGGGTTTATAATTCATTTTTTTGCCAAGCAGGAATCCCCCCCCAAGAAGTCTTACAGATGTGAGAGGGCGTCCTAAAATTAGTACATAACATAGTAATGTAGTAGCTTAAGGTTTATCATGCCCCCCCACACACTGGCTTCATAAGCAGGTATGAACAGATATATATTGTACAAACCTGTACAAATTTATAGGGCTTTCCCTACCCATGCTGCTACCCGGGGTACTCTGTGATTACCTTGATAGGAGGACATTCGTCCAGGTTTACCTTGAAGGCTTGTACTGTCTTCAGGACCACGAATTCCACTGGAAAGCTGTTCCATAGGTTTACCACCCTCTGGGAGAAGGTGTGCCTCCTAACATTGCCCCTGAATTTAGAGCCTATACGCTTTTAAAGGCATGTCCGTGCATCCTGCTGGATCATGAAACCATAATCATTAAATTCAGCAAGAAATGCAGGCCCAGATACTATCATTCTATTACAGTGCCTGACGGCTTTTCCCTGGTTTTCCACCTTTTCCAGCCCGGAAAAGTGAAGTTGCAGTAAAAGTACCAAACTGAGGAAAAGGATTACCACAAACTGGCACTTTTTACTGCAATTATGGATAGATGTTTCTGTGACTGCAAGGAAGATCACTGCAATTGCAATAAAAAGTTCCAAATTGCATACTTTTCTGCCATGGACATTTTTAAGTTCGTTGCGCACGTGAACTTCTTGCTACAAATGGCTCTGAGATGAGTGTGATACTGTCTGTCCAATGCAGAGTAATCTGCAATGGGTGAGACAGTAGCAGACCAATCATCAAGCAAGCTAATGTTTACGCAGTTTTGTCTTGGGCGGAAACTGTGTGGAAAAAAAAGCCGAATCAATAATATGGCATTTTTTCCTTTGATCCACAGGACACCGCTCAGCAAACAGCTGATCAGTGTCATAATGAGACTGACATCGGCACTTTCACTTTTGGCACTGCCACTAACAGTATGTCTCCGTCCCCATCGAAATCAAGCAATAGTAAGCAGTTTGAACTAGGCCACATACAGTATTCAGCTGCCATAGCACCCATATCAATTCTATGTTTACGGCAGCATATGAGGCCAAGTACTTCTGTCCTCCAAGAAGTAAAAAAAAAGGCCATTCCCCAGACCTCGCTCTATTAGAAAAAAAAAAAAAACTCCCACTCCCTCCCTCTGTGAGCTGCCCCACCACCACCCTCCATCCCCCGGTCCCCGATCTATTAGAAAAATTCCCTCCCGTTTCCTCCCTATGTGAGCTGTCCCATCCACCATCCACCATCCTCCATTCCCAGATCCACGCTCTATTAGAAAAAATCCTCCTGCTTCCTCCTCTGTGAGCTGTCCCACCTGCCACCCTCCATTCCCCGGTCCCTGCTCTATTAGAGAAAATCACTCCCACTCCCTCTGTGAGCTGTCCCACCCACCACCCTCTGTTCCCTGGTCCCCGCTCTATTACAGAACAAACCTCCCACTCCCTCCCTCTCTGAGCTGTCCCACCTGCCACCCTCCGTTCCCCAGTCCACGCTCTATTGCAGAAAAAATTTCCTGCTCCCTCCCTCTGTGAGCTGTCCTACCGACCACCCACCACCCTCCATTCCCTACTCTGTTAGAAAAAAAAAACCTCCCGCCCGTTTGCTGTCCCACCCGCCACCCTCCATTCCCCGGTCTTGTTCTGGTGCCACCTCACTCTCAACTTGCCCTGGTGTCCAGCGGCACCCCCCACCCAGCCCTGGTCATGCCCTGTACACTGCAGTGGTACCACAGCCTCACATTTCCTAGGTCTGAGCCTGAAATAAAGAAAACGGTCCCTCGATGTTCTTTTTATTTTTTCAAAGAAACCTGTAAAAAAACCAAAGTCCATCGTCAATCAAACCCGCACCCCCAACCCAACCTCCCACTGTGCAACCACCTCCCTCCAACCCCTTGACACCTCCACACACCCTCACTCACCTGAAGAGGTCCCAGGTTTGAGAACAGCTCTCTCGATTGAACACACATTTTCCTGCTGGAAACGGCGACTGCAATATGAGAAACTAAGGTAAATGCGGTTGAATGTATTTCAATGGGGGGTTTCAATTTTGGTCTATAACTTTGCAGTTTTTTAAGATTCTGACTCCAAATTTTAAACACGGCCTTTAGAGGACCCCACCTCATGAACAATACAACTGTCATTATGCAACGTCTGCTGGAAAGGTGATTCCGTGGTCTGTTGGTGAATTGACCTTTCTGGTAGGATTTGTGTAACGACAATTATATTGTTCATGACGTGGGGTCATAAGAAGGCTATGTTGCAAAACTGGGGTCAAAATTATTAAAAATGCCTGAGTTATGACCATTTGTTGCAACTGCGCTACGCATGCTCGTAATTGTGGTAATTGAAGATATTTTGATACCAAATTTACTACATAGCCTTCTTATTACCCCACCTCATGTATGTCACAGCTGTCATTTTTAAAATCTTGGCCAAAAATGTGTTTTCGCACCTGTGGCGGAGAATGACAGCGTGGTTGTGCAGAGTTACATTTTGGCTGGGATTTGAATATTTTCTGAATTGGGTACATGAGGTGGGGTAATACCATGGCTAAGCTGACACTTTTGTCACTGCTGTACTACAAATGGGAGCATGGGGACCCAGTTTTAAACAATTTACATTTTTGTTACTTTCCCATAGGATAACATTATAATGGTTGGGGTACCTTCCAGACGCTGTATCTTGAAAACAATTTGAGATACAGCTTTGGAGCTATTCACAGCATAGTACACCCTTAGGAGTACTATGCTGTTTTGCATGTTTCCAGACCCTGTGGAATAAAATGGCTGCTTTGTAACAAATGGGCCACATGTGACCTATGCATTGTAATAGGCATGGATGGGAGCACAGGGCCCAACCACCACTCACTATGGACTGATGGCTGATTAAAATTTGTTGACCAGGGGGAAAAAAAAAAAGATTAAAGCAAAAGCCTTGTTTTGAACTAGGTCATGGGAGGCAGCAGGGTATATACATTACAACGGTTCCAAGACATTACAGCAAATGAAATACAGTGAGTGCAATTTCAGTGACTTTTTCATAGCAAAGTTAATTTCAGCGATTGGTAACTTCAGCAAGGACAGGTTACTCACCTGTAACAGTAGTTCTAGGAGTGGTATATGTTGTTTATCCACGCTCTCTGGCATGTCCCTTTCCCCTTTAAATTCACCGGAAAGTCTTCAAGCTGGCTCCTCCCACCCACCCAGGTGATAAATACCTTGGCTCCACCCCATGACACCAGATCTTAGCCCGCTGGAAGCAAGGTGGTGCACCTAAAGCTGGGGAGATTGGGTGGGTGTATGTGGATGAACAACATATACCACTCCAAGAACTACTGTTACAGGTGAGTAACCTGTTCTTCTAGGAGTGTGGATATGTTGTTCATCCACACTCTCTGGCAGACTCCAAGCAGTTCTCCGGGAGGAGGGAGGCAAGGCACACACCCCCTATTTAGGAAACAGAGACTGGAGCACCGAGGCCCCAAAACCAGCATCCTGGCATGACTCAAGGTCGATGTGGTAGTGGGCAATGAAGGTGTTTGCTGACTTCCAGGTAGCAGCCCGGCAGAATTCTGGGATAGTGATGTCCCTGGAAGCAGCCACCGAGGCAGCAGTATGGCGGGTAGAATGAGCTCTTATCCCTCTAGGAGGCTCCTTGACCGCCAACTCATAGCACAGACCTATGCATGATGTAATCCATCTCGCAATGGTCCGTTTAGCTGCAGGCCTGCCAGACGCAGCTTCAGCGTAGGTGACAAACAGCTGGCAAACCTCTCCCGGAATTTCAGCCGTCCTTTCCTTATAATAGGAAAGAGCATGTTTCAGATCCAGAGTAAACAGCCTGTACTCGGCATCCGAGGTGTAGTTAGGGTAGTATACCGGCAGAGTCAAGATCTGGTTATGGTGAAACTCTGACACCACCTTCAGAAGGAATTTCAGTTGGGGGCGCAGGACAACTTTGTCCCTGTGAAAGACCAGATAAGGGGAGTCCACCGACAGCGTCTGGAGTTCCCCTGTCCTTCTGGCTGACGTGATAGCCACCAGGAAGGCCGTTTTCCACAACAAGTGTGAGAGCTCACACTTGTGCATGGGTTGGAATGGCTTCCCCATGAGCTTTGCCAAAACCAGCAACAGATCTCACGGAGGTGGAAGTTCACGCACCAGAGGGGATATGTAATCCAGGCCTTTGAAGAAACGCCCGACCACTGTCTCCTGTGCCAATGTCGGCTGACTGGCCCACGCCCGGTAAGCAGAAATGGCTGCCAGGTGCACCCTAAGGGTCGATGACCGCAGAGTCCCTTTGGAGAGAGACCAAATGTAGTATAAAATGTTAGCCACAGAACAGGATAAGGGGTCCAGACTCTTACCGTGACACCAAATGGAAAACCTTTTCCATTTGAAGGTATAACATTTCCTGGCCGATTCCTTACGAGATGCCTCCACCACAGTGTGGACATCCTCAGAAAGACCCACAGCCTGGCACTCTAGCTGCTCAGGTACCAGGCTGTGAGGTGCAGGGGTTGAAGGTCCGGGTGGCATACCTTCCCCTAGTTCAATAATTTCAGGTCCAGGCATGTACAAGGCCGCTCTGGGGCCCTGCAGCTGAGGCTGAGGAGATCTGGATACCGGAACTGGCGGGGCCAATCTGGGGCTACCAGAATCACCTTCACCTTGTCCCTCCTCACCTTGAGAAGCACCCTGTGGATCAAGGGAAATGGAGGGAAGGCATAGAGGAGGCCTGGGGTCCACGGCCTCGAGAAGGCATCCCCCAGCAGTGAGCCCTGCTGAGAGGAGCGGGCATGGTACAGCTTCAGCTTGGTGTTCTCCCTGGAGGCAAACAGGTCCACCAACAGTTTGCCCCAACGGGAGAACAGATTGTAAGCTACCACTGGATGTAGAGACCACTCATCTCGTGGGATGTCTGACCTATGTGGCTGAGAGCATCCTCCAGTTGGTTCAAGACTCCTGCCACATGGATGGCAAGGAGATCCACCTCCAACCGGCTGACAAGGGTCCAGGTTCGGGAGCGCCTCCTTGCATAGCAGACAGGAGTGTGTGCCACCCTGTTTGTTGAGGTAGTACATGGTCGTGGTATTGTCCGTCTGGACTTGAACCACATGACCCTGGAGCCGCGGAGCGAAAGCTGACAGGGCCAATCTGACTGCTCTGAGCTCCAACAGGTTGATGTGGCATCGGGACTCCTCGGGGGTCCAGAACCCGTGGGCCCTGTTGTCCCCCATGTGGGCTC
This sequence comes from Neoceratodus forsteri, assembly GCA_016271365.2. Classification (NCBI taxonomy): domain Eukaryota; kingdom Metazoa; phylum Chordata; order Ceratodontiformes; family Ceratodontidae; genus Neoceratodus; species Neoceratodus forsteri. The sequence continues at coordinate 684,699,493 of CM057456.1, read as the reverse complement.
CCCAGACCATGAGAGAAGCATCAGTCGTCAGGACGACCGTCGGCTCGGGGCGGACAAATGGGATCCCTTCCTGCAGTTGGTCTGGGACGGTCCACCATTGGAGAGCATCCCACATCTTCTGGGTTACAGTGGTCAGCTGGCCAAAGTGACCAAATTGCTGAGTCCACTAGGTGGCCAGTTCCTATTGAAGGGTGCACATGTACCATCTGGCCCAACGGACCACCGAGGTGCACGTCACCATGTAGCCCAGAAGGGGCAGAAAGTCCCGGGCAGGGCACAAGTGCCCAACCAGAAATGATTGGGCAAAGGAGGAGAGAACCTCTGCCCTGTCCGCTGGGAGCTGAGCTCTGCCCTGATAAAGCCCATCACCTGAGAGGGCACGAGTTCCGACTTGGCCTCGATGATCAGGAGGCCTAGTTGGGAGCAGGTTCGGAGGGCCAGATCCCTGGACCTCTCCACCTCCTGAAGGGAGGAACCCACCAGGAGCCAGTCGTTGAGATAGGGGTATATCCAAACATCTTGATGCTGAAGATGGGCTGCCACCGCTGCAATGCACTTGGTGAAGACCTGAGGGGCCAATGACAGGCCAAACGGCATGGCTCGGAACTCGTACAGGGTCCCTTCGACCCTGAAGCAGAGGAACCGCTGGTGGGACGGACGGATTGGGATGTGAAAGAATGCATCTTGTAGATCCAGTGAACAGATCCACATGTTTCACTCCAGAGATGGTATGATCTGGTTCAGAGTTACCATCCGAAAGGAGCGAGACCGGAGATATTGATTCAGGTCGTGGGGATCTAGGATGGGGTGCCAACCACCCATCCGCTTGGGCACCAGGAAGTACCTGGACACGAAGCCTGGGTCTATAGGAGGATCCGGCACTGAAGCTATCGCCTCCTTGCAGAGGAGCTGAAAAATGTCATCCCGAAGGGCTGACAGAGTGCAAGCTGAGATCCTTTCCTTTCCTTCCGAGGGGCTTGGCTTGGCTGGGAGTGTACTGCTTGAATTCTAGAGGCAGTCCCTGACTGACCACTTCCAGAACCCACCTGTCCGAAGTGATACCGGTACAGACGGAAAGAAAGTGGCAGAGCTGGCCCCCCATGGGAGGACCCAGAGCTGGTGTGATGGGTGTAGGGGTGGCAACCCCTGACCCATCACTGAGCAGGCTTAGAGGAGGAGGAGGAGGCTCCTGGGCTGGCACCTCGGCCTCTTTTACGGAGCTGTTGAGGACCCTGCTTGGGCCTGGGGTGCCGAGCTTGAGTCTGCTGCTGCTGACCTCCTTGATAGGAGGGCTGTCTAACCGCAGGGGACGAGTGCCAAAAGGGTTTCTTCTTGCAATTCTGCTGGCTTTTGCCCAAAGAACCCTTTGCAGAGGTAGCATCCAAGGTGGCACTGGACTGCTCTATACACTGGAGGAGACCTGCCACTCCCGGACTGACGAGGTTGGTGCCGAGGAAGGGCACGTCAGCTAACTTGTGCTGAGTATCCGCCGGAAAGGAGGATAACCTCAGCCAGGCCCTGCGGCGAGTGGCTACCGTGGCTGCTAAGGAGCAGGCACAGGAATCTCCAATACACAGGGCCATCTGGAGTTGCTGTTTGGCAACAGCACGGCTCTGGTCACGGACCTGCTTAACCGTGGTCTGCATGTCTGCTGGGAGATGAGGGAGGACTTCATCTAGTGACCCTAGAAGGGCATGAGAGAAGTGTGCCATGATCACAGCCGAGCTGGCCTGATGAAGGCCCAAGGATGAGGCCGCATAAACCTTCCGGGCAGAATGGTCCATATACTTGGACTCCTTGTCCGGAGGGCGGTCAGTGTCAGACGAGCTACCCATGCATCTAAACACAGAGGCAGTCACAAGGCTCTCGGCCAAGGGATGCTCTGTGAAACCGCTAGGGAACCCATGGGTACCATATACTTGCGGGCCATGCGGGCAGACGGAGCTGGGCAAGAGGCAGGGTACTGCCATAGCTTAAGGGCCGGGCCAACAATGGCTTCGGCCACTGGAAAGACCTCCGTTGGAGTATCCCCCCTCTTGAGGATATCTGTGAGGGGTACTCTGCCTTCTTTTGGATGGGCTCCAAAGGCATTCTAGTTGATTCCAAAATGAGGCAGAGGATGCCCTGAAAGGAGGAAGGACCTTCCTCCAAGCCTGCCACTGATGACTCGTCATCCCCCGGATGCAAGTGCAGACCACTGGCATCCGAGTCCGAAGAATCGGGATATAAGGGCCTTCCTTCTATGTCTCCCCCGATATGCCGAGGGCGATCGGGGACCACCATGGTGGACAGACTATGGGGAAGGCCGGTGTCTGTCCTATCCTCTTTCGAGGGAGCCCCACCCTGAGGCTGCTTAGGCAGTGGTTCCACCAAAATTGGTGGGGAGACCGAAACAGGCCGAGCTGGAATGCATACCTGCCCTACAGGTGGAGGAACCAGGTTCTTCGGTTCCGGAGGGGTCGGCGTCAGCCTAACAGGCTGAGGCCAAGTAATGGCCGGTGGTGCCGGCAGAGCCGGCTTCTGACTGGTCAGAATCAGCTGTTGCCACATGAGATCTTCATAATGTCGATGGAGTTTCTCATCCGAGGAGGATGAGGATCGGTGGCGCCGCATCTTTCTAGAGTGCTTGTGACCCTTCTTCGTTTTTTCGACCGAAGGGGTTCTAGTCCTCGATCGAGACCGATGGGGTCGGCTGGTTTGATCAGGAGAAGCCAGAGTCGGTGAGAACCGGGGTTCTGGCACCTTTTCCTCGATCGGGATACCCGAGGGCTGGGTCTCCTCGTCGGGGAAGGAAAGGATGGGTGTCCTTTCCAAGGAGTCATCGACAGGAGTCGCGACAATGGCTCGATCGGGTCGAGAGAAATCTCGGCTGGTTCAACCGTGTCCTCGGCCTCAGTGCCTTGGCCTGACGGAAGGTCCAAGAAACCGGCGGCCAAAGAAGCGATCTCGACCAAGGTCGAGACCGCAAGATCCTGGGAATCGGACCGTTCTCGGTCCCAGGAACATGGGCACAGCTCCCGAAAGGACCCAGTGAAGATGGAACCCAGGTTAAGCGGCACGAAAAAACTTCGGCTAGCCGAAGCTTGAGCAGCTTCCTCTTCAATAGCTGCCAACTGGTCGAGCTGCTCGGCGGATCCCACGGCCGTGGAAACCGCCCACCTGGCCTCCTTCGATTTCACCGGTGGGTTGCGAAGCTCCAGTCTCCCTAGTTTTAGGCGCGCCTTGCGGTCATCCAGGATGTTGGGATGGAAGGCCAGACAAATGGTGCAAGAAGTGGCGTCATGCACGACACCCAAGCAATAGACACACGAGAGGTGGGGATCGGTGCGCAACATTTTCTGTCCGCAGGGACACCGGCGAAATCCAGGGGACGATTTGTCCTCCATGTCCGATGTGCTAGGATCGGAATCGTAAACTCTGATGAGTTTTAAAGAAAGCGATTGCAGAGAAAAACGTTGTTGAGAATCCAGGGTCTACAGACTGCAGAAGTAGCACGAGGGTACCAGAATCTTCCAGTGGAAAGGAAGATCTGGCGTCATGGGGCAGAGCCGTGGTATTTATCACCTGGATGGGTGGGAGGAGGCAGCTTGGAAGACTTTCCGGTGAATTTAAAGGAGAAAGGGACATGCCAGAGAGTGTGGATGAACAACATATCCACGCTCCCGGAAGTGCATTTTCAGTGCACATATTTATACCTGCAATTGAAAATTCCACAGAAATCTTGAGAGGTATCCCGCCATGCACAGGGCCACCTACAGTAAAATAGCCCTGCCACACCTGTAAGCAAGTTAGCTGTTACTCCCGAACTCCCCCATTTCTAATATAACATCCTCCAAGTCGCTCATTGACTCGGGAGGATCGCTGCAATGTTGTTCTCGTTGTAATTGTGTCTTCACTGAAGCACAACACTTGCAACCCCCCTTAAAAAAAATTAAGCCCACAAAAAATAAGACATGATATTAAAAGTGGCAGAAAGCACCATTATATCACAGAGAAAATACTATCCATTCTCCAGGTAGCCAAATTCCTCTTCAAACAGAAATGTTCCAAATGATTCTATAGGGCACGGGCTGCCACATGAAATGACTTGTCCATGGCTATATGTAACTGAACTTGATGTAATAACAATAATGCCTGATTTGCAGAACTACAGTAAGCAGCATTTTTGTTGTGGCTAGCAACGAAGTCCAGAATGAAAGAGGGCCCTGATCCATTTAAGTCCCACGAGATCCCTTCCCCCCAATACTGGTGGTGGGGGGAGACAGGTACCAAGGGACCAGGCAGTATTGCCCTTCCCCTTCAGCCAATTCTCTTTGTAATGGCTGGTTTATGAGGAATAAGACTACAGCGATTGTGTACTTCACTACAGATTCCTCAGCTGACCTGTTGTGGTCCTCACCCACGGAAAGAACATCCTCACCTATGGAAAGACAAGGACAGGCTGGAGATGGTGCAGAGTATGGTAACCGAAAGGATTCAGGGCCAGCAGGGCGGATCTTACGAGGATCAACTTGGGGCACTGAACATGTATTTGCATGAGGCCAGATGAGAGAGGGGTGATATGACAGATGCCTTCAAGTTCCTGAAAGGAAAGAACAATGTGAACTGCGAGGAACTACTCAACCGGAGCAGCGAATCACGAACACAAAGTCACAAGTGGAAGCTGGGTGGGGTAATCAGGAAGGGACCGGAGTACGTTTTATTTTACCGAGAGAGTGACTGAGCCATGCAACAGTAACACAGAAACATAGAATTTGACAGCAGATAAGAACCGCTTGGCCCACCCAGTCTGCGCATTTCCCTACCTAATGGATAAGCTGCAGATCCTAGTTAACCAGCAGCCTACTTCTTCCTACCCCCACCCCCTAGAATGGCCTTATGACTGTCCCATGCATGCTTGAATTCCACCACTGTTTTTGACTCCACAACCTCCTCGGAAGGCCGTTCCATGCATCCACAACCCTCTATGTGAAAAATACTTCTTAAATTACCTCTGAGCCGCCCCGCCCCATCTTCAAATTGTGCCCCTTGTTCTTGCACACTTTTTTGAAAGATGCTACCTCTTGGACTTTGGCGATTCCTTGAGGTACTTGAAAGTTTCTATCATGTCCCCCTCCTTTCCCTGAGGCTATACATATTAAGCTCCTTAAGTCTCTCTTCATATGTCTTCCGTGCAGACCCTGCACCATTTTAGTTGCCCTCCTCTGGACAGCTTCCATCCTGTCTATGTCTTTGGAGACTGGGTCTCCAGAACTGCACGCAGTACTCCAGATGGGGTCTCACCAGCTGTCTGTACAGAGGGATAATAACTTCCTGTTTTCTACTGGTGATGCCTCTCCCTATGCATCCCAGTATCCCCCCAGCCCTCCTTGCTGCCCTCTCACATTGCTTGCCCACCTTTAGGTCATCTGATATGACTACCCCCAGGTCCCTTTCCATTTTTGTTGTTGTTAGTATCTCACCCCCCATTGTGTACTCTTCCCCTGGGTTTTTGTTTCCAAGGTGCATTACCTTGCACTTCTTAGCACTGAATCTAAGCTGCCATACATTTGACCATTCCTCTAACCTTGCCAAGTCCCTTCTCATCCTTTCCACCCCACCTTGTGCATCAACTCTGTTGCAGATCTTTGTGTCATCTGCAAAGAGACATACTTTTCCTTCCAGTCCCTCTGCAATGTCACTTATAAAGACATTGAAGAGGACCGGTCCTAATACTGAACCCTGCGGTACCCCACTAGTAACCCCCCTTTCTTCAGAGTGCACTCCATTTACTATTACTCTCTGTGTCCTATTCTCCAGCCAATTCTTTACCCAGGCTGTCATCTTGGGACCCACTCCCAGGCTGGCTAACTTGTATATTAATCTTTTGTGTGGGACTGTGTCAAATGCCTTGCTAAAGTCTAGGTAGGCCATGTCCACAGTCCCTCCCATATCTACTACTTTGGTCACTCAGTCAAAGAAATCTATCAGATTTGTCTGGCATGACCTTCCCACTGTGAATCCATGCTGCCTTGGGTCCTGTGCCCCTCTGACCTCTAGATACTCGACAGTTCTTTCCTTCAGAAGTGATTCCATCATTTTCCCTACCACTGAGGTTAAACTAACAGGTCTGTCATTTCCTGCTTCTGCCTTGCTCCCACTTTTGTGAAGGGGAATCACATCTGCCCTCCTCCAGTCCTTGGGTACCACCCCATCCTCCCATGATTTGTTAAAGAGGGTAGTCAGTGGTGTCACTAGTTCTACCCTTAGTTCTTTTAGAATTCTGGGATGAATCCATCAGGCTCCATTGCTTTGTCCACCTTCAGTTTTAAGAGTTCTTTCAGAACCCTTTCTTCTGTAAATGGGCTGGTATCAACTTCTGTATCCAGAGTGTTTCTACTGTTTGTTTTAGGTACCCTTCCTTTGTAAATACTGGAGCAAAAATATTTGTTTAGTATCTCTGCCTTGTCACAGTCACCCTCTGCCCACCCTCCCTCCCTTTATTAAGCCTCACTATCCCTCCTTGGTCTTCCTTCGGCTCCCTGATGTACCTATAAAGGTTTTATCCCCTTCTTAACTGAGTTGGCTATCTTTTCCTCGGTTTGGGCCTTTGCTGTTCTGACTGCCTTCCCAGCTTCCTTTTGCTTTAACTGATACAGTTCTTTGTCCTGCTCCTTCTGTGATTCCTTGTACTTCCTGAATGCCTTCTTTTCTCTTGAACCTTCACTGCCACTTCCTTTGAGAACCATAGTGGTTTCTTACATCGTTAATTTTGTTTATTTGCTTCACACAAAGGCTTGTTACCTCTGTGATGGCAGTTTTATTATTCCCATTGTTCTTCCACCCTCCTTCCTGCCCATTTGCTAGTGCATTCCTTAGGCACTCACCATTTTGGCAAAGTCAGCCCTCCTAAAGTCCAGTATTTTTGCCTTTGTAGGCTTGCGCTCTATTGCTGTGTTTATTGTGAACCATACTGTTCGATGGTCACTAGTTCCCAGATGGCTACCCACTTCTACATCTGTGATCCTCTCTTCATCTCCATTTGAGAGAACCAGGTCTAAGATTCCTCCTTCTCGAGTGGGCTCCAATACTAGTTGTCTAAGGCATGCCCCCTGTAGGGCATCTAGAATAACCCCACTCTTCGAAGCGACTGCTGCAACTGCACTCCAGTTAACATCTAGCATATTCAGATCGCCCATCAGCAATATCTCCCCTTTTTCTGCCATTCTAAGTATACTTTCTATCATTTCTTTGTCCATTTCCTCCCCCTGAGAAGGGGGTCTGTATACAACCCCTGTGCGGATTGTGGTGCCATTGCCGGTTCCAAATTTACCCACATTGCTTCTTTCCTCCCTGTTTTCCCTTTTGTTCTGTTGCTTTGATTCCTTCCCTTATGTAAAGAGCTACCCTCCTCCTCTTTACCCTCCCTGTCCCTCCTGTAGATAGTGTATCCTGTATGTTTATGTCCCAGTCATGGTTTTTGTGTACCATGTTTCTGTGACTGCCACGATATCCAGATGTTCCTCCTCCATCAAGGCCACTAATTCAGGAAGCTTGTCACCAGACTCACGGGCATTGATACTCATTGCTCTCCATTTTTGATGGCTTTACCTTCTGTTGCAGCATCCCCACTGACCTTTCTACCTCGGTCTTTTCTCATTTAGTACCCTGTTTTGTAGGGAGAGGCTGGGATTTTCCTGCTGCTTATCAGTGCCTCCCCCCTTGACTAGTTTAAAAGCTTGCCAACGAAGCATTTAAACTGACTGCTCAAAAGACTTGTTCCCTTCCTGGACAGATGCAGACCATCCTGCCAGTGTAGGCTGGTGTCCCTCCAGGTGGAACCCCAGTCCCCAATGAAGCTAAACCCCTGTGCTCCACACCATTTTTTCAACCAGTCTGCAGGTGGAGATGGGTGCCAAAACCTACAATGGTTTCAAACACGTTTTGGATATAGTTAAGAGCTTAGCAGTTACTCAGGGGAGAATTAGTAAAACAGGGAGCAAGGGGGTAGACAGTGTAGACTAAACGTCTTGGGGTATGGTAGGTTGTTACAAGCAGACTAGAGAGATTGGTTATTTTCTGCCAGCCAAATTGTTAATGTCCAGGGGTTGTAATAATGTGCCCTCCCAGGTGCAGCCCTCAAACTGTGCCCGCCCCATACCACAATGCTCAATACAGTAGCTTGCTTCAGCCTTCCTGTACTGGGACCACTGTCCTCTCCCCACTGGTACAGTGCTATAAACCTCAGATCTACCCAGGAAGCTCTCAGTGCTACACTGGATACCCAGTTGAGGAAACAGTGTAGGCCCCAGACACTGCATGTGGTTGGCTGGCAGTGGTGCACTTAATAAGTGTGCGATGCTTTGTGAAAAGAAAACCTAAACCCAATGGTCTTTGAAATAAACAACCTCCAGTTGAAGTATTTATAACTCCTGGCAGGATAGCCAAGTTCAGTGAACACTTCCCAAGTATTTCACAGGTTTTGTTGCAGGGGCTAGCCCTGACTTTACTCACAGGGGATCTCCCTCACTGTACAAGGGACTAATGGCGGAGTTTGCAGTGATCTCTCTCTCTCTCTCTCTGTGGCTGATGTCTGACTGCTCCCGTGTGTCTGGGATAGCGCTGGTATCACAAGGCTTCGAATGTCCTTTAATACAGGTAAGGTCTTTACTGGTTACAGCAATCAGGGATTCACAGGATGTCTTCTGCTGTGTCAGTCCTCTGGAGTATGCCCCACCCTACATGTCATGGCATCTAGTTCTGCAGGGGTGTCAATAACCAGCACTTGACAGTGCAACTGATCCGGTGGATTAAGCTGTAGTTTCAGACTGCAGATCAGCAAAAGGCTCTTAAGCTGTACCTTTAGCGTCAAGATCATGTGGTACTAGGCACATACTGTATACAGGGGCTCTGCTTATCAGTTCTATTCATCTTAGAAGACATATATGCAGTCTGCTTCTGCATCAGAAGCTGTCAACAGCACCCAGTAATTTCAGCACACACACCCAGACTACACGGAATTCAGTTAAGCCCCTGCTGTCCACTGGGGAAGGAGCAGCTTTGGTTAGAGTAGCTGAGCTGTCAATCGCCCTTAAGTAGTGCTGGAGGTCTGTCACTCAACAGGTGATTGGTGGCTGCAATAGTACCTGAAAAACTTAGGTCTATCTTATGTCCAGGGACCCCTGTGGTTCGCTCTCTTCAGGCAGTTCACCTGATAGGTTGGCCAGTCACCCTCTAACCTTGTTGCCATGCCATTCAGTTGTAAGGGTGATGAAAATAGCTGTTGTTCTATAGTCCATAGGCAGTTTTCTACTAAAGTCCTTACTTACACTAACTTTGCAGTTTAAACATAGTTTCACATCCTGAACCAATCCTGCATGTGTGCATTCATTCCCATGTCTAATCTAGTCAATGTAGTGATCACACAGTTTCTGGTCCTTTTGCCATCACTGATGTTTCACTTCGGTGGCACTTAATGTTTTGATATGCAAATGCAAAAGGAAGTCTTAAAGGTGAAGCAGTCCCATGAGGTTTACAATATTATCAGAATATCATTTTTATATTTTTTTCAACTTCTAGTCTTATTGATGATAAACAACATGAATAAAAAGGTTTTAAACCATCTTACAGTTTTAATATATTGATACATGGAAGTTATTGCAACATGTGGCAGAAGTAGTAAAAATATTTATTTTCAGACAAGTCAGAAGACACCAAGCTGAGTTCTTGGCTATTGGTTAACTACACTGTAATAACACTGGGTGGTAACCTGGGTAAAAAACTGACTGGACAACAGGACGCAGATGCTAATAGTAAATAGAGTCCACTCCGAAGAAAGGGGGTTACTAGTGGGGTACCACAAGGTTCAGTACTGGGACTGGTCCTCTTTAATGTCTTTACAAATGACATTGCAGAGGGACTGGAAGGAAAAGTATGCCTTTTTGCAGATGACACAAAGATCTGCAACAGGGTTGATGTACAACGGGGTGTGCAAAGGATGAGAAGGAACTTGGCAAGCTTGGAGGATTGTTCAGAAGTATGGCAGCTTAGATTCAATGCAAAGAAGTGTAAAGTAATGCTCCTGGAAAACAAAAACCCAAGGGAGGAGTACACTATTGGGGGGGGGGGGGTATTAATGACAACAAAAATGGAAAGGGACCTGGGGGTAGTCATATCAGACAACCTAAAGGTAGGCAAGCAATGTGAGAAGGCAGTAAGGAGGGCCAGAAGGACATTGGGATGCATAGGGAGAGGCATCACCAGTAGAAAACAAGAAGTTGTAATACCTCTGTACAGAGAGTTGGTGAGACCCCATCTGGAGTACTGCATGCAGTTCTGGAGACCCCATCTCTGCAAGGACATAGACAGGATGGAGGCAGTCCAGAAGAGGGCAACTAAAATGGTGCAGGGTCTGCACTAGAAGCCATATGATGAGAGACTAAAAGAGCTTAATATGTATATCGAGGAAAGCGGGAGGCATGATAAAAACTTTCAAGTACATCAGTGGAACCAACAAAGTCCAAGAGGGTAGCATATTTCAGAAACAAAGATGTGCAAGAACAAGGGGGCACAATTTGAAGATAGAAGTGGGGACAACTCAGGGGCAATGTGAGGAAGTATTTTTTCACAGAGAGGGTAGTGGACACATGGAATGGTCTTCCTGATGAGGTTGTGGGGTCTAAAACAGTGGGGGAATTTAAGAATGCATGCAGACATAAGGAAATTCTAGTGGGAGGCAGGAAGAAGTAGGCTGTTGGAAAACTAAGATCTGCAGCTTATCTGATAGGTAGGGAAATGGGCAGACTGCGTGGGACAAGCAGTCCTTATCTGCCATCAAAGTCTGTGTTTCTATATTTCTATGTTACTGCAATTGCAAAGTAGTTGCATGCAACAAACATGTAACTACAGTGTAATTACCCCAGTTGTATGTATAGAGGATAATGAATGGGAACCAGTTAGTAACAACGCTATGATCCTATTGAGAGGTCGCCATGACAACATTGTAAACCTCAAGGGCAAAGCTTGAGAGGTTTACATTTGTCATGATGACCACGAGATGGGAAGGTGCGTTGTTAACTGGTGCCCATCCATTGTCTTATATAGTGTATGGGCACCAGTTAAAACAAATTCGAGCTTACATTTTTTTTTCTGTTGCGCCGCTCACCTCTGGGTTAGCTCTCACCACCAAGGCCATTGGTCCGAAGTCCCATAATAGGGGTTATTACAATTACAGAAGTGACTTAGGTCACCCTAATATATAAAACTGCACTTCAGATTTACACTGACTTTTCTTTTTTTTGTTGGGGCGCTCTGCCTCTGTGCCAGCTCTCACTGACGTGGCCGTTGGTCCGGATTCCCCAGTTCTAATAGATGTGCATGCTCAGTGATGTTCACACTGTTATGGTATCGTTGTGACATAGCCAAGAGGGGTTAACAACCTCTTGACATCACCACGATACCATAACAACGTTGTAAACTGTTGGATTACAGGTAATAATACGGGGCTCCCCATACATTATGAGTACTGTAATGATTACCAGCCCTGCAGTTACACTGAAACTGACACTTGAAGTGTGACCTACTATTTTAAATAAGTTATCATTTAAAAGGTCCAGCTTTTGGCATGTTGGTACTAGAAACTTAATTTTTTTTAAATGAAAGTCTGGAGTCACAGCAACATGGACAGAGCGTATGGATATGGTTTGTACGTCTTGATGCTGTACATGTCTATTCATGTCAATACCAAATGTTAATTGAAAAACATGCACTTCGCTACTGTTTTTTTACTTTTCAGAGATAGTATCAATATTTGTGAAATGTAGGCTATTTCCTCATGTCGAGACAATTATACTGATTTAATAACTTTCTGTATCAATGTTAAAAAAGTGAGGTGATTACACATTTTTAACATATTTTTCTTTTTTATGAATTTTGGTATTACTAAACCTCATTTAATTAGACCCTATATAGTTTGCGTCCTAATATTTATTCATCTTATGTCCACAGTCACATTGCAGACATTTCACTCTCTCCTATTAAATGCACTGGAAGATAAGAAAAATAAAATGACTCATCACAGTAATGTTTCTTCTAGAAGGCTCATTTGTGTGTCATAGAAATAACAGCATCTCAGTCCTGGGGTTTTGCATCAGAGACAGAAGTTACAATATTTAAGTTCAACCTCTGCAGTGTGGTCACACTCCTCCTGACATTCCAGTGCTAGAGGCATAGCTGAAGAGTCAAAGAGAGAAGTGGCCATTCAACAAACCTATGCTATGTATTAGGAAATGTAAATGCAGTAATAAATAGAAACTCGCAATATGAAAAAATGTAAAAACCACAGTTTGAAACTGCAAAAAGTTCAAGCAACAGCATTTTAAAAACATCTGATCTGAACTGATCTGAAGAACCTTTTCATGTAGGTTCTAGAAGAGGAGCAATGGAGGTTTTCCATGACTCATCTAATACACCCCCTAAAAGAAATATAATCACGATAGTGAGGTATTTTTTTTCTTCTAGTAAAAAAATGTGTATTTGTGATGTCAAATAATTTGCAGACTCGAAGTAGTACTTAGATCCCCTTTTAGTTAAAATTGTTAAAGCACTGAAGTACCAAAGCTGGCATCCCTTCTAGTTTGGATGTCCAAACAGTAGTGAGACAGTCTGGCTGACTTGCAAATCTCGAACAAGCGTATATCCCTTGCAGATCAATGGGAACCGTTTTACACGTTGTTAATAAAAGCTTGAATTCAAATCCCTCTATCGTCAGTGTTTCCTGAAAATTTCATGCTGTTTGGCCATTTGTTTTTCTTTAAATTAGCATTTATTAACTTGCTCTGCAGTAACAGAAAACAGGCTGTTTCTGTCCCTCTCAGAGCACCTTGGAGAGCAATAACATCAAATTGGAGTAGCTAGCTGCTTCAGCAGTTCAGTTCTCTGCTTGACTGATGAGCTGTTTACCTTCCCTATCAGAGCAGTCTGTACAGTTAATTGGTTGCCCTCCAGGGTTTTTACTAACCCAGTCTCTGGTCTGTGTTTAGATTGATTATCTTAAAATCTGTCATTCTCTTGTTATAAAAAGTTGATCATTTGACTAGTTTCAGTGCTGGATTCATAGGTTTCATGGATTTTTGTACAGACCAAGAGAGCCATAGAACTGAAGGGGTATGAATGTGTCTCTGTGAAAGATCAGATAGTCTGTATCACAGCTGTTAGTTCTTTCTCATCAAAACTCTATGTAGCCTCTACAAACAGGTTCATGTAAGACCCACAACTAAGGCAGCTGCACTCTGCTGTCCCCTGTCTCACATGCCCCCTGTCTCCTGCCCCGCATTCAAGGATGCTGTACCCTGTTGCTCCCTGTCTTCTTCCCACACAGTCGGGGCTGCTGCACTCTGTAACCCCATCCCTTGCCTGAACATTCATGGCTGCTGCACCCTGCTGCCCTCTGCTCAAACAGCCAGGGTTGCTATACCCTCCTGCCCTCTGTCCCCTTAAGTTGGAATGTCATGCACTGGGGGTCACGTGGACCCCTCACAGCATTCACAGAAGGGGCGCATGCCCCTTCCACGCTCTGTCCCCCGGCCTTTGGCACAGATACGTGCATGGAAGGTCTGGGGGAGTGTCAAGGGATGCCTACACTCTGCGCCATTCCTGAAGGTGTGGAGTGGCAGGCAAGAGGGCCCTGTTGCATCCATTGTGCACCCCATATTGATTACACCTGCTAGCTGCGGTGGGATGAACCCCCCCCCCCATGCTGCCCCCAGCCTTCTGGTCAGGAAAGAAGGGCTGGGGCAGCCACTGGGGCACTCGCCCAACTATTTTAAATTTCAGACACCCACACCATCCCTCAACCCTCTGCTCCATGCAGATGCATAGCACATAGGCAGTTCCCTTTTATCGAGCATAGAGGCCAATAATAAGCTGCCATTCCTGTCAGCAAGGGTCCATCTATGAGCACATCTGTTGTCACGAGTAAGTCCACTTAGACACCCCCCAATGATCTAAGTACACTTAGTCCCTGGCACCCCATATCCAACAATGATGAAGAAATTAAAATTACGTACCTACCGTAATTCCTGATCTTCTCTTGTATATTCACCATTCATTACTGCTGGGTGTAAACTGGGCGTGCACCCGCTATGGGGAGTTTTTGTTTTTGAGAGGGAAGGGAGAGTCAACCATGGCGTTGCCCACGAGAGCGACGCACTACGTGGTGCGCGAGGGGCAGCCGTTAGGCACCGCAGACTCCTCCTCCATCCCAGTTCTGTAAGCTGGAGAGGTGAATAAAAGAATAGAAGAATAAGAGCGAGGCAAGAGAGCCGAGGGATAGTAAAAGGAAAGGAAACAAACTGAAAAAGGAATAAGCGGAAAGAGGACAGTAAAGAGGAGAACCCTACCCTAAGGGACTGCAAGGCCTCACTCCTGGGGCAGCTCTGAGGGAGGAACAGATAAGGAAGGGGAGGAGAAGAAGGAAGAAGAAGAAAAAGAGGAGAGGGGGATGTTGGGAGAAGGGAAAAATTCTGCCAAATTGTGAGTTATATTGGCTTAAAGGCTTATTAGCTTGGAACCAAAGGGAAAGGAAGCAAGGATCCCTTCCAACAAAACTGATCTAAAAGGTTCGACTGAACCTTTTGCACAGTTTGATACACAAAAGTCAGATTTCCTACACCTCCCGCCATCCTGAGACCCATCACTCAAGCTGAAAGCTCACAGAATGCCAAGGCAAATAATCTGATTCAGAGGGATAGCGCCCAACTAAGAGAGGGAAAAAGGGGACCCCACTAGCACAGTGCCATATGTTAATAATGGTGAGGGGGGGGAGGGTGATTTGAAGCCATAAGGGGGCACCGTCTTGGGAAGGCAGACAGAGATAGAGAAGGAAACTCAGTCAGATTCCCTGAGAGGCAGAGGCCAAAGAATCAGATCACCAGTTCCAGAAGGCAAAAATTGTTTTTTTCTTTTTTCTGAAAATGGGCTAGAAGACTTTGACTAGCATCAGACTGGTGAACACAGGACAAGATCCAGAGATACCAGCGAGGTCCGAGAATCAAAGGAACAGGACCGTTCAAGAACCTTTCCTGTTAGCTGGTGATTGAACTAACTTGGCCTAAGAAAAAAGGTGCAAGAAGGGACACCTTCAAGGGTAATCAGAAAGAGTTCCCTCAGGAGAAAGATGAAGCTCTACTCGCTCTCCTCCTTCTCCAGACTTATGATACCTTCTTCTGAGAGAAGAATGGAAGACGCGAAGGCTAGGGGATTTAGGCTCTAAAGGCCATGAAAGGAGGAGGGGAGGGAGAGTGAGCAGGGCGGAGGGGACACCCCAGAAGGAGGCCCATGAGGGGAAGGTGGGCGGGATTCAGTAATGAATGGTGAAGATACAAGAGAAGATCAGGAATTGTGGTAGATACGTAATTTTAATATCTTCCTTGTCAATCTTCACCATTCGATACTGCTGGGTGAGTACCAAGCCCCCCCCTTAGAGGGGGACTAACATAACCCTGAGGGAACAAGACCCTCAGCCTCCCGTTGGTGAGAAACAGGAAGGAGAGACCCTGGCCGTACTAGACTGGAAGCCTAAGGCTGAGGAGAGCTAGAAGGTGTCCCCTGAAGATGAGGGGACAGAGGAAGCCCCAGAAGCAGCCTCCTAGCCCTGGTGGAAAAGAGGCAGGTCCCTCGGTAGGCGGAGCAGATCACCCAACACTGGGCCAGGGGTGACAACCTCGATAGACAAAGCCATGCCGTCCGCCTGATGCAGATCACTGTCCCCACAAGCCTGGAAGCCACCTCACTGGTGTCGTAAGATGCCCTTGCCTGGTGCCTTGCCAGTTCCAGGCCTATAGGGGAGAGGGCAATACCTTGTTGCGACTGCTCCATATCAGGCATCGACACTAGCACCTGAGCCAGCATCGACCACAAGTGCCTGTTACAGGCAGCATGGTGGGCCTGATGTGACGCAATGCACAACATCGCACGAGAAGAAGAGAACACTCTTCGCCCCCACCGGTTGAATTGTAGGGAATCTGAGTCCGGTGATCGGTTGTGCGTCAGGCGTTGGCGCCCGGAAGGGGTCTCTAGGAACACAAAGCCCAAGGATGGGTTAGGGAGAGAACCTAGGGACTCAGATGGAGCACAGTACCTCCTCCTGCAGTCTGCCGGGGCTGGGAGAGGGTTGGCTAGAGACTGCCAGGTGCGGATAGATGCCTCCTGGAAGGGAATAGGCCAGGATGGCACCACCAAGTGCTGGGCACTGAATTCACTGAGGAATTTGCGCGTCTCCCGCTCAGTACTGTCCCATCTCACATAGGAAATACAGAGATCCCCAACCATCCTCGAATGGAAATGCTGATATTCAGTGAAATCAGCATTGGAAGAGAGATAAGCAGTGGGTTCCTCTCCCTCCGAGAAGGCAGCCGAGGAGGACAGGGAACTCGAATGTCCAGAAGACTCCTGCGGCGGTGGGAACAGGCGAAAGACCCGTTCGTGCATGTACCTAACATATGATGGGAAGGCCGCCACAGTGCTTCTGAACGTCTCCCAAGATCCCACGTGGCCTGGAAGAGAGGGGGGTGGTTGCAGGAGGAATGGGAGAGGGGCATCTACAAGGAGGTGACTGTCCTCTGCCAGGACTCTGAAATCCAGAAAACAGAGCCCGAGCTGGAGGGATCCCTGAAATCAAACCGGGTTGCAGGACGGAGTCTTGGGAATGCTAACTCCAGAAGAGCCCAAACGGGGAATTTCCCCTGTGATGCACCTTGGGTTGCACGAATCTAGAAGGGCAACCCACGGTGGCACCACTGGAAAGGGACCCCTGAACCTAAGAAGGAGGGGTGGGGCTCGGCACTACGGCTCCTCCCTGCACCCCGAGGGGTGGAAGGGGAGCGCCAACGCCCCTCATCCCGACCCCTCAACCCCTCAGACTCCAAGGACGCCCTTCTCCTCAACCCCAGAGAAGGGGTCCCTCAATCCAGAGGCCTCCCGAGGAAGGCCCCCAAAGATAGGACTCCCAATCCCCCCTGAGGCCATCCCCAGACTGGGAGTCCCCAGAGGAAGACCGCTGTGGAGATTCAGGAATGGGAGCACTGGGCTGCCTGACACCGCATCCCACAGAGGACTCTGATTCGGAAGAATCAGGGAGCCAGACCGGGTCCACGTCTGAATCGTTCCCCTCCGAAGAGGAGTCGACCAGGAGGACCTCGACACTGGCCACCTCGAGAATCCCCTAAGAAATGGCACCGCGAACGGTGCCGGCTTGGCTGCTCGCAGTGCATCGCCCATGACCCCAGAACCCGGGCCCGACCCAGCTATGGCCCTGGTCGAATCCCTGTGCCACCAGAACCCAACATGGCACCACCAGCGGAGTCGATCGGGTCAATGGCACCACGAGTGGTGTCGAGAACAACACTGGAGCTGCATGCGGCATCGCTCTGATCACTGGCGCCGCAAACGGCACCAGGATCTGAGAAGGCGCCAGAAGGCGGCGTCGAGGGTCCGCCAGTGCCGGACCCAGCAACCATGGGCCGCGACACTGGGGGAGCCTGCACCTCAGGAGAGGTGACTGCCGAGGCGGTGTCCCTGATGCAACCCCGGAAGGGGCCACGGCGTTCCTCCAACACCACAAAATAGGCCTCCTCCTCAGCAAGGCTTGAAGATGAGGAGGCCTCCTCCTCACCAGACCGTATAGACCTGGGAGGGGACCCGGAGGAAGGGCCTAAAGTCCTGGCCTGGGAAGCCCGAGGATGACGCCGCCCTCCGAAAGTCGGCGAGGCCTTGCCAACTTTGAATGTGTGGATTTCAAGAACACTGTGGTCCATCGAGAAGCAGGCGTTGCATCTATCCATATCAGGGTTAGGTCCCAGGCACCGAAGGCAGACATCATGCCGGTCCATCCGCTTGGCTCTCGAACTGGACATGATGCAAAAAACTTCAAACACAGAAAAGCTCCCGGCGACGTCGAAAAAATAAAATGAAACGGTCTTACTGGTGTCAATGGCATTGGGAGAAACGAACCGGGATGTAGGAGTCGACTGAAACAGCTTTGAAACGAACTAGGCCTAATGGCGAACTAGGAAAACTCACACGTGCAGCAGATGCAGCCTCAATGGCAGGAGAAACAGAACTGGGATGGAGGAGGAGTCTGTGGCGCCTAATGGCCGCCCTTCACACACCATGTAGTGCACTGCTCTCGTGGGCGGCACCGTAGGCACTGACTCCTCCCTCCAAAAAACAAAAACAAAAAAACTCTCGTAGTGGGTGCATGCTTCCAGCTTACACCCATCAGTAATGAATGGTGAAGACTGTCAAGGGAAGATCTATGTGTTGCCAGCTCCTCATGTCATTCTGTGTCCAGGGACTTGAAACAGAAATAGCCCTCCATGTAACTGCTACACCCACCACTGCACACTTTACAACAAAGTTGGCTGATCTCCCCCTCAGCCTTAAACGACTTATCCCTGGGGAGAATTATCTACAGAACTCTCCATAACAAGCTACCCCTCTCACTAGCCTCTCTCCTTGTGCCATGCAATAGCCTCTACTCCCTCAGATCCTCTGACAATGACCAGCTGACTACTCCAAGGTCTAGGTCCAAGTACAGTACTTTGGCCTTCATTAGTGCTGCCCCCAAACTCTGGAATAGCTTTCCCTTACATGCGTGACAGTGTCAAACCTTCATCCCCTTCAGAAACCAACTCTGCACGTTCCTGATACAGCGTTCCCAATGCACTTGCTCAGTATAATTCATTAACCCTTACTTTAAGGGATGATTGTCCCCATATTCTCACTGGTCATAGGTCCTTGAGGAGAACATCTCACTTTGCTGAATATGCTTATTATAGATATTACTTCAATGTGTGTAAATAGCTCTACTGTATTTGTTTGCTTGATGTATCTCTAACCCTGTACCCCATGGGATTGTACCTGCTGGATATATCATCTAATTGTATGCTTTCATTAGCCCTATGAAACCTATTTGTCTTGCTTAGTTTGTACTGTGCCAACTGATGCACCTTGTACATGTTTTCCTTGTTTTTCATTGTTATGACTGTAACCCTGCCTAGTAATCTCCTGGGTCGTACCTGAAAACAGGCACATGTCTGCCTAGTGCACCTTACCTGTCAACAATTTCAAAGCAATTTCTCTGTTTGCTGCCAATACAAAGCTCTGTAACAGAATGGACACCCCAGAGGGTGTAGACAGAATGAGGAGGGACTACAGGCTGCTGTGATGCCCTGCTCTTGGCTTGCTAGCCCCCCCCTTTTACCTGTGCCGAATTACTCCTATGTCTGTGAGCCGTACCTTAAAAAAGCCCTAAGCCACTCCTCCTATAGTAGTGACTCCCTAAATTTGAAGCTCCTTCGGCTCACCTGTCATGAGATACTCCACCCCTTTACCCACATTTTAAATCGCTCCTTATGTCTGGGTAAATTCCCCTCTAGGTGGAAATCTGCCTCCATCACCACTACATTTAAAAGTGGGAGCCGCTCCATTACCAGTAACTACCACCCCATCTTCATACTCCCTCCCCTTTCCAAAGCTTTAGAGAGGATTGTATCTGATCAGCTCACTAATCACCTCAACAAATACAATCTACTCTGCAAACAGCAACACAGTTTCTGCAAAGGACACAGTACTACCACTGCCCTGATCGAGTTTACCACACATCCACTCTGCCCTGGACAAGGGTCATATCACTGGAGCTGTCTTCACAGACCACACAAAGGCATTTGACACCGTCAACCACTCCCGCCTGCTAACCACCTTGGCCAATTTGTGTTTCTCTCTGGATGCTTTGGGGTAGTTCTCAGACTACCTCTCGCACCGGTTCCAGCAGGTCAAAATTGGTAACACCTTATCTGATAGACTGCCTGTCCTCTCTGGTGTCCCGCAGGGGTCCATTCTTGGATCTCTACTTTTCAGCCTCTTCCTCAACTTCCTCCCCAAGTAATGCCCCGGCAACCTATTACTATACGCAGATGATGCTGTCCTCTTTTCCTCCAACTCTGACCCCTTTCAACTCCACCGCTCCCTCTAGTCCTCCTTTAGCTGCGCTGAAAGCAGGTTCTCTGCATAGCGCCTTATTCTCAACAATAGAAAAAACAAAGTTTTGCTATTCTCGCACCCTCTGAACACCCAGAAAGAGTTTTGCCCTCAAATACTATAATCAGACCCCTCCGGAGCAAATGGACTCTAAATACCTGGGCATCACTCTGGACCCAGCGCTTAACTTCCACCATAATTGCCACCACCTATCCAAGGCCCTCAATGTTAGGTTGGGGCTGTTGCACCGATTCAAACACTGTCTTACCCCAGATGCCCTCAGACTTGCTGTCTCCTCCTCGGTTCTCTCTCTGCTTGATTATGGCTAACTTATCTATGGTGCAGCAAATACCTCAGCCCTAGGTAGACTCCGGCTCTCCCTAAATAAAGCATGCCACCTCGTCCTGGGATGTGATCGTCTCACCCATACCTGCTCACTTTATAATGCTACCAACTGGCTTAATCTAGACAACAGAATCAGGTTCCACACCTGCCTCATGGCTAAAAAGGTTGCCCTTGGCCGCTCCCCTCCTGGGCTCGCCCCTTTAGTCCACCCAGCTCTTAAGGTAAAGCACACCCGTAGCTCAGACAAACATCTCCTCATGGTTCCCTCCTGCCGGACCACCCAATTCCAAAGGTCCTTCAGTTACAGGACCCCCATGTGGCTGAACAGCCTACCCACCTCTCTTTTAAATGAACCTAGACTTGGCCCAATCAAAACCCAACTTAGGACCCATCTCCTGACATCAAATGAGTGTGACTGCAACTGAACTCTGCCCCTACCTACTCCTTTCTCCACTGAAATTGGCCAATGGCCTGACTCTCCTGCCCCCCCCCCCCCACTGTTGAGCCTAACCAGAGTCTGTCATGCTCTGACTCATATCAGAGTTCATTCTGTATTGTGTAAGACCTGTACTAAGTAACCCTAGCACTTGAATGTTAGCCTATTCTGATCTTTGTAACCACTGCTGAACTGTATCTCTGTTAAATCGTTAGTAATGTCTGTTTCTAATCTCTGTGATGTAGAACCTTTGTAAATGAGTCTATAACTCAAAGGTATTTCTGAATCCAAATAAATAAATAAAATAAATAAAAGAAGCTTGAAGAATGGTCAAGGGTTTGGCAGTGGAGATTCAATGCAAAGCAGTGCAAGATAATGAATATGGGTCACAAAAACCCTGGAACAACATGACAGTTTGGGGGGTGAGGATACAGCATGCATCAAGCAGGAAAGGGACCTTGGGGTTATCATCTCCGATGACCTCAAGGTAAGAAAACAGTGCGACAAGGCAGCAGGTAAAGCAAATAGGATGCTGGGATGCACAGGCAAGGGCATCACCAGCAGGAAAAGGGAGGTCACAATCCTATTATACAAGACACTAGCGAGGCTCCACCTGGAGTACAGTGTACAGTTCTGGAGACCTTACCTACGTAAGGACATAGACACGTGGAGAAGGTTCAGAGGAGGGCAACAAAGATGGTACAGGGATTGCATCACAAGTCCTATGAGGACAGGCTAAAGGACTTGAATATGTACTCCCTGGAGGAGAGGAGGAAGAGAGGGGATATGATAGAGACATACAAGTACTTTACAGGGAAGAACAGGGTGCAGGAATACACTATTTTCCAGAGAAAAAAGATGTTCCAGGACTAGATAACATGGGATGAAGTTGGAGGGAGGACGATACAGAGGAAACATGAGGAAGAATTTCTTCACAGAAAGGGTGGTGGACAAGCGGAGCACCCTGCCGGAGAAAGTGGTGGGGGCTGAAACAATCACGGGATTTAAGAATGCATGGGATAGACATAAGGGAATCCTGGAGGTCAGGGGTAAGGGGCAACAGACTTCTAGAAAAACATGAAGGGAACTTAGAGGCTCAAATGGGCAGACTGGGTGGGCCATAGGCCCTTATCTGCCAACAGTGTCTATGTATCTATGTATTGTTTTGACATTGCTCTTTTGCATATAACTGCCTGACAACTGGCTTAGCACACTTCACCAATCCTGCCACTAGCCTACTGCACTTTACTACTGGGCTTCTCCCGTTCTAACCCACTTTACGTCCTTCCTCACACAACTGAAATCCTCTTGACACAGGAATCTCAGTTCACATTCAGGCACTCCTAAACTTGTTCCTGTCCTAGAAGCTGTATCACTTTATCTCTGTACTATCCATGCTGTCGGAGAGGGAAAATATCCTTTGCTAGTACAATAAATTGCTGTTCCTTTTTAACAACACAGTACAGTCACAGATATCTTAACTGTAAAATATTTTGTATACAAGCTTCCAGCAGAGGTGCTGGGGCCGAACACAGTGGTGGGATTCAATAATGCATGAGATAAGCACAAGGGAATCATGTAAGATATTCCTGTTGAATGTAGATGTATCGGGGAGTTAATGCATGGTTGGGACCTTTGTGGCACGAGGCCAGAGGCCGAGGGCGTGCAACGGACCAACCATGCATTAACTCCCCATTAGATGCCACCTTCAGCGGGGATTAATGCACTTGTAACAGGGCAAGTGCAATGCAAGTAACCATTGCACTTCAAAACTTAGCTCTTCTGATGGCCTCTTCTACTGCTGTGTCTGTTTCTGCGTGTGATTCCTACCATGATGGCTTCTGGGGAACATTTGCTACATGCATAGTGGAAGGCAGTCAGCTGGTAGAACAGCAACACGGCATTATGAGACGATAATGCCGTGTTGAGCTCGTGAACGCGCTTCCCACAACAGCAACACGGCATTATCGTCTCATAATGCCGTGTTGCTCCCGCACCACGTGATGCCGTCTCGCCTATCGCGTGGCGCCCTGACACAGCTCTCAATAATGCCGTGTTACAAAGTGTAAGGGGGGATGGAGAAAGAGCTGTAGATTGGGCATGGTCTGCAATAATAGTGTAGGCAGGAAGAAATGGGCAGACTGGATGGGACAAGCTGTCCTTATCTGGCAACAAATTCTATGTTTGTACTTTTTTTGTTTCTATGTTTCAGAATTTAGAGGCGGTACATACAACAGATGGAGAAACACAAAACACACTAGGAAAATCAAAACAGGCAGGTTTATACTAAAGGAAATGCACAAACAGAAAAAGGTCTGTAACCCCCCCCAAAGTTGGGAGCTTACCTGCTCCTACTGCCTCCATTCGGCTGTTGCTGCTGTCATTCTCGCTCCCCTGGCCCGCTCCTGGACTGCTCAAGGGCCGGGAAGCGCTGCAAGGTTGTTTCTCGCGCCCTGCCCAGTATTGAGTGCCACTGTTATGGCGCTTGTTGTCTCGCCCCCGGCTACTCCCAACTGCAACTGGAGCCTGAGAGCGATAAAAGTTGATTGCAGTGCCTTATGCCTTTTTCTAAGAGCGACCAGCGATGCCGCCGTTGTCTTGCTTCCCGGGCTTCCCAACCGCAACTGGGGCCGGGAGCAGAAAAGTTAAATTTGCGCTCCTGCGCCTAACAAGAAGCAGAAGAAGTGTCAAGACAGTTCATTGCTCCCCACCCCAAACTGCAGCACAGCGGGTGGGGAGCAGAGAAAGGCCGCCAGTGGCCTAGCGCTCCCAGGGCACCTGCAAGATGTGGCCGAAGCGCCGCAGGGGTGAATTCATCTTTCTAGCCCCACCGGACTGCAAAGGGGGCTGGGTCGAGCCAGAAGAGAGGACAAAATAAACTGCTAAAGCACTCCCTGACCCTGCCAGTGCCACCAGTGGGTCGGGGAGTAACTGGGAAAATGATGGCCACAGGGACTACAAGTCCCATGATGCCAAGCGGCTGTGGGCGGCCATTTAGAACTTCAGTTCCACCAGAGGAGCCTTCAAAATGGAGCCAGTGACTCAGCTCCTGTTACCTAATTGCACTCCTGGCCCTACTGACCCTCAGAAGGAATTAGGAGGGTACTAGCCATGCAGCCAAATGCTGCCAACAGTGACCAGTTATATTTTTACACATTTTGGAAAGTGACTGAGCCATATAGAACTGTTTGATGGCGGCCACCTTTGCAGAGGCTGCTAGACAATAGCATAGGATCCGATTGGTAGCTGCAGTACATCCAATCAGGATGAAGGGCTTGTGAGTATAGTGAACCAATCAGTGACTGGGTTTTTGAACATGAGCATTCTGAACTTTACAGTTGGGAACAGAGACTTCTGAGGAGGTTTTTGAAGTTAGAAGGTGTGTTTCTAATGAGCTCCTGCTGCTGACAAGCTAAAATCCTGCAATTTTCTGCCTTCTGTGCAAACTAGGAAACATAGAGAGACCTTCCAAGGACCTAAAATTAGAGGGTGTATTTTCATCTGCGTTCAATGTGACCAGATAGAAGATCCTGTGGTTGATGTCTTCTGTGCACGTGCAGGACTGGTAACTAACTATTCTAATGCCTGAAATGATTTGTTGCCTATAAGGAAGAGTGAGGTAAACTAAAGCTACTGCCTCATTTCCCTACCAGTTCAGAGACTGAGTTCACTGTGCTGTACCTATGCTCTGAGGTACTGCCTGTTACCTGAATTGCTGCCTACCGACAGTCGAGGTGGGTGAAGACATGTCCCTTTGTGGGGTGAAGACTGCCTACCAACAGTTGAGGTGGGTGAAGACAAGTCCCTTTGTGGGGTAAAGACTGCCTACCTACAGTCAAGGTGGGTGAAGACAAGACCATGTGGGGTGAAGAGGATCATCGCCTGCATTCCAAGCCTTTCCTACCTGTCCTTTCAAGCTGCCTAAAAAGGGGAGATGTCCCCCAACATCCTGCATCTGTGTCATCTAAGGTCGTGAGTACTGGGTTTTACCCATACAAATACTTTCCTAAGTGTTCAGCTAGCTAGCTTTTAACATTACATCTGGGCTTCCTGCGCGACCTTAGCAACGCCCTTATCAATTAGTACAGCCAGGAATAAACTGTTTCACTGCACCCACTGGTGTAGTTGGTACTTTGCTCTGCAGCCACTCAGTATTTCATCTGTGCTGCACCCAGCTTTTCCACGTCACAGGCCTGCAACTACTTAATGTGTGCACAACAATATTGAGAGCTCTCACAAGGACTGTGGGGTTAACTGGTGCACCAGTGGGGGGAGTAGATCTGGGACTGGTAATTCTGAACTGCACTGTACCATTCCTGACTGTCTGTGTGGTTGATGTCACTGATTTTACATAGAGTCTAGAATATTACTGAATGCTTTTATTTCCACTACTCCCTACCTCTTTATTCACCCCCCAAAAAAAACCCGTTGTTTATTTTTCTGAAAACTGTTGCAGCCATTGCATTATTGTGTAGTGTGATATTTCATGCTGAGAGTTATAAGTGGGGAGGGGTCTGTATATTGTTTTACCTGTTTCCAAGAGAAGGGGGCTAAACATCATTTCATGTGGGGAAGCACCCCGGCAGGATGCTGCTGGAAGGATCCCCATAGACGGATGCACCGCGCCAATCACACAGTCAATTTTACCCATGAACCCTGGTGCCAACCTATATTCCCTGAGGTAGCACCACCTGTGGGTGGGTGTACAGGTAGAAGGGAAGGGGTGGGTTACAAAATTGGAGGTCACTGCTGGGATCTTTTGGTCGTTTCAGTACTCCTATTAGTTATATTGGGAAAAGCTGGTACCCACCCCCCCAATATTCAAAAGTTACAATGTCTCACATTTCATTGCATGATTTGTGCAAGGGTGCAGACGTTGATCCAAAAAAAGATATTTTGGTATAAGGGATCCCAGAAGCTACCCCAAGGGACGATGTAGAAAGTTTCCTAGGCAGCATAAAATGTTTAGAGAAAGTTATAGAATGTAGGAGGATCTACAGTTCTGCTCACCAATCCTATAGAGTTTTAACAGAGTGCAGAGAGGATGTTGATCCTTCCCGAGTGCCTGATCAGTTTTCTGCTGATGGAGACCCCACCCCATGGGTCCTCATTACGCATGCCACCCAGAAGCCTCCTGCCGAGGACCCTAAAGAACCCAGTGACTTTGAGAGGAAGTTACATTTATTATTAGCCACTGAAGGGAAATCAAGTTTAAGATATTAGACCTATATTTCCAGAGAGTGACCAGACAAAGAATAAACTCCCTGGTGAACCATGGGTCGGAGGACCTGATTGGTCCCCTTACTTGATGTTGCCTTGTGAACAGTACAGATGATTGCGTACTTTCTCTGGTACTATCCCCACATCCTCTGGCGAGGATGACTATGAAAGTTGGATTAGTCAAGCCACCCAGATGGTGCAAGTACGGAAATGTTCAGATGATGAGAAATGCAAACCCATAGCTGAAAGTTTGAGAGGTATGGCACTGGAGGTCACCTGATCACTGCGAGCTAGCCAACCAGATTGTACCCCTAGTGACCATCTCACCATACTATTTATTTATTTAAAAGTTTTACCAGGAAGGCAGTATAGCGCAGTGGTCTAAGGCGCTGAGCTGCAAATTTGGTGACATCCAGCAGGCCAGACCTGGGTTTGAATCCCACAGCTTCCACTTACATACTGTGTGACCCTGAGCAAGTCACTTAACCTCCTTGTGCTCCCAGGTCGCTCCTGTAAAAAAGCTTTCAGCTTAGTGTGCTATACCTGGTTAAACAACTAAATAAAAAAAAAACACTGAGCAGACTACCACTCGATTCCAGATGCGTCCTGGTGGGTGTTGGGGACGGGAGGATACATAAACAAATACAAATACAGAATTTATACAGAATATATACAGAATATGTACAGCAGCAAACAAACAGAAAAATGAGATAATAAGGCAACAAATTGGTACAAGGTGCAAATGACAACCACACAGAATCAGAGATATAACATTAAGAGTAACCACAGTTGGAGCTAAGTTGGAGAGCTAGGCCCTTGTCTAGTGTGAATTTAGGCTGCATGAATAGGTGGTGGAGAAGTGACCTTTGAGGAGGAAGCTGAGTTGCCGAGAGGAGGGAGCATGCCGAATGTACTCAGGCAGGGAGTTCCATGGTATTGGCACGCAAGCTGTAAAGGCTGACTGGCCAGCAGAGGTTGCCATGTAAGGGAAAAGAAGGGGCCAGGAGTTGAAGTTCCTGAGTGAGTATGCAGGGGGTGCTTGGGCAGTTAGGGTGCAAGCGATATAGGAGGGCAATAACTGGGCCCAGAAGCTGGCTGTGAGTCTATTACAGTGGGACTGATGTCTATCGAAGAGCGAGGGGAGGTTAAGGGACTGGTAGAGGTCGCAGTGGTGGGTGGAGGGTGTACAGTCCAGAGTGAAGCAACAAAAGGAGTGGAAAAGAGGATCCAGTCTAGCCAGGGTGGACTTAGCGGCAGCACTGTAGACCACGTCCCCATAGTCAAAAACAGGGAGGATCATTTTCTGAATAATTACCTTGCGGGCTGGCAGAGGAATACAGCCACGGTTACAGTGTAAAGCTCCCAGTCTGGGGTGCAGTTTTTTGTGGTTAGCATTGAAATGTGCAGAAGAGTCAAGGTACTGGTCAAGCCAGACCCCTAGACATCTGAAGGAGGTGCAAACCTCTAAGGGAGTCCCATCTAAGGTTTTGAAAGTAGGAATGGCGGGGAGTTGGGAAGAGTCTCTGCCTCGTGCCAAAGGTTAATGAGACCGTTTTCTTGGCACTGAGAATAAGCTGATTTGAGTGAACCAGAGCGGAACATAGCTGAAGTCCTGCTGGAGTCTGGGCGCCACTTCCAGGGGAGAGGGGCCTGAAGTAACAGTACTGTATCATCTGCATATATGTGAATAGATGTGTGTGGGCAGGCCTATGGCAGGTTGTTCAGGAAGATTGAGAACAGGACTGGGCCAAGGACAGAGCCTTGGGGTATGACAATGGTGACAGGGAGGGGGTCAGAAGTGGATGTACCAATTCTGACTGACTGGGCCTGTCTGCCAGGTTATGATTTGAACCAGCTGATGGCCGCACTTGAGAGCCCTGCATGGGAGAGCTTTGACAGGAGAAGGGCATGGGAGACAGTGCTGAATGCCTTAGCCAGGTCAACAAAAATGGCAGAGGTGGTGTGACCTTTGTCCGTGCCCGTAAGGATGGAATCGGTGAGTCTGAGGAGGAAGTGACAGTGGGTGGATTTCCGAAAGCCGACTGGTATTCTAGTAAAGAAAAGTGAGTAGTCAAGGAGTTGAGTGTTGAGAGAAGACTAAGTGTTCCTGGATTTTGGCTTAAACGGGGAGGAGGGAGATGGGGTGGAAGTTACCAGGGGAGGATGGGATGGCGATGGCTGGGGCGGAAAGGTAAAGCATTCTGGCATCCAGACCCGAGGCATTTACCCTTAGAGGGATTGAGGGCAAGCAGGGCATCGAATACTTCCGACGGAGTAATCAGGGAGAAGGAAAAAGCCGGGTAGGTGGTTTGGGTGGGTAGGGATGCAGATGCGGGAGGGTGCATGGCAGGTGATGGGTTTGAGAAGTTCCTATGGAGCAGTTGACCGTAAGAAAGATCTCATTTTTCAGTTGGGAGTTACTACCCCAGTACGTGGGGGACAGAGACTGTCCCATTACATGACTCGAGTAGAGACAATGATTCGTAAAACTGTTGAAGCTGGAGAAATGATCCCTGCACAGGTTGCACAGATGAGACTTGACCAAATTATATGTGGTGCTGTATATTCGCATTGGACTCTCATAACCTTAAGATTAAAGGAGTGCCATGCCAACCCCCTAACTTCAGATAGCTTCTTGATGAGGTGAGAGAGGAAGAGTCACAAGAAGATATTGCTAATTCTTTGAGAGCGCCAGCTGGGAAAGCCTTCCCCTTGCAGCCTCAAACTGTGAATAACCAAGAACAAACATATCTCTCGGATCTGAAAACACAGATAAAAGAAATCAGCGAGTATGTTAAGGCCATGCAGATGAAACAGATACCTCACCCGAGAGCCAACTCCTTGCCTCCTGGGCATGGACGCCTACTGAATTCTTTCTCTGATTCCAGGGTAGGTCCTCAATCCGCAACAGTACCCAGAAGTGAATGGTTCTGTTATTATTGTGGAGAAGATGGGCATATCGCACGAGGTTGTGTTAGATCTGAGAATCAGCAGTTAGTGAATGAGAAACGAGAGAGAAGGCAACAGCTGCAGGGAAACGACAATGGAGCCTGGTGAAGGAGTAGCCTGCGACTCTGAGATCAAACCGCTCCATAAAATGGACCAGCCCTATTGCATCTTTCAGAGACCAGTTACTCCGGTACCGTGATAGCCAACTTGTATGCGGCTGATGTGGTCGTGTCCACATCCTCGCCTGAGAAGACTGTTCGACTTAATGAAGGAGCATTTAATTTTGGTTCATCTCCTATCCCTACCAGCTAGAAGAATTGGCTGAAGAAGGAGTTGGTAGAAGGATCCGATGTGTTTTCTTGCCATGAATGGGATGCGAGTTGTGCGAAAGGAGAAGAGCATTGCATCCGCTAACGATGAACGCCTATTTCATGAAGATCAAAGAGATTGGTTCCTGTAGACACTGAGAATGTTAGAAGACATCTACGTACAAGAACTCCTAAAAGCAGGGATAATTTCCGAATCCCACAGTCCATATGCCTCGTCTATAGTGGTGGCCTGAAAAAAGAATGGGGCAGTGAGAATGTGCATTGACTATTGCACCCTAAATCAACGAATGGTGGCTGATCAATATACTATGCCTTGAGTTCAAGACGCCTTAGATAGTCTCACTGGCAACAGATGGTTTTCTGTTTTAGATTTGCGCAGTGGCTACTACCAGATACCAATGGCTAAGGAAGATAAGGAAAAGACAAAGTTTATTTGTCCCCTGGGATTCTACCAGTTAGAGAGAATGCCCCAAGGAATCTCTGGTTCCCAAGCTATGTTCCAGCATTTGATGGAAAAGGTGGTGGGTGACATGAATCTTTTAGAAGTTTTAGTCTACTTGGATAACTTGACAGTGTTTGGGAAAACACTGGAAGAGCATGAAACCTGACTACTCAAAGTACTGCACCAATTGAAGGAGCATGGGTTGAAACTCTCGCTGGACAAATGTCAACTCTGCCAGACTTCCGTGAAGTATGTGGAACATATTGTTTCCGAACAAGGTATCGGTACTGATCCAGAAAAAGCGAAGGCTCTTACCACATGGCCTAGACCCAACAACTTGAAAACTCTTTAGTCCTTCTTAGGATTCTGCGGGTACTACCGGAGATTTGTAAAAGACTACTCTGCTGTGGTGAGGCCTTTGTTCAGACTAACTCAAGGATATCCTCCGACTCAGAAGAGTAACAATCTAGGAGCCATGAAGACCTCCCTGAACAAATACTTTAGAATCAATTAACCTTTTGGGGACCAATGAATGTGAGAGTGCATTTCAAGAGATTATTCACTGCCTAACAGAAGCTCCTGTTCTGGCCTTTGCTGATTACACTAAGCCATACACTTTGCACAGTGATGCCAGCATGGATGGTTTGGGCACCGTACTCTACCAAGAGCATGACAAAGGTATGAGACCTGTTGCCTATGCCAGTCGCAGTTTTGACACCTCCTGAAAAGAACTATCCAGTCCGTAAGTTAGAGTTCCTCGCACTGAAATGGGCAGTGACTGATCAATTCCATGAGTACCTGTATGGAGCTAGATTTGTGGTGCTTATGGACAATAATCCCTTTACATATGTGCTGATAACTGCCAAGATGGATGCCACAGGGCACAGATGGATCTCTGCCCTATCAGCTTACAATTTCTACTTGCAATATCGTCCTGGGTGAAATAACATAGATGCCAATGCTCTGTCCAGATGCCCCTATAGTACTCCCCGCACAGAGGGGCCTTGGACCTATGTTACAGAAGATGGAGTGAAAGCTGTTTACCAAATTATGGTGCATGATGATTGACCTGCCATCACTAATCCAGACCGAGCAGTGGATCTCCTTGGAGTACATCCTGATGCCATACCGTAAGTGTACACACAATTCACCACCCTGCACAACACCTCTTTGCCTCATTTATCTCCTACAGATTTAAGAAAACCACAGCAAGCAGATCCTAGTTTATGAGACATTATCATAGCAAAAGAGAAAGGTTGGTCTTC
The DNA here is from genome assembly GCA_016271365.2 of Neoceratodus forsteri. Classification (NCBI taxonomy): domain Eukaryota; kingdom Metazoa; phylum Chordata; order Ceratodontiformes; family Ceratodontidae; genus Neoceratodus; species Neoceratodus forsteri. The sequence goes on along the minus strand of CM057456.1, from coordinate 684,668,491 downwards.
CTCTCAAGTCAAAGCAACCCTGCCACATGTATCACTTCTTATGAGAGAGTGGGACAAGTTTTCATTAAAGCATGGACTGCTGTATCATATCTCAAAGACACAAATGCATTTTCCCAAAGAGCAACTGGTGCTGCCCAAAAAGTATTGTCGGATGGCTTTGCGAGCCCTTCACAAAGACGTGGGACATTTGGGAATTGATAATGTTGGGCCTGGTACAAGACCGCTTCTACTGGCCTTACATGGCTATGGAGGTGGAAAGACATTGCAAAAGCTGTAATAGGTGCATCACTTGTAAAACTTTACCCAAGCGAGCAGCGCCTCTTGTGAATATCACTAACAGTGGGCCTATGGATTTCGTCTGTATGGACTTCCTTTCCCTTGAACCTAACAGAAAGGGGATCAGTAATATTTTAGTAGTGACTGACCATAGTACCCACTATGCACAGGCTTTCCCTACAAAAGATCAAAGAGCAACCACTGTGGCTAAAGTATTGGCCGAAAAGTATTTTGTGCACTATGGAGTCCCCAAACGCTTGCACTCAGACCAAGGGAGACTCTGAGAGTCGTTTGATCAAAGAACTTAGAAGCATTATGGGCATAGAGAAGTCTCGTACTACTCCATATCACCCTTAAGGTGACCCTCAGCCAGAGAGATTCAATAGAACCCTATGCAATATGCTAGGAACATTGGAGCCCAACAGAAAGCCATTCTGGAGTCAGCAAGTACCTTTCCTAGTCCACGCCTACAATTATACAAAAAATTATTCAACTGAGTTCTCGCCTTATTTTTTGATGTTCGGAAGAGGAATCTAGTAGACTTATGTTTTTCGGTATCAGCAGATGATGCCTTACCAAAGACACACTTGGAGTATCCCAGGAGGCTGCAAGCACAACTTACTGAAGACTATCGGGTAGCCAAGGAAGCAGCTGCAAAGTCCGACCTAGCAAACAAGAACAGATATGATAAGAGAGTCCGAGAACAAGCTCTTCAGCCTGAAGATTGAGTATTGATTCAAAACTTGGGACTGACAGGCAAACACAAGATAGAGGATCGCTGGAAATCTGATCCTTATGTAATAGTGGAACAGCTTCCAAATTTGCCAGTTTATAGAGCAAGAATGGAGAATGGAAATATGGTGGTTAAAACTCTGCATCGAAATCACTTATTGCCAATTGGTCAACTGTTGCCAGAAGTTGTAAATTCAGTACCTCTCTCACCTCCATGGAGGCCGGTTACTAGAAATGAGACAAGGCATAAGAGACACAGTCATGTTCAACCGCCAGTACCTGTTGCCCCACCGGCAATGCTGTCTGACGTGTTCAGCAGTAGTTCTGACGATGAAGAACTGTATGTTTGCCCGATACCCCGTCAACATTGGCTTGCACCACATACCACTGACTATCCATTTACAGCACCAGAAGGTAGTAAATACGAGTCATTCCAGACCACTGAATCTTGTTGCAGTACACTTTGTTCCGACTGACACTGGGCCCACAGTCATGAGCTATGTTCCAAATACAGAGAATGTTGAGACTCCAGTAATAAAACCCATCCAGCACATTGAAAGATTCAAACTCCCTGTGGCGGAGTATGCAGAACCTATAAATGATCCTGATCAAATCATTGCTGAGGAACCTGTAATGCCCCATCACTCTGGTAGAGAAGTCAAGCAAAGAGTTAAGCTTCCTGGGATGTAGGAGGAGTCTGCGGCGCCTAACAGCTGCCCCTCATACACCACGTAGTGCATCACTCTCGGAGGTGGCACCGTTGACGCCAACTCCTCTAAGAAAAAAAATAAAAAACTCCCGTGGCGGGTGCGCGCCTCCGACTACATCCCAAGCAGTAATAAATGGTGAAGATTGACAAGGGAAGATGGTGTGTTTGTAATCAGCTCCTGCTGCTGACAAGCTAAAATCCTGCAATTTTCTGCCTTCTGCGCAAGCTGGAAACAGACAAAGACCTTCCAAGAAAACGAAATTCAGAGGGTGTATTTTTATCTGCTTTCAATGTGACCAGATAGAAGATCCTGTGGTTGATATCTTCTGTGCAGGTTCAGGACTGGTAACTAACTATTATAACGCCTGAAATGATTTGTTGCCTGTAAGGAAGAGTGAGGTAAACTAAAGCTACTGCCTCATTTCCCCTACCAGTTCAGAGACTTGAGTTCATTGTGCTGTACCTATGCTCTGAGGTACTGCCTGTTACCTGAATTTCTGCTTACCTATAGTCGAGATGAGTGAAGACAAGTCCCTTTGTGGGGTGAAGACTGCTTACCTACAGTCAAGGTGGGTGAAGACATGTCCCTTTGTGGGGTGAAGACTGCCTACCTACAGTCGAGGTGGGTGAAGACAAGTCCCTTTGTGGGGTGAAGACTGCTTACCTACAGTCGAGGTGGGTGAAAACAAGTCCCTTTGTGGGGTGAAGACTGCCTACCTACAGTCGAGGTAGGTGAAGACAAGTCCCAATGTGGGGTGAAGAGCCTGCATTCCAAGCCTTTCAAGCCTGTTCTTCCAAGTTGCCTGAAAAGGGGAGACATCCCCCAACATCCTGCATCTGTGTCATCAAAGGCCGTGAATACTGGGTTTTACCCACACAAATACTTTCCCAAGTGTTCAGCTAGCTAGCTTTTAACATTACATCTGGGCTTCCTGCTCGACCTTAACAACGCCCTTAGCAGCTAGTGCAGCAAGGAATAAACTGTTTCACTGCACCCACTGGTGCAGTTGGTACTTTGCTCTGCAGCCACTCAGTATTTCATCTGTGCTGCACCCAGCTTTTCCACATCACAGGCCTGCAACTACTCAGTGTGTGCACAATAATATTGAGAGCTCTCACAAGGACTGTGGGGTTAACTGGTGCACCAGTGGGGGAGTAGATCTGGGACTGGTAATTCTGAACTGCATTGTACCATTCCTGAATGTCTGTGTGTTTGATGTCACTGATTTTACATAGAGTCTAGAATATTATTGAATGCTCTTACTTCCCTTTGTTTCCACTGCTCCCTACCTCTTTATTCACCCCAAAATAAACCCCCGTTGTTTATTTTTCTGAAAACTGTTGCAGCCATTGCATTATAGTGTAGTGTGATATTTAATGCTTAGAGGTATAAGTGGGGAGGGGTCTGTATATTGTTTTACCTGTTTCCAAGGGAAGGGGCTGAACATCATTTCCTGTGGGGAAGCAGCCTGGCAGTACGTTGCTGGAAGGATCCCCACAGCTGGAGGCACCGTGCCAATCACACAGCCAATTTTACCCACAAACCCGGGTGCCAATCTATATTCCCTGAGGCAGCACCACCTGTAGGTGGGTGTGCAGGTAGAAGGGAAGGGATGGGTTACAGGTCTAATCATAACACAATTCTAAGTTTTTTTTCTTTACCTATATAATTCTTAGAACACACCCAGTTTTACTTCTCAGAGGAGGAGCTTTCCACACAGAACTTGAGGCAGGCCCCCACTGTTTACAGAATTCACTAAAAAATACCACCAGCAGCTTAATCTGGTTCAAGATCAGTTGGCATTCATCTGTATCCCCCGGGTCGTGCCTGAAAATAGGCAAGAATTTGTCTAGTGCACTTACCCGGTCAACAAAAAACAAAATAAAATGAAATAAAATAAGAATCAAGCAGAGTTCACACATAACTGTCCAGATTCCAGTCCAGGATATAAGCTTCTTTCTCCAAGAATTGCACAGGCTTTTCCTTTGCTCGTGTTATACAAGACGTTAAGTGGTATGACTTAACAGAGGGTGCTCCCTTCCCCTTCTCTGGAACTTTCTAGAAGCATCCCAAGCTGCCTGACCTACTACTTGAGAAACTGCCTCACAGTCATCCTGCCCATGTCATTAGCCTAGTCAGTAAGCTGGCTCTAACACTCAGACAGTGAGTGACAGTTCTTTTCACCTTGTCCTGCTCTCGCAGATGTACCCTGTCTATTGCTAGACAAGTCACATCATGAACCCCCATCGTTAACCAACATCAGTGCATTTAGAAACATAGAAACACAGAATGTGACAGCAGATAGGGCCACTGGGCACAACCAGTCTGCCCATGCTTTTTAACCTTCATTTTTGCTGCAGATCCTACTTGATTTACAGCACAACCCCCCACCCCATGATTCCCTCGTGCCTGTCCCAGGCATTTTTGAACCCACCACTGTCTTCACCCCAGTACCTCCACCGATCGGCTGTTCCAGGTATCCAACTCCCTTTCTGTGAAGAAGTACTTCCTCACATCCTTCTGAATTTACCCTCCTCCAAATTCATAGCATGCCCCCTTGATCTAGTGCACATTTTTCTCTGAAAAATACCCCCGTACCTTATTAACCCTTGTGAGGTATTTAAAGGTTTCTGTCACGTCCCCCCCCCCTCCTCCAAGTGTACATATTTAGCTCCTTTAACCTTTCCTCACAGGCCTTTTGATGCAAACCCTGCACATTTTGGTAGCCCTTCTCTGGACCACTTCCTCTCGATGTCCTTCTTGAGATGTGGTCTCCAGAACTGGACACAGTCCTCAAGGTGGGGTCTTACCAGCTATCTACATAGGGGCAGAACCACCTCCCACCTCCTGCTGGTGATACCCCTTCCTATAAACCCCAGCATCCCATCAGCCCTTCCAAATTCCCTGTCATACTGCCTATCCACTCTCAGGTCATCCGATATGATTACCCCCAAGGTCTCTTTCCTGCTTTGTCTTTTTCAGCATCACTCTGCCCATTTTATACTCCCCTCCTGGATTTCTATGACCCAGAGTATTTTGCACTTTTTTGCTTTAAAACCCAGCTGCCTTGTCCGGCTCCATGACACTAGATGAAGGGGATTCACCTGGCATGCTGGCGACCCAGGTTCGCGTCTGAGCTTGGGAAGACAGAAGCGGAGACCAATAAGGAGGGCTAGGAATATTTGAGGGACGCTCTCCTCCTGGGGGGTGGGACAGAAGTCAGCATCTCCCTTGAGTGGCTCCTACTGTCTGGCCTGTGGTGATACCCTTTGTGACGTGGGTGACCACACGCCGCAGGTGCATTCAGCCAGGACACAGCAGCATGCAGCAGCAATGGGTGGAAGGGGTAGCGGGGAGAAACAGTGGGAAACAAATGGCTGCCTGGCGGTCTGGATGATGGCGACCCGTTCCCCCCCCAACTGCTGCGAGTCAGAGGTTTCCATGCTGCACCCCGCGGGCCAGGTGCAGATAGCAGCATCTGTGGCGCGGGAGTCTCCCTCCCGGTCGTGACCACAGGGAGGGGTCCTCCGCAAAGGATATGCCGGGACAACCGGGGCTTCAACATGATGAGGGGCAGTGGACGGTGACTAGGGATCGGTGGCAGGGGTAGGCTTGGTAGCTCGAAGGAGTGAACACCCAGGTCTGCCTGGGGAGAAAACAGATAATACAAAGAAAAAAACAGCTGCTATACCCTTGACCATGCTTCCAGTCTTTTCAGATCCTGACCATCCTCTTCACCCCCCCCGTAGTGTCCACTCTGTTGCAGATCTTGGTATCCTCCACAAAGAGGCAGACAGTTCCTCTGATATGTCACTTATAAAGACACTGAAGAGGACTGGTCCTAGCACTGATCCCTGTGGTACTCCACTGGTCACCCTCCCTTCCTTGGTGCACACTCCGTTTACCACTACCCTCTGTGTCCTATCCGTTAACCAGTTCTTTACGCAGGTTACCACCTTTTTTACCTACCCCCAAGTTACCCAACCTGCTTACCAGTCTCCTATGTGGAACAGTGCTGAAAGCCTTCCTGAAATCCAGGTAGGCCACTTTCATCATTCTTCTCTGATCCAGCTCCTTAGTCATCCAGCTAAAGAAATGTATCAGATTTTTTTGGCAGGACCTTTCCTCTGTGAAACCATGCTGTCCTGAGTCCTGTAATTCGTTGGATACAAGATATTCCACAATCCTTTCCTTTACTAGTGTTGCCATTAACTTAAACAGCACCGATGTCAGGCTGACCGGCCAATAATTGCCCACCTCTTCCTTGCTACCACTTTAGTGAAGTAGGACTACACCTGCCCTTCCCCAATCCTCTAGTACCATGCCAGTTTCCAGTGATCTTTTAGAGAGGTCTGTCAGAGGTGCAGCTAGTACTTCCCTGACCTCCCTCAGCACCACGTCTGGCCCCATAGCTTTGTCTGTCATCAGGTTAGGAAGTGCTTTATGGACTCTCTCCACAGAGAACGATCAGTGTCCATTTCCCTACCATGAAAGCTCCTGGCACCTTTTCGTGGTCCCTCCCCTTTCCCTTCACATTGAGCAGAAGTATTTGTTCATGTTTGCTTTTTCTTGATCCCCCTTCGTAAGTAATCACCTTCCCTCTTTAACCATACAATCCCTCCCTTTGCCTTCATTTTTCCGCTAACATTACCTAAAAACTGTGTTATCCACTTTTGATACTTCCTGAGCTATTCTTTCTTCAGTTTGTACCTTTGTACTCCTTACTGCCTTGTCTGACTCTCTCCATTTTCCCTGATACTCTTCTCTATTCTCCTCTCTCTGAGTCTCCTTATAGCTTCTGAATGCTGCTCTTTTAACCTTTACCTTATCCGCTACTTCTTTCAAGAACTATAGCGGTCTCCTCTTTCTTTTACTTTTGCTTACTTGCTTGACTTAGAGGTTGGTTGCCTTCACTATGCCCTACATTAGTTTGGCCTGCTTTTCCTCCACCACCCTCAGGTAATTTCCCCTTGCCAGGTCATTCCTGACGCATTCACCCATCTTAGTAAAATCAGCCCTTCTGAAGTCCAGAACCCTTGCCATTGTGTGGCTGGATTCTGCAGCTGTTCTGTTATGTTGAACCACACTGTACAATGATCACTGGGTTCCCAGACGTCTTCCCACCTTGGCATCTGCAATGCTGTCCCTGTTAGCAAGCACCAGGTCCAGGGAGTCCAGGATGTCCCTGCTTCTAGCTGAAAATGCAGCAGGAAGGCTCCAATCTACATCCAACAGACTGAAGTCCCCACCAGTAACACCTCCCCCTTTTCTGCCATTTTGTCAACTGCTTCTAACATTACTTTAAGTCCTCCCCCATGCCAGACCTGTAGATTGCACCAGTCCGAACAGTGGCTTTGTTTCCTGACTTACGAGCGACCCACAGCACCTCTGCCCCCCTTCAATTTCCTGTATTTCTGTTGCTTTTATGCTTTCCTTCACATAAACTACCACTCCAACTACTTTCCTTCCTACCATGTCCCCTCTGAACAGTTATAAAGTGATCACTGGCTATTTATTGATATTTCCTCCACCGCTAAAGAAGACCTATCTAGTTTAGCCTTCTGCTTGCAACAGTTTACCCAACATACAGCAAAAAATTTTATGAAGATCTCAGGCGATGAATTTGTAACAACTATGGACTCTGAAAATCAGTCAGGTCACTGATCTGTTTACCTGCCTTCCCTGAAACATAGAAACAGAAGTTGATGGCAGATAAGGACTGCAAGGCCCATCCAGTCTGCCCATTTCTTTTTCTACCTTATAAATGTGCCATCGGCCTTTGCTCTGTCAGTGGCCTATCTATTCATACTCATCTGTATTGCTCTCTTATGCCTATCCCATGCCTGTTTGAAGCCCTGCATTGTATTCATAGCCACCACTTCCTGAGGTAGGCTGTTCCATGCATCCACCACCCTTTCTGTGAAAAAAAATTTCCTCACATTCCCCCTTAATCGGCTTCCCTCTAATCTCATGCTGTGTCCTCTTGTCCTGTTGTTTTTCTTATATTTAAACATGTTAGACTCTTTCACCTTGTTAATGCCCTTAAGGTGTTTGAATGTCTCGAACGTATCACCCCTCTTCCTCCTTTGCTCAAGGGTATACATATTGAGCTCCGTTAATCTGTCCTCATATGTCTTCTGATGCAGTCCCTGCACCATTTTGGTTGCCCTTCTCTGGACTGCCTCAATTTGGTTAATGTCCTTGTGAAGGTGTGGCCTCCAGTACTGCACACAGTACTCCAGATGGGGCCTAACCAGTGTCTTGTAAAGAGGGATTATTACCTCCCTCTTACGACTTGTGATAGCCCTATTAATACACCCTAACAACCCCTTAGCCTTACCTACTGCTTTAGACGTCTGCTTGGATGATTTCAGGTCATCGGTGATGATGATGCCCAAGTCTCTTTCTTCTTTTGTGACTGCCAGCAACTCCCCTCCCAGCCTACAGGTGGCTTCAGGGTTTCTCTTCCCTATGTGCATAACCTTGCACTTCTTTGCATTAAATCCCAGTTGCCACTCTTCTGACCATTTTGCTAGTTTATCCAGATCTCTTCTCATTCTGCCCACCCCATCTGGATCATCTACTCTGTTGCAGATCTTGGTGTCAGCTGCAAATAGACAAGCCTTACCCTCTAGTCCATCTGCAATGTGACTAATGAAGATACTGAAGATGACTGGCCCCAGGACTGATCCCTGGGGTACCCCACTTGTGACTTGCATCTTTTCTGACTGTATACCATTTACCACCATTCTCTGTTTTCTGCCCGTCAACCAGTTTGCCACCCAGATGACCAACTTCTGACCCGCCCGAGCCTACCCAGCTTATTTATCAATCTTCTATGTGGAACAGTGTTGAAAGCTTTGCTGAAGTCAAAGTAGGTGACATCAACTGCTCCCCCTTGGTCCACCACTCTGGTTACCCAGTCAAAGAAATCTATGATATCAGTTTGACAGGACCTTCCTTTTGTAAACCCATGCAGTCTTGGATCCTGTGCCCCTATGGATTCCAGGTGTTGCACTATCCTTTCCTTAAGGCGTGCCTCCTCCATAATCTTGCCCACTACTGCGGTAAGACTGACTGGTCTGTAGTTCCCTGCCTCCTCCATGCTACCACTCTTGTGGAGCGGGATCACATGAGCCCTTCTCCAGTCTTCTGGGACCTCTCCTGTGCTCACAGACTCACTAAACAGTTCTGCTAATAGCACTGCTAGTTCCACTCTTAGCTCCTTAAGTACCCTAAGATATATGCCATCAGGTCCCATTGCCTTGTCCACCCTGAGCTTAGCGAGCTCTTGTAGGACCTTTCTTTTGTGATGGGAGTAGTGCTCACCTCCTTCCCCACTGTGTCCACGGTGCTGAGCTATGGGCCCTGCCCTACCTTCTCTTCAGTAAATACTGAGCAAAAGTATCTATTTAGGATATATGCTTTTATAGGGTCCTCCTCATCACATGCCCCCTTTTCTGCTTTGAGCTTTGCAATACCCCCTCTGGACTTTCTCCTTTCACTAATGTATTTATAGAAAGTCTTGTCACCTTCTTTTACTGTTCGTGCTAGTGTTTCCTCAGTTTGGGACTTTGCCTGCCTCACTACCTTCCCTGCTTCCCTTAGGGCAGTTTGGTATGCCTCCCTGTCTTCATCCCGCTGTGTTCCCTTATATTTCCTGAAGGCCAGCCTTTTGGCTCTGACCTTTTCTGCTACTGCCTCTCCAGTATGCTCACTCCCAAGTGTTCTAAAGTGACGCTGTCTAGGGGTCTGACAAAGTGCCTGATTGACATTTTGACTGCAGTATACTAAGGAGTCCCAAAAAGGCTGAAACACGTGTCTGTACCCTTTGTCATTCTCAGCCTATGCTGGATGACATGTACAAGCCTGTTTAGAAGGCAAGTGGTTGGATTTTCAAAAGGCTCTGAATGCCACAAGTCCTGGGTGGCAGGAGAGTGCAGTGGTTTAAAGCTCTGAGCTGCTAACCTGGAGACCTGGATTTGAATCCCACAGCTCCACCTGCATACTGTGTGACCCTGAGCAAGTCACTTAACTTCCTTGTGCTCCCAGATCGCACCTGTAAACAAGCTGTCAGCTTAGTGTGTCTCTCCTATTAAAAAAAAAAAAAAAATGAGGCGCAGGGCTTGTGGCATTCTCACAGCTGGTGAGGTCAGGATTCTCTATCCCGTGCGCTAACTGCTGAGAGTTAGACTAACTTTTTCTGGTCTAGCTTGCAGCAATCCCCAGTACCATTTGGCGCGAGCTGTTGTAAATCAGTAAAGTGTCATAACTGCGCCCAACCTACCAAAATCGGATGCGGATGAAGCCAATATGTTTGGCGCAGCTGTGCCAAAAAAAGGGTTTGATGCAGGGCTTGACATAAGTTAAGAGGCACAAATTTGTCACTTTAGCATGCACTGCTACTGCAAACACTTTGATATTTTAACATCTCAGAAAGAAGCAACAAATGTTTAACCTATAACACCAAATGTGTGCGTGGGCTGCATTTCAAGACTTCTAAAATTACCAGCTGATGATTGACTAATCTTGAAAACCACTTTAAAAATTAGTGTCTTCACCACATGCCTTTGAAATAAATGCCAAGTATCGGCTACTTTCCGGTTAATGATGCTTTCTGTTCATCATTATGTTTGGGGATTTCTCGAACAAAAGGCACAAATTCAAAAGACATGAATGTTATAGACTGCTATGTAACACATATTTCCATAACCCCTACCAAGTATACCCAGAAAGACAGTGTTTTGAGTTTTGTGCATATTGTTTAGAGAGACAAGATATGAGATAAAAAAACAGGTTACTCACCTGTAACAGTAGTTCTAGCAGTGGTATATGTTGTTCATCCACACTTATTGGCAGGTACCTTGCCGCTTTAAAAAGTGCCGGAAAATCTTCAAGCTGGCTCCTCCCACCCAACCGGGTGGTGTAACCCTCGGCTCCGCCCCATGACGCCAGATCTTCGCCCACTGGAAGCCAGGTTTGTGAGTCCACTGACAGGGAGGTCCTAGAACTACTGTTACAGCTGAGTGACCTGTTTTCTAGGATCATGGATATGTTGTTCATCCACACTTACTGGCAGACTCCTAGAAGTTCTCCAGGAGGAGGGAGGCAAGGCGCACCCCCCCCAACAGAAATACTTACTTGAGGAACAGAGATTGGAGAACTGAGGCCCCAAAACCAGCGTGACTCAAGGTCGATGTGGTAATGGGTATTGAAGGTGTTTGCTGTCTTCCAGGTAGCAGCCCGACAGATTTCCTGGATAGGGATGTCCCTGGAAGCAGCCACCGATGCAGCAGTATGGCGGGTAGAATAAGCTCTTAACCCTTTGGGAGGCTCCTTGCCCGCCAACTCGTAGCACAGACTAATGCAACATGTAATCCATCGAGCAATCATCCTCTTTGCTGCAGGTCTGCCAGAAGCGGCTTCAGCCTAGGTGACAAACAGCTAGCGAACCTCTCCCCGAATCTCCACCATCCTCTCCTTATAATAGGAGAGAGCTCATCTCAGGTCCAAAGTATGGAGCCTGTATTCGGCCTCCGAGGTGTAATTAGGGTAGTACAGTAGCAGAGTCAACACCTGGTTACGGTGAAACTCTGACACCACCTTCAGAAGGAATTTCGGTTGGGGGTGCAGAACAACCTTGTCCCTGTGGAAGACCAGATAAGAGGATTCCACCGAGAGTGCTTGGAGCTCCCCTGTCCTTCTGGCAGATGTGATAGCCACCAGGAAGGCCATCTTCCACGAAAAGTATGACAGCTCACACTTGTGCATTGGTTCGAATGGCTTGCCCATGAGCTTTGCCAGTACCAGCAGTAGATCCCATGGAGGTGGAGGTTCACGCACCGGAGCGGATATGTGATCCAGGCCTTTGAAAAAGCACCCAACCATTGTCTCCTGTGCCACCATCGGCTGACCAGCCCGCGCCCAGGAAGCAGAGATGGCTGCCAGGTGCACCCTAAGGGTCGATAACCAAAGACCCCCTTTGGACAGAGACCAAAAGTAGTCGAGAATGTTAGCCACTGGACAGGACACAGGGTCAGGGCCCTTTCCCTGACACCAAATGGAAAACCTTTTCCATTTGAAGGCATAACATTTTCTGGTCGATTCCTTTCTGGATGCCTCTACCACTGTGAGGACATCCTCGAAAAGACCCAAAGCCTGGAACTCTAGCTGCTCATGTACCAGGCTGTGAGGTGCAAGGATTGAAGGTCCAGATGGAATACCTTCCCCTGGTTGACTGAGATCAGGTCCGGGCGTGCTGGAAGCCGCTCCGGGGGCCTGTTGCTGAGGCTGAGGAGATCTGGGTACCAGAACTGGCGTGGCCAGTCTGGGGCTACCAGACTCACCTATGCCTTGTCCCTCCCCACCTTGAGGAGCACCTGTGGATCAAAGGAAATGGAGGGAAGGCGTAGAAGAGGCCTGGGGTCCACGCCTCAGGAAGGCATCCCCGGCACCAAGTCCTGCTGAGGGGGGTGGGCATGAAACAGCCTCAGCTTGGGTTTTCCCTGGAGACAAACTGGTCCACCAACGGTTTGCCCCAGTGGGAGTACAGACTGTATGCTACCTCTGGATGGAGAGACCACTCATGGGATGTCTCGCCTATGCGGCTGAGGGCATCTGTCAGTTGGTTTGATGCTCCTGCCATGGGGATGGCTAGGAGATCTGCCTCCAGACAGCTCACGAGTGTCCAGATGCAGAGCGCTTCCCTGCATAGCAGACGGGAATGCATGCCACCCTGTTTGTTGATGTAGTACATGGTCGTGATATTGTCCGTCTGGACTTGAACCACTTGACCCCGGAGCTGCGGAGTGAAAGCTGACAGTGTCAGTCTGACTGCTCTGAGCTCCAACAGGTTGATGTGATGATGGGACTCCTTGGGGGTCCTGAACCCGTGGGCCCTGTTGTCCCTCATGTGGGCTCCCCAGCCCATGAGAGAGGCATCAGTTGTAAGGATGGCTGTCGGCTCGGGCCGGACAAATGGGATCCCTTCCCACAACCATCCTGGGACGGTCCACCATTGGAGAGCATCCCACATCTTCTGGGTCACAGAGATCAGCCGGTCTAAATGACCGTGGCGCTCAGTCCACTGGGCGGTCAGCCCCCATTGAAGGGGGCGCATGTTCCACCGGGCCCAATGGACCATGGAGGTGCATGCCGCCATGTAACCCAGAAGGCGCAGAAAGTCCCGGGCAGGGAGCAACCGCCCAACCAGGAATGATTGGGCAAAGGAGTAGAGAACCTCTGCCCTGTCCGCCAGGAGCTGAGCTTTGGCTTGATGAGAGTCGAGCTCTGCCCTGATGAAGCACATCACCTGAGAAGGCATGAGCTCCGACTTGGCCTCATTAATCAGGAGGCCGAGTTGGGAGCAGGTCTGGAGGGCCAGGTCCTTGGAGCTCTCCACCTCCTGCTGGGTGGAAACTGCTAGGAGCCAAACATTGAGGTAGGGGTCAATTCTGACCCCCCCCAATGCCTGAGGTGGGCTGCCACCACTGCAATGCATTTGGTGAAGACCCGTGGGGCTGATGACAGGCCGAATGGCATGGCTTGGAACTTGTACAAGGTTCCCTCTGCCCAAAAGCAGAGGAACCACTGGTGGGACGGATGGATTGGGATGTGAAAAAACACGTCCTGGAGATCCAGTGAGCAGAACCACATGTTTCGCTCCAGGGATAGTATGATCCGAGACAGACTGACCATCTGGAAGGAGCGTGACCTGAGATACTGATTCAGGTCGTTCAGATCTAGAATGAGGTGCCAGCCCCCTGTCCGCTTGGGAACCAGGAAGTACTTGGAAACGAAGCCTGGGTCTGCTGGAGGATATGCCACTGGAGCTACTGCCTCCTTAAGCAAGAGCTAAGCAATGTCATCTCGGACAGCTGACTGAGTGTGGGTGGATACCCTCTCCTCTCGTGGGCCGCGGGCTCGGCCTGGAGGGTACTGCTCGAATTCCAGAGGCAGTCCCTGGCCAACCACTTCTAAGACCCACCTGTCTGTGGTAACAGTGGACCAGGCAGAATGAAAGTGGCGGAGCCGGACCCCCATGGGAGGACCCAGAGCTGGCGTGAAGGGAGTAGGGGTGGCAGCCCCCACCTTGTCACTGGGCAGGCTTGGAGGCAGAGGATCCAGGGCCTGAACCTCGGCCTCCCTCACAGGCCTGGGAGGGTCCGGGCTTGGGCTGGGGGCACCAAGCTTGAGCCTGCTGCTGCTGCATCTGCCCCTTTTGAAAGGAGGACTGCTGGGCCGCAGGGGAAGAGTGCTGAAAAGGCTTCTTCTTCTGCTGCTGCTTCTTAGGACCAGAAGAACCCTTACAAGCTGTGGCGTCCAAGGTGGCACTCGACTGCTCAATGCACTCAAGGTGACCAGCCACACCTGGGCCGAAGAGATCGGTGCCCAGGAAAGGCACATCAGCTAGTTTGTGCTGAGTATCCACCGGAAAGGAGGAGAACATCAGCCAAGCCCTGCATCGAGAGGCAACTGCGACTGCCAACAAGCGGGCACATGAGTCCCCGATATCCAGAGCCATCTGGAGCTGTTGTTTGGCAACAGCCCAGCCTTGGTCCTGGATCTGCTTGACCGTGGTCTGCAGGTCAACGTGGGAGATGTGGGAGGACTTCATCCAAGGACCCCAAAAGGGCATGGAAGAAGTGCGCCATGATGACGGCCGAGCTTGCCTGACGGAAGCCTAAAGATAAGGCAGCATAGACCTTCTGGGCAAAGTGATCCAAATATTTGAATTCTTTCTCAGGAGGTGTGTCGGTAACGGTTAGAACTACCAGTACACCTGAACACAGAGGCGGTCACAAGGCTCTCGGTCAAAGGGTGCTCTGTGAACCCCACAAGGGACTCCATGGGTACCGCATACTTGCGGGCCATGTGGGCAGACGGAGATGGACAGGAGGCAGGGTACTGCCAAAGTTCTAAGGCTGGGCCAACAATGGCCTCGGCCACAGGAAAGGCTTCTGTCGAGGTATCCCCTCTCGAGGATGTCAGTGAGAGGGTACTCCGCCTTTTTCTGGATAGGCTCCAGGGGCATCTCTGTGGACTCAGAGATGAGGCGAAGAATGCCCTGAAAGGACGAAGGACTTCCCTCCGTCTCTATCCCACCAGCAGATTCATCATCCCCTGGATGAGAATAGAGGCCAGTTTCATCCGAATCCAAGGAATCCGGATACAGCGGTCGACCGCCCACATCACCCTCGACCCGCCATGGGCGCTCAGAGGTGACAGTGACCGAGAGTCGCCAGGGAAGCCCGGTGTACGGTCTAGCTTCCTTAGAAGGAGCCCCTCCCACAGACTGCTTGAGCGGTGGTTCCACCAAAATCGGTGGAGAGACTGGTTTAAGCCAAACCGGAGGTTTCATCAGCTCTGTGGGTGGAGGAACCAACTTAATCGGCTCCAGAGGAGTCGGCTTCGGCCTGGGAGACAAAAACTAATGAATAACTGGGGTGGGAACTGGGGAAGGCTTGTGTCCAGTCAAAATCAGCTGTTGCCACATGAGATCCTCATAGCACCGACGGAGCTTCCGCCAGAGGCTCTCCTCATCTGGGGAGGACGAGGACGACCGATGGCATCACCTCTTTTTACAGCGCTTATGGCCCTTCCTTGGCCTTTCAGTCGAGGGGGTCCGAGACCTCGACTGAGATCAGATGGGCTGACTCAGTCGCTCTGGAGACATCGGTGGGACCGGTGACTTCCCGGGGTCAGGGACCACTACCTTAGCAGAATTCCCAGCAGGCTGGGTCCCTCATCGGGAAAGTAAGGACCAGAGTCCGAGAGAGGAGAGAGAGAGAGAGAGAGAGAGTTGTCGCATCGAGTTCAAGACAAAGGGCCGATCGGGTCGAGACTATCTCAACGTCGTCGATCGACACTTTGGTCGACTGGCCAGACGGCAAGTCCAAGAAGCCAGTGGCCGAAGAGGCGATTTTGGCTGAGGTCGAAATGGCCGGTTCCTGGGACTGAGATCTCTCCCAATCCCAAGAGAGAACGGTCCCAGGTCCTTCTCCCGCTTATGGGACCAAGAGGAGTGGGTGCCTGCAGGACTCTCACTCTTAGTCAGGAGAAAGTGGCACAACTCTCGGAAGGAACCCGAGAAGGTAGAGTCCAGGCTGAGCGGAACGAAGAAACTCCGAGAGGAAGATTCCACGGCATGAGCTGCTTCCTCCTCGAAGGCTTGCATTCGCTCCAATTGCTCAGCGGATCCAGCGGCCACGGAAACTGCTCACCGGGCCTCCTTGGATTTCACCAGCGGGTTCTTTTTTTTGGGGCCTCCCCAGCCTAAGGTATGTGAGATGGTAGTCGAGGACGTTGGCTTGGAATGCAAGGCAAAACTCGCACATTGTGGTGTCATGGCTGACAACCAAATAGTAAACGCACGCGGCATGTGGGTTGCTGCGCGACATCTTTTGGCAGCACAAACACCCGCAAAATCCGGGGGAAGACTTGTCTTCCATTATCGAAGAAAGATAATTGCAATTGCTAACGCAAACAAGGTGAATTTTCAGAATAACCAAAGGTTCTGAAGCCAGGTCTAATAAAATGCGCGAGTATGAAGAAGGCAACCTGATTCTTCCAGTGGAAAGGAAAATCTGGCATCATGGGGCGGAGCCAAGGGTTATACCACCCGGGTGGGTGGGAGGAGCCAGCCTGAAGACTTTCCAGCACTTCTTAAAGTGGCAAGGTACCTGCCAATAAGTGTGGATGAACAACATATCTACGATCCTAGAACTAAGCTATTTATACCTGTGCAGTAGTTTTACTACTGGTATTGTTCCACTTTTATGTTACTCTAGTCTCCATTGAACAAGTGCAAAAGTCCTCAGAACCTTGACTCCTCTCACTTTATCCAGCTGCCCCCCCCAAAAAAAAACCAAAAATGCTCCAGATTATTCATCACCATAGGAAAACTGGACATTTTCAAGTCTGCTCTGAACAGTATCCAGTACGGTGGCAGCTGGTCCAAGGAACAATTTCTACCTCTTCCCTTATTTCATAATTCAGTCCCCCACATTATCACCCCTTCATCTTTAGCCCCTGTCCCAGTAACATTAAAATGGAGCCCCCAGTGCATCCATGATTGGGGAGAATTCTGTTTCCTGAATTTTCTTTACCAGCTATAAGTCCCAAGAGGCACAGAAACATCAACTTTAACAACAGAAGGACACAGAAGGTTCACTGTTTCAGCCCTTACTACACCATCTCACTCCAACGACCTACTGCCCTGATGAGCTGTATTCCGCACGCTACCCCACCCCTCAAACCTTTGTGGTCGCCACTTGGAACAATGAGTTTGCTTGCCTTGTGTTAACCATTTTTATACCCAATAATGGTAGCTGCCCCCACCACTTCTGCTGGCAGTCTGTTCCACAGTTCCACCACCCTGTCAGTGAACTAGAACTTCCTCAAGTTTCTCTTGAATTTGCCCCCACCAACCTCTAGTCATGCCCCCTGTGACTGCATCCCTACTTCTTCCAGCTAGGTCCTCAGTGTTTACCTTGTTATTACCCCAGAGAAATTAATATGGTTCAATTATACCCCCCACTCCCGTCTGACCTCCAGCGAATACATGTTTAGGGCCGTCAGCCATTCCTCATTGGATCTGTTCTGCTGGTCCTAGATTATCTTGGTGAACCTTAGCTGTACCGACTGTAGTCTGTTGATGACCTTCCGCAAGTGAGGTACCCCAAAACGAGCACAAATGAGGCCTCCCCTTTGTACAGTGGCAAAATCACCTTGCTTCTCTTACTGTCAAAACCCCTCTCTATACAACTGCGCATCTTCAATGCCTTGCTGCATGCTTGCTTGCAATAACTTATTTGCTTAAGGGAGTCATTGATTATAACCCCCCAGCTCTCTCTCCTCTGTTGATGTGGCTGGTCCAACTCATCTCATCCAGTATTCTGTGCGTGGATTCCGTATACCTAAGTGCATTACTGTGCACTTCTTGGCACTGAACCTCAATTGCCAGACCTTAGAAAATGGGCTTTGCAAATAAACAAATCTGATTGGCTGGCATGGGGTACATTAACTTACAGTGAGAGCCCTGTAAGTAAAAGGTACCAGCCATGCCAACCCTGACAACTTCGTAAGTAGTATCATTGTGCCCAGGCTGCTTCATCATTGGCTGAACGCCTGGGCAACAGATTTCAAAACGCCACCATTTTTTCTCTCGCTTAGCGAGAGATAATACTGCCTAAACAACACTCCATTCGCCTCTACCCCTTACTTTAACCTGCATAAATTATGCAGCCAAAAAATGGAAACAGTTTCTACCACTGTTCCTGCCGCTGTCCATTTCAACGCATTTCAGTCTAACCACATGCTCATCAAAGATCGAGCGTCCTGATTCCCGACCAAATATTTAAAGCTGTTCCTCAGTTTCGATGGCAGCTACAAATTTCAAACTGAAACACCACTATGCTGCCACATCCTAGTCTTTGCTCTGCACCTGCTGTTTTTATATGACAGGACTGTGCAAGATGGAAACTTCTAAGTAGACGGGGGAGAAAAGAATGCAGTAACATACACAGAAAACTGTCATTCTTTTTAAAGAAACTCGAGAATCTTCTTGCACATGTGGTGGGGAGGAGAACATAATAGCTCTCTTGGGGGGTGGCAACAAGACATGGAACAGCACAAAAAAGGAGGGACTACTTTACAACACAAGAACTTTAATTGTATTTCACTCTATTTTTTTTATTTATTTTTAAATGTTACTAAATCCCACATAAAATTACCACAGATAGCCCATTTTCTAAGCGCAATAATAATACCCTCCAGAGTGGGTGTAGGCACTACCAGACCTTCCAAGTAGTACACCCGGGCGGTCCGGTGTTGACCACTACCGTCCACCCTGTCGGGTATTATTGCTTCCTTAGACCATTTCTCTAGTTTCTCTCTGTCTTTCTGGAGCTCCCACACTGCTTCCTTGTGATCCATTCTGCGCATAGCTTTGTGTCATCAGCAGTGAGAAATACAGGTTACTCACCTGTAACAGGAGTTCTAGGAATGGTATATGTTGTTCATCCACACTTTCTGGCAGGTATCCTTGCTGCTTTAAATCTTGACGGAAGGTCTTCAAGCTGGCTCCTCCCTCCCACCCAGGTGGTAAAACTCTCGGCTCCGCCCCATGACGCCAGATCTGGCCCGCTGGAAGCTCAGATTGTGCGTCGAAGCCGGGAGGTCAGGAATCGTAGGATGAACAACATATACCATTCCTAGAACTCCTGTTACAGGTGAGTAACCTGTATTTCTAGGACATGGATATGTTGTTCATCCACACTTCTGGCAGACTCCTAGCAGTTCTCTGGGAGGAGGGAGGCGACAACTCTACTTAGAAAATAGAGACTGAGAACCGAGGCCCCAAAACCAGCATCTCGGCATGACTCAAGGTCGATGTGGTAGTGGGTTATAAAGGTATGTGCCGACTTCCACGTAGCAGCCCTGCAGATATCCTGGATAGGGACATCCCTGGAAGCAGCTACTGATGCAGCGATATGGCGGGTAGAATGAGCTCTTATCCCTCTGGAAGGCTCCATGCCCGCCAACCTATAGCAGAGATCTATGCAGGAGGTGACCCACCTGCTTATCGTCCGCTTGGCTGCAGGTCTGCCAGGTGCGGCTTCAGCGAGGTGACAAATAGCTGGCTAACCTCTCTCTCAACTTCAGCCGTGGCGCCTCCTCAGGTAAGCTTAGCCGCCTTCTAGGGTCCAGAGTATGGAGCTCTATATTCGCCTCCGAGGTGAGCTGGGGTAGAACACCCACAGAGTCAACACCTGATTAAGGTGAAACTCCTACACCACCTTCGGAAGGAATTTTGGGTGGGAAGCAGAACAACCTTGTCCCTGTGGAAGACCAGGTAAGGAGACTCGATGGAAAGCGCCTGGAGCTCTCCCATCCTTCTGGCTGACGTGATAGCCACCAAGAAGGCGGTCTTCCACGACAGGTGAGAGATGTCACACCCGTGCACTGGTTGGAATGGCTTGCCCATGAGCTTTGCCAATACCAGCAGTAGATCCCACGGAGTTGGAGGTTCACGCACCGGAGGGGATATGTGATCCAGGCCTTGAAAAAGCGCCCGACTACCTTCTCCTGCGCCACCGACTGCTTCCCGGCCTGCGCCTGGTAAGCAGTGATGGCTGCCAGGTGCACCTTTAGGGTCGTCGACCTAAGTCCTTGCTGAGAAAGGGACCGTAGGTAGTCCAAGATGCTTGCCAAGGAACAGGAGGAAGGGTCCAGGTCCTTGCCCTGACACCAAATTGAGAATCTCTTCCATTTGAAAGCATAGCATTTTCTGGTCGACTCCTTATGGGACGCCTCAACTACATTGAGGACCTCGTCGGAAAGACCCAAGGCCTGGAACTCTAGCCGCTCAGGAACCAGGCCATCAGGTGCAGGGATTGAAGGTCCGGATGGAACACCTTCCCCGATTGACTGATAACAGGTCCGGGCGAGCTGGAAGCTGCCTCAGGAGCCTGGAGCTGAGGCTGAGGAGATCTGGATACCAGCATTGGCGGGCCTGTCTGGGGCTACCAGAATCACCTGCGCCTTGTCCTCCTCACCTTGAGAAGCACCTTGTGGATCAAGGGAAATGGGGAAGCAAGAGAGAGCCCGGGGTCCACGGCCTCGAGAAGGCATCCCCGTGCAGCGAACCCTGCTGAGGGGGCCGGGCATGAAACAGCCTCAGCTTCGCATTCTCCCTGGAAGCAAACAGGTCCACCTGAGGTGTGCCCCAGTGGGAGAACAGATCTTGTACTACCTCCGGCAGGAGAGACCACTCGTGGGACACAGCCCCTATCCGCCTTAGGGCATCAGCCAGAGTGTTGGAGGCTCCTGCCACATGGATGGCTAGGAGATCTGCCTCCAGGCTGCACATGAGTGACTAAACGCGGAGAGCTTCCTTGCACAGAGGCATGGAGCGCGTCCCGCCCTGGAGGTTTAGGTAGTACATGGTCATGGTATTGTCCGTCTGGACCTGAACCATTTGACCCCGTATAAACGGAGCAAAGGCAGTGAGGGCTAGAAGAACTGCCCGAAGCTCCAGCAGGTTGTTATGGCATCGGGGCTCCAGAGGGGACCAGAGGCCATGCGCTCTGTGCTCCCCCAGATGGGCACCCCAACCCATCAGAGAGGCATCGGTCGATAGAGAGACCATCGGCTCGGGGCGGACAAACGGGATGCCCTCCTGCAAACGGGCTGGAATGGTCCACCACTGGAGACCATTCCACATCCCCTGGGTCACCGTCACTAGCTGGTCCAATGGATCGCAAGGCTATGACCACTGGCTGGCCAATCCCCACTGAAGGGGACGCATGTGCCAGTGGGCCCAACGGACCACGCTGGTGCAGGCCGCCACGAGACCCAGGAGGCGCAGGAAGTCCCAGGCAGGGCGCGAGTGCCCAACCAGAAATGATTGGGCAAAGGAGGAAAGAACCTTGGCCCTGTCCACCAGGAGACGTGCTCTGGCTCGAAGAGAGTCGAGCTCTGCCCCGATGAAATGAATCACCTGCTTCGGTCCGAGTTCCGACTTGGCCTCGTTGATGAGAAGGCTGATCTGAGAGCAAACCTGGAGGGCCAGATCTCTGGACCGCTCCACCTCCTGTCTGGAGGGGGCTGCTATCAGCCAATCATCCAGGTAAGGGTACACCCGGACCTCGGGCGCAGCAGGAATGCTGTCACCACTGCCATGCATTTGGTGAAGACCCTGGGAGCAAGGGAAAGGCCGAAGGGCATGGCTCAGAACTCGTAAAGGGATCCCTCCGCTCGAAAGCGAAGGAATCTCTGGTGAGACGGACGGATAGGGACGTGAAAGAACACGTCCTGTAGGTCCAGAGAACAGAACCACACGCCTCATTCCAGGGATGGTATTATCTGAGTCAGAGTGACCATCCTGAAGGTCCGAGACCTTAAGAACTTGTTTAGGTCGTGCAGGTCGAGAATGGGGCACCAGCCCCCCGTCCGTTTTGGGACCAGGAAGTACCTGGACACAAACCCCGGGTCTGAGGGAGGGTCCGCCACCTCTCTGATCACCTCTTTCTCGAGCAGCAGAGCGATGTCGGCTCGGCGAGCCGACAGCGAGGCTGCGGACCCCGAGGCCCCCCGGGGGCGATGGCTCGGAAGGGCGTGGCCTGCTCGAACTCCAAAGGCAAGCCCTTTCCTACCATTTCCAGCACCCACCGGGTGCGGTGATAGTGGACCAGGCGGAAAGGAAGTGGCAGAGCCGTCCCCCCACAGGGGGAACCCAGGGTGGAGTGACGAGGTTGGGAGCGACACCCCTCAACCCGTCACTGGGCAGGCTTGGAGGAGAGACCGGCCGAGGGACCTCCAGAGTCTTTTCCTCCATGCTTCCTGTTGGAGGAAGCCGCGGGCTTGGCTTTGGGATGCCAAGTGTGAGCCTGCTGGCCCTGATGCTGGGCCAGACGTGCCGTGGGCGCAGACGGATGAAAGGGCTTGGGTTGCGGTCTGCGGCCCTTGTCCCTCTGGGCGGAGGAGACCGAGTCCAGGGTGGCATTGGACTTTTCGATCCTCTGGAGGTGACCCTCCATTCCAGGGCCGAAGAGGTCGGTCCCCAAGAAGCGGACATCCGCCAACTTATGCTGAGTATCCGCTGTGAAGGTGGATATCCTCAGCCATGCCCGACGGTGCATGGCCACTGCAGCCGCAACTGACCTGGCACATGAGTCGCCGATGTCCAGCGCAGTCTGAAGTTGCTGCTTGGCCACTGCCCTGCCCTGGTCCCACACCTGCTTGACTGTGGTCTGCAGGTCAGCCGGGAGATGAGGGACTACCTCGTCCAGGGAGCCCAACAGGGCGTGAGAGAAGTGTGCCATCAGCATGGCCGAGCTGGCCTGATGAAGGCCAAGGGAGGACGCAGCGTAGAATTTGCACCCGGCGCAGTCCAACTTCTTGGACTCCTTGTCAGGAGACTTGTCCACGTCCCTGGCGCTTCTGGCATGTCGGAAGACGCTGTCGGTAACCAACCCCTCGGCTGAGGGGTGTTCTGAAAAACCGGACAGGGAACCGGTAGGGACTGCATACTTCCTCGCCATCCTGGCCGAAGGCGCAGGGCAGGAAGCAGGACGCTGCCAGAGCTCCAAGGCCGGGCCAACAATGGCCTCGGCCACTGGAAAGGCCTCCGTGGGGGAATCCCCTCGGTCCAGAATCTCCGTTAGGGGATACTTGGCCCGCTTGGATACGGGCTCGAGCTGCATCCCGGTGGACTCCGAGATGAGCCTAAGCAAACCCATACAGGACGATGGGCTATCGTCCAGCGACTGACTTCCGGAGGACTCCAGGTCAACCTGCCTGGAGAACAGGGAGGAATCGTCGTCGGACTCGGACGAGTCCGCAAAGAGCTGCCTTGGGCCTGAGCCACCCTCCACCTGCCGAGGGCGGTCGGGAGTGAAGGTGACAGACAGCCTATGGGGCAGGCCCTGGCCCGGCCAAGAATTCTTGGTCGGGGCCCCAAATTTTGGCTGTGGAGGTGGAGGTTCCACCAGAATCGTTGGGGCAGCCAGTTTTAGTCGAGCAACAGACCCGGGGGCAGGCGCCTCAGCTAAGGCGAGGGGTTGCTTCGGCCGCTCCGGTGACAGCCACTTGATGGCCGGGGAAGGCGACGACGTTGGCTTGCTCCCGGACAGAAGAAGCTGTTGCCACATGAGGTCCTCGTAGCGCCGACGCAACTTGCGTTGAAGCCTCCCCTCGTCCGAGGAGGAAGACGAGGATGAACGGCGGCGCCACTTACTACGGTACTGAGACCGAGACCGCCTATGTCGGCGGGATCGGCTGGACCGAGAAGATGTCCGAGACCGAGACTGAGAACCTCGGCGTTTCCGAGGAGGGTTCAGGGGCAGGGCAGGGAAGACCCACTCTCCCCTCGGCTCGGCAGATTCGACCGTGGACTCTGGAACCGGAGGCACAGGCAAGTCCAGGGTAACCTCGATCTCCGCCGGGGGATCCGGGGAGTGAGGGTTGTCAGCTTCACCAGTCGACAACCCGTTCGATGGGTCGAGAAAAATCTTGACTGCGTCGACGGGTGTCTCAGTCAACTGACCTGACGGGGACACCGTGAGGCCAGTGGCCGCAGCCAAAGGGTCGACCGGAGTCGAAAGTCGACTACTCAGGGAGGGGGACCTCTCCCGCTCCCAAAAGCGTCGACAGAGGGTCTTCCCTTTAGTGTCCTTCTTCTTGGACCGAGAGGAAAGTCCTGATGGCCCCTCTCCCTTGGTGGAAAGGGACTGACAGAGCTACCTAAAAGAAGCTGAACAGGAGGATCCGAAGGAGAGTGGGATAAAGGCCTCGGCTGAGGAAGACGAGGATGCAGCCTGTGCCGCCTCCTCCTCCTCGAGGGCGATCATCTGCTCGAGCTGTTCCGCCAAGCCAGCCGCCGGACACCCGCCAAACGGGCCTTCGATTTCAGCCTGGTGGTGGCCCGGGGCGCCAAGTTGTAACGGGCGCGGTCCTCCAGAGATGAGGGACCAAGAAAGAAGAGCACAGGTCGCAGGCCTGCGGGTCGTGCTCAAGGCCTAAGCAGTAGACGCACGTGGAGTGCGGATCCGTCCGAGACATCTTCTGCCCGCATGGGCACCTCCGAAAACCGGGAGTCGATTTGTCCATCGCAGCCGCGAGGGAAATAGTTGACCGAAGTCTTGAAAACCTTAAGCTTAATTTCGGGTAAACCGAAGAAAAAGGAACCAGTCTTATACGCAGAGCGTTAAGGAGGGAACCTGAGCTTCCAAGCGGTAAGGAAGATCTGGCGTCATGGGGCGGAGCCGAGAGTTTTACCACCCGGGTGGGTGGGAGGAGCCAGCTTGAAGACCTTCCGGCAAGATTTAAAGCGGCAAGGATACCTGCCAGAAAGTGTGGATGAACAACATATCCATGTCCCTAGAAACAACTTTCCCTGGATAACATCCCCATGATACTTATGAACATATTAAACAGGACAGGTCCCAGGACTGATCCCTGTGGCACTCCGCTCATAACCTCTCAGTCCCCTGATTGAGCCCTGTTAACCACTAGTATCTGCTGCCTACCCTTAGCCAATTTCCTACCAACCTAACTAAATTTTTTTTAAATTGAATAAACTTTATTGAAAAATGGGTAAATACAAGAACAATTACAAACAATGCAAAAAGGAGAAACAAGACTATAAAATGATCACAAAACACTATGAGAAAAAGATAAAACACAACCCTAAAAGAAACACTACAACCCCCACCACACAACCTCCCTCCACCCAACTCCAGAGTGCAATAATACGAGTACAAATCAAGAAAAACTTTTCAGGTGAAATACAATATTCAGGAAAGATAAAAACAATTGGGGGAAGGGGGATAAAACCCCACGAACAAAAGACAGAGATATTGCAGTAGAGTGCCCTGTGAATCAAGCAGCTAGCAACAATAAAGTGTGCAAAGGTTCCCATTTCTTGTGATACGTATCCAAACAATCTGCCACACTGGCAATCCTTTTCTCTGTGTGAAGGGCAAATACAATTTCTTTGTGCCATTTGGCATAAGCAGGACTCTCTCGATCACAAAAATGTCTCATAATAACTTTTTGTTCACACGTAGGGATTAGAGCCATGTGCTTTTTTTGATTCCCCAATAATTTATCCTTGTAATCCCCAATTAAACAAACGTCAGGGGAATATGCCAGATCCAGCCTAACAAGGGGTCCAGTTATGAATAAAAAGGTATGACTTTTGAGCACTTGACAACAAAACAGCTGCCTCGACTAGCCCGACAGCGAGTGCAGGGGACGGAGGGCACCCTACCCATTTTATACAATTTAGTGGGGGTGTAGTACATATTATGTACCAGTTGGAACTGCAAAAATCTGTATCTGTCATACTTAATGTATTTATACATATCCATCCCATTTAGACCAGTCATACATTCCCTGTGAAGCAGGGATAATATAATCACAATAAACAGCAGTGCCTGCCACTTTGTTAGGAAGCAAAGTATAAAACTGTGAATACAAAAAAGAAACAGCATGAGGTGAGAAAACCTGTTTAACCAAAAGGAAACTATCTGACTGTGCTCACATTAGACCATAAACCTGAGCCAAAATGCTTAAACAATACATGGGTGAGCTGCAGATATTTAAAACAGTCCTACCTAACTAAGCTTGGCTTCACTACCAAGGTCTCCAATGTTTGCACAGACAAAATGCCTGCTCTCAACAAAGCAATACATCCAGATACTCTATCCTGGTCCAAAAATGTTAACTTCAAACACTGCAAAACAAGAGGACTGTACACAGTAAAATAAAACCTTTTCACTTCCCTCTTGAACCCACCTACCTGCAATATCACCGCAGACCCTAATCAGTCTCTGGATCTTTTTCCCTTCCCCCTTCCTTTACACTAAGATATGTCTATGCCTATCCCATGCATTCTTGAACCCTACCACCATCTTTGCCTCCACTACCACTGGCGGAAGGCTGCTCAAGGAATCCGCTACTCTTTCTCTGAAGAAGTACTTCCTCACATCTCTCCCCTGACTCTACCCCCTTGTTCTCGAGTTCCTTTATGTTTCTAAAAAATACTTCCCTCCTATACCTTATTTATTCCTTTGACATATTTAAAGGTCTCTCTCATATCCCCCCTCGTCTTCCTCTCTCGCAAGATGTACAAACTGAGGTCCTTCAGTCTCCCGTCATAAGGATTATGGGGCAGGATTGAGACTGATGAAGATAATCCTGTGACAAGCTCTCTCTCAAAGCTGCTACCCCTGGTCACGTTTACTAAAAATCTGAGGAAAATGGGGTCTCAAAACACTAGGACACCAACATTCCAAGTTGCTATGTACAGCTTATTAAAGCTATAGCTGTACCAGTGACTCCTAGTCAGGATGCATATATAACCATAAGAAAGTATTCCCACTGACAACGTGACACGACACAGCACAGACCAAATGCAGCTCTTCAGCACGTACAAGGATGTGCGGACAAGGGGGCACTCAATGTCACGGAATGGAGAAGGATTAAGGGAAAATATCAGGAAGAACCATTTTTCAGAATAAGTGGTGGACATTTGGAATAGACTTCCTGAGTAAGTAGTGTCAGTCGACACTGTTTCAAACCTCAAGCTTAAACTATTTAAGTGCCTAGAGAAAAGGGGTGACTAGGTATTCCCACTAAGTTAGTGTGGCTAAGCACTTGAGTGTCCTACTTTCGTTCCTAAATACATATGTTCATATGTCTGGCTAAGGTGAGTGAATAGCTGCCTGAGCATTCACATCTTAACGTCAGCCAGCTAGACAAACCCATGCATACTAAACTCACACTACATATATTGGGGACATATGGAGGGTTAGCGTTTTACGCCCTGGCCTTGTAATTAGCAGATCCCATCAACCCTATGTCTAAGGCATTAAGGCACTGTACATCCTAGTAGCCTGCACTAGGACTCCTGTCAGCCCCCCCAGGATCCAATGCTTGGGATGCAGACTTTGGTCTCTCACATCATGACCTAGCATGGTCACCACTAGGCCACTGAGCCATCACACTTCCACACACTTCTTGTACACTTTCACACAATGCACATGTCCCATATTCTACTGAAACTGAATACATTTATTATAGTCTTCTCACATTATGTATTCTTTCAGTTCTAATGCTTAAATCACTTGAACAAATATGCTGGAAAAATGACATTATGCTTCCTCACACTCACCATTACCTTAAAAAGAAACCTAATCTTCCAAACTGCTGGTACAATATCTCTACAACCTAAAGACTCAGTGCAACAGAGGGGGGAGCCCAACTAAGCAAATTACATTATTACTTTCACTCCTGATGTTGATGTTATATAATTTAATCAGGAGTTAAAAATGTAAACTAAGTTGAAGGATAGCTGGGCCAGATAGGACTGTGCTTGCGTGGCTCCAGTTCTTCCTCAGTGATCGTTGTCACCCAGTGATTTGGGGGACATTTTGATCATCGCCATTACGCAGTGACTGCAACATTCCTCAGTTTCCATTTTATCACCGCTATTGTTCGTGATGTTTGTGCAACCGATCGAAGAGGTGATGCGGTCGGATGTATGACTTGTGTGCTTATTTTGTATATTCTGTTTAAACTCAGACAGGACTCCCCAGTTACTGTGCTTGAGAATGTGCTGAGATTAGTTTGTGGATGACCCACAGCAAGATGAAACTGAATCCCGGCAAAACCGAGTTGCTACTGGTGGGATCACATCGACTGAGGACATCCACTGTGGAGAGCCTGGATGTTCCAATGTTTGGGGAGGAGAGGCTCCATGCTTGGCAGGAGATGCACAATCTAGGGATCCCTCATGGTCCAGAGCGGTCACTTGTTTCATAGGTGCTGGCTATGACTGAAGTTTCTACCATCTAAAAAAGCATAGCTGGACTATGCCCCTACCTTGACCCAGGTAACCTCTTATCACCACTGCATGCTTATGTCGTGTCTCGTCATGACTACTGTAATGTGTTCTACTGAGGACTTTCATGAGGCTAGTGCAGAATGCAGCAGCTCAACCTGCTAGCTTCACTATGAGAAGCAAGCTTATTACTCTGTATTGCATTCTCTGCAGTGGCTGCCTTCAGATGGCAGATCAACGTTAGGTTCTTACTCTTGACTTACACGGTCCTTAATTGACTGCAGGCCTTACACGTTAGCTATCTTCTTGCAATCCACACCAATATCTATGATTTATGATCTGTGAACACCAAAGAAAGCTTTTTTTATGGGGACGCTGATATTCAGCTTTTCCCTGATCGTTCCTTTAGCCTCAGACTTTGGCATAAAGCGTGACGGAGCCCACAGTCAGTTTCAGTTGTTAAAAATACATCAACTTTTGTCGCCGCCTAAGCTCTCTCTCTGGTTTATAATGGGAAGCCTTATCTCTACAATGAGCTCCAAGACACAGAAAAAAACATTTAAAAAAATCAAAAGTGAGCTGGCCATGGGGGAGGAAAGGGATAACTCACAGGATGGAGACTGAACTGTTATACATTTGGTGCCATAAGTACTAACTGGATCCAAGTGCACTGTACCTGTTTAAATACAATACTAAGTACTGAATACTTGTTTTAAGGGCATGTGTTTCAAGCATTCTCTGTGACTAGTAAACTTCTGATATTTAACTTGGCTGGTGAGATTTTATAATGGACTAGGGCCTTGGCATGACTGGAGCTGCTGAAACTTAACGGCAACTTTTCTGCCTGGCAGGGTTGGGGATGGTATCAAAAATTCTGCGGACACAGCAAGTTTAAACTTTGCTTCCGGGGAACTAAGGTTTTTATACTTTACTGAAATGTTTAATATGCTCCATGACGTTTAGTACTAGTCAGAGTCACTGCCGCCCCCATCTTCACCATTCTGGATGGCGCCACACTGGAAGAGGTTCAAACCTGTAAGTACCTAACCTAGGGGTGTGTTACACTGTAAGATTGACTTCTCAGCTCACAATGATGCCATCCATGCCAAGCTCCGTCCCAAGCTTGGTGTCTTCAATTGTACCAAAGACTGCCTGTACGCAGGGAGCTGGTTACCAAAATGGTGCTCCCTGTCTTTGACTACACGGATGTGGTTTATGGTTCTGCCTCTTACTCTTCCCTCACCAGACTGGATACCCTTCTCAGCTCCTTCTGCTGTTTTGCTTCAAACTCTACACCTCGCACACATCACTGCTCACTATATTCTTCCCTATCCATCCTCTCACTGCCCGCTCAGACAGGCCCACTGTGCTACCTTCATCTCCAAGTATTGGTTCAACACCCTTCCTTCCATCTTACCTCTCCTCGCTCCTATCAAAACTCCCCCCTGCCTTTTGCTCCCTCTGCTTTAGGGACCATCACACGTTTGCCACTCCTCACCCCTGCTCCTCTGCTGGGCAATCTGCATTTTCCTATAGACATCTCTCACTCTGGAAAAAAGTCCTCTCCTCCATCCCCCGACTCCTTCACACGCCAGCTGAAGCTTCAACTCCCCACACACACACACACTTGCTCCTGTTACCCTTCCTCCAGCTACCTTTGAAGGCTGAATCTTAATCCATCCGTGTTACTGTTCATGATTCACTGCACTGCTAATGTTCCTTGCACTTTATTACCTATAGATTCAAACTGTTCATTATTTATTCTATTACTGTACCACACTGTTTACTTGGCCATTCAGACGTTTGCTATTGTGCGACTGTCTGCTGCTTGCTCCCCTTCTCCCTCCTGAGGCTGCACCTGCAGTGTGCCTTTCCCAATTACCAAATTTAAAATTAATTAAACATGGTACTCCCGTATGACAGTAAAGATGGCTGCAACGTTGTTACCTGCTGATGTCATTATGTGAGACCTTTAGTGCTTTTCAATTATATACTACGGTACCTTGGAACTGTCAATCATTCATTGCCTATTCCTGGTAAAGTAACATAAAACATATATATACCGCTTATCTATTACAACCTAATAACTCCAGGTTGTTTACAATTTTAAATCCTGACAAAACTATATAAAATCAGCACCAAGAATGTAACTAGTAATATAATTAGCTTTGTTTGGCTCCCCTCTGTTATGCTTTCACTTTCCTTTAGACTGGAAAGATACTGCACCACCAATTGGGGGGTTAGGTATCTTGTAACATTATGGCAAATGACGGCTTGCTGAAAATGACATTAATGGATATCTTATTCTAAAACGTTTAAGTACAAATATTCTGCAAGTAGCTCCATTTAAGAGTGCAAGTCTCTGTTGGAAGTACCCTCGAAGCCTAAAATGGATGCTCACCTAATGTTATGACGTCAATACTATTTCTTTTATTTACTTACAAAACTTCAAGCTTCTAGTGAGTTTTACAACCCCAATGTACTTCTTCCAAAGACCGAGCCTGAGCCCAAAGAAAGCAGTCCCACTCGCAGAGCTCCCCATGGATCTTCACTGCACTCCTCGGGCCATTTAAGGCAAACAGTTTTACAAACTGGGAATGTTTCCATGCACGCGTTTCTGCTTCTATGCTTGTCTGGGTTTCTGTACAGTTGTATCTGTGTGCAGGTGCGTGTGTGTGTGTGTGTGTGTGTGACACATGCTGGCATTTATATATAATGATTACATTGTATTGTATGGTATTATATTTGGACTAAAAAAACAGTGAGCCGAGGCTCATGTGAAAAGTACAATAAATCCTATTCAGACACTACAGAGGCACGTGTATAGAACATACAGTATAGCTCTAGCAAACTCTTGTTTTCTGTTGTCTGTAAACAGGTTTTTATGGGTCCTGCTTCTCAGTCAGGCAACAGACATTTGCAAATGCAAGGTCCACACCCATATCCTGGCATTAACAGCCTGCTGTAAAACATTCTGTCCCACAAGACAGGATCCTTCTGAAACAGTCTGCAGTATATTATGGGAAGTATAGCTACATTTCTATGTATTGCTGTTTTAAAGGTATTTTTTGTTTTCTGGGCCACTTTGGTTGTTGTTCTTGTAACCAGATCCTCTCAAAAAATCTCAGAAGGCATTTATTTACCTTTTAACATCATTATTTTCAGTAAATTGTTTATAACAAGATCACAGCTCACTGAATTCATTATAATGTGATGTATGTGGGGGCTACAAAGGCGAAGCAGATATTTATTATACCACACGGCATACACAACACAGGGACAAAAGATATCCTATGAGTGTGGTCACAAAAACATAATGGTCTACATTCAAGTTCATTCATTACCTTCAGAGTTAACACTACTTTACTCTGCCATCCCTAAACTGATTCTGCAATCTCCCATGTTGCTCCATGGCACACTGTTGAATTGTGTTAGTACGTAACAAAATAAGACGTTTGCCAGCAGAAAGCCTTGCAGCAAGTCCAGTCTGCCTGATGTGGAGCCCACAGTAAGGGCAATGTAAAGTGGTGTTAGTGCTGAAGGTAATGTACCGTGGAGTCTGCCAAGATGCAGTGCTCTGTGATAATCACGTCACACTTCCTTGCGTGACAAACTGGAGTAATTGCCATTGGATTACATTGCATTCCTGCAGTATTCTGCAGCACTTCACTGGCAGAAGCTGTACTAAAGAGCACTGCAGCCTGACTGACTCCACTGCATTTCGAATAGATGCCAATATACGCAACTTCCCGATACTTTTTAAACTGCTTACACAGACCCTAGGGCAGGTAGCACCCTGGTGTGGTTTGCCGGTCTTAATCATGTCGGCTTTTCTTTACATTCCTGGGGACATACTAATGCTTTATTAATGACTTTGCTGAATAACCTTTGCAAGAAGTTCTTTCACGGTTTCAACAATAAATCATTATTTATTAGAACAAACTAGAGCAAAATATTTTGAAATTCTATAAGCGAATATCAGAAGAAATACTGCATTATACTGTAAAACTTTTAGAAAGACAACAGACCCCGGAATGGTCACTGGTGTCTCCTGATGCAACCATTTCAACCGGTGAAGAACTATCACATGTCTAGCTTTTGGGAAAAACAAGCAGTGGGAACATGTCAAGGTTTAAACGGTATTTACTCACTGCTCTGCTGCAAACAGATCTTGGAATTCAGATTGGTTGTCACAAGGTTGACCTTCGGTTTGGGATGAAGAATCACCGTCCTTTACTTCACTGAGCTCCTCATCTGTGATAATGTCAAAAGTAGCATCATCTGGCTTAGAGACTTCATTACCAACTAATGACGCTTGGGTACTTCATCAGTAACTAATGACAAAAAAAAAAAAAAAAAATAACACAAGAAAAATGACTCATGGGGACAGCCTCACAATAATGCCACTGCTTGCTAAAGTGTAAATATGGTTCCAAATAGATTGCAAAGCATTAAGGAAAGGAACAGACTTAGAAATCTCCAAATCCAAACCCATCCCCCTTCACTGCTGCGGTGTTAAACCAAGCAGACACACCGATTCTTGAGACTAAGCCTTCTCATGGACTAAAGTAATACACAAAGTGTATGAATTTTCTAAAAGCAAGCATACATTTTATACGCTTTGGTGCCAGTGGTCCAAGCAATTCTCATTCTAACCCCAAATTTTCCCTTCTGCAAATACAGCATTTGCAGTTTTCAAAGTTGGTAGCCCCATCAATCTTGCATTTTTCTAGTGGTATTTATTTTCTTACAGTTCAAACTTGATACTTATTTACTAGACAAGAATCCTCAACAACATTTCTTTTTATTAATTTTCTTACCAAAATTGACACCTCTGAAGCAATAAGTTAAGGTCACTCTCTTGCGACTCTCAATATTTCACCTTCTGCAGTCAGTTTTTGCATCTTGTGGCAAAAAGACATGTCAGCAACTGTGCATCTCAGAATGCATTCTGCTGCAGCTGCAAAGAAATTCTTTGAAATTAGGGAGCAAACCTGCTACCCAGCACAACACAAAACTGATTGGGATGTGACCTAAAAACACAGTTTTTGGAATGTGGGACCCAAAGCTTTCTCAATGTATCTCATGTGATGATACACTTATGTTGAACTAAGACAACATACTAAAGTAAAAAAAAAAAAAAAGGCACTATTAACAATAAATACGTTTCCTTTCAGCCTATATTTCTCATATGAACAGACATAACAAACTGTTAGTAAAACTTAAAGGAGAATGAAGTTTTTGCTTTCTGTGCTGTTTGTAAATAAAAGCACCTTTAAACAGTTTTCACTTTGTGGACATAAACTAAAGTTTGCAATGACCTCTTAAATGGGATTTATCTGTAGACTTGTACAATTAACACTGGAGTGCCTAACTCCATGGAGATCTTACTGAAATCAACCAAGATTATGATGTTCGGGAGCCCCTGTCACAGAGGACAACTACTGGAAGGTTCTGCCTGCTTAGCAAGTCGGACTCACTCCAGTGTTGCGTGGCTCTGGGGGCTGGCTCTCCCTTTGTGTCTCTGGTGCCCCCTGGCACCTGCCTTCACCTCTGTCCAATTGTTCTCCCCCCCCTGTTTTCACTGTTTCTCCTGTCCCATTCGCTTTCCCTGCCCCCCTATTTGTCCAGTACCTTGTTCTCCCGTGTTTCTGTTTTCTTTATGGTTCTTCTCTTCGCCAGGTTCCACATCTACTGTGCTGCCAGAGCCAGACTGCAGTATCGTTCCGGCATTCAGTCCAGCTGTTTTCGCTCCAGGATTCCCTCCTTTCACCATGGCTTCCACTGGCTCCTGCAGCACTCCTTCGTGCTGCCTCCTCGTGGCCTATGATGCCAATGACTGCCTTCCTCCCACGGCCTCTCATGCATCACATCCCTGGGCCAGGTGCACCTGAGCTTCAATGCCCCTCAACTTGCAGTCGACAAGCCGCCACTGTGCTGTTCCTCCCTGCCCTTTCCTTGCTGCTCTTGGGGTGGGGATACTGAATTACTTCCTTGTTCCGCAACTGTCCTGCCTGCTGCAATGGCGGCTGCCACTTGGGAACTTCAGCTGTTTGGATTCTGTGCCTCCTTGTCAACATCTCTCAGACTAATGGCTCAGCATGGGCTTTTTGTGTACATCGGATGGCTCCTCGTCCATGAAGGAAGTTGCTTCCCCTTTCTTACTCGCTTCTCATTCGACAACTGCTACAGAAGGATCAGTTCCTAAGTTATGTGTTTTGGTCCCTAACCACATAACCCTAATTTGTTGCTTTGCATGACAGTCTAGGGTTACTGTACCGCCTATTCGTTGCTTGGCATTAGAGTTCTTGGGACCACTGTACCACCTATTCCTACATACTCATGCTTGTCGTGGCCATTATTATTGCCTAGAGAGCCCAGGATATCGCTCCAAGTGATGTAGGACCTGTACCCTGATGTTCCAGTATATGTACCCCTCTTTGTTTACTAATGCTCCAGAGGCAGTTCTCCTCCGACAAGCATGGATGAGGCCGCTACATTGCCAACCTTACTCCTATCGTCCAGAAGCCCATGTAGAGGCCTAGCTTTCTTCTCACTCTACTCCACTCCTCTTGGCAGACCTACGTGGAGGTCCTGCCAGTCCAGCTAGCCTATGTGGAGGTCTAGCTCGGCTCACTTGCTCTACTCCTTCCTCTCTCTGGCTGACCTACATGTAGGTCCAGCCAGTCCTGCTTGCTTATGTGGAAGCTAGCTCGACTCCCTCTCTTCCACTCCTCTTCAGGTGGACCTGCATGGGGGTTCCGCAGGTCCAACTAGCCTACTTGGAGGCCTAGCTTGACTCACTCACTTCTACCCTGCCTCAGGCAGAACTACATGGGGGTTCTGCTCGTCTAGCTAGCCCACATGCAGGCTTAGCCTGACTCACTCACTCTATTCCTTTTTGGTGGACCTACATAGAGGTGCCACACCAGCTTGCCCACATGGAGCCTAGCTCACTACTCGCTCATCTTCCACGTTCTTCTGTTGTATCTCTAAGGGGTCCCTCTGGTGTCTTGACCGGGACCTTCATGTCGTCTAGATGAAACACAGAAACATAGAAGTTGATAACAGATAAGGCCCGCATGGCCCACCTAGTCTGCTCATTTCCCTACCTAATAGATAAGCTGCAGATCCTAGTTAACCAACAGCCTACTTCCTCCTACCCCCCATTAGAATTGCCTTGTGTCTTGTCCCATGAATTATTGAATTCCCGCACTATTTTTGACTCCACAACCTCCTCAAGAAGGCTGTTCCATGCATCCACACCCTCTCCATGAAAAAAAACGTCCTCACATTACCTCTGAGCCGTCCCCCCTCTGTCTTCAAATTGTGCCCCCTTTTTCTTGCACATCTCTTTTTCTGAAAGATGCTACCCTCTTGGACTTTGTTGATTCCCTTAAGGTACTTGAAAGTTTCTATCATGTTAAGGTTATTGAGAAGGTGGTGGCTTTACAGCTGGAGGACCATTTGACCAGCCACAATATCTATGATTCTCTCCAGTCCGGTTTCGGGAAGAGGCACAGTACTGAGACGGCTCTAGTTCGGGTACTAAATGACCTCCTGATAGCAAGAGATTGAAAGACTCATTCCATCTTGGTCCTTCTTGATCTCTCTGCAGCATTTGATACTGTGGACCATGGAGTGCTGTTGGATCGCCTGCGGGTTATCCATGGACTGTCAGGGACCGTCCTCAGATGGTTTCGATCTTACCTCATGGGTAGGACTCCGAGAGTGGTGTCTGGGGTTTTTACCTCAGCTCCATTCTCCCTACCCTGTGGGGTTCCGAAGGGATCCATTCTAGCGCTCATGTTGTCTGCAGTGCATATGCTGCCACTGGGAGCGATTATTAGACGGTATGGCTTGAGTTTTCACTGCTATGCAGATGATTCTCAGATACACATGTCTTTTGTCCCCGAACAAGATGATGCTGTCTCAGTGCTCAACAGCTGTCTGACTGAAATTCAGGCCTGGATGAATGTGAGCTGGCTAAGGTTGAACCCTGAAAAAACTGAGGTGTTGGTTGTGAACATGGATCGTCGTGAGGTTAGTGTGTTGGCAGGTTCACCTTCGGTTTTGTGGCTTGGAGGTGTCTAGCTAGCTACCTCAGACCGGGTGCGGAACCTGGGCGTTATGTTTGATGACTGTCTGACCCAAAAATTACAGGTGTCAGCGGTTGTTAAAACTTCTTTTTACCATCTGAGAAATATCGCCCGGGTGAAACATCTGGTTCCTCCCGATCTTCCAACGTTGGTTCATGCCTTCATTACTTCCCACCTTGACTACTGCAATGCCCTTTACCCAGGGCTGCTGGGGTTGATATCTGCCGCTTGCAGCTGGTGCAGAACGCGGCAGCCAGGATGTTGACTGGTGCTTCAAGAGCCAGTCATATGACACCTGTGCTCCACGGTCTGCACTGACTGCCGATACAGTGGCGAATCACCTTTATGGTTGCTTTGTTAACCTTTAAGGCCCTACACAACCAGGGACTGAGTTACCTGAAAGATCTCCTTTGTCCCTACTGTCCCCACCGTCCTCTCCGATCCACCGATGAGGGATTGCTAGAGGTTCCCAGGGTACGTTTGCAGACATCAGGAGCAAGGGCATTTAGCTCTGTTGCTCCACCCCTGTGGAATTCTCTACCTCATCGGGTACAAGATTGCCTAACCGTCCAGAGTTTTAAAATTGCTTTAAAAACTTATCTTTGTTAACTGGCATTTGTTGATTGATGTGGTTATTTTAGTTTGTTATGCTGCTATTATATTGTTTTTTGCTGGAATTTATATGTTTGTTTATAATAATTAATTTTATTTTATGTATTTTATTGTACAGGCGCCTTGGTTTTAGAAAGATGCCTTTTATAAATAAAACTGATTTGATTTGATGTCCCTCCTCTCCCTACTTTCCTCAAGGGTATACATATTAAACGCCTTTATTCTCTCTTCAAATATCTTCTGGTGCAGACCCTGCACCATTTTGGTTGCCCTCCTCTGGACACCCTCTACCCTGTTTATGTTTTTGCGGAGATGGGGTCTCCAGAACTGCATGCAGTACTCCAGATGGGGTCTCACCAACTGTCTGTACAGAGGAATATCAACTTCCTATTTTCTATTGGTGATGCCTCTCCCTATGCATCCCAGTATCCCCCAGTCCTCCTTACTACCTTCTCACATTGCTTGCCCACCTTTAGGTCATCTGATACAACTACCCCCAGGTCCCTTTCCATTTTTGTTGTCAGTATCTCACCCCCGATTGTGTACTCTTCCCCTGGGTTTTTGTCTCCAAGGTGCATTACTTTGCACTGAATCTAAGCTGCCATACATTTGACCATTCCTCCAACCTTGGTAAGTCCGTTCTCATCCTTTGCACCCGGCCCTGTGTATCAACCCTGTTGCAGATCTTTGTGTCATCTGCAAAGAGACATACTTTTCCTTCCAGTCCCCCTGCAATGTCACTTATAAAGACATTAAAAAGGACCAGACCCAGTACTGAACACTGCGGTACCCCACTAGTAACCCCCCTTTCTTCACTGTGGACTCTGCTTACTATTACCTCGCATCCTGTTGTCCAGCCAATGTTTACCATGCTACCACCCTGGGACCCACTCCCAGGCAGCTAATTGTTTATTAATCTTTTGTGTGGGACTGTATCAATGCCTTTCTAAAGTCTAGGCAGGCCATGTCCACAGCCCCTCCTGATCTTCTACTTGGTCACCCAGTCAAAGAAATTGATTAGATTTGTCTGACATGACCTTCCCGCTGTGAATCCATGCTGCCTTGGGTCCTGTGCCCCAATGGCCTCTAGGTACTCAACAACTCTTTCCTTCAGAAGTGATTCCATCATTTTTCCTACCACTGAGGTCAAACTGACAGGTCTGTAGTTTCTTGCCTCTGTCTTGCTTCCACTTTTGTGAAGGGGAATCGCATCCGCTCTTCTCCAGTCCTCAGGTACCACACCATCCTCCCTTGATTTGTTAAAAAGGGTAGTTAATGGTGTTACTAGTTCTCCCCTTAGTTCTTTTAGCATTCTGGCATGAATCTCATCAGGCCCCATTGCTTTGTCCACCTTCAGTTTTAGGAGTTCTTTCAGAACCCTTTCTTCTGTGAAAGGACTGATATTGACCCCCCTATCCAGAGTGCTTCTATTGACTGGATTAGGTACCTCCCCCTCCTTTTCCTTTGTGAATACTGAGCAGAAGTATTCGTTTAGTATCCCCGCTTTTTCACTGTCCCTCTCTGCTCACCCACCCTCCCTCCTCTTTTTTCAGCCTCAGTATCCCTCCCTTTGTCTTTCTTCGCTCCCTAATGTACCTATAAAAGGTTTTATCCCCCCCTTCTTAACCAAGTTGGCTATCTTTTCCTCGGTTTGAGCCTTTGCTATTCTGACTGCCTTCCCCGCTTCCTTCTGCTTTAACTGGTACAGTTCTCTGTCCTGCTCCTTCTGTGTTTCCTTATGCTTTCTGACTGCTATATTTTTCTCCCTAACCTTCCCTGCCAACTCTTTTGAGAACCATAGTGTTTTTTCTTTCATTTTAATTTATTTATTTGCTTCATACAAAGGCTTGTTGCCTCTGTGATGGCAGTTTTGATGTTTCCCCATTATTGCTCCACCCCTCCTGAGTGCAACCTTTGCATCATGCAGTCCTGCTGCCCTGCCGATCAACTGCACGTTACCGTTCTACATCTTCCTCGCTACACCTCGCCTGGGTTTCAGCTTCAGCCTGGCTATACTGATGGCCTCTTGGCCTTCCATTCAACTCTTCCAGTCATCCTACCCAGGTTCTCCAGTTTAGCTCAGCCTCCATGGAATCTCATAAAGTTCACATTCATCCACGCTTACTACAGTGATGGCGGACCCGCGGGGGGGGGGTGCAAATCACCTCAACTATCCATGCCACAGTGAGCTTCTCCTCATCGTAATGATTCCATATCTACATGTGGACTCTTTTGGGGTCTTTTCCTCATTATATTGGACTATGCACCACTACAGCAATAGCAGACCATGGTGGGTCCCGCCATCCTTTACTCGGAAAGCGCTACACTAAGGTGATGGTGGACCATTTGGGGTCCTGCCATCCCAAACTTACATGTCTCACGAGGGGGCCCTTCTTCTTAGCTCAAATGCACTCCAGTCACTAAAGGAAGACTTATCGGGGGTTCACCCCCAGTTACTTCAGAGCATATTCTAGTATGGCGACGGCGAACCCACGTGGGAGTCTTGCCATCCCAAAATCCATCAAGCCTCAATAAATTCTCCTTGTTCACCAGCTTCCATCTTCACAAAAGCAGACTCCCGTAGAGGGTCTTGTCTTCCTGAATCTGACCACCTGATACCTACTCTATCACTCAAGCTTTTGCTCACTGCTTACTCTGGACATCAAGAGATCCATGCTCTAGCTTGCCCGTCCGGGCCTACCCTACCTCATCATTCATTACTTCTTCTACTGCACTCCATCCTATGTCAGTTCCAGTTCCAACCTAGTATCTACGCCACCCATCTCCGTAGAGTACTCCTGTATCTTGGACATCTTTGGACAATTCTCACTTCCGATAAAGTACTCAATTGGAACCTACTATTGCTCTGGACTTCCAGCTTCAGGCAAGTATCCCATTCGCATAGACTCCTATCTCAACACCGTTTCCCTGCTAGCATCACTACTGACCTTTTCATCCTCTAAAATTTCTACGTCCTCAACTATAGTCCCGTTGGCATTCTTCTTCAACCATGCTGACTGTCCATGAACATTTTACTGCCGTTTCACTCACAGCTCCTCGATCACAGATATACGATTGTCCCTTGTCCAGACGTCCCTCCTAGCTGGATCTCTCATCTGCCAGAACTGCATCTTCAGCGTTGACTTCCTGCTCATCTTCAACTAACACAACAGGACTTTGAATTCTAACAAGGAAATCTAGCCTGCAACTGCATTATACTGTAGTTATACATTATCTGTGTATAGACAGTTGTCTTACCTTCTTGCCAAACTGTACCAAGCTATGTCCTCCTTCAAGGAAAACATTTGCTGATCCTACTTCCGCTTCCCTTTCAATGCGGTGAAGGACATCCATCATCATATGGGTCTCCACCATGATGGCTTACTGCTCCGGCCTATGCTCTTCGTGTTATCCTGGAATATTTTTCTAATTACTGCTTCGCCCCACAAAAAAGGGGCCTAGCTTATGCTCAGCACTTTCTGTGTCACCTTGGCTGATCTATGTGGGGTTGCCTTCATACTGTAACCTGTGCACTGGTGGAACACATGGGGTCCCACCATCTCTCTGGCTTCACCCGCATAAGACCTGGCTGCTTGCTCATACATTCTGTCCCCTCTCGGCTGACCCACGTGGGGGTCCTGCCGTCTCTACTGGAATCCAAGCTATAGTGGATCACGAGTCCACCATGTCTCTGCTTCATCCCAGAAAGGGCCTGGCTACGTGCGCAATACACTCCTACTTCACCTCAAACGGTGCCTATCTGCTTGACCTACACAGTCCTGCTTTACCCTGAAAAAGGGCTTGGAGGTTTCTATCAGCTTTGCCCCAAAAGAGGGTCTGGCTGTCTGCACACTGCATTCCTGCTTCACCCAGCAATGGGACTTGGCGCCTTCTTTAATGGGCAGACTAGATGGGCCTAGCGGTCCTTATCTGCCGTCAAAGTCTATGTTTCTATGTTTCTCTACTGTAACTATGAATATCGGATTATGTGGGATTCGCCATTCTCCTACTCTGCTCTGCAAGGATGCCTAGCTGCTTGCTCATTGTTAATTCATTACATCTTCTACAATGGACTTCTTCCTTCATCACATCCCAGGATTGACCATCGACCAGTTCTACATCTTTCCCTTCCAAGACGTGATTCCGCAAACAGCCTCTAGCTTATCTGCCTGACTACGAATAACTCCTCGCCTCTACACCTTAAATATTACAGATTTGGATTCAATAACCTATTAAGCAATTCTCTCCAAGGTGGACTCTTCATCATCAGTATCTCATCTACCAGGATTACCTGCTTGCAATCGAACCCAGGATATGCCTCTTCAACCAACACTCTGGATCTAGTTAGAAGACAATTTCTTAATATTTGCTTATCTTAGGATTGCTCTCCTTTTAGTATGTCCAGTGGACGGGCAGGTCAGTAGCCATGGGTCCTTGAGGACAGGCAGGTCAGCAGCCATGGGTCCTTGGAGGTTTCTCCCTAAGGGGATTTTCCTCTCCTGCATGCTACTTGCCACACTCTCCAGAGTTGGAGGAGGTAATCACATCGGTAATTACATTTTTGGGGGGCCTTCAATCTACACTTACCTAGCATCCCACTAAAGGAGGTAAATAGAGAAAGTCCAAAAAGATAAAGTTCTAACAGCAACCATATCTCATCCAGCTCACAGTTCTAAGCATCAATCATATCTCATCCAGTTCCTATGTACCGCAAGCACTGACTTATGTACCAGTCCAGCTTTAACGTAACTAAGCTCTAAACATATCTTACCCAGCTCTTACATACCACAAGCACTGAGCTATGAACCACACATTGAATTGGAAGGCTCTGCCTGTAGTTCAGTGGGGGGGGGGGGAATAGCTCCTCCCCCATTCGATACAAAAGACTTCAGCTTCTGTTTCCTCTGCTTAGCGAATCGGACTCGCCTTCCATCCTCCCCTGCCTCCTCCTTATCTTTGGCACTCTTATCTCACCTTGCACTGGACCTTCAATTCTACACTTACCTAGCACCCCGCCAAAGGTGGGATATAGAGAAAGGCCAAAAAGTTAAAAGTTCTAACAGCAACCATACCTCATCCAGCTCACAGTTCTAAGCATCAATCATATCTCATCCAGTTCCTATGTACCACAAGCACTGATGTATGTACCAATCCAGCTCAAACGTACCACAGCTCTAACCATATCTTACCCAGCTCTTACGTACCACAAGCACTGAGCTATGTACCACACATTGAATATACAGAAAATAATAACAGCAGGACTCCACTATGCCCAACTATAAAAGCAACGTCTAGCATTACATATAATGAATAACCACTGATCATGTAGCAACACAGGGGTTGGCTGTGAAGGCTGCCACCCTCTTGACCACAGGAAGAGTGCTGTCATGGTGACCATAACTGTTGTGTTGGGGATGGGGAAAATGGGAGAATAAAGTCCTTTCTAAAAGATTTAGAGATGTAGTCATATGTGAGTGAGTTGGCTGGTCCCAGCAAAACTGAAGTAATAACAGAGGTTCAGCATAAATGCACTTGGGTCACCACATGCATACAGTCTCTATGAATAGAAGTAAATCTCTAAGTGATCACTGGAGTCTGTGGCCCATGAATTCAAACAGATCAAATGACTAAGCTCAGCATGGTATCACAACTCCAGCAGTTCAGACCCCCTTCCTTGTGACAGACTGTAACTTGTGCCTGTAGGTTTACTACTGGTGCTGTTTCCATAGTTA
This sequence comes from Neoceratodus forsteri, assembly GCA_016271365.2. Lineage (NCBI taxonomy): Eukaryota > Metazoa > Chordata > Ceratodontiformes > Ceratodontidae > Neoceratodus > Neoceratodus forsteri. Next base: position 684,625,983 of record CM057456.1, on the reverse strand, counting down.
CACTACTGTAGTACTCACTTGAGCATGTACTAACTCCTTAGGAAGCCCTTTGACTACAGATTTACCTCTTCGCCTTTATTTCATGTCCTTGCCCGGCCATGCTCCAAATCTCTGATCAAACAGCAGGTGCAGTAAGGAGCATCCCAGTCAGCACAACAGGTCAGAGGGTTAGTAGCCAGGATAAGCTGGGTGGACAGTGTGTGTGTGTGTGTGTGTGTGTGTGTAAAGACGTCTAGAAGAAAACTAGTTATAAGTAACCTAATCTGATAGCCTCCTGGGCCCCCAGTCACAGCTGTAGTTGGTAGTGGCACAAAAGTGGGGATATGAACGGTTCCCTGTTGCATTACCACTAAATACTGCCATACACTAAAGACAAACTGAAACATTGGAGGAGGGGTCCCTGGCTACAAAGTTACAATGTAAATGATAGTCACCAGGCATTAGTGGTCGCAAATGGGGTTTGAAACCACTACCATCAAAAATAAAAAAAAATGATGTACTCACCGTAAATTCACCATTGATTCATATGTATGGATCAAGGACTGGAGGCACTAGGACCCTGCAGGGCCTTTTTCTTCTATGGTGGGAGCTGGCATTGGCTACTGACACTGGTTGCATGCAACACGTACCCACTTAGTGCTGTGCACCAGCCAATAACTGTTGTCGACTCGAGTGCCGGTGTGAGCTGCTGAACACTGTGCTGAGGGAGAGCTCTGTGCAACAGGACTTGAGATAAGTGCTTTTTTTTTCTATAACAGGTTTACTATTGTTGCCTGCAAGGAGGAAAACATAAACCAAGTCTTTCTAGAAGATCCTGTGCTGCTTGTTTTTATTCTTTGGAGAAGACTAGCCATGTGGTACTGGTGTGAATGGGCTTAGGAGTCCAAACAGTGGCAGAGACAATCCTAGACACTGTAGTGCCGCAAGCCCAGCGGTGGGTGTGCAGCTGACCTGACCAAAGAGACTAGATAGAGAAGAAGGAAGTTAATAGAGAACACTCACTTATATTTTATTCACCAATACATCCTTATCTAAAAGTCAATAAATAGTGTACAAACATACACATTTTATTTTTTTTTTAATGACACTGCAAGTTCTAGTGCACTAAATGTACGTTGCGATTTAGCTGGGGTTACAGCTGCAGTTGCTGATAGCGAAACTTGCTGATTTCATGCCAGTTCGTATTTTCTGCATCTGTTTGTATCTCTATGCATTTTGCACTCTGCTTATTTCTGTGTGATAGAGCATGTTTTTTCAGTTTGTAAATGAATAACATCTGTTGAAGGCAAAAATAGTTTGTAAGGGTATTTAATTTTAGCGCTGTAAAAATCACGTGACTTGAGGAGGGGGTCAAAAGATGCATGTGTGGCGTTCTTGGATAGCAACGCCATTTTAGACCGATCTACCTACAAGCTTGAATGCCGGAACGCCAGCTCACTACACATTTATCTTTATGTGTGCAGACAAGGCTTTTTTGAGAGTGATTTGAGAATAACTTGGAGTGAGTTGATAGAAGTATATAGAGTAAAACAGGTTCCGATCCAAGGCAATAGTTTGGGTAAAAATCTCACCACGCACAATGTATTTTTTTTTATTATAAAGAGGTGCATAGATTGCGATGAGCTCCCAAATGCCTAAGCAACAGCATCACTCTTGGGTGCTTCTGGCTCTGAAAATTGCTACAGGCTTTCATTTAATGGGTAATCTAAAACACGAAACTGCATTCCAAATTTTGAGCTGGGAACTTGAAATAGTTGTAATATAGAGCTAGCATCTGTCTGCATTTACCTGAGACCTGACAATACTAAGTTTTGACATCATTTTTCATATATACACACACACATACACGCATCTCAATAAACATTTTTAAATGCTTAGCATACTAGCATATGAATTGCTTAGCGCAATTATAAACAAAACTGTGTTAGCCCTAAAGATAAAGCTATAAACCAATAAGGCTAGCAAGGCAAGCAAGCTTGAAGCCAAGAGATAACAGCCTTTGAATATAGGTATATGCATCAAATATCGAATAACTGCTGACAGTTTAGATATTTTTAGATATCTTGTAGTTTTAGAGGTAGAGCTGCTGATTGTTGACTTTTAATTGTAATTAATTAAGCAAACTGAGTAATAGATTCTCCCGATCTCTCCTTTTTTTTTAATTAGTGACTTCAAATAAAGACAAAGACAAAGAAATCCTGATGTCAAACACTGTTATTTTCAGTGTATGTGACGTAGGGGACTCTGGACTAAATATAAAACCACATCAGGAGGTGGAAAGAAGCCGAAAAAAGAAGAAATTGATACAAAGGACATTTCCTTAACCTTGTGACACTACTAACGTACATTGTACTTAAATTCTGGAAGTGGTAAAGTAACTAAACTTGCCTAGTTTTTCAAAAGGAGTAACTAAGGGGTCCAAAGGTAAACTGAGGACAACTGAAGATATTCATAAAGGGAGGGAACGAAGGATCAAGAGAGATCGAGGATAGACTTTACACTTTAATCTATAACTCTAATTTGCTGATTACTGTCTTAATTGTTATTTAAGTATTATTTTTATAACTATTGTATTGGTGAAGCTATTCACACAGATTTACACAGTACTGCAGTTGCACTTTAAAATAATCTTTTTTATGCATAACAGTGCTTTAGGTGCTGTAAACATGGATGACTGTGCACTATCATTTTTCTGTAGGTATGGCACAATATACTGAGAAAATTAGCTCTATGTTGACAGACATTTAAATGACTTAAGATAGCAGCAAAGTGTGAGATCATAGCTGGTTATTGTGGGCTAATACCTAACATACCAGTATTGACTGGAGTCAAAAGTGGTGAAAGCATACAGTAAGCTTTATAAGGTTCAGGGCAATTAAGATGGCAGTAGTGACAAGAAGTGGTATGGATTTGGGTGAAAGGAAGAGACAAAATAAAAAAAAAAACTTTCCCTAAAACAATTGTCACTGAAAGTTTTGAATAAAATGCAAAACTCTGTGAAAAAGGAAAACTGGGGTAGGTCAAAAAAGCCATTAAAGATAATTTAATGAATAAAGCTTCAACACCAGTTATGGACTTATTTAGTAAACCTGGTGATTTCAGGCAAGAAATCTTTAGTGAAGTAAATAAACTAAAGCAAGTCAAAGGGGAAGTCAATGAAATAACAAACGGGATGTCAGAAATAAAAGAAACAAAATAAATCAAACAAATGCCCAAGAATGATATGGGCATTACAAACTTCAACTTGTATTTTTCTGATGTCTCTAATGGACTGACTGAAATAGATAATGAGGTTAGAGAACTGAAGGAATCAATGAGGAAAGAAAGGAATTTAATTGCTAATAGAAAAACTGTAGATTTAAAAGACATAAATAAGACAAATTTAGAAGGTACGATATGTGCCAGTGAGGAGACATGGACAATGAGTCCAGATAGTATAAGAGCCTTTGAGATAGAAGGGGTAGCTAGGGATGTGGCTCTGACGTTTAAGGATCAGTTTAATGCCAATGTCCTATTATACAGAACATTGATAGAAATTAAACAAGACTTTTCATTTCTCAAAGGCTATGAGTAAAGAACAGAATAAGGTTAGAAAATATGGAAAATACTGTAAAAGAAGAACTGATCTCAGTGAAGAAAACTGGGAGAGAACTGAGTTACTAAGAAAGAAGAAAACAATGCTCAGGGAGAGTGCAGTCTAGAGGGAAAAGATACCAAAGGGACATGGTCTAATGAAGTAGCCAAGACAGTAAATAAGACTAACAATGACTCTATAATTAGCATACAGGACTCATTTGAAGAGGAAGCTGAACTTATTATGTTACCAGGTACTGAATTAAGGGGAGGACAGCATTTGTAGAGAATGGATGCTAGCTTACCTTGAATTATGGAATAAATAGGAGGAACAAGAGATGAAAACTCAGAGTGACAGGAAAGATAAAGAACAAAGGAAAAAGAATGATAAAAATACATCTAAGAACAGCAGAGCGCAAGTAACAATGAAAGGGAAGACTGAGACATACAGATTAGAGAAAAAAAGAACAAAAAGGGTGAATGAAGGAAAGATGCAGCTATTGGGGATAATGAGGAAAAGAAAGTACATAATGTATTGGAGGAACACAATAAAATGACTAGGGAGAACGAAGTAAACTTTAAAAAAGGAAATAAGAAAGACAAAGGTAGGAGAGTGACATAAAAATGGGGGGGGGGAGAGTGTAAAAAAACCAAAAGGGGAAAAACAGAGGTAGAACAAGGAAATATGAATGAGAAAATAGAAAAGGAATCTAAGATAGAGGAACAAGAGGTGGGAAAGGAACAAATAATAAAAAAAGACACAGGAAATTAACAGCAAAAACTACAGTGATTTCCTAAATAAGACTTTAAGTTCAGACTTTGTGAGCCCATTGTATAAAGTGGCTTGTATTCCTGGAGAGACCGAGGAGATGCTTAACAACATGGTTCAGAATATATTCTTTGAGTTACTTGATCGGTATAGACATGCAAAGAATCACATCAGTACAATAAGGCCGATAGCTGATCTAGAATTGGTACTACTGGTCATGGACCAATAATATCTAATAAGGGCTATACGATCCAAAATTTCAGGAATTAAGAAATTGGGCATGGAAATGGTAGAAGTCTCTTCATTGGGAACACTTTTTCCTGAATAATGTCCAAATAAAACAAATGTGAGGGAGAACGATTAAATCAATAAGGTAATATTTGAATTAAAACAATTAAAGGGTGAAGGGAAGGCAAATTTACAGAGTAATTGGTAAGTGCTTTATTGACAAGCATGTCGATTCCTGAGAGATTAATAAAGTGGATAGATGGGAAAAAGATGGCCAGATTTCAACCTGGCTATATGAAGATACAGTTCTTGAAGAAATCAAGAAAAAATTCTAGACAAATTAGGAAAACATATAATTATTGAAAATTTAGGGGATAATGAAGTGTCTCTTAAAAAGAACGACAATATGGCTGGTTCTGATAATTGGAAAAGTCTGGTAGAAACTGCCAATAGGTAGAAAGTCTTGGCTGAAGAAGAATTATGACATGTAGAATATCAAAAACAAGGAGGGAGGCCATATGGCAACACTTGTAAAATAAGGACATTTTTAACATGGAACATCTCAGGAATTGGTAACAAATTTGCTGACCCTGAGCTGGAAGGATATCTTTATTTATTTTATTTTTATTTAAAACTTTGTTAACCGGGTAAAAAGCACTAGGCCATATGGCCCCTTTACAGGCTTGACCCGGATACAGAACAAAATTACATCACATATATATTATATCTAAACTCATTTGATCACAAATGTATTCAAGAAACATGGAACAAGAGTGTAGTTCAACTGAATGGATATAAAACGTATAGTAAAGAGGCAAAGAAATATAAAACATTTGGAAGATGCGTGGGAGGACTGGCAACTTTCTGTAAACTAAACAAGAATATGGTCACTTCAGAAATCAAAAGTGAGATGGAGGACATACTTATCACTAAAGTAGTTCATGATGGAAAACAAGATTTAATATTAATAAACTGTTATCCAAGACCTGCGGCATGGTTAGCAAATTTGAGTGGAGTACTGCATGAATTAATAGAGACGTACCCACGGGCAAATATAATTGTACTGGGAAACTTTAATGACAGGGTAGGGCAATTGCAAGGGATTTCAGAAGAAACAGAAAATTATTTAACACCTATGTCAGCCAATGGAGTGAAGATATTTAGAGAATCCGGGGACAAGTGCAATAAAAGAAGCAAAGATCTAATGGAACAATTACAAACTAGAGACCTACTATTATTAAATGGGAGGATCCAAAAGGATATCAAGGGTAATTACACATATATGAGAGAAAATGGAGTGTCAGTTATAGATCTTGTCTGGGTCAGCAGAGATATCTTGAAACATTGTCAACGTTTAGAAATGGTACCTATAGCTGAATCGCCACATACTGCAGTAGAATCAGAAATCAAAAATGAGGAAATGAATGATATTAGTAGAGAAAAAAGCATATCATTGAAGGTGATTAAGAAAAACTGTATAGGTTGGCATTTAATAGACAGAAGGGATTTTGTTAGGTTATTAGAAACATGTGGGGTTTAAGGGGATGCAAGACTGGTTCTTAATAGGAATTCTGATGATTTAATTCCTGCAGGATTTGAACATATTACAAAGAGAATGGGCAGTATTATTAGAAAAGAAATAACCATTAATAATAATAAGAAGGGGAAAAATGGTTTAATAAGCAATGTAAAAAGGCTAAAAAACAGTTGCATAAACAACTGAGGATATTAAAGCTAAACCCAAATGTTAACAACAACAAGATCATGAACAACCTGAGGAAGGATTATAGAAAAATATTACAAACTAACAGAGGAAAATTCATTAATAAGCTATGGACAGAGTTAGAAAAGACGGTATTGGAAAAAACAGTAAAAAAGTTTGGAGCATAGTAGGTAAAGACACAAAAATTATCAGGAAAAGTTAGAACATAATACAAAGGCAGACAGTTGGGTTAACTATTTCAAAAACCTTTTTTTTATAAAAATTGTATTGACTACATAAAAAAATTAAAGAACTAGGAAAAAATTTTGTAGATGAAAATAATATGGAAAGATTCACAGAAAATGAAATCAACATAGCTGTATATTCATTTATAGCACATTAAGTTCCAGGGCCAGATGGTGTCCTATCAGATATTATCAGTATACTGAAAAAATGTTGGATACCCATGCTCTTTAGAGTATTTAATTATATAAGGGAAACAGGAGAGGTACCTTGCAGCTGGAGAAATATAATAGTTCCGAATTACAAAAAAGGTGATAAAAAGGATCCTAGTTGCTATAGGCTGATAAGCTTTATTGATTGTTCAGCCAAAATATTCACCCGTATCATTAATAATAGAATAGTGACTTGGGCTAATGAAAATAACATACTTGATGAAGCCCAAGCTGACTTTCGAGCACAGCATTCTACTACTGACCAATCCTTTGTCCTGCGCATTTGGTACATAAATATAAGGTTATTAAACAGGAAAAACTATATTGTGCATTTATAGACTTGAAAGCAGCTTTCGATAGGGTTAATAGCTTAACATTATGGAAAAGACTGGAAAAATTAAGGATGGATAAGTCAATAATAGATATGTTACAAAGATTATATACAGATAATCTAGTGAGTATAAGATTTAACAATGCAGGAGATTTAAGACAAAAATTGGAATCAAATGTAGGGGTAAAGCAAGACTGTACTGTTTCACCAATGCTATTTAACATTTTTTTTGAAACAGTACTTAAAACACTATATGAAGAGGAGTTTCAACTACCAAAAATAGGAAAGAGAAGGTGCCATACCTAGCTTACACAGATGATGTAGCACGTCTGTCTACAAGTGCTCTGGATTTAAGAAGAATGTTAAATAGATTTCATTTGGAAAGTGAGAGGGCGGACTTACAAATTAATTATTATAAAACAAAAATATTGTTTTCTGGAGGGAATAATAGGGCAGAATTTCACTGTTCACTGATGACACAAAGCTCTGTAACAGAGTAGACACACCAGAGGGTGTAGACAGAATGAGAAGGGACCTGCAGAAACTTGAAGAATGGTCAGGGGTTTGGCAGTTGAAATTCAATGCAAGGAAGTGCAAGATAATGCATATGGGGCACAAAAACCCTGGCACAATATATCAGTTGGGAGGTGAGGATATAGCATGCACCAAGCAGGAAAGGTATCTTGGGGTTATCATCTCTGATGACCTCAAGGTAGGGATAACAGTGTGACAAGGCAGCAGGTAAAGCAAATAGGATGCTGGGATGCATAGGCAGGGGCATCACCAGCAGGAAAAGGGAGGTCATAATTCCACTATACAAGACACTAGTGAGGCCCCACCTGGAGTACAGTGTACAGTTCTGGAGACCTTACCTATGTAAGGACGTAGACGGGGTAGAGAAGGTTCAGAGGAGGGCAACAAAGATGGTGCATGGATTGCATCACAAGTCCTATGAGCACAGGTTGAAGGAACTGAACATGTACTCCCTGGAGGAGAGGAGGGAGAGGGGATATGATAGAGACATACAAGTATCTTACAGGGAGGAACAGGGTGCAGGAATACACTATTTTTAAGCGAAAAAAATGTTCCAGGACTAGAGGGCATGGGATGAAGTTGGAGGGAGGACGATTTAGAGGAAACGTGAGGAAGAATTTCTTTACAGAACGGGTGGTGGACAACTGGAACACCCTGCCAGAGGAAGTGGTGGGGGCTGAAACAATTATGGGATTTAAGAATGCATGGGACAGACATAAAGGAATTCTGGAGGTCAGGGGTAAGGGGCAACAGGCTTCTAGGAAAACATAAACCGAACTTACAAGCTCAAATGAGCAGACTGGGTGGGCCATAAGCCCTTCTCTGCCGACACTGTCTATGTATCTATGGATTACAGATATTACATCAAGGATAAAAGACTGGAAGTAGTAAAAGAGTTCTGTTATTTAGGAATTACAGTTTCATAAGAAGGGTCTTAGAGAAAACATTATGCAAGGGAGCTCTCTGCATATGGTCCCTCGTGCGCAGCCTGGAGGCGGATCTCCTAGCCGTTCACGTGGCAGAAGCCTCCAACACCCTGGCCGATGCCCTAAGCCGGATAGGGACTGCGTCTCACGAGTGGTCTCTCCTGCCGGAGGTAGTACAAGACCTGTTCTCCCACTAGGGTACACCTCAGGTGGACCTGTTTGCCTCCAGGGAGAATTCGAAGCTGAGTCTGTTCCATGCCGCCCCCCCAAGCAGGGCTCGCTGCAGGGGGATGCCTTCTCGAGACCGTGGACGTCGGGCCTCTTCTACGCATTTCCCCCATTTCCCTTGATCCACAAGGTGCTTCTCAAGGCGAGGAGGGACAAGGCACAAGTGATTCTGGTAGCCCCAGACTGGCCCTGCCAGTTCTGGTATCCAGATCTCCTCAGCCTCAACTCCAGGCTCCTGAGGCGGCTTCCAGTCCGCCCGGACCTGATCTCAGTCAATCAGGGGAAGGTATTCCATCCGGACCTTCAATCCCTGCACCTGACTGCCTGGTTCCTGAGCGGCTAGAGTTCCAGGCCTTGGGTCTTTCCGACAAGGTCCTCAACGTCGTTGAGGCGTCCCATAAGGAGTCGACCAGGAAATGCTATGCCTTCAAATGGAAGAGATTCTCCATTTGGTGTCAGGGAAAGGACTTAAACCCTTCCGCCTGCCCCTTGGCAAGCATTCTGGACTACCTGCGGTCCCTTTCTCAGCAAGGGCTTTGGTCGACGACCCTTAAGGTGCACCTGGCAGCCATCTCTGCTTACCGGACGCGGGCCGGGAAGCAGTCGGTGGTTGCAGGAGAAGGTGGTCAGGTGCTTTTTCAAAGGCCTTGACCACATTTCCCCGCCGGTGCAAGAGGGTGCTGCACTTCTGAGGTGCCGTCTTTCGGATGAGACGTTAAACCGAGGTCCCATCTGCCTGGATTGGTGGTAGTTCAGGTGGATGTGAAAGATCCCATGGCACTTAAGAGTATGGGAATTTCCACGGTGTCCTGGCCAAATTTCCCTCATTCACTAAAAATACCACCTACAGCTTAATCTGGTTCAATTTCAGTTGCTTACCATCTGTATTCTCCCCCCCCTCCCCCGGTCGCCCCTGAAAAAGGGACTTCTAGGCCCAGTGGGCTTACCGGGTCAACAAAATTCAACAAACATATACCTGAAAAGGGAAAAAAGGTCAAAAATGTTGTTCTAGCAATAAAATCATGTTCACATAAATATGGATGCAAATCTGTGAAAGGCAATTTAATGGTTATTAATGCCAAAATATAAAGCCAGTTATTATTTGGAGCAGAAGTACGGGGGACACACCCAGGAATCAACATATAGCTTCATTTAAATAAATTCTATTAGCACCTGCTGGGATTGCCAAAGGGAACACCTTCAGCATTGGTCAGAGCAGAATTAGGACAATTGCCAGTAGAAAGTAAAATAAAATAGAGACTTGTGAAGTACTGGATTAAGGCCTATTCTATGAGCAAATATAGATTACCTAGAATGTGTATAGATTAAACAATAAATTATATGAGATAGAGTATGTCTTTTCCTACCATATCAACAGTGGACAATATTACTAAGCTTTATGGCCTTCTGCATTGTATTTATGACATAGAGTTCCAACCAACCAAATTATTAATGAGGGTACAGCAAGGATTAATGATATTTATTATCAAAGTGATTTGGAAGCATGTCAGCAATATAAAATCTGTAAATGGATGACTAAAAGCAAAAGGAACCATATTTAACAATACTTAAAAATCCCTGTCAAAGGAAAATAATAACTAGATTTATGTTTGAATGTAATTATAGTAATTGGCAAAGTGAAATATACAGTAAGGGGGAAAACAGAAGGAATGGAAGGGCAATGCAAATGTGGGCTGGGAAGAGATGATTTAACACATGTATTGATTTTACATCCCTTATATGAAATAAATAAGAAAAAGTTATTAGGAGAATGTCTTAAGCACCTTGAATATGAACCATATTATTTGGCTACACATCTCCTAAAAATAAGAGCTGAACAAGTGTTAATCCATGTGGCCTCCATCATTAAAATAACTGATGAGAAAAAATACCATATTATTACAGATCATAAGGATTCTTAGCAAAATGTTGGTTGTGAACCTGATATACTTAGTAGCTCTCCAAAGATATTGAAATTATAGCTTGATATTTAATATTGATTTATCATACTCAGTTTATGGTAGAGAAAGGAATGCGGTCCATTGCGGACTCCATGAAAGGGTACACAGTTACTAAATATTACAGGTATTAGAATTCCAGTATAAAAGAAATGTGCAATATTAATGTTATTACGTGTATTTGACCTATTTTAATATATTAAGAGAGCAATATGTTTATAAGGTGCGCTCAAACTGTGAAAGTGCAATATGCAATTTGTATTTTATTGTCTGTTTTATTCTGTAATATTTGTAATAACTTTCAAAAGTCAAACAATAAATCTAAACCTGAACCTATTAACTCCCTCACACACACACACCTCAGTTCTGTTTGCCAGGAGAGAAACAAAGTGGAGAGAAACCGGGAGGACTAGGTGTTTTATAGCTCAAAGGGATAGTAAAAGGATATAGTGTATAGTAGAGTGTTGTTCTGTATAGAATTCCATCCCTTTCAAAATGCTGTTCTATCACAGTTCCAAGGTCATGGAATGTGATTCTACCCTACTGTGGTAGAACAGCATTCTAGAACCTCTAGAGACTGCATGAGTCAGTTTCATTTTGAAAGCAAAAGAACTCACAAAACACATATTTCACACAGTACTATACACTATAAAAAAATACAGGATGAGCAACTCCATGCACAATCAGTGTGTTTTGCTACCTCAGGGTTCTGATTCTCATGGACCTCTCAAGCTTCGTTCTCGAGGTCAGGGGGAATCAGAACCCCTCTGTGGCAGAAGACACTGGTTCTGCATAGTTGCCCATCCAGTATTCTCTATATAGGATATAAAATAAACAACCAGTTAGAACCCAATTGAGACTAAGGCCCTGTGCAAACTACAGCACGGTAACTAAAAATGGCTTAAAAAATGGATTAATTGCTGTGCTGCAGTGTCCATGCTGTAGCGTCTGCACTAGCGCCAGTGTGTTGTAAACAGTTCGTAAAGATGGTTTACAGCATCCACACCATTGACTCCAACTCGATTTAACTCGTAACCGGTTCCCATGTACTCACATGAAGAAGAACCATGTCTTAGTGTCCGCACTGCAAGCAAGTCTGATTCAGCGGTTGTAACGTTTTTAAAACTGTGTTTAAGCCTAGGTCTTATCAGGGTTTAAACATGTTTTTTTAAAACATGTTACAATCCATGATAAGTGCGGACACAAATCGTGCTATGGTGATTTTAAACTGTTTAAGAAGCTTAAACTGTTTTAAATACCATAGCATAAACAGGGCCTAAGGAGTCAGCCTACTAGTTGGCACATGGGTAGTGGTTCAAAAATAGGAGCAAGAGCCTCTTACTACTAGCCAGACAAGTATGGATAATGAAAGGTAAAAAACATACTTTTGGCAGAAGTAGCAATAAGGGAAATCTAATTTGGGACCCTTTTCCAAATGAGATGGCAAAAAAATATAAAAATGACATCTGGACTCCCAAAATAATACCTCCATGCTAGCAGATAAAGCTTGCATGAATTCGAGAGGAAATTCACAGCCCTGTTTTCTCTAAGATTGGAGAGAAAAAGTGGGATGCAAAGCATGAAAGTTGTTGATTAAAAGTGGGATGCAAAATGTTGAGTTGCAGGACTAGGAATCCTAGGAAAGCAAGATGCGGCTATCTCCACTGGCAAGGTAGAGTGGGGCAAGGTCCAATGCACAGAAAGTAGTATCAATTGATACCAACCAGAAAAGCCCAGCATGGAGAGGAGAATATGCCCTGCTTCTCCCTGTAACCACAGGGATATACCCTGTGTGAAGCTAGTACAGGAATCCAAGTAAGTGCACTGCACTCCTCCACAGGCAGAGCATCTACTCAGTGGGGGTCAGATTGGATTGTGCCAGGACACATGTTGCATACAGTAACTAACAAGGATGCAAGGGATATACCCTGGGCAGAGACAAAAAATGGAGAGAAGGTGGCCACCTACCCACTGCATGAGAAAAAACAAAAAGTTCTCCCTGTTTGTTTTTTTGGTTGATAAGGAAGCCAAGAGTCCTCCACGTTCTTTTCATGTTTTGCACTTGGGTGCCTAGCTCTCATTTATTTTTCTAAATAACAAACCATAAGGACCATGGCAAAGGAGACAGAAGTAGTAAATACTGCCAGCACCCACAGAATGAGTTGCCAAAGACCCCAGCTCTCAGCTGACTGGGAAAAGGTGGGGGTTTGAATAAATTGTACAGATATTCAGAAAGTTAAACAGTAACAGAGAGTATGTCATTTTTATATTTTCTATGAATTGATTTTCACAACTGATTCATACACAGTAGTTCAAGCACCAAGCTTCTCAATTAGGCAGCTGGCTTACCCTGTGGGTAACTGTAATCCTCATCCCTCTGTGTTGGGGAGATCACTTGAGGGCAGGGACTTCTCAGGTTTTGGCGAGGCTCAAGAACATCCTGAGTCAGACTGATGGTAAAAAATGACCCCCAAGCTCCCATCTGACTCTACAGGGGAAAACAGTGAGTCCCCTGGAACAGGAAGTTTAGCACTGTTGCCAGGCAAGAGATTTCAGTCAAGATACACAGAACATACACAGAAACATAGAATATGATGGCAGATAAGGACCGCTTGGCCCACCAAGTCTGCGCATTTCCCTACCTAATGGATAAGCTGCCGATCCTAGTTAACCAACAACCTACTTCTTCCTACCACCCACTAGAATTGCCTTATGTCTGTTCCATGCATTCTTGAATTCCCCCACTATTTTTGACTCCACGACCTCCTCAGGAAGGCTGTTCCAAGCAACCACAACCCTCTCCATGAAAAAATACTTCCTCACATTACCTCTGAGCCATCCTCCCTCTGTCTTCAAATTGTGACCCCTTGTTCTTGCACATCTCTTTTTCTGAAAGATGCTACCCTCTTGGACTTTGTTGATTCCCTTGAGGTACTTGAAAGTTTCTATCATGTCCCCCCCCACCTCCCTCCTTTCCTCGAGGGTATACATATTAAGCTCCTTTAGTCTCTCTTCGTATGTCTTCTGGTGCAGACCCTGCACCATTTTGGTTGCCTTCCTCTGGACAGCCTCCACCCTGTCTATGTCTTTGCGGAGAAGGGGTCTCCAGAACTGCACACATTACTCCAGATGGGGTCTCACCAACTATCTGTACAGAGGGATGACAACTTCCTGTTTTCTACTGGTGATGCCTCTCCCTATGCATCCCAGTATCCCCAGCCCTCCTTACTGCCTTCTCAAATTGCTTGCCCACCTTTAGGTCATCTGATATAACTACCCCAGGTCCCTTTCCATTTCTGTTGTTGCCAGTATCTCACCCCCCCCTCCCCATTATGTACTCTTCCCCTGGGTTTTTTATCCCAGGTGCATTACTTTGCATTTCTTTGCATTGACTCTAAGCTGCCATACATTTGACCATTCATCCAACCTTGCCAAGTCCCTTCTCATCCTTTCCACCCCACCGTGTGTATCAACCCTGTTGCAGATCTTTGTGTCATCTGCAAAGATACATTCTTTTCCTTCTAGTCCCCCTGCAATGTCACTTATAAAGACAGAAAAAAGGACCAGACCCAGTACTGAACCCTGCGGTACCCCACTAGTAACCCACCCTTTCATCACTGTGGACTCTTTTTATTATAGTGGATTCCACTTAAATGCACATTTCGGTTTAATACACACTTTTCTCATTTCCAATTTTTTTTTTCTATTTCCCCCATGTTAATAATTTTGGTTAAATGCACATTTGATAAGTGCATATTCCGCTTTAATACATAGTTTCTTGTTTCACCAACTGACCTCTCCCAATGTAGGTAATTTCGGTTAATTGCACAGGTGCTGTTAATAATGTGTCAGCAGTATTTAACACCTTTCCCCACACTAGTCACACACTGGCTCAAAGAAGCAAACATGCATTATGGAGAAAAATAAAGTAACCCTAACTTAGCCCAGAAAATCTGGGACTGTATCTTTAATTGTGATGAGACTGGGCTCTATTTCAGTTACACCTGAAGGAACTTTAACATTCAAATCAAACACTGATTCGTTTTATTTCTATTTCCTCTGGGGTGTGCTTTATTTAATACTTTTGTTGAGTACTGTAGCTGAGAAAGTTCTCATAAGTGCTAATTCAAATGTGCAAATCAACTGATTTATGAAATAAAACAGGTTTTACACTAGCACAACTGCAATCTTTAAAAATACAGTGTTTTCTATGGCATTTCGGCTAAGTGCACATTCTGCTTAGATGCACATTTTTCGTCTGCAAAACAGGTGTGCATTTAAGCAGAATCCACTGTATTACCCTCTGCATCCTGTTGTCCAGCCAATGTTTTACCCAGGCTTCCACCATGGGACCCACTCCCAGGCTGGCTAATTTATTTATTAATCTTTTGTGTGGAACTGCGTCAAATGCCTTGCTAAAGTCTAGGTAGGCCATGTCCATAGCCCCTCCCTGGCCTACTACTTTGAGTCACCCAGTCAAAGAAATCGATTAGATTTGTCTGACATGACCTTCCCGCTGTGAATCCATGTTGCCTTGGGTCCTGTGCCCCACTGGCCTCTAGGTACTCAACAGTTCTTTCCTTCAGAAGTGATTCCATCATTTTCCCCACCACTGAGGTCAAACTGACAGGTCTGTAGTTTCCTGCCTCTGTCTTGCTTCCACTTTTGTGAAGGGGAATCACATCCGCCCTCCTCTGGTCCTCAGGTACCACACCATCCTCCCATGATTTGTTAAAAAGGGTAGTCAGTGGTGTTGCTAGTTCTCCCCTTAGTTCTTTTAGAACTCTGGGGTGCATCCCATCAGGTCCTATTGCTTTGTCCACTTTCAGTTTTAATAATAATAATAATTTTATTTATATAGCGCCTTTCAATATATCAAGGCGCTGAACAAGTTAAAATCATAAACTCAAATTTCAATACAAAAAATCAAAACACTTAAAAATACATTGTAACAAATACATCATAAAAACATAATAAATTACAATAAAATTCCAATCATATTACAATTAACTTAACTATCTAAGAAGGCCATTCTCCATAAATATGATTTCAGTTCTTTCTTAAATATCTCCACGGAGGTGCAATCCCATAACTGGCATGGTAGAGAATTCCAAAGAGTGGGTGCAGCATAAGAAAATGCTCTGCTGCCTGAAGATTTTAAACTCACTCTTGGAATCTCCAACAACCCCATGTCGGCTGAGTGGAGTGATCGGCCAGGGCAGTAAGGGACCAGTAGGTCTTTCAGATAGGATGGACCCTGATCGCGAAGGGCTTTTAAAAGTCAATAAAATGACTTTAAACGTGATCCGCCACCGTATAGGAAGCCAGTGCAGTTCGTGCAGCACCGGGGTAATATGACAGGACCTACTTGTCCCAGTCAAAACCTGGGCTGCTGTGTTCTGCACCAGCTGTAGGCGGCGGATTTCAACCCCAGAAAGACCAAAGTAAAGGGCGTTGCAGTAGTCTAGGTGCGAGGACACAAAAGGCATGGACCAACGTTGGCAAGGAGTCAGAAGGAACAAGCTGCTTAACCCTGGCAATATTCCTAAGATGGTAGAAGGAAGTCCTGACAATGGACGACACCTGAGATTGAAAAGTCAGCCTATCGTCAAGGATCACCCCAAGGTTGCGCACCCGTTCAGAGGCCGGTAGTGACACGCCGCCAAGAAAAATTCCAGAAGGCACGCCAGTATGCGACCTCTCAATCTGACCGCCTGGGTCCACCACCAAAACCTCAGTCTTCTCTGAGTTCAACTTTAACCAACTAGAATCCATCCAGTCTTGGATTTCCCCCCAGACAGTTGTTAAACACCGAGAGAGCTCCATCCTGGTCGGGTGCGAAAGACAGGTATAACTGGGTATCATCTGCAGAGCAGTGAAACCTCAGCCCATACCATCTTATAATGTTTCTGAGAGGCAGCATATACACTGCAAATAACATGGGTGACAGCACAGAACCCTGAGGCACTCCGCACAACAAAGAGACTGGGCCGGAGGAAAAAATCCCCGACACAACTCTTTGTGATCTCCCAGTAAGGAATGAAGTGAACCATTGAAGAACGGTTCCCGACATTCCACAGATTTGCTCAGGCATGCTAACAACACCACGTGATCCACAGTGTCGAAAGCTGAAGGGAGATCAAGGAGAACCAAGATGGAACGTCTCTTTTGATCCCTCGCCCTCAGAAGATCATTAAGCACCCGAACCAGCGCACTCTCGGTGCTGTGTCTTTTATGGAAACCAGACTGGAAGGATTTGTAGATACTATGGATGGTTAAATGGTCATCCAATTGGGCAGCCACAACCTTCTCAATAACCTTCCCAATTAAGGGAAGGTTAGAGATAGGTCTGTAGTTTGAAAAACAGTCTGGGTCCAAGGAAGCTTTCTTCAAGAGAGGTGTCACCACCGCCTCTTTCAGGCAGCTAAGAAACTCACCTGACTCTAAGCAGCACCAGACTATTTGCGCCAAAACTGGACCAATGATATCAACACAACCCAAAATTAGGGTAATCAGTCCAGGGTCCAAGCCACAACTTGTGGGGTGCACACTATGGATGATCCTCATAATATCCACAAACTCAGGTCAACAAAAGGAACTCCAAGAGAATCGAGGCGCTGTGTTCTCGCACACTCCTACCACATCACCCTTAGAGGTTGTCGGACACAAGTCCGCCCTGATGTCAGCTACCTTAGTTGCAAATTATCGTGAAGAGGTGAAGCCATGCCATCCGCCGAATGCAGGTTCCAGTTCCCACCAGTCTGCAGGCCACCTCATTGGCATCACATGATACCCTTGTCTAATGCCTCGCCAACTCCGGGCCCTTGGCAAAAAGGCATATGGCTTGCCCAACTAAGTCTGAGGGTGGCATGCCAGCTAGGAGCTCACAAAACTGCACCCACAGGTATTTGTTGTAAGCTGCCAAGTGTACCTGATGTGCCGAAAGACACATCAAAGTGTGAGGTGAGATGAAAACCTTCCTACCTAATCCATCTCTCTGCATAGAATCAGCATCAAGAGGCCAGTCACACGGGCGTGAGGCCGCCAGGGTCTGCAAGACCTGCAGCCCTAAATGGGGTAAGGTACTGTGCCAGCTGAGCCCGTAGGCATGCAACACCTTTGGCAGACATCCCTGGGGGCTGGAGGGACAGCAAAAGGACATCTCCAAACTGTCCCTCAGCATTCTTTGAAGGCCCTAGGCAAGGAAAGGATGACACAGTGGTCACTGCTGAAAGCCTGTAGGAGTCCCAACTGTGTGAACAGGGTACTGTGTGTGGCTATGGTGCCAATGTCCAGTGCACGTTGCATGTCCATCAGGAATCTCTGATACAGAGAGTACTCAAAGGCTGAGTACAGGCGTTGGGACAATTCTGTACCTTCTGAGGAGGACACAGACAGAGAAGAGGCCCTGGACCTGGAAGTGGGTGGCAGCATGGGGGGCCTGCAGGAACTGGACACGATCAGCACTGGTATGGCATGGAACAGCATACCAGCTGTGTCTTCATGCTGACTCTGGATGATGGACCCAAAAGGACCTATTATTCCTGAAAGTTCAGGAAGGGGCAACATAGATCCAGGACGGAGAAAAGAGCTTGAGGCTCTAGAGTCCACTCCTGGGCTGTAGGGATGCTCAGCAGACCTCACCCTAGGGAAACCATTGTGAACCCACCCGAAGAGAGTTGGCCAACAAAAGAGGAAAGACATTGCCGGTGCCCATGGGAAAAATCCCTAGGGCAAGGAGAGAGGAACCATTCCATCCCCTCGTGGCAGCTGCAGCCCTCACCGGAGATGGGTTCAGCCATAAGGCCAGGAGAGAATTCTGTGACTTGGCTGAAACCCAGCCTCAAGCTGGTGCTGCCTCCAGCACCAAATTCAGGGTCAGAGAATGACCAAGTCACAGGATCCCCCCCGGTCACATGGACAGAATCATCCTTGGTGCCAGCCCTGGAGTAATTTATGGCACCTGCCCCAAGCCTGTCCCCACCGCCGACACCAAAGGGTAGTGTCGGATGCCGGCCCATTGTCACAAGCAACAGTGGAACCGGGAATGAACCTGGAGGCAGCACCATCACCAATCCCAATGTTAGGCCCAGAATCGACACCATAACAGCTGCTGCATCCATCGCAAAGCTTGGGGTCAACCTCCCCCTCAGAGCCGCAAGGGCTGTTCAAGTAACAGATCCACACCTCCACCTCTGCAAGTGGATGCCACCTGGCCTGGTCTTGGTCCCCCTCCAGGTACTACAAACGGTAGCAGGAGGAGGCTCAATGTCACTGGTGGCACCACCCCACTCACTGAAACCGCAAGCACTGTCAGGAACTAGTGTGGAACCAGGCCATGACACCGAGCTGTCCTCTAGTGTAGACACAGCATGTAGATTTGGCCTTAACACCAGGGACATCCACTGCCCATGGCAGACAGACTTGGGGGCGGAGGGTGGTGCTCAGCTAGCCGCCCAACAGGAGCCGGCTGTCCATTAGACCCACCCCTCAGAGCCTCTGACTCCTAGTCAAGATGAGACTGAGGAAAACACTACTCTTCTACAATAACAGAACTAGGAAGGGGCCCAGGAAAAAGGCCCATAGACCAATGCTTGGCAACATGGGTTCACTGTCTACCTCTGAAGGTAGGAATTGGATGACCCAACTTCAGGGCATGTATTTCAAGAGTGTGGTGATCAACTGAAAAGCAGGCATCACAGGATTCCATAATATATTCAGGGTCAAGACAGGTCCAGCAAACCTAATGTCAGTCCTTCATCATGATCGACTTTCAATAGGACCACTGATGCATGATAGGGTCTTTTTTCAGACCCCTGTTTCTTTTTCTTGGACTCTGACATCACGTACGAAATAAAAACAAAGTTGACAATGAAACCGAAGAAATTCAAGGGTGCACAGAAGAAAAAGAACTAAGGTGCTGTTGCTCCGGTGGTGCGCACTCTACAGTGGAAAAAACAGAATACAGGTGCATGAAGTAGTCAGTGATGGTTATTGGCCAGTGCACAACACCACATGGATAAGTGCTGCATGGAAGCAGTGTCAGTAGCCGAAGTCATCCTCTTCCACAGAAGAAAAAGCACCCGAGGGATTCTAGGGCCTCTGGCCCTACATCCATATGTACAAATCAACGATGAAGACAGATTCATGGATAGTCTGCAAACAACTGGGGGGTGTGGGATGAGATATGCATGCATATCATAAGTCATGTGTCACTGTGCCATGCACGCTACCCTGTGACTGCAGCGCTACTGCAGGTGTAACCTCCTTGCCCCCCAACCTCTTACAACACCTACATCTGGACCCACAATATTTTATATTTTCTGCGATGTTCTCTGGGACTCCTTGATATTCAGCAGCTGCAGTACCTAATCCCAGCCCTAGAACAGTCCCTGCAATCTTGCAGATTCCCCATCAAAGCCAGCTTCTCCATGTTGGAGACAGGTGCAAACATGGAATTTATTGACAGAACTTTTTTCTGAGTTCCTGCAAATGAAATGCTAAGAACTAGAAAAGAAAAAATAAGTTCTGGTAAAAAGTGTCGTTTCATTTTGTGCCAGCTTAAAATGTGCTATCACTGTGTAGTATATATAGCAACTGTCATGCAGCGTCTGATTTTTAAAGCGTAACTCCCCTTGAGTATGTGCACTATTTTTTAATTGTCATCGATCCTGAGATGTGAAGAATATGAGGGGAGTCTGTTCCCAGTGTATAGTTCAAATAATATATACAAATATGCATAGAATCTTACGGCAGAAGAAGACTGATGGTTTGTCTAGGTTGTGCATGTTTATTACTACCTTACCTCACTGACCTAGTGCCACAGTGGGTTATTCACCCTCCAGCCCCTTCAAGTTCTTCCCCATCCCTAGTTCACCCAAGTGGCACTATGAGTCCTCTGGATTGCCCCATCCATATCTGAACTCACTAAGGGTCCTTGCCCCCACCACATCTGTCAGTAATCTGCCCCTAAGTTCCACCACCTTTTCAGAGAAGAACTTCCTCACATTCTTCCTGAATTTACCTCCCACCAATCTGCAGTCATGAACCCTCATGACAGTATTACTATTTCAAACAAACAGGTCCAAGCAATTTACCCTATTTATATGCCATAAGAATGAATACACTGTTATCATGTCCCTCTGTCCTGTCTGGCTTCCAGTGAGTACTGTACATGTTTAGGGCTTTCAGATATTCTTCATGGGATCTGCCCTGCTGGCCCCCAAAGCATTTTTTGACCCTCTGTTCTGCTGACTTTAGTCTATCAGTATACTTTTCCCAGGTGAGGACCCCAAAACTGGGCGCAGTACTCCAGGTGAGATCTCACCAGCGATCTCTATAGAGATAGTATCCATTCCTACCTCCTGCTGTCAGAACACCTCCCTATACACCCCAGCATCCTAGATGCCTTGCTATAAACCTTAACTGCTCTGGTGGTTTTGCTTAAGTGAGTCACTGATGAGGACTTCCATGACCCTCTCTTGTGCTTAAGTGGCCAGCTTAACTCCTTCCATTGAATACTCTGTGAGTTATTTCCTAACCACACAACCTTGGACTGCTTGACACTGAATCTCAACTGCCAAACATTTGACCACCTCTCAAAACTTCCCAGATCCCTCTGAAGGATTCCATGTCATAATAGCGACTGCTATTATGGCGAGTGTATATCGCCGAAAAGCAAATTGGCGAAATACACTTTCAGGCCACCCGACATCTGGAATGGAAAAAAAGTGTTTCTGTGGGGGAGGGGAGCTTTGCCTCCCCTGCACTCCTTTGAATAATGACTATCAATTACAGGGAGTGCTTGCCGGGGAGGAGGCAAAATCCCGCATCGCATGAAAATTAAGTGCCGGAGCCTCAGGCAGTGGCTAAAGTGTTATGCACTCAGTCCCGAAGCCTGTATCTACTGCACCACAGCTAGCCAATCACACCACCACATAACATGGCTAGCTCAGTGGCAGCAGGTACACCTGTCCCTCAAAACCCATTCCCAGTCCTTCCCCTTCCCCTCGCTATTTCCCCCTTCCTATCGCCATCCAGTACCGTAGCAGTCATGTGCAGTCGCTACCCTTGCAAGGTAGCCCATGAGTATAGCACCCAATATGAGTAGCCGTTTTGACGTGTTGCCCATATTTGGTCCCTCTTCTCATGGTATACCCTCTGAAATTCCTTCAAAACATCCTCATTGTCCACCCTGCTGCAGGTCTTCGTGTTGCCTGTAAAGAGACACACCTTTCCCTAAATGTATTTCTCTATGTCACTAGTAAACATATTAAAAAAGATAGGTCTCAAGGCTGACCCCTGTAAGACCTCACTCGTGGCCCTCCCATCCCCAGCTTGGACTCCATTTACAACCATCATCTGCTGCCTTCTCCCCAATCAGTTTCCCACCAACATAACTGATCACTTCTCTACGCCTACACTCATCACCTTTTTAGCAGCCTTCTATGTGGCATGGAATCAGAGGCTTTGTTGAAGTCAAAGTAGAGCAGATCCATGCATCTTCTTCACCCCCAGCGACCCAGTTGAAAACATGATCAGGTTGATCTGACATACTCTTACTAACACAAACCCATGCTGCTTGCTGTCCTGCAAACCAATGTCATCAAAGTAGACCACCAGGTTTTTCTTCACTATAGTTTCCATCAGGTTGTTACCCACGATCAAGGGAAAGATTACTGCTCTATAGCTGCCTGGGTCCTCCTTGCCCCCAATGGAATGGGGTGCAAATAATTAGTTGGTATAATTCACTCACAACTGAGAAACTCTTTAAAACAGTTTTATTAGAATTCATGTTTCACCAACCCGTTCTGCACCCACCAAAGTTCCATGGCACAGTGTCATGTCCTTTGGTGGGTGGTGAATGCAGGATATTTAAGTATCTCTCAGTTAGTTCCTTCTCACTATACAATAGTTCAATGGGCAGATGTACCAGAATGTGAAGTAGTGCTTCTGCAACTTGGTAGCCAAAAGCTAGGTGTATGGTAGGATGCTGGATGTCATTTGTAGTCACTTGGGCCATTCACGCTCTCTGTCCCCTGAGGGACTATCACCCTGTTGGGGTCTAGGAAGCAAATGAATCCTCCTGAGGAGGGTTCCACCACTAGAAGTGGTGCAATAATGTGATTCCTTTGGCTAAAGGTAGCTTAGGAAGGATCCCACAAAGAGAGGATAGCCACTGGAAGAGATAGGGTGGAAGGTGGGAAAAAAGAATGCAGCTTTTGAATCAGACTAGAGGAAGCTGGTTTATATAGCCCAAGAAGGGGATGTGGCTGGTTGCTCCCGTCCATCTAACCTCAAGCAAGCCATTTCATGTAATGGACGTACATACGAACATATGAAGAAGCCGGCAGAAGAAGGCCATTTGGTCTATCAAGTCTGCTCGTATTGCAGGGTCCACAGCTTGAGCTAATGTCCCTGCTCCCCCATCCTCCCTACCCATGATTCTTACCTTCCCCAATGCCTATCCCAGCCTATCTTAAAGCTGCCCATTGTCTTCAATGAGATGACCTCTTCTGGCAGCGCATTCCAAGTGTCCACCACCCTCTCTGTGAAGAAGTGCTTCCTGACCTCCCTCCTAAACCACCCACCCTCCAGCTTAAGACTGTACCCCCTTATGATATGGTTGCCACTCAGCTTAAAGAGACTCTCCTTATCAATTTTATTTACCCCTTTCAAGTACCTGAATGTCCCAATCATGTCCCCTCTTTCTCCCCTTTCTTCCAGGGAGTACATGTTCAGTGCCCTCAACCTCTCCTCATATGCCTTGCCCTGCTGACCGGCTATCATCTTTGTAGCCCTCCTCTGTACCTTCTCCAGCAGGTTAATGTCCTTTTTGAGATGTGGGCACCAGTACTGAACTCCATACTCAAGATGCTGCCTTACCAGTGACCTGTACAAGGGCAGTATAACCTCCTCTCTCCTACTACTGATCCCCCTAGCTGTGCATCCCAGCATCTTGTTTGCCTTTGCTGCTGCTGTCTTGTACCGTGTGGAGTGCTTCAGGTCACTAGTGATCATCACTCCCAGGTCCTTCTCCTCCTCTGATGCAGATACTTGGACTCCACCCAAGTAATACTCTGTCCTGGGATTCTTGGCTCCAATATGCATAACTTTGCATTTCTTGGCATTAAAGCCAAGCTGCCAGATCCTAGACCACCTCCCCAGCTTTTCCAGATCTTCCTGTAGGTCCTGTATCCCTTCAGCTGTGTCCACTCTCCCATAGAGCTTGGTGTCATCTGCGAATAGGAACATTATACCTTTAATGCCATCCCCAGTGTCACTGATGAAGACATTGAACAACACCGGCCCCAGCACAGAGCCCTGTGGGATCCCACTGGTTACCTCTCTGGTGCCAGATAACTCTCCCCCCACCACCCTCTGGTTTCTGTCCCTCAGCCAGTTTTCCACCCATCTGACCATCTTTTCCCCAACTCCAAGATGCACCAACTTCCTGATCAACCTTTTGTGGGGCACAGAGTCAAAGGCCTTGCTGAAAATCAAGACAGAGGATGTCTACCGCTTGACCCTGTCTACTGTCTTAGTGGCACAGTCAAAGAAGTCAATCAGATTTGTTTGACACCCCATGAACCCATGCTGCCTCTCATCCTGGAGACCATGTTCCTCTAGATATTTCACCAACCTTTCCTTTAGTACGGTCTCCATGAGCTTGACAACAATGGAGGTCAGACTGACTGGTCTGTAATTCCCTGGATCATCCTTGTGACTGCTTTTGTGAAGGGGCACTACATGTGCTGTTCTCCAGTCCTGTGGTACCACGCCTGACTCTAGTGAACTATTAAATAGGTCTGCTAGTAGCCCTGCCGGCTCCTCAGACAGTTCTTTTAGTACCCTTGGATGTACTTTGTCTGGGCCTGGTGATTTGTCCACTTTCAATGCCAGCAGGCCCTCCCTCACTCTATCCTCCTCCTCTATCACTACGTCTGTGTTCCCTTCCCCCCGCTCCTATTTTCCTTTCTGAAGGCACTGGTCCGTCCTTCTCCCTGGTGAAGACAGAACAGAAGTATTAATTTAGTATCTCTGCTTTTCCTCTATTATCCTCCACCCACTCCGCACCTTTCTTAAGCCTAACAATCCCTTCCTTCTGGTCCCTTTTCCCACTTATATAGTGAAATAAAGCATTCTCCCCTTCTTAATTCCTTCAGCTATTTGAAGCTCCTTCTATGCCTTTGCTCGTTGGACTTCCTTACTTGCCTCACTAGCCAACCTTAGGTAATTTTCCGTATCCACCTCTCTCCTGGTCTTCCTGAATTTTCTATAGGCCAACCTCTTTTCCCCGACTGCCTTGGCAACCCCAGAACTGAACCAGCTGGGCGCTTTGGCCCTTGTGTTCTTCTCCCTGAGCCTAACACACTCATCTGTGGCAACCAGTATTCCTTCCCTAATGATGGACCACTTAAGTCCACCAGATGGCTCTTAGAACCTCACCCATTTTCCTGAAGTCCGCCCTCCTGAAATCCAAGATTTTGGTCTTAGTCGGGATGCTTTCCCTGCCCAAATCCAAATGGAACGATACTGTGCAATGGTCACTTCCCCCCAGTGGCTCCCTGACCATTATTTCCTGTACATGCTCCCCATTTGTGAGCACCAGATCAAGAATTGCCTCAGCTGTTGTTGGTTCAGTGACGCCCTGAGTCAGGAACCCACTCTGCAGTCCTTCCAGGATCACCTGACTCTTAGCACATGTTGTGGATGGTATACTCCAGTCCACCTTGGGCAGGTTGCAGTCCCCCACAATTACCACCTCTCCTTTCCCTGCAGCTTCCAATATCTGTGAGATCAGTTCCCTGTCTCTCTCCTCATCTTGACTGGGTAATCTGTAAACCACCCCCAACCTCACTTTTTTCCCTCTATTGGACCTTAACTGAACCCATAATGCCTCCACCTCCCCTTCCTCTGACTCCTCCCTCATGCAAGTTATTCCCTCCCTGATGTAAAATGCCACCCCTCCCCCCTTCCCGACTAGTCTGGCCCTCCTGTATAGTTTCTATTCAGGGACAGCAAGGTCCCAGTCATGGTGTGATGTTGTCCAAGTCTCGGTTACTGCAGCTATGTCCACCCTTTTGTCTGCTAATAGTGCCTACAGGTCATCCATCTTGTTTCCAAGACTGCACATTCAGAGACACCATCCTCCACCTAGAGTCTGACCTTCCTTCTCTTCCCTCTTTTCTTCTATTTACATTTATCCCCTCTGTGTGCACCCCTCCACATACCCTTGTTATGTGTTCCGTGCCCCCTCCACCCTTTGCTGTGTGTTGCCCCTTCACCTCCTCCTCAGACCTCTTTCATCACTGTGGGGGAGGTTTACTGACTCACTCCTCTCGGAGTCTGTGTGCCTGCTAGCCCTGCCCCCCGTAGTGTAAATTCGTGTAGTGGTTATGTATCCCCAGCTTGTCCTGAGTACACTAGAACCCTCCCTACTGAGGTGTAGCCTGTCTGGTGAAAAGAGTGCTTTGTTTGACCAGGTCTTCTCCCAGTCCCCAATACAGATGAACCTCTCCTCCCTGCACCATTTCCTCAGCCAGTTATTAAAATCCTCTATTCGTCTTTTCCTAGCTGTGCTGGCCCTTGGTACTGGAATCACCTCTGAGAAGGCCAGTGAACTTCCTTCTTCCCTGCAGATATTCCCTAACTCCCTGAACCTACTTTGCACTATCTCAACCTCCTTCTAAGCTAGGTCGTTGGTTCCCAAATGTATAACTAAATTAGGTTTTCCTCCAACCTCCCTTACTAGTTCCCTTATTCTTGGGCCCACCTTCCCCTCGGTCATCCCCGGCATACAAACCACCCCCTGCTTGCATTTGAGTCCCTTTTCCTTCCCCAGTGAATACCCCTAATTATGGAGTCCCCTATGATTGCCACCCTTCCATCCCCTGCATCCGTGTTCCCCATCCTTCCTTTCTTACCTTCAGTACTAGCTGCTTCCCCACCTAACTGATCCCTCTGCACCCTGGTAAACTTATCTACACATCCACAGTTTATCCCATAAATGTTTTTCCATCTCCCAATTTGCCCCTTTCCTTATAACTATCTGTATCTGCTTCAAGTTTTCCCTCCCCTCTTCTGTTCCTTTTCTCTCCTTCCCCCATCCTCCACTCCATTTTGCCTGCATATCCTTCCCAGCCCATCCTGATTAGTTCCCTCCCACCTCCCCTGTACTCCTGCTCTCAACCCTGGCTCAACTTGACCTCCTACCTCACCTCCTACTGACCTCTTCCTCCTTCCAGACAGTGGTGCAAATCTGTTCAATAAAGGCACTCCTTTATAAATTCCCACCCCTGATGCTGCTCTCACATTCCCACCCCGTCCCCTTACTACTTGCCATTCCTCCACCTTGGGCTCCCTAGTCCTCTGAGGAAGAGATACTCCTGAATACTGGGTACTCCTCCCCACTCCCGTCCCCTGCCTGATGGCTTCACTCCCCTGAGCATTACCCATTTGCTTTCCCTCCACTGCTCTGCTCCTTTGACTTCCCACACCATCCTTCCCAGCTCCCATCTGAGCAGCCTTATTTCAGCCCTTAGCTGCTCCAGGCTCACAAGGACATCCCCTTTACTCCACATCACTCCCCCGAAAGACTGCTGCCCCACAGCTATTGCAGATTACCATTCTCCTGCTTCCCATACATGTACCCATTCCCCCACATCCTCCCAGCCCAGCTTCTCCTAGCCTCCAGTTATTCATAACTATAAAATAACTATAAAATTCAAATAAACATAAATTCCTATCTTACTTTACTATCAAAATGTAACAATCTCAATAATCTAGCTCAGTAGGCTGCTTCTTCTAGTGTTCTATCAACTCTAGATCATTATGCCAAATAAGCTGTTTCTTAGCAACCATCTGATTGTAGCTAAAAACAATATTTTTAATAAATGCCTTTTAAATCATCAGCCCAGAAATTCAATGAAACATTGACAAAGTAAGTCACAGTACCACCTTAAACAACATGCCACCACCTAGCAACAAGCCAACTAATCCTGGTGACAAGGACAACCCCACAAAAAATCTCAAACTGCCCATCTACTGTACAAAATGAAACCTACGCAAGATATGATTCACCACAGAACAAACATGCTGATTATACAATGGGCTTTTAAAACAAGGCACTGGATTGGTTGACTGGCACCTTTGCAGCATTGTAAAATTCAGCATTACCAATGCAAAAGGTGCCAGTCAGCCGCCTTTCTAAAATCAATCCGACACCAAATGTTAAGGGTGAGAAACTGCCATCTTGAATTCCCACTAAGCAGCACATAATGTGTGTTTTTTTTTTTAATCTCACGGATGCTCCACACTTACACTCTTGCCACTCCCACCCAGCGCAATATATTTCATTCAATTCAAACATGCGGCCGTTGCTGCTCAGAAGCCCCAAGAACACCGTATACTTTTTATACCCCGACCCAACCAGCTCAACTGAAACATGCAGCCTTTGTTATTCAGAACCCTCACAAACACAGCATACTTTTGTTACTGCATCCGAGCAGCGCAGAACAGCTAGGGGACAATTTTTCAACACACCACGAATGTAATTTTCATCGTACCTGCGTCTCCTCTGTACCACTCTCTCACCACTACATTCACGATGTCTCACTCCACTCCCACTCGCGACATTCTCCCGGTCTGTCACTCCACTCTCGCTTCATTCCCGGTCTCTTCTCTACCTGAACTCCTACTGCTGCTTTCCGAATACTTTAACTTGAAATAAAAAAAAAAAAGTGAAAAAAGAAGCAGAAAAAAATTTCTCCCGACCTATACAGTTACTGTCTCCTTCCTGAAGAGCTGAACCGGGAAGCACAGTCTCCGGTGCCACCCGTTAACTGCTTTCACCACTGACAGTCACTTAAATCTCCCTTGCTGTCTCTGTAAAAAAAGAAAAATGAGCCCACAACTGCAGTCCTGTTTTTTTTTGCATAATATTTTTATTTAGCTTTCAGAGCTTTTAACATTTACATCAAGCTATACACCGTGAGAGGGTACATACACATATATCATAGTACAGAAAATACCATTAGAATAACACCCACCCAACATTGAAATACAGCAGGGGGGAATTAACCATATTCATTTAAGAAACAGTGTAATCCAAAAGCCTACAGCATAAAGGAAGCATCAACCTGGGGGATTACCACCGGCGGACTCCTTATAGACCCACCAGCGTGCAACCTATAGTCACAAACCCCTAACAGACATATAAACTTTAATAATTAACAGCCACAAATTCCCAATATTTATCACTAAAGTATCCTTTTGCCCTCACACTTATAACCACCCGACTGACCCAACATATTATTAAAAAAACATCATCACTCAGGCAAAAGATAAAGTAAACTCTAAACAGATCCCTAGCAGACCCCTTAAGCCTAGGGGGGAAAATAGGTAACATTTATAAACAGTCAAGGGCAAATATATATAGATTAGGTTCACATTCTCTACCCTATGCCTAGATTATACACCTTCCATTTTATATAAAATGAAAAAGGAAAAAAAAAAGAAAGACCCATTGAAGTCTGCAGTCAGAACAAGAAAAAAAGAGTGATTAAACTTTAAACTTTGCCACTTTTAAGCCTTCAAAATTAAGTCACATATCACTCCTTCAGCGTACTGCTTCAGCAATGCCTTGCCCGCCACTTAGCCCATATACAACCATACTTCTAGAGAGGAAATCAATTTGTCCAATTGTGGTGTTAATGTCTTGTCAAATTTACCCTTCCTCTGAGCCATCGTCTCCCGAGCCCATAGTTGTCTCCTGTTCCATAGAATCCATCAGTTTTTCAACCTCTGAAGGGTCAAGAAACATATGTAACTCCTCACCCCTGCCTTTTTGCCAAAACGACAGGTGGCATGCTGCTGAAGCTGACAGCAGTACCTGGTGGGGACCTGGGTTCGGGGAGGATGAGGTTGCTCGGAACAGGGGGACCTAGGTTTGACTACTCTGCACAGGGACACCCAAGTAAATCCGAACACAGGAAACAATAACTGTAATGTCCAGAACCAGGAATGGGATTCTTCAGTGTAGTTTTTATTCACATACTAGCTGAACAAAACAAAGCATAGACGGACCCCCATGGGGCTACATTTCCTGGTAATGCAGATTAGAGACTACAGAACACTTTATCACCATTTTCAGCCTTCAGGCTCTGGACCCTGAGCACACAGCCGGACTTACCGCGCTTTGGGTACAGCCGACTTGTACACCTTGGGTTCTCCCAGTCCATTGGAAGAATGAACCAATTATCCTGTCGTGGCTCCCCACACCACTTAGAGTCAGCGACTCATAGAGAGAATTTTTCTTTACTTGTTGTGGCTCCCCACACCACTTAGAGTCAGCGACTCCTAGAGAGATTTTCCCTTTTTGCAACCCCACATCTGGGTACTTCCCCCATCACTGGCCAAGTGCATGAGGCAAAGTAGCAACCACAGCAGAAATCCGTAGAGGTGGACCTGGTTACTAAAGATGGGGAGTTCACCCACCTCCAGCTCCCACAGCCCATACCCGGCCATTTCCCTGGGAAAACTTAACCATTCCTTTGCTGAACTTCTGAATACAGATTAAAGGATAGATGATCTGGGTGCATCTCCTCTACATATTACTTGAATCACACAACACTCTAGCATTTGACACTACTTTACTTGTTTGGCCCAGTCCTATAGGATTCCCAAAATGTAGCTCAATCCCTAGATTTCCACACATGTCCCAGGGTGAAGAAAACATTTTGCCCTCTTAGTCAGAGCAGACACTCACCCTTTAGTTGCAGGTGCCCCACAGGCAACTCACAAATCTTCCAACTTTCAAAATAAATGCTGAACTAAACAGGCAGCTTTTCTTCCGACTTGGCAGAATTAAGGGGATTGCCCCAGGAATCTGCTAGGGATCTTTACATCCCCTCCGGAGGGAGGGGGCACTGAGACCCGAACAGCGGTCTCCACCACTTGAGCACACCTTCACGTACTGAAAACAAACTGGACACTGAACACTACCCTTTGAAAACTCCCAACGTTCTATCTAACTCCCTCTGCTGCAGATTCCAATGTGGCTTATGCAGCTGTGAAAGTTCTATTGGTGATGTCATCCCTCAGTCTCAGCTGAGACTGAGAACAGAGTGAGACAGTGTGAAACCCATTTAACTGGAGTTTCACAAGCTGCCTTCCCTACCTACCACTAGGTCTTACTGGGATTCTAGTAACCCCAGGTAACAAGGGGGTTACACATATAAATCTTATCTTGCCATTCCACCCGGAGCCTAGCTGGAAACAATAGTTGGTGCATAATTTTAAGGTGGCGAAGACGGCTCCGTATACCATTAAATGATTTGCAGCGTTGTCGGGTTTCATATGAAAAATCTGTAAATATGCAAAATCGAGTCTCCGTATTTAAAAGATCTCCTCCTTCTTGCTGCAGCTCAGATTCTATCCCAATCTCCTACTCCCAAGCATACCACCACCAGTGTACAAGGGCCGCCCTGTCCCTGCAACACTCCTGCGAGGAGTCAGTCAAAAAGCTCTATACAGCCCGAGCGGCTGCTCTTCTTCTCCCACACTCAGCAATCCAGGTAAGAAAGTCCACACAAAATCAAGGGGGTCTTCCCCCTCAGCCGACTCCGGGAGCCCCAAGATTCTAACATTATGCTCCCACACCTGGTTCTCCAAGGCCTCAATGCGGTGCCGCATTCCTGCCGTTTCCCCAATCAACTTAGTGGAGACATCCATCGTTGTGTTAAGATTCCGTTCCAACTTGGTCACCGTCTGATGGGTCAGCTCAGTTTTGGATTCTAATGCTGCTACTCTCGGGGTCAGCTGATCAAATTTCTGATCTAAGTCCTGAATTGTACGGACCAGCTACTGGAGTGTAGGATGTACCTTCCCCAGAGATACCTCCTCCGCATCGGCTGTACCTTTGACCCCCGCTGTGCTGCTCTGGGAGGGCCCATCACCTCTTTTACTTTTTGGCTGAAAGAAATCTTGCGGTGCAGCAGTAAATCCCCTTGTCTTCCCCATATTTGGCATGTGAAGGACGGAAATTATCACCAAAAGAGATTGGGTGAGGTAAATATGCCAAAATGACTTTAAATTGGCAAATAATTAACAAAATTGCACGGAGCTGACAAATCTTGCTGCTTCCACGATGCTGCTCAGCAGCGCCCCTGCAGTCCTGTTTTCAATGCCAAAAGAAAATAAAAAACACCTAAACAAAACAGCAATTCTCTATATATGGTTGCATTATGATAAATAGGGAACTATTTTTTGTGGTGGAATGACAATTGTTATAAAAATGAGTAAAAGTGATAAAAACTCTATTTTTCTTTTCATTCTTGTTACAAAAAAAATCAAGCGGAACATTGTATAATCGCAATACACCACTCCAGGGTGTGGGTGATGCTGGGATTTACCCATGCCTGGACGGTTTGGTCACTCGGCCTGCTGCTTCGTGACTGAACAACGCCAGGCGTGGGTAAACCCAGCATCACCCACACCCTGTCATGGTTTACTACTTAACTATACTGTTCCCAACTAACCTGAAATACACACATCCCACACCTTCATATAGGCAACAATACCCTCCTTCTCAGTCCAGAAACCGTACATAAAAATATTTAAAAACTAAAAAAATATAGAAAATGTTCACTTATCTAAGGAGCTCCACACAGACATAGCCACTCTGTTGCCAGCATTCTAGAATGACCACAATGTGGAGTGGTGTTTGTGCAACTTGTTGGTAGCCGAAGTCTAGCTGGATGGTAAGATGTTGATCCTCATTTTTAGTTACTCTGGCCATTCACACTTTCTAAAAGTGCCACAGAAATATGATTCCATTAGGTAAAGGGACCTTAGAAAGAAACCCAAAATAAAGGAAAGGCAGGAGCTGCAAACACAGATAAGCAACAGAAACATAGAAAGTGATGGCAGATAAGGTCTGCTTGGCCCACCTAGCCTTCCCCTTAACCCACTGTAACACTGCAGACCCTATTTGATCTGTGGCTTTATCCTACCTTCTTATTCACCAGGGTTCCCTTATGCTTATCCCATGCAGGTTTGAATGCTGCTACTGTTTTTGCCCTCACCAGCTCCACTGGGAGACTGTTACACGCATCCACCACGCTTTCAGCGAAGAAATGAAAATTACATACCTACCGTAATTATGATCTTTCTGTGTATCTTCACCATTCATCACATTTGGGTTACTGGCTGGAGGTCATGACCCCGCGGGAGCTTCTTCTTCTTCTTTTGGATGGGCGGAGTCTACGCAGCATCGGTGCCACCCTCGAGGCCGACGCACTGTGTGGTGCTCGTGGGTTGGCTGTTATGTGTTGTCGACTCCGCCCTCCCACCAGTTTTGAGTCACCAGAGAGGTGAGGAAAAGGGACGGGAGGGCAGGACAAGGAAGTCCAAGGGACAGACAAAGGAAAAGATATATAAACAAAAGGAGAAATAAATGACTAAGAGGACAGAAGAAGAAGAAGGAAACTAAAGGGATTGGGTAGGGGCCCCAATCTCTGGAAACGGGCAACAGAAGAGAGGAGGAATTTAGGGTAAGCTTGGTTGGGGGGGGGGAGGTAGCAACCATACCCTGGACCTTGACCTGTCTCCAGATTGTAAAGGAACTGCCAGGAGTAGCCAAAGGCTTAATGACAGAATTCAAGGCACAGAATTACTGGCAATAGTCCAAAAGCAGAAAGCGGTTATTCTGGAAGAAAGACAGGACACAGGGATTCTCCACCGGAAAGGATGTTTGGTATAAGAAAAATGTTCTATTTATTTTTTAAATGGAAGGATATGTCCAACAGACAAAGAAAATTAAGGATTGATGGGAGCAAAGGAAGAGCAGAGGATGGAGGCCAATTGCCAACTCCCACCCCACAGGGGTGGAGCCAAAGCACTGGAGAAGGAGTGCCACCCATGCTGACCACTCTCCCCTAGAATAACATCCTCCTATGTGCCCCTGTTTTATTTATTTATTGAGAAATCAGAATTACACCTTTTGAGTTAAAGACTCTTTTGCAAAGGCTCTTCGTCTTTATCTCATGCCTGACAAAAAAGAAGGGGGACAAGGGAGGGCACAGAGAGGGAGGGGGACCCAGAGACTGAGGCCCCAGGGGATGGGATGGATTAGATGAATCAGTGTGACAGATACACAGAAGATCATAATTACGGTAGGTAACGAATTTTCATATCTTATCTGTGTCAATCTTCACCATTCATCACATTTGGGTGAGTGCCGAGCCCCCTGAAGGAGGTTAAAAACACTAAAGGACACAGTCCCTTAGCTCTCAGTGAGTGACACACTAAGAGGGAGAACCTTCAGGGCCTGGGGAGGCCCAAGTGTGGGGAGAGTAAGATGGGGAGCCCCCAGAGGGGGATGGAAGTTGCCCCGACAAACGCTGTCTCGCTCTACGGGAGAAGAGATAGGTTTTCTGGTGAGCGGAGTTAATCACCCTACGCCAGGCCAAGGGTGACAACTGGGAAAGACATAGCCATGCCATCTGCCTAGTGCAGATTGCTGTCCCTACGACCCTGGTATCTACCTCGTTGGCATTGTACGATGCCCTCGCTTGATGCCTTGCTAGCTCCAGATCACGTGCAGAGAGTACGATGGCTTGTCTGGTTTGCTCCATGTCAGGGAAAGAGGCTAGGAGCTGACCTAGCCTGGACCACAAGAACCTGTCATAGAATGTATAGTGGGCCTGATGTGCTGCGATGGAGAGCACCAACCATGCCGAGTAGAATGTCTTCCTCCCCCAGAAGTCAAAATCCAAGGAGTCTTGATCTGGGGGCTGGTCACGGAGGAGGGCGTGAAGCCCATCAGGAGTGTCCAGCTGCGTCAATCCTGACTGAGGATGAGACATGGAACCTGGAGACTCCGGGGAGGGGGGGTGAAATACTGCTGGCAGAGATCCCTAGGGGCGGGAACTCCGGAGAAAGGTCTCTGCCAGGAATGCAACGACGCCTCCCGAAAGGGAGCAGGCCAGGGGGGGCACAACAAGGGTGTCCACGCTGAAATCGCCTAGAAAGGTGTGCGCTGAGTGCTCTGGATTGCTTTGAGTGGGGTGGGGGGTGATGTGCAGGTCCTCCAACATCCTCACGAGGAATCGCTGATACTCCGCAAGATCAGCAGCTGGGGAGAGGTGGACAGAGGGCTCCTCTCCCCCAGAAGAGGGGAACGAGGAGTTAGAGAACCTCAACTGTTCAGAGACTGGCTGCTCGGGGGGAGGTTGAAAAACCTGACTGTCCATTGCCCTAACATAAGCGGGGAATCGAGCAGCTATGGCCCTGAACTGCTCCCAGGAGAGAGAGGTCCGCTCAGACCAAGGATGCCTGGGAGCGCCAGAGAATGTGGCAGAGGAATAGGGGCAGAGCCGAGAAGAGAAATCGGCTGACGTCCGCCTGGGCTAGGGAGCGCACCAGGAGCACTGGCAGAAGAAGGTGCTCGGGAAGACCCCACAGCCGACATCTGAACAAACATTTTGGAACTGCCTTGGCTGCGCCTGGAAGAATCCCCCCTGTGAGGTGACCAGGGCCGTGTAGGTCCAGAAGGACGGTCCCCTACCTCCAAAGAATGGGGCCCTCTCAAAGAAACAGAAGGGGAAGAGCGGATATCCGCACTACGGCTTCTCCCAGAGCCCGGGTGGACTCCAGAAAAAAGGCCACCGCACAGAGCCCATGCCCCTCAACCCCTTGGAATCTGAGAGTTCTCTCCTCCTTGAGAGAGCCAGCTTAGGCAACTGACAGCTCTGGTCGGCCCTCGAAGGGGCTATCCAGGGCGCAGCACCCTCCTCTCCTGTGAGTGCTCTGATCGGCCCCAAAGTTGGGTGATCTAAGCACACCACCTGAGGGGGTACCACCGCTGAGGGGTCAGAGAACCCTCCGAGGCCGGGCTGCAGCGCAATGGTGGCCTGCACCACTCCCTGCTGGCCAGAACCTCTGACTCCAGCCCCGGCAGTCTCTGCCCGCTACTCAGAGAGGGTCTGACTCTGGCCTGTCGAGGACACTACAAGGGTGCCCACGCCAGCTGCTAACTCCAAGGAGCCAGACTGCCCGTCTGACTCAGAGTTCGACTCCTCCTCCGAAGAAGTGGAGATTGAAGCCCTGTGCCAAACAGTTGGTGGGCACCTGCTGCCATCTCAACCAAATATGGCACCAGAAACAAAGACTGTACCTGAGTCGGTACCAGTGTCCTCCACAGCACCGTGAACGGTGGCAGAAGAAGACACGGCTCCAACCAGGGCAGCAGTCTCCAAGCCAGAAGCCGACATGGCACTGTCCCGCCCCACGGCTTTCTGGCGTCGAGACAGAGGCGATGCAGTGGCCAGCCGACAGCGCCCGGCACCTAAAATGGTGCCGAGGCCCAATCCACCATGGTGACATCTCACCCCACAGCGCCACAAACGGCGCTGAGGACAGAGATGGCACCAACAGCACTCTCTGTGCCGAGATCCAAAACCCCCATGGTACCGTGCCCATGCCTGAAACCACGAACAGTTCAAGAACTGGACATGGTGCTGTGCTCAACCTCATGGCACCGACAGAAGCCATGGTGCTGAGCGTCCGACTGGCACCGCTGCCGACTTCATGGGCCGCGGGTGCCGCGAACGGCACCGAGGGCCCAAAGCGGCACCGACAGGCGGTGTCGACCTGGGCCTTCTGTGCCTGAATCGACACGGAGGAGCCTTCAGCCGAAGGCGACTACAAAGCAGTGCCTCCGTCTGTCTCTGGAGAAAAGGACTGGGCCTCCTGCACCGCGGGAGGAGTCTCAGCCATGGCTAGGCTACAAGAGGCCAAGGCTTCCTCCACCTCGGTCCGTATAGAACCGGGAGGGAACCCGGAGGAAAGGCCAAGAAAACACGGCTTGGCCCAACAAGTGCGCTCCCAACCCCCGAAAGTCAGCGGAGCTTGCCCCACTTTCCACGTGTGTTGCTTGATGACCCAGAGGTCCATGGAGAAACAGGCGTCGCACAAATCCATGTCGTGAAGTGGGCCAAGACACATAAGACAACGGTAGTGCTGGTCGGTGATGGAGTATTTTCGGCCACATGGGCACCATCGCATGGGAGGGCCGTCCCGTCTTTGAAGATCTCTTGCCCTCTGACCGAGACATGACCTACGGAGAAAAAAACACCAAACAAGCTTCAACGTCGCAAAATAACAAAGAAATGGAAAGATCTTACCAGGTGACGTTGAGTGTGGTGAACAGAACCAGCAGGAGGGAGACGACGGACTGCGGCACCGAGAAATCTGACCTGTCTGACACAGGTCAACAAAGTAACTGCAAAGCAGGTAGGCCAAAAGATTCTTCTTTGAAGCTCTCACGAGGTAACCTTGATGGCGGGAGATGAAGAAATGGTGGGAGGGCGGAGTCAACAACACATAACGGCCAACCCACGAACGCCACGCAATGCGTCGGCCTCGAGGGCGGCCGTGATGCTGCGTCAACTCCGCCCATCCAAAAAATAAATAAATCCCGCGGGGTCATGACCTCCGGTCAGTAACCCAAATGTGATGAATGGTGAAGACTGACACAGATAAGAAAAAATTACTCACCTTAGTAATGTTGTTTCTTCTAATGGAGTCTTGCTATATTATGACATATGCAGTATAACCCCAGGTTAGAACTGCTCCGGAGGTGAAAGAGTTAACTTCCATGCAGAGCATGGAATCTTGAGCGCTAGCTCGGTTGAACACTCTGTCTGTTGAAGCTCAAACTTAAACTGTCAGATCTTTACGAGCAAAAACTCACTAAGGTTCTGTGTGGAAGCCGTAAACCTACACTAGCCGTTGGCTACTAACTACAAAAACACCTTTTTTGATCTTGATCCCAAAACAAAGACTCAAGTCGGGGGATTCAAGAAGAAACTTAAGCATAACACCTAAGCACCCAAGAAGGGTGAAATAAAGTGGGTATCAAAGAAGTGCCAACATTGCACTGCCCACCCACATCCCAAAAACAGAGGTTCTGAGAGGGGCAGGCTGGGGAGGTCATAATATAGCAAGACTCCATTATAAGAAACAACATTACTAAGGTGAGTAATTTTTTCTTCAAACAACATGAAGTCTTGCTATATTATGACATATATGCAGACTACACAGCAGTACCTCCATGGAGGAGGGACAGAACCTACTTGGAAATAGGCTCTGAACACAGCTGTGCTAAATCGAGCATCACTCCTGGCCTGGATATCCAAGAGTAATGCTTAGTAAAGTGTGAACTGTTTTCCAGGTAGCTGCTTGACATATCTCTAGGATAGGAATGTCCCTGGCAGCAGCCAGAGACACAGCTGTACCTCTGGTAGAGTGAGCCCTCAGGCCTGAGGGAGGAACCTTACCCAGTTTTCATAACAGAATTGGATACAAGAGACAATCCACCTGGCAATGGATCTTTTAGTGGCAGGTTTCCCTTTACCAACCTCACCATAAGTGAGGAACAATTGGAGGGATTCGAATCTGTGACCCTTGGTATGTTCTATATAGTAACTAAGATCTCTTTTGACATCTAAACTGTGCAATCTCCTCTCACCAGAGGAGGAATGGTCAGTGAAGTATCAATCTTTCTTCAATCTTTATTTATTTATATAAGGCGCCTTTCTAAAACCAAGGCGCCTGTACAATACTAGATAAAGCAATAAATAAAATTAGACTAAGCAACAATATTAAAAATCATTATATGCTTTGCTAAAGAGGTAAGTTTTTAAAGATTCTTTAAAACTTTGGACAGTCGGGCTATCCCGCACCTGACGAGGTAGAGAATTCCACAGGGTTGGGGCCATAAAACTAAAGATCTGGCCCTGAGGTTTTAAGCAGAACCTGGGAATCTCTAGCAATCCTAAATCAGTGGATCGGAGAAAACAGGAGGGACAGTAGGGGTGAAGGAGATCTTTCAGGTAAACAGCTCCTGATCATGTAGGGCCTTATAGGTCAGCAAACCGACCCTGAAGGTGATTAGCCAGCAAACTGGCAACCAGTGCAGACCCCATGAGCACAGGCGTTATATGACTGGACCTAGAGGAGCCCGTCAACAGCCTGACTGCCGCATTCTGCACTAGCTGCAGGCGCCGAATCTCAACCCCAGGAAGCCCTAGGTAAAGGGAGTTGCAGTAGTCAAGGCGGGAGGTAACGAAGGCGTGGACCGAAGTAGGCAGATCGTCTGGCGGAACCAGGTGCTTCACCCGGGCAATGTTCCTCAGATGGTAAAAAGAGGTTTTGACAACTGCTGACACCTGGGATTTAAATGTCAAGCAGTCATCAAATACAACGCCCAGATTCCGCACTCGGTCTGAGGTAATTAGCGGGACACCCCCAAGCCATAGACCCGAGGGTGATCCAACAAAAACCCGCCTCCCGGCGATCCTGGCCCACAGCCAACACCTCAGTTTTATCAGGGTTCAACCTCAGCCAACTCACATTCATCCAGTCCTGGATTTCAGCAAGACAGTTATTAAAGACTGAAAAGGCAGCATCTTGGCCGGGCACAAAGGACATGTACAGCTGAGTATCATCTGCATAGCAGTGAAAACTCAGACCATACCACCTAATAATCGCTCCTAACGGCAGCATATATACTGCAAACAGCATGGGTGCCAAAATGGAACCCTGCGGTACCCCACAGGATAGGGAGAATGATGTCGAGGAAAAAATCCTGGACACCACTCTCTGAGTCCTACCTTCGAGGTAAGATCGAAACCAACTGAGGACTGTACCAGATAGACCGCAAGCATTCCAATAGCACACCATGGTCCACAGTATCAAATGCTGCAGAGAGATCTAGAAGGACCAGGATGGAACGAGATCTTCGATCTCTCGCTATTAGGAGGTCATTTAGTACCCGAACCAGAACTGTCTCAGTACTATGTCTTTTTCTAAATCCGGACTGGAGAGAATCGTAGACATTGTGGCTGGTCAAATGATCATCTAACTGCAATGCAACCACCTTCTCAATAACTTTACCCACAAAGGGTAAGTTAGAGACAGGCCTGTAGTTTGCCAGGCAGTCCGGGTCCAAGGAGGACTTCTTAAGAAGGGGCTGAACCACAGCCTCCTTTAGAGGATTTGGAAAAATCCCCTCTCCAGGACCTCCAGACCATCTCAGCAAGGGCGGGCCGATTTTATCCACACACCCCACTAAGAGGCGTGTGGGCCCGGATCAAACTACAGTTGGTCGGACGCAATAATTGTATGATCATCACAATTTCATCGATTGTGGGAGGCAAGTCAGACACACACAAACTGGGTGTCCGACATCTCTGCCGACCATCACTACTCCCATTAGAGAGGGTTAGATGGATATCCGATCTGAGTGTGGCAACCTTATCTGAAAAGAATAGAGCAAACTCCTCACACCGTTCTTGAGAAAACGCTCTTCTGGGCTACAGACAGATTGGATTGCACAATCTGTCCACAGTCCGGAAGAGCTGAGCTGGTCTATTCTGTGCAGCAGCAATCTCTCTGGACAGGAATTCTGCCTTCTTACGAGAGATTGCTGATTGATAGATCACATAGTGATCCATCAAGCTAAGTCTGTCACAATCCAGACCCGACCTCCACCAGCACCTCTCCAACCTTCGTCCAACTCTCCTCAACTCACTCAAAGTCTCATCAAACCAAGGAGACTTGGGTCGAAGAGTGAGAGGACGAACATGAACAGGAGCAATGGAATCCAGGACCCCTGCCACCGCCTTATTATAGGCAAGTACCAGCTCTCCTGGATCCATGCAATCTCTCGGTATGCCTGATAGGTCCAGCACCGCCATCAGGCCGTCAGGGGAAACACCCCTTAAAGGGCGATACCGGGCCATCTCCGTAGGGGCCGGCCTACAAGGGATGGCCACAAAACTGAACCCAATGGAGTGATGGTCCGACCATCCGACTGGTTCCACCACCAAGTCGGATATCTCCATCCCAGAAGGAACACCAAATCCAGTGAATGACCACCAATATGGGTGGGAGGAAATAGCCTGTGTGAAGCCCAGTGAAATCATTACGGGAGGAAGTCTTGACCAAACTCGAGACTTCATCGATCAACAGGCATTGAAATCCCCAGAACCAACCATCTGGGGACCCCAATGTCAGGTCGACAATGAGGTCTACGACTTCCGCGGAAAACATTCCCATCACCTGGTGGACGGTATCTGAAAGTATCCTGCACCCCACCCTCGCCCATGATACACTCAAAGGATTTGGTAATTCCCACGGTACCTCCACTAGGCCCAGTTCTGATCTAAAACAGATGGCAACACCCCCGCCCCTACGATCCAACCTCGGGCGGTGTATCACCGAGTACCCGGCTGGAACTGCTGACGCCAAAACTGGTCCAGCATTTTCATCCAGCCAGGTCTCAGTGATGCTAGCCAGGTCTGATGTCCCAACAAAATCAGCTATAATAGCCGTTTTGTTTCTAATAGACCTGGCGTTGCACAACACCGCCCGAGTAGGATGAGCAACCGAGGATGACCATGTTACCTGCTGACTACAGTCAGAACCCTTGGGTATGGGAACCAGGCAGGGAGGACCCCTTTCCTGAGCCCATTTTGCCCCAGGGCGTCTCCTTGTCCCCACTATCCCTATCAGCCCACTCCTTTCCATTCCCTCTCCAAACCCAGGCCCTGTCCTCCTCCTTCTTCCAACAATCCCTAAAACCCTACACCATCTATAAACTTCTATTGATAGGGGAGGACAGGAAAAAGGACGAAGGTCTCTGAGTCTGGAGGGGGAATAATGCCCAACTGTCCTTGTGCTATCCCAACACATATTTACTATTCTAATAGGTAACATAAATAAACAGTCCTAATTTCAAAAATTAACCCACCCCTTAAAGCTAAATAAATACCAAGCCCTAAATAATAATTTCACTAAAAACTCTCACCCTCCAAACCCATACAAAACACAATCAAATAAAACAAACCACTAATTAATTTCCCCACCCAGTCCTCTCACCACTGGGAAAGAGAAATAAAATATACTTAAAATTAGTAAATTATACTAATATTACTCACAATATAAACAAATAATAACTTTAAAATTAAAGTACACAGGAAGAGACATGGATTGATTAAGGTGAAAGTCTGAAACCACCTTAGGCAAAAACTTCCTGTTAGTCCTGAGGACTACCTTATCTCTATGAAAGGAGATAAAATCAGGCTCCACTGACAAGGCTTGTAGCTCACTTATAGCCTGGCAGAGGTGATGGCTACAGAAACACAGTTTTCCAAGTCAAGTACTTCAGCTCTGCTGAAGACAATGTAGCTCAAAGGGGGTTGCATAAGCTGAGCGATGCAAATATTAAGATCCCAAGCAGGGCAGGATCCCTGAGCAGGGGATTGGTGTGAAGCAACCATTTAAAAACTTGGAGAACACAGGGTGAGCTGATAAGAAGAGGGCTTACCTGCTGACAAGAAGACAGACACAGCTGCCAAGTGCACCTTTAGGGTAGCTGGCCTCAGCCCCAAGGAATTCAAATGCACCAAATAATCCAGGATCGTGCACACCAGCAGATTCTGGGGAAATATGTTACCAGCACACCATATGGAAAATCTCTTCCATTTTGAATTATAGGTAGCCCTGGTGGAAGGCTTCCTAGAGGCCTTCAAGATATCCAATACACCTTGAGAAAGGTGTAGGTCAGCGAACTCTTAACTCTTCAAGAGCCAAGCCTTGAGATTGAGAGATTTGAGGTTCGGATACCAAACTCTCCTCTGGGCACAGGTTAACAGGTTGTGATTCCTGGGAAGGCATAGGGGAGGGTGGACTGCTAAGGACATGAGGAGTGGGTACCAGGGCTGCCTGGCCCAATCTGGAGTGAACAGGTCATCTTGCAGGATTGAGATCTGATTCTGACTAGCACTTTGAAAAGAAGGGGGAAGGGGGGAAAAGCACAGAGAAACTTCCCTTCCTAACTGAGAAGGAAGGCATCCAGAGGGACTGAGCCCAACACTGGGAGCCTGCAACAAAAAAAGGGGAAGCTGGTGATTGTCTGGGGCTGCAAAGAGATCTATTTGCAGAGTGCCCCATCTGGCAAATATTACCTCCAGTACTAAGGGATCCAGTGCCCATTCGTGATGGCCCTGGGAAATCCTGCTGAGAGCATCCGCTAGGACATTGTCCTTGCCTGGGAGGTAAACTGCCGTAAATGAGGCGTTCAGAGAATATGCCAGAGACCACAACTTCATTGCTTCGGTGCACAAGGCCGTAGACCGAGTGCCCCCTTGCTTGTTGATGTACCACACTGTAGTGGTATTGTCTGTTCTGACCTGAACAACCTTGTTCTGGACAGCTGTGGAGAAAACCTGAAGTGCTAGAAAAACTGCTCTGGGCTCCAGCAAATTGATGTGGAGCAGAGATTCCTGAAGGGACCACAGCCCTTGGGTGGAAAGGTCGCCCATGTGAGCTCCCCACCCCAAGAGGATGCATCTGTAGTAAGGGTCAAGGAATGAGACTGGGAGTGAAGGAACCCCTGTCTCAGATTGTTCTGATCCTGCACCACTGGAGGGCCTGGATCAGGGTTGAGTCACTGGAATCAATTTGGTTAGGGGATCCGTCCTTTGAGACCAAAAGGCTCTCAAATGGAACTGAATGTCCCTCATCTGAAATCTCGCTCCCTGCACTACTGCTGTAGAAGCAGCCATGTGCCCCAGGAGCTGTAGGAAATGCCTTGCTGGTCGAGAGACCTGCAGGGTGAAAGAGGAGGCCAGAGACACCAGAGTCCTTGTTCTCTCCAGAGGAAGGAAGGCTCTGGCTTCTTGTGTGTTCAGTTCTGCGCCTATAAAGGTGAGAAGCTGGACAGGCTCCAGAACTGGCTTTGGAAGACTGAGAAGGAAACCTAGAGATGTAAGCAGGTGCTGGGTTACTTGTAAATGAAGTCTGACCTGTTCTGGAGACTGGCCTACAATGAGCCAGTCGTCCAGATAAGGAAAGATGGCAATCTTTTGCTTTCTTAAATGAGCAACTGCTACTGCCAGGCATTTTGTGAACACCCTTGGAGCCGAGGAGAGGCCAAAGGGCATTGCTCTGAACTGGTAATGGCCTGAGGGCAGTTCGAATCTGAGGTACTTTCGATGGGAGCTTCTGATGAGAACATGGAAGTAGGCATCCTTGAGGTCCAGGGAGGCTAGCCAGTCCCCTGGCCTTAGAGAGGGCAAAATAATCCCCAGGG
Source organism: Neoceratodus forsteri (assembly GCA_016271365.2). Classification (NCBI taxonomy): domain Eukaryota; kingdom Metazoa; phylum Chordata; order Ceratodontiformes; family Ceratodontidae; genus Neoceratodus; species Neoceratodus forsteri. The sequence continues at coordinate 684,582,119 of CM057456.1, read as the reverse complement.
TCACCATTTTGAACTTTGGTTTTAAAAGGTGCTTGTTTAGATACCTGAGATCCAGAATGGGCCGCCATTCTCCTGTCTTTTGGGTAAGGAAGTACCTGGAGTACAACCCTTTGCCCTGGTGTATGGGTAGAACCCTTTCCACGGCTCTGAGAGCCAGGAGGGCAGAACCCTTCTGCTTCCAGGGCAAGTGCCTCTGATGGGTTTGCAGGTGGAAAAGATCTGGCTCTCATCTTCGGAAATTTTTTGAAGCTGAGAACCAGTCCCTGGCTTACTACTTCCAGGACCCACTTGTCTGATGTTAAAGACTTCCAGTCCTGGACAAAGTAAGCCAGCCTGCCCGGTAGTGGAGAATGGCCCTGGCCACCTCGTCAGGGAGCCTGTTTTGCAGGGGCTTTGGGTTGAGAGTAGAAGCAGGCTTACTGAGGCCCTTCTACCTTCCTCTAAGAACCCCTCTGGGCATAAGCAAAAGAGGAGGCCTGGGCTTGGTAAAAGCGACCTATGAAAAGGCCTGCCCCTGCCCCTGACATGCTGCCTTTGAGGAGTGACTTGCCTTTCTTTGGCCTGTGCACTCCTATAGGTGGTCCTATACTCATCCATTTTCTTCACATAATTCTCTGTCTGCTCCCCAAACAGAGAATTTCCCCCACATGGCTGCACTGCTGAGATAGGAACTCTGTATCAGAGCCTGATAAAGCATACCTCTTGTCCATCCTTTTATCCACAGGCAGGATAGAATGAGGAGTTTTCAGAATTTTTACTGTTTCCTAAAAGATTTATGCAAGGGAATAGACAATCTCCTAGACTCTGGAATATCCATCATTTCCACAAAATCAGGCTCTTCTTGATCATCAACAGCTTCCTCAACTGGGAATTGCAGAGTGTCAGCAACTTTCTTGTAAAACAAAAAATGAGAAGGGGACTCAGATAGCCTGGGAGGGGATACTCCTGAGGGTCTGTCTGGAGAGATGTCCGGTTCAATGGGCACATCCAGACTGTCAAAATCACACTCACTCTCCTCGTACCCCTCCTCTCCTTCCCCTGGTTCATAAAAATCTTCAAAATCATAATCTTTAACCGAGGGAACTGACCGAACCGGGCGCTTGCCCAATGGTGCCGGTTTGGACGGAACTGAGGAAAGAGACTGGACAATTTGGATAGCTTTGGCTATTTCCTCAGCGGTTGGAGAAAGAACTTTGGCCCAAACTAGCTGACCTTCTAGCCCTTTAGTTGGAACCGGCTCCTCAGAGCTGGCTCTTCGTTGGCCCGAGGAAGCATCGCCCTGGTCAGAGGGCACTCCCTCAGGTTCGGTTGGAACCAAACCGGGCTGGCCATCCAGGTCAGCGGACTTTTGGCCTCCTTTCCTGAGCCTACCAACTCTTTTTCCCACGGTGGCAGCAGGAAATTCTTACAAATCTGGCAATCTGCATTGAGGGTGGTCAAACCCCAGACAATATACACAAATGGTGTGTGGGTCGGCCTTGGCAAAGCCTTCCCAGAAGCCACAGTGCTGAAACCAGTGGGTCTGGTTTTCTTTTGGGTTTCTCAGACGTAGTGCCAGCCTAACCAAAACTTGCCCGTTAATGGCAATCCACCAAGCAAGACTCTCTTATCGGTTCCCAACTGTGTCACGGGTTGTGGAAAAACCGTAATAAAATCCGTTTTTTTTAGAACCGATAAGAACCGGGAACCGCACTCTAAAGGGCTAGAAAGTAATTTTTAACCCCTCTGATCGGTTCAAACCGAACCGAAAAAGACGTTTACAAGTTCCACACAGAAGAAAAAATAATAAATAAGCCTATCTATTACTTACAATACCACAGACAGAGCTTGAACCGACGATTGCGGTTAAATTTCGGTAAAATAAACCGAGAATTACACTTTAAAACCGACAAACAAACCGAGCAGCAGGAGGAATCTCCGGAGCGACTGTTCAGTGAGGCGGAGTAAAGAATCTGACAGTTTAAGTTGGAGCTTCAACAGACAGAGTGTTCAACTGAGCTCGCGCTCAAGATTCCATGCTCTGCATGGAAGTTAACTCTTTCACCTCCGGAGCAGTTCTAACCTGGGGTTATACTGCATATGTCATAATATAGCAAGACTTCATGTTGTTTGAAGATCTACTTTCTCACTTTTCTCCTGAGTCTACCCCCCTCCAGTTTCATATCATGACCTCTTGTTCTTGAACAGCTTTTTTTCTGAAAAATGCTGCCCTCCTGTACCTTATTGATACCCTTTAGGTATTTAAAAGTCTCTATCATATCCCCCCTCTCCCTCCTTTCCTCCACGGTGTACATATAAAGGTCCCTTAGGTGCTCCTCATAGGTCTTAAGGTGCAGACCCTGCAACATTTTAGCTGCCCTCCTCTGGACCGCCTCTGCTCTATGTCCTTCCGGAGATGTGGCCTCCAGAACTGGACAGTATTCTTTCAGCTTGTGATACCCCTCCCTATGCACCCTAACATCTTACTGGCTCTCCTGACAACTTTGCCATATTGCTTGGCCACTTTTAGGTCCTCAGATATGATTACCTCTAGGTATCTTTCCTCTCTGGTGGTCGCCGGTACTATGTCTCCCATCATGTATATACTCCACCCCTGGATTTCTATGCCCTAAGTGCATGGTTTTGCACTTCTTAGTACTGAATCTTAGTTGCCACACTCTTGAAACATAGAAGCATAGAATATAACAGCAGATAAGGACTGCTATGCTCACCTAGTCTGCCCATTTCCCTACCTAAGGGATAAGCCGCAGATCCTAGTTAACCAACAGCCTACTTCTTCCTACCCCCCACTAGAATTGCCTTATGTCTGTCCCATGCATTCTTGAATTCCCCCACTGTTTTTGACTCCACAACCTCCTCAGGAAGGTTGTGCCATGTACCCACAACCCTCTCCATGAAAAAATGCTTCCTCACATTAACTCTGAGCCGTCCCCCCTCTATCCTCAAATTGTGCCCCCTTGTTCTTGCACATCTCTTTTTCTGAAAGATGCTACTCTCTTGGACTTTGTTTATTCCCTTCAGGTACATGAAAGTTTCTATCATGCCCCCCCATCCCTGCTTTCCTCAAAGGTATGCATATTAAGTGCTGACTGCTTAGATCTCTATTATCCGGCCCCCCGGTGTCAACCCTGTTGCAGATCTTTGTGTCATCTGCAAAAAAGGCATACTTTCCTTTCCAACCCCTCTGCAATGTTGCTAATAAAGATATTAAAGAGGACCGGCCCCAGCTCTGATCCTTGTGGCACGCCACTGGTCACTCTCCCCTCGTCAGAGTGAACTCCATTTACCATCACTCTGTGTCGCCTATCCCTCAACCAATTTGCTACCCATTTTACCACCTTAGGTCCCACTCCCAGGCTGGTCAGCTTGTGTATGAGTCTCCCATGTGGAACTATATTGAAAGCCTTACTGGAAATCCAGGTAGGTCACATCCACTGCTCCACCCTGACCTACTTCCCTGATTACCTACTCAAAGAAATCTAAAAGATTTGTTTGACATGACCTGCCCTCAGTGAATCCAAGCTGCCTCAGATCCTGTAACCTGCTGGAGTCAAGATATTGCACAATCCTTTCCTTCAGCAATGACTCCATTAATTTCCCCACCACTGAAGTCAGGCTGACTGGCCTGTAGTTTCCAGCTTCCTCTCTGCTCCCACTTTTGTGAAGTGGGACTACTGTACATCTGCTCTCGTCCAGTCCTCCGGAATCACCCCCGGTCTCCAGCGAGTGGTTGAAAAGGACCGTCAGTGGTGCTGCCACCACCTCTCTAGACGCCCTCGAAATTCTTGAGGTACCCCATCCAGCCCCACTGCCTTGTCCACTTAATTCTGCAAGTTTCTTCAGGACACTCTCCTCCATAAATGGACTGGTGTCCAACTCCCTTCCATTGATGCTCCAGTCGCTTACCTGTGATACCTCTCCTTCCCCTTCAACTGTAAATATTAAGCAAAAATATTTGTTTAGGATGTTAGCTTTGTCCTGGTCTCCCTCCACACACTCTCCTCCTTATTTTCTTAGTCTTACAATCCAGTGTGATGACAAAGACAAAATATAGCTGGCGAAGAGTGATAGTATACTGAGGCATGGCTTCCAGAGGAGAGAGGGAACGGCTAGTTTGCAGGAAAATGTGGGCCACCATCTGACCCCAACTCACAGCAGAAATTCTAATACTGGGTAAATGGTACTGGACAAATACTTAATGGCCTTTGGCACTCAGTAGAGAAAAAACCCTGGTGGAGGAAATCTCTGGGGATCCATGGCCTCAGGCACCATCCCTACTGGCATGGGTACTATTATTAGGCTCACTTGCTAATTTGTAATTCCAACTCAGCAGAAACATTTAGAAGGATAACTGTCACTCAATTCCTCTAATAAGATAACATTGTGGGAGTGCCACGAGTGGATTTTTTTTTTTGAAATTACTATTTATTCCTCCTCCCCAGCCTGCCACCTCCGACCCTTCAGGGGGAACAACTGGACATCCCACTGCCTGGAACCCTACCCAAGCAGACCCCCAGGCCCCATGGAGCTTGGATTACCCCCAGGCGGGGACTCAGACCCGTAACTTACCTTCATCGGTCTGAGGTCTGCTGGGCGGACACAGGCAAATCGTGGGCACGGCCATGGTCCTCCCATCTTCCCGGTTGAGGCAGGCTTGTATTTCTGCAATTTCTCCCTCCCCAAGCAGCAAGTAGCTTCCCCCTGATGTCATGACGCATGCGCTGACGTCCATGCTGCTCAATGGCCGCCCATCCCCAAATGGAGCTTGCAGTTCCTCGAGCCTCCGCTCGGGGTCATGCAGGTGTCGGGCATCGGCCAAATCCCTCTCAGGAGACGGCGAGCTGTCATTGGACGCTCCAGCCTATCTCCCCCCCGCCGACCCAGCGATGACCACGAGTGGATTTTGAAGGCAAAGGAGATACCACAGGGAAGGAGACCCCCCCCCAAAAAAAAAATATGGACTGAGGAGACAGCGATTGCTGAAAGACTATCACCCAGCCTCACAATCATGAGGAGGCCTAACCCTGACTGGAAACTAAAGGAAGGGGATGCAGTACAAGACCAGTGGACTTTATGCATACACATGGAGAACAGCTTTTGGAGGTTCTGCCGACATGGTGATCACAGTTAAGAAGTCCATGTGGACACAGGGCCCCACCCTCCGGAAGATAAATTCTGAAACAGTACACAGTGAGGTGCTGTTGACCATGGGTTTCCATGGCTGAAGATTCTCCCTGAGCGAAGGACCTTCTTACCACCTGGTGGGCATGTCAGGAGGTGCTGCAGAAGACAAGTGACCTGAAATGGCCCCCATCCAGCAAAGGACTCACCCTCAAGATGACAGCTTCAAGGGGACTGAGTGAGCAGCGAAAGGGAATATGACAATGACCAGCAGGAATGCATTCAAACAGCCTGATCGCATGACGCAAAAATAGACTGATTGCATTATGATACAGAGGGAACGAATGATGGACTGGAATGGACTGAAAGGACTGCTGAAGAATGACAGGTATGATAGTAAATGAACAGAATGACAAGGCGCTTCGCCGGCGGCCCATCAGCACTACTGCTTGCGACACAGATGGCCCAGTTTTGGGAACAAGTCTGAGTTGTTGAGGGATTACGGCGTTGGACCCCTGATGGGTAAGTAAGGGCTTGGGGGTATGAGGTGGTGGGTGCTAAGTGAGAGGGTTGGGTGGGGGTCAGGAATGACCATAAAAGACATTGATGGATGGCTTTCTTTTTACAGGTAACCAAAAAAAAAACTGATGGAGGATTCCCAATTACACTTGTGGACTGGGCACCGCCAGTGTCACTATTACGTTTCTGGGGAGGGTGTGGGGTGGTGGGTGCTGAGAGGGATGGTTGGGTGGCGGGAGAAAAAAAGGTATATAGATAAACAAAAGACCGGCACAGGGAACACGATCGTAATACTGTGGGATTGGGCACCCCTAGTGTCATTATTACGTTTGTGGGGAGGAGGGGTGGATGCTGAGAGGGATGGTTGGGTGGGATATTTATAATAAAATAAAAAATCTGTTGTTATGGCAGAAGACGGCACACTCCGCCAGGTCCAAGATGACTGCCGCATACTACTGCGCATGCACGACTACTAGCACATGCGCAGTAGAGTGTGGCAGACATCTTGGACACAGTGGAGTGTGCTGTGTTCCACCGTGACCGCTGACAGAGAAAAAAATTAGTGCAGTGAGTCTGCTAAGGGAGAGTATGAGCGGAGTGCTTCACAGATGCTGAGGTGACTGTGTTGCAACTCCAACATGTTGTTTGGTCGGAAGGAATGCGATGAGTCCTTTTTCTACAGCAAGATGTCTGCAGGGCTATGTCCACTCCAGGCTTAAAAAAGGAATGACAAGGTACTGAAAATAGAAATGCATCTAATTCAAAACCCATTGTCATAGTGAACACCCAGCCATAAGCAGGGGTTGCAGGAGCTGTAGTACAACAAGGACTTTAGTGAAAATACTAAAGCAGACTGACGAAGTGATGTTTGAATGACTGAGAAAAGTAAGGCTGTGAAAGGCAGTGTGAACTGCATGGGTTCACTGATTGCAGCTGCTAGCTGGAATGTAATGCATGCACAGGGACTGCAGTAAAGAGGCTGCTAACGCTGATTATGAATGCAGGTAAAGAAGGCTGAGAAAACAAATAAAATACAGGAGCACAGATGACAGAGGCAGGACACAGAATCGAGTCAGCACACTAAAACCGAGTGGATGAAAATGACATGAGAGCAGCAGAGCAGAAGTGGCTGCCCTAAAGAAGGCAGTCAGCACAAGGTGCAGCCTGAAAAGGCAAAACATACTAATGAGAGAGTTGCAGAAGGCACAGTCCAAACAGAAGCTGATGGCAAAAAAAACACAGAAATTGCCTGAGAGGAAGTCGGGGGGAGGAGGAACAGAACCTCTGGTTGCTGCAAAGAGTTGTGCTTTTGAATGAGGTCGTAGAAGATGGTTTATACAGCTCAGGAGGGAGATGTAGCTGGTTGTTCCCACCAATCAAACCTTAGGCAATCTTTTTAATTATGTATTTTAGATCTTAAATCTAAAGCAGTATTAGAAAAGTACATTTACACTGGCCCGCGTACGCAGTAGTTGGTTTTCCGCTGGATCAGGGTCAAAGTCGTGCAGTTCAGGACCTTCTACTGCTATCTGCAAGAGAGACTGTGGTGAATCATCAGCCAGCCATGTCTTGATTTTTGTTCTGATTAAGTTCTGAACAGAAAAAATTCCTTCACATTTTGCAGTTGGGACACTCAACACCATGAGTACCTCGACTAGGTCAAGAATGTACGTAATCTGTGGTGGTTTTTCTTTTAGTAATCTAGTATAAACCAGCAAATAAGGTTTTTCAACTGCAGACTTCAGTAGTGTTTTAAATGCAGCACACTCTGACTTTATATGTTTCTGCTGCTCCTCTGTAAAAAAAATGAAAATATTCAGCCAAGTTTGCCAATTCAGAGGTCCCAAACACTGCTAATTGGTCTCTTGGCAGATCAAACTGCTTAAAATCTAAACAGCTGAACCAGTTGAGAGGCCCTCTGAGAAATTTTTAAATCTATCATCAATGTACATTATTGCTGCATCTATTAAAGTCTGCAGTTGTCCATCTGCCACAAAATTGATTTCTGGGCAGTTGCCTCGGAATGGGAAATTAACAGACTTCTCCTCTCCTCCCTTCTTTGACACAACATACAGTACTCCATACATTTCTGTTCATGTTTGCAATGGCTGAGGAAGAAAGCTGCCATGTATTTCCCTGGCATTGTTTTCAGTTCCATAAGTTGGAGTAGGCAGGTCTCAACAAGTTGTGGAACTTCCAGTATTAGTATGTCATCTCCTTGAAACTGCAGTGACAGGTTTTTTAGTATTGGCAGGAAATCTTGCAGTATATATGAATAACCTTTACAAACTGCACACTCTGTACTTCTTTTAAGATGCCCTTTGTTTTTGAACCTTTATCACCAGCAGCCGAATATGCATGTTCTAGGTGTTGTACAACAGTATGTAGGTTAACCTGAACTGCATGTACTTAACGTAACCTACTGGCAAGCCATCTCACTTGGTAATTGCACTAAAGTGCACCAGATCTGTATCCTCAACGTTAGCAATTTCTTGGAGCTCTCTAATTTATTTGAGACTATAGTGATAAAATTTAAATATTCCCATGAGAGTACTTTCAAGCTTTGATACAAATGGATTTTTTTAACATATCAAGAACAGCCAGCTCTAGCTTATGGGCAACACAGGGCATTGCAATTATTTGAGAACGGTGTTCCTGCAACTTTGTTATGGTTTCTCCTCTCCCACCCATCTAAACACTGGCCTCATCAAAATTTTCTGAAATAAGGAGAGGCCCTGGATTGTTAACATTTTGTATGTTACTGAGGGGAAGATTTACTGACTCCAATGCAGTCGTTATTGCATGAAATACACCTTCTGCATGTGCATGTTCCAGTGGCACAGCTTGGATAAGCAATGTACAAACCTGTTTTAAGTCCGGTTCAACAAACCATAGGAAAACACTTTCCCACTCAGTTATACTGTAATCTGTATTACCGTCAGCAAGAACTGTCACATACTTAACATTAGTAAGAGTCTACATCTGGGTTCCGGATATAACTGCTGATATAACACAACAAAAGTCCCTGGCTCACTCATCATTAGTATAATTAGAACCTAGCTGAATGCCATTTTCTCTTGTAATTCACAGCGCCACTCCATGTCTGAAAAAGGGCGCAGATTTTTGGCAATGGAGTATGCTGTGTTAAACAGACATCTCATCTTCACCTTTGTGGCCTCTTCCAGCAGCTCTACCATGCTGGTTCGACATCTCTAATGTCGAATGGCGTTACAGCAACAGGAATCATGTCGACCGCAAATTGCGTCGGCGGATTCCATGACAGACTCCGATCCTGCTTTCATCAGGGGCTTACTTCGAACCCCCAATGCAAGGTCTGCGCCTCCTGAACCCCCACCCATAAAGTTCTGCTCGAGTCGGAGTAAAGTCGGGGCGGGGGTGCAGGACCGGGAGACAGCATGCCCCTGTCTCAGGCACACCAACACAGTAACCTGTCGGCAAAGTGTCGATTTTGCCGACAGGAGCATAGTTCGCTGTGTTGGTGTCACTGTAAGGGATGCATACCTCTTTCAGCTGTGCAAAGGCTTGGTAAAGTGGGGACTCACTTATCTCACAGTGTACTGCTCTGCCACTTCCCAGAATATGTTGGTTCTGGCATAGGACGTGTGGATTTGACTTTTCATGTGCACGCAACAACTCAATCCGAAAGTTGTTAGAGCCTGTAGCAGACATTTGGTTTTTTGAAAAGGCTGCAGTTGCAACAGTGGGATACTTTCACATACTGTACAGTACATAAGTCCCTTTTTATTATCATATAGCAACCATTTATAAGTGGACAGCCAATGACACTGAGATAGTCTGGCCCCTTTTTCTTGGTCAAATTTCTTATCTTTACTTCTCCCAACTTCCACCCAATCAATATCAAGCAGTAAACTGCATTTCTTAGCAAGTGATGCAGGGGCTTTTTTCAGATAAGGCTGTGGTTTCTCTGTTTACATCAAGTGACTGATCAGCAGTTATATCCGGGACCACAGATGCAGATTCCGTTTCATGACATTTATCTGTGGTAGAAGCAGTAATGACAGCAGCAGTAGACTGTTGTCTTGTAAAAGAAGAGGATGTTGCTGCTGCTGACCACCGAGATAAGAAACTTTGCTGTTTGGCTTTGCTTGTGGACTTCTGCATTAATCTGGTTCAAAGTCAGTTGGCATTCATCTGTATCCCCTTCCCCCGGGTTGTGCCTGAAAATAGGCAGAATTTGTCTAATGCACTTCCCCGGTCAACAAAAACTAAATAAATAAAATAAATAAATTGTTCCCTTGTCTGAATTGGTCATGTTTGTTTTCAGAGTCTGATAATGGAACTAATAAACTTATTTTATTTAAACACTGTATGTTGTCTTTTTTCACTGGTGGGTCACTAAAATGGGAGGGCAGGGATAGGGAACTAGACAGATACGAGGTTGTTTGATATGCTTAATTTCTATACACTGCAAAGCGCACACTGGAAAGAACAGGAAGGCAAGGTAGTGGAAAGGGATTGGGATGAGTCTGACTGGAAAGAAACATCAGGAGTCACCGACAGTGTAGATGAAGAATGTATTGCTTGATACTCAGTGCTTACTAGGTTTTTTTTATTTGTATTTTTTTTAATAACACCACAAGACATCTTGTCCTGTCACAAGCCAGCAGCTAGCCAGATAGGACACTGGGCAGGTCACCCCACACACGACACCTCTATCCCAAGAGCCCACACACAGTCACAGGCTTCTCTTATTGTATTTTCTGTAAAATCTTTTTTTGTTGTTAATAGCTTTCTTAATTTTTTTATTTCTGTCTATCATAAGCCAGCCGGCCACAGGACTCTGGTCTTGTCACACCACACACGACACATCTATCCCAAGAGCCCACACACACAGTCACAGGCTTCTCTTATTTTATTTTCTGTAAAATCTTTTTTTGTTGTTCTTATAGCTTTCTTAATTTTTTTTATTTGTGTCTATCACAAGCCAGCTGGCCACAGGACACGGGGCAGGTCATCCCGCTTCACTCCCTTCCACACAATCTCCTCCCTCATGCCCACAGTCAGGCTTTTCTTGTTTATTTACTTTAAAATCTTCAATCTTATTCTTTTTATTAGCTGTTTTCCTTTACGCCAGTCAGGCCGAAGGACACTGGGCAGGTCACCCCCTTCTTCGTTCAGACCTTTCCACACGATCTCTCCTCCCTGCCAGCTGCCCACTGTTAGGCGTCCCTCCCTTATTTTAGTTTCTTTACAATCTTTTTTTCCCAGTTTTCTTTTTGGTTTTTTTTGGCTTTCACAAGTCCACTGTAGGAGTATACTGAACAGTGGCTACTGTGGGCAATGACAAATCAACCCTTTTCACTCCTAGGCTTTTTACACTCTACTCAACTCTCTCCCAACAGCTCCACACAGGCTCCTGTAATATGTTTTTTTCAGTACAATCTCTTCTTTTTTACTAGCCAGAAGAGGTAGCCCCTGTCCTCTACTTGTCTATAGTACTACTCGCTTTCTTTTTTAGTTCTTTCACACAAGCCACCGTCACAGAGGGCACTGGACAGGACATCTCACTTCACTCCTCTCACCCAAAAGGCAAGAGCCTTCACACAAAGCTAGGTTATTTTTTATATTCTTTAAAATCCTTTTTTTTTTTACTTGCTTTATGTATTTTTTTCAGTCTGCCCTGAAAAGGTCATTCAAATTGCTTTGCCCCGACTGTTCATTCAGATAGTTAAACAAGTCCTCGTCTAGTTTCTGATCTGTTTTTTTTTTTTTTTTTGTGCTGATTCGTCCCAGTTCTCAAGGCTTGTGTTACTCAGAAGTCTCAGTTATCTGGCTGTCATTTGACTGACAAAGTTGGCAAACCCCTCTCCTAACGCTGCATGCAGTCCTTTCACTAGGAGACAAAACACAGTCATTTCCCTTTATTTATTTTGTCATCCCCCTTTTTTATATCATCAGCTGCTGTTCTGATAGTAGAACTTATTTAGTAGTTTAGCTTTTTTCAGCAATGGTAACTTCTGGTGGGGAGATATACAGATAAGCTCCCCCCAAACTGCGTGAAGGGAGCTCTTAAAGAAGGAGACAAAACACACAGTCTCCCTATTTATTTTGCTCCCTGTTTTTTTTTTTTCAAATATTCTGCCACCAGTAGTACTGTGTAGAAAAGATGGCAGTTCGTCTCCCGTTTAGCTGAATTATTTTTTGCTGGTGAGATCTACAACAGTCAGTAGTAGTACATATAATCAGTCTAGTAGTGCCACTCCATCTCCTGCTCTGTTGCAAATGGCACTCTCGCACTGCCTCCCCCACCTGTGCTATACCACCTACTGCTGCCTGTGCAAATTACCAGGACTGACAAGGTACTCTCCCAGTTTCAACTCATTCACTCACCTGCCAGTCCTGGTTCCTATGAAGCTGTTCTGTCCTGCGATGAGTGGAGAGTGATTCAGAAGGAGGGTCTCACTCTATAGCTACCGCGCGCTCCCATGCTCGCTCCCAGTGGCTCTCTGTCGGCTCGGCATACTACAGACATTTGACCAAACTCCTTATCAACAGGCGGCGGCACGTAGTGGACAGAGTGTGTACAACAGCAGGAAGGTAGGGAAACCAGAGAAAATAGGGGAAAAAAAAAAACGCTCCTGAGCTGGTTGTCCATGGACAAGTGAAGGCTGCAAATAGACTTGTCCGAGTGACAGATCTCATAGCCCAGAACATCGAGCTATGGGATTTGTCAAACCCTGAGCTGCCGCCAGCACTGGTCTCTGGGCTGGGGGTGGACACTGGATGTCATTGCAAGTCCCTGCCACCATCTCCACTGTCTCCGACATCTGCTGGGGGGGGCCCGCTCCCATGACCCTGACCTGGGGGGGCAAGCCAGGGCATGCCTACAGTGTCCATGGTGGGGCAAGCCTGGACATGGGGGATCAGCAGGCAATGCAGTGGGGCTGACCTCTGAATGGAAGATCGTGGGAGCTGGGCTCCAAAAATATTAAAAAAAAAAAAAAAAGTACAGCCGGTGCCAACCTGCGACGCCGGCGACCCAGGTTTGGGAACGGACCCAGGACATCAGAGGGCCAGCCGGGGGAGAAGGATTGAGCGTCCAGCGACTGCTCTCCGGGGGTGGGGGTGGGGATGGCAGAGTGTTCAGCGCTATGTGGACACCTAAGCGGAGGCTGGGTGTACTGCATGCACTGACACCAATACATTCAGGGGTGGGGCGGACGCTGGTCGTCATTATATGTCCCGGCCCCCTTACACTGGGGAGAAAATGCCACTTTCACTGACTAGATAACACCCGCCTCACCGCTCCAATTAGCTCCCAGGCCGACTCCCACAACTTATCCCAATTCTTGCGGCACTTAAGGAGCTGGTGCCGCATCCCTGCCCTGGGTGGTAAGCCAATTGGTATCGGGAAGTTGTGACTCATGTGGGAGTGGGAGCAGCGAGGTCCGTGACCAGGCTGAGGTACCAGCGCTGGTGGCGGAAACAAAATTAAAATAAATTAAAAAAAGAAAAGTACAGTTACATAAGAACTTACTGTAACAGTAGGTCTTTGAGAGAATCTCTTACATCATGCCATTCCTGTGGCCATTTCAGCATTCCGTGTGCCCACTGTTGGCCTAGCCGATAGGCACTAGGACCACACAGAAACTTTTTAGTGAGCAGTCCTCTAAGGGACGCCCATGACAACATCATATGTCGATATCCTCACCATATAAACATGGGCAGCCCCACACTCTCCTTGGTTCCCCCACCAGAGATCATACATACAGAACCTCATCCTGGGGAACTGAGAGGAAGCTAGAGGTTCCCGCCACTAAGCAACGTGAAACAGAAGGTAGTCCATCCTGAAGAAAGCGCGAGAGAGACAAGGACTGAAAAGCCCTTAGGCCAAGAGGGACAGAGGGTGGGATGGCATGGCATGGCCTGATTTACTGTTATGGTAAATTCTTACGTAACTACTATCTTCTTTGAAGATATCTCTTTCATCAGGCCACACCTATGGAATGAGTCCCAAGCAGTACTGACAGAGGCAGTACTGCTTAGGACTAATTCCAAGCAGTACTGACAGAGACAGTCTGTGTGGCTGGAAACTATAGGCCTAAGAAAGAAGGCATTGAAGCACAACCAGGCCAAAGCCTGCCCTGCTCATAGAGGCAATGTCCAGACTGTAGTGTTTAATGAAAGTGTAGGCAGTACTCAAAGTTGCAGCAGCACAGATATCTTCAGCTGGTACGTTCCTGAAACAGGCAACAGAAGTGGCCATGCCTCTGGTGGAATGGCCACCAACAACCTCTGGAAGTTCCTTGCCATATTTAATATAACAAAAAGGAGTACAGTTGGCCAACCATATGGACAGACACTATTTAGGAACTGGTACGCCCTCTTTCCCGGGGCGAAAGAAACAAAAAGCTGCAAGGACTTCCTGCAGTCCCTCTTATGGTGAACATAATATCTGAGTATTCTATGTACATCAAAGGTATGGAGCAATATTTCCCCTGTATTGGCATACTCCAGAAAATAAACAGGTAGGTGGATGGTTTGATTCAGTGTAAACTCAGACAACACCTTTGGCAAGAACTTAAGGTTGGTACACAAAGACACCCTGTCTTTGTGGAAAATCAAATAAGAAGGCTCACACATCAGAGCCTGGAGCTCTGAAATCCTTCAAACAGAAGTAATGTCAACTAAAAATAATGCTTTCCATGACAGAAAGCGTAGCTCGCAACTTGCGGCCGGCTCAAAAGAAGCCAAAGTAAGTTTCTCCAACACAACATTTAAGTAGCAAGACTGGACTGGATTGTGGATGAGAGGCTTCAAATGAAGAATGCCTCTGAAAAACATAGGGGACACCTCCAGCTGTGCCACCATATGGTGATTAATGGGCACACAGAATGCTGAAATGGCCACAGGCATGGCCTGATGAAAGATATCCTCGAAGATTATTCCTTTTGGACTATACAGTGGGTTTCACAAAAAAGGACTGATGTACCTGCTGTGGAGTCCACTACATTTCTGACATCTGTTTGTATGGATTTAAATAAAGTGAAAACAGGCATATGTGAAGTACCACAGCGCTAAACTGCAGTAAGAGAGGATTCTTTGAAAGACTTCTTGAGAGTTTAGATGCAAAAAATAGACATACAGTGAGAAGAAAATAATTTAGAGCTATGTAGTGTATATATAGTCACCGTTTAGTTATAAATTGACACTAGAAACCATGTGGTAGTGTTACTGCCTGGAAGGAGTTTGGAGGTCCTGTCGGAGCAGTTAATAACTGGAGAAAAGGAGCGGACCAGTGGTGTGGAGGGTTGATGTGCCGGACACCACAGCCGTTGGCATACCAGCTAACTGAGTTCGGGAATAAGCTCAGGTCACCAGGGGTTGGCCCAAGTGGGTGAGGACTGAGCGTTCAACGAGCGCTCTCTTCTTATGGGGAGGGGGTTATGCTGTGGCACTCTATTACTGCAACTGTGTGGAGGCATAGTGGCAAAACAGTGGCTGCGACTCCAAAAGGACTGTCCGGCAGAAGGTACATGTGTATATCCAGGCACATACATGACTGCATTCTTGCACACAGCCTGGCCAGGAGAGAAAACTGGTAAAGCAGTGGCCACAGTATGACTAGTTGCTTTAGCTCCCTTACCACCTACACAGCCCTGGGGGTACTATATGAATTGTGCTTCAGAGTGGTCGGGACAGCCCTCCCTCCCCAACCATGCCATGTGGGGAAGGGGGTATCTGTGGTGGAATCATATCCCCCAGGTTAACTCCCTGAGACAGTGGAAGACGGGGGTGGACGATCAAGAAGGGAAGGTGATGGCTGCTACAGCAAGAAATGCCTAAATAAAAAAAAATTATATACTTGGAGAAAATGTATGTGCGTTTTTTTTTTTTTGAGCAGAAGTATATGAAACATCAAGTTACAGTAGGTCTCGTCCATTGTAGTGGCCTTGATGTGGCTGTGTTAACGTCATACATTTTTCAGTTTACAAACAGTGATACCTGTGACACTGTTGATCCGAGGGACTCTTTGTGTCTCTAGTGAGGGGGACTGATCAGGACTGTTGGCCGAACTGGATCCGGACTCGCTGAATCGCTGAACTACAGCGCTGTGCTCACTGAGACATGTTCGGCAGCATCGCTCCCTTTTGCCGCTGTGTTTCGTCATCACAAAATGATTGCTGCAGTAATAGCAAAAAATTCGCCCGCACAGCCTGAAACAGAATGAAACATGCAGCAATGAGCAGCATGCAGAATTATGTAAGAATGTAATATTCTATTTACCTAAAGAAAAGACACATTTCTACAAGTTCTAAGAAACATTATAAATATATAACTTTCTCTCTCGTGATTTTTGCTATTGATCCCTGAATTTGGTTATTCTGGAGGCAAATGGTAGTGCTAGAATAATATAAAATAGTACAGAGCAGTTCTCCAGTAAAACTCTGCAGTAAAATAACACTAACTGAATTACAGATAAATTATAGATAAAATTCATTTAGGCAATTGTGATTTGGTGGAGTACTTTGTTAAACAAAATTGTTCTCCTGAGTACCACTGAGACATTAAGGAGTTTGGGGTGAACCCATGGGACATAACCAGCCCTGCTGTAAGACCTACAAGTCCCCTGCAAGGCCCAGAAACACAATCATAGAAACATAGAAGTTGACGGCAGATAAGGATCATAAGGCCCATCCAGTCTGCCCATTTCTTTTTCTACCTTATAAATGTGCCATCAGCTTTTGCTCTGTCAATGGCCTATTTATTCATATTCATCTGTATTTCTCCCTTATGCCTATCCCATGCCTGTTTGAAGCCCTGCACTGTATTCATATCCACCACTTCCTGAGGTAGACCGTTCCATGCATCCACCACCCTTTCTGTGAAAAAGAACTTCCTCACATTACCTCTTAATCGGCCTCCCTCTAATCTCATGCTGTGTCCTCTTGTCCTGCTATTTTTCTTATATTGAAACATGTTAGACTCTTTCACCTTGTTAATGCCCTTAAGGTGTTTAAATGTTTCATATACCTCTCTCCCTCCTTTGCTCTAGGGTATACATACTGAGCTCCATTAATCTGTCCTCTTATGTTTTCTGATGCAGTCCCTGCACCATTTTGGTTGCCCTTCTCTGGACTGCCTCAGTTTGGTTAATGTCCTTGTGAAGGTGTGGCCTCCAGTACTGCACGCAGTATTCCAGATGGGGCCTAACCAGTGTCTTGTAAAGAGGGATTATTACCTCCCTCTTCCGACTTGTGATGCCCCTACTAATACACCCTAACATCCCCCTAGCCTTACCTACTGCTTTAGTGGTCTGCTTGGATGCTTTCAGGTAATCGGTGATATGATGTCCAAGTCTCTTTCTTCCCTTGTGACTGCCAGCAACTCCCCTCCCAGCCTGTAGGTGGCATCAGGGTTTCTCTTCCCTATGTGCATGATCTTGCACTTCTTTGCATTAAACCCCAGTTGCCACTCTTCCGACCATTTTGCTAGTTTATCCAGATTTCTTCTCACTCTGCCCACCCCATCTGGATCATCTACTCTGTTGCAGAAGTCCCATCCTGAGCCTTGTGAGCAAGAGCAACACCACCGTAACAGACCCACAGTGCCAGAAATTTGTTTTCTTTGTTATGAAGACACCAAAGAAAGTGCCAAGGAGTTCACTCACCAATCAAGTCAAAGTGACAATGATCAAAAATGTGGTTTTCCATGACGAACAGGACAGGTGACATTTGTCCATTGCCTCAAACAGGCTTGCTGAAGAGCTTAGATAACACTAGCATTAAATCCCATGGTGGAGTTGGTCATGCATTACAGGGGACAGGTGGTCCAAATCTGAAATGCATAGAGACAACTTTCTTCTAGGTTATGGTTGTATACCAGCCATGGTCCAGTACGTCGGAATGTCCACCAAGTGCACCTCCAGGGTGGCTCACAATTCTGTTTGGAACTGGAAATGAAAGTTGCATACTTACTGTAACTGTTGATCTTCCAGAATATCTTCTCAATAGAGTGCCACTAGCGTCTCAACTGGAGGCCCTAGGACCCACCGGGAGCAAATATTTTGGCCAGGGGGCTCGCAATGGCTACTGGCTAGGGTGCCTGTGCTGCAACACGTTGTGCCATGTGCCTACTAATAACCATTATCCGCTTACTCACCTGCCACAGTTCTGATTGCTGGGAGAGTAAGCAGAACGTGAAGGAATTATGCTTTAGTATCGATAGGCTAAACAGGACAGAAAAAGGAAATAAAGAAAAAAAAAATACTGAATAAACCCCCAACTTACAAAATACAAACACAAGTTACAAATGGTAAGTATCATGGATAGGGAGGATGGGAGGAGTGGGGAGGGGGACAGGGACAGTAGCTCAAACTGTGGATCCTGCAATATGAGCAGACTCAATAGACCAAATGGGCTTCTTCTGCTGGCTTCTTCGTATGTTTGTATGTAACTTACCAACTGTAACAGCCCCACATAACTCACCTTGGCTGTTTCCAGGGTCCTTTGGTCTTACCTGAACACACCTCTGAGGGGCCAAGCCTGGGTTCAGGGGTAAAGAAAAGAGATGGTGTGGTGCCTCCACTTGGGGTTATGGCAGGGAATACCTTTGAACAAACTGCAGGTTACCATCCCCCAGGACAATACATAAGTTGACCCTGGAGATACCTCGACATAACAGCAATCCCCACTTTTTTCCAATGATTCACAATACCAGCCTCTGTCATGAACAATTAACAGAATTTATTTCCAGGGAGGGGAGATAGGGGAGGAAAACAGCGCAACAACATTAACAACTAGCTAACACAATTCCACCCTACACAATCCCCGCCTCCCACCTGACCCTGGTGCACCTAGCTTCCCAAGGGCAGCTGACCAAAATGGGGGATGGGGGGATATTTATAATAAAATAAAATAAAACATTACTTACCATAGTAATCTTATTTCTTCTAAAGGAATCTTACTGAATTCTTACAGTTGCAGTATGGTCTCACTATAGGACTGCCCTGAGGCCGAAATGGTTAATAGAACCTAACTAATGAAGAAATGTTAGGCTCGAGCTCGGTTTTCAAATCACTGTCCCTGGTTGCACTTCCTGCAACCGTCAGATTCTTACGGAGCACGCAGAAACTAAAAATACTCAACTAACTTAACTAATCTTAGTACCCTGACTAGGCTAGGAAAACACTCAAGTCGACAGATGCCCAAGAAACTAATAGGTACCCACAGGTTTCCAACATGAGTAGCAGTCAGTGTGCAGTGCCCTGTAGGTCCTAGCAGGGGAGGAAGGGTGGGAGCTCAGAATACACTAAGATTCCCTTAGAAGAAACAAGACTACTATGGTAAGTAATGTTTTCTTCAAACCCCAGGAAATCTTACTGTATTCTGACAACTGCAGACTACCCAAGCAGTGCCTTTGGAGGTGGGCAGAAACAGTCTCTGCAAAACTGCTGTGCCAAACCTGGCATCATTCATGGCCTGAGTATCCAAACAATAATGCTTAGTGAATGTGTGGATTGTTTTCCAGGTAGCTGCTTTACAGATTTCCAAAAAGGGAATATCTCTTAGAGCTGCTATAGATGCAGCTGTCCCCCTTGTAGAATGGGCCCTGAGCCCCTGTTTGCCCATTTTACAATAACAGAACTGGATACATGCCACAATCCATCTTGCTATGGATCTCTTAGTGGCAGGTTTGCCTTTTCCCACTTCCCCATAAGTCAAAAAGAGTTGGGTTTTATCCCCTCTATGACTTTCTGTATGTTCCAGGTAGTAACTGATAGCTGTTTTAACATCCAAGCTATGCAGTCTATGGTCACCTGAAGTAGAATGGTCAGTAAAGAAGACTGGAAGTGTGATGGATTGAGTAATGTGAAAATCTGAACCCACCTTTATAAGAAACTTATTATTTGTCCTAAGGACCACTTTCTCCCTATGGAATGCCACATAATCAGGCTCCATGGACAAAGTCTGGAGTTCTCTTATCCTCCCTGGCAGAAGTAATGGCAACCAGGAACACAGTCTTCCAAGTCACATACTTGAGATCAGCTGTTGCCAAGGGTTCAAAGGGTGGTTGCATAAGCCGTGCTATGCAAATATTAAGATCCCATACTGGAGTGGGAATTCTGTGGGTTGGGTGCAAGTGCATCAGTCCCTTAAAGAAGCCCCTGAACAGCTGGCCTGGAGGCGCCAAGGGTTGAGGCGCTGGACGCCACACCTTGCTCCGCGCTGGCAGCCCGGGTTCAGGAACGAGCCCGGGACCCCGGAGGTCAGCAGGGGAGGACTAGGATGGAGCTTCCGATGACAGCTCTTTTAGTCCTGGGGAAAGAGAGGGAGACACGCTGTACTCTGGTGGTCCCTAGGGACACCCGGAGGTACTACAGACGTGCGGGTGTTGAGAAGCGGGGGGAGCACGGCAGACGTCTGCATGATTGTGCAAGGACGTCATTGCATGTCCATGCTCCCACTGGGAAAAGAAAAAAGGGAAAATGGCAGCTTGATGGCTGCAGCTAGACCGGCCGGCGAATGCCTAGACCAAGGCGTTTGCCGGTATTGGTTCCTGACCGGGCACGGGGCATTGGGGGAGCACCTTTCGATGGAACAGCTGCATATGCCAGCTGGGCACATCAGCTTCGGGGTCAGTGGTGGAGGAGCGGTGGCTGGAAATAGGCTGGGCTGTGGCTGAGGGGAAAAAAAAAGAGTCGTGATAAAAAAAAAAAAGAAGCTCCTGAACACAGGGTTAGATGCCAGGGAAGATGTCTTACCTGCTGACAAATAAGCAGAAACTATAGCCAAATGCACCTTCAATGTGGATAGCATTAAGCCCAGAGAGTGAAGGTGGGTAAGGTAATCCAAAACCACAGGCAATCCTGCCTGATTATGGTTTAGGTTTTTATTCTGACACCAAACAGAAAATCTTTTCCACTTGGAAGAATAAATCTTTCTGGTAGGGTTTCTAGAAACCCTGAGGACCACCATGACACGTTCTGAAAGATGCAATTTGGCATACTCTAGGTCCTCAAGAGCCAGGCCTTGAGACTGAGGGACCACAGGTTCAGATACAGGATCCTGCCCTGGGATGAAGTCAACAGGTTGTGCCTCTTGGGGAGGCTGACTGGCTTGGCTATTGATAGATCCAGTGCCATGGAGTACCAAGGCTGCCTGGCCCAATCTGGAGTAATTCGAATCATTGTGGCAGACTGGGATCTGAGCTTGATCAGAACCCTTAGTAACAAGGGAAACAGAGGGAAGGCACACATAAACTTCCCTGTCCAGTCCAGAACTAGTGCATCCACTAGCACTGAACCTGTCACTGGTGGACTGCAACAATATCTTGGAAGCAGGTGATTGTCTGGTGAGGTGAAGAGGTCTCTCTCTGGAGTCCCCCACCTTTTGAATACCACTTGTAGTACCTGACTATTCAGAGACCATTCGTGGTGACCCTGATGTATTCCGCTCAGTGTATCTGCCAAGACACTGTCTTTGCCTGGCAGATGAACAGCGGACAACTGGATATTTAGTGAATAAGCCAGGGTCCATATCTTCATGGCCTCTGTGCATAGAGGAGTGGACCTTGTGTCTCCTTGTTTGTTGATGTAGTACATTATGGTTGTGTTGTCTGTTCTGACCTGTACCACTTTCCCCTGAAGCATGCTGGCAAATGCCTGCAATGCTAATAAGACTACCCTGAGTTCCAGCAGATTGATGTGAAGCAGGGACTCTGGCTTGGACCGGGAACCGTGGACAGTATTCTTCTCTGGGTGTGCTCCCCACCCTAGGAGGGATGCAGCCATGGTAAGCACCCTGGAGGGTTGTACTTGTAGGAAGGGAACTCTCTGCCTGAGGTTCTCTTGTCATTTTATGGACGTTTGTCACCAAAGTTTCAACATAGCCATTTTGGGACCTCCGTTCACGACAGCTGTACTGTAAATAAGGAGGTGTAAAAAAAATGCCAATGTTGAAAATCTGGAGTGAAAATATTACAAATTCACAATGTTACGTGTGTGTGTGGAAATTGCGCTAGTAACACAGTCATCATATGGACTTTTGTCACAAAATTTTCAATGTAGGTATTTTGAGACCTCCACTCATGAACAGTGTCACTGTGATTTTCATAATGTGTCCTGAACACTGATTTCCCATAGTGACCGCGCTATTCTGCGCCGGAAGTGCGAAAACACATTTCAGCCAGGATGTTGAAAATGACAGCTGTACTGTTCACGAGTAGGTGTAAGAAATGTCAATGTTGAAAATCTGGAGTGAAACTATTACAAATTCACAAAGTTGTGTGAGTGTGTGTGTGTGTGGAAACTGCGCAACACACTGTTGTAACATGGTCATTTTTTGGAATTTTGTCACCAAATTTTCAACATAGGCTTTTTGGGAGATCACCTCATGAATAGTGAAACTGTCATTTCGTTACTCGATCCCGAAAGGTGATTCCGCACAGTGACTGCAAAATCACCTTTTGGGAATGAATAACCACATAACAGTGACTGAATTCATGCGGTAGGGTCCCAAGAACCCCGTGTTGAAAATTTGGTGCCAAAATTCACAAAAATGGCCAAGATAGACACCAAAGTTGAAAAAAAAATACATTTCTGTCATTATACAGCACACCTGCATTTCTTTAGTTCGTGGTCGGCTTTGAAGAGTGCAGACGTGTTCCCAGTTCATCGAAGATCATCGTGCCGTGCTCCGGAGGTATGTATGGGGTGAGGGGGGTGTGGCGAGGTGGGGTGCGCAGTGGGTGGGTGCAGGCTGGGGGAGGGGCAAGTGACTCAACGAGGGACCGTTCTAGTTTAAAGGTTTTAAAAAAATGTGAACACGTCATGGGAAGGTTTTCTTACTTACAGGGTCTTTTTGGCACTCTGGGGTGGGCTCCCAGTATACCACCTGAGTGTTTTTTTTTTGAAGGGGCTGCAGCCGACGGGGATTGGAAACCCCCGTCGTCACATACCTGGAGGAGGCAAGAGCAAAGGGAGATCAGACACCCCTTGACACACAACAAACTGGGGGGCATTATGCCGATGGGGGAGGGCTCCCCCGTCAGAAAATGAACTGGGAGAGGGCATGCCGACAGGGGGATTGAGCACCCCTGTTGTCTGTTTTTTTAACTGCGAGGGGGCATGTGGAAGTCCTGGGCTCAGTGTGTTCACACTGCTGTAAGCTACAGCAGTGTGAGCGTGCAACTCAGGAATGCAATGCAGGAATGCAACTTCAAAGGATCGAGCCGCGCCACTATTGGTGTGGCTCCGTCCTTTGAAAAGTTGTCCAACTCAGCCCGAACAGCAGAAAGTGAGTCACTGCCAGCCTGCCGACTGATTCGCCTGCCACTGACCTGCCCCTAAAAATGGAGCGCTCCATTGAGCACAACCCTGTAGAGCACCTTATAGCAATGAGTTTATCTGCACCTGCGCGCCACGACAATCTCAAAAACTGGTTGGGTTTGGGGCAAATGAGGCAGCTGTTGACATGGGTGCAAGCCAGGGTCTTGCTGTGCTTTTAGGGGAAGACTTTGAGAGGTTAATTGATGTTCACTGTTTCTCACAGATATGAACTGGCCATAAAAGATGCGTTGGATAACACATATTTCAGTGAAGTTTCAAACTTTCTGATCCAGCTGTATATCTCTATCAGAAAAGCCCTAAGTGACTTACAGAGTTGCGGTCCCTTGCCCAGGTCATGGAGATGTCAGTTGAAAAGCCTAAGAAGGCTCATGGCACACGTTGGAGCATAAACTTCTTACCACCTGAGCTGTTACCAAATCATTCCCCCTAATTTTTGCCCATTTAGAATCTATAGCCGCAGACCCAACTCATGATCAGGCCAAAGCCAAGGAAGTGTTGCAAATTTTGACTAAATTCCAAATGGTTGCACACCTTTTGTATTTTTTTTTTTTCTCCCCTGGCAGGAACCCGCCTTTTTCATCAAACTGGTCACGGCCCCCGGAGACCTCCACCATCGTCTATGGCTGCTGAGGTCCCTTGGTCACCCCCGGCTTACCCCCCGGAGGGTGGGGCCGGGGCCCCCTCTACGGTGACCACGGAACCAATGTCTGGTTGGGGATCCGCAGTGACGGTGCTGCGGTGAGGTCCTCCAGGGAGGGCTTCATGAGCACAGTGGTCCTTGCCCGCCTCGCCTTTTTCCTCCATTTTTTGTTACGGAGGCGGGGATGTGCAATGACGCCAGCGTCCACCCCGCCTCCCAGAACTGCACTCGGACGCCTGAGATCCCCCAGCCTCCACCAGGAATCCTCAGTGTGCCGATCGCTTCCCTCACCCTCCCCCCGGAGAAGGACAGCAGTCCATAGGACGCTCCATCCTTCTCCCCTCGGCCGGCCCTCCGACGATCTGGGTTCATTCCCAAACCCAGGTTGCTGGCGTCACAAGCGGAAATCCCACCGTTGCGCCAGCGGGCTGGCTATACCTTTTGTATTTTGAAGAGTTGCTTCAGCCACTTGCCAGGTTCCCACTAGCATTTCAAAAAGAAGTTGTTGAAATGCCAGAGCTACTTAGCTTTGCTGAAACTATAAGAAACACTCTTGACCATGCTAAGCAGAGTGGTCCCATAGGTAGCAGTGAACTTGACATTCTCTTAAAAAATGGGTCTCACGTTCTTTCAGGAGCATGTCCTGAAGTCACTTACAAGGGTATGAAATTAACACATTTTAGTGGCAAAGCTGTTAAAACTTTTAAACAACAATGTAAGAAATACATTACAAATATTGAGAACTGTTGTGAACAAAGGTTCTGTTTGAATGATGAAAGTATCTATAACCGTGCAAAAGCGTTAGATACCAGACATTGGCCAGCAGACCGAAAGGAACTGGAGTTGTATGGTAACAGTGACATCACTATAATAGCTGACCATGTTTCAGCTCTTTTGCAGCCTGACTGTGACACCACTCAAGTGTTAGAAGAATGGCAAGAGTTTAAGATTTTTGCTCAAACCAATTTCATCAACCTGTCTGCCTCTGCTATCTGGTCAAAGCTTGCATGTGACTTCCCAAATTCTCATCCAAATCTGTTGAAGGCTGTCAATGTGTTGAGAGTATTTCCTGTGTCTAATGCAAAAATAGAAAGGTGTTTTTCAGCTATGAACAAGGTAAAAACAGATTGGAAAGCATCTCTGGCAGAGGATACTGTAGAAACATTGATTCGCATTGAAAAGCAGGATTCCGCTCCGGCTGAATTCAACCCAGAAAGGGCTGTAGACATATTTTAGTGCAAAGCCAAAATGGCCTGGTGATTTGGCAGCTGATGGTGAACCCCCTGGTCCCTCCCCCCAAAAAAGGCCTAAATTACTGGTTACCTGCCTGGTGGAGAAGAGTAAAACTAGACAGGAACACAAAATTCAACCCAGTCTTTATTGGTTACTGTCATATCTGAGTTGAATTCGGTCATTAATAATTGTCACAATCACAAATAATTGTCACGGTTCACGAATAATAATTGTCACAGTCTACTCTGCAGACAATGGTCATATCACACTGACTCTCCTGCTCATGACTGTCAGAAAAGGCAAAATAAAACAGATAAAGGTCTGAAACTATGTGTACAGTGTATTTTATCAATATATAGCAAGATAAGTAGATATTATAGGTTTTAGAGCAAAAATATCAACTTCGGCCAACTGCTAATCATTTTTCACTTTGATTAGTGGTGGCCGCTAATCAACCCTCTGATGCTAATTTATGCCTTGAGAAAGTACAGCTTTATCATACCAGATAACACACAATGAAGTGAAACTGCTATTACATCTATGAGCAATTACTTACAACCCTAATGAATTGGGGGCACATGATTAATCCTTTTTTTTTATTTTTATTATGGTATATTTATTTATCACAGTCTTTGTTTGGCCATGAGATTGGGGTGTAAATTTGGAAGACAACATTGTCCGACTGGCTGACTCCATGTGTAGAAGCTTGGTGTACGTGTATGTCCAGCCCTAGAAAATGGACAATGATTCCAACCTTGTCAGAGTATGCAAAATAGAACTTTCAAAACATCATAAAGTAGGGGATCCCACCTGAACAAGTCTTAACTATCACCAGGAAGGACTTTATTATTTGATTATGGAAAACACTTTTTCAGGGAATTTTAGTTTCCCTCAGTGTCCAGTGAATAGTATGGATATTGTCATGTCACAATTTACTAATGCTAGCGTTCCCATGCTTACATGGAATGTGCACTGGCTTAGCAGCCATGGAAGGCTGGGTGCTAAAAACATCCATAAATACAAACAGAGGAGAGAATCTACACACGGTCTTCTACAAACACACAGAAACACCTCTTTTTTGACTATTCACAAATCTCTGTTTTTTGTGGAAAGGTTGGTAGAGAATGGAAGAACTATTATATACCACTCTAATATATCAAGACCTGGTTCTAGGGCTTTTCTTGGGCCCCTGGGCTAAATACAGTACAAGAACCCTGCAGGTCCTATTTGCAGTTCTGAAATATTATGTTTGGCAGGCACACTGCTTGGTCCTGCAACAAGTCACCGTGGCATCACGATATTTTAAATAACATAGTAGTATCATTACAGAAGGTCAGAGAGCAGGATGATAACGCCTTTAACAGATCTCAGGTTCGGGCATTTTGGAAACATCGGGCCCAGTTTTAAAAGGGTGACGCAGGGCTTGCGACAAGTCCTGCATCAACCCCGATGTTTAACACAACTGCATCGAATGCATCTGCCACATCTGCACCCAATTCTATAACGTCTGGCGCAGCTGTGACAGTTTTCACAATTTACGACAGCTTGCTCCAAACCTTTGGCACAAGCCTTGTGAACTGGCACCTCCAATGGTGAACAGTTAGACCATGTGGTAGCTGGTCGAACATGGTGCATTTGATGCAAGGGACTTGCATCGGGGTTTGTGGCAGGTGCTCTTGCAAAATCACGATCACCACAAGGATTGCAGCAAGTCACCCCTCGCATCCGACTCCTTGACGCAAGTCCCTTGCGGCCATCCAGGGCTGTTTTAAAATCGGGCCCATTGTGTCTTCCTTTAGAAATGGTACAGAGCATGACTGTCTAGCAGAATCTACCCTGCCAATGTAGTCTCATTGTTCTTTTCACCATAATATGAGCCCCCCTAGTTTGAACAAGTTACCTGAAGTTTGTCACTTTGTAAGGTCTCTGTACTGACTTTGAATTATTTTCTTTTCTTTCTGTTTTAAAATATGCTTGATTTTCATTATTCATTTTCCTTTGCACCTTCAATTTATAGCTTTTTTTTTACATTGTATCTCAATATGCATAATATATGCAAGCAATAAGACATGATGGGGTGTGTGTTACACACTTCCAGTGCACAGCCAGGGGTGTTGTAAGGCATGGGCCACAGGCTGAGTGCCTCCAACTCCTGACCATGTGCTAGAAGTGTCTAGTCCCCAGTGTGTTACTGCATTTATGAAATGAGCACCATGGCTGTTCATGTATGTCAAAATTAAAAAAATCATAGGATTAGGTACCAAAAAGTTAAATCTTTATCTTATTTTTAAATAGTATAGTTCCTCTGCCTGTACCACTGTACTGTATCTGGTTTTTTTTTTTTGAGTTAAGTACTTTTGTCCTACTATAGCCACCACAGTTGCAGGTTTACTGTAGTAGCTGTCATGACGACCCCACACACACACACACACTCCCATTTTTGTTCCATTTTGGAAAATCACGTTTGGAGATGCCACTGAATATGCCTGTTTTTTTGGTTTTTTTTAAAACAACTGTATTGTTCTAGTGGCAGCACAGCTGAGGAGATGCCACTAAAATATGCAGTACACAGGAAGGAGACAGGCTACTAGAGGAGCACTCTCAGCACACCACTTGAATGCTGGAAGCTGCTAGTAAGTTACTAAAAGTCAGTGACTGTGCCGAGATGGTGAGTAGCAAAGGAAGGGAACCAGGGAGTTGCCGCCAGGTTGGCCGTTTGGCGAGTGGGCGGTCAGGGGAGATATAGTACCAGGCCGAGAGTGAAAAGAAATGACAGAAATACAGTATTTTGTAAGGTGTGATGAAGTGTGTTGTTCTGAAGTGGAAATGTTAGTGCGAGGTGCCATTTCTGATCATTTTATGGTGCGCCTAAATAGGATTTACAAGAAAAAAAAAAAAAAAAAGGCTGCTGTTAACGTCCTAAAGCTTTTAAAACATTCCCTATGGAGATTAATGTTTTTTTGGTACTGCATCCAGGCTGCCAGCACTTTAGTCTAGCTGTGTGCCTGACACTGTCAGTGCATGGCTATAAGCCAATCAGAGGGCTTGAAATCTTAAGTCCATTTCATAATACTGTTCAATTATTGTTTCTATATATCTTGTTTGTTATTTCAATAAAATACCCCTACTCTTCCTGCAGGGGACCTTGCTGCTTCCTGTGGGAAGATGGCAGACGTCAGTGAGGAGAGTGGAGGAATGGTGGCCAAGGTGGAGAAGTCTGCTTCCTTCCCCACCTTGTGTAGTGAGGAAGCCCATATGGAGGGGACTCTGAATCCTGTCCCAGACTGTATGTCACATGATGAAGCTATGGAAACAGTTCCTGAAAATGGCTTACCTGGAGAGGTGATGGCCAAGATACTGCAGGAGTCTCCCGAATTTGGGGAGACTGATGGTGATTTTGTCTCAAAAAAGCTAAGGAATGTCTAGAATTAGACCTCCAGCAAAAGAAAGCACATCTGCTACAGTTAACTGTAGAAGAGGAGAAGAAATGTTTCTAACAAGAAATGCTATTGCCAGCCCAGTGGCGCTGAGGGTTGAGACACTGGACACCACACCTCGCGTCATGCCGGCTACCTGGGTTCTGGAACGAACCCGGGTCATCGGGGGTCGGCAGGGGTGGGAGAGGATTGAGCATCCGGAGAACAGCTCTCCTCTTCTGGGAGGAGGGGGTCCACACTCGGTGCTTGACTGGCCTCTAGCTGAAGCTGGTGGCATAGCAAGCGCAGAGCTGACACTGGGGGTAGGAATGGCGATACTGGCGATGCCTTGGTGTAGGGGTGCATGCCACTCCTCCACTAGATAATGGGAAAATGCCTGCAGACGCTGGGAAGAAGGAGCACCTGGAACATGCCTCCTATGTGCCCCCACCGGCCCGACTACGTCCAGTCTGACGAAAACTTACAGTATCAAGGTGCTTGCCCACCCCACCTCGGCCCTGCTCCGAGGGGGGGAGGGGCACAGCTCCATGGAGAGAGAGGTGAGTATGGGTAGGGCAGGAGAAGCAGGAGGATTACTCCTTGGCAGTCCCAAAGGGTCGGGATCTGCAGGAGGTAGGAGGAGATAAACAGTAATTTCAAAAAAAGAAGAAATGCTATTGAGAAACCCCCAAATGCTGGTGATAGATGTGATGAAGACTCCCCAAAAGTTCAGAGGCTGCCTGAAAAAGGACAGGGAGAAGGATGATAATATACAGGGGAAATGACTTCCCCCAAGACCAATTGCCAGCAATAGGTGGCAACAGTAAATGGAGAACAGCTGCAAGGAGGAAAGAACCTTGACCCTGTCCGCCGGGAGCCGTGCTCTAGCTCGAAGTGAGTTGAGCTCTGCCTCGATGAATTGAATCACCTGCATTGGCACGAGTTCCGAATTGGCCTCGTTGATGAGGAGGCCAATCTGAGAGCAGACCTGGAGGGCCAGATCCCTGGACCGCTCCACCTCCGACTTGGAGGAGGCTGCAATCAGCCAGTCATCCAGGTAAGGGTACACCCAGACCCTTCAGTGCCGCAGGAATGCTGTCACCACCTCCATGCATTTGGTGAAGACCCTGGGAGCTGGAGAGAGGCCGAAGGGCATGGCCCGGAACTCGTAAAGGGATCCCTCCGCTCTGAAGTGGAGGAATCGCTGGTGGGACGGACGGATTGGGACGTGAAAGAACGTGTCCTGAAGGTCCAGAGAACAGAACCACATGCCTCGTTCCAAGGATGGGATGATCTGAGCCAGAGTGACCATCCTGAAGGTTCGAGACTTTAGGAACTTGTTCAGATCGTGGAGGTCTAGAATGGGGCGCCAGCCCCCCATCTGTTTTGGGACCAGGAAGTACCTGGACACAAACCCTGGGTCTGAAGGAGGATCTGCCATCTCCCTGATCACCTCCTTCTGGAGGAGCAGGGCAATGTCGGCTCGACGGGCCGACAGAGAGGCTGCGGACCCCGTAGCCCCCAGTGGGGCGACGGCTCAATGGGGTAGGGACTGCTCGAATTCCAGCGGCAGATCCTTTCCTACAACTTCCAACACCCAGCGGTCCGTGGTGAAATCGGACCAGGTGGAAAAGAAGTGGCGGAGCCGACCCCCCACGGGGGGAACTTGGGGAGGAGTGACGAGGTTGGGGGCGACACCCCTCAACCCATCACTGGGCAGGCTTGGAGGAAGGACCGGCTGAGGAGCCTCCCAGACCTTTCCCTCCCGACTTCCTGTTGGAGGAAGCGGCAGGCTTGGCTTTGGGGTGCCAAGTGCGAGCCTGCTGGCCCTGATGCTGGTGTTGCTGGGCCCAACGTGCCACAGAGGCTGAAGGACGAAAGGGCTTACGCTGCTGCTGGCAGCCATTGTCCTTCTGGGCAGACATGACCGAGTCCAAGGTGGCACTGGACTTCTCGATCCGTTGAAGATGCCCCTCAACCCCGGGACCAAACAAGTCGGTACCCAGGAAGGGAACGTCTGCCAGTTTGTGCTGGGTATCTGCTGTGAAAGTGGAGATCCGCAGCCAAGCTCTGCGGTGCATGGCCACTGCGGCCGCTACTGACCGGGCACACGAATCAGCGATGTGCAGGGAGGTCTGGAGCTGCTGTTTGGCCACCGCCCTTCCCTGATCCCGCACCTGCTTGACCGTAGTTTGGAGGTCAGCCGGGAGATGAGGAATCACCTCATCCAGGGAGCCCAAAAGGGCATGCGAAAAGTGTGCCATCAGGATGACTTAGCTGGCCTGACAAAGGCCTAGGGAGGAAGCGGCGTAAACTTTCCGCCCAGAGTAGTCCAGCTTCTTGGACTTCTTGTCGGGAGGCTTGTTCACGTCCCTAGCATTCCCGGAACGCCAGAAAATGCTATCGGTCATGAGCCCCTCCGCAAAGGGGTGCACCGAGAAACCGGACAGTGAACCGGTGGGGACAGCACACTTCCAAACCATCCTGGCTGAAGGTGCTGGACAAGAAGCTGGCCGCTGCCATAGCTCCAGGGCCGGGCCAACAATGGCTTCGGCCACCGGGAAGGCCTATGTGGGGGAATCCCCCTCGGTCCAGTATCTCTGTGAGGGGATACTTGGCCCATTTTGAAACGGGTTCAAGCTTCATCCCAGTGGACTCTGAGATGAGCCGATGCATTTCCAAAACAAGGATGGGTTCTCGTCCACTGACTGACCCCCGGTGGACTCCAGGTCAAGCGGCCTGGAGAACAAGGAGGAGTCATCATCAGACTCCGAGGAGTCTGCGAACAGCTGCCGAGCGCCTGAGCCACCCTCCACCTGCTGAGGTCAATCGGAAGTGAGGGTGACCGACAACCAATGGGGCAAGCCATGACCCGACCGAGAATCCTTGGTCGGGGCCCCAAATTTTGGTTGTGGAGACGAGGGTTCCACCACAATGGGTGGTGCAGCCGGTTTCAGCCGAACAACCGGTG
Organism: Neoceratodus forsteri; assembly: GCA_016271365.2. Classification (NCBI taxonomy): domain Eukaryota; kingdom Metazoa; phylum Chordata; order Ceratodontiformes; family Ceratodontidae; genus Neoceratodus; species Neoceratodus forsteri. The sequence goes on along the minus strand of CM057456.1, from coordinate 684,550,887 downwards.
CCGGCTTCAGCTCCTCGACCACTGCGAGGTTGTTCGGCTGCTCGGTGACAGCCACTTATTGGCTGGGAAGGCAGCGAGTCGGCTTATTCCAGTCAGAAGGAGCTGCTGCCACATTAGCTCCTCGTGGCGCTTTCACAATTGCGCCAGAGTCTATCCTCCGAAGAGGACGAAGATGAGGATGAGCGGCGCTGCCACTTTCCATGGTGCCAAGACAAGGTCCGAGACCGAGACCAAGACCTTTGGTGTTTCCGGTGGGTCTTGGGGGGGGGGGCCCCGCTCCTCCCTCGATTCAGGGACCTTGGGGACTCCAGCACAAGAGGCACAGGCAAGTCCTTGGTTTCCACTGGGGAACCAGTAAAGAAGGGCTGTTGGCTTCTCCAGTCGACAGACCGTCTGACGGGTTGAGAAAAATCTTGACCGCGTCGACAGGTGTCTCAGCCGGCTGACCTGACGGGGACACCGTGAAGCCAGCAGCCTTAGCCGTAACCTCGACCAAAGTAGAGTGTTGACTCTCCGGGGAAGGGGACCTCTTCCACTCTCACGAACGCAGACGGTGGGACTTACCCTTAGGGTCCTTCTTTTTGGACCAAGAGGAATGTCCCGAAGGGCCCTTCTCCCTTGGTGGAGAGGGATTGGCAAAGCTCCTTGAAAGAAGTTGTGTAGGAGGATTCCAAGGAGAGCGGGATAAACGCTGCAACAGAGGATGATGATGATGATGATGCAGCCTGGGCCACCCCCTCCTCGAGGGCGATCATCTGCTCCAGCTATTCTGCCGAGCCCGCAGCCACGGACACCGCCCAATGGGCCTCCTTAGACTTAACCAGAGGATAACATTTTTCAGGTCACCCCAACAGTAACCGGGCAGCGCGGTCCTCCAAGATCGAAGCCGACAAGGATTTGCACAACTCACAAGCCTGGGAGTCATGGCAAAGTCCAAGGCAATAAACGCACATGGCGTGCGGATCGGTCCGGGACATCTTCTGCCCAAAGGGGCACCGCCGAAATCCGGGAGTCGATTTGTCCATCGCAGCCACGAGGGAAGATACAGACCAAAGTCTTGTAAATCTTAAAATAAGTTTCGGATTAACTGAAGAGTGTGAATCCAGCCTAAAATGCAGAGTGCTAAGGAGGCAACCTGAGCTTCCAAGCGGTAAGGAAGATCTGGTGTCATGGGGCGGAGCCAAGAGTTTTACCACCCGGGTGGGTGGGAGGAGCCAGCTTGAAGACCTTCCGGCAACATTTAAAGCAGCAAGGAACCTGCCAATAAGTGTGGATTGAACAACATATCCACTTCCCTAGAAACAGTAATTTCAAAAAAAAAAAAGAAATGCTACTGAGGAACCCCCAAATGCTGGTGATAGATGTGCTGAAGACTCCCCAAAAGTCCAGAGGCTGCCTGAAAAAGGACAGGGAGAAGGATGATAATATACAGAGGAAACGACTGCCCCTAAGACCAATTGCCAGCATTAGGTGGCAACAGCAAATGGAGAACAGCTGCAAGGAGACAGGTGCTAGAAGGCAAACATAAAAATCCCCTGTTCTCCGGTTTGACAACTGAACAGCAATTGCAAAGAGCTAGATGGGAGAGGAAACCTGGGGCACAGTTCCTGAGAGTAGCGCCTAAGCCAGATACCTCTCAGTAGTCCAAGATGGATGGTGTTGCCCCAGTTGTTATACCCGTATCTTTGTAGGACAAGAACGGGAGCAAGGCAAGGGAAAAGAGGGTAAGCCGCAGATTAACTAGGGTCTGCTGTATTGCATTACGTTGTGAAAAGTGGCAGACTAAGTGGGCCACATGGTCCTCATCTGCCATCACCTTCTATGTTTCTATGTCTCTCCTCCTCGCATCCATCCTGGAGCTCACGGACAGCCCAGTAGCTCTGGTACTTCCAGACCACAAGCCACCCTTGTAATTGTGGTAAGATGCCTCTCAGGGGAAGATGAAAAAGGTCATAGCTCCAGTGTTTTAGCAACATGGTAAATCTGTGGTAACCAGTGTGTTGATACACACAGAGCCAGACGCCGCTCCTAAAGATGTGTTTTTGAGTGCTAATGAATCCCCGTTGCTGGTTTCCACTCCCAGCCCAGGGCCAAAAGCTGTAGAGGGAGAATTAGCACTAACAGTGCTTCCAAAATCACCAGAGCTAGCTAGGGAGAGACCATCCACCTCAGGGAATGTGCAATATAGAGACAGAAGCTGTTTAGGATGAGGACAGCACCTCTCAGTCTGGAAATACCCAGTTAAAAAAAGTCACAAATACAGATACTGTGCCACTTCTGGGGCAGCAATTATGTATGTCCTTGGCCCCAGAAATCCAATAGGCGCCCCCTAGACCCGGACCCCAGACCTGGAATGTGAGGCAGAGGTGGGATAATGCATCACATATGCCCCCCCAAATAACAATAATTTACATTAAGAGATTCCTACTAATCCAAGAGCTCCCCTGACTCTACCCTGAGGGAAAATCAAAGTGATGAAAATCAGGCACCATCTGGATCTAGCAAGCAAGAACCCTCGGGTGGCCAGTGCCCTAAACTCCTTTCTGATTTCTTCCATCATCTGCAGAACCTGCTAAAAGATACAATTCAGAGTGGCTTAAGTAAAAGGGAGGCATGGAAGAAGCTCCTGACAGGGTGTTCATGGGCTATGCATGTTAAAAGATAACCTAACGTTTTTGCAAATGTGATTTATTCCCCCGATTCATACAGCTGGGGACACTATTTCTGATATAAGCTTCAAGACAGCAAGGGTATTGGAAAAGTTCTAGCAACCGTGTCATGACGAGGTCAAGCATATCTCCTTCTGGTCTCCATTTTTTTGACATACCCTATCAAAAAAACAATGTATTAAACAGCATAGCATTTTTATGTTTTAATGTTATTTATATTGGCTGTTTCTGTTTTTATGTTAAGTGCCTTGGTTTAGAAAAGCACTATAAAAATAAAGCTGACTTGAATTTAATTTAAAAAACGTACCCGCTGACAAGCGCACATGCATGAAGCCAGTCGGGCCGTTGTTTGAGCTGGCTGGCGTCTCCACATTGTCACTTGGCACCTTTTGTAAGTTTTTCACGTTTATGTTACGTAATAAATTGTGTGCAGTTTATATCAGTGGTGGTGCGGTGCTATCCTTTTGTTGTGCAGTGGTTTGTCTTGTTGGACTTTGCATGTAGTTACGATGGAGTGGCCTCTTGTGCTTGCTGATGCCCCTAACAAAACCAGCTTTTAAGAAGGTAACTCTTTCGTTCAGGAAAGAGGGGCTGAATATTACCAACATCCTGGTGTTGTGGCAGATCTACTGCCACTTTTATTCTGGAAAAAGCTATTTTGATCTGAAAGTCACTAAATCTGTCCCCTGTGCCATCTAAAATCACACATCTCATTCTTGCTCTTGCTCCTCTCTCTCTCTGGGGCTGACGCTACAGGTGCATTCTGGGCCAGTGGAGGACCTGCACTTAGTCCATTTTATAGATGGTGCAGTAGGGCTAAATACCCTTTAAATAACATCGTGAAAAGTACAGGAGGGGTCTTGGATAGGGAACAAACTAAAATAAATACTTTATTATTGTAGCACAAAACTGGAAATCTCAAATCGTAGTACATCCAGTCTGGCTGCCATACAGGTCACACGCTAAGTGAGCATCAGCAAGCATGTGCAGAGGTGACTTGCAGGCAGAGGCAAGCACGTCTGCCTGCATCAGCCAAGGCAGACGAGACAGACAGCCCAGGCACTTTGCCGCACAAAACAGGTTAAGAATCATCTCTTTAGATATACAAGCAACATTGTTAACTGCTTGTTAAATATGGACACCACTGGTGATTTACTGGATTTACTATGTAAGGAAGGGTCGATTAAAAGGTGCAACCGAAGTCTCATGTATACCATAAACAATCCGCACTCAACCAGTAAAACTTTCATACGTGGGAACTGCACTGTGCTTCAAGCACTGAAAGTAGAACTTGAGAAAACACATACAGAACTACAGTGCACTCCACTTATAATGGACACTGTTATAATGGACAATTGGTTACAGCGGACAAAAATTGATTTCCCAAACCAAATACTGTATATCAAATCCAATGCATTTTCCTCTGGTTATAATGGACAGAAACTTTGCTTATAATGGGCACGTTGAAGCTTTTATAGGTATTTGTAGTGCATTTTACGGGGGGATGCAGAGCTGATGAGAAGATTTGGCAAATGCAGAATTTAAATGAAGGAGCTACAGTGACTAAATTTCTTACAAAATAATTCTCTACAAGCTATATAAACTTTCATTACATGATTACACTATAAAGGAAATTATTTTATTTTTTAATAAAACCCTTACAGTACAATTGTCTTTGTTCTTCCTGTCCTAGAACCCCAATGTCCAGCCACTAGAGTTACTATCTTCTTCTTACTTTCTGCAATGAACTTCATAAAAAAAAAACTCATGTTCCCTGGCAGTTAAATAACTCTAAACACACAAATTACAAAACATATATGCTAGGCAAGATTTTGATTTATCCTGTGAAGTCTTTATAATAGGGTTTTAATCACTCTGAGCCCCTCCCCAACACACACACGCACACCTAACATATAGGCTCCATCTCCTCTGGATATAATGGACACTGGATAGAATGGACAAAAACTGTGTGCACAGATGCTTTCGTTATAACAGGACCAAGAAATAAATTAAATAGAAAGCGTCATACAAACAATACGTGCAGAAAATCCATTAAACCGTTACTGTCAAAATGAATGAGAGGGAAGCCCTAGATGAGGAAGCCATTCTAAACTCACTTGAAAACCTTCCCAAAAAGGATAGGGAGGAAGAACATTTTGAATGGTGTTTTGTTAGAAATGCCAAAAAAGGGGGAGGGAAGCCATGACAGTACCGGCAGAAGACATTCCCTTATAAAACAGCTTTAGTCCACCTGAGATACTAACAGAACCAGTAGAATCAACGGCTACCCTTTTTAGGCCCCCAACTTAATACAGAATTGTTGCAGGGACTTGATCATATGCTAGTTGATACTATCATTTGAAAACTAGACAAATTATGCACTACAGCTATGTGTCTGCCAGGATCAAGAATCTCTGATATTGACAAAAGAACAGATCAAATAATCACCTCAAAAACAGTACAGTCGACTTCCGGTTACGGTTACCAGCTAATGGCGGCTTAAACCTCGGAGCTCCATCTCGGCTTTAAAACTATCCTGTTTCATCCGTTAAACAAATGTGCCATCCTGCTGCAAAACCGCCACAACACAAATTTTATCATGCCTACGAAGCAATGGAAAAAAGATGGGCCAGGAGGCACTCAAACAAAACAACAATATAATAAAATGAGTGCCCAGGCACAGGCTGCACCACAAGAGGAATCCCTTTCAGCAGCATCCCACTCACAAAACAACATTTGGGAGGAAGAACATTACAGTTACCACAAAGATGCTCTGTAGCACGTTAAAACAAATTAACATGTAACCCCCTTGCAAATGGGGGTTCCCAATGTGCCCTATGCCTGGTTGGTAGTCGGCATAAAGCCGCCAGAAGGGGGGGTCCGTTGAGTGCTTGTTAAGGCCTCCATATACTGTTCCTGTAAGGGCTGCCTGTTGCAGTTGGGATTAGTTAAAATGGGAGGGGGTTTGAGTGTTGTCATGCTCGACTCCCACCCGGGTTGCTGAGTAGCGCTCCCTTCTGCCATCGCTAATAGTGCAGGGGGAGCTCTGATAAAGGATGTAGGTGGTTGCTTAAAATAAGCTGTGAAAATAATGATAATGTAGATGTTCTAACCTGCCTTGCTTTGCAGCACAGAGAGTTTCGATTGCTTCCTCCATTTTGGTCCCGAACTGTGAAACTGGACCAATCAGTACCTTGGAATCCCACAGAGTTCACTGACCAATAGAAGAGCTGTTTGTTTTTGGGAAAGGTATTATGGGCTATGGTGCCTTTCTGCCCCACTGAACACTGGAGAAAGTGACTGGCAGGCTCAACCAGCCAATCGGATCGGGTCGCGCCGGAATTGAGAGGAGTGCCCCAAGCTGTAGGGGGCCAGAGTGAAAGTGGTTGAGGAAGAGAGAGGATCTCTGTGCTCCTGCGCTGGAGAGTGTTCGTGTGGGAAGCTCGTGAAGGCCTAAATCGGCCGTTGAATCTCCTGCTCGCGTGCTCCAGTGGGCTAAATCCTTCGGCAGGCAGTCAGAGGAGGCTGAGTACTGTAACGCTACCCACCAGGCTTAACCTGTTGAAGGACTAGAGGATCTGTTTAAACCGCGCTCGGTCTGCGGGAAAAGTGAATAAGCTGTTGTTCGCTGAGTTTAGGAGACTGTGGAACTTGGAGAGCCTAGGAGCTGTTGCCTGGTGAGGTATCCCTCTGCTTTGCCTTGTTTGAGATAGCCATATAAATGTGCGAGGAGGCTTGTGAGCTCAAGTTAATCCTGCTGCCAGTGAAGGACTTTGCCTTGTTTGAGATAACCATATAAATGTGCAAGGAGGCTTGTGAGCTCAAGTTAATCCTGCTGCCAGTGAAGGACTTTGCCTTGTTTGAGATAACCATATAAATGTGCAAGGAGGCTTGTGAGCTCAAGTTAATCCTGCTGCCAGTGAAGGACTTTGCCTTGTTTTTGAGATAACCATATAAATGTGCGAGGAGGCTTGTGAGCTCAAGTTAATCCTGCTACTAATAAATGACTCTGCCTTGTTTTTGAGATAACCATATAAATGTGCGAGGAGGCTTGTGGAGCTCAAGTTAATCCTGCTGTCATTAAAGGACTTTGCCTGTTCAGAGATTACCATATAAATGTGTGAAGAGGTCTGTGAAGTCCAGGAGCAGCCCTGCTGACATTGGAGGACCCTATCTTGTCTGGAGGTTGTGAGTACTAATACAGGGTAGCTCCCTGCTGAATTACAACAGTGGATTCAAATGGAAGTACTGTATTGCTGACTGTAAAAAATCAATTCTTCTTTCTTCTCTGTGTGAAAGGACCCCTACCAGCTGCCACGTTTGGACTAGCCATTATGGCTTGGGTACCCAGGGACAGTAACTAGTAGGGTTAGGCCTGTGCACAGAGCCATAGGTACATAGTCATAGTGTAAGCCAATTAACCTGATCCCTCCCCGTTATCTACCCTTCTAATAAATCAGATTGCTGTGTTATAACTATACCCTGGCTGGTTTGTACACTTTGGATGAGTTACTGCATGGGGACTGGGATATAACTGCATCTTACTTTACAGGGGGTCTCTGGAGTGAGCTGAATTATATCGGCTGTGGGGTAAGTGTACTAGTGAAGAGAACTGTTGGCACACAGTGTGAGTCACTAGTGGGACAAAAGGGGGGTTGCAGGAGCCCAGAGGGCTGTAACCGAGGTAGTCTTACTTGGGCTAACCCCGACCTCTGGGTGGAGGCACCCGTCCACAGATCTGGGCCCCTTACCCTGCCTCAGAGGGGGCAGACAGGGGTAGTAGCCCTAAGGGTAGCACCCCTAGGGGTTACAAATTGGAGGCACCGCTGGGATTAGCGTCCCTTAGTGGCTCAGTGAGGAGATACCCCAAAGCTGAAAAAATGGAAGGGAATATGTTGGAAAAAATTAAGCTGGGACCCATTAAAACCATGGTCCACAAACTGATGGGATGGGGTGAAGCCGAAGAGCTAGATTCCTAGAAGATTGTATTATTGTTAGATGTGCCCTTGGGTACCTCAGCTGCTGATATTGTCTCTGTTGCAGAACGGGTAAAGTGTTTGGGTAAGGTTGAAGTGAAAGGGCGTATGGCTGATTTGCTTGACCAGACATTGCAGGTGCTACTCCTATGCAGTGTGGCCATCGACCCTGAGAAGGTACCTCCTGTACTTTACCCGGAGGGTGCGTCTCAGGGTGGAGGCTAATCCATATCCGAAGTGGGTCAGTCACTCCTGGGGTCTCCTCAAATGAACAGTTTTAAGGATAAACTGCTTAAATTGTTAGCTGTGGAGGGAGGACTACCCAGGAGTTGCTACAAGCCTTGGATCTGTCCAGTGATACTACCCTCGGGTTCCCCGGCACCTCCCTTGCCCACCCAAGAGTTCAGTGTTGGCTTCTCTGCCCTTGGCAGTCCCTCCATACAGCCAGATTCCTACAGTAAATTAAAACTTTCTCTGGCACGGTACCAGTGCCTTCCGGGAAGATGACCTGGAGGCCTGGATGGACTATGCCACCCCTTTGGTCCAGGAGTGGCAATACTCCGAGGGGTAGAAACGGAAGAGGCTGATGGAGAGTCTGCGGGGTCCTGCCTTAGAAGCCATTAGATTCTTCCGGGCCACCCGTCTGGAAGCCACCGCTGCAGAGTATCTCTCTGCTTTGGAAGGGGTTTTTGGGAGTACAGAAACTGGTGAAGATTTATTATGGAAATTCAGGTCTGCTAAGCAGTGGAGAAATGAAAAACTGTCCGCTTTTGTTACTAGAGTGGAGAGGGCCTTGCAGAAGGCTTATAGAAAAGGGGGAATCACTGCTACAGCCCTAAGTCAGGTTTGGTTAGAACATGTTTTAAAGTCTGCCAGATTCTCTAGTGTAACGCTGCTGAAACTCAAGTTACATGATCGTCGGGCCACCCCGCCTGAATATTGTCAATTGATGAGGGAAATTCGGGAAGTGGAGACTGATGAAGAGGATGGGAACCCTGTGTGGGGGCCATGAACCCTAGTGGGACTCCAGAGACTAATACCCCTGAGGAGACTGGCTCGCCTGTAGGGTCCGAGGGGTCCCCAGATTTCCCAGGTACTGTGGGGATACGGGTTGTTTCCTCTGACCCCTACGTGGAGGGTGAGTTGAGGGCTGAGATCAGGAATTTACGGGAATTGGTGAGGGACTTAAAGCAGTCTACTGTGTACCCTACCCGGCCCGGGGCCCCTGAGTCATGTACAGCCCCGAACCCTAGCCCTAGAGAGCTTCCTCCTCTCCCTCCCTCAGGGCCCCTCAGAATAGTGATCCCCGGGACCCTAAGTTTTGTTATCACTGTGGGGAAGATGGGCATTTCCAGCCTGACTAGCAGAGGCCGGAGAATTTAAGGAAAGTTAACAGCAGACTGATCGCTCGATACCGCCAGACCCAGTCTCGAGCCCCCAAGAAAAGTTGTGTGACTCAGGCCCATGCCCGCCGGGCTAACAATGCTGCTACCTCCAACTGGTCTGATGTGGTTGGGCCGTCTATGGAGACCTGGGTGCAGGTGAACGGAATTCCCACTAGAGCTGTATTGGACAGTGGCTCCCAGGTGACCATCATGTTTCAGGACTGGTACCAAGCACACTTATCTGAAGTGCCCCTGCAGCCTGTAACTGGCCTACATGTATGGGGGTTGAGCGACAAGGCTTATCCGTATTTGGGGTACATCCGTGTCTGGTTATCGTTCCCTGCAACTGTAAATGGAACAGATGAGCAAGTGGAAACCTTAGTGTTAGTTTGTCCGCCCACTGGACTATACGATGGAATGCCCTTGTTGATTGGAACAAATGCCCACATGTTTGGACGATTGGCCCAGTTGTGCTCAGAGAAGCAAGCACTTCAAACTGGGCGAGCTTTGAGCATACCGGCTGTGATTCAAAAGGTCAGGGCCACCCAGGAGAAGGGTAGTTTGGAGGAACCTGAAGGCCCTGTGGGAGTGGTATGGAAAAAGGATCCGGCCCCCGTGGTACTTGCCCCAAATGAGCAATGTGTTCTGCATGGAGAGATACGACTAAAAACAGATGTCAAGAATAAGTTGTTGATGTTGGATGCTCCAGCGGAGGGAGGATTACCTGAGGGGTTGTTGCTCAGACCCAGCATTCTGCCGGCTACAGCCCATGCTTACATTAAGAGGGCGATGGTTCAAGTGCACAATGTGTCTGATAAAGAGATTCAAATAAGAAGAGGGTGCACCCTGGCTAGCGTTCATTGTGCGGATACTGCTGTACTTCCAAATAGAAAGAGTTCTCGGACGGATGATAGAGTTGCTCCTGATCTGTTTGACTTTGCTGACTCTCCGCTGCCAACTGAGTGGAAGCGCAGGGTCAGTGAGAGGCTTGCCAAGAGGAACCAGGTTTTTTCCCTGAAGGAGCGGAATGTAGGATGTGTACAAGGGGCTGAGCATCACATTCGATTGCACGACGAAAGACCCTTCTGAGAGAGATCCCGACGTCTGGCTCCTGCTGACATAGATGATGTACGTCGGCATCTGCAAGAAATGTTGGCTGCTGGTGTAATCCAAGAGTCTAGGAGCCCCTATGCCTCCCCCATTGTAGCAGTAAGGAGAAAGAATGGGGCAGTTCGGATGTGTGTAGACTATCGTACTTTGAATAGGCGGACCATTCTGGATCAATATACCATGCCACGCATACAAGATGCCTTGGATTGTCTGAATGGTAGTAAGTGGTTCTCTGTATTGGATCTTCGGAGCGGATACTACCAGATCCCGATGGCCCCAGAGGACCGGGAGAAGACTGCGTTCATTTGCCCCTCAGGCTTCTATGAGTTTATTCGGATGCCTCAAGGAATTTCGGGTGCCCCAGCCACTTTTCAGCGCTGGATGGAACGAGCTGTGGGGGACATGAACCTACTCGAGTGTTTGGTCTATTTAGATGACGTTATAGCATTTGGCCGATCATTGGAAGAACATGAGCAACGATTATTTAAAGTCCTGGATCGGTTGGAGGATTTCGGCCTTAGGTTGTCTATCGACAAGTGTCAATTCTTCCAGACTTCCGTGAAATATGTGGGCCACATAGTGTCCACTGAAGGCATAGAGACTGACCCTACCAAGGTGGAGGCGTTGACCACTTGGCCTCAACCTAGGAATTTAAAAGAACTGCAACAATTCCCGGGATTTTGTGGTTACTATAGGCGGTTTGTCAGAGACTATTCACGAGTGATTCGCCCCCTCCTTAATCTCACCCAGGGGTATCCGCCTACTCACAAAAAGTATAAGAAGGGTGTGCACACTGACATAGAAAAGAAGTATTTTCGGCCAAATGATATGTTTGGGGATCAATGGACTGCTGAGTGTGAGGAAGCTTTCCATGACATCATATATCAACTCACCCATGCACCCGTGTTGGCCTATGCCGACCCAGCCAAGCCTTACACTCTTCATACTGATGCCAGTCTGCAAGGACTGGGGGCTGTATTGTACCAGGAGCATGCGAATGGGCTGAGACCTGTAGCGTTTGCCAGTAGAAGTCTGACGCCGTCAGAGAAGAATTACCCCATGCACAAATTAGAGTTTTGGCTTTGAAGTGGGCCATTGTTGATCAGTTCCATGACTATTTGTATGGTGCCAAGATATTAGTAAGACTGATAACAATCCTCTGACCTATGTACAAACCTCAGCCAAATTGGATGCCACTGGGCATAGGTGGCCTCTGCCTTGGCCACCCACGACTACGCCTGTAGAATACAGGGTGGGCTTAAACCATAGATGCGGATGCTCTCTCTCGGAGGCCTGTGTCCCAGACTGAATGGGTCCGGTTGTCTGAGCCTGACACAAGAGCCCTGTGCCAGAAATTTGATAAGGAAGAACAGGTGTCTCCTGACATGGTGGACTGTGTGGTAGATTGTCTGGGGCCACCAGAGAACTGTATACCTGCCGCCCCTACTGCCATTTCTCTGCCTTGGACACCAGCTCTCTGCCGCAACTCAACAATGATGATCTCCAGCAGGCTCAATCCTGTGACCCTATGATAAGAATGGCTGTAGAGGTTTTGCAGGCTGGAAGGGATGTATCCAAACTGCGTTCCACTGACTTGCGGACTACCTTGTTGTACAAAGAAGGGCCCAAATTAAAGCTGATGAATCAACTACTATATAGATAGACTGTGAGTAAGGAGGGCCGGGTGCAACGACAACTGGTGCTGCCCTTAGCTTTCAGAGAACTAGTTCTATGGTCATTGCATAATCAGATGGGGCACCTGGGCATAGATCGAACACTTGATTTGGTACGGGCTCGATTCTATTGGCCAAAGATGAGTGCGGACGTGGAACAGTATGTCAAGACCTGTGGTCGTTGTTTGCAAAGGAAAGCATTACCCCAGAGAGCTGCTCCCTTGGTCAACATTACTACTAGTGCTTCTATGGAACTGGTCTGTATTGATTTCCTGAGTTTAGAGCCTGATCTGAAAAGTGTTAGCAACATACTGGTGGTCACTAATCATTTTACCCGGTATGCACAGGCTTTCCCGACCAAGGATCAGAAAGCAACTATAGTGGCTAAGATACTTGTTGAGAATTTTTTCGTCCACTATGGGGCTCTGCAGCGGATTCATTCTGATCAGGGAAGGGACTTTGAGAGTCGCTTGATTAAAGCGATGCTATCTTTGTGGGGGGTACGCAAATCACGAACCACCCCCACCATCACAGGAGACCCTCAGCCTGAAAGGTTCAATCGCATACTTGCTTGACATGCTGGGCACTTTACAATCCAAAGATAAATCGAGATGGAGCCAACAGATTAGCACTCTAGTTCACGCCACAATTGTACAAAAGTGATGCCACAGGATCTCCCCTATCGACTGATGTTTGGAAGAGACGCTAGATTGCCAGTGGATGTGTGTTTTGGGGTTTCCCCTGATGGGGTGCGAGCAGAAAACCATCTACAGTACGTACAGAAATTAAAGGCCCAATTAAATCATGCCTACCAACTGGCCCAGACCATGGCTGCTAAACGAAATCTGGCTAACAAGGAGAGATATGACAAAAAAGTGAAAACAGTAGAGTTGAGAAAAGCAGATAAGAGTGTTGTTGAGAAATCTGGGACTGCATGGCAAACATAAAATTGCTGACCGATGGCATCACCTCCCTCATATTGTTGTGGGACAGCTGGCAGACCTACCTGTGTATAAAGTGCGCCTCGAAAACAATTCAAAAGATGTGAAAACCATACACAGAAATCATCTGCTGCCAATTGGGCAGATCTTGATTGAAGTTGAACCTTCCTCTACCCCTCCTTCCAGGCCCGTGACTAGATCTGTTACTAAGAGAGGAACCAAGCCCGTGGAGCCTTCAACAAGCCCACCAAGGGAGCCCTGTCCAACCCCCCCTGCAGAAGGAGATGGTCAACAATCAGTGTCAGAAGACAGCGAAGATGATGTTGAATACTATCCCTCTTATGAACTAAGCCAATTGTTTCGGGGCAATCCCCTCATTAACTCAGGAACTGAAGCCGGCCCAGCTGTGTTGGTTGAGCCCTCTACTTTGTCCCCGGAGGAAATGCCTCCAGAAGATGAATGGGGTAGCAGACAAACTCAAGGGGCTGAGTCCTTAGGCTTGGTTGAACTGTCAGGCCTGGCTGAGTTATTTGACTTTTCAGAAGATGAGAGTGAGGTGGGGGAACAAGCCAGTGATATGCCAGAACCGGAAGAATATTTTGAATGCCCTGATGGTTCCCCTTTAGTAACTAGACAGCCCCTAGATGAGCCCAGTGGGGTGGGTTCAGGGATAGAAGGTCAAGCCCCTGATAGCATTATGAGTATCGAGCCTGATCCCCTTGAAGGGATTCCCGTTGCTAATGTCCCTAACATGGGACTGGAGTCAGGGCCAGGATCAGAGTCCCCTGAGACCCCTAGACGATCTGGCTGACAGATACGGCCAGTAATCCAGTTGAGTTATGAATCTCTGGGTCAGCCAGTGGACCTGCCCTTAAATGTGGTTCACAAGGGGGTATATGTGTCCCCAAGTTCTTTGCTTAACTTAGCCTTGGGGGATAACTCCAGACTATTAGTAAAGCCTTTTGAGTGTGGCGCCTCTGCCCCGGGGTCATGGGTAGGACCCTATGACCTGAGTTAAAAAGTGTGAGATTTTATATGTATAATGTATATACACTATAGTGCATTGTAGATCTAATATTTATGTATGTAAGGTAAAATGTGATATGGTGTTACATGGGATGTTCACCTACTTTGCCTCAAGGGTGATTACTTGGTGCGGATGCTAAGCTTTTCTGGGCCAGGAAGGGTGTAACCCCCTTGCAAATGGGGGTTCCTAATGTGCCCTATGCCTGGTTGGTAGTCGGCATAAAGCCGCCGGAAGGGGGGTCCGCTGAGTGCTTTTTAAGGCCTCCGTATACTGTTCCTGTAAGGGCTGCCTGTTGCAGTTGGGATTAGTTAAAATGGGAGGGGGTTTGAGTGTTGTCATGCTCGACTCCCGCCCGGGATGCTGAGTAGCGCTCCCTTCTGCCATCGCTAATAGTGCAGGGGGAGCTCTGATAAAGGATGTAGGTGGTTGCTTAAAATAAGCTGTGAAAATAATGATAATGTAGATGTTCTAACCTGCCTTGCTTTGCAGCACAGAGAGTTTCGATTGCTTCCTCCATTTTGGTCCTGAACTGTGAAATTGGACCAATCAGTACCTTGGAATCCCACAGAGTTGACTGACCAATAGAAGAGCTGTTTGTTTTTGGGAAAGGTATTATGGGCTATGGCGCCTTTCTGCCCCACTGAACACTGGAGAAAGTGACTGGCAGGCTCAACCAACTAATCAGATCGGTGCCGCCCGATTGAGAGGAGTGCCCCAAGCTGTAGGGGGGCCAGAGTTAAAGTGGTTGAGGAAGAGAGAGATCTGTGTGCTCCTGCGCTGGAGAGTGTTCGCGTGGGAAGCTCGTGAAGGCCTAAATCAGCCGTTGAATCTCCTGCTCGCATGCTCCAGTGGGCTAAATCCTTCGGCGGGCAGTCAGAGGAGGCTGAGTACTGTAACACTACCCACCAGGCTTAACCTATTGAAGGACTAGAGGATCTGTTGAAACCGTGCTCAGTCTGCGGGAAAAGTAAAGAAGCTGTTGTTCACTGAGTTTAGGAGACTGTGGAACTTGGAGAGCCTAGGAGCTGTTGCCTGGTGAGGTATCCCTCTGCTTTGCCTTGTTTGAGATAGCCATATAAATGTGCAAGGAGGATTGTGAGCTCAAGTTAATCCTGCTGCCAGTGAAGGACTCTGCCTTGTTTGAGATAACCATATAAATGTGCGAGGAGGCTTGTGAGCTCAAGTTAATCCTGCTACTAGTAAATGACTGCCTTGTTTTTGAGATAACCATATAAATGTACGAGGAGGCTTGTGGAGCTCAAGTTAATCCTGCTGTCATTAAAGGACTTTGCCTGTTCAGAGATTACCATATAAATGTGTGAAGAGGTCTGTGAAGTCCAGGAGCAGCCCTGCTGACATTGGAGGACCCTATCTTGTCTGGAGGTTGTGAGTACTAATACAGGGTAGCTCCTGCTGAATTACAACAGTGGATTCAAATGGAAGTACTGTATTGCTGACTGTAAAAATCAATTCTTTTTCTTCTCTGTGTGAAAGGCCCTCACCAGCTGCCACGCTTTGACTAGCCATTATGGCTTGGGTACCCAGGGACAGTAACTAGTAGGGTTAGCCTGTGCACAGAGCCATAGGTACATAGTCATAGTAAGCCAATTAACCTGATCCCCCCGCTATCTACCCTTCTAATAAATCAGATTGCTGTGTTATAACTATACCCTGGCTGGTTTGTACACTTTGGATGAGTTACTGCATGGGGACTGGGATATAACTGCATCTTACTTTATAGGGGGTCTCTGGAGTGAGCTGAACTATATCGGCTGTGGGGTAAGTGTACTAGTGAAGAGAATTGTTGGCACACAGTGTGAGTCACTAGTAGGACAAAAGGGAAGGGTTGCAGTAGCCCAGAGGGCTGTAACCGAGGTAGTCTTACTTGGGCTAACCCCGACCTCTGGGTGGAGGCACTCGTCCACGGATCTGGGCCCCTTACCCTGCCTCAGAGGGGGCAGACAGGGGTAGTAGCCCTAAGGGTAGCGCCCCTAGGGGTTACAAACAAAACCTTACATCGACTAGAAGCCAAAGTTACAGAGGATGGCCAGACACTGACTCAATTAGAAAACTGCACAAGGGTGATGGAAACAACCCTGTCAGATTATACATGTACTTCAGTCCTTCACAACACAGCCCTTCTAGATCTCCATTGCAAAGAGAAAGCTCTGCAACAACAACTAGAAGAACTAGAAAATAGAAACCGATGCAATAACTTACGTGTCTACAAGTTTTCGAAGGGGAGAGAGTCTGGGAATATGTTACTACTTCACACAGAGCTTTCCTAAAGAAATTCTAAACCTGCCAGTCGATAGAGACTTAGGCATCATCCGTGCACATCGCTCCCCGATTCCCCGCCCCAAGGACCCTAAGGCTCGGCCGAGATCCACTGTAATGGCATTTATGGACATTTGGGTTAAAGAAAAGATACTGCATGCAGCCTGGGCCAAAAAGCAAATACGCTTCGGAGATGTGCACCTCTTTTTCAATCAGGAGTATGCCCCCCAAACACTTGCACGTTGGCAAAAAAACTTTCAAAGGTCAAAATATTCCGGCAGGGACTTCCGGTGACGTCACCGACTAGCATGGCGCCTTGATCGAGGAGCTCCTCGACCCCAAGAACGAACATCTTAATTAATCGCCCAGCTTAAAAATGGCATCTCCAGTCAAACAGAAAAGGAACAAACTGGGGAAGCCCCCAACTTCTCCGATGTAAAAATTACGGGAAATGCTGCAAGCTGACATTGATACTTTCCCGGACACCAGAACCCAGCGGCCAGACGACCAACAGGCCTCAACCCAAAGCGACCAATTACCGGAAGATATTTTGGAAACCATCAAGCAAACAGCGAGAACGGTGGCAAAAATCGACCAAACCCTCACAAATCTCCGCTCTGACTTTAATCAAATAGAGCACAAAACCGACCAAATAGAGGTAGGCCTTGTACAAACGATGGAGCAAACTGATAAACAAGATCGACTCATCTTGTACTTACTGGCCAGAGACCAGGAGCTAACTAGGAGGCTGGATGATCTCGAAGGTCGCAGCAGACGCCAAAATGTCCGCATATACGGAATCCAAGAGGGACTGGAAGAAGGGGAAGCCGACAATATAACCTTCATTCAAACACTCCTTCGAGAGTCCCTCAATCTGCCAGAGGGGCTGGACTTAGAAATTGACCGAGCACACCGCTCACTGATTCCACGGCCGAAAGATCCTAAAGCGAGGCCCAGATCGTTTGTAGTTAAATTAAGGAGGCAGTATAGCGCAGTGGTCTAAGGCTCTGAGCTGCAAATTTGGTGACATCCAGCAGACCAGACCTGCGTTTGAATCCCACAGCTTCCACCTGCATACTGTGTGACCCTGAGCAAGTCACTTAACCTCCTTGTGCTCCCAGGTCGCTCCTGTAAAAAAGCTTTCAGCTCAGTGTGCTATACCTGGTTAAACAACTAAATAAATAAAAATAAATAAATAAATTAACATCCTACAGAAGGAAAGAGGACATTTTAAAAAGGGCCTGGCAGAAAAAACACCTTAACGTATAGGGGCCACAAAATTGCGTTAGATAATGACCACACAGCTGAAGTGCAAGAGGCGAGAAAGACCACATGGCCTATAATAAAACAACTACGAGCGAAGGGCCTCAAGGCACAACTGCTTTTCCCGGCCAGACTCAAAATAATTTCCCAACAGGGTACGAAAATCTTCAAAGATCTTTTGGAGGCAACTACCTACTTAAAAGAACTAGGATTTCACACCGTCGTTGATGAAAGAGAAGATGGAAAGAGATCTTCATCATCTGCCTGGGCAGTCGCACAGAGAGGAACAGCTAATAAAGGCAACATGCAGAGAAATTCCCAGACGACCTTCCGGTCTGACATTGCAGCGATGATTAAGAAATATGGGAACACGAGTCAGATAGACAAAAAGGCAAGACATCTCCAAACGCCAGAAGATGCAGATATGGAAGAAGAAACCCCTATACCAGACGAGATTCTAGTAGAGGAACAACGGAACCCCAGATAACTGGAGACTGTCTAGAGAGAAAAAGAAACACTCAACTGTACCTGCAGCCCACTTAGACAACCTGGCTTCATTGCACCCAACCAGGACAATCTCACCTTGATATTTGTAGGTCTGTTTACTACCCGCTTGATTGACTAAGACTCTGTAAGTACTCTCCAATCTGGACTGGAGGGGGGGCTCTCGAGAGGACGTCTACTGCTCTCACGCGGACTGCCTGTCTGTGGGAGCGCTGGGAGGGAGTGGGAGGGAAGAGGGGGGACACTTGAATTTGTGTCTCTCGGGAGGGCATTTGGATCGTTTCGATTTTGGAGCACCACGAAAGGGAGATTATGGGTTTCCAATGAAAATGAATAAGTGAACTACTAATCAGACTCCTCATAACCTGGATAATTGGCTCAGATGCGCCATTTGATATTGTGGAACACACCAGGAGGAAGAGGAACTGAGGAAACAGAGCTGGTATTCGCTCCATAATCGCCCCACCGATCCGGAACAGGTTAGCAGGGGTATGCCGACCCTGTGTAGGAGGGAAAGGAATGAGCAGTTATGAAAGGGAAGGGGGGCATTACTTGTACTGACTGTGGTTTTTTTTTTTTTTTTGACTCTGCGACAGGTCTAGTTCCTCCCATGACACTTCGCAAGTAGCGATCGACACCTCAGCGGAATAGTGCAAAAGGAAGGGAGGGGAGCTGGAATATCTATGAGTCCGGGGATTGGAAAATTAATTAATGACTCAAGTTCAGTTAACTCACAGATGAAATAAGGAATGGGGGGGGGCCCTAACGAATCAAGGTGAGGGGACTAGGGGAAGGTAGAACGACCTAAGGGAAGAGCCTGGCTGATCTGAGAGGAATGAGACACCTCGAAGGTGGGATTATGCTGCTTCACCAGAGAAGTCGTACCAGAATATGAAGGTGAAGGTGAAGAGGGAAGGATGGAGGGCAGAAGGAGGGATGGGAAAGATTGGAGAGAGGCTTAGCGATGAAGATACGCCTATATACGTGGGCTGCTGAATACAAAGGTGCCCTCTGTTTGTCAGCCCCCAAGAAACCGGAGGCAAATCACTGACAAGCCGAAGAGAAACAGGGGAGCAAAAAAGCAATGAGGGAGGATGGCAAGGCAGGTCGGGTGACGAATTATAGTTCCAATATGGCTGGAGCTCTTGAAGCAGGTCCACAGAGACCTCTTAATAAGTGGTTGTGGGGTGATTGAACACTAGTTTTCTCCTTCCTTGCTCTCACACCCCTAAGCGGGGGACCAGGGAGGGAAGGTATAGAACCAAGTTGGGGAAGGGGGGACATTGATGAAAATGGTGCGGTGTTATAAAGGTGATCTAAAAGAGGAAAGACTCCCCAGCATGGGTCTGGCAGAGTCAAAGGGTAACCTCATTGCACCTCTGAGCTACCCTGATGGTCTAGATAAGACATTTCCTCCGCCAATTAGAACGATGGCACAAATACACCTAGGAAGTCACAGAAATAAACATAAGATGACTGGGTTCCAAATTATTACGACCAGGGTCATCACGGTATTACACTTCAATATAGCCCAGGCCAAAAGAAGGCCTGAGCACTGGTTATTTCGTTTACTACAATCTTGTTTAAAGTTAACACAGTTCTTTCTTGAAGTTATAAGATTTGTTATTAATGTAAGGTACTTCACAAACTGGCTACCTAAAAATAATAATATTCCAGAAATCAGTAGCTTTAACAGAAAGATGTATAAATGACTAAATGTTGTACACAGGTGGTCTCGTTCAATATAAACAGATGCACGAGCCCAATTAAAAGAAAAAGACTACAAAGATACCTGAGTCACCAGAAATGTGAGGTGGTATTTTTACAAGAGACGCACCTTACACCAGACGAGGCTCAAAGTTAAAAACCAAAGGGCTCCCTCATCTTTATCACTCTTCTCTGGCGGGGGGACGGAGGAAGGGAATGGCTATTCTGCTCTCAGCTTCCTTCCCTTTCCAGGTACAAGAAGTTATAGAAGACCCGGGAGCAAGATACATCATGATTATAGGCTCAGTTCAGGATCAGCTAATTACTCTGATGAGTGTGTATGTGCCCCCGGGATCTCCGATCTCGGCTTATTTGACTATATTACAGCTGGTATCTGAGAAAGAGAAAGGGATTGTAGTCATGGGTGGGGATTGGAACATAGTCCTGAATAGAGAGCTAGATACCACATCCCAAATACCTCGACCAGAGATTCATAGGGCCAGGCACTCGGTTCCCTCCTACAACAATTAGGCATGGTTGACATCTGGCGAGAACAATACCCTACAAGTAGGAATATACATGCCACTCTCCAAGGTTCACATTTACCGAGATTGGATATGTTTTTTACTTTTACCAGGGATCTGCCCTTCTTCCAGTCCATGTGGGTGGGGACCTCGGTGCTCTCAGACCATAATCCCCTCTTTCTAGAAATAAATTTGGGATTGCCAAAAAAAAGAACTCTCTGGAGGCTGAATACCTTCCTCCTACAGGATAAAGAAGTGACCCAGGAGCTTAAACAATTAAAAGAGCAATTGAAGAAAACAACAAACCGGATACATCCCCCCCAAATTCTCTGGGACTCTCTTAAGGCGATTATCAGTGGTAAACTAATACAGATAGCCTCCCAAAAAAAAAGACTATTAACCCAGAAACAACAAGACCTAACCTCCTCTATTAAGGCAGCCGAAGGAGAACAGAAAAAAAAATGGGATCCAGATAGGAAAGGAAATTAAGGAGAGATAGAGGACTGCTGCAAAAGATACAAAATGCAGAAGTGGAAAGGGCATTATGCTACCTGAAACAAAAATACTACGAGGGTGGCCCCAGAGGAACTAAAATGCTAGCCTATAGGATTAGACAAAATATTGCGCGAGCCACAATCACTAAAATAACCTCAACCCTTAATAACCAAAAAGTATCCCAAGTCACACAAATAGCACAGGCCTTTGTGGATTATTATGCTAAACTGTTTTCTCCCGGTGAAGAAACCTCACTACAGGAAAAAAACCGAGTACTTGAACTCGCTTCACCTTTCCTCCTTGACTCAAACAGAAGCAGAAAACCTGACTAGGCCTATAACCCCACAAGAAATCAGGGAAACAATAAAAAACCTGAAGACAGCCAAATGTCCCGGACCTGACGGTTTTGCTGCCGAGTTTTATAAAACTTTTCAGGGAGAAATCTCCCCTGTCCTCCAAAAGGTGTTTGTGGCGGTGTGGTCGGGAACTGAGCCAATACTACCTTCCTGGCACTATGCAATAATTTCAGTCATCCACAAGGAAGGAAAGGACCCTACACTCTGTGAATCATACAGACCAATATCACTACTAAATACAGACTATAAAATATTCACAGCTATAATAGCTTCCAGACTAAATTCTATACTCCCAAGTTTGATACATATGGATCAGGCGGGCTTCATATTGGGCGGCAGGCCCTGACAATGTTAGGTCAGCAATAAATCTAATAAGCGTTGCCGAGATCTGCCACACCAACACCTGATGAGTCTAGACACTGAAAAGGCCTTGATAAGGTCTCATGGGGCTTCCTTTTCTCTGTGTTGGAGAACAGGATTTCCCAAATCCTTTATAGGCGTAGTCCGTTCCCTATATTCTAACCCACAGGCTTACGTACGTGTGAATGGGGGGATCTCGGACAGGTTCCATCTAAGTAAAGGCACAAGGCAGGGATGCCCCTTGTCCCCGCTCCTGTTCACTCTATACATAGAGCCATTGGCAGAAGCTGTACGTAAAGCACAGCAAGTGAGAGGGATGGAGATAGGAGCAATACAAAAGAAGATATCACTTTATGCAGATGATGTCTTACTGAGCTTAACAAAACCTCAACAATCTATAAAGCAAGTCTGGAAAATCCTGACAGACTTTAGCAGACACTCTGGTTATTCTCTTCACAAAAATAAAACAGAAGTCCTCACTTTATTTTATAAACCAACTGCAGATATAGTTGACCTCTTCCCCTGAACTGAAGCGAATAAAATGAGATACTTGGGAATACAGGTTACAAAACAATATTCCCAACTATATGATGCAAACTATGCCCCATTGGTGAGTGGTTTACAAAAGACTTTAAAAGATGGTCACTCTTGAATTTCCCAATGCACTCTAAGATTAATACCATAAGAATGAACGTGCTACCTAGTTTTTTATATTTGTACCAGTGTTTACCAGTGAATATCCATAAATCGATTTTCCAGACTTGGAACAAAATGATTTCTAAATTTATTTGGAACTTTAAAGAACCTAGAGTAAACTTAAAAATCCACCAAGTGCATAGAGAAAAAGGTGGACAGTCCCTTCCAGACCTTGAAGATTATTTTCTGGCGGCCCAATTAAAAAAGGCTTTGATGTGGTCCAATCCTAACATCTCTGCGGGATGGCAATTAATGGAAAAAGTAGAGGAGAGGGGTGTGAGAGCGTACCCCCTAGAATCTAGACTGATGTCCCCTAATGTGAATAAATTCCCATTCCTACAACTCACTTCGGTCAGAGATATTATCAAGTCAGTACATAGGATATGGCAGAAATATAAACTTAAAAACTCTGTCTGGCCCATGAAGAGATTAGCTTGGGACCCGGATTTTAAACCTGCCACTCTGGATAGGGATTCCTTATATGGGAGGCAAAAGGCCTGAGTTCCCTATCACAGTTTGGAAGGAGAAACTTTCCTAGACTTTGAATCCCTCAAAATAAATTTGCTTTGGGAAATGCAGATCATTTTAGGTACTTACAAGCTAGGGACTATATCCTCAAATTAAAGAAGAAGGACACAGAGGTTACCAGGGCCCAAAACATTATAAGAGTTTTGCATGAAAACAGAACAACTAACACACAAAAAGGGATGATTTCCTCCCTTTATAAAACACTGATTACCTTGAAGGGGGATCCACTTAACAAGATAAAAACAAAATGGGCAGAAGACTTCTCCCCAGATCTAGGACAGATCAATTGGGATCGAATATTTTTAAATACCAAAAAAACGACCCAATCGCCATACTGGCAAGAATTTTCATGGAGGGTTAAGATCCGCTACTTCCTGACACCCCAGACATTAAACAGGAGGGACCCGAGGGCCTTGGCCAACTGCTGGAGAGTCTGTGGTTCGCTTGAAGCAAACTACATACATGTGTTTTGGTCTTGTAGTGCCCTGAGGACCTTCTGGAATACAATTTCAGATGCACTTAGAGAGATATTTCTGATACAAACTCCCTTAGAGGGACATGTGCTGATATTGGGGTCCCCGCCAGAAGAGATGAGGGATGGAGGTTCGTATACCTCTGGTCTATATTAATAACAGCAGCACATAAAGCTATTACCAAAAATGCTGAACCCTGCTCCCCCAAATATTCAGGAGTGGATAAGAATTATAAACATGATCTCTGAATTAGAGGAACTCACCTATAAAATCAATAATCGAGCCTCTACCTATCTGAACAGGTGGACGAGATGGGAGGTTTGGAGTTCCACCAAAGACATACTACCTGAGTGCTCCTGAGTATGCAACGGGGAGGAGGGCAAAAAGGGAAGTGAAAAAAATAAAATAAAAACAAAAACCAGACAAGGAAAGGGTCATGTGAAACCTTGAAGGAATTGATGGGACTGTCAAGGAGGGTGGGGGTGAGGAGGAGGAAATAGGGAAAGAATAATAAAATATGATCTAAAATAAAATTGAACGAGGCCACGTTACAAATGCATCATACCTGTACTAGAACTGGATAATACTATAATTAAAAACACTCTGAAGTCTAAAAAAAAAAATATTCCGTCAGGTGGGCCACCAAGCGCAAGTGGAATACCCAGCAAAATTAAAAGTTCTCACCAAATCGGGCTGGAGACATTTCCCTGAACTGACGGAGCCCAGAGAATTTCTCATAGACCTTGGAGTAAAGGTTCCGGAGGTCAGGTTGGCTGCTAGAGAAAAGGCCCTACAACCAAGGGAATGGACGACTGCAGGAACCAAAAGTGCCCAGAGGCGGTTGGTGTCAGGAATTTCTGTTCTGTGAGACAGAGTCACTGCTAAAACAACCCCCCAGAGCACAGAAACAGTTATAGCTCCTACATACGAGGAACAAATGAGAAGCCCAGCTGAGACCGACCTCAATATGAACACATGAATGAACATTAAAGGGATTCAGTAACATTTTAGATTTTTTCCTAGCCCACCTAATCACAGAGGTGGACGGCCCTGAAGGTTCCATAACCTAGCTAAGATGGAACTGTATGAGAATGATCAGACAAGTCAGGGCCTGGTTACTTGATTACTAATTGACTTAAAAATAATAGCGGCACCATAATTGCCAATGTAGAAAGTTACAAGTGGCGTTTTACTTGATAAAAGTTCAGATGGTTTAAATGAGCGGATTTAACAATTTTCTGGCGGGGGGTTCTGGGAGCCATAACAGAGTCTGAAGGAGAAAAAGTGGCTCTGGGAGAGGGGGGCCCGGGCTTTCTGATGCCTGGCGCAGATTTAGTTTTTGTCTAGTTTGGTCTAGTCGGAGTTTTAACACATCATCAAGGGTAGATCTGTGCTGCTCTTTCAGCTGTGCGATTTGTCTCTCTAGTTCTATCTGTTGTTTCAGTTGGCTTTTTTTAACTTGGGAGGAATATTATGAAACTTGCGCATTTACCATTTTTGAGCTGTTTAATTTTCTGACAGAGTTCCTGCTCTGTGATTCTGAAAATTATCTTTGGTCTTCCTTTAGCTTTGGAACTTTTAGTGCATTTAAATAGTTAAGGTCTCGCTCTGAATGCCCTGGGCCTCTTTCGGTAGTATATAAAGTTTCATAATATTTTGGAAAGAGTCACACATGGGGAGTCCTAGGTTGTCCACCAACTGGGTACCTTATTCGCAGCACCGCTCTGTTAGCTGCTTCTTTACGTAGTTGCCATGCCAGAAGTTTACTGGCTATGTTACCATGCTCATAGAATTTCTGTTCTGAGTACTTTAGATGGCCCTCTAGTTGCGCGTCCAAGATTTGGTTTCGTTTTTGTCTAGTCTGGTCTAGCTGGAGTTTAAAACCATCATCAAGGGTAGATCAGTACTGCTCTTTCAGCTGTACAATTTGTCTCTCTAGTTCTATATGTTGTTTCAGTCGGCTTTTTTTTAACTTGGGAGGAATATTTAATAATCTCCCCATGTAAACAGCACTTTAGGGTGTCCCACCTCACCCCCGCACTGGTGTCTTCCCATGGATTTTGCTGCAGAAAAGCTTTCATGGATTTCTGGATTAGGTCTTTAAAGTCAGAATTTGTTAAGTGGCTAATGCTGAGACGCCAGAGGGTTTCTGTGGGTCATGGGGCTAGGTCAAATTGGACATGGGCTGTGGTTAGGTTAGAGATCCAGTTTGCCGAGATGAGAAAAAAATCTATTCTAGAGTACATTTTATATTTTGGTGGCATCCTGGCAGACAGGCTACAACAAGTTGTCTCGCCCCTAGTTCATTGAGACCAGATGGGCTTCATCTCTGGAAGATACTTACAAGACAACATCAGAAGATTCCTTAACGTCATCTCGGCCCAATAGGCCAACAAATCCTTTCAAGTGGCCATCAGTATGGACACCGAAAAGGCGTTTGACAGGGTAGACCGGTCATTTCTATCCCTGGTTTTACAGAAATTCACCCTAGGGGACAAATTCACAAATATAATAGAAGCCTTATATTCCACACCAGAAGCCAGAGTAAAAGTTAACGCATTTCTGTCTAGCAGGTTCCCACTACAAAGAGGCACACTACAGGGCTGCCCCTTGTCCCTCCTGCTTTTTGCTCTTTCACTGGAACCTCTGGCGGTAGCCATTAGAGCAAATATGAATATTAAGAGCGTGATGGTGGTGGGCAGGAACAAAAGCTGGCTCTTTATGGAGATTGACTCCCTTTTCTTCTTGACTGACTGAGAAGCATTAGTGCCCCCTCTCTTACAAAGACTTACAGACTATGGTTGCTTAGTGGGATATAAACTTAATCTGCAAAAATTGGAGGCCATAATTTTAAGTGGCTCCCCGATACTGGCATTTAGACGATCATTTCCCTTCTCCTGGGCACCTAGAAACATTTTCAAATATTTAGGTATTAAAATCTCTGCAGACATTTCCCAGTTATTCAAAAGTAACTATCTTACACTTCTTCAAGAACTACAAAGCGAGATGGAATTTATTACCACTCACATTATATGGCAGAATTCAAACCTTAAAAATGAATGCATTACCATGTCTTTTATTCTTATTCCAAACCCTGCCAATTCCAATGCCAGGTTTCTTTTGGGACCAGCTGTAGAAAGACACTCAGTGATTTGTCTGGTCAGGATGTTACCCCTGGCTTGCACGGCTTTACTGCAGACCTCCCGGGAAGAAGGTGGATTAGCTCTAATTTCTCCCGCTACTACTTGGTGGCAGGAGGAGCACAGCTGTCCACCTGGGCCAAGTGCAGAGTGAACTCAGGCTTGTATCACCTAGAGGAAGCGGCAGTGCAAAGCTGGGCCCTTCGGGCAGTACCTACAGACACCACCCTCCCCCCACACAGCCTGGACAGCCACAGACAACCCATGGGTGAGCCACTCCTTTCGAATATTTCTTAAACTACGCAAACTTACATGCATCCCAGAGGAGCCAGGTCCCGTATTCCTTATTAGACACGAGGTTGCCTTCGAACCTCCTCGACTAGATCAGGGCTACCACTTTTGGTCAGCTAAGAAGTTGTTGACCTTTTTACAATGTTTAAATAGCAATGGTTGCTTGTCCTTCGCTCAACTCAAAGCAAGGTATTCCTTGGATGCCACACCTCGCGCTACGCCAGTGAGCCGGGTTCGGGAATGACCTCGGTCGTCAGGGTGCTGGTGTGGGGGAGTGGGCAGGATCAAAGCATGCCAATGAGCAGCTGTCCTCTCCCGAGGGTGGGTTGGCCCCAGTAGTTCCCGGCTCCCGAGTGAAGGTCCGGTGGGTACATGGAAGTGGATAGGGCAGCAAAAAGCTACAGGATGTGGAATGGGCTGAGCTGGTGCCACGGGTGCCTAGCATGCCTCCATACACTGCATGTGGCTGTGTCCCAGGGCCTCGGGGTCAGGAGAAACCATAAAAAACCTATGTGTCCCTGTCGCCAGTTGGTGGGAGGAGGCAACGGTGAACAAATAGCTATACTAAAAAAAAAAAAAAGGCAAGGTATTCCCTCCATAAGGAAGATCATTTTAGGTTTTTACATGAGCAACACTTTCTGCTGATTCCAGGGGTCCAATCCCAAATCCAGAGAGAGCATACAAGTATAGAATTGTTCTTTTATTATGCCATTACCCTTAAAGACAACACACACTATCTTTCACAACTCTACTCCATATTGAACCAACAAGATATGTCACCCCTTAACAGTGTGAAAGATAAATGGGAGACAGAATTGGGAACACAAACAGACCCAGTCCAATGGACCAGGCGACTGACAAGAGGCTGGCAGGTAACTGCTTCACCTACCTGGAAGGAATATAACTGGAAGATACTTGTCCGATTTTTCCTAACTCCAACTATCACTAAACATTATGGGACTTCTCCCTTTGACCTTTGTTGGAGGAATTGTGGGGGCCGGGGAACATATTCACACATTTTTGGGGCCTGCCCAAAAATTCTAAAGTTTTAGAAAACAATACACGCACACAAATTCTAAACCTTACAGGAATTCAAATCCCATACATGGGTCTAGACTTAGTATTGGGACTTCCCACCTTACTCACAGGACAGAAAACAATAGGGCCCTGAACCAGATGCTCAGAATAGTGGCACAGAAGTGTCTAACTTCCAGATGACTCTCCCCCAACCCACCCAGCCATTCTGAAAGAATGGCAATCTAGAGTAACAGAGCTGGGGAGGATGGAGAACATCACCAGCAGACTTAGGCTGCAACAGGATACATTTCTGGAGATCTGGAGCCCATGGCACCAACTTAATATTAACTCCACGCCTTAACATATTTAGGGACACTCTGAAACCGATCTGGAGGGGGTTGAAAGAAGGAAATGCACTTAAGATATTTGTTACGGTTTATGATTATTGTTTACGAATTGGAATGTTACAATGGAATGTTATTCTCTGGTACTTAAGATAGTTAAACATGTAACATCCATGGACAATAAGACTACTTATTAGGGAACGAGTATGAACACTCACTGGACAGTTTACATGTTATGTAATAATGAATAACAGATGATCATAAAAAATGTGATAATGCTTTGAAACACAATGAATGTGACTTGATGGGATGATCAGTAAAAGACTATGAAGTAAGAAAAAATAGTACAGTCGTCATTTATGTCACTACCAATGACGTAGGCAAACTTCATGAAGAAAATATATCTGGAATGAATTAACTGAACTGGGCAAAAAGGGTTTGAACATGGGTTGTAATATAGCCATTTGTGGCATTATACCAATCCTCAAGGCTCGCACTGAAAACATTTGAACCATGCACAGAATAAACATAAAACTGGCAAACTGGTGTAAAAGGAAAAATATAACATTTATTCACCACTGGGAAACCTTTTCCCAAAATTAGACTCTATTTTCAAAAGACTGATTGTAGTTGAATAAAAGGGGCACCAGTACTCTAGGAAAGAAAATAAATACGGTAATAAACAGTTTTGACTTAAACTAAAAAGGAGGGGGGAACTATTTTCTCAAATGAACAAGACAGCTAAAAAAAAAAAGAATATTGAAACAGTAATAAAAAATACACAAAGAAACCAGAAACCCTAAAATGCATTCTTTTAAATACATGCAGTCTCCAAAACAAAACGGAAGAATTGCAGGCCTTAATAAAAGAAAATAACTTTGCAGCACTGCACTAACTGAGACTTGGTGAATCACACACTTGCAGGCAGACATATTGAGGGATATAATTTGTTCTACAGAGTAACAAAAAAGGGGTGGAGGTGTAGCACTCTGTATAAATTAAGCATTTAAAACATGATATATCCTCCAAGCTTAAGTGTCAAACCGTTCCAAGAGAAACACTATGGATTAAAACCACCAGTGATCTCTGTGAAGCAACCATAATTGGGTTATGCGACAGACCACCAGATGCAAATAAGGAAACATCGGCTGCAATTTTTAGTGAAAGAGAAACTGGTGCGAGATAGGAGACACAATATTCCAAGTGGATCTCAATCTAGGTAGAATAAACTGGTCAACTACTGACAGCATCATCAGAAACAGAAAAATACTTCCTTAACTCAGTAGAACAATCCAAACTAAACCAGTTCACAACAAAACCAACCAGGGGGAATAACCTGCTGGATATTATTCTTGGATTGGAAACCACAATGATTAAAAATTGTAAAAGAGAGCCAACTTTAAGTAATAGTGACCATCACACGGTCCATTTTGATATCATGTCACACCAGGGAAAAATGCATGTATTACCAAAGTTTTACTCTATCATGAAGCAGACCGCGAAATTATAAAGAACGCTTTAACCAACAAAAACTGGAAAGATGAATTTTAAAAACAATGGCTGATGAAAAGAGAACTATTTTTAAAAATATCATCAGGGATATTAGTAACAAATACATCCCAAAAGTGAAAAAAATACAAAAATCATAAAGTCAGACCAAAATAGTTGACCAAAAACATCAAAAAGTTAATAAATAAGAAAAACAAAATGTAAAATTCATATCTGAAAACCAGTAATGTAACAAGATGAGAAAAATATAAAAATGATCAAGAAAATGCAAACATGCAATTAACAGATCCAAAAAGAGATGGAACTAAAATTAGCAATCAATGCAAATAGACACTATAATAGCTTCACAGCTATATCAATTCGCTCAAAAATAATAAATATTGTATATCATAATTAATGACACACCCGAAATTGCCAACACTTCTAACAGATACTTCTACTCAGTTTTTACAACACACAACAAGCAATACTTACAGAATGAAGTAAACCAGGACAATAATTTCATAACAGCAACACAAACCACAAAAAAAAATTAACAGGCTTAACAAATTTCATCACCAGCACCAGACAAATTATCTTGCAAAGTACTAAAGATGGCAGCAAACAAAGTAATACTTCCTCTAAAATATATAGTCAAAACATCTCTTAATACTGGCATGATCCTACATGATTGGACTACTGCGGATGTAATTCCCATCTTTAAAAAAAGCAAATAAAGACTAGCCACAAAGCTACATATCTATTAGCCTAACCTCAGTGCCAGGTAAAATCCTAGAATCAATAATTAAGGATACAATAACCTCACAACTGACCAATATAGATCTAGAGCAACATGGGTTCACAGCAGGAAGATCCTGTTCCACAATCCTGCTATGTTTTTATGAGAAAATCAATTTAAAAAAACCTCAATAATCATACCCCATGTGACATTATATTCCTAGACTAAAGTAAGACCTTTGATTTAGTGCCACACTGGGCTATAGTCCAAAAAATGGTACAGGCCAACACTGATAAAATGCTGATAAGCTGGACAGCAAACTGGTTAACTAACAGAACTCAAAGAGTAATTATCAATGACTACAGCTCAGAAACTGGTACAATCAATAGTGGAGTACATCATGGGTCTGTCTTGGGTCTTTTAACATTCCAAATCTTTACAGCAGACTGAACCAATTATCTATCAAACTGGTCAACTAAGTATGAAACTCAGACTTAACCAATAACCTATCAAACTGGTCAACTAAGTATGGAATTCAGTAATCTATCAAACTGGTCAACTAAGTATGCCGACAGTTTCAAATTTGGGGGGGGGGGGGGCTGTGCATCTTTGGAACAACGATAGAGTATCCAAAGTGAGCTAGACAATATATGTGAATAGGGAGAAAGTGACAAATGAGTTTTAACAATGACAAATGTAAGATCATGCACCTAAGGGTTCATAACCAAAAGCAAGCATACAAATTAAATGGGAAAATACTACAGACCACCACACAAGAAAGTGACTCGGAAATAGTTGTCACAAGCAGCTTAGAAAACACAAATCAGTGCAATGATGCCATCTCCAAAGCAAATAAAATTATCTGGTCAATCAAAAGAAATATTAAATTAAGAGATGTGCACATCACTCTACCACTCTTCAGGGCCTGTGTCAGACCACATTTAGATTATGCTACCCCAGTCTGGTGTCTGCATAAGAAAAAGGATATTTGTAAATTAGAGAAAGCCCAAAGGAAAATCACTAAATGTATCAAAGGCCTAAAGGAAAAAACCCTATGAAGAAAGACTAGCTGAAGTAAACTTTAATGCCACTAGAAATGCATAGATTAAGGGGAGACCTTATGATATGTATGACTTCATAAATGAGCCGCATATATTTGTGGAACTAAATTTAGAGTTTAAACAAACACAAGAGGCCAGCCGCTTCAAATTTCTGGAAATACTGTAGAATCAATACTACTAAAATAAAGTTTTATTTCACTCAAAGAATAATAAACCCATGGAACTCCCTCCTTCCCTCTACAAATCATTATTAGCAAATCAGAAATGGAATTCAAGGTCCGACTAGACAAATACCGACTAAATGGAGGTCCAATGAGGTATTACAAATGAAAGGAGAAAACACTGGCTAATGCCTACCTCACTCCATCATATCCTTAGTATGAACCTTGGTATCCTGTACTGGCTTAAATCTAAAAGTACTGTTTTGGAGTCGACAGACCCCATCATGGATTCCGAGAACATCTGGACAGGGGACTGAAGGGTGAGGGTTTGCCTGCCTCAGACTGACACAGGCCTCCAAAACCTCCCTTACTGCTTCTATCTAGGGAATGATAGAGGTTTGGTGTTCTATTCAGGGCAGTCAAAAGCATGTTTTCATCGTGGGTCCAGGTTTCAGCTGAATGATACTTGTGATAAGGTGAAATGGGGTTTCTGTGGGGAAGTGGGGCATTTGAGCACATCTTGTCAGAATACTGGCAAATGTAATCTGTGTGATTAGAAGGACCAGTCCTTTAAGATCTACCCATGGGCCTCACACAAGAAACATGAACCCATGGATGAAACAAAGCAAAATTTTTATGCTAACATAACCCAAAAATCAAGCTCCAGAAATCGAGCCCCACCTACAGGTCAGAACACTAGTGGGTCTCAGCAGCAGTTTGTAACTCCTGCACCTAAATCTGACCATGAACCAGGAACCACTGAGCCCCCTACAAGTGTGCAGACTGAACTTAGACTTTCCACTAATCAGTCACCAGATGCAGGAGGGAACCAAACACCCAGAGTGTCCTTAACAGTACCTGTGATTCCTCCAGTAGTTTCATCACCTAAGATTCACCCTGATGAACATATGGAGAGTTTCTACGACCCCTACAGCTCCTACCAAGACCAAAGAAATGGCCCCCTCCACTCCACAGACTGAAAAATGTCATATGGTTACATGTAAGAGAGGTGGTAAAGGCCAACCAAGGGCTAGATTTGTAAAATCTGATACTATGCCACTTTTCAACAAGTTTGATGTCTTGTCCTCTCAGAAATCCTGAGGGGGACACTGAAGAGATTCTGACTGTTCATCTGTGATGCCCTTATAACAGGACCACTTCTCAGAGACCGATCGAGTGTCAGATGACTCCCATTGCTCTAGGAGACAAAAGAGCAATCAATGGAGAGGGTCCAGGGGTGGTAACATTTAAGAAAGGGTAAACTGTTCCTTTTGTGCTTCCTCTTTTATTTGATGGGGGACCTTAATTTACAAATTTAATTGGTTAATGCAAACAGCATTAAAATCAGACAAGGCTTTTGACAACCTTTTCAATACTTTGTTCCCTTGGGAATGATCTAGCCTTTCTGAAGGGTACTAGACTGCAAAGCACATCAGAAATAGTTAGAGCTACTAAATTTTGGTTTACAGGGTCCTCGCCTTCATTCTTGTCTATAAGGAAAGTCAGCTGTTTGAGAGTGTGAGAGGCAGATGCTTTTCCTCCCGCTCTTCATGGCCAGACCATACTTTTTTAAGGGCACCCTCTCCTCCAGAATTAATTTCTGGTGTCTCTCACATTGGCCCCCATTATCCAGCACAACTTCTCTACCACTGGAGACTATAGACCATAAAATTATTATAGCAAAAATTGGCCTTCCAAAAAATCCACCTCAAAAGTGGAACTGTAGAGACTGAATACTTCTCTTTTAGATCATCCTGAGGTTCAACCTCATTTTCAGTCACTGCAATTGGCTAGGCAATGTTTGATATTTATGATGACTCTATAGCTTGGTGGGAGGATACAAGAAATTATTTGAGAATTTAAAACCAAAAAATCAATCTGGATGAATTCAAAGATAAATACTTAAAATACCTGAGCCGGATTCACAAAGGGTGATGCAGGGCTTGCGTCAAACCCTGCTTCAGATGCGTTTGCTGTTGAAGCTGCACCAACTCTGCCACACACTGTGCCCAATTCTGGAAGATCAGATAAAGCCCCAGGACCAGACGGGATATACCCAAGGGTCCTAAAGGAGCTAGCAGGGGTCCTGATGGCACCTCTGGCAGAGGTCTTCAACACATCACTTCTAACAGGATGTGTACCTCTGGATTGGAGGATGGCACATGTGGTGCCTCTCCATAAGGGTGGCTCTTGGGAGGAACCAGGGAATTACAGGCCAGTTAGCCTCACATCAATTGTGGGAGAAATCAATGGAGACTATTCTGAAGGAAAGAATAGTGGCATTTTTGGAGAAGAATGGGCTCCTTGATGACAGGTAGCATGGGTTCACCAAGGGAAGGTCTTGCCAGACCAGCCCTGTGTCCTTTTGTGACTGGGTGACTAGAGCTCTGGATGAAGGTAAAGCAGTTGATGTCCTGTACTTAAGACTTCAGCAAGGCCTTCGACTCTGTGCCACACGGGAGGCTGATGGGCAACCTGAGGGACCTGGGAGTGGGGATAAGGTGGTCAGATGGACTGGGAGCTGGCTGGAAAATAGACAACAGATGGTGGTGGTTGGGGGGAACTATCAACGCCACAGGCAGTCATAAGTGGGGTACCATAGGGCTCAGTGCTGGGACTGGTGTTATTTGACATCTACGTAGCAGATATGGCAGACAGGATTGGGAGCCAAATAAGCCTGTTTACTGATGATACCAAACTTGGAGCAGTGGTGGACAGGGGGGATGGGACTACAGAAAGACCCAGATTCACTGTAGAGATGCTCATACACCTGGCAGTTGGGTTTCAATGCTAAAAAGTACAGGATTATGCACTTTGGAAACAAGAATCCTAAAAACAGTTACCAGCTGGGAGGGGTGCAGTTATCGGTATCTGCCGAGGAAAAAGATCTGGGTGTGATGATCACAGGCCACATGAATCACTTTGCACAATGTAGGAAGGTGGCGGTGAAGGCTAATAAGATGCTGGGGTGCATAGCGAGGGGAATCACCTCAAAGAGTGAGGAGGTGATTCTGCCACTGTACAGGGCACTTGTTAGGCCGCACTTGGAATACTGTATGCATTTCTGGTGCCCCTTCTTAAAAAGGGACATCAGGCTGCTGAAGGGGGTGCAGAGAAGGGTGACCAGGATGCTAAGTGGGATGAGGGAAAGACCCTATGGGGAATGACTATGGAGGTCAAATATGTACTCCTTGGAAGACAGAAGGGACAGAGGAGACATGACTGAGACCTTCAAATACTTGAAGGGCATAAACAGGGTTCATCAGGAGGGTCTGTTCAAGTATAGAAAGGAAGGGATCACAAGAGGGCATACTCAGAAATTGTAGGGGGGAGGGAGGTTCAGGAAGGAGATGAGAAGGCACTTTCTCACAGAGAGGTTGGTGGCACCATGGAATGCTATGCCTGTGGAACTGATAATGCAAACATCAAAACATCAGAAGGAGGAGGATTTAAGAGGGGGTGGGACATGGTCAAGGACAAAATCAGAATGGTGAAGGAGGGAAGGGAGAAGGTAACACAGATGATATAGTCAAGTGGAAAAAAGGGGTTGTGGGGGGCAGCATCAGCATTCAAAACTGAGAGCTGCATATTTGAGCAGACTTGATAGATTGTGAGGCCTCTATCTGCTGGCATCTTTGTATGTTCGTATTTATGACTTTTCCCATTTTATGGCAGGGTGCGCCAAATATTTGGTGCAAGCTCCGTAAAAAGTGTACCTGGGATTGCCACAAGCTAAACGGAAAATGCTCATCTAACTTGCGGCGACTGACACACAGGATCGAGAATCCTGACTGCCGGCCAGGAGAATGCCCCATGCACAATATGTTTGGTGCACTCAGAACTTGTGGTGTTCACAGACCTTTGTGAATCCAACCCCTTATCTTTAAGGGCTCACTTGCAAAAAGTAATGTCTCATGCTAGGGATTTGAGGGATGATTACTACAAACAAATTATAAATATTAAAAAAGAAATAAAATCTCATCAGTATGACAGTGGAAGATCCTTGTTGTTAGAACAAAAATTTGGCACCCAATGGAAGGCCCAGACAGCGAACTCTTTTGAAAGTTGTTCAGATCGAGTGCAGAGTAGATTCTTTTCTTTAAAAGATTAGACCAGTTCTGTAGAGACAGACCAGGCCTCAATCACAGAGATTATTCAGTGTCATATGGAACTTTTTTGGAGTCTTCTGCAGTAACCACGGAATCCTTGGAAAGTTTTAAGAGACAGAAATTCCAGCATTTTCAAATCTGAATAACATAGAAATAATTAAAGAAATTGCAGCCACTGAATTACAGGGATTATAAAATCCTTAAATTCTGGGGTTTCCCAAGGGAGGATGGTCTGCCAAGTGAGTTATATAGAAGAATGATTGTCCTGCTGTTATACAAAAGAATGATTCCCCTGCTGCTTCCGGAACTAGTAATGGTTTTTGACACTATTCCGGGATACAACATGAAGTGCAGTACTTAAGCAAAGGGTATAGCGATTTTCCTGCACAAAAAAGAGCAAGGGAGGAACTAAGGAATCGGAGGCTGATCGGTTTATTAAATACTGACTGAAAAATGTTAACCAAAATTCTAGACCAAAAAAAAAAGGCATGGGTAGCTGAACACCTTATTACCCAATCTCAAACCTGCTGGTGGTACCAGGCTGCTCGATATATGATAACTTTTTCTTCTGAGAGGATCAACACCACTGTGTGAAAAAAAGAAGAAAACAGGTTTTCTCCTAGTGTTACACCAGGAGAATGCTTTTACTTATTCTTTATGCTCCTACTGCTGCCCCAGATCACTCTCTCAGAACTCCCCTTACCAAGCCCTGTCAGCAGTATTGAGATGTCTGCTCATAGAGTGCTACGCTTCTCCTTCTTACCTTCAGGGCCTCGGATTCCCTCTGGGCAGGGCGATGGAGGAATGCCCCAAACCTCCCCTTGATCATCGTTGAGGAGCGCGCACATCAGAGTCTGCCCCCAGTTCCTGCCTTGGACTCGGTGCTGGGGTTCATCATCTAGATACTGGACAGGGTTTTTCCCTGTTCTGTGCCCTCCCCTGCCAACGTCAGCGCTCAAGGAGAGACAATGAAATGGAGGTGAGCCAAGACGTGCCTCCGCTCAGGACCCTCGGTCGACGTCTGCCCCTCCAATTCAGTTGTTTCCCCGACCACACTGCCAATGCCTAGGTTCACCCAGGAGATAGCAGTAATGCACTGGGGCCAGCTTACAACCCTCCTCAGAGAGGGAGAGCAGCTGTCGGGCGCTCAATACCTCTCTCCCCCAGCCAACCCCCGAGTCCATCACTGAACCCAGATCACTGGCATGGCACGAGGTGTGGCGTCTAGCGCCTCAACCCTGAGCACCACCGGGCCGGCCCTCAGGAGAATGCTTTTGACTGCATATCACATGCATATTGGTTTAATATCCTCTTGAAATATGGATTTTCACAAGCATGCGTTGTTTGGACGGCACAGCTATACAAAGCGGCTACACTGACACCACTTATTAATGGGAAATTGGGTAATCCTGCAGTATGCTGAAAGGTCTAAGAAAGAATTGTCCTCTCAGCCTGCTTTTATTTATTTTTGATCTGGACCCTGTCCTGATGAAAACAGAGTGGCATAAAGAGATACAGTCTATGCATGCCTCCTTAGGGCCTTTCCCATATCATTTAGTGGCATACATAGATGATGTGTGTTTATTTTCACATGAGGTGTCTAGCATTAGGTCTGTCTATTGTATGACAGAATCTGCAAAGGTCTCAGGTTCACAAGTGAATCTCCCTAAAAGCAAAGTGATACCACCCACTATTACTATTTTTATGGGTACTAGTATGGAACCTTGGCCCACAGAGGTCAGCAGGATTGCACTGGAAGATGGTCCACTGCCCATTTTAGGCATTCAGTTTCGTTAAGGTGATAAAGGTGACTTAGCCACCGTAAACTGGATGGAGAGATTACAGGTGGCTGAAACAAAAGTGGAAAGATGGAATGCATGGCCAATGGCAAAACAAAAATTAGTTAAATGTGTAAGACCTTTATCGTCCTATTTTTTCTTTATCTTACTGCAGTGTCCCTTCCCCCCCATGGGTTATAAATGGGAATTATGTACCTACTGTAATTCTTGATCTTCTTGGACGAAGTCTCCACCACTCATTCACACTAATGGGAGTACGCCGGAGGCGTTAGGACCAGCGGGAGCAAACTTTTTCAGGAGGGCCGATGCTGAGATGGGAGTCGCGAGGAAGTGGCACCGCAAGCCCCAGCACGTGCGGTAATGGCTGTCTCAGCGTCAACACTCCAACTGCCTCAGTACCTTTTTTCCAAGGAGGTGCAGCGTAACTAACCTAGAAGGACTAGCCTAAAAATCAGACATAAGATAGTCCGAATGACCATTGTAAGAAGGCTCAACAATAAAGTCTTCACAGCCCAGACATTGAAGGAGTGAAGACCATAAACAGAGAAGTGAGCTCGGGGGATGGTGGGTGGGCGTGTGAATGAGTGGTGGAGACTTCATTCAAGAAGATCAAAAATTACGGTAGGTACATAATTCCCATATCTTCCTGGACATAAAGTCTCCACCACTCATTCACACTAATGGGAGAGTACCGAGCTAAATAATCCCCCAAGACAGGCGGCAGGAGATAAAGAGCTCACGTGCTTAGGACAGAAGTCCATTAAGAATGGCCCTGCCAAATGACAGATGTAGTGCTTAATGAAGGTATGCACATAGCTCCAGGTAGCCGCATTGCAAATATCTGCAATGGGCACATTACAGATTTCTGCTAGAGATGCTGCGACTTCTCTGGTAGAGTGAGCGTACACTCTGCCTTCCAGCTTGACCTGTGTCATAGAATAGCAGTGGCAAAGGCATGCCACCAGCCATGCTGAAATGCATCTGTTAGTGACAGAATGACGCAGCCGGGTCTCGCTGAAGGAAACAAACAGTTGTTGAGCCTTGCAGATTTCTTTTGTTCTATCTAGATAGAATCACAGCGCTCTCTTAACATCCAGAGAATGAAGAGTATGCTCTCCTTCATTCTGGAAGTTCGCAAAGTAGGTAGGAAGGACTAAAAGTTGGTTTAGCTGGAATTCTGAGACAACCTTAGGGAGAAACTTAGGATGAGTCCTAAGAACTACTTTGTCCTTGTGAAATACAGTGCACGGGGGGTCTGTGACCGATGCACGTATTTCAGAAACTTTACGGGCTGAAGTAATGGCCACCAGGAAGGCCGTTTTCCAAGAGAGGAAATTCAAGTCACAAGTAGCTAGAGGCTCGAAAGGTTTACAAGTGAGCATGTCTAGTACAAGGTTAAAGTCCCAGGCTGCAACTGGATGTCTGATAGGAGGTCTAGTATGCAGAATACCTCTAAGGAACCTCTTAACTACAGGCAACTGAGCCAGTGGCATGGAAACTACCAGCTCGTGATACGCCGAAATGGCACAAAGATGAACTCTGACTGTGGGAGTACTGTAGACCTGAGTTTGAGAGGTCGAAAAGATACTCCAAGACTTTATTTGTGGGCAGGAAAAAGGGTTCAAGAGGATTTTGCACACCAGATAGAGAAACATTTCCATTTAGTTGTGTAGGTTTTTCTAGTGGCCGGCTTGCGTGCAGCCAAAAGAATATCTGAAACTCTATAAGAAACTTTGAACCTGTTCACCTCTATCTCTTCAGGAGCCAAGCGTAAGGTGGAAGCAACCTCAAGTTGGGATGGACCACAGGACCCTGGGTCAGAATGTTCGTCCGAAGGGGAAGCGTTTTTGAGGGGGTGTCCGATAGTCTGTTGAGTAACGGAAACCATATCTGCTGAGGCCAGAAGGGGGCAATGAGAATCATTCTGCCCCCTTGAGACTCCAATTTGAGAAGTACCCTTTGAATTAGGGGAAGAGGAGGAAAGGCGTATAGAAAGCATCCTGTCCACTGCAGCCTGAACGTATCCTGACAGAAAATGCCAGGTCCTGGATTTCTGGAGAAGAGAGGCAGTTTTGCATTGAGTGGGGATGCAAAAAGG
The DNA here is from genome assembly GCA_016271365.2 of Neoceratodus forsteri. Classification (NCBI taxonomy): domain Eukaryota; kingdom Metazoa; phylum Chordata; order Ceratodontiformes; family Ceratodontidae; genus Neoceratodus; species Neoceratodus forsteri. The sequence goes on along the minus strand of CM057456.1, from coordinate 684,511,676 downwards.
TCCAGGTCTGGAGTTCCCCACTCTTTGAAGAGTGACTGAACGACGGTTAAGTCGAGAGACCACTCGTGAGGATCCGTTTCCGTTCTGCTGAGACAGTCTGCCAGCTCGTTTTGTACTCCTGGCAGGTAAACCGCCTGAATCAGAGCCTTGTGTTGCAGACACCATTCCCACACTCTCATTGCTTCCCTGCACAATGGGTAAGAGTGTGCGCTGCCCTGTTTGTTGATGTAGTACATCATTGCTTTGTTGTCCATTTGAAGGAGAATGTTCTTGTGACAGAGTATGTCCTTCAAGGCTCGGACTGCACAGAGGACAGCTCTCATTTCCAGGACATTTATGTGAAGTTGGGACTCGTCCTGAGTCCACGTACCCTGGGTGTGGAGATCCAGGCAGTAGGCTCCCCAACCCATCAGGGATGCGTCTGTGGTAATGGAGATCTGATGATCCAGAGGGGAAAAGGGATATTCTTCCAGAAGATTGCCTTCCTGAGACCACCAGGCGAGTGACCTCTTCAGAGGTTCCGTCACCTTGATGAGAAAGGCCTAAGGGTGAGCAGTTGCGGGCCACTGAGAATCCACTGAGAGGTTCTCATGTGGAGATGAGCTAAGGGTACAGTGAACACTGAGGATGCCATGAGGCCCAGCATCCACTGCATCGAGATAGCTCAAACCGAGCTGTGTTCACTGATGTACCGGGCCATCTGTAGGATATTGCTCCTTCTGTCCTCTGGAAGAAAAGCCTTTGCACAGGAGGTGTCCAGAAGAGTTCCTATGAAGAGGAACTTCTGGGAGCGCTGCAACTGCGACTTGTTCAGATTCAGCAGGACTCTCATGGACATGAGGAAGTCTGACATCGTGGCCACGGCCTCCAGAGTCTCCTGCCTAGAGGGACTTGCTAGGAGACAGTTGTCCAGATGGGAGAAAACTTGTATTCTGATTTTCCTGAGGTGCACCACGAGAATTGCAAAACACTTAGTAAAAACTCGAGGCGCCAAGGATAGCCCAAAGGGCAGGACTCTGAACTGATAGTGTTGACCCAATGCCACGAACCTTAGGTATTTGTGGTGCTTTGGGTGTATGAGAATGTGTTGGTAGGCATCCTGCATGTCCAGTGAGGCTAGCCAATCATGTCAATGAAGCAAAGGTAGTAGGGTACCTAGTGATATCATCTTGAACTTCTCCTTGTGAAGGAACTTGTTTAACTTCCTGAGATCCAGAATGGGGTACAAGCCGCCAGTTTTCTTCGGGACCAGAAAGTAAAGGGAGCAGAAACCTGTGTTTCGTTGATCCAGCTGAACTATTTCTACTGCCTGTTGTTCAGAAGGCCTTATACCTTGGAAGCAAGAAGGTCTGACTATACTGCCGACAGCCTGGGCTGTCGTTTGGGAGGATGATCCAGAGGGGTTTCCGAAACATTGAGAGTACCCCTCGCTGATTATCCGAAGGACCCATTTGTCCAATGTTAAGGGTTTCCACTGATTGAAGAACTGAGTCAGACGTCCTCCCACCGCTGAGGAGGAGTCCCCCTCAGACAGCTGAGGTGGGACCTGGGCCAGAAACTCAGAAGATGGCACTGGGCGCTTTGGGACCTTGTACCTTCTGCTGCGCTTTCTTTTGTGGCTGAGGGTTGTGGTTTTTGTTAAAACCTCCTCTGCCCCGAAAGGACTGACGGTTGTGAAACTGATGCTTGTTCGCACCCCCTCGGGAGGGGTGGGTGCAAGTCTAGCTCTGGAGGCCAATGGCAGACCTAGTCTTCTGCGTGGCCTCCAGAGCTTGCTCCACCTGAGGCCCAAACAGATGCATACCATCAAAAGGTAAAGCTCGGCCCGGTGGCGTTGAGGGTTGAGGCGCTGGGCGCCACACCTCGCGCTACGCTGGTGACCCGGGTTCGGGAACGGACTCGGGTGGCCGGGGGGCGGCAGGGAGAGGGAGGTCGAGCGTCCCAACGGATGCTCTCCTCCCTCAGGGTGGGAGACCAAGAACGCCTTCGTCTGCATCCTTCCATAGCCGGTGGAAGCAACGACATTAGGAAGGATGGAGGCGGCCCGCTCGCTGGAGCCGGAGGGGGGACGCCGACAGCGCACGAGAGGCTCGGCATGCGTCAGCACGCCACCACTCGGGACGTATGTCCCAGCGCTCGACGCCTCAGAGGGTAGGGGAACTAGGGAGAAAAATGGAAAACACCTCTCGGCAGCCCTGGATGAAAGCCGCCCCGGTTCCATCCGGACCACCAAGAGGGACAGACCCCACTGTGCAGGAGGAGAGAGAAGGCACTCTAGGGGCAGATCCCATGGAGGTGGAATGGGGGAAAAATGAGTGGATGGAAGGAGTGGGCTCCGAGAGCAGACAGGAGAGATAAAGAAATAAAAAAAAAAAAAAGGTAAAGCCATGACCTACTGCTGGGCATCATTCGGGAAGCCTGAAGTATGTAGCCAAGAGTGGCAGCGGGTGCAGATGCCAGCTGCCGCCACCTGGGAGGCGGTATCGTAGGCGTCTATTGCAGTTTTAACCTGTTGGTTATTAGATTTGATACCCCTGGTTATGGTCTGGAGTAGCTCTGAGCTAAGTTCCTGTTTGGGCAGAGTTTCTACCACTTCTCTGAGGGAATGCCAAAATACATACTCGTATTGAGAAAAAATAGCCCTGGTAACTGGCAATGCGCACACCCAGGGTTGAAGCAGCAAAGACTCTTACCTAAGGTGTCTATCTTGCGATATTCTTTGTTCATTGGTCAGGCTGTAGATCCTTGAGGAAAGACAGCCTTATCGTTCTCTGCCAAGACTACGGTGGCGTCAGCAAAGGCTTGTGAGGCCAAAATGGGGCATCCTTGGGAGGGGTATACTTCCTATCTGTGGACTTGGCCACGGAAGGAATGAGAGACGGATTCTTCCACACCATCTGAGAGAGGGTCTCGAAAGAAGACTGTACTGGAGGGGTTAAATCCAAAGGAATCTCTGGGACATGAAGATATTGGAGTCGCAAAAGCCTCCCAGGATCGGTTTCTGTAGTCTGGATAGAAAGAGTAGAATTTAAATTTTTGAGCAGAGACTTAAAGGAAAGGTCTTCAACCACAGGCTCTGCAGAAGGATTAATCCCTTTTTCCAGGGCAGTGTCATCAACATCATCACCCAGGTGAAGATCTGGGTCAGGCTCAAAATCATCTCCTGACAGTCCAGGGGGGGACTGTATAGACAGGAAAGGAGTGAAAATGAGGAGGAAGAACAGAAGAAGAAAGAATTGGAGTCAAGAAGCCCTGAAGACCGGCCGGCGTTGTACCAGTCTCCGGTGCCGTAGAGGAAAATGGCGCAGAGAACAAGGAGGAAGGTGCCAGCCAAAGCGGCATGACAAATGGCACCAACAGAGCCCCCGGTGCCGCTGACAGAGCCCCCGGCACTGCAGACGGCACCGATAGAGCGCCCAGCACCGCGCATGGCACCGACACAGCCCACAGTGCAGCACACGGTGCCGACAGGGCACGCAGCACCGTGGACAACGCTGACACATCGAGAGTGTCCTAGGGGACTGAAAACTACGATTTGAGGTAAAAGAGGGAAAAATAGCAGGAGATAGAGGCATCGGTGTGGACCCCTGTGCCGCAGCCATGTGAGGGGGATAAACACCCGAGCATGGAGTCGACAGCACCGAACAAGGTGTCGCGTGACTAGGAAGGCCCAACTGCCCTACCCATCCCTCCAAAACCGAATGGCCCGAAGGCCCCAGCATCGGACTGACCGGCTCGGGCAACTAGACTAACCTCCAAGCCCACTGCTCCATAAGAGTAGCCCACTGGTGAAACCGCTCATCAGAAGCTCCTCCAATAGGCAGGGAGGGGCTCTGATGTCGAGGAGGTCGGCTACCAGAGACAGAAACTGGCGACTCTGACAGAGGTAGAGACTGGCAGCTGGCCCCAATAACTGATGGTCTACGCGCAGACATACCAGAGGATGACCTCGAGTGATGCCGTTTTTTCTTCGGCCTATGTGTCAAAGAAGAACTCGAGGCTGAACGGTGCCGAGAATGGGACTGTTTCCTTTTATGCTTTCAGGGGGACCGCCCATCCCCCTGAGCACTGGACCATCCATTGTCAGACCCCCCCTTGCGGGGAGGGCAGCAGACTGGACCTGGCCCGGCTGACTGAACAGCTTTCATATGAAGTCTCCCTACCATCACCTGACCCGCTCATGGTCGACTCCGTCAATGGAGGGGTAAAGACTTCCATTGTACAATTAAAATATATAATCGGTACTGATTCGAAATAATTCTGCAAAAAAATAAACTAACTATTGTTGCTAGTGAAGTTTAACTCCCGGCGGGCGAGCGACATCGTCACTGAAGTGCACTCGACGGTGGGAAAAAAGGAACTGGGGCGGTTGGAGGGGTGAGGCCGAGATAGTCATTACCGCATGTGCCTGGGCTTGTGGTGCCACTTCCTCATGACTTCATCTCAGCGCCGGCCCTCCTGAAAAAAAGTTTGCTCCTGCTGGGTTCTAGCGCCTCTGGTACTCCCATTAGTGTGAATGAGTGGTGGAGACTTTATGTCCAGGAAGATGCACATGTTTACATTGTTTTTTATCTTGTTGTTTCAGATTAATCTGGAGTAACAAATTAAATCCAATTAAGAGGAATAAGACATAAACCAGAGAAGAACGGCAGTTTGTCTATGATCAATCCCATTTATTTTCTTGGTAGAGTTTTTTTTTAATGGTAACTTGTGACCGTTAGTTCTGGGGCATCATCAGCCTTGGATTCCATATTTCCACTTCCACTGTACACATTTTCTGGACAGATGGGACACAGGCCCTTTGAAAGTGTTCAGGGGTCTGCCAGAAACTATACCACAATATGTGTAGATTTTTTTTTTTTTTTTTAAGAAAATCAAACTGTGGGATATTACTAGACAGATGGTTAACGAGGGTACTAAAAAGAATTTTATATGAGAAGATCCTGAATATTTTCCTTCTGCCACATCTGGTGTTTGATTGTGTACCAAGAATTTAGGAACACTGGTTCACTGGACATTTATGAGAGCCCAGAATTCCCGCTAAAATGTGAGATGTATAGTGGTTCTGTCGCCACGACCATTTAAATGTTTGGAATAACCAGACATATATGTTTCGAGGAAAAATACTGCATGAGAAAGTTGTGGTTTTTTTTCTTCTTCAAAATAGAAAAGTACAGTTATGTAAGAACTTACAGTACCTTAACAGTAGATCTTCGAGAGGAGCTCTTGCAGCAGGGAACACATACAGGACCATGCCGCCAGGCACTAGGAACCCACAGAAAAATTTCTAGCTAGCAGTCCACAGTGGGGGACTACCCCCGATGTTGGCCCTGCCCCGACGTCCCGCGTGGTATAAAAGGAGCAATCCCCCAGCACCACCTCAGTTCACCCCGCCTGAGACCCAGCTGAGATATAGGATGGGGAACCGAGGAGGATCCCCCAGAAAGAAATACAGTTACAGTACATAACCCGGGGACAGGTGGAAGGGAAAACCACTTGCTGCAAGAGCTCCTAGAGAAGTACAGTTATGGTAAGTTCTTAGCATCTGTACTATCTCACTTCGAGAGGGAGCTCTTGCAGCAGGTAACACATATAGGACCGAGTCCCAAGCAGTACAAGGAGAGAGTCAAGTTGGAAGGGTGGTAGATTAGTAGAAAAACAGTGTCCTTGGCACTCCTTAGGAGAATAGTCCCTGGAGAACCGCAAGGCCAAAACCTGCTCTACTGGAAACAATGTCCACACTGTAGTGCCTACTGAAAGTGTGGACCGAATTCCAAGTAGCAGCTCCACAGAGATCTGCTGCAGACACATTTTTGAGGGGCGCAAAGCAGGCTACGACCTCTGTTATGAAATGACCCTTGACCAGTCCCAGCAAGGGTTTGTTGTACTTTTGGTAACAAAATGTAATGCAATTGACAAACCATTTGGCCAATGTCTCCTTGGTCACTGGAGCCCCTAACATTCTTTGGGCAATGGAGACAAACAACTGGTCTGTCTTTCATACTGCTAGCTAGAATTTTTCCTTGGGGTCCTGGCACATGCCGGCATCAGTCCTAATGGTGTAACCTGCTGCAAGAGCTGTTTCTCGAAATAAGGTCAAGGCCTCCCTTCTGTTTGAGTACTCTGAGTAGTAGACTGGTAGTTGGATGACCTTATTTAAAGTAAATTAGGACACTACCTTTGGAAGGAACTTAGGATTTGTACACAGGGTAACCTTATTCCTGTGAAACATAAGGTAAGGCTCTTTACACATCAGAGCCTGCAGCTTGGAAATTCTTTGAGCGGAAGTATTGGCAACTAAAAATAATGCTTTCCATGAGAGGAAGTGTAGCTTGCAGCTTGTGGCTGGTTCAATGGGAGGCAACGTAAGCTTCTCTAACATAAAAATAAGGTCCAATGGAGGGACAGGATCCCTCCTGGGAGGCTTGATGTGCAAGATACCCCTTAGGAAGGTCTTACACCAGTCCATTTGTTTCAGAGCTTTCCCATCCATCGATGCATGGTAAGCTGACAGCGCAGAAAGGTGCACCTTAATGGATGAGTAGCTGAGTCCCCTGTCTGACAAGGAAAGAAGGTACTCTAGCACAGATTCCACTGGACAGTGGAAAGGGTCCAAGGAATGAAGGGATGTCCATAAGCAAAAATGTTTCAATTTCATAGCATACATCACTGGTTGAGGGTTTTCTTGCTGCCACGAGAACCTCTGCCACTCTGGAGGATACTCTGAATCTGTCCCTGATCAGGTCTGCAGGAGCCATGCATGCAGATACAGAGACCAAATATTTGGATGTACCAGAGTTCTCTGCTCCTGGGAGAGCAAGTGAGCAGATGGGGTAATGGGACTGTCGGTTCTGATGCCAATTGGTGGAGCAATGGAAACCAGATCTGATAAGGCCAAAAAGGCGCTATGAGAATTGTGCATGCGCTCTCTGCCTGCAGCTTGAGTAGTACTCTCTGAAGGAGCGGAAAGGGAGGGAAGGCATACAGGAACCTCCTTGTCCAAGAGAGGGATAATGCGCCGTGCCACAGAACACCAGGCCCTGGATCTAGCGAGCAGAAACTGGGCAGTTTGGTGTTGTGTGGGGACACAAAGAGATCCAGTTCTGGCCAATCCCACTGTCCGAAGAGGTTATCTATGACTTCTTGCAGCAGCTCCCATTTGTGACTCTGCGATTGAGAGTGGCTTAGACTGTCTGCAAGGTCACTGTGAATCCCTGGAACGTGAACAGCTGTTATTTCAGGTTGTGATCCACTGCCCAGTGCCATATTCTCATCACTTCCCTGCGGAGGTGGTAAGAATGCATGCCCCCTTGCTTGCTAAGGTATAAGACAACTGGAGTTGTTGTCTGACTGGACTAACAGAGGCCCTGGCATGAGCATGGACTGGAAGGCCTGCAGAGCATACAGGACAGCCCTCATCTCCAGCACACTGATGTGGAGATTGCGTTCCACCGAAGACCATGAGCACCTTGTTTGGTGGGATGCCAGATGCACACCCCAGCCCATCCCCAAGGCGTCAGTAGTCACAACTTGCTGAGGACTGGGTTTTTGAAAGGGAATTCCGATGTCCAGCCAGAAAGGGGTGAGCCACCACTCCAGAGTGTGGTGTACCGCTGTGGAGATCCTGACTGGTTGGTCGAGATCTTCCATGCGTTGATCCCATTGAACCCTGAGGCTCCACTGCGGGACTCTAATGTTCAGGTGGGCCAGGGGAACTGTAGTGATAGCTGCAGCCATATGGCCTAAAAGCTGCAGCACCACTCTGGTCGGGATTGGATCTGTGGAGATGACCCTCTAAGAGACAGCTCTTAGCCTGTCTGCTCAGTCCTGAGGGAGAAATTCTTTTCCTTGGATAGTGTCCAAGACCGCCCCTATATACTGCATTTTCTGGGTAGGCCAGGGGAACGACTTGGAGAGATTCAGAGTGATCCTCAAGTCTTGGAACAGTCGGATGGCCTCCTCTGTTGAACGACTCAGATGTTCTTCCATAGGTGCTATGAGCAGCCAGTCGTCCAGGTAGGGGTAAACATAATGACCCTTTTTCCTGAGAGCTGCTGCCACGACTGCTAGGCACTTGGTAAAGACCCTTGGGGCTGATGAGAGGCCGAATGGCAGCCCTCTGAACTGACAGTGTTCTCCCTGGAAGATGAAGAGAAGATACTTTCTGTGGGATGGCAGGATCTTTATGTGCATGTAGGCGTCCTACATGTCCAGGGAACAGAGTCGATCCCCTTGGTGGATCATGGGCAACAGACCAGGCAGAGTCACCATCCTGAACCTTTTGCACTCGATAAAGTGATTCAGTTGGCTCAGATCTAGTATGGGACGGAGGTCCCCTGTCTTCCTTGGCACAAGGAAGAAATGGGAGTAATATCCCCTTCCCCTGTGACCTGGAGGTACCACCTGAATCGCCCTCTTTTGCAAGAGTGATTGGATTTCTGCTCTTATTAGGGCCGCATGGGATGGGGAGCAGTGGGTGGTAACTGGTGGGTTGTCCAGTGGAATCTGCATGAACTCCAGTGTGTACCCTCTTTCTATTACACTGGATAACTCATTGGTCAGTGGTGATACTGGACCATCCTCTGGGTTAAGGGAGAATCTCCCTCCTACTGCCCCCCCTGAAACTCCACCAGAGGTGGGAAGGGGGCAGGCTAGGAGTCACGCCGAAACAGAGGGGTTGGGCACGGGTGGTCTGGCATTTTTTGCATTTTTGGGATCTTCAGTGCCTGAGGGCAGGGGAGGTCCCCTTCTCCTAGATACCTCTTTAGGTTGCTGATGTGTTCCCTGTTGGCCCTGGTTCTTATGAAAGGGCCAGCGTCTAATAGCAGCTGGATCCGAACTGTATATTCGGTGAATGTTGGAAACCGACTTACCAGAGTCCTGAAACCTGGTGATCAGCTTCTCGGTGTCTGGGCCAAAGAGAACTGACCCATGAAAGGGTGAATTCAGGATAACATCCTGCTGATCCTGCCAAAATCCTGAGACCCTCAGCCAGGCATGATGCTTCATACGTACCCCTGTAGCAGCAGCTCTGGCAGTCGTATCTGCGGAGTCGTATGAGTTACTCAGGACATGTTTGCCTACATTGATGCTGGACTAAATAACAGCCATAAGCTCAGACATTTTATCAGAATTTGACTGTGCTTTAGCTAAGTCCATTGCCTTGTTCAATAATGACTTTTGGTACATAACCATATGTGCCAGGAAGTTCAGGGACCTGACCATGAAGGTAGCAGTGGAATATACTTTTTTGCCCATTTGATCCAGCTTCTTAGACTCAAGATCAGGAGGCTGTGAACTCATATGCCTAGGTTGCTGTGCCCTGCCACGAGCTGCGGTCAGCACCATAGAGTCTGCATTGGGCTGTTCGCTCAAGTGAGGCTCTCCCTTTAGTGTCCTGTATAGGCAGTATGCCTTCCTTGGGGCAGCCAAAGTAGTGGAGGGGTGCTTCCAGGCCAATTTTGTGATGTCCTGAAAGGGCTCCACTAGAGGAGGGATGACCAAGGGTTTAGGGTTGTTTCCCCTAGAAATTTCACCAAGCGACGTCTTTCTGGGTCAAGCTCCTCTGTATCCCACTGATTAAGATATTGTATGTGTCTCATTATGCCCACAAAAGAAGGATCATCTGGAGGAGATCTGGGAGAATCCTTCTTGCAATCCGGAGAGGACAGAGGGAGCTCATCCTCGGAGGAGGAATAATAGGAGGAAGAGTCCCCTGGATCTTCATCTTACGACAAATGTGGATGTCCCATTAAAGATGGTATGGGCGATGCATGACCATGGCTGCTAGGCGCTAGCGACCCCCGATCATCGTCCCTTGATGACGGGTGGTTAGGCATCGGAGGCAGTCTGGAAGACCTCTGAGGTGATGGCTCTCGGGTAGAGGTGGCGGTGGGAGATGCCTAGGACTAGGCAACTGCTCCCGTGGTCTGGGTAGCAGGTCTACCTTTGTGGTGTTCCACCATGAGTTAAACAGAGTTCCTACCTCCGTCATTGGAACAGCAGGCTAAGCTGGTGGTGGGGTAGGGACGTTCGGTGCCCCTGACGGCGGCCCTTGCAGTACATTCAGCACGGCCATCCAGTCTACCGGTAGATTTCCATCAGGTGTTGGTATCGGAGGCTCTGGGGTAGAATCCCCTGGAGGATGGACTTCCGGATCCTTAGGAGGAGGCGGTGATGGTGGGTTTGAACCTCGTTCAAGAGGCCTGGGCATTCGGTCCTTAGGCGTAAGACCTGTCTCCTGATCCAACGTCTGGTCTTATAAAGCAGACGGCCTTTTAGGAGGGGGCGTCTGGTCCGGCTCTGACATGGAATTGCAAGGCCCTGAGGTCTGATGATTCTCTGAAGCAGTCACTGCCTTCTCTCGAGGTGGAGGGTGCTTCTGGCAGCGCTCAGATTCCTGGCGTCTGGTGGAGTCACCCAGCACTTTCGACTTTTCGAATGACTCCAGGGTCTTACGGGTGGTAGACTCCGACGAAGCACCAGAAGAAGACACCTGTCCTTCTGGCTTAGACCCTAGTGACTGCTTCTGGGGCCTTAAAGCCAGGGATGCAGGGGCAGATGAATGCCCATGCCCAGAGGACTCCTTGCCATGTGAATGGGAGAAGGCGGGAATCATCATGGCAGAAACCCTGGGAAGGGCTAACGCACCTGGGGGAACAGATTCCAACATCCCACTGGAGGCAGAGGACTTGAAAGTCTTGTGGGGGGACCTAGGGCAGGATTCTGACCTGGCTCAATCCTTGTCTCCATGGTGGTGTTTCCTGCCCGATTTCTTCTCTTTGGGTGAGGAATCCCTGGCTGAAGAGGAACAACTGTGTCCCGAATGGCTCCTCTGCATGGCGGCCACTTGCTGTTCCTGTAGGTAAGCCTTCAGAGTCTTGAGTCGGTGGATTCGGATCTTGTTGTTTAAATTTTAATATTTTTTATTTTGAAACAAAGCAGAGTTTGAGTACAAATACAACAACACATATGACCATATCTACTGATACAAGTCAGGATACAGAAGTACAACTTGAAACAACATAAGCAATTTAACGAGACAATTCTTGAAGCAATAACTCTGCTAAATGGAGAGAAGCTGTCTGGTATTTTCGATAAGTCACCAACCTTCCAATACCTCCCCCCATCCCCCCACCCCCACCACCAAAGGGAATACTAATCTTCGCATGGGTTCCTTTTCCAGGAATGGACGTTCTCATCAATGAGTACATGAGGGTATTGTCAGTGATATACCATGCATGTTGTAAGAATAAGTACGGACCAAAGGTGTCGGGCCCTGTATAGTCAACAGGGTTTGCAACAGTGCCCAAATCTTCTTGTATCTGGAAAGACACCTAGCAAGGTTTGCAACTAGGCATTCAGCCTACATTGCAAACAGGATTTCCCTATACCATTCCAGAAACTGGGGAGTAGTTTGATCTAACCAATGCCGCCAAATTACCTTCTTGGCACAGGCTGAAATCAAGGCCATATGAGGTCTCTGATTACCTATTAAAATCCAGAGAAGTCCCCTAAAATGCAAATTTTGGGTCTGAAAGCATCCGAAAGTCCCAACAAAGGGTCCAGATGGGTATGGATGGAATTCCAAAAGGGAGTGACCTTTGGGCATGTCCAAAGAATATGGTATAAGGAACCAGGTTCCTGTCTACATCTGTTACATAGATCACTAGGGAGGCAACCACGCAATCGCACCGGGGTATAGTAGAGGTTGTGGATGATACAGAATTGCATGAGATGGTATCAATTCCATCGAATAAAGCGATACATATGTTCCCAGATATGTACACAGTTCCTGGAAGATGAAATCGGTGGAAGAACTTGGTCCCAAACGTATACCCTGGGGCCCTCCCTCACATCCAGAAAGGTTTGCAGGGAGCGATAATAATATGATACCAGGTGTGAGGTGGGGGCAGAAGATATCAATGGCTATATCACAGTACTTGCAGGACTTTGCCACTGGCCAGAGCCAAAAAACTGTAGAAGCATGTAGGTGATTTGAAAATATTTAAAGCAGGATGAGGAAGGCCAGTGAAACTGTTCTCTTGCTATCTGAAAGGGAAGCAGCTTACCATCCAGAGTTAATTCTTCGACTGTTTCCATCCCCATTTTGGTCCTGGGTCTTGTTGTTAAACTTCTGGCAGTGCAGGCAGTCGTCCAGCTTGTGGCCTGGGACCAGGCAGATAAGGCAGACCAAATGGCTGTCTCTAGCTGGTATCTGCTTGCCGCTCGCAGACTTAGACTTACGCCGCAGAGGAGATGAAGAAGACTTGCACAAAGGTAATAGGCAAGGAGAAAAAACTAAATGATCGCTAACTGCTCAAAGCATGAAAATGGCGGTGAACTGCAAGAGAGGCATCTGTGGAGCTGATACTAGTGTGTCAATGGCGGGAAAAGAACTGGAGATGATGCTGGGGGACCGCCCCTTTTATGCCACGTGGGGACGTCGAATAGGGCGCATGGTCCCCACCTTGGACAGCTAGCTAGAAATGTTTCCGTGGGGTCCTAGTGCCTCGCAGCATAGTCCTATATATGTTACCTGCTGCAAGAGCTCTCTCTCGAAGTAAGAGCTATGGGTCACCTCTTTTTTTCATTCATGTTTCATTGATTTTGGGCACAGCTAGCAACAAAATAAAAATAATCTTTATTTAGTAGCATGAATTATATGTTGGTGTATGGGGTTATTTCGAGAGAATTGAGTATCATGTAGAGACTTCAGTTCTTTTTGACTGTTTAAAATGGTGCATTTGGTAACTTCGCTGTCAGTATGTGTTAAAACAAGTAACATCACTGTCTAAAGCAATGGAAAAAATTAACCTGGAACGTGATGCAGTCTATGGGAAATAATCACTTTCTGTGTCCTCTAGGGTACTATCGGTCTATTGGAAATATGTGTCCTGGGTGCCTCCTTGATACCAAGCAGGTAGCAGAGTTGGATAGTCATAATTGGCATTCCTGAATTACTTTTTTGGGCTTTGTTTTTTGTTTGATGCATCATTTCTGATTTTTGTTTTCATGTTCTAATGATTATGTGTTAATTTGTGTTTTAGTTTTTGTTTTGTTGTTTCTTTCAATAAAAAAGTCCCCTACTCTTGTTTGGTAAGTGCCATGGGATCTTTTTTCCACCTGGACAGCGAAGACCTCGGTTTAGCATGTCATCCGAAGGATGGCACCTCAACAGTGCAGCACCCCACTTGTGCTGTACTAGTGTTAGTTACAGCTAGTACGCCAAGTACCTGGTGTAGGGTCAGAACCCACAGCCATCCGATCTTCTGGTTAACTCTGCTGATCTGGCATGCATTACTGAGACCGGGCTGGATGAAAGTGCTGGACCTGTGTTGGAGGCTGCAGTCCCAGCCGGGAACTCGGTGATACACCGTCCGAGACAGGATCACAGGGGGTGGGGTGTTGCCATCTGTTTTAAATCTCTTTTAGATATTGTTGAAATCTTAGCGGGACCCACTAAATCCTTTGAATACGTCATGGGTGCAGGTGTTGGTTGTAGATCACTTCTCATCTACCTCCCACCTGGTGGTGAGAGTGAATTCCTGCGTGAACTAGCGGAATTCCTTACTGGCCTGCTGTTGGAGTTCCCCAGATGGTTGATTCTGGGGAACTTTAATGCCTGGGTTGTTGATGAGGATTCGTGGTTTGCTAGGCCTTACACAGGTAATTACTTCTGCTACTTAATCTTTTTGTCCATTCACAGGCTCTGGTCTTCCATTGCAGGATGGAGATCACTGACCTGATGGTGGAACCACTTAGTTGGTCAGCTTATCATACTATAAAATTTGGAATTGAGGCACTCTGCTATAGACCTTCCCCTATGGATCTGGTCCAGTATCGTCCTATGAGGGGTGTGAGCCCTGATGGTCTTATGGCGGTGCTGGATATTTCCGGCATTTCAGGAGACTGCAGAGATCCTGAGGACCTCATGCTAGCCTGTGATAAAGCTGTTATGTGCGCCCTTGACTCCCTGGCCCCTCCGTGTCCCCCCCTTACTTTGTGCCCAAAGTCTCGTTGGTTCGATGAAACTTTAAAGGAGATGAGGCAAGCAGGTCGAAGGTTAGAGAGATGCTGGCGTAAATCGGGCATGGTGGCAGACAACATTAGACTGGTAGCATATTATAAAGAATACCAAGTGGCAATCTCTTCTAAAAAGTCAGAATTTCTATCCTAGGAGACTGAGTTAGAGAGAAATCGACCAGTTCCACTCTTCTGGGTTGTAGATAGATTGTGTAATCCAATCTATCTTCAGTCACGGTGAACTTTTTCATAAGAGATGTGTGAAGACTTTGCTTGATTCTTCGCCAATAAGATTGCCACCATCAGATCCGAGATTCAGTCAGCACCTGCTATTCAGTGTTGCAGTGATCTGCAAAAGGTGACATGTTCCCAGTCTGTCTGGTCTGACTTTAGCCTGATTATGTTTGAAGATACTGTACGGATCATCAAGAACATGCGTCCATCTTCTTGTAGTTTGGATCCGGACCCTACACACCTCTTAACAGAATGTGTGGAAGTGACTGGCCCAGTCCTTGTTAAGATAGTCTGTTGTTCGTTGGAGTCTGGGATATTCCCAGACTCCCTGAAGGAGGTGGTAGTAGTACTTCTCCTAATAAAAAACATCCCTTGACCTGGACTGCTTAGCTAACTGCAGACTGTTCTCTAACCTACCCTTTATAGGTAAGGTTGTAGAGAAAGTGGTTGCGACACAGATGACCATATAACTAGTAGCAGTAGTAAAAAAATATTTTCATACAGGAAGACATGTCATTTAGGTTGTGCAACCCAGTTTTCAAGACAGCCCTGTCAGTATTAACGTCACCTAAACATATACTTGTAGTATACATATAAATAAACAACCTCTCAGAATACAATACATACGTTCAGGACTTAATACACTAAATCATCTGCCTCACAAAATACCATACACACGATCAAGACAGCTACGCATGATATCTATTATCCTCTCCAGTCTGGGTTTCAGAAGAGTCACAGTGCTGAAACTGTATTTGTTCAGGTTCTTAATGATGTCTTGGTAGCAAGAGACAAGGGGAGCCAGTCCATCTTGGTTCTTCTAGATCTCTGAAGCATTTGACACTGTGGATCATGGGGTGCTGCTAGACCGCCTGCAGACCCAAACTGGACTGTCTGGAACAGTGCTAAGATGGTTTCATTCATTCCTCATGAGCAGGACTCAAAGGGTTGTGTCAGGGATTCGTTCACGTGCCCCTCTCTCTCTGTCATGTGTGGTCCCCACAGGGCTCTGTACCCTCCACCATGCTCGTCACAGTTTACATGTTGCTGCTGGGAGACATTATTAGGAAATCCGGACAAGACAGAGGTACTGGTGCTAGAACTAGGTTGCATTAGCTTGGAATCCTCGGCAGAAAACCTTCTGGGCTATGGCGTGGTGGTACTCAGCTGTTGCTCATGGATCAGGCTCAGAATCTGGGTGTTATATTTGACAGCGGCCTGACCTTCAAATCTCAAGTGTCTGCTGTCATAAAAATCTATTTTTTCCATCTAAGAAACATAGCCCAGATCATGCATCTGGTCCCACCTGGTGATCTTCCAACATTAGTCCATGCCTTTGTTACCTCACGCCTTGATTACTGCAATGCTCTCACCCTGGGGTTACCAGGGATTGATAGCCATCATTTGCAGCTAGTGCAGAATGCGGGCGTCCAGGCTACTGACTGGCTTACCTAGATTGAACCATATTACGGAAGTGCTCCATGATGTGCACTGGCTGCCAGTACACTGACGAATCCTCTTCAGAGTAGGCTTAATGATTTTTAAAGCTCTATATGGACAAGGTCTGAGTTACCTACAGGATCTCCTCCATCCTTACCGTCCCCTTCGTTCCCTCTCTTCTGCTGAGGAGGGACTGCTAGAGATTCCGAGGGTATGCTTGATGAACTCTGGAGCCTGCTCCTTTGCTTTGCAGCTCCTACCCTGTGGAATTCTCTACCTCGCCAGATAAAGGACTGCCTGATAGTTGATAGCTTTAAATCTACCTTAAAAACTCATTTTTTTTAATTTAGCATATCCTGAACTCAGCTACAGTTAATACTTGACCTCAGTTTATTGTTTGTCAATTGTATCCTGTTTATGTTACATTCTGTTGGTTTTCATGTATTTATAAAGCGCTGCGGTCTTCTTGGAACAGCGTTGTTAAATAAAGTTGGCTTGACTTGACTTCTGCCCCAGAGATGACTTTGCTATCTACTGAACCACTGACATTGCTGTCAGATTTAAGATCCTCATCTCCCAATTTAGCTGCTGCTGTAGTCAGGCAATGATTTCTGTTGTTGCAAAATGTATTTTTTTTAATATTTTGTAAACTATGCTACCTGACTGCACCACACCATCATGAAGTAAGACACTGCACACTCCGTCGTGCTCCATCTAAGCAGGTAATGTACATGTCTCATCAATGCTGCCTATGCTGAGTAAGTATCCCCATAATTACCAACTCCTTTTGACACAAAATGAATCACTTCAGGATGAGCAGCTACTTACTGTTCCTTCACCTGTCTGACAGCAGCTACATCTGAACTCCTCATTTTTGTTGTCCTTGCGAGTACAAAGAAGTGAAGTAATTTAAATGCTGATAAGAAAGACAAACAATATGTGGGATGCATAAATGACAGAAGAAGGCAGATACTTTCCAATCTCTGTGGCTTCTGCAAACACATACAGTATACAATACAAACAAAAGCCTCAGACCCTGTCTGTTTTTTAGCTCCACAGATAGGGAGGCTGACTCTATCCAAAACGCAGTTTAAACTTGGAAAACCTTTTGAAGTCAAGTCAAGAAGGATAAAGTAGAACCCCTGGAGAAAAATGGCCTACAGGATAGTAAGCAGCAAGGGTTTGTGCCAGGGAGGTCTTGTCAGACAAATATGATAGTATTCTTTGACTGGGTAACCAGGGTAGTTGATAAAGGGTATGCAGCAGATTTACTATACTTCGATTTCAGTTAGGCATTCGACTCAGTGCCACACTGAAGGCTCCTGAAGAAGATGGGAGGATCGGGGAATAGCTGAGGAAATAGCAAGGTGAGTAGGGAGCTGGTTCAAGGGGAGAGAGCAGAGTTGTCGTGAATGGGTCAGATATGGGAAAGAGAACACCAGCTGAGTTCCACAGGTATCTGTCCTGAGCCCAGTCCTCTTCAATATGTTCATCAGTGACATGGGAGAAGAAATCCAGAACAGGACGTGTTTATTCATGGATAGCACTAAACTCAGCGGTAGGGTGGACAACGCAAGGGGATATAGGAGTTACAGAGACCTGCAAAGGCTGGAAAATTGGTCCAAGGTCTGGCAGCTGAAATTTAATGCCAAGAAGTATAAGGTTATGCACTTAGGGAACAAACACTTCAGAACAGAGTGCTGAAGGGGGAGGGAGTCAAGAGGGATAAAACATCAGAGGAAAAGGATCTAGGAGATAGTATTAGTGACTCTTAAACCAGCCAGTGTAACAAGGCTTTCAGCAAGCCCAACAGAATGCTAGGGTGCATTGGGAGAGGGTTCGAAATTAGAAAGAAGGAGGTGCTGTTACCACTGTAAAGGCCGTTGGTGAGGCCACATCTGTAGTACTGTGCCCAGTTCTGGAGACCCCACCTAAAAAAGGATAGGGACAGGCTACAGAGGGTACAGCGCAGGGTGAGCAGGATTATTCAGAGCCAGGAGGGCAGATCCTATGAAGATCGGCTAATGGCACTGAACATGGATTAACATGATCTAAAGACATGATCTACAGACCTCAAACATGGGAGAATTCAGATAAGGCATTGGTGGAAGCCACTGGCCCAATGGCAGGAAAATAGAGGTGCTGCTGATGGGGGACTTTAATCTGCTGGATGTAGACTAGAGCCTCCCAGCTGCAGCTTCTAGCAGGAACATCCTGGACTTCCTGCTGGGGGCGTTTCTCAGGCAACTAGTTAGGCAGCCCACTGATAATGAGCCAATACTGGACCTGGTGCTCAATAACAGGGACAGTATTGCAGACGTCAAGGTGGGAGGCCAGCTGGGGACCAATGATTACTGTACAGTGTGGTTCAACATAAGGACGGCAGTGCAAGTGAACCAAACAAGAACATGGGTCCTGGACATCAGGAAGGCAGATTTAAAAAAAAATGGGTGAATGCTTCAGAGACAACCTAATGGGGAATGACTGGGGTGGGGTGAAGGAACAGTGGTCTATGCTAAGGGAAGGCATAGCACAGGCACCAAACTGCTTTACATCACAAAGGAAGTGAGCAAAAATGAAAGGAAAAAGAGACCGCTATACTTCTTGAAGGCAGTGACTGAAAAAGTAAAGGCTAAAATGGTAGCTTTCGGGAGGTGTAAAGAGATGCAGAGGGAAGAGGACAGGGAGGTGTATCAGGAGAAGTAGAGGGCAACAGGGAAAGTGGTGAGGAGCACAAAGGTGTAAACTGAGAAAAGAATGGCTCAAGGTGTAATGAAAGCAGACAAGACATTTTTCAGCCATGTAAGTGAAAATAGGAAGACTAGAGGAGGGATTGTGAGGTTAAGAAGGGCAGGTGGGGACTGTACACAGGAGGATCAGAAAAAAGCAGATATCCTGAACGCTTTGGTTCGGTCTTCACAATGGAAGGGGAAGGGGATGAGCCACATAAAAGTAACAGGGGCACTGGAGAGGGTGAGGTAGACACAAGTCCCTTTACAGAGAAGAGAATCCTGAAGGGACTCGCAAATCTGAAAGTGGACAAAGCTATGGGGCCACACAGCGTACACCCAAGGGTACCGAGGGAGCTCCAGTATGTACTAGCTGCATCTCTGAGAGTTCTTTTTAACAACTCACTGGAAACAGGAGTGGTTGCAGAGGACTGGAGGAGGGCAGATGTAGTCTCATTTCACAAGAGCGGTAGCAGTGAGGAGGCTGTCAAATACAGGCCAGTCAGCCTGATATCATTAATGGGGAAGCTAATGGAGTCACTTCTAAAGGAAAGGACTGTGGAGTATCTTGAATCCAGCGGGTTATTACACCTAAGGCAACACAGATTCACAGGGCAGAGGTCATATCAGACAAATCTGATAGATCTGTTTGACTGGATGACCAGTAAAATAGATCAGGGTGGGACTGTGGATGTGTGTAACCCTCCTACAAATGGGGGAATGGGGGTTCCCGAAAGTCTTCCATGAGTGTGCCTAAATGCCCACTGCCAGGCTGGTGTCCTGTGTCTTAGCGCTTTAAAAGTGTTTATGAGAGTACCTTAATGCCTCTGTGCTGTCTCTTTAAAAGCTGCCTATTCACAGTGAAATAACTAATCTGAGTGGGGGCCAAGTAGCTTTAGGCTCAGTCCCGCCCGGGCTGCCAGATAATCGCTCCATTCTGCTACTGCTAATTGCGCAGAGGGAGCTTTACTCAAAGCTGTACTTATTTGCTGTTTATCTATTAGCCTAGTAATGTTATGGAAGTTTGTCTAACCTGCCTTTTTTGCAGCATGGACATTTTGATATTGCACCACCATCTTGGTTCTGGACTGATATTGTGGACCAATCAGTACCTTTGGGGACCCTAAAATGATGTCGGTTCCCAGGGGTCTTGTGGGAGCAAAATTCTGTAGGAATTGTAGTTTTGTGACTTTGGCGCCTAAATGGATCTGGAGGGGGAGACATTATATTGACAGACAGATGGATCAGCCAACCGAACCTTTTGGATCCTGGGGAAAAGTCCCAGGTTGCTTGCAGCAGAGGGTCAGTCTAAGTTGGGAATCGAAAGAGTGAACAGCTTGAGATATTTGAGCAGCAGCTTCAGCGTAGTTCACGCGGGAGAACTGTGGAAGGGCTGAGTTTTTGGCCTGCCTGTCTGCTGTCCCTTGTGAGGGAGCTCTCCAAAGAATCAGACTGCATCCAAGGTTGTAAGACAGATTTAAGCCACTGAATTTGTGACCAAGCTTAAAACCTGAAGACCGAAGATTTGCTGAACGCGATCGTCCTGTCAGGACCTTCATTTACCGCTGAACTCCCGGGTTTTGTACAGAGACTCCGTGATTGCAACCGGACTGTCATCCATCTGGTATAGTGGTGATTACTTTACTATAAATGTGCTGTGTGCTGCTAGTGGGTCGCGATTTGGATCCCTACAGTGTGTTTAACTGTGTCTTGCTTGCTGGAAGCTGCATCCAGCTTTCTCAGACTCACATCTGAACTGTTCCTCAGTCTGGGCCTTGTCACACTGGCCCAGCCAGATTACTCACGCCACAGAGAAAACCATCGACGAGAGACCTGCCCGGGGATCAGCCCCCTGATCAACGCTTTGAACAGGAACAATTTGTGTGGGCCCTGCTTCTCCTGGCATTCCAGCTTATCAACCTGCAGTCTCAATTTTGTCCCTCCTGTGTCCTGTATTGGGTATCGTGAGTAAACGCCAGGGTAGCTCCCTGCAACATCAGCTAAATCAAAAGTGTTGTCATCTAATTCACTTGTTGTTTTCTTGTCACAAACTGAGCCATTCGGCTCCGGATTACAAACTGTGTGTGGTTGTGCATGTTTCTTTCTTCCATCACAGGGCCCCAACCAGCTGCGACACTGGCCTACTCCAGGCAACGTTCCAGGCTAGCCCACCTTACTCCCACATGGGTACCCAGAGTGTGTGACTGTGTAGGGACTCTGAAGTGCACGCATGACTGCCTGATTGATTCAGCCTTTAAGCAAATCAACCTAATTACGCCTCTCCCTTGTTCAAGTCCCCTAAATAAATCAGATTGAACTCTTTTTGCATTTAACCTGACTGTGGTCCCAGTTTGTGTCAAAAGTACTGTACTGTTGCTATTTGCTGTGCATAACCTTGTTTTACAGGGGGATGTCCAGGGTCGAGCCGGAGGAACCAGCCCTGGTGGTAAGTGCAAACAGTGTGGGGAATTGTATGTTGAATACAGGCTACTGTGAAAGTGTTTGTTACATATTGTCTAGGCCACTAGAGGGGGAAGGGGGGGGTTACAGTGTCCTGGAGGGCTGTACCCAGGTTAGCCTTGTTACTAACAACCCTGTCCTCTGGGTGGAGGCACCCATTTCAGTAACCAGGCCCCTTAACCTGCAACTAGCCATGCAGGAAGGGGTAGTAGCCCTTGGGATAGCGCCACTTAGGGGTTACAAGTGACTTACACCGATTTTATTGAGACATCTGACAATATTCCACGAAGGAGGCTCATAAGAAAACTGGGCAGCTAGGGGTCAGTCCAAAGGTGGTAAACTGAGTAACAAATTGATTAAGGGATAGGTGACAGAGGGAGGTGGTAAACGAAGTTCATTCTTGGAAAGGAAGTGTGACCAATGGGATGCCATAGGGCTCAGTACTGGAACAAGTCATCTTTAATGTCTTTATAAGCGACACTGCAGATGAGCTAGAAGGGATGGTATGCCTCTTTACAGATGACACTAAAATCTGCAAGAGGGTAGACACTCAGAGGGGATGGAAAGAATGTGCAGAGACCTGAGAAAACTCAATGAGTGGTCAAGGGCATGGCAGCTGGGTTTCAATGTGAAAAAGTGCAAAATCATGCACTTAGGGCACAGACACCCAGAGGCTGAGTACAATACAGGAGAAGAAGTACTAACGGTCACTAAACAGGAAAGGGACCTGGGGTAATCATATCTGATGATCTCAAGGCAGTGAAGTAGTGTGACCAGTCAGGGTGTACAGCCAGTGGGAAGCTGGGGTGCATATGGACGGATATCACCAGCAGAAGGAGGGAGGGAGGGAGGTGGTGTTGTCACTGTATAGATCACTGGTGAGACCCCACTTGGAGTACTGTGTCCAGTTCTGAAAACCACATCTCAGGAAGGGCGCAGACAGAGTGGAGCCAGTCCAGAGGAGGGCAACTACAATTGTGCAAGGTTTGATTTGAATCCCTTCAAGGAGAGACTAAAGGACCTCAATATATACACCCTGGAAAAGAGAAAACTGAGGGGGATAAGACAAAGACCTATAAATACGTCACAGAGATAAATAAGGTACAAGAGGGGAACATTTTTCAGAGCAAAAGATGCACAAGAACAAGAGGACATGCAATGAAGCTGGAAGGGGGTAAATTCAAGACAGATGTGAGGAAGTACTTCACTGAAAGAGTAGCGGATGCCTAGAACAGTCTTCCAGTTTAGCTGGTGGGAGCAAAAACAGTGGTGGGCTTCAACCATGCATGGAACAGGCACAAGGGAATCTTAGTGGGAAGTCGGGTGGGTGGGTGAGGGGGGCCTGGAGATCAAGTAGGGTCTGTGGTTACAGTATAGGCAGGAAAAAAACATCGGCAGACTGGGTGGGCCAAGTGGTCCTTATCTGCCGGCAAATTCTAAGTTTCTATGTTTCAAAACCAGAAGAGAAAGGGGGGATATGATAGAGACCTCAAATTCCTGAAGGGAATTAACAATTTTGACTATGAGGAACTGTTTACCAAGAACAGAGAGGGTAGAACACGGGGTCACAAGTGGAGGTTAATGGGAAAAAGGTTTAAAAGGGATGTGAGGAAGTATTATTTTACAGAAACAGTGGTTGAGCCATGGAATGATCTGCTGGTGGAGGTGGTGGGTGCCAGCACCATAGATGGTTTCAAACATGGCTGGGATAGAGTTAAGGGTATAGCAGCTACTCAGTGGGACAAGGGAGGCAGAAACGCAGAGAACCAAAGGGGGACTAGTATAAGTGAAGAGCCCACAGACACAGTAGGTCCTGGGGGTATGACAGCGTAATATGGGCAGACTGGATGGACTGTTGGTCTTTTTCTGACACCATCATCTATGTTTCTATGTAATTTAACAAATTTAGGGCTATGCCCATAGTTAAGAGGGGGAAGAGCTCCTCTCCCGCATCCTATTTAATCCAGCAGGCTGCGCACCGCCCTGCTTAGAGCGAGTCACACTCGCTGCGCTTGTTGGTGTGCTGGGTTTTGGTAGCTCCCCCCCGCTCATTTGTCTTGTCTGGCATCGTTTTGTGTTTTTTGCCTCCTCTCCTTACTCCTCTGTTGTCCTTGCTTGTCTGTTTCTCTCCATGCCTCCTTTCTTTTTTGGGGGGGGGGGGGGCTGTTGCCATGCTGTGCTCCCAACCTCTTTCTGATTACCGCTTGCTATTCTGGCTGCTCCTTCAGCCGCCGCTATTCTGCTCCTGCTACCTCTCCGGCTTACCTGTCTTCGTTCCTTCCCACTGCTTCTACCTATGCAACCCTGCACCATGCAACTAATTTTATTTATTACATATTCGAAGAGTACCTTTGAGTCACAGACTGATTTACAAAGGTTCCACGTCACATAGATTGTATACAGACAGACATTACAGCAAGTGAGCTCAGAGACAGGTACAGATTGTTTACAAAGAATCAATCAAGCTAACATTCGAAATACTTGGGTTACTTATTAAGTAAATTACATTGTACACATATGACATAGTCATGAGCAACAAAGGATGGACACTAAGAGAAGAGGCAGGCTAGTGGCCATTGTTATATATTAAGGAGGAGGTGGAGGACAGGGAATCAGTTGCAGTTACAATTATTGGAGGATAGGAGGTGAGCCCTAAGTAGGGTTTTAAATTGTCCTAGTCTTTGTTCATTCGCCAGGGTGGAGGGAAGGCTGTTCATCCACATGGGGGCACTAAAGCTGAAAGACCGTTGAAATTGGGAGGTACAGCTGGAGGGAATAGAGAAGAGATGGCGGGCTGAGCTATGGGTACACTTAACCTTGGGGTTTGGGAGGATTAAGGGTGCGAGTCCAGAGGGGGAGAGGCTTAGGTTGATTTTTTTTAGCCATCAGACAGGTATGGAACCTAATCCTGTTGTCTAGATTAAGCCAGTTGGTAGCACTAAGGTGTATGTAAGACGGTCACATCCTAAAACAAGACGTCTGGCTTTGTTTAAGGAGACATGGAGTCTAGCTAGGGATGAAGTGCTTGCTGCCCCGTATATCAATAGGCCATAATCTAGCAGGGAGAGGACCGAGGAGGTGACAGTGAGCCTGAGGGCATCAGGGGTGAGGCAGTGCTTGAAACGGCGCAGAAGCCCCATCCTAGCATTAAGGGCCTTGTATAGTTGGTGGATGTGTTCGTGGAAGTTAAGACCTGGGTCCAATGTGATGCCCAGATATTTAAAGAGTCCACCTGCTCCAGAGGGGTGTAGTTAGAAGTTAGAACTTGTGGGCATAGCATCTTACTAGTGTTTTGCGGGTGAGAGAATAACATAACTTTGGTTTTGTTGTAGTTGAGGATAAGGCATTGTGCAGTGAACCAGTTTTCAGTGCAGCTGAATGAGGTCTGAAGGAAGCGGTGGAGTTGTGGAGGGTCAGGGCTGGAGGAGAAAATGACTGCATCGTCCACGTATAGTAGTAGATTGCCAGGGCAGGACTCAGGGAGGGAGTTGAGGAAGAGGCTAAAGAGCAGCGGACCCAAAATGGACCCCTGAGGGACACCAGAGAGGACAGGTAGTCTATTTGAAACTGTGCTACCGATTTTGATCTGTTTATATTGGTTCAAGAGGTAGTCGGAGAACCATCCCAAGGCATCCCAAGAAAGACCCAAACTGGTTAAAGTGGTTAGAAGAAGGGAGTGGTTGACGGCATCAAATGCCTTTGTGAGGTCAATGAAGACAGCTCCAGTGATGTGCCCCTTATCCAGTGCAGAGTGTATGTGTGTGGTAAATTCGAGAAGGGCCGTGATTGTGCTGTGTCCCTTGCGGAAACCATGTTGCTGCTTGCAGAGAAGGTTGTATTTGTGGAGGTGCTCCGTGAGCTGATCAGAAACAATCCGCTCTAGAGCCTTGGAGAGGGGAGGGAGTATGGAGATAGGGCGGTAATTATTTGTATTGGAGCAATCCCCTCCTTTAAATATTGTTGTGATGGAGGCAGAGTTCCACTTGATGGGGAATTTACCTAGGCAAAGGGAGCAGTTTAGGATGTGAGTAAGGGGGCAAAGAACCTCGTTTAGGGTGAGATGAAGGAGCTTCATGTCAAGAGAGTCGGAGCTGTATGAGGAGTGGCTGAGGGCTGCTTTGAGGTATGGCTCTGCAGTCAGAGTCATGATACAAGCGCGCGAGGTAAAGGAGGGGCTGCAGGAGGGGGAGGGGGAGAAAGGGCGTTGGTGCGGAGGGTCAAAGAAGTTAGGAGGGAGAACATTACTAAGGTTAGTGAAGGCATTATTGAAGGCAGAAGCGATATGAGAAGGGTCAGTGGTCAATGACCCGTTAACCATGATCTGTGTTGGAACTGGGTTGGGAGCCTGACCACGGATTTCATTAATGTTGTTCCAGAACTTGCGTCCAGAGCCCCAGGAGGAGGTTAGTGAGGATTTATAGTGCTCCGTTTTAGCTTTGCTAATGGCCCAGGTGCACTTATTCTGGGCCTCTCTGTATTGATGCATGTCAAGCGGGAGTCCAGATTCTAAAGAGCATTGCCACAATGAGTCTCTTGCCCGCAACAAGGCCGTGAGGCGATCGGTGAACCAGGGCACATGGTTGCCTTTAACCATTCTTTTGGTGAGTGGGGCAAATTTGTCACATATGTTGTTGAAAGACAGGATGAAGAGGTCAAGAGCTATTTCCGGGTCGGGGGAGCTAGTAATGAAGGACCAGTCCATGGCTCTCAGGTATGCTTTAAGAGCTGCTAGTTTACCAGGGCCAAGTTTGCATTGGGTTATGAATTTGGGAGGGGATCAAGGGGCTTTGCAGGACCAGAAGCAGAGAACTGGGGAGTGATCACTAAGCGTGTCTGGGAGAACAGAGACATTAGAGATTTTGTGTGGACGATTGGGGAAGACAAGGTCGAGCAGGGAGGATGACCCAGTGCGCAGGTCAAGATGGGTAGGGGAGGTGACCACTTGAGAAAGGTCTTGGGCTGTGGCAGAATCTATGAGCAGGGAGGCGTCCTTACTTAGCCAATTTGTATTAAAGTCGCCTAGGACAATCATTTCCGCGTGAGATGGTAGAGTGTCCAGATAGGACATTATCGAGTGGAAGGCTACTTTTTGGTCCCTGGGTGGACTGTATACTGCAGTAATGTATAGCGGGTTGTGGGCACGACCCAAGGTAAGTTTAATGGTGAGGGCCTGTGGTCCTGGTCCCAACTGAGGGGAGGAGAGCTGCTGAGCGTGTAATATGTCCTTAGTGTAGATGGCTCAACCACCCCTGCGTTTACCCTGTCTGTCCGCCCGCTAGAGGCTGTAACCGGCAAGGGTTACTGAGGAGTCCGGAACCCAATGGGTGAGCCAGGTTTCAGTCACGGCTATAACAGCAGGATGATAATGCACGACCCAGCCCTGGAAGGAGTTTCACTTTTTTAATATTCTGCAGACACTGAGGGAGGCGATGCACAGACCACCTGTAGAAGATTGGGAGGGTGTTAAGGGTACTGGGGGCCCAGGATTTGGATGGACATTGCCTGACCTAAGAAGGAGGAGGAGAAGTATGAGCCATAATGCAAGGCACCAGGACATCATCCTCTTGTTCAGGTACAAGAGACTGGCAGAACGCACAGAGGAAGAGATGGTAGGAATGGGGAGAAATTGTAGATAAGGGGCAGCCAGGTGGAGGAGTCGGCATGAGAGGTGGGAGGGCTGTATTACCTGGTGCAGTTGGTGAGGCTGCCAGTGACCGTAGGGCGAGTCCAGAGTTGTGCCCCGAGGATGGTGACCATAGTCGGTATCTGGTGTGGGGGTCGTATGCACAGTCCTGTTTCAAAAAAGGTGGGTGTGAGAGGATAACCAGGAGTTTATCAACTGCCAGGGCGCCACATAATTGACTGTCTCGGGGGGGGGGGGAGTTGATGGGGTAGGGTAGGACAGGGGTCTGTGCAATGGGTAGTAGATAACACTGGAGGAGAGTAAGTGGTAGCATTCTATCCCTGTATGTGAGAAGTGTAAGGGATAAGAGAACTCAAATGTTGAAGCAGAAAGAGCAGCCTCTAGTGGCGAGAGCATATAAGCTGCTAATGGTGAAGTTGGCTGATTGGTTTGGTTGAGAACCCCTATATAACAGAATGCCGAGCAAGGGTGGTGGTGGGGGTGGTGGGGAGCCGACGCCCTGCGTCGGCAGGGACAACACAATGCCAGTGCTTCCACGGAGTCGGGAGGGGATCTCCTCGCCACATACCTGTTCAGTTCTGGGGATGGGGAGGGCGCCTTGCTTCCCGCGACCCTCACGACCCTCTGAGGTGAGCGATCTGTGAAGGAAGATACAGGAGGTAAGAGGCAAGCAGATTTATACTCTGGCAGGATGAGGGGCGAAGGAAGGCCGAATTAAAAATGAAGAGACCATCAAGCAGGCTCCCCAATTCGGATTAGCAACCGTGTTCCTTTATCTGCTTACTGGCCCTGATTAAACTTAATTTTTTTTTTTTTTAGGCAGGGATCTGGACACAGTGAGAGGCAGGAGGCCAGGTCGGGAACCAGAGCACACTACAAACAATACATAGTCCACAGAGTTATTCAGGGAGGCAGCACAACGCTGCTCCAGCCCCAGGGCCAAATCAATTATTTTTTTCTAGCTTTAAGGGCTCGATTAATTACTGCTTTTGCTATAAGGTCTACAATAATTACTGGCTCAGCACAATACGTTTTTTGCTTTAAGGGCTACAATCAATTACTGGAACAGTACTGGCTTTTAAGGGCTGCAATTAATTACTGGCTCAGTACAGTACTGTTTTGCAGGTATTTTCAGACATATTACAGGTATGCAGCATTATTTAATATAGCCCTTAAGGTACAGCTTGTCCCAGCGTTCTTGGTGCTGTTAGAGAGAGAAATAATGCAGTGCAGGAGACTATCTCCAAGCCTATGCCGACAGAAAAAGGCTCCAAGTTCAAACAACACCAGTGCTTCCACGGAGTCAGGAGGGGAGCTCCTCACCATGTACCTGTTCAGTTCTGGGGATGGGAAGGGCGCCTTGCTTTCCGCGATCCTCACGACCCTCTGAGACGAGCGATCTGTTCAGTTCTGGGGATGGGGAGGGCGCCTTGCATCCCGCGACCCTCACGACCCTCCAAGGCGAGCGTTCTGTTCAGTTCTGGGGATGGCGCCTTGCTTCCCACGACCCTCCGAGGCGAGCGACCTGTTCAGTTCTGGGGATGGGAAGGGTGCCTTGCTTCCCGCGACCCTCACGACCCTCCGAGGTGAGTGATCTGTTCAGTTCTGGGGATGGGAAGGCGCCTTGCTTCCTGCAACCCTCATGACCCTCCGAGGCGAGTGATCTGTTCTGGGGATGGGGAGCGCCTTGCTTCCTGCGACCCTCACGACCCTCCGAGGTGAGCGATCTGTGAAGGAGTTTGCTTCAGGACGCACCCGCTTCCGGACTGCAGATCATCATCCCTGAAGCCTCTTCTCCTCTTTCTCCGCTCACAGCTACAGCAGCCTCGCTCGTACCGAGCATTAACCAGGACATTAACATTACTCGCTGCAACAGCGGGTCCGTGCCTTCAGCTTTCCAGTCGTGGATGTCTCCTAATCTGACTCATTCGTCGCTCATGAATTATGCTAGCCCTGGCCTGCCCTTGGTCGAATAGCTCGCTCAGCATCAACGTCTACTATGCCACAGTCGATACACTGTACGCATCCACTAGTGTCTCCACGCATCGCTAGCGTATAGCAGACATGGCGCCTTTGACTTTTGCATCTCATACTATCTATTTTAAGTGTTGTTACAGGGCGTGTTTTAAACTCTTTTTCAACATCAGTGTATGATGTAGTTGAGCTGCCACCAAACAGCTTCTGCATTACTGCTCATTGGTAGTGACATTACTGCTGAAACAACACCAGCCAGTTGTCATCAATGCATTACTATCTCTGTTATTCAGCAATGCCTCCCCATTGCTCTGTCCTCTGTAATGGACTGTCAATATCTAGGATTCAGATACCTCTGGCACGCTGAACGCATTAGTGTTCATTTTCAAATACTAAGGGATCAAACTTGTCAATTACTTTACTACACTGCGGGAGACTTATGTTATACTCTGCAGTTACGCAACCATTGCCCTCATTTAATTGCTGCAACTCCCCTACATTGCATATTGCACTTCACCATAGCTTTCATGCTTGCTGCCATCCCCTATGAATTTTGCATCTAGGATTCTGCTGCACTCACTCCTGTATTCGTCCTGGCAAGGCCGCAGCACTCCATGCTTATGTGATCTCAGCACGCCGTGCTCATTCAGATCACCAGCTCAGCTCTCAATTAATCGGACTTCACTTGACTACCTTCGCTAATCTGGCTGCCCTATGTGTGAGTTGTGGTTTACTACTTTCTCTGACTGACCTACGTGATCCAGCTGCACATGCTATCCTTCATGGGGTTTAGCTGCCACTCTCTACTCAACTTACCAGCTGACCTACATGTGGCCCAGCCATGCTTGCTAGCCTTCGTGGGGCTTAGCTGCCACTCTCCATTCATTTTACTACCCAGGATTGGATACACCGCCAGTTATTCCTCACCTACGGTCCTACTACCCGGATCTTGGACGTTGCGGCCTCACTTTACCGTTCTTCCTTACTTCCATTTGACATGGATATGCTCCTTCCCTCCATTGGATTACTTCAGGATTACATCGGATATTTGCCTCAATTCCCTAGGATGCTTCTTGCTTTACTGATTCAGCTCCTTCGGGGTTGCTACTACTGTTTCATACTACCTTCCTTATCATTGCTTGAGCATACGACACAGTTCTACTGTAGATTTTCAGATGCCATTTACCTCTGGTCGAGTTGCAAACAGGTCTTTTCATTGCATACTTTACCATCCTCGATTATCAGGAAACGACAGTCTACAGCACCCTTCTACTGCTCTCATACATATGCCTCAGAATATTTCTATGCTGCACAGAACTGGCTCAGGATTATGCTACCATTTACAATACCGTTGCGATCTGTTCCCTACTACCTCGCTACTATTTTGCATAGCATGTAATTCGACATACTATTGCTTTCTCTCCACTGCTCTACAACCTGCCTCGCCCCTCAGGGCCGGAGGTTCACCATATCGCACTTCGATAGACCCGCGCCCGGGCCAGAGGTCCCTTGCTATTACATTACTACACCATAATCGCCTGCTTCTATGACCTGCTTCACCCATAAGGCCTAGGGTTCAGCTACTTCTACACTATACCTGCCTTACCCAGCTTTGAGCCTAGAGGTTCGCATGTTCTCCTATACGCCTGCCTCCCACCATGTCTGCCAGCCTTAGGAGCTCCTTTCTACTATGGACTCACTTCCAGGATTTGTTTAGCCTTACGTTATCTATTATTTGACTGCTTCTGCCTTGCCACTTGTCTCATGAATTACTATCTCACTCTTTCCAGGACACTTAGTTGAGCTTCTCCAAGACTTTCAATATCATGATTTATGCTCTACGGCTTGGACCCTGTGACGACGCTACTTCATTCGACTCAGCTCTTCAGTTACCCCTAGTTATGACTCATACGCTCTACTATTCGGGACTCGCCAGACAATTCTCACCAAGTCAGTTCTAGCTACTGTACCATTCTGGCTTCAAACGTGGATGCCTTCATCATTATGCACCTATTCTGATCGCAGACAGTACTTCAGTTTTGCTGTTTCCAATTCCTCATGCTCCTCGCTGTACACCGTGCATAATTTTGATGTACTACTCCTCTGCTACTACGTCTACATCTTGCAAATTCATTACTACTGCTACTACTACTGACCTACGTACATGTCCACTTCTTGCCCTAGTGCTCTTTTTACCTGCTTCGCCCTTATAGGGCCTAGAGGTCATCATGACTAACTCACCGATTTTACAACCTACTTCGCTCCTCCAGCTGGAAGTACATCTGACTTTTGTCTACCGATACACAATAGGATATTGACCTGCTTCACCTACCTGCTTCCCCTTTCCAGACTGGAGGTTCCTGCTGCTCTGTCCTCCCGGATCTGGCAGCATATGCCAGTTCCTGGGCTTCATCGCTACAGTCTTCTTGCAAAGCTCGCCAAGCGGAACACGACCCAACTGTCCTCATTCTCTGGACATGGACGCTTAGCCTTGATTCCTGGTTCTCCTCTGAGAAGTCCTCACCTGAAGAGCTTCACTACTGCAACTTGTCGCCTTCCAATTCATATCGACCATGGATTCCACTTTACTATCATTCCAATCTACGCATGGATTCTCGAACTTGGAGTTTACTAAGAGGATGTTTTCTCTGTTTGCCTGACATGTCACAATTCATTACTTCTTCAGTTCTCCATTTCTCTGGATCGGGTTCTACAACTTTGGGGTTCAGATTAGCCAATTAACTTACATTTTATTTAGGATTACTCTCCTTTAGTATGCCCAGAAGGATGGGCAGGTCAGTAGCCATGGGTCCTCGGAGGTTCCCCCCAAGGGGGTTTTTCCTCTCCTGCATGCTACTGGTCACACTCTCCGGAGTTGGAGGAGGTGATTGTACTGCTGCTCATTTTCTTGGGGGTGTCATCCTACTCGACTCCTTCGACAGTCAGATACAGAACAATTGTTGATATCATTACTTTTTGGGGGGGTCTCATAAAACTGGACTAAGCATCCTTCCTACGGTGGGATATAGAGAAAGGCCAAAAACTATCAAATCATAACAAGTGACTCATCAGTTCATGCATCTAAGCACCTTGCATATACGATCCAGTTCATATGTACTATAATCACTGACTTGCTCATGTCTATACTAAGTACCTAAGCATGAATCATTTCATACTACTAGTACCTTGCAAGCATTATCCTACTTACTGTTCTGGCCTCTGTATCCAAGCACAACCTACAGCATCCAACTACAATATGTAACATAAGCACTGAGCTCTGAACCACAGTTAAATTTAGGGCTATGCCCGTAGTTAAGTGGGGGAAGAGCTCCTACCCCACATCCTATTTAACCCAGCAGGTTGCGCACTGCCCTGCTTAGAGCGAATAGCACTCCACACCATCCTCCCGACACCTCCTCCTTCTGCGACACTCTTATCCCACCGGGGGGGTCTCAAAATACTGGATTAAGCATCCTTCCTACTGTGGGATACAGAGAAAGGCCAAAAACTATAAAATCATAACAAGTGACTCATCAGTTCGTGCATCTAAGCACCTTGCATATACAATCCAGTTCATACGTACTATAATCACTGACTTGCTCATGTCTATACTAAGTGCCTAAGCATGAATCATTTCATACTACTAGTACCTTGGAGGAGTAGTGGAGGAGGGAAATGATGAAATTAGAGGAGTAATTGATAAATGCCTGGATCAAACTGGAGCGGAGGGAAGTTCTGCTGGGAGAACTGCAACAAGGGTAAAAGGGGGAAATAATGTGCAGGATGAAGAAGAGCTGGAAATGAGGGAGGGAGATTAATGGAAGTAAGCAGGGAGTAAGAGGGGTGGAATCTTAGTGCTGGGGGACTCAATACTAAGAGGAGTTAGGTGGGGTAGCAGGGAGAGCATGTAGTCGCATTTGGGTGGAGGCCATGCCAGGAATGACAGCGGAAAAGTTGGGACAGTCTGTTCTGAAATATGCTAGAAGGGGTAGGGACAAGCCTCATTTAATTATACATCTTGGGACAAATGACCTGGCTGACAAGACAGTAGATATAGTCCAGAGGAGGTTTGAGGAACTAGCACAATTATGTGAGGGGCAGGAAGATCAGTAACTTTTTCCGAGATACTTCCGGTGCCAAAGGCAAGCACAACAAGAAAGCTGAGAATAGAGGAATTTAACAGATGGCTAAGAACTTGGTGTTGTGCTAAAGGGCATGGGCTGTTGGGGGGGTGGGGATGGACCTGGGAGGACAGTAGTCTCTATGCCAAGGACAGACTACACTTGAGTGAGGAGGGAAAGAAAGTGTTGAAACAGAGGATGGAAGAATATATAGAGGAAGTTGGGAATTTAAACTAGGAGTGGGGGGTGGCAGTTGGGGAAGAGATATGCAGAGACCACAGGTTGGGAAACCATATGAGCTTACCCCCCATAACAGTGACAAAGGACAAATGGCAAGTACTGTTGGTGATGCTAGGAAAGCAGGGCAGGATGGGAGGGGGGGAAAGGGTGGAAGGTGGTTCCCTTAATGCTAGGAGCCCTGGGAGGAAAACTGCAGAGTTACAAGTTCTCATGGCAGAGGGAGAGGTGGACATTGCAGCCATCACGGAAACATGGGCCACCCAATATAATGACTGGGACCTGTCTGTACCAGGATACAGGTTATTTCGTAGGGACAGGATGACTGGGAAAGGAGGGGGGGTGGCACTATAAGTGAAGGAAGGACTGAAGTGTGTAAGGGAGGAAGGGGAGGAGGGTAGTACAGAGTCACTTTGGGTGCAAATCCAGGATTCCAAGAATAGGATTCTTAGAATGGGAGTGCTGTACAGGCCACCATCTCAGATGGAGGAGTTAGACAGGGAACTAGCGGGACAGATCAGGAGGACCTGCGAGAAGGGTAGTGTGATGACTGTGGGGGACTTCAACATGCCAGGAGTCGACTGGAGCACCCCAACAACCAGTAACAGAAGGGAGCAGGTACTGCTGGATGCCTTCCAGGACAGCTTCCTACTGCAAATGGTCAGTGAACCAACCAGGTTAGGGAATACCCTTGACCTTGTGCTGGCAAATGGGGACTTTGTGAGAGAACTTACAGTGGAGGAACCGCTGTCAGGGAGTGACCACCACTCAGTATGGCTCACATTAGATATGGGCAGGAAGGAGTGGAATCTGGCACAGAGTGCTGGACTTCAGGAGGCCGACTTTGGGAGGATGGGGGAAGTGGTAAAAGGGTACCTGGCCAGAATTCAATCAAGTATGGATACTAACCAGAGATGGGAGCTCATCAAGCTGGGGATTGTGGAGGCAACCAAAACCTGCTGCAAAGCCCAGAGCAAGAAAGCTAGGGCTAAGAAACGAGCTGGTTGAGCAAGGAGGTCATGGAAAAGGTAAGGAGGAAAAAGCTGCCTTTAGGAAGTACAAGAAAACAGGGAGGGAGGACAGAGAGGGTACTTGACAGAATCAAGGAGGTGACAAGGGCAGTAAGGGGAGCCAAAGCATCTACGAACTCAGGCTGGCACAGGGCATTAAGAAGGGAGAAGGACTCTTTAAGTACATCAGGGAGAAAGGAGCTGTAAGGACCACATAGTAAGGATTAGGAAGGAGGGGTTGGGTGGAAGCAGGAATGCGATAAGGCAGAAGCACTAAATGAGTACTTCTGCTCAGTATTTACTAAAGAGAAGAGGGGTGACACCCAAGGTGGGAGAAATGGCAGGCGAGGGGGGGGGGTGACAGATGGGAAATCATGGAGGCAGAGTTCGAGAGGGTTTGAAGGCACTGAGGGTGGACAAGGCACCAGGCCCAGATGGCATCCACCTAGGGTACTGAAGGAGCTGGCAGAGGTCTTTGCAGGACCTTTGGCAGACCTATTTAATGCCTCACTACATTCGATGTGTGCCTCCAGACTGGAGGATGGCTCATGTGGTGCCCTCCACAGAGTGGCCCCAAGGATGAACCGGGAAACTACAGACCAGTGAGCCTCACATCCATCGTGGGTAAGCTAATGGAGACTATCCTGAAGGAGAGGCTGGTGGCCCTCCTAGAGGCCAAAGGACTACAGGACAGCAGACAGCATGGCTTCATACGTGGCAGATCCTGCCAAACCAACCTGGTTGAGTCCTATGACTGGGTAACTAGGCAACTGGACAGGGGCCATGCAGTGGATGTCTTGTATCTGGACTTCAGTAAGGCATTCGACTCGGTGCCACATGGAAGGCTGGGAAGGAAGTTAGTAGGCACAGGGCGGGTGCAAAGCTGGTGAGATGGGTAGGAAACTGGCTGCAGGGAAGGCAACAGAGGGTGGTGGTGGGTGGGGAGCTCTCACACCCAAGGACAGTGACGAGCGGTGTCCCACAGGGTGGGTGTTGGGACCAGTGTTGTTTGGGATATTCATTGCAGACATATCATGGGACATCAAGAGCAAGATCAGTCTGTTTGCTGATGATACCAAGGTTGGCGCGGTGGTGGATGACCTAGGGGGATGGCAGGGGTTGCAAGATGATCTGGCAAAGCTTGAAACCTGGTCAGACACCTGGCAACTGGGCTTTAATGTCAAAAAGTGCAAGGTACTGCATTTTGGGATGAAGAACCCAAGGAGGACTTACCAGCTAGGGGGAGTGCAGCTAGCCCAGACAGAGGAGGAGAAGGATCTGGGTGTGCTCATTACAGGGTCAATGAACAACTCGGCACAGTGTAGGAAGGCAGCTGCAAAGGCCAACAAAATGCTGGGTTGTATTGCAAGGGGTATATCCTCGAGGAGGGAGGAGGTGATTCTGCCACTGTATGGGTCATTAGTTAGACCACACCTGGAGTACTGCGTGCAGTACTGGCGTCTGATCTGAAGAGGGACATTAAGTTGCTGGAGGGTGCAGCGTGAGGCGACAAAGATGATCAAGGGTCTGGGGACTTATCATACGAGAGGAGGTTGAAGGAGTTGAACATGTACTCACTGGAGGAGAGGAGAGACAGGGGTGACATGATTGAAACCTTTAAATACATGAAAGGAATAAACAAGAGCGGGTACAGAGGGCTGTTCAAAGTAAGGGAGGGAGGGCCACCAGGGGCCATGATATGAGACTGGAGCGAGGAAGGTTCAGGAGAGATGAGAGACACTTTTTACAGAGAGGGTGGTGGCTGGGTGGAATGCATTACCTGCAGAAGTGGTATGCAGTAGAACAGTGGACTGCTTCAAACGA
The DNA here is from genome assembly GCA_016271365.2 of Neoceratodus forsteri. Lineage (NCBI taxonomy): Eukaryota > Metazoa > Chordata > Ceratodontiformes > Ceratodontidae > Neoceratodus > Neoceratodus forsteri. The sequence goes on along the minus strand of CM057456.1, from coordinate 684,475,978 downwards.
GGATGGGACAGGACAAGGGGGAGGGTTAATGAAGGGGAAGGGTGGAAGGGAGGGGCAGCTGCAGAATAAGGGGTGCTAGCTGCACATTCGAGCAGATTTGATAGACCTCTGGGCCTTTATCTGCTGGCAAATTTCGTATGTTCATATGTACCTTGCAAGCATTATCCTACATACTGGTCTGGTCTCTGCATCCAAGCACAACCTACAGCATCCAGCTACAGTATGTAACATAAGCACTGAGCTCTGAACCACAGTTAACTAAAATCTTGCGGCATTATCTCTCATTCAAACAGAAAAGTCAGCAGCCCAGTTGGAGAGATGTTTGTCCCTGCAAACAACTGGGAAAGGAGTCCTGCAGCCAGCAAAGCGGCTGCAACAGGATCCTCCACAGTGCTTGCTCACTCTGAGGTGCGCATGAACCAAAACCTGCCTCTAAAGCCAGCTTTGGCACGAATCTCCCTCTTACTCACTGATTTTTCAGGGTAAACATGTTCATCAGCTCAGAGGATGGAGCAGCTTCTCTCAGAAATCTTGAACCGTTGTGCCACTGTTGAGGTTCAGGTGGAAGGAATACAGAAAACAGTAGAAACAAAAAGGAGATTATGGCTTTCACAGCCAGAACACTAACTGTCGAAGGTACAGTCAACGCCACCCTTCATGATCAGCACTTGCTTTCCTCGAGACTGGAGGACCTGGAGAACAATGTTCTCGTACAGAACCTAAGACTAATAGGTTTCCCTGCTACAGTACCACCCGATGAACTTATGGGTGAGGTTCAAATGGCTCTAATTATAAGTTCTGCTATACAGCATCCCCTTTGGATTTGGATTCTGTTTTTTGTCCTTCTTTAAGCAGTAAATTTCAACAGAGTTGCATTAGATGTAACAGACACTGTGGCTACACAATTGTCAGGTGCCAGATACATTATCCTAACATTTCGATATTTGTCTGAAAGAAATACAGTTTTACAGCTGGCCAGACAAAGAAAACAGGTTATGTATCCGGATGCCAGACTACATCTCTACACAGATTTCTGCCTTATGACATATGCAAGAGATAACGTTTTCTAGCAATATTTTCTGAGTTTAAATGTGTTGCTTGCCCCAGCTCTCCTTAACGTAACTTTTCAGGGGAAGGTAGAAATGTTTGAAGAACCTGATGCCCCAAGAAAGTTATTCGAGAGCAATGTTCAGGTACCTGAAGAACTGCATTCTGATTTCAGAGAAGATGAAGAAGTCACAGACTATCATCTGACCAAGTCCACTGCCTCATATCCTTCCTTAACCAGACTCCAACACTGTGATACTTTTGTGTGTTTTTTTCTTGTAATGTTATAGCTGTTTCAATAAAAAAAGGCTGACAGGGATAGAAGATAATTTTATTCTGCTCTGTTTTGCATACCAGTTTCCAAAGTGAAGAACCATTTTCATCACACTGGTATTCTGACTAGCCAAACTACTAGCTATTGAGAGGGAATACTAAATTTGGGATTTTTGTAATCTGCCTCCCACATCACACTTATTTACCCTGTATGATAGTGTTTTCATTACTTTTCCTATATGTATTGACAGGGAAGAAAAATGCTTGGAGCACAGACAGATTTTACTATGAGGGTAACTTTCTTTTGTCTTCTCCAAATAAAGTAGCAGCTTATTTTACAGTACTTTAAATCCCCCTAAAATAAAAAAAAAAATGGTTTTGTTCCTTTTTTGATCAAGTTGTTAAAAGAATACATGTTATACTGATTTTTAGAATGAGTACAGTATGTTGTATTTTTTCTTCCATAATGCTTTACTACTGTTGAATCAGGAGGGCAGGCTCTCAACCCCGTCCTCACTTCTCCCATCAGGCGTCTGTCTCCCCAGTCCTCCAGACTAAGTCCTCCATGGATCTCCTGCCAAGGTGGAGCCCTAGCCCAAGGGACACACATCCAGAAATGCCTGTGGACCGAGCTGCGGTGCGGGTCAAAAGGGAGCAGGCAGGACTTCATGTAGCCCACTTGGCTCTTTTCCATTTTCTTCCCTCCCCCACTGCAGTGGCACACACACACACACACACTACGGAACAGCGACCCTTCCCTTTGAGTCGCTCACACCTGCACAACCCCAGGGCCTCCACCAGGTGGCAATCAGAGGCCAAAATGGCTGGCCACCCCTCCCCAGGACAGAAAAGAGTCCTTGAGATGCAAAACCTTTCTTTCCCTTGCCGACCCCCAGTGACCTGGGTCAGTTCCTAGACCCAGGTTGCTGGTGTGACAACAGGTGAGACACAAGCTCCTCAACCTCTGCACCACTGGGCTGCTGTTTTGCATTATATGCATGTTAATTCCGGTGGTCTCTATGACTAAAAATGAAATTAAAAAAAAAAGAAAATGATTCAGCCGGTTCTACATTCTGTTTGATATGTCTACTTAACCAGAGACGATTCACACACTTTAAACATTTTAATCTAATGAGGCTCCACTGACTTATTTAAGCATCTGGGGTTCAATGCATCCTTGAAGTAATAGTGTCTTTATTTCATAAAAAAAATTGCCATATCCTGACAGCAGAATATAGGTTCCAGAATACATACTAGTACAATGTTTCCCTTGCTGCTCTGCAAAATAGATTCTTTATAACATTTCTAAAAAAGATTGGGACCAACCTGCAATGATGTTTACGCAGCCACCATGTAAACATACTCTTACACTCCAGGCATCGATTCACCTCCTTGTCACCAAGCCAGCGTTCTTCTGCACGGACTTTCTGCTCAAACTCCAAGGCATCGGATTTCTGCCAGAGGGCATCCTTGTCTCTGCAGTCACACAAGAGACTTGATTAGTGGAGCTGCTTTTTAAAGACAAAAACACGTAAAATGAGGTGTCCTTGTCCAATCTAGCTCTGCAACATGTTCACCTCTTAGTGTGTTCACACATCTTTCCACATGCGCTTCCAACAATCCTAAAAATATCAAAATAAAATTCTACATAGAGGAACTTTAAAACAGAGATATCAAAACAGCCCCCAAAAAATTCAGTCGCAATAACTGTGTAAAATTAATTGTGATTATTTCTTGTGTCCGTAAATGAATGTGAAACTTCATGGACATTTTCTAAACCAAAAACAGTTTACATTAATATTAATGAATCTAAACAAGAACTGTGTTTCTATATTCTATATTTTACTAGCATTTGATTTCTCTTTCTTTATTTTATACAGTTCCAAGATCAGGTTCAACACAATTACACACAAAACATGATAATGTGTAGTACGGACATCTTGGCAAGTAGGCAAGGAACTTAAGACAGCAGATATATGCCAGTCTCCATTATTAGACAAGTCATCCTTGGAGTTCAATGACAGAAGTACGTATGAATATATGAAAATGCCAGCAGAAACAGGTCACTGCGGTCTAGCTAGTCTGCTCAAGTGTACAGCTCTCAGACAAATTTACTGGAGCTGTCCCCCCCCCCCCCTTTCCACACAGAGTCTTCCTCCCTTCCCCCTCATCCCCAATTCCCTTTTTCCCATCCATTATGACTCTCCCATTCACTCTGTCCCAATCCCATTTAAAGCTGTCCACTGTTTTCGATGATACCACCCCCTCTGGTAGTTCGTTCCACTTGGACACCACTCTTTCTGGGAAAAAGTGCCTTCTCATTTCCCTTTTGAATCTACCCCCTACAAATTTTAGACTGTGCCCCCTAGTGGACTCATTCCCCCTGAAATTGAATATGCCATCTGTACTAACCTTGTTGATACTTCTAAGGTACCTGAAAGTTTCAGTCATGTCCCCCTTCTCTCTTCTGCTCTCCAGGGAAACATACTGAACTCTCGCAGCCTCTCCTCATAGGGATTGTCTCACAGGCCCTGGATCATCTTAGTTGTCCTACACTGCACCCCCTCCAGTAATCTGATGTCCTTTTTCAGATATGGGCACAAAAACTGTACACAGTACTCCAAGTGTGGTCTCACCAAGGACCTGTACAATGGCAGGATGACTTCTTTCCTGGAGATAACTCCTCTGGCAATGCATTCCAACATCCTGTTAGCTTTGGCTGCTTCTTTATGGCAATCTGCAGAAGGCCTCAGGTCCCCTGTGATGATTACCCCAAGGTCCTTTTCCTTCTCAGAACTGGACACTTGAACCCATACCAACCTGTAACTGGCCCCTGTGTTCTTAGCTCTCAGGTGCATGACCTTGCACTTCTTGGTGTTGAACCCACCTACGTAAGGACATAGACAGTGTAGAGAAGGTTCAGAGGAGGGCAACAAAGATGGTGCATGCATTGCATCACAATTCCTATGAAGACAGGTTGAAGGAACTGAACATGTACTCCCTGGAGGTGAGGAGGGAGAGAGGGGATATGATAGAGACATACAAGTATCTTACAGGGAGGAACAGGGTGCAGGAAAACACTATTTTTAAGCGAAAAAGATGTTCCAGGACTAGAGGGCATGGGATGAAGTTGGAGGGAGGACGATTCAGAGGAAACATGAGAAAGAATTTCTTCACAGAACGGGTGGTGGACAAGTGGAACACCCTGCCAGAGGAAGTGGTGGGGGCTGAAACAATCACGGGGTTTAAGAATGCATGGGATAGACATAAAGGAATTCTGGAGGTCAGGGGTAAGGTGCAACAGACTTCTAGGAAAACAAACTGAACTTACAAGCTCAAATGGGCAGACTGGGTGGGCCATAGGCCCTTATCTGCCGACACTGTCTATGTATCTATGTAACCCCAGCTGCCAGATACCCAATCACTTTTCGAGCCTAGCCTGGTCCCCCTGAGCTCCTGTCAAGTAGGAGGTAGACACAACAGCCACAAGGGAAGTGGACAGTCCTGTGCTACCTGCTGTTGAATAATAGACTAAGACTCTCAGGTGTGTGGGCCACACTGATGGCCCTGCCGCAGTGGACTGCAATTCCACACAGGCAACTCGGGTTCAGGAGCAGAGCTGGCTTGACATGTCAGGGGAAGGGCCCGGCTGTGGTAGCTTCTGCTCGGCAGTGCGCCTCAGCCAAGGAGGGGTGACGATGGGTTCCAGCACCACAGTGGTCCCTACAGCTGTGCCAAGGAGCTTGCCTCACACCGTAGGAACACAGTGACCTTTGATGCTGATGGAGGCATGGCCCACTTCACTGGAGTGGAGAGTGGGTTTGGGGAGAAAATCAGGAAGAAAAGCACTCCTGTCTGTCTCCATGAAGGCTCAGAGCCTGAGCAAGGTATATACCTGATTGTGATTGGTTGACCATCCATGGCACTCCAGACCTTACCTCATGGGTTTTAGCCCACCTGATAAGCTAGTGATGCACATGACCTAGGATCAAATTTCTAGATCCCAGGTCCCAGAAGCCCCTGTTCTCCAGTTCAAATCGTGCATCAGATAAGGCTACAAGCACTCCAGGAGTCCCTGTACTGTAACAAGAAAAGGTAGGCTTGTGGATTCCACAGTAACAGGATTAAGTTATTTTGTTTGTTTAAAATGCATCTGAGCCTGCCCAAGTCAAGAATTAGTGTTTTTCTGTGTAGATTCCAGAAACCTAATCTACTGTACTTGCAGCTGCTGAGGGCTGGTTTGTTCAGGCCAGCTTAGGTTCTTATACTGTTGTTTAGAGCCTTAATTTTATTTATTCTGTCTCTATATTGTTGTTTAGAGCCTTAATTGGTGTTTGAAGCTTTATTTCTAAAGATTGGTTTGTGCTCCTGTTGGCTCTCGTTTGTTGTCTGTGAGAGAAGCCGTTGTTAAATCTGGTCCGTTTTGCTGGGACTCAAGCGTTTTCTGTAATTCTACCGTTTTTGGTTTACACACGCTAAGTCGCTGCTGTTATGAAGGGACTTTTTTGTGTGTATTACTTGTTTCTATATTAAGTCGCAATCTATCACTCTCAAACGGAGCCCTCACCCCCCATGAGCGAAACCACATAGCCAGGTAGCTCAGCATTCTCCAGCAAGCTATGTCCACCCTCCTCACTCTCCCATTTGTCCCCACGGTCGGCTAGCTTAGCCACAGCGTTGCATGCTGACACAGCATCAGCCACACCTCTGACGCGTTGCACTCTGGGGAGCGGCTGGCCTTGCGATTCCTTTGTTCCCCTCTCTCTCTCTTGCGTTTCCCGACGACCCATTTGCTACCCCAGGCGTCGGGAACTCTAGCTCTGGTTCATTTTTAAGCCTTTTTGGAGTGAGAGAGAGAGGATTTTCTCGATGGTTTTGCCACTTCTGTTCCACCGCTTCCCCTCGCTGCTCACACAAACGGCCGGGAAGGGAATCTCACCCTAGCTCTTCACGAGTTCCTCTTTTCACTCATTTGGGCAATTCTTCACCCTTGGGCCTCAGTGGAATCCCCTCCCAAGCGGAGACCACAAGGCACCGGGCCCACAAGGACAGAGGTGATCCAGGATAAATTCTTTAGGCCTATGCCCCTCTCCCAGTGGCCGGCCTACTTGGGCCTTTACTCCATCAGGTCCAGCCCCCTATCCCAGCGGCCAGCCTGTCCAGTATTCACACCCTTAATGGCCCATTTACTTCCCTGCTGCACCTTCGGTGCACCTCTTTACAGCAGCCCCACAGGTGCAAGAAGGGATCACCTCCTGCATGTTCGGGGCACCTCTCTACAACGGCCCCGAAGATGCCAGAATGTTTACCCAGTCACGGACACCATTTTGAGTTAGGACAGTATCAGAACACCACCATTTTGTTTTGGTTACTGCTTTCTCTTGCTCAACTTCCGTTGCGCAGGGGGAGAGAATGCAGGGAGGTGCGATTCTAAACCCCTGCCTCTACCCATCTAGTCATTTGTTCACTGGGGGCACCGTCAATGCATGTTCGGGGGAGCAATTATGGGAATGTAATTTCTTCAGTGTCTGGCCTTCGTTTCAGCCTACCCTTACTGGGTTAGCAGAGGCAATGCATGCCATTTTCTTACTGTTTGGGGCACCCGGCTTATCCCTGGAGGCCCACCATGTCCTCGGCCCTAACCACCCTCCGTTTGCGTCTTCTCTCTCCGCAGATGGTGAAGGCAAGAAAATGCTCCACATGTAGCACCAATCTGATGCCCCATCCCGCGGGACCACAATGCCCCGTATGCCTCTATGATGAGGACGACCTATATCTACAGCAATCTACAGAGATGGGATCGGACTTGCCAGGACCCAGTGTGGCAAACTGGATGGACCCGGGGGCCATCTTTTTACAGAATCAGCAAACAGCGGTGGCCATGATGGAAAGTCAGCAGAACTTCATGTTGAAATCATGGAGAGGCTGGAGGCCATGTCTCAGCCCAAGCTGCCACCGGCCCCACAACCACAACCAGAGCCAATGGCACTGGGGGACCAACAGGGCCCCTCCCAGACCCCAACGAACTACCCCCAATTCCCCCGGTTCTGGACATAGAAGATGAACCGGGCGACAAGGATACTCCAGACGACGACAGAGATGTCCACTCGGATGAGGAGGACATGGAAGTACAGTCGATACCGTCCCTCACTTCCAATTTGTGTTCTTTCAACTTGATACTAGGCCTCATGAGGATAATGAAGTCCACCATGGGGTTTGAGCTTGATGAGGATCAACCTAAATCACAACTCGACCCCATGATCCAACAGAGAAAAGCTACCAAAGAGACCTTTCCTGTATGTCCATCAATCAACGACATCTTCCCTAGGGAATGGGAGTCAGCAGAGCCCGGCAGGATGTCGGACAAGAGGAATCTAGACCACATGTACCCCGTTCAGGTGGACAAGGCCACCATCTGGTGCACTGCCCCCACCATCGACCCCCCAAGTGGCGGCACTCAGCAAAAAGACTGTACTGCCCTGTGGTACCATTTTACTAAAAGACCCCACCGATAAGAAAGTGGAAGACATGCTCAAAAAGTTGTTTGAGATACAGAGCACAGCGACAAAGGCCTCCACGATTGCAATATACACCGCTCGTGCACAAATTCAATGGTTAGAGGAGCTCCTGGACAAGGTAGATCCCGAGACCAGTCAGAATTGCTGGAATGTACGCTCGATGCCGCAAAATATTTGGTGGACATGGCACTGGACACTCTAAAGTCAAACGACAGGGCCACAGCTGTCACGAACCGTGCCAGGAGAGCCCTGTGGCTCAAACTGTGGGAAGCAGACCATGAGTCCAAGACTTTGCTACAGAACTTACCTATGAAAGGCAAGCACATCTTCGGGGAAGACCTTCAAGAGTACCTAAAGCTGAAAGAAGAAGGGAAGGATCTCCTCAAGAATAAAGGCAGACCCACCTACCTCCCCACAAACAGAGATTTCGAGGGGGACACAGATCACAACAGCCACGTAGAGACGTCTCCTACCAAACCATTTCCTTTCGTGGCAGAGGACTTCAAGGAGGAACTCATAATTCCTTCAACCCAAGTTACCACAATTCTACCTTCCAAGGCCGAGGCTCCAAGTGTGGAGGCAGCGGAAGAGGGGAACAGGAACAGACAATGACTTCAGGTCACCTCCATGCCAACCAGTGGGCAAAAGATTAATGCAGTTTTATCACAAGTGGCAGGGTACAACTTCAGACAGATGGGTACTAGAGGTGGTATCTCGGGGCTACGCAAGAAAAAATTACTCACCTTAGTAATGTTGTTTCTTCTAACGGAGTCTTGCTATATTATGACAATTGCAGTTTGTCCCACCATTAGAACTGCTCCGGAGGTGAAAAAGTTAACTCCATTCCATGAATGGAACTTAGAGCACGAGCTCTAAAGAGAAGCTCTGTCTGTGTAGTTTGAAACCTGAACTGTCAGATCTTTACGAGCAAAAACTCACTAAGGTCTGTGTGGAAGCTGTAACCTACACTAGCCAACTGGCTACCTAAATATTAACACCCATTGCTGGTCCCAACACAAAAGACTCAAGTCAGGGGACCAGAACTAATAGCATAATTTAACAATATGAGAGAAATATAAGGAAAAAATGAAAAACACCACACCCCCAAACCCCAAGAAGGGGTGAAAACACATAAAAAGGGCATAAAATAGTGCCCACACTAGGCTGCCCACCCCATACCCAAGTAGAAGTTCTGAGAGGGGCAGGCTGGGGGGGAGGTCATAATATAGCAAGACTCCATTAGAAGAAACAACATTACTAAGGTGAGTAATTTTTTCTTCAAACAACATGAAGTCTTGCTATATTATGATTAATTACGAACTACAGCAGTACCTCCATGGAGGAGGGCAGAACCTACTTAGGGAATAGGCTTTGAAGCACAGCTGTGCCAAACCGAGCATCTCTCCTAGCCTGGACATCCAGGGAGTAATGCTTGGTGAAAGTGTGTACCGTTTTCCAAGTAGCAACTTGACTTATCTCCAATATAGGGATGTCTCTGGCAGCAGCTAGAGACGCGGCTGTACCTCTGGTAGAATCAGCCCTCAAGCCAGAGGGGGGATCTCTGCCCAGTTTCTGATAACAAAATTGGATACAAGAGACAATGCACCTGGCAATTGATCTCTTAGTGGCAGGTTTCCCTTTCCCAACCTCACCATAAGTGAGAAAAAGTTGGAGGGATTCAAACCTGTGACCCTTGGTACGTTCTATATAGTAACTAAGGGCCCTCTTAACGTCCAAACTGTGCAATCTCCTCTCACCAGAAGAGGAATGTTCAGTGAAAAACACTGGAAGGGAGATAGATTGGTTAAGATGGAAATCTGAAACCACCTTAGGCAAAAACTTCCTGTTAGTCCTGAGGACTACCTTATCCCTGTGGAAAGAAATAAAGTCAGTTTCTACTGACAAGGCTTGCAACTCACTTATGCATCTAGCAGAAGTGATAGCCACTAGGAAAACAGTTTTCCAAGTTAGATACTTAAGCTCTGCAGAAAACAGAGGTTCAAAAGGGGGTTGCATTAACTGGGCAATGCAAACATTAAGGTCCCAGGCAGGGGCGGATCCCAAAAAGGTGGATTAGTATGAAGTAATCCTTAAAAACTTGGAAAATACAGGGTGAGCGAAAGAGAGGATGGCTTTCCTGCTGAAACAAAAGCAGAGACAGCTGCCAAATGAACTCTCAGGGTAGCTGGTCTCAGGCCCAAAGAATTAAGATGGACCATGTAATCTAGCACAATGGGCAAATCAGCAGATTCTGGGGAAATATGTTTCCCAGAACACCAAATGGAGAACCTTTTCCACTTAGAATTATAAGTAGCCCTAGTGGAAGGCTTCCTAGAAGCCTTTAGGATTTCAAGAACACCCTGAGAGAGGTGTAGTTCAGCAAATTCTAACTCCTCAAGAGCCAGGCCTTGAGGTTGAGGGATTTGAGGTTCGGGTACCAAACTCTCCCCTGGGCACAGGTTAATAGGTTGTGATTCCTGGGGAGACACAGGAGGAGATGGACTGTCAGGGACAGAAGGAGTGGGTACCAGGGCTGCCTGGCCCAATCTGGGGCAATCAGAATCACCCAGCAAGGCTGGGATCTGATTTTTACTAACACCTTGAATAGGAGAGGGAAGGGGGGAAAAGCATAAAGAAACTTCCCTTCCAAATCCAGGAGAAAGGCGTCCAGGGGGACTGAGCCCAACACTGGGGGCCTGCAACAGAACAGTGGAAGTTAGTGATTGTCTGAGGCTGCAAAAAGATCTATCTGAGGGGTGCCCCATCTGGCAAAGACTATCCCCAGTACTTGAGGATCCAGAGACCATTCGTGATAGCCCTGAGAAATCCTGATGAGAGCATCTGCTAAGACATTGTCCTTTCCTTGAAGGTGAACTGCTATGAGTGAAGTGTTCAGGGAATACGCCAGAGACCACAACTTCATTGCCTCGGTGCACAAGGCCGAAGACCGAGTGCCCCCCTGCTTGTTGATGTACCACATTGTTGTGGTATTGTCTGTTCTGACTTGTACCACTTCGTCCTGGACAGAAGCAGAAAACGCTTAGTGCTAAAAGACAGCTCTGAGTTCCAGCAAATTGATGTGGAGCAGAGATTCCTGGGGGACCACACTCCCTGAGTGGAGAGATCGCCCATGTGGGCTCCCCACCCAGGAGGAAGCATCCGTAGTGAGGTCAAAGTGTGAGAAAGGGGAATGAAGGGACCCCCAGTCTTAAATTGCTCTGATCCTGCCACCACTGGAGGGCCTGGATCAAGGTTCGGTCACTGGGACCAACTTGGAAGGGGTCTCTCCTCTGAGACCAATAGGCTCTCAAGTGAAACTGAATGTCTCTCATCTGAAATCTTGCCCTGCACTACAGCTGTGGGCGCAGCCATGTGCCCCAGGAGCTGCAAAAAGTGTCTTGCTGGTCGAGAGACCTGCAGAGTGAAGGAGGAGGCCAGAGCCACCAAGTTCCTTACCCTTTCTAAGGGAAGAAAAGCTCTGGCCAGATTTGTGTCCAATTCTGCACCTATGAAGGTGAGTACCTGAACTGGTTCCAGAACCGACTTTGGTATATTTAGCAGGAAGCCCAGGGAGGTGAGAAGCTGCTGGGTGACTTGCAGGTGAGATTTTACCTGTTCTGGGACTGGCCTACAATGAGCCAGTCGTTCAGATAGGGAAAACAACAATCCTTTGCCTCCTTAAGTGAGCCACTGCTACTGCCAGACATTCTGTGAATACCCTTGCAGCAGAGATAAGGCCGAAGGGCATTGCTCTGAACTGGTAGTGACCTGAGGGCAGTTCGAATCTGAGGTACTTTAGGTGGGAGCTTCTGATTAGGACGTGAAAATAGGCATCCTTGAGGTCCAGGGAAGCTAGCCAGTCCCCTGGCCTTAGAGAGGGTAAAATCATTGCCAGAGTTACCATTCTGAACTTTGGTTTCAAAAGATGCTTGTTCAGATATCTGAGGTCTAAAATCGGCCACCATTCTCCTGTCTTTTTTGGGGTAAGGAAGTATCTGGAGTACAGACCCTTGCCCTGGTGTAGGGGAGGAACCCTTTCTACCGCTCTGAGAGCTAACAGGGTTGAGACCTCTGCTTCTAGAGTAAAGGTCTCTAAAGAGCTTGCAGGTGGAAAAGACCTGATTCTCATCTTTGGGAACTTTTTGAAGCTGAGAACCAAACCCTGACTTACTACTTCCAGAACCCACTTGTCTGAGTTAAAGACACCCAGTTCTAACTGAAGTAAGCCAACCTGCCCCTACTGGTAAGGAGAATCGGCCTGAGCACCCCATCAGGGTGCCTGCTTGGCAGGTGCTTTAGGCTGAGGGGTGGGGGCAGGCCTGCCCCCCGTCTGCCTCTGCCTCTGAAGAACCCCCTCTGAGCATAAGCAGAGGAGGCCTGGGTTTGGTAAAAAGGCCTGTGGAAAGGCCTACCCCTACCCCTGGGGGTGTGCCTCTGAGGAGTGGCTTGCCGCTCCTTGGCTTGGGCACTTTTATAGGTAGTCCTATATTCATCCATCTTCTTCATATAATTCTCTGTCTGCTCCCCAAACAGAGAATTTCCCACCACAGGAAAATCCATAGCCTTAGTCTGGGTATCCTATGACAAGCTAGTACACCTGAGCCAGGCCAACCCTGACACAAGCTACAGATGGCCACGACTCTGAGAAACATCATTAAAATCCACAGCAGCATGAAACTGCACCTTAGAAGCCTCAATACCGGGCAGCCACCTGCTCCAGCTCACTAGCAAGCTGGCCAGGGCTTGTTTGGCTAAATCGTAACAGTATCCCATCTAGATTTCTGTACCTTGCTACATAAGCCATATAATTTGCTTGCCTGAGTCCCAAGGGCTGCCATGTACTGTTTTTGCCATGGCATCAATCTTCCTGGAATCCTTGTCAGGAGGATGTGAAGCCAGGGAATATTAGCTTTATCATAGGCTGCAGCCTGAACTACCTAACATGACTGCATTGCTGAGAAAGGAATTCTGTATCAGGACCTGACAGTGTGTACCTCCTGTCCATCTTTTTATCTACAGGAGGCACAGAATTAGGAGTTTTTAAGATTTTTATTGTTTGTTTCCTAAATGACTTATGCAAAGGAATAGACAATCTCCTAGACTCTGGTATATCCATCATTTCTACAAAATCAGGCTCCTCTTGCTCATCCACAGCTTCCTCCAAAGGAAGCTGGAGGGTTTCAGCAACTTTTTTGTAAAACATAAAATGAGAGGGGGACTCAGAAGGCATGGGGGGAGATTCTAAAGGTCTGTCTGTCCGGTTCAATGGGCACACCCAGACCCTCTAAGTCACATTCATACTGTTCATAATCATCCTCCCCCTCCTCTGGTTCATAAAACTCCTCAGCATCATATTCCTGAACCGATGGAACCGACCGAACCGACCTTTTACCAGATAGTGGCGGTTCGGACGGAACCGGAGAAAGTGACTGGACAATCTGAATAGCTCTTGCTATCTCTGCAGCAGTTGGAGTAAGAATTCTGGGCTCCAAACCTGCTGACTTTCTTGTTCTCTTTACTGGAACTGGTTCATCCGAGCCAGCTTTTCGTTGGCCCGAGGAAGTCTCGCCCTGGTCAGAGGCACTCCTCGTTCGGTTGGCACCGAACCGGCTGGCCATCCGGGTCAGCGGACTTTTGGCCTCGCCCCCTGAGCCTGCCCAATCTCTTTTCCAGGGTGGCTGCAGGGAAATTCTTACAAATCTGGCAGTCTGACTGAGGTGGTCAAACCCCAGACAATAAACACATGGTGTGTGGGTCAGCCTTTGGCAAAGACTTCCCACAGACATCACAGTGTTGAAACCCAGTGGGCCGGTTTTCTTTTGGGTTTCTCAGACATAATGCCAGCCTAACCAGAAAAACTTGCCCTTTAAGCGGCAGTGCCAGGCAAGACACTTATCGGTTCCTAACCGTGTCACTGGTATTGGAAAAAACGTAATGAAATCCGCTTTTTTAGAACCCATAAGAACCGGAACCGCACTCTAAAATCTCAAATTTAAAACTTTAAGTTTTAACTCAAGTTGATCGGTTCAAAACCGAACCGATAAAACTTACAAGTTCACACAGAATTAAAATATGAATTACTTACGATACCACAGACAGAGCTTGAACCGATCGGTTTTCTATGTTAAAATAAACTATTCTCGGTTGAATCGAACCGAGAAAAACACTGTTTAAACCGAGAAATGAACCGAGCAGTAGGAGAAATCTCGGAGCGACTGTTCAGTGAGGCGGAGTAAAGAATCTGACAGTTCAGGTTTGAAACTACACAGACAGAGCTTCTCTTTAGAGCTCGTACTCTAAGTTCCATTCATGGAATGGAGTTAACTCTTTCACCTCCGGAGCAGTTCTAATGGTGGGACAAACTGCAATTGTCATAATATAGCAAGACTTCATGTTGTTTGAATAGATCTATCCCACTCTCACATACCACAGAAATTCTTAAGCTCCCCCATTTCAAAGAGAAGAGCGTCCGCCCATCAGCTCCAACAGATCCTTCTGGACCTGATGCACAACAAGGCGATACAACCAGTGCTCTCACATGAGCAAGAACAGGGAGTGTATTCCATTTTCTTCCTTGTGCCCAAAAAAACAGGGGAACTTCATCCCATCCTAGATCTCAAGCACCTCAACCGCTTCATGGTTACCCAGAGGTTCAAGATGGAGATGCTAAAGTCGACTCTCTGCAACATTCAGGTGGGCAACTACCTGACTTTAATGGATCTGAAGGACGCATACCTGCATGTCTCTATCAGGCCAAGCCACAGACAGTACCTTCACTTTCATGCTCTAGGGCAGCACTTCCAATACCAGGCACTGACCTTCGGTCTTACCTCAGCTCCAAGGGTGTTCACCAAGGTATTCGTTGTTCTTGTTGCCAGACTAAGAGAACAGGGAGTGGCTATAATCCCTTACCTGGATGACTGGCTGATTCGAGCTTGCTCCAAGGAAGACTCACTAGAGGCCACCCATATGGCACTATGAGCTCTAGAGGAACACGGTTGGGTAGTGAATCGGACCAAAAGTTATCTGACATCCACTTAACAACTGGAGCACCTGGGGGCAGAGATAAACACGTCCCAGGGATGGGCCACACCGTCCCAGAAGAGGGTAGAAACTGTGAGGACCCTAGCCCATCAACTGAAGGCCAGCAACCATCCAAGCATAGGGCAAATAGCCCAGATGCTAGGCTGCATGGCGTCATGTATCAACCTGGTTCCATAGGCCCGGTGGCACATGAGACTGCTGCAGAACTATATGCTAACCCACGGATCCCCGAATGAGCACAATCTGAGGGTCAGAATACCCCTGCAGATCCAATACGTTGTTCTCTAGTCTGGTGGACCTCGACGCGATCCCTCACAAAGGGGGTCCCTTTAGAGGCAAACTACGATGTTTCCATCGAAACAGACGCAAGTCTCCTAGGATGGGGAGCATGCTTGGGCTCATGATTGGCTCAGGGCCGTTGGACCACAACAGAAGCCAGACTATCCATCAATGTTCTAGAAATGAGTGCAGTATACCATGCCATCAGATCCTTTCAGTCGATCATCTCCGGTCAGTTGGCCTAATTTGTTCTAACAATCAGGTGATGGTGGCTTACACTGCCAAACAAGGGGGCACCAGGAGCAGAGCCATGCAGAGGGAGGTCACGAGGGTCCTGAACTGGGCCCAGGCCAATCTCAGTCACACTGGCGCAGTCCATCTGGCAGGAAAACTCAACATATGAGCGGACTGGCTCAGCCACCAGTAGGTGCACCCGGGAGAGTGGCACCTACACCCAGAATTGTTCCAACTGATACAAGACACCTGGGGACCCATCTCCATGGACCTCATGGCGACAGCAGAGAACACTCAAGTAAAGAGGTTCTTCTCCAGGTACAGGGAACACCACTCCCAGGGGACCGATGCCCTATCCCAAACCTGGGCGTGGGATCGGTCATACATTTTTCTGCCAATTCCCCTACTCCCACAGGTACTATCCATGATCCGACAATCTCAGAGAACCATCATACTAGTAGCACCCTACTGGCCACGATGAGCCTGGTTCTCAGCAGTGGTAGCCATGGCACTGGACAGCCACAGGCTACCATACCGACTGGACATGCTAACATAGGGACCCATACGCTACCCCGCACCAGGAACTCTGAAACTAATGGCCTGGCTCCTGAGAGGCAGAGACTGTTAAAAGCGGGGTATCACTCATCGGTTATATCCACGCTACTGCAGTCTAGAAGGCCTTCCACTACCCCCACTTATGGCAGGCAGTGGTCTATCTTCACGGCTTGGTGTAAGGATAAGGGTTTGGAGCTGGAGGAGGTCAGCATGTCCACTATTCTGCTTTACTTACAGCAGGGATTGGATAAGGGCTTATCTCACTCTTCTCTTCGAGTCCAACTGTCTGCCATTGACGCCGCTATTGGACCCACAAGCCAACACAGCCCAGACGTGGTACGTTTTAAGAGCAGTAGAGACTCTGCGCCCCAGGGTCCGGACTCTGTGCACCCCCGGGACCTGACCTTTGTCATAGACTCACTCAGCACAGCACCCTTCGAAACCATGAGCCAGGTGGACTTGTTCTGGGCAGGACTGAAGGCCTGTTTCCTCGTGGCCATCTGCTCCGCTCGCAGGATTAGTGAACTGGGGGCTCTCTCTTGCACAGAACCTTACACCATATTCACTCCACAGGGGGTACACCTACGGACAGTCCCGGCCTTCCAATCTAAGGTCGCATCCCTTTTCCATAGGGAGCAACCCATCAAGCTAACCACTGTGTCCGACAGAACGCCAGAGGGCATCACTATTCCACACCACTTAGACGTCGGTAGCACCCTAGCCACGTACATATCCAGGACCAAGCCCATACGCAAAACAGAAAGATTATTTGTCGTTTCAAAGGGACAGCGTCAGGGTAGGACAGCATCCAAGACCACGATAGCGAGCTGGCTCAAAAGAACTATTTCAGAAGCCTACAAGGCCAAGACTCTAACTCCCCCAGATGGTATTAAGGCATACTCCACCACAGCAGTAGCTACCTCCTGGGCAGAAAGGGCCAATGTGTGTCTATGGAGGACATTTGCAGGGCAGCCACTTGGACTTCAATCCATACCTTCACTAGACACTATAGGTCGGATCATTTATCCAAATCCCACACTCCATTTGCCACTAAAGTTCTCTCAGCAGCCAGCTCCTCATCCTCTCACTCTTAGATCACACTGTCCCACCCGTTTTAGTACTGCACTGCTGATTATCAACCCATGAGGTAAGGTCTGGAGTGCCATGGACGGTCAACCAATCACAATGGGTGTTTACTCACTTGGTAAAGGTGATTGTGTTGGTTGACATCCATGGCACTCCAGGACCTTCCCTACAGAGTATCCAGAGTGACAAGGAGGGTACAGGGATAAAGGGGGATACAGAGGATTCTCACAAGGTACGTTTTCTTTGAGTTCACTGTTAATGTCACCCAGGGTGTTTTTGTTGTCGGCCATCTAGGAGGCCAAGTATTAGTGTTGTATCAATAGGTAATTAAAAAAGGGCCGGCAGGCCAACTTTAAGGAGGCGCCTCGGTGTATGTATATAACATCTAAAAGGCATGTTTGCAGTATTGTTTGCAGTATTAATAACCTCATTTTCAGCTATGTAAGATTCAAACTGGAGAACAGGGGCTTCTGGGACCTGGAGTCTAGAAATTTGATCCTAGGTCATGTGCATCACTAGCCTATCAGGTGGGCTAAAACCCATGAGGTAAGGTCTGCAGTGCCAGGGATGTCAACCAACACAATCACCTTTACCAGGTGAGTAAACACCCATTACAGGGTATGTCCCTGAGAGGACATCTGGGAAAGGGAAACAATAGAAATTAAAGAAAAAAATACAGGTGGTAAAAGACATGCTAATGACATCAGCTGTACTCATCATAAGTAGGAAATGGCATCAAACAGAAACATAGAATTTGACGGCAGATAAGGACCGCTTGGCCCACCCAGTCTGCCCATTTCCCTACCTACTGGATAAGCTGCAGATCCTAGTTAACCAGCAGCCTACTTCTTCCTACCCCCACCCCCTAGAATTGCCTTATGACTGTCCCATGCATGCTTGAATTCCACCGTTTTTGACTCCACAACCTCCTCCAGAAGGCTGCCCCATGCATCCACAACCTCTCAGAAAAATACTTCCTCAAATTACTCCTGAGCCGCCCCTCTATCTTCAAATTGTGCCTCTTGTTTTGCACACCTCTTTTTGAAAGATGCTACCCTCTTGGACTTTGTTGATTCCTTGAGGTACTTGAACGTTTCTATCATGTCCCCTCTCCCTCCTTTCCTCGGGGCTATACATATTAAGCTCCTTAAGTCTCTCTTCATATGTCTTCCGGTGCAGACCCTGCACCATTTTAGTTGCCCTCCTCTGGACAGCTTCCATCCTGTCTATGTCTTTGCGGAGATTGGGTCTCCAGAACTGCACACAGTACTCCAGATGGGGTCTCACCAGCTGTCTGTACACACACACACTCTGTTCTCTGTTAAACTTGATAATTTCCTGGCTGCAGCAGCCCTAAGCCCCAAACAGTTAACATTTGCTGAGCTGCTTGCTTGTGGTAAAATATTACATTTTTTTAACTCTGGTTCTAAGACTTGACTCCTTAAATTAAAGTATACAGGAGGAGGACATGGGACAAGAGCAACTAATGTAATGTAAGCTAGCTCTGTCACTCTGCTTTGCCTGTACAATGATACAGGATAGGCTGGCCTTAAAATGTTACAGCAGATAGGACACGACAAACAACTATTGTACAAATGACATCACCAAATTCCACAAACAATCAACACAAATACTGTTGTAGTGTTAGCTGAGTGACCTGAAGAGCACTTGGAGATAAGCTGCAGTAGTTTTGGCGATATGAAATGTCCTGTTCAGGACACAACTGGCACATCTGGAACCAATTTGTCAGCAGGGAAGAACCACTAAGCCCACCCAGTCTGCCTATTTTTCCCAGCGTATACTGTCACCGCAGACCCTACCTGATCCCCCGTTACCCCCCTCACTCGATATAAAGATTCCCTTGTGTCTATGCTGTGCATGCTTAAAACCCATCACTGCTTCCAACCCCCACTACCATCACTGGAAGACTGCTCCAGGCATCCACCACTCTTTCAGTGAAGAAATACTTCCTCATATCCCTCCTAAATTTCCCCCCTTCTAGCTTCATTTCATGCCTCCTTGTTCCTGTGCACTTTCTCCTCTGAAAAATACTCCTCTCCTGTGCCTTATTCAACCCCATGAGGTATTCACAGATCTCTATAATGTCCCTCCTCTCTTCCAGGGTGTACATACTGAGATACCACAGTCTCTCCTCAAAGGGCTTCTGATGCAGCCCCTGCACCATTTTACTTATTTAACTCAAAAGTTATACCAGAAAAGTCACACTGAGCTGGTAGCAGCTTGTTTTCAGATGCGTCCAGAGAAGAAACAGAGCAGATACAAAGTAAAATCTATAAAAATAATATGGAAACAAGTAGACAACATATACAATTTCAAGCACGCTTAAAGAATAAAACTGCCATATAGTAAATTAACGTATAGTAAACTGCAGAATGGGCAAAAGAACATTAAATAGTAAGCAGGGGGCGCTGTGGAGAACACCTACCAACCAAATGTGACTCAGAGCGGCTCCTCACTCAGATGACTTTTAAAACTATAAAACTTCAATATAATCCGGAAAAAGTGAGTTTCTGTGCCTTCTAATGGATTCTGTGAGTTGTGCTGCACCTTTTGATACCAAACTTGGATGATGGGATGTACGAATAAGGGACCTCAGAGCGGCAGCAAAATCAGGCCTTCTGAACTGGAGCAACAAGAAGATACTGCGCAATCTGTAGCCAAAAGTGAACCGCCATGGTCAGCACTACAAAAATTGATGCAGACAATTGACGCTAAAGTTTAATCAATTTTGACCAGATTTGCTGACCAAGATAACAAAATACAGCAAACAGTTAAAACGGCCTCCACAGCCAAATCAATGGTGACTAAAGTGTTAACTACAACGAACAAGCTAACTCAGGAAAATACACAACTTCGCTACTGTTTGGAGGCTCTTGAAAACAATCAAAGGGCTCAGAATGTGCGTATAATTGGTTTACCGGAGAATTGTGAGGGGGACAGTCTTTTGTTTTTTTCTTCAATCATGGCTGCCAGATGCCTTGAGTTTGGGTTCGGAGCTCAGAGAAGAGAGCCTTGTCCTGCCTATAGAACTTCTCCTCGTGTAGCAGCAGCTCAGGGTGAATTACCCAGGACAGTCTTTCTGATTACTGCCAGCCTGGCGATTAGGGATCGAATGTTACAGGTGGCAAGAGACACTGAAAAGCTACGTTTTCATGGAGCCTTGATTCACCTATTCCCGGACCCCTCATATGTAACCTGAATCAGACACAAAAAGTTTGATGAGGTGAGAGCAAAGCTTGGCAGTCTTGGAGTAACCCACTCACTGTTGATGCCTGCCGGACTCCGGCTACATTATGGAGGCCACACTTTTCAATATACGGACCCAGAAGAAGCAAGTAAGAAAGCTGCAGCTATTGCAAATGAGTTTAATCGGGACAGTATCTGGGAAAATTTGGAATCGGATGAAGAGGTAGAGACTTGAGAGGGACTGAATAATATAATTTGGATTTAATACTAACCGCCAGAGCGCTAGTTGCGACTCTTAAGCTCCATGCTTGTTTTCGTTTAAATTTGTTTGGCACTTTTACAATGCTATTGCTGGGAGTCATCCAGTAGTTTGGTAAATTAGCCTTTCGAATAGGAGGAGGGAGAGAAATGTTTTGGAAAACTGCTGTTCAATTGTATTTAGTATGTTATCTCACATAATGTATTATTTCCAGTCAAATTTAACAGGACTGTGAGAGAGAGGTTGGTTGGAGAGGGAGAGCCGAATGCTGATGTACACTAAAAATCTGAGGATTTAATATGTTCGGTATGGGGACCATAACAACACAGTACGTTGTGTTATAATGTTAGGTATAGTTTTTGCGATAGGTCTCCCAAAAGTCCTGTGGGGTGCAGCTTATTAAGGGTAATATCTTGTATGCTAGATATAAATGGATATACCCCCATAACGAAAATCAGACTGCATAGAATACCATCATCTTCTACACTGGATGTATTGTCAAGAACAAGTGTGATTTCTTGCACGAGTATAATTGTATGAAGTTGTTTTACTTAGAATAAAAATATAATACAAAAAAAAAAACAGTAAGCAACATAACAAAATAAGGAACAGGCAGAAAAGGCACATATTAGGGGAACTGGAAAGTGGTGGTGTCAGTGTGGGATGGAAGGTAGGTGAAACAAGAGTCCACCCCAATATCAGAAACAACTGCAGGAGTGAATAGAGAAATAATGGAGAAGAGGTTGGTGGAGAGATTTCACAGTGGGAAAGGAAGGAAAGAACAGAATGAATGGAACGGGGAAGAGAGACCCACAGCTTAGGGAAGCGGAATGAGAAGGCAGTTTAGCCAGCAGTATATTTCATTGGTGGGAAAGCAAAAGAGCAAGAGAAAGCAGTGTGAAGGGAGTGAGAGATACAAGGGGGAAGGGAGGAGAGAAGAGAGGCAGGATACAAGAGAAGAAAGCCAAACCAGTACTTGAAGACAAAGGAGGCATAGTGGTTAAGGCATCTGGCATCAAGAGAGGGAAGGGAGAAGGATGAGTACAAAGAACAATGGTGAGTACCCTCCTCCTCTGGACAGTCCCTACCTTGTCTATACCCTTGCTGAGATGTGGTCTCCAGAACTGGACACAGTACTCCAAGCTAGGGTTACCACCTTTTAGGAAGCCCCAAATGGGACATTTCTTACTGAAGCATGATTTTTCGCAGGACAATATGTAACTTCAACCAATGCATCAGACTTGTTTTCTCTAAATAATCAGAATTAAGACTATATGTGATAGTTTTTTAGTTGTTTCCAGTGTTTCTTATCATTTTAAGGTCTTTTAGGTAAGGCATTATAGTTTGTTGCAACATTTAGAAGAAAGTCAGAAAATATTTTTTCTACTACAATGTCAGGACATTTAGTATTTTTCATGTTTTTGCAGGACACAGCTGCTCAAATCAGGACAGTCCTGCAAAAATCAGGACAGGTGGTAACCCTGCTCCAAGCAGTGTTTCATCAATGATCTGTACAGCAGTAACAACCACCTCCCTCTCTCTGCTGGTGATACCCCTCGCTATGCACACCAGCATCCCGCTGGCCCTACCTACTGCCTTGTCACCCTGTCATGCCACCTTACGGACATCTGATATGATTACTCCAAGGTCCTTTTCCTGCTTTGTGACTGTCAGTACCTCTTCCACTATTTTATACTACACTTTTGGGTTTCTGTGCCCTAGTTGCATGATTTTACACTTTATTGCATTGAAACCCAGCAGCCATACTTTAGACAACTCCTTGAGTTTTCTCGGGTCTCTTCCCATACTTTCCACCCCCTCATTGTGTCCACCCTGTCGCAGATTTTGGTGTCATCTGTAAAGAGGCAATGTAATTTATAAAGACATTAAAGAGGGTCCCAATACTAAGCACTGAGGTACTCCACTGGTCACTCTACCATCCCCTGAGTGCTATTTATCACTAGCTTCTGTTGTTTATCCATCAACTAGTTTGTTACCCAGTTTACCACCTTGGGACCCCCCCCCCAAACTTCCTGATTTATTTATTAGCCTCCTATGTGGTATGGTGTCGATGGCCTTGCTGAAGTCTAAGTAGGCCCCATCCACCACCCCTCTTTGATCTACTTCCTTGGTCATCCAGTCAAAGAAATCAATCAGGTTCTTCTGACATGACACCCCCCCCCCATGAACTGTTGCCTCTGGTCTTGCAACCTGCTGCATTTAAGATACTCTACAAGCCTTTCTTTAAAAAGTGTCTCCATTTACTTCCCCACCACTGACATTAGATTGACCAGCCTATTGCTGCCAACCTCCTCCTTTCCTTATGAAGCGGGACAACATCTACCCTCCTCATGCCCCAGAACCACTCCATTTTTCAGTGAGTTGTTTAATGGGGCTGTTAGAGGTGCAGTAAGTACCTTCCTGAGCTCCGTGAACACCCTTGGGTGTACCTCATCTGGTCCTACAGCTTTGTCCAATACAGATTCACAAGTCACTTCAGGACTCACTCTGCTGTGAATGGGTCTGTGTCTACCTCCCTCCCTGCCCCCAGTGTTTCTGCTGCTTTAATATGGTCGACCCCCCCCCTTCCACTGTGAGGGCTGAACAGAAGCATCTCTTCAGGATATATCCTTTTTCCTGACCCTTCTCTGTACAGTCATCCCCTTCCCTTCTTAGTCTCATAATCCCGCCCCTTTTTAATAATATACAGTACCTAAAAAAAGTCTTAGTTATCCCTTGGCGATCCTTTCTTCAGTTTGCACCTTTTCATCCTTCACCACTTTCCCTTCTTCCCTCTGCGTTTCCGCTACACCTTCCTATACTCCTCCTCCTCCCTTGGCAACTCTTTGTACCTCCTGAATGCTATGCTTTCAGCCTTAACCTTTGCAGTCACTTCCTTGACAACTGTAGCAGTCTCATTTTTTTCTCCAATTTTTGCTCACTTCTTTTGTGCAAAGCACTGTTGCCTTCACTATGCTATCCCTTACAGGGAGCTTCCTTAACTCATCAGGAGCCTCCTCCAGGCTGCTTGCCCAGTTTTTTTAAACAGCCCCAAAGGAAGGGAAGGGATTGCAATTTGCATCAAAGGGGCTTGCCATACAATCCCTTTCGACTTCCTCTCTGTGGTTGCCCCTGCACTCTGACGTTTTGTAACATCTTTACAGGTCGAGCACAGGAGTGCAATCCATTCTCTTAAATGGAGTGCCTTTTAAAAATGTGACTTCCCGATTTTAAATTGGGTTTTGGTACCAACTGATGCCAGGGTTCAACTACCAAGAGCATCAGGTCTAGTACTTACCCATCACATGGGGGCTCCCTGATTAGTTACCTGATAAACGCCCCCTGCAGGGAGTCTAATATGTCCCTGCTTCTAGCTGATTCCGCGGCTAGAAGGCTCCAATCTACATCCAGCAGACTGAAGTCCCCCACTAGCAGCACCTCTCCTTTTTTCTGCCACTGTGCTGACTGTCCCCCCCCCCCAGGTGCCTTATCCAGTCCCCCCCTTGCTGTAGGTTTATAAATCACCCCAGTATGAACAGCAACTCTGGCTCCTGTCTCCAGGTGACTCACAGTACCTCCAACC
Organism: Neoceratodus forsteri; assembly: GCA_016271365.2. Taxonomy (NCBI): domain Eukaryota; kingdom Metazoa; phylum Chordata; order Ceratodontiformes; family Ceratodontidae; genus Neoceratodus; species Neoceratodus forsteri. The sequence continues at coordinate 684,451,893 of CM057456.1, read as the reverse complement.
CCTCCTTTTCCCCTGGCTTACTTGCGTTTCCGTTGCTTTGATCCCCTCCCTTACATATGGCACTACTCCTCCTCCCTTCTTCCCTACCCTATCCTTGCTGAACCGCGTGCAGCCTGGTATGGCCATATCCCAGTCATGGCTGCCTGTGCACCATAACTCAGTAATGGCCACAATATCCAGATGTGCCTCCGCCATGATGGCCTTGAGCTCTGGAATTTCATCTCTAAGACACTTTGTATTCCACACCTTGCTCCCACTCTGCTTGCGACCATCCTTCCTCCCCCTGTACCCTGCCTCATTTTCTCCTCTCACTGCATCTTTTGTTCCCATCCCCCTTGTCCTCTGCTTCACTGTTTTTCCCCATTTCCCTGATCCCCGAGGGATACTCCTTCCCTCAGGTCCTCCACTGCTACTGCTTTAGTGTGTGTGTGTGTGTGTGTGTGTGTGTGGGGACAGTTTTTTCTTTCCCCCTCCCCTTCAGCTAGTTTAAATGTTTATCAAAATAACATTTAAACAGCCTGCTGAGGACTGTGGTTCCCCTACCAGATGGATGCAGGCCATCACCCATAGCACCGTTTATTGTAAATGAGTTTGCAGGTTTGGTTACTGAAGCAAACAATGCAACCAATTTTAAATGTTTATCACTGTAGAACAGATTATATTTGATGTGAAATAATTATAGCTATATTTGCTTAAATGATAATTGTGCTAAAATAAAATGGCACTAAACGTCCAAAACTGCATGTTTTCAGTGGGCATAAATTAGGAGCTAACTGCAGAGCGTGAAAATAAATTTGCACAACTGCAGACGATTAGTACCATGTGTTAAATATAACTTGTGCAAGAATAAACAGTTCTACAGTATTTAAATCTCTCAGCTCTGTTAGTGTCAGTGTTTGTAAAGGCGTTGTTATATGTTGAATGTTATTTATTGTAATTGTAATGTTTTGTGTCAGGCATGGCTGAAAAAGGGCTGTGCTCAGACCACTTCCTGGTAAAAAAAAAAAAGTAGTTGAAGCTCCTGGTACAAAGTACCCCATCCTCCCAACCCAGTCTTAGGCAGAACCTCAGCGAAAGCCATCATGTCTGCTACCTGTCTTAGACACCGCTCCAGTTCCCTGAGTGAGCTCACACTGCACATTCCCAACCCTGACCCTTGCTAGGTCACTGGTCCCCAGGTGGATAATGACATCCAGCTCCCCCTCCTGCCCTAGCAATCCTTAGGATCTGCTGTCCGTCCCTCAGAGCCATGCCGCTATGCAGACACCTTACCCCCTTCCTGTTCCCAAATCTACCCCTTAACAATTCAGTCCCCCACCAGAAGTTGCATCATTCTCTGCTGGGGTCCTCTAACACCCACCCTGAGGCCTCCCCGATGGAGGACCCCTACATCCTCTCTCGCCACTACTAAAGGGGCCCTTCTGGCAGCCCCATCCTGCTAGAACGTTGAAGGAACTTTGCAGTGACAGATGATTGAGGAATGTGCCCCTGACCCACCACACCCGCCCTCCTGGAGCCCACCCAGTCCATCAGGCCCTCCTTTTCCTAAGCATCCTAGGTGGAAACGGTGGTAAACTGGGTAGCCCCTGGGTGGGGAAAGAAGTCCGCAGACCCTAGCCAGCTCAGCATGGAGACCAGCAACCTTCTCCCTCAACCCAGAGAGGTGCGTGCAGATGGGGCAGTATATCAGTCTCCAAAGGCTCCTGGAAAACTGCAACTCCACATCCATTACACTGCACCACTCCTATAACTGCCTTTAAGTTTTGCTATCTACTATTACCAACTGTGCCTTTCCCCTATTGCCCCCTGCTGTTGCTTTGGTCCCTTCCTGCCTGCACCTTCTACTGGTATTTACTCTGTCACTCTACCCTAGATAGGTTGTTTCTCGTTTTCCCCTTTTTCCTTTGCTTTACTCCTTAATTGCTTTTGTATCTCATCCCCTTTTACCCCTCTGCCTGCTTACTACTTTACCTCCCCCTCCTGCCCTTCCTTAACATTTTCTGTACCCCTGCCCTAGATAGGGTGTTTCTCCTATTCCCAACAACAGGTACTAACTAAAGGTGCTACTTATCACTTCTCATTATCTGTCAGTTTAACATCTGTTGTGAGGAACAAGATCATAAGTCACAAGTGACAAAGCCCTGAGTCAGTAATGAAAATCCTGGTCTTCACAACTGATGCTCTTCTGAGTAGGGCTGGGTAGACAGCTCCACACGAAATTTGGACCCCTGGATCAAACCATGAATTCACAGACCCAGATAAATATAAACTTTGCCACAGAAGTCCAGTTCCGGGTCCCGTGGAAAGCCGCAGAGTGTGGCAGAGTGTGTCCCAGGCCATCAGGCCCTCCTTCTCCTCGACTGTTGCCATGAGGATGCCATAGTCATGTTCCCATCACACAGAGGTGGCCAGTGGCATCCACTCAGGTAACAGTTACATGATACCAGCAGGGGAGAGTCACGTGTCGCACTCACTCACAGTATATAACCGTGGTGAGTGCGCAACGTGGCCTGCAGAGCAGCAGCAGCAGACAGAGTACAGAGCAGATTAGGTCAGAGAGGGGAGACTGGAGTAGAAAGCCTGTGGGTCGTGGCATAATTTGTGGGGACAGGAGCTGGTGGGGAGGAGAAAGGGTTGGGAGCAGAGGAGAGGAATCGGAGGGGAGAGAGGAGATTTTTGTTGTATTTTGTAGGGCAAGGGCAGACTGGCAATTGGCAAAATAAATTGTTGATTTGTGCCATCCAGAGGAGAAAGAGAGAGAGACTACTGGAGGCCAAAGAGATTTTTTTGGTCAAAGAAATCGTACATAAAGTACATCTTGGACTCTCAGTGTGGCTGTGTGTGTACAGGGCAAGGGCCGGTTGGCAAAATAAATCTCTGACTTGTGCCATCCAGAGGGGAAAGATCGAGAGTGAGAGAGACTACTGGGGGCTAAAGAGACATTTTACAGTCACAGAAATCACAAATAAAGTTTGTCATTGGCCTTGGTGTGGCTGTGTGTGCACAGGCAGGGCAAGGGCAAGCTGGCAAAAAAATCTTTGACTTGTGCTATCCAGAAGGGAGAGAGAGAGAGAGAGAGAGAGACTGACTACTGGGGTCACAGAGAAATTTTACAGTCATAGAGATCACAAATAAAGTTTATTTGGCCTCAGAGTGTGTGTGTTTGTGTGTGTGTATATGTGTATATACAGGGCAGGCTAGCAGAATAAATCTTTGACTTGTGCTATCCGGGGGGGGGGGGGAAGAGAGGGAGAGAGAGGCTACTGGAGGACATAGAGACATTTTACAGTCATAAATCACAAATAAAGTTTATTTTTGGCATCAGTGTGGCTGTGTGTGTACAGGCAGGGCAAGGGCAGGCTGGCAAAATAAATGTTTGACTTGTGCCATCTAGAGGGAAGAGAGAGGAAGCGAGACTTCTGGGGGCCATAGAGAAATATTGTAATATATAATGTATTGCGTGTTGATCAGTAGAAGTAGTTGTAGACAACATTACCACCTGTGGGACTAGGTAGTGTACCATACCACGTGCACCGGGACATGCGATGCAGTTGCATCATTCACATGAGCAGGGTGGGTGAGCTCTTACTGCTGCTCATTTTGATCATTCATTTCTTTGGCCTTGTTTGCTCTGACTGGAACATCCATCAAAATAATATCCACACAGTCAGCAGCACTAATAAAAAAATATCTTAGCTGCCTGCAGTGATTGGCATTGCTTTGTGGTATAATAGCACTTGCATCCGTCTGTCTCTCTCTCTCTCTCTCTCAGCACAGTTATGTCACGGGCGCAAGCAGAATATGCCACCAGTACAGGCTATCCATGAAGCAGCTAGTAGTTATTGTTTTTATTGAGTAGCTTTACTGTAATTTTTATACAAATAATGCATTAAAATTGTGCCGCAATATTAAATATGACCGACTTTGGCCACTTTTATGCATCTTTTCTAATATTTATAAATAATCAGAACTAATCTAAACAAATCAGAACTCCACCGTGTTTCAGTTCTTATTTAACAAGAGTCAGAACTTCACCGAGTTCTCCTAGCCCCAATTCTGAGTCTAGCCATTGTGCATATGAGTTATACAGCATCAGCTTAAAAGTAATAATTTTACACCTGCCACTTGTGTGAACATTTAACTGTTTCTCTTTGATTTCATCTGTTGGCTTTAGTGCTGCATAAGGCTTTTCAATTTCATTAGATTTGTGAAAGTTGCTCCCTGATTGGTTCAATATTCCACTGTGATGTTCCTAGCCTTCAAGATATCAACTGTGATCTACTGTACCAACACACAGCATATACCTCATGATATCTAGAGGTTACATATGTCATGAACAAAGATATCACTTGCTATCTTGTCATTTTTATCTCCAGTACTGTAACCTTTGTGTGTCATTGCTATTGTTTCAATTAGAGCCGAGTAAATTGTACACAATTTTGCAAATTTCCCAAATACTTTTAAAGTGCATAATTTTGCATTCATAAAATGTGCAGTTTTGCACATGCAATTCCACATTGTGTATTTTTTAAATACCAGTACTGGGATTTTGTGATGCAAAAATGGTTATAACAACCACCTTGCATCAGTTCTACATTAGAATCTACTGTAAGATAAAAAGACAGGGTTGGGAGCCTTTCCCTCTGTCGTCACCTAAGTTAGTGCGACTGCAAACAGAAGCAAAAGAAGCCAGTATGCTAATCAAGCTCTGTGCTTTGCACAGTTCCTTGATGGCCCCCTTACATCCCGGTCAGCAGCTCCAACACCATTCACCGTGTAGAACTATGCAAATGGCCTAGAAAAACGATCAATAACATGAGCTCAAACCCAGGCCAGGAGCAAAGTGAGCAGCCCAGCCCTAACAAACACGTACAGTGCACTGTATCTGAGTAATGAACTCGAGAGACCCCGGCGAAGAGTAAGCATGGCTCAAATGTGTTTGGATGGTATTTTCCTGCATGCTGGAAGAGAGAGATTGCTCATATTTTTACCAATGAAAGCATTTCAGCAGCTACTCAACTGTCAACTTTTGTGGCTTTAGAGTCTCATGAGTATATTGGTCAGGGACTGTGAGGCGAGCCCACATGGATCCAGCCAAGGAAAGAGATCAATGTGGAACCTGACAAAGAAGAGGGCACTGCATGGGAAGAGGGAAAGGGAGGGACTATCCACTGGCCATGAGGGACTAATTATCGGTTGGGGTAAGGATGGGGCACTGGACTACCAGGGATAGCTGCAGGAAGCAGTGACAAGGTACTGTACAATTCCACTGACCAACACGTGAGATTTAAGGCAAAGGTTGGGAGGGCATGGCACTACTGTCATTTACCTTGGGGCACTGCATATTTTACTTATCAACATTCAAAACTGCGCATTTACGGCAAACCTTGTTTTAAAAAATGCACAATTTAGACAGTGTGCTATTGCCAAATCTGCGTAATTTTTATGCAAATTCAAGAAAAATTGCTTGAATGCAGAAACAGAAATGTTGTGCTTATTTGCAGGTGCAATTAACATTTTACCCAGCTCTAGTATCAGCTATCAGTACTGAATTATAGACTTACTGACTAATACTATAACTTTGCTACTTCCCCTTGAATATCAGATGGGCATCAAGGGGTATTATCATAGGGAATTAAATCAAAAATAAAATAGTAATAATGTGCAAACTTCACAGGATATAGAATGTAGTTTGGTCTAATAGTTAGACGAAGGGACAGTACTAGGGTCCCCTAGTCTGAGTCCCATCTTAGTCATAAGGCTAGGTAAGCAACTTAACTGACTAGTTAAAAGATAAAGAACCTTAGTACATAAGCACTGAGGCAAGAGTTACCCCAAAGGGCATTAGTCGGGAAGCCAAGTTTCAAAGAAAGACAAAATCACACAGACCCCCATAATGCAAAGCATCATGGGCTCTATATGCAAATCACCACAAAATGTTATGTTGGTTCATAACCAGCATTACATTTTGTGGTGATCTGCATATACAGCCCATGATGCTTTGCATTATGCGGGTCTATGTGATTTTGTATTTCTTTGAAACTTGGCTTCCTGGCCAATGCCCTTTAGCGTAACCCTCGCCTCAGTGCTTACGCACTAAGGTTCTGTGTCTTTTAATTTGTTTTTTGTTTGTATTGGGCTCACCACAACCCAAACCTGATAGATCAACTTAGGGTATAGCTGGTTCATTCTACTGGGGTGTCATACAAACAAGGCACACCGATGAGTCCTGGTAGGATGAAACCCATGTCAGTGTCTTCTATTGACACCCTTTACAGACTGTGTGAGAGACCTTTTGGCACCATGCAATCCTGCTTAAAACTGAACCAACATAACATTTTGTGGTGATTTGCATATATAGCCCATGATGCTTTGCATTATGGGGGTATGTGTGATTTTGTATTTTTTTGGAACTTGGCTTCTTGGCCAGTGCCCTTTGGAGTAACCCTTGCCTCAGTGCTTACGCACTAAGGTTCTTTGTCTTTTAGCTTGTTTTTGGTTTTTATTCGGCTCACCACAACTCAAACCCGATAGAACAACTTAGGGTAGCTGGTTCATTCCACTGGGGTGTCAAACAAACAAGGCACAGTGATGAGTCCTAGTAGGACAAAACACGTGTCTGTGTCTTCTATTGGCACCCTTTGCAGACTGTGTGAGAGGCCTTCCGGCACCATGCATTCCTGCTTAAAATTGAACCAACATAACGTTTTGTGGTGATTTGCATATACAACCCCGATGCTTTGCATTATGGGGGTATGTGTTATTTTGTATTTCTTTAACTGACTAGTGCCTTCATTCTAACTACTACAAAAATGAGATAAAAACATTTATAACTATCAGCTAAAAAAAAAAAGAAAACACACCAGCAGTGTTATGGGTGCTTTACCAGATATGTTACTGTATACTACATACAAACCTAATAAGTTCAATCAGCCGTTCCTCAAGGTTTATTTTTGTTCTGTTTAGGTCATCTAGGTCAGCCAACAGCTTCATCTTCTCCTTGTCTTTATCGACCACTGCTTTGTCAAATTTGGCATGATATTCTTTAACCAGATTTTCTGCTTTCTCCACCTTTTCTTGTGTCCTGTTTCAATATAGATAGAAAAAAGTTCAATTACAGTATCTTTGTTCATATTTCCAAAGGCTGAAGTGCATCAGTATTTGCCAGCACTGGACACAGGATTTGTTTAGAATACCAAAATGCCATGACACAAAAAACAGTTTCAAGACAATTCTGTCACTGGTACATTTCTGCCCCCGATTTGTAGCTGCCCTCAAATACTAGCCGCATTACTTTTTAACACAGGTGAATACAAGCCGTGTCCATTTGCCAGCCGCCGCTACTGACAGTATGCACCATGAACATACACTAAATTGTTTGTACAATGTGGTGCAGTAACTGGTGTTTAACCTTCCTGATAAAACCAAGGACAAATACAGATCCGACAATGCAGTAATAACATTTCATTTATTTTAACAGGCTCTTTAAAAAAATAAAAGTTAAAAGAAAGCATATTTGTTCATTCCTTTTATTGGCAATCTTTGGTGGTGGCATAGCAGCATCTGAAAAATATAAGAACGCACAGTGTAATTGTACTAGTCCTCCAAACCCTTTTGTTTGTAATTACTATACCTGTAGGAGAACACAGCATGATATTAACTTCTCTTAATGGTATCTTCACATGTAATTCAGCTTGTCTGCAGAGTCGAGCTCTCCCTTTGACTCTTCCCTGGGTTCATCTGTGATCAGCTACTGGGATATATGGTGATTGCCAGAGGTTTCGATCTGCCCTGCCTCAGTCAATGGTTTTTGAAGGCCATCTTTTGCCTCAGACACTCTACTCCCAGGTTTTGTGCAATGGATAACACCAGGGTTGATACTGAATACTTTAAAAACCTGGAAATGTCTTTTCCCACTGCACTGCAGGCTTTTTTGACCCAGACAGCAATTTGGGTTTTGCTTGGTGCCTTAGGATTACCAGCTTGTATTAGTTCACATTCCTCAGTGCCTAACCCCTCCTTCTCAGTGTGTCTTGTCACATGGAGTTTAAGCTCCAGATCACACTGTTGTCATTTTTGCACACACAGCTCCCAATTCAACAAAATTCCTATTAGATTCCACCTTCGAAGTGATCATGGGCCTAAATAGGTATCAGAGAGAAATCAACAAAGGAGGGCTACCTGACAAGTCATGCCGATCATGTTGCTGGGCGACAGCTCGACCTGGACTCGTAGCTCCAGTGTGAATTGGCACTCTGCACAAGTCATTCCTGGACAATCTGCCCTCGGCATAAATATTATAAAACGAAGTCATGTGGGGACGAATTGTACGGGGTGGCAGTTCTCGCTGGAGCTAGGAGTCCGGGGCAGGGGATAAATTAAACCGAAATTAAATTCTTGCCAAAACTAAAATGGATCTGTTTAAATCCATGCTTTGCACCGACCTTGCTAGTCTTAAGGAATGTTCCTGTCCTGTATAACAGGTCATGTTGTCTGAGGCCCAGCCCCTGACCTCCCTCTGTACTTATCCCTCCTATCCAACCACTGGCACTTCTATCTCCACCCTACCAATCATTTACCGCCTGACCTCCACACTTCCCTGTCCTCTCCGGTCTATCTGCCTGTTCTCCTCTACCCTGTATAGCCCTCAACCCTCGTTCTGTCTCCTCTCTCCCCTGTTCTACCCCACCATCCCCCCACCTCCTCCTCCCCTCCTCTTACCTATATTACCTCGCCACAATTCCGCTTAATTATACCCCCAGCCCCTACCCACCCCCAATTCCTTCCCCCCTTAGCTACCTCCCTACCCCTTACCACCTTTAGCAACCCCTCACCAACTCCACCCTCTTGACAACGGGAACTGGACCACTCCTGTTCTCAGCTCCTCCTTATCCTTTTTCTCTTCCTATCACCTTTCTCTTCCTATTCTCCTCAAATCTCTCTCAGGCCCTCCCCTTGTACTCCTGTTCAATAGTCTGGCAACTATTCCATTCCAAAGTTTATTTCAGGGAATCCCAGCTGCTATGACCCCCTCATGTTTCTCTTACACTCCTCCTATGTTAACAAGCATAACATTTGTTTTTTCCTTTTTTGTATTCTTTGCTTTGTAATCATCCTGTATTTCCCAGTGTTGTATCCCTTGAATTGTTTTTTGTTGTGGACGCAGAACCTTTGGAAAAGAGCTCTTAGCTCAAAGGTTGTAATTCCAAGACTTGAATAAATAAATAAAAATAAATAAATAAATAACTAAGTGGGTTTGCGCTGTAATTTGCGACCCAAGAATCAGGAAATGTGAGTCAATTGCCAGCATAATTAGTAATAATTGCTCATCACGAGAAGCTGGCCGTAGCTCCTTAAACAAATGGTTTTTTTTCCCACTTTTGGACACTGCATCCTCATTTTTTTTTGATAGGAAAACTCCTTTCCTTTCATCCTCCACCATGCCCCCAGCAATCTCTGATTGGTCAGAAGGACGTCCAGCTCCCCCCCCCACTCTCAGTGTGGGAAAAACATGATTCAGTCCCGTTGTTGCGGCAGCATTGCCTGCAGAAGGAGCTGGTTGAGGAGCAGGCTGGAGTTTCAGAGTGGTGAGTACAACTTTTTTTTTTGGTAGGCTTTTAATCTGAACATCGTGTTTAGTGTCGTGTACTCAATCATAATAAATGTTTTTGTTTTTAGCAGGGCAGAGGAAGCCAAGAGGAGTGACCCACCAGTGAGACCGGGACCTGAGGAGGTCAAGACCGCAGGAGCCCAGGAGCCAGAACCTGAGATGAGCCGAGAAGGCAGACAGCCTGCGAGGAAAGAAGTGTAGAAGAGAGTGGCTAAGATATGGCGGAGGTGAGCAGGCCAATCGATGCAGTCAGTTTTTGGCGGCGCAGTGCAGCAGAAGGATCGAGGACTGTACAAAAAACAAGTAGAAACTTTTCATTCTTTATGGGCAGGGAACCGTTACCAAGGGAAAAACAAACACAGGCCACTTGACTTGGCACACAGAATCGAAGGGGGGGATTGCTACGCAAAGAGAAAGAAGAGCACACTTGACTGGCAAGGCCAAAGGCCTGGAACACTAGCCAAGGACAAGGGAGGCAGGCAGCTGAATCAAACGGCATGATGCCCCAAAGGAACAGCTAGCAACTCACAGACTTTTCAAGAATCAGTGGCAGTTCTGGTGTGAAAAACCAAAATGTGCCAACTATAGACAAAAGGATCAGGAGTAATTTCTGTGCCCTTCAATTAATGCAGAGATTGGACATCAGCTTCTGTGCTTAGTTGGTAAACCAGGTGAAACAACTAATGCTCTGCTTCAATGCAGAGAATTTGAAGACATGATTACAAAAATAAAAGTTTGTGCTCTGCAGACTTCGCAATGAGTGGGAAAAAGAGATTTTGACTGAATTACGAACTGTCCGAGTTAAGTGTTGTGCCCTGCTTTTGCAGTGAAAAAAGTGAGTTTGTACTCCCAGCCAAGTGTGAAAAATGAAGTTATGTGCCCTGCAAATGCAGAGATGAATGGACATCAGCCTCCATGCTGAGTCAGTGCAACCACATGTAAAACTGTGTACCCTGCTTAAATGACACGTTACAAAGTTTGTGCCCTATTCTTTGCAGTGACGGGGGACAATTTACTGAATTACAAACTGTCTTAGCTGCCAAATGTTGTGCCCTGCTTTTGCAGTGATGGGGGGAAGGAAAAGACATTTATTGAATTTTTACAAACTGAGCTGCTCAATTGTGTGCCCTACTTTTGCAATGAAAAAAGGTACTATGTGTGTGTTATACTGTGCCAGCCCTAGTGTGAAAAATTAAGTAGTGAGCAGTGTGATCAAAAACAAAATGACGTCTCTGCCCTATGCATAATATCATGGGAGGGATGCCCAGCAGCCAATGATGGGAGGGTTGAGAGGGAAAACCAGTTTGTGTCTGCCAGCCTGTCTTATTTTTTTTGGGGGGGGGGGGTGCCGAGCATCAAAGCTGCTGCCACAGTCCATGTTCGGAGAATTCAGTTATCCCTGAGTCCGCTCACCCGTTTCTGTTGTCAAGGGTCTACTTTTGCTCTTCCCATAAAGTCACTGTGCTTGGAGGTGACCTTTACTTCATGTGAAGAAGCCTGCATTGTCAAAAGACTGTGGAGAGGCTGAGGCGGAGACAGTCACGTTTATGGAATTCTGACAGCATACACTGCTGTAGCTTTAGCTGGGATGATACAGCTGCCACTCTTAGTATGTAGAAGCGGACATTCGCATTAGTGTACAGCACACCCAGACACCTTTTGTTTGTCCTAACTTCAGACTTTTTAATAACTGTAGTCTGTCTGTCTGACATGGCTGGAGTAAAACTAGCAACTGCTGAAGGATGGCACCAAAAATATGATCCATAAAAGCACTGGTTATAGATAAGCAGTGAGGGAGATTTTGCCAAGCGTGCAAATTGCAAACTGAGCTGTGAATACAAAGATGAGCCGGTCAGCTATGTGGGTTGAGGAACTTCAGTGAGGCATTACTTGTATGAATAACAGGCCTCCAGCTAAAAGTTGACACCATCCAGAAACATCTGCAGACAGAGCAGCACAAGAAAGCAATTATTATTAAGATATTTGGTAAAACAAGGTCACCACTTGATATATATCGACACACCACAAGTGTTAAGTTCAGTCTAGTGAAGGGGGAAGTGGTTTGGACCCACAGCTAAAACAATTTTAATTTATTTGCAGGGAGAGCTTTCAGTGATGCAGAAGAACAGCACAGAATGATTCTAGGCAGGCTGATGGAGATCCTGTATGTGATGACCATAAAGGACATCCCTATTACATAGTCTGAAGTGATAGTAGAAAGAGAAGTGCCATGGAGTGCATTTGGGCATAAATACATTAACGCTGGTAGTGGGAAAGAACTCATAATGCGTATTGGCAAGAACCTAGAAGAAAACCTGCTGGCAACTGTCGAAAATGCAAATTATTTTTTAGTGCTTATGGAGAATAGTACTGAATAGTGGTGTAAATGAAAAAGAACTGGTTTACATTATTTATGTAAATCCCAGCAATGGCCAAGTGGAGATTAAATTTCTATGAATGAAAGCTCTATCAGATGGCACAAGTGAGGGACTGAAAAATCTTCTCTTAGAATATGTTGCAGAGAGTGGCCTTAGTATAAAAAACATGGTTGGGTTTGGGGCTGATGGGGCATCTGTCAACATGGGTGCAAGACAGGGTCTTGCTGCGCTTTTAGGGGAAGACTTTGAGAGGTTAATTTCTGTTCACTGTTTCTCACATAGATATAAACTGGCCATAACAGATGCTTTGGATAACACATATTTCAATGAAGTTTCAAACTTTCTAACCCAACTGTTTTATCTCTATCAGAAAAGCCCTAAGCAACTCAGGGAATTGGGGTCCCTTGCCCAGGCAATGGAGATGTCGGTTAAAAAAGCCCAAGAAGGCTCATGGCACACATTGCGTGCAGCACAAACTTCTTGCCACCTGGGCTGTTACCAAATCATACCCTGTAATTTGTGTTCATTTAGAATCTATGACTGCAGACCCAACTCATGAACAGGCTAAAGACGGGTGTGTTGCAAATTATGACTAAATTTCAAATGGTGGCACACTTTTTATATTTTGAACAGCTGTTTCACCCACTTGCCAGATTCTCACTAGCACTTCAAAAAGAAGTAGCTGAAATGCCAGAGCTACTTAGCTCTGTTGAAACTCTGAGAAAAAAACTCTTGAATCTGCAAAACAGAGTGGCCCAATAGGTGGCAGTGAACTTAAAATTATCTTGAAAAATGGGTCTGATGTTCTTTCAGAAGCATATCCTGAAGTCACTTATAAGGGTGTGAAATTAACATGTTTCAGTGGCCAAGCTGTTATTTTAAACAGCAATGTAAGTAATATATTACAAACATTGAAAAGTCATGCGAAGAAAGGTTCTCTTTGATGAAAGTAGTCTCTATAACTGTGCAAAATTGTTAGACACAAGACTTTGGCCATCAGACCCAAAGCTGCTGGAGCTGTATGGTACCAATGACATTACTATAGTAGCTGACCATTTCTCAACACTTTTACAGTTTGACTGCGACACGGCTCTGCTGCTTGCAGAATGGCAGGAGTTTAACATTTTTGCTCACACTAATTTCATGAATATGTCTGCCTCTGCTATCTGGACAAAGCTGGCATGTGACTTTCAAAATTCTTATCCTGATCTTTTGAAGCTTGTGAATATGTTGAGAGTGTTTCCTGTGTCTAATGCAGTAGAAGACTTTTGACATTATTTACTATATATTGTTTAAACTTATTTTTTCTTGTGGTTTTTGATCATAGTCATTTACTAATGCAAGCATAGACACACACAGACAGGGTTTTAAAATGAAGCTTTAGTGGTTTTATGAACTTTTCTCAGGGAGTGAGCTTTCAGTTCTGTGACATTTGACCTTGGAATACCTTTATTTTTATGGAACTTTGCTGTCTTTATATGGTTATGTTGGTTTTTTTTTAATGCAATTTTAGCCAGTGAGGATCCTTAACAACTTTTCATCTGTTTTTTTGTGTATGATCTGAGTTTTGAGAAAGTATATTCTTCAAAACCAACTGCCACTGATTTCTGATGAAGGATTCTGTGTAATGCGAAAGCGAAAAGCACCTGTTTTCTTTTGTAACAACTCTGTCGGTCCAATAAAAGTTATCAGCTCATCTGTTTGTGTGACTCTTATGTTACAAGGACCACTACGACAACAAGCTTTTCTAATGCAATAGTATAAAGCTGTTTTTCAAGTATGAACAAGGTTAAAACTGACTGGCTTGATGGTGTGAGCTGTGGTATTTTGTATCCTAGGGACCTTAGGTGTGTCAAATGTCTAACATTTATACTTGACGAGCCAAATAATTAATCATAGTGTTATATATAAGGAGATGAAATGTACACCTTGTTCTCTTTCTTTTTTTTATTTATTCGTTGCACCCGATTGTTTTTTACCCTGTATGTAGTAATGTTATTCCTTTCTTTTTTTCGTCTGTTGTGTACTGTGTCAAATTAACTTTGAAAATCCTAAATAAAGACATTATAGAAAAAAAAAAACCTGAGTGGAGAACAAGTCTGGCAGAGGACACTAGAAACACTGATTCACATTAACCTCCGCCAAGCTGAATTCAACCAGAAAGGGCTGCAGAGATATTTTTTAGTCTAAGCCAAGATGTCCTGTGATATGGTGGGTCAGGATGTTGAACCCCTGCCCACCCCCCAAAAAAAAAGGCTAGAATTACAGGCTACATGCTTGGTGGAGGGGAAGAGTGATAACTTGCAACCCTTTAGCAAGAAGAAATCAACCCAGTCATTGTTGTAAACATTAAGTTTATTGTTAAAAATGTCTGTTTTTTTCTTTTTTTTCCCCATTAAGGTCACTAATTTTGTCACAATCTACTTCTCAACGTCACACTCATCTTCTTCAATCACGTCCTGTAACTTGCTTAATGATAATCTGTGCTGATATACTGCATCTCTTCACGGTAAATGCCAATAGGCATTCTTTTGTTTACCAAACTTGAACTCATGGCATAAAATAAACAGATACAGTCTTGAAACTCTGTGTGCAATGTCTGTTTTATTAAAATATACAATAAGTAGTAAGTTTATGGTTTAAAGTAAAAATACCCAGCCGACTCGGTGGAGCTGAGGGTTGAGGTGCTCGATGCCACACCTCGCGCCACGCCATCGACCTGCATTTGAGAACAAGCATGGGCCGCTTGGGGGTCAGCAGGGAGGTGATGGATCAAGCGTCCATCGGACTACTCTCCATCTCCAGGAAGGGAGGTGACAAGTGGTTGGTGCATGCCTGATCCCTAGCGGAGGCTGGGGCTCGATGATACACCATCGCAAAAGAACTTGGGGCAGGTGCTTGGTGGGTCTGCACAGGTGTGTGCACAGGCCCAACGCATGCATCACTGCATGCCGTGCTTCTGCATGAGGGAGCAGAAAAATGGAAAAGAGACCCTGGTGGCTGGTCGTTGCAGCTTGATGGCCGTTCCCGTGCTCCGCTCCAGCGGTAACACCCCCGAACTGGATCCAGACCTGGTGGATGAGTAAGGAAGACTCCCCACTGTCCCGCCATGAGGGGTAAACTGTGGGAGTGACAGGGGGCGCGGGCCTGAAGGAGCGGAGCGATGGGATGGCGGACGGATGAGGAGCCATTGAGGCCAGGGAGGGGGAAAAACAGATAAGCAAAAAATAAAAATTAAAAATGTCCATTTTTGAAAACTGCTAATCAACATCATTTTTCGTTTTGATTAGCAAAGGCCGCTAATTAAGTTTCCAACACTACTTTATGCCATGGTCTGGGGCGAGGTTTTGCACAGCGGGATGACCAGGATAGACCCAGTTTTTTTCTTTTTGAGAAATTAGGGAGGAAGCAGTATTTAAACAACTACAAAAACTGGACACAAGTAAAGGGGCCGGCTGTGATGGTATACTGCCAATCTTTTATAAAATTGCATAAAAAATATTATCACATCACATTGCTTATTTAATTTTTCTTTACAGACTTCAGAATTACCAAACGACTGGAAAACAGAGCATATCACCCCCACTGTTAAGGGGGTGATCTTTCTAATCCAAATTCCTATTAACCTATCTCAAATTTGACAATATGCATAAAGATTTTTGAAAGATTGTTGCATGCACAATTAACTCAATATTTTTCAAAATATGACATAATTTCTCATTTACAATCAGATTTTTAAAATGGTCATAATACTATGTATGTAATTTCAAAAGTAACTGATGATGTATTAACATATTTTAATAGAGGATGCAATGTACCATCAATATTTTTAGACCTGTTGAAAGCAGTCAACACAGTCAACCATATTATTTTACTTAATACATTGAAATCAGCTGGTCTAGGTTTTTCAGCTCTGTCCTGGTTCTAGTCATATTTAACTCAAAGGCTGCAATGTGTAAAGTGGGAGGTGTACGTTCGTGTATGGTAACACTAAAAATGGGGGTACCACAAGGTTCTGTGTTGGGCCTGCTACTCTTTTTGCTTTATTGTGAACAAACTTCTTAAATATTGTTCCACTGATACTAGTATACATTTGTACGTCAACGATACAATCATGTATACACAACTGAATAACTTAAATCTGGCCTTAGACATATTACAAAAGGATTTCATAAATATTAAAAGGATTCAATTAGATTTGAGACCCCTTTTGAATGAAAAGAAGACCCAGTGGATACTTTTTGCAAAACTAAACAGTGACAGAAGCTAACTGGTCTATTAAATCCACTTCTGATGCTAACATTTGTAGGGTACATTCTTACAAGTACCTAGGCTTGACTCTCGCTAGTCATTTAACGTTCAATTTGCACATAAAAATGTATCTGTAAAGTTAAAACATTTACTAGAGTTATTTTATAGAAACAGGACCCACTTTAACTTCTCACTGAAGAAACTGCTGGTTACATCATTATTTCTCTCTATTTTTGATTATGGACAGTTTATTTATAAGAACTCAACAGCACAGTACTTAGTGCACTAGAGCCATTATAAAATAGTACATTAGGATTTATCACAGGATTACCATATAAAACTAACTGATGTACTTTGTATAGTGTTGTGGGTTGGACTTCTTTAATAGATCGCAGAGAACTGCAGTGGAACTTGTTTGTATATAAGTTCATTTTGAAAGTATTACCTTTGTTTTTGTTAAAAATATTACAAGTGAAAACATCCTCTAAGTACAGTCTAAGATCCACAGCCTGGCAGTTATTTCAAATCCCTAGATATAAATCAAAGTATGGAGAAATGACATTAGCTGTTGCTGTACCACGCGCCTGGGAACTAATACAAAATAAATTCGACATACTGTACGTGTACTGTTACCATTTGCAAGCTTTAGGGCCTCTCTTGCCAGCTTAATTCACAAACACTGCAACTGCTTTTGATGATCAGAGATATTTGAGTTTTATGTTGACATGGACTGTTTTACTGATTGCTTTTACTGTGATATGGAACTATATGTAGGCTTTTATCGTATGTATTTATGTTTAGATGCAATCGTAAATGAGAGAACTTCTCTCAATTTGCTATCCAATAAAATGATATGATGACTTGACATGTCCCACAAGGGAGCGGCTCTGCAACTAAAGCTGCCCTCAGTTACTAGCTGCTCTCAATTACTAGTCATGACTGAATTGTGTTAATTTAAATAGAAGCCACAGCTGGTAATCTATGAAATACAGTATTTACAAATTGGCGGCTGGGAAATGCAAACTGAGCTAAGGTGATTTCCAGGTGTGGCCTGGGAAGGGGGGATAACTGAGGGGAGAGGTTAACAAAACTGTCCAATAAGCATCAAAACTAAAATCCAAAACAGATCAACGGCACAATAAACCATACTGTGACACAGCGCAAATGGCACAATAAACCATACTGTGACACAGTGCAAATGGGAATACAATAAATAAGATCATGTAAAGGTGATATGAAACAGTTTTTACACCTCTAGATGCCCTCCTGATTTCTTTGTGGTGTCTCTCTAATATTCTGACAAGTTTTGACTTTTTTATTAATTTAATAACCTAATATAGTGTAGGGTAGAATGCTGTTACGCATGGAATTCCATGCCTGGAATATACTTGTTCTGCTGCAGTAATGACATCATTATGTTGTTCTGCTGCAGTAGTGATGTCACTACTACAGCAAAACAACTTAGAATGCTGCCACATAGTTCCTTTCCTCTATACAGTAAAGCTGGACTTTTTTTTTTTTAACTTGAACTTGCAGAAACATCTGCAGCACATTGTGTCAGGTAAAAAATAAAATGCTTAAATTTCTATTCTTTGTTGTCTTCACTAGCTGGTTTGGTGTGATTTTCTATGTTGTGACTCCCCATAAACTATAAAAGACTGTGTGTGAGCAGTCATATACAAACAAGGATATTCTTGTACCTCGAGGTTCCCTTGGTAACAGAGCACCTCTCGAGCTGCACTCTCGAGGTCATCTGTTACCAAGGAAACCTCTCTGTACAAGAATATCCTTGTTGTGTATAACTGCTCATACACAGTCCTCTATGTTTTGCCTCTGTAGGTACTCTGAATCTCTTTCTCCTCAGCAGTTGTTCTCTCTTTTCATACTGCCAAAAAATTCTATCACATCAGTAACACCCACAGAAATCTTAAGAACTAGAATGGAAATGCGCTCTCTCTCTCTCTCTCTCTCTCTCTGTGATGCCTTTCAGGAAGACAACTCTATACAGGCATGCCATCTTCCTAGAATTGTGTGTCTATATAACAGCACTCGCCACGCTCGCGTTTCCTGAGGATTTCAGTTCTGCAGTGTGGCTGTAGCTCAGCAGCCTGGACCCAGTATTAAAAAATCACACAAGTCATTCAACGGATTTACAAACAAATATAAAAAAAAATGGCACCAACTGAACTGAAACACATAATAGCCCCTCCCCCCTCAAAATGAATAATCACAAATCCTACAACTAAAATACAGGTTACTCACCTGTAACAGAAGTTCTAGGAGTGGTATATATTGTTCATCCACACTTACTGGCAGGTTCCTTGCCGCTTTAAATCTTGCCGGAAGGTCAAGCTGGCTCCTCCCACCCACTCGGGTGGTAAAACTCTCGGCTCCGCCCCATGACGCCAGATCTAGCCCACTGGAAGCCAGGTTGCGTGTCGAAGCCAGGGAGGTCAGGTGGGTTATGTGGATGAACAACATATACCACTCCTAGAACTCCTGTTACAGGTGAGTAACCTGTATTTCTAGGGACGTGGATATGTTGTTCAATCTGCACTTACTGGCAGACTCCTAGCAGTTCTCCAGGAGGAGGAAGGCAAGGCGCACACCCCCTACTTGGGAAATAAGGATTAGGGAACAGAAGTCCCAAAACCAGCATGCCGGCGTGACTCAACGTCGATGTGGTAGGGGGTAATGAAGGTGTGTGCTGACTTCCAGGTAGCAGCCCTGCAGATTTCCTGGATAGGGACGTCCCTGGAAGTAGCCACCGAATCAACGGTATGGCGGGTAGAATGAGCTGTTATCCCTTTGGGAGGCTCCATGCCCGCCACCCTATAGCAGGGATCTATGTAGGAGGTGACCCACCTGCCTATTGTCTGCTTGGCTGCAGGTCTGCCAAGTGCGGTTTCAGCGTAGGTGACAAACAGCTGGCGAACCTCTCCCCGAACTTCAGCCGTCTGCTCCTTATAATAAGAAAGCACTCTTCTAGGGTCCAGAGTATGGAGCCTATATTCAGCCTCCAAGGTGTGATTGGGGTAGAACACTGGCAGAGTCAACACCTGGTTAAGGTGAAACTCCGACACCACCTTCCGGAGGAATTTGGTGGGGCGCAGGACAACCTTGTCCCTGTGGAAGACCAGATAAGAGACTCGATGGAAGTGCCTGGAGCTCTCCCATCCTTCTGGCTGATGTGATAGCCACCAAGAAGGTGGTCTTCCACAACAGGTGAGAGATATCACACCTGTGCATCGGTTCGAATGGCTTGCCCATGAGCTTAGCCAATACCAGCAGTAGATCCCACGGAGGTGGAGGTTCTCGCACCAGAAGGGATATGTGATCAAGGCCTTTGAAAAAGCGCCTGACCACCTTCTCCTGCACCACCGACTGCTTTCCAGCCCGTGCCCAGTAAGCAGAGATGGCTGCCAGGTGCACCTTAAGGGTTGTCAACCGAAGCCCTAGCTGAGAAAGGGACCACAGGTAGTCCAGAATGCTAGCCAAAGAACAGGAGGAAGGGTCCAACCCCTTATTCTGACACCAAATGGAGAATCTTTTCCATTTGAAGGCATAGCATTTTCTGGTCGACTCCTTACGGGATGCCTCAACGACGTTGAGGACCTCGTTGGAAAGCCCCAAGGCCTAGAACTCTAGCCGCTCAGGAACCAGGCCGTCAAGTGCAGGGATTGAAGGTCCGAGTGGAGTACCTTCCCCTTGTTGACTGAGATCAGGTCTGGGCGGGATGGAAGCCGCCTCGGGAGCCTGGAGCAGAGGCTGAGGAGATCTGGATACCAGAACTGGCGGGGCCAGTCTGGGGCTACCAGAATCACCTGCGCCTTGTCCCTCTTCGCCTTGAGAAGCACCTTGTGGATCAAGGGAAATGGAAGGAAAGCGTAGAAGAGGCCCGGGGTCCACAGCCTCGCGAAGGCATCCCCCCGCAGCGAGCCCTGCTGAGGGGGGTGGGCATGAAACAGCATCAGCTGCGCATTCTCCCTGGAGGCAAACAGGTTTTAAAAACACTGGTAAAGGAGATGGGATGTCTCTGGCTGGGTCCATCATTTTCCAGTGGGCCTAGTAAGTTAAGTTACCCTACAGCAGCGCCACCTTCATCTGAGTAGTGGACCAGCAGCCTGGAAGATAAGGTAAAGCTAGTCCTCCTCCGGATAATTTACGGAGAAATAGCAATTACTGCCAGAGACGGGAGCGTTTATACTGCCATACAAAAGAAAGGCTGCTTGCCAGTTTAATAAGTCTTTAACGGGACTGTGCAGGGAACACACTGAAAAAGATCACAGTAAATAGTCTGAGGAGGGCGTTCATTTTTAAGACCTAAACTTTAGCATGTAGTGTTAAAGATAGAAGATGCCATCTTCTGAAAACTATTTTCAACTGAGCTATTAGCAGGGCATAGCTTAAATCAAAAAGTTGGGAAGCCTTTGATGCTAAATATATACCTAGATATTTTAGTGTTGACAGGTCCCATTTCATTGGGTGTATCTGTCTCAACTCTTGTGGGGCTGCATAGTTAAATGACAGAATCTCAGTTTTCTGGGTGTTCAGAGTATAGCCTGACAGGGTTGAGAACCTCTGGAGAAGAGTGAAAATGGCTGGTAACAAAGTACTTGGCTCTGCCAAGCAAACCAAAATGTTGTCAGCATACAGCGTTAACTTATGTTCTAGCCCTGAAACTGTTATACCCTTGATATCTGGATTCTACCGGATGCTTTGGGCCAGGGGCTTAATGTATAGGGCAAACAACATCAGGGAGAGGAGGCAACCCTGACAAGTACCCCGCCCCAGAACAAAACTCTCAGAAATGTGACCATTTGCCCATATAAAGCCCGTAGGTTTTGAGTAAAGTTTGAAAAGGAAGTGAGTGAATAGTGGGGGAAACCCGAAGCTGTCAAGGACCGCTCTGAGAAAGGCCAACGAGACCTTATCAAAGGCCTTCTCAGTGTCTAAACTCAGCACAAGAGCTGGTTGTTTACTACTTTTAAAGGGAAACAGTTGTTTAGGCTCCGCCCACAAACTTTTACTCTGTTTAGCCAGAGTAGTGTGTTTTTCAGCTACTAGTAGTTTAATTTAATTACGAAAGCCACCCGGAAGTATGGCGGACGCTGAGCTGATTTGAACTGTAAAGGTGCTGGCGCCACACTGTGTACTTCAAATGCATTTGTATTGAAGTGCATGGTGCGGTGCTGCACCTTACAGTTAATGGAGCCGCCCAGAGTTCGCCATACTCCGGTAGTGGACTTTCATAATTAAATTAAACTACTTTATGCTAAGAAAAAAGGCGCTTTTCTCTGAAAAGCTAAACTGGACGGTAAGGTTTGCAGGGGCGGGAGCCCCTGAAAATAACTGTTTTCCTTTAAATGGTCAATTATATACATTGTTCGTCTTACATTATCTTGGGCCTGATGCCCCAGAATAAATCTAGTCTGAGCAAGGTGAACCAAATTTGGAACAATTTGTTGAAGCCATCTTGCTAATATTGATGTAAGAAGTTTATAGTCAATATTTAGAACAGAAATTAGTCTATAAGAAGAGCAACTAGTTGGGTCCTTGCCCGGCTCCGGAAGTACCGAAAAAATGGCTTGTAACCATGATGGAGGGACTGACCCTGCCTCCTCAAGGGCACGTGCAATAGTGTATGTCAGAATTGGGGTCAGGAGGGCAGTAAGGAGGGCTGGGGGGATACTGGGATGCATAGGGAGAGGCAACACCAGTAGAAAACAGGAAGTTGTTATCCCTCTGTACAGACAGCTGGTGAGACCCCATCTGGAGTACTGTGTGCAGTTCTGGAGACCCAATCTCCGCAAGGACATAGACAAGATGGAAGCTGTCCAGAGGAGGGCAACTAAAATGGTGCAGGGTCTGCACCGGAAGATATATGAAGAGAGACTAAAGGAGCTTAATATGTATAGCCTCAAGGAAAGAAGGGAGAGGGGGGACATGATAGAAACGTTCAAATACCTCAAGGGAATCAACAAAGTCCAAGAGGTTAGCATCTTTCAAAAAAAGAAGTGTGCAAGAACAAGGGGGCACAATCTGAAGATAGAGCGGGGGCGGCTCAGAGGTAATGTAAGGAAGTATTTTTTCACAGAGAGGGTTGTGGATGCATGTTATGGCCTTCCGGAGGAGGTTGTGGAGTCAAAAACAGTGATTGAATTCAAGCATGCATGGGACAGCCATAAGACAATTCTAGGGGGTAGGGGTAGAAAGAAGTAGGCTGCTGGTTAACTAGGATCTGCAGCTTATCCATTAGGTAGGGAAATGGGCAGACTGGGTGGGCCAAGTGGTCCTTATCTGCCGTCAAATTCTATGTTTCTATGTCTATGTTTCTATGAGCCCCTTAAAGCATTTATAAAATTCCCATCCGTACCTGGACATTTCCCAGTCTTTAATTTACCAATCTCAATGATGAGTTCCGAAGGTGAGATAGGGGAGAGTAGGGAGGCACACTGATGTTGAGTCATCTTTGGGAGATTTAGAGAATCAAGGAAAATCGGCAATTTGGTCTTCAGCGACGGGAGTAGCAGAAATTATGAGTAATTGTTGAAACAATTTGTTTCCTCATAACTTAGTTGTTTTTTCACTTTTTTACCCCAAATTTTCAACATAATCTTTTTGACCACTCCTTCTAAGCATAATAGGTGTCATTTATAAAACAATGGGTGAAACGTCATTTCTAAAATGACAGCTGTCACATTCATGAGGTGGTATAAAAAATGGCTATGTTGAAATGTTGGGGTCAAAATATTGAAAATTACCACTTATGAGCATGTTGAAAAACTGCAATATAGACTCATAACTTTGTTTTCCATATTTTTACCCCAAACTTTCAACATAGCCTTCTTATGTCCCCAAGTAGCCTTCTTATGAGCCCACCTCATGAACAAGGGCAGAGAAAATGTTCAAATCCTGCCCAAAAGGTGGTTTCGTGCCACAAGTGCGAAAACTCATTTTGGCCAGGATTTGAAAAATGGCAGCTCTCATATTCATGAGGTGCTGTGAAGAAATAACTATGTTGAAAATGTTGGGGACAAATGAAAAAATTACTCACCTTAGTAATGTTGTTTCTTCTAATGGAGTCTTGCTATATTATGACATATGCAGTATAACCCCAGGTTAGAACTGCTCCGGAGGTGAAAGAGTTAACTTCCATGCAGAGCATGGAATCTTGAGCGCGAGCTCAGTTGAACACTCTGTCTGTTGAAGCTCAAACTTAAACTGTCAGATCTTACGAGCAAAACTCCACTAAGGTTCTGTGTGTGGAAGCCGAAACCTACACTAGCTATTGGCTACTAACTACAAAACACCTTTTTTGATCTTGATCCCAAAACAAAGACTCAAGTCGGGGATTCAAGAAGAAACTAAAGCATAACACCTAAGCACCCTAGAAGGGTGAAATAAAGTGGGCATAAAAGAAGTGCCAACATTGCATTGCCCACCAACCTCCCAAAAATAGAGGTTCTGAGAGGGGCAGGCTGGAGGGGAGGTCATAATATAGCAAGACTCCATTAGAAGAAACAACATTACTAAGGTGAGTAATTTTTCTTCAAACAATATGAAGTCTTGCTATATTATGATATATGCAGAACCACACAGCAGTACCTCCATGGAGGAGGACAGAACCTACTTGGGAAATAGGCTCTGAAGCACAGCTGTGCCGATCGAGCATCACTCCTAGCCTGGATATCCAAGGAGTAATGCTTAGTAAAAGTGTGAACTGTTTTCCAGGTAGCTGCTTGACATATCTCTAGGATAGGAATGTCCCTGGCAGCAGCCAGAGACGCAGCTGTACCTCTGGTAGAGTGAGCCCTCAGGCCTGAGGGAGGAACCTACCCAGTTTTTCGTAACAGAATTGGATACAAGAGACAATCCACCTGGCAATGGATCTTTAGTGGCAGGTTTCCTTTACCAACCTCACCATAAGTGAGGAACAATTGGAGGATTCAACCTGTGACCCTTGGTACATTCTATATAGTAACTAAGGGCTCTTTTGACATCTAAACTGTGCAATCTCCTCTCACCAGAGGAGGAATGGTCAGTGAAGTACACAGGAAGAGACATGGATTGATTAAGGTGAAAGTCTGAAACCACCTTAGGCAAACTTCCTGTTAGTCCTGAGGACTACCTTATCTCTATGAAAGGAGATAAAATCAGGCTCCACTGACAAGGCTTGTAGCTCACTTATCGCCTGGCAGAGGTGATGGCTACCAGAAACACAGTTTTCCAGTCAAGTACTTCAGCTCTGCGAAGACAATGGCTCAAAAGGAGGTTGCATAAGCTGAGCGATGCAAATATTAAGATCCCAAGCAGGGAAGAATCCCTGAATGGGGATTGGTGTGAAGCAACCTATTAAAAACTTGGAGAACACAGGGTGAGCTGATAAAGAAGAGGGCTTACCTGCTGACAAGAAGACAGACACAGCTGCCAAGTGCACCTTGGGTAGCTGGCCTCAGCCCCAAGGAATTCAAATGCACCAAATAATCCAGGATCGTAGGCACACCAGCAGATTCTGGGAAATATGTTTACCAGCACACCATATGGAAAATCTCTTCCATTTTGAATTATAGGTAGCCCTGGTGGAAGGCCCTAGAGGCCTTCAAGATATCCAACACACCTTGAGAAAGGTGTAGGTCAGCAACCTAACTCTTCAGGAGCCAAGCCTTGAGATTGAGAGATTTGAGGTTCGGATACCAAACTCTCCCCTGGGCACAGGTTAACAGGTTGTGATTCCTGGGAAGGCATAGGGGAAGGTGGACTGCTAAGGACATGAGGAGTGGGTACCAGGGCTGCCTGGCCCAATCTGGAGCAATCAGGATCATCTTGCAGGATTGAGATCTGATTCTGACTAGCACTTTGAAAAGAAGGGGGAAGGGGGGAAAAGCATAAAGAAACTTCCCTTCCCAACTGAGAAGGAAGGCATCCAGAAGGATTGAGCCCAACACTGGGGGCCTGCAACAAAAAAGGGGAAGTTGGTGATTGTCTGGGGCTGCAAAGAGATCTATTTGCGGAGTGCCCCATCTGGCAAATATTACCTCCAGTACTAGGGGATCCAGTGCCCATTTGTGATGGCCCTGGGAAATCCTGCTGAGAGCATCCGCTAGGACATTGTCCTTGCCTGGGAGGTGAACTGCCATAAGGGAGGTGTTCAGAGAATATGCCAGAGACCACAACTTCATTGCTGCGGTGCACAAGACCGTAGACCGAGTGCCCCCTTGCTTGTTGATGTACCACATTGTAGTGGTATTGTCTGTTCTGACCTGAACAACCTTGTTCTGGACAGCTGTGGAGAAAACCTGAAGTGCTAGAAAAACTGCTCTGAGCTCCAGCAAACTGATATGGAGCAGAGATTCCTGAGGGGACCACAGCCCTTGGGTGGAAAGGTCGCCCATGTGAGCTCCCCACCCCAAGAGGGATGCATCTGTAGTAAGGGTCAAGGAATGAGACTGGGGAGTGAAGGGAACCCCTGTCTCAGATTGTTCTGATCCTGCCACCACTGGAGGGCCTGGATCAGGGTTCGAGTCACTGGAATCAATTTGGTTAGGGGATCTGTCCTTTGAGACCAAAAGGCTCTCAAATGGAACTGAATGTCCCTCATCTGAAATCTCGCTCCCTGCACTACTGCTGTAGAAGCAGCCATGTGCCCCAGGAGCTGTAGAAAATGCCTTGCTGGTCGAGAGACCTGCAGGGTGAAAGAGGAGGCCAGAGACACCAGGGTCCTTGCTCTTTCCAGAGGAAGGAAGGCTCTGGCTTCTTTTGTGTTCAGTTCTGCGCCTATAAAGGTGAGAAGCTGGACAGGCTCCAGAACTGACTTTGGAAGATTGAGAAGGAAACCTAGAGATGTAAGCAGGTGCTGGGTTACTTGTAAATGAAGTTTGACCTGTTCTGGAGACTGGCCTACAATGAGCCAGTCGTCCAGATAAGGAAAGATGGCAATCTTTTGCCTTCTTAAATGAGCAACTGCTACTGCCAGGCATTTTGTGAATACCCTTGGAGCCGAGGAGAGGCCGAAGGGCATTGCTCTGAACTGGTAATGGCCTGAGGGCAGTTCGAATCTGAGGTACTTTCGATGGGAGCTTCTGATGAGAACATGGAAGTAGGCATCCTTGAGGTCCAGGGAGGCTAGCCAGTCCCCTGGCCTTAGAGAGGGTAAAATAATCCCCAGGGTCACCATTTTGAACTTTGGTTTTAAAAGGTGCTTGTTTAGATACCTGAGATCCAGAATGGGCCGCCATTCTCCTGTCTTTTTTGGGGTAAGGAAGTACCTGGAGTACAACCCTTTGCCCTGGTGTATGGGTAGAACCCTTTCCACGGCTCTGAGAGCCAGGAGGGCAGAAACTTCTGCTTCCAGGGCAAGTGCCTCTGATGGGTTTGCAGGTGGAAAAGATCTGGCTCTCATCTTCAGAAATTTTTTGAAGCTGAGAACCAGTCCCTGGCTTACTACTCCAGGACCCACTTGTCTGATGTTAAAGACTTCCAGTCCTGGACAAAGTAAGCCAGCCTGCCCCCTACCGGTAGTGAAGAATCGCCCTGGCTACCCCATCAGGAGCCTGTTTTGCAGGGGCTTTGGGTTGAGGGGTAGAAGCAGGCTTACTAGAGCCCTTCTGCCCCTTCCTCTAAAGAACCCCTCTGGGCATAAGCAGAAGAGGCCTGGGCTTGGTAAACGGCCTATGAAAAGGCCTGCCCTGCCCCGACATGCTGCCTTTGAGGAGTGACTTGCCTTTCTTTGGCCTGTGCACTCCTATAGGTGGTCCTCACTCATCCATTTTCTTCATATAATTCTCTGTCTGCTCCCCAAACAGAGAATTTCCCTACAACAAATCCATAGCCTTAGACTGGGTATCCTGTGACAGTGCAGTACATCTGAGCCAGGCCATTCTGCGAAGAGACACAGATGTACCCATAACTCTAGATGAAACATCATTAGAGTCTACAGCAGCATGAAATTGTACCTTGGATGCCTCAATACTGTCCGCAGCCACCTGCTCCAGCTCCCTAGCAAGCTGTTCAGGGGCCTGTTTTGCTAGGGCCAGGACAGTATCCCACCTGGATTTCTGGTACCTAGCTGCGTAAGCCATATAATTTGCCTGTCTGAGTCCCAGAGATGCTGCCATGTACTGCTTTTTTGCCATGGCATCCATCCTCCTGGAATCTTTTTCAGGAGGGTGAGAGGCTAGAGGAATATTAGCCTTGTCACAGGCTGCAGCCTGCACTACCCCCACATGGCTGCACTGCTGGGATAGGAACTCCGTATCAGAGCCTGATAAAGTATACCTCTTGTCTATCCTTTTATCCACAGGGAGGATAGAATGAGGAGTTTTCAGAATTTTTACTGTCTGTTTCCTAAAAGATTTATGCAAGGGAATAGACAGTCTCCTAGACTCTGGAATATCCATCATTTCCACAAAATCAGACTCTTCTTGATCATCAACAGCTTCCTCAACAGGGAGTTGCAGAGTGTCAGCAACTTTCTTGTAAAACAAAAATGAGAAGGGACTCAGATAGCCTGGGAGGATACTCCTGAGGGTCTGTCTGGAGAGATGTCCGGTTCAATGGGCACATCCAGACTGTTAAAATCACACTCACTCTCCGCATTCCTCCTCCCTTTCCCCTGGTTCATAAAAATCTTCAAAATCATAATCCTGAACCGAGGGAACCGACCGAACCAGGCGCTTGCCCAATGGTGCCGGTTCGGATGGAACTGGGGAAAGAGACTGGACAATTTGGATAGCTTTGGCTATTTCCTCAGTGGTTGGAGAAAGAACTTTTGGCCCCAAACTAGCTGACCTTCTAGCCCTTTTAGTTGGAACCGGCTTCTCAGAGCTGGCTCTTCGTTTGCCTGAGGAAGCATCGCCCTGGTCAGAGGGCACTCCCTCAGGTTCGGTTGGAACCGAACCGGGCTGGCCATCCGGGTCAGCGGACTTTATGGCCTCCCTTTCCCTGAGCCTACCAACTCTTTTTTCCACAGTGGCAGCAGGAAAATTCTTACAAATCTGGCAATCTGCATTGAGGTGGTCAAACCCCAGACAATATACACAAATGGTGTGTGGGTCAGCCTTGGCAAGCTTCCCCACAGAGCCTGATGCTGAAACCCAGTGGGTCCGGTTTTCTTTTGGGTTTCTCAGACATAGTGCCAGCCTAACTAAAACTTGCCCGTTAATGGCAATCCAGCAAGCAAGATCTCTCTTATCGGTTCCCAACCGTGTCATGAGTCGTGGAAAAACGTAATAAAATCCTTTTTGAACCGATAAGAACCGGAACCGGACTTAAAGGGCTAGAAAGTAATTTTAAACCCCTCTGATCGGTTCAAACTGCACGAAAAAGGCGTTTACAAGTTCCACACAGAAGAAAAAATAATAAATAAGCCTATCTATTACTTACAATACCACAGACAGAGCTTGAACCGGCGATTGCGGTTAAATTTGATAAAATAAACCGAAAATTACACTTTAAAACCGACAAACAAACTGAGCAGCAGGAGGAATCTCTGGAGCGACTGTTCAGTGAGGCGGAGTAAAGAATCTGACAGTTTAAGTTTGAGCTTCAACAGACAGAGTGTTCAACCAAGCTCGCGCTCAAGATTCCATGCTCTGCATGGAAGTTAACTCTTTCACCTCCGGAGCAGTTCTAACCTGGGGTTATACTGCATATGTCATAATATAGCAAGACTTCATGTTGTTTGAATACTGAAAATTACCCAAGTTACTAGCCTATGTTAGTAAATTTCAATGCAGGCTATAACTTTTGTTTTTTTTTAATATTTTTACCCCAAATTTTCAACATAGCCTTCTTATGACCCCATCTTATGGACAATGGTGGAAAAAATGTAACTCCTGCCTGAATGGTGATGTCATGCAGCGACTGTGAAATTACCTTTCTGGACAGAATTACCTAATTTCACTGCCACAGTTCATGAGGTGGAGTCCCAAAAAAGGCATGTTGAAAATTTGGGGCGCAAATATTGAAAAATGACAAGTTGTGCCACTAAGTTCAAAATCCCACTGAAACAGACAGAACCGCATACCTGATTTCCTCAGTTCACTGTCCGACGTTGAAAAGTTAAGATGTGTGTGTGGTCCAGAGAGAATTACAGTGTTTGACCCATGGTGGGTAAGTAAGGGCTTGGAGGGTGGGTGGATGCTGAGTGGGAGGGTCATCTGGGGGGACACTAATGGCAGCAACAGACATTGATGGATTGTTTTCTTTTTTATAGGGGTTTATCACACAAAAAAAACTACAAGGGACTGTTTTCTTTATTTCAGGTGGCGACACGGGAGACTGGGCTCCCCCAGCGTCAGTGTTATGTTTGGCAGCACTGCAGGTGGGCTCCCTGGTGCTGCAGAACTAAAATGGGCAAGGTGGGGGTAGCAGCTGGTACAGGGATTGGGCACCCATGCCGCAATATTAACATGGGTTGATTTGGGGGTTATGGTGGCGGAGCAACAGACATCGATGAGCATTTTCTTTTTACAGGGTTTAAAAAAAAAAAACCCACAATGGATGGTCTTCTTTATTTCAGGTGGTGACACTAGGGGATTGGGCACCCCCAGTGTCTGTGTTATGTTTGGCAGCACCGGGGCTGGGCTCCCCGCAGCCAGCACAGGGGATTGGACACACCCCTGCCAAAATATCAACATGGGTTGGGCATGGGGGGACGGTTACCACAGTGGCAGCAACAGACATCAATGGCTGCTTTTTTCAAAAAGATCTATGAGCAGGGGTCATGCTTAACTTTTTTCTGCACTGGTCCACCCAGGAAAGTGGTGCCTATCTGTACTGGCCCCCACTGATTACACTAGCCCCAAGCTTATTATGAATCACTGTATCCCACCCAAATGTAAGTGCAAACAGTGCAGGGAGTTGCTCACTGGTGGCTGGCTAGAACATTTCTGTCTATGTACTGTCACTCACTCAGATGTGAAAAAGGGTTTCAGTGAATAGGCAAGCCAACAGCCACAACAACCGAGCTGATGCTGTGTATTTTATTCTTTATGCACATGCATACTGCACATATAAATTCTACTATATATATATTACAGTTCTTACTGTGCAGTTCAAAAGGCTCAGCTAAAGTCTGTTTAAAGTGCTTCATGCAAAGAAGCACCTTAGATGTCATCTGTAGTAATACAGCAGTAGTGTAAATCGTAACAGCATCACAATAACATTAATTCATAGTTATTTGTACTAAAAATACTCATCCCACTCTAGAGCAATTTATTTGTGCACTATGCCTGTGTTTGAAGAATAAAATACACAGCAGCAACTCAACTGTTGTGTCTACCGACCTTACATATTCACGGAAACCCTTTTTTCTCCCATTGTATGCTACTGTTTGACTGAAAAATGTATGGATCACACTGCTGCCTGGAGTCAGACCCTCCGTTAGTCACTAGACCAGAGACTGCAACTCCATCAGCAGCTTTAGATTACATTTTGCTATGGTGGTAGGCTCCCCTCAGCTCCCACTGATGATGACACACCGACAGGGTTACGATCAGTAAATGGGCTAAACTCTGCAGGGATTGGCCTGCCTACTCACCCTCAAGAGTCAAGACGCACCGTCATGCCATGCCGCTGCAGATTCACACCCACTCACTCCAGTTTCTAATCTGCCTGCATTTTTGAGCCACAGTGACTCGGAGGGAGGGCAGAGTAAAACATACCTGTGTCCTGAAGTTGGACGAAATTCTTTGTCATGACCGCTGGATCCTTGGCCTCTTCTACTGCAGGCATGCCCACTATACCCCTCCTGTTCCTTAATCTGGACAGGACCTCCTTGTGAATGAGCTTGCTCAATGGAGTTTTCCTGCAATAAACTTGAACTTGAACTTAAACTAATCTGCTCCTGGTGCAGATTTGGCACCAAATCTATTCCCCTCCCGGGGCTTCTAACTTGTGGTGCCCCTCTTTTACCCTTTGCTTGGGTGCTCTGCCCACTCCAGTCCTTTCTGCCCCCTATAGCGCCTGTGGTGCAAAGTATTCTAAGATTGGGCTCAAAGCCCAATCACCGCCTGACCCAGGTCCACTGTAGCTGTCGGGGAGTCCAGAGCAGCGTCTGGGAAGGTGGCCAGGAAGCGACTACCTCTCATGCAGCAGTAGCAGCTTCAGATGGTGGGAAGGGCCAGCAGGTGGTGCTTAAAATGAAATCTGCACCAATCGAAGCGCACCATGGGGAGCCAGAAGCAGTTACATGGCTCTGTGAGCTAAGCAAAAAAACAACAACTGGGAACTTGGTGCCTAGAAAGAACTCTTAAAGAGCCGTTTCCCAATTATGGCTAGATAGCACTAGACCAACCGGGAAAGTCGGGTGACAAACACACTGGTCCAAGGTAGTTTGCACTATGCCTGGGCCAGTAAAATAATGTTAAGCTTGACCCCTGTATGAGGGATGGTTTTGAGCAGCCTGATCATGACAGATCAGCTGTGATTGCTGGGTGGCGTTACATAGACTAAAGGAAAGAGCCACCCTATGATTGCTCTCTCCTTTGAACTACACAAAGTTTGCGCCCAGCAAGGCAGTACACTGTCATGATCAGCCTGGCTGCTGACTGGTGTAACACTGACAAGGCCCTTACAGATCACTCTGCATTGGACTGACAGTGTCACACCCCTCAAAAGCCACTTTAAGAAAATGTTCACTGCGCATGCGCACACGTGAACATAAAATGGTCTGCAGATAGCCATGGTGTCTATACACTGTATAAGCAAAATTCTACTTGTATTACAAAAATTCTGCCCTTGTACATCTAATTAGTAATGATACCACATGCATTAAAAACATCCCACACTTTCATCAATTTTCCACATATGCCTAATATTATTCAGAATGGGTCAACTAATTATAAACTTTTGCAACTTTTTATTGTTTTTGCAGAAAAATCTTTCTGTAGTTGCATCAGTTTTCCTGATATTTCCATTAGATATTCCACAGTCCAATAGACACGCTCAGAAATTAATTTCTGAGCGCGTCTTTACAGTAAGCATTCCTACTGAACTCAGTCAGCGGCTGGCAGTGGAGGTGAGAGGTGGGCTGTGTCAGTCGCTGGCTGGAGAGCCGGGTGTGGGGGTGCTGGGTGGACTGACATGGCTGGGGGCACTATACCACCAGGGAGGATCTGGGGTAATGCCGGCAATTGCAGCAGCGATTCTGGATCGGGGCATGGGTGGGGGGTGACAGCGCCGACCTGCAGGGCATACACAACACAGGAAGTCGGGGCAGGGGTGTGGACAATGGGCTTACACCATAATGCGCTGGGTGATGCGCAAGGCGGCTTACACCATACGCCTGGGGCAGGGGGGATGTGCAGGCCCGGGCACCTACTGGGGCATGCCGGGCATGGGAGGGCACCTGTGGATTGCCTGCTGGGCTGCTGGCGGGCCTACAGGACTCTCGGGGGTGTCCGTAAGTTACACCAGCTAAAAGCTGGTGTAAAGTACAGCTACGTAAGAACTTACCATAACAGTAGATCTTCGATTGAGGCTCTTGCAGTAGGTAAATACATATAGGACTGATGCCAGCAGGCGTCAGGACCCCACGAAAACATTTCTAGCTAGCAGTCTCTGGCGGGGGACCGCCCGCATGTCAGGTGACCGACATCATGTGACGTCAGTATACACGGGCGGTCCCCCATGCCCAACTTCCAGTTCTTTCCCGCCAAAGACCAAAAGGCAAGACGAGAGAGACGCGGATATTTCCCATCCTGGAAAAGGAGCTGAAAAAGCTTAGCGGGATGGAGGGTGGGAAGGATTACCTACTGCAAGAGCCTCTCTCAAAGATCTACTATTACGGTAAGTTCTTACGTAACTATACTATCTTACTTTGAGAGGGCTCTTGCAGTAGGTAATTACATACAGGACTGAGTTCCAAGCAGTCTGGAACAAGATGAAGCAAACGGGAGGAGGAAAACTACTCCAAAAGTAGATCCTCTGGCTGTGAAGTTCTTAGGAAAGGAGACCTTGCAGAACAGCCAACCTGAAGCCCGCTCTACGGAGACAGACAATGTCCAAACTGTAATGTTTCGTAAAGGTATGGACAGAAGTCCAAGTAGCGACTGCACAGATGTCGGCCGCTGACACATTCTTGAAACAAGCAGCAGAGGCAGTGACCCCTCTGGTGGAGTGGCCTCTGACTTGACCCGGCAGGGTCTTGCTGTACTTGTCATAACAGAAAGTGATACAATGAGCCAACCATTTAGATAGGCATTGCCTGGAAACAGCATTGCCTTCTCCTTTACGAGCAAAAGAGACAAACAGTTGATCCCTCTTTCTGAGATCCTTCATCCTGGTGGTGTAGTATCTCAGAATCCGGTGAACATCCAGAGTATGCAAGAGGTACTCCCCTTGATTGGAGCGTTGTGTAAAGAAAGCAGGCAAGTTTATGTATTGATTCAGTGTAGACTCCGCCACCACCTTGGGGAGAAACTTAGGGTTGGTATGCAGAGCCACACATTCCTTGTGAAAAATCAAATACGGGATTTTACACATCAGGGCCTGAAGCTCGGAAATCCTTCGAGCAGAAGTAATGGCCACAAGGAAGAAAGTCTTCCACAAGAGGAACTTCAGATCTGCTGAGGCTGCCGGCTCGAAAGGAGGCAGAGTAAGCTTCTCAAGGATAAAATTCAGATTCCAAGGAGCGGCAGGAACCCAAATAGGGGGTCTCAAGTGGAGGACCCCTCTAAGGAAGGTCTTGGAGACCTCCAGTTGCGCAAATGTCCTGTCCCCAAAAGGAACATGGTAGGCCGAGATGGCTGCCATGTGAACCTTCAAAGGGGAATGACTGAGACCCAGATCAAAGAGGTGTCACAAGTAATCCAGAAGTCACCCAACAGAGCATGAGAACGGCTCAAAATCTTTGGAAGCGGCCCAAATAGAGAACCGTTTCCATTTCATGGCATAGGTAGATCTAGTGGATGGCTTCCTGGCCTCCACCAGAATCTCAGCCACCCGGGAGGAAACCCCGAATCAGGCTTGAGCTACGTCTGCAGGAGCCAGGTGTGCAACTGAAGGGACTTGAGACCTAGATGGACCAGGGTCCCCTGATTCTTGGTCAGCAAAGTGCGCGACAGAGGAAGAGGAAGTGGAGGTTCCTCTGAATACTGTTGCAGAAGAGAGAACCAAACTTGCCTGGGCCAGAAAGGAGCGATGAGAATCATACACGCTCCTTCCGAGCTGAGTTACCATAAGACCCTCGGAACCAAGGGGATCGGGGGGAAGGCATAGACAAATCTTCCCTTCCAATCTAGAGACAGAGCGTCTGTCCAAAAAATGCCGTGCCCCGGAGCAAGCGAGCAGAAGGCGGGAAGTTTTGCATTGACAGGAGACGCAAACAGGTCCACCTGAGGGATTCCCCAGCATAGAAAGATGTCATCTGCTACCCCCTAATCTAGTTCCCACTCGTGGGCTTGAGCAGATGACCGACTGAGGTGGTCTTCCAACATGTTCTCGACCCCTGGGACGTGAATGGCCGTGAGGTGAAGGTTGTGCTGCACTGCCCATACCCAAACCTGCATCACTTCCCTGCAAAGAGGGTAGGAACGAGTTCCTCCCTGTTTGTTGATGTACCAAACTACACACATGTTGTCCATTTGGACAGCCAGATGTCCGAGAAGCAGACAAAGATGCAGAGCCTGAAGAGCATACAGCACGGCCCGAAGCTCAAGCACACTGATGTGGAGAGATTTTTAGAGCTGGAACCAGGAGCCCTGGGTACTGTGAGGCCCAAGATGGGCTCCCCAACCTTCTCCCGAGGTGTCTGTTGTCAGCGTCTGGGAGGGTGAGAAAGGCAGAAGGGAACTCCCCGGCAAAGGTTCTCCTGAACTGCCCACCATTGCAAGTCCTGAGCCACAGGATTGGAGACCAGAACTAGTTGATCTGGGTCATCCACCAGCTGATCCCACTGAGACCAAAGTGTCCACTGAGGGATTCTCATGTGGAGCTGAGCACAAGGGACTGTTGGAATACCAGCCGCCATGAGCCCGAGGACGCGAAGGACTGACCTGGTGCTGACCCGCCTGCGGCTGGACAACAGGTTGACCTGAGCCTGGATGGAGGCCGCCCTATCCAGCGGCAGAAAAGCCATGCCAGAGGTCACGACCAGGATCGCTCTGATAAACTGAAGCCTCTGGGATGGGATCAGGTGGGACTTGGCCTGGCTGACGGTAACATCCAGGCAGGCAAAAACCTGCAGGGTAAGGGAAAGGAAGCGCAGGAGTTCCTCCCTGGACGAGTCCACCAGGAGCCAATCGTCCAGGTACAGGAAAACCTGCACCCCTTGGGTACGCTGCTACCACCGAAAGGCATTTGGTAAAAACTCGGGGCGCCGAGGAAAGACCAACTGGGGAGGCCTTGAACTGGCAGTGGTCCCCCTGAAAAGCAAAACACAGGTATTTGTGGTGGGAAGGGCGAATAGGGATATGCAGGTAAGCATCCTGCATATCCAGAGTGCACAACCACTGTCCCGGCCAAAGGAGGGGCAGAAGACTCTGTAGAGAGAGCATCCTGAACCTTTTGTACTCCACAAACAAGTTCAGGGAGCTGAGGTCGAAAATCAGCCTTACCTCTCCTGACTTCTTCGGGACCAGGAAGAAATGGGAGTAGTAGCCCGTCCCCTGAAGGTGTGGGAGTACGGCTCTATCGCCTCTTTCAAAACAAGAGAAGATATTTCTTCCCGACCAGAAGAAGATGTTCTGGGAGTAAGACGACTGGGGGTTCAAGGAGGTTTCCGAAGAAACTATACTGAGTGTCCTTCTGCGATCAGCTGGAGCACCCAAGTGTCTGTAGCTATCCTCTCCCAACCCAGTAGATGGAGGGAGAATCTCCCTCCTACTGGTTCCTCTGGAAGGCCCAGAGGCAGTGGGAGAGGAAAGGAGTCAGGAGGCATGAGGCAGCGTCGCGGCTGAAGCCCCCGCTGCTTTTTTGGGTGGGGAGGGCTTGGCAGCCAGAGGGGCACGACGTTTGTTGGCCCACTTTCCCTGAGGTTTCACATTTTGCTGAGGACGTCTGCGAAAGGGCTGACGCTGAACTTGAGGGGGTTTGTAGAGAGAGTCAACCGACTTAAGTGCAGTACCCTTCTCCTGCAGATCGGTGATGATGTCCTTGACATCGCCACCGAACAGCACTGAACCCTTGATGGGCGCGTCCTGGATAGCAGACTGCACCTCCGGGACCAAACCTGACACCCGGAGCCAGGTATGATGCCGCAAACTCACGGCGAAAGCCGAACTCCGACCAGCAGGGTCCACTGCGTCGTACATGGCACGGAGCATGTGCCGACTGGCCGAACGTGCAGACCGGACAAGATGCGCAACTTCCTGCTTCGTCTGAGACTCAGGAAGGGAGTCCAACTTAGCCTCCACCTCTATAAGGATCGCCTTCTGGTAATCCCACATATGACCAATGTAATTCAGGGCCCTAATACCCAGAGTGGAAGAAGCGTGAGCCTTCTTTCTGTACTGGTCCAGAAGGCGGGATTCCTTTTCGGGTGAGGCAGGCTCAAAGTGCTTTGGGGTTAGCTGTCGACCATGAGCGTATGATCACAACCGAATCAGCTCGAGGGTGCGAATTCAAAGAGTCGACACCCTCGGGAGCCTGATGAAGCCTATCCGACTTCCCAGGAAGGGGGGCTAATGCCGACGGTTGCTTTCAAATGTTGGAAACAAGATCGGCATGAGGCTCAATCCAGGGTGGCACCAGGGTCGGAGCGGTCTCGGGCAGATTCAGGTGCGGAGCGAGATTCTTACGCTATGGATCCGGCTCCAAGGAATGCCACTGATGAACTTCCTGGATTTTTCGCAGCAACTCCGTAAAAGAAGGATCCTCCGGAGGAGACTTTGGAGGAGTCCTCGGCCTGGGCTTATCCAGAGAGCGGGGCTTGTCGTCTAAGTTAGAACGACCATCAGAATCATCCAAGGTGTCCGAGGAGGATGAAGAGGGAGAAGACTCCTCCTCCTGACGTGGGGGAGGAACAGACCCCTTGGGAAGCCCCCGAGGAAGCGTATCCTGCCCTGCCACCGGAGGGCTCACCTCTGGTATCCGGCGGAGGGAAGGGAGTCTCTCGTCTCCGACGTATGGGGTCCGGAACCGGGATCAGCGTCGGAAAATGGCCCTCTACCTCCCTGGTGAGCTGAATCGTGGCCTCAGCCCACCAGGAGGCTACAGTCTCCTTCAAATCCACCAGCGGCTGAGGGGGCAGTGGAGGGGGATACGGATACTGAGGGTATCTGTACGGCGCGTATCCGTACCCCGACAACGGGTAACCCGGCGTCGAGTACTGAGGCACTGTGTACTGTGGCGGTGGATGGGCCAGCGTCAGGTACTGGAGCGCCGGATACTGTGGCCCTGGGTATGACGGCGTCTGATAGGATGGGGTCGGATACCCAGGGACCGGGGGGTCTGCGGGAGCAGAAGGTCCCAGAAAAGGCCCAGCGGGCGGGCCCAGAACAGGAGGCCCGGCAGGCCCGCCGTAGGGACGGCATCCGGGAGAAGATGTCACCCAGCGTTGGCAAGACCGGCGTCGGCGCCGGTGTCCGAGGGTCCGACGTCAAGTTGTCTGGCCCAGCAGAAGGAAGAGCTGACGGGAGCATACCTGCATCCTCGGTATCGCCCGGGGAGGGAGGATTAAAATCCCCGGGGTCTAACTGAGGAAATGCAGGGCCTCGGAGGGCAGTGAATGCTGCGGGGAGCGGGGACGGCAGACTGAACGTCAAGATCTGGTGTCGGTTCCAACGCCTGCGCATCAGCCGGAAGGGCCGGGCGTCACTTACTAGCGGAGTCCGGGCAGACATCGGAGGAGCCGTCATCTGACTTAGTGCAGCCATCGCCCCGAGGGAGGCCGCGAAGGGGGTGCAGCCTGGTCAGGCGGCTTAGGGGCCCGGCGCTGCTCCAAAGGGTCGAGCGGCTTAGCGGCCCTCTCTGGGCGGACATCAGAGGAGCTGACGTCCTACTTACTGGAGCCAATCACACCAGAAGACCACGTGGCAGTGGCCTTGCCGGGAGTGGACGCCTCCTTTGATCCGGAGGCACACAGAGGGCCCGAGTGTGAGCCAGATGGGAGGTCGACACCAGCTTGGAAGCCTCAAGGCGGCTGTGGGTGGAGGCAGTCCCCAGGGGGCGTTACCTTGAACGCAGCAACTCCAGCAATCGCTGGTGTCCGAGGAAGAGGTCGGTGCTTCTCCTTATCTTTCTTTTTACAGTGACCCTCGGGTGAAGTTGAGGCCTGACGAAGCTTCTTCAGCTCCTTTTCCATGAAGGTCATTTTCTTTTTAAGGATGTGGGCCTCCAGGGACTGCTGCCTCTGTCTGTGGGTGACAGCGTTGAACTTCAGGCAATGCTGGCACTTCTGCACAAGGTGATCCGGGCCTAGACAGGAGAGGCACTGGGAATGTCCATCCTTGTGCGGGAGTTGGGCGCCGCACGAGTTGCACTTATTCTTGTGCTCGGGGGGGTGTAGGGGACAACATACACCACAGAGAAACTGACGAAAAATTCGAGAAATCGAAGAAAAATCGGTTGTAAAACTACTGACAGACTGACGAGCAGTTGAACTTAATCACGAGACGCTTACACAAGCTAACGGCGGGAAAGAACTGGAAGGCGGGTGTGGGGGACCGCCCCTTTGTACTGACGTTACACAATGTTGGTCACCTGATGTGGGGGCGGTCCCCCGCCAGAGATTGCTAGCTAGAAATTTTTCCGTGGGGTCCTGTCGCCTGCCGGCATCAGTCCTATATGTAATTACCTACTGCAAGAGCCCTCTGGAAGTAAGATCTTATGTTGCCAGTTCTCCTCCGGGGGTTCTTGTAGAATCCCGACATTGGGGACTTTGTTGCTGCCCTTCTGGAATAGGGCGCAACTGCTGCCATAAACCCCCTAGTGCCATGTCACAGGGGGTTTATGGCGCAACTGCTGGCGTAACAGCTCTTCGGCGCAAGTGGCCTGTGACATTTCGCAGGCCACATTGTAGAATCGCGCATATCGCAACTGCTGGTGTAACTTGCTACTTGCGCCATTCTACTTGGCGCAAGTGCTGTTACGCCATGTGCAACTTTTCTAGAATCAGGGCCGATGTGTCTGGCTGTAAAAAAGTTAAGTTCTCGGGGCCTCTTTTTCAATGCTCTGGTTGCAGATGTGGTATTACGCAATCCAACTGGCATACATCATCTTTCACCTGCCTTAGACCTGCCCACAGCATGGATGTCTGTGATACCTGCTTCTCCTTTGACTTCGAGATGTTGTTAAAAAATTGATCACTTAGATTAAACCGGCAGGTTCCAACCACTGGGGACAGGCATCACACAAGGCAGTCACAAGCTAGGTCTTTGGACGATTTCCTCTATTTCCCCCAGTCCCCTCACTGATCCTCAGAGTTGGTCTAAGCACTGAGCTCTCCCTCCTCCCATTAAGCGGAGGCTGTGCCAGAATCTCATGAGATGGTGATGTCAAGAGGGCCTTCAACCCTTACTGGCCAGTTGAAGGAGCATCCATCATGGTCCAGCAGCCTCTGGCGCTGTACCACCTCACTGTCGGGTGAAACCTCTGGTGACAGTAATCTCAGCAGCGACATCAATTGTTGGCGCAGGTCTCGGTGTTGTAACTGCATGCAGTGCCAGCTCTGAGGTTATTGCAGCTGTTGGTGCTGATCTCGGCACTGTCAGCACCAGTCGGGCACTAAGCAATGTCAAAGCAGGCACCAGCACTGACACTGCTTGCAGTGTCAGTGCCAAGCCTAGGCTCCCCGTGGGCATCGGCACTTTCACTGACCTTTGCCAGACATCGGCTCTGGACCCAGTTCAGTCCCTGCAACAGATCCGTCTAGAGACTGGCCAGTTGTCATTTGGCCATTAGCCACCATCACCGCTGGTACTAATCAGTTGGAGGCTCTTCCCACTACTCCTCTAGGGCAAGGTAGTTGAACAAGCCACAAGGTGCAGGACGAGGCATAGGCCAGTGGATCGTCTGGCCACTTACAGTATGTCCCCCCCTCCAGGCTATTGTCCCCAGTACCTTATTTTTATTTGACAGGGTGGCTAAGGCCCTAAGGTGTCTCCCTGGTCTCTAGTGGACCCCCTGACCCTCAGGTAGTCCTCCACCACCCCGCTCCCACCCCTACCACAACCGCTAGCAGATGACCAGCACAACCCATCACTCTCCACCACAGCTGGCCACCCGACTGTACTGCAATGCATGAGTGCTTATCCTGAGCGCAGGGTATGTGCTCACTCAGTGCAGTTCAGTCGGGCGGCCAGCTGAGTTGGAGAGTGGTGGCTGGCTGGTCGCCCACCAGCAGTTGGGGTAGAGGTGGAACGGGTGATGGAGGACCTGTGGGCTGGGGCCAACAGACACCAGGGGATGGTCACCCATGTCATCTGCTGTGACACACAGTGGTGCGGAGGGGGGTGTTCAGTGATTTGTGATGGGGGGCACTGCGGTCATTGTATACTACTGGGTGGTCTGTTGTTGTGGGTGGGACATGGCAGCTGGGTTGAGGGGCACACCAGCTACCAGGGGCAGTACCTCGTACTGCCTTCTTGTGATATGCAGGGCAGCATTAGTTTGAGCATGCCGACATTGTCGGCCGCGATGTTTTGCCCACTTTATACTGGGCCGCGATGTTCGGGCAATGATGTCCCTGGCCGGATCTGTTATTTCTCACCATAATTCACTTTATTCAGGAGGATATGAGCACACTAGATTGCATACATCTGCTTCCAGCTCTTCAGTTCCCACTCTTCAAGAAGAGAGATTGTTTTCTCTTGATTGCCTTAGTGCTTGGTATATTCAGATAGTCCTTAGTACTACTGGAACAGTAGTTCTGAGGACTATCTGAATACCCTTCCCTCCTATCTCTCCTCCCGCCTCGCCCAAGCTGCCACCTCAAATTACTCCCTTCGTCACAGACTCCCACGCACCTTCTCTATCTCTCACCCCCACTCTGCTTCTGGGCATTCTGCTTTCCCTTACCATCTCCCTTCTCTCTGGAATAAACTACCCCCACATCTCCGTCAATCCTCCTCCCTCTTCTCTTTCAAAAGACTTCTCAGACTCCTACCCCACCAGCTTTGCTCTCAGTGTCCCCAATTCATACCACCTTAATGCTTCTTAAACTTTTTTTTGTTCTGCCTGAATTAGGAATTGATAGCTGCATCATTATGTTATTTTTTGCTTCTGGGGGGTCTTCATGTCATCCTTTGTCTCATTTGGTTGCTCCATTTTGCACTATGGTAATTGTTAGTGTTTTATAATCCTATTGCTTTTATTTTTAATTGCATTGTTTTTGGGTCTTGTAACCCTGACCCTCATTTTGCTGTTTTGCTGATTGTTACTGTAAAACTCTTTATTTTCACGTAAAGTAATTTTAGCGCAAACCCAAATGCAACTATAATTACGCAAATTTAATTTAGCGCTAAGGCATTAGTGCCACATTCACCATAATGGGAAAAAAGTGCTAATAGTGCTAATTAGCACTAATTTATTTTAGCACAAATTACTGCTCCAGCGAAAACAGCAAATATTATTTTACAGTGAAAATTTCTAGTTTTACAGTATCTTCTCCATGTTTCCCTTGAACCCGGGTCGCTCTTGGAAATGAGCCTTGGCTCATTGGTGCTTTTCCCGGTCATCAACTTTTAAATTAATTAATTCATTTCTCTATGCCATGTGTACGGTATATCCAACCTGACAGCATTATGAGGGAAGCTATCAGAGTTATTGCTTTTTGTTTTTTCTCTCTCACCTAGAGCTTAGGTATGACAGTTTTGGCTCTGGACCTCCTAGGAGTTTTTCTGTATGCAACTTGTGCAACCTTGGGGAAAGAAGGGAGAGGGGGACATGATAGAAACTTTTAAGTACCTCAGTGGAATCAACAAAGTCCAAGAAGGTAGCATTTTTCAGAAAAAGAGACTTGCAAGAACAAGGGGACACAATTTAAAGACAGAAGGAGGGTAGTTCAGGGGCAATGTGAGGAAGTATTATTTCACAGAGAGTAGGGGATGCATGGAACAGGCTTCCTGAGGAGGTTGTGGGGTCTAAAACTGTGGGAGAATTCAAGAATGCATGGGACAGACATAAGGCAATTCTTGTGGGGGTAGGAAGAAATAGGCTGTTGGTTAACTAGGATCTGCGGCCTATCCTGTAGGTAGGGAAATGGGCAGACTAGATGGGCCAAGCGGTCCTTATCTGCCGTCAAAGTCTATGTTTCTATGTGTGTCCTTGGGAGAGTGAAATCTTAGGGAGGAATGCTTTTCCCTGCCCCCTGCCTTCCTTCCTTTCTTCCTATTAAGTTGTCAATTGTTTATTAAATTTTTTCCTTTTCACTGTCCAGATCCTTTATCTTTCCTGCATTGTACTACAAGTGTGTGCTTCTATGGGTTTTTTTATACTCCCCTAGCTAACAGAAGAGAGGCACAGTTAGGGCACTAGCAACAGTCACTGGACACAGTGCATGTGGCGCTGTGCGTGCACCACGTCAGCACCACTGCCAGACCCTAAGCCTTAAAGTTTTACAACCACGGGGTCCGAGCACCTCCAGCCTAAGACCAAAGAGTGGTAACTCTATAGAGGTGATATTCTTGAAGATCTGGGGTAAAGATAAGTTAACTTTTCTCTATCTAGCAGTTTCACTGCTGCGTATTAATAAAAGGGGGAAAAAAGTAATGCAGTTGAATGCAAATCTTGGCTGAGAAGCCAAAACAGCTTGATCCTGCTCCCTCAAATGGCACACAAATACTGGACAATTTTACAGCCATGGAATGTTAGAGCAGGCAGGGTTCAATGGTAATGCCACAGCTTTGTGTATGTGTGTGTGTGTGTGTTCCTAGTAGGATGACATGATTATCCAGCATTTCTGGCTAACCCAGGAGCAACATGGAACAACACAGAGAGGTGTAGGAAGAAAACAAGTTTTTACTGTAGATTGTAGGGAAGAGTGTTCCAGCATACTAATGTAAGGATTCATGAAAGACTTACCTCATCCTCTAATGGGTGTGTACTTAAAAGTATCTGAAAAAAATCAGAACAGTTTCCTGAGGCACAGCCCCAGAAGCATCAACGTTGGCTTGAAAAGGATAATGCTGAAAGCCACAAAATAGCTACTGGACTGGCTTTTCTTAGGCAGAAAAAGTTTCTTCTCCTTAATCTGCCACAGTACCTTCCAACATTTCTTATCAACAAGCTGTCACCTTTCAAAGGAGACTACAAATCTGATACACGTCTTCTTCCTCTCTACCATGAGGTGGGATGGCAACGTCCATTATACTTGTAACATCAACCAACTGATAAAACAGTACATAAATAAATTACACATGTAGCAGTTTCACAGGATTTACAGAATCTGGTTTGTAGTGGAAAGGAAGAAGCTGTATGCTGAAACTGTATATCAAATGACTTTGTTTTATCGGTCAACCAAGGTCTGGAGGAATATCCCGTATCCGGCTACTACTTAATTTATTTATTTATTTAGCTTTTGTTAAGAGCTGGATATTTGAGGCAGCACTCTACAGACTACCCAGTAGGGCATCATCCAAGAGGTTTATGCCCGTTTAGGCCAAAGTGAGATTTTATATAAGTTTCTGATTTCTCTGGGAGACTTTCAGCAGTTTGCTGCAGCCACTCTACCAGACTGTTTGCCATTAATGATTAGACTTTAAAAGCATTTATCACACTGCTTGTGTTTGAAAATATCCTCTTAAGAGCTAAGACAGTCCTCTAATCCACAGGATCACCGGGAAAGTGGGAACCTCTAACTTGAATTGTTTTAATTTTTTTTAAAGTCAAAACTGGTTGCACTAATTCTGACTCCTTGCTTTTTATGCCAATGCATGGCTGGGGTCTCTTACCCAGAGCATATTCTGGTCACTATCACACTAAGATGCTCAGGAAACGGAAAGGCCAAAGATAATGCTTGGAAGGAGTGCGTAAAAAGACTGTGTACCCCTGAAGGATTCCTCTACAAAGTCAAGACTGCACAAAAAATGTACATTAGAGGAAATAGAAAAACTTCCCCGGCAAACAGAATTTC
This sequence comes from Neoceratodus forsteri, assembly GCA_016271365.2. Lineage (NCBI taxonomy): Eukaryota > Metazoa > Chordata > Ceratodontiformes > Ceratodontidae > Neoceratodus > Neoceratodus forsteri. Next base: position 684,407,639 of record CM057456.1, on the reverse strand, counting down.
TATTTCTGAACACAAGTTTGCTACATCCATACCTTTCAAGTTCTTCTGTAAGTCGTTTCACTTCCTCATCCTTTGTGTTTATGGTCACTTCACAGTCTGCCACCTGCTCAGATTTTTGATCTAACTGTTTTATCAAAGCAGCATTGCTCGTCTAGTTAAAAAAACAAAACAGAAGCTACAGTTATGAATAGTTTGAGGGTCTATCAAGAAACAATCACACATGCAACCTCGCTTCCACCAAGTTATTTTTAAAATGTGTTTCTCTTAAAAATGTAACACTTTTGACTATCTCATACACTAAAGTATGCCTGACTTGGGCCCAAAAATAACTGAACATCAGCATTAACGCTCAATTTTTAACACCTTGCAGCTAGGCTAGGACACCATATCTTGAAACTGCTGCCATCAGTTTTTGCACTATCTCTGCTAACCACATGCAGAAAGTAAATAAGACATTTAAAAGTACTCAGTTGCTCCTGATTTTCAGTGACGAGCAAGTCAACAGCATACCGTACATTGCTATGCTGCAAACTGATTTAGCAATACAGAACCCAAAAAGGTTTTTTTTTTTTTTTGTATTCTTTATTTATTCATTCTCTCTAGGCCTTGGGCATCCTTCAGGAGTACCCTTAGCTGCTGCCTCTCACTCCCGGCCTGAACACCTGCTTCCCCAAGGCAAACCCCCCAAGCACCTCTGGTACGTCCAGCCCCCTGGATCACCCTCTGGGGGAGGGTCCACCCCCACCCCACCCCCCACGACAGCTCTTTCTGTAATTAGAGGGACCTACCTCATTGCCGGGTCGGCTGTGGAGTCCTGGGTGCACTGGGCCGGCATGGAATGTGGGTGCGTTCCTGGGGTCTCCGTCATCTCCCGGTGCTCCAGAGGGTTTTTCTGCATTTTGTCCCCTGCGGAACACGGATGTGCAGTGGTGTCCATGGTGAGGCGCTCTGATGCCTGCCATCGCTCTGCCCCCAGTATCTGCTTTGCACCACATGTTCCGCGTTGCCCCCGGCAACCGCCAGGAGCTGCTCTGAAAATGGTGCAACCCTTGAATCCCTCCCTGGGAAGGGAAAGCAGTCCTCTGGATGCTCAATCCCTTCCCTTCCCTTCCCTGGTGGCCTGAGTCCGTTTCCGAACCTGGGTTGCTGGTGTGGCGCGAGGTGTGGCATCCAGCGCTGCAGCACCACTGGGCCGGCCCCCAAAAAAGTTACTTGCTTGAAATCTTCTGATAGTAGTAATCATCCAGATACATAGGCGCACTGTGGCAGAATCCATCTCACATGTCAGCTTTGGAAGCAATTATTGGTAGTGTGACCGTTATGCATACCTGAGTCTTAAAGGGACTGGCAGTATAGCCTAGAGGTTAGAGTGATGAGCTGTGAATGAGCCTGGCACATCCAGCAGACAGACCTGGGTTTGATTCCCACAACCTCGAACTGCATACTGTGTGACTGAGCAAGTCACTTAAACTCCCCTGTGCTCCTGTGTCACCCCTGAAAAGAGGCACTTGTGCCTAGTGGGCCATACCCAGTTACCAAAGAATAAAAAAATAAATAAATAAAGGGACACTCCAAATGAATATGGGAAGCCCCTGTGAGCAATTTAGCTTCCTCGGTCCAAAATATTTTAGAAGCATGCAGAGGTTTTTTCTTCTACTCTTTTTCAGACTTTCAACTTCAAAAGTGGCCCATCTGCTAAGTTCCAGTTCAGAGGTCTCCTAACCCATCCCTCCCTTGCACCACCACAGTTAAACAGTGTTTATCCCCCTCCCGTACTGATAGTTAGAATATTCTGGCTCCCTACCTCACGGCACCTCCAAGAGGTGAACACTAAAGCTGCCTCAAGAAGAAGAAGGAAGTACCGAGCCCGGGCTATCAGGGGTCGGCAGGGGAGTGAGAGGATCGAGCATCTGATGGATGGCTCTCCTCTCTCGGGGGTGGGATCCAGGGTAGTCCGGTGCAACAGTGACCCCTGGTGGAAACCGGTGGCACTGCTACGCGCTCGGACGCATACAGTGGGGAACTGACATTGGGCAGCCGCCTCGACGGGTGAGGCACCCACGTCACAGGCTGACGACACTGCACGCCTTACGTCGGAGGGAGGGTTACCAGAATAAGGAAAAACCCGGCACAGAGGATCAGGCGATGGCACCAGTCCCCCATGCCCAATGTCGGGCTCTCCTTGACTGGCCTTGATTTCCGTGGCCGCTCCCCGTCCAGTGTTGGAGACTGACATGATGAGAGGTGCCCAGGTAGGATGAGGGCGACCCACCCCGGACAGGATTAGCCTGGGGTGCTGGCATCAGAGGGGAGGGAGAGAGAGGCACAGTTCGAGGGACCTCTGGCAGGGCAGGAAAAGGATTGGATGCCTGAGAGAAGGACCTCGGGGCCGTGACCGGAGTGAAATAGAGTTGACAAAAAAAAAAAAGGAGGAGGAGGAGGAAAATGTAGTTGGAGCCTACTGAGTGCTGCATTCTAGCATGCCAGACCGCACTATTTCTTCCTGGACCACTGTCTCAATTGTGGGAAGACCCAGCTGTACTGGTACAAATGGTGGGGAACACAACTGTGAACATTTCTTGCTGCACGTTCAATGTTAGATATTTTTGAAAGACTTCTTCACCAAGGTAAGTAGCTTCTCTCTGTTTTCTCCTGATAGCATACCTTAGGGAGTCCTCCAAAAACTACTTGTAAAATTACTTTGAAGCATTCAGTCCTTGCCTCTCTATTCCCAGGTCTCTACCAAAATGGAGAACAGTGACTTAGCAAGGGGTGGAAGACTTGGATCCTGTGGCTGTATGAATGAAGACTATCTGCAGATGTAATGTTACAATTAAGAAAATGAATTAATTCACAGATGCAGTCTGTGACAGACAAGTAACCACCAGAATAAAGCTAAAGCTTAGAGTGGAGACAGCCTCTTTAGAACAGAGGGCCTAAAATCAGCTTCTCTGCAGGTCACTGTAATATTCTCCAAAGTGAAACACAAAGGGCAGTCTAGAAAACAAGGTCAGAATGGTGGTGTTACAGCACATAGAACAGATGTTCTGAGCCCAGATAAATCAAAAGGAAAGAGCTGCACTGAAGATTTTAAGATGTAGTTAATTTATTGAACAAACACATACTTTACCTTGCAACGCTGGAGACTTAATAGTGTCTGAGTTGCAGGAGACCCCTAGCTTGTACCCGAAGTTTTTGTGTTTTACAACCTTTTGGCACCCAGCACCTTCTGGAAGAGGGCATGTGCTGGTTTAATAAATTATCTGGAGCTTGAAGCCTTGTGTGCACCTCCTTTTCTGGGGATTTATCAATGCAACATTATGATGAAAAAGTAGGAGTCAAATAACATGTAGAATTTCTCTACATATCAGTAAAAGGAATTATGACATGAGCATGAAAAATGCAGGTACATGACTGGCAGAGAATGATCATGTGACCATACATTAATTTCTGTTAATTGTAGTTTGTGGTGTTCAGGAACCCTTGAGAGATTACAGAACATAGCCGTACTTGATATTGCTCAGTGATTGTAGTCCTGAGCGGTAGCCATTTTAATATGTCGCTAAACGAGGCATACTATGCCCCACGCAATTCAATATTAGCGAGTGTAATCTTGCAAACGTGTGCCATCTGACTGTTCATGAGATTTCCCACCTACCCACCCTGCAGAACTCCATGCATACCCGAAATGTTTTCACAGCGCAGCACATTAAGCTGTGCAAATTAGAGACGTTTCCATGAGTGCTCCCCCAGCCACCCAACAAACGGAAGAGCTGCACTGTTCTGTCATTCATGTTCTCATTTCTGCGATGCTGAATATCACAGAACTGAAACACCTGGTAACCGTAACTGTCACACCGGTGCATGTTGTTCTCCACTGCACTCCTCTCCATTTCTTCCATACTCAGAAGTCGCTACGATGTTTCTCGGTGGCACTGAGGATTTCTTAATTGCCCCAGCTTGTCATCCAGCTTGACAGATGCACCGGTGGCACATCAGAAGAAAGCAATGGAAGTCCTGTCCAACTGCACATCACCGCAACCATGCAGTTTGGCGACCAACCCCATCTCAACAGCTGCGGTACAATGTAAGGTGAGTGACTGAAATATAGCAAAAGTCATTCAAGAAGTGCACAGTGTAAGTAGCAGCAGACACTGAGTGTATTATTTTATGTTGTAATCGGAGTGTGAACACAGGGCGGCACATCTACTGTCCTGTTAATTTGACCGACAGTGATGTGCACAGAGATGTACACTGCTATCTGTATTGCACCACAGAATATATTTAACAAAACAACAGGGAGTATGAAGTGCAGGTAACTCCATGATTGTACAGTAGAAGCCTTTTTACCACAAAATTCTGTATGTGGAACCTTTTCTGGTGTGGCAGAACACAGAAAACTGTGGTACTGCAACTATAAGTAGTGGAGGAACACAAAAGAATTCCCAGTGTTCTGACTTGTTATTCCGCTGTTTTTTAAATTTCTCTCCACAGTTGGCCCATGTTATAAGCGCAATAACCCATTCCTGGGTGTGCAGTTATTGGGGATTAATCAACACCCCTGGTGCTGTGAGGACACTCGGCCTGCAGCCTTGTGCATCTAGCACGGGTGTTGATTAATCAACTCTTTCCTTACACCTTAGCCGTCAGATTATTCATACTTATATTTTAGCAAATACCGCCATGTGTTCAGAGAGAAGTGGAGCATTTTTTTTTGAGGGGATTCTGCTGCAATAATTGTAACATGTGCTGCTGATTTACAGTAACTGTGGGACTTGGAGTTGGGAGGAGTACAGCCTGGGGAAGTTCCGGTCACCAAATCCAAGGAAGAAAAAGACCTGGGGGGGGAGGGGGTGTTAATCACTAGCAACCTGAAGCACTTCATACAATGCAGGAATGCAGTAGCAAAGTTAACAGCATGTATGGCTGCATTGCAAGGAGGATCAACAGTAGCAGTAGGTACTGAAAGGAGGCTGAGGATTGAGGAGTTTAATGAATGGCTGACAGGATGGTGTAAACAGATGGGGCATGGGTTAATAGGGGACTGGGGATCAACGTGGGGGATGAGATCCTATTTGTCCTGGACAGACTGCACCTCAATAGGGTGGGTGCGGCAGTACTACAGAGCAAGTTAGGAGAGTTCACAGAAGAAACCTATAATTTAAACTAAATTGGGGGGGGGGTTGGGAAAAAATCCACACCACAAGACAGGAGAAAAGGGTAGGCTACCAGCATCCCCCCAAGAACAGAGATAGAATGTTGGGCAAAAGGGTGTCAACTGAAAGAGGGAGATGGAGGGGAAGCTTGGTGGGAAGGCTTAGCAGCCAACATTAGGAGCTTAGGGAACAAAATGGTAGACTTGGAGGCTATCATGGGGGACGAAGGGCTGGATATAGTAGTAATAAGTGAGACTTGGTGGCCGGAGCATCATACCTGGGAGATGACTATCCCAGGCTACAGACTGTTTAGAAGGGACAGAGACGGCAAGGGAAGGGGGAGTTGCTTTATACGTCAGGAACAACATAAGAGTAACCGAGAGACAAGAGAAAGATGGGGAGACTGAGCTCCTGTGGGTAACACTAGGCAGGAGGACTGAAGAATCCTTGCGACTGGGGGTGGTATGCAGACCACCTACACAAGGGGAGTAGAGGGACAGACAGCTAATTCAGGCAGTCATGCGGATGGCTCTAAAAGGAGAACTACTACTGGTAAGGGACCTGAACCTCTCAGATATAGACTGGGAAATCCCAGATGCAGTATTGACTAGGAGCAGGGAGATCCCGGCTGTGCTGCAAGGGGTATTCCTTCAGCAGCTAGTCAGGAAGCCAACAAGGGTCAGCGATCTGCTGGACGTGGTCCTGACAAATGGGGAGAGTGTGGAGGAGGTGCAGGTGGGAGAAGTCTTGGGCACCAGTGATCACAGGAACGTAAGGGTCAGGGTCAGGGCAGGAAGGGGAGACAAATCGAACCAGTACTACAGTCACGGACTTTAGAAGTGCGGACTTCAATAGAATGAAAAGGACAGCAAGGGAAGCAATGGAGGGAGCAGAGAATATCAAAGGGGATAAGGGGATGTGAGTGGAGGACCAAAGAAAAGCATCTATCCTAAACAGAGACTTCTGCTCCATATTTACGGAGCAGAAGGAGGTAGGGCAGGGCCAACAGCTCTGCACCACAGAGACGGGGGGGAGAGAGGTGTGCACAAGTCCCTTCACAAAAGAAAGGGTCCTACAACAGCTTGCTAAACTCAGGGCAGACAAGGCAATAGGACATGATGGCATACATTCCAGGGTACTAAAGGAGCTAAGGGTGGAACTAGCAGAGCCATTAACAGAACTGTTTAGTGAGTCTCTGAGCACAGGAGAGGTCCCAGAGGACTGGAGAAGGGCGCATATTATCCCGCTCCACAAAAGTTGCAGCAGGAAGGAGGCAGGGAACTACAGACCAGTCAGTCTTATTTCAGTAGTGGGCAAGATTATGGAGGCACTCCTTAAGGAAAGGATAGTGCAGCACCTGGAATCCATAGGAGCACAGGATCCAAGATAGCATGGGTTTACAGCAGGAAGGTCCTGTCAAACTAATCTCATAGATTTGTTTGACTGGGTAACCAGAGTGCTGGACCAAGGGGGTGCAGTTGATGTTGCCTACCTTGACTTCAGCAAAGCTTTCGATATTGTTCCACACAGAAGATTGATTAATAAGCTGGGTAGGCTCGGGGTGGGTCAGATGTTGGTCAAATGGGTGGCAAACTGGTTGGCAGGCAGAAAACAGAGTGGTAGTACACAGTATACAGTCAGAAGAGATGCAAGCTACAACTTGCATACCTCTCAACCTTTTGTCACTGAAATGAGGGACATGGACATTTTTGTACATTCAAAATGAGGGACAATGAGGGACATAGACCCTCAGAATGAGGGACACATCCTCAAACATGGAGATACATGCTCAGAACACTGTGAAAACCACAGTGTTTACCCGTACAAAGTTTATTTTGGATTTAGTATTTTAGAATATTAAGGGTTTCTGCTTTAAAATTTGAATTTACAGCACATTCTGTATGTGGGCAGGACCTTTTCCATGAGGGACAGAGAAATTTTATGGGGCAAAATGAGGGATGTCCCTCGTAATGAGGACACTTGAGAGGTATGGCTACAAGTGTGGTACCTCAGGGATCAGTCCTGCTGCCAGCCCTCTTCAATCTTCATCAGTGACACTGCAAATGGATTGGAGGGTAAGGTTGCCTGTTTGCAGATGATGCCAAGATCTGCAACAGAGCAGATGATCCAGATGGGGTGGGAAGAATGAGAAGAGATCTGGAAAAACTGGCAAAATGGTTGGAAGAGTGCCAACTTACCATAACAGTAGATCTTCGAGAGAGGCTCTTGCAGTAGGTAATTACACATAGGACTGACCCGGCAGGCGTCAGGACCCCTCAGAAAAATTTCTAGCCAGCAGTCTCTGGTGGGCGACCGCCCCCATGTCAGGTGACCGACGTCAGGCGACATCAGTATAAAGGGGCGGTCCCCCACACCCGCCTTCCAGTTCTTTCCCGCCAAAGGCCAACAAAGGTAAGACGAGACAGAAGCAGATATTTCCATTCCTGGAAAAGGAGCTGAAAAGCTAAAGGGGATGGAGGACGGGAAGGCATTACCTACTACTAGAGCCTCTCTTGAAGATCTACTGTTATGGTAAGTTCTTACGTGACGGTACTATCTTACTTCGAGAGGGCTCTTGCAGTAGGTAATTACATACAGGACTGAATCCTAAGCAGTCTGGAAAAAGGAAAGGCACCGGGAGGAGGAAAACTATCCAACCAATGTAACCTCTGGCTGAACGGGTCTTATGACAGAAGACCTTGGAGTACAGCTAACCTGAAGTCTGCTCTATGGCAAGAGGCAATATCCAAACTGTAATGTTTCGTAAAGGTATGGGCAGAAGTCCAGGTCGCGGCTGTGTAGATGTCTGCTGCTGACACATTCTTGAAACAAACCGCAGAGGCGGCTACTCCTCTTGTGGCGTGACCTCTGACTTGACCCGGCAGAGTCTTGTGGTACTTGTCGTAACAGAAGGTGATACAATGAGACAACCATTTAGAAAGGCATTGCTTGGAAACTGCATTGCCCTCTCTTTTGTGAGCAAAAGAGACGAAAAGCTGATCCGATTTTCTGAGATCCTTAGTCCTAGTAGTATAGTGTCTCAGTATTCTGTGAACATCCAAAGTATGCAAGAGGTACTCCCCTTGATTGGAGTGTTGCGTAAAGAAAGCGGGTAGCTCAATGGATTGGTTCAGCATAGATTCTGCTACCACCTTAGGGAGAAACTCAGGGTTGGTACGCAGAGCCACACATTCTTTGTGAAAAATCAAATAAGGGATTTTGCACATCAGGGCCTGAAGCTTGGAAATACGTTAGGCTGAAGTAATGGCCACTAGGAAGAGAGTCTTCCAAGAGAGGAACTTCAAGTCTGCTGAAGCTACCAGTTCAAAAGGAGGCAGAGAAAGCTTCTCGAGAACAAAGTTCAGATCCCAAGGAGGAGCAGGAGTGCGGATAGGGGGTCTCAAATGGAGAAACCCTCTGAGGAACGTCTTACAGACCTCCAACTGAGCTAAAGTCCTGTTTCCCAAAGGGACATGGTATGCTGAAATCGCCGCCATGTGGACTTTCAAAGAGGAATGGCTGAGACACAGGTCAAAGAGGTGACGCATGCAGTCCAGGACTCTGTCAGCTGGGCAAGAGAAAGGCTCAAAGTCCTTTGATGAGGCCCAAATCGAAAAATTTTTCCACTTCATAGCATAGGTGGATCTAGTGGAAGACTTTCTGGCCTCAATCAGAATATCTGATATGAGCGGAGAAACCCCGAACCAGGCTTGAACTACGTCTGCAGGAGCCAGACATGCAACTAAAGGGGTTTGAGACCCGGATGAACAAGGGTCCCCTGATCCTGGGCCAGCAAGTGCTGTGACAGAGGCAGAGGAAAAGTACAGTTATGTAAGAACTTACCGTAACAGTAGATCTTCGAGAGAGGCTCTTGCAGTAGGTAATTACATATAGGACTGACGCCGTCCGGCGGCAGGACCTGGAAAATTTCTAGCTAGCAGTCCCTGGCGAGGGACCGCCTCAGCAGGAGAGACCGCGCTATAATATCGTCAGATAAAGGCGGTCCCGGATGACCGCCCAGTTCTTTTCCGCCACAGGCCCGGAAGGCCCGGACGAGAGAGAAGCGGATATTTCTCGATGAAAAGGAGCTGAAAATACCTAGGGGATGGAGGGCAGGAAGAGTAGTCACTGCAAGAGCCTCTCTCGAAGACCTACTGTTACGGTAAGTTCTTACTGCACTGTACTATCTTACTTGAGAGGGCTCTTGCAGTAAGTAAATATAGGACAGAATCCCAAGCAGTCTGGAACAAAGAAAAAAGGCACGGGAGGAGGTACTACTCCAAGAAGTAGCAGGAAAACCTTGCAAGCCTCAAGAAAGAAGGCCTTGCAAGACAGCTAACCCAAAGCCTGCTCTACGGCGAGAGGCAATGTCCAAACTGTAATATTTAGTAAAAGTATGGACGGAAGTCCAAGTGGCAGCAGCGCAGATGTCTGCCGCAGACACATTCTTGAAACAAGCCGCAGAGGCTGCTACTCCACGAGTGGAGTGACCTCTGACTTGACCCGGTAGGGTCTTGTTGTACTTGTCATAACAGAAAGTGACGCAATGGGCCAACCATTTTGATAGGCATTGCTTAGAGACAGCATTGCCTTCTCTTTTGTGAGCAAAAGAGACGAACAACTGATCAGTCTTTCTGAGATCCTTCGTCCTATCGGTGTAGTATCTCAGAATCCTGTGAACATCCATGGTATGGAGCAGGTATTCTCCTTGATTGGAGTACTGCGTGAAGAAGGCAGGTAATTCAATAGACTGATTTAAGGTAGAGTCCACTACCACCTTCGGGAGAAACTTAGGATTCGTCGCGAAGAGCTACTCATTCTTTGTGAAAAATCAGATAAGGGATTTTGCACATCAGGGCCTAGAGCTCAGAAATTCTGTGAGCAGTAACGGACCACCAAGAAGAGTGTCTTCCATGATAAAACTTCAAGTTCCGAAACAAGAGGCTCAAAGGGAGGAAGAGTAAGTTTCACAGGACAAAGTTTAAGTCCCAAGGGGGAGCTGGAGTCCAGACAGGAGGCCTGTGATGAAGGACCCCTCTGAGGAAAGTTTTGGATACCTCCAGCTGGGCAAATGCCTTATCAGTGAAAGGGACATGGTAGGCTGAAATAGCCGCCATATGGACTTTCAAAGAGGAGTGACTGAGACCCAGGTCGAAAATATGACGCATGTACTCAAGCAGAATGGTCACAGGACAGGAAAAGGGCTCCACGTTCCTGGACGCAGCCCAGATGGAAAATCTTTTCCATTTTATGGCGTAGGTGGACCTAGTGGAGGGTTTTCTAGCCTCCACCAGAATCTCGGCCACCTTAGGAGAAACGCCAAAACGAGATTGAGCTAGGTCTGCAGGAGCCATGCATGAAGTTGAAGGGACTTGAGTCCCGGATGGACCAGGGTCCCCTGATCCTGAGTCAGCAATCCTGGAGATAGAGGAAGAGGAGGAACCTCTGAGTATTGTTGTAGAAGAGAGAACCAAATTTGCCTGGGCCAGAAAGGAGCGATCAGAATCATTCTCACCCCTTCCAAAGCAAGCTTCTGCAGCACACAAGGGACCAGAGGAACTGGGGGAAAAGCATAGACGAATCTGTCCTTCTAGCTTAGAGATAGAGCGTTGCTCCAGAAAGTGCCTCGCTCTGGAGCGAGCGAGCAAAAGATTGGAAGCTTTGCGTTTTGGGAGGAAGCGAACAGGTCTATCTGAGGAGTCCCCCAAATCTGGAAGATGCTTTTTAGAACTTTTTCGTCCAACTCCCACTCGTGTGGAAGAGCCGACGAGCGACTTAGTCTGTCTGCCAGGACACTGTCGACTCCCGGAACATGGATCGCTGTGAGGTGAAGGTTATGAAGCGCTGCCCATTCCCAAACCCTCATTGCTTCCCTGCACAGCGGGCAGGACCGAGTCCCTCCCTGCTTGTTGATGTACCACACCACGCACATGTTGTCTGTTTGGACAGCTAGGTGTGTATTGGTGAAGGGCCTGGAGAGCATACAGCACTGCTCGAAGCTCGAGCACGTTGATGTGGAGAACTAACTCCAACTTTGACCATAGGCCCTGGGTTCGGTGAGGACCCAGATGGGCTCCCCAACCCTCGCCTGAAGCGTCCGTGGTCAGAGTCTGATTGGGGGGAGGATGAAAAAAGGGGACCCCCCGGAATAGGTTCTCTCAAACCACCCACCATTGCAAGTCTCTTACCATCGGCGAGGAGATCAGAACCAGATGATCTAGGTCATCTACCCGTTGATCCCACTGAGATCGGAGAGTCCACTGAGAGATTCTCATGTGAAGGCGCGCGCACGGAACCGTCGGGATGGCCACCGCCATAAGCCCCAGTAGACGGAGCACCGACCTCGCTGGAACCCTCCTGTGTTCCGACAGGAGGGAAATCTGGGACTGGAGGGAGGCCCCCCTGTCCGGAGGCAGGAAGGCCTTGCACATTGTCGTGTCGAGGATTGCCCCGATGAACTGGAGCCTCTGTGAAGGATCCAGGTGAGACTTGGAATGATTGATGTTGATACCCAAGCCAGTCAAAACCTGTCGGGTGAGGGAGAGAAAATGCAGGAGTTCCTCCCTGGACGGGGCCGCCAGGAGCCAGTCGTCCAGGTAGGGAAAAACCTGAACTCCCAAAGTACGCAGGTGGGCCGCTACCACCACCAGGCATTTGCTAAAGACTCGGGGAGCCGAGGAAAGACCAAAAGGGAGCGCCGGAATTGGTAGTGGTCCCCCTGGAACGCAAACCTGAGGTACTTTTGGTGCGAAGGGCGAATGGGGATGTGCAGGTACGCATCCTACATATCCAGTGCACAAAGCCATTGGCCCGGCCGAAGCAGGGGCAAGAGGGTTTGAAGGGAGAGCATCCTGAACCTCTTGTATTCCACATATAGGTTCAGGGAGCTGAGATCGAGAAATGGTCTGAGATCTCCCATCTTCTTTGGTACAAGGAAGAAATGGGAATAGTAACCCGTCCCGTGGAGGTGAGGGGGGATGGGCTCTATAGCCTGCTTCAGCAGGAGAGCAGAGATTTCTTCCCTGACCAAAGGAAGATGGTCCCTTGAGTAAGAGGAATTCAGAGGGGGGTGACATGGAGGTTTCTGCAGAAACTCTATGGAGTGCCCCTCTGCTATGATCTGAAGCACCCATGAATCCGATGTTATCCTCTCCCAACCCGGAAGGTGGAGGGAGAACCTCCCTCCTACCGGTTCCTCTGGGGCATCCGGAGGCGGTGGGAGAGGAAGGAGTCAGGTGGTGAGAGCAGCGCGCAGCTGGGAGCAATCGTTGCTTTACTGGCGGGGAGGGCCTGTAGCAGCTGTGGGGCCAGACGTTTAGTAGCCCAACTTCCCTGAGGTTTCGCTTGAGGCCGGCTGTGTCTGTGAAAGAGACGGCGCTGTGGGGGATGGGGAAGGTACATTGAATCAACAGATTTAAGGGCCATCCCCTTCTCCTGCAAGTCAGTGATGATGTCCTTGACATCACCGCCGAAAAGCAAAGAACCCCTAAAAGGTGCTTCTTGAATAGCTGACTGCACCTCCGGGACCAGACCTGACACACAGAGCCATGCATGACGCCAAAGACTTACGGCGAACGCAGAGCTCCGTTCTGCGGTGTCCACTGCATCATAGGTCATCTTCAGAATATGACGACTGGCCGAACGAGCAGAACGGACCAGGTCAGCTAACTCCTGCTTGACTTGGGAGTCAGGCAAGGAGTCAATCTTGGATTCCGCCTGGGTAAGGACAGCCTTCTGGTAATCCCCCATATGTGCTACATAATTTAGGGCCTAATCCCCAGTGTGGAAGGAGCGTGATCTTCCTTCCAAACTGATCCAGAAGGCGAGATTCCTATCCGGGGAGGCGAGCTCAAGTGTTTCGGGTGTGCTGACCGGCTGTGAGTGGCGCTAATCACAACCGAGTCTGCACGGGGGTGAGAGTCTAAAAAGTCTACACCCTCCGGAGCCTGGTATAGCCTGTTGGACTTCCTAGGAAGTGGGGCTAAAGCCGACGGTTGCTTCCAAATAGTGGAAACAAGGTGGGCGTGAGGCTCGATCCAGGGTGGCACAAGAGTAGGAGCCGTAAGGAGCAAGTCCAGATGTTCGACGAGTTTAACCCATTGAGGATCTGGCTCTAAGGAACGCCACTGATGGACTTCCTGGATCTTCCTGAGCAACTCCGTGAAGGAAGGATCCTCCGGAGGAGACTTAGGAGGAGTCCTCGGCCTGGGCTTGGACGGAGAGTGCAGCTCGTCATCTTTCACGGAACACCCATCGAAGGCTTCCGAGGAGTCCGAGAGAGGAGAAGAAGAAGAAGAATTTGAAGAGTAAGACTCCCTGACTCGTCTAGGGGGAGGAACGGGTTCCTTAGGGAGAATCCCAGGACGCGTGTCCTGCCCCTCTCTGGATCCCGAGGGTAAAGCCCAGGAATCCGGAGGTGGAGAGGAAGTGTGCCGTCTGGGGCGTATGGAAGCCGGTGGTGGCACCGTCGCCGTAAGACGGTTCTCGACTTCCTTGGTAGCTGAGCCTTGGCCTCAGCCCACCAGGAGGCAAGAGTCTCCTGGAGATCCACCGGCGGCCTAGGGGGCGTCGGAGGAGGAGGGGGTAGTTATGCGGATGAAACCCGTGAGGAGAGTAACCGAATCCAGCTGGCGGGAATACCGGAGCCGGGTACCGCGCGCCGGGTACTGGCGTGCTGGAGGAGTCAGCGCCGGCACGCGCAGGATACTGTGGACCTGGGAAAACCAGCGTTGGATAGGACGGCGGACACCCAGGCACTGGAGGAGCTGCCGGAGCAGACGGTCCAGCCGGGTACTCCACAGGCGGATCAACCGGGATAGGCCCGTGGGGTGGAGGGCCTGATGGAAGAGGAATATCCCCCGCCGGCGTCAGAGGGGCCGGTGTCAGGACTGGTGTCAGTGAGGCCGGTGTCGGAGCCCGCGTCGGGGGAGCCGGCGCCGGGGCCAGCGTCAGGGAAGCCAATGTCAGATCCGGCTCTATAGGAAGAGGATCGGACGGTAGCCCAGGATCCCGAGCCTCGTCCGGGGATGGAGGAGAAAAATCCCTGGGGTCAGGCAGGGGGGACTCGGGCTCCCCTGACGGCAGTGAAGGCTGTGGGGAACCTGGCACGACAGGCGAAACAGGGTCTGCCGTAGGCTCCGAGACCTGGCGCATGTCGAGGAGCCGACGTGACTTAGGGCGATTCCGCAGGCGCAGAGGAGCTGGCATCCGACTGGGGTCCCTCGTCGGAGACGGGCCGAGGATGGGAAGAGGCCCAGTCCGATGGGGACACTGCCGTTACGCGCCGCCCGGACGGTCGGGCGTCTTTGACCTTCTGCCGGCGGACGTCGGAGGAGCCGGCGTCCGGCTTATGGGAGGCGCCCGCACCAGGAGGCCGCAAGCCTGCGGCGGTACTGAGGGCTGGAGCCTCCTTTTGCCCAGAGGCACCCGGCGGGCTCGAACGCGAACCCGACGGGTGGGCCAACGCCTCCAAAGCCTTGGAGGCTGCTGCAGGGCAATCCCGGAGGGATGTACGCTTGCCCGCGACTCCGGCTGGAGTCACGGAGGAGGAGGCCTTCTCCGTGCCTTTCCTTTCGCTTCTTGTGCCCTTCAGGGGAGGTGGCCTTGACCTAAGTTTCCTCAACTCCTTCTCCATCGCGGACATCTTCTTCTTGAGGAGATGGGCTTTGAGAGACAGCTGGCGGGAGTCTGCGGGTGGCGCGTTGGAAATGTAGGCAGTGCGGACACTTGTCGACCACGTGGTCGGGGCCTAAACAGAAAAGGCAGAGGGAGTGACCGTCTTTGTGAGGCAGTTGGGCGCCGCACGAGTCGCACTTATTTTTTGAAGGGGACAACATATACCGACGTTCACCTGACGATAGAAAATAGAAAATATAAAATACAAAATACTGAAACTTTTCGGAAAAAAATGACAAAGTAACAGGACTGAGCAATAGGAACTTAACCGTGAGGCGCTGCACAAGCTGACGGCGGGAAAGAACTGGAAGGCGGGCGTCTGGGACCGCCCCTTTATACCGACGTCGTATGACACTGGTCACCTGACGTGGGGGCGTTCCCTCGCAAGGGACTGCTGGCTAGAAATTTTCCGTGGGGTCCTGCTGCCGGCCGGCGTCAGTCCTATATGTAATTACCTACTGCAAGAGCCCTCTCGAAGTAAGATCGGAGGTTCCTCTGAACATTTTTGCAGAAGAGAGAACCAGACTTGCCTGGGCCAGAATGGAGCGATGAGAATCATCCAGGCTCCTTCTGTCCTGAGTTTGTGTAGGACTCTCAAAATTAAGGGAACTGGAGGGAAGGCATAGACGAATCTGTCCTTCCAATCGAGAGACAGAGCGGCCTGCCAGAAAGTGCCTCGCCCTGGAGCGAGTGAGCAGGAAGCGGGAAGTTTTGCGTTTTAAGGAGACACAAACAGGTCTACCTGAGGGGTTCCCCAGCGCAGAAAGATGTCGTCTACTACTTCTTGATCCAGTTCCCATTTGTGGGCTCTGGCTGAAGACCAACTGAGGTAGTCTGCAAGCGTGTTTTCTACTCTTGGAACATGAACTGCAGTCAGGTGAAGATTGTACGGAACGGCCCAACTCCAAACTCTCATTGCTTCCCTGCGCAGAGGGTAGGAACCCTTTCCTCCTTGCTTGTTGATGTACCAGACTACACACGTTGTCCGTCTGGATTGTTAGAATGGAGGAGTGCAGAGCCTGCTGAGCATACAGGATGGCTCTGAGTTCGAGCACATTTATGTATAAAGTCTGCTCAAGGCTGGACCAGGTGCCCCGAGTCCAGTGAGACCCTAGATGGGCTCCTCAGCCCTCACCTGAGGCATCTGTTGTCAATGTCTGGGAGGGGGGTTTGATATTGAAGTGAACTCCACGGCAAAGGTTCTCTTACATCATCCACCATTGCAAGTCCCTGACTATGGGATCAGAGACTAGAACCGCCTGGTCTTCGTCGTCCATTTTTTGGTCCCATTGAGACCAAAGCGTCCATTGAGAGATCCTCATATGGAGCCGAGCGCGAGGGACTGTCGGGATAGCAGCTGCCATGAGCCCGAGGAGGCGAAGGACTGACCTGGCACCGACCCTTCTGCGACCGGACAACAGACGTACCTCAGTCTGAAGGATGTCCATCCTTTCCAGAGGCAAAAAGGCCTTGCCGATGGTAGTGTCCAGGATCGCCTCGATAAACTGGAGTCTTTGGCAAGGAACCAAATGACACTTGGCCTGGTTGATGGTGATACCCAGGCTAGTAAAATCCTGCAGGGTAAAGGAAAGAGGGCATAGAAGTTCCTCCCTGGATGGGGCCGCCAGGAACCAGTCATCCAGGTACGGGAATACATGCACTCCCTGGGTGCGCAGATGGGCCGCTACCACAGACAGACATTTGGTAAACACTCGGGGGGCCGAGAAAAGACCAAATGGGAGGTCCTTGAATTGGTAGTGGTCCCCCTGGAAAGAAAACCGGAGGAATTTGCAGTGGGAAGGGTGGATGGGAATGTGCAGGTAGACATCCTGCATATCCAAAGTGCACAGCCACTGTCCCTGCCGAAGAAGTGGCAGAAGGCTCTGTAGGGAGAGCATCCTAAAGCGTTTGTACTCCATGAACATGTTCAGGGAACTGAGGTCTAAAATAGGCCTCAAGTGACTTCTGGTGGAGCCGATAACCAAGATGGTGGTTTAGTTGAGAGCTCCGCGATCCCCCCCTCACTAAATCCCTAGCATCCACAGAGTTTTACTGCCTTTGAGATCTAGAAAGAAGTACAACTGCAGGGAATACGGCTAAAATGATCCAAAAACTGCTTACTTGTACACAGAAGACAGCGGGATAGAATTAATCCAGCGGCCGCGATGTCGGCCCGGGAGGCCTTCGACTCTGAGCTCTCTGTGGCCCCGTCTGAAATCTCTGAACAGATTACTTCAGCCCGTGGCAAAAACAGAACAAACAAGTGAAGCTTGATACAATATATAAAGAACTGCTAGCATTCCGAGCGGAAATAAAAGAAATGTATGGGGAGCTGCGAAGGGATGTGGTGAATTTAGAACAACGAACAGATTCCACTGAGAGGCAGATCACTGTGGTAGAAAATAGGGTGGATGATATAGAGGAGTCTTTAAACGAACTGCAAGATCAATATGACCTTCTCCACTCCAGACAAGAAGATGCGGAGAATAGAGCCCGACGTAAGAACATATGAATCTACTGTATTCCGGAGGGCTCAGAAGGCCAGGATCTTCCACATTTTGTAACAACTGTTCAGAGAACAGCCTTAGAATTGCCCTTGGACATGCCGTTGGAATTAGAGTGAGCCCACAGGGTGTTAGGCCCACGCCCTAATGATCCAAATGCTAGACCTCAGTCAATTATACTCCGCTTTCTCAGTTATGCGGTAAAAGAAAAGATCCTGACAGCAGCATGGCGCAAGGGGAAGATTTTCTTTGGAGAGACACAAATTTACTTAGATAACGATTATGCCCCCAAAACCATGCGGAATCGGAGGGCTTATGCTGACATTCTCCCAGTTCTGAAAGAGGCAAATAGTAAGTTTTCCACCCCTTACCCTGCTCGTCTCGTTGTGCAGCGTCCGACAGGCAGGAATGAATGGTTATCTGAACAGTTATCTAGTTGTAAATCTCAGGTGATTGAAAGGTGATTAAAGGGCTTGATAGCTGTGCAGTTTAAATTACTTGTAGAGGATTCTACCTTCCAAAGGATTGGTTTTCTAAGGTACAGAAGACATTTAATTCCTTTTTATGGCAGGGCAAAATAACCCGTCGTTCATACTTTAATCTAACGGCTCCCAAATTTAATGGTGGTTTAGCTGCCCCCTCCCTGTTTATGTATTACCTAGCCCAACATATGTGTAAATTGGCCTTTTGGAACAAGGACCAGGGTAAAGTAGACTATTCACCTCTTTGGCTGGATATTGAACAGGGTTTGGCGAAGATGGCCAAATGTTCTTTATATGCATTGTTGTTTGTCCCTTTGGCCGCTCTACCCAAATCTCTCAAAAATAACCCTATGGGGTGGTCAATCAGGGCGTACCATCCATTACAACGCTATTTAGGTGTTCACTGGTGGCTATGCGGTTCCCAACCTATTGTGGACAATCCACAATTAAAATAGCAGGCACTTGATACCTGTAGCTTTCTGGCCCCAAATAAGCAATCTGACTGTGGCTGATTTTGGAATCAGGGTAGACCGTATGCATTTGAGGATCTGAAGGAGACCGTGGGTCTTACGGATTTCGATTTCTTTAAGTGGCTACAGCTTAGTAAAGCTTTAACCCAGGTATTCACCTTGGTTTCCTTGGCTGATCCGGGGGGTGCAAACGTCCATACTCTCTTGAAGACAGCGAAGCAACCACATACAGTTGCCAGGGTTCACAAGCTCCTCCAAGAATGGGATCACAGGCTCCTTCTGGAATATGTTATTATTGGGTAAAGGTCTTGAATATAAGTGTCTCCTTGAAGGTCTGGAAAGCACTTTGGAGGACAGCTATATAGTATATTAAGCAAGACAGGCTAAGACTGATACATTTCAATATTATGCATCACTTATACCTGACCCTACCCACTTATTCAGAAGGGCTCCAGCTCACCTTATTGTGGGAAGTGTAAGAAGGAAGAAGGAACTCTATATCATTTATTATGGTTGTGCCCAGAAATTGTTCTGGGGAGCTGTGTGCAATTTCTACAGCCCTATCCTTGGCTCCTTTAAAATGGACACACCTGAGATTTGTTTGTTACTTTCTTTCCTGTAACCACTCCCAAAGTCTGGAGAGCAGTGTCTCTTATATCAGCTGTTACGAGTTGCTAATTTTAAGACATTAGGCGTCGGACAAGGCTCCAACATTGGTGGAGTGGCATAGAGAATGTACCCTGGCTATACAACTTGAAAAACACATAGCGTGTATGCGGGGGAAACGAGAGTATTTTGTATCCCTATGGAGTTCTGTAGAACATTTTTTGATGACCTGGAATCCGTTAAGTTAAGAAACTGTGGACTTTTAAGCAAACACCTTTCTTTTTTTTTTTTTTTATTTGTACCTGATCTGTTGTATATCACAGTAGGGGCAGGGAAGGGGGTGGGTTATGGGTTTTGGTGTATACATTGTATGTAGTTGACATTCCTGCAGAAAGTGCAAGGCCTTCAAAATCTAAATTGTAGAAACAATGATTTGCGCTTTCAGTGTAATAACCTTCATGATTATGTTTCTGTGGTATGTCTTAGTGTAAACGTTAATAAAAATTTTAATTACAAAAAAAAAAATAAATTACTTGTAGAAAGATCTAGTAAGTAGGGGGAGTGGCTTAGCTAGAAGGAAGCTAAATTTAAAGACTGCCTTAGAAAGATTCTGTTAGTAGCTTGGCAGAAGACACAAGGAGGAAGGAGTGCTGTGTGACTGGACTTCTCTACTGGGACTAAAGAAGTAGAACTTTTGTACTTGGACCTTTAATTTAGGGTAAAAAAAAACAAACTAACAAACAAAACAAAAAAAAAATAGTGTGTTTGTCTGAGTTAACTGAACTGAATGGTTATCTGAACAGTTATCTAGGTGTAAATCTGTCCACCCTCCCGCCCATAGCTAGTTTTACTTTTATAGGCACAGGATTTGACTGACAACAGGAACTTACTGTTTGGGAGCAGGAAGTGAGTGATCACAGAGCCAGAGGCCTGCCTCTGTGCAAGTAAGGGGTCTATTGAGAAATATAGGATATTCTTGTCACAGAACATGACAATCAGGAGCTTAAAGGGCACAGAGGCAGAAAGTAAGTAGAGAGAGAAAAGAAAGGAAAAAAAAAGAGGAAACAGTAAGGATTCCAAACAACAGTTAAGGGGCCAGAAATAAGACATGATGGGAGTGGTGCAGTGCAGTGGCTGTGGAGCAGCAGTCTTCCGGGGGACGTTCTGGAGGATGCGGTGTTGTCCCATCTGCAGGCACCTCTCTGGGCTGAGGGAGGAGGTTGCTTATCTCCAGGCTGAGTTGGCCAGGATTTGTGGGACCTCCTCCTCCATCCAGGGACCACCAGTGCCACTGCCGTTGCTTCAGAGGTTGCCAAGAAAGAGGAGTGGTTGGACCACAGTGGGCTCAGGGAGGGTGAGGGCGGTGGAACAGAGGCGCATCCCTCCAGTTGTACCTCTCCACAATTCCTATGCCATTCTGGCAAAGTGTGGTCTCTCATTGAGGCACCTGCAGTGGAGACCAAGGAGGATGCTGGGAACCTCCACAAAGGAGACCCACAGGAGGGTGGCATGGACCCCACAGGGAAGGAAACAACTCCTGCTGGGGACTCCATTGTTAGGAAGGTAGAACTGGGGAGGAAGGGAGAGGGAGGTAAGTGCCTGCCTGGTGCCATGGCTTGAGGACAGGAGCAAATCCTCAGGATTGCCAGAGCAGCTGCACGGGAGGAACTGGATATCATTGTCCACCTAGGGACAAATGACCTGGCTAAGAAAGGATTAGAGCAGTGCAGGAAGAGTTTGAGGAATTGGGAGGGCCTTTAGACAAGTAGCACGCACGGTAACCTTCTCCCGGAGGTGCTGCCCATCTACATGAGGAGAGGCTAGGTGTTCCCCACCATAGGGATTCAATCAGTGGTTGAAAACTGGTGCAGAGCTCAGGATTGGCTTCATTGGGACTGGGGTCCACCTGGAGTGATGCAAGCCTATACTGGCATGATGGGCTGCATCTGTCCAGGAGGAACCAGGATCCTAGGTGACAGGTTTAATACTTCATTGGCAAGCATTTAAACTAGCCAAGGGGGAGGCACTGGAAAGGAGCAGGAAACTTAGCCCCTTAAAAATCACGGTAGTAAGTACGTGGTAAACTAACATACAAGATGGGCTATAGCGAAAGGCAGGGGTAAATGGGGAAAGTGACAAAGGCAAGAAGGCAGGATGGGGCAAAAGGAGTAAGGCCATCAGGAAATGGAGGGAATGAGTACCAATGCCCGTAGTCTGGGCAACAAGCCCTGAGCTGGTGGACTTGATGGAAGAGGATGCCTGGATATCGTAGCAGTCACAGAAACATGGTCACAGAGAACCATGACTGGATGTTAACATACCAGGCATTACATCCTCAGAAAAGACAGGTAGAGAGAGGGGAGGTACACTCTATGTAAAGGAAGGATAAAAACAACTGAACAAAAGAGTAAACAGGAGGAGAGGAGGCACTGTGGGTCACCTTGGAGACTGGAAAGGGCACACCAATCCACACAGGGTTGTGTGTACAGACCCCCATGTCAGGAGAGGAATGGACAAGGATATGATAGAAGGCATTCTTAGGATGGCAGAGAAAGGGAAGATACTGTTGATGGGAGACCTGAATATGCCAGATGTTAACTGGAGCACATTTGCTGCAGCCACATCCAAGAGCAGGGCCATTCTCGATGCCCTACAGGTGGCGGGCCTCAGACAGCTAGTTTCAGAACCCACTCGTGAGGGAGCAATCCTAGACCTCGTACTCTCAAATGGGGGCAGTGAGAGGATCTCAGATCTAGAAGTGGGTTGCCATCTGGGAACAAGTGACCATCAAACAGTGTGGTCCACATTAAACTCAGCTACAGAGTCAAGCAATACAAAAGTAAGGGTACTGGACTTCCGGAGGGCTGACTTTGGCAAGATGGAAGAGTGCCTCAGAAAAGCACTAGCAAACAGGCTAGAAGGAGGGGTGGAGCAACAATGGGGAATCATCAAAACTGCCATCACAGAGGCAACAAGTCTTTGTGTGAAGCAAATAAATCAAAACAAAAGAAAAAGTCACTATGGTTCTCAAAAGAGGTGGCTGGGAAAGTCAGGGAGAAAAAAAGATAGTATTCAGGAAGTATAAGGAAACACAGAAGGAGGAAGACAGAGAGCTGTACCAGTTAAAGCAGAAGGAAGCAGGGAGGGAAGTCAGAATATCAAAGGCCCAAACTGAGGAAAAGATAGCCAACTCGGTTAAGAAGGGGGATAAAACATTTTATAGATACATCAGAAAGCGTAGAAAGACAAAGGGAGGGATAGTGAGGCTGAATAGAATGAATGGTGGGTGGGCAGAGAGGGACAGTGTAAAAGCAGGGATACTGAACGAATATTTCTGCTCAGTGTTCACAAAGAGGAGGGAAGTGCCTAATCCAATTAACAGAAGCACTCTTGATAGGGGGTCGATCCAGCCCTTTCACAAAGAAAGGGTTTTGAAGAACTCTAAAACTGAAGGTGGACAAAGCAATGAGGCCTGATGGAATTCACCACAGAATTCTAAAAGAATTATGGGGGACTAGTGAAACCACTGACTACTCTTTTTAATAAATCATGGGAGGATGGTGTGTACCCGAGGACTGAGGAGGATGTGATCCCTTCACAAAAGTGGGACCAAGACAGAGGCAGGAAACTACAGACCTGTCAGTTTGACCTCTGTGGTAGGGAAAGTGATGGAGTCACTTCTGAAGGAAAGAACTGTTGAGTTCCTTGAAGCCAGTTGGGCACAGGACCCAAGGCAGCATGGGTTCACAGTGGGAAGGTCATGTCAGATGAATCTAATAGATTTCTTTGACTGGGTGACCAAAGTAGTAGACCAGGGAGGGGCTGTGCACATGGCCTACCTTGACTTTAGCAAGGCATTTGACACAGTCCCACACTTAAGATTAATAATCAAATTAACCAGCCTGGGTGGGTCCCAGGGTGGTAGCCTGAAAAACATTGGCTAGACAACAGGACACAGAAGGTAATTGTAAATGGAGTCTACTCTGAAGAAAGAGGGTTACTAGTAGGGTACCGCAGGAGTTCAGTACTGGGTCCAGTCTTTTAATGTCTTTATAAGTGACATTGCAGAGGACTGGAAGGAAGAGTATGCCTCTTGCAGATGACACAAAGACCTGCAACAGGGTTGATACACAAGGAGGCGGGAAAGGATGAGAAGGACTTGGCAAGGTTGGAGGTATGGTCAGAAGTATGGCAGCTAGGATTCAATGTAAAGAAGTGCAAATAATGCACCTGGGAAACAGGAACCCAGGGGCGATTACACAAATGGGGGAGGTAGTAACAACAACAAAAAGGAAAGGGACCTGGGGTAATCATATCAGATGACCTAAGGTTGTAAGCAATGTGAAGGCAGTAGGGAGGGCTGGGGTATACTGGGATGCACAGGGAGAGGCATCACCAGCAGAAAACAGGAAGTTGTTATCCCTCTGTACAGACAGTTGGTGAGATCCCATCTGAGTACTCGTGCCCAGTTATGGAGACCCCATCTCCATAGGACACAGACAGGATAGAGGCAGTCCAGAGGAGGGCAACTAAAATGGTGAAAGGTCTGCAAGAGAAGCTTGCGAGGAGAGACTAAAGAGCTTAATATGTATACCCTTGAGGAAAGAAGGGGACATGATAGAAACTTTAAGTACCTCAGTGGAATCAACAAAGTCCAAGAGGGTAGCATCTTTCAGAAAAGAGATGTGCAAGAATAAGGGACACAATTTAAAGATGGGGCGGTTCGGGCAATGTGAGAAGTATTTTTTCACAGAGAGGTAGTGGATAGATGGAACAGCCTTCCTGAGGAGGCTGTGGTGTTTAAAACTGTGGGAGAATTCAAGAATGCATGGGACAGACATAAGGCTGTTCTTGTGGGGGTAGGAAGAAATAGGCTGTTGGTTAACTAGGATCTGCGGCCTATCCTGTAGGTAGGGAAATGGGCAGACTAGGTGGGCCAAGCGGTCCTTATCTGCCGTCAAAGTCTATGTTTCTCTGTTTCTACTCCACAGAAGAGGCCAGGGAAGAGCTTCTCAAAATGGGAATCCAGATTAAGAGGAGGACCGAGTTAAAACCTACGGTTTTGCCGAGGGTACCCAGATGGCAGACAGTGACTCCAGGTGAACAGCTTCGACTAGCTGGAGAGCAGAGACTGGACAGTCTGAAGAGCCGACTCCCTACATTTCGCAGACCTACCCGTGGCAGAACCTGACTTAAATTTAGAAAAACACAGAGAAGTACTCAGTGAACCTAGTCTATAGGTAGACCTCTGGAGATTTTAACTGCAGAGACTTTCTTATCTGGGGCCGAGGCCTGAATCCGGGACGTTGCGGAGGGACAATTTAAGGCTGATATAAATAGGCCTACAATGGAACCCTGTTATATCAGTTTCGAGCCAATATATATGGCTTTATATCTAAAAGGAAAAGTAAATGAAGGAGAAAGAAGGAGGGTTTAGCGTATAAATAATAGGAGATATGTATGATAGCCAAAAGTTTATTAAAGAAAATAATAATCTGAAGTTGAGGAGGGAGCTTGCGTTAATCGCCAGGCTATTAGGCTTATGTTTGAGTTAAAAGGGCAGCAAAGTACTATATTTTGGTCTATTTTCAGAATTCAGTTTAACATCCTGCTCATTTTTTGTTTTAACCTTAGAGGGAATTTACACCCTCTGGAGGCCTGAGAGCAGCATGCACCCAGACTACCTCCGGTTCCTTCTGTTGGTCTGGAGGAACATTTAGGGAGAATATAAAGAATCTCCCTACCCTGGAAGTCGTAGTTGATGTACATAGTTTATGTCTTGAGGTGTGGTTTCTCCTGGACTTTTGGTCTACACAGTTAGTTATACAGTTCCTAGAGACTAACACACTTAAAATGTGTAAAAAAATAGTTGTTCTATTTTTCCAGTTGCATTTACAGCTACAGCAGATAGCAGGGTTGACAGTAATGTTCAGTTTAAAGATTTACATGGGTGGACTTGCTCTTGGGGGGGGGGGGGAGACAGGGAACAGGGGGGCCCAGAATCAAGCTGAAGGAAATGTATTATAATGTTTCTTTGTAGTGGATCCAAATTACACCCACCAGTTCTACAGATTGAAGGGGGTGGTGGTGCAAGGGGGAGGTCCTAATGCAGCATAGTCTCCCATAATGGCGACCCAAATAGTTACGGCGTTGTCCCTTAATATAAACGGGCTGAATAACCCGATCAAAAGAGCAAGACTCCTTCAGTATCTCAGGAAACATCTATCTGATGTCAGATATTTATAGAAGACCATTTGACAGACGTCGAACACTCTAAATTATCGGGGCGTATCAGGTTTATGCTTGTCTTTCCCTAAGGGAAAGCGGCGTGGGTTCGCAATTATGATTCCTCGGCCTCCTTTTCACCTGTCTTCACAGCTCACTGATCAAGTCAGGATGGTATGTGATCCTTAAGGGGGCATTGTTCGGGAAACAGGTAACATTGGTAAATGTGTATTTCCCTCCAATGATGCCAGTAGCAGTATTGAAACGATTCTTTATCAAATTAATAGACAACCTTCAGGGATGTTTGATTATGGGTGGGGATCTTAATCTTACCATGAACCCCTACTTAGATTCATCCTTCCCCACATAAACACTGATCTTCCCCGGCCCTGAAATATTTCTGGGCTAACATGGAAGCAGTGGCCATGACTGATGTCTGGAGGTTTTCTATCCATCGACAAGGGATCACATTTTATTCTTGCTCATGGCCCCATATCCAGATTGGACTATTTTTTTATTACCCGGAAACATATGGATTACTTACAAGACCTGACAATTGGTCCCAGATTCCTTTCTGATCATTCACCCCTATTTTTAAAACTAGACTTTAAAATTCCTAAGAAAACCATCGGGTGGCATCTGAACACCTCATTTTTAAGGGATAGAGCCTTTAGAGATAGTTTCAAAGCTAAAATTGCTCAGGTAATTGCGGAAAACTCTGGAGAAGAGGTCTCCACATCTATGCTGTGAGACACACTTAAGGTTGTGATTTGTGGGGAGATCATAGCCTATGCAGCGGCTAGGAAAAAATTCTGGGAAAGGCAATATATTAGGCTTCATGGTGAATTGAGAGACCTACAAGCTCATGTCCCTATAACTGAAGAGATTAGGATACAAATGAAGCAAACAAAGGCTAGTCTGCAGAAGCTATTAGATGAGAAAACACAGCAGGCTTTGTTTTATCTGAAATCATATAGGTTTGAGGGAGGTCCAAAAGGGGCTCGGAACTTGGCTAGAAGATTAAGAAGGCAGTGGACAGCCACATACATTTTGCACTTAACTGATTTAACATCTAATACCAGAGTAACCCACACAGAGCAAATAAAAGCTTGCTTTAAGAATTATTATTCCCAGCTATATACCGCCCCGTGCCTACTGACCCGAGTAATTTGGAGAAGTTTTTTCGCTCCTTCACTCTTCCCCATTTGCTAGAAGATGTGGCAGAGAGACTGAAGACCCCAATTAGGTTGGAAGAACTTAAAAGAGTGGTGACAGATAGTAAAACCTCAAAAACCCCAGGCCCTGATGGAATGCCGGTGGAGTGGTATAAAACTTTCTACAAACAGACTACCCCTGTATTGGTTAAGACATTTCAGGGGATTGAGGAGGGAGGATCCTCCCTCCCTTGGGATTATACCAATATCTCTCCGATGTTGAAACACGGTAAACCCCCAGATTTAGTTACCTCATGTAGACCGATATCCATACTCAATATGGATTATAAGTTGTTTATGTCTATATGGACCCATAGAATCCAGGAATTGATCCCCAAGCTAGTGAATTCAGATCAGTCTGGGTTTGTCCAGAACCGACAAACTTCAGATAATTTCCGAAGAACAGTGCATCTCCTTGATTATGTGAATAACAGAAATATCCCGGCAGCCTTTGTCAGCTTGGATGCTGACAAGTCTTTCGACCAGGTTAGCTGGATGTTCTTCTGGAGGACCCTCTCTGAGTTCGGGTTTCCAGGGAATTTTATTTCCCTGCTGCAGAGGATATACGCTTCTCCAAAGGCGTACATCAAGGTGAATGGCCAGCTATCAGATAGGATATATCTGGGCAGGGGGACCAGGCAGGGTTGCCCACTCTCACCACTTTTGTTTGCTTTATATATTGAACCGCTGGCAGAGGCCATTAGGCGAAATGCTGACATTCATGGGATACCTCTGGGGGGGAGAGAATTTACTCTCTCATTATATGCGGACGATATATTGCTGACCCTATTAGACACTGAATGCTCGGTCCCGGCTACTCTAGGGGTGACAGGTTCTCGGAGGTTGCTGGATATAAGATTAATATTCAAAAGACATAGATTTTACCTCTCAACTTTGTTCCATCTCAGGCTCTGAGTGCTCCATTACCAGCCAGATGGCGAAATAACAGAATCTAGTATCTGGGAGTAGTTGCTCCCAAAGACCTGGAACTTTTGGAGCTCCTGAACTTGGAGCCTGTGACTTTAGTCATAGAACAACTAATGAGTAGGTGGGCACACCTGCACTTATCATTTCATCAGCGTATCCAGACTATTCGAATGACGGTGTTTCCAAACATTTTATATTTTTTTCAAACTTTACTTTTAATTCCATCCAGATTCTACTTTTTTTCCTGGGATAGAATATTCTCCAGGTTTGTCTGGGCTGGGAAACACCCAAGGATAAAGTGGTCATCCATACAATTACCTATTGCCAAAGGAGGTTTAAACCTTCCTAATTTAAAAGAATACCACAGAGCCATGATATCTAAGGTTATTCTTATTTGGCTTAATAGACATACTATGCCCCCGTGGAAATTAACTGAATTTACTCTGAATGACCTTTACGATATAATCCCTGTTTTGTTTTCTCCATTAGACTCCATTCCATCTTTAAGGGACCTCACATGGGGGACCCGTAGTATATTAAAAATATGGTATGAGGCTAGGTCAGCCTGGGAACTTGCAGGGCCCTTTTTTTATTTTCGACTGGTGACTAAGGACAAACAGTTCATAGCAGCCAGACAAGACCATACTTATGAGGAGTGGCACAGATTAGGCCTTTCAGTGTTTTACCAGTTTCTAGATATCATGAGGGATGCCTGGCTTCCTGCAGTCTAAATTGACTTCTTCATACATCACTTCAGATTTCTGCAGGTACGCTCATATTTGATGGATCTGGGCCCCACTTGATTGGTTCTTCCTTCCCCGAGGCTCAATCTTATGAATCTGATAATTGAGGCAATTGAGGGAAAACTTCCAACACAATTAATTGGTCACCTTTATAGAGCCTTGAGGGAAAACTGGAAGCAGACCACAGAGGATGTTCTAAGTGAAATAAAGAATTAAATACTCAGATTACATATGATAAATGGCTGGAGTCAATCATTCCGTCTATGAAGGCTTCTTCAGCTCCCTATTGGCTTGAATATATCTGGAAATGTTGCATGCATTTCTTTATGTCTTCAAATAAACTGGTCAAATTCCTACCTGGAAACCCAGGAAAGTGTTGGAGAGAATGTGGACAGTGAGGACTAGTACCTCCCATATTTTTTGTTCATGCCCGAAATTTTCCCTTTATTGGAAAGAAATTGCCAGGAGTCTCCAATCATTAATTGACACAGATTTGGTTTTAATAAATCACATGATTCTGTTATACATAGGGAGGAGGGTTTAGTACCTCCAAAAAAAGCAAACTCTATTTATACTTAGCTGCAGCTAAGAAGGTGATCACCTGCTTATGGCGTGGAAGTCCACAATCCCAACTTTGACTCACTGGCATCTATAGTGTCACAGGATCTATTATCTGAATCGACTCTTTGCTAAAAGAGCTGACCGCATTCCCCAATTCGAAATTCATTGGAGGTCTTGGGTCTTCTATATTTCCCCATTAGATGATTCATTTATCCCCTGATGAGATAAGCTCCCTGATGCCTGTGTCTCTCTTCTCCCAGGTAGCTCATTATCAATTACATATTGCTAATGGACATTATATGTCCGAAGTGGTTTTTACAAATGGTATAAACTGGTTAGAATGTCCTGTAACATATGAACTTCTACTGTATATCTTTGCAATAAGACACGACTTGGTGTGCAAATATGCTTTCATAATTGCATGGCTCGAGGGTGTTGAGGCTCCGTACGTTAAACATCCTTTGAGCTATGTATTATGAAAGCATATTTGCACACCCTGTCGTGTCTTTACGGCACTTATAACACAGTGACAAAAACAAACTAATTTGATTAATAAATGGAAAACAACAACTGTAGAGTTGAAAGAAGCTGAATTTATTAATGATTAAATAGTCCCGCTCAACGGAGCCTCTAGTTAATTGGAGCTTCAAATCGCCGCAGTAGGCTCACTGAAGACCGCAACGGAGCCTTCTACTATTCAAATTAAACAGAGGAGGCAAACATTTCACGTAGTTTCATAAAAGTGAAGACAACATCACCAGTGAAGGTACAGTTTTGCACAGTTGTGCTGCTCTTGGACACTGGATTTGCGTTTTCTGCGGTGAGTCTCCGCCATTTTCTCTAGGGTGGTGCTAGTGGGCGCTACTTTGCTGACTGAGCTAACTGTGTTGAAACTGTTGCTGCAGTTTCCATCAGTTGTTTTATTTTGGGGCTGATGTCATTTCCTTTGCCAAATTCATGCAACTGAATTGTGGTTACGCCAGTACTGTTGCTAGGATGTGGCTGGTACTGGTCGTTGCTCTTGTGTCCACCGAGAATGTTGCTCCAGGTATGTCGGTTTTCCATCGATGCACTCCAATAGCTTTGTAGGCTGCTCTCGCTTCGATGGCCAGTGATGGCCATGATCTCCCTTGATTCAAGACCTGCCTCACTTAGGAGATGTACTGCTATACTACTAAGTGAGTGGTTTGTATAGCGGCGGCTAAGTGATGCCTCTTCTGAAAGTCGAGGGAGCACTGTCGCGTGGTAGTTTACTCCCATCGGCTCTCTACTGTACCACACTGTTTGGCTGTCAAGGAAAGGTTGTGATAAGTGCCTGAGATGTAAAAGAAAGCCTTAAGCGTCATCAGGTATTTTGGACATACTTCAGAAGCTTTTACTGGGCATAGAGGGTCGACGGGTCTTTCAAATATGAACCCTCTGAGACCTTCTTGTTTCTTTCATTTATGCCCTGGTGGTTTTTGTTTGTTCATTAAAACTAACGATATGTATTTCCTGCCATTTTCGTCACAGTTGACAATGAAACTTTCTTTAGTTAGCTGCCTTGCCTCTTCCTCCCTCTCTTTGAGCTAGGTGAGTTGTAGGGTCAAACCAGACTCATGCATAAGGCCTGGTGCTGAGTCGGGTGAAAGAGCGGGAGAATTTCATAGTAAAACCATGTCTGAGTAGGAGATTCTGGGGTAGTGCTGTGCTGTATCTCGGCCAGATTTTCGGTACTTCTTAACCATAGCAACAAAAACATTGTTTGATGAGTTGAATGTTTTGTCTGAAATTATGTTTTTGTTACATGCAATCTCTGGTGATCGTAGGTGACGATTGATTGCTGCTCTAAGGCAGTTGTAGCTTGACAGCCCATATTGATCACCTTTTGATGTTCGGACAGTCACATAAAACTCTCTTAATATTTCATTAAGTGTCTCTGGGATCACAGTTTTTAAATCAACTTGACTTGTTTTTGTTTTATCCAATCATCAAAAACAGTTATTGCCCATGCTGTTTGTTTCATGGTATTTTGCTCAAATCTCCTCTTTCTCAAGCTGATCTAACTGCTCTTTGTCAATTTCAGCATGACGACTTACAGGTGTTGACATCTGTGAAACAGGTTGCTCAGGAGCATCTTCTTGTGTGTGCTAGTCAATTTTCCAGATTAAATCCAGCCGGCAGTCTGCTTTGTGAGGCAAAGGTAATTCTGTCATTTCATACATTTTCCCCAGAGTTGACAGCTACTGTCAGGCTCAGAAGTAGAGTGTAGAGTACTGATTTTATGCTGCTGATTGTGCTTAGGCTTTTGGCTATGAAAGAAGCACCGAAGTGTCATTATGCTTTCATAATTATACTCCTGTACTTCTCTTTCAGCCAATCAACTTGCTCAGTTTTTTGTCACTGTGTTATAAGTATATCTTGAACAATGAAATTACTGTACAAATGTATTCCTGCTGTAATACTGACCTGAAAAATAAAGAATATAAAAAAAATTAGACCTCACATCTCCCGTCTTCTTCGGAACTAGGAAGAAATGGGAGTAGTAAACTCTGTCCCCAAAGGTGGGTGGGACCAGGCTCTATTGCATATGCAAGAAGGAGAAAAATTTCTTCCAGGACCAGAGGGAAGATGTTCCGGGAGTAAGATGACTTGGGGTGGCCTTCAGGGCGGTTTCTGAAGAAACTCGATTGAGTGTCCTGTTGCTAGCCAGTTGGAGCACCCAAGCATCTGATGTAATCCTTCCCAACCCAGCAGATGGAAGGAGAACCTCCCTCCTACTGGTTCCTCTGGAGAGCCCAGAGGCCGTGGGGAGGAGGGGAGTCAGGAGGTGTGGGGCAGAGCAGCAACCGCTGGTGCTCCTGCAGCTTTTTGGGTGGGGAGTCTTTGCTGCTGGAGGGGCTCCGACACTTGTTGGCCCGCTTGCCCTGTGGTTTTGCTTTTTGGGTGAGAATGTCTTTAGATGGGTGACGCTTTGTCCTTGAGGGGGCCTGTACAGAGAGTCCATGGACTATGAGTGCAGTACCCTTCTCCTGCAGGTCGGTGGTGATGTCCTTGACATCACTGCTGAACAGCACCGAACCCCTGAAAGGTGCATCCTGAATGGCGGATTGCACTTCAGAGACCAATCCTGACACTCGGAGCCAGGCATGACGCTGAAGACCTATGGCGAAAGCCAGCTCCGTCCAGCTGCGCCCACTGCATTGTAGGTGGCACGAAGCATGTGCCGACTGGCTGAATGAGCAGAGCGGACAAGGTTAGCCACTTCCTGTTTGGTCTGAGACTCAGGAAGGGAGTCAAATTTGGATTCCACCTGAGTTAGGATGGTCTTCTGGTAGTCCCCCATATGAGCGACATAGTTCAGGGCCCTAATACCCAGGGTAGAAGAAGCATACACCTTCTTCCTATACTGGTCCAGAAGCGAGACTCCTTGTCAGGTGGAGGCGGCTGAGATGTTTCGGATTGCATCGGGCGTTAGTCACACTGATCACAGCGGGTCCTTTTCCTTGAGGGCCTCATACGCTGGACTGGTTGCTTCAAATAGTGGAAACAAGGTCTGTGGAGGCTCAATCCAGGGTGGAATCAGTGTCGGTGTGGTCTCAAGCAGATCCAAGTGGGCAGCGAGCTTCTTACGCTGTGGATCTGGCTCCAGAGATTGCCACTGGTGAACTTCCTGGTTCTTTCTCACTAAATCCAAAAAAGAAGGATCCTCCAGAGGAGACTTTGGAGGAGTCCTAGGCCTGGGATGATCTGGAGTATGAGGCTCATCATCAGGATCAGAGCACCCTCCTGAATCAGAGTCAGAGGTCTCCAATGTAGAGGAGGAAGACTCCTTCTGATGCAGGGGAGGAACGGTCCCTTTGGAAAGCCCTCTGGGAAGCGTATCCTCCCCACCCCTGGTGCCTGAGGGTTCACCTCTGGTGTCGGGTAAGGGGGAGGGAGTCTCCCGTCTCCGCCAATGGGGATCCTGCACAGGGTCCAGTGCAGGGAGATGGCTCTCTACCTCCCTGGTGAGCTGAGCCTTGGCCTCAGCCCACCAGGCAGCCAGAGTCTCCTTCAAGTTCACCAGCGGCTGTGGTGAGGGTGGTGGAGGAGGAGGAGGGGGATATGGATACTGAGGGTATCCGTAAGGCGAGTATCCGTAACCCGACGGCGGAAAGCCCGGTGTTGGGTACTGAGGCGCTGGGTACTGCGGCATCGGATAAAGTGGCGCCAGGTACTGTGGTGTCGGATGCTGTGGTACCGGGTAGGGCGGCACCAGATTAGGTGGTGTTGGATACCCAGATGCCAGTGGCTCTGGTGGAGCAGAAGGCCCTGGAAAAGGCCCCACAGGCGGACCAGGTAAAGGTGGCCCTGCAGGCGTCTGGCTCAGCACTAGAGCAGCGTCCGCAAAGGGACATCGGTATATGGTAGGCCTGGGCATCGGAGCCAAGTGCCCGAGGGCTCGACATCAGGGGTCTGGCCCTGTAGGAGGAAGCCCTGATGGCAACGTACCCAGCCCTTTATGTCACCCAGAGATGGAGGGTTAAACTCGAGGGTCCAACAGAGGAGACGCTGGATCCTCGGGAGGCAATGGCATTGACGCCATGCATGAGCCTGGGATGTTGGACTGGTCCAAGGGGTCCAATGTAGGCTCATTCACTGGGTGTCCATCCAAGGGGCCGACATCATTCTTATCAGCAGGATCCGGGGCGGGCATTGGAGGAGCTGGCGTCCGACTTATCGGAACTCTGGCCTGACGTGGGTCACGCTGGGGAAGTGACCTTGACGGGCGTGCGAGGGACCATACACCCTCCCGAAGGAGGCGGCATCCGAATTAGCGGAACTGCTCAACCCAGAGGGCTGCATGGCAGTGGCCTTCCCAGAAGCCTCCTTTCCCCCCGGAGGCACCCGAGGGGCCTGAGCACATGCCCGACGGGAGGGGCGACACCGTCTTGGGTGCCGCCAAGATGGTTGTCAATGAACGGTCCCCTGGAGAGGATGTTACCTTAAGTACTTCTACTCCAGCCGGAGTCGCGGAGGCCATGGAGGTCGAGTCCCGGTG
Organism: Neoceratodus forsteri; assembly: GCA_016271365.2. NCBI lineage: Eukaryota > Metazoa > Chordata > Ceratodontiformes > Ceratodontidae > Neoceratodus > Neoceratodus forsteri. The sequence goes on along the minus strand of CM057456.1, from coordinate 684,374,053 downwards.
CTTGTCCTTACTTTTCTTATGGCCTTCGGCGGAAGAAGAAGCCCGCCTTAACTTCTTCAGCGCCTTCTCCATGGAAGCCATCTTTTTCTTGAGAATGTGGGCCTCCAGGGACTGCTGCCTCCGTTTTCGGGTAGCTGGATTGAACTGCTGGCAGTGCTGGCACTTCTCCATGGGGTGGTCCGGGTCTAAGCAGAAGAGGCACAAGGAGTGTCCGTCCTTATGCGGTAGTTGAGAACCACACGAGTCGCACTTATTTTTATGCGATTCGGAAAGCGTCGGGGACAACATACATGGATGATTACAGTGGAAAACTGGAAAAAATGGTCGAAAAGGTCGGTAAAACTAACCAACGAAAGACTGACGAGCGATGGAACTCTGCCACAAGGAACTTTCACAAGTCGACGGTGAGAAGGAACTGGAAGGCGGGTGTGGGGGACCGCCCCTTTACACTGACGTCGGTCACCTGACGTGGGGGCGGTCCCCCGCCAGAAACTGCCAGCTACAAATTTTTCCGTGGGATCCTGGCGCCTGTCAGGTCAGTCCTATATGTAATTACCTACTGCAAGAGCCCTCTCGAAGTAAGATGTTCTTTTTCACAGAAAGGGTGGTGGATGCATGGAATGGCCTACCTCAGGAAGTGGTGGATATGAATACAGTGCAGGACTTCAAACAGGCATGGGATAGGCATAAGGGAGCAATACAGATGAGTATGACTAGATAGGCCATTGACAGAGTAAAGACCTATGGCACATTCATAAGGTAGAAAAACGGGCAGACTGGATGGGCCTTGCAGTCCTTATCTGTATCTCAATCCAGTATTGGGCTTACATATGCTTGATATAGGGGGATAATGCATGCTCTATTTCTACTAGACATAGACTTCCTGATACAATTTATAAGTTTAGTAGATTTTTTAACTATCTCAGTACAATGATTACTAAACTTAAGATCATTACTGACGAGGACACCAAGGTCTTTTTCACTGGTGTCGGATTTTAGACTTTTGCCATCCATTAAGTAATCACTGATGGTTTTTTTCCTATGATATTACTGCAAACTTGTATATTGTTGATTTCTGATATTTTTTCCAGATGTACATTACTTCACATTTGTTCATGTTAAATTTAATTTCCCCGTTGCTCAGATCATATCCAAGTCTCTTTGTATTTCTTCCCTTTCCTCAGCTATTGCACATGCCACCCCCCCCCCCAATTTGAGTATCATCTGCATATTTGGATGCACAACTAGATAAGTTATTTGTTAAATCTGATAAGAAAATATTGAAAATTACTGGCCCCAGGACTGATCCCTGGAGGTCTCCACTGGTAACACTGCCGATACTCGATTGATACTCATTAAGTACTACTTTTTTTGTGCGACTTGTTAACCAGTTTAAAGTCCAGTTTACTATGTAGTTTGTAATATTCAGTTTTTGTATTTTTTCAATGATTGTCAAGTGAGGGACCAAATCAAAGGCCATACTAAAATCTAGGTTGCCCCTGAAAAAAGGAACCATTTGGGCCCAGTGGGTCTACCCGGTCAACAAAATGAAATAAATAAGAAAATAATGCCACAGGGTGTATTTTTGTCTATTGTGTCACTGATCTTCTCATAAAAACTGAGCATACTGTATTTGTGGTACATGATTTTCTTTTTACGAAGCCATGTTGATTTAATCCAGAGTTGGTATTTGTTGTTTTATGATGATCTCTCATAATTTTCCTGGAATTAAAGTGAGGCTGATCAGTCTAATTGTTTGAATCTGTTTTTTTCTCAATTTTTAAGAACAGTTATGTACTCACTGTAACAGCAGATCTTCGAGAGAATCTCTTTCATCAGCCACACCTATGGAACTGTAAGCTGCCAGGCACCAGGGCCACAATGAAGCCTGAACAGTTCTAAAAGTGTGTGGGGGGCTGCCAAGGTAGGATCTGGGTAGGGTACTGAAGGGGCATGGCTATCCCCTATGGATCTAGCAATAATTTGGAGAAAAAAATAAATGTTGTCCAGCCACAAACATAACTGATTGACAGAGAACCAGCATAAGTCCTTATGTACAAGATACAAGTTAACATTATCAGATCTTTCAAAAAAAGTCACGGCGTGTGTCACTGGCAAAACAAAAGTTACGTAAAATATTTGTAAGATCCATAGAACCCATGAGATGTTTGTGAATATGGAGGAAGAGTAAGTAGATTAGGCGCTGTTCAGTCATGGTCGATCTTAGGTATGTTTTGAGCCATCGAAGGCATGAGAAGCTGCGCTTAGCAGTAGCATTTGACATTAGGATAGTAAGATAGATTTGTAAAAGTTTGTCAACTTGTGAAAAAAGACAACACATCTCTGGTCGCTCTGCTAAGATTTCTAGGATGGTGCCAATTTTTGTTACCTTTTTGATTTCTGCCATAGAATATGATGTATTGTGAGTTTCCAAGAGATTTGGCAGCATCTTTAGCTGTATTAAAAGTCTGTCAAATGCAATGTCACCAGAGTATGTATCACATATCTGTTGAGGTATTTCATCACAAGGCTGACCACTGATAGCATTGATGACCACTTTTTCGATGGTCATGAGAAGTAACAAAGTGGGCTGGTCAAATCTGTGGTTCAGTTCAGCCGTGACCAAGTCAATCAATTCAAAAAACCTGGCTTCTGAAGTACTCTTTAGGAGTTGCCCACTGATGAGGTGCTGCACCGTCATCATAGTGAGGTGGTGCTCTTCGTCTCTGGGGCATGGTGGGAGCCTGTATTAGTCCACGATCAACAGTTCACTGTACATCTTCATAGACTGTGTGGAAATCATCTGAGTCTTTCATGTTCATCAGATGAGTCCACAGCATTTCAATAGTAGAAGTAACAGCCACGATGTAATATCTTTTGACTGCAGTACCCTGGCCACTTCTTCAGCTGATGAGAAAATTTTCAATGACACCTTCAGACCAAAAAAAAAGGAGCATGTCATGAGAGCTAGAAGACCAGATGCTTTCTTCGCTGCTTCTGTGTTACCACCAGCAGCAGTTATTTCCTCTGAAGTGTCATAAATGGCTTCATAATTGAATAATACTGCATAAATCGCACAAGTTCTCGCTGTCCTGCGAGTGGGACAGATAGGCTTCAGGGAATGTTGTAAACCCAATGTGGAGGATGAGGAGCAGACGTACCGAATATTCTCAAACATGGTCAGTCTTTTGGACAATGCCTGAATAATTACGTGAAGTTCCTGAAGTAAAGCTCAGAGCACTTTGAATCATGGAACTTTCAGTATCAGCTTCCCGTAGAATAAGATTCAAACTGTGGTTCATACAATGAACCAAAACAGCCTTTGGATTAACATCTTTGATTTGTCCAGCTACACCTGTCATCTGACCCTGAAGGACCGATGTACCATTGTAAGTTTGTCCTCTCAGGTAATCAATATCAAAACTGCAACGTCATAAAATATCTGTGATCGTGAGGAAAACGGCTTCGGCGTCTGTTTTTTGGACAATCATACATTCCTGTGAAGTCTTCGGCTATGACCTAATCCTGTGACACCCAACGTATTGAGAAAGATAACTGTTCATGTCCACTTACATCTCGTTTCATCAACAATAATGGAACAGATTTCTGCCTCCTTAATCTGAAAAGAAGCTGACTGAGGCATTCTCTATACATTTCCTTAATTAGCTCATTCAGTATATCATGTGACATATACTTTGCATTAAAGGTTTGTAACTCAGGATCATTTTTCGACACTACATCAAGTAGCTTCCAGAAGTTACTGTCTTCATCAGTATGGCCTCTAATAGCGAGACCCTGCCTGACAAGAAACTGCAAACAGTGTAGCTGTTCTAAAAGGCACTGCTGGTTCTTTTCCTGCTCAGCCCTCTTTTGATGAGCAAGCTGTGAATCCAAAGGTACTTGTTTCAAGTAAGCATTGCGTTTAAGCAAAGACTCCCTATGAAAATGTGAATTTTCATGCAAATCAAAATTTGCTGGACATTTTTTCCAGTCATTCATTCCAACTTTCATGAATGCATCATCTCCGCATTTTGGGAATCTCAGAAGGTTTCTAGCTACTGCAAAATGACAAACTGTGCAAAAAACTCTCATTCTAGTTTTGCACAGAATGAGCCAATCTCTGGTTTTGTACCATTCATGATTGAAATATCTTTCTCGTGCCTTTTCACCTTTTCCATATACTCTAGCAGTATCCTTCTTATGGACTTTCAGTTGAACCGCTGTACCCGAGTCATTGCTGACACAGCACAGTCCATGACATTCTACTCCGACTTCGCAAACTGTGTTACACAATTGTTCTCCTGGCTCACCCCCAGCCCTATTCTCCAAATCTGCCATCAGTGCAGGGTCTTCTGGAGAGGTAGGCCTTGTTGTGGAGCTTGTGGACGGATCAGTTGCACTATCTGTATTATTTGGGGGACGGGGTGACTGTGCCAATGCACCAAAATTCAACTTTGCTTGAATAAGCTTTCGCTTATGTGGTGGTCCTGCAACCGCTTCTTGTGCTTGTTCTTTGCTCATGGCTTGCTGCTAAGTTAAGTCTATCCAAGTCAAGAAGAAACTTTAAACTGTTTTTTTCTCACCAGATCCCCCTTCACACCAATGCCCTGCCCACTTAAACTGCACAGTCAGTGTGTGTGCTTTTATTGTGTTCATTTTTTGTTTAGGTGATTTGCGTCACTGGAGCACCACAGTGCTGTCCCAGCCAAATCATGACCTGATGTTAAGACTGCTTTTTATCTATATAATGATGGTGCGGTAAACAGTACTAGGGAGGCATGGGAGCCTCTGCCTCTGTTACTTTTTTATGTCCCTGCTGGCCTGTGTCCTTCCCACTGACCAATGCCCACTTGCCTGCTGCAAACTTATCTTTTCTTTCTTTTTTCTGTAATTTAGTTCAGAACCACAATAATATGCTGGTGGCCCCCCAGTGCTTTATTTCTTTTGGCAAATGGTCACAACAAGCTGGGATGGAATTAAGAAAGGAACTTTACTTGGATTTGAAAGAACCAAGTTGCTGTTATAACAACAGACTTAAGTTGCAGTGAATGCAGAGTATAACTGTTCAGACAGACTCAGTCAGAAAAAACTCTGCAAGTAATTACTTTTATCCCCCCCCCCCCGTAAATGTCTCTGTGTTTTCTGAGCATGGATTGGAATTTGACAAGGAAGGGAGGGGAACTGTAACTTGTTTGTTGTTCTTGACTCTTGAACTTATATGACTTGTCTGTCTGGAACAGGGAATGTTAGGATAAGGACCAAGGCCAACAAGTTAAGAGTTTTTTTCCACTTATACAACACCTCTCTTCATCCCGTCCCTGCCTTGTGCCTACTGGACAGAGCACTGCCTGGTCTAACTTATAATCACCTCACCAATGTAGTGTGTGTCCCCCTGATTTTCGTTTTGTTTTACCCCAGTCCCTAGTCACCGCACTAAGTCAAGAACTTGGGTTAGAAAGAATCAACTTTAAGTAGTTACTGACACTGTCACTCTGTATACTGTATAACATAACAGACTTAAGTTGCAGATGCAGTAAGTAGTAACTGCAGAATATACGTCTTCACTTCAGGCAGAGTCAGACAGACTGAGATTCAGTCAGAAAAAAATTTGCAAAGATTAAGTCTACAAACAATAACTTTTATTTTTTTGGCCCTGGCCTACCCAGCTGCCGTGAAAACAAACACACACACACACACACACACACACACACACACACACACACACACCTCCCTCCCTGACTGTAAAAGTCCTGACTGGACAGGACTGACTGACTCTCCTGAGCCTGCCTAAGTATACAGACTAGCAAGAACTTGCCGGGGGCTGGGGGGTTACAATAAGCTGGGTAAAGAAAGGTTAAGGCCCCCACCAAACTTGGCAAACTGTCACACCCCTGTGTAAAATAAGTATCCAATCTCATTCTGGGACTCCTGAGACTGCCTGCTGCAGCCTACAGACCAGTATAGTAGTGTGATGGTGTTAAGTAGTAGACTACGTGCTGGACAAGGAAGAACTTTTTTTTTTGGCGGGGGGACTTCTTGACTTGTATGACTCTGAAAGAGACTGAGAATGAGATTAACATACAGTACACACACACTCACTGTGTAAGCAGCAGTCAGTAGCATAGCACTGCAGGGTGAACAAACTAATGGAAGGACAGGAGGTTTATATATTTTTGGTACTTGTTTGATTTTGTTTGACTTTTGCTGCAACAACAAAGAAGGCAAGTCACAGACTAAAAAAAAAATTTTTTTCCTGGTTAGCGGTTTGGCTTCAGTCTCAGAGCAGAACTAACTTCTGTATTCTGCTGCTGCTCTAACTAACTAAATTAAATTTCAATCATCAGCCATTCAGCTGGTGGGTTACTTGTACCGTTGGTTGCAGGCCCAGCCTCAGCCCTCAGGCTGCAGAAATTTCAAAAAACAAGAAAAAACACCATCATTTTAGAAAAGATGTTTTAGTATCTTTTAGAATAGTAGAAAAAAGGGTCTGAGAATGAGAATGGCCCAGAAATGGCCATGCGTGCCGTTGGCCTAACTGCCACACAATGGCTTCTCAGCTGTGTGCTGCTTTTTGCTGGTTTTTTTTGCCTCAATAAAGAAAAAAAACAAAACTAAAGGTTTTTAGCTTTTAGGCTGTTTGTTTTCTTTTCTTTTTTAACTTGAGGCAGCAGAAAACTGCCAACTATGCGGCTGCCACCAGAGTATAGGCGGTGGCCCAGTGGCCTAGTTAGACTGCCTGCTGTCGTCTGTTGCATCAAAACACCAAACTTGCTCACTCTCAGTAGCTGCTGCTTCTCTCCCGACCACCCAATGACTGTGAGGACTCGGACAGAATCAAGCAGTTTAAGTAACTCCCCCTCACATGACCATGTCTGGCCTGTCAGTGAGAAAGGCAGGCTGCAGCTCAAAGGACCCAGGAGCTGCTTGTGGCTGCCCGGGGAAATGCTGGGCTGGCAGTCCTCCACTCCTCCTCACTGTTTGCTCCTCCTTAAAAAAATTAAATAACTCAAAGTTGTCTTAATAAAAAATAAATAAAATAAAAATAAATATACCCAGCAGCAGGCCGGCACCTGACCCACTACCCCACCGTCCTGTGACAGATCTCACCTGTCCCTGAGTCCCTCCTGTCCTGGCCTAAAAGTAACACAACTTACACAACACAACAACAAATAGTCCCCGAGTGACCCCCCAGATGCCGTGAAGACAGAAAAGAGAAGAGTGAGAGTGAGACAGAGCCACAGGAGAACAGAGAGACAGCACGCAGCCACCGCCACCCAACCCCACGCCACAGAGACAGACAGCTGCTGGACTGTTCGCTTCCATTCGGTCTGGACGACTGGGGGGGGTGTGGGACAGGCTGGGTGGGCAGAAATGGACAACACCACAACACTGCACTGCAGGCTGCAGCAGTCACGCAGCCTTGCTGTAGGAGTCCACTGACTGGAGTCAGGACGTCAGGCAACTACTCCAGAGCAGGAGAGGACAGTAAGTACACAGCAGGGCAAAGGAAAAAAATGGGATTGAAATTTGAATGGAATCGGGGGTCGGGGATGGGATGGAGTCTGGATGGTAAGGTGCCTGGGAGGGTATCGCCATACGGTAGCTGGGGTTGGTTGGGCAGTGAGGGTCCCTGCTGGGCTGACTCAGACTGACAGTGAAGTGTCAGTGATGAGTGAGTCACTGGCACTCATGCTGCTTCAGTTCTTTCTGTCTCTGTCTCTCTCACCTCTCTCTCTCTGCTGTCACCTGCAGCCACTGTGCTGCGCTGAAGATCTGTTGCTCCAGCTGAGCAAGCCTACTTGCCCAGGAGACCAGAATGGTGATTGTTTTCACCATTTTCACTAAAATTACCTTTAAAAGTAGGGGGGGATGGCCCCCCCTGCCCCCCTGGCTCTGGCGCCGCTGCAGGACCACATGGAAACCTTTGCAAACAGTCCACTAGAAGCTGCCTATGATGACATCAGATGTTGTTTCTCTCATATAAACGTGGGTGACCCCTTCCCAATCTGCTCCCCAAGAGATCATGCTAGGAGGACCTCCCTGTAAGTTAACAGGAGAAAATGTAGGACTCTGCCAACTAGGTGAGGCAGAGAGCAGCAGATAGATCCTCATGGAGAAGAAGACAGCACTCAAGAGTCTCAGGATCCGAGGGGGAAGAGAGAGGGATGGCATGGCCTGATGAAAGAGATTCTTTCGAAGATCTTCTGCTACGGTAAGTATGTAACTGTTCAGTCTTCTTCAAGGAAATCTCTTTTATCAGGTCATACCTAAGGAATGGGTACCAAGCACTACTAATCATAAATGGTCTGGGTGGCAGAAGCCTACAGGCCTAAGAAAGCAGGACATGGAGCATAGCTAGGTCAAAGCCAGACCATTTTCAAGAGGCAATGTCTATACTGTAATGTTTAGTGAAAGTGTGGCCAGTACTCCAGGTCACAGCTGCATAGATTTCTGCAGCAGACACATTCTTGAAACATGCAACAGGTGTGGTCATACCTCCAGCGGAATGACCACGAACAACCCCAAGAAGTTCCTTACTGAACTTCCTATAACAAAAAGTAATACATTTTGCTAACCATTTGGACAGGCACTGTTTAGATACTGGAGCGCCCTCTTTCCCTGGGCTGAATGAAACAAAAAGCTGTGAGTACTTCCTGCGGTCCTTCGTGCCGTGTATATAGTACCTGAGTATTCTATGTACATCTAGCGTATGGAGCAATGCTTCCCCTGGATTGGCATGCTCAGGATAAAAAATTGGCAGGTGGATGGTTTGATTTAAAGTAAACAAACACCATCTTTGGTAAAAACATAGGATTAGTATGCAAAGACACCCTGTCTTTGTGGAAAATCAAGTAAGGAGGCTTACACATTAGAGCCTGTAACTCTGAAATCCTTCAGGCCGAAGTAATGGCAACCAAAAACAATGCTTTCCAAGAAAGAAAGCATAAACCACAAGTCACAGCTGGCTCAAAAGGAGGCAAAGTAAGCTTTTCCAACACAAAATTTAGATCCAAGCTGAGATTGGATTATGGCTAAGAGGCTTCAAGTGCAGAATGCCTCTCAAAAACGTCCGGGCCACCTCCAGCTGGGCAACCATACAACCCTCAATAGGCACATGGAAAGCTGAAATGGCAGCCACGTGCACTTTGATGGAAGAATATTGTAGGCCTGCATCTGACAAGGACAGCAGGTACTCTAGAAAGAACAGTTACGTTAAGAACTTACCATAATAGTAGATCTTTGAGAGAATCTCTTTCATCAGGTCACATCTCTAGGACTACAGGCTGTCAGGCACTAGGACCACTGGAAACTTTTCTACAGTAATCTACTAGGGGCCGCCCACGATGATGTCAGATGTTGATGTCCTTGAGTATATAAGCGTGGGCGGGCCCCCTCCCTCCTCAGTTCCCTGCCGGAGATCATATTCACCAGGCCTCCCTCTAGGGAACCAAGGAGAGAGATGGAGTGCCCACCTATCTGGAGAGGATGGCGCAACAGGTATGCCATCCTGGAGATGGACACATGAGAGAAGGAGCTCTGAACCCAAAGGGGATGAGGGTGTTGGCATGACTTGATGAAAGAGACTCTCTCGAAGATCTACTGTTACAGTATGTTCTAATGTAACTGTTCTATCTTCTTCGAGGATATCTTTTTCATCAGGTCACACCGATAGGACGAGTCCCAAGCAGTACTGACAGGTAGACACAGTCTGGGTGGCTGGAGGCTAGAGGTCTAAGAAAAGAGGCCTTCAAGCACAGCCAGGTCAACGCCCACCCTTCTTCTGGAGGCAACGTCCAGACTGTAGTGCTTTGTGAAGGTGTGGATAGTATTCCAAGTTGCAGCAGCACATTTGTCTGCAGCTGAAACATTCCTGAAAACAGTAAAACAGAAATGGCCATGCCTCTAGCTGAATGGTCATGAACAACTCCAGGAAACTCCTTACCATACTTCCTGTAACAAAAGGTAATACAGTTGGGCAACCATTTGGACAAACATTGTTTAGAAACTAGAACACCCTCTTTCCCAGGAGCAAAGGAAACAAACACTGGGAGGACTTTGTGCAGTCCATCGTATGGTGTGTATAGTATCTGAGTATTCTATGCACTTCTGTCGTATGGAGCAATGCCTCCCCTGGATCGGTAGGCTCTGGAAAATAAACTGGCATGTGGATGGTTTAATTCGAAGTAAACTTAAACACCACCTTTGGTAAAAACTTCGGATTCTTACATAAAGACACCCCGTCTTTGTGGAAAATTAAATAAGGAGGCTCACACATGAGAGCCTGCAGCTCTGAAATTCTTCGAGCAGTAGTCATAACAACTAAAAAACAATGTTTTCCATGACAGAAAGTGTAGCTCATAAGTTACGGCTGGCTCAAAAGGAGCCAAAGTAAGTTTTTCTAACACAAAATTCAAGTCCCAAGCCGGGACTGGATTGTGGATGGGAGGCTTCAAATGCAGAGTGCCTAGCAAAAAACATGCTAGCAACGTCCAGCTGGGCCACAATATGGCCATCGATGGGCACATGGAAGGCTAATATAGTGAACAAGTACACTTCAATAGAAGAGTATTGCAGTCCTGGATCTGACAAGGACAGCAAATACTCTAAAATCTGATTCACTGGGCACATGAAGGGATCCAGGTGGTGGGAAGTGGCCCCCAGAACAAAACGCTCCCATATCATGGAGTAGGCAGCCCTGGCGGAGGATTTCCTGTTGGCCACCAGGACATCAGCCACTTCTGAAGACACCCAGAATTTTGCAGTGGCATTGTCGTCAAGCGCCAGGCATGGAGATGGAGTGACTTGAGGTTCAGATGGACCAGACTGCCCTGTTCCTGTGACAGCAGGCCCTTGCATAGGACCAGAGGGACTGGAGGTTCCACTGCCCATTGCTGTAGAAGTGGGAACCATGTCTGACAAGGCCTGAAGGGCACCACAAGTATTAAGAGTGGCCCCCCTCCATTTGGAGCATGATTAGCACTCTCTGAATCAGAGGAAAGGTGTAGAGAAACCTCCCCTTTCAAGACAGGGACAATGCATCTCGCCAGAAAACTCCAGGCCCTGGATCGAGCAAGCAGAAAAACTGCAGTTTTGCATTGAATGGGGACGCAAAAATGTCCAACTCTGGATGACCTCAACTGTCGAACAGATCTTCTATAACTGAGGTCAGCAGCTCCCATTCGTGCATTCTGGGCTTTGACCTACTTAGCCTGTCTGCCAGGGCATTTGAGGCGCCCGGAACATGGATGTCCGACAGTTCTAGACCATGTTCTATAGCCCATTACCAAACCCTCATCATCTCCCTGCACAGGTGGTAAGAATGAGTCCCCCCTTGCTTATTTACGTAGTACACTACACTATGGTAGTCTGTCTGCACTAGCAGAGGCCAGGGGATAGATGGTTCTGGAAGGCACAGAAGGCATAAAGAATGGCCCTCATCTCTAAAATGTTTATGTGGAGGGAAATCCCCACTGTAGTCCATGTTCCTTGGGTTTGATGAGGTCCCAGATGCGCCCCCCCCCCAGACAGGCCCCGAAGCATCTGTGGTAAGGATCTGTTGAGGGGAGGAGATGAGGAATGGGACCTCTTTCAGCAAGTTGTTGGGATCCATCCACCACTGGAGCACCCTGCAGACAGGGGAGGTTATCAGAACCTGCTGTACTAGACTGTCAGTGTGCTGATCCCCCTGGACCCTAAGGGTCCACTGAGGGATCCTGATGTGCAGCCTTGCTAGGGGTACTGTGGAAATGGCAGACCCCATTAGGCCCAACAGTCTTAGGAATGTCTGGGCTGTGACATACCTGCTGTGAGAGACCAACTGGGGCTGAGCTATGAGACATTCTGCCCTGTCCTGGGGCAGGAGGGCTAATGTTAGGGCTGTGTCCACAACTGTCCCTATGTACTAAAAGAGTTGACAAGGGGTCAGGACGGACTTGGGCAGGTTGACAGTGATCCCCAGGGCATGGAACAACTGCCTGGTATGCACTAGGGTCTGAGATAGCTGCTCCTTGGACTGAGCTTTGAGCAATCAGTCATCCAGATAAAGGAAGACGTAAATTCCATCTTTCCTGAGGGCTGCTGCCACCACTGCTGAGCATTTGGTAGATACCCACAGTGCAGAAGACAAGCCAAAGGGCAATACCCTGAACTGGTAGTGCTCCCCCTGGAACAGAAACTGGAGGTACCTCCTGTAAGGAAGGCAAACCTTGATATGCAGGTAAACATCCTGCATGTCCAGGGAGCATATCCAGTCCCTTGTTTCAGGAGTGGCAGCAGGCCTTGCAGAGTGACCCTTCTGAACTTCTTGTACTGAATGCAGACGTTCAGACCTCTCAGATCAAGAATGAGCCTCAGGTTCCCTGTGGCTCTGGGGACAAGTAAGAAATGGGAATGGAACCCTGTGTTCCTTTGATGCCGAAGCACTGGTTCTACGGCCCTTTTGTGCAGCAGTGTACGTACCTCATCTAGCAGCACAGGTATGCGATCTGGAGGATAAACTGAGGGAACAGGTGGGAGGTCAGGAGGCAGTTCCAGAAGTTCTAGAGTATGGCCCTGTTCTATGAGTTGTAGGACCCAGACATCTGCAGTGAGGTCCCTCCTCTGTTCTAGGTGGAGGGAAAAAATGATCCCCTACTACTACCACCTCCTGACTCCTGGCTTTATACTGGGAGGGGTGTAACAAGGAAGGAGTCATGCTGAAGCGGACCCAGTGGTTGGTGCTGCACCTCCACCTCTGGAGCTTTTGGGGTGGGCACCTGTGGTGGAGGTAGGGGCTGGTAAGGCAGACCCTTGTTCTACATTTGCCTTGATGTCTGGCTCCTGACCCTGGTCTGTGGGAAGCCTTGCGGAATGGGCTCCACTGTGTACTCCTAGGTTCGGTGTGGTAGAGGGAGTGGGACAGACCTTAAAGTCCTCCCTGAGGCCTGTAGATCATTGAGGATATCCTGCACATCTGCCCCCAAAGAGCCCGTCTCCTCTAAATTGGGCATTCAAAATGGATTGCTGGATGTCAACAGCAAGTCCAGACACCCTTAGCAAGGAGTGCTTTCTGACACCCTTAGCCAGGAGTGCTTTCTGAGACAGATGCCAGTGGCAGCTGCTCTGGCTGAGGCATCTGAGATATCATAGATAGACCTCAGGATGTGCCTTCCCACATCAGGCACAGTCTGGAGGGCTCTAAGCAGCTCCTGTCTCTGAGTACCCTCTGGCAGGGACATACAGGTTACTCACCTGTAACAGGAGTTCTAGGAATGGTATATGTTGTTCATCCACACTCATTGGCAGTATCCTTGCCGCTTTAAATCTTGCCGGAAGGTCTTCAAGCTTGCTCCTCCCACACCCGGTGGTATAACTCAGCTCCGCCCCATGACGCCAGATCTGGCCGCTGAAGCTCACAGGGTTACAAAGGCCGGGCTGGAGAAATGGGAGAGTCGTGGTGGATGAACAACATATACCATTCCTAGAACTCCTGTTACAGGTGAGTAACCTGTATTTAGGGACATGGATATGTTGTTCATCCACACTCATTGGCAGACTCTAGCAGTTCTCCGGGAGGAGGGAGGCAAGACGACACCCCATATACTTACTTGGGAAAGAGAGACTGAGAACCGAGGCCCCAAAACCAGCATCCCGGCGTGACTCAAGGTCGATGTGGTAGTGGGTAATGAAGGTGTTTGCTGACTTCCAGGTAGCAGCCCTGCAGATTTATTGGATAGGGACGTCCCCTGGAAGCAGCCACCGTTGCAGCTGTATGGCGGGTAGAATGAGCTCTATCCTCTGGGAGGCCTCCATGCCCGCTAACTTATAGCAGAGATCTATGCAGGAGGTTACCCACCTGCTTATCGTCCGCTATTGCTGCAGGTCTGCCAGATGCGGCTTCAGCGTAGGTGACAAACAGTTGGGCGAACCTCTCCGAATATCAGCCGTGGCGCTCCTTATAATAAGCGAGCGCCTTCTAGGATCCAGAGTATGGAGCCTATATTCGGCCTCCGAGTGTGATTGGGGTAGAACACGGCAGAGTCAACACCTGGTTAAGGTGAAACTCCGACACCACCTTCGGAAGGAATTCTGGTGGGGGCGCAGGACAACCTTGTCCCTGTGGAAGACCAGGTAAGGAGACTCGATGGAAAGCGCCTGGAGCCTCCCATCCTTCTGGCTGACGGATAGCCACCAAGAACGGGTCTTCCACGACAGGTGAGAGAGAGCACACCTGTGCATAGGTTCGAATGGCTTGCCCATGAGCTTTGCCAGTACCAGCAGTAGATCCCACGGAGGTGGGGGTTCCCGACTGGAGGAATGTGATCAAGGCCTTTGAAAAAAGCGCAGACCACCTCTCCCCATGCCCACCGACTGCTTCCCAGCCCGCGCCTCGGGTAAGCAGAGATGGCTGCCAGTGCACCTTAGGCCGCCACCTAAGCCCTTGACTAGAAAGGACCATAAATAGTCCAAGATGCTTGCCAAGGAACAGGAGGAAGGGTCCAAGCCCTTGTTCTGACACCAAATGGAAAACCTTTTCCATTTGAAGGCATAGCATTTTCTGGTCGACTCCTTACGGACGCCTCAACTACATTGAGGACCTCGCCGAAAGACCCAAAGCCTGGAACTCTAGCCGCCAGGAACCAGGCCGTCAGGTGCAGGGATTGAAGGTCCGATGGAACACCTTCCCTGATTGACTGAGAGCAGGTCCGGCGAGCTGGAAGCTGCCGCGGAGTCCTGGCGCTGAGACTGAGGGGAGATCTGGTACCAGAACTGGCGAGGCCAGTCTGGGGCTATCAGAATCACCTGCGCCTTGTCCCTCCTCGCCTTGAGAAGCACCTTGTGGATCAAGGGAAATGGGAAAGGCGAAAAGAGGCCCGGGTCCATTGCCTCGAGAAGGCATCCCTGCAGCGAGCCCCTGCTGAGGGGGCGGGCATGGAACAGACTCAGCCTTCGTTCTCCATGGAGGCAAACAGGTCCACCTGAGGTGTGCCCCAAAGGGAGAACAGATGCTGTACTACTCTCGGCAGGAGAGACCACTGTGGATGCAGCCCCTATCCGCTCAGGGCATCGGCCAGGGTGTTGGAGGCTCCTGCCACGTGAATGGCTAGGAGATCCGCCTCCAGGCTGGCATACAGTGACCAAATGCGAGAGCCTTCCGCATAGAAGCATGGGGGCCCCGCCTCGGGCGGTTTAGATAGTACATGGTCGTGGTATTGTCCGCCTGACCGGACCACTTGACCCCGGAGGAACGGAGCAAAGGCGGTGAGAGCTAGGCGGACCTGCTGAGCTCCAGCAGGTTGATGTGGCATCGGGACTCCGCAGGGGACCAGAGGCCATGAGCCCGTGTTCCCCAGATGGGCACCCCAACCATCAGAGAGGCATCGGTCGACAGAGAGACCGTCTGCTCGGGCGACGAACGGGATGCCTCCTGCAAATGATCTGGAACGGTCCACCACTGGAGAGCATTCCACATCCCTGTGTCACCCACACAAGCTGGTCCAAGGGATCGCAGCTGCCAGACCACTGGCTGGCCAGTCCCCACTGAAGGGGACGCGATGTTCCAGCGGCCCAACGGACCACGCTGGTACAGGCCGCCATGAGACCCAGGAGGCGCAGGAAGTCCGGGCAGGCGCAATTGCCCAACCAGAAATGATCGGGCAAAGGAGGAAGAACCTCGCCCTGTCCGCCGGGAGCCGCCTGGCTCGAAGAGAGTCGAGCTGCGCCTGATGAATAAAACCACCTGCTTCGCTCGAGTTCCGACTTGGCCTCGTTGATAAGGAGGCCCAGTTGAGAGCAGACCTGAGGGCCAGATCTCTGGACCACTCCGCCTCTTCCTGAGGGAGCTGCTATCAGCCAGTCGTCCAGGTAAGGGTACACCTGACCCTCGCGCCGCAGGAATGCTGTCACCACTGCCATGCATTTGGTGAAGACCCTGGGAGCTGAGACAAGTCAAGGGCATGGCTTGAACTCAAGAGAGATCCTTCCGCCGAAGCGAAGGAATTTCTGGTGAGACTGACGGATAGGGACGTGAAAAACGCGTCCTGCAAGTCCAGAGAGCAGAACCACACGCCTGCTGCTCCAAGGATGGTATTATCTGAGCCAGAGTGACCATCCTGAAGGTTCGAGACCTTAGGAACTTGTTTAGGTCGTGTAGGTCGAGAATGGGCGCCAGCCCCGTCTGCTTGGAACCAGGAAGTACCTGGACACAAACCCTGGGTCTGAGGGAGGGTCCACCACCTTCTTACCACCTCCTTCTGGAGGAGGAGAGTGATGTCGGCCTCGACGAGCCGCCAGTGAGGCTGGGGATCCCGGGTCTCCGTGGGGCGCATGGCCTAAGGGTGGAGCCTGCTCGAATTCCAGAGGCAGGCCTCTTCCCACCACCTCCAAGACCCACCTGTCCGTGGTAACATCGGACCAAGCGAACGGAAGTGTGCTGGAGCCGTGCCCCCACGGGGGACCTAGGGTGACGGGATGGGGAAGGCACCTCAGCCCGTCGCACTGGGCAGGCTTGAGGAGGGACCGCCGACCTCCTGGGCCCTTTCCTCCTGCCTCCTGTTAGAGGAAGTCATGGCTATTTGGGATGCCAAGGTTTGAGCCTGCTGCTGGCCCTGACGTTGTTGGGCCGGGCGGCCGGGGGCACAGAAGACGCAAAGGGCTTAGGGCTGTGGTTTATGTGCCTTTGTCCTTCTGAGCTGAAGAGACCGAGTCCAAGGTGGCATTGACTTCTCGATCCTCTGCAGTGACCTTCCACCCCAGGGTCAAGAGGTCAGTCCCCAAAAGGGAACATCCGCCAACTTGTGCTGGGTATCCGGGCAAAGGTGGATATCCTCAGCCAAGTCTCACCGACGATAGCTACCGCGTCGCCACCGATCTGGCCACATGAGTCCCCTACATCCAAAGCAGTCTGAGCTGCTGCTGTTTGGCCACTGCTCCTGTTCCCTGGTCCCGCACCTGCTTAACCGTAGTCTGCAGATCGGGCGGGAAGATGAGGATGACCTCATCCAGGGAGCCCAATAGGGCATGAGAAAATGTGCCATGAGGACGGGCCGAACTGGCCTGACGGGCGTCGAGAGAGTGACGAGCGTAGACTTTTCGCCCGACATAGTCCATTCTTGGACCTTGTCAGGAGGTTTGTCCACATCCTGGCGCAGCCGGGCGCTACCGGAAAACGCTGTCGGTAAACTGCCAACCCTCAGCAGAGGGTGTTCCAAAACCGGACAAGGAACCGTAGGGACCGCGATACTTCCTGGCCATCCTGGCCAAGGCGCAGGGCAGGAAGCAGGCGCTGCCAAAGTTCCAGTGCCGACCCACTATGGCCTCGCCACCGGAAAGGCCTCCGTCGGAGAACCTCGGTCCAGAATCTCCGTGAGGGGATACCTGGTCTGCTTGGAACGGGTTCGAGCTCCATCCCGTAGACTCCGAGATGAGCCGAAGCAGTCCTAGGAAGGACGACAGGCTATCGTCCATTGGCTGACCTCCTGAAGACTCCAAGTCCAGTCGCTGGAGAAGAAGGAGGAATCGCTTCCGACCGAAGAGTCCTCGAAGAGCTGCCTCTGGCCTGAGCCACCCTTCACCTGCCGAGGTCGGTCGGGAGGAGGGTAACTGACAGCCCAGTAAACCTCAGCCGGATCGAGAACTTTGGTCGGAGCCCCAATTGGTGGCTGTGGAGGGCGGAGGTTCCACCGAATCGTGAGCAGCTGGTTTTACCGAACAACCGCCTCTGGGTGTAGGCCTCGACAAGTCGAGGGGTTGTGTCGGCCGCCCGGTGACAGTATTTAATGGTCGGGAAGGCGCCGGAGTCGGCTTATTCCCGGCCAGGAGGAGCTGTTGCAACATAAGGTCCTCGTACCGTCGACGTAATTTACGCCGA
The DNA here is from genome assembly GCA_016271365.2 of Neoceratodus forsteri. Lineage (NCBI taxonomy): Eukaryota > Metazoa > Chordata > Ceratodontiformes > Ceratodontidae > Neoceratodus > Neoceratodus forsteri. Next base: position 684,356,205 of record CM057456.1, on the reverse strand, counting down.
AGCCTCCCCTCATCCGAGGAGGAGGACGAGGACGAGCGGCGACGCCGCTTACCGCGGTGCCGAGACCGAGACCGCCTATGACGGTGGGAACGGCTGGACCGCGAAGAGGTCCGAGACCGAGACCGAGAGTCCCGGAATTTCCGGGGTCGGTGCGGGAGGTGTCGGCCGAACCGCACTCCCTTCGGCTCGGAAGGTCCATCCGAGGGCTCCGGAACCGGAGGCACAGGCGAGCCCACGGGATCCTCAACTCCTCCCGGGGAACCGGGAGAGGGGAATTCGGCTGCTAAAGGCGACAAGCCTGTCTAATGGGTCGAGAAAATCTCGACTTCATCAGTGGGAGTCTCGGTCAACTGACCTGACGGGACACCGTGAGGCCAGTGGTCGAAGCGAGCGGTCGACTGGAGCCGACGGGTCGACAGCCCGGGAGAGGGACCTTTCCCGCCCCAAGAGCGCCGACGAGGGACTTACCTGTCCCTCTTGATCGAGAAAAAGGTCCAGCAGACGCAGGGCCCTTCTCCTTAGTTTAGAGGGACAGACAAAGTCTCCTTGAAGGAAGTCGTGGTAGGAAGAACCCAGAGAGAGCGGATAAATGCCGCTACGAGGAAGATACGTCTCTGGGCCGCCTCTTCGAGGGCGCACCATCCGCCGGAAGCTGATCCGGCTGAGCTACCGTCATGACACCGCAACTGGCCTCCTTGACTTCACCGAGGGAACGCTCGGACGGCCCAGTTGCAATCGGGCAGCACGGTCTTCGAGGACGAGGGCTAGAAAGATGAGCACAGGTCGCAGCCCGCGGGTCGCGTGCTCAAGGCCTAGCAGTAGACACACGTGAGTGTGGATCCGTCCGAGACATCTTCTTCCGCATGGGCATCTCCGAACCGAGTCGATTGGTCCATCGCAGCCGCTGAGGATCAAGACTGAAGTCTTTTGATGAATATTATTTTTAAATCCGCAAACGGAGAAATAGGAACCAGTCGCAACGCAGAGCTGCTATGGAGGGAACCTGAGCTTCCAAGCGGTAAGGAAGATTTGGCGCCAAGTGGGGCGGAGCCGAGAGTTATACCACCCGGGTGGGTGGGAGGAGCAAGCTTGAAGATCTTCCGGCAAGATTTAAAGCGGCAAGGATACTGCCAATGAGTGTGGATGAACAACATATCCATGTCCCTAGAACGGGCTGCTATTCTGGCCTTTTTTCCAGAGAGTATTCTGGAACCTGATCATATGGGCCAGATAATTTGGTATTCTAAGGCCAAGAGTGGCAGAAGCAAAGGTTCTCTTACCCCACAGGTCCAGTTTCCTCAACTCCTTATCTGGGGAACTGCAGTGCTTGGGCACCCTAGTCCTATCATGGGCTGCTTTATCTCCACTGAGTCAGTCTCAGGTTGACTTGCAAAAAAGAGCTTTCCTGAGAGGGCCTGGTACAGCTTTGTCTGCCTTTCTGGGCTTGGCAGAAATCATGTTTGGCCTATGCTAGGTGGCCATGATGACGTCCCCTAGTGCAGCATGCAGAGGGGGTATAACCCGAGATGAAGAATCTGGAATTTCTAGATACTCCACCAGATTCACCACCAGGAGGCAGTATAGCACAGTGGTTTAATGCTCTGAGCTGCAAACCTGGAGACCTGGGTTTGAATCCCACAGCTCCCACTTGCATACTGTGTGACCCTGAGCAAGTCACTTAACTTACTTGTGCTCCCAGGTTGCACCTGTAAATAAGCTTCAGCACAGTGCATCTCTCCTGGTTAAAAAAAAAAAAAGATTCCTTCTGGTAATATCTTCCTCTTCAGCCTGAAACCCAATGGCAACCTAATGCTGCTTCATCATGCAGAAAAAAGAGGAATCTTCAGGGGGAGTGGGTACCTTGGGGTGTGCACTATGGAGCCCTCACTTCTGGTATAGACAGTGGAGCCAAACCTTTCAGAGGTGGGCTCCTATCCACATCTTCTTCCTCCTCATCCTCAACTGGTGGGAGGATGTCGGGATGGTACTCATGCTCCATGTCAATGGGCTCTGAAGGAGTCAATGAAGGAAATGAGGACGTTGATGCCTGGGATGGTACAGGGTGTGTCGACCTTATAGGTGTCAACATGAGGGCTTGTCTAAGTAGTCCCAGCATCGTAAGGCCTGAAGGAGGTAGCAGATGTTGAATGGTGACCACAAAGGAAGAAAGCACTGTCTGGACATCGACGGTGGCCTGCACTGCAGGAACACCTTGTGGCAACGACGGGGGTGGCTGGAACCCTGACGTCGATGGGCCATCACCAACCATGGAGGGTCCCACGGAACTTGCTACCAGCTGACCTTCTGGTTCTGGAGGTCAGAGCGGCAGGGCTTGGGACGTTGACACAGGCAACCCCGATGTCGACAAGCCTTCGCCGTCCATAAAAGGCTCGGTGGAACTCACTGCCATAGCTGGCCTTGAGGAAGCTGAGGCCTGGGTGACAGGAGAGGTTTATGCGGAAGGAGTCGACAGTGCTATAGCGGCAGGTGCTGGAGAAAGTGGAGACGAGGGGAAGATGGTCCTTGCTCCATTCCCGCTGTCCAGCGACAGGGTAGAGCTCTTCCCCTGAAGCTCCTTCTCCACTCTGGCTACCTGTTGCTTGAGAAGAAAAGAGTGCAGGGCTTTCTAACGGTGCCACCGGGCAACTTAATTGAAGCTCTGGTAGATCTCGCAGGCCTTAACTTTATGGCCCGGGCCGAGACAGCAAATGCAGATGCTGTGCTCATCACTGGAACACATTTTCCTACCGCAGTAACAGTAATGAAAAAGTCTGGCAGTTTCATATACCCTAGATATAATTCTTGCGTTCTTGACACAAATGACAATGGTAATCACTTTAAAAATAAAGTGGTACTATCAGGGAGAAAATAGAAAAAAATCTAAGTATTTTGGCAGTTGACTGTACAACGATGTCTCCGTGGAGTCCGTGTGAGTATGATCAATGGCGGGAAAAGAACTGAGTAGGGAGCGAGGCAGCCCATGCTGATATACTCAGGGACACAGGCATCTAACATCATTGTGAGCAACCCCTAGTAGACTGCTATAGAAAAGTTTCCGTGTGGTCCTAGTGCCTGATGGTCTATAGTCCTATAGGTGTGACCTGATGAAGGAGATATCCTCGAAGAAGATTCTGGTTTACTGTACAGGTGAAGGGATCTAAGTGATGAGAAGCGGCCCACAAAGCAAACTGCTTACACTTCATAGAATAAGGGGCTCTGGTGGAAGGCTTTCTAGCAGCCACCAAAACATCAGCCACCTTTTGGGAAACCCTAGATGTAGCAATGGCTATGTTTTCAGAAGCCAAGCATGGAGGTGAAGTGATCTGAGATCCGTATGGACCAGAGTTCCCTGCTTCTGTGACAGAAATCCCTGGCATAAGGGCAGGGGTACTGGCGGTTCCACTGCCAGTTGCTGCAGTAAGGGTGCCAGATCTGTCAAGACAATTGGGGAGCAATGAGGATTAGAGTTGCCCCCTCCATCTGAAGTTTGAGTAGCACGCTCTGAATGAGAGGGAATGTATACAGGAACCTCCCCTTCCAAGGGAGGGACAACGCATCTCACCAGAAAACTCCAGGCCCTGGAATGAACAAGCAGAAAAGTGGCAGTTTTGTGTTGTGTGGGGATGCAAAAAGGTCCAACTTTGGACAACCACATCTGCCGAACAGATCATCTACTACTGAGGTCAGCAGTTCCCATTTGTGCATTCTGGACTGTGACCTGCTTAGCATGTCTGCCAACATGTTTTGAGCGCTTGGAACATGTACTGTTGATTATTCTAGACCATGTTCTTGAGCCCAATATCATACTGATTGCTTCCTTGCAAAGGGAGTAAGAATGAGTTCCCCCTTGTGTGTTGATGTAATGCATCACATTGACATTATCAGTCTGCACTAACACAGAGGACCCGGGGCAGATGAGTCTGGAAGGCCTGTAAGACATACAGAACAGCTCTCATTTCTAGAACATTTATGTGCAGGGTGCTCTCCACCATGGTCCATATACCCTGCATCTGATGGGGCCCCAAATGTGCCCCCAGCCCATCCCCGAGACATCTGTAGTTAAAATCTGGTGAGAAGAGGGGATCAAGTAAGGAACCCCCTTTAGCAGGTTGCTGGGTTCCATCCACTACTTGAGCACCTTGCGTACAGGAGAGGTTACCAGAACCCTCTGTTCTAGATCATCAGTGAGTTGATCCCACTGGACTATCTGGGTCCACTGAGGGATCCTCATGTGTAGTCTGGCCAGAGGTACCATGACAATAGAGGCTGCCATCAGACCCAGAAGTCGAAGGAATGCTCTGACTGTGACATACCGGCTGTCGTGGACCATCTGGGCCTGTGCAATCACACGTTCAAACCTGTCCAAAGGCAGGAAGGTTGAGCCTTGGGTTGTGTCCAAAATTGCCCTTATATACTGTAGACCATGGCAAGAAATCAAGACAGACTTTGGTACACTGACACTAACCTCTAGGGCATCAAACAGCTGTCTTGTTCAGGTTAGGGTGTGTAGGAGTTGCTCCCTGGAGTGAGCTTTCAGTAGCCAGTCATCCAGGTAGGGAAATACATAAAGGCCTTCCCCTGCAAAGGGCTGCTGCTACTACTGGCATGCATCTGATAAAGACCCGTGGCGCAGATGACACGCCAACGGGCAATACTTGGACCTGGTAGTATTCACCTTGAAACAGGAACCTAAAGTGTTTCCTGTGAGGTTTTCAAATTTTGATACGAAGGTAGGCATCCTTCATGTCAAGGAAACAGATCTAATCTCCTACTTGCAGTAGTGGGAGTAGGCCCTGTAGGGTGACCATTCTGAACTTTTTGTACTCTATAAATTCAAATCCCTGAGATCCAGAATAGGTCTCAGATCTCCTGCCCATTTTGGAACTAGGAAATACCAAGTGTAGTGTTTCTCTGTTCAATGGGTACAAGTTCTATTGCCCTCTTCTGAAGCAAAGTGTGGACTTCCTCCAGGAGCAAAGGAATATGATCTGGAGAATAATGTGTAGGCACTGATGGATGAACTGGAGGTAGTTCTAGAAGTTCCAGAGCACAACCTTGTGCTACTTCCTGGACCCAGGCATCTGAGATCACCTCCTTCCACTGGTACCTGTGGAGGAAGAGATGACCCCCAACAACCCCCACTGGAGGCAATGGTAGGTGGGGTTGTAAAAGGAATCAGGCAGAGCCAGTTGTGGTGGCTTCTGCTGCACTGCCAACTCTAAGGGCTTTTGAGTGGACAACTGGGGTGACTCCAGGAGTAGTCAGGACTCCTGCTCTTTTGCCCTACCTTGTTGTCTGGTAGTGGTATGGTGTGTAGTACCAGCCGGATGAAAAGGCACTCTCTATCTCCTCCTTGGTCGGGTGTGATAGAGGGAGTGTACTGATTTCATGATCCTGCCTGAGGCCTGCAGATTAGAGAGGATATCTTGAACATCTGCATCAAACAACTTGTATCTTCTAAAGGGGGCACTGAGAATGGACTGCTGTACATCATTCGCAAAGCCTGCCATCCTGAGCCAGGAGTACCTCCTGAGGCATATTTCCTGAGGCAGCTGCTCTGGCTGAAGCATCAGATATATCATATGCCATACACAGTAGGTGTTTTTATACATCAGCCCTAGCTGTTAAGAGCTTCGAGAAGCTCCAGGTTAGGTGTATCTTCTGGGAGAGCATAAGCAGCTTTTCTAGCTTTTCTCCAGAGTGTATTCTGGTATTTGACCATACAGGCCTGGTAATTTGCAATTCTGAGGCCCAGAAATGCTGAGGCATAGGTTCTTTTACCCAACACATCTATCCTCCTGGATTCCTTATCAGGAGTAAGAGAGCTAAGGTGTTTTGGTGCCTTAGCTCTATCATGGGCAACATGTGTGAATACAGAGTTCGCCTCAGGATGGCCTGCGAAAATGGATTTCCTGATGGAGCCATGTACATCTTATCAGCCTTTCTAGGTATGGCAGGAATCATGCTGGGCCTATGCCAGGCAGAAAAGGGAGGAGAGGTGGAATTTCTATAGCAAGGGCATCAAGCAATTAAGCAATTCCACGAAATCAATCAGTTTTTTCTTGGTTGTGTCCTGTTCCTCCAAATCAAATCTCACGGCAACCTGTAATTGCTGCATCGTGGCTACAAAAGATGGGTCGGGGGGCACCTTGGGGTGTAAACCACAGAGTCCTCACTGCATGTGGACACAGTGGAACTAGTCCTTTCATAAGGACTTTCCACATAATCTCCAACCTCCTCCTCCTCATCATCCTGCATTACAAGGTCAGGATTGTACTCTAGGTCATCATCGGTGTGGTCAACAGGATGGAGGGAGCATAATGGCAAGCCTGTTGTTGCTCAAGAAGGGGGCTGAGGCACAGCCCTAGTATACATCAGTGTGGGGGTTTGGCTTATAGACCCTGTTGATGGAGCGCCCGGTGCAGGAGGAGGAGGTAAAAGGTGTTTCAGATTGTCCTTAAAGGACGACAGTACCTCCTGTACATTGGTGCCAGTGTAGTCGACAGGAACGCCAGTAGAGGCTGGTGAAGGAGGCAAGGCTCTTGTCATCGACGGCAATGCACCAGCCATGCTAGGCCTGGTGGCGCCTACAGCCTGCCCTGACCTAGAAGTAAGGTCGATGGTCTAGGCGGAGGTTAGCGCTGCCATGGAGAGGTCAAGGCACTGAAGTGGTCATACCTGTATGAAGGGGTGACCTACAGCGGACTGGGGAGGTTTTGTCCTTTTCTTGATCCCTTTCCCAATGTTTGTGCTTATGTGATCCAGATGTCTTCTCTCGGGATTTAGAAGACATGGACTCCGATAAATGAGTCGGCAATGCAGTGGAGCTGTTTTGCTAGCGCTCCTTCTCCATTTGGGCTACCTGCTGCTTTAGGAGGTGCTTTTCCAAACGACCCTTTTGGCATCTCTGGGTGGCTGTGTTGAATGCTACGCAAATCGGGCATGCCTGAGCATTACAGTGCAGGCCAAGGCAACACATGCAGACGTTATGTGACTCTCCAGACTATCTTTTCACAACATTCACAATAATGGAACAGGTTTAATGGCTCCTTATTTGACATACACGCTGTTGAAAATCACGTATGAAAGTGACTGCTAACTATGGTAAAAAAAAAGAAAAGAGGCGACTGCAACAGCATTGTTTCCATGCACGGTCCGACGGGTATGGACAACGCCGGGAAAAGAACTGAGGAAAGAAGGGGCAGCCCATGTTTATATGGGAGAGCAGACATCTGACGTCGCCGTGGGCAGCCTCTAGTGGACTGCTTGCAAATGTTTTTGTGTGTTCCTAGTGCGTGGTGGCTTACAGTTCCATAGGTGTGTCCTGATGAAAGAGATATCCTCGAAGAAGATATGGGTGCTACTTACACTTTCCTTCTATCCCCTGGTATAGTACCACTTACTAATGATTTTTCAAAGACAACGTCTGCAATAGCTGTAGGTTCATTAATAATGTTATTTTCTTCAGAAGGTCCTACTACACTTTTTGCCTTTTTTAATGAATTTATATATGCCAAAAATGATTTACCACTTGTTTTATTTGTTGTTTGTGCTAATTTTAGTTCCATCAACCTTTTTGCCCATTTTATGGCATTTTTAAATTTTTCTAAGTTTACTTTAGATTTATTCCATAATTCCTCTTCCTTATTTATTAAATATTTTTATAGGCTTTGTTATTTTTATTAACTGTTTAATTTTCTTGTCAGCCACTTGGGTCTATGTCCTGCTTTTCCATTTTTTTTTTTTTTTTAACAATGATTTCTTCTTGCTTCAGGTCAGACTGGAACCTCCTTCCACCTTCTGCCAATTACTCTGATCCCATCCTGCCCGAGATCCTGCTTTTCCAATCCATTGGGACCCCCAGACCAACCGCAACACACTGCCGTGCTGCCCCCCCCCCCAGATGTACCCACCCAGGGCTGGGCAGGCCATCAGCTCCTTCAGCATTTCTTCCCTACGGACATCTGGCCACCCATGGCAGATATGAAGACTGGTGATTTCCCTATAGGATTGAAGCACAGATCCAGTGTTGGATGCAGTGGGTTGGCAGAGATTTCACCTGTCCATTTCTGTGCCTCCATTTTCTGTTTTCCTGCCCTGCCCCGCCCTTGCCAGAAGTGCACAGTGGGATTGGCTGCAGGCGAAGTCAGATGCAGCCAACCCGAGAACGCACTTCAAAAGCTCCAGTTTGAGCCACAGATCCCCCTGCATCATCACCTGTGGTCACGCAGGTGATTGTAATGCAGCGGGTCACGACACCCTCCCTCCCTCCCAGGAGGAAAGTGTCCTGCTGGATGCTCAATCCTCTTCCCCCTGCCAGCCCTCCGCCAACCCAGGGTTGTACCCGAACCTAAGGTCATTGTTGCCGTGATCGACTGCACTACCGCTGTGCGGGTGGGCCAGTCTATGCGCTACCGGGCCAGCCTCCTTTTCCATATTTTTTAATCTTGGGGATATGTGTATTACATATTTTTTCTACAATATTTTTAAAAGCTTGCCACATTGGTTCAACTGAATTGTTTTGGAAGATCTTATGCCCATCAATTGTTTCTGGGTAATTTTTTTATAGCCTTTATGTCTGCTTTTTCATATAAGGGTTCAGTGACACCGTGGATTGCTGAAAGTGTTATTGATTTTAAATATTACTGACTTTTGATCACTGCAGGAAGGTGGTGGCCAAATTTCACAATTCTGGACAACGACAGTGTCTGATGCAATACTTAAATCTAGAATTTTATTTCCTGTTGTGGGTTTTTTTAACATACTGTTTTAAATTTAACTCTGTTGTTAGATTAAGGAGGCTCTGCCCCGCTGTTGTTTCTGCACTGTGGTTTACCCAATCCATATCTCCCAGGTTTATATCTCCTAGTAGTATGATGTCTCCTACATTGCAAGCCTTCTCGATTTCTGAAAAGAGCTGAGTAGCTGTTTCCGAGGTTGAGTCAGGAAGCCTGTAACAGATACCTTCAGTTAATATATTATTATCATTGTTTGTAATTTTGAGCCAGAGGGTCTCTGTTACTTGTGGGTTAGTAGGTAATTTTTCTGTTACTTCGACTGTAGTAATACTGTACCTTCCTTTATGTAATGTGCGCCACTTCTGCCTTTTGTCTGTTGTCTGTCCTTTTTGTAAACACTCTAGCCTTGAATAGTTTGACTCCATATATTTGACTCATTCCATCATGTTTCTGTTATTGCAATTAAATAATAGTTCCCTTTAATAATTAATGTTTTTAATTCTTCCATTTGTTTCATAAGACTCAGTGCATTTGTTAGTATGCATTTGATTTCGCTTTGTTCAGTAGTCCTAGTTTTAATCCCTTTCTGTGATTTCACTGTTTGTTCTGTTGATTTCTTATTTTGACCTGTCTAGTTATTACACTTTCCCCACCTTCTGTTATAAAGTTAGGTTGCCAATCATTTCTTTTATTACATTTCCTAGTGTCCTGGACCTGCATTTATTTACTGTGAGTGCAAGTCATCATTTGAATATGATATTTCTTTTCTATTGAAATCATCCTATGTCGCCGACCACAAACCAAAGAGCGCCCAACGTCAAAAGGGCAAGCAGGATAACACCAACCACCACAGTCACTTTCTTCTCCCTTCAGGCACAATTAAAAAAATCATAGCCCCCCGCACATCCCTTTGTGGGGGGGAAGGACTGCCAATTCGGGGCGGACTTAAACGCAGTAAGAAAATATTTCCCCAGCATCAGGACCTGAATCCGGATCCACTGATTCCACAGGCAGTGGCTTAAGCCACTACGCCAAACAGCCAACTTGGCAGGGCTTGGCCAAACTACTCCTCATATCTTCTAGTGAGTGCAACTCACTATTATACTCACACGATATTGTGCACCACTCGCTTTTACTACAAGCGGTTTGACTGAGTCGCTCTTATTGAGCCGTTCAATAAAATACGCTCATATCACTGGACACCTTTTGAAAAGTATGTTTTCTCTACAACACCAATTTTCCAATATGACGTTTACGTTTTGTATTTTTTTTTCTACATGGGCTTTCAGAATAGGAAGTACCCCAGATATATTTATTTATTTATTTATTTTATTTATTTAGCTTTTGTTGACCGGGTAAGTGCACTAGACAAATCCTGCCTATTTTCAGGCACGACCCGGGGGGATGGGGCTACAGATGAATGCCAACTGACCTTGAACCAGATTAAGCTGTTGGTGGTATTTTTAGTGAATGAGGGAAATTTAGCCAGGACACCGGGGAAATTCCCCTACTCTTTTCGATAAGTGCCATGGGATCTTTAACATCCACATGAACTACCACCAATCCAGGCAGATATCAACCTTGTAACCTTTGTTTCTGATCATTTTAGCGAAGTTCAGTAGCTCATAGCATATATCTTTCTCATGTTGTTTGCCAACATCATTTATGCCCAAGTACAGAACTACTGACTCAATGTTTTTTGGCAGGGGTAAGAATTGTTTCAATTCTTTTGCTAATATCTTTAACTTTGGCATCAGGAACAAAGAAAACTTGATTATTCAATTTATTTTCTTTACATATTGTTGAGTTTGTATATCACACAATGGAATCACCAATTACCATATTATTAGGGGGACAGTTTTGCCCAGTGCTTTTCCGTTGGTCAGTTAATGGCTCTGCAGAGCGGGCACTAAAGCAGTTGTTTAATGGCAGTGCTTCTGAGCAGCTTTCTATTTCCCTTAGTCGCTTACATCTGTTTTTAACCTTTGGGACAGTATACCATTCATTAGTTGAATTTCCATCATCCTCCCTTCCTCTTTTAGGATCATTTCTTTCTGGTTTTGAGTTATCAGCTTCGTCACCTTCCTCCTGGTGTCTTTTTCTATTATCTCCATTTGATGATTCCTTTACGGATTTTTCTGCTGCACTCTCATTTACAAAGCACTGTTTTATTTTATTTATTTAATTCCTGTAACGTACCCATAAAATGTTTTATTTCTGTAAACAATAGGTACAGTCCCCCAGTTTCAGAGTGGATCATGTGTGCTGTGTTGACAGGAGCACTACGTGGTACTTAGCACACGGCAGCTCGGAGGCAATATTTAGACAATTTGCATGCTCTGACCAGAGTGCATTGTCTGAATATAGGGCTATATCAGTGCAGCGCATTCTGACTGTGCTCTGTTCTGACACAGCCTGAGACTGAATATAGGCCACAGGAGCTCAATGGAGATAGCATGGGCCAAACAGGACAGCACCAGGGCTCTTGTGGGCCATATTCAGCCCTCACAAGCTACTTAAGCCACTGGGTATGCAAGGCACTACTGGACATTTGCATGCCTATTATGGGCTAATTAGCATTCATTGCCCCCCCCCCCCAGCACCCATCCTGTGGCTGTCTTGATTATTCCTGGTGGTGTAGTGCCACCCCTGATTTTACGTCCTGTATCTGTCTTTTCTGGTGATACAAGTGTTCCTCCAACCCCTAATCACCTGTCCTGTAGCTGCATTGAATATTCCTAGTGGTCTAGTGGTTCCCCCAGCCAAATCACCTGTCCTGTAGCTGTATTGAATATTCTGGGTGGTCTAGTGTCCCCCTCCCTGTTTCAGCATATGATCCCCTCCATACCCACCTGCTGAGGACCTGTCTTTCCACACTCACCCCTCTCCCCAGTCACCTAAGTGGAACTATGGCAATGATGGCAACTGGCACGGCCCTCTGCTCACTACCCAGGCCGGCTACCATCTACTGTAACTGTCATTGAGCAATCATGAGTACTGTAGAAACGCCATCTGAATGTCAGTGAGTAATGGTGAGTACTGTAGAAATAGCTATTTCTACAATACTCCCAACTGCTCACTAACAGTCAGGTGGCAGACAGCCGAGATGGTGAGTGGAGAGCTGCACCACTCGCCATCACTACTGTGATAGTTCGGCTTAGGTGACCGAGATGAGAGGGTGTGTGGGGAAGAGGGTCCTGAGCAGGCAACTCAGGAGGGGGATGAGATTACTAGCTCCAGGAATATACCAGACAGCTAAAGGATGGGCAGCTGCAATATGGGAGGATCACTAGACCACAAGGAATATTCAAGACAGCTACAGCATGGGCAGTCGGGGGGGGCACTAGACCACCAGGAATATTCAAGATAGTTACAAGACGTGCGATGGGAGGACCACTATAGTCCATCTGAAAAATTCAAGACAGCTACAGGATGGACAATTGAGGGAGGGTGTGACCATGTGTGGGGATAAAATCAGGGTTTCAACAGTGTTAAACAGAGCTGCCACAGAGGCTGTTCAGCGCTGCCAGAATCACCGAATTTACTGTTGTGCCCAGTTTGTATGGGGATCCCTCATCTGCATGGCCACAGAAGTATGTTCTGCGTGTTTGCACTGTTGGGTCAGCGCAGCACACTAGAGGCCTTTGAATACTGCCCCCACCCTGGCAGCCAGTGCTATTCATGATTAGCGCTGCACACACCTAGTTACTGCCGCACTAACTGTTTGAATATGGGGGCCCTAGATCTGAAAAAATGGTGAAAGGAATGAAGAATGTCTATAAGTTCACCGATTCTTCATAACTTCAGGTTGGTTTTTTTTGACATCTTGATCCCAGCTTTTCAAGATAGTCTTTTTATGAACCCATGTTATGCTCAAGACAAGTGGAGTTTTCTAAATCCCATCCAAAATGTGATTCTGTGAGTGACAGTAAAAACATGTTTCGGAGAGGATTTGAAAAATGACACCTGTCACGTTCATGAGGTGGAGTAACACAAGGGCTATGCTGAAAATCTGTGTTTAACTGAAGTTCCTACAGTACACAAGGGCCCGGATTTTCAGAAGGGTTGCGCCCCGGCACGATATTCAAACGGGGATTGTGCCTGGCACAAATCCCGATGCGCCGGAGCGCATCAGTAATGTATGCGGCGCAGGTGGGGGGGGGGCGTGCCCATGCATACTCCGCACATCTCGATATTCAGCCTGGGATGTGCTGAGCCCATGCATGCACAACCCCTACTTGCACTGCACACAGGTGAGCCAAAAAAAAAAGGAACTGCTGGCCACCCACAGGTGAGCTGCCATACTGCAGGGCTCAACACGGCAGCTGCCACCTGTGGGTGACCACCTGAGCTCTGGCTACACCTCCGTGGCGGCGCCCCCCCCATGCCCGATCGTGGGCATATGTTGAATAAATAACGTCCTATATCCCTGGTGGCCCAGTGGACTGCTCGCAGCCCGATCATGGGCATATGTGGTTAAATAATAGAAATGTCCTATATCCCTGGTGGTCCAGTGGACCGCTTGCAGCCCGATCGCGGGCATATGTTGTTAAATAAAAGAAATGTCCTATATCCCTGGTGGTCCAGTGGACCGCTTGCAGGTCAATCGCGGGCATATGTTGTTATATAAAAGAAACGTCCTATATCCCTGGTGGTCCAGTGGACCGCTTGCAGCCCGATCACGGGCATATGTTGTTATATAAAAGAAACGTCCTATATCCCTGGTGGTCCAGTGGACTGCTTGCAGCCCGATCGCGGACATATGTTGTTAAATAAAAGAAATGTCCTATATCCCTGGTGGTCCAGTGGACCGCTTGCAGCCCGATCGCGGGCATATGTTGTTAAATAATAGAAACGTCCTATGTCCCTGGTGGTCCAGTGGACCGCTTGCAGCCTGATTGTGGGCATATGTATTAAAAAGGAGAGGTCAATATCCCTGGTGGTCAGTGGTACCCCCTCCCACCTGCAAACTGGGCCCCAGCGCCCGCCCCCGGTCAGTGGCGGGCAGCATCACCCACCCGCCTGCCGCCCCCGACCATCGGTGGGCTGTCGCCACTGGTCCACAGCGTGAGCCAATGGGTGTGCAGCCCATACTATACATTCCAGATATGTGAATGGATCCATTCACATATCTGGAATGTGTAGTACGGTACCGGCTGCATGCCCATTGGCTCATGCTGTGGACCAGTGGGCATACAGCCCTACCGTACTGTGCCAGTCAGCGGGCGGCGGGGCGGCAGGCGAGTGGGGCGCTGCCGCCCACCCCCTGACTGGGGCGGTGTGGCTCAGTGGGCAGGTGGGGAGGGGGTACCACTGGACCACCAGGGATATTGGACCTCTCCTTTTTTATACATATGCCCGCGATCGGGCTGCAAGCGGTCCACTGGACCACCAGGAATATAGACGCTTTTATTTATCAACATATGCCCGATCATCTGCGAGTGGTCCACTGGACCACCAGGGATATAGGACATTTCTTTTATTTAACAACATATGCCCGCGATCGGCCTGCGAGTGGTCCACTGGACCACCAGGGTTATAGGACGTCACCACCAGGGTTATAGGACGTTTCTTTTATTTAACAACATATGCCCGCGATCGGGCTGCGAGCGGTCCACTGGACCACTAGGGATATAGGACGTTTCTTTTATTTAATGACATATGCCCATGATCGAGCTGAGAGTGGTCCACTGGACCACCAGGGATATAGGACGTTTCTTTTATTTAACAACATATGCCCACGACTGGGCTGCAAGCAGTCCACTGGACCACCAGGGATACTGAGCGAATCAGTTTGATACATAAGCCCGTGATCGGGCATGAAGCGGTCCACTGGACCGCCAGGCATATTGGATGTGTACGCTATTCTACATATGCCCACGATCGGGCAGTGGGGCACCTTTCCGTGACGTGCAGGGGGCGTCGGTCCCCGATGGCTGCAGCCTGGCAGGGCGTCAGGCGCAAGTCACCAGGGATCGGCGCACCTGCATGCAAATGGGGCCACAATGACATGTGAATGGCCCCATTTGTGCCTTGCATGCATTATGGCCCCATTTGCATGTGCACTTTTGAATATCGCGGTTGTTGCGCCTAGCGCACCGGAACTTGCGCTAGCGCATCTCCTTGCTCCACTCTGACCACTTGCGCTGGCTCAGTGCCACTGCACCATGCGTACTGCGGGTGGCCAGGGTGCAATATTCAGTGATGCTGTGCTATGGTGCAGCTCCATTGAATAGTTGAATATCACCCTGTCAACGCCCCTGTGCAGCCAAGTCGCATTGCACCCAGGCTTGCGCCACAGCCTGGCACAGTCTGAATATTCGGGCCCTGGTTCCTTTTAGTTCATTAAAGTCCATTCCTAGGGTTCCTATAAGTATGAAATATTTGGTGGGGGGGGGGGCCTTGCACAGGCTGGTAATACAGGAAACTATAAAAATGTGACAGGCCTCTCAACCCAAAAGAAACACTTCCAGAAAAAATGTGACAGGCCTCTCAACCCAAAAGAAACACTTCCAGAACAATGATGTCCAGAATATTTATTTTTCCAAATTTATATATATTTTTTTCATTTGAGTCTTCATTTTCACAATATTCCTTTATTCCATATTGAGGCACCCATGTTTAAATAAAGTGTCCAAAATAACCTAAATCATAAAAATGCTGATGTTTCAGAACCTGTATTGTCCCCTCCTCAGAGCTGTGGGCTTTATCAAGAAATAAAAATAATAATAATGATAATGTGTTGTTGGAAGTGTTACTATTAATACATAACTTCAAAATCTAGTGTGATTCTATATATAGTGTTTTAACCTGCTTTCAGTTTACGAACACTACTTGTTAGTTCACTCTGGTTTATTAAAACCAATATTTCGCTGGCTTTTCTGTTCTGAAATTAAAATAGAATTGCACAGATTTTAATTTTTTTTTTTATTTTTAGCTTTTGTTGACCAGGTGAGGGCACTAGACAAATCCTGCCTATTTTCAGGCACGACCCGGGGGAGGGGGATACAGATGAATGCCAACTGACCTTGAACCAGATTAAGCTGTTGGTGGTATTTTTAGTGAATGAGGAAAATTTGGCCAGGACACCGGGGAAATTCCCCTACTCTGTGTAGGTGAAGCCTTTGCGCTGGTTGCATGATGGCCAGTCTGCATGATCCCCAGGAAGAGACGGACGTTGTGAGCTCTGGGGAGTGGGCCTCCTCCCCAGTGCTACCTATCCTAGAGGCCATAGAGGAACGTCTAGATGTGGCTGCCGCCAGCAGTGATACAATAATTGAAGCCGATTCTGCCAAAAAGATTATGTTGAACGAAAGGAAAAATGATTCACCTAACTGTACAGTTGCTAGCTCGTCTGGCTCTATACTGGCGGAGAAGCGTTCAGCCCTGGTCCTGCAATTGCAGTTGCTTGACTCCGAGATTGCGTCATCTGCGCAGGCATCTGAACAGACACCTTCCCGAAGCCATTCTCTCAGCGACGCGGAGAGTGGAAAGCCCTCAGCTGGCATGCAAAGCGCTACGACGACTATGGTTCCTTCCGCATTAGCGGCGACGCCGAATACGGATGGCAGTTTTTCGAAATCCACCTTGCGGTGCTCAGAGCCGGAGTCAAACCTCCAGGAAACAGGACACTCAAAAAAAACTGAAGCTACAGGCTGTACAGACACAGTAAGTGCTCCAACTCTGCATATTAAACCTCAGTTCGTTTCGCAGAAGCCCTCTGATTCTGCAGTTTTTTTCTTTTCTGCTGATAAGGACCCGGGTTGGACAAAACGTGGAGGTTCTTCTGTTTATAAAAAAACTAAATCAAACACCTCTCATTCAAATAGAGACCTTTCAAACGAGTGGTCACCAGACAAAGCTCTTAAAAATGCTGGTTGGGAGAAAGGGGATGGGGGGGTCTGGACCCCAGACTCGCAAGACCCAGTCTACATGAATATGTTAAAAAGATCTTCCCTAAAGGATACCATGAGCTCCAACGAACCCCGGGGTGTAGGACTTTCTAATGTTGTTTCAGGACTCGATTCTTCCAGTAATATTGCTAAGACCAATGTTTTTACTGCAAATAATGGATCTGTTGGTAATTTAATTACTAATACTTCTTCTAAATCTACTCCTACTTTGCAAACTTCTGTAAAAGAGTCTTCAGGTTCAAGTTTTAAACTTGCTGATTTATTCCAAACTAAAGGTGAACCTGCACCTAGAAGGAATGCCGTTAGATTACTTTATAAAGGAGGTTTAGAAGTGCCTCCTGACCGTTTATACATTGCTAAAACATTACTTAAAGGGTCAATGAAATTTTTCTCTTCTGAGATTTTTGCCTTAATTAATATAGGGAATTCTAATTTTGATATTAGTTTCAAGCAAATCTCTGGGCTTGATAGATTTTGGGCTCAATATGGAAAGCTTCAGACCTCACCTATTTGGTCCCCCTTTCAAGCCATCCCTCTTACTAAACCAGCTGTGCGTAATATTTCTATTGTTTTCAAAAATGATGGGGTTAATATTGAAGACATTCTTTTTTGGTTAAATAAACAATGCAAAGTTTTAAACCGGCCTATACCTAATCTTGATAGTGAACAAATATGGGATGGGAGTTGGAGGGTCTGAGTTAAACTCTATCCTACCAACACTGGTCCTAAACATTTACCTAATTTATTTTATTTGGGTAAAGATAAGGGCTTTATTTTTTATGCAGGTCATCCTAAATCATGCTTTAAGTGTGGTTCTCGTACCCATCTAAGCTCGGCCTGTGATACTCTAAGATGCAGTCACTGTTTTGAATATGGGCATAATTCCACGACCTGTTCAAATTCCTTCAAATGTAACCTATGTGAAGGGACATGGCCATGCTTATGGTCGATGCCCTTGGGCATCTCATAATAGGGACGATTGTCCTTCTCAACGATGGTTTAATTACCATTGCCCAACAATTACAAGCTCAAAGGTTGCTTCCCAGAGCTTAGATAATGGTCCTCCCCTTATCAACAGCTAATCCTACAGAACTTTCTATGGTCACTATTCCAGACCTCAAACTTCTTCGAAGCAGTTTCTTCTGCTGATTCTAATGTTTCTCCAAGGTCACTAGTTCCAAATTATCAAAGAATGTAATGCCTCCCCCCCCCCCACAGCCTTGGATACAGACACTTCTAGTTTTATTACTGTCACTCATAAATGAACTAGAAAAGGTCTTGCTGTTGTTAGCCGAAGTAAAGATAGTACTACTTGTAATTGGCAGTCCACTAATAAATTCGCAGTTTTAGCTGCTGACTTTTCAGACAAGGACTCCGGAGGGGATGAAACAGACACCTCTTCAATTCGCTCCTACCCTGATGTGGAGGATGGTACTACTATTGACCCTATAGCCAAACGTATACCTACAAAGCCAAAGGGTAAATCTCCATGTAGCTCTTAAAATGTCTTCTTTATCCATTTGTTCGTTAAACGTAAATAGTATTAAAGGGAAAAAAAAGTTGGGAGGCGTTTTTTTAACACTCACAGATCTTAAATGTGACATTATTTGTTTAGTGGATACGAGATTAAAATCTCATGGAGAGCTCAGCCAAGCCTCTAAAGCATGGACTCATAGGCCCTTCTTTTTGGTCTATGGGGTTAGATACTTGTGATGGTATTGGCATTTTATTCTCCAATACCGAATTTCATGTATCTAGATTAGTTGATATTTCTCCAGGTAGAGCCCTGTTATTAGACTTCTCTTATAAAAATGAAAGATTTCGTTTAATAGGGATTTATGCCCCACAAACCAAAGCACAACGGGTCTCTCTTTTCCATTTAGTAAGACCCTACTTACATACCTCCAGATTACTTTTATGGGTAGGAGATTTTAACTGTGGCCTACATCAATCGGATCGAGGCCTTAAAACTCCTAAGCTTTTCTGTGATTCTTTAGCATTAAATGAAATTGTTTCCACTGCTCATCTTGTGGATGCATATAGGCATTTTCACAAATCTGGAGGGTTTACCTTTTTTAAAGGGAACTTGCGAACTAGAATTGATTTTATTTTTTTGTCTAAAGTTTTGCTACTTCTTTCTTGTAAAACTGTGGGGATAGAATTCTCGGATAACGTTGCCCTTTGTGCATCGTTTTCCTGGAACTCTGCCCCACGTTGTAAGAAAAATGGTTGGCGCCTTAACGATTCTTTACTGGATGATCCTTTTTTTCTGAAAGTCTGGCATAAGGAATTTGTAGCACGTTTGTCAGTTGTAGAATTTTATGACACTGGGATAGATTGGTGGGAGGATTCTAAACGAAGATGGAAACAAGTCTTTCAAAAAAAGGCTGCAGATACGCAGAATATTAAATACCTGAATTATTTAACTTTGAGGCACCAATTACAACACTTAATTTCTTTGGCCAATTCTAATGGTAATGACTATAGTTCACAAATTGAGAAAATTAGTACTCAAATGAGACATCTTCAGTATGATCGAGCTAATTCTTTGGGTCAAGAAGCTCGTTTTGGTACCCATATTAATAAAGGCTGTCTTGATCCCTTTCGAGCCTGTAAAGGTAGAGTAGATTCTAAATTAATTTAATCTTTTAGATCTCAGAATGGTGATTTAGTTACGTCGCCCGAGGCTTTAGTTACTCTTGTGGAGCAACATATTTCCAATATGTTAGGTACTAAATCTGTTAATGAAAATGCTGAAAGTTTTTTGAATTCATTGCAATTGCCTCAGCTTTCTAAATCTGAACAAGATATGCTATCTGCTGATATAGGAGAATATGAAGTGAAACAAGCTATTCATAACTTATGTTCCCATTCTGCCCCGGGGTCAGATGGGCTTACTGCAAAATTTTACAAAACCTTTTCCTCTGATCTTGTTCCAGTTCTGACCTTATTGTATAATGAAATGTTACGTTTAGACACTATGGCTAATACTATGAAGGAGGCCTTACTAATTTTAATTTTCAAAAAAAAAGGAGATGTTACTGATATTAATAATTGGAGGCCTATTAGTTTATTAAATGTTGACTATAAGATTCTTACGAAAATTTTGCTGTCCAGAATGCTCAAAATTGCATCCCAAAAGATAAGTTCTACTCAAACTTGTGGTATTCCTGGAAGATATCAATATGACAACCTTGTTTTATTACGTGAATTATTTGCTTTAGGCGAAAAGAAAGCCATTTCGGGGTGGATATTAGGCTTAGATCAAGAAAAGGCCTTCGATAGAGTTTCTCATGAATACCTGTTCCAAGTTTTGGTAGCCTTTGGTTTTCCCATACTATTCCTTTCTTGGATTCACCTTTTATATAAGGATGCTGTGGTTATACCCAATGTCAATGGTTGGTTAGGAAACCCCATCTCCCTTGCTTGTGGTGTACGGCAGGGGTGTCCTTTAAGTCCGCTACTTTATAACTTTTATATTGATACTCTTTTGAGAGCAATATTACTCTGCCCTCAAATTGTAGGTTTAATTTGTATTCCTTCCTCACCACCAATTAAATTATTGGCCTACGCTGATGATTTGGTCTTGGTAATAGATTTGAAAACAAAGCAAGATGCAATTGTTCAGGTCTTGCATGCCTTTTCTTCCGTATCGGGATCCAAAATTAACCTTAATAAAAGTATATGTGTACCAATAGGACATGACTCTCTCCCCAATAATGGTATTTATGCTGGAATTCCTGTAAAAATTGAAGCATTCAAATATTTAGGGATTTATTTTGGACAAGGGAATATGCAAGTCTATAACTAGACTAATGCTTTAAATAAGGCGGAAGGTTTAATCGCTAGTTGGAAGCAAGTTTTAATGGGGAAAAAAAAGAGAGTCGTTCTACTTAAAACTTTAGTTATTCCTATTTTTTTATACCTAAGTTATGTATTTCCACCACCTATAGCCCTGTTCACCAAATTAAATGGGACATTTTTTAAAGGTTTTTGGGGGTCCAGACTAAACCCCATTAAGAGAAGTTTTACATACAGGCCTATAAAGGAAGGTGGTGTTAATATGATTCACCCTGTTGGTTTCTTTTATAGTCTTTTTTTTAATTATAATTTTGGTAAGGCTTTAAAGCCTGGGAATACATTTTGGAAACCGTATTTCATGGCCTGGTTTTCTTTATGTTTAGATAATTGGGACGTCAATTATAAATGTATTATTTCTCGGTCTCAGGATATACCTTCTTATGGGAAAGAAGGTTTTAAAATGGCCTTAACTTGGAACCTCCTCCCTCAGGATTTTTGTGTTTTGTCAAGGCTGATGTTATATAATAGGATTTGGAGAGTGGAGGCTCAGGAAGAAGTAATTTTTCCCTTTTGCCCCTCAAACCATCTCTCCTGGGTTCTCATGCAACTTCAAACCCTCATTTACCGCCTTACATATGGGACATGGTTTGGTTAAGCAATTATGATAGGCTAGGGTAAAAGTAACCATAAGCACAAAGCTTTGAACTTGCGCTACTGCCCCAGGGATACTTGTTTAGAAGTTTTAGAAACCCAGCAACATTTATTTCTTGAATGCCCGTTTCTTTGGATATTTGGTCCAGTTTAGCTACAGAGTGGTCTGAACCCTTATTTTTAAACATATCGTATGAACAAATTATGTTCTGCACAAATGCAAAACTTAACGTTAAATACCATGTTGAAACATTATATGTGCTTTTTACGCTCATTAGATACTGTATATGGCAAGCGAGATGCATATTGGTTTTACATCAAAAAATCATTCACAAGCATGAAATTATCTGTAACATCCGTAATGCTCTATGTTCTGTCAAAAAAAAGGATTATCTTGTTTATCCTAGACACCAAGTTAACCTTCTGTGGAGTAATTGTGAAGCCTTGTTTAATGATTCTTGAACTGGACATGTTTTTGTTCTAGTTGTTTAATTGTAAATATTGTTATTCTGTTGTAATGAAGTCGAATTTCTTTCCAATAAAATTCCCCTACTCTTTTCGATAAGTGCCATGGGATTTTTAACATCCACCTGAACTACCACCAACCCAGGCAGATGGGACCTCGGTTTAACGTCTCATCCGAAAGACGGATTTACTTGTCTACTTATAATAAATTCACTTACCAAAATGTTCTAGTATGTATTTATCCTTACTTGTTTATTTTATTTAATAATAATACATTTTATTTTGCATAAGCCCCTTTCAGGCCATCAAGGCACTTTACAAAAAGATAAAAACAATCATATTGAAAGTGAACATAATGAGAGAATAAATAACATACAGATAAAATAAATAACAGGGGATCAGAGTTATACGGTGCCATCATAAGCGTGACTCCATAAGAAGGTTTTCAATGCCTGTTTAAACCCCCTCCACACTCGTGCACTCCCGAAGCTGACGGGGTAGAGAATTCCAAAGTGTTGGGGCCACGTGCATAAATGCACAGGCCCCAGAAGATTTTGGAGACACCCTCGGAATCTCTAGCAACCCCTCGTCAGCCGAACGCAACTGTCGCACCGGATGGTAGGGCACGAGAAGCTCTTTCAAGTAGTCGGGGCCCAGTCCGTATAGGACTTTATAAGTCAGTAAACCGACTTTAAAGGTGATAAGTAAATGTGAGTCAGGGACAGCATGTAATTCTATGGTCACTTAAACTTCAAAACCTTGATTTCCCTCACTTGAATATGGAATAAAGAATTACTGTGAAAATGAAGAACTGAAAAGAAAAAAATACATATAAATTTTGAAAATAAATATTCTGGACATCACTGTTTTGGAAGTGTTTCTTTTGGGTTAAGAGGCCTGTCAAATTTTGTGCGGTTTCCTGAAAATCTGGGTCCAAAATCTAAAACAAACAAAAAAAAAAACATTTGAGTAAACCTTTAAAAAATGCAAAGTTTCTTCATATTTTTTTAACTTTCTGAACCCAAATTTTCAACAGCCTTTTTAGGACCCCATCTTATGATCTCATCTGAAAGGCGATTTTGCAGAACAACTTCAAAAATGTGTTCCAGAGAGGATATGAAAAATGACACCTGTCATGTTCATCAGGTGGGGTAACAAAAGAGTTATGTTGCATATTTTTTGGGTCAAAATCTGCCAAAATGCCACTGTTTCTTTATACTATTTTTTTCACATTTCATCCTCAAATTTTCAACACAGCCTTTTTATGAACTCACCTTATGATCAAGACAGGTGGAATGTTTTCAAAACCCTTCTGAAAGGTGATTTTGTGGAATTAATGCGAAAATACATTTCAGAGCCGATTTGAAAAATTACATCAGTCATGTCAATCGAGTGGAGGAGGCTATGTTGAAAATGTTTGGGCCAAAATCTACAAAAATCGCAAACTTATAAGTTAATGTTGAAAAAAAATTAAATTTCTTCATAACTTTGTTGTTTCTTTGACATTTTGACCCTACAGTTTCAACATAGTCTCTTTGTGACCCCACCTTATGATCATAATGGTGTTTGAAACTCACGGGGATTCAGGAACAGCGGGTGGGGTGGACACACAGTGGGAGTGAGCAGGACAGTGTTTGAAACTAACACCGCAGTCGGGATTCAGGAATGGAGGGTGGGGGTGGGACAGAATGCAGGAAGAGCGAGTGGGAGGATGTTTGGAACTTACACTATGGTGGCAGGATTCGACAGCGAGACAGCATGAGCAGAGGGTGGGAGAGCACCCTAAGAAAATGTGCTGGAAGGAAGCTGGCAGGTTTGAGCAGCAGGTAATATCAGAAAGCTTAGTCGAGTTGGGGTGGGGAACGTTGCTTTGCTGCCTAATGGCAGCACTATGAAAGGATGCAGCTGCAGTGTAATAGATGCGGCTGCATCCTTTCATACGTTAGAGGTTTCTGTTTATCAACCAGAGATGCAGCAGCAGCAGCCTTGTCAGGATTGGGTATTGACTCACACAGCCTCCTGCAGGCTCAGCTGCTCTGGCTGCTTTACAGCACACACCTCCCCAACCCCTGCACTGCCATAGCAGCACTAACATGTTCGCTTTATGCATGTGTGCAAGCAAACATAATTAAAATAAAGGGCTGTCTTCACATCCACACTGACATATGCCCATACCCCTAGAATCATGAGGCTTGGAAAGTAACACAGATGGCAAGATGGGCAATTTTAAATGGAACTCAAAAAACATTGTTGGCAGGAATCTGGGAAAGTACATGAAACCACTCTGTCCTGGAAAAATAGGAGGGTCCAGCAGGCATAGTGGTGTGGAGGGCTAAGGTGTTTAGTGCCTTACCTCCTGCCACACTGGCTAGTTATATTCAGGAATGAGCACAGGTTGCCTGGGGTTGGCACGGTGGAAGAGGACTGAGCGTCCCAGGGACTGCTCGCCTGGGGAGGGGTGGCCAGCTGTCTCAGCCCATGACTGTCAGCAGGTGGACGCTCAGTGGCAGTGCAGGCTCGAGCAACTTAACGGGAGGAGTTGCAGCAGTGCAAGATGTGTGTGCCTCCATGCACACGTCTTGGACTGCAACACAGGGAGAGACAGAAAATAGGAAAAACATGGAGCATGGGCTTTGTGAAGCCTTGTCGGTGTCTCTGTGACCTGCTCTGCCACTCCAGTTGGAGGGTGGTGGATTTCTGGACGTGTTGCCTGGCAGGGGAGGATGGCCATCCCCCCAGCCCTGCTGTGGGGGGGGAAATACACAGGAGATATTGACCCACATCCAGAGGGAGGTAGGAGACCGACACGATACCCAGAACAGGGATGATGGGCCACTTGTCCTGCCACAGAAAGATAAAAAACTATATGAAAAAAATAGGAGGGTCAATGGAGAAAGTCTGTAGCTTGCTGACCTCCTGTACAATGTTGTAACCACACTATAAAGTCATGTACCTGAGTCCACTGATGTCAACCAATTGGAAAGCAAAACCCATTAACTTCTCTGCACCAGACTGCAATCCCACAGAGGAAGAGACCTCAGCAAAAGTATACAGAGGGAATGTAGCCTTAGAAGAAAAGCACCAGTTTCAAAAGCCAGGGCTCTGGAACCAAACTGCAACTTACTGAATAAGCAAAAAGAGCTGCTAGAAGAACCTGTATAGAGGCAAACTTCAACAGAGTATACAAAGAACAAGTAGTCCTGTATCCTGAAAATACAGTACCATGAAAGGCAGATTTTAATTTTTACACACAAAAAAGAAAACCTGTTCTACCCGAGGAACTAATGTTGCTTGTTGAAAGTCTGTGAGAGACCTACAGAATCTTCAGAACACACTGATGTACTCTAAAAAGCAGTAAGGCAGAAACACTGTATTCTCAAGTTGTAATTTTTTCAGATACAGATACCAAGTCTGACAGCACCACTCTCACTCAGTAGACCTGGAGAGAAAATGTCCAACCTAACAGGGAGGCCAACGGTGTCCTGCAATAAAGATTAAGCAAATACTGATATTAATGCAATCTTGTCCGACCAGAGGCTATTATGATCACGGTGAGCCACCTCTCCCACTATCATGGCAGTAATGTCACTCTGTCTGAACAGCCAGCACACACAAGTGACCTAGTACTGTAGGTACACAACAGATATGCTGGTCACATTTCTTTCTGCCCCAAAAAGAACTCTGAGAGCATTTTATATCATTTTCTGCTCTGTATCTCCCCTAAATGTTAATGTATGGTATCATTACCTGATTGTCTAATCTTATTTTTATAGCCTTGGTCAGTATTGTTTAAAATGAAACAGAGCAAGAAGAAAATGGCCATGATCTCCAATGCATTTACTGGAGATATTCTTCTCTTGGTGACCACTTTCCTTAAACTGTCTTGTACTGCCACAGTCCAACCTTGTTAGTTATAGTTGAGCAAGAGGTTCTTTGATAAACCCCTAATTTTGTACCTTAATAACTCTGGTCGTAATTGACGCAATTAGCTGAAATTATGCATGTGTTGTCTAGGACGCAAGGTCTAAATCTGTGAAAAAAGTTTTGAGACAGCACTTTGTGCAGTTTCTGAGATCTGCATATGTCATTTTCCTGTAGCCATCTAATTTTTTCCCCTATATTTAGAATGAGATTTGGGTTTGCTCTCATGTACAGCCTACACAGAATGGAATTTTTTCCTAAAACTTTCAGGGTAGACATGTGCTGTGCCAAGGTAGTGGCTTTGCAAGGTTTTAACTGCCTGAGTGTAGATAAATGATGTATCACACAGGTCCCCATTGTTAGTCCTGTTTATACAACAGGCAATTTTTTTGAGGCAGGTTGATTGACATGTAGTGCTTATCCAACATACGTTTGATCAATTCCAGCTTCTGCAATTTATTACGCAAATGTTGAGATAACATTTTTTATGACACTGGAACTGTGTCCAGGCATACTGAATAAACGTACTCACCTGTAACTCTGCAACTTGGTCCAGCAAAGCAGATATTTGAGTATTTTGTTCTTGCAGCTGCCTCTTCATGTTTCCCATTTCTTCATTTACAGTCTAGTGTAATCATTAAGAAAAATCAGAAATGTAGAAGTTAAAATCATTCTTCACAGTGTAGCCTTCGAGAATGCCAGCTCAAAAGTACGCAGGCCTCCCATCTTTAATCCCCTTCAGTGCCAGACGACCTCCCTGGCTGGTGGAATTCACTCTGATAAAAATACTGTATGAAATGATACAGTAAATTGTACATAAAACATTTGCAATGCTTTCATCTGAGACTTGCACCAGCTTTTGGGTTAGTTTTTCCACTTCATTTTGCACAAGGAAAGCAGTGTACAGTAGTGCAGGGTTCCCAGCATTTCAATTCCACTAGGCCTACTGACTCACTGGGCCCGATTTTCAAAGAGCCCAAAGACTGCCACAATTTGCAGCAATCTGGGGCTATGGCGCACTTCGGATGCATCAGGGACTATGCACCCGATTCTTTAAAATCAGGGGTCCCTGCGCCAAAAACCCAGGAGTTGTCACAAACGCAGGGCTGTGCCAAATCTGTGGAGTTTAACAGAGGGATTTGTCATCCCTCCCCCACCAGTGCAAGCATACAGGGCTCCTAGAAATGGGGAGGGGGGAGAATCCCTAGCAGGAAGGAGGGGAAAGGGGGCTGCTTGGGCACCAAGGGTGCCACAGGACATGAGGGGAAACGGCGGCAGGTATAGGGAGCAGAAGAGGCACCTGGTAGAGGTGCCATAAGGCATAGTAATACACCCTATGGCACCTCTGCCATGTGCTTCCTCCACTCCCTATACCTGCTGCTGTGTCCCCTCGTGCCTTGTGGCACCCTCAGTGCCCCAGCAGCCCTCGTTCCTCACCTTCCCCATCCTGTAGCTTACTCCCTACCTGCCAATCAGTGGTGCAGGGTCATTAGATCACCTCTTGGCTGGTCTAACTTGAGCCCCCTATTGCGGCCACTGGGGGCATACAGAATCCCAAATAAGGGGATGGTGCACTCCTGCCATGGCACAAGCCTCCTTGAGACCCAGCGCAGGGGCGCTTTTGCCACAAGGGTGGCTGTGCTGCAGGCATCCCGATTTTGCTACAGCCGACGTTTTAAAATTGTGATCGCTGCAAACTATGATGCAAGGTGCCACTTGTATCATACACCTTTCGTGCAGGCACCTTGTGTCATAGATTTTCGTTTGAAAATTGAGCCCATTGCATAAGCTTAGCAAATCTCAACTGTCCTGTTCGTCAATCCTCACACCTACAAAATAAACACAAAATGTTTGCAACCATGCAGGAGAGGAGGCAGGGCCACCATGCAAATGTCCCCCATTGTAATTCAAAAAGCATGGCAGCACTCACACAGTCAGCTGCAATCTTCTGCACCCCGCCCCCCCACCAGACAAAATTAATATGGGGGGTTTCAGTGTTGTGACTAGAAGAACTGAGTCATTGAGGGGGCCTGGGTGTTGCACTGGACAACAGGGAATCTTGTGTCAAGCACTGTCACGGAGAGGGTTTGATATCCACTGGACTGTCAAAGGCACTGGCCACTGGACCAGAGATAACATTTGCTTACTGGGTTAAAACTGTAAGGAGGCAAAGGGGGCACACTTCTAACCAGCACAACCATTACCAAGTAACTCGCACTATGCAATGCTATGACCCTCTCACAGTCACTACCCAGTATGTTAGAGAGCGCAAACTGGATTTGCACCTAGTAACATCTGCACAATCCTTATGCATAGCGACACATTTGCAGAACTCCTCCTCCTATAAATAATGAGGACCTCTGAACTCATTGAAAAAGGGTAGCAGTGCAACAGGACAACAGAATGGCCCCCCCAGAATCACCACCATCCTTTGCAACAGAGAATGGGACACCACCTATTCAACATATTTGTAAGTGCAATTTGATTACTTCAATAAATACCTGTCCAAAGGGCCAGCCTGACAGTGCAGTGGTTGCTCTGCTGCTCGCTATGCAAGTGATACAGGTTTGGGAGAGAACGTGGGTCTCTTGGTGGTCAGACGGGGGAAGGAGGATCTTTCATCCCAGGTCTAGTTCTGCTCCCTAGGGGAGTGGGAACACAGTGTTCCGCTGTCTAGCTGTCACCTGATGGTGGTCCTGAGACAGCACAGTGGCACTGTAGCAATAGGAAAGGGCAGCTGCCAGACAGTTGCATACTCGCGAGTGTGCATCACTGCATGCCAGCACCCTTAGGAAGAGAAAAAAAAAAAGGGCAGAAGCTGGAGGTAAAAGTCCTTGCCAACCATTGTGCTGACACCCCTCACAGGCCAATGCATGACTGACATGGTAAGTCACCCACTAATATCGTGGTCCTGGGCAAGTGGAGGTTGGTGATGAGACTAGAGGGAGTGCCATCGGGCAAGCTGGTGAATGGGAAAAATGCATAGTTTAAAAACAAAATGCCTTTCCAGTATTTCTATGGGTTTCTGTCGACCACCAGAATTTGTAATGCTTTTATTCTAGTGATCTTTCTAAAATTCTATGCAGGCATTTTTCTGCCAAAAAGAAAATGTATTATGAAGCTCGTAAATGAACTTTCAAAAATTTGGGCCATCTAGTCCCATAACTTTATTTAGGTTTGCCATGAAAGTATGTTATGCAATGTTTGCCACCCTAAAACTAAACAAGGCTCCAGGGCCAGATGGGATGCACCCCAAAGTGCTCAGAGAACTAGCATTAGAATTGAATAAACTTCTGTCTGGGTTATTCAGCAGCTCACCACAGTAAGGGGTGGTTCCAGAAGATTGGAGGATAGCCGATGTGGAGCAGCTCCATAAGGGAGGAGACAGGGAGTGACCTGAAAATTACAGGCCCGTCAGTCTTACCTCCACTGTAGGTAAACCGATGGAGACACTGGTCAAAGAGGACCTAGTGGACTACCTGGAGAGAAATGGACTATAAGATTGTAAGCAGCATGGGTTCAGGGCAGGAAGGACTTGTCAGACCAACCTGACACTATTCTCTGACTGAGTAACAAGGGCAGTGGATAAGGGACGAGCAGTCGATTTACTCTAGTTCAGCTTCAGCAAGGCATCTGACTTGGTGCCACACAGAAGGTTTGTTGAATAAATTACAGGATCTGGGAGCAGAAAAAGACCTAGTTAAATGGGAAGTTGGTTAGGGGGAGACACATTAGTAGGTAGTGGTAAACAGGGTCCAACTTGGGAAAGGGAGGTCATGAGTGGGGTATAGCAGGGGTCAGTTCTGGGACCAGTTTGTTTCAATATGTTCATCAGCAACACAGGAGGCAAAATACAGAGCAAGATGTGTCTCTTCACAGCTAACGCTAAGCTCTGGCATGGCAGACAGTAAGGAGGGGGTAAGGGAGCTGTAGAAGAACCTGCAAAGTTTAGAGAGGTGGTTCAATGTCTGGCTGTTGAAATTCAATGCTAAAAAGTGAAAGATGATGCACACAGGGAACAAGAATCCCAGGAAGAAATACTGGATATGAGGGGTTAACCTGGCCACTACTTCAGAGGAAAGGGACATAAGAGTCATCATAAGTGACTCCCTGGGGCGCTGATGAGCAGCCAACAGTGAAGACATGGGTTCCTGCAGCTCCCTTACCTGCTACAAATAAAGTTGGTAATTTTGCAGTATTCACGTTTAAAAGTAGTTCTTGAGGGTAAAGAACAGAAGTTATGAACATTATGGATGATTATCTGCGTAATGTGAAGGATCTGCGGTTCGAGGGAGGAGAGAGACTGTTCCTGGTGCAGGACTACTCGAACAGGGTCCTGAAGAAACGTAGAGCCTTTGGCTCAGTGCTGGCGCAACTCAGGGAGATAAAGGTGGAATGCTTCATGTTATTCCCTGCGATTTTGAAAATTAAACATGAGGGAGCAACATACACGTTCTGGGAGTTGGAGAGGGCGATTGCTTTTGTGGACAAACTAAAGAAAAAGCAGGGTGAAAGCTGCTGTGTGAGGGAGGCGGTTAAAAGTGCAAGGACAGTCACGATGTTTACTTCCAAAGGTTTGAAAAAAAAAGTTTCTGAAAGTTGTTGACAAATGTAAATAGTGTCCCCATGTTTCAGAGGGCAAGAAGTTGGATTTTGGTGTGGTTTCTCGGTCTCTTGGTCCCCATGAAGTTGTGTCCCTTGCCTGGATGCCTGAATGAGTTCAGTATGATAGTGGGACATACAAGAGGAGCTGGACTTTTGGGAAAAGGACAGAGGTGGAGGCTTAAGGAAAGAAGTTCCCCTGCAAGCGGTGGATAAGTCAGATGGATGGACTAATAGAAAGAGCAGCGTGGCAGAAGATCGTGTGGAACAACACAGAAGGACTTATAAAACTGAACTTCTGCTAAACCAAAAGGGATAGGCCCTTCCTGAAGGCAAGATGGTGTCGAGGTTGGGTAAGTGAGGGTGGGGGGGTATGCCGACGCTGCATGTGTTTTGAGGGCAGGGTCGGCACCCCTCAAACCTCTACAAAGTTTTTTGGGGTACCTATCTTGCAGAGATACAGAGAAAATGAGACTGTAAAACCTGGTGCGGGGGGGGGTGGCCTAGTAAGGCACGAGGAACTTACAAGAGACATTAATGGTGAATAATGCAGAATGGAATTGTTAGAGCAATAGATACTATAATCAAGTCCTAAGTTAGTTTGTTAAAAGTTCTTTGCTTGATACAGTCGAGGGGAATTTTGAATTAAGATCACGCGAATGATGTATGTAAATGCAGAAGTGGGGTGGGTGGGAACGGATGCTTGCATTTGTAGACGAGTGGCCATTCTAGTTTTCAATTGGCGAGAGGAGGATGGTGCTGGATGGTCTACTCAGGGGGAGGGGGATAGTTATCCTGATGTGGGGGGGAGGAAGGAGGGAAAGGGGACAATACTTGGATCGGGGGCTGTTTTGGGTATTTTTTTGTTTTAAGGCTAGATAGTGAATATCTCTCGTTTTTAACAGCTGTGAAAAACAATGTGGTGACATGTGACTCTGTAGATAACAGGGGTTCAGACTCATGGGGAAACACAACAATGGCAGGCAGGATTAAGGGAAAAGTTTCCTGGTCTAATGGTTAAGAGTAAAAC
Organism: Neoceratodus forsteri; assembly: GCA_016271365.2. NCBI lineage: Eukaryota > Metazoa > Chordata > Ceratodontiformes > Ceratodontidae > Neoceratodus > Neoceratodus forsteri. The sequence continues at coordinate 684,325,084 of CM057456.1, read as the reverse complement.
TCTGGGGATTGTCTCATGGAATGTAAAGGGGATCTCATCTCTAGCTAAACGAACCAGCATCTTGACAGCTATGCGCCACCAGGGTGCTCAAGTAGCCCTCCTTTAGGAAACACATCTAGCTAGTAGAGAGCATGGTAAGTTAGAGAGAGGTTGGGTAAGCAAATGTTTTGCATCCCCCTATAAGTCTCATAAAAGAGGTGTAGCGATCTTGGTAGGGAAGATGATTCCTTTTGTCAGTTCAAGGGTGGTGGTAGACAAGGGAGAGGGGAGATATATATTTCTGGAAGGTGAGTTGTATGGGGAGAAGATTACCTTCAGTAGTGTTTATGCCCCCTCAGTTTTTGACCTGGCATTTTATCAAGAGGTTCTTGATGTGTTGATGAGGGAACAATTTAAGGGGTTAATCCTGGGGGGGGAATCTTAACGCGGTCATGCGAGGGGAAGTATAGGCGTGGAGGTAAATTAAAGAGATTGCAGGAAGGGATGCTTGATCTGGATGTGATAGACTGTTGGAGGGCCAGACACCCAGGGGAGAAGGGGTTCACTTTTTACTCAAACCCACACAAAACCTGGACTAGAATAGACTATATTTGTGTGCCCATATCTTGGTTAAACAGAGTACAAAAAATTGAACATAGCCCCATCCTGCTGTTGGACCACGCTTTGGTCCAGATGGTCGTGGAGATGAAGGACAGCAGTGAGGACCCCCCGCCATGGAAATTTCCCAGGTATTTGCTGAGCAGTGAAGAACCCGTACAGTATATTAAGCAGCAGTGGCAGTATTATAAAGAGACGAACGAGGGATCAGTGGAATCTCCAGGGGTGTTTTGGGAAGCTGGAAAGGCATATATTAGGGGTGCCATCATTAGGTTTGTAGCCCAATATAAAAGAAGGAAGGAAGTTACTAGAAGGGAGTTAGAGAGTGAGGTGAAGAGGTGGGAAAGGGAGGCAGTGGAAAGGGCATCAAGGGAAGCGGACAAGAACCTGAAAGCTGCTAGGGAAGCTTTAAATGCCTTCCTACTGGGGGAAGCTCGCTCTGCAGGAATGTTAGCCAGAAGCTGGTTGTTTGAGTGGGGAAACAGGTCTGGCCCATTAATGGTCAGGTTAATAAAGGGCAGACAGACTTGTGTGCATATACCTGGAATTGAGGAGGAGGGCGGGAAATTGGTAACAGATAAGGCCTCGATCAGGAACAGGTCTGAGCAATTTTATAAACAGTTGTACCAAGCAGAATGTGTTGGAACAGGAGACATGGCTGCTTGGTTTCTCGAGGGAGTTAGAATACCTGGGCTAAATGAGAAGCAGCAGAAACAGTTAGATGGGGAAATCACGCAATTGGAAATCAGACAAGCAATACAGTACATGAAACAGGCAAAGGCTAGTGGGCCGGACGGATTCCCCATAGAGTTTTATAAAAAACTTACGGGACATATTGTGGAACCTCTTCAGAGGGTTTTCTCTGTGGCTGGGGAAGAGGGGAATGGCCTTCTGGCCTCATTTAAGGAGGCAGTTATCTGCTTGGTTCCCAAGCCAGGGAAGGATAAGCAGGAATGTTCGGCATATAGACCGATTTCACTGTTAAATTGTGATGCTAAAATATTAGCCAAGGTTTTGGCCAGGAGGCTGGAACTGTATTTACCGGGTTTGGTGCATCCAGACCAGACGGGCTATGTTACTGGTAGGTATTCATATCATAACATGAGGAAACTCCTCAATGTAATATGGAGGGCATCCTGTGGTCAAAGAGATATAGCGGTGCTAACAATGGACGCCGAGAAGGCGTTTGACCGCATAGAGTGGGAGTATCTATTTGGGGTACTACGAAGGTTTGTTCTAGGGGAAAGATTTATAGATTGGGTTGAGGGTTTGTATGAGGCCCCGGAGGCAAGAGTCCTGGTGAACGGAGGTCTGACTGGGAAATTTGCTCTTCATAGGGGTACCCGGCAGGGGTGCCCCCTCTCACCTCTTCTGTTTGCGTTGGCTATAGAGCCTTTGGCGATCGCCATTAGGAGCTCTGAGGAAATAGGGGGTGGTTGGGAAGTCGGGGAAAGAACACAAAATCACGCTATATGCGGATGACATGCTACCGTATGTCCGGGACCCGGACAGATCTGTTCTCCTATTGTTAAAAGTGATAAGGAAGTTTGCACTGTTCTCTGGATACAAAATAAACATCCATAAGTCTGAAATTATGTTGTGGGGAGGAACTGAAAGAGAGTATGGTAACTCAGCGTGGGGGTTCAAAAAGGCAAAAACAGAGTTTACATATTTAGGGGTTCAAATAGGACATGATTTGAGTCAACTCTATAAACTAAATTATGGGACGTTGGTGCAGAGTGTGGAAGAGGAGTTGAGTAGGTGGAGAGGTCTTTCCCTTTCGTGGTTAGGGCGTATAAATCTTATAAAAATTAATACTTTGCCACGCATACTTTACTTGATGCAAATGCTGCCAGTGGGCCTTAATAAGAAGGCTATAAAGAGAATGGATAAGGCCTTTTGGGGGTTTTTGTGGAATGGGAAGAGCCCCAGAGCGAGCCTTCAGAGGCTTTAGGCAGATGGGGATGGGGTGGCCTAAACTTACGTGATCTAAGGAACTATGCATTGGCCATGCATTATAGATTGATAGGAGACTGGGTGAATAGGCCACCAGAGGCCGGGTGGTTGGACTTGGAGGAGGGGAAGGGGGCAATAAGGCTCTTGGCGTTCTTGAAAAGAGGAGGGAAGAAGATATATAGGAATCAGCTGGATCCAAACCCTTTGGTGGTCTCAGTGTTGGAGGGTTGGGAGCAACTACTAAAGTGGGTAGGGGTAAAAGTAGGGGAGGAGACATTGTTGCTTCCATTGAGGGGGAATCTGGGGTTTATAGTGGGGATGGAAGACACTGAATTTTCGTGGTGGGAAGAGAAAGGAGAGGAGTGTGTAAAAGATTTGTGGAAGGGGCGGAGGTTAGTGTCAGGGAGAATCTGGGTGGGGGGATGGGTTTAGGTATGTTTCGTATTTTTCAGGCGAGAAATTATGCTAAAACAATTGGTAAGGGCCGGGAGGTGGACTCTCCCTTAGAGGAGGTGGAACAGCTAGTACTCAGCACCCAGAAAGGGGTGAAAAGAATAATAGGAAGGGCAGCAAAGATGGGACGGAAATACCTGCCGACTTACACCTGTAAAACCAGGGCGCTTTGGAGTAGGGACTTGAAAAAGGGGATACCTGATCAGGGGTGGGAGTTGCTGTTACAACTACATAAAGGGTTTCTGGTATGTAATAAATGTCAAGAGTCTTATTATAAGTTCTTACTGCCCCCCAAGCCTGGTCCATAGATTCCGACCTGAGATATCACCCTTATGTGGGAGATTTAAGAGGGAGATAGGTATATATATATATATACATTGTTTTTGGGAGTGTCATCAGCTGGAGCGGTTTTGGGATGGAGTTGCCACGGAAGTGGGAAGAATGTGGGGTAGGCGGGTAGAAAAAACCCATTGTTTATGTTGTTTGGGGTAGATGACTCAGAGGAAGAGGAGTGGAGACCCCTCCCGAGATGGGTGCGAGTCCTGGTTGCCCTTGCCAGACACTGTATTTTAAACACATGGATTTCAGGGGTTGCTCCCACCTTGCAACAGTGGAGGAACTTGGGCTTGCAGGCTCTCGGCATGGAAAAGCTATATTATATGGCAAGAAACAGGGAGGATCAGTTTTGGAAAATGTGGGGAACATTCATGTTCTCGCTTTCACCAGATGAGAGGGAAATTATTGAAAAAGGGTTGGAGAGTAGAGGATGATGGCTCGATGTGCCGAGATGCTGGAGGAACAGTGGTAAATAAGGAATGAGAAGAGGAGTAAATACTCGGGTGAGAAGGGCGAGCCTGAAAAAGGAGATTAACTTAACCTTAGAAATATGCAGAGTCAATGACCAACGAACTAGAAAAATCTGGAAAGGGGTATAATGCACAGGAGATACGAGTGATGTCAAGGGTTTATAGTGGGGGGTGAGGGGTGAGTTTTTTTTTGGGGAGGAATTAAGTAGCCAAAAGTTGATGGAAAGTGAAGGGATGGGGGTGGGAGGGGGTATATGGATTGAATATGGACTAATGTATATGGAACATATGTAGGTGTACCTGGATGTATAATAAAAATCTAATAAACATATTGTGCAAAAATAAAAAAAAAAATAAAAAAGTGACTCCCTAAAACAAACTAGCCAATGTAACAAGGCTTACAGCAAGGCAACCAGAATGTCTGAGTGTATTGGAAGGGGTTTCGATAGCGGGAGGACAGAGATAATACTACTTTCTATAGATAAGTAATGAAACTACATCTGGAGTACTGTGCCCAGTTCTGGAGTCCCCACCTGAGGAGAGACACAGAGGATGGAGACAGTACAGCACAGAGTTAACCAAAATGATGCACGGCCAGCGGGAATCAACTTAGGGTGCTGAATGTGTACTCACTGGAAGCCTGAAGGGAGGGAGGGACATGGTAGAGACTTTCAAGTTCCTGAAAGGAACAAACAAGGTAAACTGCGAGGAACTATTTAATAGGAATCGTGGGCCAAAAACAACGGGTGGGTGGGGGAAATTCAGGAGGGATGATGGAAAGTTCTGCTTCACAGAGAGTGGCTGGGCTGTGGAGCAGCCTACCAGCAGATATGGTGGGCTCAAAGGCCATTAATGGGTTCAGGCATGGTTGGGACAGAGTAAAGGATTTAATTGTTTCCCAAGGGGGTAGTAGTAAGGCAGGGAGGGAGTGGGGGAGAGGAGGATGAAAACCCTGTCTGGACAATAGGTCACAGGGAAGAGTAGGGTAAAAGTGGACAGCTGGATGGACTAGTGATCTTTTTCTGTTGACAATGGTTATATACAGCATATAACAAATCATTTAACAATTTCTGTTTAACAAACAGAACCTGATTCGTTTTAAATTTCCTATTCATTACCTTTAACTGAGTCTGATAATTCATAATCTCAGTGCTCATCTGAAACTTGGCAGCAGATAGCTCCTCTTTAGAGGTCTCCTGAATTCTTTCTGCATGTTTCTCTGCTTTTTTCAGCCTTTTCTGCAAATCTTGATTGGCTGCAGCTAGTTCATCAGATTGTTTCATAGCCTGCTGAAGACTTTCTTTCTCCAGCTTCAAGCCAGAGGCATCCAAGCTGAGTTTTTCCCTTTCTGCTGCTAGCTGTTCTTTCAGTTGTTGAAGCTGATGGGAAACCTCAGCAAGTTTCTGTTCACCATCATTTTTTTCAGAGGAGAGAGTGCAAATCTGTATACCAAGTTCAGCCATTTCAATGTTTGCTCTGTGAAGAAAATCTTTGGTTTCTGCATTTTCCAGCTCAGTCTTTTCTAAATTCTGCTTTATCACTGATAGCTCCTCTTGTAAAGCCTGCAGACTAGTTTCCAGCTCTGCTTTCTTGGAAGCCTCATCTTCTTTTTCTTTCTGAAGCCGCTCTTCCCTTTCTTTAAGCTGCAGAAGTTCCTGCACATGGTCTCTGTTTAGCGACTCGGTATGCTCTTTTAGCTGCTGGACTAATGTTTTGTATTCTTCCAGCGACTTCTCTGTTAGATCTAAACACGCACTGACCTTTCCCTTCTCTTCTGACACTTGCTGCAGCTTGGTCCTGAGGTCCAGAACCTCAGCCTGTAACCTGGATAACTCACCCGCATGAACCTCCAGCTGCTGCTGTGTCAAAGCGAGCCTTGAGCTAAGCTCCTGTGCTTCCTTCTCCTGACAAGCTTTCTGTTCTAACTGCATTCTCTCCACTGAAGCTTTTTCCGTAGACAGGGATTCCATGACTTTTGTTTGCTGCACGAAGGTTTTTTCCAGATTTAACTTTTCTTTTCCGGAGATCTTTGCGTGTTCTTCAGCTTTCTCCAACATTTCCAAAAGTTGCTTACATAGGTTCTCTTTTTCTGATAAAACATTCTGCTGTTCAGTGATCTGGGACCTGAGACAGTTTTCATTCTCCTTCAGTGCTGACAAATCCTTCTCCAGTTCTAAAACCTGTTGCTTTGTATTCCGATGCTCTCCCTGCAGCAGTGACAATGCACTGTTTACATTCATTTCACTCTGCCTCAGATCAGCATGGTCAGCCTGCAGCTTCCTTAGCTCTTCTTCCAGGGTTTTGTTTTGCCTTGTGGCATTCTGTAAGCTTTCATCCAGGTGCTGGTTTTCCTCCCTCAGCTTCCTTTCTTTCTCGTCGACTGTGAACGTGGCATCATTTATCTGGCTCTGCAGCTGTTTTTCAGATGCCCTCAGACTAGTTACTTCAGATTCCAGACAAGCACTGGACTGCACTAGTTCTTTGTTTTTCTCCTCAAGGGTTATGACTGCATGCTTCAGTTTTTCATTTGCTAACTGTAATTTCTCTAATTCTGCGGTGGTTTCTTCCAGTATTAGCCCCTGTCGATTCGCCTCTTTCTCCAGCTCATTAATCCTTTTCATCAGACCTTCTTTCTCGGAAACAAGTTTACTTTTTTGGTCTTCCAGGAGGCGTGCATTGTTACTAACAGTAGATAACTGCATTTCTTGATGCTTCAATTTTTCTGAAAGAGATGTTATTCGCTCTTCCAGTGTTTCTTCTATATTTTCACACTTCTTTTGCAGCTCTTCCTTTTCTTTTCTTTCCTTTTCAACTTTCTCTTCCCACTGTTTTTCTAGGGTTTCGACATATCTAAATGTATCCTGCAGCTGCATTTGCAGATTTGCAGCTTCCTTTTCTTTGACTGTCAGCGCCCCCTGCAGTTTATTCATCAGACTTTCCAGTTCCTCAATTTTCTTGGCAAGTCTGGAATTTTCTTCTTCAGAACTCAAGGTGAAGGCATTCCATTTTGATTCAAATTCTGTCGCTGTTACTGCTCTTCGTTCTAGTTCTTGGCTTACTGTCTTCAGTCGAGACTCGAGCTCACTAATTGTTTTTTGCATTTCAATCTTTTCCTTTTCTGCCTCATTCAATTTGTCCAGTAGCTCATGAATCTTCAGAGCAGAGTCATAGTGGTTCACTGTTTGTTGTCCCTTTTCATTTAAAATTGCATCAATTTTTGCAGTGAGCTCCAGTTTCTTCTGTTCTGTGGAATGAAGCTTCTCTTGCAGTTCTGCAATGCTAAGATCTTTTGTTTTCTGTGCAACTTTCAAGGCTTCCAGCTCATGAGTCAAAGACTGCAGTTTTAATGCATTCTCTTTATTGCTCATTTCCAGCTGCATGACCGCTACCTGATATTCGTGTTGTTTTTTGGCTGCGTTTAACTCTAACGTGTTCAGACATTTCTGTAGCTCCGGAATGCTGGTCTGAGTAGATGATGAAATTTCACATTGTTTTTGCAGTTCCGGTATCACCTTTGTTAGTCTGATGTTTTCTTCAATAATGTTTGCATTCTTTCCATTTTCACCTTCAGTCTGCACAGCATGAGGACCAACTGCTTGCTGCAATCTCTTATTTTCCTCCTGTAGCTGCTGAATACGCTCTTGCATCTCTCTTTGCTTCAGTTCAGACTGATCAAGTTCAACACGTAACTCATCTACGGCCTCCAATTGCTCGGTAACCAGAGAACTGTTTGCATCTGGGCTGGAAGGAAACTCCTGTGCCTGAGAAGAAAACAGATGGTTTAACTTAAAACAAGCAAAAATTATGTTTCACTTTTAAACTTGTAAGACTTGGTCATTATTGTACTACAGGAATACTAAAGCAATACTATGAGAAGTCGCCTAAAGGTTTGATAAGTACAGCATTTACAACAGTCCAATAGTCCTGCAGGAGTAAAAACCAAGCCCCACAGCTGCCAGAAACCCAGCATCAATCAATACAACTTGGGCGCCATGCAGTCATCATATAGTTTGCCAGGGAGGGTGGCCTATGGCCAGGAAGAAGCAGGAACTTACATATCAATGTGTTTCTTCCAGAGCAATTCATCTATAGTCATACACACACACACACCTCATTAGCCCAAAGTACAGTTACATGAGAACTTACCGTAACAGTAGATCTTTGAGAGAGGCTCTTGCAGTAGGTAATTACATATAGGACTGACCCGGCAGGCGACAGGACCCCATGGAAAATTTTCTAGCTAGCAGTCTCTGGCGGGCTACCGCCCCCACATCAGGTGACCAACATCATGCAACGTCAGTATAAAGGGGTGGTCCCCCATGCCCACCTTCCAGTTCTTTCCCGCCAAGGGCCAAAAAAGGCAAGACGAGAGAGAGAAACGGATATTTCCCTTCCTGGAAAAGGAGCTGAAAAAGCTAAGGGGGATGGAGGGTGGGAAGGCATTACCTACTGCAAGAGCCTCTCTTGAAGATCTACTGTTATGGTAAGTTCTTACGTAACTGCACTATCTTACTTCGAGAGGGCTCTTGCAGTAGGTAATTACATATAGGACTGAATTCCAAGCAGTCTGGAAAAAGGAAGAGCACTTGGGAGGAGGAAAACGATCCAACAAATGGAACCTCCAGCTGAACAGGTCTTATGAAAGAAGACCTTGGAGTACAGCCAACCCGAAGCCTGCTCTACGGCAAGAGGCAATATCCAAACTGTAGCGTTTCATAAAGGTATGGACAGAAGTCCAAGTTGCGGCTGCGCAGATGTCTGCCGCTGACACATTCTTGAATCAAGCCGCAGAGGCAGCTACTCCTCTGGTGGAGTGGCCTCTGACTTGACCCAGCAAGGTCTTGTTGCACTTGTCGTAACAGAAAGTGATACAATGAGCCAACCATTTAGATAGGCATTGCTTGGAAACTGCACTGCCCTCTCTTTTGTGAGCAAAAGAGACAAAAAGCTGATCAGATTTCCTGAGATCCTTAGTCCTAGTGGTATAGTATCTCAGTATTCTATGAACATCCAAAGTATGCAGGACGTACTCCCCTTGATTGGAGTGTTGCGTAAAGAAAGCAGGTAGCTCAATGGATTGATTCAGCGAGATTCAGCCACCACCTTAGGGAGAAACTTAGGGTTGGTGCGCAGAGCCACACGTTCCTTGTGAAAAATCAAATATGGGATTTTACACATCAAGGCCTGAAGCTCAGAAATCCGTCAAGCTGAAGTAATGGCCACTAGGAAGAGTGCCTTCCAAGAGAGGAACTTCAGATCTGCTGAGGTTGCTGGCTTGAAAGGAGGCAAGGTAAGCTTCTCGAGAACAAACTTCAGATCCCAAGGAGGAGCAGGAATGCAGATGGGGGGGTCTCAATTGGAGAACCCCTCTGAGGAATGTCTTAGAGACTTCCAAATGAGCGAAAGTCCTGTTACCAAAGGGGACATGGTAGGCCGAAATAGCTGCCATGTGGACCTTCAAAGAGGAATGGCTGAGACCCAGATCGAAGAGATGACGCATGCAGTCCAGGACTCTATCAACTGGGCAAGAGAAAGGCTCAAAGTTCTTTGATGAGGCCCAAATAGAGAATCGTTTCCACTTCATGGTGTAAGTGGAAGGCTTTCTGGCCTCCACCAAAATATCTGCTATGAGCAGAGAAACCCCGAACCAGGCTTGAGCTACGTCTGCAGGAGCCACGCATGCAACTGAAGGGATTTGAGACCTGGATGAACAAGGGTCCCCTGATCCTGGGTCAACAAGTGCTGTGACAGAGGAAGAGGAAGCAGAGGTTCCTCTGAAAATTGTTGCAGAAGAGAGAACCAAACTTGCCTGGGCCAGAATGGAGCAATGAGGATCATCTGGGCTCCTTCTGTTCTGAGCTTGTGCAAGACCCCTGGAATTAAGGGAACTGGAGGGAAGGCATAGACGAATCTGTCCTTCCAATCGAGAGACAGAGTGTCCCGCCAGAAAATGTCTCACCCTGGAGTGAGCGAGCAGAAGGCGGGAAGTTTTGCATTTTGAGGAGATGCGAATAGGTCTACCTGAGGGGTTACCCAGAGCAGGAAGATGTCATCTACTACCTCTTGATCCAGTTCCCATTCATGGGCACTGGCTGAAGACCGACTGAGATGATCTGCCAGTGTGTTTTCTACTCCCAGAACATGAACAGCCAGCAGAAGAAGGTTGTGCTGGATAGCCTAACTCCAAATTCTCATTGCTTCCCTGCATAGAGGGTAGCAACAAGTTCCTCCCTGCTTGTTGATGTACCAGATCACACACATGTTGTCCATCTGGATGGATAGATGACCGGGAAGAAGGGAGGAATGCAGGGCCTGGAGGGCATACAGGACTGCTCTGAGTTCGAGAGCATTTATGTGCAAATTCTGCTCGAGCCTGGACCAGCTGCCCTGAGTCATGTGAGACCTAGATGAGCTCCCCAGCCTTCTCCTGAGGCACCTGTTGACAATGTCTGGGAGGGGGGTTCGAGACTGAAATGAACTCCCCGGCAAAGGTTCTCTTGCACTATCCACCACTGCAAGTCATTGACTACTGGATCGGAGACTAGAACCTCCTGGTCTAGGTCGTCCAGTGTTTGGTCCCATTGAGACTGAGGCGTCCATTGAGAGATCCTCATATGAAGCTGGGCACGAGGGACTGTCGGAATAGCAGCCGCCATGAGCCCCAGGAGGTGAAGGACTGACCTGGCACTGACCCTTCTGCGACTGGGCAGCAGATTTGCCTGAGTCTGGAGGGTGTCCACCCTGTCTGGAGGCAAAAAGGCCTTGCCGATGGTCGTGTCCAGGATCGCCCCGATAAACTGGAGTCTTTGGCAAGGGACCAAATGGGACTTGACCTGGTTGATGGTGATACCCAGGTTGGTGAAAACCTGCAGGGTGAAGGAAAGAGAGTGCAGAAGTTCTTCCCTGGACGGGGACGCCAGGAGCCAGTTGTCCAGGTACAGGAATACCTGCACTCCCTGCGTACGCAGGTGGGCCGCTACCACAGACAGGCATTTGGTAAATACTGGGGTGAAAAAAGACCAAATGGAGGGCCCTGAATTGGTAGTGGTCCCCCTGAAAACAAAACCAAAGGAATTTGCAGTGGGAAGGGCGGATGGGGATGTGCAGGCAGGCATATCCAAAGCACACAGCCACTGTTCCTGCCGAAGAAGTGGCAGAAGGCTCTGCAAGGAGAGCATTCTGAAGCGTTTGTACTCCACGAACATGTTCAGGGAACTGAGGTCTAAAACAGGCCTCACGTCTCCCGTCTTCTTTGGAACTAGGAAGAAATGGGAATAGTAACCCGTCCCCCAAAGATGGGTGGGAACAGGTTCTATCGCTGCCTTCGAGAGAAGGGGGAGATTTCTTCCAGGACCAGAGGAAGATGTCTGGGGAGTAAGACAACTTGGGGGGTGGGCTTTGGGGCATTTTCTGAAGAAACTCAATCGAGTGTCCCGCTGCGATCAGCTGGAGCACCCAAGCATCTGATGTTATTCTCTCTCCCAACCCGGCACACGGAAGGAGAAGCTCCCTCCTACTGGTTCCTATGGAGTGTCCAGAGGCCGTGGGAGAGGGGAGGAGTCAGGAGGTGTGGGGCAGCACAGCGGCCGAGGCTCCCATGGCTTTTTTTGGGCAAGGGAGTCTTGGTTGCTGGAAAGGCCCGACGCTTGTTGTCCCACTTGCTCTGTGGTTTCGCCTTTGGTTGAGTACGTCAACGAAAACGGCGACGCTGTCCCTGAGGGGGTCTATACAGAAAGTCCACGGACTTGAGTGCAGTGCCCTTCTCCTGCAGGTCGGTGATGATGTCCTTGACATCACCACCGAACAGCACCGAACCCCTGAAGGGTGCATCCTGAATAGCGGATTGCACTTCAGGGACCAAACCTAACACCTGGAGCCAGGCGGTGACGCCGAAGACCTACGGCGAAAGTCAAACTCCATTCAGCTGCATCCACTGCATCGTAGGTGGCACGAAGCACGTGCCGACTGGCCGAATGAGCAGAACGGGACAAGGTCAGCCACTTCCTGTTTCATCTGAAACTAAGGAAGGGAGTCCAATTTAGATTCTACCCGACCCAGGATGGTCTTCTGATAATCCCCCATATGTGCTACATAGTTCAGGGCCCTAATACCCAGAGTAGAAGATACATAAACCTTCTTCCCATACTGGTCCAGAAGCTGGGACTCCTTATCAGGCGGAGATGAGCTGAGATGTTTGGGGTTGGCGGAATGATCATGAGCGGCGCTAATCACGACCAAGTCCGCCTTGGGGTGTATATTCAAAGAATCTACTCCCTCGGAAGCCTGATATAGCCAATCTGCCTTCCTCAGAAGGGCGGCTAACGGGACGGTTGCTTCCAAATAGTGGAAACAAGGTCTGTGTGAGGCTCAATCCAGGGTGGAATCAATGCAGGAGCGGTCTCGGGCAGATCCAAGTGGCCAGCGAGCTTCTTCACTGTTGATCTGGCTCCAGAGATTGCCACTGATGAACTTCCTGGATCTTTCTCAATAACTCCAAAAAGGAAGGATCCTCCAGAGGAGTCCTTGGCCTGGGACATTCTGGAGTGCGAGGCTCGTCATCCGGATCAGAGCATCCCCCTGAGTTCAAGTCAGAGGTCTCCAATGTAGAGAAGGAAGACTCCTCCCGACGCGGGGGAGCAACGGTCCCTTTGAGAAGCCCTCTGGGAAGCGTATCTTCCCCACTCCTGGTGCCCGAGGGTTCGCCTCTGGTGTCGGGTAAGGGAGAGAGGGAGCCCCGTCTCCAGCGCAGGGGATCCTGTGCAGGGTCTGGCGCCAGTAGACGAACTCTCTACCTCCCTGGTGAGCTAAGCCTTGGCCTCAGCTCATCAGACAGCTAGAGTATCCTTCAAGTCCACTGGCGGCTGTGGTGGGGCCGGCAGAGGAGAGGGATACAGATATTGGGGATATTCGTATGGTGACTATCCATAACCCGACGGTGGGAAGCCCGGCGTCAGGTATTGAGGCGCTGGGTACTGTGGCGTCAGATACTGCAGTACTGGGTAGGACGGCACCGGACGGGCTCTGATGGAACAGAGGGCCTTGGGAAAGGCCCAGCAGGTGGGCCAGGCAAGGGTGGCCCCGCGGGCATTGGGCCCGGTGTTGGAGCGGCATCCAGAAGAGGGACGTCAGCTGGCGTCAGACAGGCCGGCTTCAGAGATGGCGTCTGAAGATCTGGCGTCAGAGGGTCCAGCCCTGTAGGAGGGAGCTCTGACGTCAGCGTACCCAGCTCCTCCATGTCAACCAGGAATGGAGGGTTGAAATCCCCGAGGTCCAGCAGAGGAAACGCAGTAGCCTCAGAGGGCAACGGCAAGTGTTGCGGGGAGCCTGGGACATTGGACTGGTTGAAAGGGTCCGAAGTAAGCTCTTTTGCTGGGCGGCTGTCGGAGGGGCCGACATCTGGCTTATCAGCTGGATTCGGGCATGTGTCCCACTTATCGGAACCCTGACCCAGCACAGGTCGCGCTGGGGATGCAGCCTTGTCGAGCATATGAGGGACCACGTGCCCTCCAGAAGGAGCCGGCAGTTTACCGGTCTTGTCCGGGCAGACGGCGGTGGCACTGGTGTCCAACTTAGCAGACCCGCTCAACCCAGAGGGCCGCATGGCAGCGGCCTTCCCGGGAGCGGAGGCCTCCTTTCCCCTGAAGGCACCAGAGGGGCCCGAGCGCAAGCCCGACGGGAGGGGCGACACCATCTTCAACACTGCCAAAACGGTCGTCGAAGAGCAATCCCTCAGAGGGGACGTTACCTTGAGAATCGCGACTCCAGCTAGAGTCATGGAGGTCGAGTCCCGGTCCTGGTGCTTGTCCTTTTTCTTGTGGCCTTCGGGGGAAGTGGAAGCCTGCCTCAACTTTTTCAACTTCTTCTCCATGGAAGCCATCTTTTTCTTACGCGCATGGGCCTCCAGGAACTGCTGCCTCCATTTTCGGGTGGCTGAACCGAACTTTTGGCAGTGCTGGCACTTCTCCACAGGGTGGTCCAGGCCTAAGCAAAGGAGGAACAGGGAGTGTCTGTCCTTATGCGGCAGCTGGGAACCGCACGAGTCATACTTATTTTTATGCGATTCGGAAGGCGTCAGGGATGACATACACGGACGTTTGATGCAAAAAAGCGAAAAAATCGGTTGAAAAGTTCGGAAACTGACAGAAGACTGACGAGCTATTGAACTCTACCGCAAGGCACTTTCACAAGTCGACAACGGGAAAGAACGAGAAGGCGGGTGTGGGGGACCGCCCCTTTATACTGACGTTGAATGATGTCGGTCACCTGACATAGAGGCAGTCCCCCGCCAGAGGCTGCTAGCTAGAAATGTTTCCATGGGGTCCTGACGCCTGCCGGGTCAGTCCTGTATGTAATTAACTACTGCAAGAGCCCTCTCGAAGTAAGATCTCAAGGAGCTGGCTCCCAGAACTGTCCAATAGGATTGAAACAACAAACACATGCATACCCCCACATCTTACACGCAGTTCCCTCCAACAATCAGATGTTTTCTGCTGAAAGGAAAAACACATGCAAGTATTTTAACAACAGTACATTAAGTGACAGCATATTCAAATAGACCAGATAGTGCAGGATGGGTAGGTTGTTACATGGTTCTAGATGAGTTACTCTAGAAGAAACACAATTACAGGTGAATAACAATGGCTTCTATGAGTATTCATCTATAGCCACACACACACACCGAATAGACTACTAGCAGTACAGACACGGAGGACGAAAGTGATGGAGCTATTTCTGGAGCTACTGTATTTGGGAAAAGTACAGTTATGTAAGAACTTTCCATAACAGTCGATCTTTGAGAGGAGCTCTTGCAGCAGGCAAGAAACATAAGGACTAAGCCGCCAGGACCTCACGGAAACCTTTTAGCTATCAGTCTTCACCGAGGGACAGCCCCCGACATCAGCCACTGGTATAAAGGGGTCAGTCCCCAGACTCACCTTAGTTCTCTCACCAGAGACACGAAGTCTAGGATGGAAGGAGAACTAGGCAGGTTCGCGCCCAGAAGAAAAAGAAAGGCAAAAGGAAACACCAGGGGGAAGGAGGGCAGGAAAGCAGCGTCTGCTGCAAGAGCTCCTTTTGAAGATCTACTGTTACAGTAAGTTCTTACATAACTGTACTATCTTACTTCAAGTTGGAGCTCTTGCAGCAGGCACTAAAAATAAGGACTGAATCCCAAGCAGTCCAAGGAGAAGGAACAGACAGACACAGGAGGAAGCTTAAGATAGCCAACAGAATTAGGAAAGCAGGCCTTGAAGAACTGCAAGATTGAACCCAGTCCTAAGTCTGGAGGCAACGTCTAAGCTATAGTGCTTGACAAAGGTGTGCATGGAACTCCAGGTTGCAGATGCACAGATATCTGCTGTGGAGAGGTTCTTCAATGAGGCAAAGGAGGTAGCAACTCCCCTGGTAGAATGGCATTTTACCGAGCCCAGTAAAGGCTTGTCATACTTCTGGTAATAGAAAATGTAGTTAACTAACCACTTTGACAAGATTTGTTTAGAAACTAGTGCTCCCTGAGATTTCTGAGCAAACGAAACAAAGAGCTGGTTGGTCTTCCATAAGGAGGTTGTGCGGTTGAGGTAGAACAGAAGTGTTCGTGGATGGCCAGAGTATGTAATAAAGCCCCAACTGGAGTACTCTGGATAATAAGCTGGAAGGTGGATGTTTTGATTTAGGATGAATTCAGACACCACCTGGGTAGAACGAGATTTGTTCATAAGAACACCCTGTCCCTGAGAAAACCAAATAAGGTTTTTACACATCAGAGCCTGCAGCTCGGAAATTCAAGCAGAAGTAACGCCAACCAAAAATAATGTTTTCCATGACAGAAAGCATAGCTCGCATTCCACAGCTGGCTCAAAGGGTGGGGGGGAATGAGTTTCTAACATAAAGAGAAGATCCCATGGTGGGACAGGGTCCTGAATGGGAGACTTTAGATGCAATATGCCCTACAAAAAGATGCAGGACAAGTCCGATTGGGCAAGGGGTTTACCCTCCAATGGTGTGTGGTATGCAGAGATAGCGGAAAGATGCACCTTAATGGAGGAGTAGCTCAGACTGGTCTGGAACAGAGAGAGGAGATACTCGAGCACAGAGTTCACCGGAGAGGAGAAAGGATCAAGGCTCTGGGCAGAGGCCCAAAGACAAACCCTCTTCCACTGCATAGCGTAGGTGGCCCTAGTGGAAGGCATCCTAGTGGCTACTAGGACCTCCGCTACATCAGGCGAGACCCCGAACCGTGTAACTGCTAAGTCTGCAGGAGCCAAGCATGTAGGTGTAAAGACTTGAGGTTGGGATGGACTAAGGTCCACTGGTCCTGGAAGAGCAAGAGGGAGCCCAGGGGCAGAGGGACCGGAGGTTCCATTATCAGCTGCTGAAGCAGAAGGAACCAGATCTGCCGAGGCCAGAAAGGGGCAACAAGGATCATCTCTGCCCCCTCTGCCTGAAGCTTGAGCAGCACCCTCTGCAGAAGAAGGAAGGGAGGGAAGGCATGGAGGAACCTCCCTGTCCAGCAGAGGGATAATGCGTAACACCAGAAAACTCCAGACCCTGGATCTCACAAGCAAAAATTGGGCAGTTTGGCATTGAATGGTGAAGTGAAGAGGTCTAACTCTGGTCGTCCCATCTGTCGAACAGCTGGTCTGTGACTGACTGGAGTAACACCCACTCATGGGCTTTGGACCAAGACCTGCTTAGGCTGTCGGCTAGGACGTTTTGGATGCCTGGAATATGCACAGTAGTGAGTTCTAGGCTGTGTTAGAGGTCCCAAAACCAGACCCTCATAGCCTCTTTGCAGAGAGCATAAGAATGAGTCCCCCCTTGCTTGCTGGTGTAAAATACTATGGACATATTGTCCATCTTAATGAGGAAAGGGCCTGACTGGAGGTCCATTTGAAATGCTTGCAGGGCGTAAAGGACTGCCCGTATCTCCAGGCCATTGATGTGAAGGGGCTGCTCTAGTAAAGACCAGGTACCCTGAGTCTGTCTGTCAGCCATGTGGGCACCCCAACCTAGCCCCTAGGCATCTGTAGTCAGACTCCTCTTCGGAGGTTTCTGCCTGAAGGGAACTCCTTTGACAAGATTGTCGGAGTTCATCCACCAGTACAGAGTCTGACGAACTGGGTCTGAGACAGAAATGAGGACATCCAGGTCATAAGACTGCTGGTCCCACTGCACCCTAAGTGTCCACTGAGGAATCCTTGTGTGGGGGTGGGCCTAAGAGACAGTCAGAATGGCGGCTGCCATATGGTCGAGTAACCTCAAGTAAGTTTGGGCCAAAATGTGGTGGGACAAGGTCACCGTCTGAGTCTGATCCTGCAGGTGATCTGCCCTGTCTGTGGGGAGGAAGGCCTTGCCCTGAACTGTGTCGAGGACTGCTCCAATGAACTGGAGTCTCTGGCTAGGCCATGGGGACAACTTTGGCAAATTCAGAGTGATCCCCAGCTCCCAGAAGAGTGTAAAGGTATCTCTGAGACTGCAAAGCAGCTGATCCTATGAGGGAGCTGTTAGGAGCCAGGCGTCTAAGTAGGGAAAGATGTAATGGCCCCGTCTCCTTAGGCTCGCAGCCACCACTGCTAGGCACTTAGTGAAGACTCTTGGAGCCGAGGACAGGCCAAAAACTGGTAATGACTACCTTGGAAGAGAAAGTGCAGGTACTTCCTGTGGGGCTGAAACACTATTATATGTAGGTAAGCATCCAGCATATCCAGGGAGCAGAGCCAGTCCACTTGATACAGTAGGGGGAGTAAACCCAGATGTATAACCATCCAGAACCTTTTGTACTCAATGTATTTGTTCAGGTGACAGAGGTCCAAGATGGGCCAGAGGTCCCCGGTCTTTTTGGGGACGAGGAAGAAGTGGGAATAAAATCCCTGTCCTCTCTGGTCTGGTGGTACTGGCTCGATAGCCCTTTTTTGAAGCACGGCCTGAATGTCCTCTTTCATCAGGGCGATGTGAGAAGGAGGGCACTGGTGAATTTTTTGGTGGCCTCTCCAGGACCTTCAGAGTATGTCCCCTCTCTATGAGTTGCAGGATCTAAAGGTCAGTCGTTGTTTGTCTCCAGCCCTCCAGGTAGAGGGAGAAGCGACCCCCCACCGCCTCCCCCAGGGATTCCGCTGGAGGAGGGGGATCTGGCAAGGAGTCAGGCTGATGCTCCCGGGGTGGGGAGAGTGGCCTGGGATGATTTTGCAGCCCTAGAGGTAGAACCCCCAGGTGTCTGGCAGGTGGTTTTGTGCTTGAAACTACTCCGCTGCTGGGGCTGGTTTCTGGGCTGCTGGCCTGAGGGCTTACGAAATGGCTGTTTTTGTAAGGCCCTTGATTCAATTTATACAACTTTTGAACAGACCAATTGGCCTCCCCAGAGTCCTGAAGATGAGTAATCAGCTTTTCTGCCTCGTCCCCAAACAGGACTGACCCTCTGAAGGGAAGATCCAAAATGCCGGACTGCAGGTCCTGAGTGAAACCAGAGACACGGAGGTGTCTAAAGCAGATGCCCACGGCGGCTACCCTGGATGCTGTGTCATACGAGGCCCTGAAAACATGGGTTCCCACGTCCGATCCTATCTGAAGCAGGTTCATGAGCTCAGTCTTTTGAGCAGAGTCTGGCAAAGCCTGAGCTAACTCCAGCACCTTCTCCCACAGGGCATTCTGGTATTGCACCATGTGGGTGAGAAAGTTAAGGGATCTAATGGAGCAGGTAGAGGAAGACTAGATCTTCTTGCCCATTTGGTCAATAATCTTCGACTCCTGGTCCAAAGGCTGGTTGCTTAAATGCTTGGGCCTCTTGGACTTATCGTGAGCTGCTGTTATGACTAGTGAGTCCTCTACAGGGTGCACCACCAAAAACGACTTGTCCCAGGGAGACCTGTATAGCCGGTCTGATGTTTTTAGAAACAGCTGAGGTCGATGACGGGTGCTTCCAGGTAAGCCTAGTGAGGTCCTGGAAGGTGTCGACCAGCAGAGGGACCACAAGAGGCTTAGGCTCTTTCTGCCTTAGGTATTTTGCAAGCCTATGCCTCTCGAGATCCAGGTCCTCGGTTTCCCAGCCGTTGATGGCCTTGATATGCCTCATGACTTCTATAAATGATGGATCGCAAGGAGGCACTCTAGGGGTGTCCTTGTTGTCAGGAAAGGGAGGATGAGTTGTGGCTAGAGTTCACCGAGGTGGATGAGGAAGAGAAGGGGCTACGTCGCCGTCCACTATGGGACCGACATCGGTGTCGGCCTGACAACCAGTAGGATGAGTGTCTGCACCTCCGCCCTCTGCGTTTGGACTTTTTCCTGTGCCTACCATCCGAGCTCAAGAAAGAACATTTTGGGTCCAGGGTCAGCTACTTAGGTACCAGCTGCAGATCTGGCTCCAGTTCAAGCTCTGGATCCAGTTCTATAATAACCAGTTCCGAGAGTTTAGGTGGAAGAAAGTCCCCTTTTATCTCGTTCCACTAAAACTAAAAAAGGTCCTTGACCTCTCTTAGTGGAATCTGGGGACCCAAAGGGCCAGCTGGTGCCTGAGGCTGTGGACGAGCTGGAGTTGAAGCGGCTGGGGTCAGATTTTCCGGTGCCTCGTCAAGCCTAGGATTGGCTGCTGTCAGATCCTCCCATGAGGGTGTAGAGGGGTCTACTGGTGACGTTGAGTGGTCCGGTGATGGTAGGGCTGTCATCAGGTTTGATGTCGGAGTACACGGCGTCTCCCTCAGGGGCATCTGACAATAGTCCGGAGGGGAGGCTGTTGCCGGCTTGGCCAGGGCCCGCAGAATAGTCAGCGGGGGAGTGGGGCAGAGGTGTCCCAGAGTGTTTAGAGGAGGACGCTTGCTCCTGAAGATGGGGCGCCTTGTCCAAAGACTTGGAGGAAGAGCCCAACGTCAAGGCCAGATAGATGACTGGTGACGACCCGCTGCCCAACTTAGAACCAGTCCCACCACCAGAGGAGGAGGCAGACACTTTAGGTATGGCCTTCACATGCAGGGGCTGCAGGGCTTGGACAGCAGTCCTGGACCCTGATGAACCTTCCTCCATCGCCAGCACCAGCGTGGGAGGTTTAACAACTGGCTACCTGGAGGCAGTGAAGGCAGGCCGGGAGGAATAGTCCAACCCCCCCCCATGGAAGGAGGAACCCGAAGAGGTCTTCTTTCTACTAGGAGACCATGAATGGGAGCGAGTCTGGACCTTCTCCCTCTCCTTGTCACAGGACTTATGTTTCCCTGAGGCCTTCATCTTCTCCTTGTGGAACTTCAATGATGAAGCGGTTGAGACCGAAGAGGAGGAAGAAGGACTTTTCCCGAAAGGTGGTTTTTGCAT
Organism: Neoceratodus forsteri; assembly: GCA_016271365.2. NCBI lineage: Eukaryota > Metazoa > Chordata > Ceratodontiformes > Ceratodontidae > Neoceratodus > Neoceratodus forsteri. Next base: position 684,304,979 of record CM057456.1, on the reverse strand, counting down.
GGCGGCAAGCTGCTGTTCTAGAAGGTGTGCCTTAAGGGCCTTCTGGCGGCGGATCTGCGTCTTCTGGTTGAACCCCTGCCAATGTTCGCAGATGGAGGTGTCGTGGTCTGGGACCAAGCACAGAAGGCAGGCCTCAAGGCTGTCTTTCGACAGGAGCTGCTTGCCACATGCACACTTAGATTTTCTTCATTCGACGGATGAAACAGAAGAAGCTGGGGTTGAAGACATGCAGAAATAAATCACGAAGGCAGTCGACTGATAGCAGGAGGCATCCAAGGAGCTGATGCGAATGTGTCGATGGCAGGAAAAGAACTGAGGTGGGTCTGGGGACAGCCCCCTTTATACCACTGACTGGCATTGGGGGCGGTCTTCCGCTGAAGACTGCTAGCTAGAAGGTTTCCGTGGGGTCCTGGCACCTGATGGCTTAGTCCTTATGGTTACTGCCTGCAGCAAGAGCTCCAACTTGAAGTACGATGAAGATCTTCAGTACAACAGAGCCAAAGTCTGCATCTTTCAGAGACTGTAGCTCTACACATTAATGTTCAGTAAAAGTGCAGATATCCATAAACAGAACAGACCTAGAGGTATCCACAAAAGTGGCCCTACCTCTGGTAGAGTGGGCACAGAGTGCCACTTGGGCAGGGCATATGGCAAACATGTAGCAATGGTTGTTACAGGAATCTATACAGGGAGATATGATCTTTCTAGCCATGGGAAGGTCTGGAGAGACACCTATGTAGGTGACAAACAGCTGTTCAACCAAACCTCTCGTGGTTCTGTTTGGTTAAGACAGAACCGTGAGGCCTGTTTTACATCTAGACAATAGAGGGAAGTTTAACCCTGTTGGTATGAAGCAATAACACAGGGAGCGAGATACTGTAGATAGACTGATTACTATGGAACTATGAGACAAAGACAATTTTATCTTTGTGAAAAATCAAATAATCACAGCCAACACAAAAGACCATTCGCTTACTCTAATTTCTGAAGTAATAGCCACTAGAAAGAATGTTTTCCAAAACAAAAACTTAAAAGTCCAGCAGTTCGAAAGGGGGATTCAACAACACAAATAAAACTAAATTAAGGTCCCAAGCAGGAACAAGGTCCTGTCGAGGGGGTATAAATGATTTAACCCTCTCATTAACCTTCGAAAAACAGATGCTCAGGTAATTGAAGGTGCACCATCTTTGGACCTACACACCAAAACTGCTGACAGGTGAATCCTCAGGGAGGTAGGTTTTAGGCCTGAGGACACAAAAGACAGCAGACAGTCATGTACCCTTGAAATCCTGCAAGAGGCACAGGACATACCAAGATTGTTGCAGCAAATGAAAAATCTTTTCCACTGACAGGTGCAGATTTTTCTGCTGGCTGGTTTTCAAGGCACAACCAGTACATTCATCACCTCATCAGAGACCCAGGTCATTGATTTCTAACCTTTCAGGACCCATGCCTTCAGGTGCAACCACTAAATGTCTGGATAACCTACATTCCCTTTGGACCTGGTGAAGGAGTAAGTACCTGACCTGCTGGACCCAATCTGGAGCTATCAGAATCATCCAGAGTCACGCAAAGTGAACACTGAGGATAACCCTCTGAATTAAAAGGAATGAGAATGGTCTACAGAAACCTTCCCTCCCAATTTACGGTGACAGCTGCCATCCATATGGTTTCTTTGTAGAGGTCTTAGCAGAACAGAGGAAGTTTTTTGTCTTCCCAGGAGATAACACAGATCTATTTGGGGAGTTCCCTACTCCCGTCATATGCTGTCAAGGATCTTCTGGTTCCGAGATCACTCGGGGGTGACAGTCTTGAAGCGACTTAGATGGACAACCATAAAGTTCAACTCACCCACTAAATGCACTGCAAGGAGGTGAGTGAAAATACCTAATCTCCACAGGCTCAGGGCTTCCTGGCATAATCTATATGGCACTCATTTGCTTGTTAAGGTAAATCAGTGCAAGGCTGTTGTCTGTCTTCACCTGAATTGTCCGATCTGCTACCAGTGGACCTCATGCCTGAAAGGCCAGGTGAATAACCCACAGCTCCAGAACATTTATCTGCAAGAAGGACTACTTGGACCAAGTCCTATGTACCAACTCCTGTCAGAGGTGGGAACTTTATACTGTCAGAGAAGTGTCTGTGTCATCTAGAAAGTAGAACAGAGGGACTGTTACACCTGCTACCCAGGTAGGGCTTCCAACAAACTGGGTTTTAACTCCCACTTGCGGTCTACTTGATCACTCCTTTGGGACCTCAGCTCTTTGAGGTACAGTGCAAGTCACATTAAACTAACTCAGTGGTTTAGCATTTGTTGGTGGGTTTCTTACTGTGTGCACTGCTCTCTGCACTGAATGGATCCAAGTTTCCTAAAGATGTGTCTCTAGCTGATATTCAGCTTCAGCTTACTTTCAGCTCTCTGTAAACTCTAATTAACTCAGTGCAATGAGCAGTGCATACAGTACATTAAACAAACCACTGAAAAATCCTTAACCACAGAGTTGGAGCTTGATTTCACTACTGTACAGTATTTGATAGGGACAGTGTCATAGTTCTGTAAGAATTACTGGTCCTGTGGGACCCATGTGCCATTCACAAGGTACCAGCATTCCCAGTTCATGAATGGCCCCCAAACTCCTAATACCATTTATATTTGTCAATTCTTTTGAAAAACGTAATTCCAGGCAACTCAAGCGCATGACCTGTTTGCTCAACCACTGACTGTTGTCGTCCTGATGCTTCAGTGGGTTCATGAAGACAAAGGATGCATCTCTCTTCAACATGACCCCGAACCTGACACTGTACTCGTGCATGCACATGTAATGACACTTTTATGCCTCCTGATATTTTTTATATATTGTAAAACTACTGTTGGCATAATTCCGAGTTAACAGATCATACTTGCATCAAAAAACGAGTGTTCTAACCGAGACAGAAAGACAAAAACGGCTTAATCCTTGGCTCTGAGCATGCACCTTATACAGTGTACTAGGTGTATATCATAAACTATGCTTAGCTGCACAACCTATCTATGGTTCTACCCAGGAGTTCCACTTCAGATTCTGAATCCTGAACAATGATGTCCAGCATGGTACATCTCACAAAAGAGCAGTATAATGAGCTGCCCTCTAGAGGGGAGGCATGAGAAGTTCTCCCTATGTTACCAGTCACAGAAAAGGAAAGTTACTTGCCAATAAATCTTGACCTTCATGAGCATTTCCTCCATAGAGCCACACTCTTTGGTCTTAGAATAGAGGCACTAGGGTCCAGCAGAAACCAGAACGCTTGGGGTCAACGGCATGGACATAATGGTGCCATGCCATGCACGCATCATTACCACATAGTGCTGCCAGCCCTTACCTCCGCAGTTACTTTTTTACTGAGGAGAATAGAAAGCACAACTACTGAAAAATCAGAACACTGAAGATACAGAACAAACATGACTGGAAAATATCCTTAAACAGGAGTAATAACTAAAACACAACATTAATAAAAAAATAAATATTCCCTCTGTGATTAAACAGATATTTTTTTTAAGAGGGCATAAGATGATCCCATGAAGGTCTTCGCAAGAAGGATAACAATGATAAGAAACACATCTGACCCACTTAATTCAATGCTAAGAAGTGCAAGGTAATGCACCTGGGAAACAAAAACCCAGGGGAAGAGTACACAATAGGGGGTGAGATACTAACAACAACAAAAATGGAAAGGGACCCGGGGGTAGTCATATCAGATGACCTAAAGGTGGGCAAGCAATGTGAGAAGGCAGCAAGGAGGGCTGGGGGGATACTGGGATGCACAGGGAGAGGCATCACCAGTAGAAAACAGGAAGTTATTATCCCTCTGTACAGACAGCTGGTGAGACCCCATCTGAGTACTGTGTGCAGTTCTGGAGACCCAATCTCCAGAAAGACATAGACAGGATGGAAGTTGTCCAGAGGAGGGCAACTAAATGGTGCAGGGTCTGCACCGGAGGACATATGAAGAGAGACTTAAGGAGCTAATATGTATAGCCTCGAGGAAAGGAGGGAGGGGGACATGATAGAAACTTTCAAGTACCTCAAGGGAATCAACAAAGTCCAAGAGGGTAGCATCTTTCAAAAAAGAGGTGTGTAAGAACAAGGGGCACAATTTGAAGATAGAGGGGACTGCTCAGAGGTAATTTAAGGAAGTATTTTTTCACAGAGAGGGTTGTGATGCATGGAATGGCCTTCCGGAGGAGGTTGTGGAGTCAAAATCAGTGGTGGAATTCAAGCATGCATGGGATAGTCATAAGGCAATTCTGGGGGGTGGGGGTAGGAAGAAGTAGGCTGCTGGTTAACTAGGATCTGCAGCTTATCCAGTAGGTAGGGAAATGGGCAGACTGGGTGGGCCAAGTGGTCCTTATCTGCCGTCAAATTCTATGTTTCTATTAATTTGCTGGGAGGGGAAAAACAAGGCAATATCACTAATGCCCACAAAACCCCAGATGGCTAAAATAATCCAGCCAATCCAGCTCCATATCCTAAAGGAGAAGAATATCCAGATAACATACTTCTGGACCCAGGGGATGGCCAGTGGGACGAGAGGGACTCTATGGAAGGGGAGACAATACTCAAGAAGATCAAGAGTTATTGATTCTGTATCTTCACAGAATTAATCTGTTCAAAAAAGCAACACTCTTTGGTCACGTAATCAGCAATACTACCCACAGGCACCAGTGGCTGGATTTATACAGGGCTCACGAGGGCAGTAACCCTTGAACTGCTGCCAACTTAAAACCAGCACATCTCAGGGAGTACATGCAGGGTGTGATCTTTATCGAATGCATGAACACAACTTCAGATTGTTGCACTATAAGGACTGCCTTGGGGAGGAAAGACAATGCTGCTGTCCACAGAGCGAATTTCCATAAAACTCTTAACTGTATTCCTGTTAACGTGTACCCATGCTGAAGACAACAAACTGTCCAGTTGGATGGCACTGTTTGAAGTCTG